>OY720243.1:2645302-5265604 GCA_963082625.1 Pasiphila rectangulata
CCCTGAAAACTGGAACTTACTGCGCAGGGATAGAAAATCTAGGGGGGGAGGAGTGCTCTTGGCCGCTAGAGTGGGGTTGGAGATCCGCCGACGTGTAGATCTTGAAACTATAAGTGGAGAAGACCTATGGGCTACGTTGTGTTATTTTGGTCGTGTTTACTATTTATGCGTTGTTTATATCAAACCTAGTGCCAAAGAGGATGAGTGGATGTCGTGGTTTACCAAAGTAGAAGAGAATATTGACTTAGTCATACATAACTCACCCGTGATAATTTTTGGAGATCTCAATCTTAATAGCGCTACCCAAAATGTAAATAATTATATGGGGTACTTTCTAAATTTTTGTGGTTTTTTAGAGCATAATCATATAGTGAACGATGTAGGGAGTAAACTGGATGTAGTATTAATAAGTGAGAGTATGAAAGAAGTGAAAGTGTGTTTAGCTGAGGATGGGCAGGTACATCGCGCTGATAAATATCACCCTCCTCTTAATATCGAGATCGGCTGCGAAAAAGCTAGGGATGATCAGCAAATGGAGGCCAGCAACATTGATATGAATACCGACTGGAATTTCAGTAAGTCAAACTTTACTTTACTATATGATCTTGTAACGGAAACTATCTGGGATGATATACTCATGATTTCTGAAGTAGATTCAGCAGTTGATAGGTTATATTCCCTGCTCTATGATTGTTTTAACAACAGTGTTCCTAAAAAGTTTCGTAACAAAAAACCCTCCAGAAGATACCCCACCTGGTATAGTAAAGATGTTATTAAATATATACATTTAAAACATAAGTTACATAAACTTTGGAAATCCTCAAAAGATCCATATGTATACAGCTTTTTTACTGCTTTAAGATCCCATGTTAAACATATATCTACAATAGCCTATCATAAGCACATAATTCATATACAAGAACAACTTTGCAAAAACCCTACTGCTCTTTGGAAACATATCTCGAATTTAAAAACGAAAGGTGGATTTGAGCCTACTGTCATATTTAACGAAACAACTCACAGTGGTCAGTCAGCTGCCAAAGCCTTTTCGGAATATTTCAACAGTGTTTTTCTGACCCAAACACCTAGCCTTTGCGCTAACAACGTGACTAGTATTGGTAATAATAGTTTGATAAGTGTCTCCGATATAACAGTTAATGAAGTTATATGCCATATAGATAAGCTTAAAGCAAAAAGTGCGACAGGGCCAGATAATGTACCGTCGTACATTATTAAAGCCTTTAAAACATTATTTGCACCGCTTTTAACATACATATTTAATCTGTCCTTGCAAACCTCCACCTATCCATCTAGATGGAAGACATCCCGAGTCACCCCAATATTAAAATCAGGTGATAAAAAACTAGTTGAAAACTATAGACCAATTGCAATCTTATCAGCCTTTTCTAAGTTATTTGAAAGTATTTTACATGCCAGACTTTACAAACAGTTGGGACCATACCTTAGCGATACTCAGCACGCATTCAGAAAAGCTCGTTCAGTAAACACCAACCTTTTAGAGCTTGTTGACTACATTTCAGGAAAGCTAGATTCAAATACCCAAGTCGATGTAATATATTTAGATTTCCAAAAAGCTTTTGACCATGTGGATAATGATATACTTCTGGAAAAATTAAGTGCATACGGATTTTCTCCGAAATTACTGAGGTTTTTTGCCAATTATCTGTCAGACAGAACACAGTTCGTGAGGCTAGGCTGTTTCGATTCACCGGCATACCATACCCGCTCCGGAGTGAGCCAAGGCTCGTCCCTGGGTCCATTACTATTCTCGATTATGATCGATGATATAGCTAAATGTCTTGATACTGCTAACTGCCTACTTTATGCTGATGACGTTAAAATTTACACAGGTATAAAGTCACATCAAGATTGTGAATTACTGCAACGAGATATAGATGCACTTTACATTTGGAGTGAGAAAAATAGATTAAACCTAAATATATCAAAATGTCGCGTTGTTACATACACGCGATCTTTGCGAAGTGTCACAACAACCTATGTCCTTAACGGCGAATCGTTAAGTAGGGATACATCTATCAAGGATCTTGGAGTTGAGTTTGATTCAAAACTCAATTTTCACGAACACATGCGCTCACTTGTGCTTACTTGCTTTAAAAGACTGGGGTTTGTATCACGTAACTGCAAACATTTCACTAATTGTAAGGCTATAAAACTTCTATACACCTCGTTGATAAGATCTAAATTAGAGTCAAGTTCATGCGTCTGGAGCCCGTACGAATCCACCTATAGCCTTATGATAGAGAGAGTGCAAAAGCGTTTCCTTAGATTTCTGTACCGTAAATCTTTTGGGTATTATCCCTATATGTACCCAACAAAGTTTATAATGGGCACACTTGGTTTCAACTCCTTGGAGACTAGAAGACTGTTCGACCAACTGCTCACTGTATGTCGTCTTCTGAGAGGTAAACTGGACTGTCCATCTCTCCTCAGTGAAGCCAGTCAACTCTGTGTGCCTGAAAATCGTATCCGCTTCCGCTCTGGCCGTGTACCATTATTTGAGCCAACTCCTCCTAGAACGGTCGCACGTCAACAGGCTCCAATAGGTCGAGCACAAAGAAATTTAAACAAGCTCCTTACCCAAAATCCTCAGCTTGACTTGTTTGTGGATGGATGGATGGTGATTGAGCGTGCCCTTCTTAGTTACTGTGAGAATGTTTAGTGCCTTTATTTTATTTTGTATGTCCTGCCATGTTTAAGATTATTTTTATATATTGTGTAACCTTATTTGAATTTTAACTTTCTCACCATGTTGTTAAAGTAATTTTTTGTTAATTTCTCTGTAAATATTAATGTACGTCGCACTATAATAATTATAAGTCTCTTAGGTGTTTACACAAATATTTTGATTTTTATGTGCTGTTTTTTTGTTTCCTGTTGTCAAAGTTTAAATTATATAAATTTATATATTTAAGTTAGTTATATTAATTATTGTTAAGTAAGTAACTTTAGTTTTTTAACACATTTTATTGTTGTTTATTTTTTGCATAAACTGCATTAAGTTAAGATGCATAGGTATTTAAGTACTTCATATAACGCAGTGGATTATTATTATCTGTAATGTTATAATGATTGTGTAAATAAATAAATTGAAATAAATTGAAATATTTTGTAGATATATATTTTAATGTATGTATTATATTATATTTGTCGAATATGTACGTTTATTTTTAATTATATATGTATATTATAAATTTTTGCCTATGAACTTCTCAGTACGCCACCGTCTACTCTTCTTCACCTATTCGTGTCCATCCAAAGGTTGCCTGGAAGAGATCGCTTTTAGCGATAAGGCCGCCCATTGTGCCTCATTATGTCTTTTTGTTAATTTTCTACTGTTTGTATTTTTTGTGTATATGGTGTACAATAAAGCATACTCTATCTATCTATCTATCTATCTGCCGGCACCCCAAGGCAAGGGAGGAAGTTGAGAGTCAAAGTCAAAATGTGTCTATTTATATGACAAATGTCAGTTTACAAAGAAAAACCAATTAAATTTAACCTAAATAAAACACATAATGTTTGTAAACTGTTTAACGCGACTTTATCGGGTAATTACCTTGTTATATATTTCAGTACAGGATATAAACAGTTAAAAATTATGTCAATGGATCGCGAAAGTTTACTAAGTACTAAAACACATAATTCAATTTGTTCTCTTCAGAAAACTTTTTTCCAAGAAAGCTTAAAATAAAAAATAATAAAATTATTCTGGACAATTCACACATATCTAGCCCCAAGCTAATTAAAGCTTGTGTTACAGGTACTAGACGACTGATGTACTTTACATTATACTGATGACACACACAGATATATATTGCTTATTTTACATAGAAAACACTCAGAACACCCTGAACGATCACTGCAGATCGTACATACATTGTCCCGAGGCGGGAATCGATCCCGCAGGTGGACCTTCGTCCGCTGCGCCACAGAGGTCGTGATAACATCTCCGATAACCCTATCGGTCATTATATCCATTGAGACGCAGTTTACGACCGGGATCTTGCTAATCTCTTTGTGAAGTCCGAGTGTCCCCTAATGAGGTCTGTTGTCCCCCTCCCAGTGGTTTCGCTTTGTTAGCGTTGTTTGTTGCCTCAGCGGGATTAGGGATATAACTTATTGTTTTAGATGGAGATGTGACATCTGAAAAAACAAGTGCTTTTATTCTTTTGATGAAGATGAAAAGAATAAAAGCACTTGTTTTTTCGGATTTGCCTTTGAAGATTTGCTTGGAGACAGTCGTGTGTGTCAGAATGGAGTGTGTATTGTGATATCAATACGTATGACAATCCTACTAATATTATAAATGCGAAAGTATGTATGGATATTTGTTACTCTTTCACGCAAAAACTAGCTTACGGATTTATCGTCAGAATGGCAATCTTTACGTAATAGTCATAAGAGTTAGTTTGGCTTGATTGTGCAGTCTGAATGTACAGACAGAATGTACAGTCGCGCAGTTCCATGAGGGAGAGGCCTTTGTTCAGTAGTAAACGTTTTGCGGCTGAAATGATGAAAAAAATATGACGAAAATGAATCTTTACCTCAACACAATAAATATTTTCTAGTTGTGTCACTAGTAGCCGTGGGGTGCCGGCAGTAGAATGTTACCCCTCAACACCTCCGGACGATGGGCAGCAGCGTCTTTCCATGTTTCAACATCCCGTACTGCGCTCGCCAACCCGCCTGCCTAGCGTGGGGAGTATGGCAACTACCCCTCATGGAGATCCAAGAGGAAGGCCTGTTCAGTAGTAGGCTTTTTACGGCTGGAATTATGTGTCACAAATAGGCGTCTAATTCAGATTTACAGGTTCGTTCGCAAATCATCACTCCATCTAGATAAACCCAAAATTAACCGAAGCTAAATTAATACCAGCTTTACATTCCAATTAATAACAGTGTATCAGAACAGAACCGCTAACAAGCGGCGGAATTAGAATCGTAATTTGCATTGATTCAGGAGTTTTTAATTTAATAGACGGTTTCACTCGCTTTGTCAAACAATGCAATGGTTATTTGAGGAGCAATTAAACTGCTGACAAAGAGGTGTTTGTGATGTTTCACGAGTTGTCTGATGTTTGAGTAATTGGTGAGATCTAGTTGTTATACTGGGGATTATCTTTATTATAATCCCACTGCTGGGCAAAGGCCTCCCCCCATTCCCTTTAGACATCACGATCCCGAGCTTCTTCCGACCAGTTGGCCAGGTACTTGTTGTAAATGGCTAGTCAGTTAAATAATGCGCGTATGTAATATGTTTTTTTTTAACCTTTGTCGTGGGGTGCCGGCAGTAGAATATTGCCCCTCCTCTCTTGCCCGTGGATGCAGTAAGAGCCTGCTAAGAGCTACCTCCGGAAGATGGGCAGCAGCGTCATTCCGTGTATCAACATCCCATACTGCGCTCGCCAACTCGCCTGCCAAGCGTGGTGAGTATGGCAACTGCCCCTTACGGAGATCCATGAGGAAGGCCTGTGTTCAGTAGTGGACGTTTTACGGCTGAAATGAATAAATGAATGAATGAACCTTTGTCGACCCACTGCTGGGCAAAGGTCTCCCCAAAATCTCTCCTGTCATCCCTGTCGCTAGAGGTCTCCCACTAATCTCCATAAAATGTGACGAGGCCGTCCTGCCATCGTTTCCTTCGGTCTGTCCGTATGACGCCTACCGTCTTCAGTCTGCCATTTAGTAGTCATACATAAGTGTCCATTTTATTATGTGTCGTCGGTAGAATGTTACCCCCCCCCCCCCCCCTCTTATGCCCGTGGATGCAGTTAGAATCTGCTATGGGATACCTTCCTCAAATATTATACAATTGATTTCATTAAATACAAAAAAAATACGCATTATTAAAAGTAGAGAAGCAAATAAAGTATAAAATATTAAATATATACCAGCCTGAGTTCGCTCTGTTGAATAGGTATTTTAAAACTATTTAGGGGTTGCTAAGACAATTTTTCAATTTAGGGTTCTGTTTGCAAATAATTAAAGTTTTAATTAATTTGCGAGCGTCGCACCCCTCTAAAATCTAAACAGCTAGCTTTACAAATCTAAAAACGTCATGAATGTAGTGTAACCATAAACTTTCTAGGGAAACAATAACAGTTTAGCTAGCTTTTTTAGTTTTGGAGAAATTGTCACTCTTGTAAATGATACGGTTTACCAAACATACCGGAATACTTGAAACCGATAACAATAAATTGCTGTTAATATGATCGAGGAAACCGCCGTGGTGTTTTCCGTGGTTGCCGTGGGGTGCCGGCAGTAGAATGTTACCCCTCCTCTCCTACCCGTGGATGCAGTAAGAGCCTGCTAAGGGACACCTCCGGAAGATGGGCAGCAGCGTCTATCCGTGTATCAACATCCCAAACTGCGCTCACCAACCCGCCTGCCAAGCGTGGTGAGTATGGAAACTACCCCTCATGGAGATCCATGAGGGAGGCCTGTGTTCATCAGTGGACGTTTTATGGCTGAAATGATGATGATGATGATCGAGGAAGCGTAAAAAAACATACACCAACTTCTAACAACAGGTTTACGATTAACTAAAATAAAACCAAATAGAATAAAATAAAATAAAATAACTACGGAATCCTACGTATTGCGTGGCCCGACACGCACCTGGCCTAATTTTTTAAATTATTTTTATTTAATACCTTCTACATGTCTTATTGTTCTTTCTTTTATTTCAGGTAAACATTCAGAAACAATCCTTCAACCCAACCCCCAACTTGGTCGGGATTCCCGGAAAGTGCCGAAAATGGTAAAATAATATCAGAGGAATGGGTTTGTTTTTTTAACTGAATCTACGCATGGATTTTATTAAATTCATGACTTAAATGAAAATGTTTACATTGATCCGTTCACATAGCCGTGGTGTGCACGCAGTAGAATGTTGCCTCTTCTCTCTTGCCCTTGGACGCAGTAAGAATCTGCCAAGGGATACCTTCGTAAGATGGGCAGCAGCGTCTTTCCGTGTCTCAGCATCCCGTACTGCGCTCGCCAACCCGCCTGCCAAGCGTGGTGAGTATGGCAACAACGCCTCATGATCGATCGTTACTTGGAGATCCATGGCCTCTGTCCAGCAGTGGACGTCCTACGGCTAAGATTATGGCACAATAAAGAGTTTAATTATCTATCTGTGTAAATATCAACCAACTCGAAGTTGTTTTCAAATACACTTACGTGTACGTGTGCAGATTGTGCAATTATATTTAATCAGCCGCACTCCGCAGGTTCACCCGCGTATTTCCCGATCCCGTGGGAATATGGGAATAAAATATAGCCTACGTTACTCAGGGATCAGTAGCAATGTAGCGTTCTAATGGTGAAAGAATTTTGAAAATCGCTGCAGTAGTTTTTGAGTTTATACAGCTTGGACCAACATCAGTTGAGCATTTCTCTATTTAATATAGAGTCTTTCGAAACTGAATTATAATTAATTCACCACAAAGAGAATACATCGGTCTAGTTTCTATAATAATTACGTCGAGTCCCTAGGCTATGTACCCAAGAACCTTAATGCTCAGATCCTGAGAATAACTTAATTGAACTCACTTCCTTTGACATTAGCATTAAGTAAAGTTTAGCTACATCGCCTCACACAATCGCCTAGGACTAAGAATTCGTTGTGCTGTGGACACCAGATGACAGTACTTATTATGGATACTTGAAAATCACCTAGAATCCAAAAGATTTAAATCGTATATAGGCCCTTACCGTGATGAGACGGCGCTGTTCTGTTTCCACACGCAATGAGACAGCTCGCTAATTTGGAATCAGTGTACCTCTCAACACATTGTTAGCTGCGTGGTGTGTGTTATTTTTTTCACGAAAGTTCTACACGAAAGTTTCTACAATGCGATTGTAGAATAAATGGTAACAGCAACAGTTTGGTTTATTGGCAAAACCAGTGTGCGCGCGCCGGCATTTTAAACACACTAAATAAAGATAATGCCACAGTTTCGGTGTTAAGATACATGTAACGATTTAAATAAATAAATAAATAATGCTCGACAAATCACACAGCATCATCTAGCCCCAAGCTAAGCAGAGCTTGTGTTATGGGTACTAGATGACTGATATACTTAATACATTATACTACATAGATAGATATTTTTATTATATATAGAAAAACACCCAGAACACCCTGAACAAATATCTGCAGATCGTACAGACATTTGTCCCGAGGCGGGAATCGAACCCGCAACCTCTTGCGTCGCAGGCGGACCTTCGCCCGCTGCGCCACAGAGGTCGTCAAAATCTTTGTAGTATCCACAGCAAATATCTGCACGTTCAGGTCTGAGAAGGAAGAGGACCGCATTGTTTACGGACTCATCTGATCTACCAGCAGCATTCGTCCTTACACACGTGCGAACAAAGTGTTTGATGTTCGTGTTCACCTTGTTTTTGCTTGTTCGTGCGTTCACGGTTTTATGTCCGTGACGAGCGCGGCGGCCGCTTCAGGCTGGCAAAAACCGTCAGATTTTGTTTCCGTTTGTCTGATCAGACCATCTGATCGTATTTACTCTATACACATCCGATTACTGCATCAGACTTTTTCTGAGCTCAGTCGTTCTTGAGCTTTCATCCAGATTGCTTCCATTGCATACGGAGTGAAAGAAAAGATGGACGACGAATTACTGTTACTTATTCCATATTTGCTCGTGTTAGCGCGAAAGATGAAAAAACGTCGCCATTGGATTCACCCAATCAATTTTACAAGACTTACCGAGAGTACGTTCAGTGTCACGCTATAGTGTCAACTGGCAAGTCAGTAGGAGGAATCGGACGTCTATTTGGTCCATTGGTCTCTGTACAAACGCACCTTCAGACAATCGGACCGGAAATAAAATCGTAAACGCCTTGGCGCTGTTACCGACTCGGACGTCGATAGTCGATCCGACTATCGGATCGGATGTGTATTAGACGATCAAACAAATGTATGGCACGAGTGCCTTCAGACAATCGGGTCGAACTGTTGGATGAAAAAATCTGACGTATGTATATTGCCAGCCAACGACATAGGCGGGAGTAGCAATAGAGACCGCGTATTTTTAACCGACTTCGAAAAGAAGAAGGTTATCAATTCGACTGTAAGTTTTTTTTGTGTGACGCGACTACTCCGCCCATTATTAATGGTTTTTAATGATTCTATAAATGGTTGGTCATGTTTCAAAAGTGGTCCCATTTCAAAAGTCGATTCTGATGATCCATGAGGAATTACGAGTCCCTCGAGACACTTACTTTCTGCCTTAAATTGAACATTGCCGATGCGTTATTTTTTTCAATTTTTAATGCTTGTTTTTACACCCAGTTCTGATGATGGGTTTGGGAGTTTGGGTGTATTTAGCAACAAATCATGGAATTCAACATTTACAGTCGGTTTTTTTTTTAATACAATGTAATTATAATTAAAAACGGTTTGGCTCTTAAAGTTGTTGACGCGTATGTATACGTGGGGCGCACTAGAAGTTTCCGTAATGAATAAAAAAATAATACTATTAAAGGTCAAAAATTAATTTTATTGTTTCTCAAAATATTCTCCCTTTGCGTAAATGCACTTTTTTGTAACAATTTTGTAACAAAACAAATGTAACAATTTTGTAAACTTTTGTACCACTCCTCCATGGTGACCTCAGAAACGTGTTTTTCATACTCTTCTAACTCTCGTAACTAGAAGAACAAATGGCCGGTGTGGCCGAAAAGCTCTCGTTTGGAGGCCACGGACCGGTAAGCGCAGCGTAGGACGTCCACCTACAAGATGGGCAGTAGACTTGGTGAAGACCGGAAATCGACGGTGGATGCAGGCCGCTTCCAACCGCAATACCTGGAAATCCATGAGGGAGGCCTTTGTTTAGCAGTGGACATCCTACGGCTGAAATGATGATCATTAAAAACTGTTAAGTACAAAGTTGACATTCAAGTACGAATCAATGCTCGAGCATCGTTCTGAAATACTTACTGAAAATCTCAGATTAACTATTATTACTACAAAAATAACGTTTCTGTAATCTGTGATGTCACTGCCACAGCATAGAACTCTTATTGACAAACGCTAGGTCCGGCTGTGCACTTACGGATAGAAATGAAAGAGTGACGTTTCCTTTTCACTTCTTTCCATCACTTAGAATGAAAAGTTTCCTGAAACATACGCACTCAATTATATGCTTTATTCAATTTAAATGTGCTTTGTTTTTCATAAATTGACATTTTGTGTGCCTTAGGTCTGATATACACTTACTAAATTACATAGATTAACAATAAACATTTTTCAACAGTGTGCAGTGAAATGCTGTTTAGTATCCAGTCTCTCGACGGACCACGGTTTGAGTCCTTTGGAAGTAGACATTGTTCAAGGTATCCAGTTCTGAGTGTTGAAGTTGCATTCCGTAGACAGGCTTAAGTTTTCCTTGGCCGCATTGTCCCGTCCCCTACTATTGTCCGTCATGTCTGTCCGGGGCGGCGAGGGAAACAGCGAGGCGAGGGACGTCGAGTTGTAAGCTGAAGCGGGCTGACTTAGACTCAAAAATACGTCTATTTTTGATACATACAAAATATTTAGAAAAAAATCGGCCAAGTGCGAGTTGGACTCGCGCACGAAGGGTTCCGTAGCATAATTTGGCAAAACAACTGTTACAAATATGTATACTATGAATATACTATTAATATTACAAGTGTCTACCTGTTTATTAATATAGAGCGAAAACGGCGTTAAAATCTTGTTTGTTGTGTGGGAGCTCCCCTTAAATATTTATTTTATTCTGTTTTTATAGTGTATTAATAAATGTATTTGTAGTTATAGCGGCAATAGAAATACACCATCTGTAAAAAAATCAAAGGTCTAGCTATCACGGTACATGAGATACAGCGTGGTGACAGACAGACAGTGAGACGGACAGGGGAGTCTTAGTAATAGGGTCCCGTTTTTACCCTTCAGGAACGGAACTCCAAAAATGAACACTATCTCAGTATTACAAATAAATACAGCAAGCTATGAGGTTGCGGCGCTGATTTTTAGTAAGCCAGAAGTAAGAAAATCGTAAATAGTATAAATGTTTCATAAATTATTAAATTATGCTGAACAGTGTATGTGTAATAATATTATACATACACTGTTCAGCATAATTTATTAATTTATGATATTATCATCTAGTTCCAAAGCAAGCAAAACTATAGAAACCACGATATAATCCTTACTTTATTATAACAAATGTTTTTATGGATACGACCTGACCCGAGACAAATATCTGGAGAAATAAAAATATTTGTCCCCGTCGGGGAACCCGCATAAGTTTTTTTTTATTATTTTTGTCGTAACTAGAATAGTCAGTTTAAAAACGATACAAGCTGAGATAGTACTGCCCCTAAATTACCGTGAAAATTTATTTTAGAAAATATGCGTAAGGTTTCGTATACAAAGTGTGCTAACTGGACCCGATTATTAAATCTACGCAGAGTCAGTCTATCTACCTATTTGTATCTCTGTTACAGGCTTTTTGGCTTACCTATTTAGGCTGGCAATACTCGTCAGATTTTGTTTCCGATTGTCTGATTAGACAATCTGATCGTATTTACTCGTGTTAGCGCGAAAGAAGAAAAAACGTCGCCATTAGATTCACCCAATCAATCCGATAATGCGATCAGTGTCACGCTAGAGAGTCAACTGGCAAGTCGGAAGGAGAAATCGGACGTCTATTTGGTCTCAGTACAAAAGTATGCAACCTCACTTTCAGACAGTCGGACCGGAAATAAAATCGTAAACGCCTTGGTGCCGTTTCCGACTCAGACGTCCGATCCGACTATCGGATCGGATGTGTATTAATTAGGCTGGCAATAGACGTCAGATTTTTTCAACCGACACTCCGACCCGATTGTGTGATCAGACTGTCTGAAGGCACTCGATACCCGATAGTCAGACTATCGGATCCGACTATCGGATCGGATGTGTATTGACGATCAAACAAATATACGGCACGAGTGCTTTCAGACAGTTTGATCAGACAATCGAGTCGGACTGTCGGATGAAAAAATCTGACGTTTATTGCCAACCTAATAGTCTCTTCGCAAAGTCGGTGACGGACTGAAAGACAGACAGACAGACAAAGCGAAATTATAAGGGTTTCTTGTTTTACTACGAATGGGCTAGGATTTCTTATAACTTGGACAGACCCTAAGCCCTGTACTTCATGCTTTCGGCTAGCGGCGAGATAAGATTGCATGATGGGCAATAGCGTCGTTCGTCCCCTTGCGATTATCCCACTCTAAGGAAACAGGTGTTTTCTATTTTGATTTATGAATAAGCGAGGGTTTTAGACATGATATTACTAGCTAATATCGGATTAGATGTTCAGAATTTCAGAGAACATGCCGGACATGGGGCTAGATGATGCTGTGTGAAATTGTCCAGCGTTATTAAACTATATAGATAATTATTAATTTTTCAAAAAAATTAAACCGAATTCAAATGATTGAAAATAATTATTAAAATCGGACTACTCTCTGTAAACTTATGCGTGGTCGTACATTGCAATCAATGAGTGAACAACCAATCATCCCCGTTGTTGTTTTCCTACCCTTAGGGTTGGATTTCGGGGAATATAGGTATGTCTTATTTTTTTTTTATTAATTTTTAGAAAACTTACAGCTAGGTATTTTTTTATAACAAAAATTATAAACTATATACTCACCAAGCTTGGCAGGCGTGTTCGCGCAGTGCACGAAATGATAGTTACACGAAAAGATACTGCTGCTCATCTTCCTGAAGTATCCCTGGGCAGATTCTTACCTTCTTTTTTAACATTCTACTGCCGGCGCCCCACGCCATGTCCCGTACGCTTCGACACAATCTGGTGAACGTCGTAACATTCAACAACAGTTCCGTAATTAGACTTTTTGTCTCCGTGGGGTGCCGGTAGTAGGCCTGTCTTGCCCGTGGATTCACTAAGAATCTGCAAAGAGGTACTTCCGGAAGATGTGCAGCAGCGTCTTCCGTGTATCAACATCCCATACTGCGCTCGCCAACCCTGCCTAGCGTGGTGAGTATGGCAAAACCCCTCATGATCAGTGGTGATTCATGGGGAGGCCTTTGTTCAGCAGTGGACGTCCTACGACTGAGGTGATGGTGACTTTTACTCCGTGCATAAAAATGTCATCTTTGTTGCAAAATCAGACCACAGATCGTCAAATAAGGTGATGTCTACGGATGAACCCGTCAATAATTGCAAAGCCAGGTGAAGGAAATTGACTCTCGCGGCGGGACGAACTAACTAGAATCTTCCATTTCTAGTCTAGAGCTTGGGACAATTTCACTGTGCAGTCACAGTGAACTGCTTTGTGGACTTAACGATGGTATCTTAATACTTATTTACCCTTAGAGATGTAACAGCCCTTAAAACTTCAAATAGAAAGCGAATAGAAGTCACCTGAAGTCAGCTTGAACCACAATCACTAAATGTGTATTACGAAATTTAAAAATATAATTGTCAGTATCGATTCTGTTGATCCACTTCCTGCAGCTAATTATAATTACAGATCAGGCACAACTAAAATTATTATATTCTTCGTGGATCAGAAGCGAGTCTTAAAAAATGAAACTAATCTGGAAGTGTCAACGACGGAGTGCTGAGGTAAAATAAAACCGGGCAAGAGCGAGTCAGACTCGCGCACCGAGGGTTCCGTGCCATCATACAATATAATAGAGGTATATGACAAAGGCGGTTTTATATTTGTTGGAGAACCTTGACAGCGCCATCTCTTGTCTGATAGCGGACCTTATGTAGATGTTTTACACTTTCGATGATTTCTAAAAAAGTATACTATGTAGAGAGATTGTAAAAAATGTCCTCTGATCTTTACATACACTTCTATTAGCTATAAAAATATTACGGGTTTATCTCTGCAAACTTCGGAGATAAGGGGGGGGAACGGTCATTTTTTCAACATTTTTGTAACTAACTCAAAAACAATACGGCTTAAAGGAAAACTAAAAACTGTTTATTAATGTGCAAAATAATACCTTTCATATGATACCCCACATCACCTATTAACTTCACAAAATTTTTGAAAACCCCCCTTCCACCCCCCTTGTCTAAAAAACTATGCAAATTAGAGACTTCGCTATAATTTTCCTATAAAGTTTACATACACTTCTATAAGCTTTAAAAATATTACGGGTTTATCTCTGCAAACTTCGGAGATAAGGGGGGGGGACGGTAATTTTTTCAACATTTTTGTAAATAACTCAAAAACGATACGGTTTAAAGGAAAACTAAAAACTGTTTATTAATGTGCAAATGAATACCTTCCATATGATACACACGGCCTAGTAACTTCACTTAAAATTTTTGAGATCCCCTATCCGCCCCCCTGCAATCAAATAAGAATATTTTTTAACATTTTAATATATGCTATATTAGTAAAAAAGTGTTGTCTTTTACCATTTTAAATTTCAAGTCGATAGCGTCAGTAGTTCTCGAGATATCCATTTGTGACAGACAGACAAGAGTGATTTTATAAGGGTTCCTTTTTACCATTTTGGTCCGGAACCCTAAAAATTAAGACTTGAGAACCTCCTTATTTTGAGGTCGGTTAAAAACGCGGCTACAAGAGCTCATCGAGACATGCCCCTCTTCTACTATATCTGCGTATCCTTCGGAGATGTCCATGCAATGTATGAAATGTTATTATTAGCTATGTCTGTCGATATATGTATGTACATATAGACATAATCATAAGTTTATATTAGTTATTTAACTATAATAACTATCGTCAATTATCATATTCATATTAAATATCGGGAATGATCACAGACTTGTTAAAATCGGCCCTCGATAAGGGTCGAAAGAGTTAGTGCCTCCACCAATTTAACAAGTACGTGAACATTCCCGATAACTAATATGAAATTATATTAGTTTACTGTATTGTATCTGAAAATTATTGACGTGTGATCTGATCAAATTTTAATAAATGACTATCATCATCATCATCATTTCAGCCGTAAAAAGTCCACTACTGAACTAAGGCCTCCCTCGTGGATCTCCATGAGAGGTAGTTGCCATACTCACCACGATTGGCAGGCGGCTTGGTGAGCGCAGTATGGGATGTTAATATACGGAAAGACGCTGCTGCCCATCTTCCGGAGGTGTCCCTTAGCAGGCTCTTACTGCATCCACGGGTAGGAGAGGAGGGGTAACATTCTACTGCCGGCACCCCACGGCTAATATAATAACTATATATGATTATAAATGACGGTAAATGCTGCCAGCGGTCCAGAGTCCTACGGTATTTCAAAGAGGCTGGTTAGGCCCGGAGTAGCGTCACGGGGAACACAATACACCCCAACGTGTGACGTCAGTGCAGATCTGGTACTATCACCTCAGCCGTAGTACTGCAGTCGACGTCCACTGGACATAGGCCTCCCTCATGGATCTCCAAGACTATGATGGGGATTGTTGCTATACTCGCCACGCTTGGCAGGCGGGCGGGCGAGTACGGGAAGTTGAAATACGCTGCCACCCATCTTTCAGAGGTATTATCCCTTAGCAGATTCTCACTGCATCCACCGGCAAGAGAGGAGAGGCAACATTCTACTGCTGGCTCGTGGGGGAGGCTTTAGATCTGGTATTCCCACCAGAATTAGATGTCCGAAACACTGGCCGCACCCGCCGCTCGTTCTATTTACGGGAAGTCTAGTGGTCTGTGGATGAACCCGTCAATAAATTCAAAACCTATAAAGTGCATAGGAAATTGAATATTTCGGGACAAAGTAAAGGACCTTCCAATACTAGCTAGAAATGGAAGGTAGTAGTTCGTTTAATACTAGGAAGGTAGTGTTCGAGTCTGGAACTTGGGACAATTTCTGACTGGCTTTGTTTACTCTCTCGTAATTATCTAAACGCAAACAGTGCAGTTTAGTTAAAGGTATACAAGGAATTAAGAATAGTTAAAATTTTTATAAAAACAGGAAATATAAATAATGGACATTACACACAGCGCTATATAGCCCCAAAGTAAGAGCTTGTGTTATGCGTACTAAATGATTAATACCTAACATACATAGAAAACACTCAGGCCCGAGATACAATATACAATATCTATAGAAAAGCAAACTTACTTCAGCGGGAATCGAACCCGCAAAAGCCGGCTATTAAACCAACTGCGCCGAGCTCGTCGTTTATTGAAGACTACACGTCACTGCTGAGCCAACAGAGCAGATCAGGTACTCAGAGGTCCCGCGAGGCTTCGGTAACTAGAACCTAACGAACGCGATCGGATGGGAGGCTGCAGACCATTTCATAACTATGGCTTTGAGAGCAGTCTCTAGGCACTTAAACTACTTGTTGTATTTTGTCTCTAAGTTGAAAGAGTTCAAGAGATAATTTTAAACAGTTAAAAGGGACTTTATCGCGTCATTATCTTGTTTTGTTATTTCCCGACCTTGTGACGTAGTGCCTTGCAGCCCTCGTGGTGACGGCAATACTGATGTACTAGAGCTACTGTGGCGAGTCGAGAGTAGAATCCACGTCTATCCTCAATTCTTCATCAGAATCAGGAATGGACAGTCGACAATACACAATTAAGCGATAAAGTCCCGCTAGACAGTTTAAAATTGTGTATTGATCGCGAAAGTTTACAAAGTATATTTTTTTTTTCTCAAACCAAAAATCTCTCTTTATAACTTCAGAGCTTTTTCACGAAGATTCCTTCTATATGCTGACTGCGCAAAAGTTTTAATTCCCCCTTTGCTTAATGTAAGTAGGCCATTAATGAGAATAAATAGCAGACTTCGCGCCATACATCGGGCCGAATGACTTCCCAGTACGGGCAGTAAACCGTCACATTCGTTTTAAAAATGCAATTCACAAGAGAGATCACATGCTTTTTAAAAGAATTACCTTTACTGACTGCAGAATTTATATTTTAGAACTAGGTTTCAACTGGTGTTTAGAATCTGCTAGGTGAGTTTAGGTAGTACTGGCGCCTTGTGTCATCGTTTCAGCCGTTAAACGTCTACTACTGAACACAGGCCTCCCTCATGGATCTCCATGAGGGGTTATGATGGGCAGCAGCGTCCTTCCGTGGATCAATATCCCGCTGCGACCCGCCTGCCAAGCGTGGTGAGTATGGCTTAATCCCCGAACACAATGATCATATAGAGATCAATGAGGGAGGCCTACGTCCAGCAGTGGATATCCTACGGCTGAGATGATGATGATGAATGAGTAAACATAGATTATCATATCAGTCGTCGAACAGCCACTGCTGGACCTTAACCTCCCTCATGGATCTCCAAAATCATGAGGGGGTTGTTCCATAGTCGCTTGGCAAGCGGGTTGGCGCAGAGCATACGTATATACGGAAAAACGCTGCTTCCGAAGATATCGAACTGTCGGAGGTATGCCTTAGCAGATTCATATCGGTCGTAGCGTAAGAATTTTTCAATTTGGACCAGTAGTTCCTGAGATAAGCGCGTTCACCAAACAAACTTTTCAGCTCTATAATATTAGTATAGATAGGACAAAAAATAAAAGAGTAAGTATGTACTTACGTCAATTTCCCATAAAAAGCATACTGGCGTGGTCGGCGGACCGCGAAGGCTACAAACAATAGTAGAGCTGTTGACAATCATGCTCCGACGGTCATCTGAAATTGCTACAATTTGTACTATTACTGATGCTATACACTTTATTTTATAAAAAAAAAAATAGGCCAAGCGCAAGTCGGACTCGCGCGCGAAGGGCTCCGCACTATTATTTGGGAAAACAACTTGTTTTTGAGGTAGGACCACCCACTTTTGGTTGTGATTTGTACTTTATACAATATCGAGCAAAAACACATTCAAATCACGTTTGTTGTATGGGAGCACCCCTTAAAAAAAATTTTTATTCTGTTTTTAGTATTTGTTATAGCGGAAACAGAAATACATCCGGGTCCCGTTTTTATCGATTGGGTACGCAACCCTAAAAACAGACGACTTGAGAACCTCCTCCTTTTTCCTCATTGAAGTTGGTTAAATAAATTAAAAGTAAAAAACTTTAAAAAAAACAAACTTTTATTTATATTGTATGTACTAATAAGAATAAAATAATCATTTTCCATAAATATTTAATGTCAACTTATAACGTCTTTACACAATATAATGTAATAAAAAAGCTTGTCGCGTGTTTTAAGCGGGTACTCGTATTTCCATTGTTTGAAAATAAAACTAAAATCAATTAGATAAGGTACAACAACACCGGTAAATCTCGCGACAAACTTTTATATTATATACATTGTGTTAAGACGTTATAAGTTGACATTAAATATTTATGGAAAATGTTTATTTTATTATTTTTAGTTAAATAAAATCTTGTTTGTTATAAAGATTTTTACTTTTTTGTTTTTCTCTATCGCTAATACACTTATAAAATGGTCCTTAAGGAGCCTAATAATAAGTGTAATTGGGACTCTTTCAGTGCACTATACATAGACACGTTACTAGTGCAACTCTCAGCAAGCCCTTTTATTTAATATTCATATTGTAGGAGTGCATTAAAAAAACAAAGCTGACCACGCATTGTCATCCCAACAAAACGTGTATACAAAATTTCAGCTCAATTGGTTGAAGATATCTGCTTCAAAATTGAGTTGCAAGATTCCACCCGAACAAACATAGTTACGTACATACGTACAGGGCAAGTTAAATAAAAACTTATAAAAATGAGGCCCTTTGCGCAAATTCGTCGCAACATATAAGGAAGGTACCATTTCAAAAGGCACTTTTGAGTCACATTTTGTGCAGCTTAAAGATAAAATTAAAAATAAATTTAAAATGTTTTTTCAATGTCTTCCATATTATAGAGTCTAAGAGTATATCAGTTGTTCATTTCAAGCTATTAATTAAAAAATATATTGTGTTTTCGTAAGTGTATAAGTGATTATGTTCGTTATTATCTGTGTATATTTTGACTTGCATGTTATGTGATATAACGTTATGGTAAATAAATGTAACTGAAACTGAGGTACAATTCTAGGGTCGTACAATTCTAATGGAGCTGAAACTCTATTTGTTTTACATTTTCAATGATGCTGCGCTTTTATTGACCATTAAAGCCTATAATATATTCTTCCTCGATAATTGGGCTATCCAGCATCGAAACTTTTTGTGTTTGTGTTTAGTAGAATAGTCAACATACTTTATTGATTATAAAATACTTATGTCTTACTAGCTTCTGCCCAACTTCTGTCAACACCAATACGTGTGCAAAGTTTCAGCTTAATCCGTAGCCTAGTTTTTGCGTGAAGAGGTAACAAACCTCCATCCAAACACACTTTCGGCTTTATAATATAAGTTGGGATTTTTGTTAACTTCCATGTCTTTGCTGTGGGGGATGTTGCGCCCTGTGAGGCAAATATGACGCCACTGAAAATCAGTGCCGTGTTTTCACGGCGTGTGCTGAGTTGGTGACCAATTTAAGTCTCATAAGATTTTTATTCTGTTTAAATTATGTAATATTAATTTACCCGTGTCGTTAATAAATCATTTCTTATCTTATCTTAAATGTTTTTATTAGAACTATCAGTAACCAGATAGCGCGTTCAACTAAACAAACTCATCAGCTTTGTAAATGTTTTAATGCTTTCTAACATTAGTGTAGATTTCCTTCCATCCTTATTTTCATGCCCTTATTTCCAGTTAACAGATATGAAAACCTTATAAGTAAGGCTCAATAACCCACATTAAAATAGATGACTAATAAATAAATATTCCGTCCTTAACCCGTCCCTTCCCCAGGGAAATTAGGCGGGGGATGCACTGATACAATTTGCATGGACGGCCTCTTCCGATGTTGGCTTTCACACCCCTTCGTATGAAATTGTTATTCACTAGCGTTTGATTAAGCGGCCTGTGTATTGAGATCTTTAATGATTCGCTCACAATATACATTTTTAGCATTCAATGTTTTAATAGAGCAGTTTTTGGGATTTTTATCTATCGTGTTAAAGTTAACCAATCGTATAAAAAAACAACTACCAATTTGAAGTAAAAAACTTGAAAAATGTTCAATATCAATTCTAAATGTTTTTGTATATGTGATTGCTAAAAAAGTTGTAGTAGTTAGATACTAAAGAAGTAGCTGAAATCGCCAATATCGCGAATGCGTTGTCTTAATTACCTATTTTATCTCGCAGTGGACGGCTCGCATTTGCAAAGCTGAGTAAAGAAGATACAATGAAGATGACAGAGTGAAAACAGACGGTACCTATACGTTGCTTTCTATTTCTATTTACTATCCACGACGGAACAGAGAAGTTGTATGTGTTTAAGCTTTCACGCCCCGTTCATATATGTTAATCACTATTCACTAGCTTTTGATTAAGACTACATTTACAAAGCTGGAGGGCAAATAGGAGGCAATTTAAATTGAGAAAGCCAAACAATTCCACTTGATGTAGGTGAAATAAAGAAAGGAATAAAGAAGAGGAACGAAATAAAAAAGGAAAGACGGAAAGCAGGAAAGAAGGAAGGAGAAACAAGGAAAGAGGAAAATAATGAAATAACGTAATAGTGGTCATAGTGTGTACTTAGGTCTCTCCCTCAAGGTATACGAGTAAGTAAAATACGGTAGTTTTATGCCCTTATGCCCTTAATTTAAACTTGCTGTTGGGTTTTTTGTTTCACTTAATAATGTTAGCTTGCAAACCAAACCCAGTTCTGATGATGGGATTCATGATAAATCAAGGGGAATACTCAAATGCAATAAACAATAGCAGTTTAGGTATCTTCAGCAAAATTATAGATTTTATCATTACTTATTATAATCTTTATTTGACAATAAATTATTTATTTGACACTTTACAATGCAATCTTCAATGTTGATTCCTTAGGATCTTGAGCAAGCCTAGGCTTTGTTTCGAGCTCCTTATCTCTCCTAATCACGAATTATATTGATATGTAATTATAAGGTATCTATGTACTATGAACCATTTAACAAGTTAAATCATTGCAGTCGGTTCTTTTGTTGAAAAAGAATGATGTTGAAATATAAATTTAGTTGGATAGTGTTAAAATAGAAAAAAAAATTTATTATCTATTTGACGGACTGAACATAATTTTGATTTTTATACCTTGTACCATAAAGAAGCCTTGAGCATTGAGTCGTGGGGTGCCATAGCAGGTAGAATGTTACCCCTCCTCTCATGCCCGTGAATGAAGTAAGACGCTAAGGGTTACCTCTGGATGATGTCCAGCAGCGTCTTTCCGTGCATCAACATCCCGTACTGTGCTCGCCAAACCGCCTGTGGTGAGTATGGCAACAAACCGCCTGTGTTGAGTATGGCAACAAACCGCCTGTGGTGAGTATGGCAACAACCCCCTCATGATCTTGGAGATCCATGAGGGAGGCCTAAGTCCAGCAGTGGAATGGACAGCAGTCTAAACGGCTGAGATGGAGAGTAGCCTATTAACAAATTTTAATCAAGGAAACCAACTCAACGCAGAGTGAGCCAAAAGCGTTAGTACCGTGAGTAATATCGCCTAGGTCGGCTAGAAAATAATGGAAAATGTTTTGAGCTGAAATTGGGTTATTACATTTTATTAAAACCCAGCACCGGTCAGAAAGTACGGAAATGAAAGATTAAATGCAAGTAGGATTTTGATTTTTTCGTTTTAATGGGATAGAGGTGGATTTTGGCCAAGAGAAAAGCTTTCGTTACTTTTCGACAGTCACTGAATCCAGCGCTCTGTCAGTTGCGATGTCATAGCAGATGCTAATGCTTATTGATTGATAGAAAAGTTGGCAGAGCGGACTATAATTTATCTGTATAATAATCGCAGTTTGAAAAAAAAAAATATAGACGAAGAATTATCATCATTATTATCATCATCATCATTGGCCTATATTCCCCCCACCCCCCATTTTTGGTGGGGGAATCCTTTATGGATCCACCATGTTTCCAAAAACGTGAGACTACGGGTATGGTTGTTCAACCTTCCGCTTCTCGGCAGCACTGGCCTAATGTCAGGGCCCAGTCATTTGTTCGAGTTTGGTCTCATTTTGTGAAGCACGTGGAACGCGCGCCATCTGCTGCTGTTTTAACCATGGTCAATATTGCTCAAATATATACAGAGGTAGATACATAGATGGGTATAAAATGCTTACCGAGTCGAGGTTTCCACTCAAGAACTCCTTACCCCATCGGTAAGCTGATCTTCGACAGATATGGGCAGTCCACTGCCACTTCAGCTTGCTAATCCTGTGCTGTGCCGACGATTTCGGTCCTCTTTTGGATAAACTTGTTGCGGATTTAATCTTTCAGGGTGTCTGTGAACATAGGACGCTCCATAGCTCGCTGACTATAAACTGATGGACCAGCCGTACCAAAGTCAAAGTCTAAGTCAATAAGTGTTAATTCAATACAGCTAAAAACTTCATAGGATAGTCGATTTACTGAATAAAAAACAAAACACATTTAAATTAAGTAAAGCAAATAATTGAATTCGTTCTCTTCAGAAAACTTTTTTCCAAGTGAGGGAAAGAAGCGCAGAAGAAACCTCACTCGTTCATTACATTTCCCGCGAGGGTCTAAGATTCAGCACCGTAGGTCAAGGCGCACTAATAAAAAGCTTTAATTTTTAAGTATACCGCTTCGTATAATTTGTATCAAACGGTACACAACAGGTTACCAGATATTGAAAAACTGCAGACAAATTCAAATTCTCCTCTAAACAAATGGAATTCTTACCCCAATATGTAGAGTTATAAAAACCCAATAAGGCGGGGGTTGCTCGATATTGAATAAATTCTCCCAAATCGTTCGTAGTCAGGTGTACGATCAATCAAAGATTGATTCGTACCCTGGGGGCTTATTGCTTATTTTTTGCATGGAATATTTTATTTACCCGAACAATGACTGTTATCAATTTGTTTTCTTTTTTGTTGGATGGATAGGTAACAGACTCGATTTCAAGGGTTTTGGTTTCATCCTTGTATGGAAATAGATCGTTGTGGAGCGTAAATAAATGGAGATATTTTCCTTTCTCACTGAAAAGGTATGATAGTGATATTTGTTGAGATTATATAAGAAATAGTGTTTTAGGTTTATAATTAATATCAATAATGGTTTAAGTGATTAGTTAGTCAGGCATTTTACATCGACTGCTGTATCGTATGTTGCAATGCCTAGGACATGTTTGCCCATCACCTATACCTCCCAGCTTAGTCCGCTATTAGAGGAAGTATGGACAGTGGTCGCCATATTATTGTATATTTATACCTAGAGTTTTTATATTAGTTTGCCTAGTTGTCTGCCTTGCTTCCTTTGTGTACTCATTAACCATCTGTTCCTCTGAAATTGTGTTGTATTTAAAATGTTAAAATATAGTTTAAACGCGAGTCGCAATGTCGCTTGCGCCACACAGTACTGTCACTGAAAACCAGCGCTCCAGCAGCCCTTGAGCTGATGTAGCAAAAGCTGAGTGGTAGCTTTATTGTTTTCATTTTCTATCTTTTAACTATTTATCTGAATGTACAATATTGCCGTGGGGTGCCGGCAGTAGAATGATACCTCTCCTCTTGCCCGTGGATGCAATAAGAATCTGCTAGGGGATACCTCCGGAAGATGGGCAGCAGCGTCTACCCCTGTATCAACATCCCGTACTGCGCTCGCCAACCCGCCTGCCAAGTGTGGTGTGTATGGTAACAACTCCTCATGATTAGTATTTGCAGATCCATGAGGGTCCAACAGTGGACCTTACGGCTGAGATGATGTTACAATATTTGTGATTTTGATAACAATTCAACTTTTTTATATCTATAACTTCAAAAGTTCCTAGGTATTCCTGTGTGTTTACCATGAGTTGTCACTGTTAGATCGCCTGCCGTTACTACAGAGTAGTACGTTACATGACATCTGTCAGATTTACAACTCGTGGTACCAAATTCTAAGCAAATGAAGCCCAAACTGCAGTCGCCGTAGTACAGTTTACTGCGTATATTAGTACCAAATAATCCGCTAGAGGCGCTGTACAAGTTTTCATACATTTTTTAACTACAGTCGCTAGCGAGTACAGCTTGTGTAAACTCATGGTAGACCTTCAGATATCTTTATCCGTGTCATTGACGGAAATACGCACTTTACCAAAAAGCTAGTAGATTTGTCGGCATTTATCTCACCTAAGCTCAGAATGTTATTTATCGGACGATGGAGTGTGGAGAACCCACAAAGGTTCCAGTTTTCATTCACAGTATAAACCTTATCTTTTTTATGTGCGGCGTAAACGAGGGTTCTTCCGCGTTCCTAAACTATTAGGTCTGGGTTAGGTATTTTTGTATTGTCATTTCATTTAGGGTTAGTAGTTAGGTTGGTACAACTTTTGGAAGGATCCTTGAAAGCGTTTAGCGGCTAAACACAATTAAAAGATCTTATACGATTTGAAACTTTGTTATCATGTTTAGCCGCTAATTGCTTTGATGGAGTTTATGAAAGTCGCCCTAGGAATGCTTTATATCAGTATAAACTTAGTAAAGTATGGAATTAAAATAAAATAATAAATAAATAATGCTTGACAAATCACACAGCATCATCTAGCCCCAAGCTAAGCAGAGCTTGTGTTATGGATACTAGGTGACTGATATACTTAATACATTATACTACATAGAAATAAAATAAATACTCGAAATAACAACAACGTATAGGAAAAGGATACCATCGATTTTAAAACAAAAGCCTTGACATGTAATAAGCTACGAAGAGAGGATTATTATATAGCCGAGGGTGCTGGCAGTAGAATGTTACCCCTCTCCTACCCGTGGATGCAGTAAGAGCCTGCTAAGAGACACCTCCGGAAGATGGGCAGCAGCGTCTTTCCGTATATCAACATCCCGTACTGCGCTTACCAACTCGCCTGCCAAGCGTGGTGAGTATGGCAACTACCCCTCATGGAGATCCATAAAGGGAGGAGGTTCTTAGTTCAGTAGTGGACGTTTTACGGCTGAAATGATGAGATGATTATTTAAAAGCATTAACAGTTAATCATAATCTACGGGATGCAGTAAGGCATGGGACATTGTTGAGTTGGATGGCTCAGTTTGTAACTATGCCTTCAGTTAAAAGTCAAATCTTTATAAATTGGCATTTTACTTACTATACAACATTACATTGCAATAAAGGGTTATCCACCAATCATCATCATCTCAGCCGTAGGACGTCCACTGCTGGACAAAAGCCTCCCTCATGGATCTCCAAGATCATACGGGGTTTGTTGCCATACTTGCCACGCTTGGCAGGCGGGCGCAGTACGACGCTACTGCCCATCTTCTGGAGTTATCCCTTGGCAGATTCTTACTGCATTCACGAACAAGAGAGGGGAGGCAGCATACTACTACTGCCACCCCACGGCAAATATGCCCTCGGCGAAGTTTTATTGATAGACAACAGTTTGGAGTTAAATCTTTATAAAATGAGTAAAGATGTGAATGGCCAATAACCGTCGAACTGAGAACTTAAAATCCTTCTTTTTGAAGTCGGCTAAAAATTACAGTAAAGGGAGGGTAGGTTATCCACTAATATCCTTTAGTATTCCCCAAAGCCCCATCACGCTTGCTGAGATTGGCCGCTCATCGGCCGGAAAATCACCTAATTTTCTGTTTAGGAAACAATTTCCTTAGTAGCGAATTACCATGCACTCAAGTATTCCGATTGGTGTAAATGTAAGAACCTTCTCTCCGGAAATCCGAGATTGTTTTCTGGAAGTGGGGTGCGCGTGTACGTATTAACTATGCATGCGAGATAACAATATTATCTCCATGCTCAAGTAATATTCTGCGTATGCCTTTAAATTGGATAATAAAATAACATCTATTATATAAGTACATTGTATAATATTATATTGCCTTTTCATTTCCACTCTGTTATGGACCGTTATATATGTAGCTCGCTAGACCAAACTTGGTGTTAAAAGCTCTACAAAGACTTCATCATCGTGTAAAGTTTGAGGCAATCCAGTATTCCTTTTGAGTAAGTATAGTGAAAAGTGATAGTGTAAATCCCACTAATATTATAAAGCCGAAATTTGTATGTATAGCCTAGTATATATATATGCCGAATATTTATAGTGATGTCATTTAATTTTTTATGTAACTCTCAGCAAGGCCTTTCATTTAATACCCATATTATAGGAGTGCAATAATAATAACTAGTCCGCCATCTTGGATGTTCCGTCATGTTGGATTCAGAGTATCGTCACTTCATTTTCGAATTATTCTCAGCAAGCCCTTTCATTTGATACCCATAGGAGTACATTAAACAAATAAGTAGGACAAGTAAGGACAGTACATGACAGTACAGGTCAGTACGAGACAGTCCAGCCCAGTCCAGCCCAGTCCAGCCCAGTCCAGTACAGTCCAGTCCAGCCTAGTCCAGCCCAGTCCAGCCCAGCCCAGTTCAGCCCAGTCCAGCTCAGTCCAGCCCAGTCTAGCTCAGTCCAGCCCAGTCCAGTTCAGTCCAGATGTTTCACATCAAAAACATGTATACAAAATTTCAGCTCAATTGTTTCAAGATATCTGCTTCAAAATTGAGTTGCAAAATTCCGTAACAAACATAGTTACATACATACATACATACATATAGGGAAAGCTAAATAGAAGCTTGTAAAATGGTTGTAACCTTACGACTCCGATAGCTCATAATACAAACCTTAGTGGTTTACCTGTGCTATTATTCTTTGTATTTGTTATTTATGAAAGCTATATAAATGAAAAAAAAAATTATTAAATTTTTTTACAGGACATAATTATTGTATTATCCTTTAAATTCCCTTTATTTAGTAACCGTACTCGATAAGTTTGATTAAAAAAAAATTTAACCACCTATAATTTGGCGCCGAAAATCCGCCATTTTTTGTTTTTTATTTAAATACGTTTCTAAAACGATTCTAACTATACCTTAATAATATTATGGTCGAAATCTATCCAGCCGCTTAAAAGATACGTCGGAATAAAGAACAACATACAAGATACGCGCGAAATACCCTTCCATGGCAGTTGGGTAAAAACAAAATGCAAAACATTTTAAATTAACGCTTAAAATACATTTTGATTAATGACTAAAATATAATTATTTTTAAAGTTGGCAAACAATGAGGCATTAACGATTGCAGCGCCATCTAGAGTCAGTGTGGAATAGCTTCTGCCTTGACAGCTACGCCATCTAGCGTAGAGTAGCAGAACTACAATATAATGCTAAGGAGTGAGGTGTCGGCGTACAGATTACAGGAACTAACCTGGTATGGCTGTTACCAGTTTCAAAGTAAACTTCTAGAGGGCGCTGCAAAGTAATCCTAGGGAACAAAACCATTTTAAATGTGACAATTATATGAAATTCATAGCTATTCATCATTTTTGTCAAATTAAAAATAGAAAAAAAACTTACTATCATAGATTATTGATAAAAATACATTTTAAAAGAAATAACAATGAATGTATTAGTTATTAAGTGTTATTTTATTATTAAGTGGACATGGTATCATCGTCCTTATGAATAAAAAAATAAGGGGAATCCAAAAAGTAAGCTCCGCCGCGACAGTTATTCACTGCCGTGACCAGGATTCGAACCTGGGTTACTACGGCCACAACGTAGGGTCCTAACCACTAGACGATCACGGCTATCGGAGCGATGGATATCAGGTCGAAATTAGCTATTGTTATCTTAGTACTTTCTGTTTATGCTGATGTCACAAGCTCTTTCAGGAATATTATATTTGCAGGAACATACCTACCTAAGCAAAATAACGCTATAACGTGTGGAATATATTCATACATTTTAGTTTTATAAAATACTGTTTGTTTCCCAAATAAAATAAAAAGTTAGGTAGAAAATCCCGATAATGATTTTAAACAACGGTAAGTATCAAATAATAACCGACTGTAATTACAGCAGAAATATGTTTAAATCCAACATGAATGTAACAAAAGGTGACATTCAAAACCCAAAACACGAATCCGACAATTTCACAGTCGACTATAAACTTCAAAGCGTAAAGAAATCAAGTTTATACCCCTTGTTACATTCCCATAAAACATGCCAAATTCGCGATGCAAATTACGGTTCAAAATAGATTCAAAATGACCAGCTCATCTCCAATCCGGTCTACACACAAAAGGTCCAGCTCTTGGTGGAATCATAACATGAATTAAACAAAGATAAATCTCTTCTCATGTCATTCGTGAAACCAGAATTCCCCTCGAGAGCGAGATGTTAACATACACAGAATAAATAGTAGTGAATTGGCGACTGTGGGATGGTCAGACATGTAGCTTAGAGTAAGGAATGTTTGGAGATGTCACTTTGAAAATGTCACTGAAAAATAAACCAACAAAAGTAACTTCGAAATGTAAGGAATATAATATCCTGATGGTGATGTGAAACAAAGTTATTATTGTACGACGTAAGACTTGATTTAAAATACCTTAGTAAATTAGCGTTGAAAACTTCAGTAAAAATTCGAAGTGATATTTTTGAGGTAAAAAAATTCGAAGGTTCTAGGTTAGATACCTACGACAGATGGTGTAGAGCACAGAATTCAGAAGAGGCGTGTAGTGTATGCACCACCTGGCCATATGATGTATGTTAAATATTGCGTTGGTACTTAGAAAACATTCGTATTCTACATACATCGAGAGCGCTAATAAATGCCCTATCTGGACGCCAATGTATAATTTTTCAAGTAAAAAAATACTTGTTTTAGATTTCTGATTATAGTCAAAAGTCGATTCATAATATGCACTTAGCCCACTCTCTACTTAATCAGCTCTATGGTCAAGTTGAGTGTACCTACAGGTTGTCCCACATTAGAAGACCCCTGCGTATATATACAGGGTGCTATCACACCTCCTGTGATCTGTTTGACTAGCTGGTAACTAGCTGGATTGCTTTAGACTTGTTTCTTTGGCGTGTTCAGGAGCTATGAGAATCTTATGAACACGTTTAACAATTACATTCAAATAATTGTTCATCAATGCCTTAATAATAATATGTGGGTATTAATATCTAAAAGATAGATGACAGTTGTGAGGTTGTTAGATTTGTTTCAATATTCTGTGCGTTTATCTGGGATTTAATGATCTGCTATGGTTTATCGCAACATATAAATAAATTAATCTAATTGAATGTACTTTCACCTCATAGGTTAGGTTGTTAGGTAGATACATCTACATATATAGTGACTAAACATTATAACATTAAGTTACCTACATTATATGACTTGACTACTTACTTATTGGTAGGTGACAAACAAAAAAATCTACATATGTATTAAGGTGTTTTTATTTTTATCCTTGCCGTATGTAGCTCTACCTACCAGTAGAATCCGTTTAATTTTTATTTCTACATATTATTATATTAATACTAGTTATACTTATTTATTATAGTTTGCAGCGGGATTTCATTCAATTTAATTAGGAAAAACAGCTTTTGCTGGGGAAGGGTGGCTAAACCCCTATTTTTGTTTGTATTAAGTCCTTATTAACTTAAACCAAATAACGTGGGGTGCCGGCAGTTGAATTTTGCCTCCTCTCTTGTTCGTGCAGTAAAAATCTGACAACGGAAACCGGTTTGGCAACTTCCCCCGCATAATCAGCACTTGAAGATCCGTGAGGGAGCCCTATGTCCAGCAGTGGACTTCCTACGGCTGAGATGATGAAGTTAATACAGTTACCGATATAAAAAAATGGTTTAAAATAATAAAGGAATGGTTCAGGCAACCTACGCCCAGAAGAAACATCTTTAAGCAATATATAAATAAATAAATGCTGGACAATATAATATATAAATATATGTACTTATATCCAATAGTATTTAATTATTTGTGTTTCTTTTATGAGTACCAATAAAGTGTTAATTGATTAACTCAATTTGATATATCTAGGATGTTTTAATAAACAAATTGTTTCTTTCATCAAATTCTAAAAAAAATATTAATGGTGGATCCCATTAGATAGGCCATAAGGCGCATCCTGACAAAATAATTATTATTGGACAGAGAAACTCTAATAAGACATAATATGTATAATAAACTTACTTGATCATATAAGGATCATAACAACAGGACTAAAGTTCTAAGACGGTCTAGTAAAGTTAGTAATGCGTCAATAACGAAAATCGATATATGTTTGTCTACATACTGATGCTGGTCTATAAATGCCACTTATCTTAAATTAACCTCACGGTTACATTTATACCAGACATAATAACCTCTAGGTTTGGTGTTTTTGCGACAAGAACAGTGACAATATGTTTATATAATAATTATAAAGTATTTTTGTGAAGTAAAAATAAAGATTTTTTGTTAATTTTCAAGACATTTGACAGTGAAATAACGACTGATGTAAAAGTACATACATGTACAACGCTGCAAACTTGCATTTACTGATCATGTATTCTAACTTCTCTGTTTCCAAAGGCTATACCGGATTCATGAAATAACTCAGTTACTTACTTTCATCATTTCAGCCATAAAACGTCCACTGATGAACACAGGCCTCCCTCATGGATCTCCATGAGTGGTAGTCGCCATTCTCACCACGCTTGGCAGGCGGGTTGGTGAGCGCAGTATGGGATGTTGATACCCGGATAGACGCTGCTACCCATCTTCCGGAGGTATCCCTTAGCAGGCTCTTACTGCATCCATGGGCATGAGAGGAGGGGTATCATTCTACTGCCGGCACCCCACGGCGGACCAACTTTACCCTTCGCAGCAACATAATCTCCGTTAATTGACGTCTAAAAATAACCTTGAATCCAATCTATTGTAGTTCAGAATCCTGTTTTCTCACAATGGGCGTCGGAAGCCCTTACGGATGGTGCCCTTGGCCCTTAGGCTAAATTAGACAATAGTTAACAAATTTGAAGTAACTCTATCAAATTAAAAATTGTAATGCTTTACAATGTTACTGATAAAGTAAACATTTTTATTTTATTGTGACAGGATCGTAGACAGTTAATCGAAAAGTCGGGAAGTACTTAGCTACTAAAGGAACTGTTCTGTTGTTTTGAATCCTTTTTAATAGAATGTGTAGAACGAGTTTATTTTAATTAGCTGTGTTTGGATTTTTTAATTGAGTTGTATTAGGGAAATATTTTTTTCTATAGAAATAACAATAACAGCGACTATATTGTTTTTATATTATTTAGTCTGTCAACATTTCCAGTAGCTTCGACTCTGACTCAGTGCATCCTTAGTCCTTTAGTAACTAATTATTTTATAAGAAACTAGCCACACTTGGTGGTTTCACCCGCGTAGTTCCGGTTCCCGTGGGAATACGGGGATAAGATATTTTAAGAATAATATATTATTATATTATAATTAATAGGACATAAGTTTTAAAATCGGTCGTGTAGTTTTTGAATTTATTCTTTACAAACATACAAAATACAACATACAAATCTTTTCTATCTAAAATATTGAGAGATAACGACTCCTAAAAAGTTACGGTTAGTTTCTGTAATCTGTGGTTACGGCTCGTAAAGCTAAGATTAAATTGATATGATTGTTTATATATTGATATCAAAATTTCGGATAATCCGGTAAACCCTAAAGGTTTCGTTCAAATATTTACAATTACGGCTATTTTTCTTCACGCGAGGATCGTAAAACCACAACCCCAAGTTTAACTTAAAGATTTAGTAGATCACGGGTATAAAAGAAGTTTCAACTTCATCTCGCACAGAATTTAGCAAAATAGATTTTATGCCAACGTGTTAAGATCTAAGAGAAACAATGTAATATTCCTATATTTGTCTATCTTGATCAAATTCAACTAAAATGTAGGGCGTTTGTGAATAAAAGTTATATTTTTTAAAACATTAGACGCATTGTTGTATTATGAGATGACAGACGCATACGTATATTCTTTTGACATGTAAAATTGTTCTATTTTATTTTGGTTATCATGGGCGGCAAAAAGGACAATTGTAGAAAAATTAAGAATAAAGGGCCATTATACGAAACTCAAATTGATAGATAGATAGATAAAACATGTATTTGTAACACTTATACATAACATAAAAAAATAAAAGCCTTAAACATTTTATTATATGTATATGACGTCAACAACGTCAGCCACTGGTAAGTATAATTATCTTATGCAGTACAGGACGCTCCTGTAATAAAAAATAAAAAAAGAAGCGAACGCACTCAATTATGGATTTTATTCAATTTAAATGTGTTTTGTTTTCATGTTGTAAACTATAAAAACTATTATTATATAAATTTTATGTAGCCTCTTGCTCTATTGAATAAACAATTATTGACTTTGTCTTTGCCCAGTTCCTATAATAAACCTCAGCTTAGTTCTCCATCTTTCGAGGAAATAAACTTGTCAATACGTTTAAAGCTGACTAAGCATACTATACTAGGTATCTATCAGCATATGTCATATAATTCAATAGTATCTACTTTAATACATATTATAATAATTTTCTTTCTTTTACCGGATTTTTATTTTTGCGATTATTTTTTAATGTATGAGCTGAAATGTGTTGAGAATTTCACTTCAAAGGAAACGTTTTCGATATTCGACAAGTTTTTTAACAATAAAACCAATGAGGGCATGAATAAAACATAAAAAAAATCTTACTACGATTACTTAAATCGGAAAAATAACAAGATCGGACCGAACATAAGACATCAAATGCTACAATAAACTAATTGAGTGAATGTGACCTGTCAATCATTCAATCATTGATAACTACCTGTATGTCGTGTGAAATATCACCCCTTTTCACTCCTTTCACCCTATGACACCCCATTCGTTCTTCATTAGAAAGGCATTCTCGATCTTGACTGACATCTTATCAAATGTCTTATGTTCAAAGTATTTGCTTTTGTTCTACTTCGAAAGGGTGTGACCCCTGGGTCAAATTCTGTTCATTAAAAGGTCAATGCATTTAGTTAAAGAAACATATCTATTGTGAAATTTAATCTTATTTGATCTTAGATGTCGGATTATGATTTCGTTAGCATTATTGATAATTCCATTGTTGTTTATTCGTAATCTCAAAATAATTGCTCCTTGATGCTTAATTTGATCGTTTTAAGAAATAAGGGCTTGATATCTCTGCTCGAGACGAGCTCTGTGGCGCAGCGGCCGAAGGTCCGCCTGCGACGCAAGGGGTTGCGGGTTCGATTCCCGCCTCGGGACAAATGTCTGTACGATCTGCAGATATTTGTTCAGGGTGTTCTGGGTGTTTTTCTATATATAATAAAAATATCTATCTATGTAGTATAATGTATTAAGTATATCAGTCATCTAGTACCCATAACACAAGCTCTGCTTAGCTTGGGGCTAGATGATGCTGTGTGATTTGTCCAGCATTATTTATTATTTATTTATTATTTATATCTGAAAGTTGAAGATAGTTGGAGACTTGGATGGTTAAAAGATGGTTTATCACTGCAGCGTCCCATACAGCCTGAAAAAGAGGAACGAGATATGTATGTATTAGTATCTTTAAAAAAATTAAAAAATTAAGTGTATTTGCGTTAACAAGAATACATTCCGTACTCGTATTAAGTATAATTAAAATATTCGTTTTAACTACATATCATTTCTTCTACCTATGAGTTAAGCTCTAACTACATTTTACAGGTCCGTCTTGTAGACTGCACCTATTTAGTTCTAGAATACCTCTTCTACAATTACCCGCGTCTATCGGACTTCAGTGGTGGCGCGAACTCTCAGTGATATTTAGGCACTAGTAAGGCCTTTTTCATCTTTTATAAATGGTTTGTAAAGCGTCAGCAACTGGTAATCATGCTGCACGGGACGCTGCAACGCCTGGGACATTAGATAGATTTTGATTGCCTAGCACAGAAAGAACACGTCTGAAGCTGACTAAGCCGGTTTCCTCACGATGATTTCCTTCACCGTTAAAGCACGCAACACATGTTAGAAAAGCACGCCACCTCATTTTTTTCGTAAAACCATCCAAACATCTCACGATCCAATTCACCCCAAAATATAAAGTAACCCAAGTTTACAACAAAAGTGGAAACATATCTCAAGAAACACAAAAAAGGGAATAAAACTAAAATTGAATTCTCTCCGGGTCTTTGGGATCCCATCAAAAATTCGTACGGTGTCTCCATGTATTTTTTATTGGAAACGTAACAGAGGGGTGGCGAATAAAGTTGCAATTTTAAGACGATGCTATTGGGTGCCCTTTTTAAGGGTTACTTGGGGCGGGCTCCTTAGAACCGGGAAAGGAAATTAGCATATATGTTTAAATTAATTTTGTAAATTATTAGCACATTTCGGTCTGTTGTGTGCTTAAGGTTGTTAAATATGAAGTGGTTTAACTTTATGATCGGGCGTTTATATAATATTGTCAAAGCAGGTTCTTAAATTTCATAAATGCTTACTTTCAAAAACGTAGAAACCGAATAATGAGACACAATACTTAAGTATCATCAAAAAAATAAAATATATTTTCATTTTCATTTATTTTAATTTTCATTTCATTTCATTTTCATCATTATTTAGGAAAAAAATAAGTATATATGCGAATTTGCATAAATAAGCTGTTTTACAAACATTGCGAATTCTGATCAAGATCGTGTTACGCGTTGTTTTAAACCAGACTCTTCGAAATTCGAAAATGAAATCTTTCGTAATTAAGATAGTTTCAATGTTTATCTTGAAGAATGGAATAATGTTTGCTGTTTCAATGTTTATCTTGAAGAATGGAATAATGTTTGCTGTACACCTTCTTTAAGTTTATATCTCAACATTCAAACAAAAAAAAATAAGTCTTTATTCCATGTGACCGCTTTAATTACTCAATTAAGAAAATAATACAAACATCGCAATTAATTAAATCAGGCACATAATTTAACTTACTCGCTTTTAGATCTTGCTTTAGGCACGTGAGTCAGGAAAACAAGCGAACACGAGAACCTTTCCCGGTCGTTGCATCATTTAACAATTTAATTTTTGTCCAATTGTATTATAGTGCAACAAGTTGGCTTTACATATATCTATTCGACTCCGTAGTGCCTGGGAGGTTGATAGATGGATTAAGATTGCCCAGCACCTATCGTCTCAGCTTAGAACTTGTTTCGAGAGTTGATTTACCTATTAGTTATACACACATACTTATAAATAAATACAGGATTTTATCGCGTACGTCTTTTATTATTTTCCCGACGTTTTCCCGACAAAAGGGAAATCCTGTATTTTAAAAGTAATACGTCTCAGCTTAGTAAGTCATACACAGAGTTGAATTTAAAGGTATGCTCTACCAGAGGCTTTGAGCTTCGTGCGGACCAGGATTAAAAGTACTTGCTACTTTTAACTTTTATTTGTGTGTTATTTCCTAAAATATAAAAAAAACAACCTGATATTTACAATTTATATTCCAAGTTTATGCATTTTTATCAGAAGTTACGGCGTACTGTAACATAATTATAATCATCTTTATCTATACTAATATCATAAAGAGGTAAAAGTGTGTGATTTGTGAGTTTGTGAAGTTATAGGGGGTAATCTAACCTACTGAACCGATTTTGAAAATTCTTATACTAATAGAAAGCCACAGTATTTGTGAGTGTCATAGTCTATAAATTTACTCGAAAATTTAAAAGACTATCGTGGTAGTCGGGTTTGCAAAGAAAGTCAGAGAAAAACGGTTGAACGAAAACGTTTCTTACGAACGCTGCCTTAATGATGAGAGGTGTAATGATTGAGTTCTAGATAAAAGTTTAAGAGCTTAATACTACCTACAAAAAAGTTAGCGACAGCCTATGTCTAACTTTCATATTTAAGTTACAAAAAGTCGTTTTGAATAATTAAAAAAATATTTAAATCGTAAGGTGATGTTTATTGGTTTTATTATCGACAATTCTGAATTCTTATCAAAATAAGTAAATTTATCGTCTCAAGTGTTTAAAACAAAAGACTTTTCCCTTTTACTGCATATAACTTGGATAAATTTGGTTAAGGAGATAATACGACATAGGTATGGAACCGCAACCGTGTCGATATTGAGTGATATTTCTATTAAACGGCTTTTTCTTAAACAAGACGTTAATATTTTAAGGCTACACTGGTGGTGATTCTGTTGCTGCACTAACTAGCTAAAGCTTATTTAATTGACGTAAAACTAACTAAAATGACGTATAGGTATTCGGTTAGTGCCGTTCTAAAATTAAAACGGAACAAATACAATTTTACGCTGACAGCTCTAAATTTAAAAGCGTTTTCTTTTACTCTCACTATTAAGGGTCAAAAAATCTCTCTGGAGGGTATTGACCTGAGAAAGCTGTGTTTTCCATGGGCAGTTATATGTTGACTTATCTCGGGTTGGAATTCCTCATTACATCTAGTACATAAAAGTTTTGTTCAATTTAAATAAAAAAATGTCGACGTAGCTCAGAAAGTTGCGAAACTGAAATGGAGCTTTGCTGGTCAGGTCTGCCGCATGCCCGAAGATCTGTGGGCTAAGATCACCACCCAGTGGAACCCCGACACGGTAAGACGCCGCGGCAGACCGAAGAAACGATGGCGTGACGAGTTGGACCAATTATGCATGATCGCATGGTCGCATGTAAAAATGCTTACCTACCGCCCAGCGAAGTGGGCACCGGGTCAGCTAGTCTATATTAATATTATAGAGGTAAAGTTTGTGAGTTTGTGACGTTGTAGGAGGATCTACTCTGGATCTACTGAACCGATTTTGAAAATTCTTTTACTAATACCTTACCTTTAGAACATTTAGAAATCAAAGGTTTAGAGCTATCTTCACAAGCTTTCACGTTCAGAAAAAATATTTTTAGAATCGAACTATACCAAATGTAAAATGTATGTCTATATGTAAAAACTGCAATAAAACGCTACGAAATCGCTAAACAATGCTCTCACGCTATCAGAATTAGCATACTTATTTATTATTTCACACTTAGATTCAAAACCAACAATAAATCAACGAAACAAGCGGTCTCCTGCGCGTACGCCGGTCACAATGGTATCTATCATTGACGTAACTGTATTTAAGTCAGTGATACAAAGGCTTGAACTAATTTATGATGCGTAAAACCATGTTAGATTGTGTTAGATAATATAAATCATGACATCTTGTATAGATGGCGTGGAGGTCGCAATGATAATATCATGCGTGTTAACTTATAAAAAAATATTTTATTGTATAAGTTATTTTGGCGGTCCTTTTGCTCTAACTTTAACGTCTCTCAAAGCATACTTAAGAAGGTAACGCAAACCTATTTTAGTCTTTGCCAGTGACAAGAAAACAGTGAACTCATTTTTTATTAGTTCTAAATGTAGTTCATTTATTTTTCAATCTGTCGCACAGTCAGATCTCATAAAAAACGATAACCGTGAACAATGTTACAAATTAACGAAGTTTTTGCCGGCTTATCTTAGGCGTTTGTTTTGCATGTAATTACAAAACACAGTTTTATTGGTGTTAGATCTTGTAACTAAATAGTTACGAGTACCTACCTTAAGTATTTTTGAGGTTCACGATAACTATTTCAACGCAACAGTATTTTATGAGTGTCAATCCAACTCATAAATACTTATTTAATTAAAGTGTTAACAATGTTCATAACCACCAAAGTTTGAAACTTACAAAAGAGCCCTGAGATTTTTTAGTTTTCCTTAAAACTAAAATAAATCTCAGATTTTGGAATATTTTTGTTAAATATTTCAATTGAAGTTTTACCAGTGTTCATATTCGTCATAGTTCCAACTACAAAAGAACCTTGAGAATTTTGAAGTTTCACCATATTTCAACGCAGTTTTCTTTTTAAACCTTAAGCTCGACTGTCACCTATCATGCCTTACACCCGTAAGCTCGCGCATTGTCGTGGCGGAGCGCCACCTCATATTTACAGACTCTTACAAGAATGACGATAATTCTGAAACTAACAGGAATTCTTACTTGAAATAAACTATTAAATAATACTACTAAAAATTAAACTATTCTATGATAATACAGTTCTAAATTTTTATATAAATTTGATATAATTTATTACTATTTCGTTTACTAAATTATTTAAAAAAAAATAAGACGTTCATGGAAATATTTATTTTTAGGAATATAAGACTATTAAGGAAAAATGAGGTATGCCTATTGTAACCTTGAAAATAAAGTCTTAAAACCTATGTATCTAGTTTCACCCACCTTTCTCACGAAAACTTCACACGAAAAACACAAAAACACACATTTTTGGTCGTACCGAACGACTGATTTCAAAATGGCAGTGCTCGATACCAAAGACAGCAGACCACACATATTACACATCAAATAAAGGAACTTCGTCTTTTTCTTTCATATATAAACCATCAATGGACAAAGCAAGAGAGAAACACTAGAATGCATTTTTTGTTTTGTTGGTGTATGCGTATAGATTCATACGTTGTGTCAACGGTAGTATCAAACCATGCGTATGAATGTATACGTCGAATGTATATCGAGCTTAGGAGTTGAAAGAAAATTTTGAAATATTTTTATTATTTATCCGTGATCATATTGTGTGTAACTGCGTCGGAATATCGGGAAACTCAAAAAGACGTCAAATTATAGTTAATATCCCGTAGGTATTGCATATAGTGTTCACAACCATGACAGTTTTAAAAGTTATAAATTTATTGAATTTTCCAATTGAAGTGTTCATAACCGTCATAGTTTTCACCACAAAAGTCAGTACTCTTGACACCACCGGTACAGTTACCGGTATGGTGGAATCAGATGTACTTACTGTAATTTCGCGCATTTACGGTTCATCCACGCACCGTACAAGATATTAAAGAAATAAGTGCACGATGGGTGAAAGCAATACGAAGTAGCGTGGAACTAATCATTTGGCCCACATTTGACTTATGCTCTTGCGTTTTGTTAAAGATTTCAGGCTCTATATTTTGAATCTACACATTTTAGAACATATGTTTTCCAACAGAAATAGCAAAAGCTCGGCAGTCTGTAAAATCGTAGTAAAAAATAAACCGACTTTTGAGGAATGTTTTATTATTATTTTATTTATTAATATAGAATACCTTACTCAGCACTTATGTATATATTATAAGTATTTTATTGAACACTTGACAACCATGTACAAAATAAAGTATAAATAAATATATATAGTTTAGATCTTCATATATAAAATAAGCATTAGATTTTAATTCCTTATTTTTGATCTTAAGTATACAAGGTGTCCCGTAACTGGTGTATGAAGCCAGGAGCTGCAAATTACCCCCCACCAAAGGAATGCAAAGGCGAAGAAAGATTTCAGAAAAACGTATTTTCAGTTTTCCATACAAAATTAAAGTTTTCCAAGTCGCTGTCAACCCTAATGTATAACAGACGTGTGTCCGTAATACATACCTACGCGCCTACGCACACCACGCACCTATACCCACACTCAATATACGCACAAGCGCGTTGCGGGCGCGCCGCGGGAATCCCCGGCGGTCAATAGGTCATTGCACAGCTGAGAGCAGGGTTGTCACTCTTATGAAATTGGTATAAACTTTGAACGTTATCTTATCACTGAAAAACTTGAAAATCAAGAAAGTCGTAGAACAAACGTTGTTTGCCAGGGGGGGTAGAAAACCCCCCTTTCGGCTTAGTACCCCAATTACGGGACACGCTGTATATATATATATATATATTATGTTACCAAAAAATAATAAGATTTAAAAAACTTGAAACATTTTGAGAATTTCTTTATTTTTCTATAACAACAAACTTCATTTTGCGTATGTATTAACTAAGCCTATACAATTTATAACTTCTGCATTTAGTACGGTTTAGGGTTCTAAATGCGCGGGTTCCGAAGAGCACTTCAAAGGTCTGTTTTCTTGGAACATTAACATTCACACTAAATCTCATAAACACCAACGTATGAAAAAAACCGCGCGGGTACAGCTAGTTTTAAAAATTAGCATATTCTTGAAAAAACTTAAGTTTCATCTTATACGTATAGGGTTATAGATGCGTTACAACCCCAAAGCAGCAGACAACAGAGAATAAAGATATGAGCGAAAAGTTTGCTCCTGTCAAAGCAACATCAAAGAGAGATACAAAAGGCTTACATCAAGACTCGTCAGGAATCTGACAAGACGAACAATATCCACACAATCTACACAATAGATTCACAAAATGCATTGACCGAGAGATATTCAAAAATAAACTAAACTTCAAAGCTGTTTCAAGGAGAAACCCGACCTGATGTGTAGAGGTACAGTCAAGTTCAAATCCTGACAGATATAGTGATTTTGGAGGAAACAGGAATCTTTTGCTTCCGTGTTGGACAACCGGTTTGTATGAAAATACGTTCATGACAATGAGTACAAGTCCTGAGTTCATGGGAACTGCAATGTCAATGATTTTGTATATATTTTTTTACCTTATTTCCTATGTGAAACTTATGTTCTTGGCTACGTAAAACTCGCTTTCTGCTGAACTAATTTGATAAAGGTACTTATTAAAATACTTTTGAACTTTAATGTTAATTACCATTAAATTAGTATGGCGAATGTATGTATATGTACGATAGTGCAAATATAGATAATTATAAATTACCTACTTTGGTACCACCTGACCTAAACATCGCGAGGAAACTCGTTGCTCGGTCATCTTAAGACGAATTGACCTGTTCATTGCTCGGACTTATAGCAGACTAAGATGATGATATAGGTGCTGGAAAGAAACGATTCATGCTTCTTAAAAAAATACAACACTCTGACTCAATATACAAACTGAAAATAATGAATCTTCACTGTATATTTAGGAATCTCCTATATTCTTCAGAAAAAACCTGGACGTGCTTTGACGGCTTTCTGATGCGGTACAACATAATAGGAGAGACCAGCACAAAGTTAGCACCAGTAAAATATAATTAATAAGAAAAACTTAAAGCGTAATAGATTTTTCAGTATGGCACTATTCTACTATGGTCTTTGAGAAAAAGCTTAAAAGCATAGTTGGCAATACATTTTATTATACTTAATTTGGATTTTTTTTACAAATAAATTGTATTTTATTTTCCTTTACTATGACTATCATCACTACATTACTATAATCATCATCACATAGTATAAAACTAAGTCGCTTCCCGCTGTATGTCTGTCCCTATATTTTCTTAAATCTTCAAAACTACACAACGGATTTTGATGCAGTTTTTTTAATAGATAGAGTAATTAAAGAGGAAGGTTTTTATGTATAAAACATGCATAATGTAATAGAGATACACTGATATTTTTAAAGGCTTCTAACACATTTTTTTGCGCTTTTATTGCAAACGCTGGCTGATCCCTACGAGATAGATCAAAATAATATACTATAGTATTGTACACCTTAAAATGTTCTAAAAAAAAGCCTGCAATAGCATATGTCTATCTCTTAGGGATAAACCGCAGTAACCATTTTTTATCCTTTACTTTTACGAGAAATAATGGCTAGTTTACGAAGCGATTTTAAGCTATACAGCATTAACCATTATCCTTTAATTCATTGTGCATTTAATAAAATCAATATGGCCTTTTACAGCATGTAATTTAATATAGTATTTTCGAAGATATTACACATTTAAAATGCAGGGACATAGCGGTTGCGACGGTACCGGCCGTGGGGCCGGTCAAAACTCAGTCGATACTGTTCTCGATCTGGAAGAAGCTGTTGATTTTCCTACAGAATTTATTAGTTATTTGAACCCGTCTTGACTCCCTCCTCATAAAATGGTGTAGAAATGAAAGTAGGTTGTCCTGTTATTTTATTAAGAAACCTGAATCCACCTAAACTTTTCTATGGCACGCGTTTGCTGGTAAAATCACTGAAAACTTTCATAATAGAGTGCACAATACTCACCGGATGCGGTACCGGAGAAGACGTATTGATTCCCCGGATTTCTCTGATATCATCGGATTTACCGTTCGAATTTAAACGCCTATAATTTCCGATAAAGATATCTTTTTCAATGACCATTAATAAATCGCAGGGTCAAACTTTCAACGTTGCAGGCTTAGATTTGAGTGTTGAGTGTTTTTCACATAGCCAATAATATGTCGCTCTTTCAAGAGTAACCTCTAAAGAAAACATGTTTGTATTGTAATGACAAAAAATATATGAACGTTGTAAGTATATAAAGACATTCTGTAGTATATTTGGTATCAGGATTGCACCCGTGCGAAGCCGTAGCGCGTCGCTAGTTATTTATAATTTCAAGAATTTACTGATGAAAGTCAAATATTGCATAAAACATCCATTATGGGTAAATCACATCGAAACAATACTATTATGTGACATCTTTTATACATGTAAATATGCTATAAATATACTTTTGACTGCAGCGTCCCGTATAGCATCACAGCGTCAGCAACTGGTAAATCATCTATAATACATGTAAACGGCCTCACACCTTACCTGTTGTAAAATAATAATAACAGCGCGCAGCGTAATGCAAGTCTTGCGTTATTCTATTGTTTTTATACGCACTTTGAAACCGAAAAGATTTCATAACCGCAAAAAATGTCCACACCGCACGTTTCAAAATAAGATTCCATTGACGTTCCCTTTTTAAAATAATGTAGTTCTTTGTGCGTTCTATTTTTGTTAATTTAAAATATTCAAGGATGGTGTGACGATTATAGTAAATACTTTTTAATGGAGCCCCCTGTTGTGTTGTTTTTTGTAGGTTTAGATTGTAAATGTCAAGTCATGTTTGATGTAAGGAGATATGAGCAAGGGGCATTTGGAGTCACAGTAGTAGCATGTAGAAGCTATTATATTTTTTTCTTAAATGATTTTAAACAATATGTATTACACTGGGCACTGAAAGTACGAACAGAAATAAATTAATTAGGTGCACTTACCTCCTATGAATAAAAAGTGTACAAAATATACCTCCGGAAGATGGGCAGCAACGTCTTTCCGTGTATCAACATGCCGTACTGCGACATACACAGACATGCACCCCTGTTGTCATGGCTTGTCACTTTCAGTGTCAAGTTCGATGCATCATTATGAACGATGGGTACCTATTTATAAAGTTTGTCAGTTCTGTTGCGGATTATAGCGATTATAAGAGCTCGGGTGGTTTTGTGGTGAATAATTATGTATGAAGAACATGGAATAGATAAAAAAGGCATTTCTTTGTTTAAAAAAATATTATTGTATGTAGGTACTGTTGTAAAATAAAATTATTTATATTTCTCTAAGTTTTAAGGTACCTACGTCCTTCTTTTTTCGTGTAAGTTAGGTGAGCAATATTATAATACGAAAAGCTTCTCATACACAAGTTAATAATATCGCATCATTAGGTCTTCTCAACTCACAGCTGGGATTATTGGGCATAAGTGAAATATTAAAATCTAAATGTTTTTACAGAAAAAAAATCTCTTCTAAAGCGTTCATAACCGTCATAATTTCAACTACAAAAGAACTATACCGGTGCGGTGGAATGAGGTTTCATCATCGTCATTTCAGCCATAAAACGTCCACTACTGAACACAGGCCTCCCTCATGGATCTCCATGAGGGGTAATTGCCATACTCACCACGCTTGGCAGGCGGGTTGGCAAGCGCAGTACGGGATTTTGACGGTAAGATGCTGCTGCCCATTTTCCGGAGGTATCCCTTAGCAGGCTCTTACTGCAGCCATGGGCATGAGAGGAAGGGTAACATTCTTTTGCCGGAATCCCACGGAATGATGTATACGGTAATTAAAAAAAATGCTGGACACCACACTCACAACAACCAAACGAAGCGGAGCTTGTACTATAGAAACCTGATGATAGAATACTTAAATACACTTTTTTTTACTTACACGCGTGAAAAACTATTTGGAACACAAATATCCGAGTCAGTTCAAGACACCATCAATCAACAGATACGAACATATCGAACGTTCAACGGCTTTTGAATTTGTCTAATTGTGTCGAAGTATCATCATTAATTTTGTAGATTTCGCTCCATTTCTCCCTAAAATGCCTATCTGTGCCATTTTTGTAAGGTCATTATCTAGCACAATACAATTTAATGGTACAATGTAGTTGAGTCATTATTTACGTTATATTTCACGTTTTAGACATAAAGAGAATTACAACACATAATTATATTTTTAAGAAATCATTCAGTTGGAAACTCTTTGCGGAAGCTGTGTGCAAAAAATGTTTATTGTTATACACAAATACCTAGTCTTTAGAAATAAGTAGTGTGAATACTTTGGAAAAAGAAGCCCAATAAAAAATGTTCTATAAGTTTTTTGCCTGCATTGTAACTGAATCTTCGAACGTTGTTTCAACTCACTTTAAGACATCAGATTTAATAAAAAATATTGCATGCAACGACCAATGACAATACGCATACCGATGATAAATTCAGCGTTTTTGGTTTTATAAGTTTCATAATTACTTAAAAACATTTTGCTCCCTCTATTCTCTTTCTTTATGAATAAGCATTCGTTATAAACCCATACTAAAAGATAATCGTAGCAGTCGTAGCACCCAGTAGTAATGAAACAAAACAGATTGTCTATGACTAACATCTGCGTGCTAAGCGAGATATTCTCCCCTATTTCGGGCCGTCCCTGACCTAGAGTCAGATTTGCATACTGGTTCCATTCGAGCGCCTTGTCAAACAAACGCCCGACATGACAGTGCCATTGTCGTTGTATTGTACTACATCTCATCATTAAGCACCTACTGTGACGTATTTATCTGGTCTAAGCTGTGACGTCCCTCTTGTCACGGTAATGTTTTCTATAAAGTATTGTGACTCGGCGCTGTCCTTGAAATAATTACCTGCAGCCGCGTGGTACGATATAGATAACGTTACCGTGGTCTTGTGCTTCAGTTTCTTGAGCTTCAGTTAAACTATTACTACGTTATTAAATGCAATGAAAATATCTAGTTTTAATTCCGCTAATGCTGAGATGCATATGCACCACCCTCCCGCCCGCTAATTATGCACATGCAGGGAGAACTAGGTTGTTAGTGCAACATGCATACCCAAACCCACACGACGACACGTGTCTATAAGTTTTAACATAGCAACATGCTGCGTGGGGTCAAAAAATGTACCCTACCTCAGTATTACAGCAATCACACAGCAAGCTATGAGCTTGCGGCGCTGATTTTCAGGCAGGTCCGTGTGACCGCCGTCTGCTAGTGCACAGCGTAGGCGACAAAATAAATAACTTCCAAAGAACACTACAACGTACGTAATGTACGTCATAGTACAACTATTTTCTTCTTGCATTCAAGAGCGTAGGGACTAACTGTTGGGGTACCCTTAGAGGGTAGTTACCCCACGCATGGCGATCTAGTTGCGTGGCGTGTGGCGGGGGTGTGTCCTTTATCGATCGGGACACTTGCATTCTTTATCTGGGGTTGGTGTGTCAATGCCCTTAGAGTTGGATTTTAACTTGGGAGTTTTATGAACTTCTGGGTCACCTTCTAAGTAAGAAAAAACTCTTAACACAAAGACTAAAATATACTTTTGCAGTTTTCTACATTGACAGAATTTTTATTTTCTATTTTTTATTTTAGACCTAAGTCGTTACCGTATTTTTTTTAACACACTCGAAGTTTAAATTTTAAATTATATGTTATTGAGGCCTGCAAATATCTGTAGTAAGAATAGTAGAGATAATATAATAAATTAACATTTTCAGCCGTATATCCTATGGCTGGAAAGATTAATTATATTATATAAATATATTATAATATATACAAAGGCCTCCTATCCTCCTAGCTAGTGATCGCTAAGTACTAATCATGAGGGATTCACAACGCTTGGCAGGTGGGTTGGCGAGCGCAGCCACAGGATGTGGATACACGGATAGTCGCTGCTCCCCATCTACCGGTGTTATCCCTTGTCAGATTCTTACGGCATTCACGGGGAAGAGAGGAGGGGCAAAATTCTACTGCCGGCACTCCTCCTTATTAAAAGTTTTCTAATATCACCACGTAACCCAATGCACTTGTAACGAGGAGGGTTCACCCTCTAAGTACAGAGGGCTGCAATCTGACGACTTCATTGTTTTGCACCCTTGATGTATTTCTAATACGGAGGGATGGATTTCTCAAATATTTGAGGGGATTTCTTATTTAACGATGGGGATGACGGATTGCATGGAACCAAAGTTAACGGATGGTGGCGCTAAAATGGTTTACAATATACGTGAGGATTTTATGTACCTCTAGGATTTTGCTTTCCCCATAAGTTTTTTGTGTACGTAAGTAAAAGTAGTTAAGTAAGTACGACGCAATTTCCGTGGGGTGCCGGCAGTAGAATGTTGCCTCTCCTCTCTTGCCCGTGGATGCAGTGAGAGTCTGCTAAGGGATGCCTCCGGAAGATCGGCAGCAGCGACTTTCCGTGTATCAACACCCCGTTGATATAATGCGCTCGCCAACCCGCCTGCTAAGCGTGGCGAGTATGGCAACAACCTTCTCATGATCTTGGAGATATATGAGGGAGACCTGTGTCCAGCAGTGGACGTGTAGGTACAGCCGTCCTAGGGCGGATGTGATGAATTACGTAAGTTTGTTTTTACAAAAAAAAATATTTAAGCATAGGCTTCCAAAGTACAAGCTCTGCTTAGTTTGTGACTAGATGGTGTTCTGTGTACTGTCCAGTATTATTTATTTTGTTTACTTATTTAATTACGCGATTCCCGTATAGATGTATAATTAGACATCCTTAGTTTTCAGCATTATCAGCCTTTACCCACTGTTGGGCATAGACCTCCCTTAGTATGTGCCATCTACCACGGTCCTCTATTATACCTTGTTACTTAGTTTTACAGGAATGTAATATTATAAACGAAATTCCTCATTATCTTGGGTGCCAAACTTAACTGCACTAACTTAAACTAAAGTTAAGTTACTGTGAGAGCACTTTAACGCAACCAACTTGCTTAATTGCCACTCATAAGTTAATATTAGGTTGGAAGTTAGTAAGTTATATGCGAAGTTTGAGTTTGACTAACAAATTGGTTCGCCAATTTTGTAGGGAAATATCGTTTTAGTTTTTTAATACATACAAGATGAGGGACGCGCCGTGAGAAAATAAACGCCTTTAATTTTATACGACTAAATAACGAGACAAGCCGTAGGCCCACCTAGTGTTAGGCGAAAACCTCTACCTACCTAATACAATTGCAATACCACGGTAATCACGTTCACTAAGCACGTGACCAACGCTGCATTGCATTGCGTCACCATGAGCCATAAGGTCATAGAGTACTTTGTATATAGAAAAAACATCCAGAACACCCTGAGCAAATATCTGCAGATCGTACAGACATTTGTCCCGAGGCGGGAATCGAACCCGCAACCTCTTGCATCGCAGTCGGACCTTAGCCCGCTGCGCCACCTGTTTTTTTTTGGTCCTCTGTCGGATAACCTCGTTACGGATTTTATCCTTTAGAGAGGTTTCTCTGTGAAAAAAATGTGTTTAGTCGGCGAAGGCGTGTGTTTTGTAGGCCCCAATGCCTGCCGGCCCGGCTTGGCGCGATCTGGTCTGTGACCGCAGCTTTACTATTCAGGTCGACCAAACGAAATTAAACTGCAAGGTTCCAGAACGTTTATTTCGATCGCGCCAATCGACCGGGGCGACAGTCGGGTGTGACCTGACCAGCTAGCGTGACAGTTTTCCTGCTCACATAGCGAACCTTAACTAAATATGTGAGAGCCCCCTAATATGCATAGCGCTGTCTGTCTGTCCGTCTGTCCTTCTGTCCGTCTGTCCGTCTGTCATTCTGTCCGTCTGTCATTCTGTCCGTCTGTCCGTCTGTCCGTCTGTCTGTGTATTTGACGATTACAACCGAACGCGTTGACCGATTTACATGAAACCTTTGTTAAACCTTTTTGACCTTTTTGAAACCTTTTTGTTAGCACCGTCTTCATGAGAGAAGGTGACTGATTGATTTTGGTGACCCTAGGGTCACAGGGACCGGTGTTATTGTGACCTCAAAAGGTCACCATAAAAATAAAAGTCTTCAATTAGCCGAAAACATCCAAAAACCCTAAAATGCCATTTTTGACCTTTGGTGACCTGTTGAGGCCTTCGCCCCTTTTTCTGGTACTCCCGCACCAATGCTTGTCTAGTGTTACGCGCTGGGAGCCCTTCAATATCTGTAGAGAGAGGTCCAATAGTTGCCAAGACTAGTAGAATATTGCACCAAGATGATTTCGTTGAGGCCCGATACCTGACAGGGCGCCAGGTGTCAGGCACCCGGACTCAGGAAATCTGTACAATTATTTTATATACAGTTCATGACGACGTCAGGTCTCGCTTCCAATTGCCTGTTGGCAATCTGGCCTGTGACCACTTTACCATTCAGGTCGGGAACCCTAAAAAGTAAAGTAAACAGCAAGGCTCCAAACGTTTATTTCGATCGCGCCAATCGACCGGCGACAATCCGGGGTGACCTGACCAGCCAGCGTGACGGTTCCCTGCTCCGATGGCCAGGGCATGAACTCTGGGCAATGAAATTGGCGCAATTTATGAACTTTAGGGCGTTTGATATTTAAATAATTGCCAATATTTGCAGTCTCTAAACTCCGACATTCAGAATTGATTACTAAAGCATCGGTTGATAGGACACCTAAAGTTAAGATAAAGAAAAAGATGAAAACGTTTATTTTGTTTCACACATTACAAATAATACAACAAAATTTAAAAATGTACAGACATGGAAACAAAAAAGGAAATCGCTCAGCATGTGCACAGTAGTGATGGCGCTACGTGCGCTGGTTTTCTGCGACACCTAGAGTGTGTGAGGTAGCGGTGCGACACACGTTACAGATGACATACGAGTACAAAAGAATCGAGAATGCTGGGTTACATAAATAATACATTTAGGAAGCAATAACTACAACACAAACAGAAAATATAACAGGTGAATAGAAAGGAAGTAAATAAAATATTGAAAATATAACACAAAAGTTAAAATATAATAAAATTAACAAAATATTTAAGAACAATTATTAATAAGGATCGGCTCACATGTTCAGTGTCTTAACCATCATAGTGTCTTAAAATACTATGATGGTTACAAACGAGAATTTCATCTTATATTGTCTTTCTATATGAATCTAACATATTGCATACCAAGGTATGGATGCAACGATTTTATGCTATGCAATATGCCTTATGCCGTGGGGTGCCGGCAGTTGAATGTTATCTCTCCTCTCCTACCCGTGGATGCAGTTAGAGCCTGCTAAGGGACACCTCCGGAAGATGGGCTGCAGCGTCTTACCGTATATCAACATCCCGTACTGCGCTCACCAACCCGCCTGCCAAGCGTGGTTAGTATGGCAACTACCCCTCATGGAGATCCATGAGGGAGGCCTTAGTTCAGTAGTAGACGTTTTACGGCTAAAATGATGATGATGATGATGAATATGCCTTAGGTAAGACTCATATACAGTAGAGTAACGTTTTTATAAGATTTTAAATATCTTATAACTTACACCGTTGACTTGCCTCCAATCGCCAGATGTCAAATTTTAAGTAATTCACCCCAACTTGGAACCCCTAATTTGTATTTAATTGATTTTAATAATGTTTTATATTAGTAAGGTAACGATCAAACATGATATTCTTATGACTTGCTTTTTCAGGTCGGTTAATTTTATGGCTTGTGTTTAGTGTGTGGCACCTTGTTGTTTTATCTACAAGCTTACGTGTATCGTGTATATAACTTATATAAAAAATAAGAGCTTTATTTTTGGTTCTGGTCTAGAATTTTTTTAATGGACCAATAATTATAGTTTTAGTTCGTACTAGAGCTTCTTTTTATTAATTTGAATATTTAGACATAAAGCTCCAATAAAATCGATGCAAATCAATTTCCAAAGTCATAATAACAAAAATTTCAAGCCAAACTATCCCCAAAGTCTCTCAAATTATATTACCCATTTTTGGAATGGACCACAAGTATTTCCTACCAGACCTACTTTGTATCAGAAAGACTATTGAGACACAGAGTCCCAACTAAATTGATGCATCAATTTCCAAAGTCATAGTAATAACAATTTAAAGCTAAACCATTCTCAAAACCGTCTTCAACAGAAAATCCTTCATGCATCACCGATTCGCACTAGACCACATGCCTCACCCCCTTACCCCATAAATACTGATCCACAATACTAACTACTGGGTTTTTCTGGGCCCGATTTCTTTACGAGCCAAAACGAATGCAATTTACGATGATACCCGAATTAGACACGAGTCACTTGAGTCACAGATAATATAAGCGGTAATATATAACTATTTGTTATTTATCGGTTGAAATCGGTCGGGCGTATGAGCCGATTGAAATCTTTTGTGGAGTTTTTTCTCACGATGCAGTACGTTTGGCGAATTCAATTCTGTAAAAAATTGATCTCATATTGCCAATCAAATCTAGATTGGCTGTTTGATCAATTTCCAAATGATTTTTTCAAGGCGATTTTGATTGACCATGTAACTATGTGATAAAATGTAAAACGCCTATTTACAGGGTATTTTATCCTTATTTTTTATGGTACAAGATTATTTTGATAACGTATAGCAATCAGTTAGAAACTGCTTCTATAGACTAAAAACTTTATATAAGATAAGGCCGTATATCAAAGTAGGTTTGCGTATTCAGCTGGTAGAGTCGCTTATTCTTTCTAAGCTAAATTATTGTGATATAGTTATAGGTCCCCGTCTCCTAGCTAGAACGCAAAGACTAGTGCAACGAGTGCAAAACGCGTGTGCCCGTTATTGCTTCGATATCCCACTGAGAGATCACGTCACGCCTTTTTTAAATAAATACTCCATCTTAAAGATGAAGCACAGGCGAAAGCTACATCTAGCCTGTCTTCTCTTTGGGGTGTTGAAGCATGCAACACCACAATATCTTTTTCAAAAGTTAACGTGGAGGTCTAACCCTAGATCATGTAGTGCTCGCCAGCTTTCGATGCAGCTCTCTACACAACAGCATGCCTCTGTCGCTTTTAGAGGTAGTTTCCGTTATGCTGCATCGAAATGCTGGAATAATATTCCACCTCCAATAAGGAACCTGCAAAGTATATATAGTTTTAGAACAAAACTAAAAAAGTTTTTGCTTGATAAGCAATTAGACCAGAAAGATCTCAAACATGACATCAGTATCATATAGGTTTTTTTTGGTTTATAAGTTTGACAATTAGATTTCCCACATGGATTTATTTCTTACTTATTTAAGTTATAGATTACGGTTCTATTTTTTTTTTTGATCCAACTCAATCTTTTATTTTAATGTTTTTTTTTGTTTGTACGTTCTTTGTGGTTTTATTGTATGTATAAGAATGTGGTTACATCCGTGACATCACTGTCGGTTCTGGCGGAAGATCAGCGTTAGTTGTTCACGCAGCTAACACAATGCTGAGCCAGGTCCGATTTGTGATACCTGTTTGTTTATTATTATTACTGTGTAAAATTTGTATCACAAATAAATTTTCATTTCAAAATAAATTTTCAAAAGCATTTCATTTCATTTCATATAGTTAAAATTTCCGTTAGGCACAGGTTTTGCAGAAAATTCTGCAGGTACATATATTTATTACTCATTAAGTGTTTAGTTAATTACTAACTAGTACTGATAAACCGTTTATTCAGTGGCCCCTCTGAGGCCTCTCGGAAAAGCAATTTACCACAAAAAACAGCACAGACTTGTTCCGCGTTAGAGTGCATAAGGTTCTTTAAGACAAGCGTGCTCCTTCTTAAGCCACTGTTTTACTTGTTGAGTTAGAAGTTGGCCATACGCTTGCGCCTATTGCCTATAAAATTAAGGATTATAACTATATTGGATAATCAGGAATTTATCGCGTAATTACCTTTATCTTTATCTTGACCGACAGAGTTACACTCGTATCGCAGTCGCGGGCAATTAAGGTCTGTAGAACTAAATGGTCAGCTAATGTAACTAATGAACCTCAGTTTTGTAGCTAAGTTAAAGACATCAGTAATTACTGCTAAATGTCTATTGTCTATCATTCAAACAATAACAGAGAAAAATGTGCATAATTGTAACTTTCTTTTTGTCTGCGGCAGTCGGAAGACGCGTTATGACTTTCACTGCTTCTGGAGAAATAAATCAAACCCTATATCTATTTGATCATTATTATTGACATGAGTATAAAGTGTTAGGCCTCTGCCTCGAATCTTGCGAGCAGAGGGGCGGCGGCGGCGGCGGCGCGGGAGCGGCAGGATCTTATGCGTAAAATCAAATGGACCGGCCCTCGAAAACAGCGGCGCGGCAGCGGCGCGGGGGCATAAAACTCCGGCCGCTCACGCGCCGCCGCCGCCGCCGTCCCGCTGCCCGCAAGATTCGAGGCAGATGCCTAAGGACTAATAGGATCTTTTTGAAAGTCTAATGGAGCTGGGCGAGATACATGGTGATTGATGCCCGGTGCCGCGTTATACTCCATTCCCTGGTAGATAATCCCATCATCAGTACTAGGCTTCAAAGCAAGCAAATACATATTATTAAGTGTACCAAAAAACCCAACCGCAAAATTAAATTTAGGGTATAATATATATATATATATATACATACCTTGAGGGACTCCAGTACACACAATTACATTATTTAATTCCATTAAATTTTATTTTAAGCCATCTTTCGATATCGACCGCAATGTATGCATGTATATTATGTATAATGTATATAAAAAATATTATATATTTTATCGAACATCTGGTTTCCATAGTGCAAGTTTTGCTTAGTTTATGACTAGATGGTGTCGTTTTGTGTCCAGCATTATTTATCTTTTTATTTATAACCTGCGTAGAATGTGTAGTTCTTGCAAATCATATATTTTTCCTTAATATCCTACATTGAAACAATTATGTTTGAATCTGTTTTCTAAAATAAACAGCATTCCGCGCTGGTTCCCATCTGTCGTCCAGATATTCGGAATAGTGACGTCACAAAAATAAACTATTTTGTACTTGTTTAGTTTAAAAAGTAATAGTGCGAAGAATGAGAAGGTTTTGGTGTTTGAATTGGCAAATATTTCGAATTTTTGTATGAATCAAAAGGGATTCAGAAAAGGAGAAAAGAAAAAAACATTTACGCCAAATCAGCGCTAAATCACTGGTCAGTTTACTTACCAAAACCAAACAACGGCTTAAAAATCTTGGTAAGTAAACTGACCAAAACCAAACGAGCGGCTAAACATGAAAGAAAACCAAAAAACATATTGACTAACACAGCACCATCTAATCCCAAAGACAGCAGGGCTTGTGTTAGTATCTCATTATCATCATTTCAGCCGTAGGACGTCCACTGTTGGGCATAGTCATGCATCTCCAAGATCATGAGAGGGTAGTTGCCAAGCTCGCCACACTTGGCAGGCGGGTTGCCGAGCGCAGTACGGGATGTTGATACACGGAAAGACGCTGGTCTATCTTCCGGAGACTTGACAGTTTCTTACTGAATCCACGAGCGAGAGAGGAGAAGCAACATTCTACTGCCGGTATCCCACGGCTATCACGGCGTGTTAGTCATCATCATCATCATCATTTCAGCCGTAAAACGTCCACTACTGAACACAGGCCTCCCTCATGGATATCCATAAGGGGTAGTTGCCATACCCACCACGCTTGGCAGGCGGGTTGGTGTGAGCAGTACGGGATGTTGATATATGGAAAGACGCTGCTGCCCATCTTCCGGAGGTGTCCCTTAGCAGGCTCTTACTGCATCCAAGGGTAGGAGAGGAGGGGTAGCATTCTATTGCCGGCACCCCACGGCGTATTAGTGTATTTTATAAAATATCTGACATGTTTCGTTGGTAACCAAACTAATTATGAAGTCACGGGCTCAAGATAGATAATATTGTAGCGTGATCTAAATACTGGGAGTGCTCCTATTCAGAGAACCGGGCGCCGCCCACACAGTATGGTATAACGAACCCTAGGGAAATTAGGGATAGGATTTATTAGTTCACTGGACATTCAGGACTGATCATATTACAAACTTAAACCATACACATACTCCCCATCATCATCATCATTACAGCCGTAAAACGTCCACTATTGAACACAGGCCTCCCTCGTAATCTGCCATACGCATCACGCTTGGCAGGCGGGCTGACAAGCGCAGTGCGAGATGTTGAAATACGGAAAGACGCTGCTCCCCATCTTCCGGGAACATCCCTTGGCAGATTTCTACTGCATCCACGGGCATGAGAGGAGGAGAAACATTCTACTGCCGGCACGCCACGGCTGAAGGTAACTAAGTTAACTAACAAACCAGTTCAATCAGCAGGGGTTGAGCAATGCCAAGTGTTACCTTGCCTAGGAAAGCAATAGCAATGATTGAACTGTCAGTAAAATAAATAAAAAACGCTTTTTCGAACTATCTGGAAAAAAAAGTTCACGTACTCCAATTGATCGAACCATGCAATCGAACCACGTGGGCAGAAGCGGATAATTGACACAGCATCATCTAGTCTTAAAGTAAGCAGTCCCACTGCTGCGCAAAAGCCTCCCCCAAATCCAGTTACCTATACCTGGTTTTTGCATTAAAGCGTATCACACACTACGCAGATGCGGTAAGATATCTGTATCTGAGCGCGTATCTGTTAATATCGCTCTCTATACTAAACTCAAGGAGCAACGCACACTACGCAGTTAACTTATATTTTACCGTCAGTCAAGTATCTGTAGGCACCGACATATATCAGAAGACGGTCAGATGTTATCTGTGTATACAAATATATCGGCAGATGTTATCTGCCGATGATAAGATTTGATTTGATTTTATACAGGTTGTTTTGCACTGAGGCGTCGCGACATGCGCGTGAATGTATCATTTCGTATATTATCGTATCTGCGAAGAACTTTCAGATAAGTTTTTATACGCAGATAAAATATTACCGCATCTGCGTAGTGTGTGATAAATTCGCTTAATCCCTCCTGTCCCGTTCGAAATGATCGAGATTATCGATAAATATATTGCCGTGGGGTGCCGGCAGTAGAATGCTACCCCTCCTCTCATGCCCGTGGATGCAGTAAGAGCCTGCTAAGGGATACCTCCGGAAGATGGGCAGCAGCGTCTTTCCGTGTATCAACATCAATATCCCGTACTGCGCTCGCCAACCCGCCTGCCAAGCGTGGTGAGTATGGCAACTACCCCTCATGGAGATCCATGAGGGAGGCCTGTGTTCAGTAGTGGACGTTTTATGGCTGAAATGATGATGATGAAACATTATTCAGTGAACCAAAAAACTCAACCGCAAGTTAAAATTTAGGGCACAAAACTATACCTTGAGTGACTTCAGTACACACGATTACATTATTTCATTCCAATAATCCTGATTCTGATGATGATGATGATGTGTAGATAAGTATGATGATTTTTAAGGATATGAATAATAATTTTATGCAAAATTTAAGCTTGTTAGGTCTAATAGCTAATAGTCTCTTCGGAAAGTAAGTGTTCGCAAAGTCCGATAAAGTGACGGACGGACAGACAGACCGAAACTACAAGGGTTTCTTGTTTCACTACGAACCCCTAAAACACAGACGACTTGAGAACCTCCTCCCTTTTTAAGTATATTAAAAAACTGAAGAGTTTGTTTGTTTGGTTGAACGCGTTAATATCAGGAACTGGTTCGAATTAAAAATAATGCAAAAGCGTGATAAATGTAGCTTGTTTTTTAAATGTTTTTGCTGAATAAGGAATGAAGTTGATCGTGAGTAAGATAAACTATTTTGCCCTTTTCACAAAGAGCATACTAGAAATTACCTAACTTGGTCTTCCTAGGAAGCGGAAGCAGATCAAACCAACAAATTACATAAGGACTGAGACAACAGACAGGTTATATATGATACTAGCCATACCCCGCAGTTCCACCCGCGTAGTTCCCGTTCCCGTGGGAATTTCGAAAAATCCCTTAATGCACCTCTAGGATACTCAAGGTATACATATGTGTGCCTAATTTCAAGTCTCTTGGTCCAGTGGTTTAGACTGTGCGTTGTCTGTCAGTCAGTCAGTAACGGAAGTTTTTTATATATTGATTATACTATAAACATTATTTGTACTAGTTATGCCTATACAGATAAGATAACCATTTGAAACACGAACTAGATAGAGGAAGATATAGGTCACGAAAAACTTTATGAACGCTGTGAAGTTAGCTTCAACGGCTGCGCAGTACGCAGTCTTACTTATGTACGTTGGCGCAACGTATTTTTGTATTGTCTGGCACACATTTCGTTTTGAAATTATTTATTCTTCTAAGAAATACTAATAATTCCTATTTGTTAACATTACGTACTTGCTTTTGTTGGTGGGAGGCACCAGGCTTTTTCGACCCTTATCGAGGGCCTTCTTCAGGGTGAGCTGGGTAGCGACCCTTGCCAAACTTTTCCAACCGTCCCTATCCTTCGTCGAAGGTGACGAGATTGTGCCACAGGCGTTTTCTCGGAAAATGTAATTATCTGTTTTCAATATACAGGATTTTATCGCGTAAATTATGTATTTTGAAAACTAATAATATGTTAACAAATCGCGAAAGTTTAACAAGTTCTAATGTAATTATCTACAAGTACCAATCATGGGGGGTGGTTGCCATACTCACCACGCTTCGCAGGCCAGCGCAGTACGGGATGTTGATACACGGAAAGACACCGCTATCCAACTTCCGGAGGTATCCCTTGGCAGAATATTACTGCAGCCACGGGCAAGAGAGGATGGGCAACATTCTACCGCCGTCGTCCCAAGGCACATTATATGAAACGGTAGGGTAATTTTCCGTAGACCGTCCATAGTATACGTAAATGATAATAAAACATGCAAAGTGTGAGTCGTTAATGTAGATTCGCAGGTCTGAATATGATAATGACATCGCCTCGGCAACGAGCCAGCTCTATGGAAAATCTCATTTGTTGCGTTTCTGGATTTATAGTGCTTGCTATGGGTTCGGTTTGTATGCCGTGGGGTGCCGGCCGTTGAAGGTTGCTCAAGTGTATCAAAGTATCAAAAGTTTCATGATGACTATAACGACCGAGTGAGGTCGATTTCCACCGCGGCACAAATATTTGTATGATCTGTAGATATACTCGTGTATTTCAGATCTTTGTGCTATCTTCTAGCAAGCTTGAATGTGTGAAATCGATTTTTTATAAAACTCATTTCGGAGAGTGTGCTCTGGAACTCTATGGCATAATTTACGAAGAGCGAGGTGTTGAAACTAAGACTGTTATACTAAGTTTTTCATACCTGTAAGACCTTTCTGAAAATAAACGTTTTTATTTATTTATAATACCATCTCCATTCTACTCCAGGACTAGCAATACCCACGGCGCATTCACATTCCAGCCGCACGTACCAAGCGGTACGTATGGCTGGAATGCAACTCCACCTCCATTTTACGCTACGCTAAGGTCTGCCCAGCGTTTCCACTTGGTACTTTTTGTTAGATAGACGAAGCCAAAGCAAATCAGCCATGGTACGTCCAATGCTGGACATAGGCCTCACTCATCGTTCTCCAAGCATATGAGGCGTTGTACTAATTTATTCCGATCTGTCACCTTGCTTTGTCCCAATGGGGTGACAGAAGAGACAAAAAAGTTTGATCCGTCCCCTTGTTACCGATGAGGGGACAGTTCGAACTTTATTCACCGCCTTAATGTTTTATCTGTCCCCAAATCAGTATTAGGGGGACAGATGCAAACTTTTTAATTCCTATTTGTCCGCCATAGAATTAAATATAGGTATATATATTCATATAATCATAAAAAAAATATTATTATTTGTATTTTATATTATTTTAATTTATGTTCTTAAAAGTAATGCAACCTTTTATTAACCACCACGCTTGGCGGGTTGGCTAGCGCGGCACGGGTTGTTGATACGCGGAAAGACGCTGCTGCTTTTTTCTTGGAAGATTGTAACTGCATACACGGGTAAGAGAGGAGAGGTAAAATTCTACCGCCGGCATCTCACAGGCTCTACTGCTATATGTTAAACTCATAGGGGTGATCTGAGTCAAGCACAGAAGACTTAATAACTGATAAAGCATAAGGCTACAGCTGACTTCACACTTTTACGCTAATAGACACGGCTTTTCTAATGCCATTGTGATTTCAGTAAAGCTGTGGGATGGATTTGTAATGTATGTCCGTTGTGCATTTGTGTGTACGGAAGGCGCATAATTCTAACAAGGTATTATATAATGCCATAGACAGTAGAATATTACCCTCCTACCCCCCGTGGATGCAGTAAGAGCCTGCTAAGGGATACCTCCGGAAGATGGGCAGGCGGGTTGGTGAGCGCAGTACGGGATGTTGATACACGGAAAGATGCTGCTGCCCATCTTCCGGAGGTATCCCTTAGCAGGCTCCTTCTGCATCCACGGGCATGAGAGGAGGGGCAACATTTTACTGCCGGCACCCCACGGCAACTCGTTTATGTTATAGACATTACGTTTTATAATCGTTAGATAAGGTGCTATCAACTTTCTTTCAATCATAACAACCGGATCTTATTTATACATTATCGTCTTTGTTTGTCATGATTTGGTGAAAAGCATACACCAGTTCACAAATATTGTGACTTCAACATTCAACAAAACAATGTTAACAACCTAGTTCTCCCTGCATGTGCATAATCAGCGGGCGGGAGGGCGGTGCTCATACATCTCAGCATTAGCGGAATTAAAACTAGATATTTTCATTGCATTTTATTGTCATGGATTTCCGCAAAGTAACGCCTGATTCCATTAATTATAAAACAATGTTATTAATTTATAATTATAAATTAAATAAATAAATAAATAATGCTGGACAAATCACAAATTATCTTTCATCATCATCATTTCAGCCATAAAACGTCCACTGATGAACACAGGCCTCCCTCATGGATCTCCATGAGGGGTAGTTGCCATACTCACCACGCTTGGCAGGCGGGTTGGTGTGCGCAGTACTGGTGATGTTGATACACGGATAGACGCTGCTGCCCGTCTTCCGGAGGTATCCCTTAGCAGGCTCTTACTGCATCCACGGGTAGGAGAGGAGGGGTAACATTCTACTGCCGGCACCCCACGGCAATTTATTATCTTTGATTATCATGATTTCCCGAAGTCTCCATAAGTTCACTCACCTCTCACACCTTGCGTTCACCAATGTCATATACTTTCTCAACCTTCGTTACCACGTCAGTTTTATCACTTGTTCCCACTTTGTTCCCACTTCGGGTTTTTATACCTCTACAATGAATCACACTAATGTGCGACCAGACTCGTAAAATCTTCAAAAGCTTTGGGTTTGATTTCCTTTACTGCTTTTTAAAGGGTGTCGTTTCGCGTTTCATTTTATTTGGTTTTACGATGGTGTAAATCTTGAGTTTATTAGAACTAGATTCGTTTTTGATTTGGGTAAACGTATTTAATTCATGTTTTTTTTCTTTTTTCAGGTAATGTTCCAGTAACCCTGGTGGGTGCCGTGGGGTGCCGGCAGTAGAATGTTACCCTCCTCCTCTCTCCTACCCGTGGATGCAGTAAGAGCCTGCTAAGGGACACCTCCGGAAGATGGGCAGCAGCGTCTTTCCGTATATCAACATCCCGTACTGCGCTCACCAACCCATCTGCCAAGCGTGGTGAGTATGGCAACTACCCCTCATGGAGATTCATGAGGGAGGCCTGTGTTCAGTAGTGGACGTTTTACGGCTGAAATGATGATGATGATGAATCCTGGTGGGGGTTGATTCATCTCGGGTAAAGTATTTAGCACAAAGTTTGTCACGAGGTTAAAAAATCGGTCGAGGGCGAGTCGGACTCGCGCACGAAGGGTTCCGTAGCATTATTCAATCAAAGTCACGTTTGTTGTATGGGAGCCCCCTTTAATAGTTATTTTATTCTGTTTTTAGTATTCGTTGTTATAGCGGCAACAGAAATACAACTGTCTAGCTATCACTGTCATTAGATATAGCCTGGTGACAGACAGACAGACGGACAGACAGACAGACCGACTTTTAGCGGAGTCTTAGTAATAGGGTCCTGTTTTTACCCTTTGTGTACGGAACCCTAAAAATATGTGTACGGAACACTAAAAATATGTTTTTAGGGTTCTAGGTAGGATCCTGTTTGAAATTATGACTCATACATAAGACTCATTAGCTATCATGGCTCCAGGTATTAAAGTGCTGACTTTGGCACAGTTAAAAATATCACTGTTATGTATGAGACATTACATTTACTGTAGCAATCAATTTCTTCTATGTTTTATTTTTCTCAAGAGCTACATATCTACGAAACTATTATTGTTACGACTTAACTAAAAACAAGTATTAAACAACCGTAATGCTGAATACTGCCTACACGGCATACCACAAGGCTTTATTCTCGGCCCCGTTCTATATAAATTAGACATCAATAACCCCACTCACTTGTTTCTTACAAGATAGATAAGGACAAAAAACTCGTAGGCAGGTGCGTAGGACAGGAATATCCTTGGGCTTTCAGAACTTGTTATGTTAGGAATTGTAGTATTATGATGTTTGAATTGAATTGTGGTGTTATGAAAGGTCAAAATACATTTTATGCGAAAAACTCTGTGTTTAATCAAATGGTAAAGATAAATGCAACTTTAAAAACCGTGATTATATACGTATACAATACGTAGCCTGGTTTTTGCGTGAAAGAGTAACAATCATCCATACATACAAACAAACTTTCGTGATTATAATGTTAGTAGGATTTTTACCTACGTATATTATGTACTGTGCATATCGTTTTGATCATCTTATAATTCGTATTATTGTGCATATCCTTTTTTTGTCTGTTTATCTGTCTGTCTGTGTATTTGACGATTACAACCGAACGCGTTGACTGATTTACATGAAACCTTTTTTGTGAGCACCGTTCGGTCACAGGGACCGGAGTTATTGTGACTTCAAAACGTCACCAAAAAATCAGTCTTCAAATGGCCGAAAACGTCCAAAAACCCATTTATTTCAAAAAGACATTTTTGACTTTTAGTGACCTTTTGAGGCCTTTGCCCCCTTTTCTGGTACCCCCGTACCAATGCTTATGATAAATCATTGTACTGTTTTTCCATATACAGGCTAGTGGGAAGACCGTTATATATCCTACACAGTCTCATCTTTTTGGGATCCCTTACTAAATAACCTTCCTTAAAAAACAATGTCCTGCATGACATTTTTAGTAGTAAAAAGTCTTAAGGGTTCCTATGTTGTTGCAATTTTTTTTCATATGTCACGTAAACCTTGTTAGATGAATACGCATCGATTCGACACGTAGTAACAATATTATAAAAACAAACATAATTATAAAAAGTGTCTATTGTGGTTTTAGACGTATCTCTCATTAAAAATTCAAAAGCTTTATTGCTTTTAACTGTTTGAGATCCTTTTCAATTAGCCTTTGTTACAAGTCCCAGGTTTCTTCGTAACTGCCCTTTGAACTTTACGATAATCTCAACAGCCTTTACAATGCTCTTGGCTTCATAAATTATGGATTCACATTAGAAAAGTAGAAACTTTGGAATATTTGAGGGTGAAGTTTATCGTAAGGAAAATTTGCTAGCGTGGGGGTATTACCCATAAAATGTAAGTTTTGGAGTTATCGAAATAACTTGATGGAGTTTTGGGCCTAAAAAGTTTGTGGTGGTATTCTGAAACCTGTTGAGATGCAGATTAAGAGAAGACCTTAAGAAAATTGTTGAGAGGTTTTTAATCAAATAAAGCACATAATTGCTTCAGTATACTTTTTTTACCAAATGAGCTCTAGCAAGCGAAAAAAAATCTAAAATAATGAGGTGTTTTCATTAAAAAGTAAAAACTTCAAAAATAGTTCCCCCGAACCACATAGATGGCGTTTGTTTTATTTTACTGGTAGGAAACACAATTTGACAATGACAGCAATTGTGATTAATCAGAAACTTGCTTTCTCCGCTTGCCAGCTCCATCTGTTAAGTTTAGTAGGAAACACTTTTTTGTTTTTTACTGAAAACGGCTCATTAATTAAACTTCGACGGCTTGCGTGATTCATTTTTTTTTCCAAGATGCAAGTCCGTATGATCAGGATTTACAGGTCGATGACATAATAGTTACCAAAACATCCTTGCTTAACTCGTTGACAAGTGGCAACCGGTTCGGTTCCCGACTCGTCCCAGACGTGGGCGAGACCACATTCCCTGGACGTATTGGATGTAAATTAATGGATGCAAAAGGCCCAAAGTAGAGCTGGGAAGGAGTCTTATGCCCAACAGTGGGCTTTAGGAAGGGCATCGATTTAACCAACGCGGATTCGAACCCCGCCGATATCGTTTTTTTTTTTGCTAACATAGTTGCGAACTAATGCAATATTTATGGAATGTTTGCCATGATTTGAGTCTTTTTCAGTTTCCCGATATAGCGACACTGTTTCACACGTCATGATCACGGCCATTTATGCGTTGAAATATCGGGAAACTCAAATAGACCCAAATAATGGTAAATAGGTACCTATAATATATCCGATAAATGTTTTACCTATGTAAAATGTTTGATTGGGTTTTTCATGTCTTTCACCGTTATTTATTATTTATTTATATCTCTGCCTCTTCTTCAGCCGTGGCCAAGTTACTATCTCACGTCCAGAACATAAAGGTCAGTAAAATTAATTCGCAACGACCATTGTAATTAGGCCCGCCTGTCAACATGAGTTCCTTAAAAAGATGCAGCCGGATAAGGTCTTAGTAAAGTGGACTGCGATGGGTCGTGTTGATTCCACGATAGCTTGGCACGATTCTGTGATGGTACAAAATGCTTTGAACTAAGGTTCTAGGTTAGGTTTGAATGTTCCTATGGAAATTATAAAATCCCGAGGCTCAAGCAGCCAGTAGAAAAACGGATAGTTTCAAACAGCTCCAAACTCCAAAGTTTCCATTTGACAAACTTTGCTTAGCTGTGTGTAGTGTGAAGCATTATCATTATTAAAATGACGTCAATCAAAAAAATGTGATTTAACTCACATTTTTTAAAATAGTTTTTATATTCAACCAATTTATTTCCTCTTCCTCTATCCTTAAAAAGGAAGCTCATGGACATGTGCATTCTCCCTATTCTCACGTACGGTGCCCAGACTTGGTGATGAGCTTGACTCCTTTAGCATAGACTGGCTTCAACAAGCTCAAGACAGGGATAAGTGGAAGGAGGGAAGGGAGGCCTTTGCCCTGCAGTGGGAAACATCAGGCTTATAAATAAAATAAAAATTTATTTAGCAAGTTGTCCAATTTCAGAGAAAACCACAACGGAAATTCTAAAGAAAATTTTACCTTCATTTTCATAAGATAGCTTTAATAACAATTTGCATAAACTACTCGACCCAAAAAGTGCAAAACTGTCTAACTCGCAATTCCACGAAATGAAACTGAATGAGCCTGCATGGTATGAAGGTTAGGACTTTGTAGAGTTCTGGTTGTAGAAAATGAAAATGCGGTTTCATATTAGGTTGTTACATACATAGAAGTTAAAATGTTTTAACTAGTTTTTATTCGACTTGTCGTGTATCTTATAATCTTTAAATTAATCTTGGAATTTAATTAGAACCACTTCTTTCTTGAAATCTGATTAATCTTAATTTTTGCATACGCCTTTAGGTGATACCTAATACTGAAATACGCAAAAATAACAAAAAATCATACCTACACTGTATGTTACATTTATTGCCAAATTTCAAAAAGATGCTAGATATTAAAACAACAAAAGAAACATTTCTCACGGCGCAAACAGTCGTAACTCTTATACTTACGCTCTAGAATTTCCCAACCGCATGCCAAACATAACCTAAAAGACACAGTTCATTGAAAACGAAACTAATTTTCATACTCACGGTTATCAATGGACCAAACGGCCTCCATAGGTAAAATGTGATAACAGATTGGCATACAATACATGCCAACCGCCCCCCTGCTTTCAATAAACGAAACGAAGTCAGTCTTCGCTCTGCCGCCGCGGGGAGCGCACGTCCGTCGACTCAAACAATCCCAAATATGCCAACAGGACAGAGCATTACGCGTGGAATAGTGATGAGCCAAGACAATAGTGATTAGTGACACAATTCAAATAAAGAACAATAGTGACCGATTAAAAAGTAGTTTAAAAGGTTCCTTATTCTCTATGGACTTGAAGAATGGAACTAGTTTTATTGTGATTTAAAAAGAAAATTCCAAAGATGACGATGTTGGCGGTGAAAAACTTTTTCATGCCGGAGAAGCGGGTGGAGTCTCCGAGGTTCTCGAGGATGCCAGAGGCTCTGATGAGGTCCATCAGGAGACGCTCTTTGAGGGTGAAGAGGACAAAGTCCTTGGTTCTTGTGAACGAAAAGAGGAAGTCCGGTGAGTGGTAGTGTACCCGTTTTTTTATTTCCTGAGTTTTTATTTTACTATTTTTAGGGGGCGAAGCTATTATGCATAGCGCTGTCTGTCTGTCTGTCTGTCTTTGCATGACACAATTACAACCGAACGCGTTGACCGATTTATATGAAACCTTTTTTGTTAGCACTATCCTAATGAGAGAAGGGTACTGATTGATTTTGGTGACCCTAGGATCACAGGGACCGGAGTTATTGTGAGTCAAAGTTTTTGAAATTTAAATTTATTATATGTTTTTTCGGAAACCTTCGCCCCCTTTTCTTGTACCCCCGTACCAATGCTTGTTGTCCTAATGACATACACTTAATTTTTAAAAAGATATGTATCGTAGCTGCATATACATAATATTGTGATATTTTTTATCATTATATTACTATATCTTATCATATTTAATCACGTAATCTCATAGTTATTTTAGGATAAATATGAGGCACAGAGGGAGAAATCTTAAATTTTAATTTTGTATTTTTTCCTCTACATTATATTGCTTTACTCAAGTTAATCTTATCACCGCATCTCCTTAGCTAACGGCCTACGCATAAAATACCTCACTCAGTATAAATAAATACCGTATTCCCTAGATAAAGGAATTGGAGTAATTGTATAATTAGTCCATAGAGGCGTCTGTATGTGTAAAGTAATGAGTCTCTAAAGATTTTACTACTAAAATATGTTAATAACTAGAAAATCTCCCTCAATGGAGCAGATGATGTCCTCCTAAGAATAATCCAACTGTAAATACATAACATTCCTCTAAAGAACAACTGCTAACAGTATACAAAATTATACTGACTTCAAAAATAGCCAGACGTAAAAAAAATATTCTCGTAACAAATTATGAAAAAAGCTGTAACAGTTATTTTTTCAATTGTCAATGATATTAGAATAGTTTTGGCAGCAGGTTTGTGATTAAATAAAAATGTTGTCTAAGAAACATAATTGCAAAAACAGTTGCACACGATGATTAACCCAACAGACTACATTTTACCTTCAACTAATTGCAAATAACATGATTCTGTTTAATGATAAAAACATTATTAAACGTTCATATCACCACAGATAATATTATATTTTATATGACACTAGTAGTATCACTAATAATTATAAGCACTAACTACAAACATTTGGAATACTTGAAAACATGAAAAAAGTTACTGTATTTGGTTAATGACTATTTAGTGATTCAGCCCAGGTGATTCAGGTGGAACCATCCATTTTCACAGTTTCATTAAGTATATGCAGTATTTTTTTTATTTCTTTTGAATTTAATTAATCGTACATCAACAAACCAAATGAGACTTGTATTGCTCCTAAATTGTAAATTAATTAGAAATTCTATAAATATTTATGATTTAACATCGCTTATTGTGTGTCGTGACGTGACATATGTAAGTCATTCTTCCGTGTGACAATGTTATGTCATTACAAATTCTAATTATACATCATGTGTACAAATAAGGAATTAGCTGTAGCAAATATGGAAAGTGCCTTGTGAATATGAGTTAATATTGCCACAAGTAATTAAATATACAGTATATATTTTTTGTATCAATAAGATCTAGAGGTATAATTGTATACAATGATTATACTGGAAGATTTCTGCAACAAAATTTCACTGAATATTTGGTAAATGCGTTTTGCATCTTATTGGCAATGTTTACTTCAAAATAGTATTTTTTTGACATTACATTACTATTTTTTTTATGCGATTTAAATAAAATAAAAAGTTAATGTCAGAAATTATGAATTCCAAATATGGGTATAATAATTACATAATAACTCGACTATAATTTTTTTAATAAATTGTAGTCGATTTGCATCCAAATGGAAAAACATGAATCCAATAAAAACCAGTTCGTTTAAACATGATTCTACGATTTGTTGCATGTAAGTCATCTTCAATCCAATCCAGAAAAGGTATAAAACGTATATCTATAATACTAATATGATATAGAGGAAAGATTGGTATTTTGTATGTTTGTAACGAATAAACTCAAAAACCACTAGACCGATTTTCAAGTCTTCCACCATTAAAATGCTACATTATCCCTGAGTAACATAGGCTATATTTTGTCCCAATATACCCACGGGTAAAACCGCGGAGTGCGGCTAGTAATCTATATAATAACTCCAACAATTCCAACAAGAGTATTAAAACGTTACAAGTGTACCTATAAAAATACATTTTTGTACCATACATTATTTCTACAGTACGTTGTAAATAACATTTTTAATACGTATTTTACTGCGATCACAAACTGCGCAAATATTTTTCAAGAAGTACCAACATACGTATTTACTTTGTTGATGTCTGTTTTTATTGCAAACGTACCATAAAATTACCATATCGTAGCTAATGTGTACATAGTAGGTACATAATTTATGTGTGTAAGGAGTCAGGTCACATAATTATGTTATTGCTTTTATATGTATTTTATTTTATGGGCTTGCAAGTAATATAACTGAAATAATTTCCACAAGGTAGGTTGCAATGTGGTGCGGTATGATTAGGTGACCTAGTAACTTATATAATAGCATGAGTGAAGCTTTTCCCGATTGCGCAGATTTTTTTTAGTTATACAAAACTTTTTAGTAATGTAATAATAATAATGCTGGACGATTGTCCACTGTAATGTGATGGATGACACAGCACCATCTACTCTCAAACGTTACAGTTTATAGTTATTTGTTTACTACTTTTATATGTATTGCATACATTAAAAACAATATTAAATAGCTAATTTATTCTTTAACAATAAACAATAGTTAATATACCTCTTTAATAAATAATGTAAAACAAGTAACTAATGATTCGTATTATCTTCATAACTTATACTTTAATAATGTTTAACTTGAACAGCAGATGTAGCCTCAATAACTAGTTTCTAGTTAAGTGATTGAACCTATCTAGGTAACCATCAAATTGATCAATTAATCAGTGATCCCATCAAATGTAACTACATACGCCTTGAATTTTTATTTAAGGTATGACATAAATTTTCCATTTAGAAATAAATACCATGTTGGTATCCTAATTTGTGCTTACCTGCGATATTTATATTAAATTGATTTTGTAATTATTCTAAACGTATTTTATTAATATTATAATATTTATTTATTCATCTTAGGGAAACTATCAGTACAAGATACACAATAATTATTATGATATCATGATAAAATAACTGACAAAATTTTATCTTGTGTTTTCTTAAACTTTGGTGGATCCGTCAGAATATTAAAAAGCACAGGTTTCGATACACTGAGTTGAACACTAAGTTAAATAAATATACGAGTATGTCTATTCCATGACAAAAAACTTATTAAGCATAAAAGCACCTCCCTTTAAATCATTAAACGCAAATGTAGTACCGAGGCTTCCGTCGTTTGGGACCACAAGGTATTGGGACCGCGGTCCCATTCGCCGGATTGATTTAATTTAATTATTTTGCTTCCGGCGAATGGGACCACAAACCACCTACCTATTGTTTGATAGTTTATAATAGTTTTGTTATTTCTCACTTTCAGTATCCTCATCTGGCAAATCAATTATTTTATGTAACCTACATATAATTCATGTATACCTATATTTATTTAATAATTATATGTTTTCCTTATTATATAAAGAAGTAACTATAACAATCTTTATCTATTTGTTATTTACGGCTAGGCTCTGCAATTACTCTGTTCCACATCTGCTCTGCCATAGTTTTTTTGCATTATTCTATGTTTAAATTTATCACTCCCATGTTCGAAGTTTAAATTTTGAAAAATTAAATACTTATAAACCTATACTCATTAAAAGAGACTAGATTTGTATTTTTGTAATGAGTAAATTAAAACACATATTTGGTATGTTTCTTTTATTTTATTTCATTGATTTAAAAAATATTTCAAATCGAAAATGCTACATTATCAGGAAGTGGTCTCTACTTTTGGACCTGGTAAGCGGCGCCGGCGGTGCGGTACCAAGTTCGCCGCGTGTCGCCTTGCAAAAAATAAAACTGGAAATAACAAAGATTTAAATAGTCAGACGAAGAAGTAACTCGGATGGGCAGCGTTTGGGAAACTACGCAACGTTTTTTTCGTCCAAAATTCCTCAGTGCCTTAAGACGAAAGTCTACGATCAATGTGTGTTACCAGTGATGACATATGGAACCGAAACGTGGTCATTCACGATTGGCCTCATGAATAAGCTCAGAGTCGCTCAACGAGCTATGGAGAGGGCTATGCTCGGGGTTTCTTTACGCGATCGAATCAGAAATGAGGAGATACGTAGAAGAACTCGGGTCACCGACATAGCCAAACGGATTAGCACGTTGAAGTGGCAATGGGCAGGCCATGTAGCTCGCAGAACAGATGGCCGATGGGGCCGAAAAGTTCTCGAGTGGAGGCCACGGACCGGCAAGCGCAGCGTAGGACGTCCACCAACAAGATGGGATGATGACCTAGTGAAGACCGCAGGTCGACGGTGGATGCAGATCGCTTCCAACCGCAACAACTGGAAATCCATGAGGGAGGCCTATGTCCAGCAGTGGACGTCCTACGGCTGAAATGAGGATGATGATGATGATGAAATAGTCAGATCTACGCCCTTACCGTAATGAGACCGCGCTGTTTTGTTTCCACACGACATGAGATCGCTCGCTCATGTAGAATCAGTGTACCTAACTCTAAAAATCTTTGGTAAATAATAGTTTATTGGTTCAGCCAGGTTCAAAATACTAGTTCAATCAACTAAGATTGACGGTCTGATAGGTGTACAAGCTTCATCATGTCAGCCGTAGCACGTCCACTGCTGGACAAAGACCCTCATGGATCACTAAGATCATGAGAGGTTGTTGCCATAATCACCACGCTTGGCAGGCGGGTTGGCGAGCGCAGTACGAGATGTTGATACACAGAAAGACGCTGCTGCCCATCTTCCGGAGGTATCCCTTGGCAGATTCTTACTGCATCCACGGGCAAGAGAGGAGGGGCAACATTCTACTGCCGGCTACCACGACCACGGTGCACAAGCTTATCTTCTAACTAACTCTGATGTGTGTAAGTGGATCTAGTGCAATGACCGACGAGGTGACGAATTAGTTCATTTGTATTCATTAAATTAATTGTAACATAAATTACTGTTATCGAAAAGAGTTTACTAAAGTTAATTTAATTTTGGAGACAGCATTAATCCTTAAACTATTTTACCTTTTTAAACTGAACCTAGTTAAAATAATGTTAACATAGAATATGTGTGAGATAACCTGTACTCACATATTAAAATAAAATATTGGGAAATTCAGATAAGTAATTGCGCTAAAATAGCCCGTAATATTGTTTTACTAAGGATATATGGAAAATATGGATTTAACTATTGATTGAAAAACGATCAAATACTTCAAACCTTTTCAACCGAATCGACCTAACATTGACACTAATTAATAAATAATTAGCCCTCCGACCGGAAACACCTGGTTGGCGTGTGCCGGCAAATGTCACAAAATACGTTACAAATACCATTTCAACCAGACCTCCCATACGTATAAAATTACTTTACATTACAGCTCTTCTAAATAGGCCTTGTATTTCATAACTTCCATTTTACTCTAACTCCCGTAACTATTACATTACTCTACGCTAGAGCTCTTTATAAACTAGTCTAGTTTTTCCTTTCAATCGACAATTTGACATTTGGTATGCAAACTTTATTCTCCCCTCAGTAAATTCCTAAGATTTTCCGTTTATTGTCATTTAACGGCTACGTCATTTTGAAGTTCCACGTAAGTATGATAGTTTTGTGGTTTTGGTCGCGGAATACGGAATCCCAAAGTCTAGTCATTGCAATGTGTTAAACGTCAGAAAAAGTTAACCAACAGCGTTATAAAGTTAATAGATCCTATTTTAACCGACTTTGAAAAAAAAGAAGGTTCTCAGGTCGTCTCAAATTTTGATGTAAATGTGGTTTGAATATGTTTGCGAGGGATAAAACCGATCGGACGTACAGATACACTGTAGGAACTGTGGTGACTATAAAAATAATTTTATATTTCCCTCTATCTGTTAAATAAACAATCTTTAATGAATTAAAACTAAAAAAAACGTTTTAACAAACAAGCTTTTATTTAAACGTACTTACCTCCTAAAAATAATAAAATAAACATTTTCCATTAAAGTTTAATGTCATCTTAAAACGTCTTTACACAAATAATGCGATAAAAAAGCTTGCGGCGAGATTAACCTGTGTGCCTGTAACTTGATATAATTAATTTAATTTTTTTCTTCAAACAATGTAAATCCGAGTACCAGTTGATACCTGATTATTTGATACCCATGTTACAGGAGTACATTAAAAATGAGTAGTTTTGCCATCTTGGGTGTTCCGCCATGTTGGATTCAAAGTGACGTCACATAGCTGACCATGCATTTTCATCCAAAGAAAACATGTACTTATAAAAAAATTCTGCTCAATCGGTTGAAGATAATCTGCTTCAAAATGAGTTGCAAGATTCCACCAACAAACATAGACAACAACATACATACATACAGGGCAAGCTAAATAAAAGCTTGTAAAAATCATTTCATATTTATGGAGAGTATTTGATTATGGTCAGAGCTTTTAGGGCCATTAATCAGTAGGTAGTGCCAAATCCAATATGGCGGTCAGGCGGAGTCGCACGTATCGAATTACCTAATGCATCCGGAACATTCGATCCCGCCATTTCTCAGTGAGATTAATTTCATCGAGTAAGTAGTACAGTTATGAAATTGCGAAGCGAAATACATTGAAGGCACAAGCTTCCTTGGAAAAAAAATGGCATTAATGCCAGTATTTTCTCAATATAAAAATTAGCTCTACCTACATAAAGCAATTTAACGTTTTATGTCTTCGTCATTATATTTTCTGGGAAGAACCATAGAAAACCCCAATAAACTAGAACGAGTGACGTCTATTGCGTTCCAATTTCAAAATTCCTATCGAATAATTTTGGCAAGTCATTCAATAAAATTCGTGAAATTTACAGGAACGTCCACTATAAAATACATTGAGAATTCCCAAACTGGGTAGCCGTAGCAGAAATTCTTGTAAAGAGTTCATCCGGAGAAGTACTCCACCATACCACAGAATATTTATCTATAGATAATATTACCGTGACCATACCGCCAAGCAGTAACGTCTACATTGCTGTGTACTGGTTTGTAGGGTAAGGGGGCCGAAGTATGCCCGGGCTCATGAGATCTTACTCTATGTCTCAGGGTGACGGGCGCAATGCAATGCAGCGTTGGTTACGTGCTTAGTGAACGTGATTACCGCGGTATTGCTATTGTCATTACTAAAGTCATAACTAAAGGTTATAGATTAATCATCATGTAGACTTCGCCTTGTCTCATCATTTGTCGTATAAAAAAATGACAGGCTGATCGTAAATATAACATAGCCAGATCTTTTAACAACGTGGTGACTTAACTTATAGGTACGAGTACATACATGGGGAGGACATGATGTCCTAACTATACTTCGCGTGCTATAGAGGAAAGAGATGACTGTTTGTGTGTAGGTATTATTCTAGGCTCCCAAGAGCTTTCTCGCAAACAGAGCTAGTTATTTTATTTTACAAAATGCAAGTCTAATGACCTCGCGAGCACATCTGTGAGTGCTGAGCTGACCGCATGCTAATGACAATGACAATTTAGCGTTTTATTTTTGAAAAGCTGTCGTGGGAATATTTTTTCATTTTGTTTTTTATTCGAAATTTAAAAATGCGGCGTTACTGTGAACATGTGTTTTTAACGTAGAAGCGGACATAGAATTTTTAATTATTTTAATTTTAATGAAATTTTAAGATTTTAGAAAATGTTTATTCAATTCTAAGAAAGCTTACGGTATATTCTGCCTCCGAATTTCAATATAACGTATTAAAATACTGCTCGTAATGGAATTTACGTGTTAATTCAGGAAATATAGCATTAATTACCATAATGCCTCACCATAATGTTTCACGCTTTTTTATGATAATCCCCCAGTCTAGCGTTGGTCTGGCGTTTAGCCCAATGCTGCACTATTTGGACCGACTCCAACTGTCGGGAACTGATAAACTTGATGGAAGTCAATACGATGACGTTTTGCAGTGTGATATATTTGTTCTGCCAAAAAAATCATACGATTGTGATGATTCTACTGTCTCAATTTAGTAACCTATAGTTCGTAAAACTTAGGCCAAGAGACACGAAAAGGGTTATGATAAAATATGAAGATTATTATAGATGATTTATACAGCGTCAGCAACTGGTAATAATGTTGTACAGGACGCTGCAGTGCCTGGGACATTGTTAGATGGATTAGGCTTGCCCAGTACCTATACTATCCGGGATGATAAGCTGGATAGCTTAGTCGGCTGTTAGTCGGAAAAAGAAGTTGGCTTTAAGGCTTCCATACGATGTTTTTCTTCGCCGTTAAGCACGTGTTAAATGTGAACATACATTTTTCAAGAAACCACCGATCCGACGAATCCACGATTTAAGGTAACCAAACTGCAATTCCGAATTCCAATTGCGATTCATCGTCATCATCATTTCAGCCATAAGACGGCTGAGATGATGATGATGAAGATGTGCGCGCGGTAAAACTGTAGTATCTTCTAAGATATTCATTGAATTGAAATGGTTTCAAGGGCAATTATGTTCAAAATGTGAAATGGTGATGAAAAATAAGATATTGAAGGTTGTTCCCGAGGGAGTGTATCTAGAATCTAGACCAATTGATCGGAACGAACGCTTCCATCCTGACCTCATTGTCTGTCAGGTCAGCGCAGTCTAGTTGTGCAATGACCTGATACAGTTGCATCTATTAGGCTTTTGCCGTGCCGTAGGGTGCCGGCAGAAAAATTTTGCACCTCCTCTCTTGTCCGTGGATGCAGTGAAATTTGACAAGGGATACTTGCGAAGGATGGGCATCAGCGATCAACATCCCGCATTGCGCTCGCCAACCCGCCTACCAAGCGTGGTGAGGCTAACTCTCCAGTCTTAGATGCGGCTTTAACATTACCCATCATCATTACAGCCGTAAGATATCCACTGCTGGACATAGGCCTCCCTCATTGATTCAGAGATCCAAGTGCATGAGGGGTTGTTGCCATACTCACCACGCTTGGCACGCGGGTTGGTGAGCGCAGTTCGGGATGTTCTTACACGGAAAGACGCTGCTGCCCATCTACTGGAGATATCCCTTAGCAGATTCTTACTGCATCCACGGGCAGGAGAGGAGGGGTGACATTCTACTGCCGGCACCCCACGGCACACATTACCCATAGACTAGTAGATAAGTATATATTTACATTAAAAAATGTATTTAAGTATTCTTTAAATCATCTGGTTTCCATAGTACTAGCAATGCTTAATTTGGGACATGATGGTGTTGTGAGTAGTGTCTAGCGTTATTTATTTCTTTGTTATTATTATATTTATTTGTTTAATAACGCTAAATCCAATTGGTGTAGGACTAGGCGACATTATTGTACGCATCTTCGGACATTTCTGTAACACTGAAACTATACTTAAGCACCGTTGTCCAGACAGAAGTAATTTTTTGGTCCACAAAAAAACAGAATCTTAAATAAAAGTACCGTAAGCAAGACTGCAAACACCGCTACAAAGACAAAATTCACTCAACAAAATTCAATTTTCACCTAGACCAACACTAAGCTATTAGGGCAAAGAACATAGCCACATAAGGCACTATCGAAGCTGCAAAAGTTCAGTTCTGAAGTCATAATAAATTCATTTTACATCGGTTCGGCTGAAGTTGGAAGCGTTTGTGGTGCCGCTAAAAAGCTCTAGCGAGAGAGCATTGAATAAATGACGCTGTTCATTTCACACTTCCAACGACCCCGACTAATATGTTTTTTACTTGATGACGAGACAGCACGGAGCGCAGACAGAACGGAGCGGAACGGAGTGGATTTTATTGACGCATTTGAAAATAAACTTTAAAGTTATTAAAATAAAGTGCAAAATGCCGCGCGGGTATTTCCGCGTATCTTCGAGGACGCGCGAGCATTTTTTGTCAGGTTCAAGCATTGCACTTTATTGTAATAATGTTAAAGTTTATTTTCAAGTGCGTTAATCAAATCCTCTCCGCTGCGCTCCGTTCTGTCTACCTGAGCCTAAGGCCCACCTGATGTTAAGCGGTAACATCCACCTATTACAACTGCAATATCGCGGTGATCACGTTCACGAATCACGTGGCCAACGCTGCACTGCAATGCGCCCGTCACCCTGAGACATGGTCTTATGTGCCCGTAATTTCACCGGCCGGCCTTCCCCTTCAAGCTGGAACACAGAAAGGCAGATATTACTGCTTGGCGGCAGGAGTAGGCATGGTGGTAGTACTTCCCCGGTAGAACTCTACAGAATAAAGTTGTACTACTCTAAAAAATAATATTATAGGCACCAGGTATTTTTTAACGATTTCAAAAAAAAAAGTTTCTTAAGTCGTCTGTACTTTTTTGTATTTTAAATCTTTGAAACATCAGAACTCCGTCGTTTATGAACCGATTTCGATTTTTTTTTGAGTTCGAATAGATACCTTTTCTTTTAGGTCAAAACTCAGTTCCAATGATGGGATCCCGAGAGAACTCCTCAAATGTAATAAGCTTATAACATAGCAGTTTGGGCATTTTCATCAACCTGTTAGATATTATCATTGAAGTCGGTTTTTATGTTGAAACATTAAAGAATTGTTCGCTTCCCTCATTTACTTGGGCCAAAAACCACAGATAACACCAAAGTTGGCACCAGGGGTCCCAAGCCGTGGCTTTTCTCAATTTATTGGGGTCTGAAGGGCCCAGGGTTGTTATTGAAAAGGTTCACCCTGTATTCCACATCTCCTGGGATGAGGGTAAGCAGGGAAGATGGAATATATATAATTCTAATTAGATTTATTCGTTTAGCGGTGTTGTTTAGGAGATCTACCGTGTTTATATGGAAGGTAGAGAGTAATGATAGGGATATGTAGGTAGTATGCGATATAGAATGGTTATAGTGTTAGCACAGGAAACCATGTAAGCTGAAAGAAATCTACACATTAGGACTGAAATAACATTTATTAAAAAAAACAATACAACATATTCAATAAAATTAAAAAAATACTTATGAAACTGTTATGGTTGTAAACATTATAAACACTTGATAAAGATATTTTGACAATTCTGAATCAAAATACCTGTATCAAAAGCGCTTAGTAACATCAGTTTTGATGAGTAAGGTGTACAGAGTCAAAGGTTGTTTGAACGCTGTTAGATGTTAAATCCATTTTGCACAAGAACAAATAAACAAAGATAGATCAAATGATATCATTGGTATGATTGTACGAATCTGATGACTGCATCGCTAAATGTGTTAATGCATTTAAGAAACAAGTCATGGAACAGGAAAGATAAGTGCGCATGTTGTGCCGTATTTGGTACAAAAAACTCCACATGGTAAAAAAACTTTATCATATGGAGTTTTTTGACGTCTCTAGGCTTTGTGATGTGGTTTGCCGTGGGATGCTGGACAATTCACACAGCATCATCTAGCCCCTAGATAAAAGCAGAGTTTGTGTTATGGGTACTGATGACTGATAAAGATATAAATACATCATTCATTCATTTATAAGTTATTAATTAAAAAATAAAAAATAAAATCGTTTATTTCCAAAATAAGGTCTTACATGGAATGAAGGACCTAGTTAACTATTTTTAGTTTTAATTCCTTGCTCTAACTAAGTTCTCGACTTGTGATTTTAGACGAAAGGGATCTCTACCTAGGTACCATCCATACACTTATTCGGAGACACTTGCACCAGAGTAAACGCATTAAACTGTAAGGTCAATCCGTGCTGTCGACCGCACGCCCATAAAAGTCAATGTCAAATGAGTCAGAGCACGTCTGGCGTTCACTATGACGATATACTGTAAAAGAGTGTGGCTTACCAAGTATAAGAAAAAGCTTGTAAATTTGATAATTTCCTATAGATATTTTTTATACGACTGAAAAGTCGTATCAAAAAAGTAAAAATAAATGTTCTAACCTAAAGAAAATGCAAGAAGAAACCAAAATTCACGCACGAGAACAACAGTAAAACACAGCAAACCAATAACTCCCCTCAAAGTTCAAGCCCACCACGAACACAAGCCAATAAAACTACAAGAAGTAAATAAAACTACTAAAAGCGATTAGGCCCCGCAGAGGACGCTGGAAGCGAGGCGCCTAGATTGAAAACTTCAGGCTGAAAGCTGTTGCGAAGACTATGCACAGTGAACGGATAGGCCCAAAGCTTTTACGTCGATCTGCTTGAGTTCGTAAAAATCCGCTGGCTCGGAATGCCAGCGTTTCGATTTCAGAAACAGGTACTTTTTTATAGGAATGTTCTGAACGTTCTTGAAAATAACGATATAAAATCGAATATAGGTTTTTGTTTTGTGAAATAAATAAATATTAGGTCGTTACATATGAAATTGGCGTTTTGTATGCATCTATCCCCAAAGTAAGCAGAGCTTGGTTCATGGATACTTACTAAATTATAGATAGAATACTTTTTGTTTCTTTTGTAAATACATACTTAGAAAAAATCTGCTGAAAATTTAACATTTGTCTCCCGGCAGAAATCGAACCCAGAACCTGAGGTCGTCATGAAATATGGAACTTCTAAAAAGTGTCGTTTTTATCAGTAAAAAGCTGCTTCTGCAAAAAATCTGCTCCCATATACCACGAACACGAACCTCTTTAAAAGAAAATGCCTGAAAATAGGTCGCGCGGTGCAATAGGAAAAGCCATTTGCCCGCAGCCTGATGACCTATTTTGAACCTTTTATACAGCAGCATACAGTGTACAATGCAAACTCGTTAGCTGGAGACGAGCAATTTATTTTCATTAGGGTTGACTTTGGTTTAACGTTTTTTTTATTGTGTGGTTATACCGATTATCTTCATATAACTTTAACTTCTGAATATAAGTTTATAAGTAGTACATAATATGAAAATAGAAGAAAAAAGATACTCGTAACAATTACTATAGTAAGATTCATTTATAATGAATCCTAAGATATTTTCGTTATTATATTTTCAGAGGCGTACCTATAAAAATTACTTTGGAAATGTAAACAATTTGTTTTCAATACATAAGTAGAGGCTAAAATGTTACCCAATCAATAAATTAGTCATCATAATTATACAATTGTAAATACAAACCTTTTTCTTTAATCATATCAAGTATTCTATTAATCATCTGTTACACTTAACACAAGCTCTGTTTACTTTGGGATTGCGTTTTGTGTCCAGCAATAATAATTATATTTATTCAATTTATTTTTAGACATATAAAAACACCAAAATTTATCGGCAGATCATGAAATAATAGAAGTTTGATATGAGAAAAAGTTTGCAGGACTTTAGCTGAAAAAAATATAGGCTTAATTAAGCAAGTACGATCAAACCACGTAAAATGAAATAGACTTATGAGTAGTTAAAATGAACACGCGTATGTATTTTTATTTAGAAAATTTTCACAGATATAACGAATAAAAATAGATATTTACACAAAACTCTCTAAGAGGGTTTTTAAGATGCCAAAACTTATCTAAAATGAGAAACACTGCAAGTGCTATTTTACAAGCTAGTATTTCCAGAAAATATATGTATAATGAGAGCGTTATACCAAAACAAATATCCCTGAATCTGATTCATTCAATTCGACACTGATTCACGTTCCACATTGCCAAAATAAATTCAAACGGAAGTCATACGAGTAACTTTCTTCAAAAAACCTCTAAATAGGGCTGGGAAAATAGTATCGGTATCGAGAGCACGCGTTCGATCTGCGATTTACGATTCAAGTCACTAAACAATCGCTTCCGTTTCCTGTCGCGCGCCGTCAAAGAGCCACGTGCGTAGTTCCAACTTTGAATTTGAACTTAAAGCTTTTGCGCAATCCATGGGACGGATTACTTGCTTTTTCCATACAAAACGTTACACTACTATTTCAACTAAAATTAACCTAATTGGAAGATTTTGTATGTCTTTGGCATCAGATTTAAAACGTGTTACCAAGATAATAAAATTAGGTACTTAAGTTGTTTGTTTTGAATTCATCGAGTGTTTCAGTTCTATCTGGCAAAGCGAAGCGATTGGTAAAAATAAAATGTTAAGGCACTGTGAATCATCTCGAAAGTCATTCAAATACACTTTGCACACATATATCGCAAAATGACGTTATTAATGCTGGATATTTCGTCTAGCCCGTCATTCATCACCAATTCATGTAATTTCCAAACAAATTTTGTGTTTGCGTGTTATTGGTTGTATATATACAACCAACTAGATACTAATCTGGTATATATACCAGATTGTCTTTTTAGTGTAGTTTCTGGTATGTAATGTACTGTTGGCTATCCTTTCCATAATAAATATATGATAATTTCAACTCTACTATATAAGCTATACTCCACATCAGGATTGTAGAATTCTGGTGTGGAGTATAAGACTATTGTCTACATCCTTACCTAACTACCATGAGTGCGAATATCTCAATATACTCGAGTCGCGTTTATGGGACACAGATGGTCTTAATGCGTCTGAGAAGCATTGATGTTCAAGCTCGCAACATTTGCTTGCGGTAACAGTGTATCAGGAAAATAAGTGTTTCCGATGCACATTATGTGGATACAATTATGTTTAAAATACTCTTAAGTGTTCATGATGTATGAGTAGTATATCTCATACTAATAGTATGAGATATTTCATGATGTTGCAGTACTTAAGAGTATTTTAAACATAATTTGTATCCACAAAATGTGCATCGGAAACACTTATTTTCCTTATGACTCTTTATGATATCAAGATCTAAACTTGATTACGCTTTTAAAAATTAGGCAGATTCTCATTTAAAATTATCACGAAACTTCTGTTTTTGAGATATTAGTATCTATTCGCATGTGATATTAGTATCTTTCCCATATTTTTAATTCACTCGCACTCATAATAAATTCAATACAAAAAATGTGTCCCTACATTGTGTCATCTGTCACAATTCAAAATTAATTAAGAACACATCCGCAATTACCATCACAAATAATTCCCAGAGCTGACAAAACAAAAGTCAAAACATATCATTAGAGCGTGCGAAAAGCACCCTGCTGTTTGTAAAAAATAAAATAAAAAGATTAGTGGGTGTGTCCCTTAACCACGGATAAATGGCTCAATAATGATCCGTCAAACGAAATTCATGTATTGAGGAACATGTGATTAGGGGTTTTTAAATGCGAAGAGGAGTGACGAGACTAAGACGCGGTATTGTGACAGTTTTTATCGATAAATTCTCTTTATTCGATAAAATTTAAGAATATAAAAAATGGTGGTTTGGCTATGACGATGAAACCGACACTAAAAGAATAAAAGGCCACTTGTAAATATTGAAACAGTTTCCCGTATAACATTAAGTACTATCTTAAGGTAAGTACAATGAATTAATTACAGATAATAAATCCATTCATTGCTATATCACCATCTATCTGATTGATAAAAGAAAGTCAATCAGTGTACAGTGGAATACTCTTTGTTTCATAATCAACTATTGTTTCGTAAGATACTTTGATAATATATTTAAAAATTCAATTTTGAGTATGAATGTACCACCAATTAATTAAAATGTATTTCCTATACTTTGCACCTTTAAAAAATATCGAACTTACTATTCATTAAAAATACTACAAGTTAGAGAAATTCCGGCCTAAAAATAATGAATCCTAAGGAACGCTAAACTTGTCGATTATATGTTTTGAATTTAATCACGTTTTACAGTGTTCCATTTCTAGACATGAGTAAACATCGATAAGCACTTCCATTTACATCATTCAGAAGCAATGATGTATGTAAATAGACGTGCTTAGTGCGTAAGGGTTAAACTTACTATCGATATCGATGCACTAACTGCCAATTTGTCCCACCGCTACTCAAGATTAGGGTTGCACCTCACAAAGATTTCATAGTCTATTCGCGAGGGTCTCACAATGAGAGCAGATGTTCAGGTAAATTAGAGCAAGTTGGCAGATGCTGGAACCAACTGATGCCTCCATTGTTGGAGCATTTTATTTAATTTCTCGCAGTTTTGGAGATTCAAAACCTCTTAAGAAATTAAAACGTTACCATTGGATTTTGTGAAAGCGATATGGTAATCCTATACTATATTTTCATGTTGTGAGCTACATAAGAGGCTAAATATTTTATTAGAAATGGAGTGTAATTAAGGGGCACACAACGCAAACGTTTGTCAAATAGGTGGTTCAGATTTTGATATTTTTCTTTTTTTAAGTTATTTCGCAGATACGAGACTACTTACACTGTAACAAATCACAGATAATCTGGACTTTATAGGACCTACTTTAATTTACCACTATTATTTAGTATAACTCCATGGACATGGTAGGTACTATAATGTTTGCTACCAAGACTACCTAGGTACCATAAACATTTTGACATTTTGCACCTAAACTTCACCGTCAATTTCGACTCAAGAGATGTCAATACAATCCTAAATTGTTTTTGTTGGCAACCCTACGCACGACTTGGCGTTTCATTTCACGGACCGCGTAGCATAGCGCAAAACTTCGTTTCTGTAAAACCCTATCCATTCGCTATTCAAAAACTGTAATTTGAATTTGTATTTAGGAACTTCTTTTACTTTTCTCTTATTCAAGGAAAAAATGTTTTCTGTAAAAAAATTCACTTTGGTAGAGTGGACTAAACCTTCAAACGACTGGTTCTCTAGTCGAAGACTAAAACTGAGGTCGTCATTTTGATGGCACTACATATTTTTCAAAGAGTATTAAATTCATTACAAGCTCTGAAGCAGATTTATATGAACCTGCTTTAATTGCAGATAGGTATATTATTATTTTCAGACTTGGAAGAAAGATTTTAGAAGATACTAATATTCTTTCTTACACCAGACATAAAAAAGTTGACCAATGTCACTTTTTAAATTTTGGTGCCTATAAAAATTGTGTGTGACTCTGTTAATCTTAGCATGAGGTTGCGGGTTCGATTCCTGCCGTGGTCCCGGTTCTGGGTGTTTTTGTTTTATATAAAAAAATATTAACAGATAAAATATATCTCCATTTTATCAACCTTCAGGTATCCATAACACACTGTCAAGCGCTCACTTTGGGCCTTGAATGTAAAGTTTGAAATATCCAGCGTTCCTTATTTAAATTAAGTAGATAGGTAGGTTTTATTTATAAAACAAAAACCCTGTGATTTCTTATAGCATAAATATTGGTCGATCTTTTTAGACTAGTAAATAATTCCGACCCTGAAAAGTCAATAAATAATTGTAATAATCCTAAACAAAACTTATCTTATGATTAGATAAACGGAACATGAACAATTCAAGGCCAGTGCGACCTTAACCGTTCGGTCACAACTGAAAAATTCACAAAAGCAAGGTTAGGCTCGCCTAAATCGTGCCTAATGGCCATTTTCATTTTCAGGGTGAGGCCGGGATTTGTAATTAAATCATTATTATAATTGTTGTCACGGAACTCTGAATGTTTTTATATATATTTTTACTACTCCACCTACATTGCGCTGGATTAACCTGGCCTTCAAACTAGTACAAGATAATTATCTCAATAACAAATATTTACTATACAAGACGTAGGTGTACTGAACACCTACGTTTTGTAAAGTATTTTTTTCTAACCTATATTGTGTACTGCTGGGCAAATGTCTCCCCATCTCCTATACTTACGATCACCGGCCGCTCCCCACCAGTCTAACTGAAGAGCATCGATTATGTCACATTCAGCGTCATATGGCCCTGCCTCGGCGTCGCCGTCCGTTCAGTTCTACGACTTGTTGTTTTGTATAGTTTTTTTTGTTAAAAACTACCTGACAAGATTTAGTAAGAGTCTCAATTTATCAAAGTTTTTAGTCACCCGCGCTGAACTGTATATAAACGGTTAGCTTAATGAGTGTGTTTGGTAAACAAACTTTTTAATTGTTACTCGAGTTTAAATTACTTTGAAGATCAAGTTGCAAGCTAATTACAGCGCTTGACGCGGTACGGCTAATTAACTCGTTTGAGATGATAAGGCTGTTAAGATTTTTATATTACTGTAGACAGGGTAATTTGTGCAGAATAGGTTATTAAACTGTTTTAGTGTTTTTTTTTCTGAAGATAGGTATTTGTGTACGTAAATTAAAGTGTAATAGGCAAAGATTTAAATCGTTGGTAATAGGACCGTTTTAGATTATCTACGAATGACTGTTTTTTTTCAATAACATGTAATCAACATTTTTATTTAAACTAACGTCGCAAGATCATTAATTGTACAAATATGCCCTCTTCTACCCTTAGATGCCAAAGATTAAAGACTCTACCAATTTGAACATATTTTATTCAAAAGTTAATTTAACAACCATGGCATAACGACCATAAATAAACAAAACAGGCAGAAAATAATATTAATATTTCATTCTTAATACCTAGGTACCCTATTTTATCATCTCAATTGCCAATTAAACATGCATTAAATCATCTGCAAATAGAAGCGCATCGCTAAAAGCAATCAACTCTATCTGTCACTGTCAATGTCAAATTGACAGCTGACATGTGGCGCCAAGAGAAATACTTACTGGGAAATTGTAATCGGAAGTTGTGTGTTCGATTTGATTTATTATTAGTTGAGTGAAAGCCCGCTGCTTTAAATCAAATCATTTAATTAATAAAACCTTTGGAACATATGAAATATATACCGCAATTATCAAGATCTTACCTCCCGTGCTTCGTTTTGCCTTGATTAAGCCTATGTTTTTTACTTGATTACACCTACTGTCCCACTGCTGGGAATAGGCCTCTACCGTTTCTTTCCATTTGTCTCTGTTCAGAGGCGATCTCCCACCAACTCCCTTAGAACACATCTAGGTTATCACTCCAGTCCTTCTTATTTTTTATTAGATTATTTTCTATGTTTACTTAGCATTATCTGATGAGCCTGTATCAGTCCACTGGACATAGGCTTCGCCCAATATGCGCATGCCCTTAATCTCTTAGGCTTATCGCATTCAGCACATTATCAGCGACCGTTCGCACATTATCACTCACTCACTGCTTCTTCAGCTTGTTATGCTAATCTGTCGATAACTTTGGTCTTCCGGTACTTACTAACTTCTTAAATCTAATTTTATTATTTTTTCTGTTGTTTCGGCATTCAGTGCTATTAACAATAAATAGCATACTAGGGACTACGGAAACAAGAACGAGTTTTACTAGTCAATATTTATTAAATTATTATTTCAAAAAGTAACACACATATAACTAAGATTGGAAAAAACAATTCAACAATTAAAACTTGCTTGCTTACTTAGCATTGTTTTCTTTGACAGAACTGAATACATTTGCCGTGGGGTAACGGCAGTAGAATGTTACCCCTCCTCTCATGCCCGTGGATGCAGTAAGAGCCTGCTAAGGGATACCTCCGGAAGATGGGCAGCAGCGTCTTTCCGTGTTGTGTATCAACATCCCAAACTGCGCTCGCCAACCCGCCGCCTGTCAAGCGTGGTGAGTATGGCAACTACCCCTCATGGAGATCCATGAGGGAGGCCTGTGTTCTGTAGTGGACGTTTTACGGCTGAAATGATGAAAAAAAAAAATATGAATACATTTACATATAATATATATATTTCTACATCCTACATTTTGTATCGATGGGAGTGATCGACATTATTACGAGTACCTAATAAAAGTTTTGATTAAAATTAATAAACAGAAAGTGATTTTTAGGTTAAGTACTGGTAGTTTGTGTACCTTTTTGTCACATCGAATTTGGCTAAAGTAAAGCTGCTGGTCATCACCCCCATCTAAAAGACTTGAGTAAATGTGAGGAATGTGCTCACCATTTCGTGAAACATTAGCTGAATGAAGACTTGAATCCGTTTTGCAACTTTTCCTGGAAGGAAATGCTCTAAGTGTCTAAATTGGCCTTTCACGTCTCTCATGGATGATTTATAGAATTTTAGCTCGACGTTGCAGCCTGGGACATTACTAGGTTTGTCCAACCACTATATTTGTTCTTTTATCATCTTTGAAATCTATTAAATTTTTAGCCTCAGCGAGTAGCCTCAACACGAAAACTAACAAAGAGAACATACAATTTTTCACTTTGAAGGTGCCTTCTCGCCTTGAGGACCGATTTCTTTAAAACCGAAACTTGTTGGCATGATATCCGTCTTAAAAACTAGTAGGTACGTGATAATCCCCGTTTTAAAATTCAAAGGTGCAATAAAAGAAATACGCCATTGTATAAATCTACGCCGTGGGGTGCCGGCAGTAGAATGTTACCCCTACCCTCATGCCGTGGATGCAGTAAGGAAGATGGGCAGCGGCCTCTCTCCGTGTATCAACATTCCGTACGCTGACCAACCCGCCTGCCAAGCGTGGTGAGAATGGCAACGACCCCTCATGGAGATCATTGAGGGAGGCTGGTGTTCAGCATTGGACGTTTTACGGCTGAAATGATGATAATGATGATGATGATGATATAATTAAATTATTGTTATCCTTAACTGTTTTAACCCTATTTTATTTAATTTTTAATAAAATTCTAATTTTATATGTAATATGTTGAAGGAATTAATTATTTAACATTATTCCAGTTTTTTTTTGAGATTAGTGCTAAGAATGTACTTTCTAAAATTATTTGTTATTTATAAATGTATTATGACTACCTGTCTAATTTATGAATCGAGCTGTAAATTGATTTTACCAATAAAATATATTTCTGTACTTCTATTTCTGTATATCTAAGCTTTTGAATTTTTGCTTTTCTTTCCACTCTGTGTCTGTGTCTTACAACGAGTCGTGGATTGACAACCCTATATTACACAACACCCTTTATGGGTTAAAACAACACGCATTATTGGCGCCGGCTATCGGCACAACACGTGACGTCTCGCTTCCGGATAAGACGCTACCTAATTAAATAATTAATAAACATCAACCTAAGTAATTATGTTTATTAATTATTTAATTTGGTAGCGTCTTCTCTAAAGGCTGTCTTTGGGAGTAGAGAAAGACGTTACACACTGAAAATGTAAAGTACATAATGCCGCAATGCTTTCTTGGTAGGATACCATCCATTCGCTAAAGTTATTATTCTACGTAGGTCAAGAGTTAGTTGTATTTGTCTTAATTCGATTTTCGACTAAACTCTTCATCTTTTATGGCTTTTTGTATAGGGTTTAACAAAATTTCTACCAGTGTAATTCATATCGTTAAAAAATTAATTAGGCTATAAATTATAACCTTTGACCACACGCCCAACTCCTCCATCCACAGAATGATGGATGTTATGTTAGAAATAGTTAGAATCGTCCCGGTTTCCGGTTCTCTTAAATTCTATCCTCGAAAAATTCAAATCTTCATTCGATTTTTAAACGAGTCTAACATATTTCACTCAGACAAAAGGCTACATTTGAAAAAGGAACAGAGCTCACTTGAAAAGACGTTAACAATAGCAAAGGTCAGCGCATGAGCCAAGAATTATTAGACCATGATTTGAAGATAGGATATTGTGGGAGTTTTGTTAGTTACTCGGAAGTTCAAAAGCATAAAAAAATGCAATGAAGTTCAAATGCATAGAAAACCGCTCGTAATTTGTAACTAATCACCCTCCATTCAGGATAAATGAAGACATTATGGAGGATTTATAGGAACTGGGTTTTGTCCATGAAGTGCGTAGGAGTTGCTTTTATTACTTTTTTTCTATGGTTTCAGTATCGATGCGTGCATTGTCTACATTTATTTATTAAGGCTATATCGTGAGGGTGAATATTGAATTCAAGTCTGTATTCACAAAGACTGAATAGCCGTTATCATCGTTATATCATTGTATCTTCTATAAATCTGCTGCATGGAACACCTGTTCCATGCTTTATTATCTAGTTAATGATAACTAATCATCAGTTCCATTTGATTAAGACCAGTGCTTCTGTGGTCTAATAGCAAAATCTCTCCTTTGCCGTCGCAGGATTAGTTTAGTTTTGTTTTATTAAGGCTTTTTCGTCAGGACAAAGAATGCAAGACTACAAGTCTGTATGGATGAGGAATGAGGATTCTGTTAAAACTCCAGCAAAGCGTTGCGTTGCCGACCTTGTAGGTTTTATATATCTATCAAATGTTCCATAATTGTATGTCAAGGATTGTTCTACCTGAATCACCTGGGCCAAATCACTTTGGTGAGTTCACGTAGTAATTCATAATTTCAACCGTAAAACGTCCACTACTGAACACAGGCCTCCCTCATGGATCTCCAGGAGTGGGTAGTTGCCATACTCACCACGCTTGGCAAGCGGGTAGGCGAGCGCAGTACGGGGTGTTGATACACAGAAAGACGCTGCTGCACATCTTCCGGAGGTGTCCCTTAGCAGGCTCTTACTGCATCCACGGGTATGAATGGAGGGGTAACATTCTACTGCCGTGCCGGCACCCCACGGCTAGTAAGTAAGTACGGTAGTAATTAAAAAAACTTAAATCTATTGGCGAAAGTACTTATGGGCGACTTTGAAACAAAAATATATTATTTGGTATATTTTACTCATTTACGATAAAAAATATCGTCTTAGATCTATTCAGTCAGATATAGTTAAAGGCAAAACGAGCAGGTACCTAGTCATCGGTCGATTTTATTTAGACCAAAGCTTCGGTGGTCTTACTCGTAGAGCAAAAGTAACCTTGGTACAGAGAGGCAAGAAACTACGCATAGTTCAATTTTTTTTCGCAACGGCGCGAGTTCTAACCAAAAAAATCGAGTAACTGTACTTCCAGAAAAAAACCTCTTTGGTTCTTTCTGTCACGATGCTACCTTCAAAACCATTCAAACACGTTTACAATCGATGCCGAAAAAAATTAGATCACAGTTTGACCACAAAAAATCTACCGCAAGTTTTGGATCTTATTTGAAGGACGTAGAGATCAAAATACAGTTGTGTTTAGCGTTATTTGAGGTACAAATAATTTGTAGTAGATAAGGTTGTTTAAAGCTTTCAGTAACGACGACGGGATGGGTTTTTACATATTTGAACTTTCATTATTTAGTTTTAACTATTATTCAGTGATCTAAATTTAAACTATGCTAAATTTAGGCTTGTAGAGCGGGTACTGCGTTATGTCTTAGTGGAAAAGGCCAAAGATTTAAATCTTTGGAAAGGTGTTGTGTTGTATTCTATAACATTTGTACTAACCTAAAAGGGCAAATAAGCAACCTTTCAGTTTAGTTGGTCTTTCCTTTGCCATCTACACGTCTAAGAGTTCCAAAAACTGCCAGGACATTGCTGAAATATGGTGTGAAGGTTTGATATACAAACTCAATCCACGCGAACGAAACCACCCCGCAGCAGCAAATATATAATAATGTAAGGAAAAAACCATGCATATTATATCAATACCTAACTAAACGAACTAAGTACATTTCAAACCAAACTGATAATAGGTAAATGTGCCCAACCTGCGTCAGAAGACGAAGATCGCTAACATCAAACTATTGATACCTAAAGTCTGCACACCTCGTCACGATTACGTCACTGACGGATATCAGTGCCGTATCGGACATCGCCCTCTATTTGCGAAGATTGAACACGACAAGCATCTGCCATCGGAAAGACAGTCAAACATCTCAAAAGGTGTTTTATTGTGTAACTCGGACACGTGCTGTGATTCTTGGTTCCTTCCTATTATTATAGTAGATAGACTGTGCCTTTGTCGCACAGTTGCAGATGAAAATTCTAATAAAGGTATCGTTTGAAGATTTTTTTTCATTTGGAGTCCGTTCATTTAAGAGTGATTGACAGTTGCTGGTTGAATCTTAAAGTTCGACACGGATATTGGTCCCTAATATTTACTTGTGCATGAGTTAGAGTGAGACAATTGGTCGAGGAAAAGACATTGTGTCTTTTCCTCGAGAATTGAGGAATTGAGAAGTGCGAAGAAAGTTATAATTAAAATTATCACGTGAAAGTCAAAATTTTAACCAAAATTCAATGTCTGATTTCAAGAACAATTTATTTTGTTGGTCTCTAATATTGACTTGAGCAGGAGTTAATTGTTTTTCATCGAGCAATTGAGGAATTCAGAAGTGCAAAGAAAGTTCTAATTAAAATTATCATGTGGAAGTCAAAGTTTTAACCAAAATTCAATGTCTGATAAACTGAGAAGATGAAAATTAATGGATTTTGAAAACAAGTAAAAAACTCACTTTTATTAAGAGCTGTGTTTTCTAATCACTTTTTATCACAGTACTTAAAAATGGGAAGTGAATAGATTAATTCTTATTGAATTACCATAAGCCTAAAATTATATTTCTCTATTACTATTATTTTTATTGACTTGTCTAAGTTTTGTAATTTATAAAATTTTCGTAATCATGAAAAGCACATCGTAATTTTTGACTTATGCTGTAATTTTTTACATTTACTGTCATTTTAGTTATTGCTAGCCTAAGTGAGGAAGTATAATAATAATTCTTATAGTGTTTCGGTGTGACACGGTGGGAATATATTTTAGAATTTAACTCCCATCTTCCACCAGTGTTACAAGATTTCAGTCGTACAGGATGGGAACGTATGAAAGATTGATAAAAACAAAGACATTTCGAAATCAACAACAGTTTATCCCTTAGAAAAACAATAGGCGCATGACTGACTCAACCTCGCCGATTCAATGACGAAGTTAAGGTTAATGATCGTCATTATGTAATGGTTACTTAGAGTGGAGTTGGAATAAAACATTAGTAAATTGTGGGAACTGAACCTATGGGCCAGACATTTAAAAATAACTTATTCAACGCTTGAACATTTTTAACCCTATAAAAATTCATCATCACAAACTCGGCCGTAGGACATTCACAGCTCGACATTAGGTCCACCTCATGGATCTACAAGTACTGATCATGGTTGGCGAGCGCAGTGCGCTATGTTGATATAAAAAGCTGCTGCTGCCTATCACGCGGAGGTATCCCATAGCAGGTTCTTGAAGCATCTGATGTGCAAGAGAGGAGAGGAAACATTCTGCCGCAGGCACCATTTTTTACCATTTTAAGTTAATGAACGCCGTGGGGTGCCGGCAGTAGAATGTTACCCCTCCTCTCATTCCCATGGATGCAGTAAGAGCCTGCTAAGGGATACTTCCGGAAGATGGGCAGCAGCGTCTTTCCGTGTACCAACATCCCGTACTGCGCTCGCCAACCCGCCTGCCAAGCGTGGTGAGTATGGCAACTACCCCTCATGGAGATCCATGAGCGAGGCCTGTGTTCAGTAGTGGACGTTTTACGGCTGAAACGAAAAAGTTAATGAAAATATCCGTAGATAACTCGACGCACTTGTAACCCGGTTATATTCCTTACTTTTAACACGTATAAAACAAGTTACGTAAAACTCAATACGTGAAAGATAGTAGATATCTATTATTCATTATACTATTATTTATTAAGCTCAGTCGTGTCTGTTTTCAACTCTAAACAATTGTATCTTTATCCTATAAATCAACTCGTTCCCATAGTACTTTCAGGCCTTGCTTAGATCGGGGCTAGAAGGCGCTATGTGAAATCTCTACCAGTATTTTTGTTACACAAGCCACGGCGGCAGAAGCTTGTAAATAATTACAGCAACACCATTTTGTGTGTCGACCCACTGCTGGGTGTAGGCCTCCTTCATTTTTTGCCACTCCTTCTTTTTTTTAGTTTACTTAACTAAAAAACACGGCGAATTACTATTTTAATGTGTTCGGTCTTTGATAATTATGCAAAATTACCATTAAATCTGATCTCTTAAAATTGGATAAAGCAACGTTCGGACATTCCGTTACATATATGCACGTTACATATTTACAGGTAAAGCTAAAAAAGGCGTGTTATTAAACAGGTATTTTACATAAACGTGTACCGTAAGGTTTGTGCCGTGGGGTGCCGGCAGTAGAATGTTAAGCCTGCTAAGGGATACCTCCGGAAGATGGGCAGCAACGTTTTTCCATGTATCAACATCCCGTACTGCGCTCGCCAACCCGACTGCTAAGCGTGGTGAGTATGTCAGAGGCTTGTGTTCAGTAGGTAGTGTACGTTTGAGGGTTGAAATGATGATGGTGTGCGAAGGCACGGGTAAATGCAGCTTTTTACCGCGGCTCTGTACAGTAAAGATTAGTTTACGATGTTCAAACCATTGCATGTGTTCGCCGGAAGGAAGCCGTGTCGACCCTTCATGAATGACACACAGCACTTCCTCGACACTTTAGTACACGCGTTATTGTCAACAGTGTGTCTACCATGAGTTGTCACTGTCAGATCGCCTGTCGTGTTACTACAGCAGTAATAGTACGTTACTATGACATCTCTCAGATTTGAACTCATGGTACCAAATTTTAAGCAAATAAAGATCAAACTAGATAGTTAGAAAATACTTTACTGCACACCTTAAAACTAAACATAACAATAATAACAAGAGAAGCACTGAAAGCATAGTGATAATTGGCTGCCTTATCGTTAAAAAACGATCTCTACCAGGCAACCTTAAGAGGGATGGGATTGAAAAATACGACATGAGGTTATGGTACACGTTAAGTTAAAAGTGATAACAAATATACCATACATAAATACAGTAGCTGTAGTATATTATAGTTTACTGCATATTTAAGTACCAAACTATGCGCTGTACAAGTTTTCATAAATTTTTTTTAACTACAGTCGCTAGCGAGTATAGATTGTGAAAACTCATGGTAGACCTACAGTTAAACGGACTTGCAGTTAGCAGCTGCCTTTTACTCTTCATTCAATTGGAAAAAAGTTTCCTGAAGCGAATGAATTCAATGAGGCGTTTACACTCAAAGTAAAAACTTTAAAAATATTTTACTACCAACTATCGTGAATTATCGCATTCATATTGAACTTCAAATATTGAACTTTTCATGTGAACTTTTGTTCTCGCGAACTTTTTTTTTTAATATTAATGGCAACTTATTCCTTTTTGAAGTAGGAATACTCTCGAACTTTATGGATGGCGTTAGTTTTCTTTTACTGGTATGAAACACAATTTGACAATGACAGCAATTGTGATTACGTAATCACAAACTTGCTTTCTCCGCTTTCCAGCTCCATCTGTTAGGTTTTGTAGTTCGATAACATTTTTTTTTACTGCAAACAGCTCATTCCTAGGTCAATGTACGAATAAATGTGTTTTGTTTCTTATCATAACGCATCGCCGCGATTCTCTCGTTCGTGGAGACGGCCCCATAGGCCTATTATTTTGAGGAATGTATGATGATTTGCCATGGTTTGGGGCAGTTGAAGATGCTTATAGGTTATGAAAATAGCGATTTTATAGTATCTAACAAATAACATTTTTAGTCATAAATCCTAGTAATATTATCGTCGCGAAACTTTAAAAAGACGTTTATTCCTAAACTCTTGAGAGCTTATGGTAAAAGATTCCAAACAGCTAGCGATAGCAACATGAAATCTTGTTATCGGGGCAGCTGCTAGCAACCAAGCAAAAGTAATAGTAAGGCCTTTGCATATAATTATTGTTGATGATTTATACAGACTCAGTAACTGGTATTTATGCTGCAGTGCCTGGGACATTCTTAGATGGATTAGGCTTGCTCAGCACCTTTACCATCCTCTCAGCTAAAAGTCTGTACATAAACCTTACTAGAACTGTTATTGACAAGTAGCAGATACTAAGATAATAGTTAAATAAGATGAATTGGATATTCTACCTTCCACCACCCGCCGTTTTCATAGCCACGGCAATGGACTGTGACAAATAAGTCAAAAACAACTCTTGCGCAATTCCAAGCACGCGCTGTTTTGTACCAACTTTGTTTTCAACTGGATTGCTACGTAATAAAGTTATATCATGTTGAGATTAAATCGGGACTAGATTGGAAACTGGTGCCCTACCCAGGAAACGGGTACTGATGGAATCTATTTAAAACGCATTAATTATAATGGTCTACCTAGATAGATCATAATAAACTAAAACGTAACTTCCAAATAGAATTTTGTAATATTTTGCAAAATCTCTCGCAAAAATACAAACTACGGTTAACACTGGTTAACACCGTGGGTAGTGGTGCCATCTGTTTACTGTCTTATTTACAGTTTTACGGTATCATGGCATTCTTATGTACTCGCTACTACTTACTAGTTATGCTACTCGCTCATAGATGGCGCTGGTGCCTAACACTGAATACAGAAATAGAATAAACAAAACTACCAAAACGGTCGTTATAATCGTTGCAATATCACATTTTAAATGAAAACTTTTCTTTGTTACAGATTCATTTGTGAATAGTCAAGAATGGACGGCAGCCCGCGGCGTCACAGAGCTCAGAGTAGGAGTTTTGGGGTCCCCGGACAGCGGAAAATCAGCGCTAGTGCATAGGTACTTAACAGGAGCTTATATGCAAGAAGAAAGTCCTGAAGGTTCGTATTTCTTTGCTGTACGCATAGAAAATAAATATTTAATTATTTGGAATGAGAACAAATACCTAAGTCTAAAAATAATGGCAATAATTTTTTTACAAATAAAAACAATTTTTAAAATTATCTTGTATAACAATTAAAATTACAATTTAATTTGATAATAATAATAATAACCGCTAAGCTCTTGAGATAATTACACCGTGGAATGCGTACTTTTAGAACTATGAGATTTTGTCGCCTGTAACGGCCATCTAGCGGCAGTCATCGGTAGCAGTAGGTTTACACTGTTGGCGTAATGGTTTCAAAATGTTCGATAGATGGCGGTATAAAGTTTACGTTACGTAGAAATAGATGGCGTTTACACTTGATAACGTTTCAGTTCTCAGATAAGTCCTGAATTTCGTTTTATTTTCAGGTGGTCGTTTCAAAAAAGAAGTAATCATCGATGGCCATAGTTACTTATTACTAATACGAGATGAAGGGGGATCGCCAGAAATGCAAGTAAGTACCAATCTACCTATTTAAAAGAATAATAAAAAACTATCTAGTTTATCTTTTCAACTATCTTTTCAACTAGAGGTTCGGTGATGACTATATTTTTTTTTGGATTTTTAGGTTTAGGGTAATTAGGTAATATAAAGTTTTTCAACTGTATGTACCGGAAACCGCACAAGTGCCATAACCCAACTTACTTCCGTTCGGATGACTTCCGTTGACTTTTATAGGGTTGTCACCCGACCAAATTAGGTTACGCGACAACGTACCGATACAAAAAATCAATAATGACAAAATATTCAAAACTGATTGTAACATCGCGTGTGGGCCCACAATGAGTATTAAATCCTCTGTTTTGTATGGAAGATGGGTCGATGGAATTTCTTGCATTTCGAAGTAGCTCAAAATGACCTACTAGCGGGTGGTTGTTTCCATTGTTCCAAACAAGTGTGTTTTCCTACATATAAAATAACTAATAAAATATTTTTAGTCAAAGTCGCATCTCTCGAAAGATGCATCTAATATTCTAGATGGTTATTTTATAGTTTCAGCAACTAAATTTTATCCTGAAAAATATAGAACAAAAATATTATCACCTGCACCGTATGTTAGTGTATACTGTCCCACTGCTGGGTAATGGGGCCATATTTAAAAAAAAAAATCCTTTATCTGAATAAGCCGCATACTATATATTTTTTTAATGTATTTAAGTCGTGCCGCATGCTCCAATGTCCACGAGCGCTACGGCCATGCCAGGATGCTCCTATCGATTCGTGCTATAAAGGGGACGGTTTAATAGATCCCAGCTATTTACGCCGGAGCCTCCTCGCCCGTTTTACGGTCGCGTCTCCAATTTACAAACGGCTTAGCGGTTTACGATGTTTACACGACATTTACTATCGTCAATTCTAATTCGACCTTTAGTTTGTTTTGCATTTTCAACTGCATGACTGCATTATGCATGCTGTGTTCACTGTTAATTAGAAATAACACCGGGAATAATAAGACAAACCTCGTACGGTTTTTATGGCACTGATTTTAATAACCATGTATTTAAGTTTTTGAGTATAAATAAAAAAAAAAAAAAAAACAAAAACAAAACAACGAACAAAGTGTACCTAAAAATTGTCTTATCGATTGAGAGAAATCTCTACTATCCTTAGATAGACGGGATTGTTCGATACGAAGCGTTCCATCTATTGTCAATAATTTTACAGCTTCAGCAAATTCTGTACGGGACATACCTAGTATTTAACTTATAATTGAAAGTCGGTGGTATCTCCCTATTAACCAACACAGTCCTTCTCATAGTTACTCAAAGCCGGTAATAAGGCTTGAACTCAGGAAAAACATTTCACTTGTCGTGACAGAAATGTCCAACACAAAAGACTTTGTAGTTCCAGAGAAATGAAGCTTAAAGACATCGGGACTTTACGTGGGGTTGGATGTGGAGAAACCCATATTTAAATGGTTTATCCTTGATTTCTTTATCGGAAAGCACCTACAGACTAATCAAAATATAATCTGCTTATTTTAATTTAATACTGAGGTTCAATATCAGATTATTAACATACATATAACCGGGTCTATATCGCGTAAATTACCCGGTTATATGTACATATGTTAATAATGTGTTGTGATCGCGAAAGTTTAAAAAAGACAATATCAGATTGTTGATAGTAGAAATAGTAATCAGGTAGAACAGTAAATGTGTAGTGTAGATGATGACGTAGAATGACTCATTCGTTTTCACCTAATTTCGTCAGTGAATTGATGTAACTGCATAGAAATGAGGAAGGGAGCAATTCCCTTAACTTGCTCGCCCTAATTTGTAATTTAGAGGATAACACGAGCGTGATTGTGAAATAGCTACTTACATATATGCGATAAAATTGAAACATATCGTTGTGTGCTCCTTTGTGTTGTTTGTTTTGATTTGTGAGCCATCCTACTGCTAGATAAAGTCTTACAAAATTGCAAACCAATATTTTAATAAAAAAAAACCGACCAAGATATGCAATTTTATTATAAAGTCTATCCTATCAGGTATCTCTTATTTGCATCTATTATTAGTGCACGATGACATGGGGTGCCGGCAGTAGAATATTGCCCGTCCTCTCTTGCCCGTGGATGCCGTAAAAGCCTGCTAAAAGCTACATTCGGAAGATGGGCAGCAGCGTCATTACGTGTATCAACATCCCATACTGCACTCGCCAACCCGCCTACCAAGCGTGGTGAGTATGGCAACTGCCCCTAATGGAGATCCATGAGGGAGGCCTGTGTTCAGTAGTATACGTTTTACGGCTGAAATGATGATTGGTGCACGACAGACATCACTTATACATACATATGTCTATTATATTATGTTGGTCATCCATCATCATATCAGCCTTGGGACTGCTGTCCACGTCCACTGCTGGACCCTCATGCATCTCCAAGATCATGACAGGTTGTTGCCACGCTTGGCAGGCGTGTTGGTGAGTGCAGGACGGGATCTTGGTACACCGAGAAACGCTGCTGCCCACTTTCCAGAGGTATCCATTGGTAGACTTTTACTGCATCCAAAGGCAAGAGAGGAAGGGCAACATTTTACTCACCCTACGGCAATAAGTAAAACCTACCGATATTCAAAGGTTCGTAACTTTCGAATTGAAACTCGGGAGCTATAATCAACGAGAGTCCACTCTACCGACACAGCCTTGTTTTACAAATTAACCTACTGAAAGCATAAAACAATCAATAATCATTAAAATCCCCTTCAAAGTTTCGTTGAACTCGCCTTGTGGGCGTCAACAGACTCAAACAACCCATTTCCATTGAAAAGGCTTGTAACACTTTACATAAATTCTCGTATTCTGATTTTGAAAGTCTTTGACTTCGTCAGCCTAGCCTAGTCAACTAGCCCCTTTGTAGCTTGGACTTCAATTATGAATTGCTTTATAACGTCAGTTATCTTATTTTAAAAATTTTATAGACCTTACATTACTTAAAATAAACATAATGGAGCATTCCGATTAACTATAAAGAGACCCATTCGTTCGTTAATCGCATCATTAAATTGTAGTCATTCATTGAAAATGCCTCTTCCGTTTCCAGTTAAAGTTTACTAAACTAGCACAACTGCGATGCGCAGCGAATAGTTCGTCGTTTCGAGAATTTACTCTGTTGAATATCAGTACCTACCCGCACATTAATTAAGCTGATAATCGAAGCCTGACAATAGTTTACCGAGTAAACAACTCTGGGCGCCTGCCCTGTTCAGATTTCGAGTAGATCCGAGGGGGAGTCGAGCTGAATTCAATTATAATGTTGAGTGCAGCACGGAAATCCTGAAAAATACGTAGATGTGGAGACTGCCAGTGAAGACACAGATTACATGCCTACGAAATTTGAACATTTTACTGCATTTAGAGCAATGTTTATAGGTAAATTGTGGTCCTACCAGCGTATCACTTTATATAAAGTCATACGCCAACTTTGACAAATCAGATTAACCTAAAATTGATTTGTTAGTTTTACCGTTTTTAGGGTTTCGGACCAAAATGGTAAAAAGGAACCCTTATGGTATCACTTTGTCCCTTGTCTGTCTGTCTGTCACAAATGGAAATCTCGAGAACTACTGATGCTATCGACTTGAAAAAATGGTTAAAGATAACGCTTTTTTACTAATATAGCATTATGAAAATGTTAAAAAAATATTATTATTATGATTGCAGGGAATCTCAAAATGTTTTAGTGAAGTTACTAGGGTCGTGTGAGGTATCATAATGAAATGTATTCATTTGCACATTAATAAACAGTTTTTATTTTTTCTTTAAGCTGTATCGGTTCAGAGTTATTTACATAAATGTTGAAAAAACGACCCCCCCATCCCCCCCCCCCCCCCCTATCTCCGAAGCTTGCAGAGCCCCGTGAAACTTTTATAGCTAATAGAAGTGTACGTAAAGTTTATAGGAAAATTATAACGAACCCTCTAATTTGCATAGTTTTTTAGAAATCATCGATCTCTTGCCCGGTTTATTTTAGTTTAGTTTCACTTCACTTTAAACCGCTGTTGCTACTTATTACTTTTCAAAATCGGCAAAGCACGCCTTCTTAATTAGTAATTGCTGGTATGGGCACCAAACTATAAATTCTTTCGTAAGTTCCCAATTATAAATTGACCTAGGAAATCCTCAAAACTTGGGGATTACACAATTTGAACGTGCTAAATCGGAATCGCAATCTCGTGACATAATCTCGCCTAACCCTTTCTAACCCGCATACGAGATTGGGTTTGTATGACGTCATCGCATTAGTCGGGATTGACCCACGACCCGCAAAGTGATTTTGTGATATCGCACGCTCTGAAAATAGATGTGGTGTATGGTGACGGTATCAGGTACCTATGGCTGTCTGGATAGGATACGCAGGTTAATCTGCATTGACTATTCAGTCAATCATTTTTAAGCTTTATTTACATTACGGTGGGCGTGTGATATTTTTCAGTATGTTTGATCGATTATCACAACCGTCAAACCCAACTCCGAAACAATAACTTTTTATGATCACGATACGAGTCGGTAACTGAAATCCTACATGTTACCGACAAAAGTAGACCTTGTATACAATAGCATAACAATAAATAATAAGTAAGTACTTATACTTATTTTCATAAAGTTTGAAAACCTGTTTTCTAGAAAAGCAACCTGAGTTTAAATTCTAATATAGATCTTCACTACCAGGTTACCTTTTTATATTTGTTATGGAATTCCGAGGAAATTACGCGCCATGTAACTTTCTGCTCTAAAAGTTTGAAAACCTGCCTTCTAGAAAAGCAACCAGAGTTTAAATTCTAATATAGATCTTCACTACCAGGTAACCTTTTAATATTTGTTATGGAATTCCGAGGAAATTACGGGCTTTGTAACTTTCTGCTCTAGCATTTGGTTAAAGCCTTAGAGGCTAATCTGCCGTAGGCGGTGCTTCACTGCTGCTGACATTTTCATTAGATCGTTCATGTGGTTCGTCTTATTTCGGTGAAATGTTTCTTGTTAGCAAGATAGTCTCTACTCAGAACTTCTTGTACATTTTATTATAGGTAGAAGGTACATGTCACGATTAAACTTTATTTTGGTTTATCAAAGTACATAAATCTGTTGGTACAATTCCGTACAGTACCTACAGTTGGCGCAGTTTTTCTCTGCCTAGATATGTTTGCTGTCTTTTTGCTAAAATAAAAACATCATCGAATTCCCAAGTGATCGCAAGAAGCGATCAGCAGACATGGCGACATTGCCCGACGATAAAACAATAATGACCGGCAAGACGACCGGACCATTTCAGGCTTCTATTGCCGACATAAACATTACCAACAGAAATGCTCACGTTGCCACGGCTCCTCACTTGAGGCACAAGCCTTTTGGGGTGACTAAGGCCAAGAAAACAACTCGCTCAAGGAAAAAAATCAACGTTAAATCTATTTATTTTACAATACTTATTATTTATTCATTATTAACAGGATTTTAGCTAAAAACGTAAAATTATGATTGAAGTTTTGGGGATGGATTAGCTAATTACTGTTGTAACAGCGCTGAAAGTCAGTGTCCGTTGCACTACTATAATACTATTATAGATGTAGCCTCCTTATGCTTGACCAACTTCACTGTCCTGTGCTAATCTTATCCAGGTTACCAGGTTAGCCCATGGACGATTGTGATGTCGCTTGCACGATAAAGTGATTTTATGTTGTGGCCTTGCGGGGTGGCGAGTCGTTTCGGCCACCGTAATCCGACCTAGTTACAACCCTGGTGGCAGTTGGTGCTCAATAAAGCTGCGTCCGCACCTCGCTACATCAATTTGAAACAAATTGGGATGGCAACGTGGACGGTGCGGTGCAAGCACGCGAATACAGATTGACTTTTTATCTTCTTTTACGGCTGTACAAAGCTTTGGCGGTGGCCTGATATCTGTAGCATATACAGATATCCTATATGTTTAGGACTATGTCGGTGAGCTTTAGAAAAATGTTTAATTTTGAAAATAAGACAAACTATTGCTAGTAATATAGAACACAAAACTGTAGCTATATTTAGGAGAACTACCTCTATACCCAGCAGTGGGTAAATGTGGCTGAGTAGAGGCATAGAAAGGTGTCAGGGTGTCAGACGTTAGACACTGACGATAAGCCTCTAATCTCTATTCTTTTCTTAATTACTAAGCTCCATCCCAATATCACTTTTATATTGTTTCTTCGAACTTCTGGACTTAAGAATTTCTAGAAATGAAAAATGCAATCAAAATTTTGTCTCCGACGGGACTCGAACCCGTAACGTTCAGACGAACACCTTCAACGCAGGCTGCCTTTAACCGTTTCGGCTACGGAGCAATTAACCGCCGGGTCGAAAATCTTGACTGCCTTTATCGGTTTCAAACCGAGTGGCGACATCTAGCTGAAATTCTTAGAATTATTCTAGCCCACTGTCCGACAACCAGTAGTCAGTAGCAGTGAAGAGATGTCGCTTTAGTTAATTTTATAAGCAATGTTTTTTTTTTTTTTTTTTTTTTTTTATTTAAAGTGTAAACCCACACTAAGGTATCATTATAGAAATGAAAAATGCAATCAAAATTTTGTCTCCGACGGGACTCGAACCCGTAACGTTCAGACGAACACCTTCAACGCAGGCTGCCTTTAACCGTTTCGGCTACGGAGCAATTAACCGCCGGGTCGAAAATCTTGACTGCCTTTATCGGTTTCAAACCGAGTGGCGACATCTAGCTGAAATTCTTAGAATTATTCTAGCCCACTGTCCGACAACCAGTAGTCAGTAGCAGTGAAGAGATGTCGCTTTAGTTAATTTTATAAGCAATGTTTTTTTTTTTATTTAAAGTGTAAACCCACACTAAGGTATCATTATAGAAATGAAAAATGCAATCAAAATTTTTGTCTCCGACGGGACTCGAACCCGTAACGTTCAGACGAACACCTTCAACGCAGGCTGCCTTTAACCGTTTCGGCTACGGAGCAATTAACCGCCGGGTCGAAAATCTTGACTGCCTTTATCGGTTTCAAACCGAGTGGCGACATCTAGCTGAAATTCTTAGAATTATTCTAGCCCACTGTCCGACAACCAGTAGTCAGTAGCAGTGAAGAGATGTCGCTTTAGTTAATTTTATAAGCAATGTTTTTTTTTATTTAAAGTGTAAACCCACACTAAGGTATCATTATAGAAATGAAAAATGCAATCAAAATTTTGTCTCCGACGGGACTCGAACCCGTAACGTTCAGACGAACACCTTCAACGCAGGCTGCCTTTAACCGTTTCGGCTACGGAGCAATTAATCGAAAATCTTGACTGCCTTTATCGGTTTCAAACCGAGTGGCGACATCTAGCTGAAATTCTTAGAATTATTCAAATTTTGATTATTAGACAAAATTTTGATTGCATTTTTCATTTCTATAATGATACCTTAGTGTGGGTTTACACTTTAAATAAAAAAAAAACATTGCTTATAAAATTAAGAATTTCTGTTGATAACTTGCGTACTGCAATTTTACAATTTCATGTTACGAGTATTTCTCCCTGGATTGTCTGGAACTATATGTACATATACCAGCGTAGGACGTCCACCAACAAGATGGGCTGATGACCTGATGAAGACCGCAGGTCGACGGTGGATGCAGATCGCTTCCAACCGCAATAACTGGAAATCCATGAGGGAGGCCTATGTCCAGCAGTGGACTTCCTACGGCTGAAATGATGATGGTGATGATATGTATGTACATATTCGTTAGTTTCTGTAATCTGTGATATTAGCGTGTTAAATTTCATTCAATGTCCCTACCTAGCGTCGATTTATTTGTAAGTAGGTACCTAGTAGCCGCAAAAAGTACTGGTACAAAATAATCAATTCATTGGTCAAAAAAACATTACAGGTCAAACGTCCATGACCACTATGACCCTATCACATTTCCAATTTTCACTTACCTATGTCCATAGCTTTGTCATTTTGTTTGTTCCTCTTCTGATTGAAAATAAACTCCACATTCATACCTACCATTCCTCATTCTGTTTGCGCTTTCATTGCAATGTTTTGCGTCCGTAGTAGGTACCTGGATTGTTCTATTACGCTAGTAATAATACTTCAATGTCTATTGTAGATTTTTTTTTCTAGAAGGTCTGTACCTACTTTTATAAAAGGAGTTGGTTAACAATAAAAACAGGCAAAATTCAAACTGTTTCTCGTTAGCAGGTACCTACGGGCTGACGATATTTAGTGTTAGGCAAGTTCCGAATATAGTGCAGAATAAAACGTAGGTAAGTTAGTCTTCATTAAAAATTATAATCTCATAGGTAGCTGACCCGCCAAAGGTTTTGGCAGGTTCCGAATATAGTGCGCAGGACGAAAGGTAAATGTAGTTAGCTTTCATTAACAATTATAATCTCATAGGTAGCTGACCCGCCAGAGGTTTTGGTAAGTATAATAAATTCATTGAACTTGGTTTACGAGTATAATATGAACTCCAACCCTTTGAAGTTGGATGTATGTAAGTACCTATTTAATATTTCATACCCCTACTGGAGGCAAATTAGCCAGCGGTAGACGACAGCGCACTTGGCATGTATGTACCTGTACCTAGACAGTCTATGAAAGTTAAACAAAAACATACTTAGGTAGTTAGGTAGGTCTAAACATAGTGTTAGCCGGACGTGGTGTGTGTTTTTTTAACGAAAGTTCGTGCAACATGATTGCACAATAAATGGTAACAATAACAGTTTGCTTTATTGGCAAAACCACTGTGAGTGCGTCGTCGGCATTATTGTTAACACACATATATAAAGACAATGCCACAGTTTTTGGTGTCACATCACCTATTACTTACTTACGGACTTTGTTTTGCTTACCTGCTCACTTCAAAGTTCCTGCTGTAGCACTTAGGTATTTTGGCATATTTGTAACTCCTCATGATTTCTGAATTTCTTTTACGTCCATATCGATTTAAATCTTTGGTCGATATTATATTTTTGCATTTCGACAGTCGCAACCCTACGAAACGAATTTCTTTCTACCTACGTCACCATAGTATTATTTATTATAATTAATTCGATTTCATCACAAAAAATTGGGTACCGGTAAACTGTGCCTACTCTGCTCCACTTTTGGCTCCAAAATTTAGGAAATTGTGAATATTTTTTGAACTATTAACTTTCAAATATACTTAGATGTATTCATATAAAGTAGACGATATAATCTATCATATTTTTTAAGGTTGTTAACATAATGAAGTATTTTGGTATATTTTAAAAACGATGGATTAGGAGCAAAATTACCCATGGTCCTGGGAATCTTTGCTCCTATAATTATAGGCATATATTATAGGCATAGTTTGCCTCTTATTTCACTGATAAAAGCTTTTAAGATCATATTTGGACTTTCTCTATTCGAACTTGGCCCCACTAATAATATGTTTTACCTTTTTTTGATATGGCAACTCTCAAAAAATGTGTAAAAATAAAAAACGTGTTTTTAAGAAAAAATATTTATTTTTTTACACAAAAAATAGTTTTATTGCTTTATAAACGTATATTTTGATAACAATCATTCAGTTTCATTGCTGTTTTATATTTTTAAACTATATTTTAATGACAATCAGTCAGTTTTACTGCTGCTATAAATTCTTAAACTATTAGTATACAATTCTCGAATTTGGTTTCTTCTTCAACAGTAAAAGTTGTTGGAGCGCCTGGTGGTCGATATGGCATTTTAGTTCGTTGAAGCCTGATATGATTAAAAATAGTTCTTCATGGGATGACATATTTTTCGCTGGCTTTTCTTTGAGTCAATTCTTTGTTTTCTATTGCAGCCAAACATGCTCGTAAAGTTTCAGGGGTGTAATTTTTCTAATTTCTGCAGCCTAAACGCTTTTTGTAATTTCTCGGCATCTGTTCTAAAAATAAATGAAGAGTGCATTTATACGACTAACAATAATTTATCTTCAGTTTTTTAATACATGGCAACCTTTTGGATTTACTTTGCTCCAGTGCAAAGTTACCCCATTTTGTACAAGAAAACAGGTCCATGCCGAAAAAGAGAGAATAGGTCATGATGAACTTAGGAATTCATTAAAATATTGACACATTGTTAAATCTGAATAAATACATAATAATATGAGGACATAATTACCTTATTGCGCTGCACAGTTTTCAAGATAGAAATGACTTTTTCAGTAAAAAAAAACAATTGAATTTCTCACTCAGCAAAAAAAGGCTTCCTGCGATCCGAAAAAAATTGCGGAAGAGAACTTGACAGTTCAGTAATGTCACTAAGATGTCAAACGTTTGGGGTGCGTTCAAAAACAACTGAAATGTTACGAGGATTGGAACATAATGGACGTTGAAACATTTTATAAAATTGGAGCATAATTATCTAGAGGGGGGCAAAGTAGGCACGTTTTACGGTACCTGACCTGTGACAATAGAGTACCTACCTATTTAAGCACAACCAAATCAATTAAAAATATTTTGGTTTTAAAAATACGAAATTCGAATTAAGTTTTCTAAACTAGGTATTTTTAAAGATCAACATAGAAAATGAATGAACATACGGAATGGAAAATGCACCATGCAAATTTTCATTCATTCATTCATTATTACTTTCTGCAGTTGCACTTAATCTTTGATGTCCCTAATTTTAGGGTAAACGCCATAGTATTGGCCCCACGGCGCGGCGCAGCGGCGCGGCGTCCGTCGGTCGCTCGTGCTGTCAACACAAGTTACTGGGTGTCAAGAACAGGGTAGGGAGGGGTTCAACGTGTGGGTTCGGTATTCTTTGCGGGACCGAGGGTGATTGTGTTGCGTGTGGCGCCAGTCTTGTCGAGTAGACACCTACGTACAAATTACAATACAACAAAGAAATTACAATCGGTACGATTTTAAGTAGGTATTTATTTAATTATTAGCTGCCTGTTCGATTTTGACGGTTAATGGTTTTACGGAATTATTGAGGGTGTTATGGTAATGTAAGCGAGTGGATTAGGAACCTAGATGTTTATTAAGTAGGACGATCAATGGTAATAATAAGACTGGGTATACCAGTCTTATTTTCTCTTACATAGGGTTGATAAAAGAAGAACTAAGACATGGTTATGGGATCTTAAGTAATATCACAAAAGTAACATAAGTATCCCTACTAACTTAAGCGATTGAATGTGAAGAAAGACTTTTACTTCTTTTCATAAGCATATATTTTTCGTATCCTAGTCTGGAGTAAGGCCCTTATTTAAGTAACCCAAAGAAGACTCAAGTCATCATTACCGGTAGCCACTAAAATATTCCCAGAATTGATATATCCACTCTACTGCCTACCTTTGATGGGGTTCCCATACCTAACAGCAAGTCCGTCCAAAACCTGGGCTTAATTAAGATTAAGCCATTCGGGACCCAAGTCATCTCATCATCCAAAGATTCATCATCCTTGGATGATGAGATGACTTGGGTCCCGCAGTTGGCCGAGCTGAGCCGTAAGATCTTTGCGTCTGCTGCTTCATTGAGAAGATTTCGTAATTTTCTCTTAACTACTTCCTACTCCTACTACTTAAATAATAACTACTTAAATATGACCATGTATGTATCTGAATATCGCAGAAAGCTGAAGTGGTTGCATATCCGGTATCGCAGGAATATTCACTCCCTATCCTTTCTTTACAGTATTCTTTTCCATTCACGTTGTCCGTACTACCTCAAAGAGATTTTCGAGTTTCTCTCAGACTCCCATTCCCGTTCCTTGCACTCCTCTGAAACTCTGACCTTAAAAATTCCTTCTCACTCAACTTTCTTCTAAGAGAAATCCTTTACTGTGCAGGCTATTCGTCTGTGGAACGCGCTCCCCCTGAACATCAGAAGTGCAAAATCTCTGCCTATTTTCAAGAATCTGCTATATTAATATTATTTGTCACTATAATTATTATTTTATAATTATAGGTATTTATTCTATTATTTTATGTTTATGTATTATATTTTCGGGTAAAATACCTTTTCACCTAATCTATGACTATTTATTTATTAATTCATGTTAATTTTATTTATTTACTCTTTTAAATTTTACGCCACGATATAGCGTCCTTCATTTTCCTGTCCATCCCAAAGTTGCCTGGAAGAGATCGCTCATAGCGATAAGGCCGCCCTTTGTACTCCTATGTTGTTTTTAACCTTATTTCTAAATTGTTTATTTTCTCATAATGTGGTGTGCAATAAAGAGTTTTTTATCTATCTATCTATTTTTCTTTACATAATGTTGGTAGAAACTAATCTTACGTAAGATAAAAAAGAGCAGCAGTTCATCCAACATTGTTTTTCTTCTTACGTATGCGGTTCTTGCATAGAATGGTATAAATTTTCTTACGTTATAAATTAACAGTACTTTGTTAAATCAAAGTAAGTAATAATTATGATAATTGAGACGTTTTTGTTGATCTTAGTTTTTTTTAATATATTGAACAGTGATTGCACCTTTTTGGCCTACAGTGCTTAGAAATCGATTTCCTCATAAGCATACCTACCTAATAGTACCTAATAGCCCCTTACCAAAGACCGTTATTTCACATTGAAAGTGCGTTGCTCTCGTAGGTCACTGAGCATTCTTCGTTTGACTTGCAAAGCTGTGTATCGAAGGTCAAATATTCGAACAACGACTATGCGACCAGCCCTCGGATCATGATCTGAATCAGAATGAAGCTGGGGTCAAAGCCTCTTCAAAAACTTTTTAATTTGAGAGGTATGTCTAAGGTATGTAGGTGCTTTTTAGGTGAACGTGCTTGGAAGTAAAATCTTATCTATTTATATAGAACACCTGTATAAGCCGAAATACTTTATAATACTGTTATGTAACGTAGTAAGAATTTGGTTAGATGCTCATACATATACCTACTATACGTTTTCACGTGTATCCTTTTTTTACCTAGCTAGATGTAAATGATTAATAATTAATGTAAATGTAGGATCAAGTGTTTAATATTATGCAAGGGGCACTTCTGTGTTTATAAACAATCGAACTTCCAAAGAGGCGGCGCATTATAGGCAAAAGCCTTCTTAGACTTTTGTTGTCTCTTTAAAATGTAATTGGTGGAATGGATCGACAACAGTATCTGTAATAAAATTTAAATGCATACTTACAGTTGTTCATTGCATTGCACGAACCACGTTTGACAGTCTTATTCAACGGTTTCAACCGATAAAATTAGCTCTAGCGTTCAGTCACGTTTTACTTTTGAATAATGGCTGTTGTAAGACACGGTTCTCTATTCAATTGTGCCGAGATGAATATGGCATGTCATGATAATGTGCTTCAAAAGATATTTTTTTAATGTTTTGGTTGAGTCGTGTGTTCCTTTGTATTATTATGTGCTCCTTTGTTTTGTTCAGTCTATTTCTCTTATTTAACTTATTGTAGGTTTTATTTTACTATGTATTATTTTCCTTTTAATGGCCGTTAAAGCATAGCTAGGTTGAATATATATAAAAGTTGAATGTAACATTGTAAGTGATACTACTACGAGGTACAAACACACCAAATAACTTATAAGTTCAAAGCCAGGATATAGAAGGTAGCGTAATTTTCATGTTATTTACGATATCCATGCCTACCGCAAAAGTATCATGTCACACGAACAATGTCGGCCGAGAGAGCCGCAAGGGTCACGTGTGTAGATCGGGTTACCTGCCTCGGCTTTATTCTCTCCTATTCATGCTTCCTAAAAAACTGTAACTACTAACTACACGAACAGCACGTAGATAAGTAGCCATAGCGCGCATTGTTCGAAACACCCCAGCTCTTGTGGGGGCATGAAAACCAGTTTGAAGAACCGAGAACAACAGTAGACCAAATTGTGAAGTGGATACACTGTCAGCGCTACATTTTATGAGCCTAAATGAACGTAGAGATCGTTCGGGTAGTTTTTTGCAATTTACGTGCTCTATAAACGCTGTGTTCTCACCGGAACTAGTAGGATACGTTATCACTGTCATTCACAAGCGAATAGGTACTTGGTTTCTGGTGCATTGACCTCAAAATATAAATAAAACATGAGCGGAATTGTGTTAAACCTAATATTATTACAAAATATATGGTGTTTGTTGATCTTATATTACTTTATATTCGAAATTCTTTAATTTGTAATTTCAATACAAGTACTTATAGGTCGGTAGATATATTATTACGATATTATGTTATGAATTTTAATAATATTTTACTTTTAACCGGAAGTACCTACTTACCTTCCTGCTGTAACTTACTTCGTATGATTTTTTAACGGATCATGAAAAAGCATCCCTGGCAATTACAATTCATAAATAATCACTTTTTAATGGCTTCGCAAATTGAGAAAAAATCTCTTGAATTCCAGGGTAAGTAAAATGTGAAACTGTTTCGCTCACGCTGTCGACGGTCACCGCAGCGCACGCTTGAGTGCGAAGCACGATTACTTCCTCGTAATTCCGCTTCCCCATGTCTACGTTGATTGAAGATGAAAGTGCGTTCTAAACATAATTCCACTATTTTTCTCATTTTCTTACATTATCACGAGAGTTTAGATTAAATGGTTATCGATATCACATTCGCGTTACTGACTGATCAGATAAAATTACTCATTAAATGTAATATCAATATTAAACCATTTATTATATATAATATTATACTTTGTATTTAATATGCGTTCAAACTTGTACTCATCCTTTTAAGTAAGTAAATAATTGTAATCCTAACACCGTGTCACCTTTTTGAGGCCATTCCACTAATAGGGTTCGGAGGCCGTAAATTCAAGGTCTAAGAAAGGCTCTGCATAGTGCATTACACTTAGGAATAACCTCGGGACTCGGGTCAGTGCTCCATCTACCAGAGATCTGGGCTTATGAGTCAATAAACTTTTTATTCGAGTAATCAATTTAAATTATATTTATAATATTAAATGGTTTTCATGCATTTACTGATTTTTGAAGTGTGTTTTGGTGTATCCACATAAACATCCGAGATCAGAAGCATTTTAATGTTCATGAATTGGTGAAGGTTTATTATCTATCACCTTTATGATGATTATAGGATGCATGTTTATGACTTAATTGTTTAAAGTTTTGTTTTGTTTTATTTTATTTTGTATATCGACGCGTCGAAGAGGCTCTTGCTCTTTTGCTTGGAGTTTATTCAGTACGGTTACAGAATAAAGTATTTTTCGATTTTTTAAGCATAAAGGTAAAGTTTCATGTAATAATGAACGGTAGCGTTTTTAACAACAAATTTATTTTTTTATTAATTAAAATACATATTTATATCATAGATAATTTGTTTAAACTCTACCAAAACTATTTTCGATCACAAGTAACGAAATTAAGTGTTCATCGTTGATTATAGATGCAGTTACGCAAAAATTCTAGCTATTGCAACTTGCAGGGTCTGTACTTAAAGCCATTGCAATGATGTCTATCCCTTTCTTTACTGGGAAAAGTGCCACGCGTGAGGGAAATAGAAATAACTGAGGCTACGCCGCCTAAGCAGAACCTCCCGCCCGCCCAGTCATCAGTGGTCCGCCGCCCTGGTTACACAGTTGCGATATACTCTATTGATATCAGATTTTAATGTCTATATTTATTACCAATCTGTAGAAGTGCCAGATAACATTGAAATTTGAATAATTTCTGTTGATTGTGAATGGATATTCAATGATTGGGTAAGAAAGTTTTATAGATTCCTGCTGAATGTTTCCTTATTTATTATTGTGGTACTTTGTAGAAGATTTTAATTTTATTCTTACTTTAGAGGTACCTACCGATTTTTAACACTTCAGAATAAACTGCACTCATCAAATCTATCTCTTTCATTGTTTTCTTTTCTACCACGGATATGCATTCTCGATGCGTCTAAATAATAAAATTAAATTAAAAATTTAAAATGTAAGACTTGTGTCATATTTTATCCAATCTGTGTCATTTATTACTAAGGAATAAAAATGTCTAATCGGTTTGTTGAAATACCAGACATAAGTACCATTGTGGATGACTGTACAATATGCGGAATATAAAGGATCGTAACATTTATCATTCTACGTTTATAAAGTTATGTAGGTACCTGTCGTAACCTTTGTTTTCCCTCTCAAAATTCGTTGTTTTGTTACCTACGCTTCTCCCAAGGCTTTTCGTGTCTGCTTACGTGCTCGTCGGTTGACGTATAACGCTCCTTATATCGTCAATTGTGTTCAGAGGAAAAGAGTTGACACCCGCCTACGCATCTTCATTGAAGTGGAAGCTGCGTCACAAAACTTTGTCCTATGGTGTAGTGCATGGTAAAAATATAAAAAAGTAATTGACATTTACGGTTCACAAAGTTCAACTAAAAAACAGAAGTGGTATGGCTTGACTTGAATAGCAAAGAAAATGAAAGGGAATAAACTCAGATGGGATTATGGAATAACAATGCCATAACATTCATGATAAATAATTATCGCCGTGGGGTGCCGGCAGTAGAATGATACCCCTCCTCTCATGCCCATGGATGCAGTAAGAGCCTGCTAAGGGATACCTCCGGAAGATGGGCAACAGCGTCTATCCGTGTATTAACATCCCATACTGCGCTCACCAACCCGCCTGCCAAGCATGGTGAGAATGGCAACTACCCCTCATGGAGATCCACGAGGGAGGCCTGTGTTCATCAGTGGACGTTTTATGGCTGAAATGATGATGATGAATTATCTCATCAAAATCCATTTAGCAACACCTGCTAATATCACATTTTACGATTAATTAAAAACTCGTCTCATTATCTAATCAGTTGGTCGTGTCGCATCCACTGTTGCATACATTATTACGGTAAGAGTATCGTGTGTCAGAAAACCCTTCTGTTCTAAACCCCTATGACTGCACCAAATTACCCCACGTAATTATTATAGAAATGGGAAGGGCGCGGTTTTTTCTTCAGGCACAATTCTGCAATACTAGGGTTACTGTTGCTAAGGGTTTTTATGAAAGTACCTTAATGCACGATTAAAAGATGATATTTAGCTTACCAAGATATTTTTTACGTATAAACCTATATTTCCTTAGCAAAAATTATTTTACAATCGCATGAATCCGGAAATAATGTTTTTCTTTCGAAAAGTTTGTAATCTTATTTTGTTTTGTTTCAGTTTACGGCTTGGGTGGATGCGGTAATTTTCGTATTCAGTCTTGAAAACGAAGTCAGCTATAATACGGTTTCCAATTACTTCAACAAAATGTCCCACTACCGGAATTCCGCAGAGATTCCGATCATATTGGTTGGAACTCAAGGTGAGTTTATTGTACATTCCATTTTTACCAATTTTTTATGTTATTGTGATTCCTCGAAGGAACTTTTTGGTATTTTAAACATAATAGATTCCAGTTTGTGCTTTCACGAGCAGTTGACCTTCTGGAGTTCAAACATTTTATTCACCCACGTCTTTTTTTTAACAGTTTCTAAAAGGAGTCACGACCTTTAGTAGCTTGACACCGTCTGTTTTATGAAAAAACTAACATTAAATGTATGATAAAAAATAAATCAACGATGATTAACATAAATTACATGCTTACAATGTTTCCAATGTGTTTCCTATCAAACGGCTGGTTGCTCTTCCAGATGCCATAAGTGAAAGTAGTCCACGCGTTGTGGATGATAATCGTGCTCGCAAGATGTCCAATGAGCTGCGAAGGTGCTCATACTACGAAACCTGTGCTACCTACGGCCTGAACGTAGAGAGAGTCTTTCAAGATGGTAAGAAAAATAAACAATCTATATAAATTTCTAAATCATGATAACAGTCGTGTAGTGTGTGTTTTTACATGCAATGAGACGGCATAGGAATGTTGTTACCGTTATTTACAGAAATTGTTCGCATTACTGGTCCTAAATACCTATTCTCTTAAAAAATTACATAAGTTTTAGATTCCAAATGACTTATAAAGCCGTTTGTAGGCTCACACTAATCTACTACGATAATTACCAGCGACGGTAACGGTTAAACACAACTTTTTAACGTTATTTATTTCGCATTAGATAATATAAAATTACAGGATAAAACATCCTAAGACACTATAATCTATATAAATCAAAATAATCACTACTTAAACTACACATCTATGTACTTAAATAAAACAATATAATACAAAAACAAAACACAAACCAAAAACCTAGTTATTTACCTAGTTGAGATTTAAAATCATTAAAACCGGCTTTGATCTTTACATTGAATTCATTGATGTTTTAGAGAGTTATAAAGTTGTGTAACCGATTTTTTTTTACGACTGGTAGGTAGGTATCTCGATCTCGCGTGATTTTACGGCCTGATGGATGGGCTAGACATACGAACGAATCTCATTTTGCCGCAGGCAGCGGGCGGCGGGGAGTTATGGCTTGATCAGTGGCAACACCGACCCCCTGCCGCACGGTCGTTTTGTTTGTTCTTTTCGGTCCCGTTCGTTCACTCACTTTGCACGGCTGAGCTGATTGTCGCGTATTGTTTACATTTTTGTGACGCTTCCAAACTCATTGTTTTGGCTGGTTTTTTAGTCGAAATTATTGGTATTCTGAATGGAAACATGGAGAAGACGCTCATATTTAAATCGAACATGTCGCCAATATCCAGTTTGAGGCGTAGGAGTTCGTGTTATAACATACAAAGGGCCGAGGAGCGCGACCGCAGGAAATCATCGAAGTTTGAATGTGCGGAAAAGTTTAAAAAAATAAGAAAAATATAATAGTGAATGCAGTGAGAGTATAGCGTGGTGATTTATTTTTCAGCGTGTCAGAAGATAGTCGGGACCAGGCTGTCTGCATCTTCGCAGTGTCTGGCCGGCAGTTCGCGGCCTGTGACACCGCAGCCTCTGGCTAACTCACCAAGCCACAATCATTCCTCATTTCTTTATAAGGTGAGATATTAATCATTGTACAACTAAGGGCATGAAGGCAAGGTCGGAAGTGCAGATGCTTTTCCTTGTACATTCTCCTATTTTAAAACATAGTATCAATCATTGTTCTATTTTTTTTTATTTATTATAATAGGATACCCAACACAGGTTTACACATAAAATAATAATGGTACCACAGCATGCAAGAAAACAAGGCAACAGACAAGAGTTGTGATTAAAAACTAATAGTAAAACATAGAAAAGCACATTCATAATACTATAGTAATTACATACAAACATATATAATAATAATAATAATAATAATAATAATTTATTTTCTTTTACAAACGTTACAAATCATATAACTTAGATCTAAAGTTTTTATGCATATAAACAGTTCATGTTAGAAAAACATAGGTACCCAAGCTAGGTAAATATCTGTGTTATGGCGTACCTATACTCTCCACCAGACTAAGGTTTTATCACCTTATTAGATTACATTACATCGTACAAATAAAATATAACACATTAAAATTTAAAATTTAAAACAGTGAGACAAAAATTTAAGAAAAAAAATGACATATAAATTTAAAATACTACTTTATAATTAATACGGGTAAATAGCAGCGTGTGTGTAGGTCTTTAATGAGTTGAGTATTGAACAATATTCATATTATGACAATATAGTAAGAATAGTTTCAGTTTGCAAATAGTTTAAATTTAATAACCAATTTTTTATTACCATTTTACATTTTTTACTAGGTGTTGTATAAAATTGTAGGGATACATTAAGTTTGTTGTAGATGTATGCTCCTAAGAAGGCTGAATGGCGTCGGGCAAAAGCAGTTCGGCATCTAGGCACTTCACATACTCTTTTCCCTTTGCGCTTGTCTAATTGGTCCAGATCAACAGGGGTCTTCTTGTGGTGGCTAAGGACTAGGTGAAGAATAAATAACTGGCGAGTAGAGAGAAGTTGGCATTCGGTATAAAGTGAGTCTGTGGGATATCTAAAGGGCTTTGATAACATAACCTTTAGTACCGAGCGTTGCGCTCTCTCCAGGATTATAATCATAGTTTTGCAAGCCCCTCCCCAAATGGATATGCAATAACTTAATATCGACTGACATAAAGAGTAGTAGACTATTCGGAGCAAGTCGAGCGTGGCGGAATTCCGTAAATTTTTAAAAACCCAGATAAGTTTACGAACGCGGTTTGCTAATGCATTTATGTGTGGCTTCCAGGATAGTTTATTGTCAATGATGATGCCTAAATATTTAATTGAATCTACTCGTTGAATGATAGGGCATTTACAAATGGAATTAAGAAAAGGATTACAGGTATGAGGTTGGATTCTAAAAGTGCTATTTATGGGGGCTGTATGATTCATAATACTAAAACATATATATTTTGTTTTATCAAAGTTCAGAGAAAGCAAATTGTTGTTAAGCCAGAGTACAGTGTTACCAAGACCACGCTCAGCGTCTCTACGAGTTTCTTCCCAAGTATCACCTTCAAAGACCAGGGCCGTATCATCAGCAAATGTGATGACTCTACCATTGTAAGGTTTGTATTGACACAATTCGTTAATAAATATTAAAAATAGAGTCGGACCTAGGATGCTGCCCTGCGGTACTCCGTAGGTGACTACTTCGGATGAGCTTATAATATTTGCAACCGATACAGATTGAGTTCGATCCAGGAGGTAGCTTTCAAATAGTTTTAGGGGTATGTTGCGTATACCAATTCGTTCGAGTTTAGCCAAAAGTAGTGGAATTGAGATGGTATCAAAGGCCTTTGCCATATCTAAAAATATACCTATACATTTCTTGTTGTTATCCAGGGTTTGAACAACATATTGCGTTAAAGAAGAGATAGCCAATTCAGTAGATTTACCCGCCCTAAAGCCAAATTGGTTGTCAGAAATAATATTTTCGTTTTCCAGATATTCGATCAACCTTTTATTTAGTATTTTCTCGATTACTTTAGAGAGAGCTGGCAAAATTGAAATAGGACGGTAATTAGAAATAGTGTCACGAGGTCCACTCTTATAAATTGGTAGTATGATTGAACGCTTAAAGACGTCCGGAAAGATTCCTGATTCGAAGCTACGGTTTATAATATGAGTGAGTGGGGGTATTATGAGATCTTTAGCTAATTTAAGCAAAGTTGAAGAAATACCATCCCAGCCTGATGTACAATTAGATTTGAGACCAAGGATAATCTCTCTCACTTCAATTTCATCCGTATTAAGAAGAACAAATGACCTAATATGTGATAGTATTTCAATTTCGGAAGATATGTTATTTGGTTGTATATTGGTGGCAATTTTGCTGGCTAATTTTTTACCAATACTAGAGAAGTAGGTATTGATCTCATTCACTGAAGATTGAGGGGTAAGACTAGACTTAAGTAGTTCTGATGGGGATGATTTTTGAGGTGAAATATTTGCGATATTTTTTATTACCTTCCACGTGTCCTTAGGGTTTCCACTGGCTTTTTCCAGCTCAGATCGTTCATGAGCTATCTTAAGATTTCTAAGTAGATTATTACAGAAATTTCTGTACCTTCTGTAAGATTTTGATAAAATAAGGTTTTTGGGATTGTTGCATACCTTTTTATGCATGTTATCCCTGTGTCTTATGCAGCGTAATAAACCCGGAGTAATCCACGGCTTACATATTCGCTTCCGACAAGGAATCAGCTTAAGAGTACAATAGTAATAGTATTATAGTAATCTAATACAATAGATAATTAAGTAACAACCGATACTAAGAATAATATGAAATATTACAAATTTGTATATCAATTTTCTATCAGATGATTGTCGTTGTCTGGTGAGTATTTTATTATGTTGGGAAATAAAAGCGGCATGATTGATAACTTTTGCTTTAAACAAATTAAATCAATCATGGAATGTTGTGGGGTGCCGGCAGTAGAATGTTGTCTCCACTCTTGTCCATGGATAAATTAAGAATCTGCCAAAGGATACCTTTAGAAGATGAGCAGTTGCATCATTCTGTGTATCAACATCCCATATTGCCAGGCGTGGTGAATAAATAAATGAATGAATGATTATAACTTTATTATACACCATAAAATAAAATAAATAACAGTAGAAGATAAGAATAACATAAGGTGAGTATGGCAAAAACCCCCTCATTATCAGGGAGGTATGTCCTAACATAGGCCTCCCTCATGGCTATCCAAGTAATGGCTGAGATGAATGGATAGGTTGTCTAAAAACTTCAAAAATGCACATAAAACATTGTATGAGTGTGTAGCCATTAGAATTACTAATCAACACCTATATTCTACTTGGCATTATGTTTTTGAATGGCTTTTGTCCATCTGGTTATAAATATTCATGCAGACTAAAATCACTGGAAGTGTTAACTAGTGTTTTAGGAATATTTATCATTTCAGCCATGAAACATCCACTGATGAACACAGGCCTCCCTCATGGATGTCCATGAGGGGTAGTTGCCATTCTCACCACGCTTGGCAGGCGGGTTGGTGAGCGCAGTATGGGATGTTGATACACGGATAGACGCTGCTGCCCATCTTCCGGAGGTATCCCTTAGCAGGCTCTTACTGCATCCATGGGCATGAGAGGAGGGGTATCATTCTACTGCCGGCACCCCACGGCTGTAGGAATATTAATTACAAATTATTTATTGCTACTGATCATGAGAGTCGGAACACCCTGAACAAATATCTGCAGATTACACAGGCATTTGTCCCAATGCGGGAATTAAACCTGCAACCTCTAGCATCGCGCCACAGAGGTTGTCGTAAAATATGATGATAAACAAGAAAGGCTTTAATAATAATGAATCCTAGTGGTCCATATTCTATACAAGTGATAAAAGTTATCATAATAACATCTTAATCTGGCATGGTATTTAATCGAGACAAGCTGACTCAGCAAACTTTGTATAGCACTGCACTTCATTGCAACACCGCCATATATGGGGTCCAAAAAATATAGCATACTAGCCGCACCCCGCAGTTTCACCCGCGTAGTTCCCGTTCCCGTGGGAATTTCGAAAAATCCTTCCTTAGTGCACCTCTAGGATACTCAAGGTATATGTGTGCCAAATATCAAGTCTCTAGGTCCAGTGGTTTAGGCTGTGTGTTGTCTGTCAATCACTCAGTCAGCTGGTAATGTAGCATTATTTATGTGAAAGAATTTTTAAATTGGTCTAGTAGTTTTCGAGTTTAATCATTCTTAACAAAAATACAAATATAAGTATCGATAGGTTATCTTAATCCCGTACCTTCATCATCATCATCATCATCATCTCAGCCGTTGGCTTACTGTCCACATCTACCGCAGGACATAGGCCTACCTCATGGATTTCCAAGATCATGAGGGGTTGTTGACCTACTCGCCACTCGTGGCAGGCGGATTGGCGAGCGCAGTATGGGATGTTAATGCACAGAAATATGCTGCTGCCCATCTTCCGGAGGTATCCCTTGGCAGGACTGCATTCACAGGCAAGAGCATTCTACTGCCGGCACCCCACGCCATACCTACCTTACCTTAGTATAAAATTGGCTTTGTGATTATTGAATAACATTATGATGTAATTCATGCAGATATGACAATACTTATGGAATTTGTAAATTTAATATAAAAGTTGCATAATTGTTATGTCCTTTTTTATAAAAAGTATGTTGTGTTAACAATATTTAAAAAAAAAGGAAAAGCCTAACAGGTTTCTAAATAAAAAAATCTACTTCTCCGATTATCCATATCTTGTTCAATTTAAGTTGATAAATCATCGAGAGATACTGAGTGTGAGTATTATGTGTGATACAGATAAGAAGAATATAAAATATACATGTGAAAATAAATAGTATTATCACTTATCAGGCATTGGACTGTTTCACAATAAATACTCATACCTACATACCTATTTAGATTCACTTTGTAATAATTGCCCCTTGATGAGATTCTGTACCAACTTTCCTTATTTATTATTTACTAGCTGCTGCCCACAGCTTCGCATGCATTGTTCCCGGATAAAAAGAGCCTATGTGTTAACCCTGGCTTACATCTATGTGTGTGCTAAGTTTCAGCTCAATCCCTGGGGTAGTTTTTCCGTGAAGAGGTAACAAACATCTTTTAAAATATTAGCGATATTTTAGCCCATATTGCCCCACTGCAGGGCAAAGGCCTCCTTTGCTTTTTTCCGGTTGTCTTGGTCTCAAGCTGTAGTGGTTCAATCCAGCTGATGCATATCCAACTAGTCCCACCATTTCCTTGTCCAAATTGATGCTCGCCTATGAGACACTTCACAAGCCTATAAATAAGAAAAAGAAGAAGATAATTTCTATTATTTATATTAAATCCATGTACTCCTTGTCCGCCGTGGGGTGCCGGCAGTAGGACGATACCCCTCCTCTCATGCCCATGGATGCAGTAAGAGCCTGCTCAGGGATACTTCCGGAAGATGGGCAGCAGCGTCTATCCGTGTATCAACATCCCATACTGCGCTCACCAACCCGCCTGCCAAGCGTGGTGAGTATGGCAACTACCCCTCATGGAGATCCATGAGGGAGGCTTGTGTTCATCTGTGGACGTTTTATGGCTGAAATGATGATGTTACCTTGTAACAAACTTTTACGATTTTAAAATCGTGAAAATCTATCAAAAAGAAACATTTGGCTCTTACTGTATCTAATGGTGTTTTTAATTCAGGAATGTGTGGCATGTGTTTCAATGGTGTGCTCATTCTGCCAATTACAATCGTAGATTCAATTACTGAACCTTCAGATGGCCATGGGCTCAGTTTTGTAACTTCCTTGTATATGGTTACCGACTTTCTGTCTACAAATTTTATATGAAACATAAGTATGTTGAAGGTTGAATTGGGACAAAAGTTAATAATTAGAATGATTGACGACATCTGTACTTCATATGGCTGCGCTGCATTTTTATTATTGCTCTTTAAACTTGTCTAAAGCAAATAACTTCAGTACAAAACTACTACTCAGGCAAGAGACACTCAAGAAAAGATTTGCCTCATTTTCTATGTAACTGATTTAAACGGGAATGAGCTTAAGTTATACGTGTGAATCTTGTATTACGTGCCTACTGCAGCAACTTAATAAGCTACAACTTAAAGCATCATACTTTTCATGTCGAATACTAAGTACAGTATCTTTCAAGCTGCATGGCTCAGTTGGATTAGTAGCCCGCCCCTTTCCCGCTGTACATTTTTTTAACTCTGCAACCAACTGTGTGACACGGTCCTCTTTGGACTGCAATTTTTGGTCTTCATATTAAATGAATCATCTTAAAAAATACTAAGTCATTTTTAATATGTACATAACTAAACACCAACCCAGATAGTACCTACTTATGTAAATGTAGGAAATCAATATTATGCAATAGTCAAATAATCTGGCCTTTTGGTACGCAGCAATAAAGAGATTGACACAGTTTTAACAAGAAACAGTATAATGCGGTAATTAATTTCGCGATAAACTTTATCACAAACTGTTAACATTATTGTATTGACACAGATACTCGCGCAAATTAATTCATCGGTTCGTTAAATTGTATAAATTATTCGGGTTATCAGCCGCCTCGTAATATTTATTAGTTTCTCTTAAGTATTTATTACATTCCGTTCTCAAAAAATAATTACCTATTTTTTTAATAACCTGCCTATTGTGTAATAGTTGATCGCGGGGTTATTTCCTGCTGCGTGGCAAGTGAAGATTAAATTTGGGGCTAGCCCAGGCAGATACGCCAGTGTAAAAGCTGGCAAAGATTCGATATGCTACTTTTAATACGTAAACAACGCGTGTCAAGCCGCGTTTCTTTGCAATTAAATTAAAACTGTATTACTGTATCCAGGACTCGCTACCACGAAGCCAGCACACGCTCTCAGCTTCATCCCACCATCTCCACCGAGGCGCGCAATCCTTCGACGCCTCCTCAAACAGCAGCGGCATATCGTCCACCCACGTGGTGGAGATACACAGCACCAATGGATCTGACACGTCATCGCGATGGGGGAACTCCTTAGGTAACTATACCCACAAAAGACTTACAAAGCCAGCACACTTTCTAAGCATCATCTGAAGTCCTTCAAAAGCGAATACAAGACCTTAGGTGATACCTATAATATATACAGCAATCGAGGACTAGTCGTCATCTAAGATTATGCTAACGACAAGATTTTCCCATTAAAGTTAACAGCAGTCGACGGCAGACTGATGGAACACGTTGCTTCCCCTTGCCCTTAGCACTAGGTGGCTAGTACTCACACTCGATTAAATGCTAATACAACACCTTAGGTTACTATAACTACAATACTAGTTTGCGAGCCAGGCCATCTGAGATATTCTAGCGGCAAGAGGGTTCAAATGTTTCCCATTTCAAAGATAACAGCAGTCAAAGGCAGACTGACGGAACACGCTGATATGGGGGAACTCCTTACGTAACTGTACCTATAATATAATTATATAACGAAGCCAGCAGTATGTTAGCATCATCGGATATCAACCTTCAAAAGTCGGGGTACATCCCTCGTATTCAGTATGTCTGTCGGGTACTGGCTCAGTTTGTCTAATAGCCAACTGATACGCAGGAGCATGTATACGTAATAATTTATATAATTGTTCGTAATTGTTCTGCAGATATTTGTACCGGGTTCGGGTATTTTTCTATGTATTGAATTTCTTTAAATTCTAAAAAATAATGTAATTAGCTATTATATCAATCATCTGGTTTCCATCGTACAAGCTTAGATTGGGACTAGATGGTTATGGTGTAGTGTCCAGCATTATTTATTTACCCACGAGTTTGGTATGTTTGGACGGAAAGATAAACTTGTCAAAAGATAGTGAACTTCATGTAACGTATTCTAACGTATTTTGGCTATCGCGTTAATATGCATAGGTACGTATATACCGTCTAACACTTACGCCTGTTCAACGTAGTAACCTATTTCCTGAAGAGATAATTGATAGCTGAAAATCGACATGTTTGATTTACAATAATGACTCATGCTGCTATTAAAATCAATATCCGTATTCTTTGGTGCTTATGTACGGAATAATCACTTTAATATGTCAGAAAGCAAATCCACGAATGGTCGTTTATTTATTGTAATTTTTGTATTATTCAAAATGGATCACTCTCACTAGATCACGTCAACAGATCCAGCCCTGGTCTAGTGAGTTTTCTAAAATGAAAAATAAAAATAAAAAAAATGTACAGCGGGAATGTTTAGAGGTACACTGATTCCGAATGACCGTGCTCACTCACTTCGTGTGGGAACAAACGCGCGGTCCCATCACTGTAAGGGCGTTTCTTATGTATGACTTATATATCTTTGAGTGGGATGATAATAATCTAATTTTTTTCCTTGCAGGAAGTCACGGATCATCATCAGGGCTCGTCTCAATCGCGACCGAGAACAACAACGTCAAGTTCACAGCGCCCCACTGCCTAGACAACCTGAACAAGGACAAGGACCTCCCCACCCCGTCATCTACCCCCACCACCTCAAGGAAGTCCCGCCGGAGATCCAACCTCTTCACGCCTTCGAAGAAGGACGATAGGTTGAAGAACGGCGAGCTAGGGTCGGGCAGGGCGATCCCGCTGAAGCAAGGCTACCTGTATAAGAAGAGCAGCAAGGCTCTAAACAAGGAGTGGAAGAAGAAGTACGTCACGCTGTGTGATGACGGCCGACTGACTTATCATCCGAGCTTACATGTGAGTGTGATTCTTATAAGTTACTCACTGGCTTGGTGCAACCACCCAAAGTGGATGTTGGCCTCCGAAACCTGAGATCGCCAGCAACTTACATGAGAGTACGTAAAGTGAGTATGTAAATCGCTAACGGTATGCATGTGGGTATGACTCTTAATTACTTACTAGCTTGGCGCAACCACCCAAAGTGGATCTTGGCCTCCGAAACCTGAGATCGCCAGCAACTTACTTGCGAGTACGTAAAGTGAGTATGTAAATCGCCAACAGTATACATGTGGGTATGACTCTTAATTACTTACTAGCTTGGCGCAACCACCCAAAGTGGATTTGGCATCCGACACGACAGAGACCGCCGGCTCTGTCCTTTGCCGTTTCAGTATTTCTTTCTTAAGTCTTTTTATTTATAAGTAGAATCCCAGCTCCCCACTGCTAGACGACCTGAACAAGGACAAAGACATCCTCACCCCATCGTCAACCCTCACCACCTACGGTATACTTACTGGTTTGGCGCAACCACCCAAAGTGGATTTTGGCCTCCCAAAACCTGAGATCACCAGCAATTTAGATGGGAGTATGTGAAGTAAGTATGTAATTCTTATTTATTACTTACTTACTAGCTTGGCTCACTCACCAGACATACACACCAGGGTTCCCGAAACTAAACCAGTTCGCGTTCGACCGCCTTCGTCGCGAGTTCAAACTAAATGCCATTAAAACCATACCATTATTTCTCACCATTAGAATTACCAGTTTATAAGTAGAATAACGTGTGTTTTGTGAATACATAAGTCCGCATCAAACCAGTGACTGACTTTCACTTAACCACAAGCACTTAACCATAACCAACCATTATAGTAAAAGGTAATTTGGGAAACACCAAATAACCACCCCAAATTAAAACCCTATTCACCAGAGACACCAGCTATATCTTTCCTTTGCCGTTTCAGTTATAAAAAGTGGCGTTTGTGTAAGAGCATTGCCTTATTAATGAACATTTATTGATTCAGTCGACAATGACCGACCTGAAGTTGGCCTGAATTCATAACTCATGAAATGATCATGGCTTAATTGGGTATTCAGAGAATCAATAAACTGAAGGCGAGTTAATGCTGCATTTCACATTTATATTTGTGAATGAAATATTGATTTGTGTTGGTATCCTTAAATGTTTATCACATTCGCACATACATACATAGTTGACTTTTTGAAATGTTTAGTCCGTCATATAGATTTTAAAACATAATTCCGTAAAATGTGAAAACCTTTTTCATATTTTATATTTATTAATATTATTATTAATGATAATTTAAATGAGCCACTTTCATCCCACTGCTGGGCAAAGTCCTTGTATTTTACCTAACCAAAAAAGTCGACCCATTGAGTCAAAATGTTGTTTGCCATCAAGGCGTTTACGATTACGACGGATTATGACTTCTAAACTCAAATGCGTTTTATATGTATAATTATTTTTAGAGATGACTGGAGGAGTTTGCCCAACAGTGGGACGAAATAGGTTAATTAAAAAAATGTTTTTCATTGATTTGTCGTTTTTTTATTAGATAACTGACGGCCTAAATTAATTTCTGATTATCATCAATACTGTGGCGCAGCGGGCAAAAGGTTTGCCTCCGTAGCAAGAGGTTGCGGGTTCGATGCCCGCCTCGTGACAAATTTATATATTAAATATTTGCAGATATTTGTTCATGGTGTTCTGGTGGTTTTTCTATACATAATAAAAAATATCTATGTTGTAGTATAGTATGTGAAGTATATCAGTCATCTAGTACATATATATCCTATAACACAAAGCCCTGGTTAGTGTGGAGCTAGATATGACGCTGCGTGAATCGTGCAGCTTATTTGACATCCTGCCATAATGCATACTTATTCTACTCAAACAAAGATTGTAACCCAAATGATTTAAAAAAGATAAAAAAAAGATTTAAATATATTTATTTCATACCAAAAAACACAAACATATTTTACAAAAGAAAAAAAAAACAAAATCCTTACAAACTAACTAAGCTAAACAAAAAGATAGAAAACAATAATTAAGTGTAATAAAATAATAAATGAATAAAAATGCATAGTGTTTAATGGTAGAAAAAAGGACCTATTTCAGCTTCTAGTATATAGCTATATATGATTTGTTCCAGGATTACATGGAAGACGTGAACGGCAAAGAGATCTCGCTGCAGTACGTGACGGTAAAGGTGCCGGGCCAGAAGCCGCGCGGCTCCAAGTCCATCATCACGACGGTGCCCGGCTACAGCGGACACTGCGCCAGCCTGGACATACACGACGGCATCGGAGGGCTGTCTATTGGTAGGTGTCATATGTAAAGGTGCCGGGCCAGAAGCCGCGCGGCTCCAAGTCCATCATCACGACGGTGCCCGGCTACAGCGGACACTGCGCCAGCCTGGACATACACGACGGCATCGGAGGGCTGTCTATTGGTAGGTGTCATATGTAAAGGTGCCGGGCCAGAAGCCGCGCGGCTCCAAGTCCATCATCACGACGGTGCCCGGCTACAGCGGACACTGCGCCAGCCTGGACATACACGACGGCATCGGAGGGCTGTCTATTGGTAGGTGTCATATGTAAAGGTGCCGGGCCAGAAGCCGCGCGGCTCCAAGTCCATCATCACGACGGTGCCCGGCTACAGCGGACACTGCGCCAGCCTGGACATACACGACGGCATCGGAGGGCTGTCTATTGGTAGGTGTCATATGTAAAGGTGCCGGGCCAGAAGCCGCGCGGCTCCAAGTCCATCATCACGACGGTGCCCGGCTACAGCGGACACTGCGCCAGCCTGGACATACACGACGGCATCGGAGGGCTGTCTATTGGTAGGTGTCATATGTAAAGGTGCCGGGCCAGAAGCCGCGCGGCTCCAAGTCCATCATCACGACGGTGCCCGGCTACAGCGGACACTGCGCCAGCCTGGACATACACGACGGCATCGGAGGGCTGTCTATTGGTAGGTGTCATATGTAAAGGTGCCGGGCCAGAAGCCGCGCGGCTCCAAGTCCATCATCACGACGGTGCCCGGCTACAGCGGACACTGCGCCAGCCTGGACATACACGACGGCATCGGAGGGCTGTCTATTGGTAGGTCTCATATTTCATATGACACTGTGCTTTTAAATATAACATTTCGACATCATGGAAGTACATACACTAAACTATAGATAATAACAGATATATCTGTTATTATCTATCATGCCTCTAGCCCCAAACAGATATATCTGTTATTATCTATAGTTTAGTGTATGTACTTCCATGATGTCGAAATGTTATATTTAAAAGCACAGTTTTCTATTTATTATAAAAAATACTAATTAGACTTTATTTTTGATCTTCAGTATTTTATTAACCATCTCATACCATAAAATAAGCTCTGCTTACTTTGGGGCTAGATGGAGCTGTTTGAAATGTCCAGCATTATTCATATTTTATAATAGCTAGAATAGTTTATACCCAACACAGGTACATAATATGTATAATAACATAATATAATAAATAACAAAACATTCAAAAACAAAATAATAGCATTGTGCTCCCGTACTTAAAGGGTACCACAATACTTTTATTAAACTATGCATTCGTAAATCACTGTTCTTTATTAAAATATGGGATTATCGGGTATTTATCGCGTAATTACCTTTATTTTATTCCCGACGTTTCGACCGGATTTCACCTGGTCGTGGTCGCGGGGAGACGAGGGGTAATTACGCGATAAATACCCGATAATCCCAAATTAATAAGGTGTTGTGATCGCGAAAGTTTAAAAAAGACTATCACTACTCTTTGCTAAATATTAACTTTTCTTATCTCCAGGTTACAAAGAGAAACCACAGCGAGCGACAGACAAGGCGCTCCTCTCCGCATTCGACACCATGAAGGAGCCCGCTGCAAGCCGGCAGGCGCTCGCCGCGGAGAACGAAGTCGGCTCCACCAACGGAGCAGACAAGGACACGCCCCACGTGAAGAAGCGACATCGTAGGATGAAGAGCAGCGGCGTCAAGAACGGAGAAGAAGGTATTTTCAAACTTTTTTAATTATAGTAGTCGATGGCTTCGGAGGAGGAAGTAGGTTCCATTAACGGAGCCATACGTGAAGAAGCGACATCGCAGGATGAAGAGCAGCGGCGTTAAGAATGGAGATGAAGGTATGTTCAAACTTATTAATTAACGCAGTCAAAAACCTTGGAGGAGGAAGTGGGTTCCAGCAACAATAAACAAGGACACGCCTCATCTGAAGTAGTGACGTCGTAGTATGATGAGCAGCGGCATTAAGAATGGAAAAGAAGGTATGTTTAAACTTACTTAATTGTAGCAGTCAATGGCCTCGAATGAGGAAGTTGGGTTCACCAACGGAGCAGACAAGGACACGCTTCACGTGAAGAGGCGACATCGCAGGATTAAGGCGTTAAGAATGGAGAAGATGGTATGTTTAAACTTATTTAATTATATCAGTCAACAGCCTCGGAGAAGGAAGTCGGTTCCAGCAATAATAAACAAGGAGACGCCTAACGTGAAGAAACGACATCGCAAAATGAAGAGCAGCGGCGGAATCAGGAAGAAAGGTATGAATGTTGTTTTCACTCAACATTAAACAGCAGTGAAGACCGCGATTTGCAAGCGTAGTGCCTACACTAAATGGTTTAACGATTTGCAAACGGTCGCTGGATGCGGGAAGTGACGCCGCCACGCCAGTAAAAACCTCTTTGCCATTTTCGCCGTTAGCCTGATTTCCTTTTAATGTTGTATTATTTGTTTGATTTCAGAGGGAGAATATACGTCGTGCGAGTTCACGATAGTCAGCCTGGACGGCAAGAGATGGCGCTGGGAGGTGATGGGCGCGGGCTGCGCGGGGGGCGCCGCCGCCGCCGCCGAGCGGGACGCCTGGGTGTGCGCCGTGGAGGCGCAGATACTGCACTCGCTGCAGGGACGGGTACGTAGCTAGTACACAAGAGATGGCGCTGGGAGGTGATGGGCGCGGGCTGCGCGGGGGGCGCCGCCGCCGCCGCCGAGCGGGACGCCTGGGTGTGCGCCGTGGAGGCGCAGATACTGCACTCGCTGCAGGGACGGGTACGTAGCTAGTACACAAGAGATGGCGCTGGGAGGTGATGGGCGCGGGCTGCGCGGGGGGCGCCGCCGCCGCCGCCGAGCGGGACGCCTGGGTGTGCGCCGTGGAGGCGCAGATACTGCACTCGCTGCAGGGACGGGTACGTAGCTAGTACACAAGAGATGGCGCTGGGAGGTGATGGGCGCGGGTCTGTCTGTCTGTCTGTCTGTCACCAGGTTGTATCGCATGAACCATGACAGCTGGACAGTTGTTCACTGACGATACATTTCAGTTGCCTCTATAACAACAAATACTAAAAACAGAATAAAACAAATACTTAAGGGGAGCTCCCATACAACAAACGTGATTATTTTTGCCGTTTTTTGCTCGATATATGTATAATAACGGCAACTTGTACACGCTTGAAATATTCACCGGCCGATTTTTTTGATATTTACTGAGTATGTGTATTTTAGTTATAGCGGTGCGTGAACATATGCGTTTTTGCGGCTGAACTATTATATCTCGTGATACCTGCCCACGTGTTTTCGTTATTGAATCCTGCGCCTAAAAGCTGTACAGTAACACTTGTGTCGCCCGCAGACGTCGCGCCAGCCCGCGCCGACGGGCGCCAACTCCACGGGCGACGTGCGCGCCTGCCACTACGTGCGCCGCGCGCACGGCAACGCCGCCTGCTGCGACTGCGGCGCCGCGGGTACGTTGTTTATATATCACTAGCGACCCGCCCCGGCGCCAACTCCACGGGCGACGTGCGCGCCTGCCACTACGTGCGCCGCGCGCACGGCAACGCCGCCTGCTGCGACTGCGGCGCCGCGGGTACGTTGTTTATATATCACTAGCGACCCGCCCCGGCGCCAACTCCACGGGCGACGTGCGCGCCTGCCACTACGTGCGCCGCGCGCACGGCAACGCCGCCTGCTGCGACTGCGGCGCCGCGGGTACGTTGTTTATATATCACTAGCGACCCGCCCCGGCGCCAACTCCACGGGCGACGTGCGCGCCTGCCACTACGTGCGCCGCGCGCACGGCAACGCCGCCTGCTGCGACTGCGGCGCCGCGGGTACGTTGTTTATATATCACTAGCGACCCGCCCCGGCGCCAACTCCACGGGCGACGTGCGCGCCTGCCACTACGTGCGCCGCGCGCACGGCAACGCCGCCTGCTGCGACTGCGGCGCCGCGGGTACGTTGTTTATATATCACTAGCGACCCGCCCCGGCGCCAACTCCACGGGCGACGTGCGCGCCTGCCACTACGTGCGCCGCGCGCACGGCAACGCCGCCTGCTGCGACTGCGGCGCCGCGGGTACGTTGTTTATATATCACTAGCGACCCGCCCCGGCGCCAACTCCACGGGCGACGTGCGCGCCTGCCACTACGTGCGCCGCGCGCACGGCAACGCCGCCTGCTGCGACTGCGGCGCCGCGGGTACGTTGTTTATATATCACTAGCGACCCGCCCCGGCGCCAACTCCACGGGCGACGTGCGCGCCTGCCACTACGTGCGCCGCGCGCACGGCAACGCCGCCTGCTGCGACTGCGGCGCCGCGGGTACGTTGTTTATATATCACTAGCGACCCGCCCCGGCGCCAACTCCACGGGCGACGTGCGCGCCTGCCACTACGTGCGCCGCGCGCACGGCAACGCCGCCTGCTGCGACTGCGGCGCCGCGGGTACGTTGTTTATATATCACTAGCGACCCGCCCCGGCGCCAACTCCACGGGCGACGTGCGCGCCTGCCACTACGTGCGCCGCGCGCACGGCAACGCCGCCTGCTGCGACTGCGGCGCCGCGGGTACGTTGTTTATATATCACTAGCGACCCGCCCCGGCGCCAACTCCACGGGCGACGTGCGCGCCTGCCACTACGTGCGCCGCGCGCACGGCAACGCCGCCTGCTGCAACTGCGGCGCCGCGGGTACGTTGTTTATATATCACTAGCGACCCGCCCCGGCGCCAACTCCACGGGCGACGTGCGCGCCTGCCACTACGTGCGCCGCGCGCACGGCAACGCCGCCTGCTGCGACTGCGGCGCCGCGGGTACGTTGTTTATATATCACTAGCGACCCGCCCCGGCGCCAACTCCACGGGCGACGTGCGCGCCTGCCACTACGTGCGCCGCGCGCACGGCAACGCCGCCTGCTGCGACTGCGGCGCCGCGGGTACGTTGTTTATATATCACTAGCGACCCGCCCCGGCGCCAACTCCACGGGCGACGTGCGCGCCTGCCACTACGTGCGCCGCGCGCACGGCAACGCCGCCTGCTGCGACTGCGGCGCCGCGGGTACGTTGTTTATATATCACTAGCGACCCGCCCCGGCGCCAACTCCACGGGCGACGTGCGCGCCTGCCACTACGTGCGCCGCGCGCACGGCAACGCCGCCTGCTGCGACTGCGGCGCCGCGGGTACGTTGTTTATATATCACTAGCGACCCGCCCCGGCGCCAACTCCACGGGCGACGTGCGCGCCTGCCACTACGTGCGCCGCGCGCACGGCAACGCCGCCTGCTGCGACTGCGGCGCCGCGGGTACGTTGTTTATATATCACTAGCGACCCGCCCCGGCGCCAACTCCACGGGCGACGTGCGCGCCTGCCACTACGTGCGCCGCGCGCACGGCAACGCCGCCTGCTGCGACTGCGGCGCCGCGGGTACGTTGTTTATATATCACTAGCGACCCGCCCCGGCGCCAACTCCACGGGCGACGTGCGCGCCTGCCACTACGTGCGCCGCGCGCACGGCAACGCCGCCTGCTGCGACTGCGGCGCCGCGGGTACGTTGTTTATATATCACTAGCGACCCGCCCCGGCGCCAACTCCACGGGCGACGTGCGCGCCTGCCACTACGTGCGCCGCGCGCACGGCAACGCCGCCTGCTGCAACTGCGGCGCCGCGGGTACGTTGTTTATATATCACTAGCGACCCGCCCCGGCGCCAACTCCACGGGCGACGTGCGCGCCTGCCACTACGTGCGCCGCGCGCACGGCAACGCCGCCTGCTGCGACTGCGGCGCCGCGGGTACGTTGTTTATATATCACTAGCGACCCGCCCCGGCGCCAACTCCACGGGCGACGTGCGCGCCTGCCACTACGTGCGCCGCGCGCACGGCAACGCCGCCTGCTGCGACTGCGGCGCCGCGGGTACGTTGTTTATATATCACTAGCGACCCGCCCCGGCGCCAACTCCACGGGCGACGTGCGCGCCTGCCACTACGTGCGCCGCGCGCACGGCAACGCCGCCTGCTGCGACTGCGGCGCCGCGGGTACGTTGTTTATATATCACTAGCGACCCGCCCCGGCGCCAACTCCACGGGCGACGTGCGCGCCTGCCACTACGTGCGCCGCGCGCACGGCAACGCCGCCTGCTGCGACTGCGGCGCCGCGGGTACGTTGTTTATATATCACTAGCGACCCGCCCCGGCGCCAACTCCACGGGCGACGTGCGCGCCTGCCACTACGTGCGCCGCGCGCACGGCAACGCCGCCTGCTGCGACTGCGGCGCCGCGGGTACGTTGTTTATATATCACTAGCGACCCGCCCCGGCGCCAACTCCACGGGCGACGTGCGCGCCTGCCACTACGTGCGCCGCGCGCACGGCAACGCCGCCTGCTGCGACTGCGGCGCCGCGGGTACGTTGTTTATATATCACTAGCGACCCGCCCCGGCGCCAACTCCACGGGCGACGTGCGCGCCTGCCACTACGTGCGCCGCGCGCACGGCAACGCCGCCTGCTGCGACTGCGGCGCCGCGGGTACGTTGTTTATATATCACTAGCGACCCGCCCCGGCGCCAACTCCACGGGCGACGTGCGCGCCTGCCACTACGTGCGCCGCGCGCACGGCAACGCCGCCTGCTGCGACTGCGGCGCCGCGGGTACGTTGTTTATATATCACTAGCGACCCGCCCCGGCGCCAACTCCACGGGCGACGTGCGCGCCTGCCACTACGTGCGCCGCGCGCACGGCAACGCCGCCTGCTGCGACTGCGGCGCCGCGGGTACGTTGTTTATATATCACTAGCGACCCGCCCCGGCGCCAACTCCACGGGCGACGTGCGCGCCTGCCACTACGTGCGCCGCGCGCACGGCAACGCCGCCTGCTGCGACTGCGGCGCCGCGGGTACGTTGTTTATATATCACTAGCGACCCGCCCCGGCGCCAACTCCACGGGCGACGTGCGCGCCTGCCACTACGTGCGCCGCGCGCACGGCAACGCCGCCTGCTGCGACTGCGGCGCCGCGGGTACGTTGTTTATATATCACTAGCGACCCGCCCCGGCGCCAACTCCACGGGCGACGTGCGCGCCTGCCACTACGTGCGCCGCGCGCACGGCAACGCCGCCTGCTGCGACTGCGGCGCCGCGGGTACGTTGTTTATATATCACTAGCGACCCGCCCCGGCGCCAACTCCACGGGCGACGTGCGCGCCTGCCACTACGTGCGCCGCGCGCACGGCAACGCCGCCTGCTGCGACTGCGGCGCCGCGGGTACGTTGTTTATATATCACTAGCGACCCGCCCCGGCGCCAACTCCACGGGCGACGTGCGCGCCTGCCACTACGTGCGCCGCGCGCACGGCAACGCCGCCTGCTGCGACTGCGGCGCCGCGGGTACGTTGTTTATATATCACTAGCGACCCGCCCCGGCGCCAACTCCACGGGCGACGTGCGCGCCTGCCACTACGTGCGCCGCGCGCACGGCAACGCCGCCTGCTGCGACTGCGGCGCCGCGGGTACGTTGTTTATACATTCACTAGCGACCCGCCCCTGCTTCGCAAGGGTGCAATGCTGATACTAATTGTACTACAGAATGTCTTTGTATACAACCTTCACAGCTTTTTTGTCATTACAGTACAAACATGTTATCTTTAGAGGTTACTCTTGAAAGAGCGACATATTATTGGCTATGTGAAAAACACTCAACGCTCAGATCTAAGCCTGCAACGTTGAAAGTTCGTTTTTGTAGACCATTTTAAGGTGTACTATTGTACACCTTAAAAAGTTTTACAAAAACGCCCGCAATAGCATATGGGATAAACCATAATATTTACGAAGCGATTTTAAAAAGGTTCTTAATCAACACTAGCGGACCCGGCAGACGTCGTCCTGCCCGCTGGTTTGGTGATAGAACGACAGCAGCGCCACCTACCGGGTTCAAGTGTATCAGTCCAGCCGTTGAGATTTAATTATTTTGTCCGTTACAGTAACTAAGAAAAATAGATACTATAGCTATCCATAAAATTTTCACAATCTATATTTGCTAGCGACTAGTTAAAAAATATATGAAAACTTGTACAGCGCCTCTAGCGGATTGTTCGGTACTAAAATACGTAGTAAACTCTACTACAGCTGCTTACTTATACTACAGCAACTCATGGTACCCCATGAGTTACAAATCTGACAGATGTCATAGTAACATACTATTACTACTGTACTAACGGCGATCTAACAGTGATAACTCATGGTAGACAAACATAAAGAGAATACATAGACTTTTTTGAAGTATCTTAGAAGTCTTTTTTTGAGAAACAGTTCGTCTATACATCACTAGCTTATCTTCTGCGTAATGGTTTACGCGGCGCACGGCGGAACATCTCTCAGTCGGCATGCATTTTGCCGACATCTTCCACAATCAGCCTTATATTTTAGCCAACTTAAACCGAACCCTAATTCATTTTACTCTAAAACTTTCTTGAAACACTATTGATGAAAACCGCATGGAAATCCGTTCAGTTTAAGTTTATAGCGAGCAGACAGTATTCTAGATTACACTTTCGAAATAGCTCTGCATACATTGGACTAGATCAGGGTTTCGCAAAGTGGAGTACGCGAACCCCTAGGGGTTCGCCATTCGGCGGCAGGGGGTTCGCGACAAGATTCACACTTGGTCATGATAAAAACTAAATACAGAAATCGACTTGATGCCGAGTCAGAATTAAGGTTAAAATTGTCCAAAATTACTCCTAAAATTGACTACATTTGTGACAAGAAACAAGCACACCCATCACATTAATATAATATTAATAAAAATATTCTTCTATTGGCACTTTATTTTTTACCTACCTTTTATTGAAATAAAAAAAGGTTAGGAGGGGGGGGGGGGGTTTAATTAATTAAGGGGTTCGCTGTCACCTGGAAACTTTAACAGGGGTACGTGGAGCCGAAAGTCTGAGAAACCCTGGACTAGAAGATGCTGTGTATAATGTATGCCGGAAATAACACACAGAATCAGGTGTATTGTAATTTGTTATGATTGATTTCTAAAACATTTGTAATGTTTTCAGATCCAGACTGGGCCAGTCTCAATCTCGGGGTGCTGATCTGCATAGAGTGCTCGGGCGTGCACCGGAACCTCGGCTCGCACGTATCGCGCGTGCGCTCGCTGGACCTCGACGAGTGGCCGTGAGTATATTCATTTTCCAGAGTATATTCATTTGTCTAAAGATTATTCATTCAAATTATTACGGATTAGCACGTTGAAGTGGCAATGGGCAGGCCATGTAGCTCGCAGAACAGATGGCCGATGGGGCCGCAAAGTTCTCGAGTGGAGGCCACGGACCGGCAAGCGCAGCGTAGGACGTCCACCAACAAGATGGGCTGATGACCTGGTGAAGACCGCAGGTCAATACAGGCAATAACTGGATATCCATGAGGGGGGCCTATGTCCAGCAGTGGACGTCCTACAGCTGAAATGATGATGATGATGATGATTATATTACTAGTTTTTCGCAACGAACTTAGAACGAGCGAATAAGACAATTGACGACATTCGATTGTAACATCATCATCATCATTGCACAAATTACAAAAGGTGGGCTTAATGGTAAAGCATTCTCAAGCGGCGGCCAGTTGGGCAGACTGCATAGATGAAATCGCGGGCAAACGATGGATTGGACTGACGCAGGATCGTAGCGCATGGCGCAAACTAAGGAAGGCCTATAGGCCTCCCTTTTTTAGCTGGGGTATAACCCCAGCAGTGGCTGAAGTCGGGCCGTGGACGTTTATGATCAAATCAAATATTTATTTTAAAAATCTTAACAAAGTATTACAAATTAGGTAAGAGCAATTTTCAAGACCTTACCCCTCGCGCTAGTTACAAACTGTGTTACGGCAAGGTGAAATCTTTCCAATCACGCACACATATAAAAATACCTTAAAAAGATGTGATACATACCTTACAGACTAACATTATATTATGTAATAAACTATAAATACTTTACGGCTACTTTTGTGAGGTCACAAGCAAAAAATAATCAAGAAGATATATCATATCTCTTCATATTTCAAAGGTATAAATATTTTTTGGTAAGTATAGTAACCTTATAATAAAGATTTAAATCGCCAAACTGTATCTCAGGCGGGAAGGAATATTTTTTTTTTAAATGCTAGGAATCTTAACTTAATTTCACAAAGCTAGGTATACAATAGATATAGTATAGCTGGAATGTATATATGGTAATGAACATGGCAATAATCAAAAACTAAAATACTGACTAAATAAAAAACCAAGAAATTTTCAATTCACGTAAGTATTCCTAACATACCTTCTTGAATCAGCCGTGCGCAAACTGCGTATCAAGCAAAATTTTACAAGACCAAGTCTATGTAGGTGTGTCTGATTATTGGTCAGTAGGGCAGCAACGTGATCAATTAACAGGGTAAGGTTTATAATTTTATATTTATGATCTTTTACAAACAATTATGTATTAAGTTGGTAATAAGAAAAAACAGATATGGCTATCCGAGTGGCGTATTTCTTGACTCTCATAGAATAGGCACATAGGAACCTCCATAGTCTGTTGAAGAAATACATCTATTTTCAGCCATTATTTTTGCCGGACAGTCAACAGCACCTGGGACGATTATGATCTGTGCTGAAAATTTTATAATATTTTTATTTATTCCTTGCAGTCTGGGCCACGTCAGCGTAATGGTGTCGATTGGTAACGCGCTCGCCAACTCGATATGGGAGGCCGACCTCCGGGGACATATCAAACCCATCGCCACTTCCACCCGGGAGGAGAAGGAACGGTTAGTAAAGAATTCTGAGTGCCTGAGTGTTTTATAAGCTGCTGGCTTCTGCCCACCGCTTCGCATGCGTTATACCCGGATAAAAAGGAGAATGTGTTGATCCTGATCAACATCAATACATGTGAAGAGTTTCAGCTCAATCCATAGGATAGCTTTTGCGTGAAGATGTAACAAACATCCATACATCTATATACAAACTTTCGGCATTTATGAATTGTTAATTAATGAGTGCAAAGGTATTGGGCCTATATGTGAACCCTGAGGAACTCCGTTAGTAGCGGGATGAGCCTCGGACTCATAACCGCACACGACAACATTTTGTAATTTATATGAGAGATACGAAGATAACCACTTTAAAACGTATCCACGGATTCCGACTAAGTGAAGCTTACAAATTAAAAGCTGGTGGTCGATTTTGTCAAATGCTTTGCTTATGTCAGTGTAAATAGCGTCTATTTGATTACCGATGGTAGCATCAACAGCTGCTGTCAGGTCCGAAATATGGCATGCTAGATTGGAAATAGTTGATTTTTTATTGCGAAACCCATGTACGGGAGCGAGAGAAATACACGCGTTGCTCACTTGTCTCAATATTATAAAGAGGAAAGATTTGTATGTTGTATTTTTTATGTTTGTAACGAATCAACTCAAAACTACTGGACCGATTTTCAGTCAGAACTCTACATTATCCCTGAGTAACATATTATTTAATCCCGTATTCCCACGGGAACGAGAACTACGCGGGTGAAACCGCAAAGTGCGGCTAGTTTCGAATAATATAGCCCAGAAACTCAACGAATCCATGCAACGAAATATTTATTTTTGTTTTTTTTTTACTTTTAACATAGAAAAGAGAAATCAAAATAAATGGACGTTTTCAATCAACCTCTTTCTCAGATGGATCCGCCTGAAGTACGAGCGCCGGGCGTTCCTCTCCGCCACCGAGGCCAGCACGTCCCCGGAGACGCTCCGCGGCGCCGGCGCGCGCGGCCAGGTGGGCGTGCTGGCGCGCGTGCTGGCCGCGCCGCCGCCGCGCGCGCCCTCCGCCAGCGACCGCGCGCTGGCCCTGCGGGCGGCGGCCGCGGCCGGCCACCTGGCGGCCGCGCAGCTGCTCATATGGGTGAGTAACTCTCCGCGGCAGGTGGGCGTGCTGGCGCGCGCCCTCCGCCAGCGACCGCGCGCTGGCGCTGCGGGCGGCGGCCGCGGCCGGCCACCTGGCGGCCGCGCAGCTGCTCATATGGGTGAGTAACTCTCCGCGGCAGGTGGGCGTGCTGGCGCGCGTGCTGGCCGCGCCGCCGCCGCGCGCGCCCTCCGCCAGCGACCGCGCGCTGGCCCTGCGGGCGGCGGCCGCGGCCGGCCACCTGGCGGCCGCGCAGCTGCTCATATGGGTGAGTAACTCTCCGCGGCAGGTGGGCGTGCTGGCGCGCGCCCTCCGCCAGCGACCGCGCGCTGGCGCTGCGGGCGGCGGCCGCGGCCGGCCACCTGGCGGCCGCGCAGCTGCTCATATGGGTGAGTAACTCTCCGCGGCAGGTGGGCGTGCTGGCGCGCGTGCTGGCCGCGCCGCCGCCGCGCGCGCCCTCCGCCAGCGACCGCGCGCTGGCCCTGCGGGCGGCGGCCGCGGCCGGCCACCTGGCGGCCGCGCAGCTGCTCATATGGGTGAGTAACTCTCCGCGGCAGGTGGGCGTGCTGGCGCGCGTGCTGGCCGCGCCGCCGCCGCGCGCGCCCTCCGCCAGCGACCGCGCGCTGGCGCTGCGAACGGCGGCCGCGGCCGGCCACCTGGCGGCCGCGCAGCTGCTCATATGGGTGAGTAACTCTCCGCGGCAGGTGGGCGTGCTGGCGCGCGTGCTGGCCGCGCCGCCGCCGCGCGCGCCCTCCGCCAGCGACCGCGCGCTGGCCCTGCGGGCGGCGGCCGCGGCCGGCCACCTGGTGGCCGCGCAGCTGCTCATATGGGTGAGTAACTCTCCGCGGCAGGTGGGCGTGCTGGCGCGCGTGCTGGCCGCGCCGCCGCCGCGCGCGCCCTCCGCCAGCGACCGCGCGCTGGCGCTGCGGGCGGCGGCCGCGGCCGGCCACCTGGCGGCCGGCCACCTGGCGGCCGCGCAGCTGCTCATATGGGTGAGTAACTCTCCGCGGCAGGTGGGCGTGCTGGCGCGCGTGCTGGCCGCGCCGCCGCCGCGCGCGCCCTCCGCCAGCGACCGCGCGCTGGCGCTGCGGGCGGCGGCCGCGCAGCTGCTCATATGGGTGAGTAACTCTCCGCGGCAGGTGGGCGTGCTGGCGCGCGTGCTGGCCGCGCCGCCGCCGCGCGCGCCCTCCGCCAGCGACCGCGCGCTGGCCCTGCGGGCGGCGGCCGCGGCCGGCCACCTGGCGGCCGCGCAGCTGCTCATATGGGTGAGTAACTCTCCGCGGCAGGTGGGCGTGCTGGCGCGCGCCCTCCGCCAGCGACCGCGCGCTGGCGCTGCGGGCGGCGGCCGCGGCCGGCCACCTGGCGGCCGCGCAGCTGCTCATATGGGTGAGTAACTCTCCGCGGCAGGTGGGCGTGCTGGCGCGCGTGCTGGCCGCGCCGCCGCCGCGCGCGCCCTCCGCCAGCGACCGCGCGCTGGCCCTGCGGGCGGCGGCCGCGGCCGGCCACCTGGCGGCCGCGCAGCTGCTCATATGGGTGAGTAACTCTCCGCGGCAGGTGGGCGTGCTGGCGCGCGCCCTCCGCCAGCGACCGCGCGCTGGCGCTGCGGGCGGCGGCCGCGGCCGGCCACCTGGCGGCCGCGCAGCTGCTCATATGGGTGAGTAACTCTCCGCGGCAGGTGGGCGTGCTGGCGCGCGTGCTGGCCGCGCCGCCGCCGCGCGCGCCCTCCGCCAGCGACCGCGCGCTGGCCCTGCGGGCGGCGGCCGCGGCCGGCCACCTGGCGGCCGCGCAGCTGCTCATATGGGTGAGTAACTCTCCGCGGCAGGTGGGCGTGCTGGCGCGCGTGCTGGCCGCGCCGCCGCCGCGCGCGCCCTCCGCCAGCGACCGCGCGCTGGCGCTGCGAACGGCGGCCGCGGCCGGCCACCTGGCGGCCGCGCAGCTGCTCATATGGGTGAGTAACTCTCCGCGGCAGGTGGGCGTGCTGGCGCGCGTGCTGGCCGCGCCGCCGCCGCGCGCGCCCTCCGCCAGCGACCGCGCGCTGGCCCTGCGGGCGGCGGCCGCGGCCGGCCACCTGGTGGCCGCGCAGCTGCTCATATGGGTGAGTAACTCTCCGCGGCAGGTGGGCGTGCTGGCGCGCGTGCTGGCCGCGCCGCCGCCGCGCGCGCCCTCCGCCAGCGACCGCGCGCTGGCGCTGCGGGCGGCGGCCGCGGCCGGCCACCTGGCGGCCGGCCACCTGGCGGCCGCGCAGCTGCTCATATGGGTGAGTAACTCTCCGCGGCAGGTGGGCGTGCTGGCGCGCGTGCTGGCCGCGCCGCCGCCGCGCGCGCCCTCCGCCAGCGACCGCGCGCTGGCGCTGCGGGCGGCGGCCGCGCAGCTGCTCATATGGGTGAGTAACTCTCCGCGGCAGGTGGGCGTGCTGGCGCGCGTGCTGGCCGCGCCGCCGCCGCGCGCGCCCTCCGCCAGCGACCGCGCGCTGGCCCTGCGGGCGGCGGCCGCGGCCGGCCACCTGGCGGCCGCGCAGCTGCTCATATGGGTGAGTAACTCTCCGCGGCAGGTGGGCGTGCTGGCGCGCGTGCTGGCCGCGCCGCCGCCGCGCGCGCCCTCCGCCAGCGACCGCGCGCTGGCGCTGCGGGCGGCGGCCGCGGCCGGCCACCTGGCGGCCGGCCACCTGGCGGCCGCGCAGCTGCTCATATGGGTGAGTAACTCTCCGCGGCAGGTGGGCGTGCTGGCGCGCGTGCTGGCCGCGCCGCCGCCGCGCGCGCCCTCCGCCAGCGACCGCGCGCTGGCGCTGCGGGCGGCGGCCGCGCAGCTGCTCATATGGGTGAGTAACTCTCCGCGGCAGGTGGGCGTGCTGGCGCGCGTGCTGGCCGCGCCGCCGCCGCGCGCGCCCTCCGCCAGCGACCGCGCGCTGGCGCTGCGGGCGGCGGCCGCGCAGCTGCTCATATGGGTGAGTAACTCTCCGCGGCAGGTGGGCGTGCTGGCGCGCGTGCTGGCCGCGCCGCCGCCGCGCGCGCCCTCCGCCAGCGACCGCGGCCGGCCACCTGGCGGCCGCGCAGCTGCTCATATGGGTGAGTAACTCTCCGCGGCAGGTGGGCGTGCTGGCGCGCGTGCTGGCCGCGCCGCCGCCGCGCGCGCCCTCCGCCAGCGACCGCGCGCTGGCGCTGCGGGCGGCGGCCGCGCAGCTGCTCATATGGGTGAGTAACTCTCCGCGGCAGGTGGGCGTGCTGGCGCGCGTGCTGGCCGCGCCGCCGCCGCGCGCGCCCTCCGCCAGCGACCGCGGCCGGCCACCTGGCGGCCGCGCAGCTGCTCATATGGGTGAGTATCTTGTAGGTGGACGTCCTACGCTGCGCTTGCCGGTCCGTGTGCCTCCATTCGAGAACTGTGCGGCCCCATCGGTCTGTTCTGCGCGCTATATGGCCTGCCCATTGTCTCTTCCACGTGCTAATGGTGCTTATTCGTTTGGCTATGTCGGTGACCCGAGATCTTATATAGAGAATAAGTATTTCCTTATTTATGATTCGGTTGTTTAGGTATATTAATGAAAGCTGTTCTTCCACAGCACAACGGCAACCCGAACTTCCCCGACAGCGACGGGCACAGCTGTGTGTTCTACGCGCGCGCCGCCGCCAACCACCTCTCCGGCATCCCGCCGCAGTACCCGCGCAATCTGCAGCTGACCTGTCCCCTGCACCCCAACCCACCTGTACTGGCGCCCGGCTCAGGTAAATAATACCACCAACTAGATGGGCGGACGACCTCGTAAGGCCTGCAGGTCGGTGGTTTATGCAGGGCGCTTCCAGCCGCAATACTTGGAGGTCCATGAGGCAGGCCTAAGTCAGCAGTGGTCCTACAGCTGAAATAATGATGATGATAATATGACAACCTATATATAGCTCGTGCTAAGGGACCTATTTGCTCCCTTATATTTCTTATTTTTTCCGTTGCATTCCGTTTTAATTTCTCTTTTGTAATGATCAAAGGGAACAAACAAAAAAAGGAACAAACTCCGGATCGTCCTCCAAAGCTTGCATTCCAAGTGTATGTGGCAAAACTTTGTTAAAAATGTATAAGACGGTCAGTCTTTGGTAGTTAGATTCTTTATTTGAATAACTTGTCCATTTCCACAGGTACAAACTCGACAAGTTCCAGTTCAAGCGCCAAATCATCTATCAAGAACCCGGAACCTGAGTGCAATTGCATTATCTTCGAGCTACTGAACGCACAGGCGGCCTCCAACGCCCTAGTGGAAATACTGATCGGACTCCAAAACAACCATTATATGAACGGATACGACACTAACGGAGTCAACTCCTTCGGCCACGCGACTCTGGGAAGGCCGAACCTATCTCTGACCAATGGGAAGTGCGGAAGCATAGTGTAAGTTTACGGACTGATCCGTATTTGAATTTAGAGTTTACGGCAACGTAAAAATGAGTCTAGGAGTCGGTATTGTTTTTGCGAGTTGAAAGGATTCGTTCATATCCATATTGAAACGGAAAATAATATGTTGATGAAATATTATTTCAAAGTTATGGAAGCTAAATTGTCGGTGTACAAATCTCCGAATTGGAATGGTTTATTTATGATATTTATGTAAAATTGGATTTTTTTAGCTTAGTTTAGTCAAACTAGAGTGACTTTAAGTATTGAAATAATGTTTCGACTGAAGTGTAATCAGAAATTCTTGTTGTAGTTACCACGTTGAAACAGTGCTCAGACTTCGTACACTACAAAATGTAATAGAAAATGAGCTGGTTGTCAGATCCGCGGATCAAAGAATATAAAAGTAACATTTTAGTGTGCGAAGGAATGAGATCTGTAGTTTAACTAGCGGTGTATACGTACTTATACGTAAATGTTGAAATAGTGACGGTATCAAGTTATCCGTAATTAACCGAACTTTTCGAAATTAGTAAAATTTTGTGTCTGTCAATTTAAAAGTTAATTAATCTAGAGAATTATATAAAATTAGTAAATCCCCTGTCACACATATCCGGCTAAATAGTTCAAATGTAATTTATTTGGTAGTTTAGAGAAATTTTAGGGTCGTGTTTTTGTTGTAGTGTCCCCAATTCGATGCACATTAAATGTAACATGTTTCAAATGGTGTTTTTTAATAGTTTGCAGTCCAATCACAGATTTGTATTGTTACAAATTGTGTGAAACTAGACGAAACATGAATATTCACAAAAATATTAAACATGTTTGTTGAAAAAAAATTAACAATAATATTAAATGAATCTCTGGTTGAGTTTAATTGTTTCATCAACATGCTGACGGAATTAAAAAAAATGCCAATGGTTTCATACAAATTTGATGTGCTTTATTATATCAGATGTGCTTTATTCTATCAATTTGGGTGGTTTTTTTGTAATATTGACGCGTCAAAAAGGCCCCCTCCGGCCGCATTGAATGAAGTATTTTTTTATTTGAGTTTGAAATGTTCATGTTTCGTGTGTCTAGGGTATAAAATATAGGGTAAACTTAAATTATTTAGGGTGCAAGATCTCAGCTCAATGCTATTGTAGGGTAACATATAGGATAAATTGTAATTTAGAGGTAAATTGTCGCTTTATCCTAGCGCCTTGGGTGGTTCCAATGTTTCTCATCGATCTATGAAGTGTCTTCGTTTATTCAAAGAATTTTTCACACAGGCAGCTTAGATTATTTATACGTTAATAATACTTTTTATGTGCGAATGATGTACTTTAACCACATTCCATAGAATAATCACGACCACCCAAGGATTAAATGTAATAGTTGTTGTGATACCTAAGGTTTTCCCAGTTTAAGCCAAATGTACTGACCCCTTCGTGCCTACTCTACTAGTTAGTTACGCTTGGCTAGTTCTCGTCTATAATGTAAAATATCGTTAACGTTATTATTTAACTAAGAGAACTTGGTTTCTATCATTCATTATGATAACGGTCAACGTCATTAAGAGTGGGTTTCCACTGATGATTGGCCTTCACTGAGGATTGGAGAATTAGCCAATCAAAACGATCGGGAGATGTGATTGGTTAATTCATGCACCACTCGCTCCTCTCAGTTTCGCTTCAGTGGAAACGCACTCTTAAGAACCCACGCAACGAGATGTGAGTTAAAACAGTGTTGATGCTTCTACCAGCTTATGCGATACGTTAATAAAATCAGGATATCATAATGAACGTATGTAATTTTTTATTGATTCCTGCAAAATTGTATGTACTTTTGCGATTCCTGCAGAACCATCTCTAAAGTTATCAAATTAAGAGTTTGCGTTTACGGATTAATCCGCACTTTCTTGGATTGATTCCTTATTTAGAATATTTAGATGAGAATCTGGCATCTACCTAATAATACGACGGAAGTGAATTTACTTCAGTTTATTAAATTCGTGTGTAAATTTATAATAATGTGACCATCCTGGACTGTTATTAGGTGTTTCCAATTTTTACGTGGAATTTTCTTGTCTAGTTGTTACACTAGGAATGGAGGTGATTGTATCTGTGTACATGCCTATTCAAATAATATCCATTAAATTTAATTAAAAATGTTTCTAATTATATTTAATTGTAGCTGATAGCTGTGTACACAGAAACAATAACCTTTAAAATTAATTTTGATAGTGCAGGTTTTTTGGATACTTAACTAGTATGTGCATTTATTTGTGACATTTTCGAAATGTGCGTTGTTAATTCTCAATCGATCTATCCTTCATTTTATCCGTAATTTCGTTTTACGGATACTTTTAACTCTGACACACAACTTGTATCAGTAAAATGATTTCTCTATTTTATCGCTTATTTGTCTACGATTGCGTAGAATAGATTCTTAGCACTATTTTGACATTTTAATTTGGAAATTTTTCGACAAAACTAGCACGGAATTTCATTATTATCTTTCGAAAATTATGAATATATTAAGATTTTTGTACACTTTAGCAGTAAATCGTTTTACCGATCAGTATTCCGATTTATATTTGTATAAACGCACGTTACTGTAATTCCCTAGCACGTTTTTTTATTTGTATAATTTTATTTGATGCGCTGTTGAAAATTTATAGTTTTAAATTATGTTACCTTTGACTTTGGTTGGCTATTTTATTTTGAATATGTTTGTTTGTATATATTTTTTGTACAGGCCAAAGAGCTTTTTGTAAATAATCGTCAGCGGTAGGCTAGCTGTACAACTTAAGTTTCGTTATTGTAATTTCTAAGAGATTTGTTGATGTTCTTAATCTTGTCGAAATAAAGTGTATTTGAACACGATGTTGCATTTTAATTCTATTTAGGATATATATTAGATATCCTTTCAAAAATAAAAAAAATAATATAAACGTATCTGTAAAAGGATTACTTTAAAAGTAAAAAATCTGGGAGAGTTTGCCTATATACATATGTCTTTTAAACCATGTGGTTTAAGAACCCACGCTACGAGATGTGAGTTAAAACAGTGTTGATGCTTCTACCAGCTTATACGATACGTTAATAAAATCAGGATTTCATAATGAACGTAATTTTTTATTGATTCCTGCAAAATTGTATGTACTTTTTCGATTCCTGCAGAACCACCTCTAAAGTTATCAAATAAAGAGTGCGTTTGCGGAGTAATCCGCACTTTCTTGGATTGATTCCTTATTTGGAATATTTAGATGAGAATCTAGCATCTACCTAATAATACGACGGAAGTGAATTTACTTCAGTTTATTATATAAGAATATAAGAATAGATATTTTATTTCACAAAAACAAATTTGCAAGCTTAAATTAACTTGTTAACGTCAGAACCCCTGGACCAAGTGCGATATTTTATGTTTTGAAACTATGAAATTTTAATACCTTTTTGCTACTATTTGATACCTAAATTAAAATATTTAGTACCTCGATGAACAGTGAAAAAACAAGAAAAGAAATTGGTCAGACATTCTGACGTCAGGTTGTCTGGACCAGATTTTTTTCACATAGCTAGAGACATTAAAACTTAAATATTTCTTTGTCAATATTTAATACCTTTTTGATACCTTAACATATCTTTTTTTTAAATTTTTATAGCGTCGCAGTAAAAAGTTACGGGTGAATTAAACTTTATAGAAAGCAACACTTATTTTACGGATATTTAATTTGCCGCATACATCACACTAATATTATAAAAGCGAAAAACCAGTCATATACACATATATGGGCAGCAGCTAGTAATATATATATATATATATTACTAGCTGCTGCCCGCGGTTTTGCATGAGCTTTTCAAGTAGCCTATGTCCGTCACCGGGATATTGTTTACCTCCCTGCCAAATTTAGTTAAGATCCCTTTAGTCGTTTGGGTGTGAAAAGATAACAGCTATTTAGACAGACAGAGTTACTTTCGAATTTATAATATTAGTACCTATGCATGTGTATGTATGATCGGATGAAGATGGCACGGGATGGGGCTCGTTGGCGAGTTTTGGGGAAGCCCTATATCTAGCAGTGAACTGATTTAAGCTGATGATAACGATGATGATATACCTCTATTATGTAGTTTTAAATATATATATGCATTGTGGATTAGAAATAAATACACTCTAGGTAAGTATTATAAAGAATAACTTTAATAATTAGAATTATACTATAAGTACATGATATTATTGATATGAAAATAATTAGTCTTTTTTGGCGTATATTAAACAATGAGCAGCCATCTTTTTATAACTTACAGTTACTCTATTTGACATATCGTCGTAACATTGCCATTTTGACCCACGTCGACAATGTGATTTGTAATGTCCTACACCTTCGGGAGTCGCAGGTGGCACAAATTCAATAACAGACAACAGATGGTACTCAATGCTGTTTAAAGATATACATATGTATTATGTTGTGGTAAATCATTAATGCAAATTTTTACTTCGGGATTGGGCTCAAAAACAGCAATATTTTTCAAATTATAAGTTTTGTTTCAAATAAATAAAGTTTTGTTGAAATAAATAATATTATTTTTATCAGCAAAAGTTGTTAAGGACCCATTTCTGAGTAAAGTTATCTTGTTTATTATTTCTTTTTTTTTCTGCCGATAGCCAAACCCCTCAAATTTTTTAACATAGAAGGCGTAGGTATCTGAAAAAAAATACTCATTGTTTATGCCAATTGTGTTTTTTTTCGTATTGTTTTTATTATCTAGTTTTTTCTTTTCTTTTGGCGTTTTTTTTCTTTCTATCTCGTTTTAATTAACAGCTAGATATTTTCAGTTGTCCCAAAATAGATTTAAAGTGTTTTACAATAAATTCATCTATAAGATATCTCTCCGATTTAGTGTTTATGAGGCATAAATACCTATTCAACATTGTACAAATTTGCATTACTAATGGGACAACTTCCGTTATGGTCGAATGTTATGAAAATAACTTTTCAATCAGAAACATCAGCCCCAACTTCGTTTAATGTCGAAGTTTACTTTAAAATGTTGAATAGGTATTTATGCCTCATAAACACTAAATCGGAGAGATATCTTATAGATGAATTTATTGTAAAACACTTTAAATCTATTTTGGGACAACTGAAAATACCTAGCTGTTAATTAAAACGAGATAGAAAGAAAATCTGTTGTCTGTTATTGAATTTGTGCCACCTGCGACTCCCGAAGGTGTAGGACATTACAAATCACATTGTCGACGTGGGTCAAAATGGCAATGTTACGACGATATGTCAAATAGAGTAACTGTAAGTTATAAAAAGATGGCTGCTCATTGTTTAATATACGCCAAAAAAGACTAATTATTTTCATATCAATAATATCATGTACTTATAGTATAATTCTAATTATTAAAGTTATTCTTTATAATACTTACCTAGAGTGTATTTATTTCTAATCCACAATGCATATATATATTTAAAACTACATAATAGAGGTATATCATCATCGTTATCATCAGCTTAAATCAGTTCACTGCTAGATATAGGGCTTCCCCAAAACTCGCCAACGAGCCCCATCCCGTGCCATCTTCATCCGATCATACATACACATGCATAGGTACTAATATTATAAATTCGAAAGTAACTCTGTCTGTCTAAATAGCTGTTATCTTTTCACACCCAAACGACTAAAGGGATCTTAACTAAATTTGGCAGGGAGGTAAACAATATCCCGGTGACGGACATAGGCTACTTGAAAAGCTCATGCAAAACCGCGGGCAGCAGCTAGTAATATATATATATATATATTACTAGCTGCTGCCCATATATGTGTATATGACTGGTTTTTCGCTTTTATAATATTAGTGTGATGTATGCGGCAAATTAAATATCCGTAAAATAAGTGTTGCTTTCTATAAAGTTTAATTCACCCGTAACTTTTTACTGCGACGCTATAAAAATTTAAAAAAAAGATATGTTAAGGTATCAAAAAGGTATTAAATATTGACAAAGAAATATTTAAGTTTTAATGTCTCTAGCTATGTGAAAAAAATCTGGTCCAGACAACCTGACGTCAGAATGTCTGACCAATTTCTTTTCTTGTTTTTTCACTGTTCATCGAGGTACTAAATATTTTAATTTAGGTATCAAATAGTAGCAAAAAGGTATTAAAATTTCATAGTTTCAAAACATAAAATATCGCACTTGGTCCAGGGGTTCTGACGTTAACAAATTAACAGTATACACTTACTTAAAGGTAAAGGTGTTATGACTTTATTTAGTGTCAATATGCATGCATACAGTTAAAGGAACCTAATGCCTCCCGTGCTAGTACAAGACTGTGTTACGGCGAGGCAGATGCGATTCCCATCCTGTACATGTACTGACCAGCTTAAGATTTGGGATAAGGAAGCTTAAGATTGATTTTACCTGTACATGCTTATTCAAATAATATCTATGAAATTTAATTAAAATTCTTTCTAATTATATTAAATTGTAGCTGGTAGCTGTGTACACAGAAACACATGCCCGTGAGTGCAATAAAAGCCTGCTAAGCGATAACTCCGGAAGATGGGCAGCAGCGTCTCCGTGTATCAACATCCCGTACTGCGCTCGCCAACCCGCCTGCCAAGCGTGGTGAGTATGGCAACCTCATGGAGATCCATGAGGGAGGCCTGTGTTCAGTAGTGGACGTTTTACGACAGAAATGATGATAATGCCATACGTTCGTATCGAGAGGGGCGCGATGACTGGCGACCTGGCAACGCAACGACAAAAACCTCAGCGTCAACCCAATTCCCTGTGGCTTATCAAGCCGTCAAAGACACTTAGATAATGCTTTATTGAACACCTTCAAATAATTTAATAACACACCAAAAAGGGGTACCTGGGCGTTAAAGAGCGTTAACTATCAGAGAACCCTTTATATTAAATAGCGGGAATGTTCACGTACTTGTTATTGTTGGTGGAGGCACCAACTGTTTCGACCCTCATCGAGGGCCTTCGTCAGGGTGAACTCGGTTCGCGACCCGCCACCTCCGCGACCCGTCGTGCACTCAAGTACGTGAACATTCCCGCTATTTAATATGAATGTAATAAGTCACGAAAGTTACTATAGTAAAATATCAGAGAACCCTTTTGTGGAGATTCTTGGTTAGACCGACATGTTTTAAAGTTGTCGATCGCGTTGACCTAGGTAAACTTAGAGATATATAGAAAATGCTTTATTGCACACCTTAAAACATACAAATACAAAATAAAAAAGAAAGAAACACTGATCATGTGACAAACGGCGGTCTTATCCCTAAAGAGCGATCTCTACCAGACAACCTTAGTTTTGCGTTTTACATTAATCGGCACCTTTTAAATTTCAAAATCACCGTAGGATGTTCACCGCTGTACGTAGGCTCTCATGGATCTCCAATAAATGATAATGAAGGGGTTGTTGCCATGCCATACTCACCACACTTGGCAGGCAGGTTGGCTGGGGTATCGCGAGCGACAGGTTTGCAACAGGCGTAAATCTCGCGATGATCGCTGTCAAACTAACCTAACCGTAGACCGAAAAGTCAAACAATTACTGTTTATATGTTTACTACGGTTAACTACGGAACCCTACATAGCGAGTGGCCCGACACGCACCTGGCTTAATTTATTACATTTGTTTTTGTTGTTTTTTATGCGCCGTGGGGTGCAGGCAGTAGAATGATACCCCTCCTCTCATACCCATGGATGCAGTAAGAGCCTGCTAAAGGATACCTCCGGAAGATGGGCAGCAGCGTCTTTCCGTATACCAACATCCCGTACTGCGCTCGCCAATCCGCCTGCCAAGCGTGGCGAGTATGGCAACTATTTTATTAATACTAATTTATTAATACTATTTTATTAATATTTCTACCTAACTATTTTACATTATTACTGAGATAATTATGTAATTATTAGGTTGTTACCTGTTGTTACTCAATATAACTTCAATACTTACTAGATACTACCTTTAGTACCTATTTTTGTTGAGTTGCGCTCAATTGTGTGCATGCTGTGGCCGCCTTTAATTGGGGGAGCACAAGGCCCTTAGTCCCTAAGTTTTAAATTGTGTCGAATCTGTGTATCTCTTGTTGGTGGTCCTAATAAATAAATAAATAAATACCCCCATGGAGATCCATGAGCGAGGCCTGTGCTCAGTAGTGGACGTTTTACGGCTGAAACGAACGATGTTTTTGACAGGATCATATACACAGAAGCCTACAACTCTTCAATGTTAATATTAAAACATTTATTTAATTTTCAACAATAGTTAAATTACATGCAAAACATTGGATGAAATTTAATACGCTTCAAATTATGCTGTTTGGAGAAACCCATTACCGAAAACTAATCCCAGCTGTTCGGCTTAAGCACAGCAATCATGCAACCGCTAATTACGAATTTGAGAGCGGTACAGTCGTTGAGGGGCATCATTCTAATGCCGTGGGGTGCCGGCTGTAGAATGCGGCTCCACCTCTCTTGCCCGTGGATGCAGTAAGAATCTGTGTATTTTCCCTTGAAAGCTTCTCGGTAGTTCCAAACGGCATATTTTTTTTCAATTTTTATATTGTTTTTTGCTGTTTTATTTAAATTAGAATTGTCAACGTTTTTAATTTAATAGTTTTGGTTTTCTTACAATAGTTTTAATCATAGTTGGTTAAAAAAATATATTACTTATAAGTATATCAATAAATTTTTATCAAAACTCATAGAAACTCTTTCATTTATTTTCTTAGTTTGCAATGAGACGTTTTCAATAAGAAGTAAAAACTTCAAAAATAGTAACCTCGAACCTTATAGATGGCGTTAGTTTTTCTTTTACTGGTAGGCACAATTCGACAATGACAGGATTAATCACAAACTTGCTTACTCCGCTTGCCATCTGTTAGGTTTAGTAGAAAACTCTTTCTTTTTTTACTGAAAACGGCTCATTACAAAACATAGACATGTCAATACAATAAAAAACATATTTAATCTTATGTGTACAGGGAATAAGGCACATGAATGAATCTGTTCGCTTCCCTGTTTTAAGGACTGTGATAAGAAGCGACTAGAAAACACAGTTATTTTTAGTTGTTTCGGAGATGGAGAAAATTTCATTCCAAGCATTTTTTTTGTCTTCTAGATAATCAGATATGTTATAGTAAGCTTTATTGTGAAGATTTTTTTTAATTTTTTTATAGAAAATTGCTGCATTTCTATAGGAATTTTATTGTAGAAGCGTGTACACTGCCCTCTGAAAGACATATACTTTACGTAGCCCAATAGTGGGCAACGCGAGTTTATCTTTATTTCTAGTATTTACATTGTGCAAGTCACTTTTCTTAGGAAAACTATTAATATTTTTGTGGGCATGCAGCAGAATCTCGTAAATATATTGATAGGGAACTGTCATTATATTAATTTCTTTAATATTATCAACGTAGCGATTCTTTGGGGCCCATATTGTATTTTGTGGGTGTGCAGCAGAATTTCGTAAATATATTGACAGGGAACTGTCATTATATTATTTTTTTTAATATTATCAACGTAGCGATTCTCTGGGGCCCATATTGTAGATTGCACAATGACGTAACAATTGTTTTATGATAAGTTTTCAAAATTTTTACTAAATGTAAAACTGTTTTGCCAAAACAGATATCGGTTTAAAGCTAGTATAGGGTCAGTCACAGTACCTGATTTGAATAATGGTACTATTAATCTTATCATAATATATGGAGATTTGAAAACTGACATTTTAGAAGTTAATGTCATAAGTAGGTACTAGACTAAGAAACTTATTTAATTCATACAATTTGCTACCGTTATTTATGGAACCAACAAGAACAACTAAAACTTCAGCATAATGCATAGATAATATATTGGTTAGCCCAAATGAAAATATTGTTGAGAATAAAATAATAAGTGATTTAAAATCAGATCATCTAGGGAAATTTATAAATTAATTTAAAGCAATTTATTAAAAAGACATTAGAGAATGAAATATGTATAAGTATGTGACTATAGAGGTAAGCACAGATTACAGAAACTAACTATAAATGGATTTGATAGATTTAAACTTAATTGGGATTCACAACCATCTTTGAATTATTCCTATAACAACAATCCACAAGAGTCATTTTATTTGATTTTGATATTTTAAATAAAATATCATCCATTATGTTGTCAAATATTTCATATGAGACAGAGGGCGGAGTGTACACACCTACTACAATAACTCGCTCAAACTTTACAAATGCTATTTCGATTTGGCATTCCACAGTTATGCATACTGTGATCTTGTTGTCGTGAAACTTAAAATTTTGTTAATTAATAATAATGAATCGCCTCATCAATAATGCCTCGCAATAGCATGGGACCTGTAAAAGTGGTAAAAGGTAGTATTGCTTTTTATTAAGCTTTTTTTAGAAATACCTAATTTAGGCATAAATAATAATGCAGATTGTTGCAAGCCATTGGCTCCTGAAACACAGTTATTAACTAGTTTAGTTTGTTTAGTTTATTGCAAAAAACGAGTTATATTACATAAGTAAAAGTTATATTACTAATAAAACTAAAAACTAGTTCGGAAGCCTATGAATGCGTAACTAATTGTATCACATTATTTATGTAAAAAAAAACATTTTTTACTTTTCTTTTTAAGGATTTCGTAGTATAAAGAAACCATTATAGTTTGGCTTTGTCTGTCTGTCAGTCCGTCCGTTTTAAGTTCTGAAGCGAAATTGAAGCAGTCGATGCAATCAACTTACACTTTCTGAGTGCTGCGGCGACGGGCGGAGCGCCCGCGGCGGACGTTCCCGCCGCCATGCACGCGCTTGCGAATGTATGCGAGCCTGCCGTTCGTTCTCTCAGATACCGCCCTTCACACCAGAGGAAGTGTAATGACACTAACAGAAGATGTGGCTCGAAAACGCACGAAAGACATTTATGATATTTCCATCTCGCTACTACCTATATATCGCCGTGGGGTGCCGGCAGTAGAATGATACCCCTCCTCTCATGCCCATGGATGCAGTAAGAGCTTGCTAAGGGATACCTACGGAAGATGGGCAGCAGCGTCTATCCGTGTATCAACATCCCATACTGCGCTCACCAACCCGCCTAGCCAAGCGTGGTGAGAATGGCAACTACCCCTCATGAAGATCTATGAGGGAGGCCTGTGTTCATCAGTGGACGTTTTATGGCTGAAATGATGACTACCTATATACAGTTGCGGATCCGATATATTCTCTCAGTACTTTTTAACACAAGTATGAGTGACGGTGACTATGACATTCTACTAACATATACATACAGTAGAATGTTTCTACTACCGGCACCCCACGGCAAATTATTTACTTATTTTGGGCTATCTGTCGTCTCTTAACTCTAAGACATCTCAATTATCATTCAAATTCCCCAGACATACCTTAGTAATCAGTCTTTAATTAAGAAGCGAGAAAAGAAATCCCTTAGCTCACACAATTTATTGCTGACTCAGTAATTACTACGAAGGCGATGATTAAAGGGCATTAGAAGATCCGATGACTAAGAAATTTGTTTTTGGGATTGCTTTTTCTCCTTTAACCTTCGTTTAACAGGGTCTCTGTCGGTTGGACTTTCCGCGTACCTTTTTTACGTGAAATCTCTAAAAATAACTAAATAAATTATTTCGTAGAATAGTAATTGTTTGCGTGTTCGTTGTACAACTACCCTACAACTACCCTCCCACTACCCTACAACCACCCTACAACTAGACTACAACTACCCTAAAACTACCCTACCTAATTGATGATAAATGTTAAAATTAATAAAATAATTAAAATAGTAAGTACTTGATACATTTATCATCAATTAAATAACAGTACTAAAATCAATACGGATAACAGTACTAAAATCGATTTCTAAAAGATCTGATATCTCCCCTTCCTACGGACACCAGGATTTTTTTTTAATTAAAAAAAAAATCCCCTGTTGGATCCCCTAGGAATTCCTAGGGGATCCAACAGGGGAAACAACCGACCTACATCGTAAAAATAACCTGCCCCCTCCACACCGCGATCCTTGAACATTGCCATGTCTATTTTATTTATTTTTATTTTATTTTATTGAAAAAACCAACAGCTACAAAGATAAACTAGTTGGTCTTAAATTTATATGATAGGAACAACCAATGATAGGTTTCTCCATAGTTTACAAAAACAAAATAATAATCCTACAAAACAAACGTTATAACATTTCTATGCAAAAACATAATTACTATTGATTTTATAAGTGCTCATTTGTGTGTGCGTGTAAAATTCCATATAAAGAGGAATATACGATGTTATAATAATTATATAAACATGTTTATAATATATATTTGTATTTCTTAGGTGTATGTTATCCCATTAATAATATGTCCAATGTAAATTTTTTATTTTTTATTAAGGCTTTAATGGTTCATGTCGATTCCAGTCAGACGTGTCATACTTATTCTATGTTTACGTTTGTAATATTGTAGGATGGCGCCTAATGGAACAATAAGTCCAGTGGCGCGCCCGCGCCGTCCGCGCCCTAATGTAGTGAGTATCGGAATTAGTTGCCAATTTGTTACGTACTTTGTGGGTATTGCCTGTTTATTGGTTTCTGCTTGCTCGTTGGTAGCCGTTGGTCCCGTCAAAAGAATGTTGCCTCTCCTCTGTCCGTTGGCAGTGCAGTACGGAATATTTATGCACGGAAAGACGCTGCTGTCCATCTTCTGAAGTCAAACGTCAATTACTTGCTGTTAACTTATACAAAATAGTCGTTTGACAGCGATGATTGCGAGATTTACGCCTGTTGCAAACCTGTCGCGAGATACGTGATCTGCCTGCGGGCCTATGGTTTTGCCCGCTGTTTTAACGATGTCATCTAGCATCACGAAAAATGTAAACTTATACTAGGTTTTTAAAAAAGTAAGGCCTTTGCATCTATTATAGATGATTTATACAGCGTCAGCAACTGGTAATCATGCTGTACGGGACGCTGCAGTGCCTGGGACATTGTTAGATGGATTGGGCTTGCCCAGCACCTACATATACCATCCTCTCGGCTTAGTCAGCTATTATTCAGAGGAAATAACATATCAATACGTCTGAAGCTAACTAAGCCGCGGGTTGTTGCAATATAATTGCACAATAATATTGCAACAACCCGCGGCTAACTAACGCTAACGTGTAACGTACTAATGCGTGCAACACTTGTAAAAAAATTACTTTCGAACTTACGAACGGTAACAATAACAGTTTGTAAAACAACACAATTAATAGAATAAAACACATAATTGAACCTGTTCACTTCAGATGACACGCAAGTTAGGAAAAGAAGCGAACAGAAGAACCTAACTCGGTCGTCATAGTCATCATTTAACAATTTTCTAGAAAACTAGAAAGCTTAATCTCCTTAAGAATCAAATTTTAGGTGCTTACGACCAACACTCTCACTTAGGGGCCGTCTCCACGAGCGAGGGAAACGCGGCGATGTTAGCGTCCGTGCCACGTATTCTGTTTAAAGAATTTATTTCTCATAAGAACAGTACAGTTCACTTAAAATGAGATTAAAACTAATTATTAATAATAAATTGGTACGTCCGAACTGGTGATGGAGCATGGATTAAGTACTGTTTTTGCAACTTACATTTAAAACAATCTGTAGAACGACACTAAATACGACACTAGACACTAAAACAAACTTACGTTTACATTTTTCATTAAATAAGACATAAAATATCATTTCCAAGTTCTAAAACTCAATTCACAACAAATGGCCAATAGCTAGTTAATTTCTTCTCAAACATAAAAATGAAACGTGAATACCTTCACTTTACTCGCGATTTGTGGAGTTGTGGTTAAGATAGTCCAGGAGCTACGCCTGTGTTCAAGACCACAAGTAGACAAATTGTCGTGTACGTATTTCTGTACACTCTCTTATAGGCCGTCTCCACGAGCGAGAGAATCGCGACGAGTTCGCGCTATAGAATCGCCGCGATTCCGTCGCTCGTGGAGACGGACTCTTATTGACGCAAACAAAGTTGCGTGGGACAGCTAGTAAAACAATAAGTCTAGTGCCGTGCCCGCGCCAATTCCGCACCCTAATGTAGGTATTACTTAGTGGATATTGCCTGTTTCATCAACATCATTTCAACCGTAATATAAACCAATAAAAATCTATAATATTAACCCTACTTACTATTATTATCTGCAGATTGTTCAGGGTGTTCTGGGTGTTTTTATATATTATATTATTATTTATTGCTTTTTTAAATGTTATTATTTTTTATTTTATTTCAATTAACTACCGGTATAAATTTCAATTATTTTATATAAATATTTTAATATAATTAATTAATTGACATAATTATATACTCGCAAATGTTATTTATTATATTAGTGTAGAAATGTGTGTAAATTGTAACGTGTAATATTCTTACGAAATAAATGATTTATGATTTATCTATCTATGTAGTATAATGTATTAAGTATATCAGTCATCTAGTACCCATAACTTATGATATATTTGCAGACAACTGGAATGATGTGTGCAGAGTTTGCCTGAGGTATTGTGAAGAGGTTGATACCGTAAGAAAAAGTACCATTTGTTAATATTTTATTGTATTTTTTCTGTTTGTATTATTGAGATGTGTGTTGTTTGTGTAAATTTAATTGTTTACTTTACCTATGTATAACATAGCGCATTGGTTGTATTGTAATGCTGTGTTATTTCTTGAATAAATAAATAAATAACACAAGCTCTGCTTAGCTTGGGGCTAGATGATGCTGTGTGATTTGTCTAGCATTATTTATTTATTTATTAGTCAAAGGAATAGAACAGGTCAATATGTCTGAAGCTAACTAAGCCGCGGGTTTCCTCACGATGTTTCCTTTACCGTTAAAGCACGTGTTAAGTGTTGACTAAGCTGAGAGGATGGTAAAGGTGCTGGGCAAGCCTAATCCATCTAACAATGTCCCAGGCACTCCAGCGTCCGGTACAGCATGATTACGAGTTGTTGACGCTGTATAAATCATCTGTAATAGATGCAAAGGCCTTACTTACTTATTGCTCTCGACACTGGCAGAATTGTAAATCGGGCAAGTGCGAGTCGGATTCGCATACGAAGGGTTCCGTACCACCGTGTGTAAATATTCTGTGTTTATTTTAAGCCTGTTGCCGTAAATAATATCATGCAAAAAACGGCAGAAAAATCACTTGTTGTACGGGAGCCCCCCTTAAGTATTTGTTTTATTCTGTTTTTATTTCTTGTCTTCTTATTTTATGGCTTTTTGTGTTTGGTTTTACACAATTCTGCCAGTGTCAAGTTAATTTATAAATTATTATGTTATTTGGCTGGCCATGTAGGCGGCCATTTTCTAATGTTATTCCTCTGTTTTTATTTGTTGTTATAGCGGCTACAAAAATACAACATCGTTGAAAATTTCAACTGTCTAGCTGTCACGGTTCATGAGATACAGCCTGGTGACAGAGAAAATAGCCGTCTACATGGCTAGCCAAATAACATAATAATTTATAAATTAACTTGACACTGGCAGAATTGTGTAAAACCAAACACAAAAAGCCATAAAATAAGAAGACAAGACAAGACAAGACAAGCCTGGTGACAAACAGACAGACAGACAGACAGACGGACAGCGGAGTCTTAATAATAGGTCCCGTAATTCTCAAAAAGCCATAAAAAAGAAACCTTAAATAAATAATTAATAAAACCTTTGTCCCTTCTGACCCACCCTTTCCAAAAGACACGAAATGTGACAAGCATATATTTCTAAAACTCTGACATTTCGAGATTCTCTCCTTGAGTACCTAAGGATCATTAAAATAAAATGGTTTTTGGAAGCATTACGCGTCACGGGAGCCATGTTTTCAAGTCTGCTTATAAATAAAATAATTAAACTCGAGTAGGTACTTATGCACATATTACATCACCTAACTTATGCCCGTGGGGAGCCGTTACGCTGCGGGGTACTGGCAGTAGAATGTTGCCCCTCCTCTCGTGCTTGTAAACGCAGTAAGAATCTGCCAAGGGATATTCCAGAAGTTGGGCAGCCCGCAGCAGCCTCTTTCCGTGTATCAACATCCAGTACTGCGCTCGCGAATGCGTCTGCCTTATGTTGTTGCCATACTCGCCACGAGTAAGTCAACAACCCTCATTTTTATTATTTTTTTATTTTATATATCCTTGCGTTTGATCCTTGACATCTTGGAGATCCAAGAGGGAGGCCTATGCCCAACAGTGGATGTGGACAGCAGTCCTACGGCTGAAAAGAAGAAGAAGAAGGGTTCTACATGTTTTTCTTATTTCTTTTCTTTTAGAAGTAATATTTCTTATGTTTAACTATCATCTATCTTACAATATTTTTTTTTTATTTATTATATTATAGGGGTACATTAAAATTATGTAGTCCGCCATCTTTTGGGTATTCCGCCATGTAGTATTCAGAGTGACGTCACTATGCATTGTCATCCAAAGTAAACATGTATACAAAATTCAGCTCAATTAGTTGAAGATATCTGCTTCAAAATTGAGTTGCGAATATTTTATATATATTTAAGATTCCGAGAACAAATATAGTTACATAAGTACATACAGGGTAAGCTAAATAAAAGCTTGTAAAATTAAATGACATCACTCTAAATCCAACAAACATGGCGGTATACTCAAGATGGCGGACTAATTCGAAAAATGAAATAACATCACCCTAAATCCAATATGGCAGAATATCCAAGATGGCGGACTAGTTATTTTATTAATATGAGTATCAAATAAAAGGGCTTGCTGAGAGTTACTCGAAAAATTATAAGACATCACTCTAAATCCAACATGGCGGCCATGAGATGAACAGACAAGAAACCCTGAATACCCCTGAACCCTGATAACTAAAAAGTAAAAATAAATTAAAAGTAAGTAATAAATAAAATAGTAAGTAAATAAATAAAATAAAGTAAATAAAAAACTTTTTAACAAACAAGCTTTTATTTAAACGTACTAAAAATAATAAAATAAATTTTTTCCATTAAAGTTTAGTGTCAATATAAAACGTATTTACACAATTTTTGTGATAAAAAAGCTTGTCGCGAGATTTAAGGAGGTACGTACTCGTATTTACATTGTTTGAAAATAAAATCAAATCAATTAGATAAAGTTACAGGTACACAGGTTAATCTCGCGACAAGCTATTTATCACATAAATTGTGTAAAGACGTTTTAAGTTGACATTAAAATTTAATGGAAAATGTTTATTTTATTATTTTTAGTACGTTTAAATAAAAGCTTGTTTGTTAAAAAGTTTTTTTACTTATAGTTTATTTTATTAATAACGCGCACGTGGTGGGTTCTAGAGTGCCTCATTACGCACGTCGGAGGGGCGACCACACCGACGACATCTCAAATACTTACAACCTCCGACATACACCACACATATCATGAACCCGAGCTTTAACTTAAATTCTCTATTTAAACAGCGTGATATTTGAGCATCCATGTTATGCGGGCTTTGTACGAAACAGCGTATTAAATTTAATCCCACTAATTTAAAGCTAGAAGTTTGTTTGGATGGAGATTTGTTACCTCTCCACGCAAAAACTAGGCTTCGGTTTTAGTTGAAACTTTGCACATACATATATTGATGTTGACCAGGATTAACACATAGGTCACTTTTTATTTAGGTACAACGCATGGGAACCGGCGGGCAGAAGCTAGTGTTTAAACTTCTTGAAAACAAGGTTTTACAACAGGCATTTGACAGCAACGATTGCCTGTTGCAAAACCTGTCGCGAGATACGTAATCACCCTGCCAAAGTCAAACGTCAATTAAAAAAAGAAATAAACCAGACAAGTGCGAGCTGGACTCGCCCACCGAGGGTTCCGTAGGTATGTCGGAACATAATAAATATTAGTAAAGTTTTAAAAATGCACTAAAAGATTCGGTCAATTTATAACCCTCGTACCCTTTATACCCATCCAATTTATGCCCGCGCGTATGGTTGCTTAACCTCGATGATTGATTTCGTACTTTTTTGGTGACGATTTTTTACAAGCTTTTATTTACCTTGCCCTGTATGTATGTTTGCATGTATGTATGTAAAATGTTTGTTTGCGGAATCTTGCAACTCAATTTTGAAGCAGATATCTTCAACCAACTGAGCTGAAATTTTGTATATGTTTTCTTTGGATGACAATGCGTGGTTAGCTATGTGACGTCACTCTGAATCCAATATGGCGGAACCCCCAAGATATCGGACTAGGTACTTATTTTTAATGTATTACTATAATTAGTAATACATTAAAAATAAGTACCTAGTCATAGATATCAATGTCTCAGCAAGCGTTTTCATTTGATACCCATTAATATGGGTAACTCAAAAAATTAAATGACATTACTCTAAATTCAACATGGCGGTATACTCAAGATGGCGGACTAGTTGTTCTTAATGCACTCCTACAATATGGATATATTTCTTAGAAGTAAAAGTAAAAAAAAACTTTTTAACAAACAAGGTTTTATTTAAACTTACCTACTAAAAATAATAAAATAAACATTTTCTGTTAAAGTTTAATGTCAACTTAAAACGTCTTTACATAATTTATGTGATAAAAAAGCTTGTCGGATACCTCCAGTGGATGGGCAGCAGCGTCTTTCCTTGTATTAACATACCCACTGCGCTCAACCCGCCTGCCAAGCGTGGTGAGCATGTCAAAAACCCCTTATGCTCAGTACTTGCAGATGCCTGAGGGAGGCCTATGTCCAGCAAGACGTCTTACATCTGAGATGATAATGATGATTCGTATAATACGGCTTTCACCACGTTCCTAACTTATCATCTTGCTGAAGTTTCGTAGACCGTTTAGAGGCTTCTTCATGATCACCGTTGGTAGCCGGCTCTGAGGGCTGCGAGACTATTTCTACACACATATTTTAATGAGATGATTGTTATGAGGTGTCTAAACCCTTTCATATAAATAAATAGCAATATTTAAGTGCTCTTTGCGCATACAGGGTGTATTATAATATGGTGTAGGTACTAAGACATAAGGGGATTAATCTGACAACTTCCACGACTTTTCAGGATTCGTTGATTTGTATTTAAAAAAGTCCACGAAAGTTCTTCAACAGCTGATTATACGATTATGACAGACTCAATGGCAGCTGATTCTTGACATGGTCATTGACGTCCGTGAAGAGCTGCCATAGTTACAAATATACCTAAAACTACAGAGAGGTATTTAATTTAAATGTTTTAAAAAATCTTCATTTCCAATTACGAACTTAGACTCATGTTTACACCACACCAACTAGTAAAATCGTTAATAAAGAGATGTAAAAAAAAACAAATTCCCGATTTTTTTCTATCCAAAATTACATATAACCCCCCTTTCTGGTTAGTACACATTTTATTTTATTTTATTGTATTCTTTTATTTACATGTTATGATACACCCTGTATTTGCCAAAGCAAATGGGGCATGCTCGTGTAATTTCCTCGGAGACTGGCTGCCTTGTAGTGGATATCCCGAAGTGAACATCAAATATGCATGCGCTCTGTCGGTGATACAAACTTGGCTCCAGTTTAGTTTGATCTTAGAATAATATTACTGTGTGCACACATAGAACTAATTTTATCAAGAGATGTAATTAGCATAGCATTAATGCCGTGGGGTGCCGGCAGTGGAATGTTACCCCTCCTCTCATGCCCGTGGATGTAGTAAGAGTCTGCCAAGGGATACCTCCGGAAGATGGGCAGCAGCGTCTTTACTGGCCGTGTATCATCATACCGTATCTATCATCATAATGCGCTCGCCAATCTCTGCCAAGCACCTGCCAAGCGTGGGGAGTATGGCAACTACCCCTTAGAGTCAGGGGTTGTTGCCATACTTGAGGAGTCATGTCTTCAGTAGTGGACGTTTTACGGTCAAAATACCTAGAAATAGCTAATAGGAATAAAATAATAAACTTCCAAAGTAAACCACAGGACTAAACTTGGCACATTTATTCTTGCAATATTTTCGCGGACGACATATTACCTGTGATATTACCTCCATCACAAAACTTATGATGTTGACATTGAGGCAATATTCCCGACACTTCATCGATAAATCACTGAACTTCGCAGTTTTTATTGTCAATTAATGGTAGAGAATAGATATTCATACCATACATATATATGAGAATAGATATTTATACTAAAAATCTCATGACATGAATTTGATAACCAAAGTTGATATAATAGCATGCATTTTTGTGGAAAGTAGAAATGTTGAAAATTATTATGATAGATAACATTATATGTATGTAATATATTTATTACCTGGTATTAATCGCGTATTAAGCTTTATTTTTTGGCTTTTTCTTTTAATTAATTAAGAGTATTTTTTGTTTTAATATCCAGTTTTCAAAGGCCCCTCCTGTACATTCTCTAGATTACAGAACTGGTTTCAACTAAGACTGGTTATTTTAACCGTTTTATACAGACCTCCTGTCTGAAGACATTTCTGTTGACTGTTAGGTCTTATTATCTTGGCAGTTCATAGCCAGCTGATAATAAACCGCGTTTGGCTGAGCAGATCAAAGGGAGAAAGGTCTTGTTTATCTGGGTGATATTCATGCCCATTTGTCTAGAAAATGTTCTCCACCTCGTCCTGTCCTGCAGGTGTGGTTTTTTATTTTCCATTGTATGAACTCACCTGCGAGAGTTTGATTTATATCTGAGCTTATCTCTGGAAAACAAAGGTTTATTTGCAGAAAAGTGAGGTTATGAATTATTACTGGTAAGTTATATGTTGCAGTCAATTTAAGTGTGCTTGTTAGGTGAAATAGGTATTTGACGGTAGCAAAACTACTTAAATAGTTTTTTAGCAAATATGTACGTACATAACGTTCATATCAACATACCGCCGTGGGGTGCCGGCAGTAGAATGTTACCCCTCCTCTCATGGATGCAGTATGAACCTGCTAAGGGACACCTCCGGAAGATGGCCAGCAGCGTCTTTCCGTGTATCAACATCCTGTTCTGCGCTTGCCAACCCTATGCAAACTACTCCTCATGGAGATCCATGAGGGTGGTCTGTGTTCAGTAGTGGACGTTTTACGGCTGAAATGATACATACAAAATGCGCAGAGAAGCGTTAATTTTCCCCCCGGGGCGGCGGAAATCGAATCTGCAGCGTGATTACGTATCTCGCGACAGGCTTGCAACAGGCGTGAATCTCGCGATCATCGCAGTGTGGTAAATTTGGAGTATATAGTTTCTTGACCCATTGAATTCATAAGTTTAGATTTCATGGTTTTCCTTTCATTTCATTTATCAGATGTGTTAGAGAGATTTCATCCATATAATTTACCTTAACGATCGATGCAATAAAAGTACAGGGTGTCATTTTTTCAGATTTTAGTCAGTTCGATTCCCGGGTGTGGTAAATGAATTTTTGTAAATCTATGTATGCAATTTTCTTTCTTTTAAAAAATAAATGAATGTTTTCTTAGAGAAAAATTTTCTATCCACTAGTAGATACAAAATTTTACTGTACTTAAGAGTACTTTCCCTCCAGGTGGCATTACAAAATTCCACCTTGTATAAAAACAAAAATTTTACGTTTGACACCGATGGTCGCGAGATATACGCCTGTTGCAAACCTGTCGCGAGATACGTAATCAGCCTGCCGTATATACCCTCATATAATAATAATAAAATCTTTTATTAGGCAATAAAGCTTACTTTGATGTACCAGCCGACTATTTTCATCCTTTACTTGTCGATCTCAGCCTATGTTTGTCTGCTGGAAGCGTCGCAGTGGACGGCCCCTACAGCTTCCCTACCGCTATTTTAGCTAGACCAATAATCATAAACCCTTACATTGTTTTGTAAGTGAAAGCAGCGTTTTAGATGATGATTAGTCGATTTAAATTTAAGTAGGCTTGATTTTTATTAACCGACATATTCAACAATATTCGTTCTATTACAACCAATTTACACAAAACATGAATTATTTAATTTTTATATTTACAGTGAAAACCGTATGACAATCCTTCCAGTGGTTTTTGAGTTTAGCCGTGGAACGGTAACTAGTAACTAGCGTGTAATTTTCCCGCGTCATAACTTCGTCATTTTCTCATGTCATAAAGTTGTCATTTTCTCGCGTCATAAATCCGTTATTTTATCGCATTATAACTTCATCATTTTCTCGCGTCACAACTTCGTCATTTACTCGCGTCATAGCTGAGTCATTTTGATATAAGTCGAAAACTACGGCTTGAAGGAAAACTCAAAATGGTCTATTGATGTGCAAATGAAGCCCCTTCATGTGATACCCCACATGACCTAGTAACATCACTCAACATTTTTATTTTATTGATGCTTGGAAAACAAACAGCTTATAACAAAAAAATGGTAATTAGTATAGAACAAATTAAGCCTTAAACAGTTTTAGGATATAATATTAAAGTTATATTAAACAGAGGATAATGCCTGGCAGTACCAGAAGTAAATAAAAAACGAAAAATTTCAAAGTAGAAATTCTTGTAGTGAAAAGCTATATAAATCAAATATATCTAATATGGGTAAAAAAAAAATAAGAAGTACTAGCTATATACCCCCTTCGTTGCAAATACTTCAATATCCGGAACCTTAAAATACAGAGGGTTGAGAGCGTCCTCCCTTTTAGAATCCGGTTCAAAATATCCAGCGATATATAAAAATACAAGCTTCAATAAACGCTACGGAATTAGCATTCAGTAATTGGACCTGAAAATGTGTGAAAAAGTTTCCGTCATTTGAATAAAAAGTGGAAGCAATTGCTAACTTCCAACTGAACGGTTTTTTCATCAAAACTCCCGCACAGTGAGAATTAGAGAACGGGCGATTGAACGAGTGGCCGTTGAATTAGTATTTCCTGTTAACTTTGAACACTTCACTCACACATTTCGCGATCCAATTTGTTGTATAAACACTTTGAATTATAGCGGCTACCAGTTGACTTTACTATCGAGCAAAAAACGAAAAAAAAATGTTGGTTGTATGCGAGCCCCCTTCAATTTTAATTTTATTCTGCTTTAAGTATTTTGTTGTTATAGCGGCAACAGAAATATGTACATCATCTGTGAAAATAGCCTGGTGACACACAGACAGACGGACAGCGGAGTCTTAGTAATAGGGTCCCGTATTGTAAGGTACAGAACACTAATAAAAAGAGCTTTTATTTGCGTAACCGTGCCAACAAAATAAAAAAAATTACGACAAGCATGGGCGTTAATGCAAAACCTATTCATGTTAGAGCTATAAAAATCAGAGCCGGCAAGTTTAATACAGGCTTAGGGTATTATCGCCTATGCCTGCTCGGTGCAGGCCGGGTAGTGGTGGATAATTAAGAGGTAATGGGTAGACGCAAGGCACGAGCGGTAACGTGAGCGGGTTAAAATAAAACCGGGCCAGAGCGAGTCGGACTCGCGCACCGAGGGTTCCGTGCCATCATACAATATAATATATGACAAAGGCGGTTTTATATTTGTAGGAGAACCTTGACAGCGCCATCTCTTGTCTGATAGCGGAACTTACGTAGATTTTTTACACTTTCGATGATTTCTAAAAAAGTATGCTATGTAGAGAGATTGTAATAAATTTCCTCTAATCTTTACATACACATCTAATAGAAATAAAAGTTTCAGAGGTTTATCTCCGCAAACTTCGGAGATAAGGGGGGGGGAACGCTATTTTTTTCAACATTTTTGTAAATAACTCAAAAACTATACAACTTAAAGGAAAACTAAAAACTGTTTATTAATGTGCAAATGAATATCTTTTATATGATATCCCACATCACCTAGTAACTTTACAAAAATTTTGAAAACCCCCCCCTTCCACCCCCCTTGTCCAAAAAACTATGCTAATTAGAGAGTTCGCTATAATTTTCCTATAAAGTTTACATACACTTCTATTAGCTTTAAAAGTATCACGGGGTTATCTCTGCAAACTTCGGAAATAAGGGGGGGGGGAACGGTCGTTTTTTCAAAATTTTTGTAAATAACTCAAAAACGATACGTTTTAAAGAAAAATTAAAAACTGTTTATTAATGTGCAAATGAATACCTTTCATATGATACCCCACACGGCCTAGTAACTTCACTTAAAATTTTTGAGATCCCCTATCCGCCCCCCTGCAATCAAAATAAGAATATTTTGTAACATTTTCATATATGCTATATTAGTAAAAAAGTGTTGTCTTTTACCGTTTTAAATTTCAAGTCGATAGCATCAGTAGTTCTCGAGATATCCACTTGTGACAGACAGACAGACAGACAGAGTGTCTATAAGGGTTCCTTTTTACCATTTTGGTCCGGAACCCTAAAAAGATCAGTTTTTTATACGATTAAATGACGAGCCTTAGGATTAGACGAGATTCGTCTAAGGCCGAAGGCCCACCTGATGTTATGCGGTAACCTCTACCTATTACAACTGTAATACCGCGATGATCATTAAAGAAGTACGGACCAATTATTCCACCAACCCATAAAGCACGCCAAACAGTCAGTTTTTCTGGATGTAACGGTGTCTTCCATAAAGTGGGTGGACACATATCCAACTCCTGTGCACGATGACGGATAGACTGATGCGGGTCTCACTCTACGCTACGCTCTACAGCAGCAATGACTTCTTCTGTACGCACTGTACGACGTCTCTGTGGATACGTATTATCATTTAGGGCAAACGTGGTGCGAAAACGTTCCACTGGTAATCGAATTAATTGCTCTGATGGACGATTATGTTGATCGTAAAATTGGCGTAGTGCCCGATACGTATTTCGAACAGAACAATGGTTTTCAAAACAAATTTGCATAATTTGGAAGCGTTGTTCAGGCGTCAGTCTATTCTTGTTGAAATGCCAAACCAAACTAAACGTAAATCACTTGACAGCTGACAAAATGGCCGCCATTTAAAAAAGTGTTGCCAAGTTAAAGTTCTATCGTATACCACCACCTCCCAGTGCCGGTGAACATCTATTTGTTCAAGTTATCCTCTCACATCGCAAAATCCTCCTTGGTGTTTATTACTCCCCTTCCTTACGTATAAATTTTTTCTCCTCCTTCGAGCAACTTCTTGATAAGCTTACTCCACTGCACGATCACACCATTATTATGGGTGACTTCAACACCTGCTTGTTGAAGAATGACTATCGGTCATCGTCCTTGGAACGTCTTGCTATAGCCCATAATTTATCTATTCTTCCTTTACATCCTACTCACAACTTCCCAAATTGCAATCCTTCCCTTCTTGATTTAATTTTAGTTTCGTCTTCCTCCCATGTCGCTAAGCATGGACAATATCCAGCAGATGCATTCTCTTATCATGACTTGATCTTTCTTTCATACAAAATCCGTCCTCCTAAAGCCAAACCTAAAATTCTTTTCAGCGCAATTTTGGTGGAATTAATTTAGAGTCTTTACGAAACGATGCACAAACTGCAGATTGGACTGGTGTTTTAGATGCAGATAACATGGACGGTAAACTTGAGAGTTTCAATCGTACCCTTATAAGCCTGTATGAAGTTCATGCCCCGGTTAGAGCCGTTAAAATTAAACATGTACCAGCACCCTGGCTTACGGATGAAATTAGAACGGAGCTTCGTAAGAAGGTTACTGCCAAGGCTAGGTTCAAGCGCTCTCCAACTGTAGAAAACAAAGAACATTTTATCAAATCTCGTAATCATTGCAACATGGTGTGTAGGGACGCACAACGCCGATATATTCATAAGTCTGTTGAAAATAGTGACCCTTCAAAGGCATGGAAATTTCTTAAATCATTAGGAATTGGTAAATCACGTTTTAATCCCCCAAATGATTTGGACATTAATTCTCTCAACGATCACTTCTCCTCTTCTTGTAAGTTTGACGGAATTATTAAAGACCAGACATTGAATTCTCTTTCACTAACACCAATTCCTGATTTTTCTTGTTTCTATTTTCTTGAATTTACTGATTGTGATGTTAAGAAGAGCATATCCTCCATATCTTCGAATGCTGTCGGTACTGATAGCATAAGTAAGAAAATGATCGTTCCCATCCTTGATGAAATTGTGCCCATAATTACATACCTGCTAAATTTTTCCATTACGAGTGGTACATTTCCTAGTGCGTGGAAAGAAGCGCAAGTCACTCCACTTCCAAAAAAGTCCAAACCCTCTTCCTTTTCTGATTTCCGTCCTATCTCTATCCTTCCATTCCTTTCCAAGGTTCTAGAACGTCTCGTGCACCAACAACTCAGTCACTTCCTTAACATTCACCACCTCCTCAATCCTTTCCAGTCCGGCTTTCGTCCAGGCCATAGTACTACTACAGCTCTCATCAAAATCACGGATGACATAAGACGTGGCACTGAGAATGGCCTAGTGACTGTCCTCTCCCTTCTAGATTTCAGTTGTGCCTTCAACAACGTTGATTTTGAAATCTTGCTAAGTATACTCCGCTCTCTTAACATATCTCCAACAGTAATTCACTGGTTTCGTAGTTACCTGTTCGGTCGCCGGCAACGCATTGCTATTGACGATCGCATCTCTTCTTGGAGTAATTTGAGTGCCGGTGTACCTCAGGGCGGCGTCTTATCTCCATTACTTTTTGCTATTTTTATAAATTCTATCTCTAAACAAGTTTCTTCATCCTACCACCTGTATGCTGATGATTTACAAATCTATAATCAGGCTCGTGTTGAGCAATTAGATCAAGCCATCCAAAGGACCAACAGAGATCTTAACACCATTCTTGAATGGAGCATTTCCCATGGACTTAATGTGAACCCTACCAAAACCCAGGTCATCATTATTGGTAGCTCAAGAATGGTGTCTAGAATTGACTTGGCTCACATCCCGCAAGTTATTTTTGATGGTACTCCAATCCCGATCAGTAAAACGGTCAAAAACCTTGGAATTTTAATGGATGGGCAGTTGTCATGGGGGCCACAATTAGCTGAACTAAGCCGGAAAACCTACGCATCAGCAGCTTCTCTAAAGCGGCTTCGTAATTTTTTGCCGATTTCCACTAAGATTGCGATGGCTCAGTCCTTATTACTCCCTATCCTCGACTACGCCGACGTCAGCTATCCAGACCTCACGCAAGAACAACTTGATAAGCTTGAGCGGCTTCAAAACTTCTGCATACGCTTCATCTTCGGTTTACGTAAGTACGACCACATTACTGAGTACCGCAATAAGCTTAAATGGTTACCAATCCGCCTTCGCCGGGATGCACACATTCTTTCCCTCCTTTACAGCATCCTATTTAATCCTGTTACTCCCCGATATCTCAAAGATCGTTTTGAATATCTTCATGAATCCCACTCTAGATCCTTACGTTCATCTGACTCGCTTCAGCTGAAAACCCCCGTCCACACTTCCCACTCTTACAGTCTCTCTTTCACAGTGCGCGCTAGCAAGCTCTGGAATTCGTTGCCTACAATAATAAGACAGGCAAAATCTCTCCCTATTTTTAAAGCTATGGTCTATAAATATTTTCTCTCCTCAGTTTCTAACTCGTAATATTTACTTTTGAACAAAGTTATATAAATATGTATGTATAGTATTATATGTATTACATTTATATATTATGTATTATAGTAGTACCTATGTTTATTTATGTATTTCTAAGTATGTAGTATATTCATTATGAATATTTAATATTATTTTTACGTAGAATTTACGCCACCGTCGTCTCTTTTTTCAACCCATTCATGTCCATCCAAAGGTTGCCTGGAAGAGATCGCTTTCAGCGATAAGGCCGCCCATTGAGCAGCATAATGTGTTATTTATTACTTGTTAATACCTGTTTGTATGTTTTATGTTGTTTCAATAAAGCGTATTCTATTCTATTCTATTCTATTCTATACTTACCTCTAAAAAAAACACCCGTTATAAGCGATAAGTTTTTAAAATATTTTATGTAAATGTAGCAAATAAGGTAATTAATCCGCCGTGGGGTGCCGGCAGTTGAATGATACCCCTCTTCTCATGCCCATGGATGCAGTAAGAGCCTGCTAAGGGATACCTCCGGAAGATGGGCAGCAGCGTCTATCCGTGTATCATCATCCCATACTGCGCTCACCAACCCGCCTCCCAAGCGTGGTGAGAATGGCAACTACCCCTCATGGAGATCCATGAGGGAGGCCTTGTTTATCAGTGGACGTTTTATGGCTGTAATTTTTTTTTTTTTTTTTTTTTTTTTTTTTTTTATTTGGTTCACAAATTGAAAATATACACATGGCTTACAAACTAACAATGTAAAAAAAAAATATACTCGGTGCAATTTCTAAGAGCAGTGAACACAGCATGCTTCGTGTGGACATCAAAAAATAAAAAATTTAAGTATTTTTTGTTAAAAAAAATAAAACTTAATTAAACTAGATACCAATAAGAATGAGAAAAAAAACAAGTATTAAATCAATCAAAACAAAAAGAGAGAAAAAGAAAAAAAATAAAAACATTTTTTTACGAATTATAAATAACAAAAACAAATCTTATAATATGGCTTTGTATATGTTGGCCTTGGCCGTGGCTACAGAACCCTGAAAAATATCATATTTTAAGCGTATTCCATTATAAAAACTGAGCATTCTATGAAGTGGAGAGTGCTGTCCGACATTCGTCCGACAATATGGTAATCTAAAGCTTTTTCTGTTAGATAGACGGCTACCCTGTCGAGGAACTTCTAGTTTGACGTGCTGTAAGAGATCTGGACAGTCAATAACGCCATGTACGATTTTGTAAAGGAACAGAATATCGGATGCTTTGCGACGATCGGATAAGGTCTTCATATTATAATAGATTAACCTATGCTCATAGGAAAGTAACTTTTTGCAGTTGTTATTTGCGTAAGACAAGTGATATAGAAACCTTTTCTGAATTCGTTCGAGTCTAGCAGAATGAACAGCGTAACCTGGTGACCATACACAGCTATTATATTCTAAAATACTACGAATTAAGCAATTGTAGACTGGAATCATACTTTAGGATCTTTGAAAGATTTAATTTGTCTCGAAAGAAACCCTGATAGTTGTGTAGCTTTTTTAACAACTTTATCTATATGATCGCGGTAGTTTAACGAACTATCCAATATGACTCCTAGATCTTTAATGGTATTAACTTCTTTCAATCTAATATTTCTCAGTACATAATTTGCTGTCAAAGTTTTTTTTTTCTTGGTAAATTTTATTTGAAAACATTTATTTACGTTTAACACCATATTATTTTTAGTACACCACTTGTCAACCTTATTCAATTCATGTTGTAAGGCTTGTATATCAGCCTCACTACGAACCTGCGCATATAACTTCAAATCATCAGCGTACATCTTGAATTTGCAATTAAGTTTATGAGCAAGGTCATCTATAAAAATAACGAAAAACAACGGACCCAAATGCGAACCTTGGGGGACGCCTGCTGGAATTAGCTTAACTCTAGACGTATACCCACGAATTCTTACCAACTGAGACCTATTCTGAAGATATGACGCACACCAACGAAGGAGTGAACCGTGAATACCCATCTGTGATATCTTCTTTATCAGCAAGGCGTGATCAATCAAATCGAACGCCTTGCTGAAGTCTGTATAAATGGCATGTAATTCTTCTCTGTTATCAACGGCTTTAGACACATCGTTAATAAGGCCAACTAGATTAGTAGCGGTGGATTTTTTTGGTAAAAAACCATGTTGCTCTGGATGAAGGTTCTCCTTAATATGCCAGTAGATCTTGCGGTGCACAATCGATTTAAACACTTTTCCCAAGGCTGGGAGTATGGACACAAGGCGATAGTTGGATACAGATGACACATCACCACTCTTATAAATCGGCGTTATGCGCGCTTTTTTCCACTCAGTTGGAAAACAACCGATCGACAGAGATTTATTAAATAATATATATAAAGGCCCAGAAAGACTTTCGGCGCACCTTCTTAGCAGGATATTAGGTATATCATCGACACCAGCACCTTTGTTGGGATCTAATTTTTGCAAGCTTGTAAGAATTTCATTCTCCTCTAAACACAAATGGGCTAGACATGAAGAGTGGACTTGAGGGCAGTTAGTACTACAGTTTGTGTTTTTGTTTGCTACATCATACACCGAATTAAAGTAGTCTGAGAAGAGCTCACATATCTCCTGACCACCGTTAGCTATTTTGTCACCTAATACTAACGTGCTTGGTATAGAATTATTATTACGTTTTAAACTATTCACGTGTGACCATATATGTTTCGGACGGATACGCATTGTTGCAGCTGCATTCTCTTTAAATATTTTGAAACATTCTTTGACCATCCTATCATATCTATTCCTTAGTATTTCAAAAGCTTCTTTATCAAGTGGATTATGATATAGCTTGTATTTTTTATGATACTTGCGCTTTTCTTTGGAGCACTTAATCAAAGCTGTACTGAACCAATTGGGGTATTGTTCACTTTTTGGTTTAACAAGTGGTGTGCTGTCTTTTATTATAGGCATGAGCGTGGAATAAAAAATTGTCACCATGTCATCCAAATTTTCACAGTCATCCCATAGATTTAGCCAATCCACTTCTGAAATTTTTTGATTAATCTCATTAAAATTTGATTTATTAAAATTTAAAGCGGGTGTCCTGCTTGCTCTAAGATTTTTTTTATTTACTGGTAAAGCAAATTCAATTTCTAGTGCTGGGTGATGTGTATCTATGCTTGTCAGTGGCGACAAACATTCGCTTATCTTGATGGCTTTTGGGTTATCGGTAAGTATAAGATCTAAAACGCGATTCTTTTCATTTTTTACAAAATTACATTGGCTTAAATTATTGAAAGTAACCTCATCTAAGAAACAGTTTTCTATATTGCTATTATTAACGGTTAAAGGCTGGCAAACTGAAAGATCCTTATCCTGTAGCCATGTAATATTTGTCATATTGAAATCGCCTATGAGAATCGTCGTGGGTTTTTTTATCTTGTTGTTAAATGTACTAGTGAAGTTAGACAGAAGCGACTCAAGGTAATCCTTATTAATTGGTGGTAATGAAAATGATGAAGGTAATTATAAAGAATAAGTAGCACTTAAATTTTGACTACAATATATTTATGCATACATTGTTTAGTCATATGTCACATCACTCCAGCCGTAAAAAGTCCACTACAGAACAGGCCTCCCTCATGGATCGTCATGAGGGGTAGTTGCCATACTCACCACGCTTGGCAGGCGGGTTGGCGAGCGCAGCACGGGATGTTGATACACGGAAAAGCGCTGCTTCCCATCTTCCAGAGGTATCCCTTAGCAGGCTCTTACCGCATTCACGGGCATGGGAGGAGGGGTAACATTCTATTGCCAGCACCCCACGGCTAATTTCTTAGCCATATACAATCTATAAACTATGCCACGACCATTATTATCGGCCTCTACCTACCGACGATAAGTGAAGACTTATCGTCGTGGTATCGCCTATATTTGATTAGAAAAGGAACATGCTGTGTCGCAAATAAAAGAATATGGTGGGTGGTGTAGCATAAGCTGATACAAAATATCGTGTTTGACGGCCTCTGGCGGAGCGAGCGAAGGTCCGCCTGCGACGCAAGAGGTTGCGGGTTCCCGCACGGAACAAATGTTTGTACGATCTGCAGATATTTATTCAGGGTGTTCTGGATGTTTTTCTATATATAGTAAAAATATCTATCTATGTAGTATAATGTATTAAGTATATCAGTCACCTAGTACCCATAACACAAGCTCGTCTTAGATTGGGGCTAGATTATTATGGTGTAGGTAATAAATAATACAGCCATGTAAAATGGCCTTTTTTTTTGAAATGACAATTGTTGACCGCAGTTGGCCATGACAACGTTACCGGACTATGGCGAGCGCAGAGGGCGTCTAGCCGCAAAAGTTAGGTTGGGGAAACAAGCTCAAGGGCACCACTTAGTTTCGAACCACGGCTTTGACTGTTGCCAGATTTTATACGTAATGATGATTAACGTCCAGGTGCAAAACTGCACCTTACGACGGAAGCGTGTATTCTTCGACACTGCCGCCGGGACCAGTTGTTAAACGTGTGCCTAGCAGCTAGTGTGGGACGGGTTGACGTCACCTCCGGGTTAGCGGCGCGGTGAGCTCGTCAACTAGTGAACGTGATCACCGCGGCATTGCAGTTGTTATAAGGTAGAGGTTACCGCTTAACATCGGGTGGGCCTTCGGCTTGTCCCATCATTTTATTAAATTTCCAAAAGCTTCCAGAAGTATTCCTTAGCAGATTCTTACTGCATCCACGGGCAAGAGTGGAGGCAACCCACGGCTCTTTTCAACGAATAACCCCAGGGAAAAACTTTGGACCTTTTACTAGATAATACCTTGCTAAGTCCCTGCCTTTAGTCCCGCCTTAATCCCAACTAAATCCGGGTAATCCGCTTTCGATGTTCCTTAGAAAACTCTTAAAAGATATAACTTTGTACTTTCATACTTATTATCATTATCACCCAGCCACAGGACGTCTACATAAGGCTCCCCATGAATTTCTAAGTGATCAATGAAGGAGGCCTTTGTTCAGTAGTGGACGTCATACGCTGAGAGAGAAAGAAAGGGAGAGCGGTTGGAAGTGACCTGCATTCACCGCCGCAATCTTATCGTCTGTCCATCTTGTTAGTGGACGTTCTACGCTGTGCTTGCCGGTCCGTGGCCTCCACTCGAGAACTTTTCCGCCTCATCGGACATAATCTGTTATGCGAGCTACATGGCCTGCCAATTGCCACTCCAACGTTCCAATCCATTTGGCTATGTCGGTGACCTGAATGCTTCTACGTATCTTCTCATTCCCGATTCGATCATGTAGAGAAACCCCGAGCATAGCCCTGTCCATAGCTCGTTGAGCGACTCTGAGCTAATTTATAAAGCTGGAAGTGGAGGATCACGTTTCGGTTTTATCTGTCATCATCATCATCACAACCCTGATTGAAGATTTTCGTCTCATCGCACTGAGGTATTTTTTCGTTCAAAATGACGTTGCGAAGTTTCCAAACGCTGCATTGGGCCGCCGTCGGAAACGGCAGTCTTAATTGATCCAATCTACACTAGAATCCAAATTTCCGATTGCGAAACTGAACGTTATCTGCATCCCATTCCGATTTTGGTATCGATATTGACATTGTCTTTACTAATATCCATCAGATGGTTTTATCTTAGCTTTGAAGCTTAGCGGCGTATAGTGCTACATTTTTAGATGATTTATACGTTGATTGATAATTATTTAGACTGCATCCGCAACTGTTAATTTATGCTGTACACTGCTGTGCTTGGAACCTTATTAAGTTTTCCCAAGTAAGATATAAAAACTCGTTTATTACATCTGTGCACTCAATAATAGCTTGGTACAGAACACAGTTAAACATTTAACCTAGAAAATCATATTATCAAACTGTTTCGCTAGCTCTGTTCAGCAGCTGTGCGAACGTTTGCAAAACTTTATCAAAATACTCCGCTTTAGTAGCTGCTTTCGCTGTAGTTTCGAACGTGTAAAACGTCCAGTATTATATATTTACACATCGAACCGCAGGCACACAGCGGCAATTTGCTCACGAGAACATAAATTGTTCACCAAGAGTAATGTCCATTCACCTTGGCATTTATACCCGCAGCGCCGGTCAATGAGGAGACCATAAAAATGTGTGGTTATTGCATGGGGGCGATTCCACTCCTATATCGTGTCTAATTAAACGTGAAGGTAATGCAAAGGACTGTCTAACTACAGTAAACAACCGTTGTTGTTCAGTTAGTTTTACTGTTCCAACCCTAAATGTTAAAAATAAATACAATTTTGTTGGAACAGGTGATATAAATAGAGCTGCTATGTATTGTTTCTAGGTTGTCACGTATAAATTTTTTTAAAACCTTTATTCTCTTATATAATTTGTTTCGTTAACGTAATATGAAACGTTATAATGCAAGTAACGTGAAATGGAACGTACCTATTTCTGGATGGTGGTGCCAGCTACTAAGCTCTTTGTTTTCGCTAACCGTTCTAAATTGTTTGCATAGAGGTAACAGAGGGACAATAAAGACAACCAAACCCAATTTCATTATTTTATTAAATTCCCAGTGGGACTCTAGGTTTCCAACCTACCCGGACTTTCCTAGGTAACAAGGTTACCGATAAATATTTTCGACATACATATGCCAGGTCGAGGGAAATTTCTAACTTAGCATGGCACAGGATCGGCTAATGAACCGTGCACAAAATGAGGCCTACACGTTATACTGTAATTTAAACCCGTCTAGTAAGAACTTTATATCTATTGTAGATGATTTATACAGCGTCAGCAACTGGTATTTATGCTGGTCAGGACGCTGCCCGTTTACCCGTTACCTGTACCCGTTACTAGCTTCATCATTATTGGTATTGTTTCGGTATTGTCAAATTTAATGTCCGCCTTCCACTATGAGCTATGTCCCTCTTACATTTCTTTCGCGAAAACAAAAATTAATATATAATAACAACGTTCTCATGAAACTAAGGCTCCGCTATATTTCATTTTTTCATCATTTCAGCCGTAGGACGTCCACTTCTGGTCATAGGCCTGCCTCATGGATTTCCAGTTATTGCGGTTGGAAGCGACCTGCATCCACCGTCGACCTGCGGTCTTCTCCAGGTTGTCAGCCTATCTTGTTGGTGAACGTCCTACGCTGCGCTTTCCGGTCCGTGGCCTTCACTCAAGAACTTTTAGGCCCCATCGGCCATCTATTCTGCGAGCTAAATGGCCTGCCACTTCAACGTGCTTATCCGATTGGCTACGTCGGTGACCTGAGTTCTTCTATGTATCTCCTCATTTCTGAGTCGATCCCGTAAAGAAACCACGAGCCTAGCCCCCTCCATAGCCCGTTGAGCGACTCTGATATTATTCATGAGACCAATCGTGAATGACCACGTCTCGGTTCCATATGTCATCACTGGTAACACATATTGATTGTCACTTCAACGTGCTAATCCGTACATTTTTAATGTTTACGTAAAAAAAATACTACCACAATACTGCTGTTCCGTACTAAGCACATTATTAATTACCGTGCAATGACCATAAAAAGACAATTAATGGTTAACAGAGTCATTCCACTCCTCCTGTCTAATCAAGAGAAATGGATATGCAAATGCCTTTGTTGCATACAACGTTGGTTCAGTGTTTAGTATTTAGCCCCCTTCATCATCATTATCATCATCATCTCAGCCGTAGGACTGCCGTCCACGTCCACTGCTGGACGTAGGCCGTCATGGGTCTCTCAGATCATGTGGGGGCTTTTGCCATACTCGCCAAGCTTGGCAGGCGGGTTGGCAAGCGCAGTACGAGATGTTGATACACGGAGAGACGCTGCTGCGCACCTTCCGCAAATAGGAAGGCAGAAACTTACTGCATATACGGGGATGAGAGGGGGGCAACATTTTACTGCCGTCACCCCACGGCAAAATGCTCCATATCTTCAGAAAATTTCAATTCAATCTACTCTAGCTAATTGAATTTGTGGACATAAAGCTTGTTTGTGTGAACAATTTCATACCACTATCAAACTTTGGTTCGCAACAACAATGTTCAAAAGTATACGCAGTAGCGTAGACTTATGGAAGGATTTTCTTGTCTTTATTCGTCCTTTTAGTCATATAGATATATGACTTACACCTTATATAGATTTAAGAAGCAGTTGTGAATGTGAGAGAACATCAAGTATTTATGATATTATCGGTAGATATTGAGTAGTAGTTTAGTATGTCATTGAAATATCATCAATATTATCAATATACAAAGTATAAAACAAAGTCGTCCCTGCTGTCTGTCTGTCCCTATATTTGCTTAGATCTTCAAAACTACGCAACGGATTTTGATGGGTTTTTTTTAAAGATAGAATGATTCAAGATAAAGGTTTTTATGTATAATGCATGCATAATATAGTAGAGAAACACTGATAATTTAAGAGGTTTCTAATGTGAGGTCGTAATAAAAACACATTTCTTTGCGCTTACATTACAAACGCTGGCTGAACCCTACGAGATAGATCAAAATAATGTACTACAGTGTTATACACCTTAAAAAGGTCTGCAAAAAAGCCCACGTTGGTATATTCTGTAGTATATTTAGTATCAGCATTGCACCCGTGCGAAGCCGGGGCGGGTCGCTAGTCAATATAATTATATTCACGAGTAGCAGAACTTATTCCTATTATTAGAATAGCAATAGACTGGTTATTGCAAACGTACGCAGCACTAAGTATATTGTTTAGTCAATCGATAAGTCTATGCCATCTGGGAAAACAATTTCAAGAAAGCGTATCCCAAACCAATCTAGTTCAGTCTGTTTGGAGTGGTGTAGTGTTGCTAGGTAACGGTGCTTTTGGCAACTGGTGTTGTCCGGTAACTTTCTCTATACTATAATATCAATACTAATTTACTAAACAGGATATATTTGTATGTTATTATATTAGTATTATTAGTATTTTGAATGTTTGTAACGAAGGAACTCAAAAACTACCAGACTGATTTGAAAAATTGTTTCACCATTAGAATTCTACATTAACCCTGAGCAACATAGGCTATATTTTATCCACGTATTCAAACAGGAACAGGAACTACGCGGGTGAAACCGCGGAGTGCGGCTAGTTATTTATATTTAGTTGCCTGCTACATGTAGAAAGTATAGCTGTTAATTTCATATCCGTGAATTTTTTTGAAAATTATATGTTCACATTTAACACGTGCTTAATGGTGAATGAAAACGTCGAGAGGAAACTGACGGCTTAGTCAGTTTCAGACGTATTGACCTGTTCTTTCCTTTGACCAATAGCCGGCTAACTCGGGTGAGTTAAAAGGATGGTGCTGGGCGAGCCATCTCGAAGTCAAAGCCAAAGTCAATAAGTATTTATTCAATAGAACAAAACGCTACGTAGAATAGTCAGTTTACAAAATAAAAACAGAACACATTTAAATTGAATAAAGCGCATAATTGAATTCGTTCGCTTCGTAAAACTTTTTTTCCAAGTTAGGGAAAGAAGCGAACAAGAATCTAACAATGTCCCAGGCACTGCAGCATCCCGTACAGCATTATTACCTGATGCGGACGCTATATAAATCATCTATGGTAGATGTAAAGGCCTTACAAATTTCCTTTATTCTACTACCGACACATACACAACGTCGTATACTGTAATAATACGGTGTTAAATTCAAAACGGCAATTCTATATGGCTGCAAGCATTTAGCCCCAATCAAAAAGCTTTAAACCAGCTCGTTTTAAAATACTATTTTTATTCGAACTAGTTTAAAAAGCGGTCTATAAAATCGGTGATACGTTAAGGTCGTGGCAGACCGGCCACTATTTCATTTTGAACAAGACTACATTTTACTAAATAAAGTCGACTAGTTAAAACTATAAATATACATTTAGTACAGGAATTTCTCACATAATAAACATATATCCCATATCTATGCCTTTGTATGAAAGTACATAAATTATTGTAGATAGAAAATTGTACTGAAAGAAGACTTCATTTTGATTTTGAAAACTATTTAAACTATTTATACTCGTAGTCTGTCTGAGTCGGAAATCGAACCTGCAAAATGGTAAAAAATAAACAACCATAATTTTTCGATACCAATTAAAAGGCTTAGTTATAAGGATTGTTTTTTTTAAATAACAAAGCAGCTCCAATAAAAGGAAGTCCCTGAAATTCAACATGTTATTTCTTTCCGTAAAATTTCCAACTACAATATTATAGGTACTTTTCCTCCAAAAGGCAAAGCCGTGGGATGCAATGTATGCGTAAACGAGACCATAGACCTCAATCCAATTTCGGATATTTCATAGAAAATATCATAGGAATACTAGCACAACGAAGTCAGCTGTACTACTTTTTTTTCACTCAGAACAAGACTTTTACATACAGTTTCGTTATCTCATTTAGAAAAGATAATTATTACAAAACGAAACGTAGTTGTTTAGCAAAATAACATCACTTCCCCCTTTCTCACTCTCACAACTCACAACCAACAAAAGTTCCGATACAAACCACAGACATCTTTGTCTATGACGTACCATCATTTAAGGTATTCTGACTTTGACATTTGAATGTCCTGTCTTTTTATTTTATGGCTTTTTGTGTTTGGTTTTACACAATTTCGCCAGTGTCGAGTTATTTTCCACATTTGAATGTATCGCTAACACGAAACCTCGTCCTGGCGGCAAGTCAGTGATAGGAGTCAACACAAGCAAGTAGTTTTTAAGTAGCTGCTTTGTTTCGTATTGAAACATTTTGTTTTATGATTTAATTATTAAAGATACGACATATATTTATATTATAATCTGTATTGGCCGATTTCGAACATATCGACTGATTGTGATTTTTTTAACTTGATAGGTACTGTTTCCTAGCCGATTTCCGCCATGGCGACTATGCTTCCAGATAATAACTCACAGGTCCTCATATACAGCACACATATACCATTTCGTGTGCTCTAAAGTGAATTGTGTATCCGATCATAAGAGATAAATAAGAGAGCACGTTGATACCTCGTTGACAAAATTTTACCAGATGATAGCTGATGCACGAGACTTCAGCTCATCGCGACGCTTACTTGTAAAGGCATTAAAAATTAAAGCTTTTACATCAATATAGCTGATTTATACAGCATCAGCAACTTGATATTCATGCTATTTCACCTTCAAACGACTCATGAGTTACACTATTCATTGTTATGTTAAACGGGTTTTCTACTCACGTTAAATGTGAGTAGAAAACCCGTTTAACATAACAATGATAATCATGCTGTACGGGACGCTGCAGTGCCTGGGACATTGTTAGATGAATTCAGCTGGGCAAGCCTAATCCATCCTCTCAGCTTAGTCAGCTATTTGTCAGAGGAAAGAACAGGTCTTAAGCTGAGTTAGCCACGGGTTTCCTTATCTGCATTTGGTTTTTATGTATGCATTATCTCCGATGTTTTGTTGTATGACGATGGTGACTTATGTGGGAATACGGTGCCACTGAAAATTTGTGTCATGGCGTGTGCTGTGTTACGACTAGCTAGCGTTTTAAGGTCTCTTAAGCTCTTTTTCTAGTACCTATAAATGCTGGCTATAGGCCTCCACTATACGACGCCCATTCTGACGTCGTCTAATACCTGATATAAACGCGGTAGAAATAGCTTTTAAAATTATTATAGATATATTACTAAAATAGTGGTCGCCACTGAATGTTCCCCGTCTACGCCCGACCTGGTTGAAGGCAGTGTAGGCCACTTGTGAAAGTTAATAGTTTGCGGGTTCGCAGACCGCCAGTTTTTAACACTGAACAGTCTAAGAACCGCTTTGTATAAGTTTCAGCTTTGTTGCTCGATACCAATTTATATTGCAGCGTACATTTTGAAACCCTGAAATTGGGGAGATAGTGCATTGTCTTGAGATTCGCAAACTGGTACTTTATTTTATACTTTTTAACCGACTTCGAAATATGGAGGAGGTTCTCAAGTCGTTTGTATTTTTGTTTTAATCTTTGTTACCTTAGAACTCCGTCATTTATGAACTCATTTGAAAAAGTACTTTTGGGTTCTAATAGACACTATTTCAATTAGGTCGCATTGTTTCAAAACTCGATACTGATGATGTGATCCATGATTTCTATATCTGTAATGTCTACTGGAGTCCCTTAAGGTCCAACTAGTGACGGAGGCAAAATTGTCAGTGAGCGCGGCCTAAATGTATGCTATCTCACCTGACATAGTGTGTTTACCCGCGCGCTAGAATGAAATGTACAATGATTCATTCCTAAACCGACCGCGCAAAAATATGTGATTAGACTTTTAGCACAAGGGTTATTATAGAAAAACTTGAGTGTAATCTTTTCAAAATAATATTTATTTCAACTTTTGAATAATTAAACTATGTCGGAACGGCAATTATTTTTGAGTTTCCTTTCTCCTTATATTATTTAGTTTCGTCCAAAGTTGGGCTGAAATCAGTGTTGAAATACGAAAGTTTAGAAGCTTGTATTTTTGAAATACCTAAATAGTTTTTTTACGGTTTCGGGTGTATACAAGCAGAGATTATGACGAGATAAATTGATATAATCCTTAGTGTTGGGACTGAGGGCCTTTTGTGTTTAGCGTTTTTTATAGGGAAGGGTTTTAGCCATGAAACGCCACGCTGGCTAGTGCGTTTTGGCGAGTTGTGCGTCAGAGCCTCGTTTGCTGGTCGGCAGGGTGTACCACGGGTCGGAGAGGTTGACTTGGGCGACCAGATGTTATGTCACTCCTTACACCCCCTTAGTTAATTAGTTTATATCATCAATAATATTACCGTCGTTGAGAAATTAATTTAAAGTGTAATAGGCTTTTTTAACTAAAATTTCATTTAGTCGTGTTTTGAATTTACCTATAGGTAGGGCACGAAAAGATACAGGTTATGGTCAATTAGCTTTTCTTCTCTTATTAAGACAGTGCTAACAAAAAAGGTTTCATGTAAATCGATCAACGCGTTCGGTTGTAATCGAGTCATGCACAGACAGACAGACAGCGCTATGCATAATGTCTAAAATAGAATGTAATGGTTCCCCATTAAGGGGCACGTCTATTCAGGTTTCACGGAACAGTGCCACCAAAAAAAGCGTCTGACGAAAAATCCTGAATTGAAATTTCCCTTTTATTGCAGGTTAGGAGAGGTACCTATCGCATTTAATATTTTCCAGTTCGTTAGAGAAGTCGGTAGTCAAAGCCAACGGAGCTTTAAATACAATTTTAGCGGGAAATCGCGATGATAAATCTTTAGCAGGACTCTCTTATAAATTAATTCAATATAATACTGCATTGTAAGCGAAGTGGAATTGCGTAGTAATTCTTTCTCGCCATTTTCTCGAGTTACGAGTAAATACAGGTATGGCAGGCAGGAGGGTACACTCTCTGTGTACCTCTTATCGAGATTTCTATCTTATAGAGATTTATTAATCGATATTTTTGTTCGAGCATAACTCTTAGACTATGCCAGGATTTTCATGAAATTAATAACAAAGGGAGATATTACCAACACACGGTTAGTAGCCGATTGAAACGCAGGAAGTTGCAGATATTATTCCCGCCACGAGAAAAATGTTAGTATATTTTGAACATATAAGTAACTGAATCTTCGAACGTTTTTTTAACCTACTTTAAGATTTCTTAATTGAAATTTTGTAATTGAAATCATACATAATATGTAAATATGGCCCTTGATCAATAATACGATAAGTTTGTTGGGAAGTTGCAGATCCTATTCTCGCCACGAGACAATGTTAGTATTTTTTAACCCCCGACCAAAAAGAGGGGTGTTATAAGTTTGACCGCTATGTATGTCCGCAGGCAGACATTCGCCCGGTGAGCCACAGAGCTCGTCAATTCAGTGGAAGCTCCATAAACCAATATATCTCAGGGCCTTCGCGGGTAATTGAGCGTGATTGAGCGATCCACGGAGACCGGACACCGGATTTCATAATGGATGACGTGTCTTGTGTTGGAGGCCAAACATTTATATTACGTAATTTATCTTTTTTAAAAAAAGGCAACATAAAAGCGTACAGTAATAAGCTCAGTCAATCACTCAATCAAATATTATTTTAAAAATCTTAACAAAGTATTACATATTAGGTAAGCGCAGTTTTCAAGACCCCTTGCGCTAGTTACAAACTTCCCAATCATGCACTCATATAAAAATACCTTAAAAAGATGTGATACATACCTTACAGACTACGTCATATTATACTATAAATAGTTTACGGCTACTTTTGTGAGGTCACGAAGCAAAAAATAAAATTAAAATATACAAGAAGGTACTCACTCTTCATATTTCAAAGGTATAAATATTTTTTGGTATAGAAACCTCATAACAAAGATTCAAATCGCCTTAAACTCTACTAGCTGTCCCGGCGAACGTCGTATCGCATCTACTACAACCACTTCTTACAACTTACCCTACAACTACCCTACTACTACCCTACAACTACCCTTTTTTTTTTTTTTGTTACGGGGTGGAAATCTGCTAGGTCAGATACCATGCTGCGTTAAGGGCACAGCATGGTTATGTGAGGTTGTCTCCTGACGACTCACTAAAACCACCCCGATGGCCGGCCTCGGTGCACTAGGGGCTCCGGTTCCTCGTAAAGAACACTCCGGAGCCCCTATAGCACCTTGCCTGAGCACATCCCGGGGTCGTCCACAACTAACGTCCCCTACGTCTCGCGGAACTCACGATGGTGCATAACCATATCATGCACCATCGCTTTTCCTGGGTCCGTCTGGGATAGTCCAAGCCCTCACTCTGTCTACCCTACGGACCCAGATGGTCCCCTATAGGGGATGCCGCAGCCCCATGACGCCGTAGCCTCACGGGGCAGGCAGTGCGGGGCGGCCGTTGCCTGCACCCCGCCGCCGCCTTCTACGAGCGGGATCAGCCCTCTCGCGATCCCGCTCCGCGGCCTCTTTCCGAACCATTACGGTCTCACAGAAAGAGGCCACCGCCTTCCACGCCGTCTCATCTGCCAGCATAGCCGCAACTACGCTGGGCAGAGAGAAATCCTGCCCGATCCTGAGGGCCAGATTCCGCCTTTCCACGCACCACGCCGAGCAATCCTCGAGCGTGTGCTGGGCGGAATCCTGGCCCCACCCACAATGGTGGCATTGCGGTGTCGGTTCGCGTCCGATCCTACTCAGGTACTCACCGAAGCAACCATGCCCGGTCAGTACCTGAGTAAGTCGATAGGTGACGTTACCTCCCTCCCTCCCTAGCCAGGCTTCCTCACCTCCTCCACACCGCAGGCACCCGCAGGACAGCGGGAACACCAACCCTCAGTCCCGGCGTCCCAGCCGGGACACCCGCTGCCGCGTCCCGCTCCACGGACGCAGGCACCTATCGGCGCAACAGCGCCGGCCATCCCTGTGGCCACTTGTGGCTACAGCGCAAGAAACTCCCCCTCAGAAGGCGCACCCACCGCGCCTGTGGCTGAACAGCGGCCCGTCGGACCGGATGAGGCCCCCGTGATACTCATGGGGATCCTCACCGAGGTCCTGATGGCCATCGCCGCGGGCGAGGACACGCGTGAGGTGGCGGTCCGGGGTCTTGAGGCCATGCGTAGATACTTCTATGCATAGGCCCCCCCGCACAGCACCTCCGCCCGGGAGAACCATTGCTGCCCGCCCACTTAAAGGGCTACAAGAAACGAGACCTGGGGGTTGTAGCCCCCAGAGATGAAGCCGGGGTAAGGAGACGTACGTCTCGAGGCCTCACCCGGTGACCCCGAAGGGGGTACGGAAGATAAGGATGATGATGATAGGCAGAACAGCGCCGACGGCGCGTTGGCGCGAGCTCCTCGGCTCCTCGAGCCGCTCGCGCCACTTCCCAAGCGCACGTCGATGCTCCTCTTGCCGCACTTCTGCTGGCGCAGCTCCACCCTCACTCTCCTGCCGGAGACGAACGTACACTCGTGCGTCCATCTCCGCCAGGAGGTCGAGCGGCGGGAGCCGCGCCAATAATGTCGCCGCCTCATGCGAAATCGTGCGGTAACCGCGAACGATTCTGATGGCAATAGAACGCTGCAGGCTACTAAACATAGCCCTGCAGCGCCTAACACCCGTCAGTCTTTACAGACCCTACAACTACCCTACAGCTACCCTACAACTACCCTACAACTACCCTACAACTACGTGAAAAATAACGACTTTTCCATTCAAACTTTAATTCCCTATTTTAACCCCTTCTGATTTAATTTACGCAACGAAAAGTAGCCTATGTCCATTTCCATGGTCTTGCCTACTTCTATACTAAAATTCATCCAAATCGGTTTAAATAAATACATTCTTACTTTCACTTTTACCTCTATATACTAGTAGGATAGGATTACTCCGTCATTTTCTCGCGTCATATCTCGTGCGATCGGTCTTACCCCCTGCAAAAGATGTTTCTAAATAAATAATAAAGAAATAAATTGTTTATTTCAAAAACAAGAATTACATTTCTAAAGCATAACAATTCATACCTAATTTAATTGAAACCTAACTTTACACGTGTAAGACTTGTACAATGCAGTTGGTCTGCAGCATCTACACTAAGCTAACTAATAAAATAGCATTGTAGATAAAACAGTTTTCTAACACTTAGTACAACACATTCAGTGTAAACGTCAGCTGTAGGAAATCTATAGGGCTTGAACATTGCCACCTTCAAGACAGATCGTTCAGCACGTTCCAATTCCATCAAATATGTGACACATGCCCCTGCCCAAGAGATGTTGCCATAAGATAGAATTGAGCGACATAGTGAATTATATACCTCCATTAGAAGCTTATGATCAGCGACCCTCTCAAGTTTCTAAAGACATAGATAATTTTGCGCACACGACCCGCTATGAAATTAATGTGTTTCTTCAAACTTAGCTTTTCATCTATATTGATACCTAGATATCGAATACATATATCGGGTTTGTTCAAGCACTTCGCAGCTACACAAACCGTTTGTACAATTTTTTCTCATCTGGTCTGTTCAGAAAAAGGAGACAAATAGATGCGTACAGAAATAAATTGTCCGGAAAGACCTCATTTTCCGAAATAATTAATTGATTCCAGGGCCTTTTTGTGAACTGGCGTGATTGAGCGATCCACGGAGACCGGACACCGGATTTCATGATGGATACGTAATCTATGGGCGTGGGGTGCTGGCAGTAGAATGTTACCCCTCCTCTCATGCCCGTGGGTGTAGTAAGAGCCTGCTAAGGGATACCTCCGAAAGATAGGCAGCAGCGTCTTTCCGTGTATCCCGTACTGCGCTCGCCAACCCGCCTGCCAAGCGTGGTGAGTATGGCAACTATCGTAGGAGGTCTGTTTTCAGTAGTGGACGTTTTACGACTGAAATGATGATGATGAATCTATCCTTTTTACGATAAATTTGTTTGTTTAGAAAAAGGAGACATATAAAAGCTTACAGAAATTTTCAAAAATTCTCCGGAAAGACCTCGTAATTTCATTCTTCTATTTACTGTAGTTCACTCATATAAATAAGAGTGTACCTACCTATGGAGGACGTGGGATGCGGAATTAATCCCTGATCGAATCAGGAGTGTTTATTGTTGGAAACCCAACAAAGTTGATTATGGAACAAAACAGACTTCCTGTTTAGTGTGCTCTAGGCCACATCCGGTTGTCTATGACATTACGTTTTACAATTCTCTTTTTCAAAAGTTTATAAATATAAAAAAGTAGGTACATAACCCCTACACTTAACATTATTTCGGAGGTTACCTATTTTTTTTGTGATGTGTTCCCTGAGTTTTGCAATGTACACATCATACCCATTCATTTGATAGACATCTTTCTTAACCTAAGGTCATCATTTCAGCCGTAAAACGTCCACTACTGAACACAGGCCTACCTCACGGATCTCCATAAGGGGCAGTTGCCAAACTTACCACGCTTGGCAGGCGGGTTGGCGAGCGCAGTATGGGATGTTGATACACGGAATGACGCTGCTGCCCATCATCCGGAGGTAGCTCTTAGCAGGCTCTTACTGCATCCACGGGCAAGACAGGAGGGGCAAAATTCTACAGCCGGCACCCACGGCAACCTAAGGTAATGTTGCATTATTTATTGATGGTTACTTGTCATCAAATCATGTTTTTCTGATTTTAAAGATATTTTAGTTTTAACAATATTTTTGTCAGGTTCCACAAAAGATAAAACATTTGCCAAGTTACCTCGTTAAGGGATAAGACAGAAAAGTTCCAACGAAAATCTGGGATTCTGGAAGCCATTGTGAATTTAAATTTGGGACATCAGTCTTTGACTAATTTTATATGACTTGCTGCAGGCATATTTTATGAGAGACGATTGTATAGAAGAAGAAGAAGAAGAAGAAAATCATTTATTTACCACACGCACATTACAGTATAAACACTAAGAAAATAAAAATTAAAATTACACATACAAACAAACAAACAAAGAACACAAATAAAACTCAACATTAAAATACGACATAGACGAAATAACAAGAAAATGACATATAGCAGACAGTTGTTATGTCTTATGGGAAAACGTTTATCATCATCATCATCTGAGCCGTAAGCCGTCCACTGTTCGAAACAGGCCTCCCTCATGGAACTCCAAATACTGATCATGATAGTTTGTTACCATACTCACCACGCTTGGCAGGCGGGTTGGCGAGCGCAGTACGGGATGTTCATACACGGATAGATGCTAAATATCTTCCGGAGATATCCCTTAGCAGATTCTTACTGCATCCACCAGTAGGAGAGGAAAGGTAACATTCTACTGCTGGCAACACACGGCACTTTCCATACCCTGTAAAAATAAATGTGAAAAAATAATTCTTCAATTTTCCAGAAAATTATGATGAAAATTTGTATGTACATGTAATACTCCCCGTATTGTAGAAAATGACATACCTATTTTATCAATTGCCAAACCAACCGCTTTTGTAGTAGTTTTGGGATATGTCAAAACGAAGGATCACTTCAGCCGTAAAACGTCCACTACTGAACACAGGCCTCCCTCGTGGATCTCCATGAGGGGTAGTTGCCATACTCACCACTCTTTGGCAGGCGGGTTGTTTGAAAGACGCTGCTGTCCATCTTCCGGAGATATACCTTAGCAGGCTCTTACTGCATCCATGGGCATGAGAGGGGGGGGGGGGGGGGTAAAATATTCTACTGCCCACGGCAAAATAATATTTTCGAAAAAAGAATAAATAATATTTTTAACGCGTTCATTTAAAGATATTTTTAATTACAGTGAGATAATTATAGCAGTACAGACTCACCGGATTCTTTGAAGCTGAGTCTACTTTAAGTTTAGAAGTTAAGCCATTTTCATTCATACTTTTCTAATGAGGTGCTCACAAGTTCAATTAAAGTTGGGCTAGCTTTTACTTCGGCTTTGATGGGCATTCAGTATAATTAACAAGTTCCATCTCTTATGCCGTGGGGTGTCGTAAAATGTTGCTCATCCTCTATTGCCCGCGGACGCAGTAAGAATGTCAAGGGATACCGTCGCTGTGTCGGAAGACATTCCTACTAATCTTATAATTATTAATAATCATAATCATTTATTCATAAATATAAACCTTAACAAAATATCACATATACATATGTATAGCGCAATTATCAAATTCTTACTAATTAAAAAACTATGTTACGGCAAGGTAAGGTCTAAGTGGTGCAACTGCAGTTCCGGTGCAACTGGTATAGGTGAAGAAACCCGCAAGGGGGAAAGGCTCCTACAGGAAGAGCACTTCCACGCGTTTCTTCTGTCCACGCCCAGCTTTCTCCATCCAGCTTCTGATATTTAAGCAAAGCCATAGTCAAAATGTTTACGACAAATACTGCGCTGCACTCCGTCATTAAAACATGAACCGCACGCTGCACACTGCATGATCCAAATGTTTGCAATCCATTTAACTGAGTTAGGTAAACGACAAGTAAGTGTCGATATGACTTTTATTCACAGCAGACTACAAACACGACTGTTATTTAAAATTTATTAAAACATATATGTATGAGTGCAGTGTAGGCCGCGCTAGCGATCGCACGTCTCACTGCATCGATCTGGATCACCTACATATTCGTGAGCCGTGCGGCTTTCTTCGTTGCACTTGTTCTGCCATGAGTTCCAACAAAGAACTCGTGGCAAGTGAACTCCTTGCGATCCTCCATGATCGCTTGGATGCCATGAAGTTGAAGTTAGAAGCTGCCGAAAATATCATCACCGACCTGCGTACCGAAGTTGCGACGTTGCGAAACTTTGCTGCGGTATTTGGGCCACTTGAGGCGTCTAACGTCACCGTACAGTGAGGCGGTTAATTAAACGCGTCAGCACTAAGTTTTGTGTCGATGTCGGGATCGCCGGCGGAATCACCGCGAGTCGGCGTGTGCACACCGGCCCCCGCGCCTGCGCTCGCGCCCCTCACCGCATCCTTCAAGCCATCACGTGTCACCTCAACCCCGGCACGTGATTTCGCAACCGTCGCCGCCAACCAAGAGAAGCCTAGGCGACAACCTGAAAAGGTTATCAATGGTTATCAATGGTATGGCTGCTCAAATAGGTTATCTAAACAAAAAATCAAAATTTGGAGAAACCAATTCAGTATAAGATTTGTTTTTCCAAATTTTGATTTTTTGTTTGGATAGAAACCTAGATACAGTACACAATATATGTACCTATTAGATCTAAAGTTTCATAGAAAGATCTATTACGACGCCACACCCACGTACGAGCGGTTGTATGAAAAATAAGTTGGATTGGGCCCTCTTAAAAGGCTTTCGCTCACGCCCATTGTGTATTCGAGAGTCGGAGACAAAGCCTTTGCGAAGTCCAGGTTACAACGTACTGTTTACCTGTTGTCCGTCACATTCGAGTAAAAGTAATTCGCTAGCGAGATAAGTAATTGTACTCTGAGTTCTTTTCCGTAGACTTGGAGTCGACATTACATAGAACTAGATGCTTTAATATCCGTTTTTGTAGGACATAAACAAGCTGAAAGGGGGTGATTCCGATCGCCCCAAGGGACAACTATAGATCTGCGACTTTTCAGAATAACTAAAATACATAAAAACCTTTTTTTTCCTTCTTAAACTACTTGCTGGCTGAAATCCCCTTTTAGGTTAGTACACATATTATATTATACCCTGTATATATAAGGCAATTAATTATCTATTAAAGTGTTTATGCCTCCCTCATAGATCTTCATGAGGGCCATACTCACCACGCTTGGCAGGCGGGTTGGCAAACGCAGTAGGTACGTGATATTGATACACTACAATCCACAGCAACGTACATTTAACGTGAGTAGAAAGCCCGCTTAACATTACCAGCTAATCTAGTCTTTGAGATTTAGAGCTTGCAACATAATTGTGCGTCTTTCCGTGTATGAACATCCCTTACTGCGCTCGCCAAACCGCCTGCTAAGCGTGGCGATTATGGCAACAACTTCTCGTGATCAGTACTTGGAGACCAGTCTATGTACAACAGTGGTCGTTCCGCGGCTATGATGATGATGATGGTCTGCAAGCTCCCTTTGTTGTTGAAGATTAGGTTTTTTGATCTTTTCAGTAATTTTCAGTAATTGAGGAAATTTTTGTGTTGGTATTTAAAATATCCAAGTTATATGAAAGAAATCAAATTACCTAAAAGTGAAGTAAAATTATTAAAATGTGGTTCTGTGTGGTGATCTAATTACTGATGGGAATATTTTTTTTAATTGTTTGGTATGCAAAACAGGCACAGCCATGAAAGATCAACGGAATACCTAAAAATAAGTACCTACTGGTAAAAGTAAGCTTTCTATAGATGGGGCAAATGGGCAAGATTATGCTGAGGCAACCCAGTTTCGGCTGCATGTCTGTATCATCATTTCAGCCGAAACGTCCACTACTGAACAAAGGCCTCCCTCATAGATCTACGTATGGAGTAGTTGCTCAGTCGCTTGGCAGGCGGGTGGGCGAGCTCAGTACGGGATGTTGATACACGGAAAGACGCTGCTGTCCATCTTCCGGAGGTAGCCCTTAGCAGGCTCTTACTGCATCCACGTGCATGAGAGAAGCGGTAACTTTCTACTACCGTCACCTTTAACCGCAATTTTTGTCCAAAGATAACTCTCGAACGGATATTTTGATGAAATTTAAAACGTTAGGAGATCAATACATCAAAATACAAATCGATTGTCGTATGGAATTTTTAATTTATCAGATAGTTTTTGAGATATATTTAAATCGATTTTCTTTGTCTGAGGATAATTCTTGAACGGTAGCGGGGGATTTTTTTTTTCAGATATGGGGAATTAATTATTTTTTTGTCAGAGGTGATCTCTTGAAAGGATCATCCGATTCCACATGAAATGAGATAGTTCGCTCATTTGGAATCAGTGTACATCTAAACACAGTGTTAACCGAACGTGGTGTGTGTTATTTTTCTCACGAAAGTTAGTGCAATATGATTGCACAATAATCCCGCATGCGCGGGAGCACCAACGGCCTCGTGGCAGACGTTGCCAAAAATGTCTACTCTGCCATCTTGAAACACTGGGTAGCTGTGCTGAAACCAGTGTCCTGCCTAGTGTCTCAATGATTTGTTTTCTTTTCTTATTTATTTTACTATTTCTTATTTTTTTTTTTATTTTTATATTATCTGTGGTTATTGCATTATTATTATTATTATTTTTTTGTGTAATTTTTTTCTTTTGTTCTATGGATCATGTGGTCTGAAATAAATGGTTTTTATTTATTTATTTATTTAAATAAATGGTAGCAATAACAGTTTGGTTTATAGAAAAAACCAGATTGCGACGATATTATTGTAAACGCACATATAAAGACAATGCCTCATTTTTGGTGTCAGTTAAACGATTTTAATCTTTGCATAAATTAAATTGTAAACATGAAATGATATTAAGGTAACTAATTACAGCTAAATTGTGTCGGAAAACATGTCACACAGTAAAACCCTTATTTCCCTAAGAACCAAATAATTTTCCCGTTCACCCCAAAGTAGGAGCATCTACATCTGGGCAGCCACACAATTTTCCACACCACATCAACAACCGAAAACAGACTTTATCGCTCTTGATATACAAAGTGTTTTGCCTTGAGCTCTGTGATATCACCGAGGTAAGTAGGCTCATTTTCGGTACGTAATGAACGACATTTTTCATCTGATTAAACTCGTTTTGTCCCGTGGTGGGTTACGTTCTTTTGTGACTTTATTTGCCTCTCGTTGCTGAGGAAAAAAAACGTTTATGGACTCTGGAACTATAAATAAATAGCGCAGTGTGTCTACCATGAGTTGTCACTGTTAGATCGCCTACCGTAACTACAGTAGTAATAGTACATTACTATGACATCCGTCAGATTTGTAACTCATGGAAACCAATTACAAGCAAACTAGCTGACCCGGTGCCCACTTCGTTGGGCGGTAATTTATAGCCTATGACACTCACAAATACTGTGGCTATTTATGTGTATTTGAAAATCAGTCCAGTAGATCCAGAAATTACCCCGTACAACCTCACAAACTCACAAACTTTACCTCTTTTTAATATTAAGTATAGATGAAGCTCAAACTGCAGTCGCTGTAGTATAGTTTACTGCGTATTTTAGTACCAAACTATCCGCTAGAGGCGCTCTGCAAGTTTCATACATTTTTAAACTACAGTCACAGGCGAGTATAGATAGTGAAAACACATGGTGGACTTACTGGACACTACACACAATTCATCTGCACCCAAAACTAAGCGAAGCTTGTATATGGAAACCAGATGATTGATAGAATACTTAAAAGAAATTAATTGGTTGAGGCGTGAGGTAGCGGAAATCCATTAAATTATTAGAATGAACCACAAATATTACGTTACAAACCTATATCTAATGTAAGTTCTTTGCATCTATTATGGATGCGACAGCTGGTAATCATGATGTACGGGACGCTGCAGTGCCTGGGACATTGTTAGATGGATTAGGCTTGCCCAGCACCTATACCCTCCTCTCAGCTTGGTCAGCTATTAGTCAGAAGAAAGAACAGGTCAATACGTCTGAAGCTAACTAAGCCGCGGGTTTCCTCACGATGTTTCCTTCACCAATATCTAATGAACGCTTGAAAAAACACTTAAAAAATAATTTGACACGTGTTTCGTCTCTCTACGAAGCATTTTCAGGAGAAATCGGCTCCCCGTTCGTCACGGAATTTTTGAATGTGCCTAGTGATGGTGAATGATGATGAAGTCAATGCCGTGGCCCAGCACGGCAATATAAGCCTATGTTCAGATGAACGCGCGGTGCCGCGCGGGTCATCTGAACAGTTCGATACAGGATTGTAGATCTAAAGCCGCGCGTCGCCGCGCGGTGCCGCGCGGTCATGTAAACAACAACATTGATCTGTTACAAACTCAAACCGCGCGCCGAGCCAACCGCGCGGTGCCGCGCGGTCATCTGAACATAGGCTAATGTTGCCTCTGCTCTCTTGCACGTGGATGCAGTAAGAACCTGCCAAGAGGTACCTGTGAAAGATAGGCAACAGCGTCATTCCGTGTATCAACATCCGGCTCTGCGCTCGCCAACCAAGCGTGGCAAGTATGTGTATATATATATATATATACATATACGTATATGCAACAACCCTCTCATGATCTTGGAGATTCATGAGGGAGGCCTATGTCCAGCAGTGGACGTGGACAGATAGTCCTACGGCTGATTTAATGAAGTTATAATATCTGGTTACTGGTTAGTAAGATGCCCACTTTTTTCAGCAATAGAGCTATAGAGATAATAACTTTTCAAACTCGTCTCGGCGTATTCTAAAACCTTCCAAGTCCAACAAGGATGTTGGCCGTAAGATTTTGCTCAGGGAATTGAGTGCTTACTGGTATATTATTCGTTCCAGAAGGATTAGTCCTTTGTAAGGGACAAGCGTTATTGTCATTTGAAAAAGTGTATATACTTATAGTTAGTTTATATACTTACTTACTTGCACTGGTTTTTACTAGATGTTGTAACTAGAAACGTTTCATTATCATCATCACCATCTCAGCTGTAGGAAGTCCACTGCTGAAAAAAGGCCTCCTACATGGATTACTACATACTGATCTCGAGGGGTTGTTGCCTTAGTCACTACGCTTGGCATGCGGGTTGGCGAGCGCAGTACGGTATGTTGATACACGAAAGACGCTGCTGCCCATCTTCCGGAGATATCTCTTAGCAGGCTCTTACTGCATCCACGAGCATGAGAGGAGGGGTAACATTCTACTGCCAGCACCCCACGGCAAATATTTTTAATTGGTTGATAAAATATAATAGAGTTTTATAAAATGATGGATACATTATTTTCCTTGTCTAAAAACACGGTTACTAATTTTTAACGTTGAAAATATGCTAAATCGCGTAAATAATTTTAATACTACTCATAAAAAAGCAAAGCGGATGCAATAGTGGTACTTGATCAGTGTTCTGTAAAGAAGTGTTCTAGTGTGCATCTATGATGTGAACTAGTTACGCGAATAATTATTTAAAATAACCGACTTCAATAAAAATATCTAAAATATTGCTGAAAATATGACTTTGGCATCCATCCACTGCACAATTAGTTTCGCGGTTTCGGCATCTAAAGGAACGAATTTAACGTGCGTGCGATCAAGCGGGCGTGTGGCAGCCTACTGCCGGCGTAACACCGACGGTACGCCAAGCGGTAGGCATTTAACGCGTGGCCTTGAACGAGTGACGGACGCCTGCCTCGACTTTTAATCCGAAGGTAGTTTGATACCGGCCGTGAACCAATGGATTTTTTATTTTTTAAAAATGTGTTGCTCACATTTAACAGGTGCTTAACGATAAAGGAAAACATCGTAAGGAAACCCGTGGCTTCTTCAGTTTCAGACGTATGACCCGTTTTTTCCTCTAATAACCGACTAAGCTAAGAGGATGGTATAAGTGCTGGGCAAGCCTAATCCTTACATTGTCCCAGGAACTGAAGCGTCTGAAGTGTCCCGTACACCACAAATACCAGTTACTGACGCTATATGAATTATCTAAAATAATTTAAAGGTCTTACTTGACGAACCCCAGTTCGTGATTAAATAATATAGATAAATTAGACCAAAATGATCACTTCAATAACGGAAATTACCCCAATAAGAGCGACACATCAGGTTCACTCTAGGAATTAATAAGTGATTCAAAAATCACTGATCACCTGTTTTTACATAAATCACTCAATTGTATCGCTTTGTTCACTTTAGAAGCCAGATGGATTCGTCGATTGTAAATACATATCTGTGCATAGAAAATTATATACAAAGAAATTGTCCCACAACAAGAATCGAATCTATAGCGTCTCAGCCGGTCAATAGAGCAAATGTGCTACGGAGGTCGTCTAGCCCGCAAAGATTGTTATAAAGTAATTTACAAAAACAACAAATTAACTTCTATTCTTACTTCTGTTCTCTTGCACTCGTAGGACTTCCAGTGCTGGACCAAATCCTCCCTCATTGATCACTAAGTACCGTTCATGAGGGATGGTTGCCATACTCAGCACGCTTGGTTGGCAGGTTGGCGAGCGCAGTACGGGATGTTGATACCGGAAAGATGCTGCTGCCCTTTTTCCGGAGGTTTACTTTGGCAGATTCTTACTGAATCCACGGGCAAGAAAGGAGGGGCCACATTCTACTACCGGCACTCCACGGCAAAAATAGTCCTTTGCATACCACACTTTGTGGACAATTGTTTTTGTCATTTGAAAAAGTGTATAAGTAGGCACTGATTTTTGATATTTCTTGTAACTGAAAGCGTAAGTAGTTCTCTTACTTGCCTTATTAAATTAATATTATATCGAAACCCAATCTGTCGGAAAAAACAGAATACGATGCAATATTTCACCCGGTAACAGAAGGTCTCACCTGGCCTTAAAAATGGCCGCCATGAATAATGTGCCATAATAAATTACACGTTATGTTACAAGGACAAATTAATTTGGTACAAAGCTGCGAGATAAACGTGAATAGGGTTACAATGCTTTGTCCTTCCGGTGATAAGATAATTAGAGGTTTATATTGTTTGTTTTTACGGTAGGGTGCCGGCAGTAGAATGTTGCCCTTACTCTCTGGTCCGCGGAGTAAGAATTTCCAGGGGGTAGCTCCGGAAGATTCTTACTGACTCCGCGGGCAACAGAGCGTCTTTCCGTGTATCCACATCCCTTACGCCGCTGACCAACCCGCCTGCCAAGCGTGTCGAGTATGGCAACAACGCTTTCATGAATGGGGAGATCCATGAGGGAGGCCATCAGTGGGAAGTGGGCTACGGCTGAGATCAATTCATTTATTCATTTCAAGAATAAAGTATAACAATAATCATGAAAAATAATTTAAAAACACTGCCTACATTTATGGTTTATTTTTATAATCTTGGCTACAGCAACTACACTAAGTGGTGAGACTTGAGTCGCAGGTGGTGACTTCCTTTTATGATGACAAGATAGCAAAGCTAGATCATGATTTTTCAAGTATCACTAGCTTATATAATACTAACAACATTATACTGAGATAAAATTATGTAAGCTCACATAATATCAAGGATAAGGTTCTTTTTATTAAAATTAATTATCAACAAGCTTAATTGGTAGGTACATAATTAAATAAATGAATATTCGTCTATATAAGGTGAACACAAGCTTACCGGAAATAATCGGCCGGCCAATAGTGTGGATATAAACATATTAAAGTTAAAAAAAAATACATAAAAAAATCTGAGAAAATCGTTTAAGTTAAAGTGACCAGTTGGTCGAAATAAGTATTTTACACTGTTGCATAAGACATCCCTAAGCGTATAAAGGTGCCTACAATCTTGATTTGAAGAAATATATATTTTTTAAATTATATTGTACGGAGAACCGCACGATAGGTAATGTCAACGAACTAGGTCAAACAGCTAAAAATTTTGTAAACGCACACATACAATAAGGTTGCACTTTATTACTACATTTACAGATAAGTTTAACTTAATAAAACCTTCAGTGTGAAACGAGCACTCGCGGGTTTCGTTCTCATCTACCCCGCTACCAAGCCCCTACATTTTGGTCCTTCGATTCGGATACTCATGACGATGAGTGGCAACGTATGAGTACACAAATATCTACTCTGAAAGAGCAAGAGGACGCACCACTCACAGTTCACGACATTCACCAGTTCGCAGTCATCTATACTATACTCGGACTGAGCGTCGTTGTACCGATCATATACATTCATATTCAGACGTTGGCGCAGTCATACCTCCTGCATCGCTCCTGCGGCCCCGACGGCGTCAGCGGCGGCGGCACCGGAGGCTGCAGACCACTTCGAGCTCAAGGATCTGGCTCCTGAGGGCCGAACACGACTACCATCCTCGTCATCGATACGATTGAACATTCCGTCAATCTAACAACAATGTACCTCGTGCAGTGATGAAATATTTAAGCATTCATATACTCACTTACCTACCTACTTAATTTATCATAATTTAAATATTTAAGCATTTTATACAAACATTTTACTTTTCCTTTTATTGTTTACATTTTTACATGATTTTATGTGCTTACGTATTTTTTGTTTTAATATATTTTATATTGTTTTATGTGACAGCTACTAGAAACTTTGATTAATTTGTTACCTATTTGGCCGGGAGAATGTACGGAGAACCGCACGATAGGTAATGTCAACGAACTAGGTCAAACAGCTAAGCATTTTGTTAACGCACACATACAATAAGGTTGTACTTTATTACTACATTTACAGATACGTTTAACTTAATAAAACCTTCAGTGTGAAACGAGCACTCGCGGGTTTCGTTCTCATCTACCCCGCTACAAGCCCCTACATATATTTATATAAAACTATCACAGATTATTTTAAGTGATTAACTGATCTAAACTCAGTTCAATAAAATCCAATTTAAGCATCAATAACTTTAAATTTAATTTGAATACCAATTAAATCACACACTCAAAAGTATTATACTAAATTACAATGTAAGTTTATTTATGCAATTCAGTCGGTATGTTTGTGTTGGTTTTATATCTGTGTCGGTGTATATGTGTATAAATGAAATATAGGTATATATGTATATTTGTAAGTAACGACTCCCCATGCGGTATTACAGTAAGTGAACAGGGAATTGCAAAGATAATTATTCATTTAATATCAGTTTTAAAAGACTGGTGATTTACACTATTCATTGTTAAGTTAACACGTTGGAAAACTATTTTCAACTAATAATTAACGTGAGTAGAAAACCCGTTTAACATAACAATTTATCATCAGCTTGCGATCTGCCACTCCTCTTAGGTGCCTAAACACATATATAAGTATAAGTGATGATGATGATTGATAAAATTGATTGATGATTAATAAATAAAATATAGGTAGGTATAACGTATTTGTAAAAAATTGATTGTATTGCAAACATCAAATACTTGGTCCCGTGTTTCTGTTATTAAATGAAAAGTCAACATTTATTCAGCTGCTGGAATAGGGAAAATATTGGGAAAATGAGCTCAGGGGACAAATATATACATAAATTTACATGTACAATTTGTACGGTTCTTTGTCACAATCGGTACACAATTATGTTATTGTATAAACCCATACTACGGTGAGATTTTTTCATAAAATCAGTATTTACATATTGAAGGTTGACTTATACGACACCGGATATGAAAAATCCGGAAAAAATATACTCATTAAAATTTGAGCTATATGCCTTATGTAGAAAAACTCAAACATAACCTTGCTTGCAAGATTTATAATCTTAGTGTGGTTTCTGCGTATACAGCATACGGCTGCTACTGTTCTTAGTCTTAAGTCTTTATTATAATGTCCTGCAATAATATTACAATTACAATTAGCCGTAAGTGGCCCACTGCTGGGCAAAGGCCTCCCCTCATCTCTCCATGCTTCTAGATATGATGCCCTATTGTATTGGTCGTCACGCCATCGCTTCTTCAGTCTGCCGCGGCGTCTTACCATGTCGGAGTTCCACTGAGTGATGATCTTAGCCCACAAATCTTTGGGCATGCGGCAAACATGACCAGCCAAGCTCCATTTCAGTTTTGCAACTTGGAACTGTAATAGACATGGATGACGCTACTCTCCTTCTCTAGACGGCGTCAAAAGAGTCTACACGGGCTTTTTAGTACATCTCTGAAGCGCTGCAATAACGCTTCAGGCCCAGGTACGATCGTGAGATCTTCTTCTACTTTTATGGCTTTTTGTGTTTGATTTTACATAATTCTGGCAGTGTCCATCATGGGTTTGCCATTTCCCTTTTGGTCACTAGCTATGTGACGAAATGACATATCATTTCGTTGCAAGTGTCCACCCCTCACGTGGAATAGATGGTCAGCTCGCACGTGGGGTTGGGCTTAAGAGGGGCTCGTTAGATCGTTTTAGTATAATTAGTCCAAAGTTAACATGACGTGTAGAGTCATATGACTGGCGGTAAGATTTAAAAAGCGTTATTTTCACGTCGGGCGAAGAAACAAAACACTTCCTGGCGATCATGTTGCCGACCACACACAATGACCTTCTCTGTGTCTCAAAATATCTGGGGTAGTAGTACTTTCCTCTGTTCGTACAATTACAGCTTTTTCCTTCAACAATATTAATAATAAATTCTGTCCCCTAGTCACATAAAAAGCCCTCGAAAACAGTAACTTAAAGAAGGATTTAGAGAACTGTAATGTATTAATTAAATCACTGAAGTGTATTCAACAATTTAACCCTGAAAAGCAGCGATGTTCATCACCTAGAAGCAATAAATTCGTTAAACAGATACTGAACCAATCAACTTCAAAAATAAGAACTTGTGATGTTGCAGTTCAAACTGAAAACCAATTAATGAATAGGGAACAAATAATTATGGTAAAAAAAAATAAAAAAAAAATTAAACTCACTGTAAAATCCAAGAATCAACACGCAAATAAAAGCCTTTTAAAAAAATTAAAAATATTAAAAAAGAAAATAAATAAACTGCAAAAACAGCTTGAAAACATCGAGAAGGATAAAATAAGAACACAATATAAAATTTTGGAGTGCGAAGAAATTAATAAAATTAAGACACGCAATGAAGCATCATCATCACATGGTATCCCAGATCTTGCAGAGAAAAAACATGTAAATATCTTTTCAGATCGCCTTGGAATGGGATTAGCAAAAATTATTTTAGATAAGTCTAATTCATTAGAGGTTATAAACAATTGTAAGCCAGGAGCAGAGGGCCAACGAATTCTGAGCAACTTTTTTCACCACACACAAAAGTTAAAAGAAAATGATTTGGCAGTATTACTGATCGGGCAATATTATGACCTAGAAACAAATACTCCATATATTGAAATTGTTAAGAATATAGTGAAAAATGACTCAAGAACTTTTAATATTTTAATTGTGAGTATGATTTATGACGGGAAGAACGACTATATGATCTATAAATTAAACTCTGAGTTGGCACGACTGGCTTCAATCACAGAAAATGTAAAATATTTAGAACTAAATACCACAGGTCGAAGAATAAGTAATAGCAAATATTACATAGCAGAAGAAATCATACAAGCAAGTCACAACTTCACTAGCTCTTCCTGCTTACACTTTATCAAGACAACCACAGACAAGTCAATTTTTCCGGAGACTGCCAGGAAGATAGTAAATGGTTAACGATAATTCACGCCAATGTGCAAAGCATAGGAAATAAGTATTTAGAGATTGAATTGTTTACAGAAAATAAAAATTTTGACGTTATCTGTCTAACAGAGACATGGGTAAATAATTTGAATATAAATTTAATGACAATTGAAGGCTACGATCTCGCATCATTTTACAATCGATTAATTTTTGAGCATGGGGGGACAGCAATTTTCATAAAAAAGGGTATTGAATATAAAACTAGACATGACATTGTTAAACTTAGCTTCGAAATGAACTGTGAAGTGGCTGCAATAGAAATTAAATTTTGTAAATTATTAGTTATTTGTGTATATAGACCAAATTATGATTTTTTAATATTTGAAGATGTTTTAACAAAGATCTTAGAAAAAACGAGTAGAGAAGGAAAAAAAATTGTCATAGCTGGAGATTTCAATCTAAATGTAATGCAGGACAATAAATATAATAAAAAAGAGGTTCTTAAATTTCTTAAACTGTTAGATGAATTTAATTGTAAAACTGTATTAAAAGAACCAACACGCATACACAAAAAATCTGCAACTTGTATAGATAATTTTATTTTAAATGATGATGCTAATTTCAAATATCATATAGGAAAAGTTTTAGATGTCAAATTGTCCGATCACAATGTCATTCTCCTGCATTATAAATTAAATAGTAAGAAACTTAAAATTTTGCAGGAAAAGATTTTAAACAGAGTTATGTCTCGTAATAACAAAGCTTATTTTCACTACCTGTTTTGCAGAGATTATCAATTTGTATATAATTCTGTTAATAAAGCCTGCGATGCAGATCAGAAAATGAACATATTAATGGAACATTTAAAATTCTGTTATTACACGGCTTTTCCATTGAAATCAAAGGTAATCAACAATAACATAAAAACTAAATTAAGCACTCGAGGTATAGAGAAGTCAAAACATAATATTAGAAAATTAGAGATATTGCAAAGTAGTTATCCATGTAAGACAACTAAACTTAAAATAAAATTAAGCAAAAAAATCTTTAAAAAAGTTCTGTCCACAGCCAAAAAATTAACTAATGCTACACGAATACAAAGATCAGTTAATAAAACCAAGATGGCATGGAAGGTAGTAAAAGAACAGGAAAATAAAAATTTAAACAATCAGACACAAAAACTTAAAAAAATCCGTATTGGTAATGGACAAATTTGTACAGAAAGTAAGGACATAGCAAATAATTTTAACATTTTTTTTTAACAGTATTGCCCACAGCCTTACAAAGAATATAGAAGTAAAGGTAGAAAACTGTGATTTTTACTTAGGTATCCCACCAAGCAGTATTATACAGTTCCCTAAAATATCCGTCTCAGAATTTAGAAAAATAATTAAAAATGTTAAAAGTAAACCATCTAAAGACATATTCGATATGGACACTAAAACGATTAAGGAATTGATTTTATTTAATGATGATCTGTTTAAAATAACTTTGAAAATTTTTAATGCTTGTATCTTGGAAGGTGTTTTTCCTGACATTCTAAAAATGGGAAAAATAGTCCCACTTTACAAAAAGGGTGAAGTTATGGAAATTTCAAATTACAGGCCAGTGTGTATCTTACCAGTTTTTTCAAAGTTCTTGGAAAGTGCTATTAAATCTAGAATGACGACATATTTCGAATCAAATAAATTATTTACAGATAGTCAATATGGATTTAGAAAAAAAAAATCAACGGAAATGGCTATTAGAAACACGGTATATTACATTTTAGACGCATTGGATGAGTCGCAGAAAGTATCTAGTATTTTCTGTGACTTATCTAAGGCATTCGACTGTTTGCAACATGACATTCTTATTCATAAACTTGATTTTTATGGATTTAAAGGGAGGGAACTAGAAATTTTAAAATCTTATCTTAAAAATAGAATTCAAACGGTTAGTATTAATAATATAAACTCTGATTTAGAAGTTAGTAACATAGGAGTTCCACAAGGTTCCATTCTAGGTCCACTACTATTTTTAATTTATGTGAACGACATTACACACTCTTTACCGGATTGGGCTTTAGTGACTCTTTTTGCAGATGATACGCATGTTGGAATTAAGAATAAAAGAGTCGAGGTAGTCGAAGAACAAACCGATCTGATTATCCGATTGTTGGGAAAGTGGTTTGAAAGTAATGGTATCATTCTAAACGCTGATAAGACGACTATTTTGAGATACACAAGTAAAAGGAAGTCCAAAAATGATAACATAAAAGAAGTAAGATTCTTAGGGTGTACTTTGGATTCCACTCTTTGCTATGACAGCCATATAGATAACATATGCAAGAGGTTGGTCAGTGCGAATTATGTTTTGTTTAAACTCAAACCTATAATTGATCAAAAAACCCTTATTTCTGTTTATTATGCCTATTGTCACTCCATAATCAGCTACTCTGTAACGATTTGGGGAAATGCGTCTCACATAGAAAAAGTTCTAATTTGCCAAAAAAGATCTATAAGAATAATACATGGCTTGCATAGATTAACTTCAGCTAGAGCGTACTTCAAAAAAGCTAAAATTTTGACGGTGATATCACTTTACATTTTTAACTGTCTTTTAGAAATTCACTTAGATAAGGACAAATTTTCTATGAAAAAGCAAAAGCACAACTATAATACACGAAATAAAGAGAAACTACATATACCCCGAACGCGACTTGTCAAGACAAAAAATCAAGGACTTTGCATTAAGCTTCAAATGTACAATAAGTTACCTCTACAAATTACTCAGCTGCCTTTCAATGAATTCAAATCAATTCTAAAATGTTTCTTTGAGTGTCATCCATTTTATCATATCAATGAATATATGAGTTGTACATTTTCTGATCTCTACGCACATAAAAAAATATGTTCCCACTGTTTACCCTGATGTTTATAATTAGGTTATGTTGTATTTTTGATGAAATTAATTTGTATTTTTTATGACTTGCCAATGTTATGAAATGTAACGGAATGGTTAATAAATGAATACTGAATACTGAATACTGAAAGCTTAAGTAACGCACGGGCCATGGAAAATTACCCAAGGTACGGCTTAGATATTGCCGTGGGGTGCCGGCAGTAGAATGTTGCGCTTACTCGCTTGCCCGTAGATGCAATATAATATAATCTGCCAAGGGATACCACCGAAAGATGGGCAGCTGCGTCTCACGTTGTATCAACAACAGGTCTTGCGCTCGCCAACTCGCCAAGTGTGGTGAGTATGGCAGAATCCTCTCATGATCAGTACTTGGAGATCCACGTAGGATTCTATGTCCAGCAGAGGACATCCCACGGCTGAGATGATAATGATGAAGATGACTAGCAGTTCATGACATTTGGTTTAGCTTCTCGTTAGCCGTACTTAATTTTTTTTTGTTTTTTCATAAATCTAGGGCCATGATTAGTATAGGGGTGTAATAAAAGGCCCACTATTGCTCTTGGTTGGAAGAAAAATGAACACAGGGTCTAGTTTGGCTATAGTTGTGAAATTCAGACTGAACTTTTTTTTTTAACTAAAATTTTACAAAAGTCCAAATAACTTTTGAACCAATGAATATCGTAGAACATACATGGGGGTCAAATCGATGGGTACTGAGGTCCCCCAAGCTTCCAAAGTGGAGAGGCATTCCTCGTAGCGCACCCAGGTGAACCGCACCAAAGTACTTCCACATAGCGCACCCGTTTTGGTGCGATTTATTTGGTGGATCGTGATTAAATATTTTTTTTAATTAGCTAACATTCAAAAGGGAAATTTTATATTCAAAGAGCAGGTAACCCTATAAAATTAGATGAAAACAACCCCATCACTAGACCCTACAATGTTATTGGTGCGCAACGAGGAATAAAAACTTAACATTTAAGTATACCTACTGAATGAATGGCAGCAAAACGGGTGCGCTATGTGGAAGTACTTTGGTGCGGTTCATCTGGGTGCGCTACGAGGAATGCCTCGATGTGAATCATCGGTAGCTTGGGGGAAGCCCAGAACCCTTTAAATTACACCACGTTCATAAAATATACATAGGTATATACTACCATACGGTAGTAGAAGATACTTCTCTGTTCATACAAACACCGCCTTCATCTTCAATAATCTTAATATGATGCTTTGCTCCTTGTCACATAAAAGTGTAAGTAATGCATGGGTAATGGAAAACGACCCAAGATACGGGCCGTTATAACCTCATTTCCACAACAGCATGGCCCATATTTCATCGCATTACGGACCCTATTAAACTGCTGTAATAGTCTTTTTATGGATGGCAGTTTTATCTGAGAGGCTACTGACAGTATTCTAGTTACAGCCTTGTACTCCTAGCAGCCTTGTAAGTCAGCCCTCTTACAAGATTGTTGACCGGTGTCATTGATCATCTAGTGCGAATAGCGCGTATCTTGTTGCACAGCATCGGATTATTAAATTCGTGAAACGCGCAGTTTAGGCCGCTGCACGCGATCGAGAAGACGCTCATCGCTAATGAGCTTCTGGCGTTCATCCAGAACGCCATCGACAACAGCATTGCCCATATTTCATCGCATTATGGACCCAATTACACTGCTCTTTAAGTATGGCACTTTTAACAGAGAGGCTACTGACAGCATTCTGATTACTTGCAGACTTGTTCATAGTTGTTACAAACACATTTTATGTTTGATTTTTTTAAAATTCTTACGAGGAATTCATGCTCAAAAATTTAAAATTAAAATAGCTCATCATCTCTGCTGCCCACGTCCATAGCTGGACAAAGGCTTCCCTCATGAATCTCCAAGATCATGAGGGGTTGCTGCCATTGGTAATTACCATGTTTGGCAGGCGGGTACTGTAAGAGGAGTGGTATGTACACCCAAATTTCAATCCAAAGTTCACAAAGTTCGAGACCGGCCGCGCACCAATGGATTTTTATTTCTTGGTAAATTGATGTGCATAATTAACACGTTCTTTGACGGTGCAGGAAACATCAATCAATCAAATAATTTCATGAGTCAAATCACATCGTGAGGAAACCCGCGGTTTAGTTGGCTTCAGACGTGCTTTTCTAATATACTTAGCTATAGCTGACTGAGCTGAGCTGAGCTGAAAGGATGGTATAGGTGCTGGGCAAGCCTAATCCATTTTACAATGCACTGCAGCGTCCCGTACAGCATGATTACCAGTTGCTAACGCTGTAAAAAATAATCATCTATAATATACATATGTATGCAAAGGCCTTACTTCAAAAGGTTACAATGTGTTTAAAATTAAAAGAAGTCGAATAATAATATTGTACCTACCTACCGTTTTAAATTTTCATTATTCAGAATAATAAAATTAATTACCAACACATCTGGAATCTGGTATAATTTTTTGCGTAAAACTAACGCCCGTTTGGTAGGTTTAAAATAAAACAACAATACTTATCATTATAAAGAGTTTTATTAAATTAAACCTTAGAAAAGTTAAATTTTAAAATAATAATAAAAATAACAAGGTCTAAATACTCTATAACGTTATATTTATCTTATCGCTATAATCGACAATATTTACACTAGGTACCGTTAAAGTATATATTTCTGTATTTAAAAAAACTAGATAATGAAAGATTTGCTTTATTTTACGCAGCTAAACAACTAAGTAACTAATCGTTCGCTCCGAACTTAGAACGTGCGAGATTTACTTCTTTCAATTAAGTCTCACTGCAACCCCGAAAATTCGGTTTGATTCTTACATTTCAAATTCTTAGAAAGATCGTCCGTCTGTTCAGGAATTGTCCTGGGACAAAGAAGACCCATTAAGCCCCCGTATCTCAAAAACTTCCCCATCATTTATTTATTTTATCTGTTCAAGAGTGATACTCGGACAGAAAAACGACAAACTTTGTGCCGAAACCCCGCCATTAGTGGCTAAGAAATTCGTTCGTTTCGCTCACTCGTTCGAATAAATATTTGTTAAGTAATATTATATTTGTTATGTAAGTTTATGTGTGTTACAATACTTCAAATAATAATAATCCACCTATCCGTTTTCGGCTGCAGTGACTTGGCTTTCTTTAGTTTGTTTTACCTATTTAGAGACTTCGGTGATGACTTATGTACCCGACCTTTGCGCTAAACGTACGGAAGCAAACATCGCAAGTTAGGGTACCATTAACGTAGGTAGTTACTTCAAAGATAAAGAGATAAAGATAATTTATTTGCGGAAACATGTGTAAATAAGTTGACAATATATTCTTGACCACTATTCCAAAACAGTATACAAAAAAATATAGAAAAAGGTACGCTTACTTACCTTCTATAGATTAATTACTTACAACCAAATAGCTTAGTAAATTAATAAAACATAATAATGATTAAATTATTTCAGAAGGTGAGTATATTGATAACTGGTGGACAAGTTGATAAGTTGATGTGTCGTTGGGGAACGACTTGACAAATCTATTATTGAAGAAGCTTTGGGGAATTTCGTAAACTTCTTGATACCATATTAAAAACGGTATAAAATAACCATAAAAAACTACCTAGATGTCTAAGTTTGACAAATTAACGCGGTTTGAAGCGGTGAAACTTTAAAATACGCAATATTGCGCTTGTGTAAGTGTGCAAGGAAGACCAGCGCTGTGGCGCGATTTATTGTGCCACAGCATTTGCTGAGTAGTGGCCATTTTTGTTAACGTATTTTTAGGTGACTACTAAGTGTTTGATTTCATGTACCTACGAATTGTTTGTGTGTACATTTTGCTTTGTAACATCCCGCACTGCGCTCGCCAACCATGAGACAGGCCCTTGTCCAATACCTAGTGGACGTTATACAGCTGAAAAGATGATGATGATTCGTACACTCTTGGACAAAGGCCTTCCCAAATCTGCTCTACAAACCTGTGTTCGTCTTGTCGTATCCAGCGTCTGCCAGCGACCGTACGCAGATAATCACTCTATCTTGCTGGGGCGCCCCATATATCTCGGGTCAGGGTATTTTGTATATAAAGTGAAAGAGGTTTCTTCTTCGCTTAAAAAAATTATGTAGCTAAGAAATTAAATTATATGTATTATGTCTTCAGTTTAAATGTGTGTTTTACTTGTAAAGTGATAATCGACGTAGATTTTTGCTCTAATGAATAAACACTTATTGACTTTGACTTTATGATATGTATTATTAAGTTGATGTGAAAGGTTGTCTGGAAGAAATCGCTTCTAAGCGATAAGACCGGCCATTGTACCAATCTTCTTTTTTTTTCTGTATTATTTTGTTAAGGTGTGCAATAAAGTGTTTTGTACTGTATTGTATATTTACAATGCCGTGGGGTGCCGACAGTAGAATGTTGCCTCTGCTCTCTTGCCCTTGGATGCAGTGAGAATCAGCCAAGGGATACCACCGGAAGATGGGCAGCGGCGTCTTTCCGTGTATCAACACCCCGTGCTGCACTCGTCAATCCGCCTGCCAAGCGTAGTGAGTATGGCAACTACTCCTCGTGGAGATCCATGAGGGAGGCCTGTGTCCAGTAGTGGACGTGGACAATTAAAAAAAAAATCTATCAACCATCCGGTTTCCACAGTACAAGCTTTGCTTAGTTTGCGGCTTGATGGTGCTTCGTGACGTGTCCAGCATCATTTATTTAGAATTGAGTTTTGCCTCAAACTGGCAGGTTCTTGATGAAGGTATACATATTCATGAAGCTAACCTAAGGATTAAGATTCTTCGCAGCGTCGCCTCCGTTAAAGACAGGCTGTTAGATTCCTGTAGGTCTACTAAGAGCTTTCACAATCTATACTCGCTAGCGACTGTAGTTAAATAATGTATGAAAACTTGTAAGGCGCCTCTAGCGGATAGTTTGGTACTAAAATACGCAGTAAACTATACCACAGCGACTGTAGTTTGGGCTTTATTTGCTTAGAATTTGGTACAGTCAAGGTCAAAAATATGTATACACCACAGAGTGACAAAAAGCGTAGTCATCTGAATGGTCATAAATTCGGCAAAATAAAAATGTACCTAAATTTGTATACATACTTTGAGAGATAACTATGTAAACAACAGTTGCAATAATATGTCCTCATTTATTTAAACATAAACTTAGATACACCATAAGTTCAAAAATATATACACTATAATGTGTCACTTTTGAATTTTTAATTTCATTTGACTTCCCGTATCATTGTGTAGGTGAAAATGTATCGCATTAGCGATCATTTAAAACACAGGATTGTTGCCTTATGCGAGGAGGGTGTATCCGTGTCTGATATAGCTGACGAATTGGGCATCACGGTAAGAAAAATGTTATGTAACTAGAACTTACCGCCGAAAATGTCACTTTATTTTAGCTTTAGAATACTTCGTCATAGATAATACGAATAATTTTCCATTTCAGTGAAAAACAGTTTATATATGGAAGCAAAGATACGGGTATATAGACATATTAGATCAGGTACTCCTTCCAACAGGTCCTACATACTTTGGAAATTGACATATCAAATTCGTCCATACATAATGCGACACTAGTGCAGCAGTGGATTAACTAGCATGAGGACCTTCATTTAATAAAGATGCCCCCAAAAAGTCCGGACATAAACCCAATTGAAAACTTGTGGGGCCTTGGCCCGGTTCAAAACTGGGACTCTTCAGTTGTGAGAACCACTGAAAATTTAAGAAATCACGCAAAGGAGATTTGGGATTTGTTTATAGGTACAGATATATGTTTAAACATGGTAAACTATATGAAAGACCGACTAGACGCGGTTATTGAAGCTGACGGAGGAGATACTCGCTATTGAGTAATTTTTGTTTCAAAATGGAGGACAAATATTAGAATTATTATTTTCCACTTAAGTTTAAGGAGTTACGTTTTTTAGTTATTTATTACAGTTATTTTAATTAAATATTTGCCTTTTATTAAAAATACGTAAAAAAACAGAAAATAGGGTAAATCGCCAATTACTGGCCACCTTTCATAACTGGCCCCATCATACTAATAATACAATCTGTTCACGTACAGAATTCATTTTCAGTTTAAGGTGTTATTGACTTGGCCAGTCAACCCTTCAATAACTGTCGAAACCACGATAAACGAGAATAAAACGAATGAAGTAGGTGCACATAGTTCATGTTTAGTATGACGTCACGCCAATAACGTCGTGACAGATCAAAACATGAGACAAACATATGCAATGACAAGTCTGCACTGTTTTCGTGAATTGTCAAAACATTCTATTCAAATTTGTTTCGTGTGACAAGACCGTAAAGTTGATTTTCGCTGATTTATATTTTGTATACATATTTTCGTAGCAGTTACTGAATCTATCTTTAATGACATAAATATGACTACAATATTTTGCATCATTTGCAGGATACTTATTACGTAATTTTGATTGCATACAAGTTTTTTAACTTGCCTTATACATATTTATGTGGCCATTGCAGTTTGCATATTTATTAGTATTTGGAGGAGTACATATCTTTTGATTTTTTTATGATTACTTTACTTTTACAACATTACTTGCATATATATCTTTGACCTTGACTGTACCATGAGTAACAAATCTGACTGATGTCAAAGCAACGGCATACTTTACTTAAATATTACTACTGTAGTAACGGCAGCTGATCTAACAGTGACAACACATGGTAAACACACTGGATGAGCTCGGAATGAATAAATCTGGTTTTGGGCTGATTCATGCGGAACGACTAAAGACCCATTTAGAGGCAGGCTGAAACTATCTACACCATTACGGCATATTTAAATGAATTGCTAATGAAAATTGCTATTCAGGGTTGTCTTACATTACAACAAAACAACTGTTTTAGATTCACCGCTGTTCAACGTCAATTTTGTATTAGCAATGATCGTGAGATTTACGCCTGTAGGAAACCTTTTGCGAGATACGTAGGTAATCAGCCTATAAGAATTAGGTTGAAAGTGGGCGAGTACGTCCAAAGCCGCAGGATTTCTGAAAGACTTTTTATACGACTTAATGACGAGACAAGCCGAAGGCCCCCCTCCGATGTTAAGTAACTGAAATACCGCAGTGATGACGTTCACGTGAACAATGCTGCATTGCAGCGCGCCCGTCACCCTTAGTCATAGAGTTGTAAGGTCTCATGTGCCCGTAATTTCACCGGCCCCCTTACCCTTCAAACCGGAACCCAGCAATTTAGATAGATATTACTGCTTGACGATAAAAAAGGTATGGTGGTAGTAGTAATTCCATGAATAAACTCTTTACAAAAAGTTCTACTACTACTGAGAGATTCATTATTTTTGATTCTTTCACAGTTAAAGCAGGCGTTAAAGCAAGTGTGTAGTAGCTAGGAGTATGTACAATAAATTTCCTTTTGAATTAATGCAGCTACCTGTAGACAAATTTAAAAATAAATTAAAAATTGTAATGTTAAACGGGCTTTCTACTCACGTTAATTATACGACGAACATAGGTTTCCAACGTGTTCAGTTTCTCCTAGTTTAGTGCAGCGCGAGCGCGCGAGAAGGAAGGAGAAGGCGCCGCGTAAGACTCTATTCCCTGATGAAAGTGCCTCTGGGAGGAACTGAACACGTTGGAAACCTATTTTCGACGTACAATTAACACGAAAATGTTTAATGTTTCGAAAGTAAATTAAAAATGTTTTTTCAGTGTCATCTGTTTTATAGTGTCGAGGAGTATAGTATGAGCTCTTCATTTCAAGATATTAAGTAGAAAACGTATGTTTTGTTTGTTCCTAAGTGTATTAATATGTGGTTAATGACTATGTTCGTAATTATCTGTGTATATTATAACTTGCCTGTTATGTCATAAACAAAAAATGGTAAATATGTATATGAAACTGAAACTGTTACTTTTACCACCTATAATCTTTACAGAACCTAGGCCTGTTGATATGTTGTCGAGCGGAGCGGGTACGCAAACGGGATAGAGTCACGTGCCATTCCACAGGTAACTGAATTACATAGAAATTATTGCAATAATTGTTTTCTAATGACTCACACAATGAACAAAATCTGTTTTAGTTATTAATTAACTACCAACTTATTGAAGTTTTATACTAACCAGATGGGCCATGTTATCTAAATAGATAAATTTATCGTTATTATTAAGTACTTCAATATTTATGTAATTTGTACTCAAAATCAAATAAAGAAACGCAACGCCATCAAAAATCTTAAGAGTCTTAAAACTAAACCTACTCATATATTAACGTTTGAAAGAACCAGCCATTGCAGCTCACCTTACGACACCGCTTTCTACGCTTCTGCATTTGAATTGGTGTCTTGAGGTACGTTTATATCTACAGACATCGAGCGTGCCAGACACGTACTGTGTCAGACAAGATAACATTTATCCATACACTGAGTATCTATTTCTTTTTTATTTGATTAAATGACGAGAAAAGCTCAAGGCCCACTTGATGTAAAGCAGTAATCTCTTCCTATTACAATTACAATACCGCGGTAATAACGTTCATTAAGCACGTGACCAACGCTGTAAACATTACTGCTTTGCGGCAGAAATAGATACGGTGGTAGTACTACCCCGGATGAACTCTTCACAAAAAATTCTAATACTCTATCTATCGTAACACGGTCGCACAGACGCCGACAGACAAAATGATAATATAGAATAATATTATTTTGTCAGCTACGGCACTTGCCTGGCACTCTCGATGTCTGAATATATGAACGGACCTATGATAGTGTAATTATAAACGTAATTTCGTTAAAAACTACAAAACCACAACAACATCATCAAAAATAAATATATATTTTTGCAAGCGATTACCAGACACGTCGGCTTAAACCTTCAGATCCCGAATAACCACTTAGTTAATGAGGGTCGCTTTTGAGCTGCGATATCAAAACTTTGTGGTCAGTTTGGTAAGAAACACAACTTTGTTTGATACTTTAAACTGTTTTGTACAAGGTTTTGCAAGAAATATTACTTTCACAGTTATTTACACAAGAACATATTGTTTCCAGTTTAACACTATCAGTTCTAAGCGAGTATTTAATGACTTTCTTACACACTATAGTTTCCTCAAGATATACTGTTTTTCGGACCCACCTTGTTCCCCATACAATGTTATGAACGAAGTTAACTTTTGTATTGTACTAGCTTTTGCCCGCCGACTTCGTCCGCGTGGGAGTCATAAAACGTAAAATCCCCTTTTTCACGCAGAGCCACTTTGATTCGAAAATATAAATCCCATTTATTCACTATCCCGTGGGAATTTCGAAAAATCCCCTCTTAGTGCACCTCTAGGATACTCAAGGTATACATATGTGTGCCAAATTTCAAGTCTTTCGGTCCAGAGGTTTAGGCTGTGCGTTGATATATCAGTCAGTCAGTCAGTGAGTCAGGACTTTGAATTTTATATATATAGATGAAATTAATGCTATGTAATTTTAAAACAGTTACAAATATGTCAATAAACTGTCTTGTTATTTAATAACGCTTATATCAACCAAGCCACCCGTCCACCTTTCTCCCTCGGCTCAGCTGGGCCCGGTGATATGTTGTCAAGCGGAGCGGACGCGCAGGCGGCAGCGGGCGCCTCGCTCACTCGCCGCCGAGTCAGCGAGCGCGCCGGTTCGCGTCAGGAGGTGTAGTCGATCCGTGCGCAGATAGCTGCGCTGAGCAGAGTGGCCGCCGCTAGTGCAATCTGCACGAACGCGATGACGACGAGATCCCGGGAGGAGGGAGCGGAGTCTTCTTCTGATGGGCCATCACTGAGGAACAAAGGTGTTTTTTATTTTAATGTGATGATTCCGCCGTGGGGTGCCGGCAGTAGAATGATACCCCTCCTCTCATGCCCATGGATGCGGTAAGAGCCTTCTAAGGGATACCTCCGGATGGGCAGCAGCGTCTATCCGTGTATCAACATCCTATACCGCGCTCACCAACCCGCCTGCCAAGCGTGGTGAGAATGGCAACTACCCCTCATGGAGATCCATGAGGGAGGCCTGTGTTCATCAATGGACGTTTTATGGCTGAAATGATGAATGCGATGATACGTGTTGTAATAAATGAGTAGTTGTAGAACTTTTTGCGAAGAGTTCTCCTCCGAATGGCCTACCGAATCGTTCCTACTCATAATTTCATCTTAATGATACCCAAACTCCTGAGTGATACCCAAACTCTATACCTTAGTCAAAATTTGTAACTTGGCCGTTCCTAACGAATTTTGGTGATCATTGTGCTAGACCCAGGTGTTTTTTTATCTAGGATCGGCAAATAAAATTCACTAATTCATAGAAAGAAAGCCGTAAACATTTATTGCTATCCTACCTATATTCAAGATAATATACCCAACACCTGTGAAATCTCATAACATAGCCAAATAACTCATGCTTATTTTGGTCGCAAATATTTCTAAGGCAATTTCTACGAATGTTTCATTTTGTGTGAAAGAACCTTCAGCTTAAGTTACGTTAATATTAAATGACATTCGTTACATTCATAAATATTAATTCTGTACTATTGTATACAGAGCTCATTTTGTATTCAGATATATTTATCTTAGGTTTGGAGTTAACCTTACTTAGGAATAAAATCGGGAAAAGTAATAGTACACCAGGGAAATTGAACCTTCTCTACATAGACATAAAGATTTGATTCGATATCGCTACCTTATTTCTTGAGGACAGTAATAGGGCATGGTGGTAATATTTTCGTTCATCTCCGACTGTCATAAATCTTTGGTTAGACTTGGTAAGACTATGGATGGTATATTATTTAAGAAATGTTTCAAAGGGTATAAAACATTTTAGGTGTAAAGCATTTTCATATTATGTTTTTATATGCCATTCCTACTATAGGGGGTACATACCGACTTTCGATCCGAAGGTCGTAGGTTCGATACCGGCCGTGCATCAATGGATGTTTCTTTCTTGAAAAATTTATGTGCACACTTAACACTTACTTAGCTTAGCTTTAACGGTGAAGGAAACATCGTGAGGAAACCCGCGGCTTAGTTAGCTTCAGACGTATTGATCTGTTCTTTCCTCTGAATAATAGCTGACTAAGCTGAGAGGATGGTATAGGTGCTGGGCAAGCCTAATCCATCTTACAATGTTCCAGGCACTGCAGCGTCCCGTACAGCATGATTACCAGTTGCTGACGCTGTATAAATCATCTACATATAATAGATGTAAAGGCCTACTACAGGAATGATAAAAGCTGGCAATAACGCTCACATTGGGTCTTTGGCATCACATGGCATCTTTCTCGGTGCAGGTGCAAAGTACATACCTCTAGACAACACTCTGACCGCAATGTTACTTATTTATAGTGATGACAAATTATTAACATTGTCGCTCTCATCTGTTCTCATTCTTATATTGTTTACGTTTTGGCGGTGTCCACAGCTGTTTTTTTTTCTGTGAGGCTATCTAACTTATTGGCATGAGTTTTCTTAGTAAGATGCATAATTGAGTTAGACCTACGAAACGACATCGCATCAAGCACTTCCCATAAATCCCCTTGCAAAAGGTGTGACAGTTTTAGGTGTAAACGGTACAACATTTCGTTTGTGTCCGCTAACTTACGTCGGTAATCCGAAACAAGTCGGCGAAGAACCCTCAAGTTGGTCGCGTGTAAAAACTTTGTTGTTCCTTTATTTGTTCCTTTAAACACACTTAATCGTACTTGATGTTAAGCTACAATTTCATTAAAAAAAACTCATCAGTCCGGTGCTTTGCACGCTTGATAACAGTCGTATCACACTGTGCAGTGGAATTTAAAAAATTCAGGTGCGCGTTGCTAAAGGCCACCGTCCACCGTAGCTATGGGCTCTAAACCGCTCATAGTAAGCGAGTTTCTGGCGTTCGCTATTTACGCCATCGACACAATGGATGAGGTGAGCATCACTCAAATCTGCAAGTCCAACTTTACTGAGGAGGATGTCAGCAGTGGAAAGGCTCTCTTGTTCCGGACACTTGGAAAGACCGACCGAATGCTGTCACGCCGAAGAGACGGAGGCGAGAAAAGTATCCAGGATGTGATAACCATCCTAAAGGAAACGGAGCCCGATGAAATACCCGACTTCGTCGCGAAGGAGCTGCGTAAGCTGCCGTGACGTTCAATCACGTCGACGTGACCAGGCTACTAAAAGACGTCACTTCGTTGAAGGCAAGCTTGGCTGATGTCCTGTTGAAGTTAGAGGTCTCGCAGAACACCATTAGCGAGCTTAAGTCTGAAGTAGCGTTATTACATAGCGCTGCTTCAGTGGACAAGTCGCCCGAGATTTCAAAGGTCAACATTCGTGGAGGATAATTAAACGCATCGGCGACATCGTTCGAGTCAGCGTTCTTGAAAGCTGACACCTACTCCATCAGTACACCGTGCCCTCCTCGCCCGTCCCCCGCCTCTCCGCTCGTGGGAACGACACGTGCGCCAGCGCCTACTACCCCCGCGCGCGCTTACGCTACCACTGCCGCCACAAGCTGCCAGCCCGCTGCCCCTGCGCCGCCGGCAACGACAGCTCAATCTAAGAAGGGGACAAAGAAACAGCTCGTCAGAGAAAACCATAATACTGAAGGATTCACTGAGGTGGTGCGCAGAAAGAAGCCTTGCAGCCGGAACGAGTGTGGCGCCGCGCCGACCGGAAACTACTTGTTGCGCCCGGTCGTGCCTACGACGCTGATGTACGTGTCTAGGCTTCACTATACCACAAAGGTAGAAGAGATCGTGGAATATAGAGTTTAGAAAAACTAGATTTTTAAAATTGTTAGTCAATAAAAAAACTGACTTTAATTTTAAAGGAGATTATAAAAAAATATTCAAAATTTGTAAAATTTTACCAGTTAGTTTAAAAAGTAAATATTTGATACCCATATATAATTATGATAATAAGGATATATACCTACAGCCTGTAATACATAGTCATGGAACCAGATCTATATCTGAGGGTTTTGAATTATATAGTGCCTAAAATTAATAACTATTATGGTAACAGAACATTCAAAAAATGCTTACCTTATTTGATAAATAGCTCACCCCAGGATGTAAGACAGGAACCTGATAAAATTAGTTTCAAAAATAAGCTTAAAGAATACCTACTTGATACTCATTCATGACTAGTAACAAATGCCATCCAACTGCTGGGATTTGTTACTAGACAGGGGAGTCCAAATAGTAGGTAAGTAATAGTTATGATTTGTTAACTAAATATAACTTTGTCCTATAATGTTTACTAAAACCCTGATCCCACAGTCAGACTATAAAAAATAGTTTTGTGGTACTATGTCTAGCTTTAAGTCATTTTTGTAATGTTGAGTAAATAAATAAATAAAATAATATAATAAAATGTGAAGAGCAACTATTTGGTGCGGGTCGAGCTGTTGGAGTCGCGTCAGATAGATTTTAAATCTTTTGTAGTGTGTGTTCCAATAGATATTCTTTCGACCTTTACAAAGGAAGAATTCTGGCCGAAGAATGTGCTGTTCCGGCGTTTTCGCGGACGACTGCTGGTCTCAGCACATACCGTGTCACACGTCACAGACATAACGTGCTAGTAGATAAGGTTATTTTAAATGTATGTTAGATTGTAAGGTATATATTTTATATGAGCTGTAGTTTTAAGTATTTTACATCTTGTAACTTGACTAATGTTGCCTGAAATAAATGATTTATTATTATTAAAAGCATTTGAAATGAATTGCTTCAGGTCTGTTCAAAATTACACCCCAAGCTGTGAGCTCAAACTGGAAAACCACACTTTAAAAATATAACCCAATTTTAATACGCTTTATTCAATTTAAACGAATTTCGGAATATACATCTCTGTAACCTGATATCTGGCAAAAGCACGTTAATCCCAAATTATTTGTGGCTTGTCATTTTTGAACTTTTGCGATCACAACACATTATTAATATACATTTGTTCTTAGGGGGTGATTGTACATACATACCTGTATTGGGTGGGGCCCAAGCACAGAAATTTTAGCTTTTATAACAAATACAATACCTTGCCGTCAAAGAATAAAAATTGAAATTATTTACTTACCTTAGACCTTATTAAACGAGTAAATAAGATACTTTTATTTCGTAAGTTGATCTTTTGAGGCTGCCTTTTTTTCCACGTTTGCCGGGCGTTGCCACGTGGAGGACAATGTCAACGTATTACTCGCATAATCCTTGCCTTGCCATCGCGCAAAAACGAGTACCTAGCAGGCTAAGGGTGCACGCGTAAACACATCACAATTAAAAATATGCTTACCCATGCTCAAGGCCAGGTGGGTCTAGGATCGTCCGACAGCATTGGACAACCAGCGCAATCAACAGGCAGCCCGAAGCCGCCCACAAAACTGCTGCCGCTCCCGCTCCCGCTCCCGCTCCGTTCGTGACCGCGCTCCAACCACGCGATGTGTGTATTGACACCGCTGCACAAAAGAAAAATCAAATTTAAATAAACTTTACTGTATATTTACACGCCGTGGGGTTGACGGCAGTCAAACCCGTGGATGCAGTAAGAGCCTGCTAAGAGATACCTCCGGAAAATGAGCAGCAGAGTCTTTCCGTCCGCGCTCGCCGAACAAGCGTGGTGAGTATGGCAACTACCCCTCATCGAGATCCACGAGGGAGGCCTGTGTTCAGTAGTGGACCTTATACGGCTGAAAGTAGTATGTTATTGGGAGTTCTAATACCAACCAGCGACTCGACCAATAGAACCACCTCCGCTCACTTCACTCACTCGCCATGCTCGCTCGTTTCGTTCTCTACGTTGGTTCTATTGGTCGAGTCGCTGGTTGGTATTAGAACTCCCAATAACATAAAAGAAATTTGCTATGATTCGCTATTTATGCATTTTCTGATAAAATAATTACCACCTGTTCGTAACCTACGCTCTTCCGAGGAAAGAACAGGCAAGAAACTCGGCGAGCATGCATATGAATACTATTATTTACGTACGATTTTTTTCTTACTAATGTAAATCGTCTGGAGAGCACAATGTAAGATTATCACTCACCTAACACTGTGAAACGGTGAGTAAAAACAATTGGCTGAATGATTCGGTAGATATCACTCTGAGAGCCCAAGGTCGGATTATCTCTCACCAACTGTGTTGCCTCAAACAATTGGCTGAATGATTCGGTAGATATCACTCTGAGAGCCCAAGGTCGGATTATCTCTCACCAACTGTGTTGCCTAAAACAATTGGCTGAATGATTCGGTAGATACCACTCTGAGAGCCCAAGGTCGGATTATCTCTCACCAACTGTGTTGCCTAAAACAATTGGCTGAATGATTCGGTAGATATCACTCTGAGAGCCCGAGGTCGGATTATCTCTCACCAACTGTGTTGCCTAAAACAATTGGCTGAATGATTCGGTAGATATCACTCTGAGAGCCCAAGGTCGGATTATCTCTCACCAACTGTGTTGCCCTAAAACAATTGGCTGAATGATTCGGTAGATATCACTCTGAGAGCCCAAGGTCGGATTATCTCTCACCAACTGTGTTGCCTAAAACAATTGGCTGAATGATTCGGTAGATATCACTCTGAGAGCCCAAGGTCGGATTATCTCTCACCAACTGTGTTGCCTAAAACAATTGGCTGAATGATTCGGTAGATATCACTCTGAGAGCCCAAGGTCGGATTATCTCTCACCAACTGTGTTGCCTAAAACAATTGGCTGAATGATTCGGTAGATATCACTCTGAGAGCCCAAGGTCGGATTATCTCTCACCAACTGTGTTGCCTAAAACAATTGGCTGAATGATTCGGTAGATATCACTCTGAGAGCCCAAGGTCGGATTATCTCTCACCAATTGTCTTGTCTTCCTAACTCTAGACATCTGATTTAGAAGATTAAGAGATTACTCAAACCTATTAGACTTGCTTCTTAGTGATGTATGTACATACTTACTATAAGAATACATACTTACATCCATTTGTTACCTTATCATCTCCATTACCATTACCATCTGTTCGATACCTTTCTATATTTCTAACCATTTACCTCACACTATGTCTACAGTACCTGCATAGTGCTACTCAAATGTAGATATTTACCTCAGTGTGATAAATTGGAGTTTTGTTACTAAAATGAATAAAACCAACCTCAATCTTTCAGTTATTAACAGTATTTTTTTTTTATAATACTGTAATAACTGAAAGTATCAACGATGCAACCAATTTTTAATGTACACTAGAAAAACTTATGTATAAGTACTTATTACTAGGGTTTAATTGCTTCCGTTCTGCTTGACTTGACTTCTTCTGCTGTTCTTGTAGTTCCATGCTTTGACATTGATAAGTACCTGAAATAAAAATTACAGAAATTTAAAATCAAAATAACTACCTTGGTTCTGCTTACGTTATACGCAAATGCTAAGTGGAAAAGTAAAAAATATTGTGATATAATGATGTCACATTTTGTAAAATAAGTAGACCATTATGCAATTTAGACAGACATACCTAACTATAGAATTTTGCAGGTGTAAGTATAAAATTCTATTAATTGTTTGGAATTTTAATAAAACAACTTAATATTTAAATTTAAGCTAGAAATTAATTCACTCACCATTCAACCGCATATTATGTTTCTAAAATTTGTTGTCTGTTTTCTTTTTCTGTCCTCACTTATCTACCTATAAAGAAAAGATAAAAAGTTTTATTAAAACAATTAGGTACCTATGCAGGTTAATTACCATATCTGTGATACACTGTTTAATAAGCTTATTTAAAATGGTGGTAGTTTTATATACTTAAAAATTTTTAGAATAATTGTTGACGCTGTTTAAATAAACTAGCACAGATGCAAAGGTCTGGATAGTTATGATTACAAAAAAATCTAATTAAAATAAGATATTTTTATCAAATAAAGTAAATAATATTGATGTTAGATTTTATCACATAATAAGCTTTAAAGTTGTACATACCATTCAGTAAGAATATAATTTTCTTAAAACGGAATTCCGATATTATTTATAGCTTCTCGCACCAAGGAGGTATCGACCTGAAAACCAAAGATTAATATTAAATTTAAAGCAAGTAGGTACGGGGCTTTTATAAATACGATATTATATTCTGATTGTTTAGCATTAACACGATTAAGTTTATTTAAAATACCTATTTTTAACCATACAAACGCAAAATAAAAAATATTGTAATGATGATAGTAACTTATTGTACAATTTTTTTAACGAAATATTATAATTATGGCGATTAACTATTAAAATGTTAAGCACACAAATGAATATTACCATAATAAATGCCTATTTCCAGCAGTGATATGATATGCTGATGTTTATGATGATGATAATAGGTAGCATCGATAATTGCACAACTATAAATAGGTTTTAACAGAAAGTATGTTTTAAATTGATGTGTACTTACTTAAATAACTTTATATCTTGAATATTCACTGTATTAATTTTATATAACACTTAAATAAACGGAATTAACCATGGACATGAAGCGAGTGTTGGCTCGCACGCTGCCGACCGTCCCACGGTGCAGGTGCGATGCATTATATTTCGCAGATTCTGCGAAACAGGAACTGTTCATATGGCTATGCTTTTTCATCAATTCTTTATAGGATTAGTGGTACTGACTGAATCCCGAATGGAATATAGTGGGTTCATTTAGACTTTTTCAAAAAAGTTCCAACTTGGTCTAATGCATTATCAAGAGTTGTCAAATTTAAGGTCACTTGGACTGTTATTGTTATGGACCCATGTTAGTTAAATATTTTAATTATGCTGTCACCAGGTACCTAACACAAAACGGTTTCAACCTACAATAAGGTTTATTTAATTTACCTTACTTAATTTTTTTTAGGGTTCTGTAACCGAGTTTGCAAACGGTTACAAACCAGTATCTTGCGAACCGTAACAGGTCGAACTTTCACAGAATAAGTATTAGCTTGTCGCTTTAACGAAATCATCATTTCAGCCATAAAACGTCCACTGATGAACATAAGCCTCCCTCATGGATCTCCATGAGGGGTAGTAGCCATTCTCACCACGCTTGGCTGGCGGGTTGGTGAACGCAGTATCGGATGTCGATACACGGATAGACGCTGCTGCCCATCTTCCGGAGGTATCCCTTAGCAGGCTCTTACTGCATCCATGGGCATGAGAGGAGGGGTATCATTCTATTGCCGGCACCCCACGGCGGGTATCTTTACGAATTTTCATCTTTAACGAAATATACCTAATAAAATAAAATATTAAATATTTATTTTTACTCTAGGTTTGTTGTATTTGTCTGTATTTGTAGAGTGCTTGGCACTTAACAGTTCCTTTATTTTCAATAGAATATAACTTAAGAGCTGGAAAAGCCTAGCCCATCTGATCTTATCCTAGGCACCATAGCGTTCCGGTTAGCATGGATTTCTAACGCTATCTATGTATACCTTAACAAGACATAAGATCTAAATACGAATTAGTAATATTTAAAAACATTTTTCGTTGGTACCCCGTAAGTCAAACATATAAATCTTCTATTAAAACATTAATCACTAGCGTTCCGCCCGCGGTGTTACCTGCTTACATACAAATCAATCAAATCAATACGAGTCATCATCATCATCATCATTCCAGCCGTAAAAAGTACACTACTGAACAGGCCTTTCTCATGGATCTCCATGAGGGGATAGTTGCCATACTCACCACGCTTGGCAGGCGGGTTAGCGAGCGCCGTACGGGATGTTGATACACGGAAAGACGCTGCTGCCCATCTTCCGGAGGTTTCCCTTAGCAGGCTCTTACTGCATCCACCACGGGCATGAGAGGTAGGGTAACATTCAACTGCCGGCACCCCACGGCAAGTGTACGATAAAAATCTATTTAAGCGAAGCCGCGGATGTAAAACTAGCTTAATTATATTCATTTTTATTTGGTTGAAAATATGGATCAAATTTGTACAAAGGAAATATTTCTACGTTTTATCATTATGATCGAGCATTAATAAACATGATACAAAGTGCCATAACCATCATATTAATTAGGGTTTAAAATTGTGTGGCTTATGGAGCACTTATTACGTTTTGGTATACCGTATTATTTGCTGAGCAATACATTTATTTCCTATAAAATTGAGGAACATGATGAAATCGTCCCACTTTAAACGCGCTGCGAAATCACCGTGCCCACGCCGCCACCCTGCGCCCTGCTGCCCCCGCGCCCTGCTGCCCCCGCGCCCTGCTGCCCCCGCGCCCTGCTGCCCCCGCGCCCTGTCCGCAAGCAGAGTCCCCGCGCCGACCCGCCGCCACCAGCCCTACGACTCCGTGCCGTCGCAGAAAATCAACAGCAATGTAAGTAAGTGTTTTATTGTCAATTGAGCGATGGAAATAATATAATCCAACTAAGTTCTTCCACAGTCAAACTAATAAAAAATTGTGTATTTCAGGTCGGACTCAGAATACGAATCGGAGAACTTTGTCGCTCCGCCGGTACTGCCGCCCGCCAAGAAGGCGAGAACATCCACGAAGAGGAAAGTAGCACCTGCGCCGCCGCCGTCCTCGCCTGCGCCGCAGTCGTCCCCATCGACCTCGCGGGAAAGCGAAATATCGTGGTATGTATATTTGGCAAATTTACTACTGTTGTGTCACCTCTAGCGGGACAAGAGCGTGGAGGTGATGATGATACTTTTACTTTATGAATTTTATTAACTTCGTTACCTATGTTTTAAATTATTTTGCATACAAGCACCGTAGGTAAGATAGCCTTGGTTCTGCTTAGTCTATACTAACATTATAAAAACGAAAATTAGTTAGTTTGTTTTCTGAATTAAATAAGCTCCAAAAAGTGACCCGATTTCAAAAAATACTTCTCCATTAGAATGCTACGTATTCCTGAGTAACATAGAGTATATTTAATCATCATCATCATCGCCATTTTATTTGTACGCGGGTAACACCGCAAGCAGAACGCTAGTATTATATGTATATTAAAATTAAATCATATTTAATGTAGGTTACTTTCATACTAAACCTGTACATCTTGGAATAATTAACTACTGCCTATCTATATTGACCTACTTAGGAGAATACTGATTTATATCATAGAATCAAATTGAAAATTAATATTTACATTTTAATTTGTAAGTTCAGAAGGATTCAAAGCTAAACTTATTTTTATTACTATTTACAGCGCAAAGAAACGTACGGACATTTTCGCTATCTTGAAAGCGGAGGAGAAGGCCACCACGTCTACAACCAACGGCGGCGGCGGCTGCGTGACCACAGCGTCCTTCACGTCGCGGGTCTCCGGCGGACAAAGTCGACGAACTACAACCGTCAACGAGGGTGACTTTTATGTGGAGGTCAAGCTCTACCATCTTGTAGACGTGCAAAATACGCCTCCCTTAGAACGTTACAAGAAGGCTTTGACCTCCGTAAAGTTGCGCCTCGGCGAAAACTCGCGCGAGTGGGAAACTCTCCAAGAGTTTCTCACAACTGCGTTTCTAAAATTTAAATATTCCGACCCAATAAAATTTAGTGATAAGGTACATAAGCCGTAGTTATTAAGGACAAATATATCGCCTGCGTGGCTATACTTATTAAGGGTTTTTATTTTATTAAGTTTTAGGTAGGTTAATAAATAGGTATTTAGGCTGGATAATTTAGATAGGTTTCAATTATTTCACTTTGCTAAATAACAAGCATTTTAAAGTAATTTCTTATGGTTATCGATTTCTTATAGGTTGGCAATTAATTACAATTGTTTAAGAATCTTATGTAGGTAGGTAATTCAGTGTAAAATGCCGTTTTGTACAGATTGTAACACTCATGTAAGCGGTAGGCGCTGGGTTGGTCATATGCGCAGTATCTCACATAAGCAAAACGTTGTAAGTGAGCCACATGTCGAAGAAGATGGCATTGAAATTGTGGCGTCCGCATTTCAGAGCCGCATCATATCTTACAGAATAACTGCGCAACAAACGAATGATCATTCTGTAGATGTCTTTTTGGAATCTATTCAAAGCAAAATAAAACTTATTTTAGATGAATGCATAAAGAAGCACGTTTCAGTGAAAGTTAACTTTGAACTTTTCTGTAAGTTTTTACTCTTTAAAAACAACGAACAGGATATAAAATCATTCTATACCAAAAATATTCCTGTTTATGGAAATTACAGTTTTGATACTTTGTATTTAAATGTAGTGAATTCATTACGCACAAAAATTGACCAATTTGAAGAACGCGACTCGGGTTGGACTCTTCTTAATTGCATGCATATTGAGATAAATGTCAACAAATATCAACCGCTTCGTGGCTCCACGTACCTTGAACTACCAGAGTTCATAAAGAAAAAAAGAGCATGTTTAAATATTAAAAATAACGATGAATATTGCTTTTTGTGGAGTGTGGTTGCAGCTCTGTATCCAGCAACAGTCCACCAAGAGAAAGTATCGTCATACATACATTTTAGCGAGGTGTTAAATACGGAAAACATGTCATTTCCTGTGACTTTTTCAGATATTCAAATATTTGAAGAAAATAACCCAAAATTAAGTTTTATCATTTTTGGTTTAAAAAATAACAAAACTGTTATAGGTCCACTCTACAAATCGGAAACCCATAAAAATTAAAAAACTATTTATCTGCTTTGGATAGAAAACAAAACAAAAACACACTACTGTCTCATCAAAAATTTATCAAGATTGGTGAGAAGTCAAATAACAAAACATAACGGCAAAATTTATTTCTGTGATACTTGTTTGCTATTTTTTAAAACTGTTGATGATGTTGAAAATCACACATGTAACGGTATCGTCACTGTCCTTCCGGAAAAGGGATCGGTAATCAAATTCAAAAATTTTGAGCGCAAGCAAGATGTACCGTTTGTAATTTATGCTGATTTTGAAACTATGCTTACGGATGTAGATAAAAGTCAAACATCATTTCAAGGCGTTCATACACAGTCCACGCAAAAACATATCCCAATTGCGTTCGCATATAAAGTTGTTAGTTCCATTGACCCTACTTACAATAAATTTGTGTCGTATCGCGGACTCGATTGTGTAGATAACTTCGTTTCGTCTCTATACAAAGACACTCGAAATATTCATGCAGTCCTGTCCCAAAATGTTCCAATGATTTTTAATGAAAACGATGCACTTGATTTTAAAAATGCAATCCGTTGTCATATTTGTCAGAGTTTCCTATTCGGAGACAAAGTAAGAGACCACTGTCATTTGACTGGTCAGTACAGGGGAGCAGCCCACAGCTTATGCAATTTACAGTTTAAAGTACCCAAGTTTGTGCCAATTTTTTTCCATAATTTGGCAGGATATGACTGTCATTTGTTTATCAAAAAACTTGGTGAAGCACCTGGGCCAATAAAAATCATTCCTAAAACCAAAGAAAACTACATTTCTTTTACAAAGTTCATTTCTATATCAAGAGATGAGTTTGTACACTTGCGATTTGTAGACTCATTTAAATTTTTGGGGACCAGTCTAGAAAAACTAGCGAAAACTATGAAATATCATGAATTTAAACACTTATGTTGTCTTTACCCCAACGTAGTTGAATTCTCTCTTTTAACACGCAAAGGTGTTTACCCTTATGAGTACATGAACGCATGGGAAAGATACAACGAAAAAACCCTACCAAGCAAAGAAAGCTTTTACAGCTCTTTAAACGATGAGCACATATCAACAGCAGATTATGAGCATGCTCAAAAAATCTGGACCCAGTTCAATATTTGTGACTTAGGACAATACACTGATTTATATTTAAAAACCGATGTGCTGTTATTAACGGACATTTTTGAAAATTTTAGAAAAACTTGTAAGCATTATTATCACCTGGACCCTGCCTTTTATGTAACAGCACCAAGTTTATCCTTCGATGCTATGCTTTATAAAACAGGCATCGAGCTAGAGCTAATAGATGATTTCTGTATTATAGATCTTTTACAATCTGGCGTGCGGGGAGGTGTCGTAATGGCAGCCCATAGACATGCCCAAGCGAACAATAAATTTATTTTGGACTACGATCCATTAATGGCAGATTCATACATAGTCTACATAGATTGCAATAACCTTTATGGATATAGCATGTGTCAAACTTTGCCATTGTCAAACTTTCGTTTTCTGGATCAGACTGAGCTCGAACAATTAGATGTAAATAAAGTTTCAGAAAATGCAGAGTTTGGTTTCATCCTGGAAGTGGATTTAGTATACCCTAAAGAACTACATTCGATACACAACGATTTGCCATTTTGTCCCGAAAAAGATATTCCACCGGGTGGAAAAAATGAAAAGTTGATACCTAATTTATATGATAAATTTAACTACGTGATTCATTATATGCATTTAAAAACTTGCTTAAAACACGGTTTGGTCTTAAGAAAAATACATCGCGCTATAACGTTTCGTCAAAGTGCATATTTGAAAGAGTATATTGATCTTAATACAAATTTACGTCAAAAAGCAACCTCTGCTTTTGAACAAGATTTCTTCAAATTACTCAATAACAGTGTTTTTGGAAAAACTTTGGAAAACAACCGAAAAAAAGTTAAAGTTGAATTGATAAATAAATGGAGTGACAAAAACAATAGAACCAAAAAAACCAATGACGCAGAAAAGTTAATCGCTAGTCCAAATTTTCATAGTGCCTCTGTTTTTACAGATAATTTAGTCGCAATTCAATTAAAGCCGGATCGTATAATTTTAGACAAACCTTTGTACATAGGTTTTACAGTTTTAGAATTATCAAAGTCGCATATGTATGATTTTCACTACTCAATATTTAAACCATTCTACGGAGATCGCTTACAGATGTGTTACACTGATACAGACAGCTTCATTTATCACATTAAGACCCACAACTTTTACAAAGATGTAAAAAAATACTTTTTGGAATATTTCGATACCAGTAATTTTTCTGTAGATAATTATCATGAGCTACCAATCATCAACAAAAAAGTACCAGGGCTTTTCAAAGATGAAATGGGAGGAAAAATAATCACCGAGTTTGTTGGATTACGTTCTAAATTATACTGTATCAAAAATACTGAAAACGAAATTAAGAAAGCGAAGGGAGTAAAGTCATGTGTTCTTCGAGACCTTAGTATATCAGATTATAGGAACACATTGATGACTGCAAATGTATTACGTAGGAAAAATGTATTATTCAAAAGTATTAAGCATGAAGTATTCACTCGTTCTGTAAACAAGATAGCTCTCTCTAGTAGCGATGATAAACGACTTATTTCACAAGATAAGAAGTCAAGCAGAGCCTGGGGTCATGTTTCGATTCTTGGGGTGTAAACTTTGTATTGTTGTTTTTGGTTCGTAATAATGATTAAATGATTTTGAATTAATTGTAATCAAGGTTTAGTAATTGTAATAGTATAGATATATAATTCTGTATCTTAGTAGTAGTAGTAAATATTAAATTAGATATACACATTATTATATAAGTTGATTGAATATATAAATAAATATGAATTTATATGAATATTTTTGTTTTTTTTTTATTATAATACATTTCTAAAATAAATTAATTACCTATAAACAAAATGCAAAGATTGATGAAATAGTATTTCTGCAATATGATCCCTTGCGCAGCAGTAACCTCGCCTGAGCTCGTCGACAAGTCTGTACATGTCGTTGCGGGATCAGCAAATTCGATGTGATTCCTTTATTCTCTATCCTGGCTTTACAGCGAATGCACTTCATCGCACTGCATTTGAACTGACTGAATTGGTAAGTTAAATTTTTTGTTAGTATTGTCATTTTATAAGAATCTAAGTTCATTAATTTTAGGACGTTAGTCATAGTTTTGTCTTTTGTTCCAGATAATGGAAGGATTCGATACGAGGAATGATACCGAAACTCCAGATCTTTTTGGATTGGACACCCAAGATTTATTCTTTCAATGTGCACAAAACCCTCCAGGAGATTCTAATGAAGATGACTTCCCTATTGTCACATTGAAGAAAGCACCAAAGCGACCAAAACGAAAGGCTACCAAGACAGCAGAACAAAAGCTACGTCGTAGTACCATGCGACGGTCATCGTTCGTTTTAAACCGCGAGGCATGCAGAGGGAGACGTTTAATTCAAATAAAAATTATAGACATTAGTGGTGATAAGAGTGATAGTGAAAATAACGTTGTAATATCTGCTCAATATATAGTAAGAGATTTAGTGGACAGTGTATTAGATCAGACAGAAAGAGTGATAAAGAATATATCAGAAAATATTGTTAGTGAATCTTAATATGTAAGTATTTTTAAGATTGTAAATAATAAATACAATATTGTTAAGAGATTTAGATGATAGTTGTAAATAATAAAAATATTATGTTAAATTAGATATAATTGTTAAGAGATATAATTGCTAAGTGATTTAGATGATAGTTGTAAATAATTAAAATATTAAACTAGATATTTTACAATAAACTTTATTTACTTCTTCTATATTTTATTTCATTTATGGAAACCCTACCCATTTTATTAAATAAAACAGTTTATTTAGTAATACATTTATTATAATAATAATAAAGTAAAGGTAACAATGTTTTTATTGCTTGACAGATTACTACTAAATTATAATTATCACAAAATTTAATAAATGAAACATTGAAATCTTATATAATAAATTAATGTCAATTAAATTAGAATTTTAATCAAAGTTTAAAGTTAAACATGTTGTTATCCTCATACTGCGCTTTTATGCACATAACATTTTTAGCGCACACATTTTTTTATGATGAAAACAATTCTGATAATAATTATAGTCACTATACAATATTAAAAAATTAGGACAACCATTTTCTCCTAAATCTATAACTTCACAGTCTTCACACAAGTCGTTAATCCACTTAATTTTTTCAGTTCCTTTCGTTAACACTTTTTTTTTATTTAAATATGGTACTATCGTACGTCTGAACTCTCTGTAGTCAACGTAGCCTTCACTCCAAAATATTCCTCTATTAATTTCAATCCATCGCACTTGTTTCTTTTCTTCCACAGATAAGTTTTTAAATGGATAGGGTGGCTTGACAAGAAAGGTTTGTGTATAACCATTAAACCAAATTGCAAACTCTTTGATAATAAAAGTGTTTTTGGTATCCTTGAATCCTTGTACGTCCACAATTACATATTCAGTATTATTAGGATTCATTATTTTAAGATATTTTCTTTACTAAATTGCTTAACGGTCTGTACTCGACGATAGAATCGTTCAAAATGAGACAATATGCAGCTGTCTCATCAGGTATTTCTGAATTACATTCAATTTCTACTCGCACGCTTACTACAGGACCTGATTTAAGGTTTTCACATTGTCTAGAGCAATCGATAACAAACAACGGTGCTTTTTCTTTAAAATCAGCCGCACTTAGTAATGGTTCATTTCTGCGCGCGTAGTAAGATTGTTGGAATCTTACATATTGCTCATATAATAAAGCAAAATTATGATCATTAAAATTTACATTCAAATTTTCGTAAGGAAAATAATTAGAATTTAGATACACTTTCACATCTCTTAAATTACAATGATCGAATCGTGATATGTCTTTATCCGCTAAGTTTTTTCTATTTGTTTGTAGACCAAAGACTACATATCTTGGCTTTTCAATCTGTGAGGAAGTTTTAATCGACCAAGTATGTTTAGTTGTTGTAGGTAATAGAGGATACTCATACAAATCCCAATTTCTAAAAGCCATATGTAGTGGACGATCTTTTTCTAATAATTTTAATAAATGTACTTTCTCTTTGTCTGATACTTTCACATGTGGAACGCGCCAAACTAATTTGTTAATTTTGATGTCTTCGAGAATCTCGCCAGATGGAATTTTCACAGAATTTAAATGGCTATTACTGCATAATAATATCAATTCATGCTTACAATTCATAATAATTTTTTTATAATCTTCAGCAAAGCCTAAAATGTTTTCGAGAGGTATAGAAGCAGAAAAGCTTCCTCCATGATTAGTTTTGGTTCCTTTGACATCCCAACCCCATGCTTTTGCAATCTTGGCTTCGTTTTCGTTAAAAGATAATAAACCTTTGATAGTTGTAGTCATTCCTGCATTTTTTATTCTATCTATTTCCACTCCATTAAGTTCATAACGGATATCTTGGAAAAGAAAAAGCAGTGGATTATTTGTGAATTCGACAGAAGATACTTTTTGTTTCGTATCGCTGTTAATAATATTTACTGTTCCTTCTATATAAAGAGTACTTGCTGACGGTAAAATGTACAAATCCTGTTGATTGATGGGTATACGGATTTCATCATTTTTATTGAAACTTGTTACGTAGGGTTTATATGAATGATATTCAATCCCATCTATGGTATTATCGTATGCAGGGGAACTAGTTATATTTAAAATGTTCATTTTAGAAGTCCTATTAATTTTAGAAACTTTTTATTTTCTTTGGTGATTTTAATTTTTTTCTTAGATGTTCCCCTCTGAATTGTTCTTTTAGTACTGATGTATTTCGGTATTGTATTACTATATTTATTAAAGTCGATCATCTTTTTCTTAAGTGCATATATAATTGAACTTCTTCTTCACGTAGATTTATCAAATTGTTGTTGATATCCAACAATCTGATGTTTATTGAGCTAATGTTATTTTGATTCACGGGGAAATAAATTATATTCTTAGGTATTTCAATCACTCGATATCCTGGTGGAACATTCGGTGCAAATTCATGAATAATGTGACTTGATTTTCCATTAATGTAGGAGCCGCTCACTATATCACATTCGACCCTCACCACAGTTGTCGATAAAATGTTAACTGGCAGCTGCGATTCGTGAATTATATTGGCTTCTAGTGTTTGCTTGCTAAACCCAAGTAGGTTTCCAAGAGAATTACTTTTTTCGAAATGGATATCCTTACTGCAGTAAATAAATGTTTTTAACGTGTTGTTGTTGCAAAATAAGTTAAAATTTACACCTTTTTTTACATTTGATTTTAAATAATCAGAAATATCTTGCAACTCATAAGCACCTTCCGGAATTTCAACAACTTCATTACTGTCATAATGAAATAAATTATTTCTTTTCTCTATATTTGGAATAGAATTAAACGTTGATAAGTATAAAAGAGCGCACTCGTATTCATCATCAAACTGCAAAGCTGGATAATAATTAGTGGATAAAATCGATGTATTGCCCGTTACTGACAGCGTGAAAGACATTTTAAAAATGAAGGTAATAAAACAAGTTTTTAAATTTATATAGTTACAGTTTTATTTAAACACATCAAGTTTCAACGAATATATTCTTCCAAAATTTACTTAAAAACTTTAAGCACAAATGTCCGCAATTAGACGTGTTAAAACTTTGATATCTACAATAATTGTATTTTATATTAAATTTCAAATACTTAATTAACTCAATCGGAGGTTTCAAATCGCCAAAACTATCAAAATACTCACAATAATTAAAAAGTTTTACGTAGGCTACCCAATGAGTTCCTTCATTCTCTGAACTATCTAAATTTATAATTGCACACTCAATATCACTTGGTGTTCTTGGCAATTCATTTCTCATGAAAACACCTCTAAAGTATGGTATGTGACCGTTAGCATATCTTAGAATGTCAATATCAGTGAGAGCGCGATTGGGTAACCTTTTTATTAGTTTTTTGAATTATTCACATATAAACCATTTCCTTTTTTATATGGTTTTATATATAAACCTTTCCCAAGGGCTATAGACTCCATCATTCTGTTGTGATTCCGCGATTCTTCCAAGCTTTTTTTAGCAGATTTATGGTCATTAACAGCCTTAGCAATGCCTGCAGCTCCTCCAGCTAGTGCGCCTAAAGCAGAAAGTCCGGCGAATATAGGAATGAGGGGTAAAATACCACCTGTTTTTGGTAAAGGTATAACACGTGGCACACTTATTCCTTTTTTATTTTTGAGTAGTTTTTTTGCTGCTGCATAGGCTGTCTTTATAGCACTGGAGTCACTTTTAAAACATGATTTTTTCATTCCTTTACGTATCTTTGCTACAATAGACTTGAAAGACTTCGAACCAGCACCATGCTTCACTTTAGTTTTCATCACTTTGCTTACTAGCCATGAAGCCAGTTTTTCTCCTCTTCCAGCATTCTTGGATTTCATTCGCTGTTTAGCCATATCTAATAATTCCAAATCAGCTTTATGACGATCTTCTAAGTTATTTGAATTATTATATGCTATATCGTGGTTCATGCAAGCGTTATCAAGTTCATTAACTCCTTTGTCACCTCTCAATAATCGTTTTCTTAATCGTGTACCAGGTCCACAATAATTATATCCCGGTAAATGCAATTCAAATGGTAAGTTATTTATAATGCTATTAACGAGTCCTCCACCTTGCATGGCTGACTTATAAATGAGCTAAATTTGTAATTTTAAAGACTCTTATCATACAATGTCTCGTTTTTCAATCCAACTATTTTCTGTTTCGGGAAGACCTAACCACTTGACAAAAAGTTTGTTACCTTTGTTTCTTAAAACTTTTTCAATAAGATATGTATCAGTGCAGTTTGTTTTTTGAAGTTCTTGTTCATAGAATGTTCCTAGTATGGGTTGTTTATGTAAATCTTCTATTGAATATGTGACAGGTTTCGAAAAATGAACCTTTTTTATTAAAAAAAGCTCAGTAGACCAGTTCGGTGTGTAGCCTTTCTCAAAACTTCCTTTATATTTACTTATGCGAACATGGTCACCGATTCGTAATTTATTAATATTCGTCAACATTTTAGTAGCCTGAGATTTTATTATATTTTTCATAACATCACTTTGGTTCATTAGGTTTACATTGCTAGGCTTATATTTTATAGTACGGTGTATTGTATTGTTGTAAGACAACATCACACTTTTTAAAGTCTCACCAATCCATTTATAACTACCGTTCAAACTAAAACTTTTGTACAACTTGTTTTTTAGTGTTTTAATTAATCTTTCAACTATTGAAGCTTTCTTTGTGGAGTATGTAGAATAATGATTAATTTTATTCTTGATCATTATTTTTTTAAATTCATCATTGTAAAATTCTGTACCCATATCAGTTTGTAAATTAGATGGTTTTCGATGAATTTTTAGCAATAAATCGCTAAATGCTTTTGCTATCTCGGATTTTGTTTTAGTTTTAACTGGTATGGCCCAAGAAAATTTGGAAAAACAATCCAATATCACAATAATATATCTATATCCATTGTTATAACTTTTTAAATTTTGAAAATCAATAAGATCTGCTTGCCACAAATCATCAACACCTTTTAAAAATACAGATCTTCGGACGAAATTTTTACGGGCTGCTCTGTGAATTTCATTTACAATTTGTAGCTTACTCATTTTTCAATTCTAAAATTCTCTCTAATTCAGCTTTTGTATAATAGGTCTTTATGATACTTTCAATATCAGTTTTTAATGTGTCTATTATTTTATGAAATTCCTGTTTGGTTATATACAGCTCAGATTGTTTATCAACGTATTCTTTGTTAACAGCATCAAAGTTATCTAAAAATTTCGGAAAACGTAATCGTCTATGAATGTGTTGTCCAAATTTATCCATTTTTGAGAACTGATACGTATAATTGTTGAAGTTCAAATGAAACAATTGATAGAAATGTTTGTTATTTATTAAGAAATAAAACCACTTTCTCGTAATTCTTCTACGATAGATATTATTTCATTATCTAATCCAGTGTTGCCAGCATCTCTTGAAGAAATCAGAAGTTTTAATCTATCAATTAGCTCGTTAGGATCGTCCCAATAAACGTAATCAACATTTTTTTTCCACTTCTTCAACAGTGGCAACCCTTTTCCTTGATGCGTCAAATCAGGTAGGCTCTCAGTACTTGCTGCTGAAACTTTACGCATCTTGAACATGGGTTTTATAATATTAAGATATTTTCTACCCCTGTTACTTCTGATTGGTTTGCTAGGGTCATAATCTCTTCGATGAACATTAGTGTCCAGTAACATTAATTTGTAATGTTTCAAATCTTCGTCAGTTATTTTAGATAAATCAGGCACTTTTTTAAACAGTAGTTCGTTAATACCAGATGTTTTTTTATATTTATTTGTACCAATTTGAATAATTTCGTTAGAATCTACCACACGTGAAGACCCCATCATAAGTTTACCACGTTCATTTCTCACACCAAATGGAACACCACTATAAACTTCAGAACATGTAGACCACGACGAAATATTTAAATTAGGATCACTTGAACCTGAGTCAACTGTTTTAAACGATTCATTAATTACTTCACTATCATATTTTTGAGAATTATCATCAATATCATCATTAGATATTTCAGAACTATATGAGTCGTCAGGATTAGATACATCAGACCCAATGTTGGATTCTCTCTTCAAAGTTTTATCTTTGTCTACAGGACTTGAGTGTTCAAATTCAACTGTATTCTCAAAACTTTTAGAATGCTGCTTTGAATTCTCCATTATTTTATTCAGTGGGCTTGTGATTGGCTTGAAGACAGATTCTAATATACTACTGCTTTTTGTTTCGATATCTCGCATCTTACGAACCTTTTTTTTTACTGCATCTGCTGCCTTCACAATTTGTTTTTTAATATTCTTTTCCATATCTTGTTCTTGCAGTGATTGAACTATCATAAGCGTTTTCATCAAACTGATAATACACTCTCTGTCATTTGGTTATTTATAGAGGAATGGCATACGGTGAAGTTAGCTATTTGTCGTACTACGCTTTAATTGATGCCCACTTTCTGTTATTGGAATACAACAAAAGTGTCAAATCTTTTTCTGTAACATCCTTTGTTCTTTTCACAATCCTTATTTATCACAACATAACTGTAAGGTTCATTCCATATACTTGTACACATTTCTCTAAATTCTTGCCAAGTCATATCCGTATTGACATGTTCATCATAAATGTGTTTCATGTTTATGTCATCTTGCTTGAAGAGAACGATCAAATTAGCATTGTCTCTTACTAACTGTTTAGGTATCTTGCTGTAGGTCTGATTTAAATAAAAGCAGTCTATATATTTATGTCTCCCCATTGCAAAATAGTCGCGCATATTATTTTGATTTTCACACGCAACGTCGTCGAATATTATTATTGAATTAGTTTTGGCTGCCTCAGGAGAAATTACTTGTTCATTTTCATGATATTTTGAATAAGTAACGCCAGGAACCATTCGTAAAACTTGTTCTAAATATATGTATTTTGGTTGATAAAGTGTTTTCGAATATAAATAAACATTTCGAAAGTTTAAACCATTTTCATGTAGGAGTAGGCCAATAACCAAGTTCGTTTTTCCACAATTGGATGGGCCACATATTATACAACGGATTGTATTGGGAAGAAGTTTCCCATGGCGAAAGCTGTCTTTTGCAGAATCAATTTTTATTTTTTCAAATTGTAATGAGACTGGTTGCTTCACGAACTTCATTGTGAGAGGGACTTTCAATGAATGACTGATGATAAAATGATCCCTATCATTAATAAGTGATGACCAATTGCAAATTTCTCTTATGTTATTGGGAGTTCTAATACCAACCAGCGACTCGACCAATAGAACCAACGTAGAGAACGAAACGAGCGAGCATGGCGAGTGAGTGAAGTGAGCGGAGGTGGTTCTATTGGTCGAGTCGCTGGTTGGTATTAGAACTCCCAATAACATACTACTGCTGAAATTATGATGATGATGATGTAATAAAGAATTTGCCTATCCGTGGGATAAATGGTTTAAAAATTAAATTATCGAAACCTTGTCAAATATTTAATTTCGAACGAAAGTAACAATCTGTCAAGTTTACGACATATTATGTAGTTTTAATGAATACTTAAAATAAAACAATAGTGAAAACAATTGTTATTTTTATATGACATCTTTTGTTGGTTAACGACACAATAATATAACTAAAAATACAAGGTTTAATCTCAGATTAAGTAACAAAAACAGGACTAAATACAAGCACGCTTCTGCTTATGACTTATTCCGTATGACATGTGTATCAATATCGCGGTACAAAAGGCAAATTATATGAGCCTGTTAGCCCCCGTAAGTTATGATTGCGTGGGTTGCCGTAATGATGAGCTATGGAGATATACAAAGACTTATTACTGAAAGGTTGGGGCGTATTTTGCTGTGTATTATTTTCAGTGAAGTAATAAATAAGGCAATAAAACAAATAAATAAACATTGCCATACAACATAAAGCTTGTAATAGGTATTTAACTATATAGAGATATCTAGATGGAAAGAGAATCTAAAGATAGTTTGGATAGATCTTCAGAATATAGGATGCTGTGGTAGTGCCTGAGATATTGGTATTTTTCAAAGTGTGTTAGGGCATACGTAAGCTTGTTTTCTCTAAAGATATATTATCTATCAGTATAATCTATTTGTTGGGTCTGGGTATTTCCAATTAATGAATTTACAATAAAATGTATGTTTCATACTTGTGGCAAGTGTAAAATTACGGGTACATGAGATATTACAACTCTAAGACTCAGGGTGACGGGACAATGCAATACGTGTTTAGTAAACGTGATCGCCGCGGTATTGCAATTGTAATAGGTAGATAATACCGCTTAACATAAGGTGGGACTTGGGCTTGTCTCGTCATTTAGTCGAATAATAAAAAAAAGGGTGGATGTATCTGCCTGCCGATGCCGTCTCGCTCGTTTCTCGGCTAATGAAACAAACCAGGTTTGGTCGTGGTGCTTAACACCTTCGTGTAATTTTTTTCTCCATTCTGGTCTGTTCTCAGCCAGTGATGCCCACTCAGTAAGCTTGATGTTAAACGCTGCCATGTCTCTCTTTGCGTAATCTTTATATCGGAGCATAGGTCTTCCCATTGCTCCTTTGGCATTAGCGATTTCGCTTAACAAAATACTTCTTGGCAGGCGGGACTCATCCATGCGATGTATGTCCTAGCCACCTTAGGCGTCGCTGCTTAAGCATGCCAGTGAAACTAGGTAGTTGCATTTGTCTAGGGACCCTTTCGTTTGTCACTGGTCTCCTTGTTGGGCTACGTAAAATTATTTTTCAAGTGATGCCTGCATTGACATTTCTGTTTATTCGTATTTTTTTTATGTGTTCTGTTGCGGTACTCAAAAGGTTCTGTCAGAATACCAGCGTTGCATCTTTTTATCTTAGGTGCAACTATTGCTAAGACAGAACCTTTTGACTCACCACACTTTTATGAAAAACTGTAACCTTCATAAGTTAGATAATTAATTATGTTTAAGGTGTGGTGTACCAATAAACGCATTTTCATTTCATTTCATTTCACTTTGTCCTTCCAGGTGATATGGAGTATATTACGAAGGCATCTCATGTGGATGTTTAGCTTTTGTTCCTGCTTAGCGTAAGATGTCCACGTTTCCACCCCGTAATAATCCAATAATCCACCAATATCTAATGAGCTACTTACACCCAAAATTCGCTCCATTTTTGTTATTTTTTGTGATTTATATTATTATTATTTTTGACATTTACCGGTGCAATTGTCATTGTATTAATTAAGTATTAATTAAATTGTGGACAAAAAATTGCACGCCTGAATTTGGCATAATGTAATTATTGAACTGTGTTTTTTAACTATAAGACCTATTGTTCATACATTCCTGCGAGTAAATATTAAGATTATGATTAGGCACCTTGACAAATGTTTTTTAAGTATGTCTTAGTAAATATTCATCACGCTTAGACCAATATGAGCGAAGTAGCATTGCAAAATGTACTAAAAACGTATTCCTTTTGAGAACTTCCGTTGCGCAGGCGTACTTGCGCGTGCTTGTTAGTTATATCAATGTCAATGATGGTTTATTATAACTTATTGATTAATTCAGTCTGTAAGTTCCTTTTAAGGATGAACGAGTCGCTCATCTTTACATACAAACGTGGAAGGGTAATTACTCCACTGTTTGACGTTATCCATCCAACACTAAGGATTATATCATTTTATCTCGTCATAATCTATGTTTGTATACACCCCAAACCGTAAAAAAAGTATTTATTCCAAAAAAACAAGCTTCTAAACTTTCGTATTTCAACACTGATTTGACCTCAACTTTGGACGAAACTAAATAATATAAGTAGAAAGAAAACTCAAAAATAAACGCCGCCCCGACATAGTTTAATTATTCAAAAGTTGAAATAAATGTTATTTTGAAAAGATTACACTCAAGTTTTTCTATAATAACCCTTGTGCTAAAAGTCTATTCAAATATTTTTGCGCGGTCGGTTTAGGAATTAATCATTGTACATTTCATTCTAGCGCGCGGTTGCCACACACTATGCCAGGTGAGCTCGTAGCATACATTTAGGCCGCGCTCACTGACGACTTTGTCTCCGCGACTAGTTGGACCTTAAACATACTAGATCTTCTAACTTTGAATTTATAATTAAAAAACTCACCAAAAGTTCTACTTTTATCTCACAGAATAACGATATTATTTCCTTTATCAGTACACTTACGTGGCAATCATCATCATGATCTTTTCAGCCGCAGGACTGGTGTTCACGTCCACTGCTGGCCATAGACCTCCCTCATGTATCTCCAAGATCATGAAGGGGTTGTTGCCATACTCGCCATGCTTAGCAGGCGGGATGGCGAGCGAGATGTTGATACACGAAAAGACGCTGCTGCCCTTCTTACGGAGGTCCCTTTGGCAGATTCTTACTACATCCACAGGCAAGAGAGGAGAGGTAACATTCTACTGCCCACATTCTATTGCTTTTAACACACAATATAACAATATAATTTCCTTTATCTGTACACGTTAGTCAATGGTTCAAGGAAAATATCTTCTTTATTATTAGTGTTATGCCAGACACAAACAAAGATCAAAGTGTTATCCTTCAATAATATTAAGATCGAGCTCCTATTGTGTTAGAGGCAACACTGGAATATTGTTTTATCTTGTTTCGTTAGCTGATCATCTGGGGAGACCGAATAAACGGGAATTCATTTATCATTACCGTGGGGTGCCGGCAGTAGAATGACACCCTTCCTCTCCTGCCCGTGGATGCAGTAAGAATCTGCTAAGGGATATCTTCGGAAGATGGGCAGCAGCGTTTTTCCGAGTAAGAACATCCCGAACTGCGCTTACGTGGTGAGTATGGCAACAACCCCTCATGCACTTGGATCCTTAAGTCAATGAGGGAGGCCTATGACCAGCAGCGGATATCTTACGGCTGTAATGATGAAGTGTGATGAAAAGGATAGTCTAGACGCAGCTTGCTTCTGGGAAAAATTCGTATTGGTTGCTTCCTTGCACATAACGTCCGAGAAGTCTGCGTATACCTCGGTTTTGAATGACGGTGGAAAGGGCGCATGAGGCCTATGCCTATCATTATCACCATAATTTACCCACTGCACTTCTTCTAGAAGGTACAATGAAATATGCCTCATAATATAATTTATATTCTAAAAAAAAAAACATCCTCAAATTGTTTAGAGAAATATTTGTGAATAATTTATGAATTTGTATTTACGTTCTTTGTTTTATATATTATGAAAATGGGTTAATCCATTCAAAAGTTATAATTTGACAAATATTAGGGCGTCCATTGGTAGTTGTAATGTTATATTATCAGATCCATTATCAGAAGATGCCAAAAATGTTTATTTATTAGTAGATAAGAGATTAAGTAGTAATATTTTAAGTTAATTAAGTAAGTGTAAGTAAATTAAGTAAGTGTAAGTAAATTAAGTTTGTGTAATAACCAGGGCGTCATAATCGCATAAGCGACAAAGCCCTTCTTCATGAATAAAAAAAAATACTATTAGGGACATATACTGTCTGATATACTGGGCTATGAAAACATGTAAAAACGACATGTGTAAAGTGCCACTACCTCCACAAAATTTGCTCAACGTTTAGCGATTTCGTAAGAGGTCTAGTGTACAACAGAGTCGTCAAATGTTGTGCTGAAGTAAAACGTCAAACTGTCAGGGGCGCAAAATTTACTGTAAATAAATGGTTGGCTACACCTCAGAATAATAACGCAATAGAAACCAGGCTAAACAAGCAACCAAAATCAATCATTCTATACTCTTTTTACTTATGACATTTTAAAGGAGCTAGAAAGAGGTGCATATACAGTTGTATCTTCGTAATTTAAAAAGAGTAAGCAAAAGTAAAAAGAGTACAGATAGATTGATTTTGGTGGCTAATTTAGTCTAGTTTATTACGTTATTATTCTGAGGGCTACACTATCCTATGCTGACTTCGAAAATCTACTGACCATGATAAAGTAGTGGTATCTCATTTAGCTTTTATTTTTCCTAAACTTGTTTTTACTTATATTATTTTCATGTAGTTATAAAACTTTAAATTTACCATCCTTGTAAAACATGCCTACATAGCCGAGGTTCTTCCTTCTCTGGCAATCGTATCCTGATGTCTAGTCGCCACTAAGTACTTCGTTGGGTTTGCTCATTCGATCGATAAATAAATAAATAACTAAATATTGTAAATATGAAGGGACCGACATGTTCTGAATTATTTTACAACGTTTAATTACCAGAGCAACTAAACACCTGCGCCCTTTAAAGTCGAGGATTAAAGCTTCTACAAAGGCTTTAAGTACCTGCTTTACATGTCACAGTGAATTTCTCTTATGAAATAACTTTTTAATGATACTTGGGTTTCACGAATAATTTTGTTTCTAATAAAAAAACATGGTTCAATAAGTCTTTTTAAGCTTTTGAGATCACCTGTGTGGTGATCGCAAAAGTGTATATATATATTATATATGTTTACCGGGTAATCTTCACGTAATTGCCTTTACTCCTTCTTGACGTGTTCTTTCCTCCGAGTAAAGGTGACGTTGAGAGGATGGTATAGGTGCTGGGCAAGCCTTATCCATCTATCTATTAATGCTCCAGTTCCTCAGGGCAGTGTTCTCGGCCCTTTGCTTTTTGTATTACATATAAATGACTTACCTGACATTACAAATCATTACACTATTTGCTGATGACATTTCGATTATATTGACTAATAATGTAATTGATTTAGTGATGAAATGGTTGACATGTAAATAATCTTTATGCAAATCTGAGCAAAACAAATATAATTCATATTCAAACACACGGCTCTCCTACTATACCTAAAAACATAATGCACAATAACACTCATATTATAAGGCAAGGTTCATCATCATCATCATTTCATGCCGTATAACGTCCACTACTGAACACATGCCTCCCTCATGGATCTCCACGAGAGGTAGTTGCCATACTCACCACGCTTGGCAGGCGGGTTGGCGAGCGCAGTACAGGATGTTGATACACGGAAAGACGCTGCTGCTCATCTTCCGGAGGTATCCCTTAGCAGGCTCTTACTGCATCCACGGGTATGAGAGAAGGGGTAACATTCTACTGCCCAACTCTACAGACTCTCCACGGGCATTTCTAGTGCATAAAAGATGCGTACGAGCTATTGCGGGTATTCCACCTTATGAATCATGTAAACTTAAAAAAACCTCTTTTAAAAAAGCGACCAAGTGCGAGTTGGACTCGCGCACTGAGGGTTCCGTACAAACCTGTAGGTATATAAGTAAAAGTTCACCCATCACGACAATCTAGTCATAGTTATGGTATTTTTATTGCAAAATGGAATCCATAACATGTAACTAAAAATTTATAGTTTTCGCAAATTTCCTTTATCTGTGCTATTAGACGTTACTTCATACCAAATTTCAACATTCTAAGTTTACGGGAAGTACCCTGTAGGTTTTGATTCTCTTGCGAGTGTCGAAAATTTGCGGAAATTTGCGGCATAAACGGCTGTATCTTTTGATTGCGTTGGCTTAGAAGTTTGAGTTTTTCACAGCTCCAAGGGATAGACTTGAGTATTTGATATAAATTCCAGCTTGATACCTCCACGCGTTCCTGAGAAAAAGGGTCTTGACAGACAGACGGATGGACAACAAAGTGATCCTATAAGGGTTCCGTTTTTTCCTTTCGAGGTACAGAACCCTAAAAACTAGGAATTCTTCCACTGATATGTATGTATGTATTTGAAGTCTGCATATTTGTCAAGACTCATCAACAACTGTTCCCAAAAGCCAAAGATGTTTTTCTACGGAATACGAGAGGAGGTGAACGGCTGTCTATAACTTTATACCTAGAACTAGCCTGTATAGAAAAAATGTTATGCTATGTGTATAAAAATCTTAAATAAGCTGCCTCCTACTATTAAAGAATTGCCAAAGACTCAAATGAGAAAAGAACTTAGACTATGGCTGCTTAAAAAATGTTTTTATAATTTGAGTGAATGGTTGACATAATGTATCTTAGCCGTGACGTCTATCCGTCCGTTTATCGGAGCCGTGGGGTGCCGGCAGTAGAATGTTACCTCTCCTCTCCTACCCGTGGATGCAGTTAGAGCCTGCTAAGGGACACCTCCGGAAGATGGGCAGCAGCGTCTTTCCGTATATCAACATCCCGTACTGCGGTCACCAACCCGCCTGCCAAGCCTGGTGAGTATGGCAACTGCCTCTCATGGAGATCCATGAGGGAGGCCTTAGTTCAGTAGTGGACGTTTTACGGCTGAAATGATGATGATGATGGTGATTTATTTAAGAATGGTTGGCTTCCATTTTCTAGGCTTGCCTAAGCGTATTCGACCTAAATAAACACAAGTGTACTCTACTCGTGATAAAAGAGGCTTCAGGCAGCATTTACGTAGTTATTTGAAAGCGTACCGAGCGAAACAGCCAAATAATTGCTCAGCTTTAAATAAAAACCCAATTAGCGTACGCTGAGTGCCCGGACTAATACCTAATGCTATTAGATACGAAACTCAATATACCCGTAACTTGTTACCTCAGTACCTGAGTAATACCTACTGCTATTAGATACGAAACTCAATATACCCGTTATTTATTAACTCAGTGGAACTTATCAGCCACTATGTTTTTTTAGTATTTGGGCGCCTTGGTGATCTGTTAGCCCATTCAACATCCTTCTAAATAAAAAATATTTATTTATTGCTCTAATATTGTTGGACGCAGTTACCAATGTACCTAATACTGTAGCCTCCTTACGTGAACTACCAAATTTGCAATCTGATATTTAAAAGCACTGTTTGGATCCTTATTCACCTAACACTACATAAATACAGTATCTACTGAAATAAATTAAATTTTAAATTTAAATAAATAAAATGGTATGCTTCTGCAACTTATCCCCTTTGTAATAGTTAAAATTAGTATATTTATGACAAAATGACAATGTCACAATTTTGGTCACTACGGAAGATGAGTGCAGTCGTACGAACTGTTCTGCCACAGCAGTTTTGTCACAAGCTTTTTGAACCTTATTAACGTATTTTATATGACCGTTTCTTTAACTTTTAACATCACCAAAAACCGATCGCCAAGCGGAGTTTAATTCCTCTGAGAAAAAATTGTTTACATGATTTGCAGACGTGATTTGTTATTTTAGCCTGAGTATCTTGTATTAGGCCTATGTCCAGCAGTGGACGTCCTACGGCTGAAATGAATGAATGAATCTTGTTTTAAAAGTATCTTGTATTTCAATCTATTTATAAAATAAAAAATCGGTCACGTGCGAGTTGGACTCGCACACCGAGGGTTCGTTATTAACATTTTGGTTCGAAACCCTAAAAGTGTAAACTTGAAAATATCTAGATCGATTTGAATATGTTTTATTTGTTTTGATCGCCTATATTCACTGAATTTTTAATTCAGAACTAAGTCCATCATCATCATATTCTTCTTCCGGACCCCCTTTGGCGTCACCGGGTGAGGCCTCGAGACTTAGCCTCTTTACCCCGGCTTCATCTCTGGGGGCTGCAACCACCAGGTCACTCTTCTTGTAGCCCTTTGAATGGGCGGGTGGCGTTGCGATCGGGTTCGAGCAAAGCAACGTTTGACGGGACAGTAAGTGATTTTATAATTATACGATCAGTACATTTAAGTTCGCGAGTTTCATTTCTGTGTACAGCTTATTGTCAAAACACTGTTCAAAAAAGCATTTCAATTTATGCCGTGCCCAATTGCCTACGCTGCTCAACGAAGTGATTCCTCCACAAAAGCAGCTGTGGTTGCAATTATTGTTTCTTTCCCTAGTGTTATTAATCACTAGTTTGTTAGATCGAACTTTCACGACAACTTAAAAGTTAATTAGCGTTGGTAACTGGTTGTCATGCTGAACGAGATTCTGCGATACCTGGGGCACGAAAGTGCAAACATACAATATGTATAGGACCACCATGATTTGGGTCTTATTGAGTTTTCCGACATTTAAGCCCAGTTTTACACACCATGGTCACGGATAAACTGAAAATCTATCTGGGAAACTAAAAAGACTTATCATCATCATTTTAGCCGTAAATCGTCCACTATTGAACACAGGCCTCCCTCGTGGAACTCCATGAGGGGTACTTGCCATACGCACCACGCTTGACAGGCGGGTTGGCGAGCGCAGTATTGGATGTTGATACACGGAAAGACGCTGCTGCCCATCTTCCGGAGGTGTCTCTTAGCAGGCTCTTACTGCATCCACGGTTAGGAGAGGAGGGGTAACATTCTACTGCAGGCACCCCACGGCACCCAGCGGCAAAGACTCAATTCGTAGTAAATTTCCAATACATATTGCATATAGTGAAAACAAAACTATTTTAAGCGTAATAGTTTAGAACGCTGATGGGTTGAATAGAATTATCTGACCGCCTAAATTTAGAGGTCGGGCAGCCGTAGCCGGGTCAAAGTCCACGATATTCAATTTCACAGCTCGCGTAACTCCATCACTAAGTTGATATGATTCTACGCTTGTTATTGGATTAGTGTTTAAAAAGATTTATTTTTGGAGATATTTTTTACTACGTTTTTAGCAAAATATTATGTCTGGCATTTATTTTATTTATTTAGGTATTTTTGCATTTTTCTTGTGGGATTTATGACTTTTATTACCGACAGAACCATAACTCTTACATGTTTTTGAAATAATGTTTCGTTAGTCGATGCATATTTTTACGTTAATTAATAACAGAACACATGATTTATTAGAATAAACAAATAAATAGGAGGACTCGGAGGGCGTTTTGGTCCGTCAAGGATATGGACGGTCAGCAAACCCCCGCTTTTCTAACGAAACGCACCCTTAAGGCCAGGTTATTCCAGATTTCTGAATGAGTGCGCGCGGGCGCGGCTTACTTAAATTCTACAAAAATCGTTAAAATCTTTTTTAATTAGGTTTTTAGAAAAACCATATTTGTTGTAAACTTATTGTGTCCCACTGCTGGGTAAAGGCTTCCCCAAAATTCTTCCATTTGTACCTGTCGGAAGTGGTATCCCCTTTTTTTTTCTTTAGAAAAACTAACATTGAACATTCTTCTAAACGTCGTTACCTATTTTCTAGATGCTTTTTGACGATATAACATTGATACACTTGAAGTAAAGCCACAAAATGGAGCAAAAATCATGCTTCCTTCATGATTTAATATAATTAGGTAAAGTGTTATATGTTTTTCACTATATTCAAAAACGTTTATTTAGCTATAACATTATAATATTTTTTCCGACCAAAACAATGGATATTTGATTGTTTAAAATTAAATCGAAAATGTTCTAATTTGGAATAACGCAAAACCGAGAATAGCGCGCTCGATTGCTCTCTGTGCAGCACTGAGTGCCGTGGTATGCCGGCAGTAGATTGTTGTCCCTCCCTTCTTGTCCGTGGAAGCAGTAAAAATCTGCTATAGGATACCTCTAGAAGATGGGCAGGCGCTTTTTCCACGTATCAACAACCCGTACTGCGCTCGTTAACCCGTCTAGGCAGACGCTAAGCGTGGCGAGTATGGCAACAACCCCTCATGTGTTTCTTCAGAACGTAGTGATCCATGAGGGAGGCCTTTGTCCAGCAGTGGACATCCCACGGCTGAGATGATGATGTTGGGTAGGTAGTTTGGAATAAATATAGTGTACCCACCTGCAGCGAGCACGCTGATCCCACCCGCTGGGATGCCAAGTCCCATGTTGAACTTCTGTCGCTCCTCAATGAAGGCCACACTTCCCATCACCATCGCCGATATGCCGCATACTACCTGCAAGACGAAAAACCTATTAAGTATTGAATTAAATATTAATTAAATAAAAAAAACCAGCCAAGTTCGAGTCAAACTCGCGCACGAAAGGTTCCGTACCAATAATCAATCAAAACCACGTTTGTTGTATGGGAGCCCCCCTTAAATATTTATTAAATTCTGATTTTGGTATTTGTTGTTATAGTCTATACTTAGACGAGATAAATTAGGACAAGCAACGCGCCTATTTCTGTTAACAAAAAAATTCTCCAATTTTTTTGCGGGGGGTGGAAAAAAACTGACTTAGACTAATGTTTTTATAGGCAGTTTTAGAATATTTATTTTCTGTTGTAATTACCGATCGTGAAAACCAACTCCCAATTAAGAGTAAAAAACATGAAAAATTACAAACATAAAATATGAATTTCGAATGCTAATTCCGAATGATAATTGCTAAAAGCTAAAATCCCTTACGCCGAAGTTGGTAAAGTAAATTTTGGGTTTTTTTCTGTTGTTATAGTTAATCAATCGTAAGAACCTACCCGTTTGCTGTGGAGTGCCAGCAGTAGATTTATGTACAGCATTATTTTACCCCTCCTCTCATGCCCGTGGATGTAGTAAGAGCCTGCTAAGAGATACCTCCGGAAGATGGGCAGCAGCGTCGTTCCTTCAGCGTCCTTTTAAATTTCCTTACGAAACCGATTTATGCCTCTAAATTCTATACATTTAAATATATGCACCTTTTTCAAATGCAGGTCGGATTAACATAAATTACGAATAGTTTTTACTTTAAGGAGAATTACTATTATGGCGCTGACGATTTTTAAAATATCAAGCTAGCTTTTCCCGTCAATTTGGCAGGTGGCCCCCTCTGTCCGCGTTTTACCATTGTAAGGCCCTTTTCTGATTTGTCGGCGCAGCAGCGGTGCGACATCAGCATGCTTGGATGCCGAAAACATACCGCGTCGCCTGCACCTACGCAAATATTGGTAAAAAAATATGCAGTGCCGCTTGTGCCGTCGCGAAAGATGTCGTCTAGTTCGAGTGAAGAAGATGTTTCATCAATCAACTTGAGGCTCTAGAGTCGACAGAAAGGCGTGCAAAAAGAATCATAGGCAATGACACTTTACTCGAGTCACGGTTACAAAGCCTAGAACATAGACGTAAGGTGGCCAGCTTATCGGTATTTTATAGGATACATTTTGGAGAATGTGCTTTCGAGTTGCACAATTTAATTCCGCCAGCCCCTTTTTTCTACCGTACATCCAGGGAAACCCGGCCAAGGCGCCGAAGAAACATGGTAGAAATACCATAAGTACGTACGAAACGCTTTGATTCCACATTTTTAATGCGTACTGCGAAGATCTGGAATTCGTTCCCGCAGTCAGTATTCAACGAAAAGTACAATTTGGGCATCTTCAAATCAAGGGTAAACAGGTACCTTCTAGGCAAGCGTGTCTTATCGTATATACCATATCATTGCTTACCATCAGGCAAGATGTAAAAAAAAAATAACAAAATTTCCATCTATAAATGTGAGACTGAAAAACGTGAACCTAGCTTAAATCTTGAAGTTCAACCATATTTAAAGGATAAATAAATTTGTACTTAGATTATTTGAATATCTAAAAGCTTTTACCCATGCTACGGCTATGATACTTTACAGCGTAATTATTATTTATTTCAAGAATTTCTTAATTAAACCTTTTAGAAGATTAAAGTGCGCCATTTTTAAATAAATTTGAAAGTATGACTTTAGGGAAAAGATTATTGAGAGTTTTTGAATATAAGATTGAATATCAAAGCGTATTATGTGAAGACAAACTAGTTAAATATCTGAGTTCAATACTAAGGTTGTGGTTTTGATCTGCACTAAAAATAAGGAAAACAGTATTATATCAATATCATCATCATCATCATCATTCTAGCCGTAAAACGTCCACTACTGAACACAGGCCTCCCTCATGGATCTCCATGAGGGGTAGTTGCCATACTCACCACGCTTGGCACGCGGGTTGGCGAGCGCAGTTTGCGATGTTTAAACACGGAAAGATGCTGCTGCCCGTCTTCCGGAGGTATCCCTTAGCAGGCTCTTACTGCATCCATGGGCATGAGAGGAGGGGTAACATTCTAGCGCCGGCACTCCACGGCAATATCAATATACAACAAAAATAATAATTGTAAACAATCAGAAATAGTGGTGTAAGGAATATTTGTAAAACTCGCTGTTCAGTGTTGACACCATTCGAAAGGAAGATAGGGGTTATTCTTTTTGTGTGTGTAATATTATATATGTATATTTTTATTAATTTTAGAAAATTAAAAAAATATATATGTTACAAACAGATAGATATAAAAAACTTTATTGTATACCACATTAAGAGAACATAAACAATTTAGAAATTAGGTAAAAAAACACAGGCAACCTTGGGATGGACAAGAAAATAAAGGACGATATATCGTACTGATAAATTAGGAGATTATAGGAATCAAACTAACGTAAATAAATAAATAAATAGTCATAGATTAGGTACGTACGAATTTTTCCAAAAGTATATTGGATATTATCATAATATAATAAATTAAATACAAAATACTACTCATTATGTTATTGTGGTGATAATAATATTCATGTTACTTAATGCCCTCTTACTTTTAAAGGCTGATCAAATTACCCACAGTTGATTAGCAGTTTTTAGACATAATTTCATAGGAAATAGTCAAAATAACCTATTATTTGCTTAAAAACACTGGGTTAAACTTCATTCTGCTAACCATCTGACTGAAGAAGAAGAGTACTTCAAAGTTCTTGTTTTGTAAAAAACTTTCCCGTAGCAATCGCTACTTTGTCTACGGCGTAGAGTACTGCTACGAAAGTTCTACGTAGACCAATCACAGCACTATCCAAAATGTTTTGTCGGAGGCATTTTGTATTTATACTTACATTTTCTTCAAATTAACTTATTAAAATATATGATATAGATGATCTACGTGGTGCAGTGATCAGTGATATATATTGCGCTAGTTGTAAGCAATTGTAATTAACAAAATTTTACTGACTTCAAAAAAAAGAGGTTCTGAAGTCGTCTAATTTTTTTTATACGTTTGTCACCTTGTTTTTTGAGTTCGAATAGATGTAATTTCAATTTGTCCCTTTTTAGGGTTCCGGACAAGAATAGTAAAAAGAAACACTTATGGTGTGGTTTTGTCTGTCTGTCTGTCACGGATAGATATCTTAGGACCTACTAATGCTATCGACCGAAAATCGAAATAGTATTATAGAACGCTTATCCACTAATATTGCATATAAATTTTTAAAAAAATATTCTTATAATAATATTGCAATGGGGACGGAAGAGGGGTTACAAAAATGTTAAATGGAGTTACTAGGTCATGTGGGTGATCATATGAAAGCGCTTCATTTGCATAATAATAAACAGCTTTTTTTTCTGAAGTCTCATAGCTTATTGCAGTGGGGTGCCGGCAGTAGAATGTTACCCATCCTCTCATGCCCGTGGAGGCAGTAAGAGCCTGCTAAGGGATACCTCCGGAAGATGGGTAGCAGTGTCTTTCCGTGTACTCCTGGCTTATTGAGCAAACCTTTCATAGCTACGACAAATTCGTAGCTCATAAGGAATGCATTTTTATTTTGTCTAATGATTATTTCTTTTTTTTATTATGGTACCTTTTTTTGTTATTATTTATTTTCTATTATGATTTTGTATTTCTGTTTTTAATTTTTTTAATCCTTATCTTTCTATAATCTATAATTATGAATAATGTCAAATAGTTAAAATGTGTAAAAACTTATCCAATTGTAAAATTTATAAAAAATGACTTGTAATTATTTTTACCTATAAATGACTATTATGACTATTATTATTATGACTATTATTAATATTACGCGTAGTGGTATCCTTTACTACGAACGCGATTGTACCATGGTTCTGTGTTCGATATCTCAAAACGATATACCTTAACTAAGAAAAAACCGATTCGTAGCCCGTTCGTGTTTTATGTCCCGAACAGCTTATATCGGAGACGTTCAACGAACTCTCCATAACTCTTGCAATTTCAATTCAAATAAGCATGTGAATGTTAGGTTATAAATCCACAAATCTACAAAGTGCTTTTTAAATGACGGTTGAGACCGAAACTCCTTTATTAATTTCAATATGAGTACTTGTCATATTGAAATTAATAAAATAATGTCAAATACCATTTTATGTTCCAAAAAATAGTAGGTATATTGTAAGGCCTTAAAATCTATCTAAGATGATTTATACAGCGTCAGCAAATGGTATTTATGCTGTACAAGGCGCTGCAGCGCCTGGGAAATTGTTTGACAGATTACAAACTACAGAACCTAACCTATACCATCATCTCGGCTTAGTTATATAATAGTTAGAGGAAAGAACAGGCCAACACATCAGAAGCTGGCGATGTAAATAATAATAATAATAAATAATGCTGGACAAATCACATAGCATCATCTAGCCCCCAGCTAAGCTAGAGCTTGTGTTATGGGTACTAGATGACTGATATACTTAATACATTATACTACAAGGTCGTGGGTTCGATACCGGCAGTGCACCAATGGATTTTTCTTTCTTGAAAAGTTTATGTGCACACTTAACACGCGCTTTAACGGTGAAGGAAACATCGTGAGGAAACCCGCGGCTTAGTTAGCTTCAGACGTATTGACCTGTTCTTTCCTCTGAATAATAGCCGACTAAGCTGAGAGGATGGTATAAGTGCTGGACAAGCCTCTAATCCATCAAACAATGTCCCAGGCACTGCAGCGTCCCGTACAGCATGATCACCAGTTGCTGACGCTGCATACATCATCTATAATAGATGCAAAGGCCTTAATACTATTAGAAAAATGGTGTAGTCAATGTGTACCTCTATATTGTGTTTGTGTTCGCGCCGTTCGCAAGCTGCGTGCAGAGCGCGCGTTCTTCAGATCTGGCCCTTACTGTGCCTGCAAGGCGCCCTGTTACCAAACTAAGAGTCAAAACAATAAAACCGGACAAGTGCGAGCTGTACTCGCACACCGAGAGTTTTGTGGGTATATAGGAACATAATAACAGAATAATACTTTTTATTCCCGAATTTATTGATATTAATTATGTACATATGTATTAGTCTAATTATTTTATTTATTGAGATATGTAGTGGTTTGTATGATGTTTTATAATGGTGTTTATAGTATTAATGTTATGTATTTGTTTGTTTTTATTAGTTATAGTTAGGTTAATAATGTATGTTTAAGTAGTTGTTAACACTAAGTTACCTATTTTCCTAAAGGGATTTTAACCCACCGCCTTCTTCTTGCCCTATGCTCTCTATCAATTGGTTGCCTGGAAGAGATTGCTTCCAGCGATAAGGCCACCCGTTGAATTGCCCAAAATTGTTTTATTATATTTCTGCTTGTTTTTATACCTCGGTATATTTTTTTGTTACATGTGGTGATCAATAAAGTGTTATCTATCTATCTATCTAATAAATCATTATTATAAATTAGCTGATTTGATTTAGTACAAATTTTAAAATGGGCTAAAAGATTCGGTTACCCATCCAATTTATGACCGCGCATAGGGTTGCTTAACCTCGATGATTGATTTCGTACTTTTTTTAAAGAAGATTTTTTTATGATTCCATTGCAAATGTATAGTTTTTTGGTTTTTCTCTGTGTCTACAGTGTAAGCCGATATACCTTGTCGAATTTCATAGTTCTAGGTCAACGGGAAGTACTCTATGAATTTTGATTCTTTTGAGTATGTTGAAACATGCGTTTTCTATTCCTACGGAACCCTAAAAATGGTTCTACCAGTCGTGAATTTTATAGCGCTACGCCGTAAAAGGTTTTAGAGATTAAAAACATATAATTTCTTATTTTACCCCTGTTACACGCTACAAAGAACGCAATAAATTGTCATATCTCCTTTCAACCATGGGCACTTTGTAAGCGATATCTTTCTTGTTATTATTAACGAGGTTTTCCGATAAAATGTCAAGTGAATCCCCAATATCGTCCCCAGATATTGTATATATCGCTTTAGTGTTTATCCCCAAAGTCTGTTATGTCATAATAGGGTTCCGTACAAGATATAACATAATATTATCATTTCTTGTCTATAGGGTTCCAGACCAAAATGGTAAAAAAGATGATGTGACTTTATTTATTTATGAAATACTTAGATACTTACTATTTTTTGCTCACTTATAATAGGATGTAAGGCCTTTACATTTATTACTAGCATTGGCACGGGGGTACCAGAAAAGGAGGAGAATAATTCCGAAAAATTCCATTGTTGACGTTTGGTGACCTTTTGAGGTCACAATAACTCTGGTTCCTATGACCCTAGGGTCACCAAAATCAATCAGTACCCTTCTCTCAATAAAAAAAGGTTAAAGGACAGTGCTAACAAAAAAGGTATTATGTAAATCGGTCAACGTATTCGGTTGTAATCGTGTCATGCACAGAGAGACAGACAGTGCTATGTATAATAGGGGGCTTCGCCCCCTAATAGATGATTTATACAGCTTCAACGTAATTATTTTTTCAGATTTTTTTGTAGCGTTATCTTGGCGTTTTTATAGCTATCATTCGATCTCCTCTTTTTTGTATTCGGTTAAAAAATAAACCTCACTCATTTACTTCGCTTTTATTTTCACTGTCGTTGATAAATAAATTTGCAGAATTCCAGGCACACCTTGCCTTGAAATCGAGTTAGCGCGATCAAAATTATCAGTGCATACGCTAACGTGGTTATTTGCGTCGGTGACCAGAATGCGGTTACCGGGTCGGAGAGCTAAAACAGGTTCGTATTGACTCTAACATAGACATTCGAGTAGGCGTAGAGTAAACGAGAGTAGAGTTTAATGTCATCTTCATCATCTCAGTCGTGGGACTGCTGTCCACGTTCACTGCTGGACATATTGATAAACATAAAGACGCTGCTGCCCATCTTCCGGAAGAATCCTTTGGCAGATTCTTACAGCATCCACGGGCAAGAGACGAAGGTCAACATTCCACTGTCGGCACCGCACGGCTTAACGAAATTTTGCAATATTGTTAATTTGTTATTTTCAGTAGAATGCTGCCTTTCCACTCTTGCCCGTGGATGCAGTAAGAATCTGCCAAGGGATACTTCCGGAAGCTAGGCAGCAGCGGCTTTCTGTGTATCAATATCCAGTACTGCACTCGCCAACACGCCTGAGAAGCGTGGTGAGTATGGCAACAACCTTTCATGATCCGTCCTTGGAGATCCATGAGGGCGGCCTTTGTCTAGCAATGGACGTCATACGTCTGAGAAGATGATACAGTTTCGTTCCTGGAGTGACGATTCATACGTTTTTTAGGGTTCCGGACCAAAATGGTAAAAAGGAACCCTTATAGAATCACTTTGTCTGTCTGTCTGTCTGTCTGTCACAACTGGATATCTCGAGAACTACTGATGCTATCGACTTGAAATTTGAAATGGTAAAAGACAACGCTTTTTTACTAACATAGCATATATGAAAATGTTAATAAATATCCTTATTTTGACTGCAGGGGGGCGGATAGGGGATCTCAAAATTTTTAAGTGAAGTTACTAGGCCGTGTGGGTTATCATATGAAAGGTATTTATTTGCACATTAATAAACAGTTTTTAGTTTTCCTTCAAGTCGTATTTTTTTTGAGTTATTTACAAAAATGTTGAAAAAACGACCGTTCCCCCCCCCCCCCTTATCTCCGAAGTTTGCAGAGATAAACCCGTGATACTTTTATAGCTAATAGAAGTGTATGTAAACTTTATAGGAAAATTATAGCGAACTCCCTAATTTGCATAGTTTTTTATACAAGGGGGGTGGAAGGGGGGTTTTCAAAAATTTTGTGAAATTAATAGGTGATGTGGGGTATCATATGACAGGTATTCATTTGTACATTAATAAACAGTTTTTATTTTTCCTTTAAGTCGTATCGTTTTTGAGTAATTTACTAAAATGTTGAAAAAAATAGCGTCCCCCCCCCTAATCTCCGAAGTTTGCGGAGATAAACCTCTGAAACTTTTATCGCTATTAGAAGTAAATGTAAAGATTAGAGGAAATTTATTACAATCTCTCTACTTAGCATACTTTTTTAGAAATCATCGAAAGTGTAAATCTCTACATAATTTCCGCTATCAGACAAGAGATGGCGCTGTCAAGGTTCTCCAACAAATATAAAACCGCCTTTGTCATATATTATATTGTATGATGGCACGGAACCCTCGGTGCGCGAGTCCGACTCGTTCTTGCCCTGTTTTTTTTAGTTTGAGGACCCTACCTTTTATCGTTCGTTACCTTTTAACTTTTTTAGAGTAAAGCTTTTGATAGTTTCAAAACATTTTTTTAAGGTCATTAAACTTTTTATAAAATCTATACTATAAATAAAAGAATCAAGAATCAAAAAATACTTTATTCAGTGCGGCCGCATGGACCTTATTGACGCGTCACAAATTACAAAATAAAACAACACAAATAAATAGAATAAAGCACATAATTGAATCTGTTCACTTCAGATGACACGCGAGTTAGGAAAAGAAGTGAACAGAAGAACCTAACTCGGTCGTTATAGTCATCATTTAACAATTTTATTTTGTCTTATGTTACGTTTGACGGAGTTGGAGCAGATTCCGTCCCAAGTGGTTTTGTCCTCTAGGTAATCTGATATTTTATAATAAGCTTTATTGCACAGATTGCGTTTAATAATGTTTTTGAATTTATTCAATGATAACTTCTGCAACTCACTTGGGAGTTTGTTGTAGAAGCGTATACATTGCCCTTTAAAAGATATTTTCACCTTATGGAGCCTAGTAGTGGGCACAGCGAGTTTATTCTTATTTCTTGTATTTACATTGTGATTGTCGCTGTTTTTCTTAAACGAAGCAATATTTTTATGGGTGTACAACAGGTTCTCATAAATATATTGACAAGCTACTGTCATTATATTTATTTCTTTAAATTTAGTGCGAAGTGATTCTCTGGGACCCATATTGTAGATAGAACGAATAGCCCTCTTCTGCAGCACAAATACGGTGTCTATATCTGCAGCACATCCCCACAGTAGTAAGCCATAAGACATAATGCTGTGGAAATAGCTGAAGTAAACAAGTCTAGCGGTATCAACGTCTGTAAGAAGGCGGATTTTTTTGACTGCATATGCTGCAGAACTAAGCCTACCCGATAGTTGTTCTATGTGTGGGCCCCATTGAAGCTTATTGTCTAAAGTTATGCCTAAAAATACAGTTTTTTCTACAAGGTTTAAACTTTCACCTTTTAATTTAATCTTGGCATCAGCCTGTTTTACATTAGTAAGAGTAAATCTAATGCATTTTGTTTTATTTTCATTAAGTAATAGGTTATTGACATTAAACCAATTAACAACCTCTGAGATTGCATTATTCACCTCGTCATAATCGGTGGTACGTCATTTCATTTTGAACAAAAGTGAAGTGTCATCAGCAAACAATACAATCTCATGATTGTTTTTGACAAGATGAGGTAGATCATTAATGTAAATTAAAAATAGAAAAGGCCCAAGAATTGATCCCTGCGGTACACCCATTGTGACTACAGATCCCGAAGAACGTTTTCCATTAACATCAACTCTTTGTATCCTGTTACTGAGATAAGAAATAAGTAGATCCAAAGAGATATCTCTAACACCATAGTGGCGCAATTTTCCGATTAATGTTTCATGGTGTACACAGTCAAATGCTTTTGAAAGGTCGCAAAAAACACCTAAAGCGTCTTGCGACCTCTCCCAAGCATCATAGATATGCGAGACTAACTCTATACCAGCATCAGTAGTGGAACGGCCGCGAGTAAAGCCAAATTGCTTGCAGTGAAGCAATTTGCTGTCGGCAAAGTGCTTAGATAGCTGATTTAAAATAAGCTTTTCAAAAATTTTACTAAATGTCGGCAGTACTGATATCGGCCTAAAGTTAGTGGGGTCCGACTTAGAACCTGATTTAAATAAAGGTATTATTTTACTGTGTTTCATTAGATCAGGAAATACGCCACAGTCAATGCATTCATTATATATAAGAGCTAGCTCAGGTGCGATTGTGTCTACCAATGGTTTTACAATGTTTACAGAAATACCCCAGAGATCTGCAGTTTTCTTAACATTTAACATTTTAAAGGCTTTAACTATATCGCTGCTGTCCACATATTGGAAATTAAAATTACTATCACATTTAGGTACATTTTTGCTAAGTAAGGACTCGGCGATCAGGTGAGAAGAGTTTAAAGACTTTGTGGTAGAAACTGGAATGTCAGTAAAAAAAGTTTCAAATGCTTGGGCTACATCTTCATCACTTTTGTAGGTTGTATTATTATAATTTATTTTAAATTGGTTGTTAAAGTTACTCACATTTCCAGTTTCTTTGTTTATTATTTTCCAAGTAGCTTTAATTTTATTATCACTATTTTTAATTTTTGAACTTATATAATTAGACTTAGCAATATGGCAGACTTTTCTAAAAATTTTTGAGTAATGTTTAACCTTTTCTTTAAATTCTTCACTAAAATTATAATGTTTTTCACTATAAAGATCATATAATTTTTGTCTACTTCTATGTATACCCACTGTTGCCCACTCATTAAAGTTAAGATTATCTGTGACCATTATCGACTTTGATGTAAATATTGAATTGAACATATTGCTAAATGCATTGAAAAAAATGCAATATGACTCATTAGGGTTGTTATTTGAGTAGTGAGGTGGAAATTTTGTATTCAATTTACATTTCAGTTGTTCAGATCGATGCATGGTCACAGGTATAAAAGTAATTTTTCTTTTTACATTTTGTTTTTGTTGCTGTTTAATTTGAATGTGCTGACCTAAATGGTCTGACTTTATATTACTAATCAAGCCCTTATGGATAATTTTTATATTAGAATTTACAAAGATATTGTCAATACATTTAGCGGATGTTTCAGTTATTCTAGTAGGCTCCATAAACAATGGTTTTAGATTATATGAATTTAAAAGGCATGTTAATCTAGTACTTAAAGAGTAATTTTCTAAGAGATTAACATTGAAATCTCCACATGTAATGATGTTTTTACTTGACTTTGATGTTTTGAATAATATTTCATCCATGACTTTTTCAAACGTCTCAAATGAAGCTGACGGTGGGCTGTATACGCTTATGATAATAACTTGCTCCAACTCTACACATGCTATTTCAATTTGGCTCTCAACAGACAGACAGACAATGTCTTTCCGTTCTTTAAACTTAAGATATTTGTTTAGTAGCACTAAAGAACCTCCACGAATAGCATGCGATCTACAAAAGGAGCTACCAACAAGATGGTTGTTGAAACTGAACATAACCTCATGACTTTTCAACCAATGTTCAGTAATACATAAAATGTCAATATTATATAAGTTTATGTACAGTTCCAACTCTAACAATTTACTATTTATTCCTTGAATGTTTTGGTGCACCAAGTTGGTAACCTTTGTATTTATTTTACATGTTTTAGTTATTTCTTTATTTTGACACATTATATTATTTGACTGGTTCTGGCTAGAGATTTCCTCTGTTGTCTTATGATCTAATTTAAATGACTTGGAATAACTTCCAGAGTCTTAATTATTTGACAATGCTCAAAAGAAGCATTCTGTTTAGCCAAATTTTTGGCTGTCATGCAAAAATAATATGATAGCGACATAGCTATCTGTCGTTTGTAATAATTGGAAAGGTAATAAATACCTTTAGTCAAATAATATTTTTTACTAACAATAGAGTTAGTGTCAATCACATGAATAGGATTATTGCACGATATTGTATGCAAAAGCATATTTAGCTTAAATCTAGTATTATTTTCTGACTGTGGCAAACTATTACTATAGGGGAATGTATACATTACAATTTCTTTAAATTTCAATGAACAAAGTTTATCAATATATTTTATCAAATCAGACTTGTTAACATTACCCCTATTTCCAAGACAAATTATTAAATTAGTATTCTCATTAGATGAGTTTTTAGAAATTTTTTGCATTATATCATGCAAACTACAGTTTGGTAAGCAATTATTTAAAACTGAATGTTCCATATGCAAACTCAAAAGTTGGCCCATATTTTTTCCAATTTCATCGCAGTACATTATTGATTTTTCTTGTGAGAATGATGAGTTTACATCCAGACTGGGCAAGGCCGCTGTAATACTCACTGAATCAGTGTTATCATGATCCAGTCCAGCATCACACCGGCATCTTGCTAAGTGGGACTGGAGCTCTCTTTCATTCTCCCAAGATCCCTGGAGCACTTGGTCCATGGCCAGGTTGTATTCCCTTACCTCAATTCTGGAAAAGTCGCCAAGAACGGCTAGACCGATTTCAACGTTTTTTTTTAATTGTTCACATAATACAGAGGGATTACATAAATAAACTTGATAATGCCTGCAGTAGTTTTTTTTTTAACTGTATCACAGAGATTATCTCCCTCCTCGGAAAACATAAAATTACTGTGATCAATTTAATAATTATGTATCTTAGCTTATTACTAAAATGATCTTAGATGTTTGGTCTTATATGAGCCCGGGATAGTACATCAGCTATTTAAACGTCTTAAAAATTTACAGGAAAAAATAATTATAACGTATATTAATTTTTCCATACATTTTATACGGATGATGTGATTGATGTAATTTTTTAGTTAACATATATTTAAAAGTTCGCTCTGAAAGTTAATATTGTGATAAAACTTGATTAATATGGTCACTTGTGTATATTTAATGCGTTTGATCGCAAAACTTTATAAAAGACTTGAGCGCCTGCAAAACCTCGGATTACGTTTCATATTTGGCTTACGCAAGTATGACCATGTTTTGGAGTTTCGCAGGAGGCTGAAGTGACTACCAATACGGCTTCGTCGGAATTCCCATTTCTTATTCTTACTCTACAATATTCTATTTACTATTTCTACTACTCCTTTTCTCAAGGAACGCTTCATGTTTCTGCACCTTTCCCATTCTCGATCTCTTCGGTCTTCTGGCACTCTACAGCTCATGTCACCTGCATTTAACTCTTCATACTAACACAAATATTTTACTGTCCAGGCTGAAAACCTGTGGAACGCATTGTCTGTATTCCATCAGGCGTGCTCCATCCCTTCAAGTTTTGAAATCTATGTTTAAGGAACACTATTTGTCCTGTTGAAATTAGCTGCTTGATTCTTTGTCAAAATATATAATATTAATTTATTTATATGTAAATATATTATTATTTATTTATAACATGCTTTATATTATTTATAAATGTATATATGTTATTTATGTATGGTTTTTTTTAATCTCACACAATTTCACCCCATCTCATTACCACAATCCAATCCATCGAAAGGTTGTCTGGTAGAGATCGATAAGCGATTAGACCGCCGATTATCACTTTATGTTTAGTGTTTCTCTTTTTTTGTTAATTTGTTTAGTTTAAGGTTTAAGCATTTTCTATCTATCCATCTATCTAAAAGACCTTATTCGCTTCTACCACAATTTTAAGATAAGGTTATATGGGTTTCGATCTTCTTGTAAAGTTGATCACTCTTACCCGATATATTTATATATGTATTTTTATAATCTAGTTATGCTCTAAAATTTATGAAATATAACATTTGTGGCAAACCAATTTTACCTCATCGTAAAACTGGATTTATCTCTTCGAAAATGATTTCCCTAACTTATCCTAGAGACTTTAAAACTACAAGCAATTGCGACCTCTATCTGAAAGAATTAGGATTAAAAATAGATTGAAGATCTGAAATGAAAAGAGGAAATGAGCTTAGTTTTTAATTTAGTTTTAAGTATTTAAGTTTAGTTTTGTCTCGGTAATAGTTTTGGGAAAAAACAATCAAGTTTTGTTGTTTTTTGGGTTCCGGACCGAAATTGTAAGGAACCCTTATGGTATCACTTTGTCTGTCTGTTTGTCACAAATGGATATCTTGAGAACTACTGATGCTATCGACTTGAAATTCGTAATGGTTAAAGATAACACTATTTTACTAGTATAGCATATATAAAAATGTTCAAGTAATATTCTAATATATCAATCATGCAATCATTGGGGGGGATATGAATCTCAAAATTTTTGAGTGAAGTTTCTAGGTCTTGTAGGATATCATATGAAATTTTTGTTTCTAGGTTTTAATTTGCAGATTAATAAACAGTTTTTATTTTTCCTTTAAGCCGTATCGTTTCCGAGTTATTTACAAAAATATTAAAAAAACGACCGTTCCCCCCTCCAAGGTTGTAGAGATAAACCCGTGAAACTTTTATAGCTAATAGAAGTGTATGTAAAGTTTATAGAAAAAATATAGCGATTTCTCTAATTTGCATAGTTTTTAAGACAAGGGGGGTGGAAGAGGGGTTAACATAATTTTTGGTCATGACATTACGAAAGGTATTAATTTGCACATGAATTAACAGTTTGTAGTTTTGCTTCATGTCGTAGTTTTTGACGTATTTACAAAAACGTTGAAAAAAGGTACCGTTCCCTCCTTATCTTCGAAGTTGAGATAAATCCCTGAAACTTTTATTGCTAATAGGAGTGTATGTAAATATTACAGAAAAATTATAAAGAACGCTCTAATTTGCATAGTTTTTTTAGAAACCATCGTAGGTGTAAAAAAATTACATAATTTCCGCTATCAGACAAAAGATGGCGCTGGCAAGGCTCTCCAACAAAATATAAACCGCCTTTATCTTATATTATATTGTATGATGGCACGGAACCCTCCGTGCGCGAGTCCGACTCGCTCTTGCCAGGTTTTATTATTTAACTAGTTGCTCGCCACGAACTTAGAAAGAGCGAGCGACTTTTTTTAGTGGTATTTTTAAATTTTATGCATTTGGAATTGATGACCACCGCCGATTTTTTATTTTTACCTTTGTTAGACCACAATCTCAAATCACTCTATCACTCCAAATATTTACACTTTAGTTAGAGATGATGAATATAATCTGCCATTTGTACAGGAATAACGCGATCAAAATCACAGGCGCAAGCTGTTATATACACATCAATGAAAGTAACTCTAACTTCAAAACACAGTGAAGTTTCCAGCTTCTGAAATGAAATAATACAGTTGTTTGTTTGTTTCTAAAGCCTAAATCTACGCATGAATTCAACGATCTAATTTGATTACAATTGCGCTTTCGTAAACGGTTTTTACAGACGAGCTTATTTAACGGCCGGAACTTTATTAAAATTAAATCAGCTTATAACTGTCACATCACCGTGCAAGAGGAGTACCTACGGCAGGCTGGTTAGTTATATCGCGACAGGTTTACATTAGGCGTAAATCTCGCGATCATCGCTGTCAAACCACAACTTTGTATTAGCTATCAACAAGGCACAGGACCTTGCTTCTAAGATAGCCATCGGAAGATCAGGCGAGTGGGATGGCCATTCTTTGGACCTAAAATATGGAAAATTACCTTTGTACCACTGATGGACACTTGGCCATGTGAGCTTGAACAGCCTTGTTGAAATATCCATCTAAGGTTACCAAAGTGCTGTTAACTCCAAGGAAATAATTTCAAGCATGTCTAGACGGTAGGTTTCTAGTTTGTTTTTAATACCCTTATAATTATAAAACATGACAGAACAATATGTTTCTTCTTACGTAATGTCAGAAAATGGCGCTGACGGAAGATCAGCGTTGGTTGCCTAGCGTGCTAGACAATCAACTCAATGCTGAGTCAGTGTCCATTTTGTGATGTTTGGTTTGCAATATTGACGTGTGCTGTTATTTACTATTTTTTTGGGGAAATCCCTCCCAATTATGTATAGTAGACCTCACATTATGAATACATTTATTTTTATTTTATTTACTTTTAAGCCCCTGCGTACTCTATCAAAATTAAATTAATTCAAGCTTTAACCGCCGTGGGGTGCCGGCAGTAGAATGATACCCCTCCTCTCATGCCCATGGATGCAGTAAGAGCCTGCTAAGGGATACCTCCGAAAGATGGGCAGCAGCGTCTATCCGTGTATCAACATCCCATAATGCGCTCACTAACCCGCCTGCCAAGCGTGGTGAGAATGGCAACTACTCCTCATGGAGATCCATAAGGGAGGCCTGTGTTCATCAGTGGACGTTTTATGGCTGAAATGATGATGGTGATGAAGCCTATACTCTAATAAATAATAGTATAAAAGGGAAAGATTTGTATGATGTATTTTTGAATTTTTGTAACGAATAGACTCAAAGACTACTAGACCGATTTTCAAAAATTATTTCACCATTAGAATGCTTCATTATCCACAAGTAACATAGGCTATATTTTATCCCCGTATTCCAACGGAAACGGGAACTATGCGGGTGAAACTGCGGAGTGCGACTAGTAATAGAATGAATTAAATAAAGCTATTCCACGTTTTGTAAACAATAATTAACATTTAAACTGTACTTGCCAAATTTCAAAATGTTTGAGTAACTCAATATTTTGCAGCAGTTAAGTGCCATTAAGATAATTTTATGCCGTTATTTTCAACAGACGTTAATTACAAAACAATTACTTGTTTTCATTATATTTAGTTCTAATGTACCCTGCGCAAATTGGTTATTACTTTAAAACTTTACAGCACATTTAGTATATTGTACTGAAAAGGGCTTAGTGAAAAGGGCTCAACATTAAAACTGGGTTTTAAAACTAGCATTAATTACGAAAATAAAAAAAAAATTCCAAATCGATTCATATAGGACGAAGTTCTGAGCTGAAAAGGAGAAGAAAAATACAGACGACTTGGGAACCTCCTTCTTCTTTTGAAGACTGTTAAAAATCAACGTATTTTATACCATAAACCGACACTTGATATTTTTTGAGATCCATTTCGATCACGTTCTTGTGGTACACAGTGTGTTTACGTTGCGTATTGTTACGAGCTGTGGTTCGGGATTAAATAACGAAGTCTAATTAGACCTGTTACCAGTAACACAGTGCAGAATCTGGTATGTCTCTTTGCATTAAAAGTTTGACCTTTAACTCTTTATTAGGTAGTTAATTTTCAATTCTTCTTAATCTTTAAACGCGTTATTATCGAAACTGTGTTTTTGCTATTACTGCCGTTTAGGCTCTGAACGGCAGAGATGGCCCATAATTTAATAAAACAATTCAACTCATCCTGAGTACGGATACGGATGCCAGACAAGTGCACTCATTTACAAAGGTGAAGTTACTTCGTTAGGATGTTTATCTGGTTTGTGCCTAACTTTGTGTGCCCTTACCTACCTTAGATGTAATGGCTTGTGTAGTATATTATATTATATTATTATTTATATTAGTATATTATATTAGTATATAGTATATTAGAGTATTCAAACAGTGCGGTTTGGATAGAAGACCATTGAATGTCTAAACATAGGTAAGATAAGGTCGGTAAAAATGTCTATAAATTGTAAAATCATCATTGAAGCAGACTTTTTCAATTATAATACTATAAACAAATAGCCATTTTGCAGTTTAAATACTGTCAAAAATATGATTTTACCTAAAAATTGTTTATATTATATTGTAAAAATTGCTTTTATCTAATCTAACCTATTCTTTCCTTTGAATGCGGCCAATTGAGCTGAGAGGTTTGACGAATTCGTACTTGATGGTGGATGACGCTAAATAAATCATATTATAATTTAAATTTGGAGGGGTAAATTTCTTAAAATAAAGGTGGTTCATCTCATTCAGTAATTAATGAAAGATTGAGGTAAATGACGGAAAAGGTGAGAGAGTAGATGACCTCAAATTCACCGTTGGCCTATAATAATAAAGAAGTTGCTAGTGACAGGAAACAATAGAAGGCGTTAAAGGAGGCCTTTGCCTGTAGGCAAAGTGAATTAAGTGACTTCGTTTAAGAAATCTTATTTAAAATACAGGGCTTATTATTTAAAACAACTTTCGTAGTCCTAAATAACGGTTCAGGTTTCGAAACAAGAGTTTATCTCTTTGTGTTTATTTTAGGTGAATCTTGAGCCAACTCTAGAGTTGGCTCAAGCCTAGGCATCAATCCAAGGGGGCTCAAAATGCTTTCAACTTGGAAACGGCAAAGTTATGGAACTCAAGTTCACCCAGTTAGATTAGGTTAGGTTATCCCAGGGAGCTCAAAATGCTTTCAGCTCGGCAAAGTTATGAAACTCAAGTTCACCTAGTTAGGTTGTCTTACCTTCACCTCGCTAACGTGTTCTTTAAAGTTTTATATACGGTGTTCTGTGTGCCCTATAGCATATCTTCGTTTTACAATAAACTAACTTATAACTTCAGCATTTCTCCAATCAACCCTAACAAATTAAAATTAAATAAAAAAATCACATTTATGTAAAATAACTGGATCAATTCACTGGATCCCGGACGAGTTAGCGCCTCGTGGTTTCATATTTCTTAATATAGTTCTCGGGTCAGCAGCTTTGCTTCATATGTAATTTCATCAGTGTCCTAAAATCTATCCTCATTTTTATATCGATTGTTAAATATATTTTCTACAAGCAGTGATACTGAAATGTCAATGAGTTAATTTATCAAGGACAGAAAAAGGGGTAGTTGCCATAGTCACCGCGCTTAGCAGACGGGGTGGCGAGCGCAGTACGGAATGTTGGTACACGCTGAGACGCTCTGCTGCCTATATTCCGGAGGCATCCCTTAGCAGGCTCTTACTAAAAGTTCTCTCTTCCCTATGAAGACCCATTACAGATTTTGCTTACATACTAGTTGGCTTTTTATAACTATGATATCCTATACCATAAAATGTAACATAAGTCATTAATTAACACCAAAAATAAAAAGAAAACAATAATAGCAGCAGTTGTGTGTGGGTGTGAGTGTGGGATATACGTAAACCAACGACTCAATGTGAAGTTTGCCCTTTAAAAGGTACGCGTTACACGGTAAATACCCGGTTTCATGTATATGTACATATAAATGTACATGTATAATAATTGTAATAATACAACTTGAATTATTAGTATAGATAAGTAAAGTAGGCTACTTTACTTATATATACTAATATTATAAAGACGAAAGTGTGGTATGTTGTATTTTGTATGTTTGTAACGAATAAACTCAAAAACAACAAGACCAATTTTCTAAGTTATTTCACCACTAGAATGCTGCATTATCCCAGAATAACATCTCACTAATATAATTATTAAAGCCGAAAGTTAGTTCATATAGATGTATGGATGTTTGTTACCTCTTCAGGCAAAAACTACCCTTTGGATTGAGCTAAAACTATGCACACTTATAGATGTTGACTAGGATTAACACATAGGCTACTTTTTATCCGGGTACAACGCATGCGAAGCGGCGGGCAGAAGCTAGTATGTTATATTTTTTCCCCCGTATTCCCACGGAAACTGGAACCACGCGGGGGAAACCGTGGAGTGCCGCTTGGTATTTATAAGAACGTAGTCTTATAGAAAGGTTTTCACACAGAAGCCTTGAGCCAAATCTAGGCATCAATCCTAGGGGAGCTCAAAATACTTTCAGTTCGGAAACTGCTAAGTTATGGAACATTTCCAAGTTCAGCTAGTTAGGCTCTCTCAACTTTGCCCCGCTGTCGTGTTCTCAAAAGTTTTATAAACGAGTGTTTCGTGCGATAGAAACCTGTAGTAATTAAGATTTATTTTTATGTATGTTAGTCTTTAAGGTGTATATTTATATAGACCGTAGTTTAAGTATTATAACATCTTGTACAAAACTTAGTTTGTTGCCTGAAATAAAGTTTATTTAATTTAATTACATCGTTATTTTTTGCACGGAAACGTTAAATAACGCTGTAAGTCCCGTAAATCAGTTTTTAACCCTCGAGAAAAAGCGGGATTTTATAAGTATGACCGCTATGTGTGTTACTCTTGGTCTGTGGTACCGTAGTTCTTCAACGAGTAGACCGATTTGCATGCCGTTTGTTATTTAAAAGGCAGATTTTCTGGCGGTGGTTCTTAAACATGTTTTATAATAATTATTACTACGTTAACCATGAAAATGAATATTGCTGGATATTTCACACAGCACCAACTAGTCCCAACGTAAGCAGAGCTTGTGTTTTGGGTACCAGATGGTTGATAGAATACTTATTTTTTTTTGCAAAATACAGAAGATACGCTGACGAACGAAACAACAAAAATATCTGCAGAAAAATATAAACATTTGTCCCGCGACGGGAATCGACCGACAACCTCCTCCTCTCAGCCGGCTTGCAAACCAACCGCGCCAGGGAGGCCATAATCGTAGTAAGTGTCGTAAGTTTGATATACCACGTAGTATCCTGTACAATAGGATACCTTCTGCATTTATGTTTTACCTATGAACAATAAAAGGCGCCTAATCATCATCTGCCGTAGGACTGATGTCCACTGCTGGGCATAGGTCTCCCTCATACATCTCCAAGACCTTGAGGGCATTGTTGCCATACTCGCCACGCTTGGCAGGCGGGTTGGCGAGCGCAGTATGTTGAAACACGGAAAGACGCAGCTGCCCATATTCCGGAGCAGAGCAGGCGCCTAAAATTAACATATTGTTAGAGCTAAACTCTTCTTCTTCTTGATGCCTATGTCTCCATCGGAGCAAAGGGTAGATACAACTGTTACTGTTCGCCATCTTTCGATTTATTGTTAGACGACTGAGCGTCGCCAAGTCTGTTTCGGGCGGCAATGCTTGCGCTTCCCTTGTGGATCCACTCCGTCGCTTGTTTCGGGATATGATTTTCGGTACGGCGCAAAGTGTGACCAATCCAGCTCCATTTGCGACGTCGGATTTGTAGTTCGATGAGATCCTCATGACACAGTAAGTGAGAGCAAAACTCTTAACTTTATTCATTCCCGACGCTAACGTTGATGACGTTTGTTCATTCATCAGTTCAGTTATTCCACTAACCTGAAGAACTCGCAGCCGCAACACCAAAGCCAGGGGGTAGTTTAGAGAGCGTGGGATGAGCAATGCGTCTCTCTCCCCCGTCAGCGGAGCAGCCGACTCCTTCCGCCTGGATAGTGCTGTCTGAAACAAAAATATAAATAACTAGCTGCACTCAGCGGTTTATCCGCGTAGTTCCCGTTCCCATGGGATTACGAGGATAAAATATAGCCTGAGGGATAATGTAGCATTCTATACTCGATGCCATTTAGCGTGGCAATACAGGTCATTCACCTACCTTCACTACGCTATCATAAAATGCCACCACACAAACCACATAGCACGTTTTCGATAGGTTTGTATGGTAAGCGACAGAATTAGCGACACTTTCATCGCATTTTATGATAGCGTAGTGAAGGTAGGTGAATGACCTGTATTGCCACGATAAATGGCATCGAGTTTATTGGTGATAGAATTTTGAAAATCATTCCAGTACTTTTTGAGTTTAATCGTTACAAATATACAAAGTACAATTTATCTGCAGCCTATCTTCTGGAAGTTTCCTTTCGCGGACTCTTACTGCATCCTCGGGCATGAGAGAAGGGGTAACATACTACTGCCGGCACCCTACGGCTATCTATGGAATATATTTATGGACAGTCTTAAGACAAATTACGGTTACCAAGCACTTAATATAAAGGGTGGGCAAGAAGGGTTGAGTTAATTTAGAAGGGTCTAAAATAGTGAGATGGTTGTCATGTCGTCAATGTTATTACATTGACGCAATTCTGTATCTTTTAAATTTTGAGAAGTTACATATTGATATTATTTCCTCAAAACAAAATAAGGGCCACCTGAGTATTTTTGTTTTGAGACGATTTTTTTCTGACCTTCGTTGATCGAATTATTTTTTATGCATGCCACTATGTTATCTAGGGTCGAATTAACGATAACAGTGAAGTACTAGGGATATTTGTGTTGACGGTATGGTAAACAATTTTGATGCCTGAAATATCATGAAATGGGTAGAGTTTAGTTTATTTTGTGATTTGATTTCAGATTAGTTTAACGCAAGTCTACTGACAAAGACAGTTATTTTCGGACGTTAAAAGTGTAATTTTATCATTTAACCGTAAAATGCTCAGAATTCGACGCCATTTGGACAATGCTTTGCTACCAGAGCCGTAACAATGATAAAGGCTGGTCAGTCGAACCTTGCCGTGGCTTTACAGCTGGGATGTTCGCGAAGGGCTATACAAAATCTTTGGAACCGGCATCAGGAGACCGGGAGTGTATCCCGGCGTCGTGGCTCTGGAAGAATTCGCACTACCACTGCCCAGAAAGACCGGTACGTGTGACTTATTGCGCGACATGATCGTACTGTGACAGCGCGCGCATTACAAAACCGATTACGCCGGACTACTGGTACCATTGTCAGCGACCAGACCATTAGGAATCGTTTGCATGAAGACCAGCAACGTTCACGAAGGCCTGTAACCCGCACTAAACTGACCGGGACTCATCGTGCAAATCGATTAAGGTTTGCGCGTCAACATCTCGAATGGGGCATGGGGGAATGGCGTAAGGTGCTTTTTACGGATGAGTGTAAAGTGAAGTTTTCTAGTGACAATTGACGTATGCGAGTGTAGAGAAGAACCGGAGTACAATTTTCTGATCCTTGCATTCACGGACGTGACAGGTATGGTGGTCCCAATATCATGATCTGTGTCGGGATCAGCTTCCGAGGCAAAACTGAACTTGTTTTTTTCTGAATGAAGGAACTGTTACCTCCCAGAGTTACATCGAACTGGTAGTCAGACCATATTTCATGCCATTTTCACAACAAGTGGGTAACCACTTGTTGTGAAAATGTTTTGCAATTTTTTGTTTTTTGCTAATGTAATACAAAACTGACCATTGACAGCGATGATCGCGAGATTTACGCCTGTTGCGAACCTGTCGTGAGATACGTAATCACCCTGCGGGTATACAGTATCCCAGTGTTCGAATACTGGACCTCCCTCTATATGGATATAACAAAAAATTACAATGCTGTTATTGCCATTATAAATAAATAAACTTAATATAATAAATAAATAAATTAAATAATAATTTAAGTCATTTAGTATTTCAGTTCATCATTTCAGCCATAAAACGTCCACTGATGAACACAGGCCTCCCTCAAGGATCTCCATGAGGGGTAGTTGCCATACTCACCACGCTTGGCAGGCGGGTTGGTGAGCGCAGTATGGGATGTTGATACACGGGTAGACGCTGCTGCCCATCTTCCGGAGGTATCCCTTAGCAGGCTCTTACTGCATCCATGGGCATGAGAGGAGGGGTATCATTCTACTGCCGGCACCCCACGGCTAAGTATTCCAGTTAGCAGACTGAAATTTGATATATTGTGTTATTTTCATTTAGTTTAAATTACATTGTATTTTTATGGGTGTATTTTGCTTGAAATAAACGTATATTATTTTTATTTTAAGACTACTAAGTAAGGAGATGGCCTATGCGGTGCATTGAGTTATTAGCTGAGTAATGACCGAGACGCTAGGGATAGCGGGCTCGACATTACACGTGGTAAAAAATCTGCATATTCTTATTACCTTTTTAGGGCTTCTTAGTAAAACAAGAAACCCTTGTAGTTTCGCTTTGTCTGTCTGTCTGTCTGTCTGTCCGTCACCGGCTTTGCGAAGAGAATATTAGTCCTAGAAGTTTGATTAGGGTTTAGTTTGGGGAATATTTAGGTTTTAAACTTTATTCGAGCTTAAAAATATACAGTACCCTTAAATATACAGTCTAAAATCTAAACTGCTTGTTTTACATTTCTGAAAAAACATAGTTTGAACCATGCACTTTCTAGGAGAACTATATCGGCTAAGCTAGCTTTTTTAGTTTCGGTAACCATAAACATAGTTGCCATACTCACCATGCGTTGCCGAGCGCGGTACGGGATGTTGATACACGGAAAGATACTGCTGCCCATCTTCTTACTGCATCTATGGATATGAGAGCAAGGGCAACATTCTACTGCCGACACCCCACGGCATAAATTAATTACTGTTTAAAGTACCCATAAAATGGTTCACAGAACCTACCCTAATCAAGTACAATCCTGTACCACTGTGTACCACCTAACCACGCATGCGTACCGTCAAAGCAACCATTGCTTACTAACTGTTTACCCTGGTTACCCTAGTGTGGCTGGTAAATATTGGACTTAGAAAAAGTTATATCTAAGGGCTTATGTTTGTTTAGGTTATAAGGGAAATGTGTTAAATTGGTTTATCTTGGAACTATTTTGTTAGTATTTCTGGTAATTATTGGTGCACAAACCGTTGTTTTATAAACCTTAGTTTGTATGAGGTTTGCTGATATCGGGTGTGGGTGAGACATACAGGTGCAACCATTGTTTAAAAGTAAGGGCTTAAATTTTTTTTACTAGCCTATACCGTCCTACTGCTGGGTAAAGTTTCCCTACAATTGTTCAGTGCAATCTCCCGCCAGCTCCCATAGAACCCATCTAGGTCATCGCGCCAGCGCTGTTTTGGTCTGCCTCGCCGTCGTGTTTCCTCAGGAGTCCAATCTATGGCAAACTTAGTTCATCGCCCTTTACGTTATATAAAAAAAAAATACTGGAAAATGCACACACCATCATCTAGCCCCAAGCTAAGCAGAGCTTGTGTTATGGGTACTAGATGACTGATATACTTAATATAATATTAGCGGGCCAGTATCGAACCCACGACCTTTGGGTCTGAAGTCCCCGACTTTCGATCCAGCTTATACCACTCGACCAACACGGCAATGTAAAAGACAGAAAATATACCATAAATGATGAAAAAGTCATAAATTTATATCATAAATATAAATTTATGACTTTTTTCTAATTGAGCTTCTTGCGGCCAGTTTATGGCAATGTTTTAAGGAGCGTAATTTTTTTATCGGTGTTTCTTTAACACGGTAATTGTATATTTAAGCTAATTTGCAAACTTAAAGCAATTTCGGCATGTTCTTTAGAAAGTCTGTTTTCGTGAAGTGTGTTAATAGAATATTTATATATATATAATAATATTAATATTTGTATAATATAATATTTATATTAATATTTTTTTATATTAATATTTGCGATAGAACAACGAGAATAATCGAAATTACTGATATTGATTATTACTTATTTGTTAAGTAAATTGGCCTTTTACATCTACTGAAGATATTTTTTCTGTCTAATTATAGCCGTAGTTTCCGGCAGTAGAATGTCTCTCCTCTCTTGCTTGTGGATGCAGTAAAAATCTGCCAAAGTATACCTTCAGAAGGTAGGCAGTAGCGTCTTTCCATGTATCAACATCCCGTACTGCGCTCTCGAACCCGCCTGCCTCAGCTAATGACACAATATATTTGTTTATAACAAATGAGATAGAGACGAGTTAAAGTAAATTGAAGACGATAGTATCTTTTTTCCTTTACAATTTCTATACCACGAGCCGTAAGCATGGGAAAAATTTGCGCGAAATCACTTCAAGGAGAATTTTACTCAGTAGATCCTATTTTTAGAAAAGCGATAATATTAATAAAATATTTTTTTTGAATCAAATATGACGGCAATAAATTATGACAAATCGATTTGTAACATGAAGATTTAAGTTATAACAGAATTAACACAGGTACAGTGTAATTTTTGATAATTTAATAAGTTAATTTCGAAACACTTGAGTTTTCACTCCCAGAAAAACTTTATTATAGCTTGAATATTCATGTTACAAATCGATTTTTTTGATGAATTATTTTTATCAAACGACTAGAGTCCAAGGAAATTCAAAACCTTATCAAAAATTTACGATTCCGGTGGGATTCAAACACACGTCCGTCAAATCGACCCTTGACTCTTCCTAAAGCCAGAAGTGCTTTAACCATTTATCTACGAAACCCCTGGCGGGTACCGCTGAAATGCTGATAAGAATATAATACATTTTTGATAAAGTTATTAATTTCCTTGAAAGTGTGGTTAAACACTATAAAAATACAAACCGACTAGTGTACTGTTTATACTGTTTTAGATTAAGCGCTCAGGATGAGTTCTGATAGTGAAGATGAATGCAAAAAGGCTGTCGTTGAAGAAGTCAAGCGAAACAGCTCTTCAGAGTCAAGTTACGACGATGACGAGCCAACCGAGGAGAAAACAGAAGGTGAGTTGAGTTATTTCCTAGATTAATTTCCCTGCCCTTCTCCTTCCTTCTATTCAATTCAATTCATTTATGTATATGTCGAATTGACGACCTCTGTGGCGCAGCGGGCGAAAGTCCGCCTGCTACGCAAGAGGTTGCGGGTTCGAATCCCGCCTCGGAACAAATGTCTGTATGACCTGCAGATATTTGTTCAGGGTGTTCTGGGTGTTTTTCTATATATAATAAAAATATCTATGTATCTATGTAGAGGTAGTATATTGTATTAAGTATGTATATCAGTCATCTAGTACCCATAACACAAGCTTTGCTTAGCTTGGGACTAGGTGATGCTGTGTGAATTGTCCAGCATTATTTATTTATTTAAGAAGATTTACAAGGAGGTCAAACATAATAGTCATGTTCCATTAGCATTCTTACCTGCGAAGGTATAAAAATAATTAATTACAAATATCATATTAATAAAAAAAAATATTATAAACATGTCCTAGATTACAATACGAATTAGTTAATATTATTCATCTCTTGTAGATAAAAGTTTAAAATTATTTAAATCGTCATTAAGACATTCTGTGATAGTAGGATTTTTTTACAAGAAGTGCCTTAAAATTACTTTTGAAACGCAATAATATCAGCCCTTTTATATTCTCTGGTATTTTATTATATATTTTTAGAGCCATGCAGAACACACTGTTACTTTTTCTATATTCCTATTTAAAGTGGTGTCGATTCGTAATCTCCTATTTAACCCACACGGTGACAGAAGAGGGTTATTTTAAGTTTGGCGACTATACAGGTTGAGTCAAACCAATTTATAATTATTTCTTAGTATTATTTATAATAAATTACCAGAAGAATTAAAATTATTAAATGGAATTGTATTTAGGAGAAAATTAAATAGTGGGTTGGCTGAAAATATATATATGTATATTTTTATAAATATATATATTTAATTTAATATAAAACTTGAAGAATATTATTATTACACTCTTAAATATTTGCACGCCTGCATGCAGGCTGAATACTGTAATTATCTTAGCTTTAAGATCTTTTTATGTACTTATATTCTCGTAAAAATATGTTTGATTGATTGATTGAATGCCCCCAGAAAGGAACTTTCCCTACAGGGGATTTTGGTAAATATCATATTTTTTTAAATTACTTTTTAAAGCAGGTTTTCTACCGGTGGTTCTTGGACTTTTTAACGAAATAGGTTTAACCATTAAGAAATTTTTGAAGGATAGGTGTCAGGGGTGTTTAAATTATACAACCTTTTTTCTTATAACTTACTTATGGGCGATTAGGTCCTTAAGTAAATTTAAAAAAAAAATATTTTTCTCTAACTTAACCATAGTATGAAGTTCGGTCACATTAGTAGTAAGTAAATTGACAAAATTCAGGCTGACTAGCTTTATGAGAATGAATAAAATATTTTTTATTCCATTGTCCGTTTGTTTTGTCACATCATGAACGGCCACAACTAGTAAATTTTATAGACACCAGGCATCTGCAATGGTAGGTATGTCATCTTTTGGCGTTCTCAGTAATTTGGACACTTTTGGGCTGCAAGGCACTCGACACGTCGGCAAATAATATTCGATGTACAAACACTCCATCACTATGTTGACGCAATAGTTTTTTTATGTGCAACTAATATAGCCCTAAGTCATATGTTGTACTAACATGTTATGGATCTGTGTAATCTGAAAATAAATGAATTATTATTTATATTTTATGTTAATTACGCAAATAAGTCCCGTTAAACGGTTAAAAGTTATGTCAAGAGTATTTCTACTACTGATTGCTAAAGTTCTGTAAAGATTTAGTTACCTTTGAATCAGACTGAGTTGATATTAATCACCAAACTTTTTACGCCTAATAAAAACTCAACGAGTTTTCACTCGAAGTAATGTCAAAGATATAGGTGTCAACCAATGTCAGTCGTAATAAGTAAACAACAAATTGCTTTACTACAATAGTCTGAATATTTTATTTTGTGAATTTGCAGTTTACAAAACCGAAATGGAAGGGCTGCAACCGCTACCCCGCCGAAAGCGTTTTGTACCAAAATATGAAGTAGAAGGCGTCCACATTGTTGAACTTGGCGAAGAAACCCAAATAGAATTAGAATGTGTAATAGGACTGCATGTTAACTCACAGTACCCCTGGAAATTTGTTCCTAAAACCAAGATCATGGAAAATATCGAAATTGGGATGGAGATGTCCGAATTCTTCTCGTTAAAGGAAAAATTAGAAAAATACGATGAAGAAGATGTACTTTTAGGTTACGTAGTAGATGAATCTAAAGATACTGATGAATTCTACATTTGTGTCACTATAGAAGCTAAAGACCATTGCAAGCAGCAATCTGACAAGTTTATTAAACGTCAAGAGAAGAAGCTGGAAAAAGCCGTTTATAAGAACCCTCGCTCTTGGACAAGTCTGGGGAGTGAGAAAGAGATAGTTGAGCAGAGACCAGTTAATAATAGACCACTGATTGAATTGGAAATAACTACAAAGTTTCCGAAAGAGTATCAACCAAGCATTTTTAACGTTAGAGATACTAACTCAAGTCGAGACGGTTTTATTGAACTGACACCGTACAGACAAAAATTCAACAATGTCATTCGACGAAGAGTCGATTGCGCTTCTCAAGCAGCCGCTCCAAAAATTGATAGAGAAGCTCAAACGGAGTTGATGTACCCACAAAACAAATGGACTCAATCAATTGCTGATACTTTAGGTGCAATAGATGATATTGAAGGCGGTGGTGATGCCAGCCAGGCTGCTGATCCAGAAGGCTTTGATGCAGCAGACGAAAAGAGCACCGATTCTGAAGAAGAAGGTATAGTAAAGGATACACCTGATGAGATTGGCTTGATGAAGTACAGAGCTGCACGAAAACGTGCACGACGACCGTCACACATTAAAATGATAAATAGTTTCATTTCTCAAAGGAAAAATGAAATGGATTCAATCATAGAGCTCAACACAGTAATGGATATCTATAGCAATGATTATCCGAACTTGATAGCGGAGAAGTCTGTTGGTCATTATGACTCAATGACGTTTGAAGAGTACGTCTGTTTTACTGACGTGCGCGCAAAAGACAAATACGTGTCCTGTGCAGTGTTTCATCCAATGTGGTCTGGAACTGTTGCCATCAGCTATTCTGATGGATCTCCATCAGTTATGAAAACTTTAAGCAGTTGCGCTGACCCAATAAAACGAGCAGTCTACGGTTTGAACCCAGTGATGATATGGAGTCATTTAGACAGTCTTATACCTAAACTTTATCTAGAATCTCCGAGAGAAGTCAAGGTTTTGTCATTTTGTCCATTTAATGAAAATATACTAGTTGGAGGATGCGTAAATGGTCAAGTGGTTGTTTGGGACATCACTAATAAGTTGGAAAACGTAGAAAAAATTGAAGTGCTGAGTGAAACAAGAGAAAAATATCGTATCGCTATGAATGCACACATGGGATGGATCAAGAGTGTTCAAGATAATACCGTTGTCAAAGCCACTGTCCTTACTAATTTACTGACCAGTCATTATGGTCCTGTCACTACCATAAAATGGCTATCGCCTAACTTTTTACTGTCTTCTAATGGGCAGTTGTCAGTTTCTAATGATAAGAAATCATACATATTTTTTTCTGGTTCTGAAGACGGAGACATCTTAGGCTGGGATTTATCTCTTGAAAATGTTTCGACGCTCATGGAGGGTAAAAAGGTTAAAAAGTCAAAAAGAGTTCAAAGTCGACCTTCAGCACTTATGGTCGATGTTTCGCCTCTGACTGTTTTGGACCGAAATTTACAACCCATTTATAGAATAATGCTAAGCGTCGCAGGAAAACCGCATATTTTCGCTCTCCAAAGTTTTGGAATGAACACTCCGACATTGAAATACAATTACAAACCTAGAAATCCCGGCTCCGGACGTAAGTATTTTAGCTGTGAAATAATCCCTCAGGGAGAAAGCGATATAAATACAACCTTATATATCGGTTCTCAACATGGTGAGTTTCGAAGGATTACGTGGGAAGGTCACAATTTCAATACTGGGGAGCTCGTGAATTCAGAATACTGTGACATAAAGTACAAATGCTGTATCCACGACGGAGTTATTACTTGGGTTCAGAAAAATCCATTTTTAAATCACATAACATTATCTGTGGGTGGCAAGATTTTTGCCGTATGGTCCGATGAATTAACAGATAGACCTCTCATCTGGAAAAAAAGACCTTCTCGCTTGACCGATGCTAGGTGGTCGATGTACAAGCCTAGTATGATATTTATATCTACGGCTGACGGCGATCTTGAAACGTGGGATTTACTGATAAGGAGCGATAAGCCCATCTCCGTTCAAACTTTATCTGGATCAATGATTACAGGGGTCAGTCAACATTCTCTACCTTTAGCCAAGAATATTATCGGCGTTAGTGATGTAAATGGATCTTTTAGAATGTTCTTAGTTCCGGAAATTTTTATGATTGAAAACCCGAGATATGTTGAACGTCTGCAAGACATGATCACAAGAGAATTGAAAGTTATGAAATCTTTTATTGCATGGCAGGATAATTGGATGAAATCTAATCCGGAAATTATCCAAGAAATACGAAGGCAGGAAGGGGCTCTGTTAGAAGAGAAAGAAGTAGAAAAGAAAAAACTCCGTGAAGAAGAACAAAAGCGATTGGAAGAAGATCTGGAAGCAAAGCGCTTGTTACAGTTACGTGTTATAGGCCCAGAAGAAAGATGGCAGATCATTATACAAAAGCTGATAGAAAGAACGATTGCAGTGAAAAAGAGGATAAACAGAGCAGAACTTATAGAACACGAGAAACCTTTACGGGAGTTGGAAACCCAGCGGTTGGAAAAAGAGAGAAGAATGCTCGATATCATGAAAAATCAGAAAACGATATTTAACGATACCGTTGCAATCTTATTTCCAGAAGCTATTAAAAGGCCGGAACCGGTAAAGAAAAGCTATCTTACAGACGACAAGCTCACATTGAAGAAAAGTTATTTGGAAGACTATGATAATTTAATGAAAACGGCTCTAGGGACAGTGAAAGACCATCCGTACGAAGTTCCATTTTCTTGGGAAGCTACATTGGCTGAGGGTAAGGAAAGAAGACAGGCTCTGAATGCTCATGAGGAGTATATAATCTGGCATAAGGGGAGAATTGAGGAAGAGATCAGAGGGCCGCTAGTGCCGTCTCCTCCATTGGAGAAGCGGGGCTCAGATGAAGAGGAAGAGGAAGATGAATACTAGAAGTTTATTTTGAACACAGCTTAATGTTATTTCAGGCAATTTTTATTTAGATCTCACTGTGTGCTGTTTTCGAAAATGTACGGTAAAAATGTGTCTTATAAAAAATATAATATGTGCTTGAAATATACTTTAAGAATAAAGGTAACAAATTACTTTATCGTCATCTCAGCCGTAGAACGTTCACTGCTGGACATAGGCCTCCCCCATGGATCTCACTGAGGATAAAGGGCTTGTTGCCATACTCAACACGCTTGGCTGGCGGGTTGGCGAGCGCAGTAGGAGATCTTGATACACAGAAAGACGCTGCTGCCCATCTTCTCTCGGCAGATTCTTACTGCCCTTCCCTCCGGACCTCTGCCCCGAACAGACATGATTATTAAATTTCCGTATTTTATTTTAAGTAATTTAAATTAAATCAAGTCTAATAAATGAACGCATAAAATTAGGAGTGCATAAACCGCAAGAGTTCTCGCTGCAAACAAGTTCTCACATCACGACTACTACCACGCCCCCAGACCTCCCGCCGCCTTCAAGTTCCGCCAGTTACGCATAGCGCGTGTAAGTGAATCGCTCACTAGCACCGCCTACACCTCCCACCGCCTTCGTGACTCGCCAGCCAGCTACAAGTGCGCGTGAATCAACTACGTTCGTCTCGCTTCCTCGCCGTTTGCGTCCCACAGTCGGACCACACTGCGCGTACTACATTCTACACCTCCCGTACAGTTACCATACCCTGGTACTTCGCACAATCAACTACAATTATGCCCCATTCGTCGCGTCACATCGGAGTTGGATCTAAAATTTCTGTGGCCTTTTACTGTTGCTGGACTCCTGGTACAGGTACAGCATATATTTTTTGTTGGTGACACTGCTAAGCGTGTACGTTTAGGTTAATTTACGTCTACTAACTTCTGATTGCCTACTAAGTACACTTAAGACACCAACTGTCTTTTTTTTTATACACATCATCATCTAGCCCCAAGCTAAGCAGAGCTTGTGTTATGGGTACTAGATGACTGATATACTTAATACATTATACTACGTAGATAGATATTTTTTTATTATATATAGAAAAACACCCAGAACACCCTGAACAAATATCTGAAGATCGTACAGACATTTGTCCCGAGGCGGTAATCGAACCCGCAACCCCTTGAGTCGCAGGCGGATCTTCGCCCGCTGCGCCACAGAGCTTGTTGTATTATGCCACTTAAACGTACCCCTCCCTCTCAAAGGATGCCGCCTCGTTAACTTCAAGTTCTACATTATTGCTAGAGTCTCCTGCGATTCAACATTGTACTTCTGACCAAAACGCACCAGAGTTTGGGACTCCCGGAGGAAATACACCTGTGTCAAACGTAAGAAATACGAAACGCAAACGGATTGAATGTGATGACGAATCATTGTCCTCATTATTAGATATCTGCTTCAAAATTGAGGTTTAAATACCTGAAATATACCTTCAGATTCTGCTTCGATATTTGGGCTAGATGTACGCTGTGTAAGCATCCTAACTGCACGATGTTGTGTGTTTTTTTAAGGTACTCTCATGGAACCAGCAGATTGAGTGCACTGTTTCCAAAGCAAGAAAATTGATATTTATTATTAAAAACATAAGAATTTGTGCCGACTTTAACTGTTTGATAGTATATTACGCTCCCGCTCAATCTGTTATATCATACTGCATCGCTGCGTGGGGTAGTTGTGCAAAAACTCTCATGATTAGAGTAGAGAGATCACAAAGGGCGATTCTTAAAGTTTTCTAACAACTTTGATGTACTCGACCTGTGTTGTGCTCACTGTTCGACAGCTATTTATTGTTTGTACCATCCTACGTAAGCATTGTGAAACTTCTTATGATCCGAATATAGTCATGGTAAAACGTCGATCCGATATAGTCTCCCGAACCGTTGTCGCAGGGAGACATTATTTTTATTAAAGCAGTTCCTTAAACAACAGGGTAAATAAAAAAAGAAACATCTACCCTCCACCCCTTCCACAAATGTAAAGTTATTCTGACAGAGTGGCTAAAAGCCTCTACTACGATGACACCGAAACACTCCTAAAAATTGGTGAATAAACAAGTAGTTTATTAACTGATAATCACATATACAAGCTACGTATTATTTTCAAACACTGACACGCACGCACACACGCATACACACAAGCACCGTACACACCACACACACACACACAGAAAATCACATTTAAACTGTGTAGATTAACTCAGTATATTTGTAAATTAATTATTAATATTAGTTATATAAATTAGGTGATAGCCGTTGTGTACTTAATTTTTGCTTTTGTTTTTCATATTTATAAATGTATATTTAAGTAAGTCCACTAGTAGGAAAAGTAAGGCCTTTGCATCTATTATAGATGATTTATACAGCGTCAGCAACTGGTAATCATGCTGTACGGGACGCTGCAGTGCCCGGGACATTGTTAGATGGATTAGGCTTGCCCAGCACCTATACCATCCTCTCAGCTTAGTCAGCTATTATTCAGAGGAAAGAACAGGTCAATACGTCTGAAGCTAACTAAGCCGCGGGTTTCCTCACGATGTTTCCTTCACCGTTAAAGCACGTGTTAAGTGTGCACATACATTTTTCAAGAAAGAAAAATCCATTGGTGCACTGCCGATACTAGTAGGAACATCCTTTATTTCGGAGGTGGGCGCTGACTCTGCTTCTCAGTTTTTTTTGTAACGTTTGCAGCAGTCAACGTTTTCTCATATGTCTGTAACCTTTTGTTTTTGTTCCAAATAAAAACATTATGTATATGTGAGCAACATTCTATTGCCGGCAACCCAAGGCAATCCTAACAATTCATAATGTAATAAAATCCTACAAAGTTATGTTATAATAATGTAGGATTTTTTATATATTTTCTGAAGACTTGTTTGTTTGAGTCTGTTATTGCGATGTGCCTTTTTATAAGTTAAACACATTGTGGAAATTACGTTTTATGATACTCCTCGCATAGCTCTTTGTTTTATAAATGAACAAAATAATATATTCCTCTAGTATAAAGGCTTAAATTACATATTTGACAAGGAATTTAATTATAACATTACAATTTGGTAAAATGTGCGTTAGCGATTTAAGGAATTACGCGAGTCTCATATAAACATTTATACTAATTTGCGAATATTCCTAATAAACGGGCAAGGTTTTTGACTAATTACAGACCAATGTTCAAGCTCTTTTATTTACGACGCTCTTAAGCTGAAATGAAAAATGTAGTCTTACCTTCTTATTTATTTCTCATCATTTCTATATGCCGGCACCCCAAAGCAGAAATTTAATGGAAGCTAATTTTATAAATGCTCTGTATTTATTTAGAAAATTATGTGTAAACTTCAGGGACAAACTACATGAATCTCACTTAAAATCTCATAACAAAACATACATTTAGAATCTTGCCTAAACTCTAACCCGCATAATACACTTAATCATCATCATCCAACCCTTAGGACGGTTGCCATACTCACCAAGCTTGGCAGGTGGGTTGACATGAGATGGGCAGCAGCGTCTTTCTGTGTATCAACATCCCGTACTACCCGCCTACCAAGCGTGACGAGTATCATAACAACCCCTCATGATTCTAGTACGTACTTGAAAGAGGCCTGTGTCCAGTGTGTATACCATGAGTTGTCACTGTTAGATGGCCTGCCATTTTGCGTGGAGGCGGTGATCATTAGTTTGTGGATGCCGTACTAATAAGCCGTTGACGAGCTCTGTGGCGCAGCGGGCGAAGGTTGCGGGTTCGATTCCCGCCTCGGGACAAATATCTGTACGTTCTGCAGACATTTGTTCAGGGTGTTCTGGGTGTTTTTTCTATATATAATAAAAATATCTATCTATGTAGTATAATGTATTAAGTATATCAGTCATCTAGTACCCATAACACAAGCTCTGCTTAGCTTGGGGCTAGATGATGCTGTGTGATTTGTCCAGCATTATTTATTTATTTATTTATTTAATTCAGTAGTAATACTTAGTACATTAACATGACATCTGTCAGATTTGTAACTCATGGTACTAAATTCATCGAAGACATACCCAATAAAAAGGAAATGTTATTTATTTTGTCTAAACAACAATTCGGATCACTCTCCAGTCAACTGATCCAGTTTTTAGAACAGCAATAAAAAATGGATTTATTTAGAGTTTTGAAGTAGATCCAGTTTCGAAATTTACAAAAAAAAATAACTGTATCTATGTTAATGCGGTTATAACTTGAATCTTCAAGTTCCATATCGATATTTTCGACATCTGTCAAAAATATCTAGAAAATTCTAAAAGGAAAACTTTTACTAGAATTTCCAGACTGTATCTGTTGACTGGATCTGCTGAGAGTGATCCAACAATTCCGCCAAAATATTTCATAACTGTACGGAAAATTACACAGGTCGGCTGTTGGCGCCGTACTGTCAAAGGCGAGAGACATTGTCATTGCATTAGTGCAAAGCACCAATGTTTTCGGAATTCTCATGACCTTATTTCCCCTCTATTGGATATGTGCTTGATGTACGAAATTCTAAGCAAATGAAGCCCAGACTACAGTCGCTGTAGTATAGTTTACTGCGTATTGTACCAGACTATCCAGTAGAGAGGCGCTATACAAGTTTTCATACATTTTCTAACTACAGTCTCTAGCGAGTATCATCATTTCAGCCGTAAAACGTCCACTACTGAACACAGGCCTCCCTCATGGATCTCCATGAGGGGTAGTTGCCATACTCACCACGCTTGGCAGGCGGGTTGGTGAGCGCAGTACGGGATGTTGTTATACGGAAAGACGCTGCTGCCCATCTTCCGGAGGTGTCCCTTAGCAGGCTCTTACTGCAACCACGGGTAGGAGAGGAGGGGTAACATTTTACTGCCGGCACCCCACGGCGCGGCTAGCGAGTATAGATTGTGAAAACTCATGGTAGACCTGCAAGTGGACGTCCTGCGGCTGATTGATGATCACTTACAACATTGAGTTCCTCCATATCGTCACAGTTGAAGGGCGGTGCGCATAGTTTGCGCTTCATATGTACTGGCGTGGGATGTTTTTGGCGCGAAATCTTGGATTTGAATGTGACGGCTCCGGTCAAGGATCTGCAAAGAAGAATTTCACATTGTAATGAGGTGTTTTCATTAAAAAGTAAAAACTTCAAAAATAGTTCCCTCGAAACATATAGATGGCGTTAGTTTTATTTTACTGGTAGGAAACACAATTTGACAATGACAGCAATTGTGATGAATCACAAACTTGCTTTCTCCGCTTGCCAGCTCCATCTGTTAAGTTTAGCAGGAAACACTTTTTTATTTTTCACTGAAAACGGCTCATTCGTTATGTCCATTATCCCCTTATCATCCCACACCAAGAATATGACAGAGATAAACACACGTCATGAACATAATTCTTTGATTTTTCAATAAAAAAAATCAACTTCAATGATAAAATCTATTTTTTTTTCTGAAAACACCCAAACCAATGTATCGTGGATCCCATTATCAGACCTGGGTTTAAAATCATACATTATTTATTAAAAAAAATACCGTAGACATTAAGGTACAAATAATTTTATTTTAATGACTCTGATCATATTCTATTAATCTTTCATGATTTTTTTATAAACATTGTGGTAACGTAATTAAAGTAAACAGTTCATAATACAATCAATCTTTTAATGATAATGCCAACAGACTGGGGTATGTCTTAAATTCCAAGTAAAAGTTATACAGATCGTCTATTTATTTATTGTACCTCAATTTTTTAAACCAAAGCTTCTGTAAATTACTCCAACACCTTTCATAGCCCGTAGGCTATAAAGAACAAGTTTTCATTAACCCCATACAAGCTTACGAAACTTTAATCGAAATTGGCTCTCAATGACCTTAAACCACACCTAATATAATAAACCCTTAACAGTGGTATTAATTAAATAACTATTGTCTGAAACAGTCTCCTGTTCTATTTCAGGTAGGTATGAAGATATTTTGTTAATGCCTCTCCATTTTTGGAATTCCTTTTGTAAGCGTGTAATAAAAAAATGATGTGAATGTGTTTTAGCCCCCGACCAAACAGAGGCGTGATACAAGTGTGTGTGTGTGTGTGTGTGTGTGTACCTACGTTTTGATGTCGTAGCTCCCAAACGGATGAATCAATTTAAATGCAGTTTTTTGACTCAGTTCAAGCTATGTTTGATGGACATCGGACCAAACGTTATCAAGATTAATTAACTCTGTGCTATGGGACATGTCTCTTAGTACTATTTCGTCTCGCTCAAAAATAATTTTGAACTCAAAAATATTTTTACAAATGGGTCATTAACGATGGTGTTCTGACTTAACAAAGATAAAAAAACAATACAGACATCTTGAGCATTTTTTAATGAAGTCGCTTAAAACACCCAGATGCAAGAAAAATAATTGAGCAAAAAACAAGCATTTTGTCTCGCGACAGGAACCGAACCTGCAAGATCCTGTCAAACCGGCAACATCTTGCTTAAGCGCATTCGTCCCGCGACGGGAATCGAACCCGCAACATCTTGCGGCTCAGGCGGCTACTAAACCACCTACGCCACAGAAGTCAATACAGTGGTAATGATCATAGTTTTCTTTGTCGTCTCGCTAACAGCCACTTGGATCGAGACCACTCCTTTACTATTTGACGCTGTCACCGCCTAACGATAGTGTTTTGGATAGTAAGGTGAGCAGAAAGATTTATTCATTCACAGTTGGTACAATAAACATAATGAAATTAAGGAAGTACAAATAAGTTTTGTAGACCAAAAGGTTCTACCTAAATCCTGAAAAAGCGTTGTCCTATACCATTTAAAATTTCAACTCAACAGCATCAGTAGTTCTCAAGATATCCATTTTTCATTTAAGATGTCATTGACAGACAAACAGACAAAGTCACACCATAAGGGTTCCTTTTTACCATTTTGGTCCGGAACCCTAAAAATTAAGTAACCCCGACACTTTAAAAACCGAACTTCGGTCTATTTGGAAACATTTTCATCCCATCTTTTGACTCAAAAGGTTGCTTGGAAGAGATTGCTGTTAGCGATAAAGCCGCCCATTGCACCTGTTTTGTAATCATTATTTTTACCGGTAATTCTCCTAATTTTGGTGTACAAAACAGTGATATTATTTAATTAATATATTTACTCAACCTACCTATCTTTCAAGTTCATTTAAATTAAAATGTTATTCGGTAAAATCTTTGACATATTAAATTTTGATCACAACTCTAGACTGTAAGTTTTAGTTTAGTTGAATTAAATTTGTGCAAGATGTGGTCTCCTATAATTTAATAAAAACACACAGCCTTTAAGACGATTTATAAGATCTTGTTTTAAGTATTTTGTGATTTTTTTAATGGATGTCCTAAAAAAAAGAAAGCGGGTAAACAATGAAGAATATGTTTTAAACATACTAATAATTAGTTTTTCGTAAAATTTCGCGATCACAATTCATTATACTAACCTGGGACCACGTTTGTTGAAACACAGTCGAAACGTCGGGATTAATCAATGGTATTACGCGATAAATTCCCGTGTTTATGTTATTATACGAGTATTATAATACTTACCCATTGTTTACCCGCTTCATTATTATAGAATAGAATAGAATAGAATAGAAAATGTTTATTTATGTTTCAAAGATACATACATGAAAAATAACACCTTAAGGTACAGAAACATAAATCGGTCGCCAACTCAGCACACGCCGTGAGAACACGACACTGATTTTCAGTGGCGCCGTATTTGTCCCACAGGACGCAACACCGACCAAAACAAAACATCGAAGAACAGTATTAAATTTAACAATAAATAAACTAGAAAATATATTTTGTAACATTATTATCAATTAGGTAGATATTACCTATTACAAATGTTTAAGGTTATATAATTCAAAATAAAAACATTGACTATCTTAATTTTAAAACTTAATTTACACTATACAAGCCCTAAAAACGACCGTTTATGAATTCAATTTCTGAGAATTTAACAGATGTTTTTTAAGTGAGGTTTTAAAAGAGGTCAAACTGTTTATTAAGAATTCTTGTTGGATTTTGGATTGAAAATACATGACTTTTATTCCGATTGCCGTTACTATCACATGTCAGGTTTCAGAACATTTATTTCTCAAAATAAAATAAAAAAAATTCACTTACATGAGAAATTATTCACTAAGTTTAACATAATTCGTCGTACGTACTAATCTAAAATACTAAATACCAATCTAAATTAAGGTTATGCTTATGTAGCGCTCTACATGTAGCGCTTAGATCTTTAGTTTGGTATGTCCATTAAGCACATCTATAATTATAGACACAAGTGCTCCTTTTGTAGAAACTGTGTCCGAATCGCTCTCAGAGGCCACTTTACTCACTCAACTAAATTGCGGGCGCTCGAAGCAGATAGAAATACAAGAGCGCTACCTTCCACGTTTAGTTAAGTTCTTTCAAACTCAACTTTGCTAAAACGATTTGGAGTAAGTTATTCTCCACACTGGTCAGAATTGTTCTTCGGAGATCCTTTTTGATAAGTTGGGCTCTATTTGGGACGAATCTATATATATCAATTTTAAATATTAGATTTCTATAAAACTTTCAGTTTTGCATTTTACTCATCATTTCCTGTCATTTGATAAGTCAAACTCAGGTATATTTGGAAACATTTCATTAGTCATCCCCTTTTTACCCCCATATCTTGTAAACTTCCCTATCGACTTTGATAAAATATCTGTAAGAACCACCGCCGAAAAACCTTCTTTCAAATAAAAAAAAACTGCATGCTAATCGGTCCACTCGTTTAAGAGCTACGGTGCCACAGACAGACACACAGACACACACACAAAGCGGTCAAACTTATAACACCCCTCTTTTTGTCGGGGGTAAAAATAGGTATCCTCCAAAACTGTCAGGGGCTGCTTAATTTTTTAAATTGTATGAACTTGTATATATCTTTTTTTATTATCCAATGGTTGTTTGGAAGAGATCGCTTTTCGATAAGACCCATTGTATGTTCGTATTTTATTTATGTTTATTATGTACTGTTGAATAAAAGACAGAAGCAGCAGCGATACCAGTTTATTCATCAGCGGATGAAAAGGAAAAGAGAGCTGTTTTTTTTTTTTTTTTTTTTCGAAATGACAATATAGTTGTTGACCGCAGATGGCCATGACAACGTTACCGGACTATGGCGAGCGCAGAAGGCGCCCAGCCGCAAAAGTTAGGTTGGGGCAACAAGCTCAAGGGCACCACTTAGGTTCGAACCACGGCTTGGACTGTTGCCAGAATTTTTGAATCTACTGAAGGATAGCGTCTAGGTGCAAAACTGCACCTTTAGACGGAAGAATGTATTCTTCGGCCCCGCCGGGACCGGTTTTTGAAAATGTGTCTAACAGCTAGTGTGGGACGGGTTGACGTCACCTCCGGGTTAGCGGCGGTGAGCTCGTCAACGGGCAAGCCGAGAACGTGTCTCGGTCGACGGAGGAAAAAAGAGAGCTGTACAACATTGCTTCTTAATTTATAGCCTTGTTCCATTACCACCTTCGCTTGGTCGGCCTACCGACATTCGTCATGCCGGCCCTCCCGCGCCAGATGGCAGCACTAGTCTTAACGTATCCGATTTGTAACATTTCTCATAAATTATTTTAATTGTGGCCACACTGTGACCAATACCATGGAATGATTTAAAACGAAATGTCAACGTCAAGACCAGCTGTCACAAGTCACTCTACTGTCAATACATGTTTACAAGTTTGACTCTCGTAAAGAACAAAATTCGATATCCGGCGAGCACGGCCACAAAGTACTTTTGATGACTTATTTGTTGTAAAATTTTAATAAAATATATTTTTAAAATTATTAAATAACTTGACACTGGCGGAATCGTGTAAAACCAAACACAAAAAGCCATAAAATAAAAAGACAAGACTCTCGTAAAACATTCTATGTAAGATGAAATCAGAAAATTTAACTTGACTCTGGCGAAATTGTGTAAAACCAAACACAAAAAGCCATAAAATAAAAAGACAAGACAAATTAGTACTTGAACATTTGAAAATATCAATTTAAATGCATGAGATTGCGGTTAAAATATTGTAAAAATTACTATTAATGACAGTAAATATCAAGAATAGTGAATACTAGGTTACAAAAAGGTGCAAAGCTTGCTTTCAGATATAGTGAATACATGGATTACTGAATTTATTTTAAATGATGGCTTACGGTACTTATATACAATAGAGAGTCAATCTAGCTATCTACGTCTGAAGCTGAATAAGCTGGCTATCTTTCCTTTTGGTGTCGATGCGCGAGAATTTTCACTTGAGCGCCGGAAGAGAAAACTAGTGTACATAAAACTTTTCCACAAGGACTTAGAACTCTGTTGGAATGTAGCGAAAATTCCAGCCTTCAACACGAGCTCCTAGCAATTCAACAAAGTTGACCTTTTCAATAAAAAATCCACTTCAACTCGTAATATAGAAAGTGGGTTCACGTTTTACGGGTTCATACTCGTAAAATTTCACCAGTCAGACTATGAAAGAGATCTTTATTATTTAATTATCAACACAGACGTAGGACTGATATCCACGATCATGAAGGGTTAGCCATATCACCACGCTCGGCAATGGGTTAGCGAGCGCAATATCTACGGGTTGTTGATACACGGAAAGACGCCGGTGCCCATCTTCGGAGATATCCCTTGGCAATATCCAGATTTTTACTGCATTCACGGGCAAGAAAAGGGGGCACCCCACGACACCTCTTGCCTTCTAGCCTTCAAACCAAGTAAATCCTTTTATTTCCATTGTTCTTCAGACTTCTAAGCTGAAACCTATTGATTTAAACTCACAGTTGATCTAAATTCTGAACAACGAGTTTTATTTTTTGACATAGATCAAGCAATTCAATTCCTATTTTCATACCACGTAGGGTATAAGGAAAGATATTTTATAAGTCGGGTGGTCCAAATTGCTAAACACCCCGAGTGTTTAGCAATTTGGACCTTAAACAATCCGCCTTCATTGAATGGGGACCTTTGCTATACGAGGTTTTATTGAAATATTAAGGGCAAATCATCATTCCAGCCTTAAAATGTCCACTACTGAACACAGGCCTCCCTTATATCCATGAGGGTCATATCCATGGAGATCCCTCCATGAGGGGTAGTTGCCATACTCACCACGCTTGGCAGGCGGGTTGGCGAGCGCAGTTTGCGATGTTGAAACACGGAAAGACGCTGCTGCCCATCTTCCGCAGGTGTTCCCTTAGCAGGCTCTTAATGCATCCACGGGCGAGAGGAGGGGCAACATTCTGCTGCCGGCACCCCACGGCAGTAAGGGCAAATACAGACGAACATTTGAAAAAAACATGTCACGGGACGCCTGGCAGATGTAAAATATTTTCACCACAGTCGCCATAGTCGCCACAGTAGCCCTAGTCGCCACAGTAGCCCTAGTCGCCACAGTCAATACGATGGGCACGATGGACGAAGGGCAGTCGCCCTAGTACTAAATCGTGCGAGTTAGTACTAGGTCGACTGCCCTTGCGTATTGATTGTAGCGACTATGGATACTGTGGCGACTATGGCGACTGTGGAGAAAATATTTTACATCTGCCAGGTGTCACGCGTCACCCTCGCCCGATCGGTTCTAACCCCCGCAAAAGAAGTTGTACATAAAAAATATTATAAAATATAAAAATATAATTATTAGGTTTATAGATATTTTAACGTCGAAAATTATTTTGACACGTTTCGATTTTCAAGAAAATCATCATCATGGGATTGAATGCCCGTCCGCGCGTGGGGCCGACACGACACTGGGTTAGTTACTATATATACTACGTGAGTAATTCCCGTTTTTACAAAATGAGTCACGTTAATTTTGATAGTTAAATAGTGATTTTCGTGTTTGTTTTGTCTCTTGTCTTAGTTATGTGCCGTCAGTTTATCGTGCTGGAATAATCTGTGGAGATGTGTCGCTAACGCGCCTAATCCAAATACCAATGTCTGGACTAATAGCTGTAGAAGTATAGGATTAGCCTATGAACAATGCACTGCAGCATAAATAACAATTGCTGACATAAACCATATATAAAAAATTAGGTCAAGTGCGTGTCGGGCCACGCTCTATGTAGGGTTCCGTAGTTAACCTAGTTAGACCTATTGTTAGAAGTTGGTTTATGTTTTTAAGGGTTCCGTACCCAAAGGGTAAAAACGGGACCCTATTACTAAGACTCCGCTGTCCGTCCGTCTGTCTGTCTGTATGTCTGTCACCAGACTGTATCTCATGAACCGTGATAGCTAGACAGTTGAAATTTTTCACAGATGATGTATTTCTGTTGCCGCTATAACAACAAATAACAGAATGAAATAAATATTTTAGGGGGGCTCCTATATAACAAACATGATGGCCCACCTGATGTAAAGCGTTAACCGCTTCCTATCACAACTGCAATACCACTTGTTAGACTTTCGCGATTTGTTAAAGAATTATACGTTTTTGAAATACAGGATTTTATTGCGTATTTTTTGAAAAATAATTGGAAAATAATTAAAAAAGGTACGCGATAAAATCCTGTTTTTTAAAAACTAATCAAATCAAAATATTTTTTTTCCTTATGAAAACCTTTACGTTGTATAACATATTTACTAATAAAATGCAATACCGCTTAATGTATAGGTACATCCAATTGAACCCAAAAAAAATCATCATCATCATTATCATCCATATCCCGTAGGTACCCACTGCTGGGTGTAATCCTCTCTTTACGTACGCCACGTAAGCTGGTCCTGTACTGTGCTAAGCCAGGAACTACCCGCGGCCTGGCGAATGTCGTCGACCCATCGCGACATCGGACGAAAAATAACATGCAATGAAGACATTTTAACAAGGCCCAGGAAACTTGATCTTAACAAAAATAACCGAAGAAATAATTTGAACCTTTGGAACTTTATAATAACTAAGCTCTGTAGTCTTGGATTTGAAGTTCTATTTTCTTAAAAAGTTATAATTATTTTATTTCCAAGTAAAATATTTTCTAGGAAACTTCTGATCTATTACACAGTAAACTTCAGAAAATGGGTAAGGTACCCCAGAACGCGCTAAAAGTGAAGTTATTTCAACCGTGATAAAACGTCAACTTTTAATAGATAATCTACTACTTTATATAGCAGAATAGTTTGTTTCTTTGAACGCGATAATCTTAAGCACTACTGGTTAGAATTGTAAAATTATTTGAATGTTATTAACACATATTTAAACGGGTATTTATCGCGCTATTTACCTTTATTAAATATGTGTTAATAATGTGTCGTGATCGCGAAAGTTTAAAAAAGACTATTTGAATGTTGTACCCATAGCTATATTGTATATGTTACCGGCCAAACCCGATTTCAGGACACAATAGCTTTGCCTAGGCTAAACTAGTTCTTTTTCTAATAACCTACTGGCTCTCCATCTCGGTTCTGCCACAGGCAGTGTTTTTGGATGGTTATAAAAAAAACTTAATAACCTACTGTCTCTCCATCTCGGTTCTGTCACAGCTAGTGTTTGTATATTATACATTTCCTAAATAGCTTCGGAATTGTATATAGGAAGAAATAGTTTGTCCTGAAATCGGGTTTGGCCGGTAACATATACATATTTATCGTGGAAGCCTATAGGCTATACCTAATAACATAACAAGCTACGAACAAAAATAGCGGAAAAATAGCTGTTTACGCCGCGCACACAACGAAGGAATATTTTTTTCGCGTTTTCGAAACTTTTTTCATTAAATCATTATCATCATCTCTGTTGTAGGACGTCTACTGCTGGACATAGGCCTCCTACATAGATCGCTCACCAATCCGCCTGCCAACCGTGGTGAGTAAGGCAACCCTTTTTGATCAGTACTAAGTGGCCAATGTTATCAAAAGTCCAGCGGGCAGTCAGCCCTACGGCTGGAAGAGCTGTTACTATATATATATGTATATATATAATATATTTAGAATGCACTTTGTCTATAGTCGTGATAGGTTCTGTTGGTCTAAATCAAAAGAGGTCTCCAAACTACGGCCCGCGGGCCAAATCCGGCCCGCCACTGCCATCAATCCGGCCCGTTACGTGTCACAATACACAATCAATAGTAATTGAAATGCAATAAAAGCCTATGTCTGCTTAGGTAGGCAGAAAAAAATAAATTGTTATGGCCCTTGCAACATACCGAAAAATAATTATGGCCCCAAGCTAAACTTAGCCATAGGAGGTCCACTGCTCGACAACGGTCTCCCTCATGGATCTCCAAGGGTCAAGGGTTGTCGCTATACGCACCACGCTTAGCAGGCGGGTTGGCGAGCACAGTACACCTGTACAACACAGCTGTTGTGATAACGGAAAGACGCTGCTGCGCATCTGCTTGAAGTCTCCTTGGCATTTGCATTTACGGGCAAGTGAGGAGGGGCAACATTCTTCAGCAGTAACTGCCGGCACCCCAAGGCGAGGTCTGTGTTCATTACGTAGTAACGTTGTTATTTCAGTTCTTTCCTAGAGGCATTTTTTACATTATTATTTTATCAACCAACTATATTTTTTGCTTGTTGATGCCTGGGGCTTCATTTTCATGTTTTGCAGGTACATTTCCCAAGAAATGCTTTTTTGTGCGATAGCGGCGGCGCGGGCGTGCGTATTCTCCCACGTAGAAGATCAATTCATTAATCTATTATAATTATACTTATAACAAACTAGCCGCACCCCGCAGTTTCACCCGCGTAGTTCCCCTTCCTGTGAGAATTTCGAAAAATTCCTTCTTAGTGCACCTCTAGGATACTCAAGGTATATACATATGTGCCAAAATTCAAGTCTCTAGGTCCAGTGGCTGTGCGTTGTCTGTCAGTCAGTCACTCAGTCAGTAACGGAAGAGTTTTATATGTATTGATTGATAGATTAGATTATGTAATTACACAATTTTTACAATGTTTCAATTTGGTAAAGGTGAAATCATCCTCTCTCCTCTCATGTTCGTGGATGAAGTAAGAAAGTCTGCCAAGGGATCCCTCCAGAAGATGGACAGCAGCGTATTTCCGTGTATCAACATCCCGTACTGCGCTCGCCAACCCGCCTGCCAAGCGTGGCGATGGCAACTACCCCTTATTTATGAATAAATATTAGATTCATGAAGGAGGCCTGTGTTCAGTAGTGGTCGTTGTACGGCTAAAATTATGATGGTAATTTTTTATAAATATATTGCGATAAAACAATTAAAATGTTGATTTCCTTAAATTGTTCTCTAAGTGAGTCGCGAGGTTTCATTTTGTAAATGGCACGAATCGCCCTTTTTTGAAGGACAAAGATTGTCTGTATATCGGCCGCCCTTCCCCAAAGCAGAACACCATTATGACATCACACTATGGAAGTAGCTAAAATAAACCAGTCTAGCTGTAGCTTCATCAGTAAGTTCTTATTGTTCTAACCGAATAAGCTATTAATGTCAATAACGGCGACAGGTAGACGCTTAAATAATTTCACAAAATATTTAGTGGTATATTCACTTTTAAAATAGTAAATTCATCATTTCAGCCATAAAACATCCACTGATGAACACAGGCCTCCCTAATAGATCTCCATGAGGGGTAGTTGCCATTCTCACCACGCTTGGCAGGCGGGTTGGTGAGCGTAGTATGGGATGTTGATACACGGATAGACGCTGCTGCCCATCTTCCGGAGGTATCCCTTAGCAGGCTCTTACTGCATCCATGGGCATGAGAGGAGGGGTATCATTCTACTGCCGGCACCCCACGGCGGGTAAATAATGGTAAATAGTTAATTAAAATAAAATAAAACAAACATGTGACGAGGACAATACAACAAACGTGATCTTTACAAGTTGTTTTGCCAAATAATGGTAGAAAACCCTCCGTGCGCGAGTCCGACTCTCACTTGGCCGATTTTGTTAAATTCCGTATAATATTACAAGATCTAGTCGAAAAATCTACTAAGCTACATCAGTCTTTAGTATGTATGGTTATCAATCTTCAACGTAGTGGAAGTGGCCTCTAATCTGCAAGGGATTAAGGGCGTTTCTCCTGTTAAGGTTGTGGTAGATAACGAAGTGTCGAAGGGTTTATGCAATTATGAAAAGGTTGTCGACGGGTTTAACTCGATTTAACTTAGCCGTGGGGTGCCGGCAGTAGAATGTTGCCCCTTTTCTTGCCCGTACAGTAAGAATCTGCCAAGGAATACATCCGGAGGATGGGCAGCAGCGTCTTTCCGTGTATCAACATCCTGTACTGCGCTCGCCAACCTGCCTGCCAAGCGTGGTGAGTATGGCAACTACTTCTCATGGAGATCCATGAAAGAGGCCTGAGTTCAGTAGTGGACGTTTTACGGCTGAAATGATGAACTTGGATGTATCGATATCGCTCGACATTAAAACCAGTTCAGGAACACTTTGTAAAGCGTATGTTTTAAAGAGATGCTTTTTTATATTTTTTGTTTATCATATTTTACATTTTGTCTAGGTAAATAGGAACTGGTGGCCCGTGACTTTGCATGCGTTACCTTTGAAAAAGTGTTTTGTTTACAATTTCAGGGTAAAATATTTCTTGGCAGTGAAAGTCCCGTCAAAATCGGTCCAGCCGAACATACACAAATTTACGATTCCGGTGGGATACAAACCCACGTCCGTCAAATCGATCCTTGACGCTTCCTAAAGCCGGAAGTGCTTTATCTACTAAACTACGTAACCCGAGCGAACCTTATCAAGATATCGCTTGAGCACTGTGAAGTGGGTAAGGCCTTTTCATCTATTATAGATGATTTATACAGCGGCAGTAACTGTTATGCTGTACTGGACGCTGCAGTGCCTGGGACATTGTTAGATTGATAAGGATTGCCCAGCACTTATAAATACCATCCTCTCAGCTTAGTCAACTATTAGTCAGACGAAAGAACATGTCAATACGTCTAAAGCTAACCAAGCCGCGGGTTTCCTCACGATGTTTCCTTCACCGTTAAAGCACGTGTTAAGTGTGCATATAAATTTTTCTAGAAAGAAAAATCCATTGGTGCACGACCGGTATCGAACCCACGACTTTCGGATTGAAAGTCGGGGGTACATACCACTCAGACAACACGGCTTTGAGCACTGTGAGCGCCATCTATAACTACTGGAGTTCTCTTCGTAAATTTTTGATAAGGATTTCATTTCCTTGAAATGTTCTACCTAAGTGTGGTTAAACACTAATAATTACAAACTGCTGCAATATGTTAAAAAGAAATATAATCAAAGACCTCGGTCATGTAATTATGTCACCTAATACATTACACGGGTTGGTGTAATGTGTTCTATTTACTTGTCCTAATCTAATTAAAGGGATGGTCGGAGTGTAAATGAGTCGATAATGGACTCTAAATAGACCCTTTTAGTGGAATACGAACCACTCCTTTTGTATTGGTTTGTTCGCTACTTTGGGTAGTGTGCCAACCCGTCCGCTCTAATCATGTCCGCACTGGACGAGTTGGCACAAAAAATAAAGACATTATTTCCGTTCGTTAACACGTCCGGTCAACTTATAGGGTTTTGAACAAAGCGAATATGTTATACTTATACTGGCAGTGTCCCGCAGTTTTTATCGCATAGTTCCCGTTCTTATGGGAATACGGGGATAGATTACCCTATGTTATATGAACTCTATTTCTATGTCGAAATATACTCAAAAATGTGTAGTAAGTTTAAAGTTACACAACGGCGTCACAGAATACCAGCGTAGTAATACGAAGCCACCTGTTATAGCCGTGGGGTGCCGGTAGTATAATGTTACCCCTCCTCTCCTACCGTGGATGCAGTAAGAGCCTGCTAAGGGACGCCTCCGGAAGATGGGCAGCAGCGTCTTTCCGTATATCAACATCCCGTACTGCGCTCACCAACCCGCCTGCCAAGCGTGGTGAGTATGGCAACTACCCCTCATGGAAATCCATGAGGTAGGCCTTAGTTCAGTAGTGGATGTTTTACGGCTGAAATGATGTATTAATAGTTATATGAACTGATACGGCTTTTGTTGTGTGGTGACTGATTGTGCCATTTTTAGGGTTCCGTAGTACAACAAAGAGCTTCTCCTCTCTTGCCTGTGGATAAAGTAAGAGAGAGAAGGCAACATTCTACTATTCATCTTCATCATATCAGCCATAAAGCGTGAACACAGGCCTCCCTCATGGATCACCATGAAGGGTAGTTGCCATACTCACCACGCTTGACAGGCGGGTTGGTGAGCGCAGTGTGGGATGTTGATACACGGAAAGACGCTGCTGACCATCTTCCAGATATATCCCTTAGCAGGCTCTTACTGCATCCATGGGCAATAAGAAGAGGGGTAAAACTCTACTGCCGGCACCCCACGGCAACGGAGGTCGTCACATTAGCCAAAATCACAGATAATATAATACACTCAAAATCCAGTTCTACTCAATGCGTGCTTTTCCGGATAAAATAGACTTTGTGGGTAGAGGGTTATCATTTCTGTAGTTTGTCATTCCCTTGATATAAACATAATCTCAAAAGGAAAACGAACCCTTTTTGGGTACACTTCGTTGTCTGCCTGTCAGTCAAGACCCTTTTTGTTAGAAAGGGGTGAAGGGTGTAGGTGAAATTAATAAAAACTTAAGTCTGTAAGTAAGTCAGAAGTGTACAATGTAATCATGTCTTAATATTTATCATCTATGTTTTAAATCCAATATGAGGATTTGGAAATTTCACATAAGAGTATAGTATGACGGTATCTTTCATTTAGTATATAGTTTATTTTTGTTAAACGTGTTGTTATTTTACCTAAGGAAAAATAATTTTGTCCTTTAATGTTAATACCTTCAGCCATTTCGGATAAAAGGGTCTTGATAGACAGACAAACAGAGACTAGGTACCCTATAAACAGTTAAAAAGACTTCAACACGTGTTTCGCGACTATCGAATACGAAGCATCACCAGGAGAAATCGGCTTCCCGTTCGTCACGCAAAACATTAGAAACAACAAAACGCAGAGAGTAGCCATGCATCGAACAATACCGCACTCTGGGCGTGTTACCTCTCCGACCACCGATAACTGTCATGACATAGCCTGTTAACTATTTGCAACCTGACGTCGACTTCTGGGACACTCTGTATGTAGGCGGATTATAAGTCAGTGTATAAATATTAAAAATAATTAATTAATAAATAATAGCCGTGCGGTGCCGGCAGTAGAATGTTACCCCTCCTCTCATGCCCGTGGATGCAGTAAGAGCCTGCTAAGGGATACCTCCGGAAGATGGGCAGCAGCGTCTTTCCGTGTATCAACATCCCGTACTGCGCTCGCCAACCCGCCTGCCAAGCGTGGTGAGTATGGCAACTACCCCTCATGGAGATCCATGAGGGAGGCCTGTTCAGTAGTGGACTTGTTACGGCTGGAATGATGATGATAATGATGATGATTATGATGATGAAATAATGCAGGACAAATCACACAGCATCATCTAGCCTCAAACTAAGCAGAACTTGTGTTATGGGAACAAGATGACTGATATACTTCATACATTATACTACATGGATAGATATTTTTATTATATATAGAAAAACACCCAGAACAGCCTGAACATATGTGCAGATCGTACAGACATTTGTCCCGAGGCGGGAATCGAACCAGCAACCCCTTGCCTCGCAGGCGGACCTTCGCCCGCTGCGCCACAGGGCACGTCAATTGAACCTATATTCATACAAAATGCGATTGTTTTTGAATAAATAAACTGAAACTGATTTGGTACAATAAATTTGATGTTGATATAAATACAGGCAAGCTTACCTAACTCAAACTTGAACTATAAAACTGCTCGCCCCAATTGTGTACTTCGAGGCGAGAAGGCTAATTAGGTCGCTTTAGTTTACTCAGTAAAGTGATCCGGGTTCAACCGTTTGAACTAGATTACGGAATTGCAGTGCAGCTATAAAAGCAGACTCAAAAGATTGTGATCTATTAATAGAGAAGCGCCATATTTAGGACTGCGAATTGACAACAGCTTTCTTGAAAAAATCAAGGAGAAAACACATAGAAGAAATAAGAAAAAAAGAAAGAAGTAATTCCTCCTTCACCCTTCAAAAGCTCTCTAATTTTTTTATTCATCATTTCAGCCATAAAACGTCCACTCATGTACACAGGCCTCCGTCATGAATCTCCATGAGGGGTAGTTGCCATACTCACCACGCTTCGCAGGCGGGTTGGTGAGCGCAGTACGGGATGTTGATACACGGATAGACGCTGCTGCACATCTTCCGGAGGTATCCCTTAGCAGGCTCTTACTGCATCCATGGGCATGAGAGGAGGGGCATCATTCTACTGCCGGCATCCCACGGCGGAATTTTTTCATTACTTACGACTTATCATGGCTCATTAGAATCTGTTTTCAGGTATGGTATTATTTTTAGGGACATTGTTTGTAAAACAAAAAGTTATTACACTTCTGTCTCTGTCTATATCTTAGAAGTAGAGGTATTTATTGAAAGCGTTCCGCGTCGGTCGCTGACGCGCAGGTTTGGCTACAGCTTCATGGTTTTCAAGTTCGCGTCAAACCCGCGTCAATTGCCGGGGCCAATCACAGACCACTGTCACACCAGCCTTCTTCATCAAGTTTTGTACTAAGGTTATATTTTATGCAATGCGCCATGCGCCGACAGTCAGTTATGTTTACACAGGACGCTCTATAGCTCACATTTCAATGATTTTTTTTATTAATCTGCCGGATGAGAGCGATGTCGTTTAAGTCGTCTATGACCCTAAAGATCGCGTGCTGGGCAACTCTACTGAAATGCAAGTCGTGGGTTTCCTCATAATGTTTTTCTTCATCTATAATGCACGTGTTAAAAATAAGCGCCTATTGTTTTACAAAAGCTAAAATCTTTTGGTGCTCATTTTGTATCGAATCCTTCAAATCAAATGTCGGGGTCTACTCGGCCAGGTCTTTTCAAAGAATAGTCAACTTTTAGTGTTCATTTAAATAATAATATTGAAGATTGAAAGATGAAATAAGCTCTTTCTTTGGTCGGCTTTAGTTGGAGCAGACTTCTAAACTTGAAAGACAATCTCCAACAAAGACTATCAAAGGCAGACTCAAAAGTTATTACGTTAGTTCATAAAAGCAAAGATAATGCTGGTGTGCTTCTTATACGTTCAATTTCAGCCAGATTTGCACCTGGCCTTATTTAATTATTTATAATTATTAATATTTTACAGGTCTAAAAAATCAAAGGTCTTTTTAAAACGAGTTTCTTCTATCTTACGTTGTCTACGTGTCCTCTATATAACCCCTCTTTTCAGCCTTGCGCCAACTGTACTCATTGGTATCGACTTTCTTTTTAATAACAATAGTAATAAAGTTTCGTGGGGTGTCAGCAGTAGAATGTTAACCCTCCTCTCATGCCCGTGGATGCAGTAAGAGCCTGCTAAGGAATAACTCCAGAAAATGGGCAGCAGCGTTTTTCTGAGTATCAACATCCTGTACTGCGCTCGCCAACCCGCAAAGACGCTGCTGCCCATCTTCCGGAGGTTTCGCTTAGCAGGCTCTTACTGCATCTACGATCATGAGAGGCGGGGTAACATTCTACTGCCGGCACCCCACGGCTCATTTTCAAATATTTTTTCATAATTTTCCATCAAGTCAACCCAATTTAAGATGAAAGTACCCTGAAATTGAGTTGACGCCGAAAAAGTTGTGAAACAATTCTTCACCAAAGCAAAGTTAATTGTAAGTCTTAATCAATTTGGGTTGTTCTGTCACAACATTACCCAGCCTAATTGAACTGACTTTGATAAAACTCTAATTAAACTTTACTCGTCGACATGATAAATAAGACATCAGATACTTAATTTATTTTGTCACATATTTATAATATTCATCATCATCTCAGCCGTAGGACGGTCACTGCTGGACGTAGACCTCATGGATCTGCTAGTAGGGTGATATCATGGCGACAAGTTTTCAAGATAACCGTCTTCAGGGCTAGGCAAACTGTCTTGGCACCCTCGCGACCGACCGCGTTACCCTCACTGTGATGCAAAACGGTTTTCTTGAAAACCCCAACTTGTCGGCATGATATCCCACTATATAGATATACATATAAAGATAAAATGAATACTTCAGTAATCCCCGTACTTTTAAAATAAATAGTTTGTCTCACGTTACTTTTGAAAGTGAAAAAGAAGAAATAGTGTTTGAAATGTGACAGAATAAAACATCTTGTTCAAGGCAAAAATAGTTTGTCTCACGTTAGTTTCGAAAGTGAAAAAGAGAAAATAGTGTTTAAAATGTGACAGCATAAAATATCTTGTTCAATGAAAAATAGTTTGTCCCACGTTACTTTTGAAAGTGAATAATAGAAAATAATGTTTAAAATGTGACAGCATAAAATATCTTGTTCAATGCAAACTTAACAATCTCATTCAACATCTGTCCCAAACACACTGCGGAGGTTTTAAAGTCTTCAATGATTTGCTCCCTATGATAAAATATCTCATCATCATTATATCATATGATGATGATGATGATAAGGCATAAAAGCTCTTGTTCAATGCATAGTTTACAGCCTCATTCATCGTCTGTCTCAAATTTCGAGGCTGGTTTAGGAAGATGGATTGAAAAGCATAATAATAAGGTCGTATGGACTAAAAACAATCTCCACATGTGAAAAAGCTTCTTACATATTCGTCATACGAAATTACTCTTCAAAATGTGGCGGCATTTATCTTACTGAATGCAAACTTTATAATCTCACTAACTGCCCCGCACAACTTCGCCTGCGTCGCATAATCTTATTATTTTTATTATTATTACTAGCCGTTTTCGTCCCACTGCTGGACAAAGGCCTCCCTATCCCCCTTCCATCTTGCCCGATCCTGTGATATCCAACCTTATAAAAACGAGTCAAGTTCGTCTCGCCATCTCAATCTAGGTCTGCCGCGGTGCCGTCTTCCAGCGTTGGGGGCCCACTCGGTTGTTATTAAAGCACAGAGGTCAATAAAGGAGTGTATTATATTATCTGTGATAAAGGTCATAATCATTTGCATAATGAAAATGCTCGCGCGCATTTACTTATAATTACTTAATAATTATTTTGTTGCTTAGTTCTTTTATAACTGTGATATCTCCTACGATATGTAAGTCAAATGATATAAGGGCAATTTTGTTCAAAATTAATTACTTATATTCCATAACGTATTTATTTTTATAATAGGAATAATACCATTATTTATTGAAACACTTTTGCAAATAATGCATTATTCTAGAAAAAAAAAACTGATTATAAAAAGGTTATAGTGAGTCAACCTTATATGATAGACATATACTATTGCGGACTTTTATTAGATATACTGAACAATTCCATCATACAATAATTGTTACGTAACTTTAGCCGTTTCCGTAATACTTGCATAGGAAGCTTCCAAAAACAATAGATGTTCCCAGTGTTTGCAACATTTTTCATTGCTTCATTTCGCTACAAGATTCTTTATTTTTATCTCGATAAATGGGCTATGAAACACAAAAATATTTTTCAATTTGGACCAGTAGTTACATTATTAGTAGCCATCCAAAGGTTGCCTGGCAGAGATCGCCTTTAGCGATAAGGTCGCCCAATGTACTACATTTTGTTATTTGTGTTGTATTTTTATGGTGTTAACAAGTTTGGCTGTTCGTTGTGGTGTACAATGAAGTATATAAACTTATATCTTCTCTCTATTAAATAAAAACAAATTAATAATGCTGGACACTGCACACAACTGTGACACAACACCATCTAGTCCTAAACTAAGCAAAGCTTGTACTAAGGATGTACATAATATATAGATACATTTTTTAAGAATACATAGACAATACCCAAACCCGTGACAAATATCTCTATCCATCTAGTTCCTGACAAAAGCGCGTAAAAACAAACAAATAAACTTTTCAGCTTAATAATAACAGTATATCTCAAAATTCTCTTCTATCTCAAACTTCGAGGCTGATTTAAATGCTAACTTCACATTAACATCGTCTCAAACGTCGGGACCAATTCGGGAAGATGGATTGTAAAACATATTATGGGCGCAATGTTCTCGCTCCACTTTATCAGTTTATAAACGTTGGGACCTCGTGCCTATCGAGTCAATCTCCGGCTCGATTCAGTGAGACATGCTTGGAAATACGTCATGGGGTTAACAAGCCATTCTTTTTAATTTTAGTAGAGGAAAAGTGGCAGTGTTTTTAAGAGAACATAACAAAAAATTAAACTGGATCTACCTAGAGTAAAAATTCTCACTAGAACCATAATTTATTGCTGTTTTTAAAACTGGATCTACTAAGAGTAAAAACATTCACTAGATCCAGACTCTAGGCAGATATGTAGGCTGCATCTACTGAGAGTGATCCAGAAATTTGATATAAACAAATTCACGTTTGAGTTACGACAAAGTGGAAGACGGTAGAACAGGCAAACTGGAGCTCACTGGTGCGTTAAATCTGGAAACAGTCAACCACTTCGTATATTTGTACTCCGATATCTCTAACAACAGAATCCAGTGAACCGGAGGTACAAAGGAGGATAGGGATGGTTAAGACCGCAATGAGTCAGCTAGGAGAAATTTGGAAGGATAGGAAGAACTTCAACAGGACCAAAATTAGACTCATCTGAAGCTTAGTCTATTCAATATTTCTGTACAGTGTAGAAGCCTGAACGCTCAAAACGAATGACCGCAGAAGGGTGGACGTGTTTGAGATGTGGTCCTCAACATTGAGGAATACGACGCAAGTACATTGGAAGGAAAAATAAATAATATAGGAACAATAAATTACTTCCGCAGGGTGCTTACGTATCTAAAACAATTGGAACGTTTAGAACCCATCTCAAAAAGGAACTATTGCGCAAGTAAAAATCTGAGTAGCACGATTAATTTTAACCAACTTACCCGCTTTCCGCAACAGCTTATTTTTGTTTTTTTTTTTCTTTCAAAGCCTCGTAATTTTCCAAAAACTCTGATTGCACATCAATTTCCAGTAATAATATATAAATTGTTGTTAAATAATGCATGTTTCAAAATACCATTATATCGTATGCCACTTACTTAAAGTTTTATACATGGTTAGGGTTATTCACACACACGTTTTGATAATTTGTCCACAGCGCTATACCGTGACCAGTTTCGACTTGGACTAGAACGACGAGAAGACTAGCTTGGAAGCCAGTTTAGGTAGAACGCACACTGAAAATGTTGATTTTTTTGGAAATTAGGAGCAGACTGAAAACCAGCGTTCATCATCATCATCATTTCAGCCGTAAAACGTCCACTACTGAACTAAGGCCTCCCTCATGGACCTCCATGAGGGGTAGTTGCCATACTCACCACGCTTGGCAGGCGGGTTGGTGAGCGCAGTACGGGATGTTGATATACGGAAAGACGCTGCTGCCCATCTTCCGGAGGTGTTCCTTAGCAGGCTCTTACTGCATCCACGGGTAGGAGAGGAGGGGTAACATTCTACTGTCGGCACCCCACGGCATAAAACCAGCGTTGCTCCATTCCTATTCCAGGAGCAGAGCAACGCAAAAGCTGAGGCTGCCTCCATTTTGGTGCACATTATCAGCGCAGACTAGCCAATAGTACCCTAATTCAATGTTTATAATTTTATTGGTTAATTATTATTTCTATAAGTCATAGAATGTAGGTAGATAAATTATTTTAATTAAATACTAAGTTTTCTTTATTGTGTCCGTTTTTCTTTTTTTCATTTGTTTCATTTTCGTTCATATTTGTTTTTATTTTCGTTGTCTGATTTTATTTTATTTTTACTAATTCTTTTTTATGTTCCTACCTATACTAAAATAAATGTTTACCTATGTTAATGTACTATTTCTGTGCTGTTTTTTTTAACTGAATAAATGTTTTTCTATTTCTATTTCTATTGTATCTGGCGACAGGTTTTGCAACAGGCGATTGTTGCTGTCAAACGTCAATTTTGTATTAGAGATCAGCAAGTAATTCGAATTTTAAAGATACGTAATCACCCTGCGGATGTCGCACTTGGAACCTTTTGAACCTTTGCAAATTCCAATTCCAATTAGCAAATTCCAATTTTAATGTCACAAGTATCTCTAACAAAACATCAAACCAGATCAAGATCAAACTTCCAGAGCTTCCCAAAGCAACTTTGCCGATTCAGCTCGAACTGAATTGTCCATTAAAGCTTTTTTACTGCCACCACGCGGGAGACATGTTTCTTTGTCGAAACAACTTATTGTTTTTATGTTAATTCCTGGTCGTAATTTCTTAGTTGCGACGTTATAGATGAATGTTGCAGTGAGGTACGCTCAGTAGAATGTTGCCCTTTCTCTCTTGCCGTAAATGCAGTAAGAATCTGCTAAGAGAAGTTAGTCTGCAGTAAGAACCTCGGTAAGGTGGGCAGCAGGGTTTTTTTATTTATCAAAATCCCGTACCGCGCTCGCTAACCCGTCTGCCAAGTGTGGTGTTTATGGCAACAAGCCCATCAACCATCAGCAGATCTGTACTTGCAGATCTATAAGGAGGCCTATGCCCAGCAGTGGACGTCTTACGGCTGAGATGACGAGATTATTATTATTGATGATGTTCTAATGATAAATTTTAATCACACGTAAAACAAATAATAAATTCTTATACGGAACGTAACGACTATTACAGTCGGGACCCATTATTGGGGAGGATTTGAGCAGCATGCAAAATTATAGAGCTAATTGCATAGCATTATGGATTTGAGCTGCTCTTAATTTTGCCCGTTGACGAGCTCACCGCCGCAAACCCGGAGTTATCGTCAACCCGTCCTACACTAGCTGCTAGGCACACATTTAATAATAGGACTCGCCGGCGATGCCGAAGAATACACTCTTCCGTCTTAGGTGCAGTTTTGCACCTGGACGTCAACCATCATTACATATAAAAAATCTGGCAACAGTCCAAGCCGTGGCTCGAACCTAAGTGGTGCCCTTGAGCTTGTTGCCCCAACCTAACTTTTGCGGCTGGGCACCTTCTGCGCTCGCCATAGTCCGGTAACGTTTTCATGGCCATCTGCGGTCAAAAACATATATCGTCATTTCGAAAAAAAAGAACTTATCTCCCGTGCTAGTTAAAAACTTTGCTACGCAAGGCAAGGTGTCTCAGCTACAGTCATATATAAATTACATAACAAAGGTCTTACATACATTACATTAAAAGATATAATAAAATGTTTGAAAATTCACGTAATAATCACACTAAAGGTTATAAAAATACAACGCAACATAAATATTTTATTTTTCTTACCTTTAGTTATACACACACTGTAGTTTCTAACTTTGATACACGTACAATGTGTACGTCACATACAAGTCCTACACAAATAAGTGATTCTTCATGGTAGGTGTAAATCAAATTCAAATTGTAGGTGTCACATTGAAACATCCTGGAGGAAGTCGGAAGGTGAAATGTGTCTTATGAAAAGAAACTATTTACCTCTCTTGGAATTACACGGTGTGTCATGTCAAATGTTATTGCATTTTGTAGGAAAAATTTTCGTTACCGGAAGGTGGGGGAAACAAGATGTTTTGGTTTTCTTTCCGTATCAAATTGAAGATCACCTAAGTAACTGCAAAGTTACTAATTCTTCAAATATTTAACAAAGAACACAATATTATATTTGTTATAAGTACCCACCTTGGCTCGTACAGGTGTACGTATGAACCAATCAGCGATCATGTTGTATGAAGAGTTTGGAAAGAAAACTATTTTTAACCCCCGATAAAATAGAGGGGTGTTATAAGGTTGACCGCTATGTGTGTGTGTCTGTCTGTAACTCCAAAACGAGTGGACCGATTTCTTTAGTTTTTTTCATCCCTTCCTCTTCAAACATCATTTGGTGGAAACCGCATCGGAATCCGTTGTGTGGTTTAAAATGATTCAAATTCAAATTCAAATTTCAAAATTCAAATTTCATTTATTTTGCGAACATGGGTTACAAGATGGTGTGAGTTAGAGCTATTTATAGTACAGCCATGATCAGCTTATCAGCATGCAAATACAGTTTAATTTAAATATTATCAAAATAATTCATAGTAATTAATTTAAAAACACAAAACAACAAAAAGAAAAATTAAATTATATAAAATTGTCAGTCAAATTTTAGTGTTACATTATTAAAGTCAAATTAATTCACAGGTTCAATAATATCTAAATATAAAAATAAAATCAGTGTATTCAATTATATGTCAAAATTTGTCAGTAAGAAAGTCATTTAGCTTATAATAGGCCTGATTTGGCGGTGAAACAGACAGACTGACAAACGCGGGAAGTGACTTCAATTTATACTATGTAGACTGTAAAGATAGACATTATTAATTAGTTCTCTAATGTTTTGTCTGCTTGAGTTAGTAATTATTACATTAAAAAAATCCTCCCTTTCCTCCACCCATTTCACTTCCTTCTTTTTATTTCATTGAAGCGGCGGGCGGAAGCTAGTTGTATCATCATCATCATCATCATATCAGCCGGAAACGTACTGAACACAGGCCTCCCTCATGGATAACCATGAGGGGTAGTTGCCATACTCACCACGCTTGACAGGCGGGTTGGCGAGCGCAGTACTGGATGTTGAAACACAGGAAGACGCTGCTGCCCATCTTCCAGAGGTATCCCTTAGCAGATTCTTACTGCACCAACAAGAGAGGAGGGGCAACATTCTACTGCCGGCACCCCACGGCAAGCTAGTTGTATATAATACAATAACTATACAAGTTTTTATATAATACAATAACTGTAAGGTGTTAAGGTAGTGTGTTAGGGCTAGTTGCATATAATACAATAACTATACAAGTTTTTAAAATACAGGATTTTATCGCGTACCTTTGTTATTATTTTCCCGACGTTGCGACCGGATTGCACCTGGTCATATTAGCGGGAGGACTAATGTTAACAAGTCGCGAAAGTTTAACAAGAACTTGACAAGTTTTAAAATTTAATAGGAACGATGATCAGAAATATGGTATTAATAATATATGTCATTGATCTCTTGAGAGCTTAGGTTATTGCTCAAAATCAGACCTTTATTCTACGCCGAAATTAAGCCCTGGATCCCTTCAAATACAGTACCTATTCAGGGATTATCTTGGAAACTGCTGGTCTGATTTCCACTAAACACTATCGAACAAGTCCCTTTTCAAAAAAAAAGCTACCTCTACAATCAAATTGGTTCATCCGCCACAAAACACACAAACACACTTCAAACTCATTATTATTTTTAGCCGGGGTATAAAGATTATATCTAGTCCTAAGATAAGTCATAGGTAGGTTTAACTTGAGAAATGTTAAGCAATAAAAAACACTAGTCCGTATTTCTTCCGGAACACTTGTACTTCTCCAAAATATTATTTGCAACAAAATGAGTAGAATGGAACAGTCTCACGCTAACGTTTTAATCAGGAAATAAACAAGAAACAAGAGAATTTCATCCAAATACTTATATTCAGGGCCGTATTTAGGATTGTTTGATTTTGGGGCATTTTTTTCAGTGGCCATTCATGATTTTAACAGCCTTGTAAGGGACTATTTCCCCAAGTGCCTTATAATAGGGCTAGACTTTAAATTTTATGACCAACAGGTATGTTTTAAGAACAATGTCAAATATCAAGAAAGAAAATACATTTATTTTTGACGACGTAAATTCACGAAGTAAATAAATGTAAGCATATAAAACTAGAAGGACACTTTATGTACATATGTAATAAAGTATTACAAAGAAGAGATAAATAATTTCAGAGAAGCTTATTATTAAGAACGTGACAAAAGGCTACTTGATGGAGTATAAAAATCAAAACTCTATTCACTCCTACAGTTAGATAATAAAAAACTAGTAGATACGTATTTTTTACCTCTAAAATTAAACAAACAATACTTAGATAAAGCGCATTAAAGTAGGAGCTCGTAACGTCAGAGGGTAGTCATAAACTGAACAGAAACACGTCGGCGCGTGACGTCACGCTACATTTCAATATAATGTATGGCCGCTATTTTGGGATTACGTTAAAAAAGAAAAAAAACGTGTCCAATACTTTTTGTTCATCTACTAAAACTAAAAATTTCAATTTTGTCAAGTAGCCTATTACGCGTGTTGCATGGGGTGTGAAAATGGTTCTGCCTCAGTTAGTTTAGGGCGTGAAAATGAGATTGCCAGACATGTAAAACAACATTTTTAGGGTTCCCGACCTAAATTGTAAAAAGGAATCCTTATGGTGTGGCTTTGTAGGTCTGACTGTCACATATGGATCACAGATCTTGAGTTCTCAAGATCTGATGCTATATTAGTGAAACAGCGTTATCTAATACCATTTCAAATAAAAATGATAAAAATATTCTAAATATGATTGCAAGGGAAGGTAAAGGAAGTTACTAGCTCATGTGGGGTATTATATGAAAGGACTTCTGGACTTCATTTGCACATTAATAAACAGTTTTTAATTTTCCTTCAAGCCATATAGTTTTCGAGTTATTTACAAAAAAAAATTGAAAAAATACCGCACCCTTATCTTTGAAGTTTGTGAAGTGTATGTCAAGATTAGATAACGAACTCTCTAATTTGCATAGTTTTTTAAAAATCATCGAAGGTGTAAAAAAATATAACACGGAACCCTCTGTGCGCGAGTCCGACTCGCTCTTGGCCGGTTTTATTTTCTTTAACTCCGTTTTTCGGATATCCTAAACGAAAAAGCTATTAATATTTAGTCCACTCTCGGCCCAAGACCTCAAACCGCGCCACGCTAGTTAAATAGCTATCATATGAGTGAGTAATTATTTCGAACCTAAATTGCACTGAATACATCTCTGTCCACAGTGGGGTAATAAAACTAAACGAGAGGCTTCTTAGACGCAGAAAATCGAGATAAGACGAGATCTTTTATTATTGTCCCTGGAATTGCTTAAAATAAGTGAGAATTGGAAGCAATCATGAGTTTTCTTATGAAGTTATTATGTTTGTTGAAGTCATCAAAGCACAATAGCTTTTATATTCTTACCTTATTATTTGTTCTTTTCTCATGGCGACACCCGTAGCACAGTTGGTTTAGCTAGCTAAAATGCAAGAGGTTGCGAGTTCAATCCCGAAGGCGGATCAAATGTTTATATTGTGACCAAATATTTATCTCATGAGGGGTTGTTGCCATACTCGCCACGCTTGGCAGGCGGGTTGGCGAGCGCAGTAGAGGATGTTTATGATGCGGAAGATGCTGCTGCCCATCTTCCGAAGGCATCCCTTTGCAGATTCTTACTGCATCCACAGGCAAGAGAGGAGGGGTAACATTCTACTGCCGGCACCCCACGGCAACCTGGTGTAGACCGCAGGTCGACGGTGGATGCAGATCGCTTCCAACCGCAATAACTGGAATTCCATGAGGGAGGCTTATGTCCAGTAGTGGACGTCCTACGGCTGAAATGATGATGATGATGATGATTTATCTCAGGTCTGAGTGTTTTCTATTTCTGTTATGTATGTATGTATTCGAACGAGTGAGCGAAGCGAACGATGTTCTTGTATTCTATAATACAAGTAAATTAATATAATGTTATTATGTTAATTTACTATAACTAATAATGTTTCAGTAATTTGTATTTTTCATAAAATTTCTATAATTGACTAACTAGTTAAATGATCGATCTAAATGTAATCATAATTAAAATTAGTGTAATTTTATAGGTAATAAAGTTACGATAGCATGTTGCATCAATGATCAATGCCTGATTAATGAGCAATTTACTTAACAGATCAGGTATATCATACGTCTACGCTTGTAACTTGCACTCTAGAAGGTCATCAGGAACCACGACACAAGTCATTGACTTAGTGCGGGTCCTGATAAACGATAACAAGTTAAGCAAGCCTTATTGAAATATTTGTAAGTACTTGAACATATGTATCATTATTTTAAGCTTGTAAATTGTAGTGAATCATTAAACATTTTTTTTTTATTTATTCTCAAATATGATAGACATTTCATCATCATCATCATCAGCCTTTATCGACCCCTGCTGGCCCTTTGATTTTGTCGTAAGCTATTCTTAGCCAGGTGCAACCCACGGTCTTCCGAACATCGGCAAACGGCGGGATGGTGGACGACCCCTTTTTCTGTAACAGACCGGGTCCCCAACGTCGAAATTCGCAAGCGGACTAAAATAGAGTTGGGCAGGACACTTGGCTAAATGATTTTATATAAATATAAAAAATATAAATGAGTTTATGTTATGTATCTAATAGTATCCTTTTTATGTAAAGTTTTTGTGTACACGACCCCTTAATATTATTTCTCATTAACATAGGTTTGCTGTAAGAGAACTCTCTTTAGGGTTAAGTTCGCCTTTGTACATGACTTTTCATTGTGTATTATTATATTATTTTATTACTGTGTACAATAAGGAATAAATAATAGATAGAAAATGCTTAATACTATATAATTAACCCGACTAATTATATAGTAATAACCATTTGTATAATTAATATATAACCGTATGTATAAATTTAAGAAGTCCCAAAATATATTAACTGTAAAAAATATCCATTACGTTCTACAACAAATGCTTAACTTTTAGCAATGAAGAGTAGTAAAGCCAACGGCTCGTAATCACACGCCGGAAAATTGCAATAAGATAAAGATTAGTATTTATCGCAGGCTGTTATAGCTTTAGTACCGTAGAGAAAAAGGTTTATTTTTACGACTCTATTTTACTACTTGTGAGGGTATTGGTAAGGGCAAGTCTGAACTGGTCAAGATTTCATAGTTTTAGAGATTGAATTAAAATAATACGTGATATAATGGGAAAATGTTTCATACTCTGTTTAGTCTTCCTTTGAAACATTTTAAAAATAAAATTATTTTATTTTAGACATCATTATAAGTCCATTTTACATAGGTTTTATAAGTTTAATTACGATAAAAAATAAATAAATAAATTTTAAAACGGTGACAACGAAGAGGCAAAATGCTATTAACTAATCTCTTTTTTTATTAAACATTTGCACAGAGATATACAATTTTCAGCTAGTCTACAGGATGCTGTTTCAGTTTTTGGTTTCTCTTCATTTAATATTCATAAAAAAACTTAGTGAGGCTAGAAAGCTTAATTAATAAGATTTTGTTTAAAATGATTTTAGTTATTATTTTTTTTTTTATTCATTCTCTTAATATTGTGTTAATTTATTAGTAAATTATGTTTTTTACATAGCACTATATTGCTATTTATTATCTGTCTCAATTGTCATTTTGTGTTACAAAGCGGCCACTTTGCACTTGTTTGTGTGTGTTATTGTGCCACAGCATTTGCTGAGTGGTGGCCATTTTTGTTACCATATTTTTAAGTATCTACTTTATGCTTGGTAACAAAATAAACTTGTTTTTATCTTTATCTTTATATAAATGGTCAGGATTATATATGTCGTATTTTAAACAAGATAAATTAGGCCATGTGCGTGTCGAGTCACGCGATATGTTGTGTTCCGTAGTTAACCGTAGACCTTTTGTTAGAAGTTGGTTTAAGTTTTTTTACGTTTACCAAAAGATATTAACGGGAATGAATTAAGTTTTCGGTGAAAAGTATTCTGGTATGTTTGGGATACCGCATCACATATTTGAGCGACTATTTCTCCGAAACTAAAAAAGCTAGCTTGACCGATATAGTTTTACTAGTAATAGGAAGATGTACATCTACATGCCAGCGTTTTTTAAAAGTCAAAACTTCTGAAGTCCTGTAATAAAACGCTGAAATGTGTTCGAAACGTCGGAAAAATAATAAAAAAGGTACGCGATAAAGTCCTGTAATTTTAAAACTAAATATATTGTTAACAAATCGCGAATGTTATGTTGAATATAATATTTACATTACACCGAGTTAACGACAAACATTACCTTAATTGTTGGTTCTTAAACATAAAAATACCATAAAAATTAAAACGATAAACGATTTATGCCTCAAATAAATAAATAACGCTGGAAATTTCACACTAGCCCTAAAGTAAATAGATATGGTTGTGTGCCAGATATGGTTGATAGAATATTCGATTTTTTTTTGTAATTATTTATCATGCATTTATCAGTTTTATATACCACAAGCACAATTCTGTTACTATAGAATCGTGCTCTTATACAACATATCCTTTGGGAATGCTCATGGAATGCTGCCAGCGGTCCCGAAAAAAAGAAAGTAAGGCCTTTGCATCTATTATAGATGATTTATACAGCGTCAGCAACTGGTAATCATGCTGTACGGGACGCTGCAGTGCCTGGGACATTGTTAGATGGATTAGGCTTGCCCAGCACCTATACCATCCTCTCAGCTTAGTCAGCTATTATTCAGAGGAAAGAACGGTCAGCGGTCCCGAGTCTTCCGGTATTTCAAGGAGTTGGGCTGGCTGGTCTCAGGGTGGAATCAGGGGGGCAATGCACAATACAACCCTATGCGGCATTGTCTTTTTTAACATACATATAACCGGGTATTTATCGCGTAAATTACTTTTATTATTTCCCGACGTTTCACTTGGACTGCACCAAGCATGGTCCCGGTAAGACCTATGTCAGTACAGATCTGGTATCCTCCACCAGAATTAGAAATAGAACAGTTTTAAAACTAAAAAACACACCGAATTCTTGTATTGTCTAGTTCTTGACATGTATGCAAATTAAATCTGATGTATTTTCTAAAGTGAGTTTAAGAAACGTTTGAAGATTCCGTTACAGTTACATAGATACAGGTGATGCTAAAGAAATGCGTGCTTGTAACAAGTTTATAAAATATAACCCCCAACACTTTTCCTAGTAAGTCTCGGAGGTTATCTAATTTTTTTTGTAATGTGTACCCTTAGCTTTGCAATCTACACATGATGCCCTTTCATTTGACACCACACTTAGGTGTATATGAAAATATCGATTGTTCACCCATACCTTCCACCCTATGTCATACTAGCTTTTGCTTGCGACTTCGTCCGCGTGGAAGTCATAAAACGTAAAATCCCCTTTTTCACGCAGAGCCACTTTGATTTGAAAATATAAATCTTATTTATTCCCAATCCCGTGGGAATTTCGAAAAATCTCTTGGTGCACCTCTAGGATACTCAAGGTATATGTGTGTGCCAAATTAAAAGTATTCATTAAAGTATTAAAGGTCCAGTGGTTTAGGCTGTGCGTTGATATATAAGTCAGTCAGCCAGTCAGTCAGTCAGTGAGTCAGTCAAGACTTTGAATTTTATATATATATATATATATATGTATATGTATATCACATGAATGGCTTGACCGACTTCTATATAACTTTCAGTTTTGCATTCTTCACATCATTTCCTTTCATTTAATACCAAACTCGAAGATATATTAGGAATCTTTCGATTACTCATCCCCACTTTCACCCCCCATATCTTCTAAATTTTCAAACCGATTTTTATAAAACTTGTCTAACAGCCACCGCCGAAAAACCTGCTTATAAATAAAAAAAAACTCCATGCAAGTCGGTCCATTTGTTTAAGAGACACACAGATATTATGAGAGACACACATAACGGTCAAATTTATAACAGCCGTTTTTTATCGGAGGTTAAAAAATAACCAGTCACGGGTTATTTGCAGATAACATAATTCTGTTTGTATTAAGTTTTCTTTATTTGTCCCATTGCGACAATCGAACCGGCAGACGTCTATTAGGCCAACGAGCCAAGGAGGTTCTCATACGTCTTAAAAGTAAGATGTTACGAAAACCTCAAGGGATCCCGTTTACGCATTCCCGGGAAATTCGCTGTAGAATATGGTAACCACAGGAATGAGAACATTGCCGACTCGGAATTTCAATCACGAGATGCCGTATACGGAACTCTACAGGCTATTTTGAGTATCTTTGACGGAAACATCATCGTCAACATCTCAGCCGGTAGTACTGCTGTCCACTGCTGAACATAGGCATCTCCAAGATAATGACCCCCTCATTGTTGCTACAACGGCCACGCTTGGCAGGCAGGTTGACGAGCGCAGTGCGGGATGTTGATACGCGGGAAGACGCTGCTGGAACATAGGGTTCCGGAGGTATCACTTGGCAGATTCTTACTGCATCCACGGGCAAGAGAGGAGAGGCAACCTTCTATTGCCGGCATCACACGAATTGACGGAAAAGTAAGAAAGCACAAATGGTTTATGTGCGAATAATTTTATCATGGAAATTTAAAATTTCGTGTAATTTACGATTTTTTAGTAATGGTTCGAGTGTGTTGTGAACAGTCGTGGTCACGGGAGGACTGAATGCCCATGTTAGTTGTAAAGAGTGTATTGTATAACCTTATTTAGGGTTAGTACACACATTAGCAACTGTTTTTATGTTGTTTTTATTTTATGTACTTTTGTGGTGATGAATAAAGAGTTGTCTATCTATTCTCGGCTATACTGGTTGTATTGCTGTGAGTTGCCAGCATTAGAATAATGCCTCTCCTCTCTGGCCCGTGGATGCAGTAAGAATCTGGTAAGCCTCTGCTCTGCTCCGGAAGATGGGCAGCAGCGTGTTTTCCGTGTATCAACATCCCATACTGCGCTAGCCAACCCTGCCAAGCGTGGCCGGTATGGCAACAATTCCCTCATTATCTTAGAGATGTATGAGGGAGGCCTATGTCCAGCAGTGGACGGGGATAGCATTTCTACGACTGTAATGATGATACAGGTTGTATTATTAAACAATTATAATACAACCTGTATAACTGGGAGTCATGTGTGGACTAACCCTAAAGGAGGATTTCGATCTATGAAAACAAGTAACTTTGGTCGGTTATAGTTACTTTTTGATATCTATTTCTTTTACTGAATTTTGTTTTTTTTATTAAAGACCCTTGTGATGTTTTATGTATTTTTATTTGTACCTTTGTGTTTCCTTCACGCTTAATGAAGCGTGAAGGTACAAATAAAAATGTGACTGTCAATGGACCACGTCAAGAATTAGCTGATGTTTTTATCATCATCATCATCGCTTCAGCAATTAAATGAACACAGGCCTCCGTCATGGATCGCCATGAGGAGTATTTGCCTTACTCACCACGCTTGGCAGGCGGGTTGGCGAGCGCAGTACGGATTGTTATACACGGAAAGCGCGGCTGCAAATCTTCTGGAGGTATCCCTTAGCAGGCTCTTACTACTCTTATTACTATGTATAAAACTCTGGTCGAAAGCATCGTATCGTATGGCCTTAGTAGCTATGGCCGTACTTATAAAACCTACCTGGACCAAATCTTTCAACTGCAACACAGACTACTTAAACTTATTGTACCTCCTAAGATTAAAAACAAATATGGAGAAGATAAAGCGGGCCTTTTTATGCATTGTGGGGTTTTACCAATACATAAAAAAGTTACATATAATCTGCTTGTCGAGCAATATTTTCGTACAGAATTACAAACACCTTTAGACAATTATATAATAACTAGGAGTATCACAAATAAAAAATTAAAAACATTCAAATTTAAAAACGAATATGGCAAGAGAACCTCACAGTACCTTATTCCTCGGCTTATTAATAATATACCGTTAGACTTGAAAAATAAAATCACCCATAAAAATTATAAATATATACTCAAAAAACATTTTCTTACCGTAGAAGTAGGTAGGTAAATATTCATAATTATTACACTTTATTTAATTAGTCATCGCGAATCAACACTAAAATGGAGCATCCTATGCAGTCGAGCGCACGCACACCAGCGAGGCGGTTATCTATGCAAGACTATGCATTAGATCTACTCGTACATTACGCCACAGATTACAGAACTACGACTACGCTCACTTGATGTCTGTGTGTGCATCAGTATTGTATTACCATTTTATCGCTGTGCGCGGGCGCTCGACTATTGTCATTGTCTTGTTATTGTTTTGATACCGTTTCGTGTTAGATTTTAAGAATTGCGATTTACTCATGTTGTCACCATTATTATAAAGAGAACATAGTGTTTAGACAAACCTTGTATAGGCTTAAAAACACTATTAATTATATTTGTTAAATTATAAGTCAATAAATAAATATCTATCTATCTATCTACTGCATCCACGGGCATGAGAGGAGGGGTAGCATTCTACTGCCGGCACCCCACGGCATGTTTTCATGTTTAGTTTGAAGTTATCGTATAAACATCTGTTGAAGTTTAAAATGTAGTAACTTTTTATTGAATGAAAATTACCAAATCTTGGAAAGTCGAAGGTTGTTTCTTGTGGTGTCTGAATTCTTCATTTAAGGCGGTATACATATTCATCATCATCATCATCATTTTCATCCCGTGTCAACCCACTGCTGGGTTGTAGGTACGTAGGTATACCTGTTATTTATTTATTGATTTCATTTATAAGCCTAATGTTTCCCACTGCAGGGCAAATGCCTCCCTTCCCTCCTTCCACTTATCCCTGTCTTGACCTTGTTGAAGCGTGTATACCTGTTACTTATGTTTATTTAACTCTATAAGGAATATCCATAAATGTTTGATCAGGATGCACCCGGTTTCCTCTGTTGTGTATCTCTACTCTCTGAAAATCTTCGGGCTGCCCCGGATTCCCTAGCGACTGCATATTTCGGCAGGAATTAACGTTAGTGAATGTGCATAGACTAACAGAGAACGCTCAGGTTAACACGGACCAAGATATAGCTGCACAGCAGAGCAAAGGCTACGGAAGCAAGTAAAGTCACCTGAAAGCCATCAATAAATGAGGATTACTCCTAACGACCGCCGTGGGGTGCCGGCAGTAGAATGATACCCCTCTTCTCATGCCGATAGATGCAGTAAGAGCCTGCTAAGGGATACCTCCGGAAGATGGGCAGCAGCGTCTATCCGTGTATCAACATCCCATACTGCGCTCACCAACTCACCTGCCAAGCGTAGTGAGTATGGCAACTACTCATGGATTATGGAGATCCATGAGGGAGGCCTGTGTTCATCAGTGGACGTTTTATGGCTGAAATGATGACTCCCAACGATGTCACTAGGTACTGTGCTGCTTCTAGCCCTACAAAATAACGTCTCGGAATTTATAACTGACACGTACTCTTATCTCATCATCATCATCTCAGCCGTCTCAAAGGTCTCCCTCCGGGATCACTACGTACTGATCATGAGGGGTTGTCGCCATACTCGCCACGTTGGCCGGCGGGCTGGCGAGCGCAGTACGGGTTATACACGGAAAGCGCGGCTGCAAATCTTCCGGGGGTATCCCTTAGCAGGCTCTTACTGCATCCATGGGCATGAGAGGATGGTAACATTCTACTGCCGGCACCGCACGGCCACGGCCACTGGTTACAGTAACAGCTCGCAAAATGAGTACGCTCGGTGAAGGCGTAAGGGCGACGTCATGAGTCTAAGTTGTAAGGAGGTGAACACACTAGAACCTCGTTGTATTACATGTTACGGTTACAGCTCGCTAATGAGTACCTAGCGTAAGAAACCACAGGAATGTGAGTTCGGCTTGCGGTACCTCAATCAAGAGATGCCGTCACCTAGTTACATAACACTATATTGGTGTCTATTCTGTTTTAAACTCCCTAAAACTTATTATAATTAGAGATTTATAACGTTTCTAAATTTAGAGCTGTCAGCGTAAAATTGGGTCTATTTATTTATAGGAATTTAACCCATAAATAAAATTGATTAGAGAGAGTTCGAAAATTAAATACATCTAGTAGTAATTCGTTAAAAACATCTCGTTAAATACGGAAAAGAAATCGGTTGTTAGGAATAAAACTTAAATTTGATCCTTGAGGCGTCATAGGACCGACCCTATCCCAAAACGAATAATGGCCCTTAAATCCCAACTCAACGTCCGTGCAACGAAATGACCTGACGAGTGACCAAAAGGGAAATGGCAAACCCATGATGGAGAATAACGATTTCTAACCCTACTTAGGATACTTGACATTGGCAGAATTGTGTAAAACTAAACAAAAAAAGCCATAAAATATAAAGACAAGACAAGAAGATGAAGAAGAAGAAACCGAACACTTTGACGTTCGCAATGAAATGTTTTCTTGATAAACGTCTACTAAAAAATGAACAAGAAAATTTAAATTGCCGCCAACATGGCCAGCCAAATAACATAAGAATTTAGAAACCTTACACTGGCGGAATTGAGTAAAACTAAACACAAAAAGCCAAAATATAAAAAGACAAGACATGACAAGACAACGTCTACTAAATCAAGGTTCAAATAAATGTGTTCTCGAAACCCAAAAATATTCATTATCAATGAAGCGTCTACGATAAGCCTCTCTTGGAATTTTTAACACCCTGTTACATAATTATTTTTAATTATTTAGCCTGAACTGTCCCACTGCAGGGCAAAGGCCTCCCTTCCCTTCTTCCACTCTTCGCGATTTAACGCAGTGACAGGCCACGTGCTCAGGTGAGAGCTCATCCTTCCATTCCATCTCCTCCCAGGTTGTCCGCGCGGTCAACATGCGTTTGGGGTCCACTTTGTCTCTCAGAATGTGCCAACGGATACCTCTGGAAGCTGGGCAGTAGCGTCTCCGTGTATCAACATCCCATACTGCACTCGCCAACGCGCCTGCCAAGTGTGGCGATCATGGCAACAATCCCCTCATGATCTTGTAGATCCACAGAGTCCAGCAATGGACGTAGATACTACGGTTGAGATGATGATAATGATGATGAGTCACTGACACTTATCTAATGTTGTTCGATAACGAATGTCTAAGAAACCTCAGGAATGATGATACGGCTTCGGTACCTCAATCAAGAGATGCCGGTCACCTACTCGCGGTACACGACTATGCGCATTCGTGAAGTAAACTTAAAGTCATCATCATTATTTTAGCGGTATAACGTCTATACTACTGAACACAGGCCTCCCTCAGGGGGTCCATGAGGGTAGGTGCCATACTCACCACGATTGGCAGGCGGGTTGGAAGACGATGCAACCAGATTTACTGCAAGAATTAGAAGATCTTCTTAATCCACAATTGCCAGTCACCTTCCCGCATTAGGGAGCGTTTCTACCGATACGGAGGTGGACTTAACGGTGCATGAATGGACCAATCATAAAGCTCGACATGCACCCGGCTCGTGGGAACAGCGGGCGTCTTTCTCAGACGTTGGACATTCACTGCTGGACATAGGCCTGCCTCATGGATTTCCAAGTAGTAATAATAAAGTGTTGTTACCATAATTATACACCATGCTTGGCAGGAGGGTTGGCGAGCGCAGTAGGATGTTGATGCACGGAAAGTCGTTGCTGCCCATCTTCCAGAGTTATCCCTTGGCATATTCTTACTGCATCCACGGTAAGAGAGGAGAGGCAATATTTACACCAACGGTACCCCACGGAGGCATACCCGTCAAAGCCACTTGAAATTACTAGTATTTTCCCGGAATGTAACCTAAATGTTACCCATTTGCTAAATATTAATGGTGACGATATTTACCACAAGAATAAGAAGATCTCCTTGATCAAGAAATGCCAGTCACCCGCCCGCATTAGGGAGCGTTCCAATTGATACGGAGCTGGGCTTAGCGGTGCATGAATCGTCCAATCATAACGCTCGACAGGCCAGCAGGCTGATTACGTATCTTGTGACAGGTTTGCAATAGGCCTATATCTGGCGATAATCGCTGTTAAACGACAATTCGTACAAAACTTTTTGACGAATATGCAACAACGCCTGTTATCTAAATCAAAATTGTCCTTTGATAGCGATGAAAACGAGATTGGCGCCTGTTGCAAACCCGTCGCTAGATATGTAATCAGCTTGCGGGCCGGATCATTAACCCGCCTGCCAAGAAGTGTGACTGGCAACAATCCCCTCATGATCTTAGAGATCCATGAAGGCGGCCTATGTCCACAGCAGTCCTACGGCTGAGGTGATGAGCATCATGATTGGTCAATTCACGCACCGCTAAGTTTGCACTGCTCAGCTTCTCATCAGTAGAACCGCACCCTTACACAATATTCTACTGCCGGCACCCCACGGCATTCTTTATTCATTTTATTCAATAATTCTTTGAATTTATTTATTTGTTAATGTTATTACTCTGGCTCACTTTATTATTATTGTAATTTTATGACTGTACGTTATCAAAAAATGAACTTGAATTTAAAACGTTTTGGTTTAACTTTTAGAATGATCTTGAAGGTAAACTAAAAAATATCCTGTTCCTGGAATAAGTTTTCAAAATCCTAAAATAAATTAACTTTTTCTTTATAAATTAGATAGCTATAAATACTATTTCATAATTTATTGGGCAATTTACAAAATTTATTAATTTTATTTAGCTTGAAAAATCGAAATATGATGACCAAAATGGCATATTCAAATATCAAGAAAAATATCCGATTACTGAAGCTTTTCAAAAAGTACGTACCTCCGTATTCCAATTTTTCACCAATCACAAGCTTTAATTTAAAACAACATTAACAATTCCAACAAGTTCTCAGTTCGAATAAATTATGTTGAGATTTATAAATAAAAACTTTTTCGAATTATGAACAGACGCGAGTATAGACAAGAAAAACGCGGGAAACTCGACGCGTGTGGAACACTACGGAGCTTTCAGTCGACTGACGCTGCGGAAACTGCAAATTATTTAATGCCTCTGGCTTTTGCCCGGATATTGGTGCCTCGTGAAATAAGACTTTAAGAGTTAAGACCCGAGTTCACCAACAGGTGATTAAAATTTAAACAGCTGTTTACCAAAAAATTGCTGTTAAACAGCTGTGTACTGCGTAACTAACTGTTTAAATTTTATTCATCTGTATGATTACAATCTATTCAAATGCTGGGGATTTCAGTTCAAAGTTATAAAATAATTATTAAAAATATACATTTTACTATTTAACATGTTTTTATTATAAGTCGGAAGACAAGCGTGACCCATCGGCCACCTGATGGGAAGTGATCACCGTCACCCATGGATATTTGGCTCTTTTTATCACCATAAGTTAAATTACTTTCCATGAAGTATTTTACGATGTATTTTTCGAAATCTAACTTTCTTGCATAAGACGCAGTCTCAGCTCAAAATAACAATTATAATCCTGCTGATACGTTATGTTATTTTGATGATAAATGCTTGGCTATGTTATTAGCCTAGCATCTAAGAGCTTATCAAAATCTAAATGTCATACGTAACTCATAACCAAGGGTAAAATATAGTAGGCGTACGTCACGTTAAACGTAGACACCGCTTGTAAGTACGCTGATATTAAACATACTTATTCTGTTTAGCAAGGAAATATTCCGCGATTTGATGAAACCCACTCTGTTGTGGTTAAACCCGTAGGCCTGTCAAGTAATTTGATACATTATTAAGGGAGTCATGGACGCAATTTATTCGTAAAAGCCTGGTTCAGTTAGTAATGGGCCGAATAAAAATATGCTTTACAAGATGAGAGGGGAGATGATCCTTCTAGCGGATTTCGGTTACGCCAACATCGTTACAACTAAATTAAATTACGTTGGTGCGCTCTAAGATGAGAGGCCAAACCAATTTTGGCTTTAGACGTACGTGCACATAAGGAACATGTTAAAACACTTAGTACAAGTACAACATAATTAACCACTAGTCTCTCTATCGAGTCCTCGATCCTGGAGATGTGTACGAAGTTCTCATACAACATACATAACAATCTAAAAAGCAATACAACAGTAGGACATACCGTATTGTCCGCGTGGTGCTTTTCAATACCAAAGCAGCTTTTTTTTCTTTTATAGTTAAGCACTAAGTTTAAAAAGATAATCTTTCACCTGTAATAAAATTAAAAAAGTGTCAACAACTCTTGGTTTTTAGTACTTGCCGAGTCGGATTTGGTAAACGACTTGGGAAATTGAACCACTTTTGTTTCTGGTGGCTAACCATCCACAACTTTGATTTTGTAAAGCAACGTTTATTACTGTTTTTAGTTATAAAAATAATTGGTTAGGAAACCTAGTGCGGTTTCGGTTGTCTGTGCGGGACACAATGTTGAGTCGGAACCCTGAAGTAAAAAAATGTTTACCTGCATTGATTGCGCTACCTAATTTGTAGGAGATCGAACGAAATAATTCTCGCATATGTTGTTGTGTGCTCTGTAGCATTGTTCATATTTAACACGTGATTTAACGGTGAAGGATTATTGTATTTGTGAAGTTATTGTATTTGTTTGTTATATTTTAATAATTGCTGTATTTGTTGTTGCAAAATAAATATTATTCTTATTCTTAAGGAAAACAGCGGCTTAAACAGCTTCAGACATATTGACCTGTTCTTTCATTTTATATATAGCTGACTAAACTGAGAGGATGGTTTATGTGCTTGGCAGCCTTGTCCCGAGCACTGCATGATAACACCAGTTACTGACGTTGCAATCTTTAATAGATGTATAGGGCTTGCCATTAATGTCTGTATCTATTTCTAAATGTTTTCAATGTGCTGCGATATCACATTTTTGCTACTCAAGTTGATACCTAAGATTTACGTTCATGTCTATAAGTATCTGATTTAAGAAGGGTTAAAATATACACAAAGTAAATTTATTACCTTTATTTATAAAAATAGCAAGATATAAATAATAGATTAATAATTACAATCTATTCAAATGCTGGGGATTCAAAGTAATAAACTAATGATTAAAAGTATGTATTTAACTAAGTACATTCTAATCTAATTATTTGGCATGATGCTTCATTTTTCTAATTAAACAGCACTTAAAATGTTTACGTTAAAATCAGCCCTTTTTACACTCCTTTGACCATTTTCAAAATTGTATTAACGTCAGCGGAAACTTTGATAAGGTGCATCCACACCAAGTCATTTATTGTCTTGCAACAATATGAAAATTAGAACATTGGTCAATAAAAGTTTACTAAGACAATTCCACTGGTTATCGTGTTGCACAATGTTTTACTGATCAAATATTTAGTTACTGATACATAACCGGGTATTTGTCGCGTAAATTACCTTTATTATTATTGCCCGAAGTTTTGACTGGATCTCACCAGGCATGGTATAGGGGCCTTCCCGTGAATAATAAAGGTAATTTACGCGATAAATACTCGGTGATATCTATATAAATAATGTGTTGTAATCGCGAAAGTATAAGAGACAATTGCACAATGTTGCTCGTGTGTGGTGTTGTAAAAGTGTTTCTTGTCAAACACAAACAAAATGGTGGACGATTTCAGGTAACTTTTCGGTATACAACGTGGGTGAAACGCATGAAGTGAAAACAGGGCTTACAAAACTTAGTTTGTTTTGCATTAGTAAACCCTTCGGAAGTCGAATGTCTTACAAAGAAACGAAACTTTCTTTAATGGCTCTAGGCTCTAGGTGCGTACAGACTGGTGAAACGTAACAAGAAATGTATAACGCAATTAAAGAATTTCCGTAGACATTGCTGCAATGTATGTATCATGAAAGGTAACACAGTTTGTAACAATTTTTCATAGTTTGGATGTCTTGTGTGTTACACGCATACGCTACGATCATTTCAAGCCGCGCGCAGCGACCCGTGATTTGTCGGTTTTTCGAACGAACACAAAGGTGCGCGGTATGCGCAAGCAGTGTGGACGGTCGCACTACGCGTCCACGCATGCAGCGTACATGCAATGAAAGGTAGAATGAAACATTTCATGTTACATTTCACAAGTCTGTACGCACCTTAAGAAATCTAGTCTTTTCGTGCGACCCCGTATATATTTCATTATTCTATATATTTCATTTCTATAATACGTTTTTTACGCTTGTATACGCGTACCTCCGCCGCTGTTAGTTCACAGCTTCAAGAGGGCTCTACACTACAAGATGAGCGGGACTCGAAAAACAATGCTGGCATTAATGACATTTTTTTATTTTGATTCGAAAAATGACAACCAATGACAGCAACGCTCGCTTGAGGCTTGTGAGTCATTAATGACCGTACTGCTTATATTGAGGCTTGTGAGTCATTAATGACCATACTGCTTATATTGCAGTGGAAGGAGCGCGCATTAGCCTAAAAGCTCAGTTTTTAAAGCGTTACTTTAAGGCACATAATAAACGGCAGTAGGATTTTCTTAAAATTACTTTTGTACAACATTTTTATTAAATATCGAAGTTTTGAAGGGATACAATTCAGGTTATAACATTTCTTATGAATCACAATAATTCGTATTTTTGCTTCGTATAATATCACGAGCAATCATAGTAAGGATAAATTATGTCTCTCTTTGTGCTCTAGAAACTTATAAAATACAAATTATCTTTACATCTGGTTGACGACTAATAAAGCTAGTCAAAGATATCAACAATAACATTATTATCTCATTATTTTCAAGATATTTGCGTTAATAGTATATTTGTGGTAGCCAAGCCTCATAAAGATGAAGACGAATGGACTTCGGCTTTAATAACAAAAGTAGTGGCCGATGTACCACGTCACCCCGATAGTAAAAGGGCGTATCTCACAGTTTTTAATTTTTCAATATTTTATTTACTTACTTTCTTTTCATCTGTTACATTTTCTGTTTGTGTTGTAGTTATTGCTTACTAAATTTATTATCTATGTTATCCAGCATTGTTAATATAACATAATTATCATATACTCTAGGTGTCGCAGAAAACCAGCGCACGTAACGCCATCGCTACTGTGCATACGCTAAGCGATTTCCTTTTTTGTTTCCATGCCATTTGTAATATGTGAAACGAAATAAACGGTTTTTTTTCTTTATCTTAATCGTTATATATTTACTTACCCTAATTAAGTCTGGTTTTCACCGCCAAAGATAAATGAGCTAGAGATAGCTAAGCGGAGCGGACTTTGTTAACATAAAATAGGTTTGCGTTTCCATTATGAAATAGATTAGGCGTTTAATTCCCATCCCAAAAAGCGATATGAGTGAAATATTTTTTTTATTAAGGGGAAAAGGAACACCTGCAATATAAATGGTACTCAAATCTGGAAAAAAGTGAGATACGCCGTTTTTACTACCAGGGGCAGAGCTTCAGTCCATTATGACTTCGTAACTCAATCGAAGAGGAATTTATCGCAGAAAAACATCATTCCAACCGATATTTCCTGATTTTCCTTTTATTCGGAGTAGATTCTTATATTTAATTAAGTGATAACATTAATAAAGTAAGAGTTTATCGAGCAAATTTACGCATAACTTCAAGGAGTTTTGAGGAACACAATATTAGAGGTATAACGTCTGTTTAGTTTGTATTTAATAAATTTCCTTAATTTCCTGAGGAAGCTTCATAGAGAGGCGAAATAGGCGTATAATTATTTTTGAGTGTTTTTGGGCACTCATTAGATATAGATTAGCGGATTTATTTCTTTATATTTGTTGTTCATTTGTGTCCCGACATTGTCGGAAGAGACTTGAACAAAGAACCCTTTTCTTCTTCAGTTACTAGTAACTTAATCACCGATTATCATAATCATATTGAGCCAAAGCATAACACTTGAAGACAGTCTATTCCAACTTCTGCACTTTCTTGATCTCCAAAAGCTTCAGGGTGTTCAATGCCCAGAACATAGCGCTGGCAACGTAGAAGGTCTGTAAAGCGGTGCCGAGGCCAGGGCTGGAAGAAGAAGGAGAGAATATTAGTTATGAGTAAAATAAGGCCAAGTGCGTATCAAGCCACGCGCTGTGTAATGTTCTGTAGTTACCCGTTTACCTGTTGCTAGAAATTGGTGTATGTCTTTTTAAAGAAATATTTTTTTATCAAAAAATTTACGGTTCCGGTGGGATTCGAACCCACGTCCGTCAAATCGATACTTGACGCTTCCTAAAGCCGGAAGTGCTTTTACCGCTAAATCTACAGAACCCATGTCAGGACCCGCTGAAATTCTTGATAAGGTGATGTCGGTTTGAGCACCCGATTTTTTAAGTCAAATATCAATCCCCATCATAAGTGTGGGAGGTAACCCAAAATAATTATTTTTAAAGCATTTTGAGTTTAAACTCGGCGTAATATGTTATAATGTCCATGCAAAATTACAGCTTTCTAGGACTAATATTCTCTTCGTAAAGCTGGAGACAGACAGACAGATAAAGCGATACTTCATGGGTTGCTTGTTGTACCTACTACGGAACCCTTAAAAGGCAAGTATGTGACATTTCTGCAACTTCACCCAGAACGGAGTTTTGAACTTTCGTTTCGAATATTTCAAATTGTTTGGAAGTTGGATGTTAGTTGCATAACGACATAATTATAAGTTTCAACTTGGCCTCTTCGGTTGTTTAGTTTTTGAATGAAGGGGTAACGTCCAAACAAACTTCAGGATTATTGTATTAGAGAAAAAAAATTAAGAATTGTATCATTAAAATCGCTTTTTTTGTAAAAAATTTGAAGAGTTGTACCTGAAAGACTAGAAAATTTTGAAAAAAATAATAATTTAAAGTCATAATAAACGTTTACCTGGTAGCCAAGCTTCGGGTTAGGAAGGCGAGTGCAGAACAGCGGATAACCTCCAGGACCGGAGCGTACTTGGAGTTGTCGAACAGCATACCGATGATGGTGAGCGAGGATATGATGTAGAACACGAAGATCAGCACTGAGATTGGAGTCATGCCCTGGAACAGAGAAAGAAACTTAAAAAAAATGCTTTAACTATACCATCTCGCCAATGCAATGTTGAAAAACTGTGAGGCAAATAACATCTGCCCATAGTACGACAAGTACAACGCAAGGACCACGACAGCTATGTCAGGAGTGCCAACGACCAAGAAGAGAATATTATAAAGTGTAAAGTATTTCAGATTTTGTATTGTATTATTATCGGGTGCAGTGAAAAATATCGTGTTTTGAACCGTTTAATAATCAATAACGTTTATTCAACTATACTAGCATAATTTTCGATCAAAACAAAGGATATTTGATCATTAATCTAGAGCGAGTCACGTGTTGTCCCAGATTTCCAGATCGTCAACTCCATTATGTTCAACTATCTGTTCAACCATTTGAACTTAATGAATACATTTCCCTCCAACTTTTTTAAAAAGCAGTTGAACTACTTGGACTGAAAATTGCAACATGTTCAATCACAGTATTGTTAGTAATAAAACTAATTGAGACGACGCATTGGCGATATTAGCGTCAGGAATGACAACGATTTTCAGCAATCACAATACATTCTGAAATGATATTTATTTTTTTATTTAAAACTGAGTTTACACACGATTGATAGGGTTTTTTTTTCTGTTCTCCAAAAACATAGATTTTCGTTTTAAAGGGGAACGAAACCAATTTATGAACATTTAATTTTCTTTACAATTTTGAGTCTATACCGGATGGTCTATAAATTATGGTGGTTAGATTTGGTATAATTACGAATAGTTCTTTATAGGGTTCTGTACCCAAAGGGTAAAAACGGAACCCTAGTACTAGGACTCCGCTGTCTGTCTATCACCAGGCTGTATCTCATGAACCGTGATAGCTAGACAGTTGAAATTTTCAAAGATGATGTATTTTTATTGCCGCTATAACAACAAATACTAGAAACAGAATAAAATAAATACTTAAGGGGGGCTCCCATAAAACAAACGTGATTTTTTCGCCGTCTCTTGCTCGATATTAATAAAGGTACGGAACCTTTCGTGCGCGAGTGTGACTCGCAAATGGCCGATTTTTTAACGAAAATGACAGTTTTGGCGCTTACGACTTTTCATTACAAATTTAGCTTTTTATGTCAGATTGTATGCAGGTGGCCCGCGCGCCGTTAACCATTGTTATTTAATCAATTAAATTCAAATAATTATGTATCAATTCACTGCCTTAAGTAACTGTATTTACATAACAAATAAACTTATATTAAAATAATTGAATAAATATACTTACAAAGGAAACTTTTATTCTTGATTACAATATTTCCCTTATTTTTTCCGGTTTAGTTCGTCGATATAATTATGTTAGTTTTACAGATATTTGTTTTAGATTTGTGTGCTTAATATGTTATGTTATATCAGCTTCGTATTCCGTATAAAAGTATACGTAGGCAGATAAAGAACAAACAAATTATCAAAGGTTTTATTCCACAACTCCCCTGGAAAAAGCAGACCCGATTTCTCCTTGTAGAGAGACGAAACCCGTGTCGAATTCTTGTTACAAGTACTCATTATTTATTTATTAAGTATGGCACACAAAACACAATACATTCAGACTGAAGTAAGGCCTTTACATCTATTATAGATAATTTATAAAGCGTCAGCAACTGGTAATTATGCAGTACGGGACGTTGCATTGCCTAGGACATTGTTAGATGGATTAGGCTTGCCCAGCACCTAGACCATCCTCTCAGCTTAGTCAACTATTAGTCATAGCAAAGAACAGATCAATTACGTCGGAAGCTAACTAAGCCACGGGTTTCCTCACGATGTTTCCTTCACTGTTAAAGCACGTGTTAAGTGTGCACAGATTCAGATTGAGTAACATATGATCGATCGGTTTATGCTAGAAGGTATTCCTAACTATGTATACACAAATAGCTAAAGTAGTAAACAAAATTATTGTTTCGTTAGTAGTTTACGTGAACGGATTCATAGTGAAGAGTCTCGATCAACATCTTGAGAGACTCAGTGACTCTCGCTAGGTAGTTAGATCAAGAGCTCAAATCCAAAAGGCACGTATAGGAAGGAGATTCCTCTGCCTGCAACGCTAGTCACCGAGTGCTCGAGCCTTGCTTTGCGGGCGGCGATTCACCGCTTTGATATAATTTTTACTAGTAGAGTATTCGTTTTTATATACCTTTATAGTAAAAATGTTGTTTTTTGAGTTTACAATTAAACGAAGTGGAATAATAACTTTATTTCAACTTACCATATACCTTCCAGCCAACTCGAAGAACCCATAGAGAACGATAGAGTAGTGCGCTACCAGATACAGGTTGCACCAAGTGGGCAGGTGAACGTCGTACTTCTCCCGGACTTCAACCTGAAAGCAAAACGGTTTAGTGTGAGTCTTTATACGTTCTCAAACTGTAAATATACACTGTCTTTTTTAAACTTTCGCGATCACAACACATTAGAGGGTATTTATCGCATAATAACCTTTATTATAAAGGTAATTACGCGATAAATACCCGTAAATCTAATATAGTAATAATAGTCTTTCAAAGAGCATGACAAAATTTTACAGGCGTATTTTTTGCCAATTAAATTTGTAGCAATTGAGAAAATGTCTTAATGTACATTTATCTATAAAACAATACATAACATAATTCTATCTGTTGTGGTTTTTTCTTTAAACATTACAATAGACAATAATTTTGTTCAACAATAGTTTGTTTTTCGTGGGAAAATCGTAAAATTTCAACAGAAACTCGAAATTAAATTGTGTTATAGGATTATTTTTTGTTGTTGTAAAATAATAAAGCTGTCTAAAACTACTAATGAAACAAAGGAATTACTTCTTTGTTTCATTAGTTTTTAGTTTTACTTTCTCTCTCCTGTTGTGTCTTTTACTTTGTTATGTGTTTTGTTATAAGTATTACAAATAAATATTTCATCTATCTATTTAGCATGCAATTCAAATTAGGTTGAGCTCTGTCTCATCTCTCAGTGTTCACCGCAACGTAAACTCCTTCAAAGTTTGTTTGGGACAAACCGTCAAGATTTCAAATAAAAATACAATTTTGTTACATGCTTTTGCCATCAAGCTTTGTAGGTACTTATCTATGTTTTTGGTTTGAGTTGGATAATCAGTTTGAAGGTTTGTGCACTAAGTTACACCAAGTTTTTGTTAAACTTTCGCGATTTGTTAACTTAGTATTAGTTTATAAAGTACTGGATTTTATCGCGTACCTTTTTTATTTATATTCCCGACGTTTCGACCGGATTGCACCTGGTTATAGTCGCGGGAGGAATAAAATTAAAAAGGTACGCGATAAAATCCTGTATTTTAAAAACTAATAATACACCAAGATTAATCATCATCATCATATCAGCCGAGAAACGTCCACTAATGAGCACAGGCCTCCCTCATGGATCTCCATTGTTAGTTTTCTTTTATTGTATTAATTTAAGTCTAAAACAGTTTATATTAGTCCTACTGCTCCGTTATGTAAAGTAAAGCAGAGCGAGTGACAAAACAAGCCTTGCCACTCAGACAGATCCCACTCGACTATCTGCGTAATTAGTATCTCGGTTAACACGCACTTGGAAACTATTATCAACTTGCTAATGTTAGTTAAACTTGAAATTACTCGTGCTACAAACATCAAAATTTTGCCTTAAAAACTCAGCCTGAATTTCTATGGTTAGTTGGTTTTGTAATTTGATTTAGCTCATTGGGATGAAACAAACATTATTTATAAAACATTTGACTTGTAGATCACTCAAGTACGAACCCATGCATCATCACATCATAATCTCAACCCGTTGGACGTCCACTACTGGACATAGGCCTCCCTCATGGATTTTTGTACTGATATTATCAGGCGGATTGGCGAGCGCAGTACGGGATGTCGATGCAAGAAAAGACGCCGGGGCCTATCTTCCGGAGGTGCGCCTTGGCAGATTCTTACTGTATCCACGGGTAAGAAGAGAGGGGCAAGATTCTACTGCCGGCACACCACGGCTCCGAACCCATTATGAGCTTAAAATCTGGCCTATCTTCCGGAGGTGCGCCTTGGCAGATTCTTACTGTATCCACGGGTGAGAAAAGTGGGGCAAGATTCTACTGCCAGCACACCACGGCTCCGAACCCATTATGAGCTTAAAATCTGTTATATCGTATTCGACTAAAGTTTGTAAGTAAATACATCTTTTATAGGATTCCGAACATCCCGAGGAAAAATTACCATTAGAGGACCACTCGTTTGTATGGCTGTCAAGACCCTTTTTCTTACATCCTATTCCTAAACGCCTAAAGGTATCGTTATTGTATCGGTACCGTCCGCTGGTAATGGACGTTCGTACAGCCTATAACCAGCGGACGATCACCAACGATACAACATTTGTCAGATTACGATAACCAAAATGTGCATATTGCTTTAAGTTCTCCATTTGTGCAATCATCGTATTTTTGTGCAATAAAGAATTAAATAAATAAATAACTAGAATGCAGTTTAGGAGCTTAGTGGAAACAGATAAAAATCATAACTCCATAACTCTCCTGTTTGCTTCGCTGTAGTTGGGTAATTAAAAGAATGTTGCTGTTGCAACTCCCATAGTTAGTTTAATTAAAAATGTTTAACAATTTCAGCATTCGTTCCAAAGCTTGATAATTTCAAATCAAGCCGCGTAAAAGTGAATAAAAGTGTGTTTGAAATAACGATTTTAAATAGAACCCATGCTGTAAAACGTTAAACGGTCTAACCTCCTCCTGTAAAAGTATATTTACATCGACTTTGAGTGCCTCTTCACCGAGTCTCGGCGTCCCAGGCTCCCAACTCGGACCCCAGAATACCGCCTTGAACTTGTCTGTCCAGGTGTTGAAGGAACGGTACTTTTCAATCACGTAGCCAGTGTAGAATACCTGTGGAAGAAATAATATAGCAAATGAAATAACGTATTTTAAATAACTAATTATTTTTTCAACAGAAAAAACTCACTTCAATGATAGAATCTAAAGTTTTGCGGAAAATACACAATATGTATGTGTATTACATTTGAGTTACACGCATACCCGATTCCTTATGGATTCCATCATCAGAATTTAGTTTTAAATCTATTCTATATATAAAAGAAATTTCGGTTCATCAACGATGCAGTTCCGAGGTAATAAAGAATTAAAAAATACAGACGACTTGAGAACCTCTTCCTTTTTCTTAAAAGACGGTTTATTTATTTATTTACTATGGAACACAATCGCACAGCTCTTAAAAACCACCTAATTATACTTATATACATAACATTAATCATAAAACCCATAACTGATTAACGTTTTACAATCAAATAATAAAAATAATATCTGTCATAACAACTCTTAGTTGGGAACATAAAACATGGAAATAAAAAGCAAAACAAAACTTCCACACTGCAAAAGTATGAGGAAAAATAGCAGGATCTATGTTGGAGAGAGAAGGTGTTATATCGTTTGTAATATTTTTATTCTTAAGCCTCATGAGAAAACATGTTTCCTACTCAAGGGAAAACTTCCTTTCTTCTCCCACTGATATCTGTTTCTAGCTGGACCCAGCGTTTGTTATACTTGAAACCACTTTAAAACTTATTCTTCATTTTATCAAGTCAAAAAAAAACTAGATTAAAAGCACGGCTCTAGACTATACGATATATACGATAATGAAATGAAAACCAAATGACACCCAACTTACATTATTATGTAAGTTGGGTGTCATTTGGTACATCTCTACTCATTTGGTAAATCTTTTCTCTCTGTAATATTTACCGGAAAAGCTTCCAAATATTCATCATAATTATATGCCATAGAAGGCATCTTTTCTTCGCTTAAAAAAAATGCGCAAAGTCCTATATTTTTTCTCACCAACCTTTTTCCTCCTAAACCAACAATCACGAGATATGTTATATTGTCATCACCATATAAAATAAAAGAACTTTCGGCCTACCTATTTCTGCAATCAAATTTCCTAGTGAACTTCCTTGTGAAAAAAGCCTTAATTATCCCAGTTAAAGAACATGACATTACAAAGCACATTTAACCGGAGGAAAACATGTGATTTTTGGAGAAAAAAATTTGGAATTAATAAAAAATTGGTCAAGCGTCTTAAGATATTAAAATTGCCAATACTCTGTATAGACTGTTTGATCTTTATCCATCATTAGATATTGAAATAGGACAAATATTCCTTTTTACATAATCCCTAACGAGCCTTACAGCTACAAATTTGATCTACATAATTTGAGTTGTAATAATATTTTAACTGTTTTTCGGAGACAAATACTTTATAGACTCTAAAGGTAAATTTTTCTTGGTAAATTTTATTCCGTAAATTCAATGGAAAAGGTCACAAAAGAGAAATTAAAGCAAATTAGATGTTTGTGATACAAAATTAATAGTCATGTCTCTAATTTTCCTCGAGCAGCATACTTTACATTTTCCTTGAGTTTAACAAATAAAACATGATTTTGAACGTTTCTGTAAAGATATTATTAAAAGCGGCAGTTTTCCTAACAAGATATTTAAATTAACCTTTTTGCGCTTGGGTTAAATACTCAGGGCCCGAGATAAATACCTGTTCAAACAAACGTTTGTCCCGATGCTGGAATTGGACCCACACACTCTTTTATCTCAACCGGCTAATACTAATTCTAATTCTGGTTACATGGGTGGTACCAGATCTGCACTGACGTCCCGCATAGGGGTGTATTGTGCATTGTCTACCGCGACACAACCTTGACCATTTTTTTCGATAGAAACTTCATGTTGGCCCGAGGAGAACCGAAAGGGTACGTTGGTCTCACCAATTTTCTAATAATGGGAGGCACAGACTGTGTCGCGGTTGTCTTGAAGCAGACGAGACAGTGGAGCATTTATTGCACGGTCACAAGCGACGTCAGAAATTAAGAAGGATTACGGGAGCTAATGGAACCAAGGTTATCTACATCAACAACATCTGCATCCCCTTCTGAGACGCTCATGGAATGCTGCCGACGAGCCAGAGTCCTTCTCCAATATTTTAAGGAGCTGGGCTGGCTAAGGTCTACGAACGCTTGTTGTAGCAGTGACTGCTACCAACAAAGCGCTAGTAGATAAAGGCATACCAACTAAAAACCCATTGTTGCCCGTTAGCGCCAGAGCGTCGTCGAACCATTCGTCACCGGACGATTCGTTCGACGGCGCACTATCACTTACCAGGCTTGCGGGTTACCGATTTGATTCGAACGCTAATACTACCAAGACTCTAGCCAGCCCAACTCCTTAAAATAATGGAGAAGGACTCTGGTTCGTCGGCAGCATTCCACGAGCGTCCCTGAAGGGGATGCAGATGATATTGATGTGGATGGGCTTAGTTCTATTAGCTCCTGTTTCATTTTTGACGTTGCTTGTGACCGTACGTACAGTGTAGCATGCTCCACTGTCTCGTCTGCTTCAAGACAACCACTACACAGTGGCCTCATTTTTAGAAAATAAAACCGGGCAAGAGCGAGTCGGACTCGCGCACCGAGGGTTCCGTGCCATCATACAATATAATATATGATAAAGGCGGTTTTATATTTGTTGGAGAACCTTGACAGCGCCATCTCTTGTCTGATAGCGGAACTTATGTAGATTTTTTACACTTTCGATGATTTCTAAAAAAGTATGCTATGTAGAGAGATTGTAATAAATTTCCTCTAATCTTTACATACACTTCTAATAGCAATAAAAGTTTCAGAGGTTTATCTCTTATTTTATTTATAGGTTTATTTTGGTTTAAAATTTCAACCGTGAAGATGGATTCAGGCTCCCGATATCTTGGAATCCAGTGATAAGTAGGTGTAGTGTGCGTCGTGATTTAACATTGCATAGTGAAGATACTGTTAGTGTTGTGTGCCGCAATGTAAACGCGGCCTTACCGAGTTCTGAAGACAAAGTGAGGGTAGTTGCAAAATTACCATCGCTTTCTTGATGGACACTCCAATGAAATCTCCAGTCAACCCGGGACCACGATTGTTGAAACACAGTCGAAACGTCGGGAATAATCAAAAGGTATTACGCGATAAATTCCCGTGTTTATGTTATTATATTATAATAAACTAAAATCTGTTTATAAATGTGCAAAAGAATACCTTTTATATGATACCCCACATCACCTAGTAACTTTCCAAAAATTTTGAAAACGCCCCTTCCACCCCTCTTGTCTAAAAAACTATGCAATTTAGAGAGTTCGCTATAATTTTCCTATAAAGTTTACATACACTTCTAGTAGCTTTAAAAATATCACGGGTTTATCTCTGCAATCTTCGGAGATAAGGGGGGGGGAACGGTCGTTTTTTCAACATTTTTGTAAATAACTCAAAAACGATTTGGCTTAAAGAATAAATAAAAACTGTTTATTAATGTGCAAATGAATACCTTTCATATGATACCCCACACGGCCTAGTAACTTTACTTAAAAATTTTGAGCCCCCCTATCCGCCCCCCTGCAATCAAAATAAGAATATTTTTTAACATTTTCATATATGCTATATTAGTAAAAAAGTGTTGTCTTTTACCATTTCAAATTTCAAGTCGATAGTATTAGTAGTTCTCGAGATATCCATCTGTGACAGACAGACAGACAGACAGACAGACAGACAGACAGACAGAGTGATTCTATAAGGGTTCCTTTTTTACCATTTTGGTTCGGAACCCTAATGATGGTTAAGATCACAGTGTCCCGTGATCATACCCACCATCATACATTTTTCTTTTCTTTCTTACTGGAAGCATTTGCTTTGATAGTTTGCGGTCCGGTCTGCGCTTCCATATTTTCCGGTGTTCTTTTTCTGAGTTAAATTTAAGCTTCTTTTATCCATGCGGTCGGTGGTTTGGAAAGGCCAATATCATTAGAGTCTGGATCTCAGTATCATTAGAATGTGGATCTCAATATGATAAGGTTTGGATCTCAATATCAATAGAGTCTGGATCTCAATATCTTTAGAGTCTGGGTCTCAAAATCATAAGAGTCTTGATCTCAATATCATTACAGTATGGATCTCAATATCATTAGAGTCTGGATCTCAAAATCATAAGAGTCTGGATGTCAATATCATTAGAAACTGGATTCTAATATCATAAGAGTCTGGATCTCAATGTCATTACTCTGGATCTCAGCCGGTTATCCGACCAAATGCGCCACGGAGGTAGGCAATGTTTTTTATTAATTTAGTAAGTAACGAGACATTACTCACGCAGTTGTTATATCGTCAAAGTTTATTTTGACAAGTTTAGATTTGTACTACGAGCGGAGGGTGCTGCCCATTTAATCTCATGATGATGATTTAAAAAAATATTAAGCCTAGTCGGAATAGGTTTCGACGTAATATGTTGTGAGTAATACCCGTTTTTTATAAAAAAATAATAGTAAATCCCACAATATACTAAACACAGGCTCATGGATCTCCGGGGGGGTAGTTGCCATACCTACCACGCTTGGCAGGCAGGTTGGCGAGTGCAGTACGGGATATACAAGGAAAGACGCATATCTTGCGGAGTACCTCTTAGCATAATATGCTGATATTAGCATAATAGCATATGCTGAGATGCATATGCATATGCATCTCAGCATTAGCGGAATTAAAACTAGATATTTTTCATTGCATTTTATTGTCATATGGATTTCCGCAAAGTAACGCCTGATTCCATTAATTATAGCAAATCCCACGTTAATTTGCTAGTAAAATGTTTCCCTGATTAGTAATTCCATCTCGTAGAGTAGGGTGGATTAGAAGGTGGACTCGTCGTAGCGACCATTTGTCTACGTCTGCTCCACGGGGATACATTATTGTTAAGGAGCAAACGCACATGTAAGCGGGATAACAGTGGTACTAAGCATTTTTGCTTACCATTTTAAATGGCATGAATATTCGCAATATTAAAAAAGCCTCTATGTTACTAGAGACTAAAAAATACTAGTACCTTTTAAGATGCCGAGACTATTTTGCAATATACATATTGGGAGACCCTACAGCCGTGAGGTGTTGCCCATTCTCTATTGTCCTTGGATGCAGTAAGAATCTGCCGAGGGATACCTCCGGAATCAGCGTTTCTGTGTATCAACATCTCGTACTGCACTCGCCAACGCTCCTAGCCAGCGTGGTGAGTATGCCAACAACCCCCTTATGATCTTGGAGACCCATGATCCTGTGTCCAGCTGTGGACATCGATCGCAGTAGCAGCTGAGATGATGATAATGATGAAATTCTGAGAAACTAAAGTCATGGTACCTAAATATTGCGCAAAAGGAAATATGCATGCTTTTGATGTTTTATTGTATTCTTAAAAATATTATAATTTCTGTTAACATAGGTACATACCTAATTTACTGAATACTTCTTCTTCTTCTTTAGTACTTTAGTACTACAACTGTTGTGTGTTTACTCCTTATATTGAGGTCATTAGTCAGAAAACCTACGTTACTTCACCTGTACCTTTTTGCTATCCTCATGCCTGGCTTCCATTTTTTGTAAGATTATTTAGTTTTCCTACAACTAGTATAACAAGAAAGTTCTCAGAAGAGCTCAGTGTCTTACTTAGTATGTTATAGTAAATAATAGGTACTCGAAAAGCAATGTAATAAGCCTCTTCAGCGATTTTGATGATAGCGACCCTCGAAGAGCATTACTTATTACAGACTAGAAGTCTGAGCCGATAGCTTGATAATGATATTATTTAAAAAAAATTACGGGTAGGCTACAAAGCATCATCATCATCATCATCATCTTAGCCGCAGGACGTCGACTGCTAACATAAGCCTCTCATGGTACTGATCATGAGGGGTTGTTGTCAAACTCACCACGCTTGACAGGCGGGTTGGCGAGTTGGTATACGGAAAGACGTTGCTGCCCAGCTTCCGGAGGTAGGTTCTTACTGCATCGGGCAAGAGAGGAGGGGCAAATTCTACTGCCAGCACCCTACAGCACCCTCTCATGCTCGTAAATGCGGTAAGAGCCTGCTAAGAGATACTCCGCAAGATATGCTTCTTTCCTTGTACATATCCCGTACTGCGCTCGCCAACCTGCCTGCCAAGCGTGGTAAGTATGGCAACTACCCCCCCGGAGATACATGAGCCTGTGTTCAGTAGTGAACGAATTACGTCTGCAATGATGATGACATAATTTTGTACTTGGCAGTGGACTTGCTCGCAAGTAAAATTACCTGCAAGTATAGCGGGTTGAACGACGGCTGGTTGTAGATGAGTCCGTATACGATCTCCACCTTGTCTGTCTCCGGGCGGAAGGTTCCAAACATCCTGTCCCAGATGATGAGGACCCCTCCGTAGTTCACATCCAGACAGTACTTATTGCTGCCTGTGAAAAATACAAAGGTTGTTTAGCAAATTATCTATACAAATATGGTAGTTTTTTTATACGACTTAATAACGAGACAAGCCAATAGCCCACCGGATGTTAAACGGTAACTTCTACCTATTACAACTGCAATACCGCGGTGATCACGGTCACGAAGCATATGACTATGTGACCAATGCTGCAATTGCCGTCACCCTGAGGCAGAGTTGTAAGGATATGAGACCTTAATACCGGAACACAGCAATGCAAGACATTACTGCTTGGTGGCAGAAATAGCTATGGTGGTATGGCTTCCCCGGATGAACTTTTCACGAAAACTTCTACTACTACTAAAATCTATCTAAAGTAATTTATTTTAACGATACTTATAAACAAGGTCTGTCTGTTTGTTCACGGTAATCTCCGAAACTGTGGGGTGCCGGCAGTAGTACCCGTCCTCTCATACCCGTGGATGCAGTAAGAGCCTGCTAAGGGACAGATAAACTGCAGCAACTTTCCGTGTATCAGCATACCGCATTGCGCTCGCCAACCCGCCTGCCAAGCGTGGCGAGTATGGCAAAAACCTCCTAGGTATATGTCCAGCAGTGGGCGTCAAACGGCTGAGATGATAATGATGATTTATAAAAATACTCGTACGTATCATAAGTAAAGTATTTATACGATACCTATAAACCAAGTCTATCTGTTTGTTCACGGTAGTCTCCAAAACGGCTGGACTGATTTTGACGGGAATGTCACTGTCTTTTTTAAGAATTAACTCAGGCATTTAAGATCATTAATTAGGGCAAAAATTAAACATAAAACGCGGATTATGCCGCAGGCAGCAGCTAGTCAGAAATTAATTACATATTTGTGATCAACCAACTTTGCTCTTTATGTAAATGATTTAAGAAGACGTATTTTTTTGCATATTTTTTTAACCCAAATCCTCTTGAGTCTAAGGAGTTCTGCTATCTTTTGAAGCTAGATGTTGCTGTGAGAAATGTCCGGAATTTACGTAGTTACTTCTTCCTTCAAGCTTTGCTTAGTTTGATTAGGTTAGATGTTCATTGCCCAGTACTAATGAAAACATTTCTCCATTAATCCCTCGTAACCCACATTTAAAAGAATTCAATCAAAAACCGCTCACAATTTCAAACGAGTTTGGGCAATTTATTAATCTCCAATCGTATTAACTTCCTCTTTCATCCGAAAGAAATCGTTTCATGATGACGAAATGATTTTCTAAGTCCTTCAAATTATTTCTAGCTGATCGATCTCGAAGTTTCAATTTAATTATTCGTGAGGATACAGAATCAAGATGGATTATAAAATGATTATCCGAAGTTCGTGGATTTGGCTGGTACTCGTAAATTAATTTTGTGAGCGGTTTTGTGAAGAAAGATTTATTGCTTTAATGACACTCAAAATAGGCTTCGCCTAATGTAAGGGTTATTAGAAATGTCGACAAAGTTGTATAACTCTCTCAATATCACGTGTTATTGTATTTTTTAAACTTTCGTGATCAGAACACATAATAGTTTTCCTGGGACCATGCTTGGTACAATCCAAGCGAAATGTCGGGAAATAATATAGGTAATTTACGCGATAAATACCCGGATAATTGTGTTAATTGTTATTTTTTCAGTTTAACTTTAAGAACCATTTGTGTATAACAAAAGTTTAGATGTTGTTGCTAAATGGGACTGAAGTGTTTGTTGAAAAATAGTCCCACTTACATATATCCAACATCTTTAAGACAAGGAGTATGTGCATGCAAATATTTTTTTATAGATTTTTCCTTATTCATATCTCGCCTGATGATATGACAATGTGTTCGGAGATGGAAAAGTGTCGGAGACTATTCACTCTTGATTTGTTGTATATTTCGGGGAAAACAGAAGTTAACATTGAGTAAAGTATCAATAATTTTTCCTCACTATAGATAATACGTAAAAATTAGGAGTCCAACGAGTTTAACTCCTTTCAGAGGAATTATCACCAGTAAAGAGGTGGTCGCTTGCAAACGCTTGCTACTGAAATAAATATTATATAGTATGTCCTTACCATGATGCACCCTATGATGGCTGGGAGTGTTGAGGACGTACTCCAGAGGTCCGAGGGTCTTGATCGCCTCGGTGTGGATCCAGAACATGTAGAGGTAGCTGAACTGGTGGTGCATCACGAACTGGGACGGCGGGATTGCCAGAGCCAGGGGGAGGTAAAAAACCTGAGGAAGTTGAGTGTGAGCATCAGATAACTTATCTTCTCTAAAAGTTCCTACAACATGTACAAGACTATCTAATTTCGACTTTTCTTTTTTATAATAATCCTTTATTTTTAACATACTTCAAAAACAGAAGGACGATCTCAAGTCAACTGTGTGTATTTAAAAATTATTTTATATTATATATATATATTTTTCTTTGAAAAAAAACTGGCTTCAGACTGACCCGAACCGCAATACGAACGCCTATTAAAATTGAGTATTTCCCTCGATTTATTATGGATCCCATCATCAGAACTGGGAACAATCTAAAATTGTTAAGTAAAACAATAACCATACCGAAAATGTATATTTAGGGCAATTAAATTGGCCTCCAGCAGGACTCCAGTATACACTATTAAAATTATTAGTATCTTTATTGCCTTTTTTGTGAAGAACATTATATAAATATTTGATTTGATTATTTAATTTCAAATAGATTCCATCATCAGATTCGAGTTTTGAAAAAATGGGACCTAAGGAGTTCTTAGGTAAAAAAAATACAGAAAACTTGAGAACCTCTATTTTTAAAATCAGTCAATAAAGCGTATTTAATGACACTGATTATATATGATGTTCAGTACGTGCGTCGATAAATGGTTAGGTGTACCTTAAATATCTATCGATATCGCCACCCGTAATTTTAACATATAAAAATGCCCATCTGTGGTCTTCTTTACCAGTTTCAGTTCACCAAATAATCCTTCTTGAATGCAATTGCTTGACTTGTTACTAAATCTGGAAGTGTTACTAGTCAAACCATGTCTGCATTGTCATTGGGTGCCTCAGGGCGCACACAGGCTCACACAAACACACACACACACACACACACACGCACAATTTATTCAGTTTATAATATTAATTTCTCAATTTAAAAATTAATAATCAATGTATGTTTAGGAGCTGGGCGTTGACACTGCCACACGTTTGTAAAGCTTCGGTTGTGTCATTTGAATATAAGTGCCTCTGTTACTTGTCTGAATAAATGATTTGTATCTTTTACTAAATATCTCGGTGTGCATATAGACCAAACCCTAAGTTTCAAGCACCACATAAGTACCCTGAGCACTAGACTGCGGAAACTTATTTATATTTTTAAATCATTAAGACATGTCGCAAATATTAAAGTTCTTAAATGTATATGTATAAGATGGAAATTATTGACTGTTAGACAGTCCTTTATACTTCAACTAATATTGAAACAACACGGTCAACTAACATATAACAAAAACATCAACGAGGACAGAAGGAAAAAGGGAAAAGTTTGTCCTACCCTTAAACTGCGCAGGCAGCAGGCTCATAACTTTTTTATCTTTCTCGGCCCTTTCACATACAATCGCGCCAATACTGCTCTTACCATTTTTCCGTTAAAGAGGACTAGCTGTAAGAAAGTTGTGACAAACTGGCTCTTGTCGCTTAATTATGAGGAGACTGAAAAGCTACTCTGTCCTTCCTACTAAATGATATAGATACTCTGTAATAAATACCTATCACAAACACCAGCACACTGCCCTAGATTGCCCAAACTCTCAAGAGACTGGAGCCTTCCGGGGATTCAGACTAACAGTGTTCCAAATAACATTTCTTCTCCTGATTAATTATTTAGTTCCTATTTTTGGTTTTCCATTTTTATTTTATTTTTTATTTCTATTTTTATTTTTCCGTTTTTATATTTTTTTTTTATTAATAAATTTTTTTACTTACATTTATTTACTTTAGATCTTTTTTTATTAAGTACTTTTAATTAACTAGCCTTAATGTGATTACTTTTTTTTTCTTTTCGATTCTTCTCTTCTTTTTGATTTCAACAACCAGCGAAGTCGGGGGCTTTGGTGACTTGTACTACAGGTTTATTTGTAACCTATTTCAGGGACCAGTCCCTCACAAAACTAGGTTAAAATAAAATTACTTGTCATGTTTTTTTTTTAGTTAATAAGAACCTACTTTTGTGAGTGATAAATAAATGTCTTTTTTACTTTACTTTACTTTTTTTTTACTATCTTTATCTTTATTCGAGTGTCAATAACGAGTCGGCTATTTCGCAGTCGACAGCTTTAAAGGTTCTTATAATGTAATACGTTTATCATCCACGTTTGATTCGTGCGATAAATAAAATAAATTCCAAACGTTCCTAAATATTCATTGAAAGCCATCAAAAGCAAAATCGAAGTGATAAACACGACACGTGCCAACGAATATGTTTGAGGTATAAAGCGTTGTTTGTTATTCACGGCATGCGCGTCTGAGTTTTATACCGCTGACATTTTAATTTGAATAAAGCCTTAAATCCTTTGAACTTGTATAGAATTAATGTATTTGATCGGTAGAGTGCTTTCAAAACACCTTGTTTGAGATTGTTATTAATTTATTTTTATAAATAAACGTGTCCTTTTATGTACTGTAAATGAGCAGCAGCTTAAAAAAATGGCATTTTGAGATTGGTAATTTTGCCGTGGGGTGCCGGCAGTAGAATGTTACCCCTCTTTTTATACCCGTGGATGCAGTAAGAGCCTGCTAAGGAATACCTCCAGAAAATGGCAGCAGCGTCTTTTCGTATATCAACATCCCGTTCTGCGCTCGCCAACCCGCCTGCCAAGGGTGGTGAGTATGCCCACTACCCCTCATCGAGATCCATGAGTGAGGCTTGTGTTCAGTAGTGGACGTTTTACGGCTGAAATGTTGAAACGAAAAATTCAAATCTAGAGGTATATTTCTTTGGTAGAATATAAAGTAAGGTCTTTGCATCTATTATGGATGATTTATACAGCGTCAGCAACTGGTAATCATGCTGTACGGGACGCTGCAGTGCCTGGGACATTGATTGATGGATTTGGCTTGCCCAGCACCTATACCATCCTCTCAGCTTAGTCAGCTATTATTCAGAGGAAAGAACAGATCAATACGTCTGAAGCTAACTAAGCCGCGGGTTTCCTCACGATGTTTCCTTCACCGTTAAAGCACGTGTTAAGTGTGCACATACATTTTTCAAGAAAGAAAAATCCATTGGTGCACTGCCCTATCATTCTGTATAGCTTGTTAACTCGAAATACGTTATTGCGACCGACGTATATCTGAATATTTTAATTTATTCTTGAGTATTTTTATTTGAATTTGGAGTTATGTTAGCGTAACACACCAACACCGTCCGCTCAGTAAAGTTTTTTATACTACTAAAACAAGCATACGGCTCACTACGTGGTAAGCGGTTACCGTAGCCTAAGGATACTTGGTACACCAGAGGAGTCACGTCACACTCGCGCTGCCGACCTGTCAAATTTATCAATACGGCCTTTGAAGAACCCCATACTCTAGTATTTGGCAAAAACCGCGGCAGGCAGCGCATTCCACAACCTAACATTCCTTCAAGGAAAATTCCTCTAAAACCGCACCGTGAATTGCCTCCATGAGTCACTATCCAGATTACTTATCTACGTTGGATCTATAGTTTAGTTTAGCCTGAGGTGGAATAATTATAAAGTATTAATGATTCAGTTTGTTTATAAACATTTCGATTGAAATTCGGCTAAAGTAAACTGTCTTTTATTTTATCTTTGACATTATGGCTGAAACTAGGCGGGCCACGTAAGGAGAAAGCATGAATGCATAAATATGTGGGCATCGGTCGTCACTAAGTGGGAGCCTGAAGACGAGCGGAGACGAGGCTTTAAACAGGCAGCGGAAAGACTCGTGGGAAGCGGATCGTGATAGTAAGCAGTATTGGGAGCAGTGAGACAGGGTAAAAAGTAAAACTTACAAATCCACACCATCCTTGCAAAGCTGACTGCCGGATGCCGACGCCCATATTGAAGTCCTCGGACGTATGATGTACTTGATGCTGAGCCCAGAAGAAATGGACCTCTGTAACACAAAGTATCACCATTATCATCTGCAGCCTGACTTCATCTACTGCTGAGTATAATAGGCCTCTATGAATTACCAAAAACATGTATTAAGGAATCCTATCGATCATCTGGTTTTCAACATACGAGCTTTGCTTAGTTTGGGACTAGATAGTATTGTGCCCAGAATTTTTTTTTCAAAAGTCAAAGCCTAGTGTTTATTTAATAGAACAAACGCTACATAGCATAGTCAGTTTACTTAATAAAAAACACATTTATTAAAATAGGCACACATGCAAGATTTCATCACCAAAAGGTCGCCATGATGATGATGACATTAAATCACAAATCGGATCTGTAGATAATTCCAAAGTTTATTTTATAGAATATTGCTAATAACTTAGGATCAATTGTAGCTCACGGTTTGATTTGGCTCGTTTTTAACAACTGACATGTTACTGTTTTAATATTTGGAGCTATCACTTCTTTCGATTTTAAATATTTTGATAAAAACGAGCAAAATTAAACCATAAGCTACAATTGATCCTAAGTTATCAGCAATATTCTATGAAAATAATTTCAGGATTAAATATCTACATGAACATCATATAGATTTCAATTCTTTTGAGGGCGAAGTAGACAAACACGACATTCTTAATAATTATACTTGTCTGCCAATTTCAAATTTACCTTTTTGAAAGGCTTTTTGATACTTGAAACGTTTTATTTTCAGAAAGACTAAGCAACTCCCACACAGAACGAAAATAAAAATAGACGACATTCCTTTACAATAAAAAGGTCGCGATCAAAGATTTAAATCGTACCCTTTTAATGAGACCGCGCCGTTTTATTTCCACACGAAATGAGTGAGCACGCTCTTTTAGAATCAGTGTATCCTCTAAACACAGTGCCATAGACGTGGTGCGTATTATTTTTTGACGAAAGTTCGTGAAATGTGATTTCACAATTAATTAATAAGGTCAATAAGGTCCATGCGGCCGCACTGAATAAAGTGTTTTTTGATTCTTGATTCTTGAATTGTAACAATAGCAGTTTAGTGTATTGGCAAAACCGGTGTGCGCGTGTCTGCATTGTTGTTAACACACATATAAAGACTCAAATGTTTGTTGTCAGGGCGCATCTAACGATTTAAATCTTTGATGGCGATTGAGTTTCGAATGGACGCCTTCTTATTTATCGTATCAACAACGTAGACTTAAAAAGTACTAAATCAAACCCCGAAACGGAAAAAGAAAAAGAGGACGACCAAATAAGAGATGGGAAGACGACATTATAAATGTGGCTGGAAAGCGCTGGTCGAGAATAGCAACAGATAGTGAAAATTGGCATATCTTGGAGGAGGCTTTTACCGCCGCAGCCGGTCCAAATTATTATTATTTAGCCTCCACTGTCCCACTGCAGGGCAAAGGCCTCCCTTCCCTTCTTCCACTCTTCGCGATTTAACGCAGTGACAGGCCACGTGTTCATATGAGTGTTCAGCTCGTCCCGCCATCTCCTTCTCGTTATATTATATATTATAGTGTATATTTTATTGTACCAAATAGTTAAGTTTAATTTTTTTTAGTTTATATGTAATTTTATAGAGTTTTGGATAAAAAAAGCTCTTATTATTTATTATTTATTTTAAATGAAACCGAATAAAAAGTAGGAGGTTCGAATATGTGGGTTTACTTGGTATGTGGTACTGTGGTATGTAATTTAAGTATTATTAATAGTTATTTCAAATATCTTAAAGGCTCATAATTACAAGAAATAAAAACAACTTGCACAAAATAAAAACAAAAAATTATTTATTTCCTCTGAATAATAGCTGACTAAGCTTAGAGGATGCAGCATGATTACCAGTTGCTGACGCTGTATAAATAATCTATAATAGATGCAAAAAGGCTTAACTTTTTTTGCATACGGAGGTGTTTGTTCATATTCAGTGTTCAGATGTTTATTGCATTCCATTGTAAACATGCCGTGGGGTGCCGGCAGTAAAATGTTACCCCTCATTTCTTGCCCGTGGATGCAGTTACAAACTGTCAAGGGAAACCTTTGGAAAACGAGCAGCAGCGTCTTCCACGTATCAACATCCCGTACGGCGCTCGGTAACCCGCGTGCCAAGCGTGGCGAGTACGGCAATAACCCCCTAAGATTTTGGAAATCAGGGAGGCCTACATATGTCCAGCCGTGGACGTGGACCAGCCCTAGGGCTGAGATGATTATAAACAGAGATTAATAGTACAGAATGGAACCCTGACGGGCACTGCAATCTAAATGAATATATAAGAATTAAAATTCATGCAAGTTTAGGTATTTCGGATTAAAGCTTCAATCATTTTAGAATACAAAATAAGTCATCAATTTTGCAATTAAAAATATGTCATAAAAATTTGATACACGTCTAATTTTCAAAGAATATAAATTGGAGTCTGGCCGCTGACATTTCCTTTATAGATTATAATATCATAATTTTACGTGACTGTCGATTAGCTGAGTTTATATTTTTCCTTTTTCCCATTGGTGCTAATTTGAGAAAATTTCTATTAACGCGCTTTGTAAATGTTCAATTATACAACTGACAGATAGTCTGATACGCTGTTGTTACGGAGCTGTAAGGGTTTCTTGAGTAACTCAAAACCTTAAAGCCACAGTGAGTATACAGTATGTGTTATAACAGTGTACTAACCCAAAAAGGTTTGAGCCCATGGAAATAAGAAGTTTTGGAGGGGAAAAGTTTTAGTAGTATCAACGTGATCTTGAGTTCATAAATGGATTTTTTTATTATTTTTAAACATTTTGAAAGATAATATACTTTTGCGTAGTTTTAGGTATTTTTATTTGAACCTCTACGGCAACTCTGGTAGATATTGCTTTAGCATTAATTTTATTATATGTTACTAACAAATGGATTGTAATGTCTGAATAAATATATTTTCAATTTCAATTAAGCCCACCTTTTGTAACTGTGCAATAAAATATTAACGAAATTAATAAAATCTTCGCGGAGGAAAAAATTACGGACCCCGATACTTTACCTTGTCTCGGAGGTTAATTATTTTTTTTGTAATGTACCGTGTATCCTCAGTTTTGCAATCTACACATCACGCTCTTTCATTTCATACCAAACCTTTTTATTTGGATACATCGATTATTCATTCCCTCATCCACGTTTCAAACATTGGTCTCTGTTTGACTGTATTGGACTAATACGGTTATCTGAACCACGGAGGCAATCAATGTTGGTCCAGTGTCAAAATAATGTTTTTTTTCGAAATGACAATATTGTTGTTGACTGCAGATGGCCATGACAACGTTACCGGACTATGGCAAGCGCAGAGGGCGCTCAGCCGCAAAAGTAAGGTTGGGGCAACAAGCTCAAGGGCATTACTTAGGTTCGAACCACGGCTTGGACTGTTGCCAGATTTTATATGTAATGATGGCAAACGTCCATGTGCAAAACTGCACCTTAAGACAGATGAGTGTATTTTTCGGTCTCGCCGGCGAGACCCGTTATTAAATGTGTGCCTAGCAGCTAGTGTTGGACGGGTTAACGTCACCTCAACGAGCCTGACGAGCTCACCCCCGCTAACCCGGTTAGCGGGGGTGAGCTCGTCAACGGGCAAGCCGAGAACGTGTCTCGGTCGACGGAGGAATGGTCAAAATAATTGTCGAAACATCTCACCATGAGCTGCCCGGTGCATCCAGTAATAGCATAGGTCGACGCCGAGCGCAGCCGCGTACCACGTGACCGTGTTGTCCCAAGGCAGGTCTATGAGCCGGTAGTGCGTGTAGATCCAGGTGTATAAGTACGACTCTGCTCCTCGCCATACTATCCTGAAGAAGAAACCATGCTTATAATAGTGCGTGTGGCTTCGATCGTTAGCATCTTTTAATTATTGATTACAGGCAAGAGTTTAGCCACCATATAATTTGGGGACAAGTAAAGATGTGGCCTAGGATGTTGCACGCTTGTCTAAAGAGCACTCAGGCCTTGAAGACTCCAAAGTTATACTGATCTAGGAAACTTATTTGAACTAGGCTAAGTAAATACTACTAATATTATAATCGCAAAAGTGTGTATGTATGAATGTATGGATGTTTGTTACTCTTTCACGAAAAAACTAGTCTAAGGATTGAGCTGAAATTTTACACTCGTACTCGCATAGAGGTTGACCAGGATTAATACATAGGCTACATTTTATCTAGGCACAACGCATGCGAAGCGGCGGGTATAAGCTAGTAAGTAATAAAATGATTTTCATTTCATAGGACATTAGTACAGTATCATTTGTAAGCTACATCTATTTCGAACTCAAAAAGAATTTGCCAAATCGGTTCATAAACGACAGTTTCCTGATGTAACAAAGATAAAAAAAATAAACAGGCGACTTGAGAACCTCCTCCTTTTTTAAAGTCGGTTAGAAACAGAGAATTACTGTACTATTACCATTCGAAACGAGTCCATTTGCTTATCCTATGAATACAGTGATACAATGACTGGTAACGAGGTTCTTTATATGTAGCGAGGCGATAGTATTAACATTTTTAGTGTTGATTACACGATGTTTCTCGCACATTTGTGCCGAGATTTGCTGTGTGAAGTGGTGCAACCAACTTTTGATCTAAAGATCTTGCTTTATTTAAAAATAAATATATAAATAATGCTGTACAATTCACAAAGTATAATTCAACCACAACTTGTGTTATGGATACTAGATGGCTGATATACTTAATACATAGATATATGCGGAAAACCCTGAACAACATACGCAGCATAGTCATAACCACATTCGTCGGGTAAAAATTGCAAAGGGATACCTCGGAAGATGGGCAGCAGCGTCTTTCCGTGTATCAACATCCCGTACTGCGCTCACCAACCCGCCTGACAAGCGTGATGATTATGCCAACAACCCCTCAAGATCAGTAGATCCATGAGGGAGGCCTTTGTCCAGCACAGATGATGACGATTATGATGAAAAACTGCAAACTGCAGCTCAAAATAATTACGAGAAAAAACTGACACGTACGCGTACAAAAAGCGTTCGCCATTAAACTATAAGATTAACTATAAGTTAACACGAGTCAACTGTTAAACTTTGTTACGATGTAAAAAAGTTTTAAATTCCCAATAAACCTCTAACCAACGACAAAAAAAAACTCTCCCTCTTGTATAGCGCTTAAGTCGTTCTAACTTTCTCATGTTCCCTGAACAACGTACCAGTCACGACTGTAATGTTACTCTTCCTTAACGGGAACATTACAGGAACTTTACGGGAACATTAAGTGGTAACTTCTCAATAATTGACTAACGGTTTTATGTAGGTAGCCGGTGACCCAAGGATGATCGCAGGCTGATTACGTATGTTCCGACAGGTTTGAAACAGGCATAAATCTCGAAATCATTGCTGTCAAGCAATTCCTTGCTGTTAGCGTAATCAAAAGTGATGTTAACAGTGATGATCTCGACACGTAATCAACGTGCGGGCCCTTGTTAACTAAATCCTTGCAAAATAGACCAGGAAATGATCAAACCCTGTACGTTAAACAGACAGACATGTAGTCTTTGCTTTACAAAATGAAACGGGTATTCTTATGTGTACTAGTATAAAAAAAAATTATGGACATTCTCTGCCAAACAAACCTATAAATATATGTCTTTTGAATTTAACGCGCTGTGTTAAATGTCCATCATAATATACAGGGTGTATTAAAACATGTGTACTAAGTCAAAAGGGGGTGATTCTGACCATCCCAAGAAACAACTTTTGTTCTTCAACTTTTCAGGATGCAGTGATATTCATACAAGAAAAGACCACGAAAGTTTTAACTTCAACAGCTGATTATACGATAATGACAACCTAAAAGCCAGCTAATTCTTGACAGGGTCATTGACCTCCGCGAATAGTTACCGTACAGGTACAAATAAAAATACCTATTACCATAACTAAGCTTTTTTTCATTATATAGAAAAAAAAATCGGATAATGACCCCAGCATCATTTTTATATCAAACCATCTAGTAAAATTATAAATAAAATCTAATATGCAGTAAAAATATCTTATATCAAATATGCAATAAAATCAGCCTGTAGGATCCCACTGCTGGGCAAAGGCCTCCTTTCCCTTTCTTCATACTTCCATAAATAATAATATAAAAAACACGAAAAGAAAAATGTTATGAATTCCCAATTTTTTTTCCCTTCTAAAACTACTTTTTTTCATGGGCTAAGGACCCCCCTTTTGGATTAGTTATATTATAATACACCCTGTATTTATAAAAACGCAAGGTTTCTCTAAGACGGCAATGTTTACACGTATGACGCAAGCAATTGTACGCTCAGCTTGAACCGATATAAGTAAAACGTGTCACTACAGTCATACGAATTCATACATGTGCAAGCTATCCGTCATTCATGGTCGACAGTGGCTCCGTTCGTATTCTATGAATTGTATGAATTTTGCATAGTTCCTCTTTACGTTTAGAAGAGAAACCCATAGCTGAGCTGAGAAGATGGTATAGGTGCTGCCCAAATCAAATCCCAAAAGCTTGAATACTAGTTGCCTGGGGTAAAAGAGAGGATAAAAATAGTTTTTTTTTTTCAAATATAAAGTGTAGTATGCAATGAAAGGACATGATGTGTAGATTGAAAAATAGTGTACCCTTAGTTTTACAATCAATACAAAAATGAACGGTTGTTACATAATTATGTCAGTTTAAAAGGTTGGTGATCATGATTACTGGAGACTACATACCTGCCGCACTCTTGTAGCAGCCCGTGGGAAATACTGGTGATACCATCGTTCAGTCTGATCCCAGGCTTGCCTTCTAGCCTTAGGACGATGTGTTCCAGCACCATGAAGAGGAAGAAATATGGCCAGGACTGAAACAAAAACAAATTATGGAAAAAAATATTTTAGTGATTGATACTGCACAAAGAGCAATGGAGCGCGCCATGCTTGGCATCTCCCTCCTTGATCACATACCCTACGTGGAGATACGCCAGCGTACGAAAGTCGTAGACGTAGGTATGCGGATCGCAAGCTTGAAATGGAGATGGGCAGGGCATGTTGCCAGGCGAGATGACAGCCGGTGGACCAAGGCGGTAACAGAGTGGTTTCCGATGGAAGTGAGACGGCCTCGAGGCAGACCACCTGCCAGATGGGCGGACGACACGACAGTGCACAGGACCGTTTACGTTGGCGTGCTGAAGAGGAGGCCAATACCCAGCAGTGGGTGTCAACGGGCTGATATGATGACGATGATGATACTGCACACTTTAAAATACTGAACAAGTGAACTTGATCACCGCGGTATTGCAGTTGCTATAGGCAGAGGTTACCGCTTCACTTCAGGACCTTTGGCTTGTCTTGTAATTTAGTACTATAAAAAAACAAGAAAGAGAATATCTGAACAAAAAATGATAACCGACAGTTTTATCGTTAAAGAGAACACACTTTTGGATGGTTTGGAACGGATACACATCGAGGACCGTTGAACAATGTCAGTTAGATAATACTAACTGTCCAAACTAATTTACCCTGCGGTGCTGGCAGTAGAATTTTCCCCTTCCTCTCTTGCTTGGGGATGCAGTAAGAATCTGTTAAGGGATACCTCGGGGAGATGGATTGCAGCCTCTTCCTGTGTATCAACATCCTGTACTGCGCTCGCCAACCCGCCGGCCAATCGTGGCAAGTAATATTTCATGATCTTGGAGATTCATGAGGGAAGCCTATGTCCAGCAATGTTTAGGTCCTATTACGACTGAGATGATGATGGAGATAAAAATATAAATACTGAATAAGAAAGAGAATAACTAAACTTAAAAAGTAATTACAAAATTATAACGTGAAACAAATTACCCAACTGCAAGGTCGAACATACACATGGCCTATTTAAAGCCAAAATACGACCATTGATTACAATGTCGATGTGCAATATTTATCGCCGGGTAGTGTATTATTTTTATTGTTACTAGTTCAAACTGATTTCTTTATTAACACATTGTAGCGTACACAGGGCCCAGTATGTCGCAAGATTAACCACTGTCACACGATAGTGCAGTGAACGGTGTAATGCGATACGTGTTGCGAACACCGACACGGCTAATAGCGACGCCTAGTTTGTAGCTGCCCTCGCTTTACTTGCATGGTATCCAGCTTAAACCATCATCATTCATCATCATGAAAAAACATCCACAAATGAACACAGGCAAATGGATCTCCATGAGGGGTGGTTGCCATACTCACCAGGCTTGGCAGCATGGGATTCTGATATACGGAAACACCCTGCTACCCATATTCAGGATTCCCTTGGAAGATTCTTACTGCATCAACGGGCAAGAAAGGAGGGGTAACATTCTACTGCCGCTACCCCACGGCAAAAGGTAAATAGAAAATTGATTTACGCGTAAAATTGATTGGGCATAATTTATCATGAATTTACTAAAATAATCATACTCAACAACCATTTAGGCCTTTTCATCTTTCTTGACATAAATCTGTTGCCACGTCTTATTCGGATACAAGCTGCATCACGTAGGTCGTCTATTTATAAGTGGATTTTAATACAAAGGCGTTTATTTTCGTCTCAGATTCGATACACATACTGAAACAGGTGAAGATGGTAGAAGCGTGATTTATATAGATACTCGTTGATAGATAAACTCTATAGTGTACATACACCATAGATCATAAATAACACAACGAGAAACACAAACAAATATAACTTGCAATAAATAAAAAAAAATACTTCTCTCTTATAACAGAGTTCTTAGAGTACAAGATCTTAAGGCACTGTGTTAACCTGCATTGAGAGAGATAATACAATTGGCGGTCTCATCGCTAAAAGCGATCTGTTCCAGACAACCTTCGGATGGACAGGATAAAATAATCAAAAGAAGCAGTGTACGAATAATAAATACATTATGCAAATATAACGTAGCATCTTTAGCGTCTTCATATTCATATTCTATAGTTGGGATCTGTAATCTGTGGTAAAAGTTAATACCTCCATGGCGTAGTTGGTATAGGTGATGCTGGTGGATGCGGTATCAGTTCCAGTCTAAAAATAAATTTGGAAATAATTTTCGAAATCTGTCTACGATTTTGAATAAATTGTCAACAAATAACTATCGAAACAAATCAATGAAAAAAATCACGGATGTACAAATCAAAAGGTAGTTAAGAACATTGAAGTCGGGGTTTAAATAATTATTTATAACAAATATTTCAACAAAAAACTGACTTCAATATAATCAAATATTGATTTGTTCCTGGATATACCCAACCACTATGATGTATGACCATTTTTAGTATGTTTCATTGAAGTAGTTCTCTCGATTTTAAATTATCAATCATCATCAGAACTAGGTTTTGAAACAACCAAACAATATTTATGTGAAACAAAAAAACCTTACCAGAGTTAAGTTTAATTCCCTTTTACAATATCCGATCATCAGGGTCGAGTTTTGAAAAAAATAGTCCTATCAGGAAGTATAACTATTCGACAAATATTTTTTAAAAATATTTGTTTGAAAAACGAATATTTTCGGCTCATAAACGTAGGAGTTTTATGGTCACAAAGAATAAAAAAATACTTTAGATGACTTGAGAATTTTCACTTTTTAAGAAGTCGATTAAAAATAAAATAGTTATAGATTTTTATAGAATCTAAGTCTATCTAAATAATTGTGAAAGTAACAAGTTCACCTTTACAATTATTTACAAGCAAAAACTGTGGGATCTAATAATTTCTATTTATAATTCTAGACTCACAAAATAGAGATCATCAATCTACCGGTATAAGGCAGTTATTTTTAGGGTTCTGTACCCAAAGAGTAAAAACGGGACCCTATTACTAAAACTCCGCTGTCCGTCTGTCTGTCTGTCACCAGGTTGTATCTCATGAACCGTGATAGCTAATCAGTCCAATTTTTCACAGATGATGTATTTCTGTTGCCGCTAGAACAACAAATACTTAAAACAAAATAAAATAAATATTTAAAGAAGGCCCATACAACAAACGTGATTTTATTGTCGTTTTTCGCTCGATATTGTATGACGGTGCTACCTCAAAAACAACTTGTTTTTGCCAAATAATGCTACGGCGTGGGGTGCCGGCAGTAGAATGATACCCCTCCTCTCATGCCCATGGATGCAGTAAGAGCCTGCTAAGGGATACCTCCGGAAGATGGGCAGCAGCGTCTATCCGTGTATCAACATCTCATACTGCGCTCACCAACCCGCCTGCCAAGCGTGGTGAGTATGGCAACTACCCCTCATGGAGATCCATGAGGGAGGCCTGTGTTCATCAGTGAACGTTTTATGGCTATGGCTGAAATGATGAATGCTACGGAACCCTTCGTGCACAAGTCCGACTCGTCTTGTCCGGATTTATTTAATATAAAAAGTCACGTTTCTCCCATTCATCGTACAAACACGCGCTAACGAACTCTAAGTATAACATTAAAACTAAATCTCATAAATTAAAATTCGATTGACAAATACATTAAATATTAACCTTGACATAACATTCTGTATCGTGGAGAGAAATTGCAACATTTGGACATTGACTTGAACGTTTTGCAATAGAATTTGTTTTGATACAAACATGACTTGAAAGCATGTTCGATTGAAAATGTTAATGATATGACAACATCAGGTTGATAAGTTGTTTAAGTTCTGTTTGAACAATGTTGAACGAGCTTGTAGTTTTAAAAATCTTAATAAGTCTACAAGGTTTCAATTAAATCTGACTGTTTAAAGTGGGTCAAAATCGAGTTCAAAGAAGTCGGTTACAAACAAGTGAAGCTAATAAAAGCATGTTAAGAAAGTAAACACTAAACCGGGCATTTCTTGGGATCTACTCGTATAAATATTGATTTATCCCTCAGCGGGAGTCAATATTGCAATTTGTTGGATATATGCCAGCTTTTTGCGTACTGGGCTACCTTTAAAGAGAAAACAAATCAACTTTAAGGATAGAACGAACTTCGTTTTATATATATAAAGCTGGCATATATCCAGCAAATTACAGTATTGACTCCCACTGAGGGATAAATCAATATTTATACGAGTCATCATCATCATCATTCCAGCCGTAAAAAGTCCACTACTGAACAGGCCTCCCTCATGGATCTCCATGAGGGGTAGTTGCCATACTCACCACACTTGGCAGGCGGGTTGGCGAGCACAGTACGGGATGTTAATACACGGAAAGACGCTGCTGCCCATCTTCCGGAGGTATCCCTTAGCAGGCTCTTACTGCATCCACGGGCATGAGAGGAGGGGTAACATTCTACTGCCGGCACCCCACGGCTATTTATACGAGTAGATCCCAAGAAATGCCCGGCTTAGTGTTTACCTTTTTAACATGCTTTTATTAGCTTCACTTGTTTGTAACCGACTCCTTTGAACTCGATTTCGACCCACTTTAAACAGTCAGATTTAATTGAAACCTTGCAGACTTATTAAGAACCGATGACAATAGAATAAATTTATGATTTTATTCCATTAAACTGACTAGGATCGTCAGGTTTAAATCATCTCCTCACATAGTCTCTGTGTAAGAGCAATTGATTTTTAACAATAGATCGAACTAAAAATTAAAAATAAATATGCAAGATAGTTTAAAAACTAAAAAACACGCTTTTATAATAACACATCGAACTTATAAGTAAATAAAAAATCGGCCAAGTGTGAGTCGGACTTGGTAACGAAGGGTTCCGTACCATTATTTGACAAAACAATTACTATTGTATAAATATGCAACCAAATATTCTGTGAATATTTCTACCTGTTGCCATTATTAATATCGAGCAAAAACAGCAAAAATATCACGTTTGTTGTTTAGGAACCCCCCTATACACTTGTTTTGTATATATACATACTTGTTTTATTTTAATTTAATGAAATTTTTATTAAGTGCATTTAAAACTAAATATTCTGTAAACATTTGAAGCGTCTACCTATTGCCGTTATTAATATCGCGCAAAAAACGGTAAAAAAATCATGTTTTTTGTATGGGAGTCCTCCCTAAATATTTATTTTAATCTATTTTTAGTATTTGTTGTTATAGCGGCAACATTTTCATCTGAGAAAATTTCAAATGTCTAGCTATCACGGTTCATGAGATACAGCCTGGTGACAGACAGACGGACAGCGGAGTCTTAGTAATAGCGTCCCATTTTTACCCTTAGGGTACGGAAAAATGATTTGAATGTGTTATAAAAGCTTGTCAGGGTTCCGTACCGAATCATGTAACTACTAGTGCTACTAGTAAGTATTTAGGTTGTTATGTATGTAGGTATATTTTTATCTAGGTATCTATTTTTGCGTATGCATTATTCGTACACCGCCGTTTTTATTATCTTATATCCTGTCCATCCAAAGGTTGTCTGGAAGAAATCGCTTTTAGCGATAAGACCGCCCATTGTATGTTATATTTGTCTGTGTTTCTCTTTATGAAATTTATGTTACATGGTGAATGTACAATAAAGAGTTTATCTATCTATCTATCTATCTAGTATACCTATATACATGTAGGTACCTACGTATTTCGTAACATCATTTGTACAACAGTATCAAAATAAATATCTGAATATTATTCCTTAATTTAGAAAATGTATAATGTATATACTGTGATTATAATATACCCAGAGATTTGAAATAGTTGCGAATCCTGTCGTCAACATACGAGATAGGTTTTAGCCTGGAGGCATAACTAGTTAAACAATTTTGGTAATACACTGATAACAAGCAATCTCAATCACACATTTTGTGTACCTATAACTTCGGTTGCCGTGGGGTGCCGGCAGTAAAATGTTACCCCTCCTCTCGTGCACGTGGATGCAGTAAGAGCCTAAGGGATACCTCCGGAAGATGGGCAGCAGCGTCTTTCCATGTTGATACACGGACTGCTGCACGTACTGCGCTCGCCATCCCGCCTGCCAAGCGTGGTGAATATGGCAACTACCCTTTATGGAAATCCATGAAGGAGACCTGTGTTCAATAGTGGACGTGGACTGAAATGATGATGATGATAACTTAGGTTATCTTTATTTGCGACCAACAAGACATTATTTTGGGCTTTAACTATTGTAGCACAGCATCACTAAAGCAAAAAAAGCCACAATAATTATGCAATGTCAGAAATAAAATATATTAATTAAAAATAGTTTATGGTGGAGGAAATCGTGATCAAGAGAGATCGTGAGAAGTGGAATGAGATGGGGGAGACCTTTGCCCAGCGGTGGGACATACTATAGGTTAAAAAACATGATTCTTTACTTATTATTTTGATGTGTTATAAAAGCGTGTTTATTAGTTTTTTAAACTATCTATCTTGAGACTACGTTGCCCAGCAATATACGAAACCATACATTATCTTAAATATCACTTTTCATCAAAATATTGTAAGCGAATATTAGTATCTAACTTACCTGCATAAAGAAGTTACGTACATTATCCTTCCTCTCTCACATGGCGTCCTGAGGGAGCGCTGAACACAATCTGGTGGCGTACCATTGCATAGCAGGCCAAGACTCACCTTAGCCACGCGAAAGGATAGTGGTTGCTTGAAGTAGTTTCACCTCTTAGTATCTAACTAACCTGCTTAAAAAAGTTGGGTACATCCTCCTTTCTCTCCCACATAGTATCTTGAGGGGAGTGGATGTAGAACAACCTGCCGACTCCCTTCAAGTGGTCGCCGAGCAGCTCCGAGAGGCCGCTGTCAGCGGTGCCGTTCAGGAAGTCAGTCGCCATGATGAGGTAGCTTCAGTTCTGGAAGAGAAGGTGGTTTTAGAGGAGGAATTGAAGAAATGTTAACTCTCAACATGTTTGAACAGCTCAATAGGTCCTTTGCATCACGAAACTAAAATGGAGCTGGGTAGGACACTTTGAACGGAGATAATGATGACTACAGGTGGAGTAGGCATTAAGATGGCGTCCAAGAGCTGGACTGTCAAAAGAATGTCGGTCGTTCAATATCGCTGCAGATGACAGGGCAGACGACATTACAAGTGTCGCAGGGCTGACCTACAGCCAGCCTACCGTTTAATATGGCAACAAAAAAAGAGTACGTGGGTGAAACTAAGAGGAATATCTCTACTAGGCTAACAGAACACATAGAGGCAATGAGGAATGCAGATGTAGAAAAGTCAGCCATCGCAGAGCACGCGCTGACCGCCGGTGCTTCCTATTACATCCGTTTTGACAAGGCGCGGGTGCTTTCTCGAGAGAAATTCTTTGTGCCTCGGAAGATACGTGAAGCCATTGAAATAAACAGAGTCCGCAATTTCAATAAAGACCAAGGTTGGGCACTTCCATCCGCCTGGATTCCCTGCCTTCACAGTAACCGCGCCCCCAACAGAACTTTGGTTTATTATGTCGGTTTTTAGTTATTATTTTTACTCAAAAAATGTATGTCCTTTATTGGCTGTAAGTAAGTTATTGCATAAGTTTTGAACTAATAAAGAGCTGTGGATTTTGTTAAATAAATAAAATGAATAAATTAAGCGAAGAGATATAATACATTGCATTTATGTACCAGTAAGATAGCATTATCTGTTAAAATGTTTAGAGATATAAAACATGCTTTTATGTAACAGTAAGATAGCATTATCTGTTAAAATGAAATTTTATTTATTTAACAAAATCCACAGCTCTTAATTAAATACAGTTCAAAATCATTAGGACTCTCGGCTACACAGCCGATAGACAAAAGTAATTTTCTATAAACTGTATCTAGCAAGGTACACTTAGTTACATAAGTAGTTCCCCTTGAAAACAAGTAAAGTGAAAATCGTCACGACCACACGGAACTATCGTATTTCCTATTTTCTATCAAGCCACAAAGTAATAATATACCTTAACCTCTGCTTACGTACGTAATTCAAGCAACTATGAACCTTAACTACAATATAGTGGAGATGGTAATTGGAATAATAACACAGGGTTAATGTTACAGTCATTTGCCCTAGATGCTTGATTCCTAGGTACCAAATGTCAGCTAGGAGGAGTGACGGCTTGTTGTACGTCTGCTAGTAGTAAGGCTTTTTACATCTATTTATTTGGGTGTTTTTCTATATATAATAAAAATATCTATCTATGTAGTATAATGTATTAAGTATATCAGTCATCTAGTACCCATAACACAAGCTCTGCTTAGCTTGGGGCTAGATGATGCTGTGTGATTTATCCAGTTGTCTTTTTTAAACTTTCGCGATCACAACACATTATTTAGAAACATATAACCGGGTATTTTAAGTACATAAGTCTTCCCAGGACCATGCTTGGTGCAATCCAAGCGAAACGTCGGGAAATAATAAAGGTAATTTACGCGATAAATACCCGGTTATATGTATCTAAATAATGATTTATCCAGCATTATTTATTTATTATTTATTTATTATACGGTGCTATCTCATCATCATCTTAGCTGTAGGACGTCCACATCCACTGCTAGATATAAGCTTCCCTCATGTATCTCCGAGATCATGAAAGGGTTGTTGACATACTCTGCCGCACTTGATTCCTTAAGATATTTAGCTAATAAGCTAGAAGATGTGGCAAGTCATAGACAGCGGGATAAATTGGGGAAGTCCTAGGTCCCGCTGTGGACTATAGGCTTATGATGATAAAATGTTTATATTAATTAATAAGCATTAGTACGGGGGTACCAGAAAAAGGGGCGAAGGCTACAAAGGTCAAAAATGACATTTTTGGGTTTTTGGACGTTTTCGGCCATTTGAAGACTTTTATTTTTTGGTGACTCTTGAGGTCACAATAACTCCGGCCTGTGACCCTAGAGTCAATCTGTACCCTTCTCTCAATTAGACGGTGCTAACAAAAAAGTTTTCATGTAAATCGGTCAACGCGTTCGGTTGTAATCGTCCCATACACAGACAAGCAGACAGAGCGCTATGTATATTAGTATAAATATCGCTGGACATTACACCCAGCACCTCTAGCCCCAAAATAAAGTGAGGTGACATGGCACACAAGGCATACACAAGGCATATGACTGTGGTTGCTATACGGGTTAGTCGCGGTATTTGTACGTTGTAACCATTTTTATCCGACTGCTAAGGAAGAGTAATGTTTTTCGCTCGTATCTTGTATATTGGTAAACTTGTTTGTAAATTTCTTTATTCCCATGTAATTAAGAAAACCAAAATGGAGGATTTTTGGCGCCAAATTGTAAGAAGTTCAAAAAACATTTGTGACTATTCTTAATTATCAGGTAGGGTATCAAAAAGTTTAAGGAATTAAAAGGAGAATACAAAAAATACATATGTTATGTATTTAAATGTAATCAGAAATAATTACAACCATTTTAAAACAATCATTCGCATATTCTAATCATTGCATTTAAATGGTCATATTTTGGCTTTAAATCGGCCAAGTCTGTGTTGGACCTCGCAGTTGAGATTTTTGTTTCACTTAACACATAACTTGTTGTTTTTACAAGTTTTTTTTGTACTTATGAAATCCGTTAAATATTTTTTATTCATTTGTAATACTTTCGTAAATTAAACATGTAATTTAATAATTCAATCTGTTACTTAAAGTAAATAAATAATAAATTGGTTGGAATAGGATTCCCAGGGAAACTTTCATCTGGAATACTCTGATATTACGTGCCCTCGCAGCATTCAATTTCCTGATGTAAATTCCCCTGGGAGGAACTGAACCCGTTGGAATCCTATTTTCAACGTACAATTAACGTGAGTAAAACATCCGTCCAACATGCATTAAATATACTCACGAGTGTTCTAAAATGTATTGAAAAGTTACTCTCTCAGAAATAGTAGAAGGAACTATTGTTTCAAAAGTAAATAGCCAAAACAAATACTGAACGATGAAGATAAAGTTATGCAAACTATCGTAAGACCTTGTTTATCTGTTAAATACAGACAGTTGTAATTCTAATCTAGAATGCTCAGTAAAATAAAATAAACATTTTGTATATTTCTGTAAAGTAAACTCTAATATTGCTGTCCTAAAGCTGAAATTGCCAAGGTGCAGATGTATTTTAACCCGTGTTTACGGTATCTTTTGAAACGAAATGCGACGTTTACACTCATTCTGCAAAATAATCCTAATGATTATTGACAAGATATTTTGTAACGTAACGTCCATTATTGAAATGGAAATTCTGGCGGATACTAAATAGTAATTACTTAAATAAACGTGATTTTGATTTAATAATAGTACGGAACCCTTCATGCGCAAGTCAGACTCGCACTTGGCCGATTGTTTTTAATCCATTCTCCTCATCCATCTCACGAATATCCAATCTTATTATACAATATTACAATTTACAGAAGTAACATTGTATTAGAAGAGTTCAAAGTTTATCTTGCATGAAAGTATACATTTTCACGATAACTGACACTAATCAGATTAATCAGAGCAATTAAAATTAATTGCTGTGCTGTGACATGCATGACATCCCCTTTTAAGATTGTTTTTCAAAAGCGGGGTCTCCAGAAAGTTTTATTTTTTCGTTTTTATTTCGTTAATTCAGGTGCCGTACGAAAGAGAAAAAAAGTAAGGTCTTTCACTCATCATTTCAGCCATAAAACGTCCGCTATTGAACACAGGCCTCCCTAATGAATCTCCATGGGGTAGTTGCTACACTCACCATGCTGGGCAGGCGGGTTGGTGAGCGCAGTATAGGATGTTGATATACGGAAAGACGCTGCTGCCTATTTTCCGGAGGTTTCCTTTAATTAGCTGGCTCTTATTGCATCCATGGGCATGAGAGGAGGGGTACCATTCTTCTGCCGGCACCCCACGGCAGAAAGAAAGTTATTATTTATTGTTATATTATATTATACAAATGTATGTAACATTCGGGTGCCGTACGAAAGAGAAGGAAACAGTCAGTTCTTTCACATAATTATTAGTTCAGGGTGTTCTGATAAGATAAGATAATTTATTTATTTGTAAAACGTTTTGATTTCATTAAAATAACAAATATGTTTCTCTTGCCGTGGGGTGCCGGCAGTAGAATGTTACCTCTCCTCACATATCTATGGATGCAGTAAGAGCCTGCTAAGGGATACCTCCGGAAGATGGGCAGCAGCGTCTTTCCGTGTATCAACATCCCGTACTGCGCTCGCCAACCCGCCTGCCAAGCGTGGTGAGTATGGCAACTACCTCTCATGGAGATCCATGAGAGAGGCCTGTGTTCTGTAGTGGACGTTATACGGCTGAAATGATGATGTTTCTCTGTAGTTTAATGTATTAAGTATATCAGTCATCTAGTACCTATAACACAAGCTCTGCTTAGCTTGGGGCTAGATGATGCAGTGTGAATTTTCCATCATTAAAATGATTATACCGCGTCAGCAACTAGTATTCCGTAAGGGTGGCTGCAGTGCCTGCTCTGTTCCAATTTAAAGTCATACCAATAGTTTTTCGCTCCAGTTTGACAATTTGTCAAGGTTAAACGGCTTCGTATTAATCTTTCTAATTCTAAAATTTTGGGTCTATTCACATCATCTAACCATAATACATTTTTTTTTTACCACTATAAGATATGCCGTGGGGTGCCGGCAGTAGAATGTTACCCCTCCTCTCCTACCCGTGGATGCAGTAAGAGCCTGCTAAGGGACACCTCCGGAAGATGGGCAGCAGCGTCTATCCGTGTATCAACATCCCATACTGCGCTCACCAACCCGCCTGCCAACCGTGGTGAGAATGGCAACTACCCCTCATGGAGATCCATGAGGGAGGCCTGTTTTCATCAGTGGACGTTTTATGGCTGAAATGATGATGATGACTATAAGATCAGTTCCGTCCGCCGAATCATCTAAATAACCACTTAAAAATATATAAAACGATTAAAAACGGTACCTAAGTACTGGGATAAGCCGATTTTCTCACAATGTTTTCCTTCATCGTGCTACCACCGTGAAATTATATCATTATCGTACCCATAACGAGAAAATATAGATATCCATATTTTCTCGTTAAGGCAGGTACAGAATAATAGACATATGTAGGTCTATTATGTGTTTATAGATACATTATCATCTTCTCATCCGTAGGACATCCACTGCTAAACAAAGGCCTCTCTCATGGATCTTTAAAATCATGAGGTTGTTGGTATGACCAATTGGTTCTCTAAGTCCATGATTGAGGCCTATGTTCATCAGTGGATGTCCTACGTCTAAAATTATGATTATGAATATGTTAACAGACCGAGAAAGTTTAACAAGTCGTATCTCATTTCTGATAATGCCCACGGCGCAGCACATAGCGTAAACAGATCCAATCTGTTCCTTCCTATATCGATATATCGACTTCCGGAAGTTATACATATAATAAGGATTAGTTTAAAATTACGTGTAGAGTGGGCATTAAGTGTTTTAATCGTATAATTATTAATAGCCGCACTCCGCGGTTTTACACGAGTATTTCCCGTTCACATGGGAATACGGAGATAAAATACAGCCTTTGTTACTCAGGGATAACGTAGCATTCTAATGGTGAAAGAGTTTTGAAAATCGCTCCAGTATTTTTAAGTATATTCGTTACAAACATACAAAATACAACATATACATTTTTACTCTTATTAATATTGAGTGAAAAGTATAGATATATTCCATCTATATACAGGGTATGCCGTGGGATGATGGCAATAGAATGTTGTCCTCTCCTGCCCTTGGATTCAGTAAGAATCTGCCAAGGGATCTGGAAGATGGGCAAGTAAACTAAACTTTCTAACCGCAAAAGAAAAAGTAACTGCGCCGTTTGGAGCCACTTGGATTGTTCCACTTGAATCTATAAGCTAATTCACCTGGGTGAGTGAGGGTAGTAAATAAAAAGTAGACTTCAATCACTTGGCACCACAGGTGATCAAGGTCGCCCGTGAGAAAAATGCATGTTTGATATACTCATCTACACTAATAATAATATTATAAACAGGAAAGATTTGATTCTTTGTTAGTAATCATAATCATTGAAAAGGGTCCGAAACTACTGGACCGATTTGAAAAATTCTTTCTCCATTAGAATCCAACATTATTTCTGGTGAACACAGGTTACATTTTATCTCCGTTTTCCCATGGGAACGGGAACTTCGTGGGTGAAACTGCGGAATGCGGCTAGTCTACTATAAAAAAAAAATGCCTACGCTTTATACATCCTATATACGAGTACTTGATCTTAAGTTGCTGTGATAAATGCTCCTATAACACCTATAACTGGTAGGTATAGTAAGTTGACCTACGTAGTAACCGCTATCTGAGTAACTCAATGACCTCAAAGTGAATAATGTTTATAAAATATTATATTACAAAGATTTATCCAGATCTGAGTCAAACACCTACAGTTTTGAACCATATCTTGAATATATTTGTCATTTTTAATTGATGGTGCTGGCAGTAGAATGTTGCCTCTCCTCTCGACCCCGTGGATGCATAGAGAATGACAGGTTCTTCCTCTATTCTCTATGCATCCAGCATAGAGAATAGAGGAAGAACCTGTCAAGCGTGGTGACTATAGCAACAACACTCTCATTATCTAGGAGATCCATGACGGATCCTATATCCAGCAGTGGACTTAAACAGCAGTCCTACGTCTGATATGATGAAATGAGGATCGAGATTTAAGTAAATATTATACCTACAGTTTTAAAACATATCTAGAATAAATTTTTCTTTTATAATTGACGGCCTCCGTTGCGCAGTTGGCTAAATAGCCGATGTTTGTAATTTTTCTGCAGAGATTTCGGTAATTTTCTTTGTATGAATTTTGTATTAAAAAAAATATGTCTAAAATGTAGATACTTACGCTTTTAGAAAAAAAAAATGTTTATAATTAAGTATTCTACCAATCATCACCCATCACCCATAACACAAGCTCTGCTTACTTCGGGCTAGATGGTGCTATATAAAGTGTCTAGCATTATTATTTGTTTAATTTATAAATTGACTTAAGGGAAACATTTGCCCAGCAGTAAGACAATATAGGTTAAAAAAATATTAATACACATTATAATTATTTAGATGATAAAAAAATAACGTTAACTGTTCTCGTACCATGGCTCCGGCTGGTCTCCTTGGGCTACGTAAAATTATTCTTCAAGTGATGCATTTGACATTTCTGTTTATTCGTATTTTTTTTATGTGTTCTGTTGCGGTACTCAAAAGGTTCTGTCAGAATACCAGCGTTGCATCTTTTATCTTAGGTGCTACTATTGCTAAGACAGAACCTTTTGGCACACCACATTTTTATGAAAAACTGTAACCTTCATAAATTAGATTATTGTGGTGTACCAATGAACGCATTTTCATTTCATTTCATTTCGTACATTTTAACGTAACCTTCAATGTGACTCTTTCATGTGACTACAATGTGTGATGTGTGTGAAAAAACTTTAAAAAATACAAGACATTCTAAACGGGTTGTAATAAATACGCGCACTAAAAGGACTGACAAAATAATAAAAATCTAGCCAGTACGTTTTTGTATTATCTACTAGGTTTTTGTATAAGAAAATATAATTTGAATTATATTTATATTTTTATTTGATGAACTGACTTAGAACTGGGACGGGTGAAGAATAGCCTCAATATTTTTTTATTATTACTATTAAGCCTCCAATGTACCTCTGCAAGGTGGCGTTTTAAAAATAATTGCTGATAGTTGTCGATTGTCCAATATTGATTATTCAATTAAGTTCCATTGGTTCATGGCCGTGTCAAACCCAGGACCTTCCGATCATTAGACCACTAGGCCAACACGGTTTTTTTAAGAAATCGGAAATATACCTAGTTATAAAAATAAGATAAACAACTAGATAGGTGGTCATTCAAAACAGATAAAAAAGTATTACACCATATTTAAGATTTTTATGCAAATTTTAACCGCTATAAATATATTCTTACATATCTTTTATAAGGTTAGGGGTTAAGTAAATCATTTGATATAATTTTATCTTAGCGCTATATAATATTTTGGAATTTTTTTCAAGTTTCCTTGTATAAAGTATATAATAAGTTATGAAAAATTCACCAAAACAACTAGTTTTCACGGGCCCTCTTGAGCCCCTTAATTTCAGGCAAGTTCGCATATAATGATTGTGAACACACTTTAAGGTAGATTGTCTGCCTGGCACATACATTTACAGGCACAGAATACATACTAGTTTTTTACCTTACAGTCTTCCAAAGACTTTTTTTAATTCTCCCTTAGACGCTGTTGGCAAAACTAGACTTACACTAAAATATGTACGGTTCAAACTAGTTTATGCTACATAAAACGCATATTTCGACATTCTCAAAGGCTTCAAAATTCATAGGGTAGACCAAGAACTATGAAATTTGGCAAAGTAAATCTTACATGCATACTGTAGATACAGAGAAAAACTAAAAATTAACAAACATAAAAAAATCGTTTGTAAAAAAGTACGAAATCGAGGTTAAGCACGTGCGGTCATAAATCGGATGGGTGACCGAATCTTTTTGTGCATTTTTAAAACTTGTACTTGTACAGCTAATTTATAACACTTACAGTGATTGCTTTATTTACCAACCATTAAAAAGTATATATATTAGCCGCACCCCGCAGTTTCACCCGCGTAGTTCCTGTTCCCGTGGGAATTTAGAAACATCCCTTCATAATGCACCTCTAGGGTACTCAAGGTATATGTGTGCCAAATTTCAAGTCTCTAGGTCCAGTGGTTTAGGCTGGTCTGCTAGTCACTCAGTCAGTAACGGAAGAGTTTTATATAAATATATTGATTTATTTACAACAACGAAAGACAGAATACCATAATAGAGACAGTAAGATAAGGTTTTTTAGTTTTAAAATTACGGGATTTTATCGCGTTCCTTTTTTATTATTTTCCCGACGTTTTGAACACATTTCAGCGTTCTTGGTCGCGAGAGGAAAATAATAAAAAAGGTACGCGATAAAATCCTGTCATTTTAAAACTAAAAAATATGTTAACAAACCGCGAAAGCTTAACAAGTTTTAAGATAAGGTTGAAACAAAAGGGCCCTAACTCAGGATATGGAGGCTATGGATAAATAGCCAGCGCTAGTCTTCCGGCACAGACACATGGCCTAGATGGGCCACCACAAGGACTCCTTAGTCTAAACTAAGGGCCAAAAAAAAGACACCGCAGTAAAGGACTAATCATCATCATCATCATTACAGCCGTAAGATATCCACTGCTGGACATAGGCCTCTCTCAATGACTTAGAGATCCAAGTGCAGAAGGGGTGGTTGCCATACTCACCACGCTTGGCAGGCGGGTTGGTGAGCGCAGTTCAGGATGTTCTTACACGGAAAGACGCTGCTGCCCATCTTCCGGAGATATCCCTTAGCAGATTCTTACTGCGTCCACGGGCAGGTGAGGAGGGGTGACATTCTACTGCCGGCACCCCACGGCGAAAGGAATAATGCCCCCGCTAAACTTCGTCCGCGTGAGAAGACAACCACTGGCTACTACTTTGCTAGGGTATGAAAAAAAAAATCTATCTGGTCCAGTCTTTTTTAAACTTGTCGCGCTCAAGCATTAATGGTTGACAATTTGTCAAGGTTAAAATGGCTTCACCACACCGCACCAACTGCGATTGTGTGCATAATTTTAAGCCTACAACATTGTCAGATAGTTTTTATCAAAACAATTGCTGTACCAAGGTCATTAGGCCATATCACTTGATAATTATCATAGCAATTTATTTACTATCTTGTTATTAATAAGGATTTGGCAATACACGTGTTGTTTTATTTAAAGGTCAATCACCCTCATACTGCATTACAATATGTACCTTGGCACGGATTCACGGAGTGAGCGGTTCAAAGGTTACACATACACACAAACATGATACATTATAATATGTGTAATAACAAGAAGTTTTGGAAGGAAAAAAAATCGGTAATTCGTTTTTTTTAATATTTTAATTTTCCCAGCAGTGAGACCTCATCATTATCATTATCATCCACAGCCCGACTTAACCCACTGCTGGGTACCTATAGGCCTCACTTAGTTTGTGCCATCCGCCAGTATATAGGATACATAGTACACAGTATAGTTTAGAAAAAAAAACATTTTAATTTACAATTTTACTCGTTGGTGTTATGTGAAAATAATCCTAGACTCAAAATTAGTTATAAATATAAATTGTAATTAATATAATAATAATAATACAATCTAATAATATATTTATGGCGAGACACAAGATCCATTCATAATAAATAACAATAAACAAATAAAAAACAAAAATAATAGATACAAAATCTTATTTGTACCTACATGTACGGCAACTCTTCGCGGAGTTCAATGACCCTGAAAAGAATCAGCTGACGCTTAGTTTGTGATTAACGTATAATCAGCTGTTGAAGTTAAAACTTTCATAGTCTTTTCTTGAATGAAAATCACTGAATCCTGAAAAGTCGTAAAACAAACGTTGTACATTGCCCAACATACTGCCCATCTTCAGGATCAGAGCAGACCTATTCTTACTCCTCAGGCAAGAGAGGAGAAACAACATTCTAATACCGGCACCTCACGGTACAACAAACCTAACCATGACCTTTCACATAATATTATGTCGATTTATACAGCGGCAGCAACTGGTTTTCATGCTGACGGAACTGCAGTGCTTGGGATATTGTTAAATCATCATTTCATCATTTTAGCCATAAAACGTCCACTGATGACAACAGGCCTCCCTCATGGATCTCCATGAGGGGTAGTTTGCCATACTCACCACGCTTGGCAGGCGGGTTGGTGAGCGCAGTATGGGATGTTGATACACGGATAGACGCTGCTGCCCATCTTCCGGAGGTATCCCTTAGCAGGCTCTTACTGCATCCATGGGCATGAGAGGAGGGGTATCATTCTACTGCCGGCACCCCACGGCGGTTGTTAAATAATTAAGGCTTATTAGAACACTAACAGCTTAGTCAGCAAAAACAAGTCAATAGCTCTAAAGCTGACTTAGCCGCAGGTTTCCTCAAGTACCTTCACCGTTAAAGCACGTGTTAAATGCACTCGCAGTGGACGGCCCGCTAAATAGATTTTGTCAAGAGATAATTTATATTGTTTGAATTGTTTTATTGACATGTTATACGTTATATTGTTTAGTTATCGATCCTTGTCTGATCCTCGTAAAATAAGCACACCTACAAATTAAACATACCATACAATACAATACAAAACACTGTTTATTATATATGTTATTTTGTGACATGTGCAACTTTAAAATGAATAATAAAGATGAATAATGAAGATTATTATTATTATTTTTTTCTTTATTTGTTTAATATCTATTCATATTATAATTATTATTTGTACTATGTTTTAAAAAATATAAAATATTATCAATGCAATCTGTTTATATACATACAGTCATGAACTCATATTATTATTATACGTATTATTAATTACTTACTTATATTTACACACACGGACATTTTTAGTATTCCCTGTTGCCTAAACTCTTATGAGTTTAGTGTCCTCAGGAGAATCAAATCATTATTATTTCATTTTTAACAAACTTTAGGTCTCACAGGGTTTCGTGGTCTGTGCGGTCGGGTAACGGCAGAATACCAGCGTTTACTGCTAACACGGTAGACAAAATGCTGAGTCGGGACCTATTTGCTACTGTAGCACATGGATAATAAATATTTGTGGTCTTTGACGACCTCTGTGGCGCAGCGGGCGAAGGTCCGCCTGCGACGCAGGGATTGCGGGTTCGATTCCCGCCTCGGGACAAATGTATGTACGATCTGCAGATATTTGTTCAGGGTGTTCTGGGTGTTTTTCTATATATAATAAAAATATCTATCTATGTAGTATAATGTATTAAGTATATCAGTCATCTAGTACCCATAACACAAGCTCTGCTTAGCTTGGGGCTAGATGATGCTGTGTGATTTGTCCAGCATTATTTATTATTATTATTATTTGGTTTTTGTCGAAAAAGGTGTTTGTATTTGTTTTTATTTCTAGTATTTTATTTTTATTACCTAAGATTGTTTATAATTAATTATATTGTTTGTGTGCTCTGTAGCTAATAAACGAATGTCTATGTCTATATCTATGTCTATGTCTAAAAAAATACAGAAAAAGCTTACAATAAAAACTGTTACACTGGGCGGTCAATCGCTTATACCATCTTTTTTCCTTATTTATTAATTATGTATGTATTCCTCGTAATACCATTAAACGTGTAGGTAAATTCTTTGAAGGCACGTCAAAAACACATAAGTACTTCTTCTTCGTCTTAACCAATTTGAATAAAATATCTGTCCCGAAATAGCCTTACGTACTCTGAAGGTAAACACTCTCTTACAAAGGTTGATGTAGACAACAATCCAGTCTATTAGTCTATCGCATCTATTTTAGATAATTTATATAGCGTCAGCTATGATATAACTATTTATGCATGCTGTAGGCTGCAGTGCCAGGGGCATTATGGATTAGGCTTGTTTAGCACGTTCTATATTATTTTCTTAGGATAGTCAGCTGTATAACAAAGGAATACTAGGTAATATAAATACCGTGGTATAATAACACAAACCCTAACGTATTAGTGGTGTGCCTGAAGTAGGTAATCATGTTTTTCAGGCTTGAATGAAGTATGCTCAATCGCCGAAGCTAGGAAACTTAACTCAGAACAAATATTTAAAATTAATAATCTGTGCCGTAAAGTAGGCCACGGGACTTCAGAGATAGTAACACAGGTAGTAAACATTCATAAGGAGGTATCCTACGGTAGATTCTTAATGCATCCACCAAGAGAGGAGGGTATTACCTTGGAAAATACTAAGGAGTAAATAAGTTATAGCAGTGTAATGACTCGCATTATTTATCAGTACCTTAATCACCTATCTAAGTAAATTTGTAATGACGTCTATGAATAACAAATAAACCTTTGAACAATGCCATTTAATTGTTTCTCATGATTAATTTGATAATGACTGTCTTTCGCCAGTCATCCTCCATTATCTTACTTTAAATAAACGTTAGGGATTAAAAAAAAACGAGGTGAAAGGTTTACCAGCCCTCTGAACGCCATCCTGTCTATCTCATCTAAGTAATTTATAGGTCTACCATGAGTTTCCACAATCTATACTCGCTAGCGACTGTAGTTAAAAAAAATAATTAAAACTTATACAACGCCTCTAGCGGATAGTTTCGATAATTTACGCAGTAAACTATACTACAGTAATTTGGTATCATGAGTTACAAGTTTGACAGATGTCATAGTAACGTACTATTACTACTGTAGTAACGGCAGGCGATCTAACAGTGACAACTCATGGCAGACACACTGTTAAGTAATTAGATTGTTATCCAGTCATTACGTGACTAGTAAATTTTTCATTAAACCATTTAAGGTTAAAAATACGTTAGATCCTAACAGATGCACCATGATTTTATCATCTCAGCCATAAAACAGCCAGTACTGAATACAGATCTCCCTCATGGACCCCTATGAGGGGTAGTTTACATACTCACCATACTCACTTGGCAGGCGGGCTAGCGAGTGCAGTACGGGATGTTAATACACGGAAGGACGCTGCTGCCCATGTGCCGGAGGTATTCCTTAGCAGGCTCTTACTGCAGCCACGGGCATGAGAGGAGAGGTATCATTCTACTGCTGGCACTCCTGGGCAATATTCTCTGATAGCTATTCAAAATGTTCATGGCAACCATTACATTAACATCATAATCACGATAAGTACTGAATTAATCGATATCAATAAGCGGGGTCAAAGACTGAGTCAATGCCCGTCTCAATTATACTATCATGCGATTCAATTGAGTTATTTATGTTATAGGATTCTGTGCACTGCCACAGAGGACTATGAAATGGCAGTACTGTGCGCTGAATCTATTATTTTACCATATCTGTGCGTACCATGTTTATTTTCTACATACACCCTGTATATGTACCTCTATTATGTATTAATGGTATCCTGGGTGTATGTAGATTGCCCTGTATAATACAGGGTGTATGTAGTTTCTATTCTTTTTTGTATTTTTATTTGAAAATTTACTAGTTGGTTTGATGTATTTTTTGTATCTATACGGCGGCAACTCATGGCGAAGGTCAATGACCCTCTCAAGAATCAGCTAGCGTTTAGGTTGTCATTATAATATAATAAGCTGTTTTTTATTTTATTTCTCAGTCATTAGTTTCCTACTCCAGGACAGAGACCCTCCGTCTGCACTCTTTCCGGTTTGACGTTTTGGAAAATTCGTCCTAAAATTATGAAGTCAAATAATTCTTCAAGAATAGACTAAATAACGGGAGTCAACGCTATCTTGTTTTCACTTTGAGCAACATGAATATGTACCGATTGCAAAAAATGACATAAAAATATTTTTTCCTGCTAATCGAGATAGTGCAAAGTGGTGAAAGAAATTGGAGTAGGTAATGTTATTTTTCCTCTATCTGCTGCATATTTGTATTCGTTGCCGGTTTTATAACTGGTGCTATAATTATCTTATGAGTAAGCGGTTAAGTAAACATTTGATAAAAGAGTTTAATAAGGTAGATTTACTTTTATCTAGGTATTGACCTTGTTTTTTTATTATTATTTATTCCAAGCTAGTTATTCTTCTGGACAATTTTATTTATTTATTATAAACATAGATTACACTGTAACGTTATAAAATAAACATTTTTGAATTGTACTAGCCTAATGCCACTATAATTAGTGGTGAAGACAACATGTTAAAAATATGTAGAAACTGAGCTAGCAACTAAAAATCAAAATTACCGCAACAAATACAGAAATCATTAGAAAATTGATAATTAAATAATTGATAAAAAAAATTAAATAAAAGTTATTATACAATTGATTGTAAATACATTGAAATTAAGTTATTAAACATTAAAAAATAAATGTAAATGTTATCCCGGTAAATTAAATTAAAATTAAATGTAAACCATACAAAAAACCTTTAAATATATCTAAATAAATGAAATTAAAACCATATTAAATTAAAAATTACAAATTAAATTCAGATTTAGGATTTGATATGTCACAATTAAATATCGATTTGACCTTATAAATATTGTCGTCGGCGCAGATATCAAATTGTAGGGACCTTGAATACATGTTGTACTGTCTGACCATTCTTGTAAGCGGTGCGTGGAGTCCCAAATTAGACCGCGAGTCGCCTGGGTCAAACAGGTTGTACCTGGAGGCCCCGGGCAGTCTACTGGGAGCACAAAATGAGAGTTCAAAAAGATAGATTAGGGGCGTCAATATAACACCATTCGCAAGCTTGCACAGAGAGACTGTATCGAGCATACATCTGCGATCCACCAGCTTACACATGCTGAAGTGAGCTAGCCTTTCTTCGTATGTCAGTAGCTTCTTTCCCAGTTGACAAGAGCAAGTGAGATGCCAAAGAAAGCATTTCTGGACACTCTCCAGGCGCTTCTTGTAGACTTCGTAGAAAAGACTCCAAGCTACACTACAGTACTCGAGGTATAGTACTAGAGAAGGATTAGCCAATTTACAAAAGAACATATGACAATGTAATAAATTTAACAAGCATAGTATGGGGGTACCAGAAAAGGGGGCGAAAGTTTCCGAAAAATGCCATTTATGACCTTTGGTGACTTTTTGAGGTCACAATAACTCCGGTCCCTGTGACCCTAGGGTTACCAAAATCAATCAGTACCCTTTTCTCATTAAGACAGTGCTAAAAATAAAGGTTTTATGTAAATCGGTCAACGCGTTCGGTTGTAATCGTGTCATGCACAGACAGACAGACAGACAGCGCTATGCATAATAGGGGGCTTTGCCACCTAATAAAGCACACAAGGCATGAAAAAGTAGTTAGTTGAGTTTATTCGCTTCAGGTGACATGCGAGTCAGGATAGTAACTTTAATTTAAACCATGAAAAATTATAATATCTCATATAAATTTCCCTTTTAAATCTATAGTAGATTAGACACACTATAAATCATAAACATATCTTATTTATAGTGTGTTATGCATGTATATATAGGGTATTCAATTTTGGAAAAGAACAATATGATTTTAGTTTGCCGATAAATTGACGCAGTTTCACGCGCCATATTGACTTTTAAACTAATATGTTTTATACTGTGTTATGTAGCTAATGGTATTTTTATCAATTTGTTTACGGAAATCTAACAAATTATTTGCAAAAATATCTGTAACATACAAATAAATTAAATTTGAATGTCTGTTTGTTATGTGTTAAAGTATATACGGTACATATAATCATGTCAGCCGTAGGAGGTCCACTGCTGGACAAAGGCCTCCCTAATATATCTTTATGTGATTACGAGGGGTTGTTGCCATACCTACTCACCAAGATAGGCAGGCGAGTTGGCGAGCGCATTTGAATAAAAATTTATTGATAAACCTAAAAACGCTGCTGCCTATCTTTCGGAGAATATTCCTTGACAGATTGTTACTGCATCAACGGGGAAGAGAGGAAGTGCAACATTCTACTGCCGGCACTTGATGGCAGTTACGGTAGATAAATAAATAACCAATTTAGTTTTTTTGCCTGTCCATCCTTTTGTTTTGGCTAATCTCAAAAACAGCTGGAATTATAGCTGGACTTTCAATGGCCGATAGATGATTTACGCTATGAAGTCCCGATAGTCAGTTTTAAAATTATGTCTACATCGCGAATGTTTACAAAGTACAGATAACTAATATAAGAAGTAACTAGGGTAACTAATACTTTTAGGGTCACGGTATCAAGTGGAAAAATACAAAAACGCCAACAAAGCCGCTGGCAGCTGCTACTTTATAAATCAACTAGAAGTCGCCCGCGGTTTCAACCGCATCTTTGGTTACTGCTCCGCTCTTGTAGGTCGTAGCGTGATGTTATATAGCCTATAACCTTCCTCGATAAATGGGCTATCTAACACTGTAATAATTTTTCATATCGGACCAGTAGTTCCTGAGATTAGCGCGTTCAAGCAAACAAACAAACTCTTCAGCTTTATATATTAAGTATAGATCAGTTTTGCAACTCTGTCCCTTTAATACGGAAATACCTACAATGTGTGCCTACATCAGAGATATCTACGGAAGTTTGTAATAACGCCATTTTTATATAGTCGTAAACAGTAAGCACTATTTGTATTGACAAGGAAATGCACCTAGGAATTCAAAACATAAAAATTATGTGAAAGAAAGGAAGTAGGTATTTTTAATCGGAATTTGTTGCATTATTAATATTTTTTTAAAGAGATTTCGTGACTTTTGTTTAAAATAGTATAACTTTAAATCCATCACGAGTCGCAATGTATATAAAAATATATCTATCTATGTAGTATAATGTATTAAGTATATCAGTCATCTAGTACCCATAACACAAGCTCTGCTTAGCTTGGGGCTAGATGATGCTGTGTGATTTGTCCAGCATTATTTATTTATTTATTTAATGTCGTTAGTTGGTAAACATTATCAAAAAAATATTCCGATGAGTCACAATGTGACTCGTTGTGGTTCGACACATATTTTCTTATTGTCAAAAAAATCACATTATATCTTAAAAATCATAGAAAAAATAATAATACAAATAAAACTTACAAACTCTAAACAGATGATTCAAAATCGCTTCTTCAACAAAGTCCTTTTACATTATCACACACAATAAATTCACGAATTAACCCTTAACTATGCACAGGTCTACAAACTTCAATATGTAATAAACGATGAATATTTTAATAAAAAATAGAGCGCGGTCGAAACGTGCACTGCGTAAGGTAACGAGTTGTAAGAGTCGGAGTGAGCGGACTGCGATTGTATAAATAGAGGCAACCCGCTAATGACACTTGGCTTTCGGTATTGACTGAGACCGTTTTATATTACACAGCATAATTTGTATTGTAAAAGAAAATTAACCTTAATCTGTAATTATATTTTTTTAGGTATTGACTTAGGTCGTTTTATATGACACAGCATATTTTGTATCGTAGAAGAAAATTTACCTCAATCTGGAATTATCATTATTTCAGTATTGAATGAGATCATTGTTACATAGATAATGTTTGTATCGTAAAAGAAAATGAACCTTCATCTGCAATCATATTCTGTCGAGCATTATTTTAAAATTTACCTTTAATGTTGATTGCCAGTATTATTTATTAATTTTTTTGAGAGTGATTTTGTTAAGGTGTGTAAAATCTCGTATTTTATTATTTTTCATATTTTTTAGATTTTAAACCTGTTAAAACGTCATTATTTAAGCGTATGGTTAAAAATTTGATATTTAGTTATATATAAACAAATAAATTGTATTAAATTTCCGGTAAAATAGTATTAAAAAAAACAAAAGAAAGTACTCACACCATCCACGTATACTGTCTTATTTCAAGTAGAAAATCTTTTCACGAAAATACACAATAAAATAATATAAGACACCAAAACAATGTACTATCACTACCTATCCACTGAAACCTTATTTCAAATAGAATAATATATTAACATGAACAATAAATTAGTAATAAAAACACCATCCACTGACGTGCTGTACGCCCGAACCGTGTATTGTGAAGGAAGCGAAATGGTATCAGTTTGTTTTCACAATTTAGTAAGCAAAGCACGTTCGTACTTGAAATAGATATCAAACGCCTTATCAAAGTTGAATGAGTTTCGGGGTACCTAAGTTTATTCATCATTTCAGCCGTAAAACATCTATTACTAAATGTGTTTAGTAATCGACGTGAAGACCTCCCTCATGAATCTGCATAAGGGGTAGTTCCCATACTCACCACGCATAATAATAAACAATAAAATTTATTTTCTTAATCTTCGATTGCCCGAATAATCACAATCTGTAATATAAGGGACCCTAATATAGCTTCCACTAATATCGGTATCCATAACGATTACAATCCTTAAAGTGATTTGCAATAAGTTAAGAAATCCATAACATTATAACCTCATAAAACTTATTCTCATAAGTATTTATTTAAATAATTTTCATGTTCCATAATATTTTATGGGCGGCGGGGTTTTGTCACAGGCAGTGTTTTCGGTGGTTATGAAAAAAAGCCTAATAACCTACTGTCTTTCCAGCTCGGTTCTGCCACAGGCAGTGTTTTTAAATGGTTATAAAAAAAACATTATAACCTATTGCCCTTCCATCTCGATTCTGCCACTGGAATGTTTTATAATCTTTCGAAAATATTCGTGATAATAAGTTTTATAATTCGTTATAATTTTGACACATATGTATGTTTATAACGATGAAAATTATGGAAATTATATATTAGGTAAAATAATTTTATGCGTAAGGAGCATAAGGATGAACAATATCTTATTGCAAATGAAATTTATTTGACCTTAATATTATGGATGGCGATGTTTCGGAGACACTTGATAGTGATTGTGATTTTCGGACAATCATCTTTGGGAGACAAAATGGGCATCCAAATAAGAAGTTTGCTATGGGAAAAATCGGGAATACGTATTTTTTTCAAGTATTTTTATTTCCATTTTTACTGGTTGATGTGGAGCGAAGATGGCCTTGAGTTCATAATTGGATTTTTTATTATAATCTTTACATTTTGAAGGTGGAGGTTTCTTGAATTAAAATCATCGAATCCTGGAAACTCGTAAAACTAGAGTTGTTCCTTGGGGCTGTCAGACTTACCCCTATCAGATATGTAAGGCCTTTAATTCTATTACAGATGATTTGTGTGAATCTATCAAGAATTATGTTCATCTTGATAGATTGTACGACACGGTTTTCTCACATGTAAAAGGTGGTTCATCATCATCATTGTCAGCTCGTAGCCGTACATCACGACACAAACAAGAAAATACTTGGCACGATTTGGTGATGGCAGGTGAGGGAGAGTGGTAGCACCGGGGATTCATAAGACCTTTCGGCTCCTCTGCACGATGGATAAATGATATAGTTGCCGAACAGAGAAAGACCTGAATGCAAAAGGCCCAGAGTAGAGTTGTTTGGCGGTGAGGGTGTTATGCCTAGCAGTTGGTTACTACGAGCTGACAATGATGAGTCGTACATCTGAACACAAGCCTTTTGCATTCAGATACCATGTGCGGCAACTATATCGTCCCCGCACCTGACAAGTGTGCCGAGAGGTCTAATGAAGGTTATAATTAGTTTTGAATAAGACGTAGCTTTCCTGTTAAAAGCAAGGTTTTTATTAAATCGTGTTGGTTCGTTAGCAAGTTTCAAGAACTGTTTGGTTTTAACTGCACAAGGATGTGGTAGAATCAGATGATCATCATCACGATTACTAATAATGACATTTTCTCAGAAATTGTAATATTTTTTAGGCAGTCTATTTGGTTAATCAAAACTAAACATAAATAAATAGGTGACTTGTCGTTGTAGCATACACACATATAAAATTTTGAACTAGCAACACTTTTAGATGAGAAAACCGCACAGAAAAGTCTATAGTTAACTTTCTGTATTTTAATAAAACAAATTAAGATCGAAGGAAAGAAGCCTTTTGCCCTTTTGCAGTGGGAAACATCAGGCTTTTAAATAAAAAATAAATTAAAATCAATATTATGACAGCATTAAAATTCCCTACGAAATTGCCCAATGCCAAGCAATGTGTTGTATATTGTAAAAACTGATTACTATTAAGGGTTGGTGGTGTCCCTTAGCAGGCTCTTACTGCATGCGCGGGCTTGAAAAAAGCGGGGGTAACATTCTACTGCCGACAACCCCACGATAGTTTCTTATCCATAACAGTGGGGCTAGCATGGCCGGAGATATTTTATCCACGGGGAGAGGACAAAATACTATTCCCCTCTGTCAAATTTGTCCACCGTCCGAGCATGGCGACATGGGTGGATAAACTATTCACGGTGGACAAACCAGGGGAAACACTTGTCCACGTCTAATGTCAAAAAGTGATATAATTCTCTTTCCCCCTGTTGCCGTGCTTTGGTCGGTGGATAAAATAATTTTATCCCTTGTCAGTGGAAATAACCGGTGGACAAAAATTTTATCCCCAGCCCATGCTAGCCCTGCAGGTGATTTATGCACTGTCAGTCACTTTTGGTATTCATGGTGTACAGGACACTGCAGTGCCTGGGACATTCTCAGATAAATTAGGCCAGCACACACCCTATAAGCTTAGTCGTCTATTAGTCAGAGGAAAGAACGTGTCTTTACGTCTGAAGCTGACTAAGCCGCGGTATCACATTTCTGAGTTGTTCTGAGTTGTGTTGTCCGAGGTTTCTTCACATTGTTTTCTTCATTGTTAAATCACGTGTATGTCCAATGGTGCACGGCTAGTATCGAACCCACGGCCTTCGGATTGAAAGTCGGGACATATCATTAAGCCAACACTGCGTTTTTCCTCGTAAATGTTATCTTATCAGTGATCTTTCAACAGAAAATTACTGTTGCTAAATGTATCAAGATAATAATACAGGAAAAATTGTTTTATATGTTATTTTTCCTAAGTTTCTCCGGTTTTCCATTTTCCAGTAGTTTAATTGCAAATATTTAAATTAAGATGGAATAGAAAAAAAAACAATGTTGAACTGAGGAAAAACAAAGCCTTTTGCTATAAACCACGGCTCTTTTACACCCATAAGAAATTCAGATCTCAGAAATCTTACACAAACTATTAACGTTCCTTTTGAAACACTCTATACATTAGTGAAAACCGCATTAAAAGCCAAACAGATACACAGATAGAAAGATGCATGTAGTGACTTCAATTTATTATATGTAGAGATACAGAAGAAGAGAAGAGATAGAGAATAGAAGATTACGAATTTATTTTCATTATATATTACACATTTCAAATTGTACTATTTATTTATTAATGACCCACAAACATAAAATACGAGAAGGTCCAGCAAAAAGTTAAAGACATTGACCTACTATAATAATGTGACACTTCCTTGTCAAGTAGGTTGTCCTAGCAATTCAGAAATAAATATCCTACCTACATATATACTACACGATAATACCTAAAGAACAGCAAAAAATACAAACAATTTCATTGACATAATTTATTTTTCAACACTTGCTCGTTGTAAAATGCAGGAAAAGAAACCAGCCAGCTATAACAGAATAAGAGAAATTTATTGGGTTCGAATACAGAGCTGTCTAGTTGACAGTTTTGATGCAGGCAAGAGGCCGATCCTAGCTTCAGATCGGTTTATATAGATCCTCAAGGGCGCCTCTAGTGGCGGCTGTTCGAACTACGTAACAAGCAATTGATGGTATGTGGTGCATCCGTTAAGACACAGATGGCGCTGTGTTTAACATACTGCGGCCGGAAATGATATGAAGCTATTATCAGAATCCTCCTTTACATTTTAGGTTATACTAATTATGCTAGCATATGGCACGTCTAAATAGGTAAGTAGCTATTATTACAAACCCATGAACATAAGGTTCTTGGGTGAAAATTCTAAATAGATAACTCTTGGTACTATCCTATGAACTTATGGTTCATGGATGATAAATTGCCTACCTAAAAGTATCTTTGTCTGCCTATTAGGTGTAGCTAAGAGTGAAACCAACAAAAGGTAATAATTTATTATACAAACTAATTCTTAAATACATAGGTAGGTATGTGCTAACTTTAGTTTTTAAATACTAGGTATGTGTTAACTTAAATCATAATCTAACTAAATTTATTTTACAAACTAGTTCTTAAATACATAGGTAGGTATGTGTTAACTTAAATTATGATCTAACTAATAGGTAATGGACATATGTTATTGAATCCGCGCTTTATTATTTGAGACTGTCCCGTTTGTATGGACGCTATTCTAATCTCCTTGTCTTCTCCGTCGTGGGTCTTGACTATCCTTCCAAGTTTCCATTGATTGGGGGGGAGGCGGTCGTCCTTCACTAACACCAGGGTTCCAGCGGCGAGGAGGGTCCCTTGGAGCTTCTCCATTTGGTCCGCTGCTGGAGGTTTCCGACGTAGTCCCTTGCCCACCTCCTCCAGAAGTCCTGAAGGATTTGTTGCAATTGTTTGAAGTGGGTTAATCTGTGGATAGGCACCTCCTTGTAATCATAGTCGGGCAGTGACGTTATAGACCTACCTATCAGAAAATGAGCTGGCGTTAGGGCAGAGAAATCGGTATCATTACTAGATAAAGGACATAAAGGTCGTGAATTTAGAATTCCTTCTACCTGAGTCAATACAGTTGAAAATTCTTCATATGTTAGCAAAGCTTGCCCTAATATTCTCTTTAGGTGATATTTACAACTTTTTACAGCGGCCTCATGTAGTCCACCCATGTGTGGTGTATATGCTGGTAAAAACTTAAATAAAATGCCCTCGTCTGAACATGATGACGTAAGTTCATTAGAGTGCTCGTGTAGAAACTTATTGAGTTCAATAAGTTCGTTATTGGCGCCATGAAAAGTAGTAGCATTGTCACTCACCATCTCACGCGGTTTACCTCGTCTGGATATGAATCTCCGTAACGCAGCTAGGAAAATCTGCGATTCTAGACCTGTAACTAACTCGATATGAATTGCCTTCGTCGCGCAACAAACAAAAATTGCTATATAGCACTTAGAAGTTTTGTAACCACGCCCTCTTCCATTCCTTATCAGAAAAAATCCTGCGTAATCGATGCTCGTATTGAGGAATGGAAATGACGGTGTTATTCTCGTTTTTTGTAAGTTTCCCATAATTGGACTGTAAGTATTTGGTTTTGCCCTAAAACAGGTGACACACTCGTGTACTATTTTAGAAGCGAGAGACTTGCCATGAGTAGGCCAGAATCGTTCTCTTACTGTACATAACAGTAATTGTGGACCAGCGTGTAACAATTTTATGTGTTCGGTATGCATTATGAGTTTTGTGAGCGAGTGTTTATGATGTAAGATTATAGGATGTTTCTTGTCGTGGCTGTAGGGAGAGAGAACCAAACGACCTCCTACCCTAATTATTTCGTTCTGCATGAATGGGTTCAAACATAGAATGTTGGACGACTGCGGTAGTGGTTTGTTGGTTTTAAGTAGGTTATATTCTATGGGGAAAGATTCAATTTGAGCGTTTTTTACAAGAATATGTAATGAATAGTTTAATTCTGTTACAGATAAGGGTCCCTTATTAATTACGCCCTTGAGGATATTTTTGAACCTCAGCACAAATGCAAATATGCGAACTAGTTTATTCGCATTCGACCATCTTTCGAATAGGTTTGTATAAAAATCGTTTACTGGAACAACATTTGAGACATTGCATATAGTTTCTAACTCGGGAATTGAAGTGTTAGGTATTTGCCGTGACGGCCATTGAGATTGCGGGTTTGAAAGCCAGGACGGACCTTCCCACCACATTTTAGTATTTTGTATTTTATTTGCTTGAATACCTCTAGTTATAAAATCTGCCGGATTTTCAATAGAAGTAACCCATTGCCAATGATTTACATTTGTTAATGCCTTTATTTCGTACACTCGGTTACTGACAAATTGGTTTAATTTATTACTAGACTGAGTTTTTATCCATGCCAGTACAATACTTGAATCAGACCAAAGATAAGTTTCATTAAAATCACATGATAATGCCAATTTAATGTCTTTGTATAGGTTTGCTAATAATGCCGCCGCTCTCAGTTCTAACCTTGGAATAGTTTCCTTTTTCGCTACTCTGGATTTGGCGCATAACAAGCGCACTAGAATGTTGCCTACCCTGTCTATCGAGCGTATATATATAACTGCGCCATAGGCAGTCATTGAACTGTCTGCAAAGCCGTGCAATTCGGTATTTATGTAGTCATAAATGAGAACGTGTCTAGGTATGATTAGCGAGTTGAGATAGTGCAAATTACTATAAAATTCTTTCCACTGTGTATAGAGGAAAGTAGGTATACTTTCATCCCAGTCAGATTTTATTTTCCAAAGTGACTGAATGAAAATCTTCGCAATAATTAATACCGGCGCTATTAATCCTAGTGGATCAAATATTTCCGAGGCCATGGATAAAATCTTTCGTTTAGTTAGAACACTTGGCAATGGCTTGATTTTTTGTGAATAAGTAATATAGTCAGAAGAACCATTCCATGCGAGGCCTAACAATTTTACGGTATCTTGTGTGTTATTCGATTGTGTAGTGTGTGTGAAAGAATTATTCACGTTATTTAAAATCTTACTAGAATTGGATTTCCACTTTCGTAAGTTAAAGTTTGCGCTGCGTAGGATGCGTTCGACCTGCTCAGCTGTTTGGATTACGTGTTGCTCGTCGTCTCCCGAGTGGAGCCAATCGTCGATATAAAACTCGTTTAGTATAGCGGCTGCTGCCTCTGGGTACTGTTCTTTGAATTCCTCCGCCAACTGTTGTAGACATCTCGTAGCTATGTAGGGTGCGCACTTTAAACCAAAGCTTAAAGTTGTGAGAGTGTATGTTAATAATTGATCGGTAGGGTTTTCGCGCCATAGTATGCATTGTAGGTTGTGTTGGGAAGGATGTAGGTATATAAATCGGTATAACTTTTCTACGTCAGCATTAATTACATATTTGTTTTTACGAAATTTAAGTAGGATATTGGTTAATTTATCTTGGCTAATTGTACCTTTAAACTGAATATCATTAAAAGATACACCTGTACTTGTTTTGAAAGAAGCATCAATTACCACTCGGAGGGGAGTAGTTGTTTTTTCTTGGTTAATCACCGCATGATGCGGTAAATAATTGCAAGGCTCATAGGTATCTCGTCTAATCATATGCCCTGCTTGTTCGAATTCGCGCATGAAGCTAACGTATTGCCTTTTATAAGTAGGATCTCTTTCAAATTTAGATTCTAATGTTTTAAATCTCTTGTATACTGTATGTCTAGACTGTCCCAGTTCCGATGGGGAAGCCATAAGGGGAAGTTTTACAACGAAGTTACCGTCAGAGTTCCGAGTGTGTGTTTGAAATATCCTTTCACACTCATCATTATCATCATGTGGAGGCTTCGTACCTTCGCCCCAGAACTGTCGTAACTCATTTGATTGAATAAAGTTACAATGTGTTTTTTGTGTTGGTATTTTAGAGGCAATAGGTCCGGAAACTACCCATCCGAGTTTAGTATTTTGTAGAATAGGTAGTCCCTTGCCTGGTCTATATTGACCGGTACAGAGTATGCCATAAAACAATTCTACTCCTAAAAGAAGATCGATTTCGCTTGGCTTGTAAAATGATGTGTCTGCTAATTTATACTTTCTAGGAAAGTTTATTTCTCCGAGATCGACTGGGTGCGGTGGCGTAGTGTTACAAATAGTAGGTACAACGAGACAAGATATTTTTCTAGAAAAGTTGCTGGTTTGGGAATGAATGGTTAGATTGCTAGAGTAATCTATACAAGTTACGCTTTCATTGAAGCCCTTAACTTGCATATTAATCGGTATTTTTTGCAATTTTAGTTTTTTGAACGCATTTTCGGTTATAAAATTAGATTGGGAGCCCGAGTCTAACAGGGCCCTTAGGGTGTGCGATTGATTATCGGTGTCAATCACACTCACCAGGGCAGTCGATAAAAGAATAGTCTTATTTTGAATCGGTGTGGTTAGTTGAATAGGTAAATGATCGGTTGTATGTAGGTTAATAGACTGTCCCGGCTCCGTTACTACTGGTCGAGGATTTAATGTGCTTTGTGGTTGTTCGATACTAGAGGGATTGGTAGGTGTTGTATGAATAGGTGTGTGCGTGATGTGCAGAAGTGTATGATGCTTAGCTTTACACGTTCTACAGCTGCTCGCGCGACAATTCGCTACTATGTGCCCTGGCCTTAGACAATTAGTGCAAAGGCGCAGGTATCTCGCTGTCTGTATGCGAGACTTAATACTTAATGTTAGGAATTTGTGACATTGATTTATGTAGTGTGCGTTTTCACAATATGGGCATCGACTAGCATTATTATTTAAATTCGATACCTTATTCGGGCTTGAGTTAGAGTTGGATGTGGACGTGGTTACCAAGGCCTTCCTGGGTGCATTATATTTCGCTTGTCCTTGATCACTGGGCAGGTCCGAAGAACTTAGAGATTCCAATAGATCTGCCCGTGACCGTAGGAATGATTTGAAGTCCTGTAAAGAAGGCAATTCATTTGAGTTTGATTTTTCCTCCCACTTTCTTAATGTTTGAGAGTCCAATTTCGGTGCTAAAATAAATATTAGGAGTGTATCCCAGTTTTCAGTTGAAATACTAAGCTTATTTAGGACTCTCAAATGCTTAGATATGTTATCAATGAAGCTCCGTATTGAACCTGAGCTACTTGAGATTTGATCCACGTGGATAAGTGCTTTGAGATGATTAGCTACAAGCTTCTTTGGGTTATTGTACCGTTCGCAAAGAAGTTTCCATGCAATGGCATGGCTTTCCTCACAGTACTCTAATGAACCTATTACAATAAGTGCACTATCCTGTAAACAACTCTTTAGATATTTAAATTTCTGAATCGGTTTTAAACTGCTTTGGTTTATGAGGGCATCAAAGGTATCTCTGAATTCCAACCACTGTGTGATATCCCCACTAAATGATGGTAATTTAATATCCGGAAATTTTATAGAATCTGTAGAATCATGTTCAGTGGTGGTCACATTAGCAGAGTGGTTAGAATTCTTAGTTAGAATTTCATTCATAGCACATTTCGCGATGGCCACGTGTTCGAAATAGGTATCTTGCGTTGATTCTCTCACCAATAATTGCACCTCGATATCGGTACACAGTGTTTCTATTCTGTCTTGAACACTCTCGAATTCATTAAAGGTTATTTTTATTTTTTCTATTCGTAGTTCTAAGTCCATACACATCTCGGCAGATATAGGCAACGTGAGGTTAGTTACATATTTCTTAAATAAAGTTAGCTTGCCTTTTAGAACGCCGCGGGATTTCTTTAAATCTTTGAGTTCGTTGCTATCTACAGTAGCCATGTTGTAAGAGACAGAAAACGAACACACACTGAACACGTGTCCACGCAAATTACACAAATTACTACGTAAAAAACACTGAAATTAATAAATTAAATTGGGGGATTTGATTAGAATTATGCCAGCTCACTTACTTGATAGGTAGATACTTAGTCAATGCCGCTAGATTCTTCGGGTTAGGTTCTCGGAACCTGCTCCTGCCGTTCTTCTCTGAATAGCTGGCTGCATCAATGGCTGCTAATTGGTTTCTGAAGTCGCGTCTGCCAGGTTGACGCCACGCGGGTTTCGCATGGGTTTCGCGCTGCGGCCTCGTGGTAATTTGCAAGGTTGCTCGCCCGCGCGCCCACGCGGTCGCTTCTCCGTAGTCCCGTATGAAGGCGAGGACAGGATGACTCTTCTGGCTTCTCTTGCGCGGCTTCTCCAATAAGAAGATCACGTCGGGGTCACCATGTAAAATGCAGGAAAAGAAACCAGCCAGCTATAACAGAATAAGAGAAATTTATTGGGTTCGAATACAGAGCTGTCTAGTTGACAGTTTTGATGCAGGCAAGAGGCCGATCCTAGCTTCAGATCGGTTTATATAGATTTTAAGGGCGCCTCTAGTGGCGGCTGTTCGAACTACGTAACAAGCAATTGATGGTATGTGGTGCATCCGTTAAGACACAGATGGCGCTGTGTTTAACACTCGTAAAGTGAGCTTTATTACATCGCTTTTAGAGCCATAAACCGAGCTATAACACACGCGTTACACACTAGTACGTAATAGAATTATCCCTAGAAATTTAAATTAGTACCTTACTGTAAGTTATATGCGAGTCAACAGAGCATTTTCAATTTCACCGGGTAATACAGTAACGTTATTTTCTTAAGTAACACCAAAGAGGTTTTAAGCCGCTGAAAATCGATATATTTAATATTTGGAAAAAATAATGTGTATCTATCTTCGTCCTTAATTAAGTTAAATAAACATTTATTATTATCAAATTATTAATTTCACAATACCTAATTTGTTATAAAAAATAAAATAGTGAAAGGGTCAGACTCATTGAACGAATTGAGTCTGACTTTAAAAGTCAGACTCAATTCGTTCAATGGTTTTATTATTTTTATTACATATATCAATTACAGTTGACTGTTGTCTATTTTTTAAGTATGGTTCAAATAGAAAAAGAGATGATATTGTTTAATGATTCCCCAAGTAGCTTTGGTTTTATTTTATGAATGTATCTAATAATGGACATTTTCTTCGAGGCTCTTATAACTTTCTTCAATACTTTGTTGTATTTTATATAACTATCGTTTGTATTTACATCTCGTCTATTACTTAATTGTCAATATATTTGTCGTTTTTTATTACTGGATATTAATATTTCCCTAGAATTCCAATTTTTTTGCCGTTTATATGTTACTTTACTCCTATTAACTGGGATAAACATATTAAATATAATTTGTAACACCTCCATAAATTTATCAAATGCTTGATTAGGGTCAATTTCTACATCATAAACTTCATCAAAACTAATCCGTGAAAAGTATTTGATAAAAATGTCTAGATAGGTAAAAATATTTCATTTTCAATATATCAAAACTTTTCTGAAAAACTAATATTAGTAGGTATTGAAATTATTTGTGCTGTGTGATCAGAAATACCTACGTCAATGACATCGACATCAAAGCGTTTAATGTTAGTTTTAGTAGTAGTTGTTAGTAATGTAGTTATGATATTATGTTATCAATGCAAGTGTGTGAATTAGAGGTATTTCTAGTAGGTCTGTCAACAGTCAAACATAGATTGAACATTTTAAGGATGTTCTTGAACCGATCAATTTTTTATTTTTTTCTAGAATGTATATGTTGAAATCACCAGCTAAAGTGACGTTATTCTTTAAATACTTTATTGATATTTTATAACAGAGAGACTAATGTTTAAAATTTTTCGAGTAATTCTCAGCAAGGCCTTTCATTTGATACACATTTTTTTGTGGGGGTTAAAAATCAAACGGAATATACAAATTACGATCGCGCAAAGTTGCTTCAACCTCGTCAAAGTTTGTTCAAAAGGGGAGACTTACTTGGAACAGTACACAGGGTCTTTAAACACATTTGAAAAACATACTTTAAAAAAATATATACTTATTCCGGTAGGTAATATTGTTATTAAAGTATAAATTAAAACTCTAATGGTCATGAACTTGACAACATAATGATGCAACATAGTACACTACTTTCTAAGAAACCGGTATAGTTCTGTCAGTAGCTCTGAATTTTTTTATCATTAATGACAAACTTAGAATGTAAGCAGTTTTTTAGTTCCGACTCCAATAGGTACTACAAAGGTTCAAGGAAATCATCATCATCATCATCTCAGCCGCAGGTCGTCAAAAAAGTAAATCCTATGCATCTATTTTAGATGATTTATACAGCATCAGCAACTGGTTATAATGAACAGGCCGCTGCAGTGCCTGGGACATTGTTAGATGGATTAGGCTTGCCCAGTGCCTATACCATTCTCCCAACTTAGTCTACTATTAGTCAGAGGAATGAACAGGTCAGTACGTCTGAAGCTGACTAAGCCGCGGGTTTCCGTAGCACGTCAACTGCTGGACAATGGCCACCCTGTAGGTCTAACATGACGATGAATCTTCAAGTGAAAGAATTTAAGTGAAAGTGGGTACTGGCTATACTCGCCACGCTGGGCAGGCGAATTGGCGAGCGGTTGACGTTTTACGGTGAAATGATTGTAATTCTTGACATTTCACACAGCATTATAGATTAAGTGAAAGTTTGTGCTATGGCTACCACATAGTTGATGGAATACCTTTGTGTCTACCATGAGTTGTCACTGTTAGATCGCCTGACGTTACTACAGTAGTAATAGTACGTTACTTTGACATCTGTCAGATTTGTAACTCATGGTACCAAATTCTAAGCAAATGAAGCCCAAACTACAGTCGCTGTAGTATAGTTTGCTGCGTATTTTAGTACCAAACTATCCGCTAGAGTCGCTGTACAAGTTTTCATACATTTTGTTAACTACAGTCGCTAGCGAATATAGATTGTGAAAACTCATGGTAGACCTACTTAATACTTTTTTCCCAGCGGCAAGAATCTAACATACAATCACCTGCCATCAGCCGGCTATTAAACCAACTGTGTCACGAGCGTCGTCTAGTAGGGTTTTGCAGAAAATATTCACCATTAAACAAAGCCTGTAATTGACTATTACAGTATCTGCTATAACTCAATCATCACCATCATCGTCTCATCCGAAGAACTGCAGGCGTCGTCCACCTCCTGGACACAGGTCACTCATTGGATCTCCAATAACATGAGTGGGTTATTGCCATACTCACCACGCTTGGCAGGCGCGTTGGCGAGCGCAGTACGGGATGTTGATACACGGATACACGCTGCTGCCCATCTCTCGGAAGTATCCCTTGGCAATTTTTTACTGCATCAAGAGAGGAGGGGTAACATTTTACAGCCGGCACCCCACGGCAACAATATGTTACTCAATATTTACATTAATTTCATAGACCAATAAATATCCTATTATCCTACTTTGCGGTTTTACGAAACAATTTATAACTTTTAATGGAGTTGTAATCGTTAAAAACAAATTAAATATAAATAAGTCTAGCTCTGTGGGGGTATTTATTTAAGGTACATACGCATATAACGAGTGGAATAGAAAAGCGAGACCTTTGCCCAGCGAGATCCTACAGTCTGTTTAGATAAGATTAGAAATATTGTGTGAAAACAAGTTGAGTTAAAAAAAACTTTTTCAAAACAAGCTTTTATTACTTGTTACTAAAAGGAACTAAAAAGTTAAAATCGCTTAATTACTTAGTTCCTATGACCACCTTCCAGCTCCATCTTCAGACCCTGGTTACCATCTAGCACCAAAGTACTCGTCAAGACGGATCAAACGAGTCCAAACTCGATGGGGTTGTGACGTTTAACTACCGAGTTCCTATCTTACCCTACCTATCTTTACCTTCCGGTTCCATCATCAGATTAGCTCCATGTCATAATATTTTTCAATTCTCATACTCGGCAAATAGTGTTGTTTAGATCTGATTATTGGGTGGAAAATGCTGTTTCCCTCCATAGAGAGGGATAAACTCATACAAATTACTTCCCACCTAAGGGCCGGAATGAACTTTAAAAATAGAACTGCTGTCAGCTATGAAGAGCTTTATGTAAAAAAAAAAAACAAATTAAAAAAAAATGCTGCGGCCATGTGACTTTCTAAACAGCCAGTGTGAACTAAGCGCAAACTTCTTTGAGCGGAATAAGCCACAACAATTACGCGGTGAGTTCCATATTTAAAATTTAAAAAGTCGACATAAATTGGCGGGATAGTAATCTGTTATGTATCTGTGACGGAATTCAAAAAAATAGGTCCTAATCATTGAAGTATTATTACTAGCGTATAGAATTGACACCCGCGAACAACAAGTTTGCGCCATGAGTTGTTGCCGGCCGGCAACAACTCATTTAGTCGTTCGTCGACGCCCATCGCGACCGCATGCGAATAAACCCAAATTAAAAATGCCGTCTTGCGTGTTAAAAACGTGTAATTAATCAATCAACTGCGAAGAAAAAAGATAGTTGCGTGACTTATCATCGGAAAGTAAACAGAATATCAACTAAAACCAACTAAAATTAATTTTTGTACATTATTTTCTATTGTACTGACATTTTGTTTGAAAATCATAGATTATGAAAAGTGATTCGTACAGATCGGATGTGTAGGTACCTACTAAGGGTTGGCGACAAAGGTTTAACTGATTATTTTTAACTCATATTACTCGCCCTATGCCGTCTGTCTGATCAGTAACAGTAGGTACTCTAGGTACCTACTGTAGGTATCTTTTGCAATCGTCATTACTTATAAACTGAAGCTGTATTATACCTATATTGTTGTCTGAACAAATTCTTAATGTAATAGATTGACGACCTCTGTGGCGTGGTGGGCGAAGGTTCGCCTGCGATGCAGGAGGTGGGTTCGATTCCCGCCTTGGGACAAATAGTGATCGCTGCAGATATTTGTTCTGGGTGTTCAGGTCATTTTCTACGTATAATAATAAATAAATAGGTATTTATGTATTGTATTTATTATATCAGTTATCTAGTAGCCATAACAAGAGCTCTGCTTAGTTTTGGGCTAGATAATCATCATCATTTCAGCCAAAAAACGTCCACTAATGAACAAAGGCCTCCCTCATGGGTCTCCATGAGGGGTAGTTGCCATACTCACCACGCTTGGCAGGCGGGTTGGCGAGCGCAGTACGGGATGTTGGTATATGGAAAGACGCTGCTGCCCATCTTTCGGAGGTATCCCTTAGCAGGCTCTTACTGCATCCACGGGCATGAGAGGAGGGGCAGAGTGAAATAAAGTGTGGGGTCTAGTTAGTGTAAGTACCTACCTACCTATGTACATACGTACTTGTTGGATAAAATACCAATTTATTTAAAAAAAATGACTTTAAACGCTTAACGATTCGTTTTAATTTAATGTACTTAAATATTTTTACGTTTTGAAATATAATATTCATAGGTACCTACTGCATTAATAGCTGTCTGAAGTGTCCCTTCTGCGGTGAAAAAATCTATTAGAGCGACATGTTGTTACACTATGTTGAACGAAACGTGTAAGCGCCACGAAATTCACGGCGCTTACGACGTTTTGGTCGCGTGAAAACTATTCTCTATTAGCGATCTAGCGCTGCATGTATTGATGGTATGGATAGACGACATTCTAATCGTGTAGCGCTGCAGCGAATACTTGTGTGCGGGGGCGAGCGCGCCCCGCGCAGGCACCCCCGCTGTCATCAAGTTGCGACACGTTTTTTGTTTGGTATAGCTACTCTAACTATTTACAACTCACTGGTCCTAATTTGACAATTAATTTTAAATAGATAAGTACTACTAATATTATTATATATTACCAATAAATAGTATTGATAAACAACTAGTTTTATTTTCCTCATATTCGAAATGAAAATTAGAGTGTTTAACACGGGTAAAATAATCAATTCCTACTCGGACTATAGCCGCGTCTAAATACCTCGGGGATTGATTCTTTCGACCCTCGGTAACAATCTACTATTGCGTTGCCATCCGTTTTTCACATGCATGCAAAATTTCAGCTCAATCGGTAACGGGGAATTGGATCAAATTTAACATGCAAGATTTGATTACAGACAGATATCGCGACAAGTGAAACTAATTAAAGCTTGTAAAAAGAAAGAGGTTCTTAAGTTGTCTGCTTGATTCTGATGCTAGGAACCATGATGAATTAAATAATTAGAATAGACGCCCTCAGTGGCGTAGCGGGCGAAGGTCCACCTGCGACGCAAGTGGTTGCGGGTTCGATTCCCGTCTTAGGACAAATGTCTGTACGATCAGCAGATATTTGTTAAGGATGTTCTGGATGTTTTTCTATAGAGGTATAATAAGAAATATCTATTTATGTAGTATTTTGTTTTTAATAAAGGTAACTACTTAAAAACTTGAATGTTTTGATTTTCGCCATAGTTGTACTTTAGAAAACAAACGAGGATTAAGTCATTGAGCTTTCTTGTCCTTTGGCTATGTAGTCCAAAAGCAATGTAACCGTAACGCGATATAGTCATATCGCGATTTAGTCTTAAAGCGGTCTAGTCATATCTTCTGCCTAGTCAAATAGAGATGTAGTCGTTAAGCTCCTAACCCGTATAATGTATTAAGTATATCAGTCATCTAGTACCTACCTATAACACAAGCTCTGCTTAGCTTGGGGCCAGATGATGCTGCGTGAATTGTCAAGCATTAAAAAAAGTAAGGATTCCCTCAAGGCATAGTTACATGCCCTATATTTTAACTTGCAGTTGGGTTAATGTTACAGGTAGGAAACTCAATTTGACAATGACAGTAATTGTAAACAAACTTGCTTTCTCCGCTTGGCAGCTCCATCTGTTAGGTTCAGCAGAACATGCATTTTTTTTTGCTTTAAATGGTTTACTACAACGATGGTTGCAGCGTGTTCTGACTCGGCTCCGAGACAGGGTGTGACTCAATCTTGACCCGTTTTTAACTCTGTATACAAAACTAGCTTTTGCCCGCGACTTCGTCCGCGTGGAAGTCATAAAACGTAAAATCCCCTTTTTCACGCAAAGAAAATATAGATCCCATTTATTCCCTATCCCGTGGGAATTTCGAAAAATCCATTCTTAGTGCACCTCTAGGATACTCGAGGTATATGTGTGCCAAATTTCAAGTCTTTAGGTCCAGTGGTTTAGGCTGTGCGTTGATATATCAGTCAGTCAGTCAGTCAGGACTTTGAATTTTGTATGTATATATAGATGACCGCTGATTCGTTAATCCGTATCCTGTGCATAGCCGGGGTGGATAATAAATAAATAAATAAATTATTCTGGACAAATCACACAGCACTTTCTAGCCCCAAGCTAAGCAGAGCTTGTGTTATGGGTACTAGATGACTGATATACTTAATACATTATACTACATAGATAGATATTTTTATTATATATAGAAAAACACCCAGAACACCCTGAACAAATATCTGCAGATCGTACAGACATTTGTCCCGAGGCGGGAATCGAACCCGCAACCCCTTGCAGCGCAGGCGGACCTTCGCCCGCTGCGCCACAGAGCTCGTCTAGCTTGTAATCTAATATGTATTCTTAAATTTTTTTTTTCGGGTTCTAATTCATGCAGTTTATGTAATTTAGTTATTCGATTTACATTTTACAGTGATTAAAAAAGTTTCCATGCATTCGTAAGATTTATCATGATAACATACCTACTGATGACTAATTATTGATTAGTAGAAACAGGACACCGCTAAATCTATTGTAATTTATGCATAACCTGACAAACATTCCGTGGTCACATCAACAACTAACGCTGTTAGCATAACATGGTCACGTTGCCGACTAATTAGGTTTTATAGTCAGTTTGTATTATTTATTTATTATTAAGTTGTGGAACGAACTTCCATCCAATTCGTTCTGCCGGATACGAGTTTCGTTCAGAAACACATATGGTGTCAAGTCACTTAGCACAGTCAAGTTTTGGTTGCCAGTCAGCCGTACGTTTGAAGTTTTTTATTTTATTGTTGAGCTGATCCGGTGTTGAATGGGTTTTCCATGTTATAAGTTTAATATTTTATAAGTTTAGTTTAGTTATTAAGTGGTTAGTTACTAAGCAGGTATTTTGTTACTAGTTTGTTCTTTTTACGTTTAATTTTATTTACAATATATACTTAATATATTTTAATACTTATATTTCATTTTACTTTGTTTCTATTTTTATTTAAAAAACCAGCGTTAATCCTTACATTTAAGGATTAACATTATGCTGAGGTTTGAGACCTTTTGGTCCACAAATTTTATTTGTTGTATTATAATTAATTTATATCGGATGTATGAACTTATTGTGGATCAGTAAATTATTTGCTTCTGCTTCTTCAACTGCGGTATTCCCCGGAGTTTCGAAATGGGGTCCTTCGAAAGGCGGGTATTATCCTTTTTCAAAAGCCAGAAGCGCATCAGTCTCGCTGTTTCGTATTGTCATACAAAATTTATTACCTATGAACACAACTCATTCTTTAGCTATCCTGCTCTGACGAAGCGGGCTCTCTCGCTTGCTTCCTGCTGTGTGACAATGCTAACGTGCTCCGCTAATTTAATTGTGTAAAATCTAACTAAACTGATAAGGACGAAATAAAAGTGTAACAGGTGTAGTGCATCCAATAATAAACTATTAAAACGTTAAAGGTGTTTCCCTAGTGCGAATCCCTAATACTCGCCTCTGTTGATGCAGATGTCCATGGCCGACGGTGACCACTTTTCATCAGGTGGCCCGTCTTCCAGCTTATAATAATAAAAAAAACAAAATTTTGATATATGAAATAGCGTTCCCCCTTATCTCCGAAGTTTGCAGAGATAAGCCCTTGAAACTTTTTTTGCTAATAGAAGTGTATGTAATGACTAGCTGACCCGGTGCCCACTTCGTTGGGCGGTAATTTATAGCCTAAGACACTCACGAATACGGTGGCTTTCTATTAGTAAAAGAATTTTGAAAATCGGTTCAGTAGATCCAAAGATTACCCCCTACAACCTCACAAACTCACAAATTTTACCTCTTTATTACATTGGTATAGATTACAAGAAAATTATTACGAACCCTCTTATTTACATAGTTTTTTTTTAGAAATAATCTAAAGTGTAAAAAATCCACATAAGTTTCACTTTCAGACAAGAGATGGCGCTGTCAAGGTTCTTTAATAAATATAAACCGCCTTTATCATATATTATATTTAGAAACCCTCGATGCGCGAGTCTGACTCGCTCTTGCCCGGTTTTTTTTGTAATTACTGCAAGTTTTGCATTAAAATATTGTCAAAAAAAACTGCTTATTACCTAACTGCTGATGAATCTTATAACTGTTTTCAAGTAAGGCGGTAAATTATTTTTTTTTACCTCATGGGATAAAATCAGTTAAAATAAGCGTTAATTAACCTGGCGTCATGGGGGTGGAAAATAACTACACGGACGTGGGGGTGGGTCATTATTAACCGATACTGTGACTAACGATATTTATACATTTTCTGAAGATATTATGAATTAGTTTAGTATTAATTAATTATATTTTATTATTACTTTTTGTAACTGTTTTTTCTTAGTTTAATTTGTTATTTTGTTATTTTCTCTCTCCTGTTGTGTCTTATATTTTTTTTGTGCTTTTTACGAGTGTTACAAATAAATGTTTTATCTATCTATCTATCTATTACAGCTTTATCGTTTTATGGTTTAGTAAATTAAACTAGAAATTGTATTACCAGAGTATTTTAATATATCTTTAGACGACCTATTCAAAAACAACACGTAAAAAATCATTAGAATTGGCATTCCTTAGCGTAATCTCACTTGTTACCATTAATAAGTATTCTTTAATTTTTTATGGCACTTTTATAAACTTAACTAAGGCATCTTTAAAAAATACTAACTTAAAACTAATCAGAATCATCGTTGTAAATACAATCACAGCAGAAATGTACAACATGTTCAGGGCAAGTATACCTTTTTCAACTTTGGACGCACTTAGCTCCAGGCACGGTCGCCGTCCAACTGATACTTTTTAAACAATGCTTAGCGTAACTCATTGACTCCAGCTACTGAGAAGAGTGGCAACGTCACTTGCTTAGTTACCAATCTGTAAGCTAACAAAAAAGTCCCGGACCATTTTGACCCATCCCCCATAACGCCGGGTTCAATTTTGCGCTTTTTAAGGCGCTTTGCGCTGGTACATGTCACTTCCGTTGCTTATTTACGGCAGTCCATGACTTGTGTCTCTATGGCTTGTAGTGACTTCTCCGACACTACCTCATGCTTCGTACACCATACGTGCATATATTATTTGATACCATTATCTATTATACCAGCCGCACTCCGCAGTTTCACTAACATAGTTCCCGTTTCCGTGGGAATACGGGGATAAAATATAGCCTATGTTACTCAGAAATAATGTAGCATTCTAATGGTGAAAGAATTTTGAAAATCGGGCCCGTACTTTTTGAGTTTTATTCGTAACAGAAACATACAAAATATAAAACACTAAATACAAATCTTTCCTCTATATGATATTACCTCTAGTATCATCATTCATCATTTCAGCCGTAAAACGTCCACTACTGAAAACTCCCTCATGGCTCTCCATGAGGGGTAGTTGCCATACTCACCACGCTTGGCAGGCGTGTTGGCGAGCGCAGTACGGGATGTTAATAAATGGAAAAACGCTGCTGCCCATCTTCCGAAAGTATCGCTTAGCCGGCTCTTACTGCATCCACGGGTATGAGAGGAGGGGTAACATTCTACTGCCGGCACCCCACGGTAATAATATCAGTATAGATATTGATTATCTCGTTTATTGACAGAACGTGACGTGATTCACAAATTACCGGTATCTAACCACATCAAACGTAATTTATGTCAGTCTAGAACCATCCGCAGTGTGATTACGTGTCTCGCGACAGGTTTCGCAACAGGAAATCGTTGCTGTCAAATGTTAATTTTAGGGGGCGAAGTAGTTAGTATTATACATAGTGCTGTCTGTCTGTCTGTGCATGCCACCATTACAACCGAACGCGTTGACCGATTTACATGAAACCTTTTTTGTTATCACTGTCTTATTATAATAGTATTATGAAAGAAGGGTACTGATTGATTTTGGTGACCCTACTAGGGTCATAGGGACCGGAGTTATTGTGACCTCAAAAGGTCACCGAAGTTCAAAAATGGGTTTTTTCGGAAACCTTCGCCCCCATTTCTGGTACCCCCGTACCAATGCTTGTTGTATTAGAGAACAGCTAAGAATTGACAGTTGACAGCAATCGTTGCTGTCAAATGCCAGTTGCAAAACCTGTCGCGAGATACGTAATCACCCTGCGGAAGCAATAAACGTTGAATTACAGGCTTTGCCGTGGGGTGGCAGTAGAATGTTACCCCTCCTCTCATGCCCGTAGATGCAGTAAAAGCCTGCTAAGGGATACCTCCGGAAGATGGGCAGCAGCACCTTTCCGTGTATCAACTTCTCTAACTGCGCTCGCCAACCCGCCTGCCAAGCGTGGTGAGTATAGCAAGTCCCTCATTTAGATCCATGAATGAGGCTTGTATTCAGTAGTGGACGTTTTACGGCTGTAATGATGATGATAATTATTGTATGCCTCAGGTATTGTCTACAACGTTATCTCAGTCTACTGTTACTATAGTTATTTTTAAGTTTAGTGTGTGTGTCTAATAAATGTATTTCTTCTTTCTTTCTTCTTCTTCTTCAGTCGTAGGACTGCTTTCCATGTTCATTGCTGGACACAGGCCTGCCATAATGGTCACCAAGATCATGAGGATGCGTTGCCATACTCACCACGCTTGGCAGGCGGGTTGGCAAGCGCAGTACGAGATGTTGAAACTGCTGCCCGCCTTGCTGCATCGGCAAGAGAGAAGGGGCAACATTCTACAGCCGGCACCCCACGACTAGTGTGAAATATAGAATCAAGAAAAGAAAACATCCTGAGAATCGTATGCTTATAAATAGATTATTCAAGATCTGTTTATTATAATTTCCATAGAGCAATGACTGGTAATGTTGCGTCATAGTGACTTAATTACAATTAATTAGACCTATTCTAATACAAACTAACTGATAGAGCTATTAATTTGGAATTTAAATGTAAACAATGCTATTAATTAATATAGAATAACAAAAAATATGCCGTAGGGTGCCGACTGTAGAATGTTACCCCTCCTCTTATGTCCGTGGATGCAGATGGGCAACAGCGTCTTTCCGTGTATCAACATCCCGTACTGCGCTCGCCAACCTGCCTGCCAAGCGTGGTGAGTATGGCAACTGCCCCTCATGGAGATCCATGAGGGCAGCCTGTGTTCAGTAGTGGGCGTTTTACGGTTGAAATGGTGATGATGAAAAAATATTTGTTTTTTCTCACTATTTGGTATCGTCATCATCATCGTCTCAGCTGTAGGCCGTCCACTGATGGACATAGTCCCTCATGAATCCTCAAGTAAATACTTATCTTGAGGAGTTGCCATACTCACCATTTACAAAAAAATGTATAAGCATTCTACCAATAATCTTTTTTTTTTTGACGAGCTCTGTGGCGCAGCGGGCGAAGGTCCGCCTGCGACGCGGTTGCGGGTTCGATTCCCGCCTTGTGACAAATGTCTGTACGATCTGCAGATATTTGTTCAGGGTTTTCTGGGTGTTTTTCTATATATGATAAAAATATCTATCTATGTAGTATAATGTCTTAAGTATATCAGTCATCTATAGATCATTACCCATAACACAAGCTCTGCTTAGCTTGGGGCTAGATAATGTTGTGTGATTTGTCCAGCATTATTTATTTATTTTATCTGGTTTCCGCTGTACAAGCTCTGCTTTGTTTGGGACTAGATGGTATTGTGTGTAGTTTCCAGATTTTTTTTTATTTATTTAATCATTAGAACAAATGACACGTTGAATAATGATATTGAAACAAAAGGAAAACAAGGTTATAATATTTTAATAAAAGACATTATTGAATGTGTTTGCAGAAATGTTTTGTTTTCCCAAGTGAAAATAATCTAAAGTTATCTTTGTAATGAGCGTTTTTCCTCAAGGATCTTCAAGACCATGAGGTGGTGGTTGCCATACTCGCCACGCTTGGCAGGCGTGTTAGCGAGCACAGTACGGGATGTTGATACACGGAAAGACGCTGCTTCCCATCTTCCGGAGGTATCCCTTAACAGATTTAACTGAACCTTGTCTTTTTAATTACTTAATTCGAGTGAAATTTGCACCAATTAACAAACCTCGTTTGCAGGAAAATTAAAAGTTTCCAAATGGCTCGCTCAATATAATTGTTTCTTGCATTAGTCTATTTTTGCTTCAATTAATTAAAAGATGATAATTTGTCGACAATCAGGGGTCAAGTCAATTAAGGAAAAAATCATGTTTATAAGTGATATTGTTTGTAATCACGCAGAATGTTGACACCAGAAACAAGGTAACATCTCAGCTGTAGGACCTCTGTCCACGTCAACTGCAGGACTTAAGCCTTCTTCATAGATCTCCAAGAGGGGGTTGTTGCCATACTCACCACACTTGACATGTGGGTTGGCGAGTGCAGTACAGGATGTTGATACAGGTATAGACGCTGCTGCCCATCTTCTGGATGTTGCCCTTTGAAATTTCTTACTGCGTCCATGGACAAAAGAGGAGGAGAAACATTCTACTACCGGCACCCCACGGAAACAAAGAACAAGTTTAGAATAATCATCTAATTACTTTATTTGATAATAATAATTCATTAATTTTTTTCAAGAGAGAGTCGCACTCGCACCGAGGGTTCTGTACCATCATATCATAATTATAATTTGTGTTAAAGAAAGTTTATATTTGTTCGAGAACCATGACAGCGCCATATCTTGCTTTATAGCGGAACATTATGTAGTTGTATGTAGGTAGATTTATTACACCTTAAATGATTTATAATAAGACTATGCTTACTATAGAATTTGTTTTTACAAGCTTTTATTTAGCTTGCCCTGTATGTATGTATGTATGTAACCATGTTTGTTCGTGGAATCTTGCAACTCAATTTTGAAGTTGAGAGATTTAAACAGGTACTCGTATTTACGTTGTTTGAAAAAAAAATTAAATCAATTAGATTAGTTACAGGCACACAGGTTAATCTCGCGACAAGCTTTTTTATTACATATATTGTGTAAAGACGTTTTATGTTGACATTAAACTTTAATGGAAAATGTTTATTTTATTATTTTTAGTGGGTACGTTTAAATAAAAGCTTGTTTGTAATTTTTTTTTTACGTTAAATTTATTATTATACTTATCTCTAAAAGGGATATGACCTAGTTACTCTACTTAAACTATTCGATTCTTTCCGTCCCCTTTGCAATCATATTAAGAACATTTTGCTACATTTTTATATATGCAATATTAGTAAATAGGCGTTATCTAATACAATTGCAAATTTCAAGTCGGTAGTTCTCAAAATATCCATCTGTGACAGACAGACAAAGTAACACACCATAAGGGTTCCCTTTTAACATTTGGTCTACAACCCAAAAATCAACTAAAAACCGCTGACAAATTTTCACATTTATGTTCATAATTTTCCATAAAAAGTTACAGTCAAATATTATATGCAGGTCGTTTATCTGTTGAACAGGAAAAATAAAATAATAAGGCATGAAAATAATACAAAATGCGTGTTAAAAACAGTAAGCGTTTTATTTTACAGCACAACAAAATGACGATCAGTTTATATTTTTTGACGAACCCACAGAAGTTTCAGACCCACAGACGCACAGAAGTTCGAGAGAATGCTAAATAATAAAATCACGATGCTTTAATTTTAACAGCATTAATCTCATCACTCTTGCAAACGAACAGAAGCCAGAATAGACCGGAGATAGCGTAGAACATCTCCAGACTCGTCGGCAGTTCCACCACAGGGGTCGCTCGCACCAGCATTAATAGAGTCAGACAGCGAAGGGTTTCGTAGAGTGGCGCTTTTGGAGACGCGTCCAGGATCATTCCGAAGGTCGTGAGAGACGCAAAGATGTACAGGGCGAGAGGGATCACGGTGTAGTGAGATAGGACCTGGAAAGACAGTTAAATTAGCTATTTACTATAATCTCAAAGTGACGGGCGCAAAATAATGCAGAATAGGTAACGTGCTAAGTGAACGTGATCACCGCGGTATCGCGATTGTAATAGGTAGTGGTCACCGCTATACATAATGTGGGCCAGCTTGTCTCGTTATTCAGTCGTATTGAAAAAAATACACACATGCAATTTTTACAATAATTAAAATTAAACTTATATCATTTATTTTATATGGTGAATGTACAATAAAGAGTTTATCTATCTATCTATCTATCATACTTAGGTGTGATATGTAAGGCCTTTGCATCTATTATAGATGATTTATACAGCGTCAGCAACTGGTAATGATGCTGTACGGGACGCTGCAGTGCCTGGGACATTGTGAGATGGATTAGGCTTGCCCAGCACCTATACTATCCTCTCAGCTTTAGGTGGTTACAATAAAAAAACAAGTAAAAATAATGAGAAATAACATTCGAATTGAGCACCTACTTCTATTTGGTCGGTTTAAAGTAACTTACAGAGTGAATCAGGAACAGTTGGTAGAACCCGAAGAGCACCAAGCTGTAGTGAGCCAGCAGGTAGATGTTACACCAAGTCGGGAGCACCACGTTGTACTTCGGTCTTGTATGGATGGCCGGCTGAAATTCACTCAGTTTAGTAAAATCTCTAGCTTACTAAAAATAAGCCTTTACACTTTTAGAGCCCTATTTGAAACCAATATAACATTGGAGATGACAAAATACATAAAAATGTCGAAACATTCGGAGGAAAGTTTTTTAAAAGACTTCGGTACACAACACAATCTTCAGTAAAATCCCGGAACGTCTCGGTACGAGCCGGAGCAATCAAAATTTAATAAAAATCCCGAGACACGAGACGTCCCCAGAATTTCAGCCGTAAAACGTCCACTACTGAACACAGGCCTCCCTCATGGATCTCCATAAAGTGTAGTTGCCATACTCTCCACGCTTGGCAGGCGGGTTGGCGAGCGCAGTACGGGATGTTGATACACAGAAAGACCCTGCTGCCCATCTTCCGGAGGTATCCCTTTTGATCTTACTGCATGTGGATGCAGTAAGATCCAAAGGGATACCTCCGGGCATATGAGGATTGGTAACATTCTACTGCCCCACGGCACAGATAGACAAACTTGGTGGATACTCACATCCTCTACCATGTCCTTGAATCGGGTCGCTACGCCCGGGTTCCAACTGGGTCTGCTGAGGACGGCCCGCACTTTGTGCACCCAGCTGTCATAGCTCTTGAATCTCTGGACCACGTAGCCAGTGTAGTACGACTGCAAGAGGAGATAGGCCATTACTTGACATTGTAATAATGAATTTCACAGCGCAACATATTATGTGGAAAGGAGAAGAAGATGAAATTACAGGGATTTGAGACTACTGGGGATGAAATTACGACCACATGAGATCTTACGACTCTGTCTCAGAGTGACGCGCAATGGAGTGCAGCGTTGGTCCAAGCTTCGTGAACGTGATCACCGCGGTATTGATGTTGTAATAGGTAGAGGTTACCGCTTTACATCAGGTGGGCCATCGGATTGTCTCGTCATTAAGTGGTATAAAAAAATAGAAGAAAAAATGACCTTTTACCAACAGTGGGATAATCCAGGCTGACAGTAACAGTAAGAAAAGTCCTACATAAGCAGCGTCAATTATTTTAACCATCATGCTGTGGGTCTATAAAAGATCGACCTGTTCATTCATCTGAATCATAATCGTGTTCAAATTTCAGCTATAGGACGTCCACTGTTCGATACTGACCGAGTACCAATGGACTTTTGTTTCTTGAAAAATGTTTCTGAATATTTAACACGTATTTTAACGGTGCTGGAAAAAACCTGCCGTTTAGTTAGCTTCAGACGTATTGACCTGTTCTTTCCTCTGACTAATAATAGCTCACTAAGCGGATAGGATGTTATAGGTGCTGGGCAAGCCTAACCCACAAAGAATGTTCTAGGCACCGCAATCGATACAGCATGAATACCAGATAATATAATTGAAATTTGATAAAAATAACTTCCCAGAAAACGAGTCTGCGGAGTCAAGTGAATTAATGTTACCTGTAAATGAATAGGGTTGAACGAAGGCTGCTGGTAGATGAGTCCGTACACAATACGGTCCTCTTCCTTCTCAGGCCTGAATGTACCGAACAGCTTGTCCCAAATGATGAGCACTCCTCCGTAGTTAACGTCGATGCAATATGGATTGCTGCCTGTAAACAAAATTTCTAATTTGAAATGGTATGTATTAAATACCAATGAGAGAATCGTTCATTTGTAAGAAGAATTCTAATTTAATATTATTGAAGTCTAATTTATCTCAAGTTTAATAGGTTCCCGGTGATCTCGAAACATCTTGTAATTCTTCGGCATTTGTAAGGCTTCTAAACCTTCTAATATTTTTTCTTTTTTAACGTTATCCAAAAATAACAGCGATGATTATATCAAATTGCCAGATTTACGCCTGTTGCAACCTGTCGAGATACGTATTCACCCTGCCGGTCGTTATGCCTATTATTATAATCAATTAACACAACTAATTGTTATTGTATAGTTGGTATGTTACTTATCAGTTATAACAACTGAGTACTTGAGGGGTTCAAAGGCATTGCAGACAAATGAGGGTAAGTCTATGAGGCGTATGAACACTAACGAATTTGTAAGGCATTTACTCATGCGCAAGTCAAGGTCGACATTCAAATTATCTACATCTAGAGGTATAGTAATAATAATGAGGGAAGATTTGATTGATTGTTTGTTTGTGTCTATGCATTGAATATACTCCGAAACTACTGGACCGATTTGAATTTTTTTTTCACCATTAGAATGCTACATTGTCCCTGAATAACATAAACTTTGCTTTATTTCGCGGATTGTTAGAAATAAACTTTTTGAAAGTGATTTGATTCCATTTCCCTGAACTGTGCATCTTTGAATTGTTTCAACCATATCCTTGGCTCTGCTTAACAAATTAATTATAATGGACAATACACATGGTACCATCAAGTCCCAAATTAAGCAGAGCTTGTGCACCACGCTTGGCAGGCGGATTCTCGAGCGCTGTACTGGATATTAATACATAGAAAGATGGACTATCTTCCGGAGGTATCACTTGGTGGATTCTTACAGCATCCACGGGCAAGAGAGAAAAGGCAACATTCTACTGGCGGTACCCTACTGTCAATAACTTACCATGATGGATTCTATGGTGACTGGGAGTGTTGAAGATGTACTCCAGAGGACCGAGAGTCTTGATAGTCTCAGTGTGGATCCAGAACATGTAAAGGTAGCTGAACTGGTGGTGCATTATGAACTGGGCCGGAGGTATGGCAACTGCCAAAGGCAGGTAGAAAATCTGTAAGAAGAATTTAAACGAAGTGTGACTTTGTGGAAATCCATAAATCCAGAAAGACTCTCCGTTCGGCCGTCGAAGAGGCAACACGTCTAAAGAGCGTTGGTGTTGTTCGGTTTTGGGCTTGAAAAGGCAACAAACATCAAAACACACTACCTCTGCGTCTTCGTTGTTTCTAGTGTAGGTATTCCGTAACGAATGAGGAGCCGAATTCTCATGAAGGAGCCTACTAGAGATGCTAAGCACGCGTCAAATTCTTACTGGGTGTTTTTAAGTGCAGATTAATTACTTAATATTTTTTGTTCATTTAGATATGGTTCTGTAAGAAAAAATGTATATGCCTCTAAATGGTCTACGAATATTCAGCAAGATGATAATAAGTTAGGTATGTACGTGGTGTAAGCCGTATTATATCTACATATGTATGTTCATACATTTTTTAACTACAGTTGATAGCGAGTATAGATTGTCAAAACTCATGGTAGAACTACATACATATGAAGGAACCGCTCGAAATAGTATCCATACATTTTCTACATAGACGCTTAGATAAGGCAGGCCAAGCTAACTCCATTAATTGCTTGCAGTGAAGCATTTTGCCTTTGAAGTTCCAAAGCTGCCTTCGGTCTTATGCTTGACACAACAATGGTATTACTGTCAGTTTAACTTGCTGTGCAAACTAGTTAGTTTTGTTTTCGTAAACTTTCGCGATCACAATTCATTATAATATAATAACATAAATCGTTAGTTTTGGTAAGTAACAGGGGATAGAAACTGTATGTCTAAATCTCGTTTTGACTAGATCAAATCACATCAAATTTATTTATTTAGGAGCAAAAATAAAATAAACATAGTACAATAATAGAAACGAAGATGACTGCAGTAGTTTATAAAAAACTGTGTCGCAGTCATCAGCGCCCCTCTCCGAAACAGATAAATAGCAAATAGCATCATATAATTAATAGCTTAAGGTTTGTCAGTCTTTTAAAGGTTCCGTACCCAAAGGCTTAGTTACCTTCACATGTATTGACCTGTTCTTTCCTCTGACTAATAGTTGACTAAGCTGAGAGAATGGTATAGGTACTGGGCAAGCCTCATCCATCTAGCAATGTCCCACGCACTGCAGCGTCCCGTACAGCATGATTACCAGTTGCTGACGCTGTATAAATCATCTATAATAGATGCTAAGGCCTTACCAAAAGGGTAAAAAACGGCACTCTATTACAAAGACTCCGCTCTCCGTCTTTCTGTCTGTCACCAGGCATGTCTCATGAACCGTGATAGCTAAACAGTTGAAATTTTAACATATTATGTATTTCTGTTGCCTCTATAACAACAAATACCAAAAACATAATATAATAAATATTTAAAGGTAACTTCCATACAACAGACGTGATTTTTGCGTGCGCGAGCAGTTTTATATATATTGATGATTATCAGGTAAAGTGAAAAATATCTGGTTTTTAACCGTTAAATATTCTAAAACGTGTATTTTTCCGATCATTTAAAATTGATGGCCTTAATGGGTATTGATTTTGTAATTAGTTGAGAGCGATTGCGAGTGTGATTTCACAGTTCTCGAAGGCAGTCTCTTCAACTTTACTCGAACATCTATTTACAAATATAGCTTGTATACTCGTACTTAAGATTGTTGAAGAGGATTGATCTGGTATAGACGACCTCTTACGTACAGATAATGCCGTGCGGTGCCGGCAGTAGAATGTTACCTCGCCTCTCATGCCCGCGGATGCAGTAAGAGCCTGCTAAGAGATACCGGAAGATGGGATGGATGTTGATACACGGATAGACGCTGCTGCCCATCTTATACATATGTATATACACCACGCTTGGCAGACGCCAAGCGTGGTGAATATAGCAACTACCTCTCATGGAGATCCATGAGAGAGGCCTGTGTTCAATAGTGAAGGTTCGACGGCTGAAATGAAGAAATGATGAAACGACCTCTGTGGCTCAGTTGGTAAAATAGCCGGATGAGACGCGGGTTTGATCCCGCCAAGATACAAATCATCACAGCCGTAGCTCTCCACGCCCAATGCTGGACATAGGCCTTCCTCATGAATCTGCAATAGCATGAGAGGGTTGTTGCTGTACTCGCCACGCTTGGCAGGCGGGTTAGCGAACGCAGTACGGGATGTTGATTCATGGTATCCTTTGGCAAATTCTTACTGCATCCACGGTCAAGAAAGAAGGGGCAACGTTCTATTTCCGTATTGACTTGTGACTTGTCTCTGATATTTCCACATCTAAGGAAAGATCAGAGGCCAGGTGCGAACAGTCCTGGCCTCTGGAACAGTCAGAGAACAGGTACGAATACGGTGGAAGATGACTAAGCTAAGGGTTTCCTTACGATGTTTTCTCTCACCGTTGAAGCATTTGTTAACACGCCCTTAACAGGAAACCCACAAAAAACAGACATCAACTTCTAATAACAGGTTTACGGGATACTACGGTAACCTACACAGCGCGTGCGTCACGCACCTTATTCTAATTCTAATTCTGGAGGGGGATACCAGATCTGCACTGACGTCCCGCATTAGGGTATATTGTGCATTGTCCTTTAATATGCTGTCGCGACCCTAACCAGCCGAACTCCTGGAAGTACCGGAGAAGTACTAGGGGCCGCTGGCAGCTTTGACATGCACCAAGCCTTATTTCTCATTTATGGTACTTACAAAACCACACCATCCTTGCAGCACCGACTGTCTGATGCCCACAGCGACGTTGAAGTCCTCAGACGTGTGATGGACCTGGTGCTGTGCCCATAGGATGTGAACCTCTGGAAATTATGATAAAAGTATACTAGGTTATTTATTTAATAACCTCTGCGGTCCCTTAGGCCCTTTTTTGTACACTTTCGCGATTACAATTCATTATCATTTCAGCCGTAAAACGTCCACTACTGAACACAGGCCAACCTAATCGATCTCCATGAGGGGTAGTTGCCATACTCATTGCGCTCGGCTGACGAGTTGGCGGGCGCATTCCGGGATATTGACACAGAATGACACTGCTGCCCATCTTCTGGAGGTATCCCTTAGCAGGCTTTTACTGCATCCACAGGCATGAGAGGAAGAGCAACATTCTTCTGCTCACAAGCACCCCACAAGTAATTTAAATATGTTTTGGTTTTATTTTGTAAACTGACTATTCTATGTAGCTTTTTGATCTTTGAATAAATACTTATTGAATTTGACTTCGATGATGATTTATGTTTATGCTTACCATGACACGCCCTGTGCATCCAGTAGTAGAAAAAGTCCACTCCAAACGCAGCCAGCACCCAGGTAGACACGTGGTTCCAGGGTAGGTCTACCAGTTTGTAGTTTGTGTACACCCACGCATATGCGTAGGATTCTGCACCGCGCCATATTAACCTGAGAAAGAAGGCCGTATTATTTTTAACATGCTCAAGTTAGATTTAGTCTACGTAACGTTTATTTTTGTACGTCTCACTGGACAGGGAATCTCCGAACGTTGTTTTAATTCTCTTTGAGTTTAATTTACTTTTGCCAACATGTAAAGTTTTTACAGTTGAATAACAAAAGTTTATTTATCTTTAAAACATACAGATTAAATATAAACTTTGCATAGTTATCTACGACCGATGGCATTACAATAATCCGTCGTGTTTTTTTGTTTTTGCATTTTTAACAAGCGAAACGAATAACGAAGCTCTTAGTGGCAACTAGGCGTTTTGACCTTTGAACGTATAATCGGATTTTGATCTTTTTTTACCAAAATCCGATCAATCGTTCATTAAGTTATCCTCGGACGAAAATTGCGGACATACATACAAACATTAAAACTTAAGGAGATTACATGAATATAAACTGATTGTCGTGGGGGATTTTCGTTTTAAGGGGTAGATTTTTAGGTATGGGAGTTTATTAGTTATTTTTTCCGAGCATAATCCTTGAACGGATGAACGGATTAGTCATCAAATTTGAAACATAAGAAAATTACATCAATACAAAAAGATTTTTATGGGGGATTTTTGATAAGTAGTGTAGTTGTTGAATTATGATGATTTATTATTCGATGTTTGTTGTCCGATTATCTAGGACTTTCAAAAAATTAACCCGTAGAGAGATTTAACCAACACACCGCCGCGTCGGTTGAGCTCGTTCTAGTTCTCGCTTGTTCTTAGTTCGTGGCGAACAACTAGTTATACGCTCCAAAACAAAGAATGTCGAAGTTTATAGTTTTCGTGGTTTAAAAAAATAGTCAACACGAAATCTACTATCACAAAATCTTTCCGAGTGTCATCAACGCGTACTGCGCTCTCTAACCCGCATGCCAAGCGTGGTGAGTGTGGCAAAATCCTCATAATTAGTACTTGATGGATAGAATTAGTTTTTTATTGGAAGATATTTATTATAAGTACTATGTATAACTTAGCCGTAACAGTTATTTGAATATTTTTATTGTATTTTATTATGTTTTCGACTCGTATCTAAATTATAATATCATAGTAAAATTTTAAATAATTATAATATTATATTTATTTATAGTTATATATTACCTGAGACAAACAGCGCAATTAGGTAGGTCCAACTTCGAGAAAGAGGTCAATCGACGTTTCCAATTCGGGTGGTCAGCGTTTGGAAAACTACGCAACGTCTTTTCGTCCAAAATTCCTCAGTACCCTAAGGCGAAAGTCTTTGATCAGTGTGTGTTACCAGTGATAACAATGAAACCGAGACGCCATACACTATTGGCCTCAATAAATAAGCTCAGAGTCGCGCAACAAGCTATGGTGAGGACTACGCTCGGAGTTCGGAGATACGCAGAAGAACTCGGATTACCGACATAGCCAAACGGATTAGCACGTCGAAGTGGCAATGGGCAGGCCATGTAGCTCGCAGAACAGATGGCCGATGGGGCCGCAAAGCGAGTGGAGGTTACGTACCGGTGAACGCAGAGTAGGACGTCCACTAAGAAGATGACGACCCGATAAGATGTTTAACCACAATAACTGGAAATCCACGAGGGACGCCTTTGTCCAGCAGTAAACGTCCTACAGCTATAATAATGATGATGATATGTTTTTACCTTCCGCTTTCTAGGAACAGTCCGTTGGAGACACTTGTGATCTGATCGTTGAGTCTGAGCCCCTTCTTGCCTTCCAGCTTTAAGACTATGTGTTCCAATATCATAAACATAAGAAAGTACGGCCATGACTGAAATAAAAAAACGATAACATTGATTAAAAAAACCCTCTAAACGCTTCCAACTTTATAATCTTTGAAAATCTCCTAACGCCTGAACCGATTTGGCTAAGAACATGCCTAAGAACGACCGCTTGAAAATCTGCTTACAATTGAAAATAGTTGTTGAGACGATTCACTCGATTAAGAGCTGCGGTTCCACGGACACACACATACAAAATACACTCTTAGATAACCCTCTTTTGCGTCAGGGGTTAACCTTACTTTTTAAGACTGCTTTTGCATGCGCCTTTCTACTTAAACTTGGGGTATTTTATTTGATTGTTATGACTTTATCCATATTTGTAATGAATTTGAATTTTGTCATGATTTAACATTTTATTTTTTATATTATTTTATTCAATTATTTAATTCAGTGATTCTATGAGACTATTATTATTTTGTATTGTGTATGAATGTTATTATTAAACAGACCTGTAAACATATATTTACCAATAAAATTGATTATTCTGATTATTCTGATTAGTACTAAATTATTTATGTCAAACATTCTGTTGTACCAGAGCGTTTCAACAAATATGTTTATGAACAAAAGCATTTACAAATCAACGCAGGTTTATAAAATTATGAATTGTCAGTAACCAGTCTTTCCGCCGTGGGGTGCCGGCAGTAGAATAATACCCCTCCTCTCATGCCCATGGATGCAGTAAGAGCCTGCTAAGGGATACCTCCGGAAGATGGGCAGCAGCGTCTATCCGTGTATCAACATCCCATACTGCGCTCACCAACCCGCCTGCCAAGCGTGGTGAGAATGGCAACTACCCCTCATGGAGATCCATGAGGGAGGCCTGTGTTCATCAGTGGACGTTTTATGGGTGAAATTATGATGAGACTCTTTACCTAGTCTCGAAGGCTGCCTAATTTTTTTTGTTATGTGTTTCCTCAGTTTTGCAATATACAAATCTTGCCTTTTCATTTGATATCACACTTGGGTATATTTGAATACATTAGATTGTTCACCCCTACTTTACATCCCCATATCTCATGAATGGCTCGACCGATTTCTGTAGAACTTTCAGTTTTGAATTCCAAACATAATTTCCTTCCATTTCATACCAAACTAAAGAATATCTGGAAACATTTGATTATCTGTCCCCTCTACCATATATTATTTATTATTGCAAACTTCTTAACCGATTTTGATAAAACATGTACATATAAGAACTATTGTCGGAAAATCTGCTTTTAAATAAAAAAAGTGCATAAGAATCGGTCACAATCAGAAACATAAGCTACGGCGCCATAGAGACACACAACATGATGGCGGTTAAACTTATAACTCCCCTCTTTTTTGTCGGAGGTTGATAAAAGAAGAATGTCGGATATTTCAGTCAGCACCATCTAGTCCCAAAGTAAACGTTTTTGCCAACTGGTACTTCGCACGCGAACGGTTGTCACAATTAAGGCTTCACTTTCAGAGCAAATTTCAGGGGGTAAATATGAATTATTGGGCAATTCACACAATTTGGCATCACGCTTCTCATCTAAAATTGCAGAGTTGGTTAAAAGAACAAGCCGTGGGTGCCGGCACGGCAGTAGCAAACCCGTGGATGCAGAAAGAATCTGCCTACTGCGCTCGGGGGCCTAGGGATACCCCCGGAAGATGGGCAGCAGCGTCTTTTAGTATATCAACATCCCGTACTGCGCTCGCCAACCTGCATGCCCGATGTGTGGAATGGCCGCAACCGGAAGTCCTACGGCTGAGATGATGATCAAAAAAATACCAACCTGAACATAAAAATTAGGTACATCTTCTTCTCGCTCAAACAAATTGTCCTTAGGGTTCACCACGTAGAACATTCGCCCGAATCCTTTCAGGAACTCAAACGATTCTCCATCGTACGCCGACACTGTTCTGTTGAACCACGTGGGTCCAACGTCCATCTTAGAAAATAAAAATAAAAAATTATCTAACTTATTTTTTCATTTCAAATATATATTAAGTTAATTTGTATTTCTCTTTTATCACTTCTCTAAAATACAGTCCTACAAGTTGAGTGGATTTTTTGGGATTGACAAGTTGACAATTAGAATTCCTTTCGGTTTTATATTAAGATAAAGCCCTAATCGTTGCAACAATTAGTGATCTTAAAATATATCAGTTTTGTGTAACATATCGTAATTTGATTGAATTGTGATGAAATTATTAAGTAATGTTAATTGTTATAACGAGTAATTTTAGGAGAATACCCCTACTAATAGGATTTAAGAATAAAAAAAAAATCTTTTTTTAGAACATTTAAGTCGTTACAAAAACTGATGTGAACGTTGCCACCACAAAAGTTAAAAAAACTGCGTCGTAGTGACAGCGCCCTCCTACAAAACATTGATGGATATTTAATATGTTCTTGAAGAAGTTGACTTTACAAATTTTTACAAATGAGGAATTATAATGAAAATATCTTATACTAAATAAAATTAAACTAATTAAAATCTACTGTAGCTAACCTTCTATTTAGGACCTGGTAGCATACAAACAAAGTACCTAGAAATACTGTGAAAAAGGGGAGGGGGAATTATAAATATATATATAATATTGAAATATTTTGTTAAATAAAATAAAATATATACATATGTCTGTAATCATTATTTATTTGTATATAAATTAAATATAAATATTTATTTAATCTATATATATATGTATATATGATTCAAAGTCCTGACTGACTCACTGACTGAGTGATATATCAACGCACAGCCTAAACCACTAGACCTATTAGACTTGAAATTTGGCGCACATATACCTTGAGTATCCCAGAGGTGCACTAAGAAGAGATTTTTCAAAATTCTTACGGGATAGGGAATAAATCGGATTTATATTTTCGAATCAAAATGCCTCAGAGTCAAGACTGCTTATTGTCACGATTCCGCAACCGTTCGCCTATGAAAGCTTCGTAATTGGACTGCTCGCCGACAGGTTGTTTCATATAATATACGAAACATCATGTCCGTTTCGCCAGCAGTTTTTCACCTACTTTTACTTTTAACGAAAGACCTTTCCAGCAACTGAATGTTTCACTGACACGACGATAGATCTTTAACTCTTTTAACTACAGACCTTTCCAACTACGCCGTCAATATTATTATATAATATTCATATGCGTCATTTATAGCGCGTGGCCTGACACGCACCTGGCCTAATGTCATAAGTAAAATGAAGCAACAAAGTGATAAAGACAATTATTCATTTAACCTAAACTTTAGTCAACACTCATTGTCCGGGTAGTACAAAGGATTAATGATTCAATGTCTCTAATGTGCTAAAGTTATCACTGGCTCATCCGCGCGGTTTCACCCGCGTCAAGACAATGTTAATTAGAAAAGGTTAATGATAATAGCATTCTATCATCATCATCATCATTTCAGCCATGAAACGTCCACTACTGAACACAGGCCTCCCTCATGGATCTCCATGAGGGGTAGTTGCCATACTCACCACGCTTGGCAGGCGGGTTGGTGAGCGCAGTATGGGATGTTGATACATGGATAGACGCCCATCTTTCGGAGGTATCCCTTAGCAGGCTCTTACTGCATCCATGGGCATGAGAGGAGGGGTATCATTCTACTGCCGGCACCCCACGGCGGAGCATTCTATAAATGTAGGTAATTATTTACCGTTACCGATTTTGATAGATAAAGTCAATAGATTCGTTAATATGTCTGGTCGGTTTAAGTGTAACCGAAGTACTTTCAACTCCTATGTTAATCAACCTAAGTAATTCTTTTATGATATGCTGCAGCACGTATTTAATTATTGTATTTCCTAACGTGCGTACACATATTCTTAGTCGTAGGACTGCTGTCCATGTCCACAGCTGGGCATAGGCCACCCTCATTGATATTTAAAATCATTAGGGAGTTGTTACTACTAAGCTATGCTTGGTAGGCGGGCTGGCGAGCGCAGTGCGGGATTTGATACACTCAAAGACGCTGATCTTGAAGGTATCCCTTAGCAGATTCTTACTGCATTTATAGGCAAGATAGGAGAGGCAACGTTCTACTGCCGGCACATGGCACTTCGTACACGTTTTAGTAAAATTGTGAAACACTTGTTGAAATGATTTATTTGACAATGTTAGTATTATTTTCAAGGATCTCATTCTTAAGTTAAAAAATAATGTTTCCCACAAAGATGTTTTGCCTTTCAGGGAGTGATTTTTGAGGAACGCTCAAACGCGTGGTTAATAATTTTGGCATCAAACTATATAATTATGCGGAATTTCAAGTACCTAAATTAAGTGAAAAAAATTATTACCCAAACCAATTTTCATCTCCTATATTTTCACTTAGGGGATGATTTTTGAGAAATTATATAACACAAGTTTTTTAATTTTAAACCCTTATAATTACGCAAAATTTAATGTACTGTAAGTGAAAAATAACGATTTTTCCATACAAACTTTTATCCTGTATTTTAACCCCTTCTGGTTTAATTTACCCAACGAAAAGTAGCCTATGTCCGTCTCCATTAATCTATTCTTTCAATAAAATTCATCAAAATCAGTTCAGCTGTTTTGACGTGAAAAGGGAACATACATAATATACATCCACACATTATTATTGGGGAAGGAATCTTACAAAAAAAGGAAATATAAAGTGAATGACTTTGACTTAGACAATGAATGAATAACCCAATATGGGGTAACTGTGGTAAAAATTGGTATTATGATGTCGGAATTCAATGACTACTGCGATGCAATGACTAAGTAAGGCCTTTGCATCTATAATAGATGATTTATACAGCGCCAGCAACTGGTAATCATGCTGTCCGGGACGCTGCAATGCCTGGGACATTGTTAGATGGATTAGGCTAGCCTAGCACCTATACATTCCTCTCAGCTTAGTCAGAGGAAAGAACAGGTCAATACTTCTGAAGCTAACTAAGCCGCGGGTTTCCTCACGATGTATGTATGTATGGGGGGTGAAAGAGGGGATATTTATTTATTAAGGAAAACGAACAATTACACTTTCATCATCATCATCATCATTTAAGCTATAAGACGTCCACTATTGAACACAGGCCTCCCTCATGGATCTTCATGAGGGGTAGTTGCCATACTCACCACGCTTGGCAGGCGGGTTGGCAAGCGCACTACGGGATGTTGATACACGGAAAGACGCTGCTGCCCATCTTCCGGAGGTATCCCTTAGCAGGCTCTTACTGCTTCCACGGGCATGAGAGGAGGGGTAACATTCTACTGCCGGCACCCCACGGCCAATTACACTTACGTCAATCTAAAGCAAACTTAGCCTGGAAACCATGTAACTATAAGTGTAATCAACCCCGTTATCTATTAGCTAAACTGCCTCCCAAGCGTGGTGAGTATCGAAACAACCCTTCCCATGATCAGTACTTTGAGATAGTACTTAGTACCTTATAGGAGATAAGGGAGGCACACAGGATAAATACCAGTTGCTGACGCTGTTTAAATCATCGACAAGAGCTAAGAGATAAGTGACTGATAGTTTATATTGTACTGTGCCGTAGGATGCCGGCAGAAGAATATTGCCTCTGCCCTCATGCCCGTGAATGCAGTAGGAATTTGCCCAGGAATTATTCCGGAAGATGGCATCAGCAGCTGGATGGATCCAGCAGCGTCTTTCCGTGTAGTAACATCCTTTTCTTTAGCATATGGTGTCAGTCGAGACAGTATAATGTAGGCCAAGATTTTGTAGGCTGTGGGCAGTAAGGCAATTCCTCTGTAGTTAGCGCACTTTTTCCTGTTCCCTTTGTTGTGAAGTGGGCATATGACTCCGATGTTCCAGTCGCTTGGATGTTGTTCCGTTTCCCATATTAATTGAATCAGCTCGCAGATCTTAGACCTAGCTGCTACCATACCATATTTCTAGATCTCACTAGGCAATCCGTCATAACCGGGAGCTTTATTGCTCATAATCGCTTTGGTTATCTCCTCGGTCAACAGTGGCGGTACTGTTTCCATGTTACCACTCGCTCTTACAGAAGTGTTTGGAACTGATGGACAGTTAATAAGATCTTTGAAATAGTCGTGCCACATCTGTTTTTGCTTATCGGGTTCAAATATGAGATTCCCCTCGTCATCTTCGAGAACTTTGCTTGTCTCAAGATGTTTCTGCATTCACGGCGGGCTGTTATGTATAGTACCCATGTATTGTTTTGGTCTGCTAGGATTTTCAGCTAACGTGTCTCTTCCACTACTTTAGCACATTCCTGGGACCACCACTTCCTTCATTTTCTTCGCTTCTTCTTGCCCAATGATTTCAAAGCTGTTTACTTTTTAACGTCTTTGGTTTGTTTCCAGATCCCCTCAACATTATTCTCTACTTGTAGTCCATGGAACCGATTGGATAATGCAAGCGCAAACTTCTTCGCAATGTCTTCGTTATTTAAGCTGGATACTTCGATAACGTGGTCAGATGTTCTTGACGTATCGCGTTTACCAGTTATTCGTGCCATGAGTTTTATTCCGAGCATGTAGTGGTCACTGTCACAATCCGCTCCACGAAACATTCAGACATCTTCAATGACGTTTCTATGCTGTTTGTCGATTAGGACTTGGTCTATAATAGTAACCCCATCTGGCGATTTCCACGTGCCCTTGTGAAATCCTTTATATGGTAACATTGTACTTTGGATTATCAAAGATTGCCGTCGCCAGGCAGATCAATCATACGCTGTTGTCATTTGACCGCTCAAGCTTGCTGTGCATGCCAATAGTTGACGCGTAAAACTCTTCCCTCCCTACTTTTGCATTAAGATCCCCGAGTATTATTTTGACATCAAACTGAGGTATTTGATCAATCAGAGATTCAAGTTCATCATAAAAGTGGTCTTTGGCGTCGTCGTCGGAGGGCTTTGTGGGCGCGTATGCGCTGACAATCGACAAGTTTGCAAATTTGCCCTTAACACGGATGCAGCAAAATCTGTAGGAGATGGCGTCAAATCTGAGTATATTTGTGAGGTATTTGTTCAATATTGCGAATCCAGTTCCATTCACACGTGGCCCGCTCTCTGCCCCACTGTAGAACAGAGTCATTTATTTATTTTATTTATTTATTTAATACATTTGATTAGAACGGCTTACACCACTTACACCAATCAATCAATATTAACAAAAAAATAACTTACAATAGTCAAGCAAAAATTTCCCTACAAACTAAAATCAATAATACAAAATAAACATGTCAATAAAATGTCAATATGAAATGGTCAGGTAACATTAATTAATTAAATCGAAATACAATTATTTTTAAATACAATTACTTGAATAAAATAAAGCTGAACACATTATTATTATTATTTTCTAGCCATCGTCTCTCTCACACTGTCTTAGGCATTCTGACATTATGGCATAGAACTCGTCAGCAAACACATCTAATTCTGGGTTAGCTTGGAGGAGTTTGTTGAGGGAGTTGAGAGCTCTTGGTATGGGAGAGGCCGCACGCGCGACGGTGCGACACCTAGGCTGAGCAAAGAGGTTATGCTTTCTACCCCGAAGATATCTGTCCGGAACAAAGAGTAGAAGTGACTCATTAAACAGATCTGGCGCGTCGATTTTGCCGCGGAAAATCTAACAGAAGGTGGTGATCTGTTCCAGTGCTCTTCTGGTTTGCAAAGAGTTATATCCTAGGCATCCTTGGAGAAATTTAGTCATGCTGTCATCAATTCTGCATTCTCCCTGCCCGGACCACCTAAGTTCTTGAAGTGTAGCAAAGTGTATGTAGTACCTTTGTAGTTCTTTGCTTAGTTGGTATATGGATCCGGGTCTTAATAAACTTCTAACGTTCCAAGTTGCTATTCTCAAGTCCGTAAAAACATGCCTGTGGTTGTTGGATTTGGGTTCGGTTCATTTCTTTCTCTGTGTCGGTTTGTTTTTCCGTGGGCGGGGTGTTAACCCGCCGCACAACTCCCTGTAATGCTGGATGACCACACCCTTCGTCGGTCAGCGAGTCCATCGGACTTAGTCGATACCTAGCGTAGCTAGGCCGTACTACCGACCGTTCCCCTATGTGGCTGTGTCCCTGGGTGGCGGCCCAGGGGACCCTCCCCTACGCCAACAGGGACGGTGCCAGGCCTACGCCAACAGGGACGGCGCAAGGACCCATCTAACCATTATAAAATCTCCCTTGATATCTATCATACATAACATCTGCCAATATAGGTTTGATTCGAACATTATTTTAAAGTGTTTAAGATCATTTTAAGTTTGAGAAAAATAAAATCACCGGTGACAACCTATTGATATATAAAAACTACGGTTGCATTACAATATAGTAAATCCTTACTAATTAAATAAACTAACAAAAACAATCCACCGTATCTTATCCAAGTGTCGCCATCTCTTATTTCTTGTTAGAACTCCTTTAGGACAGTGCATAGATACGGAACCTGTAAGTAGTGAAACGTTCTACTGGTAGAAGATAAACCTTTGAATTTTAGTTATAGTCAATTCAACTAGATGGCGCTGCTTTCTTCTAAATTAAGTATTTCAAACCGAGAAATAGGGGCTTGAGAGATCATTTACTTATCGTTATTAGTTGTTCATTTAGTTGTGAGGGTTGTAACCCCATACCCCATACTGTATACAAACTAAAAGTGTTTTTGACGCTTTAGCGTTTATAATACTTTTAGTGAAAGCTTTATTATTTTAATTATTAAACTTTAGGTTTCATAAATAAAAATGAATGAAGATCCATGCTACATCAAGGACAATACTCAAATATAACAGGCGTAAATATAGCGTTTGGGTGTTTTCAGCAACAAGTCAAGGATTTTATTATTTTAGTCGGTTTTTAGGGTTCCAGACCAAAATGGTAAAAAGGAACCCTTATGGTATCACTTTGTCTGTCTGTCTGTCACATATATATCTTGAAAACTACTCATGCTATCGACTTGAAATTTAAAATGGTTTAAGATAACGATTTTTCACTAATACAGAATATATAAAATATTCTTATTATGATTGCATGGGGACCAGAAATGGGGTCTCAAAAATTTTAGTGAAGTTAAGGTATTCATTTGTATATTATTAAAGTTTTTAGTTTTGCTGTTAGCCGTATAGTTTTCTACTTAAATAAAAAACGTTGAAAAAAACTAATCTCCCAAGTTTGCTGAAAACCCCTGAAACTTTTATTTCTAATAGAAGTGTATATAAAGATTACAGGAACATTATTAGCAAACTCTATAATAGCTTTTAGATTTTTGAGTTTTTAGATTTCAAAAATTTTTGTGATGTTACTTGGTCATGCGGGGTAGAAAATGAAAAGTATTTATATGCACATTAATAAACATTTTTTATTTTTGCTTTAAACCATTTTTGAGTTATTAACAAAAATTTTGAAAAAAATTGCGTTATCCTTATCTCTAAAGTTTGCAGAGATAAGCCTCTGAAACTTTTATTCCTAATAGAAGTGTATGTAAAGGTAACAGGGAAATTATAACAAACTCTCTAATTTGCATAGTTTTTTTAGAAATCATCGAAAGTATGAAAAATCAGACAAGAGATGGCACTGTCAAGGTTCTCCAACAAATATAAACCGCCCTTATCATATTTATATTGTATGATGGCACGGAACCCTCGGTGCGCGAGTCGAATTTGCTCTTGGCTGGTTTTATTTTTAATCAGAGATATATTTAATTACGCACAATTAGTAAGGCAATTGTGGATAATTTTGTACAATGTAGTTAGGTCTTACAAAGAACACGATGGCATAGGATAGGTGTTTATAAAGGCCACTGAGTCTTAACATTAGCCATGAGAATGGCCAGATGGGAAAATTGTTAACGAGTAGCCTAGTTCTTTGAGGAACTGTTAATGCATAAAACTTGTTAAGTAATGGCGCTATAAATCATAAATATTACAATTCTGTCACTTTTGACATCTTTAATATTTTTTGACATCTGCCAAAACAAAAATATTTGAAACTTGAAGATTAGATATAACAGAATTTACATAGATATAGTATTTTTTTTCATAACGTACTGTTTTGAAAAGTGGATTTCTGAGAGTTAATAACATTTTCTGTCAACTTCTTCTCATTAGATCAACTTCACCAAAACATACTTTCTCATGCTATCATACTTTATGCAAGCGAAGCTTTTGAGCGAAATAGGCCAAAATCGCTATGCCTACAACATTAGAGGAGTTTCCTAGATTCCTCATAGATCCCATCATTAGAACTGAGTTTTAAAAAAATTGGGACCTAATTGAAAATGTATTTACCTATTAATATATATTTTTTTCTAACTCGTTTCATAAACGTTGGAGTACTAAGGTAACAAAGTCTAAAAAAATAGAGACGACTTAAGCCATAAGACTTATATAAGCTTGACCTCCTTCTTTTTATAATCAGTTAAAAAACTTGTAATCTCGTATAATATAAAATAAAAATAACATAAAAAAAACTTTCACCTAGGTACTGGGGCACCCTAGCGTTCCCTGTAAACCAGTTTCCTAGGTTATAATAGTACTCAGTGGGGCGGGAACCGAACGCGTGACCTGAGAGCCAACTCGACTGTAAGTAATAGCTTGCTGCATGTAAAGCTGTGTGTTTTACTAAAACGTTTAATAGGTACCACCATCATTTCGGCCGTGAAACGTCCACTACCTACTGAACACAGGCCTCCCTCATGGATCTCCATGAAGGGTATTTGACATACTCCCCACGCTTGGCAGGCGGGTTAGCGTGCGCAGTACAGGATGTTGATACACGGAAAAACGCTGCTGCCTATCTTCCGGAGGTATCCCTTAGCAGGCTCTTACTGCATCCTCGGGCATAAGTGGAGGGATAAAATTCCACAGCAGTTTCTCCATAGGTACCATAGTACTTCTAAAAATACTGACGGACATTAAACGAAACTTCCCCCTCCAACGGAGCCCTCTTAAATATCTATTTTATTCTGTTTTTATGGTTCCGGACCAAAATTGTAAAATGGAACCCTTATAGAATCACTCTGTCTGTCTGTCTGTTACAGGATATAGACTGGATATCTCGAGAACTACTGATGCTATATACTTGAAATTTAAAATGGTTAAAGATAACACTATTCTACTCATATAGCATATATAAAAATGTTAAAAAATATGCTGATTTTGATTGCAGGGGGGCGGATAAACTCAAATCTCAAAACTTTTAAGTAAACTAACTAGGTCGTTAAGGTGTCATATGAAAGGTAATCATTTGCACATTATTAAACAGTTCTTATTTTTCCTTTCAAACGTATTTTTTCCGAGTTATTTAGATTTTTTTAAAAAACGACTGTTCCCCCCACTTTTCTCCGAAGTTTGCAGATATAAACCCGTGAAACTTTGATAGCTAATAGAAGTGTATGTTAAGTTTATAGGAAAATTATAATCGCTATAGCGAACTCTCTAACTTGCATAGTTTTTTAGAAAAGGGGGGTGGAAGGGTCGATCCCTGAGAGGGGACAACATTTGTTTGCTAATAAAATATTCAAGAGTTCTCTCAATTATCTGGTTCCGTGGTACAAGCTCTTATTATCATTATAAACTTATTATCTTGCCGTGGGGTGCTGGCAGTAGAATGTTGCCTTTTCTCTTTTGCCTGTTCAAGCAGTAGGAATCTGCCAAACGTACCTCTGAAGGGTGAACAGCAGCGTTTTCCCGTGTCATCATTCTTGTCAAATTTATATGTTCGAAGCGTGATCATAGGGAGTTTTTGCCATACTCACTACGCTGGCAGACGGATCTTCTGGACATACTATTAAGCAGATTCTTTCTACATCCACGATCATGAGAGGAGGGATAACATCCTACTTCCAGCACTCCACGGTCCCCGGCACTACCATAGAAATGCTAATTCACAAAATAAAAAGAAAACACATATACATTGGCCCATAATTAAATTCGTTCGCTTCATGATTTTTTTTTAATGAGGGAATTATTATTGTACAGTAACATTAAGTCAAAGTGCAGTGAGTTCCCACGAGGAGTAATCGATGAGTATTACGAGGCTCCAGCCAGGCGGTGCTGCATTGCGTAGATATGATTAAGTATGGTTTTAAAAATTAAAAAAACAGTAGTTGGCTTAAATTAAAATTGCATAAAATGAACTAATGAACATTTACGTTGGTGGCGTTCTAAAATTGTAATTTAACAGTTTTATCTTCTTTTACGTTGATAGCTGTAAATGTAGAACGTCATATCTTTCAATAATGACTTAGGAAGTCTAACAACAAGGGGCCAATTCATTTGAATCGTGATTTTGCATGATACTTCACCTCACCTCACTTCTCATTGTCTATTCCAAATTTGTCACAACGCTCTAAAAGTCTACTATAATCTCGATAGCCGCTTTTCACCAATAGATGCATCACGATTGGCTTGCATTTGTCTATCGTGACATCACAAGAATGAAAAAAGTTCGTTTCAATAGAGACTGACAGTATTTGTGAAATTTATCGATTTTCACCTTGTATTATTTATTTCTTGTATCACGAGAATTAGACCCTAGAATGGACACCATTGACGATCCTCTCTCTAAATTATGCGACAGCTTCTATAATAGCTGGCGAAGTAGGAATTACTCTTTGAAAACACTCATGAGTTTATTCATTCATTGTTATGTTAAACGGGTTTTCTACTCACGTTCCTTATACGTCGAAAATAGGTTTCCAACGTGTTCATCCCAGAGAAACTTTCATCAGGGAACGGTGTCGTACGCGGCACCTTCTCTTACCCTCTCACTCAAACGATACCTGTTTTCGACGTATATTTATCGTGAGTAGAAAGCCCGCTTAACATTACAGCGAAGTAGGAATTGTTATAAATTTAGGTAATATAATAAGTAATTTTAGCTATAGTTTTATATGTCCACTGATGAACACAGGCTTCTCACATGGATCTACATGAGGGGTAGTTGCCATACTCACCACGTTCGGCAGGCGGGTTGGTGAGTACAGTATGGGATGTTGATACACGGAAAGACGCTGCTGCCCATCTTCCGGAGGTATCCTTTAGCAGGCTCTTACTGCATCCATGGACATGAGAAGAGGTGTAACATTCTACTGCCGGCACCCCACGGCATTTCCATAGACTGACGCAAAAATGTCCCAGTTAGAAAGTTCATAATTGTTGTTACATGCCGTAAGCCGGCACACGCAATGCACCGCCAGGCTGGCACCTATATAATTACACGATCGAATTCTACCTGTGGGAACTCCAGGGGTTATAACTAATAACATCTTTGACTTCACAAAACCCCCCTAACTTTCTGTTCTGTCGAAGAGACAACACGTCCAAGGAACGGTGTTTTTGTTACTGAGCCACTTCCTCTGCGTCTTCGTTCTTTCTAGTGTATTCCGTAACGGATGGGGAGCAGATTTCTCCTTTTGTGCCATGTGGAGAAGGCGAAACACGTGGCGAATTCTTTTTGAGTGTTTTTCAAGCGCTCGTTATTATATAGGTTTGCGGATATGTTCTAAATATTCGTTGTCTTTTTTAAACTTTCGCGATCACAACACATTGTTAACATATAACCGGGTATTTATCACGAAGACAGTCTTCCCGGGACCATGCTTGGTGTAATCCAAGCGAAACGTTGGGAAATAATAAAGTTTACGCGTTATATACCCGGTTACATTATGTACGTTAATAAATATAATATTAGTTGATAATTTAGATAAGGTAAAACATTTGGCTATCGGCCTGTCTGTTCCGTCTGTTTATATTGAAACTAGCTTTTGCCCGCGACTTCTTTCACGTGGAAGTCATAAAACGTAAAATTCCCTTTTTCACGCAAAGCCACTTTAATTCGAAATTATAAATCCCATTTATTCCCTATCCCGTAGGAATTTCAAAAAATCCCTTCATAATGCACCTCTAGGATACTCAAGGTATATGTGTGCCAAATTTCAAGTCTTTTGATCCAGTGATTTAGACTGTGCGTTGTTATATCACTCAGTCAGTGAGTCAGTGAGTCAGTCAGGACTTTGAATTTTATATATATAGATGTATCTAAGACGTAGGGGGCGTTAATAGTGGACGCTCCCGGGTCGTACTCAGGTGTGTAAAAAGGCATCGGCCAGTTCTTCACGAGGAACCGGAGCCCCTGGAGCACCGGCTTTCCGTGTATCAAAATTCCATACTGCGCTCCACAAACCACCTACCTAGCGTGGCGTGTATGGCAACCATCCCCTCATGAATTTGAAGATCCATGAGGGAGGCCTATGTCCAGCAGTGGATGTGAGCAGCCGACTAGCGGCGGAGATGATGGTGCATTAAATATTGATTGCTATTTTTTTAAATTAGAATTCATAAATAATTATTTTTTAAATATTGACAACGCATCGCGCGCGCCAGGCCGGCACCCATCGACTACTCCCCGTGGGAACTCTTGTCTGTTTTAACATCTTGACTGCACAACAACCTGTTTAATATTCTGACCAGTTATTGAGCGAAAATGGTTCTAAGAAATTAAAACCAAAACGGTAAAAGGAATCCTTATGGGTGACTCTGTCTTTCCATTTGCTTTTGCACCCGACAAAAGGAAAGGGGTGTTTATAAGTTTGGCCGCTATTGTGTGTCTGTCGGTTCCACCGTAGCTCTAAGACGGATGGACCGAAAAGCTGGATTTCTTGCGTTGCAAATTTTATCTAAATCGGTTCAGAAGTTAACAAGATATAGGGGCCGAAAGCGAGATGAATAGTTTAACATACACAAGTTTATTAACAAATGTAAGGAAATGATGTGTAGAATACAAAACTGAAAGTTTCATAGAAATAGCTTGAGCCATTTGCAAAATATGATGGGTGAAAGTGGGTTTGTACACCGGTAAATCACTATTATTAGTGCCTATAATTTTCCAAAAATGAAAAATCGATTTCGAATCGATTTGTATTACCTCGATTCTTATTCCTTGTAATGAAATTTTAAAATTATTTTAAATTCAGTTATTTTATGAAATGGGTTTAAATTATTTCTATTTTAAACTGTCTAGTCCAAGCTCGTTCATATTCTTTGATAATTATCAAAGAATATGAATAAATGAAATAAAATGATTGATGGCAAGTATCAAAACGACGACCTTTAGATTGAAAGTCGGAGGCACATGACACTCGGCCAAAAAGCTAAAAAGCTAAGAATAACAGTGCATACTGCAAAGTTTACGAATACAGAACACAGAGCAAACATTACAAATATGGAACTCAAACATATTAAAAACATGAGAGAGATATTCGCTCCGAAGATACGCAGAATTGGAGTGACTTCGCGCTATAACGAGCAGACTGCTTGCCTTTTGAATAAGCAATGGCTCTGAACCTGACCCGTTTGCGTTCAGCCTCCGCATAACTCGGATATTTCTAAAGAGTTTAACCGTTGAAAATACTACTGCAGCTTTTATAGCTGGAAACTTGGGAAGTATCTAGTAATAAATGAATAATGTTCGACGCTACACAACACCATCCAGCCATAAAGTAAGCATAGCTTGATGTGGTAATTGGTGGTAGGCTACATGATGTCTGGTTGAAAACTATGATATCTACATATTTTTTGAAATACATGTACATACACTGTACGTACATATCATGCTTATGCATTTCTTTGTCGCTTTGGTGTTTTGTTATACTGTCATGGCAATGTAAATATGAAATAAATAAATAAATATCATACATCGAAAAATAGATAGATAGATAGAAAATACTTTATTGCACACATTAAAACTGAACAATAACAAGAAACACTGGAAAACAAAGTGACAATTGTTGAAAAAATACCCAGACCCAAGTCAAATCCAAGGAGCCACGGAGGTCTTTAAATGTATCGTCCCTTAGCACAAGCAGCCTCAACATTCAAGTGACAAAATGTTGCCCCTTCTTTCTTGCCCATGGATGCAGTGAAAATCTGCTAAGGGATACCTCCGTAAGATGGGCGCAGCGTCTTCCGCGCCTTAAACACCATACCGCTCGCCAACCCGCCTACCAAGCATGGCGAGTATGACAAACACCTCAAATGTGAGGTAGGCAATTTCTAGCAGTGGACGTGCTACGGCTGCAATGATGAATTTATTGCTTTCTCACTTACGCCAAAACACAATTTTTATATAAAATTAATAAAAAAATTGTCCTACAACCAAACTACCTCTTTCGTTTTAGGGTCCCACAAGTCCTATAAAAATACCTTGTTCTACTTCGCGATATGACGGAAACAATGCTGCGTTTTATTTTCACAACAGGTCCAGAATAAAATATTCCTGTTGTCACCGGGGACAGGAATGAGATGAGGTATTTTCAGAAGGAACCTCCTCCTGTAATTGAAATTTCCTTATGGTTTTTGCTTTCAGGGGAATGTTGAATCTTTAATTATTTATGGCGGATCAGGCAGAGGCGATGTCTTAACACTGAGCCATAGTAGAAAGGTAGATTAAGCTAAATCTGTACAAGTCACCCAATCAAGAACTTTGAACTGTTGTAGAAAGCGTAATCTATTCGTTCAGAAATGCAGGATTTTATTGCGTCAAATTCTTCATTTATAGTATCCAGTAACACAGATTTACAAAGGGACATGTCCCAATACATTTATTTATTATTGCCATCATCATCATCATCTCAGCCGTAAAAAGACAATTGCTGGACAACAGGCCTCCCTCATGATTCTGCAAGTACTGGTCATGACGGGTTTTTGCTATACTCACTACGCTTGGCAGGTGGTATGTTGATACACGGAGAGACGCTGCTACCCATCCTTTGATTATTATAATTTTGGGAAAACTAACCTTGAAAAAACAATGAATGCATACATATTCACTTTCACATTTATATTATATAAAAACAGTAAAGCTGGCATGACATCATTTAATAAATATCATACGGCTTTCACCTTTCATCTTGCTGACGTTTCGTAGACCATTTAGAGGCCTTTCTTCATAAGCACCGTTCGTGGCCGCCTCCGAAACGTCAGCAAGATGATAATAAGTTAGGTACGTAGTGAAAGCCGTATATTTATTAAAGTTAAACTGGCAACTTACGAGTATAATTTTTTATTAGTTTGCATAAAGCTTTCCGCGTGAAACTAAAACAACAATTCAATAGTGAGGTTATAAAAGTTTATTTCGTGAAATAGCGATACAATAAAGCAGACGTAAGTGGAAATAATCGTAGCTGCATAGCATTACCCATGTCAGGTCGTGACGTCAGTCAGCTGGGTTCAATAGCGCTGAGTTACCGTACCATGAGCTGCATATAAGATCGGAACACTAGCAAACAAAATCAAAGGAAATTACTAACTAGCAAAAAAAATCAAAGGAAATTCTCAGCTTGGTAACTAACATGTACTTCTGCTTTTATGATTCTTTATGTTTGCTTTTACACACAGTTCTGTCAGTGTGATGTATCATAAATAGCGTTAACTAAATCGTTTTTCTCTATCAATGTAAGTTTTCCAATGTTTGCCATTTTCCTTTTGGTCACTTGCTATGTAATTTGGTATGAGTCCGCCCCTCCGCCCCCGGGGCTGACCATACAAGTCATAGAAGGAAACGTGGAAGGAAGAATAGAAAGGGATGACCTAGGATTAGTTACCAGGCAAAGAAGAAAACTGCTCTCATGTCGTACAAGGTCAAAAAGGCTGCCCTGAAGATAAATAAATGGAGAAGTACACATTAGTTGGACCCACAAGAGTGAAACATATAAGAAACAGAGAAGGCTAACAAACACATTACCCTCCTTTACGTCGTGCAGTCGGGTAAAAATACACATGTAATAAATCCAGATATATTACATTCTAACGTCATTTCTATTAATTAACTTTCAGCTAGATTGCACCAGCCGCGGTCGCCCGAAGACTGAGTCTTCCTGCGACCACGGCACATATATACCCGCTTTGAGTTCATAATGTATTTGTGATAGCTCTGTGAATCCTTGGTAGGGTATTATCTGTCCCACCGCATTAGAAATCAAATTCAGTGCCTGCCGCAATGTGGTTTGATATTGTTTCAATGGTTTCAAATAACAGTTTACCTGTCTGTATTCGTATGAACTGAGATATCAACTGACAGGTATTTATGAGATTCCAAGGTATACCGTGATTCATCGGAAGGAATATTAAACATGGTAGCATTTTGTGTTATTTTTCTTGAAGATTTTTTTGTAGCTGATGCAAGAACTGGTACCTCAACATCACAACGAACAGAACACAATTCACGCTGTTCCTTCTTGTTCCGTGTTTGTTCCTTCAGGTTGTGCAAACTGTCAAAAAGTACAGAAGAAGACGTAAACTACCCCATGTATGTGTACGTATGTACTACCCCAGTGTATTACACGTTCTTGTTTTGATGCCAAGCACGCCGAACGTACATGGCTTTCTTTACCAGGCCGTGTTGTTCTAGTAAACTCAGCATAAATGCGCTGTGACGCTCATCGACCCTTATTTTGTTGACCGTTTTCGATGGTGATAAGTACATCATAAAGACCATACTAATCTGATCCGGAAAATCTTATCTTTTTTACCGGCCCTCCGAAACTGCCACAAAAGTCAACACCTCGGCGTCTTACCTGAAGATGCCTCGCGGAGAGGCAAAACACGTGTCGTCGTGTGGGTTTGGGTATGCATATTGCACTGACAACCTAGTTCTCCCTGCATGTGCATAATTAGCGGGCGGGAGGGCGGTGCTCATGCACCTCAGCATTAGCGTAATTAAAACTAGATATTTTCATTGCATTTTAGTGTCATAGATTTCCGCAAAGTAACGCCTGATTCCATTAATTAGACTAAAAAAAGCCAAAAACCACATTCTTATTTTTGATTTAAAACACACGGATCGCATGGTGGTGTGGTGACCTATTCTGCCTGCTTTGTGAGCACAGATAATTCAAAGCCTAGATGTAAACTAATGCCAATTTCAAGTATAATAATCTTTAGAAAAGTCAAATTAGAGGGTACAGATAACAAAATGAAGAATGAATTTAGAACTTAAAAATTTGAATGATTTAGTAAGGTTAATTTCATCAGTAACAATAAAATAATTAATTTTCTAAACTTATAAAGTTGAAATGTCAATGTCACACACGATCAAATGTCAGAAATATTCAGAATTCCTTTTATAAATTTCAAATGCCTAACGCGTTCTATGCAATGGTTCCGAAAATATGTTATCAGACAAAATGTGATTTCGATCATATAACTATTTTGGGCAGTCTATAGCTTATAGATGATTGAGGTATTTTTTTATCATGATAAGCTTTAAATTGATAACATTCTTTGCCATCCCCATTTCGGACTAGTAATGGGCAAGTACAATTTAGGCATGGCTTCAAAGCACGTTTTCGGCACCTTGGCCTTGGAATTACATTGTATTGTACTTTACGTTCGTGAAGCTGACACTTAGCCCGACTATGTTATTTGGGTTAGTCACGAATCAGTGGAAATACTATAAATAGTGAAACCTGCTGGAGAAATTTATAAGAATATTGAATTTAACTAAGCTGATGGCCTAAAGACGGCAGTTGTGAACGCAGAAACAACAAAGACGCAGAGGTAGTTGACCAATATCAAACAATACCACCGCTCCTTAGACATGTTGCCTCCTTGATCGCCGGACAGAAAATGATGTCTTTTACAATGAAAATATGAATGAATGAATGAATGAATATAACTTTATTGTACACCAAAACTTAAATTAAATACATTACGAAAACTTAAAATAAACACAAATGCACAATGGGCGGCCTTATCGCTAAGAGCGATCTCTTCCAGGCAACCTTTGCATGGACAGGAAAGATAATAAATATTTTCATTGCATTTTATTGTCATGGATTTCCGCAAAGTAACGCCTTATTCCATTAATTTTATTATACTAAAGTATATAATTGGAATGTTATTTATACCTATAATTCTTTAATTTGTCAACAAAAAAACCCAACCACAATGTGATAAATTGTATTGCTTTAAACTACTTAATGAAATTAAGACTTATATGGTTTTCTTATGGATCCCACTGTCAGAATTGGACAAAATTAAAATGGGACCCCGTCAGATGCACTCTTTCAAATAAAAAAAAATAATTTTGAAAATCGGTCCACAATTGACGGAGAAATCGGTGAACATACATACAAATATACAGCTGAATAAAGAACCTTCTCCTTTTTTGAAGTCAGTTAAAATTATTGGAAGAGAGCAGGGGCAACATTCTACTGCCGCACCTTATCTCAGCCTCGGCAATAATTATAATAGATTTGACATCTCTTATGATTAAGGAAGGCGTTAATCCGTGATGACTACAAATAGTGCACGATGAAGAACCAGTGGTGAAAAACAATACGCAGAATTTTTTTATTTTTTTTATTGAACCAAAGATCTTTTGTTGACACAAAACATTTTTTACTTCGGAAGAACACAACAATAAAAAATACAACAAATAATTTGCGCTACAAAAAAGTTCATTTTATTTAGAAATAGAGTTCCTTTAATATACGTGACCTTCCAATATCGATTGTCTACGTTTGGCAGGATCTCAAGTTGCTGGCTACAATTAAAAATCAATCTTGAGTACACATACTTACGGTCGAATATAGCCTGACATAGTCTATGTTTATTGCGGTTCCTTTAAAAGCTTGGAAGAAGATTGAGACGTAATCTGGCTTTGAAAATCCTTATTACGTTTTAGCTTATAGTCATTTTAACTCCAGTGCGGAGAAGCATTTTTTGCAGTTACTTTTGACCGACCGAGGTGGACTCAGTTGAGGATTTTATGATATATGTATAAATTTAAATAAAAGTTTATTAGATTGTATTAGTATTTGTAATTGAATTTATTTATTTTTTTGTATTTATTAGTTATTATTTATTTATATATTTATGTTTATTTTATATTCATTGACTTATTTATTATTTATTTATTAATTTGAGCCACCAATAAAAGATACATAAAAAATTTACAAAAGTAAAAACAATAAAAATCATCAAGACAGTTTTCTCCTAATTATAGGCAGCTCCATCTAGGTGTGTATGTAGGAATGTATGTTGCGTGTGTTAATTATGTGTTCAATATTTGTATTTAATTTAACAAAACGGTTTAAAACAATATTTTTTAACATAGTATTAATTGCATACTTATTTAAGACATCCAAATGTAAATTGTTATGATTAAATAAAATTACTTCCAAAAAGCAGGAGAGCCTTAAGACGTCTGTACTTTTTTGATCTTTGTTACCTCAGAACTCCTTTGTTTATAAACCGATTTGTAAAAAAAAGATACACTATCAATAAGGTATTTTTTTTTCAAAATTCGATTCATGATGGAATCTACGAGGAACTAAATAATTGTAATAAATTGTAAATTGTAGAGTCAAGGCAATAGTTCAATAGTTTGCTTGGTTTTACACCCAGTTCTGATGCCGCGATTATCCATGATAAATCGCGGGAAATATCCAAATGAAGCCGTGGGGCGCCGGCAGTAGAATGTTGCCCCTCCTCTCATGCCCGTGGATGCAGTAAGAGCCTGCTAAGGAATACTTCCGAAAGATGGGCAGCAGCGTCTTTCCATATATCAACATCCCATACTGCGCTCGCCAACCCGCCTGCCAAGCGTGGTGAGTATGGCAACTACCCCTCATGAGGGAGGCCTTTGTTCATTAGTGGACGTTTTATGGCTGAAATGATGATCCAAATGTAAGAAGCGTACATCAGTCTGGGTATCAGCAACAAGTTATTAATTTTATCATTTATCTCGTTTTTTTTTGTTGAAGAATATTATGATATGTATGACTTAAGTGATGTAATGTTTATGTATTAAAGATTTGAAGTTAATTGTTACTAAGTGAAGTCACAGAACATCAACGCACATTGAACTCTACAATTCTTTACAGAATTAAAATAAAATATGCTTTTTAGATTTATTTATCAATATTAATAGTGGTGCCGTGGGGTTCCGGCGGTAGAATGTTGCCCCTCTTCTCTTGCCGTGGATACAGTAAGAGCCTGCTAAGGGATACCTCCGAAAGATGGGCAGCAGCGTCTTTCAGGCCTATTAAAATTCGACGAGCGAAAAGGATGGTAATTTAGCTATTCTTATTTGAAAGGTCAAAAGGGTTTGAAGTGGCAGGGCAAATGGCATCCCTTAGTAGTGAACAATGCAAGCCTAAGGGCTTGCATTGTTCAAAAGGTCAAAAGGTCTTAACTGACCGAAATGGGTCTAAACTCGATAAGTCGAATTCAGACCCATTTCGGTCAGTAAATACCTTTTGACCCTCTCATTATTTGAATCTAATGATAAATTTTCAAATGTGCTTTTGTATATTTCAATTTGCAACCAAAAGCTTTTTTAGCCGTGGGGTGCTGGCAGAGAATGTTGCTTATCCTTTCTTGTCCGTGGATGCAGTAAGAATCTGCTAAGGGATACCTCTGGAAGATGGGCAGCAGCGTCTTTTCGTGTATATCCATACTGTTCTTGCCAACCCGCCTGTGCCTGCCAAATGTGGTGAGTATAGAAAATAACCCTCATTATCTATACTTGGCGACTCATGAGGAAGGCAGTGGACATTCTACGGCTGGGATAATGATGATGATGATGACCAACCAAGAGGCAAAATTAAATGGTAATACTGCTTTGGATTGAAAAGCAAGGATACATTTAAATAGAATATTTACACATTTTTATACAAGTATACTCTATTACTCTGCCATGGGGTGCCGGCACCAGAATGTTACCCCTCCTCTCATACCAGTGGATGCAGTAAGAGCCTGCTGAGGGATACCCCCGGATGATGGGTAGCAGCGTCATTCCGTGTATCAACATTCCGTACTGCGCTCGCCAACCCGCCTGCCAAGCGTGGTGTGTATGGCAACTACCCCTCATGGAGAGCCATAGAGGGAGGCCTGTGTTCAGTAGTGGACATATCACGGCTAAAATGATGATGATACTCAATTATACCTTGTCATTTTTCATTTGAGACCAAAGTCGTCAAACCCTAAGCTACTAAGCAGCTGTCCACTATGGATTAATATTATTAATAAATTCAAAAAATATCAAGCGCAATCTTTGCAATATAGCTTATTATAATATATCAGAATACCTAGAGGACAAAACCCCTTGGGACGGAAACTGCTCCAACTCCATCAAACGTAACATAAGACAAAGGAATTTCTATACTAGAGATAAACTAGACCTTGAGACAGACATGGGCTACTTTTCGTTGCGTAAATCACTTACTCTCTCTCCCATCTTATTAGGGGCGAAGCCCCCTAATATGCATAGCGCTGTCTGTCTGTCTGTCTGTCCGTCTGTCTGTGTATTTGACGATTACAACCGAACGCGTTGACAGATTTACATAATTGGTGACCCTAGGTCACAAAGAGCGGAGTTATTGTGACCTCAAAATGTCACCAAACAAAATAAAAGTCTTTAAATGGCCGAAAACGTCAAAAAACCCAAAAATGCCATTTTTGACCTTTGGTGACTTATGAGGCCTTCGCCCCCTTTTCTGGTGCCCCCGTACCAATGCTTGTGTGACATAAACGTAGTAGCTAGTACATTATAAAATATGTAGCCGCACTCCCGTACCCGTGGGAATACGTAAATAAAACCCAGCCCATTACTTTCTTTGTACTTTCTTTGTTACTCAGAGATAATCTAGCATTCTAATAGTAAAAGAGTTTTGAAAATCGGTCCAGTAGTTTCGGAGCCTATTCAATGCATACAGACAAACCAACAAACATACCAACAAACGATCAAATCTTTCCTCTTTATATGAGTGTAGGTGCAGATGGTGGAGACAACTTCTGGACACTACTCATATCACCATCATAGTCCCAAACATAGCAAACCTTCTACTATGGAAATCAGATTGATAGATTATCCTGATGATACAGGCAGCATTTTATTGGTTTTCTCGAAGTCTAGCCGACTGATACGCAGGAGGTACCGGGTTCAATGTTTGTTATTGTTCTGCAGATTGACTCCCGGCTCTAGGTATTTTGAAAACAAAGTCTTCTGTTAACTTTGTTATGTGTTTTATCAATTTAAATGTTTTGTTGTTATTTTGTAATTGACACTTCTATGTGGCTTTGGTCATTAATTACCAAACTAATAAAAATAGCTTTTTTTAACCGACTTTTTGCTTGATATGGTAAAATCTTAGGCCGCTACACAAGCTTTTATTAGTGCATAGCTAAAGTACCAAATATGTATTTGCACTGGCTATAAATTTGGTTCCTCATAACCGTAAGATAATCAATGAAGACACTTCTCTCATAGAAAAGGCATTAATTCTAATACAACGCCAATCCTAAAGTTCTTGTTACAAGTTTAATAAGAAAAGCGTACAATACACATTTCCAGGGTTTGTTGGTGATGTATTATTTAGCGTGCTACCGCAAGCTGGCTGGGGTTTTGTGCGCATGTGTAAAACGTTTAGTAGTGATGTGGTAAAACTGACTTCTAACATCGCATTTGTGTCGATAGAAATTAAATTTTGTCTACTTTGTTTTCAGAACGAATGACGATGAGGTTTAATTTGTTTCGGTCTCGTTGAGGTTCGGACTTTCACGTCGTCATATACATAGGTACCTTGGTACCCTTGGTAGCGACATAAAGCTGTTGTAATTCTTTAACTCGGTCGAAGTCTCGAAAAGTATGTCTCTCGCGAAGTTCTAAAGTAAAGAACAATGGTTATGATACAGCAATATAAAATTTACAATCTTCACCTGTTGAGCTGACAGTACTTGGCTAAATTCCGTACAAATAAATTGTGACCTTAGCTTTACTCGGCTGAAAAATCTTGTGCATACGATTTATCGGCTAAGTTTGATAATGATAATATTAGCGCATTTGGGTACAGACTTTTTGAATTGTTAAGTTTGTCAGTTTTTATCATATGTATGTGATATTAATATTGCCTCTATGTTTGTTTGTCATTATTATTGTAAGTAGCTATTTTTGTTCTACTGCTAGGCAAAGCCCACCTTATGTACGTTCCTTCAATTTTACATCCGATTGTTACATAAAGTTTTAATAATTAGTTTCAGATACTATTGACATCGGTTAAACCTACAGTCATCGACATCGATATAACCTACCAACTCATCCCTACCGTTTCACCCTGCCAGTCAGCGGCGAGGTACCGCCGGCCGCGCCCGTCACTATCCCGATGCATTTGTCCTAACTGTGCTGTGTTGCATCGGTGCTCTTGGATTCTAACACATGTGGCCAACGGGTGTAAGATTCAGTATCGCGTGGCACAAGCCAGGGTAGTTTGTTATTGCAGCTTTTCGTCCGCCGAAATGATACGGTAAGTTTTCTTTGCTGTGTTTTTCTTTCTAACTTAACCTGTATTTCTTGTCTCGAAATTATACAACGTTAAAGGATATTATTAGTCCTCCTTAGCACAGGATCAGGAAAAATAAAAGGGGGATAGTCTGGCCTTTGTCCTGTAGCCGGAAAAAACGGCGTGATATAATAATAATAATAATAAAGATATGTCGTATTTTTGGTATTTGGAAGATCTTACTATGAATTTAACTATCATTTCAGCCGTAAAACGGCCACTTCTGGACACAAGCCTTCCTCATGGACCTCCATGAGGGGTATTTGCCATACTTACTACGTTTGCAGGCGGGTTGGTGAACGCAGTACGGGATGTTGATACACGGAAAGACGCTGCTGCCGGAGGTATCCCTTAGCAGGCTCTTACCGCATCCACGGGCATGAGAGGAGGGGTAACATTCTATGTATGTATTGTACATAGTAAGATCTCCCAAATACCCAAGTAACTATCAAAACTTTACATGTCCTATTTTCAGGACTACGATAACAACGACTGTGCCATATGCATTATTTTAGGTTAAAATGTTATTTTCGAGATATTTTAAAAAAATGTGTGTATCTACGTGTTTCGTATGTAGATATTTCTTATCTCTTCTATACAGGGAAAATATAAGACTTTATTTTGTCATTATTTTGGGGACTTTCATAACCGCTTTTGCGTCTATTTTAGACGATTCAGGTTATGCCTGTGGGTTGGGCGTTGATTTTTTTTTTAAACACTAATTAATGCTATCACTGACCTAACTTTATAAACATAAACGTGTTAATTCTCAGTCAATATTTTTAACGCCTTTAAAATGGTCACATAGGAATGGATTTCTAAAACTATAAAACTGGAACTGCAAACGTTTTTCATGCATTCCTTTTAGTACATTTTGTGACCAGATTTCCCATTTCCCATTTTCATCCACCTGTATCCTATCCTATACCAAAATATGTAATCCAGAAATTTCTACGCATTCCGCTTGTGATTCCATGTTGCCTGGAAACAATTGCTTGAGACTACTACGTATTAGGGAACATAAATACGTATATTGCTTCGTATTTACATACATATGTACCCTTTGAAATCAAAAGAGACGGGTTGGCGAGTGCAGTACGAGATCTTACGGAGATTCTTGCAACATTCTACGGCCGGCAGAATAAACGTGTCCCATGCATCCTTCTTAGTAAACATTGCGACCAGATTTCCCATTTCCACCTCCATAGCAAAATAATGTAAGGCAGAAATCTCTTCTCATTGTGTTTGTGATTCCATGTTGCCTGGAAACAAGTGCTTGAGACAGAAACTCTACGTATTTATGTTCCCTTTCAAACGGGAACAATAGAGATGTCTGTTGTAGAAGCGGCGAGCTCATAATCTTAAATCCGTTCTTTCATCTTAGATTCTGTAACGTGGACAAAAGTGACGTGTTCTACGATAAAGTGAATAAGGTTGCCGTGGGATGCCGGCCGTAAAATGTTGCCTCTCCTCTCATGCCCGTGGATGCAGTAAGAATCTGCCAAACGATACCGCCACAAGACATCTTCTAATTGAAGATCAAGAGAGGGTTGTTGCCATACTCGCCACGCTTGGCAGGTGGGTTGCCGAATGCAGTACGAGATGCTGCTGCCTTTCTTTCGGAGTATCTTACGGAAGACTTTGTTTTATAATATGTTAGATAAGGATTTAACGACATTTCATATTTGCGTAGACTAAGTAAAACATATATGTCTAATATGTTGATGGGATGAGATGATTACAACAATGTAACCTTATAATTAGCAGTTTACTTACCTAATCATTTAAGAAGTCACCGTACCACTCATTAAGCACTTTACATGAAAGGCGAGATTTCAGAAAAAAATTACATTTGTTTTGTCAACTGAATAAAAAAAACTAAGTTAAGGCATGACGCCCTTCTGCCGTTTAATTTTAGAAACACACGGTGTAATTTATAACTATGAATGCGTTTGCGACAACATATATCAGAATAAAAATAGAGAATAATTTAAAAATCGTAAAATATTTAAAATAACATAACCTACTCAAGAAATCGACAATAGAGTTCGTTTGACTTAACCGCAAATTGAGGAATAGAATAATAGTAGATTTTGTAAAGTTTATTTAGGTTAAGTTAAAAAAATATATTTATTTAATTTGCGCATTAACACAATAAATAACGATGAAACATCACATAAATAAATGGAATTCTAATTAATAACACATTAAATTTCACAATTTAATAAGTTACAAATCAATCTACATCAATCTAGATTTGATATAATTAAAACCAATGTTTCAAAGCACTTTGATTTGATGGCTTTATTACGGCGTTTGAGAAAAAATACATCTTCTGCCAGCTTGTGGCGGCGGCAATTTTGAAATTGAGTAATTAAATAATTGCAAACAATTGTGCATATTGTACTGTCATGAAAACTTAAGACGTATGCAATATGTTAGCTCCATCGGTTGTCATTTAGATGACTGTGATAACTTGCAATATTTGACCTGAACATACAAGAAAATTAACAAACCTTCCATAAAAACTAATAAAAAATAGAAATACCTACAAACATTTCAGTGTTTATAATAAACATGACGTGTTGAACTTTATTAAAATATGGGATTATCGGGTATTTATCGCGTAATTACCTTTATTTTTTTAATTTAAATAACAATTTAGGGTAATAAGGTATTATGATAGGTACCCCAAATTATTGTTTTATTATCATTTTTTGTAGCGTTATCTCGCCGTTGTTATTTTAATGTCCATGTATAACATGTCAGCTTTCTAGGACTAATAGTCATTTCGCAAAGCCGGTGACGGACGGACATACAGACAGACAAAGCAAAACTAAATAAGGGTTTCTTGTTTTACTACGAAACCCCAAATAACTGCATTCAAATCTATCCAGTCGTTCAAGAGCTTACTATATTATAGTAAGATAAGTAAGGGAGTAAAATATAATACATGTAAGATAGATGAACTTTTTTTTACTGATTTTTCCATCGTTTCCCATCTTTGAATAAGTATTTTAAAATCATTTAGGAGTTGCGAAGACAATTTTTCGATTTAGGGTTCCGTTTGCGAAATATTAAAATTTTAACAGTGTGAATGTGTAAGGTACCCTCTTAAATCTAAACTTTAGCTACAGCTTCTTATACCCGATAATCCCATATTTTAATAATGTGTTGTGATCGCGAAAGTGTTGACCTTTAATATAATAGGTACCTTAAAGTCCGCGTATCTGCGTCCACTCAACAGATCCACTGTCTTCAAAGAATACACAACAAATAATAACTAAAAAGCGCGTTAATACGATAACTGAGAGTTGAAATAATTATGTAAATAAAAAAAATAATAAAAATTAAATAAACAAATAATAATTAAATAATAAGTAATAATTAAATTAATTATTATCTATATCTCATTTTAAGCGAACTATTATTGTGTTCTTATGAGAAATAAAAGTTCTTAAACCTCATGTACACTCATTTACTCGTATAACAAAAATTTATTACGACGTTATCTTGCTACTCACAAAAAACCGGCATGCGGCTTTATTGAAGTAGAATCGTTTAGTTAGTTCAAACTGGCTTCGCAAGTTTAAATCAAGCGAGTAGATATGTGAAAATACAAGGTGTTTATAACATTTCTGCTAACCCAAACAGATTCGGAAATAAAAATAAAATATTTTTTTTGAATTTTTTTATTTTCATTTTATACGTCTGAGACATCTGGGTAAAACATCTGGGTGTTGACAGCCCGAGAATAAATTGCAAATAAAGCAGGTTTGAGGGTTGGATCCGGCCGTGAGTATCTTACCCAGGGCCGGATCCAACCCTCAGAGGTCACCAATAGGAAATGTGCAACCATATACTACTAAATCTTGGCACGCATGCATTGCAAGCGAAAATTATTACTTTTGGCTGCGTATGTGAAGTGCCAGGCGTTGCAATTTATGCAATATCTGCAGTCACACTTAACTAATTATTATCTTGCTGACGTTTCGTAGACCATTTAGAGGCCCTTCTTCATGAGCACCGTTCGTGGCCGACTCCGAGGGCCGCGAGACGAGAACTGACAAGTTCGCGGCCCTCGAAGTCGGCCACGAACGGTGCTCATGAAGAAGGGCCTCTAAATGGTCTACGAAACGTCAGCAAGATAATAATTAGTTAAGTACGTGATGTAAGCCGTATTATATTTATTAAACACTTAACTAAATTTGTTGAGAAAAAACTAGCCAAGGTCGAGTAAGGCCAAAGTACGAAATGTGTTGTGTTATTTTTACAGATTTTTAAAGCTGTAGCTAAAGTTTGTATTTAAGAGGGTACCTAACACATTCACACTGTGAAAACTTTAAAGGCCGCTCTACATTCTCACGAGAATCTCGCGAGAAACATGCGAGAAACGTGAATGTGGAAGCGATGAGAAGAATACGCGAATCGCTTCCACATTCACGTTTCTCGCATGTTTCTCGCGTTCTCGCGAGATTCTCGTGAGAATGTAGAGCGGCCTTAATATTTCGCAAACGGAACCCTAAATCGAAAAATTGTCTTAGCAACTCCTAAATGATTTTAAAATATGTACATATTCAAAGATACTCCACACGATTGGAAAATCAATAAAAAAAAATCATCTATCTTATCTGTATAATATTTTACTCCCTTACTTATCTTACTATAATATAGTAAGCTCTTAAACGAGTGGGCAGATTTTAATGCAGTTATTTGGGTGTTTCGTAGTAAAACAAGAAACCCTTATTTAGTTTTGCTTTGTCTGTCTGTATGTCCGTCCGTCACCGGCTTTGCGAAATGACTATTAGTCCTAGAAAGCTGACATATTTTACATTTTTTTTTTTATGTTAGATAGGTTAGCTCTTGATTTCATCCTTGCTATCGCAAGAAAGAGATCGAATAAATAAAAATAACATGAACATTAAAATAACAACGGCGAGATAACGCTAAAAAAAATGCTAAAAAAATTATAATTTGGGGTATCATAATACCTATCCACTCCTATCTACTAATCCTTATATTCAGCGAGTCTGTGGTTCCAGTATACAAAGAAGGCTTACAATGCTCTGCGGGTCCAATTCAACAACGCATTCAGGGCACTGTTGCGGCTCCCCCGTTTCTGTAGCGCATCCGGAATGCTGGCCGAGGCGCGCGTCGACTCCTTCGACGCCATTTGGCGCAAAAAGACAGCTTCCCTTCTACGCACAGTACGCGGGAGCTCCAACAGTATCCTGAACGTTATTTCAGAAAAATTTAATTGTCCTTTGATGTGGGAGCTCACTCAGAGAACCAAATCTGTTTTAGTTATTAAGTACTAACCTAATTTAAGTCTGATACTAACCACATGGACCCTGTTGTCTTAATAAATGAATTAAATTATTATTATTATTATTAATACCATAATACCCCAAATTATATTTTTTAAGCTTTTTTTTGGAGCGTTAGCTCGGCGTTATTATTTTTTATTCATGAAAAATATGTCAGCTTTCTAGGACTAATAGTCTTTTCGCAAAGCCAGTGACAGACGGACATACAGACAGAGAAAGCAAAACTAATTCATGTGACTTATTTTATTAATTTGTGATTTCAATACATATGGAGGTATGTACTTATTCTCTATAAAAATTTGACATGTAAATTGGTTTTATCAATAAATTATATTTATGTATTTCTAATTAAGGGTTTCTTGTTTTACTACGAAACCCCAAAAAACTGCATTCAAATCTGTCCACTCGTTTAAGAGCTACGGTGCCACAGACAGATAAATAACCTAAATACATAGCGGTTAAATTTAAAATTTTTGTCGGGGATTAAAAATATAAATGGAATCACGTCTGAAAATAAGTAGATTTTTCGTGAAACCACAGATACTATAAAACTAATAGTAAAACTTTGATTTTAGCGATGGAAAGGTTTTAACTTAAACTAAAATTGTAACGTATATAACTAGCTTTTGCCCGCGACTTCGTCCGCGTGGAAGTCATAAAACGTAAAATCCCCTTTTTCACGCAGAGAAAATATAGATCCCATTTATTTCCTATCCCGTGGGAATTTCGAAAAATCCTTTCTTAGTGCACCTCTAGGATACTCAAGGTAATGTGTGCCAAATTTCTAGTCTTTAGGTCCAGTGGTTTAGGCTGTGCGTTGATATATCAGTCAGTCATTCAGTGAGTCAGTCAGGACTTTGAATTTTATATATATAGATAAGTTACAGTTTTATTACTAAGCCGTGTACGTACGAACATATAAAAATATGTGGGTTAGAACTGCAAAACACCTTGTTCGCACGTACGCACCACCTGACGAACATCAAACACTGTCGTCAAAATTTGGTTGGTTCTGTGCATGTTTACTTACTTCTATGCTAAAAATATCAATTTATATTCAATATAGGTTGTCTGGCTTAAATTAGTTAAATATTACAAACCATAGTTTTTTCGCAAATTTTCGCGATCACAATTAATTATAGTATAATAACATAAAGACGGGAATTTATCGCGACCTTTGATTATTCCCGACGTTTCGACTGTATTTGAACAATCGTGGTCCCGGGTTAATTGTTGAAACACAGTCGAAACGTCGGGAATAATCATAGGTATTACGCGATAAATTCCCTTGTTATATTATAATTACAAACCCTGTTATAAAGCTTACGTCTCTTCATCATCATCATTTCAGCCGTAGGACGTCCACTGCTGGACATAGGCCTCCCTCATGGATATCCAGTTATTGCGGTTGGAAGCGATCTGCATCCACCGTCGACCTGCGGTCTTCACCAGGTCATCATCCCATCTCTTCATTTAGTCTCTTAATTTATTTTAATTGTGTTTGTAGATTTCTTGTTTTTTCTATTATACTTTATCCTTTAGGTTTCTTTCTGTGAATGTTATTATTATGCGTAAATGTTTTTTCTATCCATAGAATGGGGGCCTGGTGGCTAGTACTAACAGCCAGTCCCTCAAAATAAATACAAATATTTTTGTACACTTTTAATGTATATATTTGACGACCTCTGTTGCGCAGCGGGCGAAAGTCCACCTCGGCGATGCAAGAGGTTGGTGGCTCGATTCCCGCCTCAGGACAAATGTCTGTACGATCTTCAAATATTTGTTCAGGGTGTTCTGGGTGTTTTTCTATATTATATAAAAAAAATATCTATCTACGTAGTATATTGTATTAAGTAGTAGCAGTAGTCATCTAGTACCTATAACACAAGCTCTGCTTAGCTTGGGGCTAGATGATGCTGTGTGATTTGTCCAGCATTATTTATTATTTTATTTATTTATTTGTTCAGGATGTTCTGGACGTTTTCCTATATATAATAAAAATATCTTTCTTTGTAGTATAGTTCATTTACTATTAGCTTACCTTGGGGCTAGATGATGCTGTGTCCAGCATATTTAATTACTATAATTTAACTGTTTACAATATAAACAGTAAAATAACCTTAACCTTCTAACCTTCTTGCGATAAAATATATAACTCAATTATTCTTGTTATGTCCATTCATGCTACATTTTCCCTGAGTACATTATGCTACATTTAATCCCCGTATTCCCACGGGAACGGGACTAGGCGGGTGAAACCGCGGAGTGCGGCTAGTTTGTAAATAAAATAAATACCTTTGAACTTTAACCACACCACGTCGACGAATGAATGAATGGATGAATATATCTTTATTGTACACCAAAACTAAAATTAAATACAATATCAAAACTTAAAATAAATATAAATGCACAATGGGCGGCCTTATCGCTAAGAGCTATCTCTTCCAGACAACCTTTGGATGGACAGGAAAGAGTCAACAATGTAATGACGGTGGCGTACTTAAAGGTCACTAAGAAGGAGAGATTTAAAGAGAGATGTTATAAAAATATATATAGATATAAGGTTGTCTGGAAGAAATCGCTTCTAAGCGATAAGACCGCCCATTGTACCAAATGTTTATTGTAAGTTTTTTTTTTTTCTGTAATTTCTTAAGGTGTGCAATAAAGTATTTTGTATTGTATTGTATAAGTACATAATATATTATTATTATTATGAGCCATTTGGGTCCCACTGCTGGGCAAAGGCCTCCCCCAATTCCCTCCATACATCCCGATCCTGAGCTGCTTCCCTCCAGTCAACGATGTACTGATCGAGTTCGTCCCGCCATCTGCGCTTCGGTCTGCCACGTCGCCTTCTCGCCGCGTCAGGCCGCCACTCCGTGACTATCTTTGCCCACAGCTCACTCGGCATGCGGCAGATGTGGCCAGCCCAGTCCCACTTCAGCTTAGCAGCTTTCAGAGCTACTTCCGCGATTCCAGTCCTGGAGCGCAGTTCGGTGTTTCTGATCCTGTCCGTGCGCTTGACACCCAGGATGCTGCGCTCCATCGCTCGCTGACAAACTTGGAGCTTGGACTTAATATATATTGTATATAAATAAAGTAATACATACTACTATTACGAAATTACGAGGACTTATCTGGATAAGTAAGTCCTCGTAATTTCGTAATAAGTACCTGGGGACTCTAGATAAAATGATGCCTTACATCAGCTGTATCACGCATCTACAGCGTGCATCCATCACGTTTACACAATACCGCATCGTATAGTATACACCACAATGCTTTATTCGTTCACGCTTGGCGCGGCTCCAAGCCATGGGGATGCTAGTGCGGGAATTAACATAGGTGATTAGGTCAGCTGGTATGCACCTGTTACTAGCTTTTGCGGCGGCTTTGCACATTTTGAACCAATTATTATATTTTATATACTGAGCTAGATGGCTGCACGAGCTTGTGATTTTCTAGATGACTGTACTAACGTAGATCAACAATTATGTATATAACGTAGATACAAGGGTGGCCCAAAATAACGTTGACAAGAAGTTTAATAAAATATTTTATTAATTTTACACGTGAATTATATAAAGTTATAAATTATTAAAATCCCTATTTGTCTACAAAATAACCTCTTTTAGCGCAGGATACATGGAGACAAACGCTTGGTAAAATTTTCTTCAATTTTCCGCAGCTTCTCTACAGATATTTTGTCCCACTGCCGTGTAAGAATTGCCTTTAGTTCGTCAACACTTCTATGACGGCACAGGACCTTGCTTCTAAGATAGACCATAAACTGTAATCCATCGGATTCAGATCAGGTGAGTAGGGTGGCCATTCTTTGGAGCTAATGAAACCAGGAAAATTGTCTTTACACCACTGGTTGAACACTTAAGGCCCTGTGAGCTGGAGCAGAGTCTTGTTGAAATATCCATTTACGGTTACTAAAATGCAAAACTAGACTAGACTCCAAGGATGAAGCAAATTTTCAAGAATATCTCGACGGTAGTTTTCTAATAATGTGTCAGTTCCTACAAGTTCTAACAGTCCTCTTGCGTCCTCTTCCAGGACGGTCTCCGATGTGGCCGAGCTCGTTAAAACGTTTAATTGCTAAAGAAACTAACTGACGACTAACACCGAGAATGTTAGTAAATAGACATAGTAAAAAAAACAAAATTTTAAAACTTTTTAGCAAACAGAGTAAGTTAAAAATGGCGCCAAAGAATCAGTATACAATAACAAAAAACCAAAGACAAGGTAAAAGATTCCATTTTTGAATTTTTTTCTTTTTAATTTTGTCAATGTTGTTTTGGGCCACGGTGTATATAAAATTCTAAGTGAACTACTTTTTTGTAATAAGTGCCCTCATTTTAACAAAATGAATAGTATATCTCACGTTAATTTTGAAAGTGTACCCTCAGTTTTACAATCTACACGTCATGTCCTTTCATTTGATACCACACTTGGGTATAATTTGAAAACATTCGATTGTTCGCCCCTACTTTCAACCCCCATATCTCATGAATAGCTCGACCAATTTCTATATTACTTTCTATTTTGCATTTTACACATCGTTTCCTTTCATTTGATATTAAACGCGGATATATTTTGAAACACTCGATTGTTCATCCCCTCGTTCACCCCGATTTCTTGTAAACTTCTAAACCGATATTGATAAAACATGCTGAAGAACCAGCGCTAGATAATATAAAAAATGACTTTTTTTAATATATGTTGTAATGTTTTAATTTTTTTATTTACTTTCAATGATGTACTAGATCGTTCCAGGTCGTCTAGTACCGCCGCGATACACGGACTATAATTTATACTAATGTCTATGGATAAAACACTCACCAAGTATCTTACTGGAGCCGACGCTTGTATGATGTAATGTTTCGGTGTAGTGTGTAATGAATGCCTGATCTGTGATGTGTATCCGTAGACCTCCAAAATGATGACGCCAGGTCAGGATTCGACCGTCCAAAATGCGACGTCACGGTCTGCTCCACTGAACCCAAATTCGCTCACGGGAATATAAATTCTCACTAATGCGTGAAGCGCTGGACGTTTAAACTAAGTTACACCAAATGAATCATTGGTCTAACCGCGGATTCCCAAGATATACAATGATTTAATAGACCAAATACGTCTTCCAAACTAAAACACACCAATGTTCCAAAATGTCTGTATCCAATCGTTCACAAAAAGGTTATCAATCATCTCAACTGACATGAAGTGTCAGCTGTCAAAATGCCAGATCAAACAATCGCTGTCAATGTCTTTGCGTTTTGGCTTACCATCTTTTTGCATTATTCGGGCCCAAACAAATGAGGAAGAGCGTAAATGTTATTTAATATACATATATATATGTTATTTACTATACGTTAAAGATTTATCTTTTCTAAAGTACTTAATATGCGCTTAAATACACTAACTAGCTAAGTTTCCACTTGAACATGGCAATATGGCGGCAACTTTAAGGCTTCTTGGCAAACTTCAACTTTTAACGACTGATTTTTCCCTGCATTACCTCCGGAAGTTAATGTAGGTAATATTATAATGGCCGTGGGATGCCGGTAGTAAAATGTTGCCTTTTTTCTCTTGCCCGTGGATGCAGTAATAATCTGCGAAGGAATACCTGGAATATGGGCAGCGTCGTCATCATTAACAACGTATATCATTAACAACATTCCCACCAACCAACCCACAGCATGGAGAGTATGGCAACAATCCCCTCATGATCATTACTCGAAAGTGTCAGAGGAAGGCCTATATCGAGCAGTGGACATCCACTGTACTACTGCTGGACATAAATATTATAATGTAGGTTGTGATTCTGAACGCGGGTTCAGGGACTTAGATTTTCTGGTCACGTCTTGGGTAGCTTATTTTCTTCCGACCTTCCTCGATAAATTCGAATAAACATTAAGATCGGTAACAAAATCACGTTCAACTCGAAAAAAACGGAGTAGACGAAGAGACGAGAAAATCATTTGTTACCTTTCATAATTTTTGTATGCGCTACGTGTTCTAATTACAAGATTGGCTTTTCTATTATATACTAATATTATAATGAGGAAAGATTTGTATTTTGTATGTTTTGTATGTTTGTAACGAATAAACTTAAAAACTACTGGAGCGATTTTCAAAATTCATTCACCATTAGAATGCTACGTTATCCCTGAGTAACATGGGCTATATTTTCCACGGGAACGAAAACTACGCGGATTGCGGCTAGTTACATTTTAAAGAGATTATTTAAACAAAGGAATAGAAACCAACGTACCAGTGGATGTTATATTGCCTGGCACATTGTAAGATGGATAAAGGTTGCTCAGTGCCGGATGTAGGGTTTTTCAAAAAATCTCCTTCGGCGATCCCCTGCGAAGAGGGTTATTGGACTTTTTATCCACAAATCCCCTTACGGCTCTCGAAGGGGACGTAAAGGGTATATCTGGACAAAAGTTCCACAAATACCTTTAACCATCATTTTAGCCATAAAACGTCCACTGATGAACACAGGCCTCCCTCATGGATCTCCATGAGGGGTAGTTGCCATACTCACCACGCTTGGCAGGCGAGTTGGTGAGCGCAGTATGGGATGTTGATACACGGATAGACGCTGCTGTCCATCTTCCGGAGGTATCCCTTAGCAGGCTCTTACTTCATCCATGGGCATGAGAGGAGGGGTATCATTCTACTGCCGGAACCCCACGGCGGATACCTTTAATAATAATTAGATATTCTATTGTATTCACATAATGGCCCATGACTATGGCCGGAGTGGCCATTTAAGTTTTAAAAAGGAAAAATGACAGCTAATGTAGGTGGGTCATTAAAGCACAGGTTTTCTCGTGATATTCTCATAATATTATGACTAAATAATATTTCTTTACTTTAAGCTCTTGGTTGTTATATAGAGCTCAGATTCTTGGGTAACCATGACTTCCTTTTAAACTTTTACCCTGACAAGTTTTTCAAACTTCTAAAACTGCTGAAACACTGCTGGAAAAATACCTCTCTAGATCACCTCATGATATCATTGTTGCACTCACCACGCTTGGAAGGCGGGATAGCGAGTGTAGTACGAGATATTGATCGAAGTCGGAAAGACGCTGCTGCTCATCTTCCGGCTAGGTATCCCTTTGAAGATTATTACGACATCTACGGGCAAGATAGGAGCAAATTTTAACAAGAGTAAAAAAAGTATCCACAGAATTCAACCACAACAACAAGAAATATTAAATATCACGAATGTTCACGTACTTGTTAAATTCAGTACACGACGGGACGCGGAAGGAAAGGGTCGCGGCCTGTCCACCCTAAAGAAGGCCAGATGGTAAGGGTCGAAACAGTTGGTGCCTCGACCAATTTATCAAGTACGTGAACATTCCCGATATTTAATAGGAATAAGATAATTCACGATAGTTATTAAAGAAATATAAAAAAAAGGATTCCCAGAATTCCTGCAAGATCACGGAGGTATTAAATTCATGACTGAAATCAACTGTTATAAATACGAGTAGACATTCGACATAACAAAATCGTGAAATAAGAATGACAAAACGAGAGTTAAATTACGTTTAGCTGAAAATAATCTGTTGAATTCATATTAGAAATGAGGCTTCAATAAATTACGAGTCGACAAAGTGGGGAGTCGGATATTAAGAAAATTTAGTCGGTAACGGGAAAAATATGATTCAAGAAATGCATTAGTGAAAATAAAACGAGGGCCCTAATACTTTGGCACGATTATGAGCACGCCAGTTCGTAGTTGATTTCTTTTGGAACTGTAAATTAAAATATGAACAATTAGTTCCTAAGTACTAATTTAAAAGCAATAAAATAAATGCCGTGTAAAATAATGCCGGCAGTAGAATGTTACCCCTCCTCTCATGCCCATGGATGCAGTAAGAGCCTGCTAAGGGATACCTCCGGAAGATGGACAGCAGCGTCTTTCCGTGTATCAACATCCCGTACTGCGTTCGCCTACCCACCTGCCAAGCGTGATGAGTATGGCAGCTACCCATGACTGAGATTCATGAGGGAGGTATATTTTCAGGTAGACGTTTTACGGCTGAAATATAGACAATGAAGTTAATGAGTGGTAACACAGATTAAAAACACAGACAACGTTTAAGCCTTTTCCTTTTTTGCAGTCAGATAATAACGTTATCATATCCTGGTTATGTTATATTATATTATTATATCGTGAGGAAACCCGCGGCTTAGTTAGCTTCAGACGTATTGTTGTTATTGTTGAATAATAGCTGACTAAGCTAAGAGGATGGTATAGGTGCTGGGCAATCCATCTAACAATGTCCCAGGCACTGCAGCGTCCCGTACAGCATGATTACCAGTTGTTAACGCTGTATAAATCATCTATAATTAATGCAAAGGCCTTACTTTTTTATGTTATATACGGTACAATTTCCTTAGAAAGGGCTATCGCAAAATTGCGCGTTATGTCTTCGGCCTGCCAGATCCAGCGCCTACCAGCGACCATTACCAAATCATCTTTCTATCTAGCTAGAAGTTGTCCCACACTACGCTTGCCGAGTCGTGGTCACCACTCAAGAACTCGTTTACACCATCGGTTATCAGTTTTTCAAAAGATATGGCCGTCTCACTGCCACTTCACTTTTCAAAAGTTTTCTGAAGCGAACGCACTCAATTATGTGCTTGGTTCTTAGACAGATATCAAATGGCCGTCTCACTGCCACACCACTTAAAATAATGTGTGACACTGTGTCTTTGTAAAACAATATCCCGAGTATTTTAAGACACATGCAGAAGTCCTAACTAGACATACTCGTCATAAAAATAGACTGTACGTCCCACCATGTCAGCTTAAGATGGTTAAGCGTAATGCCTTCTATCATACCATTACCATCTACAATAAGTTACCTCAGAGTTTTAAAGACCTGCCTATGCACAAATTTAAACAAAAGTTTAAAGACTGGCTATTGGAGAATTGTTTTTATAACGTAGTACTATATAAGCTTCAAAACTGGACTATAACTTAACTTTATTTGATTTTATTTGGCATTTTTTTATATTTTGGCGCTATTTCATCTTTAATTTAATTATTTTTTGTTTTACTTATTAATTTGGCAAATTTTTATTTCATTTATTTACATTATTTTTTTTATACATTTTAATATTATTAATATTTTAACTATATTTGCACGCCATATTTGGTAGTTTGTAACTGGACATAAGATCTTATTGTACATACATACATTCTGGCAAATAAATGATTTTGATTATGATTATAATGTTTTCTGAAGCAAGCGAATTGAACTATGTGCTTCATTCAATTTAAATGTGTTTTGTTTTCCTTTTGTGTAGTAAATCGTAATTTGTCGTCACCTTTTTATCCAAACGAGTAAACGCTATTTCAGTTTTACTTTGGACTTTCTTCTTGAAAAATGTATGTGCACACTTAACACGTGCTTGGACGGTGAAGAAAACATCGTGAGGAAACCCGCGGCTTAGTTAGATTAATACGTATTGACCTGTCCTTTCCTCTGATTAATAGCTGACTAAGCTGAGAAGATGGTATAGGTTCTGGGCAACAATGTCCCAGGCACTGCAGCGTCCCGTACAGCATGATTACCAGTTGCTGACGCTGTATTGATCATCTCACTAATATTATTAAGCTGAAAGTTTGTTTGTATGGAGGTTTTTTACCTCTTCACGCAAAACCTAGCTTACCTACGTTTCGAGCTGAAATTTCGCAAATCTTGCCTGGCATGATATTGACTAGTATTAACACATGGGCTACTTTTTATTCGGGTACAACGCATGCGAAGCGGCGGGTACAAGCTAGTCTATAATAGATGCAAAGGCCTTACTTTTGACTTACATTACAAATGAAACATTCCGATACCGAGAAATATTTGATATCCCCTCGTAGAGATTAACAGCAAAGTCACGCACCGACGGCGAATGTGTCAGTGATTTACAGTGAATTTATGGGAGAGGAAGATGGATTTTGGGCATAAGTTTATTTAGTTTTGAAGATATTTTGTCCCTGAAATAGACATGTTTAGTCACATTCAGGATAGTTCACATCATTTATTGAATAAGATGCCGTGCAGTGCTGGCAGAAGAATGTTGCCCCTCCTATCTTGCCCGTGGATGCAGTAAGAATCTGCTAAGGGATACCTCCGGAAGATGGGCAGCAGCGCGTTTCCGTGTATCAACATCCCTTACTGCGCTCGCTAACCCGCCTGCCAAGCGTGGTGAGTATAGCTACAACCCCTCACAGAGATCCATGAGGGAGGCATGTGTCCAGCAGTGGACCTTCTACGGCTGAGATGATGATGATTTAATAAGATCAGACAATTATGTTGAGTTCAACTATATTATATCTTATCACTTTGAAAGTTATGATTAGAAAAAAAACAAAATGTGTGACTTCTCACAAGTGTTTCACCTTAAACATTTCACAAATGTAAGATGTCTACAAACAAGGCTACTTTTGGTCCTGCCTTTCGCAAGCCATGACGTCACAGAAAGATTTTTTTTTATTTTTTTATTTTGGTGTTTGGGAAAACATACAGTACAATAATTTATACAATTTAAGTGAAGTATGAGTAACACTTAAACCAGTGATGTTTCCACTATTACTTTAAACATTTAAACACCACAGAAGCAAAGCTATGCTAAATTATTATTAAAAACAAAAAAAAATATTATTTTACATACACACGTCACAACATTATAACCTTATTTTGCGCCAAGAACATTATGCTGCGTCTACCTCTGATTAGGATTGGTGTACGCATTTCAGCTTAGTACTTGCATATTTAATTTTTAAAAGTGATCGCAAATTGAATTGAAACATTTCAAAGAAACCTGGGGATGCCAATTTCTTTAAGTAGCTCGAGAGACGCGCATTAGAAGCTTTAGATCATCAGCAAACAAAAGACAAACGGAACCTTTTACGACACCGATTACGCCTACGTTACTTCCATAACTTACACCAGAATTTGTGTAAAAAGGTTCCGAAAGGTACCTACAGTAGTCCACGTATTGCATTTTGCCTTTCATGTAGCTAACAAAAAGCTTTATTAGATCTATAGTAAATCCAACCGATGCTAGTTTGGTCAGTAAGACGTCATTAACAACTGTATCGAATGCTTTACGAAAGTCGAAGTACGCCGTATCCACATGTTCCCCCGAGTCCACAGAAGGGACAGCGTATGTCATGAAACATAGCATATTACTGTCCGTACTTCGACCCGGTCGAAATCCGTGCTGTGTATCCGACAGTTGACAATTTACCTGGCTGTAGATGTATCGATGTAATACAGACTCCAAGATCTTTACGCAGGATGACAGTACAGCAATTGGCCGATAAGCCCTAACATCTGTACTCGCGCTATGTATGTCGGCTGACAGTTTGATTCGCTCTGCTGGCTGGATGTCATCTTCCTACGGCGTTTGGATTTTCAGGCGGTAGGTACGTAATATTAGCATCTCGAGGTTTTTTAGCGCTACCGACTGGTGCGCCGCTGTTATCATCGTACTAGCTTTTGCCCGCGACTTCAACCGCGTGGAAGTCAAAACGTAAAATCCCCTTTGAAAATATAAATCCCATTTATTCCCTATCCCGTGGGAATTTCGAAAAATCCCTTCTTAGTGCAGCACCTCTAAGATACTCAAGGTATATGTGTGCCAAATTTCAAGTATATATGTAGGTCCAGTGGTTTAGGCTGTGCGTTGATATATCAGTCAGTCAGTCAGTCAGTCAGTGAGTCAGTCAGGACTTTGAATTTTATATATGTATAGATAATAATATCGTACGAGACCTTACTAAAGTGACTAAACTCAACTAATGTGTCCCATTATTTGAGTCACTTTAGTGCTGTCACAGCGCTGGTTTTCAGTGGTGCCGCCGGTAGCGCTAGGCAAACCACAAAGTCAATGTCAATAAGTGTTTATTCAATAGAGCAAAAAGCAACATAGGATAGTCAATTTGAAAAAGAACAAGACACATTTAAATTTAATAAAGCACAAATTTATTTTTGTTTTTTCCAGGAAATACACGGTGTAACGTAAAAAACATACATTATATTTTTATAACGTATTCCGTACGATATTCACTAAGCTTGGACAATTTCATCTAGAAGGCAGCGACAGTCCAAAAATGTTTTTTGAAGGCAATATTTCACTCCATAATTATATAGTCTGAAATTCTACCTAAAAATGCAACCGAGGATATCTACAGAAAGGATCAACCGACTTTAAATACATTTATAACAAATTATGACATAACATCAAAACAAACCTTTTGTCGTGGGAGGTTTTTAATAAATGGGGTAGCTTATCAGATATAGGGGTATCGTTGAATTTTCTTTTTAGTAAAGGGAGTTTCATCGTCATTCATCATTTCAGCCGTAAAACGTCCACTACTGAACACAGGCCTCCCTCATGGATCTCCATAAGGAGCAGTTGGCTGGTTGGTGGGGCTTCTTTCCCTCACTCAGAAAAAAGTTTTCCGAAGCGAACGAATTCAATTAAGTATTTATCATATATATTATTCAATATAAATGTGTTTTGTTTTCATTTTTTAAAGAGACTATTCTAAGTAGCATTTTGCTCTATTGAATAAACACTTAACACAGTATAGACTAGCACGGGAAGTTTATCCAAAACCTCATGGTGCTGATCCAGATTATTCTCTTTTACTCTACGTTTATTTAGCTAGTAAGGCACTGTGAAAATTGTATTGTTTGTGGAATAAAAAAAAAATAATCAAAAAATAAAAAATAAAATATTCACTTAATGACCATGACTTTGTAGCCACACTCACCACGCTTGATAGGCAGGATGGTGAGCGCAGTATGGAATGTTGATACACGGAATGACGCTGCTGCCCATCTTATGGAGGTAGCTCTTAGCAGACTCTTACTGCATCGACGGGCAAGAGAGAAGAGGCAATATTTTACGGCCGGCACCCCATGACTTTTTTTGTTCGAGGATAATTAAAGTAACATTTTGATGTAAAATTTCAAGTAAGGACTCCAATTAAGTATTAAGAGAGCTCCAAACATCAATCACAAGATTTTTATTGGCATCACCATCCCACTTATATCCTAACATCCACTTATATAATATTATAAACACGAAAGTTTGTAAGTTTGTATGCATGTATGGATGTTTGTTACTCATTCGCGCAAAAACTAGCCTATGGATTGAGGTGAAATTTTGCACACGTAAAAATCTTGACCAAGTTAACACACAGCGAAGCGGCGGGCATTAGTTACTATAAAATAAAATGAAACCATGAGCACCTTAGCCTATTTTTGCAATTCATCATCATCATTGCAGCCGTATAACGTCCACTACTGAACACAGGCCTCCCTCATGGATCTCCAAGAGGGGCAGTTGCCATACGCTTGGCAGGCGGGTTGGCGAGCGTAGTACGGGATGTTAATACACGGAAAAACGCTGCTGCCCATCTTCCGGGGGTATCCCTTAGCACGCTCGTACTGTATCCACGAGCATGAGAGGAGTGGTAACATTCTACTGCCGACACCCCACGGTATATGAAACGACGAGAGGGATATATATAGCAAGGTCATCAGCATATTTAACCAGCTCTTAATTAAACATTTGAACGCTCGACTCGCAATCAAGAGTTTATCAAAGTATCAACTTTGTTAATTAACGAATTTTCGTGTTTAGTTGTCAAATGTTTATGATGAGTCTTGGGGAATATGTTGAAGCAATAACTTTCTGTAAACTATATTAAGCGTTAAATTTTAATGTTATGTTCAACTTGGTGTTTATGACAGCTTTAAAAATTTAAAATGTATTAGACTAGATCCATCTTTACCCTAAACAATATTTTATTTTTATTTGTAACCACTGACACAAAAGAGGGGTGTTATAAGTTTGTTCGCTGTTTGTTTGTGTCTGTCTGTGGGACCGTGTCTGTTGCTCTTAAGCGAGTTAAAAGAATTGAATGCAGTTTTTTTATTTAAAAGCCGGTTTTCTAGCGGTAGTGGATGTTTAATCAAAATCGGTGATTTAACGGAGGTAATACCGACGAACTCTGCCTTGTAGTGAGGTTGTATTTTTGCGCATACAGGCAGCAAATCCGTCTGTACGCGCCTCAGCGAACATACCGGATGTGCTGCAGAATCGCGGGAGCCCCTACAACATCCTGAAGGCATTGTTGTACTGGACGCGAAGAGCGTTTATGGCTTTACGCGTGTATGTGAGCCACAGGCTGCTCGTGTAGAATGACTGACAGAATGACTTGAAAAGATTGACTTTTACGTCCGATGAGCAACGAGCAAACCTGCGGGTCAACATGTTGGCTCTCACCGTCAACGCTCTTTGCTCCTTCTCTAAATCCTCTTCGTATTTAGGACATATAATTGTAGATACGTTAAGAGTAACGTATCTACAATTATATGTCCTAAATATCTAAATTTATTAACTCTATAATAATAATATGGAGTTAATTAATTAATATCATTTGGAGATATATATTAATCTGCGTTCTATTAGGTTTTTTGATAAAATGTTCAGTTAGCAATAAGCGCTAGATTACACCCGAAAAAGTATCGCACGGCATTGAGGATTTTTGTTAGTTTGAACTTTCGATAGGTTATCTTACTCACATAATAATATTAGATGAAATTCTGTGCAATTAAAACATCTGATGTAACTCTATCGTATTTCTATATTGCGTAAGTAAAATAATCAATTAAATCATTATTCTTAATCTATTCTTATTCTTATTTCTTCATGGTCAATAAAAATACATGACAAGATGTAGTTTTGAAGGAAAAAAGAAACGATAATTCGTACCTATTTTTCATATATTTTATTTTTCTTTTAATTATTTTATTTACAATTTTATTACTTAATGTGATAAGAAGATAATCAAGGGGTCATAAATAGTTTTACATTTTGAGTAAATAAATTATTTGTACGCCACGAATAATTTATTATAAGTATTTTTATTTGTTAGTCTGTGTAGGAGCGGCTGACGTTAAGGTTGGCATTATCGTATAAGCAGCTGTTGAAGTTAAAACTATATACATAATAATAAATAAAAAAAAACTTTCGTGGTTCATTCTCATATGAAGATCACCGAATCCTGAAAAGTCGTAGAACTAAAGTTCCCTGGGGTGGTCAGAATCACCACCTTTCGGCTTTGTACACATTTTATAAAACACATATTAGTTTTGATAGAAGCTTGCCGCAACAAATAGAGCTATTCTAAAACAGTCGTGGGAGTCTTTTATAACTTTGCAAGAGTGAACTTTATGGGTGTGAATAGAAGTTTCAGAGTTCATATATAACGTGAATGCTTTTGAAATTATCTTTTTTTTTATTATTTGGTTCACAAATTGAAATCTACGCTACACTTATGAACTGAAAGAAAGAAAAAAAAATAACTCTTACGGCGTAATTTCTAAAAACAGTGAACACTGCGTGCTTCATCTACCTCTATAGGACTCCTGACTGACGTCTATGAATCAAGATTGTTTTTTAAAGATTTTTGGTGAATTAATAAAAATTATAAAGAATTTAATACAATGTTGATCATTCATAATTTCAGCCAAAGGACTCCTACTGTTGGTCATAAGCCTTACTTATGGACTTCTAAGTATTGCGGCTGGAAGCGGCCTGCATACATTACCAGGTCGTCTGCTCATCTTGTTGGTGGACGAGCTACGCTGCGCTTGCCGGTTCATGGCCTCCACTCGAGAACTTTTCGACCCCATCGGCCATCAGTTCTTCGATCTACATGGCCTGCACATTGCCACTTCAGTGTGCTAATCCATTTGACTATGTCGGTGACCCGAGTTCTTCTACGTATATCCTTATTTCATTCGACCTCGTAGTGATACCTCGAGCATGGCTCTCTCCATAGCTCGTTGAGCGAGTCATATCAGATTATTCATAAGACTTCTAGTCTCGGTTCTACATATAAGTCATCACTGGTTGCACACGCTGAGTACGATGTTAATGTTTGTAAAATAAAACAAGTAACCAGATCTGTATCATATTACTTGTACGAAAGATTTCGTACCAAATAAGCATAACTACAAGTATTTTTAGTACAGTTCGACTTTTAACCAATTCTATATAACTTTCAGTTTTGTATTCTACACACCATTTTCTGACATTTGATATTAAACTTGGGTATATTTGGAATTAATATTCAATTGTTCATCCCATCTTTCACCGTACCTTTAAAGGTCTTAGCCGATTTTGATAAAACATGTTACAGAATCCGAACACTAATACTGCCGCACAAAATGATAACCACAGTAAGTGCAATTTTTTGCAGTATTTAGTTGTATATTATATAACTCAATACCGCAAAAACTTGTACTTATTGTGGTTATCTTTTGTGCGGCAGAGCTAAGTGCATTTCCATTTCCGTTTGAAATAGTTAGATTACTTACTGTGGTTATCTTTTTTGCGGCAGAATAGGAAACCCGCTTTCAAATAATAAAAAAAAAACATTAAATTCGGTCCACTACGGTGCCATAACACATCCTAGCGGTCAGACTTAAAACACCCTTTTTTGTTGGGGGTTACAAAAATAAGTCCTTGTAAATTGTGTTCAGCAGTTGTACAGCAATGGTGGTACCAGTTATTCTTACAAGGTTAAAAGCTGCCATTCTGGACATGCAATAACAATGTAGATACTTATCTAGATAAACATCGTAAGTGACGAATAAAACCATGAATTGAAGGACTTAGCAAGGATCGATTACATTCGTTTTTATTTGTGACTGCACTCCGCGGTTTCACTCGCGTAGTTCCCGTTCCGATTGGATAACGGGGATAAAATATCCCTTAATAATAAATAACCTATCTAACACAGGGATAATACAGCATTCTATTGGTGAAAGAATTTTGAAAATCGGTTGAGTAGTTCTTGAGTTTATTCGTTACAAACATACAAAATACATATATTCCTCTGTATAAATTATTAGTATAGATATAGATAATAATGTAATTACTTTCTTTAGCGCAAAGATTTTGATAGTTAAATACGCCCTTACCGTAATGAGACCATGCCGTTTTGTTTCCACACTAAAATCAGGAATTAGAACCACACTGGAATCAGTTTAAGCCCAGTGTCAGCCAAACGTTTGTGCTATTTTTGTCACGAAAGTGAAATATAAATGCACAATAAATGTAATCATTTTAAAACAATAAATTATAATCACAGAATAGTTTGTTAATTTATTAATTTGTGTTGATTTTATTTTGTAATTTGTGACGCGTCAATAAAATGACACGGAATGAAGTATTTTTTTTAATTTGAATTGGAATGTTACCAATAAAAAATTTGATTTATTAGAAAAACCAGTGTTCTTGTGTGTAATGTTGTGATCGCGAAAGTTTAAAAAAGACAGTGTTCTTGTGTTGGCATTATTGTTAACACTCTCATACAAAGACCATGTCACAGTTTTTGTTGTCAGGGCACATCTAAAGATTTAAATCTTTGCTTTAGAGCTGATTAAAACTTAATTGTAACGTTTTTATTCTCTCGTTGTATGTAAATTGTACACAACATTTAATGTTGTCTGATATAAACATAAATTAAATTAAGATATAAGTCGGAACCAAATCATTTAGACGTGATTCGAACTCACAACTTTGTCGCTGAACCTCGTCATAATTTTCAAGAATTTGTATAATGTTCTATTCCCATCGGGGACAAAATGTTTGATTTATCTGCGGTTTTTTTTCTTAGGTCTGAATGTTTTTTTTCTTCTATATTTTTATCTTCAATATTCTTCTGTATTTGGATATTCTATAAACTATCAGGAAGGGAGGCCTTTGTCCAGCAGTAGAATCCTACAGGCTGATTAGATTTAGATTATCTGTTACGCTTTTTATACTTTCGCCATATGTAGAACACGTCAAGAAGTAATAAAATAAGGTAAAAGTCCCGTTATACAGTTTTGAAATTATATCTCATACGCATAAAACAATCTTTGCTTACTTCTTGGCTACATGGTGCTGTGCGAAATATCCAGCATTACCATTATTTTTTTGCCGTGGTGTTGCCGGTAGTATAATGTTACCCCTCCTCTCATGCCCGTGTATACAGTAAGAGCCTGCTAAGGATTACCTCCGGAAGATGGGCAGCAGCGTCTTACCGTGTATTAACATCCCAAACTGCGCTTGACAACCCGCCTACCAAGCGTGTTGTGTATGGCAACTATGGTCATGGAGATACGTGAGGGAGGCCTGAGTAAGTCAGTGGACATATTACGCCTGAAATGATGATGATAATTATTTTTTTCAGCCCCTTTAAACATTGAAAGTATCAACGAAGTGAGAAGAGGTCGATGACCTAAATTCAAGCTCAATAATAATGTTAACAATTCAACGGATTCTGATATACAGCAATTTAAACTTGAGGTATAAATAAATCCGGTACCGAAGCCAGGTTGGTACGAGCTTTATGGGAAGGGGGAAGAAAGGGGGGTATATTAATGGCTAATGCTTGTCAATTTTATGCTTTGCAGTTACGTGACATTTTAATAGCTTTGAAGCTAAGCTTGGAGTTAAAGGATTTTCTTTACCTTAGAAATGTTCAATTACATGGATTCTTAGAAACCTCAAAGAGTTCTCGATAGTTTAAAAATATTTATAATTACAAGAAATAAATATATCAATACATTGTACCTTTACGTCAACTAAATTAGATTTTTTGCAAAATCTAAACAAACTAACAAACAACTAGTAATAATATCTAAATGAACGTGTACTAACAAATAAATAAAAAATAATAAATAAATAATAAATACTACGTGTACAAATCCGCTCATCTGTAACTTATGAGTGCTTACAAACACTCGACACATAACACTCACACGCTCGACACGTGCTTCGACTGTCTACGTAGCAATTTCAGGAAAATCGGCTCTCTGTTCGTCACGGAATCTTAAAACAACAAAACGCAGGAAACGTTGCCCTGTTACGAACAATATTATTGCCAGTAGTTAACCTAAAAATCACTTTCTTGTTGCTAAACTCGTATATGCATAATTTTTAGGGGTGCCAGCAGTAGAATGTTACCCCTCCTCTCATACCCATGGATGCATTAAGAACCTGCTAAGAAATACCTCCGAAAGATGGGCAGCGTCTATCTGTGTATCAACATCCCGTACTGCGCTCACCAACCCGCCTGCCAAGCGTGTCGAGTATGGCAACAACCCCTCATGAGCAATATTATACCTATGTATGTAGTACCATGAGGCAGGCTTTTGTCAATTAGTTTACGTCCTACGGCTATGATGATGATGATGATGATGATGAACTAAAAGCATTCAAAAACCAGTGCTTTAGTCACCTATAGTCGAGTTGTTACAAGCTTACACCAATCATGTCATGATTTGCAAGTTGTAAGTTAGCGCGATAACCGGATGTGATGGATGGCTACCGGATATTACTATATCTCCGGATATCGCGCCGTCCAGCCATCGAGATTATGAATTAATGCTATTAGCGACCTGCGGATTGCTACCGAGTTAGTTTAGATGCCACATGCTCAACCACCTACCGGATCATCATCATTATTCTTATATATAATGTAAATCCGTTATTGGTCGTAGGATACATATGTAATTTAGAATAAGGTAGATTAAGGACTGTGGATTTTGTTTAAATAAATAAAAATAAAAAATAAAATTCACAGCCGGCCTTCACCCGCTGCTGGAATGAGTTAATGTTCCTGTCAAGAATTAGTTGGTGTTTAGGTTGTCACTATCGTATAATAAGCTGTTAAATTTTAAACTTTAGTGGGCTTATTATTAACACATATTTAACCGGGTATTTATCGCAGTCTTCCCGGGACCACGATGGGTGCAATCCTGTCGAAACGACGGGCAATAATAAAGGTAAATAGCGCGATACACCATGTCGCACCTCCAGTCGTAGACTGACTCAATCCAAAATTCATGTTTTTTGGGAAATGAAGAAAATGTGTTTAGGTCCTTGACAGTTTTTGATAAATCACACTATAACTTTATGAAACAGAGAGCTATTACAGTTTATTTATGATTTACTCTGTTTCTGATTTACTAGGCGATAGAGCGCACTCTTTTGAGTCGTTCTGTATACTTAACTTAATTCACCCAAATTTTGAATTGAGTCAGTCTACGACTGGAGGTGCGATGTGTAGTGATCGCGTAAGTTTAAAAAAGATCTTTTAGTGGGCTTTTTATAAATGAAAACACCGTATCCTGAAAAGTCATAAACTATAGTTCTTCCTTGGGGTGGCCAGAGTCACCCCTTTCGGCTTAGTACACATAATAACAATTGAAATTTTAACTTTTAAATGATAATTCGATTTTAGATATCATTACCAATTAGTAAAAAAATTACTGTTTTGACACTTACGCCTTTTAATTTTAAGCTAACTTTTCTCGGCAGTTTGTATGTAGGCGGTCCCAATTTTGTTAGTTGGTTTATTATATGGTCTACTCCAATTACAACTATTTGTTCAACCAGTTGAACATATTGGATACATATAGCAAAACTACTCGCTGAAAATATTTTCTCTAATTCAACCCTTAAAGGCGTGTAATGGGTGTCAAAGTCTGTAATAAAGAAATGTTTTTTTTTCATGATTTCCCGCCTCTGTATGTGTATTGCTATTGTAATTTAAACAAATACATATTTAAAATTATTATTTATCAATGCGGTGCCGTGAGGTAGCGGCAGTAGAATGTTACCCCTCCTCTCTTGCAAAATTATAATAAAAAATAAAATAACGAGTTTTTCTCGATGTTCCTCGATGATGACAGATAAAAAAAATAAATACAGCGTCAGAAAGGGCGTCTAGTATTCTTCGCGTTGATGCTGTAAGGGTCGCTGCAGTGCGAGAGATTTAACTGAGTTTGATGGATTGGACTTGCTTAGAAAGCTGTAAATATAGCCGATTTAGCTAAGAGAATAAAGAGGTTTATTCTCTCAGCTAAATCGGCTATATTTAGAGAAAACTATGTGACATGTTTTTGTTATGAATAAATATTAACCGTAGTTAATGTTAGTTCATACTAAAAAAAGAAACTAAAAAAAAAAGAACTATGAACTACCATTAACCGTAGTTAATGGTAATTCATAGTTACGAAGTCCACTTGGCCAACACGGCGTCCCAGACATCGTATCCAATATTACTATAGACAGGTCAAGGCCAATTGTCTAGTCGTCTACTGTTTCGAAATTCCTGGTTCGATTTTAACTTTTGGTAGTGACCTTGGTATTTACAATTGACTATATTCAATACCCACGATTTTAAGCTTCTTAGGAGCAATGAACTGTGGCGCAGCAGGTGAAGGTCCGCATGCGACGCAAGAATCAAGAATCAAACCCGCGCCACGGCTGTTATGTAGTCGAAAGTCTATATATATAAAATTCAAAGTCATGACTGACTGACTGATATATCAACGCACAGCCTAAACCACTGGACCTAAAGACTTGAAATTTGGCACACATATACATACCTTGAGTGCCGTGGGGTGCCGGCAGTAGAATGACTCCCCTCCTCTCCTGCCCGTGGATGCAGTAAGAATCTGCTAAGGGATATCGCTGGAAGATGGGCAGCAGCGTCTTTCCGTGTAAGAACATCCCGAACTGCGCTCACCAACCCGCCTGCCAAGCGTGGTGAGTATGGCAACAACCTCTCATGCACTTGGATCTCTAAGTCAATGAGGGAGGCCTATGTCCAGCAGTGGATATCTTACGGCTGTAATGATGATACCTTGAGTATCCTAGAGGTGCACTAAGAAGGTATTTTTCGAAATTCCCACGGGATAGGGAATAAATGGGATTTATATTTTCGAATCAAAGTGGCTCTGCGTGAAAAAGGGAATTTTACGTTTTATGACTTCTACGCGGACAAAGTTTAGGGCAAAAGTTAGTTATTATAAAGTATTATAAAAAATAAGTTTTCTAAAAGCAAAACTTTTTCTTCTGGTGGCTGGGATCGACCCGAAACCTTCTGCGTGTCATCTGGCTTTCACACCAACTAAGCCACAGAGGTCGTTTCTTACGTTACTAACAGCATTTTTTGATGGACTAGCAACTTTCACATAATAGCGATAGCATTTTGCGCCGGGCAATACAGCAATACGTGTGACACAGTTTGAGCTCATGCAATTCTCACTCTTATTTATGACACTATTAAGTATTATTATGTCTCAGCAGTAAAGCCGTTGGCAGTTATTGTAGCGTGTTTTCAGTACTTTTCAGAATTTCGTTTAATCGCGTTTTGTTAAAGTATTTTGAAAGTACGTTTGTGAAATTGCTTCTAAAGGGGATATATAAAAAAATATTGAGTAATTTTGCGTCGTGGTTGGTGGAAATTTGAGATTCGTTGTGGTGGTCCAGCACCTGAGTTGTGAGTTGTATACCACCTTCTAACCTTCATCATCACAACCGTCCACTGCTGGACTTAGGCCTGAGATCCATTAGGATCAGGGGATTGTGGCCCTACTCACCACGCTTGGCAGCACGGTTGGCGAACGCAGTACGGGATGCTTATACACGGAAAGACGCTGCTGCTCATCTTTCAAAAGTATCTTTTTGCAGATTTGTACTGCTTCTATGGGCAAGAGAGGAAGGGAAAAATTCTACCGCCGACACCTTACGGCACTACCAATACCATGTACCAAATAAATACTGGACTGCTAATGTCCATACTAGAAATCGTAACTCAGATAATGTGAAATTCTCAGCGTATTTCTAAGATGGCGCTGTACAAACGTAGAAACATCCTTAATAAGTCCCGCGAGGAGACAACAGTACTAAAAACAGTTTTTTAAAAGTAAGATCTGATATCTCCCCTAGGGGATTCATCAGAGGAGACATACAATAAATATATGTATATGAAGCTATATATATGTATATATATATATATTATCACAAAGGAACTGAGAACCAACATTTTCATTCATTAATCGGTATATTTGTTCATTAAACAATATGACATAGGATATGTACTGCGACATTTAGATATTGATGAAGATAAACATATTCACTGGGTTACACTATTCATTGTTATGTTAACGGGTTTTCTACTCACGTTAATTATTTGTGCAACGTATAGTGCAACGCGAGCGCGTGAGAAGGAAGGAGACGGTACCGCGTAAAGAAGCTCCATTCCCTGAAGAAAGTTCCCCTGGGAGGAACTGAACACGTTGGATACCTATATTCAACAAATAATTAACGTGAGTAGAAAACCCGTTAACATAACAATGAATATTCACTGGGGTTACTGGAGGTTAGCTGCTAGCTCACTGAATTTGGTACGGTCTTGTGCCAAGCAAAAGAGGTCAACGCTAGCAATATGGTTTAAGATATTTATTTTTCATAAAGAATATAGCACATTCACTTACATGAAAAATACAATATTGTGTAAATATAACTAATTAGCCTATTGGACTTAATCGCCCGTGAATATAAAACAACAACGTAAATATACATAGATTATTGGTTAAGTAGGTTGTTGGTTCGATTGTATGATTGATATGCAATTATTTAAAAAGTTTAATAGCAAGAGGAAAGTTCTTAAAATCAGATGTCCACTAAATAAGACAGCAATGTACAATAAGAGTGTATTTTGTATGGCACCGCGGATATACAACCACTTACCTAATAACATCGTAGAGATAAGTGACAATAATAGTTTTAAAGCAAGACTTAAAAAATGCTTAACACAAAAGGCTTATTATAATGTCAATGAGTATTTTATGGACAAATTTTCTTGACATCATGTTTTAATTACATACCTATTTTATGTTTATTTTTTATTTTTTTTGGCATTGTCTTGTTTTGGTTTATGGTGCATAATATTACTTCCTCTCTGACATTATATACATATTAATTTAAATCGTGACATAAAGAATTGTAATCAAATTGTAGCCGATAATATTTTTTGCATGCTTAAGAGCTGATCATGACTGTACTATACTTTAATACTATTGACATCTTATGTAACTCATGTTTCGCAAATAAATGAATATGAATATGATTGGCTATAGTCTACCTAATCACAATTGCTGTCACTGTCAATATTCATCCACAATCAAATGTTTCTTAACCAGGACTTATTCCGTTTACTAACGCGTCGTTTTCCCATGACTTTACCCATCATGATAAATTGGAGCAGTATATTTCGTGCCTAAGCACATTTCTTAGATATCCAACTTTTCATGCATATTACATGTTACCTTGTATGATAATCAAGGGACAAAGGGAATATGCATGATCTCTCTGCAGATATTTGCCCTGGTGGCTGATAGATAACGTATCCCGCGACAGGTTTACAACAGCAAATCTCGGTATTATCACTGTCAAACGTAAACTTTTTGCCGATAAATTATACAAAATTTACCTTTGACACCGATGATCGCGAGATATACGCCTGTTGCAAACCTGTCGCGAGATACGTAATCAGCCTGCCGGTTGCTTCCAGTTGTGTAACAATACATTTTTATTTTCGTTTGACAATTTAAACGTGCTTTAATTTCAAAGGAAAACATACCAAGAAACCCCGTTGGTTAACCAACTAAAACGTATGGCCTGTTCTTTCCTTTGAATTTAACTGCCTCCGTGGATCAGTGACTGAGACGCAGGTTGTTGCTGGTTCGATCCTCGCTAGTGAACATACGTTTGTAGTTTGACACTGTTATAGCCTTTTATCGTGCAGTTATTTGCAACAAAACAACGTACCACGGAATTTAACTACTAAACTTCTCTTCACTACTTAAAGCTGCAGTACATGGTCTCTTAATACGATATATTGTATCTCGTTTATGATCAGCACGATCACACACTCATTTCTGTGTTTGCACCCCGCGTTGATAATGTATTATTCAGTATATTTGCAAGATGTATGCATTTTCTGTTTTCGATGTACATACGTCATAACTGTTTTCGATATATAGTTTCCCGTGTTTACTTCTTTTTCTATAATATTCTTCACAGCACGATTTTGTCTGAAACTAAGTAAAGCTTGTTGTAAAAAAACCAGGTCGTTACTACTAATAGTTTGTTTTTAAAAGCACCTTGGCTCTATACTTTTGTGTTACCGCGATAATTAAATCAAAGTCAATAGGTAATAATTCAATAGAACAAAAAGCTACATAGATTATTTATTTATTTATTTATTAAGACACTCCTACGACATCTTCACATTACATTCACAAAGTACATTAACAATACTGGTCCCGTGTGAGACACCTTTACAGGAGTGTACAGCACTCGATAAAAAAACTAAAAACAATATTGCTCATACATAATCTTACAAAACTAAAATTAAAATCAAAATTACCTAACTACAAATTATACAATAAAAAGAAAAAAAGAAGAAAAGAAAAAAAAAATTAGTCAATTTACAAACAGAGAACAAGACTTATTTTAATTGAATAAAGTACATAATTTTTACTTTTTTCAAGTGGGTATTGGGAAGAGAAAGAGAAAAGGAAAAAGTAATTAATTGATTACAATATATTTATTAGTAAATTTTGACTCTGTAATGAATTTGATTGAGAACCTGTTTCATCACTTTATTAACACATATTTAACCGGGTATTTATCGCGCTATGTACCTTTAGAGTCTTCCCGGGACCATGATGGGTGCAATCCTGTCGAAACGTCGGGCAATAATAAAGGTAAATAGCGCGATAAATACCCGGTTAAATTGTGTAAATTATGTGTCGTGATCGCGAAAGTTTAAAAAAGACTACTGTTTCATCACATTTTTACCGAAACTTTATTGACCTTCTTGTCTTAGCGAACGAAAGGTTTCAGCGAGTTTGGCTAACCACTGACAATCTCTTATATATATGAGACTGCAGTATAAATTTATTTTATTCTCACACGTACCTCATTTGCACGTTTTGTTAAAGAAGCACGATCACATACTCATTTCTGATTTTGCACTCTCCGCGTTTCGTGACACTCAATAATTTGGCGTGTTTGCAAGTTTCCATGCAGTTTCTAATTTCGTTGAACACCGTAGCCAATGAGCACTTTGTTTTTGATGACATTGTTCAGAAGAGATGTATAGCTTTGCTAACTCTATAATTGGTAGTAAGTAAATAAAATCAGCAGTAGGACGTCTACTGCTGGACATAGGCCTCCCTCATGGATTTCTAGTTATTACTGTTGGAAGCGATTTGCATACACCGTCGACTTGCAGTCTTCACCAGGTCGTCATTCTATCTCGTTAGTGGAAGTCCTAAGCTGCGCTTGTCGGTCCGTGGCCTCCACTGGAGAACTTTTCGGCCCCATCGGCCATCTGTTCTGCGAGCTACATGATCTGCCCATTGCCACTTCAACGTGCTAATCCATTTGGCTAAATCGGTGACCCGAGTTCTTCTACTATCTCCTCATTTCTGATTCAGTCCCGTTAAGAAACCTTGAGCATAGCCCTCTCCATAGCTCGTTGAGCGACTCTGAGCTTATTCCTGAGGCCAATCGTGAAAGACCACGTTTCGGTTCCATATGTCATCACTGGTAACACACACTGATTGTAGACTTTAGTCTTGAGGCACTGAGGAATTTTGAACGAAAAGACGTTGAGCCTAGTTTCCCAGATGCTGCCCATCCGAGTTGGATTCGTCGATTGACCTCTTTATCGAAGTTGCACCTACCTAATAGGCCAGTTTGTCCTAGATATCGACAACTTCGAGAGCCAAGAGCAAGCCATATCAGCGATAATTCACATTGTCGAGAAGATGCAGACACAATATAATATTTATGATAATGGCGGTTTGTAATAAATATATGATAGCGGAACTCAATAATTACCATAATAACGTAATACCAAAATAAAAATTACGCTGCCGTGGGGTGCCGGCAGTAGAATATTACCCCTCCTCTCATGCCCGTGGATGCAGTAAGAGACTGCTAAGGGATACCTCCGGAAGATGGGCAGCAGCGTCTTTTCTTGTATCAAAATACTGCGCTCGCCAACCCGCCTGCCAAGCATGGTGAGTATGGTAACTACCCCTCATCAAGATCCATGAGGGAGGCATGTGTTCAGTAGTGTACGTTTTATGACTGAAATGATGTATAGAACTCAAGATGAGAGACCTTTGCCCAGCACAAGAGTCCAACTCTCTTGGTGGTTAGACTAAATAAACAAAATACATATGTACAGCGTCTGTATAGCGGTCAGAGAAGGGGTTTGTGTTAAAGACCCTTACCGAAAGACCGCTATACCGTTTTAATTCTAAAATTTATTCATGAAACTGTTCCCCTTATTTTAAAGATAGTACCAAAAATTGTATTAGCCAACCAAATTGAACTAACCCAGACGTCAATAGAACTTAAGAACACATTATTTTAAAACTTGGTAAAGCCGCTTTGGAAGTTCCCGCGAAGCGTAACTTTTCCAAGCTTTGGAACTGATAGTTTCCAAGTTCTGTACACATAGGACTTTGGACGACACAAAAACCTGTTTAAGATCTTCCCAGACACACATTAACACACCTGTAAGAACATGTTTTGTGCTGTAAAACTAAAACTCCTTGTTTTTCTTTTGTCCCAAAGTATTTTGGTTACCTCTGGAAGATGTGCAGCCGCGTCTTTCCGTGTTTTCCGTGAACCTCCCGTACTGCGCTCGCCAACCCGCCTGCTAAGCGTGGTGAGTATGGCAAACCCCTCATGAAGATCCATGAGGAAGGCCTGTGTTTAGTAGTGGACGTTTTTAAAGCTGAAATGATAATGATGATTTTTTTCGTCTATTGCTCCTGGTTAACCCCTAACGCAAAAAGAGGGGTGTTATGAGCTTGACTACTATGTGTGTGAGTCTGAGTGTCTGCTTGTGCCACCGTATTTCTTAAGCTGTAGTCACAAAGTCAGCGGCGTGGGCAGCGGCGTAAGGTAGCGGGGATGTTTGAATTTTAAATTAAATGTTATGGTAATTCTCATACAAAAAAATAGAGGCTTCTTTAGTATTATAAATAGTAGCACACTCAAGCTATATTTCAAAATAATTATATCCGAACAAACTAATATCGAGTGATGCGCTCTTATACTGATCTTATGTCGCAGGCATTATGCGACACGCACATTTAAGACAACGCAATGGCGATATTCGTGTCAGGAATTTCAACTTTTGCTTTTACAAAACCTACAGTATTTTTTTTATTATGTTTACTTTGAATTTGTTGTTTTACACGATTGGCTAACTACTTCCAACAAAAAAATATGGAATTTCACTTTACAGAAAATTTAGAGGCATACATCGGTTTCGTTCATAACCATAAATCTCTCTTGTTTTTCTGTGAATATAAGTCTTTACGCCCCTTTTAAACGTGTGTTGCATTTTATGTATTTACCATTTGTTTATATTTTAAACCGAAATTACTATATTGGCGCTTAAAATTTTCTTTTTATTTCTAGCTTTTCGTGCCAGTTTTTGCAGACGGGCCCTCTTCAGTCATTCCGCATTTTAACATTGTTATTTAAACAATTACATTCACATGATTGTTTATCAATGCGTCGTTTAACCGATATAAATAAAAATAGTTCTTGAATGGACGATATCTCCCTCTAAGGGTCGGTCTGCCTAGTCAAATAGAGATGAAGTCGTAAAGCTTCTAACCCGGCGCAACATGTTTTTAACCGACTTCAAAAAGCAGGTGGTTAAATAGAGGTGGCTTGATTCGACTGTATTTTATTTGCGAATACTCTGCCAATTATGAATGGGCTTTGAACATTTTAATTTTTTGAGGTAGGTCATCTTTCAGAAGGTTTCAGAGGGCAGTTGTCCTATATAAATTTTAAGACAATTGGTTTAGCCCTTTATGAAAAAATCAACAAAAACAGAATAAATATTTTTTCTACGCTATAGTTTTAGTTTAAGTTTGTACAGATAGATAAAGCTTTAAAATTAGATTTGTTATAAAAAATACTTTATCGCTTCCACACTCCTCTCTTAGTCAATATCCTCGTAATCACTCGATTCTCTCAGTTCCTCATCCATCTTTTTTTCCATATCATCATTCACACAATTTTTTTCATCATTATTTTGTTTATTCAAGGAGTTTAACGTCAAAACTGCCTCATTTAAAAGAAACTTTGCGCCTTAAACGGCACCAAACGTATAAAACTCATCATCACTGGCACTTGCCCAACACATTTGTCCTCCAATAACAACTATTATTTTTTTGTAATGGTATAACTGCACGGTTCGTCTTTTAGGCGCCGCGCAATGCGGTGTCCAAACCACGCATGCGTTAAACAGCTCACGGGAATATCAACCTTGCCTGTCAGATTATCAAGTGCAGTTTGGGTCGGGTGGTGTGTCACTGCAAACAGTGTGATTTGTAAGCTTTAGTGTTTCTTGATAGGCTTGTAGAGTATGGATAAGCGAAGACAGAGCCACGTGAAAATCTGATGTCATAGTTTGATGGCCCCGGCAGCTCAGTTAGTCTTGTAGCCGGCTGATTTCATGCGTGATACAGTTCACGGGAATATCAACCTTGCCTTTCAGATTATAAAGTGCAGTTTGGATCGGGTAGTGTGTCATTGCAAATAGTGTGATTTGTAAGCTTTAGCTTTTTAATTTCTTATTTCTTAGTGTCAAGGCCATCAAGAAGGGTAGTTGTAGAAGCGAGACAGAGCAGCGTGCGACGCGAATCTGATATCATAGCTTGATGATCTCAATTCGTCTTGTAGCCGGCTGATTCGTAAGAGCTTCCGGGTTCGATTCTCGCCGGAGACATTTCGCATAAGACCTAGCGACCTAACGATCTAGCTCCAAAGTAAACATAGTCTGTGTTATTAGTAGCAGATGATTGGTAGAATAGTTAATTGATTCAGGCGTGAATTACGGAAATCCATTAATATCTAAATGAACAATAAATATATAGTAGGATAGCGGATTTGTTACCATATACGATGTTTGTTTAGGTTGGTAGAAACAAAACAAAAGGTAGAAATAAAACTCAACTTCGTTTACATTGGCATAAGAGCTGTACATCATTCCAGCCGTAAAAAGTCCACTACTGAACAGGCCTCCCTCAAGGATCTCTATGAGGGGTAGTTGCCATACTCACCACGCTTGGCAGGCGGGTTGGCGAGCGCATTACGGGATGTTGATACACGGAAAGACGCCGCTGCCCATCTTCTGGAGGTATCCCTTAGCAGGCTCTTATTGCATCCACGGGCATGAGAGGAGGGGTAACATTCTACTGCCGGCACCCCACGGCATATGAGCTTACAAATGGGAGCTTAAAAATAGGGCAATGTAGGAGCTGTAGGAGCTGTACAAGACAGTCGTAATTTTTAAGTAATAGTGCACGTATCACGAGGGAAACCAAGATGGAGCTTCTAGTTGCCCGCCTGCCAAGCATGTTGAGTATGGCTATCTATGAGGGAGACCTATGTGCCTCCCTCATAGATAGCCGCAGCAGTGGACGTTCTACGGCTGAGATGATGAACACCCTTTGGATCTGTGTTCTACGGATGAGATGGCACCTGGTAACAGAGTGATTTACCGCGAGCCTTCCCTTACTCTTACTCCTTACTTGGTTTACGCTCGTATTGGCTGCGTCGAACTGTCTTGTGTCACGTTACATCATCATCATCATCATCTCAGCTATTAGGACTGATGTCCACGTCCACTGCTGCGTTAGGCCTCCCTCATGAATCTCCATAACCATCACACTGATGTAGTGTAGATGCTGCTGCCCATCTTCCATCTTCGGCAGATTCTTACTTCGCTTAATAATTTCATTTAGTAGAGCAAAGTCACCACTTCTCCATAACTATCACATAGATGGTTCAAGTCTGAAACGAGTAGAATCCGTAAAGGATTTGGGGGTTTACTTAGACAGCGAATTGAGGTTTCGAGCACATGTCGTCCAAGTCTGTAAAAAGCGTTTAAATGTTTAGGTTTTGAACTGCGACAGGCAAACTGCTTTACAAATATTGCGGCTTTAACGGCATTATACAACGCCCTAGTAAGAAGCCATTTAGAGTCGAACGATGCAATCTGGAATCCTTACGAGACTAAATATAGTCTCATGTTAGAAAGGATACAGAACAAATTTACACGATACTTGTACCTGAAGATGTTTGGTGTATACCCTTTTTATCCATTGATGTATCCCTCCTTATTCGTTTTGTGTATGGTGGGATACAATCAATTGGAAGTAAGGAGGAACATGGGACTGGCAATGTATGTGTTAAAAGTGTTTCGGGGAATTACTAACAACCCTGGTATCCTGGAGTTGATGGGGTTATGCGTGCCGGATGAATTCGTTCACCGTAGGAGAAGGCCGTGCCTATTTGTGGTCGCTCGTGGAAGGACCAACTTGTTAGGCAAGTCTCCGCTGACTCGCACCATGCGCACACTCAATCTAGTGGCGGAGACACTAGACCTGTTCCATTGTTCTTTGAACGAATTCGCAAATGTGTCCATGTTTGTATTGTGTTACAATAATGTTATTTAACAGTCTTTGACATTGTAGAATTTTATATGGAATTGAGTGTTGATTTTTATTGTTTTTGAATAGAATTTTATATGGAATTTATGAATAGAATTGAATATTATGCATGAATTCATTCGAATATTTATATTGATGTAATTTTGTGTTGTAATTTTTTTTTAAATATGTTTTTTTTTAATAAGTATGATATTTTAAATGTTTAATGGAATTGAGTATTAATTTTTAATGTGATTGAATGGTTTTATGTATTTGTGTTTGTGAAATGAATTGTTTTTTTTTTATTTAATGCAATATTTACGAATTTGATCGAATATTTATTTATGAAAGTGAGTACTAATTGTAATTTAATTGTTAAGTAAGATGACTACACTATTGTATTAGGATAATCTTGTCAAAATAAGTGTAATGTAGATAAATAAATAAATAAATAAAATGTTCTTGGTCTTCCTGTTAACAAACTCAACGCCGCTAATCCAAGGTAACGTTAACCCGTCCCACACTAGATATTAGACACATATTCAAAAATCGACCCCACTAGAGTAGAATACACTCTTCCGTTTTAAGGTGCAATTTTACACCTAGACGTTAACTATCACTAGATAATAAAATCTGGCAACAGTCCAAGCCGTGGTTCGTACCTAAGTGTTGCCCTTACGCTTGTTTCCCCATCGTTACTTTTGCGGCTGGGCGCCCTCTGCGCTTGCCATAGTCCGGTAACGTTGTCACGGTCATCTGCGGCTAACAACTTTAATATTGAAAATAAAAACATATTTTTTCATAATCCATCCATCTTGTCTTTGGACAGTCTCTCACAATCCCTCCATCCACACTCATCACTACAACGATATGGGGTCCTTTATTTTCCGGTCCATCCCAAGGTTGCCTGGAAGATATTTTTCATAGCGATAAGGCTGCCCTTTTGTACTCCTGTGTTGTTTTTACCTTATTTTTTAAATGTTTATGATTTATAAATATGGTGTTCGATAAAGAGTTTTCAATCTATCTAATCTTAACATTCGTCTTCATATGCACAAGCGCAAATTTTAAGCATTGGAATTTCCATGTTTTAACATTCTTGCACAAACAAAACCAAATATTAAAAGCTCGCTAATGTCTGCGTATGTTGGAAGCGATAAGGAAGCGATAGGTGTGTCAGAGGAACAAAAAACAATTAAATAATATCTTAAGACATTAATCACGGAGTTAGCGCAGATTCCGTATCATACAGGGGCAGAGTTTAGCCAAGGTACCCTTTGCAAAAATCATTATGTTTAACTATTACAATAAGTAACATTAATTTATTTAAAAGGTGCCTGATTCTGTATACTAGTTTTTGTAAAATAAATACTTTTACTTTTTTACTTTTTGTGAAATACAATGACCCGATCCCTGACCTCACCGAAATAGCTGACACGGTTCATGGATTTCAATCTGGCCCGGTTGGTTTCAGATCAAATCTTCTTTTTAAAAGCTTTTATTTAGCTTGCCCTGTATGTATGTTTATTCGCGGAATCATGCAACTCAATTTTGAAGCAGATATCTTCAACCAATTTAGCTGAAATTTTGTATACATCTTAACTTTGGATGACAATGCATGGCCAGTGTGACAATACAAAACAATACAATACAAATACACTTAATTGCGCACCAAACAAATAATTAAAACAAACAAATAATAAAAAGAAATCATTACAAATACAGGCACAATGGGCGGCCTTATCGCAAAAAGCGATCTCTTCCAGGCAACCTTGGATAAGATGATACATATAAATAAGTTTTATATAGGTATTGCAGAATTATGAGTTTGATACAAAAGATAGAAAGTTTATATACCATATCTTTAAAAATAGGGAGTGATTTAGCTTTTCTTATCGCAAAAGGTAACGAGTTACAAAGCTTGGCAGAACGTACGGTGAAGGAAATACTTATAGGCAAGGGAAGTATGGATAGGAGTTTTCAGCTGGAGAGAGTCAGCTGAGCGCAGGGATCGGGAGTGGGATTCGGAAAGGAATTCAAATATATCCTTGAGGTAGCCGGGAGTGGTTGGGTTGAAGAGGATGTTGTAAAGAAGGGAGAGAAAATGTACATCCCGGCGAAGGCGGATAGGTAACCGCTTGAGCTTGTTGCGGTACTCGGTAATGTGATTATTATTAATCTAGCGACAAACATTTTTATAGCATAAATTGTGTTACATTAGATGTTTATCTAAAGTCAATGTTTATTACGCACCAGAGTAACACGCCAGTTTGATTGAGTTTCCTTGTCAACCGCTAATGGTAGGTATACTTAGCGACATGATACTTAGTTCGAGAGGGCGGTATCAGTTACCAAATCACTTTTGGAAGTCAAAAGGTTCAAATAGCATGTTATACATGCTGCGAGTATTTGAAAAATCACTCAGGAATAAACACATACTGTTTTTTTGTTTACTGATTAAACCACACGTATAGAGTTATGTATACTGAGAAGTGCCACCAGTAGGATGTTACCCGTCATCTCTTGCGCGTGGATGCAGTAAGATTCTGCCAAGTGATATCTCTGAAAGACGGGCAGCAGCGTCTTTCCGTGTATCATCATTCCATATTGCCCTAGCCAACCCGCCTGCCAAGCGTGGTGATTATGGCCCCTCATGATCAGTAGGTACTTAGGTATCCCTAAGGGAAGCCTACGTCCAGCCGTGAATGCCCTGCGGCTCAGATGAAGATGATGTTTAATAAGTTCACTACTTACATAATTATCCATAGATTGTTTTTTATCTAGTATAATCCAAACCCAAGTAACGAGGGTTAGAAAAACGACGAAGCGCTTCGAGAATAGGTAGGTAGTGCCCTTGCGCTTCGCTTTCTTTGTCTTGGCGGGGGTACTGCCGTGATAATTTGCTTATTCTACATTGCATGTTTTTAATGTGTTGTGTGTGCCATGAACAAACCAATAGAGAACAATATTCTTTCCTGTCACAAATAATCCCGCAGAGGCGGTATCTTTTAAGTATTTTATTTACAATCACAATATTGCTATGAGCTTTAAAAATGCACTAGCTACGTGAAGAGGCGCGTAGCCATCGCTACGAAAAACGTAGCAAAATCGTTTTGAAAACAAAACGCTACTATGGCCCTATTGTTTCCTGGTATCATTAATAGTAGTAGATATTTTTGTGAAAGGTTCATCCGGAGAAGTACCACCATACCTATTTCTGCCGCCGAGCAGTAATGTCTACATTGCTGTGTTCCGGTTTGAAGGGTAAGGGGGCCGGTGAAATTACGGGCACATGAGACCTTGCAACTCTGTCTCAGATGTAGCGTTGGTAACGTGCTTAGTGAACGTGATCACCGCGGCATTGCAATTGTTATAGGTAGAGGTTACCGCTTAACATCAGGTAGGCCTTCGGTTTGTCTCGTCGTTTAGTAGTATAAAAAAAAAGCAAAAAAAAATATATAACAAATTTTCAAAAGCAACGTTATAATTTTATATTCAATAATAGAGTTTAAAATATATTTTTAGATATAAGCCGAATCAGAACAAGCCATTTTGACTAAGGTGTACCTCTAGAGTTAGCGAGCTAAGGCGTGTAGAGTTAGATGCTTGGCTCTACATAGATCTGATTACTTTTTGACAGTGCGGGTCATTATGGTCTCGATTCAGCAAAACCTATCTATACTAATTTTATAAAGTGGTAAGGTTTGTGAGTATGTGAGGTTGTAGGGGGTAATCTCTTGATCTACTAAACCGATTTTCAAAATTATTTTACTAATAGAAAGCCACAGTATTTGTGAGTGTCATAGGCTATAAATTACCGCCCAACGAAGTGGACACCGGGTCAGCTAGTTTAACATAAATTTATTTTTGGTGAGATAATCTCACAGAACACAGGTTATTATAGAGGTACAGATCTGTGGATTATTTAATCTGATAATCACTGAATAACCTTTTCGTTTTTAGAGATGGGTTGTCATGAAAAAGAAAACTATAAAAATATTATAATTTTTTATTTCTTTTATTCGGAATTTGGGTTCGATTCCCGTATCGAAAAATAACTTAATAATAATTTATATAAAAAGTTCAAGTTGATTCCGAATCGCAACGATAGAAAATAAAACACTCTTTCATGGCGAGTAATAAGCAGCCCTCTGAGCCCTCCGGACCTCTTCTACAAAGTGTTTTACTTATTCAGAAGTAAATGGATTGGAAGAAAGTACAACCAAAAACATAATCAACTTCTTGAACGAAGATTGCTACCAATTATCTCGTGAAATATTTTACAACACTTTTGAGTTATTATTAAAGAAGTTTTCTGGATGTTTCTGTCATTATAACACGTCTTAGCACCATAAAGAAGCTATTTAACATAAAATTTACATTTGCATAATACCTAATCAAGTGCTGAAAATCACCAGCGCTTTCAACTCCTGCTCAAAGTTATGAAAAATGATCGCAGATAAGACGTACAAAAAACCGTATCTTCTAGATTTATCACTGAGATAAAACCGCAGTTGCTGACATTATACGTTGAATATCCGAGACAAGAATAGCGTACGAGTGAAAAGGGTAAAATGCGTGATGCTCGCTAGGATGATAAAATAAATTATTTTCTATGTTGCCGCACAACGTCGCAAAACCTTTCAAACTTATTTATAAGCACAGGTGAAATTGCGTAGAAAATTGATATCGTCACGTCTACTTGCACGGAACAAACTTCCTTTTTATCGGGGCTTCAAAAATAATATTAAGACGGAATTATAAGCGATAATATATATATTGTGTAGAAATTGCTTAATCTTCCTAGGCGTCTGGAATCACTTCCAAGTTTCTAATAATAATAAATAAATTAGGCCAGCTGCGTATCGGACTACGCGCTGCGTAGGGTTCCATTGTCAACTGTAGACCTGTTGTTAGAAGTTATGTTTTTTACATGAACATAAACATATAGTTGAGTTTTCGGTTTAAAGTACTCCGGTATATTTGGTAAACCGTTTCACTTATTTGAGCGACAATTTTCAGCTAGCTTAACTGTTATAGTTTTCCCAGAAATTTGATGGTTAAAACAACATTATGTTTTATTTAATTAATAAAGCTAGCAGTCTACATTTTAGAGTTCGAAGTTCAAAACTTGTTATTCCGCAAACGGAACTTCGAAAATTCCGTAAATCAAAAAATAGTTTTGCAACTTCTAAATAATATTAAATTACTTATTTAACGATACCTTACACGATGGGAAAATAGCAGTGTACGTAACTGTACGTAGTGAAAGCTCTATATTTATTAAATTTCGTCAAAGCCATTTTATTTCCTTAATCACCGCTATCCTGGGTTTTATAATCCTACTAAGTATTTCCTTGGCATTTCACTAATCATATTCAGGTAGGGTGCACATTGCATTGATTTACTCCACACAAATATTTTTTGGCGACAACTTGCGTGCGTCACGCACCTTAAAATTATTTATGCTTTGAAGCCTTTATACATCTTGAGAATCAAAAACAATCTTATTCCTTCAAAAATAGAGGTGGAATTTCAATAGGGCCCGTCCGTGGTTTGATATAGCTATTAGAGGATTGTTTATCGGTATTTATGGAAGGGTCAAGTAGCATGTTTCCTTTCTGTATTACGGAAGTAAATTTTATTGCTTGGGGAATACTTGTAAGAATTGGATTATACTAAGTAGATACCTACAAGGTATTTTGTATTTTAGGTAAGGTTTTGTATGTTTTTACTGTAAGCATTCCTCACATTTTTATTGTGAGGCCGTCATGAAGTTTATTGTGATAGTTATAATTACGAGAATTTATTACAGGTCTTTCGACGATCCGTTTAAAAATAGGATGAATATAACTCGTAAGAGTTGATTTAACTTATTTTCATCTTACATTTTGAAACAGTCGTGGTGTAAATCGAATAAATGTGATTGCAAACGTTTGGATAACCAAGAGCATTTTATGTCTAAGTTTTCCATTTTTTACCTGCATTTTTAACCTACAACGTAAAAATCGGGGACTCAACATAAAACGCCGACGTATATACTGTGGCATTTTAGCTTCCAAACTGTAGTGTATCCGATACTTAGAATAATTATTCTACGATGCGATACTATTGCATACATACGCTGTCTCGTGTGTCCTGTGTATTGACGGGTATTGATTAGCGAACTGTCACTGTCACAATGAAAGAGAGAATGAGCCAGAAGAGCAGGACTGATGGAATGTTTGATGTGTGTAAGATCGGTGAGTTCGGAGTGAGTTAAAACTTAAATACCAGGGAATTGTCGAGCCAGTGTGTGATATAGATCATAACAACCTCTACACAAACGCGTAACCGATTATATTTTTGTCTGATGCGCTGTGGGCCAAAATAACCACAATGTGGAGCCTTGAGACAGCGAGACGGAGTTGCGGTGGACCACGCAGACGATGGCGAGACGAGCTGGATGCTGCTAAGTAGGAAAAAGACAAAATCCTGAAGAGTGAAGAGAATGGCCTTTGCCCAAAAATAGGACGATACAGGCTAACAGTAATAACAACAGTTATATTTGTCTGAAAGGCATACTAAAGTGTTCTCAGCTATGATTCAATAAAATCTTATCCGATACTATCAGGTCTTTTCCAATACTATACAGTGTTTTAATAAAAAAAGTTCTGTAATATGAAACACTGATTTTCGAAATTAATTGACAACTACCATTGATCGTACAATCGTACTGAATAACAGTTAACATTGATAGTGTGACAGTTCACACTTGGCATCAAATTGGCAACGATGCTAACTTATAAGCCACTACCTGGCAACCATTGGCAACGTTTAGGGTCTACTTAATCCATTCAGGTGTTGGTTAACACCTGAATGGGATATGACCTTCGTAGCTCTTTTTTTTGTGGACAATTTACACAGAATAATCTAGCCCCTAGTTTAGCAGAGCTTTTGTTATGGGTACTGTGATATACTGAATATATTATACATTAAAAGATATTTTTTATTTTATATAGAAAAAGATCCAGAACGCCCTGAACAAATTTTTTGTACTACTAAATGACGAGACAAGCCGAAGGCCCATCTGATATTTATCTACAGATAGTACAGACATTTGTCCTTTGGGAATGGAACCCCTTTGCGTCGCAGGCGGATCTTCGCCCACTGCGCCACAGAGGTCGTCATTGGACTCATATTTTTTTTAGATTGTATCTTTTATATTGTCTTTGACTTTCTTCAAATCGTTTTTCTTTGTTTAGGTTTGGTTTTGAAGTACGTTTGGTTTTTAAACTTCATTTGTTTTATTGAATTTTATTTTGTTTATTGTTTGAGTTTGTATCTTCACTGTCTATTTAGTCACTATGTTTATTTTCTGTTCCATTCCGTTGTTTCCTAAATTGTATCTGCCGTGAGTGCCGGCAGTAGAATGTTACTTCTCCTCTCTTGCCCATGGATCCAGGAAGAATCTGCCTCTAGAAGATGGAACTCGGCAACCCGCCTGCCAAGCGTGGTGGGTATGGCAAAAGCTCCTCATTATCAGTACTTGTAGATCCATGCAGGATCACCATAAGTGGTAGTTGCCATCCACACTCGGGAGGCGGATCGGTGAGCGCAGTATGGGATTTTGGTACACGGAAATACTTTGCTGCTCATCTTTCGGAGGTTACCCTTTGCAGGCTCTTACTGCATCCATGGGTATGAGAGGAGGGGTTACATTCTACTGCCGACACACACAGCTTATTAAAAGGTGATTTATAAATAGGTACAAAACTATACCAAGGAAAGGGTATTGACCTCACAAATTGCATTAAATTTCATGATTAGGCAGTAACCTTATGTGAGTTCATTGTCCTCCGATTATACAAAGCCAGATTTCGTTCCAAACATACCAATTTAATTATATTAATTTAGCAATTTGCCAAATGGGAATGGTCGCTTGGAGTTACATTATGAATCACTTAGTGGCTAACTGAATCTTTTGATTTAGATTTATTTATTTACTTTTATTAAAACGGCACAACCAATTATATTAGTTACATGTATAACATTATATTGAAACAATTGTAATAGAAAAAATAAAAAATAAATTAGAATTAAACTAAATACAGACAAACCAGTGAAAAAATTAAATATTCTAATAGTAATGTCAAAGAATATAAATCACGTCATGTCAAAATAATAAACTTATTATTATTATTATTATGAGCCATTTGGGTCCCACTGCTGGGCAAAGGCCTCCCCCAATTCCCTCCATACATCCCGATCCTGAGCTGTTTCCCTCCAGTCAACGATGTACTGATCGAGTTCGTCCCGCCATCTGCGCTTCGGTCTGCCGCGTCGCCTTCTCGCCGGGTCAGGCCGCCACTCCGTGACTATCTTTGCCCACAGCTCACTCGGCATGCGGCAGATGTGGCCAGCCCAGTCCCACTTCAGCTTAGCAGCTTTCAGAGCTACTTCCGCGATCCCAGTCCTGGAGCGCAGTTCGGTGTTTCGGATCCTGTCCGTGCGCTTGACACCCAGGATGCTGCGCTCCATCGCTCGCTGACAAACTTGGAGTTTGGACTTTTGAATGTTGGTCAGAGACCAAGTCTGCGCACCATATGTTAAACTTAATAAAATAATTAATTAAAAATAAAAAACAGATCAATAATGAGTTTCACAAAAACATTGACATGCAAAAACAATTTCAGCCCACTTATCAGCGATCAAATCGAAGTCAGGGCTATCATCCAGGAGAGCTTTGATGGCAGTGAGCACACGCGGGATGGGTGACCAGGCCCGCGCTGCCGTACGAAACGAAACAGCAAACAACCTATGCTTCTGACTACGGCAATAATTATTTCGGGGCGTAAAGTTGACACAGCTCATTACTCAAGTCCAAGGCGTCGATTTTGTTGTGAAATATTTTGCAGACCGCGTAAATTTGGTCACAGGTACGCCTCACGTCAAGAGAATTATTGCCCAAGCATCCCAAAAGAAATTTGGTAGGGTAAAGGAAGAGGTAGTAACCGTAGCAGCGCTTGTAGAGGAACCGCAGGAACGCTTTCTGAATCTTTACAAGCATGAGCGTATAAGTAACCTAATTCGGGTTCTACACACAAGCGCTGCTCTCTAACTTACTCCTTACAAGTGCCGAAAAGATTAAGCGGACGACATGCTCATTCTCAAAGTCACGGGAATTTCTGAAGACAAACCCGAGGCGCCTAAATGACTCCTTAGCCAATGAACTTATGTGCTCATGAAAGGTAAGCTTTTGGTCGATTGTGACTCCCAAGTCCCTCATGGTGATGGTTCTGTTTATAGGTTCGTTGTTCAACCTGTATTCGAAATTGATTGGGCGCCGCAAACGACCGAAAGTCATAACGTGGCATTTACAAATTTTAATTACATTTGGAATCGGAATTACCCTAGAAACTATCCACTGTGGCGGATAGACTCCAAACTTAAGTCCCAGGCTGAAGATGTGACAAAGTGGACTGCACAAAAATTCTCCCACTTCCTTAACTATAGCAAAAGGCAAATTATCTGGGTCCACCGCGCCATTCGGCTTCAGCCTTTTGATACCCCAGTTAACGTCACCATGAGAAATCCCAATAACATTAATGTCATTGCTGTTAGATGATGCATCAAGAGAAATGGCCCAAGAAGAATCAAGCTGCGGTACTTCTGGCAGGAAAACACTTGAAAAGTAACTCGCGAAGGCCTCGGCAGCTTCCGGTCCGGAGAATGAAGCACCTTGGTAGTCTACATTGGGTTCGAACCCACCCTTAGACCGCAAGTTAGTTATATGCTGCCAAAATGTCAAATCGAGTTTTGACTGAAAAAATGGGGCCACCCCTGGAACATGACCTACCTTATAAAAAAAATCCAATATTGGCGGAATGATCGCGAAACAAACATATCTTTTTGACGTAATAAAAAAAATATATCTGGTGAAAATATAACATATTATTTTAAAGATTTTAAAACAATCGCTTGTGGACATTGCAAGCAGCGCCATCTAGTCAAGTTGAGTTGTAGTCAGGCTCATATTTAAAATAATAAAATTAATAAAGTTTACTTGGTGAAAACGGAATTTAAACCTTTATCAGCTGTCATAAGTTGAATCGATATTTCCCCGTTTATAGATGCGAGAGGGTATTTCATTGAATAGCCTGCTATTAAGTGTTTGTGATGCTAATTACGTATCAAACAAAGAGAGTGGATTATGAGAATCAGCTTTTATAAGGAAATTAACTTTGACAACATTGATAACCGTAATTGGACTGTGAGTTCTGAGCTTTTATAGAAGACATAGTAGTAGTAAGGCCTTTACTTCTAATATAGACGATTTATACAGCGTCAGCTTAGCTCGACACTGGTAATAATGCTGTACAGATAATACTGCAGTGCCTGGAGCATTGTTAGATACAATAGGCTTCCTGATAAGGCGATCATGAGGAGTTTGTTGCTATACTTACCACGCTTGGCAGGCGGGTTGGCTATTATGCCTTCGAGGATATTTAGCAAATACGATTAATAAATCTAGAAACCGTTAACATTATATGATAATAATGTTAACAGACCGCGAAAGTTTAACAAGTTCTAATATATAATTAATCATCGACCTATCAATATGTAACAGAACACCCAAACAGATTTTTTTAAACAAAACTGGTTGGAATAAATGTTCCATACTCCGAATGTTTTTTTTTTAATCAATATTTTGACATTTAAAAATTAGTATAGTACACAAATTACAGTACTGTACAGAAATTTAGTAATTCACCTACTTAAAATAACGCAGCTGAGTGCTTGACCTATTATTTTGTATTTCAACTTTCTGTTTACTACCACATTTTAGACATTGCGTATTGCTTGCATTTGTGTGTCGCGGTAGCCGCAAGCCGCACACTTTGGTTACTAAGGAAGACCACTGCTGTTATACAACGTTCTGGCAGTTTCCATATTTAGCCACTATTTTTTAAAACCTAATTAGTTTTCATCATCATTATCATTTTAGCCGTAGGACGTCCACTGCTGGACGTAGGCCTCCTGGATTTCCAGGTATTGTAGTTGGAAGCCGCCTGTATACACCGACGACCTGCAGTCTTCACCAAGTCATCTGCATTGTAGGTGTGGACGTCCTACGCTGCGCTTATCTGACATAAAAGTTTTGATTTGTGTGACAAATGAAACTCAATCCTTAAATTATATTTCATTTTCTTTTTAAAGTCACTACCTATTAATTAAAATACCAAGCTTGCTCTATTATAAATTTTGAATCTCGATTATGAAATGTGATTCTGAAGGTAGAATTCCACCAAAGTGCGGCACAAATGTTTGAATGTCATTTTGGTGTTTTCTAGCATTCAAACATTTGTGCCGCTCAGTGCCGCATGCTGGTAGAATTCTACCTTAACGACATCATTAGGCGGATTAAAAGTAATAAACCCTTTAGCAGAACTAAACAAAAATCTAGAACCGTCCAAAGAAATATTGTATATCGTTACGTACGCAATTCGATACAATTTCATATGAACCCAATACAAGCCTGAACCATTAGGCTGGGTATTATATCGATACCATTTTACGAGTTTGTCCATCTGCTACCAAAATAACTCTTTCTATATGATTGCTGAACCCTATCTTAGATTGGTAAGATGTGTATGTTGGCCGTTGGTGCCGGTTCTTCTCTCTCCTGGGGTAATCTCTGGAAGATGAGTAGCAGCATCTTTCCGTGTATCAACATTCCACACTGCGCTCGCCAACCCGCCTGCCAAGAGTGTTGAGTATGGCAACTACCGCTCATGTAGATCCATGAGGGAGGCCTGTTCAGTAGTGGACTTTTTACGGCTAGTGTTATTACTCGAGAATAATGTTGCATTCTAATGGAGAAATAATTTAAAAAATCGGTCAAGTAGTTTTTTAGTTTATTCGTTACAAACATACAAAATACAAAATATTTCCTCTGTATAATATTAGTTTATGTAATATCACGGCGCAATTCCCATGGATATTACTAGAACAGAACTAATAGACGTAATCCAATAACATCGTTATAGCCTAACTAGAAGCATCCCCTGAGGCTCTCCTGTCTCTTCAGTAACATTTGATATTCAGTATAACGAAATGAGGTCCCTGGCGCCAGATTGTGAAGGTAGGCTTTGGCAATCTATACTACATAGGCGTGCGCAAGATGGCGGAATACATCGCTTTATGTAAGTGCTGCGAAAAACCCTCGTGTGGGTACGAAAGCTTGCTTTATAAGGATTTTTACCAAAAATGTGGAGACGAGACTCCCTAAAGATGCGTAAACCGTTTTTCTATCCTTCCGTCTGTGACGACATCATTACCTGTTATAGGTAGCAACTGGATCAACACAATATTGTGTTGATCCAGTTGCTACCTATAACAGGTAATGATGTCGTCACAGACGGAAGGATAGAAAAACGGTAGATTTGTGTTTGTATATACCCCCAACTTTCAACGTGAATGTTAGTTCGATATCGGCCGTGCACCAATGATTTTTTTTTCTTGTAAAATGTATGTCCATTTAACACGTGTTTTAACGTTAAATAAAGCATCGTGAGGAAACCCGCGGCTTAGGCAGCTTCAGACGTATCATTAGTTAAAAAAATACAGGATTTTATCGCGTACTATATTCCCGACGTTTCGGTAAACGTGTTTTAGCCGTCAGAAAAAAGGTATATGTTAACAAATCACGAAAGCTTAACAAGGTCAGACGTATAGACCTGTTATTTCCTCTGAGTTATAGATGACTAACCTGAGAGGATGGTGTAGGTGCTGAGCAAGCACACTGTCGCAAGGGCACTGGTTGGCTACTCAAGAAGTTCAACATGCAAGAGAGGAATCGAGAGAAGTAGCGATGCAGGAATGGGCAGAAGAGCTAGACATTGCTCCCTATGGCCGGTGGACTATTGATGCCTTGCGTCCTGTTTTAAATGAGTGGGTGCACCGAGAACACGATGCTTTGACTTTTAGATTGGTGCAAGTACTGTCTGGGCATGGGTGCTTTGGACGGTACTTGTACCGAGTTGGAAAGAGAGAGGTCAACCCTTCATGTCATCATTGCAGCGCCCCTGACGATACGGCACAGCATACCCTTGAAGAATTCAGTGCATGGGCATCGCAGCGCCAGGCGCTGGAAGCAGTTGTTGGCCATGACCTCTCGCTGTCGAGCTTGGTGAATGCCATGCTTGACAGCGATAGGGCTTGGAATGTCATGGTTTCCTTCTGTGAAGATGTGGTTAGACAGAAGGAAGCAGCGGAGCGTGTCAGAGAGGAAAACCCTCAAGATGAACCGCATCGCCAGCGGAGGACTGGAAGACGGCGACGGCAATTCCATCGCCTTCTTCCTCTTGATGGAGACCAGCTGGGAGATGGTGCGAGGAGAACCACCTCGGCATTGCACAGGCCTCCAAATGCCGTTAGTCCAACGGGACATGTCTCGCCTCAGAGGCGATCAGGAAGGATCCGTCCTAGACGGATGATCACCGACGGGGTAGCGGTTGAATCCGACCGGGAACCCGCAACCCTGTCAAGTGCTAGTGCCCCGCCGAACGAATCGTCTGGTGACGAATGGTTTGACGACGCTCTGGCACTAAGGTGAGAGACTAAATAACGGTGGGTTTTTAGTTGGTATGCCACCGACTACTAGCAGTATGTTAGTAGCCCAGTGGCAAGCCCAACATAACCCTCTGGCTCTCCTCGAACCAGAGAATATGCGTAAAATGCATTTTCCCATCGGAAAAAAAAAGGTGCTGAGCAAGCCTAAGCTAACAATGTCCCAGGCACTTCAGCGTCCCGTACAGCATGAAGTTACTGACGCTGCATCCTTCGCGTGCAAGCCTCCGCCATATTAGGACATTTTTTGCACACCGGCAGGGTGATTACCTTCGTATTTCACTTCACGACGCGACGTGTGTGCAACAACCGTATATCTCGCGATCATAGCTGTCAAACGTCAATTCGTGAATTAACTTTGTGACGTCTTACAACAACGTCTGTAAATAAATCAAAATTTATCACGAGATTTGCGCGTGTCCTAGGTACGTTTGTACATTTGGGCCGGTTGTGCATTTGACATTTGAGGAGTTAATCATCATCAATAGATGAAAAGGCCTTTGTTTCGTTAAAATGAAATGAAATATAATTTATTGCGTAAAATGTGGTAGTCAGGATGTCAAAATACAGAATTATATGTAGGTCCAACAAATTTTGCTGAGACAAGCATGCAATTATTTTTTAAATCAGGTCAATTAAAAAAATATAATTTACAAAACAATACATTATTTTTATACCGCAATTATTATAATGTATTATCTATGCTGAGGAATTTTGGACGAAAAGACGTTGCGTAGTTTCCCAAACGCTGCCCATCCGAGTTGGATTCGTCGATTTACCTCTTTCTCGAAGTTGGACCTACCTAATTGGACTGTTTGTCCTAGGTATACATACGCGTCGACAACTTCGAGAGCCGAGTTCTCAACCATAACTGGGGAAGGCGCAACATGGACATTCGACATAATCTTCGTCTTGTCCATGTTCATTTTAAGGCCGACCCGTTGGGAGACTCGGTTGAGGCCTTCGAGCATCGTGCCAAGTTCCTCCATCGACTTTGCCATGACCACAATATCGTCAGCAAACCGAAGGTGAGTCATGTATTCGCCGTTAATGTTGATGCCTAGTCCTTTCCATTCCAAGAGCTTGAAGGCATCTTCCAAAGCGGTCCAAAATTCCTCAGTGCCTTAAGACGAAAGTCTACAATCAGTGTGTGTTACCAGTGATGACATATGGAACCGAGACGTGGTCATTCACGATTGGCCTCATGAATAAGCTCAGAGTCGCTCAACGAGCTATGGAGAGGGCTATGCTCGGGGTTTCTTTACGCGATCGAATCAGAAATGAGGAGATACGTAGAAGAACTCGGGTCACCGACATAGCCAAACGGATTAGCACGTTGAAGTGGCAATGGGCAGGCCATGTAGCTCGCAGAACAGATGGCCGATGGGGCCGAAAAGTTCTCGAGTGGAGGCCACGGACCGGCAAGCGCAGCGTAGGACGTCCACCAACAAGATGGGATGATGACCTGGTGAAGACCGCAGGTCGACGGTGGATGCAGATCGCTTCCAACCGCATTAACTGGATATCCATGAGGGAGGCCTATGTCCAGCAGTGGACGTCCTACGGCTGAAATGATGATGATGATGATGATTATCTATGCAGTATAGTGTATTAAGTAGGTATGTGAGTCATCTAGTACCCATAACACAAACTCTGCTTAAAATATGATTTATGTAATACATAGGTAATTGTCTATATATCATAGACAATTCCACATCCCGAACTGCGCTTGCCCACTCGCCTGCCAAGCGTGGTGAGTATGGCAACTACCCCTCATGGAGATCACAAGGGAGGCCTGTATTCAATAGTGGACGTTTTACGGCTGAAGTGATAAATGATAAGATTTTGTTGATTAAGTGTTAGACCCTTAGTAAAATACCCAGACCAAACACAATTAACTGTAGAAAAGCAAATGTTTGTCACCCGGAAATCAAATAGGAACCTCTTGCTAGCTATTAGACCAACTAAGTCACGGAGGTCGTTAAAATTGAGATAAAATCTCTGCTTAATTACTGGAAAACTTTTGCCATTTTTGAAAAAAAATAAGTGTCCTCGATGTAACCGACGTGACACCTAAAATATTACAAAAGTTACCTTCCGGCAAAGCCCAAACCAAATACCGAAACGGGAATCCGTCGCGTACTTTATCTTGTTTCATTATCTTTTAGAGTGATGTGACAAGTTCTAAGTAGGGACTGAGAAGTGAGATATATCAACTAATCTTCGCGTTGAAAGTCGGGGGTATATACAACTGGATGAAAACAATATTGTGTAGCTACCTATAACACATGCGAAGCGGCGGGCACAAGCTAGTTTATTTATATATATATAAATAAACTAGCTTGTGCCCGCCGCTTCGCATGCGTTTTACCCGGATAAAAAGTAGCCTATGTGTTATTCCTGGTCCACATCTATACGTGTGCAAAATTTCAGCTCAATCCGTTAGGTAGTTTTTGTGCGAAGAGATAACAAACCTCCAAACAAACTTTCGGCTTTATAATATTAGTGGGGTAAAATAATAAATAATGCTTGACAATTCACACAGCATCACTTAGCCCCACGCTAAGTAAAGCTTGTGTTATGGGTACTAGATGACTGATACTCAATACATTATACTACATATGTAGATAGATATTTTTATTGTATATAGAAAAACATCCAGAACACCCTGGACAAATATCAGCAGATCATACAGATATTTGTCCTGAGGAGGGAGTTGGCCCAAAAAGCCTAATATTGACCTCAAATCGAATATAATTCGCACCTATAAATTATTCAGAGCACGGGATAAACAAAGTCTGGGATACTCGCAGGCCAGTTCGGTATAGGTCGATATTCCCGTGGGGCCGATTCTCGTGAATCGAGATTTTGCGTGATTCTTCGTCACATCTTACTTCTCAGTGTTTAATTCCGAAATTGCCACATCGCTCTTAAAGTCATAATACCATCGCGACGCGTTTACAACAGACATTTTGTCTTTCGTGAGATCACAAGAACGCAGAAAGTTAATATAATAATTATATACTTCTTCAAGAGCCAAAGTCAATCAATGCAGAAATTTAGTTCGCTTTTACGTTTGACATTTATCACTTGAATAACTATGCACGAGAATTGGCCCCCTTTAGCATAAGGTCGATGCTCGCGTGATCTGCATTAGGATCTATTTCAGATGAGAGTTTGGGTTCTCAGTTTAACTTTTCAGGGTTCAGTTTCTGATTGTTTGATTGTTGTGAGCGATCGTTGGTAGGAAGTTTGTTATTTTGATGGAATTGTTCTTAATTTATGTGATTATTGATCCAATAAGAGGAAGCCAATTATAGAATATAGGACTTATAGGTGCATAGGTAAATTAAAATTACCTACATATTACAAACAAATCAAAGCTTGGAGAATTTGGAGAATTCCAGCAATCTAGTCCAAATCCAATATAAAATCAAGTTCAAATGTAATGGGACTTCATTGAAAGAAGTCGCTCGCTCGTTCTTGGCGAACAACTAGTGTATTTAGATGTGAGTGAGGGTATATTATGTATGACTTTAAAATCTGAACACTTTTTGCTGACCTGCTTCGTAAATTCTTATTATTATCCGGTTTATTAAGTTTTCAAACAGTTTTTAACTATTATGTTTTATTATCACATGTGACAGTTGTTAATCGAACAACTTTTCATCATCATTCCAGCCGTAAAAAGTCCACTACTGGACAGGCCTCCCTCATGGATCTCCATGAGGGGTAGTTGCCATACTCACCACGCTTGGCAGGCGGGTTGGCGAGCGCAGTACGAGATGTTAGTACACGAAAAGACGCTGCTGCCCATCTTCCGGAGGTATCCCTTAGCAGGCTCTTACTGCATCCACGGGCATGAGAGGAGGGGTAACATTCTACTGCCGGCACCCCACGGCACAACAACAACAACTTTTATGAAAATATAAAACTGTTCTGTTGGAACGAAAGCCAAGTATTTTATTCAGGGAAGGAAAAAAATCATGATTTTTTGAAAAAAATCGAATAAAAAACGATTAAAAAAAAATCATAATTAATCAGGATTTTTTTAATTTTTTTTTAATATAACTATATTTTTGCGTGAGACGGAACTCGCCAAGGGATTGCACGGATACAGCGCGGCAACATGTGAATGTCAAGCAAAAGGGAAATCCCCGCGCAGTGTTTTGTACATACAAAGCGGAAGGAGGGAAAGCATTAGAACTGCCACAAGAAGTTCGTTGGAATACTGTAATCGACTGTTTCGAAGTCTTTGTATCTGAGTGGCAAAAGTTACAAAAAGTATGAGAAGAGAACAGGGACGTCATAGATCCTGTTATTAGAGCATAAGTTGAAAACATGGTCGTAAAGAGGTCAGTGGAAGATTATCTAATAATTCTGAAGCCAATATCTGTTACAATGGATACTTTACAAATAAATAATGCAAATTTGTCTACTGCTGTAACGGCTTGGAAGAAGCTTGAAGCTAAATTTGAGAAAACTGATTCAAATATTAGCCAAATGTCGAAATTTCAAAAGAGATCTAAGCAAGCAATGACATTTTTACTAGACCTTACTCAAACAGAATTCACACTGACAGATGAAGAAGAAGAAAGTGCATTGCAGGAAGCACGAAATCACTATGATGGTTCAGTTTTGCTACCATTAAATTTAATAGTAAAACTGAAGTCAAAATCAAAACCATTTAAAAGTGTTATGTTCGCAGAAGAAATAGTAAAAAAATGTGACACCACTAGAGTGGTGGATGTCACAGAAAAATATAATGGAAAGTGAAGAGGAACAGTAATTTTTTTTTCCAGTGGTGAAGCAATTGTTTGGGGCGATAGCTTCTTCAGCTGCTGTGGAAAGAGTGTTTTCCACCTTTGGAATTGTTCAGAGCAATTGAAAAACCGACTGGGAATCGAAAAGACTGGAAAACTAGTTTTTTTATTCAAATATTATAATAATGATATTGATTTCTCAGATTTAAACGACCCTAGTCTTTAACTTAACTACAATTTCTAAATCTGTTTTTTATGTTGATTTCTATGAAAGAAAGTGATATTAAACATTTTTGATTAAATCATTAATTTTCATTGAAAAATCATTTTTCGTGATTTAATCGTGCCAACCCTGAATTTTATTACAATATATTTAATTTTGGAGCTCTCACATGTGACGCATTGGAAGAGAATGGTTACACCTGGAAGCAAAGTTGGCGGATTGCGAACCCTTCCGCTAAGCCGTGCCCGAAGTCAGTAGAGAGAAGTTCTAGATCATGATTACCGTTTATCAAGGGGGTGACGGTGACGGATACAACCGGACACTTGCTACTAAGAAAGTACAGTATCAAGATATTCCAGCCCTCTGCATAACTTGGAATCTATTAATATCTCCAATGGATAGAGGTCCCTTAGGCACACCGGGTGTGTACAAAATTACTTGCGACTGTGGACGATCTTACGTAAGCGAGATACGGGACATAAAAAATGCGGACGCAGATAAGTCAGCCATAGTAGAGTACGTGCTGACTTCCGGTACTGCGCATAACATCCGGTTCGACAAGGCTCAAGTGCTCGATAGGGAGAAATTGTTTGTGCCACATAAGATCCGTAAAGCTATCGAGATTGGTAGAACCAGGAACTTCAGTAGGGATCAGGGATGGATGGTGACTTCAGTATGGGGTCCCTGCCTAAATCGGTACGAGAGCGACACGCAGGTTGGACCTTACACATCCAATGTAATGTAATTTAAGATTTTAACTTTAACTAGTTTTTATATATAAGACATTACTGTATTCGTATTTAATAATAGGGAAACGTTTCAAGTAGCTCATTCAGCTAGAAGCTGCAGAGTTCGACCAAAATATAAAAAATAAATTATTTAGACCTACTAGAGGTAGACTGACATTATCCTCAAACAACAGTTTTATAATGGCAATTAAACTTTATAAAGGATCGGTCAAACCTGCGCGACCAAAGCGACTGCGAAGCGGGAGCGTCTGCCGCGTGGCGGACGCTACCCATACTTTATCTATGGCTCTTTGCATACCTACGCGACCACAAAGCGGCAGGGCCGCGTCGGCAGAGCGGGATCCAGCGGAACGCACGCGTCTAGACGCACGCTCAGACGTGTGTACGTGCGAGAAAGCTCTCTTCCATAATATTGTTAGCTTGTTTAAAAATTATTACTTTGATTTATAAGAAATGATGGTAAAGTTTTTAAAATTTTGATAATCCATTTAACGTAAAATTGTCCTCATTTTCCTATTTAAATCAAATTAATGTTATGGCGGAAGTTCGTGGTAAGAATCAGCGAGTTTAAAATCGTATAAAAATCAAAGATGTACTTACCGTGTGGTTTGTTCCGCAAGAGCAAGTAATAAAAGGTCTTCCTCATCGGAGTCAGATTCCGATGTTAAGTACGAGAATGTCATTACCACAACAATTAATTAGTTATACCAAATAAAGACGTGCAGCTTTAGTGACTATTCACTAGCAAATGAAGTTCGCGGTTCGCGCCGGAGTCGCGCAGGTGTGCGCGTTAAGTTTCGCGTTGCAGACGCTCCCGCACCGCGTCCCGCTTCCCGCTTTACTGACGCGCAGGTTTAGCCAATCCTTAATGGAATACCATAATATAATGGAATACCATATATTAATATGAAAGAAATTACATTTCCTAAATTTAAATACCATTTGACGAAATGGCTTGTTGATAAATGTTTCTACAGCATACACGAATTTTTGGACTATATTATTCAAATTTTTTACTTGATTATTGAATTGTTTTTATTGAATTAATTATTGAATGAATATATGGTGTTTTTATAATTATTAATTTTACTATTTAAAGTGATTAAATGAAATTTATCTTATTCAATAATGAATGTAATATTATGTAAATTGTATTATTAATGTATATTCATACGCCTGTAAAGGCAAGTTTCGACATAATGTTTATAACTTTAAGTTCATAATGTATGCACCTGAAATCTTTGAATAAATGTTTATGAATTATATGAATTATGAAAACCACTCTAGTCGAATTTTCTTCCAAGCTCTTTAACATATTTAGTGCATCAGGTGGTTCAACCGGAATATACAGCAATCACGTCCAGTTTACAGACCATACAATATGCAAGCTTTGGCAAAGTTGCACCGGTCACAAAGGATGCTTGTTACATATTTCAGCTCGTTAGAAGTTTACTCTGCCACAAACAAGGAACAAATAGCCAGCATACTATACACTACAGCCATTTCATAAACAAGCGTTGATTTCAAAATGGGACCTAATTATAAGGAACATTGTACGGGTTTACATAAATAATGCTGTGGGGTATCGATAGTAGAATCTTGCCCCTCTAAGGATACCTCCGGCAGATGGGCAGACGCGTTTTTACGTGTATCAACATTATACGGCGGTCACCAACCCGCCTGTCAAGCGTGGCACGTATTGCAACAACGCCTACGTAACCTTATATATACCTGATATTGGGGTTAAACAAATGCGCATCTTACATTTGGAACCTCATTTATGCTGAATCCTACATTTGGAGTATTTTTTTTAAACGTTTACAATCATAACACATTATTACCTTACTGGATTATCAGGTATTTATCGCGTTTTGTTATATTTGGTTTTTACTTGAATTTGCACTGCTGTATATTAAAGGGCGAAGCCCCCTAATATAAATAGCGCTGTCGGTCGGTCTGTCTGTGTATGAGGTTACAAACGAACGCGTTGACCGATTTACATGACATCTTTTTTGTTAGCATTGTCTTAATGAGAGAAGGGTACTAATTGATTTTGGTGACCCTAGGGTCACAGGGCCGGTCCCCCCTGTGATTAAAGTAGTGTGACCTCAAAAGGTCACCAAAAAAATAAAACTCTTCAAATGGCCGAAAACGTCCAAAAACCCAAAAATGCAATTTTTGAGCTTTGGTGACCTTTTGAGGCCTTCACCCCATTTTCTGGTCACAGGGCCGGTCCCTCCTTGTGATTAAAGTATTGTGACCTCAAAAGGTCACCAAAAAATAATAGTCTTCAAATGGCCGAAAACGTCCAAAAATCCAAAAATGCAATTTTTGAGCTTTGGCGACCTTTTGAGGCCTTTACCCACTTTTCTGGTACCCCCGTACCAATGCTTGTTGAAGTTGTGCGATATCCGGCTCTAATTAAAAACGATGTGTTTTTTTAATTTATAATGCTGGACAATTCACACAGCATTATCTAGCCCTAAGCTAAGCAGTAATGCCGTGGGGTGCCGGCTATGCCGTGGGGTGCCGGCTGTAGAATGTCACCCCTCCTCTGATACCCGTGGATGCAGTAAGAGCCTGCTAAGGGATATCTCCGGAAGATGGGCAGCAGCGTCTTTCCGTGCAAGAACATCCCGAACTGCGCTCACCAACCCGCCTGCCAAGCGTGGTGAGTATGGCAACAACCCCTTGGCACTTGGATCTCTAAGTCAATGAGGGAGGCCTATGTCCAGCAGTGGATATCTTACGGCTGTAATGATGATGATGATGAAGCTAAGCAGAGCTTGTGTTATATGTACTATGGATGGCTGATGTGTATCTATACTAAATAGATATTTTTTTTTAATATACCTCTATAAAAACATCTAGAACCAATGTCTGAATTTGTCCTCGTAGAGACATTTGTCCCGAGGCGTGAATCGAACCCACAAATTCTTGCGTCGCAGGCGGACCTTCGCCCTCTGCATAGCAGAAAGTCGTCGAATGTTAATTAACTTATAAACCGAGAGGCATTCAGTTATTACGGAGCCATCCACTTGATATGCGGTATCCATCGAATACCAATCCAATTATTATTGGGTCCTTCAGTACAATAATGATCGAACGGTTGGGATATAACCATTGTGGGCTTTTGATGAATATACAGAATGTACGCTTTTTGCATCTATTATATATGATTTAAACAGCGTCAGAAACTGGCAATCATGCTGTACGGGACGCTGCAGTGCCTGGGACATTGATAGATGGATTAGGCTTGCCTGGCACCTATAAAATCCTTTCAGCTTAGTCAGCTATTAGTCAGGGGAATGAATGATACAGAATGAAATGCTCAAATATACTAAGCCTTAATAAGACTTCCGAAATATAACTATTTTTTTTTCTTATACATGTAATTTTTTTTCTTAACTTTTATAAAGGTTTATTTATAAAAATATTTTAAAGAACTTGTCTGACAAGTTAAAAGCTAAGTATGCAGTAAGTCGTTCAATAAGGAATTTCTGTTTTGCATTTTATAATGATTGCTGGTCAATCAACACCCAAGACTGGAAATTGTGGAAGGTGGGAACTTAAGTGTTTTCCCAGTAGTGGGAACTAATAGTCGTAGCATCATTAGATCTGATTAGATTTTGAAAGGAGACAAGTTTAAAGACGCAAAAAGGTTTTAAAAAGAACTTCAGTTGTCTTAATATTAAGTAAGCCTAATTTAATGTCCGCAAAAAAATTGGTCTGTGTAGGACACACGTATAAAAAAAATGTGCGTAACACATTTATTTGTTTGCAGGTATTTGAGTGGCATGTGACGTCACGCAGCGGGCGGCATGCGAGGCGAGCGCGCCCACCGAGCGGCCTCGCTCGCCGCGCTCGCGACGCTCCTCGTCGCGCTGCCGGCGCTCGGGGCCAGCGAGGACACAGGTACACATCATACAGATCACAAAGCAGGCATGTGACGTCACTGCACAGGCATCTGATGTCACTGCATACATTAAATGACTTACGCTGGAATGACTTACGCTGGGACACTTGTCGACATAGTTGGTGGCCGACGTCTCGCTTTGGCACTGGCATGTTTTCTGCACCTCGTGGCATACATGACGTCACAATCGCGACGCTTCTTGTCACCCTGCCGGAGCTCGGGACCTGCGAGGACACAGGTATACACTTCGTCCAGATCACAGAGCAGACATTTGACGTCACTGCATAAGGAATCACGTGACGTCACCCACGTTGTACAAATCAGGTGTGATTTGTACAAGGAGATCCCTTACAGCAAATTTATAAATGAAAATTACCTCGCTCGTAAATCTAACTTTTGCTTTATGAACCTGATCGAAAATAATTATGACCATGTTGAAAATGAGCTATGAAAACTTTTATATTACAAGGCATTAGGAGCTTTGACTTTTTAACCTATACAAGTTACGACTAGCTCCGTGACATGCGACCGCAGAACCGTGTTACCAAATACTTATTATAAATAATCGATATCATGCCATAAAAGAAAGGTGTCGCTCTTGCCCATAAGAATCTGCCAAGGGATACCTCCTGAAGATGGGCAGATACATCTTTCCGTGTATCCACATCACGTACTGCGTTCGCCAACTCGCCTGCCAAGCGTGGCAAAGGCTTGAAAGGTACGTGATAAAAACCTGAATTTACAAAATAGGTTTAGTGCGAGTTGGACTCGCGCACGAAGGGTTCCGTACCATTATTTGGTAATACAACTTGTTTTTGAAGTAACACCACTCATTTTTGGTTGTGATTTGTACATTATACAATATTGATGTATGGGAGCCCCCCTTCAATTTTTATTTCATTCTGGTTTTAGTTCCCTTTGGGTACGGAACCCTGAAAACTAATATTATGTTAAAAAATCGCGAAAGTTCAACAAGTTCTACCTCTAAGTGATTGCATTTTTATGTAAAAACGACAAGTTAAAACTTAGGTACGACATAAAGTACTGAATGCGGTTGCAATTTTACGAGCATAATTCCATATTGAAACAGGTGACTGTTAAATGTTGAAGAGTCTCTTGGGACTGGAATTAAACTACTTTTGTAACATGAAGCTGCAGAGCCAGATTTATGCGAAAATTATTAGTTTTCGCTTAATAAAGTGAGATTAAATTTGCCATTACTTGTAAGGTGGACTGAGGCACCTGTGACAGTGGGGTTAGTGTAACAATTTAACATTTCCCGGCTTAAACACATTTCACATTTGACGTCATAATGTGAAACAATAGAGAAACGTGTGTGCTAATAATTGTTGCAATAGTACATTTTAGCTGTGGGATGCCGGAAGTAAAATGATGCCCCTTCTCTCTTTCCCGCGGATGCGGTAAGAATCTGCCAAGGGATACCTCCAGAAAATAGGCAGCAGCATCTTTCCGTGTGACCCTTACTGCGCTCACCAACCCGCATGCCGCAGATGATAAAATAAAACCGGGCAAGAGCGAGTCGGACTCGCGCACCGAGGGTTCCGTGCCATCATACAATATCATCATCATCATCATTACAGCCGTAAGATATCCACTGCTGGACATAGGCCTCCCTCATTGACTTAGAGATCCAAGTGCATGAGGGGTTGTTGCCATACTCACCACGCTTGGCAGGCGGGTTGGTGAGTGAGCGCAGTTCGGGATGTTCTTGCACGGAAAGACGCTGCTGCCCATCTTCCGGAGATATCCCTTAGCAGATTCTTACTGCATCCACGGGCAGGAGAGGAGCATACAATCTAATATATGTCAAAGGCGGTTTTATATTTGTAGGAGAACCTTGACAGCGCCATCTCTTGTCTGATAGCGGAACTTATGTAGATTTTTTACACTTTCGATGATTTCTAAAAAAGTATGCTATGTAGAGAGATTGTAATAAATTTCCTCTAATCTTTACATATATTTCTAATAGCAATAATAGTTTCAGAGGTTTATCTCTGCAAACTTCGGAGATAAGGGGGGGGGAACGGTCAATTTTTCAATATTTTTGTAAATAACTCAAAAACTATACAATTTAAAGGAAAACTAAAAACTGTTTATTAATGTGCAAATGAATACCTTTCATATGATACCCCACATTAACTATTTACTTTACAAAAATTTTGAAAACCCCCCTTCCACCCCCCTTGTCCAAAAAACTATGCTAATTAGAGAGTTCGCTATAATTTTCCTATAAAGTTTACATACACTTCTATTAGCTTTTAAAGTATCACGGGGTTATCTCTGCAAACTTCGGAGATAAGGGGGGGGGAACGGTCGTTTTTTCAACATTTTTGTAAATAACTCAAAAACGATACGTTTTAAAGAAAAATTAAAAACTGTTTATTAATGTGCAAATGAATACCTTTCATATGATACCCCACACGGCCTAGTAACTTCACTCAAAATTTTTGAGATCCCCTATCCGCCCCCCTGCAATCAAAATATGAATATTTTTTAACGTTTTTAAATATGCTATATTAGTAAAAAAGTGTTGTCTTTTACCATTTTAAATTTCAAGTCGATAGCATCAGTAGTTCTCGAGATATCTATGTGTGACAGACAGACAGACAGACAGACAGACAGACAGAGTGATTCTATAAGGGTTCCTTTTTACCATTTTGGTCCGGAACCCTAAAAATGTGGTTAAAGGTTATTGTCTCAAAATATTTAAAGATTATTTCTTTCCCGAAAGAGGGAGTTTTGCTACGAAAATCTTTATTCGATAGGCTTTTTCATACAACCCATCCATCTCTACCCGCCCAACCTACTTTAGATAATGGATGGGGTAGGATACGGCAGGCAGATGTGATTAAATTGAGTGACGGCAGGAGAATGTTGCCACTCCTCTCTTGCCCGATGCAGTAATAATCTTTCAGAGGATACCTCCGGAAGATGGACAGCAGCGTATTTTCCATGTATCAACATCCTGTAGTGCGCTCGCCAGCACGCCTGCCAAGCGTGTTGAGTATGGCAACAACTCCACATGATCTATTGTACTGACCTACTTGTAGATTCATGTGGGAGGCTTTATGTCCAGCAGTGGACGACCTACGGCTGAGATGATGATGATGATGACGATAATATAAAATACTACTGCTATATCAGCAGTAAGACGTTCACGGCTGGACATAGGCCTCCCTCAAAGACCAGTACTGATCATAAGGGGGTTGTTGCCATACTCACCACGCTTGGCAAGCGGGTAAGCGAGCGCAGTGCGGGATGTTGATACACAGAAAGACGCCGCTGCCCATATTACGAAGGTATCATTTGGCAGATTCGTACTGCATCCATTGGCAAGAGAAGAGTGGCAAAATTCTACTGCCGGCACCCCACGGATTATATTAGATAGATAGATAGAAAACTCTTTATTGCACACCACATTAAAAGAACATAAACAATTTAGAAATAAGGTAAAAAGCAACACGGGAGTACAAAGGGCGGCCGTATTGCTATGAGCGATCTCTTCCAGGCAACCTTGCGATAGACAGGAAAATTAAGGAGGCTATATCGTGGCGTAAAATTTAAGCAAGCAAAGAAATAAAACTAACATGAATAAATAAGTAAATAATCTTAGATTAGGTACAAAGGTATTTAACCCATATTAAATAGATATCAAGGGCCAAATACTTTTTGGTGTCTAAAAAGCAATACCATCTTCTCAGAACTCGGTTTTCCTACCTCCTTTCTCAGACACAGACCTTTCCAGGCAATAAAAACCAAATGGTAAAAGTTTTTCATGATGCCTGTAATTATGGCGCGGGTTGTATGCGACGCGCTGCGGTAGGTTGCACCTTTATTGATTAAACAACACAAAGGATTCTATCACTGGGTTATAAATCACGGTTTTGTATTAAAAACTGCTAGCAGTAAAATTTGAACATAAAAATCGCCGCTGCCCATCTTCCGAAGGCATCCTTTAGAAGATTTTTATCCATTACATCCACGGGCGGCCAGAAAGGACAGGCAAGATTCTACTGCCGGGACCCCACAGCACAGAGATGCATGGAGTGATTGGGGAGAGGGATATTCCTAGCATCCCACGCGTTTAAAATAATAAATAAATAAATAATGCTGGACAACCCACACATCATCATCTAGGCCCAAGCTAAGCAGAGCTTGTGTTATGGGTACTAGATGACTGAAATACTTAATAGATTATAATACATAGATAGATATTTTTTAGTAATATAGAAAAACATCCAGAACACCCTGAACAAATATCTGCAGATCGTACAGACATGATGCTAATGAGGTTCTATGAACGAATTTTCCTTCTCTCCTTTAAAACTGTCAATTTAAAATTCCAGATCACCAGCCCGGCCGCTACGGAGACGCGTGCTCAGTGACGTCAGAATGCAAGTTCCCGGACTCGATATGCCACGAGGTGCAGAAAACATGCCAGTGCCAAAGCGAGACGCCGGCCACCAACTATGTCGACAAGTGTGGGAAGCGTAAGTCATTTAAGTAATCAAGAACATCTAATGGAAAATTCATTCAAATAAAAGCTTCCTTAAAGCTTGCCGCGGGGTGCCGGCAATGTTACCCCTCCTCTCGTACCCGTGGATGTAGTAAGAGTCTGCAAAGGGATACCTCCGGAAGATTGCTGTTTGGCGAGCGCAGTACAGGATGTTGATACACGGAAAGAAGCGTGGTAAGTATGGAAACTACCACTCAAGGAGACGCATACGGCACAAGAAAGCTTTTTATTCATTTCAGCCGTAAAACTTCTCAAACTTCTTAAAATAAGCAGACGTATTCACCAAGATAGAAAGAACTGATTACCTACAAATATATTATTTGATGATTCATGTGCGGCTTTCATCTGCTCGGCTTTCTTACAAAATGTATGTGTTTAATAAACACGTGCTTTACCGATCAAGGAAAATAGACTACAAACCGACTAAGCTTGGAGGATATACCATCTAAGCTTATTCATCCATTCTCCAAGCTTAGTTGGTTTGTGGTGCTGTATAAATCATCTGGGTACAATTTATTTAAAGGGCCTTTCTTTACACTTAGGGTGGATAAACCAGGCTAATATACTTAAACAGATTGAAATATGAGAAACACTTTGTGTAATAAATGGTCGTGCGAATGAGTTTCTTACAAAACCAGCTTAACGGTAGGAGGTAAAGGATGATGTCTAATAAATTATGTCCTTCTTAAGAAAAGTTGTTGAGCTCAGAAGGAATTGTCAAAAAGAGGCTTTTCATTGTCAGGGTATCCGCTACTGAATGATGTTGAATAATAAATAATAATAATATAGTTTGTCTATGCAATTATGGAGGCAGTAGTAAAGACGGACAACTACCGAAAGTACATCATGAGAAATGGGACAATCGACAAAATGTCGAGCATGTCCTGGGGGATTTCCAAGGCGTGTGCTTTCGGGCTGTTCACATCTTGATAGTTATGAGTATTTGCACAGACATGATCAAGTAGCCCAGATCATACACCAGCAACTTACCTGCCTTATGGGCCCTGAAGTTCCGTATTATAAAAAAGCACCAGAGCCAGTTTTGAAAATGGCCTTGCCACGCACTTTTGGGACCGATCTATAATTACGGACAGGATTATTCTCGCGAATAAGCCTGATATCGTTCTGATAAATATAATATATAAATAAGAATCTAAAATAAAATATCAAATAAATATAAATAAGAATCGGTTGAAGCGTAAGGTGGAAATGTCTTTGAACGTAAGGCAATACTCGTTGATGTCACCATTCTACATGATGCCAATCTCGTGGAAGCCGAGAAAGATAAGCTTAGGTAATATCTTGGTTTAGCCCACGAGATTGCCACTCAGCGACTTTTGTTTCGATAGTTGTTTCCGTTAACGTAGTCTAGCGAACAGTCTCGATCAACATCTTGAGAGACTCGCTAGGCAGTTGGATAAGAGTAAGATTCAAGAGTAGTACTCCTCAGGAAGTGTAAGAAGATTCCGCTCCCTGCAGTCCTAGTTACCGTCCGCTTGAGCTTTGCTTAGCGGGCGATATTTAACCGTTTTGATATATTTTGTACTGCAAAGTATTGGTTTTTATGTTTCTGTATGTAAAAAATTATGTAAAAAAACATTTATGTACATTATTATACAATTAAATAAAATTTAATAATCGTTTCAGCCGTAAAACGTCCACTACTAAACACAGGCCTCGCTCATGGATCTCTATGAGGGGTAGTTGCCATACTCACCACGCTTGGCAGGCGGGTTGGCGAGCGCAGTACGGGATGTTGGTACACGGAAAGACGCTGCTGCCCATCTTTAGGAGGTATCCCTTAGCAGGCTCGTACTGCATTCATGGGTATGAGAGGAGTGGTAACATTCTACTGCCGGCACCCCCCGGCAAAATTTATTAATAATAAAATAAAACAAAGAAAATTTAGTGTTAAAAGGATATGCATACATATATGACGAGCTCTGTGGCGCAGCGGGCGAAGGTCCGCCTGCGGCGCAAGAGGTTGCGGGTTCGATTCCCGCCTCGGGACAAATGTCTGTACGATCTGCAGATATTTGTTCAGGGTGTTCTGGATGTTTTTTTATTTATAATAAAAATATCTATCCATGTAGTATAATGTATTAAGTATATCAGTCATCTAGTACCCATAACACAAGCTCTGCTTAGCTTGGGGCTAGATGATGCTGTGTGATTTGTCCAGCATTATTTATTTATTTTATTTATTATTTTACAAGAGGCGATTTTATGGTTTTATAGTTTTATGTTTTTATTTATAATTATTTTGCTTTATTTAAATGATTACTAATATAAATGTTTTTTTGGATCCGTGAAAAGTCCACTTTGTTTTTAAATCTCAGTGATTACAGCCAGTAATCAAGGTTGCATACTTTTTATGTAAACTATTCTCTGAACCAGTAAAATGCCGTATTTTAAAATAATCAAGTAGATTAGTGTTCCTACGAGCTATCCAGTAAATTTGCATAAGCTCATTTTCTCGAGATAAGCGAATTACACACTGGCTTCGTTGATAATTTAATCAGCATTATCCACATTAAACTAAGTATTTGTCGTAACGTAAATGTCTGCTAATATGTTAACTGATAAAATAATAATTGGCTGCATGCTTTTAGTTCCTGTACGTTTTGTAATATAAATGCGAAAATTACCAAAAGCTTGTTACCTTTAGGCCTTTCTCATGAATCTCCAAGCTCATGAAAGGTTGTTGCTGCACTCGCCACGCTTGGCAGGCGGGTTGGCGAGGGCAGCATGAAATGTTGATACACGGACAGACGCCGCTGCCCATTTTCGGGAAGTATCCCTTAGCAGGCTCTTACCGCATCCACGGACATGAGAGTAGGGGTAACCTTCTACTGCCGGCACCACACGGCACCTTTGTTACCCAGCTCAAAAAGCACGTCAAAGCACATCGCCTAGCAGGGAAACCCCGAGCGGTCGATATTTTCTAAGCATGCACGTCGCGTGTATATATCCTGCTCGTGCTCAACCAAATGTTGACTATTTATGCAGTTATTAAATGTTATGAATCATTCATTTTGTCCTTGGTATAATGTGATCGTTATTACTTTTGAAATTAACATGGTTATGAAGTCTGTTATCGCTTACAGATGCTTCTATTAGATATGTCGGTAAACTACAGGATGTATTATTGTACTAACCCGAAAGAGGGGTTTCAGCCCATGAAAACAAGTAGATTTAGAAGGCAAAATAATCGGGAATTCGTATTTTTTTTTAATCATACCCATTCGGCGTAGTTCACATGTTATAATACACACTCTATAACCTTTTGGTAATAACATTTGTTATAAAGAATTAATAATATTAGCACAGTTAGTCTCCGTTTATTTTTATGTACTTGTGTACCTACCTATTCATTGTTTGCACGCTGATCAATCAGTGATGTATGTAAAGCTGACTTACTAATCCTAATACCTTTGTTTTATAAACAATTTCATTTCATGTAATTTAATTTTTTTTTATTGTAATATACTCGTAGTATTAATAATCATCCAAATAATTACATTATTCATGCGTATTTAATCTTGAACAAAAAATTGTCTCTTACACCATTTGAATTCAAGGAATATCTTAGAAAATATCAGTTTAACCGCGCGCGCGTTTTAATTATAGGTGCGACCCACTCTCTCTCTTATGTGACGCAGACAAAGTTGCGCGGGACAGCTAGTAAATCATACAACTGAAAGTGTTCGTCTGCCGTCGGCGCTGGTAAGGTGACAATTGGCGTATAGCGTGACCGGCCCCCGCCACTCTAAACCTTAGCACGCCCAGAATAATTTTATGATATTATACTGATCATACTTATTGTAAACTTACACTTAGGTACACATCCAGTGATAGGAGGCTGGTGATGAGACAATTACCGAATCTTTTAATATTCTTATATAATTCATCATCTTTTCAGCTTTTAAAACGTCCACTACTGAACACAAACCTCTCTCATTGATCTCCATAAGAGCTAGTTGACATCCGATGGATCTCTATGAGAGTTGCCATACTCACCACGCTTGGCAGGCGGGTTGGCGTGTACAGTACGGGATATTGATACACGAAAAGACGCTACTGCCCATCTTCCGGAGGTACCACCCCTTAGCAGGCTCTCACTGCATCCACGCACACGAGAGGAGGAACTTTTACTGCCGGTACCCCACAGCATTCATAAGTAGATGGCATTATTTAAATAATACCTCAAAATATCCTTACTTAAAAACGCTGTTTATATTTAAGCACTGTAACGACTTTTGAATTATTCCTTCATAAAACTCTTTTTTGAGCTGTGCTTAATTGCTTAAGCTGGATTGTTCACCAACATAAATGAAAATTAGACATACACAGAAATAGGCAAAACATACCAGCCTTAAAAGATTCTATAGCTAACAGTAAAATCTTATGGCGATGTATATGCGTGGAATGGCAAATAACATACAAAAATAAACCAATGCTCAGCGTGTCTACATACCATGAGTTGTCACTGTTAGATCGCCTGCCGTCACTACAGTAGTAGGTCACATCACTATGACATCCGGCAGATTTGTAACTCATGGTACCATATTTTACGCAAATGTAGCCCAAACTACAGTAGCTGTAGTATAGTTTACTGCGTATTTTAGTAAAGTAAAGTTAAGTATAATTTATTGCTTGAAATACATGTGTTCATTGAACATAATAATAATAATAATAATATAGCCTTTTATTCAGATCTTTTTACAATAATTTAAACTTAAAAACTAACACTGGACTTAAAACTATTTATACTAATATCTGTTGTTTTGTAATCTTTCCTAGATCTGTTTGCCAGTCGGCAAAGGCCTCCTCCAACCTTTTCCATTCTTTCCTTTCTTGTGCTACTCTGTTCCACATGACTCCTGCCACTTGTCTGATGTTATCATCCCACATCGTTCATTCATTGAACATAGATGTTTTAATTAAAATAAATCAATGTATTCCTAGTACCAAACTATGGTATGAGATCACAACGACTACATTGTCAAAACGACCAAATCATCATAAGTTCCAGATCTCTAAAGGACCATCTCTTTAGAAAGCCCATACCTCCGAATGACTAGGTAGCTCAACGACTTACTGAATCCGCTAAAGGCGCTGTACAAGTTTTCATATTTTTTTAACTACAGTCGCTAGCGAGTATAGATTGTGAAAACTCATAGTAGACATAGATAATGACAGCGTTGCGTGATTCACTGACAGTCACGCAAAGGCGGCAAGCGTCCAGACTTCATTTTGTGGGTGTGTTTGTTATGGGGTTCAAGTTCTTCGCGTTTCTGATATTGTGCGGAAACAACACACCCTGAATACATCAGCCATACCAATTTTTATGTGACACATCTTCACTTGCGGTAAAGAGGATATGCCTGTATGAAATTTATAGGGCGAGTGAATTGAATATTTTGCTAAAACGGACAGAATGTAATCAGTAATCACGATCAATAAAAAAATATAATAAAAAAATTAAATAAAAATAACAATCTTTTTCTTTCTTGAAAAAAGAAAAGGATATGCGCCAACAGAATTTGCACCGTTATACACTTAGCACTTGCCGTGGGGTGCCGGCAGTAGAATGTTACCCCTCCAATCCTACCCGTGGATGCAGTAAGAGCCTGTTAAGGGACACCTCCAGAAGATGGGCAGCAGCGTACCGTATATCAACATCCCGTACTGCGCTCACCAACCCGCCTGCCAAGCGCGGTGAGTATGGCAACAACCCCTCATGGAGATCCACGAGGAAGGCCTTAGTTCAGTAGTGGCAGTTTTACGGCTGAAATGATGATGACACTTAGCACTACCAACTAAAAAACTAGCTTCTTAAAAATACACTGTTGGACATAGGCCTCCTTGATAGATCTCCAAACCAGAAGGGGTTGTTGCATTACTCGTAGGTACAAAAAAAAAGCTTATCAACCATAGGATATCTGTGTAATCAACTAACTATTAACAAGAGTTAGTTGTGGGTGTTATCGCTTCTACAAATTTCTGAAACAAAAAGTAAACTGAATAATTTTAAAAATTGAGACATGATTAATCTATGCTCTATATTTCCTTTTAGTTTTGACTAATTATTTCTGAGATGCCTCCGGAAGATGGGCAACAGCGTCTTTCAATGTATCAACATCCCATACTACGCTCACCTCCTGCAAGGCGTAACAAATATGGCAACAACCATTTTATAGGCCTCCTTGATGGACCTCTAAGGAGGCATAATTATGTTCTACGGGTGAGATGAATCATCTTTATTTGCTTATGTTTTACACGAAATTTACACGGTTTGTAATAAATTAAAGAAATAATTTTGAATAATTTAATTTTTCGAGCTTTTGCGCAAACCTGGCTGCGTGAAAAGACCCATTATTAAAACATACTTTTGCATATTATTAATGGTGTGATTCATGGTTGATTGATGTAAAAATAATGACGATAGCCGTGTAAAGTCATGTCATTTCCAAGGACGAAACTAATGATTACTTATAAATCACCCTACTGCGGGTAGTTTAGCATATTGTTAAAAGGCACCTTGTTTTTTTCTACTTATATTAGTTGTGTAGTTAATGCCTGCGACTGTACGTTTAGATTCGGATTTTGTTAACAATAAAATTTTATGGGACGTTAAAAAATATACCGGAACACTTTTAACCGAAAACTCAATTAATTCCTGTCAATATGTTTTGGTAAACGTCAAAAAACATACACCAACTTCTAACAACAAGTCTACGTTTAACTACCAAACCCTGCATAGCGCGTGTCCCGACACGCACCTGGCCTAATTTATTTTCTATTTGTGTATATTCGGAAACCTACCTGCACTCAACATGATTTTTTAGGTAATTTTGTTGGTCTAACCAAAGATTCAATTAAAAAATAGTTTTGCTGCACTATATAGGAAAAATGTTATTCGCATTATGATAATTCCTGATTTATTATTAGTCAAACTCAAAAATTCTGCCTTTCTCATCTGTCGAGAATTTAAAGCTGTCATACTAAGTCAGACATTGTGATTAGTTTGAAGGACACATTTGTTAAATAGAGCGGTTTTCAGACTCTGTGGAACTTTCTCCAACCGAAACACATCTTCCAAAGATCTGCTAATTACAGCAGTGTTTGCGGACGGCGTTTGTTGGTAGACGCTCAAACTCTTCTTTAAGTATATGTACTTCTTGCTGATAAGTGAAATATATAATAACCACGACGTCCTACTGTCGCGCATCGGGCTAAGGTCCATCTGCAACGCAAGAGGTTGCGAGTCCGATTCCCGCCTCGGAACAAAAGTCTATACGATCTGCAGATATTTTTTCAGGATATTCTGGATGCTTTTCTTTATATAATTTTTATCTATGAAGTATAATGTATTAAGTATATCGGTCATCTAGTACCCTTAACACAAGCTCTGCTTAACTTGGGTCTAGATGATGGGGTTTGAATTGTCCAGCGTTATTTAGTTATTTTATGTTATTATACAATGGATAGTGAGAGAGAAAGGTGCTCAAAAAAAATCAAATTATAGAGGCTACGCTGGCACGGCTCCGTTCTACGTATAAAGGAGTACCGGGCAGGGAAACGTGCGTTCATAAGCGTGACAGTCGGCCAAAGACCTATAGGCTATCCCAGGTTCAGGTGGAAATACGAAATAGAGAAGGACCTTAAGTCTTAAATCTCTCTCACCGGACTGGATGAAAGCGGCACAGAGCAGAAGCAGTAGCGATCAATCATGTAGGAGGCCAAGATCCACTTTCACATAGCGCCAGGATAGTAAATAAGTAAATAACAATAGTAAGGAAGTAATGTCTTGGTTCCAGTCGCCGGTGTCAACGAGACGTGTTCGTTCAACGAGCAATGCGAGGACATGGTGTACATGACAGAGTGCAGGAACGACCGCTGCGTCTGCAAGTTCGAGATGGTGCCAGAAACGAACCCGGATGGCACTGTGGCTTGCAAAGGTAATACTAATTAGTTAGATTTGACGAGCTCTGTGGCGCAGCGGGCGAAGATCCGCCTGCGACGCAAGGGGTTGCGGGTTCGATTCCCGCCTCGGGACAAATGTCTGTACGATCTGCAGATATTTGTTCAGGGTGATCTGGGTGTTTTTCTATATATAATAAAAATATCTATCTATGTATGTAGTATAATGTATTAAGTATATCAGTCATCTAGTACCCATAACACAAGCTCTGCTTAGCTTGGGGCTAGATGATGCTGTGTGATTTGTCCAGCATTATTTATTTATTTAGATTTAACAAAATTTTCGCGCTAGGCTGAAAGAAAATGCTAAATAGTAAAAGTTTTTGTCTATCTAAGTGAAATTGTCATGTTTTCATTTGGTTAGGCGTCTTTAATAAATAAATATTCTTTCAGACATCTAGTACCCATAACATACTTACTTTGCTTTACTTACTTTGGCTCGTTTTCTTCATCATCTCAGCTATAAGACGTCCACAGCTGGGCAAAGTCCTCCGTCATGAGTCACCGAGTACTAATCATGAGGGGGTTTTGCCATGCTCACCACGCTTGGCAGGCGGGTTGGCGAGCGCAGTACGGGATGTTGATACATGAAAGTCGCTGCTGCCCATCGTCTGTAGGTATCCCTAAGCAGGATCTTACTGTATTTATGGATATGTGAGAAGGGGTAACATTTAACTGCCCACGGTGAGTATGCAGTTAAACTTGATCAATGTTTTTGTAATTTCCAGCGGAAAAGCGCGTAGAAGAATCTCTAAAGACACTGGACCCGGCTATGATTGGTGTGCTGGTGGGCATGGCTCTCATGTTCGTCATCATTTGTGTCGTGTTGCGGCTTTTCAGCAGGTCAGATCCATTCCTCATTCAGTTTATTGTTAACAACTTACCTGTTAGGACTGCAGATGACAGTTGTCATTTTGAGCACCTTTTTATTCCCATTTTGAGCACTTACAAGTTAACTTACAAGTCACTTAAGTTTATAGTGATTTGGGTGTAGTTTCAACTGTCACCCATAATTCGGCAAGAGGGTGGTTGTAACTTTTTGGAACAACCGTCACCCTGAAGACATGCCGGTGTGCTATGCAGTAAACATGCATAAACAACTGTTTATGTCTAGGGTCTAGGGATTTTTTTGTGTTTACAAAAAAAATACATTTATAGAACACGAACTAAATCGTCTGCTTCCCAGAGCACTGAATGTGTGACTAGATTGTATGTAGCACCACAGATAATATAATACACTAGTAGTAGCACTCATGTTTTCATAAAAAAAACCAGCAAAATTTTTATTTTAAACCAAAACATTTATAAATCTTAAAAAACACTAACGCTTTTATTATTTTACTGGCTGATATGGTGAACAACATACCGCGCCGCATCCGCAGCGCAACCCAACGGGTCCAGATTTATAGCCTATATCCTTCCTGATAATGTCACATTTTATCAGTACAATATTTTTTAAAATCGGTTTAGTGGATTTTGAGTTTACTTAACGTTTCGTTCGTTTTAGCCGTAAACCGTCCACTCCTAAACATGTACCTCCATGAGTTGTAGTTGCCATGCTCACCACGCTTGGCAGGCGGGTTGGCGGGCGCAGTTCGGGATGTTGATACACGGAAAGCCGCTGCTGCCCATCTTCCGGAGTAACCCTTAGCAGGCTCTTACTGCATCCGCGAGCATGAGAGGAGGAGTAACATTCTACTGCCGGCACCCCATGATTTATTGAGTTTTTAGAATTTTATTTTATCATTTCAGAGCGAGATGGCGTGAAAATCGGACAATATTCAACACCCCGAATCCGCGGCTGATGAATGTATCTCTGTTGAGAGATTCTAAACTTTTGCACTCACAGGTACATATTTCTTTAAAATTATACAATTCTGATTACGATGATGAGGCATAAATTGAAATCAATCAATCATTCAATCAATCAATCAATCATTTATTTGAAATGCTTGTTAAATCATAAAAGCGTGCCAATTAATCATGGATTAATATGTTACTAGATTAAGTTTTTATATGTTTGTTAGATTTAAAGGTGTTTAGGTATTTAGCATCTTGTACTTGAATGTAGCCTGAAATTTTTTTTTATTCATTATTTATTTAATAATAATACATCTACTCCACCGAGTTTTGGTCGGTCGGTCGGTGCTTAGCTCAGAGGATTTATCTTGTCTAAATCTCAGAGTATGAATTCTGAGATGCCTGTCGATCTAGGTCGATCTACTTCGCTAATCCCGACCGAATAATAAATATTACTTGCTCTGTGCCTTGATCTGTCACCATCTGTCAATGTCAAGGAGTTGTTGACCAGTTTAGTCAGTTTGTTGATCGTTATTCGCAAAATATTTTTTGTAGAACTGAAATGAATGGCAATAAAATAATAATTAAATAAATTAAATTCATTAATAAAATAAAAAAAGTAAGGCCTTTGCATCTATTATAGATGATTTATACAGCGTCAGCAACTGATAACTAATAAAATAATAATAATAATTGAAATAAATGCCTAGCACATTAAAACTAGTTTTTAGGTTATATTTTAAGGTAATGAAAAACCTTATCGCAATTTTTCATTCGCGGTGAGGCTAAGCATAGTTTAACATTAATAAATTACCTTTCGACTTACGTAAAACCTGACACCTAAAAATATTAAGTTTCTATTAAAAAAAAAACACTTTTTAAGTTATTAACTTATTGTAGACAAAAATGGTTCATTGCTTAACATAAACTTATTTTTTTTATATTAGCTTAGCTCAAATAACCTTCCTTTTCTATTTTTAATTTTAGTTTGACATATATGATAAAATGTATTGGCGTACACTGTAGCATCTTGACAAACCTGAGCGGTTTTTTAATGCTTTCAGATTAAACAATTTGTTATATGTTTTTATATATGATAAATAAATAAATAAAAACACAGCCAAACGAAAAATTTCCATGAAAAAAATTACATACATTAATAATATGATTTGTGGTGACTACCACAGGATCGCCGGGGCTCACGCGTGAGCATGCGACCCCCGTCTCGCCAGGCTAGTCAGCAGGAACTGAGACCACACTCACCGATTGCAGGTAAACACATATACAATGTTTCATATCCTTGTACATCTATCTCTTTTCTTTTACTATGTCCAGTGTTCCGAGCTAGCGAAACTAAAAGCTGAGCTTTTTGAATATCATAATCATAATTTTAATGTAATACCCTATAATAGGTTTCAAAAGCTATTCCAAGTACTCAACACTTATACTTGCCAGTTAAGAAAAACATGTCATCATTTGTGTCATATAAACAGAAAATCATGCTGAAAATGAAATGTATTTAAATGTAGTAAATCCTGCATAATGATGTTCTGAGGTTCATTTCTATGTGATTCTGAAGATAAAAATTATGATTTTGTAAAAACATAAAATAGTACCAACAATTCAAGAAAATAAACACGCATAATGTTCGGAACACTGGATGTTTGTGTTATTCTATTTTCCATTCTTGATGTTTAGTATTGTTGTATGTTTGATGTGATGACTCCATTTTGGACAAAGGCATGATTCTGAGCTTGAGAGTAAGATGGCGCAGGTTTTTTTACTTTTTCTCAATTACAATTTCATTTTAACAGCTACCAAACGATAATTTATTTTTATGTCTGAAATATAACCAGGCCAGATTACTATCTGGCCATAAGGTATGATTTTACTCAAAAAGAGTCATAAAATTAATGAGTAAACCCTATAGAAGATGCTAACGGTTCAGTGATAATGCGTTCCACTTAGAATTATGCCTTAAACATGATCATTGAAACAACCTGAAATCCAATTCAGCTATATTTATTTTCTGCTAATAAATTAAATTAAGTCTTGCTTACAGTGATGTAGGGTTAAGATTATTATATATTTTTTTACGATTGGTTTATCTATTTTTCGTCTTTTTATATGGATTTGTAAAATGTTAATACCGTAAACAAATAATTGACAAAGTCAGCAAGGGAAGATAGTAGAAATAACATTGATATTTCCATATTTTAAAATAAAACGTCGCAAGTCCTTGAATATATATACATATATATGTATTAATATTAATGTTTAATGATCATGTTAGTCCATATGGTTTCGTTTAATCTGTACTGTTTATGTAAAGTTGCTAATTTATCCCATCTACATATAACACACTGACAGTTATAATTAATTGTAGAATCTACGCATTGGTTATACCTTCTGTACCATGCTGATGCTTAGGTACATTTTTGATTCCTGCCTAGCTTACTGAAACGGGGATTCCTGGTTTAGCTGATCTTTTAAATAAAAGAATTTGTGATATGCTGTTGACTTGTGTATTGAATAATGGCGTCTAAATAACTAATTTATAAGATCCTAGAAATGGGGGGTTTGGGAAAAATATTTTTAACAATCGCATTAGCGATTTGCGATATCACGTGATGGAAGCCGCCGCTGATTGGTCCGTCGCGTCGGCGTCGTGTGAAGTTGGTTTACGAGAATATTATCTAGAATAGTTACGAAATAAATAATGATGGTCATCTAGCTTCAAAGTAAGCAGAGCTTATCATGGGTTCCAAATTATTGATAGACTTCTTAGATAGATTAAAAAGTTATATTAATACATACATACATATAAAAAACACATACCCTGACCGGGACAAATATCTGCAGAACAATTATAAACATTTGTCCCGTGGCGGTAATCGAACCCGCTACCGCGTATCATTTGGTTATAAAACCAACTAGGCCGTGGATGTAGTGTAATGTAAATCCAGATACACATTCAACAAGCCATTACACGTTACTCGTCCTATCCTGGTTTCGGCACGGAAGAAGTAACTCCAGTAACATATTCAACTTACACTTGGCATTAAGCGGCTAATTAAGTATTCCGGCTTAATTATCAAATTCATTTTGATTTTTTCAAAACACCAAGCTAACAGTCATGATGATTTCATCAGCAGCACGCAACCAAAGCCATCAACTACACCGAAAGCCCTCAGGTTACGTTACATTTAATTTTGCATGCTTTGTATGAATTGCACTCAATTTAATGCGCATGACGCTTAAACGTTAGAGATATTAACCTTAGAAATAGATCCATAGATTAGATGTGACTGACGCCACTTAGCTAACTAATGAATGAGTGAATGAAGAGGAAAATATATAAAGGCCGAGTCGTACAACGTCTGTAAAATCCAAAGAAATGTCTATTTGATCGAGCTGACGGGATCAAAACCCAGATGTATAAATTATTAAGTTGGATTTTTGTGAGCGTGAGGCGCCGTAGCTATTTTGTATTACTATAAAAATTACAAAAATGTTACATATACAAAAAATAAATAAGTACTCATTTAATATACAGTTGATTATTCACATATATGAAGTGGCTTCTTGTTATTTAATATTATATAGTAAAAGTTCGCGATAATAATCATTTATATTTGCCATTTAGATACCATATAATATTATTTGAAAAAATATTTGTCCACGTTAATTGTATTCCGTTGAAAGAAAAATCTATAAACCCAGCCCAAAGTGGGAAACAGTGCTCGTTTGGGTAGGTACTTTAATCCTTCTAACCTGTAGAAATTTAGACAGCTTTATTAACTGTGAACGCTATAAAGTAGTGTGTGTTTATTTAGTCTATAGAAATTTCCTTCACCTGTAACACTTTAGGTACTTTAGCAAAATATCCTACTATTCTGTTTAACATTAACATAATATTTCTTCTGGGACACCCTATACCTACTAACTGTTGAACTTAGGTTCTGACAGCTAAAGAAAAATGTACTAAATTCTTGGGCACATTAAGGCATGAAAAATCATGGAACGTATAAGAACGCTAATATACTTTACTTTTTTAAACTCCACCTCGTTTATTTACTTAAAACTATTTTATTAACTATTAGATATCCAAATAAACTTAGAATAACTAATATGATTCAAGAAGCAGATTAAAAAAATACTTTGACTTGAGCATGCTTCTACGGTACATGCTTACTAATAATCTCGATATTCTAACTTCAACTATACTGAGTCCAAACTCAGTGTCCTAGCTACGAGTAGGAACATCGATAGCAGTCTTAGGCTGCGTAGCAGTGGTAGGCAAACTGTTAGCCGCCGACTGAGTGAGCCGCAAATTTGTGGCAAACTGAACTCACTACCACCGCCGACTGGAACCGGTTTTGCTATGAGTCGGCCGCTCACTGAGACAGTCGGGCCACGTAATGCTGCAAACTGCTTCATTTCAGGAGGAGCGTACTAAATCGATACGCCGCTAACTCAGACGGCTGCTAACAGTTTGCCTACTGGGACGCACCCTAACACTTACAGCTCGAAGGCAATTTTCAAATTACTTAATGAACTAACAATTTTTTTTATGTAACACATTTGAAATCTACATAAAACGTAATGTCAGTCAGATAAAAAAGGGAAATTCGGACTCATTCTGTTTCATACTCACTCCAACATCGAAAGTCTAAGCAGGTTTAAAACTGAAATTCCCTGAATTAATATAAATAAAAAAATGCTGGACAATATTTACACAGCATCATCTAGCCCTAAGCTATTGCAGAGCTTGTGATATACTTAATACATTATACTACATATATAGATATTTTTAAAATCCAGAAAACTATGAACTTTTATCTGCAGACCATACAGACACTAGCCGCCGAGACGGGAATCGAACCTGCAACCTCTTGCATAGCAGGTGGACCTTTGCTCGCTGCGCCAGGTTCTCATAATAAACCTAATTAAAACATCCTTGGAATGAAGTTTAATAGGGCGAGCCCAATTTTCTTGTTTTTTTCTGTGTAAACTATCTAAAATAAAAAAAAACATTGATGTAAGTTACAGATTTTCTATGGCATAAAGGCAAACAGCTATGTTATACAAAGACTTCGTGCAAAAATTGCCTTCGACTTCGTAAACGATGCAAAACATGAAAACTTCGCCGTTTCCAAGAAATTACGCTTATCTCCCCTTTTTCATATTTCAGGATCTCGACGCGGTTCTAGGGCCAGCAGTGGGCACTCTGCAACGTCTCTGAGGTCAACGAACTTGCGTTCTCCAACTGCGCCTGGACCTACATCTGTGACCGTTGAAATACGAGCTCCAGATGCATAGATCTATGACAAAAACATAAAGTCTGTGTCGATTTACACTGAAAACTTATTACGTTACACTAGGTAAACACGAGTTAGAATGAAAACGGATTTTTACACCTGGTATTGATTGCGCAGGTTTTTTTTCTGGCTCGTTTTTAACTTGTGAAGTGCGGAAGTTTAGGTGTAAGTTCACAGTTGTACTACCACAACTGAATGGTGAATAACTAACTCATATATCCAGTCCAACATTTACAGAATTTGTGATAATATATTTACCAATGGTTGAGCTATAGGCTTATATTCATATTTCATAGCAATAATTTCGCACATAATACCTATCTAACCTTTCATAAATTCAGCCACTTTAAAAGTGCGTATCGATCAAGACACATAACTTAAATCTCATATTTTCAGCAATAGGCTAATAAATGATAATAATAATTTAGTAATATACAGTTATATTTAATGATTTAAAGTAAAATCACGTTCACAAATCGAATATTTATAATCACTAATACCTAGACGTAGTGCACAGTTCAATAATATTCCTAGAAGTTAAGAATTTAGGTTAGTAATTAGCTTTTATAGCGTTTAGAATGATTCGCTTTTTGGCATTCTTTTGTAGTCAAATAGTTTCAACGTCGATTACTTAAATAAGACTAATTTCTTCAACATTCTTTGTTCTTAAGTAAATTAATGGTTTCGTGATTTCCTGCCTTAGGAGTAATGCTTACTAAAAGCAATGTAGTCATAGAATTTATTTACGGGGACCATCCTCTCCAGGAGTGATCGGACTCGAAATGGAACGGGTTAAGGAAGCAGCTTTAACCGCTTTCTAGTACTATAAGACTTTTAAAATTGACTATAATTTTAAGAGTGGCTTTCCTTCGTAAAGTTTATTGTGAGAGAACGTTGTGAATGTAAACGTAACTATTTCCTTAGAATAAATAGTCTGTACTTCTTTTTATTGTTGTAATTGTGTAAACAGGGGAAATTTACACATGAGCTCTTTGTAAGTCTTCAATGCACACTGCTTTGACCAATCAGCAACGCGCACAAGGATTAAGAAAATTAGCGGTATCCAGAGTTGACAAACGCGGTTAAAATACGGATTAGAAATTACTTGACAAATATACAAGAAAGTCATCATCGTTCAAAATGTATGGAATATACTCTAATAAAGGGGAAGATTGGGGTATAGTCGATACTAATTGTCATCTCATTAAAACAAATGAAACTATAAAAATAAGCTATAATACTTTTTTGGAATAATGCTCACGTCGTGAATGTACTTCGAACACTGCTAGATAAACATGTACCAAAAATGTATGCTGTAATTAAATTATATAAACTTTTATTATAACTTATACTTCCGACAAAATGGCGTTTTATTTCCTAGAACTAAATTCAGCCAGCTTCACTGACTCGTGGTATCCTAAAAAATAAAAAGTAAAGTAAAGTAAGGCCTTTGCATCTATTAAAGATGATTTATACAGCGTCAGCAACTGGTAATCATGCTGTACGGGACGCTGCAGTGCCCGGGACATTGTTAGATGGATTAGGCTTGCTCAGCACCTATACCATCCTCTCAGCTTAGTCAGCTATTATTCAGAGGAAAGAACAGGTCAATACGTCTGAAGCTAACTAAGCCGCGGGTTTCCTCACGACGTTTCCTTCACCGTTAAAGCACGTCTTAAGTGTGCACATACATTTTTCAAGAAAGAAAAATCCATTGGTGCACTGCCGGTATCGAACCCACGACCTTCGGATTGAAAGTCGGGGGTAGATTCCACTCGGCCAACACGGCTTTTTAAAAAAATAACACTCAGCATAATCTAGCCCCAAGTTCACGAAGAGCGGGAGAAGTCATTAGATGACTTCCACACCTAAAAAAAAAAAAAAAGCCCCAAGTTAAGCAGTGCTTCTTTAAGGGTACTAGATGATTGATATACTTAATACATTATACATAGATAGTTATGCTGCTGCCCATCTTTCGGAGGTATCCCTTAGCAGGCTCTTACTGCATCCACGGGCATGAGAGGAGGACATTCTACTGCCGGCACCCCACGGTCTTATGTTTAAAATATATCAATCATCTAGTACCCATATCACAAGCGCTTGCACAAGTGCTTAGGTTGAGGCTAGATGGTGATGTGTGAATTGTCCAGTATGATTTATTTATTTAATTATTTATACTTTTTAAAGTTTTTATATCAATGATAGTTTCAAAAGTATAACATTTTCCTGAAGTTAAGTAGAACGAGGACATATTACTGTCGAATCCACTCGATTAATAAATAAGAAATTAAAAAAACGAGGATTAAATGAGTAAGAATTAGTACCTTCCAAGTAGATCCAGTATTTTCAGTATACCAGTCATTAGACTATTTTTAAACATCCTAAACCAGAATAATTTTCAAGCAAGATTTACTTGGACTCTTACTTTCGATGCGCATAAGAATAACGCCATCTCTGAGAAGTAGAACTAACTAACATGAATGAAGGGTTCATGTTTCTGATTCTACTCTGTTCCCGTAGCACTACGTTGCTACGGCGTAGAATCACTACTACGTAGCACGTTTGGTTATTATAATTTGATTAAAATGTAAAAGAGGTCGGTTTGTAACGTTTTTTAAATAGGATTTGTGCTCCTAAAAGTATTTTCTTGGAAATTTATTATTTAATACGGATCATACGCGGCCAAGTCTGCTGATACGATGATTTAAAAATGGTCGATCACTGTGTCTTTATTAAATCACAAATTACACACAAATTCGAAATAATGCTAATAACATATTTTACCTGCCATTTTTCTCGTACATAAAAAATATTACAGTGCTGAAAAAATTGTGGCAGTAGCGTCTTACCGTGTATCAACATCCCATACTGCGCTCCCCAACCCGCCTGCCAATAGTGACTAGTATAGCAACTACCCCTTATTTTCGTTACTTGGAGGTCCATGAGGGAGGCCTATGTCCAGCAGACGAAGTCCTAGGGCTGAGACGATGATGAATACTTATTTACAAACTCACTTTTTTATTTTTTTAGCCTTTTGTGTCCCACTGCTGGGCAAAGGCCTCCCCCAAATTTACTTAACGAAAAAAATGTTTTGACGGTATTCGCATGGAAACCTACATAATAATCCCATTCCTAAATCAAACCCCCTTTGGAAGCTTGTACGTATAAATTTTACTGTGTGGTCATTGAAGCGTAAAATTAAATTAAAACTGATCACTGTTAATAAACATTATAAACTACATGTTATACGTAGATATTTCATAAAAGTCATCAGGGCAGCTTGAATTATGCATTGCATTGCATAAAATTACGGTAACAACCGCAGCTTCAGTAACGCAACTAATTTATTTGCACTATTAGGATATGATTATCTGTTAACATCAATGATGAGAATGTATTGGCTGTTATTTTTGATACTTATGAATATGTTTATCGGTAAATCGAATCAATGAAATAATTTCCGAGTTTAAATAATATAAAAATCGGCCAAGTGCGAGTAGGACTCGCGCACGAAGGGTTCCGCACCATTAGTTTGCAAAACAACTACTATACTATAAATGTACAGCCAAATATTCTGTGAATATTTCAAGACCCTATCTATTGCCGTTGTTTATATCAAGCAAAAAACGGCAAAAAAATCACGTTGGTTGTATGGGAGCCTCCTATATATTTATTTAATCTTGTTGTTATAGCGGCAACACAAATACATAATTCGTGAAAATTTCAACTGTCTAGCTATTACGGTTCATGAGATACAGCCTGGTGACAGACAGACAGATAAAAATTGAGCTGTCACGGGACGCCTGGCAAATGTGGAGCATTTAATTTTGGGATAAATCCTTAATAACTATGTATATACCATAAAATTTTATCAGATTCACTGGCAGGCAACGTACGTACAGCCTAAACCACTGATCCAGAGACTTACAACGAAGAGGATTCTGGTTTTCAAACTCTAAGGTAAAAATAAACGTCGAATTAAAGAAACTTCGGCATAATAATAAAGGCATATTACGCGATAACTACCCGATAATCCAATACAGTAAAGTCGAAGGGGTTCGGAAGGGGGTTCAAATTTGCCATATCTCCAAAACCGTGAAGTAAATAATCAAAATAAGCAATTCTAAGATTTTCCAGTTTTTTTTTATTTCTACCAATTTTAATAAAACAATTCTAAATAGTACACAATACGTATACATGCCTCATCACCGAATCTTTTTATTTATTAGCGTAAACCATACGAAATCCGTTTAGTAGTTTATGCTCAAAGCTGTAAAAGTCGGTTACTTAACACTTGCCATTCGATTTAGAATGTATGTCAACAAACAGTCAATAATGAACCTGAAAAAACTTTATTTTTGTGGGTTTTATATATATTTTTGAAATATTAACTCATCGCCGTCGCTGCGTCCGTCGTTACGCGCCATGCGTCATATCTCGTCAAAGTCAAAGTCAATAAATGTTTATTCAATAGAGCATAACGCTACATCAAATAGTCAATTTACAAAAGAAGAACGAGACACATTCAAATTAAATAAAGCACATAACTGAATTCGTTCGCTTCAGATAACTTTTTTTTCCAAGTGAGGAAAAGAAGCGAACAAGAAACCACACTCTTTCACTTCTATTCATTTTTACAATTTCAGTCTTAGTGTTATGCTTAATTTAATGTTCACAAGGATAGATAGATAGATAGAAAATACTTTATTGCACACCTTAAAACTAAACAAAGAAGAACAAGAAACACTGAAAAATTATATAATTAAAATTATTAAAAAAAAGGATATTGGATACTTAGAATATTGCTAGATGACATTAATTCTTATCGCGGTTGAACCGAGCAACACTCGGCCAAGGGTCGTTCAAATAATCATCAGTAATAAGCCTTGTCAATGAGATTTCGTGCGCTCGGTTAAACCCTCCGCAAAAGATGTTTTACATAAAAAGTTGAAGTTAAATACATTTTTGTAAGTTAGGTAAGGTGGTGTACCAATGAAAGGGCTTCATTTGCACATTTATAAACAATTTTTAGTTTATGACCATAAAATTCAATGAAAATATCTAGTTTTAATTCCGCTAATGCTGAGATGCATATGCACCGCCCTCCCGCCCGCTAATTATGTACATGCAGGGGGAAACAAGGCTGTTAGTTACCCTGTTACTGTTGGCTGTTAGTTATTTGAAAAATATGTATTTAAAATTTTTTTGTATTTTAATATGTATTTGTATCAGAAAAATATGTACCTAGATTGATTTCAAAGACCTATTCTTTCAACTTCAGTTGGCAAATAACGTAGACTACAACAAACATATTGACTACGTTAAGCGTTTCAATGATATATCAATTACAGTTCCAATATAAGTTGTCAATTCCATGATTCAGCTATGAGCTGATTTAATATTTATATTCGCTATTCATAAAGGCTGTTGGTATTAAATTCGTTTCTCAAAATGTCTTTCAAATCGATTGGAGGTTTTATTACAACATTTCTGAGCTAAACTCGTATTTTAAGTAGAGTGGAGTTTTCAAATTGTTTCTGAATTTATTGCAAATGATAGTTGAACGAAATAAACACTTAACCGAAGTGGCAAAACTTCAAGACTTTTTTGTTTTATTTTTGTAACGCCACTTTTTATCGTTATAATGATTTAAGAACTGCTCTATATGACGACACAGCGGGGAATTTTATTAGGGGTCAAGTTAATTTATCATCATCAACTTAACTGTAGGACGTCCACCGCTGGACATAGTCTCCCTCAAGAATCGACAAGTAGTACTGATCATAGGGGGTTTTGCCATACTCACCAGAGCGCAGTGCGGTATGTTGGGCGTATTAAACGATTTAAATCTTTGTGTAGAACGTTTTTAGTAAATGGGAAAGTTTATCAAACATTTACGATTTTGGTGGGGTTAGTCAAATGAACTTGATCCTTCCTGAGGTCAAAATGCTTTAACCGCTTAGCTACAAAACTCTAACGAGCTGAGTTTAAATTCCTAATAAGATGCTATTCATTTGTATATTGTAAATGAGCCCTAGTGCTGGCAATAGAATATTGCCTTTCCTCTCTTGCCCCTAGATGCAGTAAGAATCTGCTTAGGAATACCTCCGGAAGATAGACAGCGTCGTCATTCCGAGTATCAACATCCAGTACTGCGCTCGCTATCGAGTATTGCAACAACCTCAACCATCTCATGATCTTGGAAGACCATGAGGGAGGCCTATATCCAGCAGTGGTCGTGAACAGTGGTCCTACGGCTGAGAAGATGATGATGAATCTCAAATCTAACCATTAGCATACCATTAGTTTTAGTCATATTTAGTTTTAAATTGTTAATTAAAAACCATTTATTAAAAGCCTCGAGCGTAATATTTATTTTATATGTCAATTCTTCTAGATTTTTCGCTGAGATTATAGCATTTGTATCATCTAACAATGTGCCATGCACTGCAGAGTCCCTTACAGCATGATTACCGGTTGCTGACGCTGTATAAATCATCTATAAAAGATGCAAAAGCCTTACTTACTCGAACGTTAGTGTGTAGTAATTTTCAATTCTACAATGTCACATTTTGAGACGACGCTGACGCGACCCTGGCGATACTAAAATATTCTGAGCTTCTCAGCGCCCCAGTTCCAGAGTTAAAACAACTGCATATTGACTCGCACCGTGGTTGTGGCGAGACAAGTTTTATTTTAGATCCTAATTAGCTTAATCTATCTAACAATGATATTATCCACGGCAAATCATATAATGAACCTGAATATAAATATGATTTGCCGTGGAGTGCCGGCTGTAAATGTTGCCACTCCTCTCTTGCCCATGGATGCAGTAAAAATCTGCCAAGGGATACCTCCGGAAGACGGGCAGCAGCGTTTTTCCGTGTATTAATATCCTGTACTGCGCTCGCCAACCCGCCTGCTAAGCGTGGTGAGTATGACAACAACACTTTCATAATCTTGGAAGCCCATGAGGGATGCCTATATCCAGCAGTGGACGTAGATAGCAATCCTACGGCTGAGATGATGATGATGATCTAACAATGTTCCAGACACTGCAGCGTCCTATATAGCATGAATAGCAGTGCATGACGCTGTATAAATCGTCTACAAAAGATGATTAATGGCTGAACTTTTTTTGCCTAACAAAATAAGCCTAAGGAACATTGTTTAATCAATATCATCATCGACTTCGTGCCCACTACTGGGATTAGATAAATAGAAAATGCTTTATCGCACATCTTAGACTAAACTGTGTACTAAGCGTATTAACAATATAACAGAGAAACACTAAACTTAAGGCGACAATCAGTGCTCTATGTGCATAGGTCTCCCTTCGTATCTACGAGTACCATTTGACCTCTGGTGGTCTTGCCGAGCTGATACGCAAGATTACGGCTTTAATTTCCGCCGCACAAATGTTTGCTTATTGCAGAAATTTGCATCGGGTCTGAGCGTTATCTATGTGTAATAAGTCTGTTTACAAAAAAAATAGGGTTTCACTATCAATCATCTGTTACCCATAACACAAGCTTTGCTTACTTTTGGGCTAGTTAGTGCTATGTAAAACTATGCAGCATTATTTATATAATTTCGCCTTGGTCCTGTGTGAGCCGTAGCCACGCGTAACCGCGTCTTGCGCATGTTGTCGCAAATAATATTTTTTTAACCTAAGCGCAATAGTGTAATAAAATTTGTGTTTCATTATATTCCATAAAGATACTTTCTATTAAGCTTAACTCCTTTTAATCCGACTCGTCGTATGTTTCCTGATCCCCAATCCAGATAACGCACGAGTACCTTTGAGTCCAGAAGTAAATGCAGTAAAGGGGTCACACATAAACAGATCTCAAAACACGAAGTTAGATTTCGGAGTGAAACCACGGCGGCCGACCATAGTGCCATCATAAGCTTCTTGACTCGCATTCAATGCCGGTACCTTGTTTACCGGCACTGTACCCACGCTATTTGCTCTGCTACTTTTGTTGTGCTCGTGAAATGGACTGAAAACCAGCACAGGTTTTAAAAGCTTATGAGCAAATATATTTTCGTCCGTTGCTTTGTTCATTCCTGTTTTCAACGGACCTCCTAAGAGGTTCTCAATTACGTTGTACATGTTTTGTTACCTTGAGGACAACGTCATTTATAAACGAGTTTGGAAATACATCATCATCATCTTAACTGTTAAACGTCCACTGCTGTCATAGGCCTGATATGAGGAGGTGTTGCCATACTCGCTACGCTTATATTTTTTCTTTCACGTTTGACTGATAGAATGCTATTAACATTAAATCCTTCTCTGTACACAAACTATTTACTGTTTCTGTGCACAAATTCGTGGTGAAACCCGCGGCTAAGTCAGCTTGAGACGTATTGAAAAAGAAGAAGAAGAAAAGGAGAATCATTTGATTGATATCTCCTTTACCTTTCGAGCTGGGAGGATGGTATAGGTGCTTGGCAAGCCTAATCCATCTATCAACGTCCGAGGCACTGCAGCGTCCATACATACCAGTTGCTGACGTTGTATAAATCATCTATAACAGATGTAAAGGTTTTACATGTTGTTTTTAGATACAAACGCGTAGGTAAAATTATGTTCAATGCATTAGCAACTTAGCGATCCTTAAGAATTATACCAAATTTTACAAATAATGTTAACGAAGAATATAAATTCTCAAGGTACCTGATTATTTTCTTTATTGAGAGATTTGTTAGGCATCTAACGTTCGGTTGAGTAACTTAAAAAAAAAGGGGGTTTAGAAGCTAAATTGAGAATAACTGGCAAAGCAAAACAAAATTGGGAAAGATTTCTTCGCTTTGAGTATTTACAGGAAAAACGACTTTCAAGAAACCGTAGTCTATACTTTTTATGACTATTGCAAATGGTCATTACAAGTATTTGTGCTTTAAATCTAACTCTGTATTTCCAATGTTAAATTTCTTCTTTTAACCCTTGCTAGTGTTACAAATAATGCGTGGACTAAAAAACTTAGTCACTCAGGGGATTGGTATAATGTGACCGCGAATATAACAGACATTGAATTTATTAACTTAATAAATGTTAGAATTTGTGTGAAAAACTTGTAGTTATGTTGTACGGAACACTGTTATTCCGCCCACTGAATAAATTGAACTTAGCTGAGAAATTCTAATAGCTGTGGAATGCCGGTAGTCACCGTGGGATGCCGACAGTAGAGTGTTGCTCATCCTCTCTTGAACTGAGATGCAGTAAGAATCTGCTTAGGGATGCCTCCGAAAGATGGGTAGTAGCTTCTTACCGTGTATCAATATCCCGCCCTGCGCTCGCATTTCTACTCGCGGGTTGTTCAACCCCCTTATGAACTTGCAGATCTATGAGGGAGACCTATGTCCAGCTGTGGACATGTGGTCTTACTGGGATGATGAGAACATTTGATAGAAAAACCTACTTTATCAACTTCGTTAACAATGGTGAAACAAAGCCAGTTGACTCCCAATGAAGCAAATAGGTTCGTTTCATAAAAAAAGGAAAAAACCGACAGGAAGTAAACTAGAACGCCTGAAGCGAGACAAGGCATATGAAAATATTGATATACGAAAATATTCCAATAATACGGCTTTGACGTCGATTTGCCCGTTTTATTGGAAATTATGGAGGTGTAAGTTTGCCGCGATAGGGTGTCGTGGGGACCGTGCAGAGTAAGATATGTTACAAGCTTTTATTTAGCTTGCTCTGTATGTATGTATGTTACTATATTTGTTCGCGGAATCTTGCAACTTAATTTTGAAGCATCTTTAATCAATTTTGAATTCAACAATAATAAAAACATCTATTTCTCAATATATATTAATAATTCAACAGTCTTCAAGACAATCTTAGCCGTAGAAGGTTCACTGCTGGGCATGGATCTCCAAGTAAGGCGTAAGGCGGTTGTTGCCATACTCACCATGCTTATCAGGCGGGTTGGCGACCGCAGTACGGATTTTGATACACAGAGAGACGCAGCCCATATTCCGATCCCTTGGCAGATTCTTACTGCATCCACGGGCAAGTAGGAATCAAGTTTCTACTGCTGGGACGCCACGTTTTTAATATCTATTTATTTATTTATTTATTTATTTATTTATTTATTTATTTATTTATTTATTTATAAGGAAGACCAACAGCTATAACATAGTTTTCTAAATAACTTATATAAAGCAGTGAGCCAATTAAAGGTCCTCACGGATAGAAAAAATAAAAAATATAACATGAGAACAATGAAAAATGAGATACAAACAAGTACTAGAAAAAATATGAGATAGGTAGTAAGTTACAGTTATTTTTGGATAAAAAATTCTTTGCTCAACAACTGCCTAGCCGATACAACGCTTGTGCAGTATAAATCTAAGTCTAGGCGCTTACTGACTACATTGAAACTATTACTTGCCCGTTTTAAATAAGAATTATGTCGGTAATTTGTTTTGACTAACGGAACGTTGATTAGAGGATTATGCCTTTTAACTTTAAATGGTACATTTAAATTAATTTTGTTTAAAAGTTCAGGACAGTCAACTGAGTTAGATGCAATTTTAATAAGGTAAGTGATTCTGCTATTTCTCTTCGTTTAGAAAGAGGTAAAATGTGGAACTTTCTTCAGAGATTGTAATAATCATTGGAGTTGTAAGGAATTTTTAAGCGATAACATATATACCTTATAAATTTCTTTTGAATCTGTTCAATTCGTACGATATATTTCTCGTACCGTGGGTTCCAAATTTGTGACGCGTATTCAAGGATGCTTCGAACGAATGTACAGTATAAAATTTTAAAAGTTTTAGCTTTTGTAAAAGAAGTACTGCTTCTCATTACGAAGCCCAATGATTTAGACGCTTTCTTAACAATTTTATCTATGTGCTCGTCAAACAATAATTTGGAATCGTGAATGACGCCAAGATCACGAATAACTGTATTGTTGAGAAGGATTTGATTTTTTAATATACTATTCCTACTATTTCTCAATATACTATTTTATTATTCAAAAGTCTCAACGACTGAACGTCCACAATGTCACAGAATAATATGGCCAATGGAGCGGTAACGTTATTATAGGCAATTTGCCTTGCCTTAGGCCCGCCGAAACCTTGCAGGAGGTATGTTTCTGCTCACTATCTATTGCCCGGGGTAAAATAGACGGATACATGACCTTCATACGTTTAATATCAATTTGTGTTATTTTCTGTTGTTGTTATGCGAATCATCAACATCATCATTTCAGCCTCAATACGTCGACTACTGAACACAGGCCTCCCTCAGGGATCTGCATAAGGGATAGTTGCCATACTCACTACGCTTGGCAGGCGGGTTGGCGAGCGCAGTTTGGGATGTTGATACACGGAAAGATGGTGCTGCTCATCTTCCAGAAGTATCCCTAAGCAGGCTCTTACTGCTTTCACAGGCATGAGAGGAGGGGTAACATTCTCGTGCCGGCACCCCACAGCTAAAGTAGAAAACATTAAAAAGAAAATTAATTAGAAATAAATGTATAAATTAACGTACATACGGCGAAATAATAATAAAAAGCACTAAACCCACACAATTTATCCGAAATCGGAGGACCCGATAGGCGTGTAAAAGTCGGCGACATCTTAAGTAAGACCTGTCAGTGTCAATGTCAGAAGGTAGTATAAATAATATCCAAGCGTTTTTGCTCAGCCCCATTGTTTTATTGTTAAAAGTCTTGTCGAATAAACAGACGAATAAAGGAATCAGTTAAAAAATAAACAGACGTTGGCAAAGTGGTGGAATATCTTTCCTGTCACACACGCTAATAACAAAAGAAAAAGAAGAATATCCAACCGTAGAAGGTGACGAAAACCCCTACGATTAGTACTAGGAGATCCATGAAGGCCTGTGTGTAGCAGGGGACGTTCTACGTCTGAGATGATAATGATATGAAAATGCCTGCAAACAAACGAAACAAATGACCAATCCCGCAAGGTCCCAGAGTAAACAAATAATGATTATTGATATTTGCTTTATAAATTTCCACCGAACCAACTATAATTTACGAGGATTTATGCGTACAAAAGGGTTATCTACGACCTTGCGTCGGCAATTTATACATTTACTTCCGTAGTAGACTGAAGGGCTTATCCCGGAGGCACCTCAGGTATACAGTATTGTTTTATCTCAAATAGAAAATTAGGTATCCCCCCTGAGAAACATTAATAATTATATGTGGCTTAATTACGTCTGTTGAAGATTATAAATAAGACAATGGAGATAAAAGCTTGGAATTTAAATGGAATCATTATCATCAGTTCAGCCGTATAACGTCCACTATTGAACACAGGCCTCCCTCATGATCTCCATGAGGGGTAGTCGCCATACTCACCATGCTTGGCAGGCGGGTTGGTGAGCGCAGAATAGGATGTTGATACACGGAAAGACGCTGCTGCCCATCTTCCGGAGGTATCCCTTAGCAGGCTCTTACTGCATCCATGGCCATGAGAGGAGGGGTAACATTCTACTGCCAGCACCCCACAGCATAAATGGAATCTGAATTAATAATAAAGTTGCTAATGTTTTATTGTGGCAAATGCTTATTTGGTTTTAAAATTAAATTAGTATTTTTTTTTTATTATAAGAGAAAATTAGAGAGAAAAGTTAATTAAATAAATAATTATTTATGTAATTCAAACTAAAAGCTTGTGCAAACACGTTTCGTACAACAATACTTTATACAGAGTATTGAAAGTATAAACAATAAGGTAGGTTCAACATCTCTTAAAAAAGTCAAGCAAAAGGTTCTAGTTAAATTCAATAGATGACGTCTTTAAAGTAGGTCAAATCCTAGATCGCGCTATGAAAGCATTTTATCTTTTTACTTAATCATTGGACCATTTATTTATTTATTTTATTTTATGGTGTACAATAAAGTTATAATCATTCATTCATTCATTTAAAAAAAGAGAGATTGAAAGAAAGCCTCCTTCTACACAATACGGTTGCTTTAGTGAACACCTTTGATCTTATTTTTGATTTATTTGATTTATTGGTACAAAAATATATCGCACTATAACAATGGCTTTGAATCAGTTGAGAATCTGTACACAGAGTATTTTTATTTTTGTTTTAGTATGTAGGTATTTACTCTTACTTTATTCTTTCTTTTATTTTCACTTATGATTGTCATGTTCGGTGGAGGGTGCTGACTCTGAAACACCGTTTCATTAGGTTTTCGTAGTAGTTCAACGTTGCCATTGTTATAGTGTGATATATTTTTGTGCCAAATAAATATTCTGCCGTGGGGTGCCGGTAGTAGAATGTCTCCTCTCATGCCCGTGGATGCAGTAAGAGCCTGCTAAGGGATGCGTCCGGATGATGGGCAGCAGCGTCTTTCCGTGTATGAATGTCCTGTTCTGCGCTCGCCAATCTGCCTGCTAAGCGTGGTGAGTATTGTAATCCTCATGGAGAACCTTGATGGAGAGACATAAGGGAGGCCTGTGTTCTTTAGTGGACGTTTTTCGGCTGAAATGATGAAATATTTTGAATTTTGAACATGATGGGTCTTTCTGCTCTACCGTTTTAGGCCAAGTCCGTAGTTCAGCGGCGCGGGAGCGGTTATAATGCATACATTTTTCAGGGTTCCGTACCCAAAGGGTAAAAACGGGACCCTATTACTAAGATCCCGCTGTCCGTCTGTCTGTCTGTCTACCTGTCCGTATGTCTGTCAGCAGGATGTATCTTATGAACCGTGATAGCTAGACTGTTGAAATGGTCACAGATGGTGTATTTCTGTCGCCGCTATAACAACAAAAAACAGAATAAAATAATTATTTAAGGGTTCATCATCATCATTTCAGCCGTAAGACGTCCACTACTGAACACAGGCCTCCCTCATGGATCTTCATGAGGGGTAGTTGCCATACTCACCACGCTTGGCAGGCGGGTTGGCGAGCGCAGTACGGGATGTTGATACACGGAAAGACGCTGCTGCCCATCTTCCGGAGGTATCCCTTAGCAGGCTCTTACTGCTTCCACGGGCATGAGAGGATTAACATTCTACTGCCGGTACCCCACGGCCTATTTAAGGGTTAATCCCATACAATAAACGTGATTTTTTGCCGTTTATATCTCAAGGGTACGGAAAACTTAGTGCGCGAGTCCGACTCCCACTTGGCTGATTTATTACATAGAACTGGCCTAGAAGGCAGTTGCGGGGGGAGCGGTATACGAGCGATGTGCGGCGCGTCAAGCGGTTTCCGCGCGCCTGTATTTGTATTTATTGAAAACACTTACATCTATTATTACAGGATATGACCTAATACAATAGAGTAGTCCACATTATATATATTATCAGGCAAAATAATTAATTATTCAAAAACACAATAAGCAAAATAATTCAGTAAAAATATCAATTATAAAAATAGAAATAATGGAAATATTGAAGTTTGTAGTGTTACATTGTTTTATATTTTTGACCGACACTGCGACTTTTCTAAATCTTTATTAGACATTTTGTCGGGTTTAGACCTTGTTGAGACATGTTCACGAACAAAGGCACTCGTTTCTCAGCAACTCAATACTACGAGTACGTCGTTCTAGCGCTACGTGATCTGCCCGCTGGCTAAGAGACTGACAGGTGAATACGTATCTGCCGCTTCCCGCGCCGCTGATCGGTGATCGCTGCCTTATGGTATCGTAAATATCACTTTGATTATTTATTCAAATTATTATTTCGTGCCTTATTTTATTATTAATTATTATGCCGTGTGGTGCCGGCAGTAAAATGATACCCCTCCTCTCATGCCCATGGATGCAGTAAGAGCCTGCCAAGGGATACCTCCGGAAGATGGGCAGCAGCGTCTATCCGTGTATCAACATCCCATACTGCGCTCACCAACCCGCCTGCCAAGCGTGGTGAGAATGGCAACTACCCCTCATGGAGATCCATGAGGGAGGCCTGTGTTCATCAGTGGACGTTTTATGGCTGAAATGATGATTATTTCGTCAATATCAAGATAAAGGCAAATATTTTAATTTCAATTTATTTCAATTTCAATTTTCAATTTATTTATTCGTTTGTGAACCTAGGTTTACAATAGATGGTACTTAATATTAGATTCACTAGATCCTGCTGATAAGCATACAAACATTTTTATAGTTAAATAATACACCACTAGAAAAAACTAATTCTATTACACAATTAATATTTAAAAATATATATATATATATAATGTCAAGTTATAGTCATACACAGAAAAAATCTAAAAATGTCAAATTATTTCACATTGTCAATTCAAAATATTTTAATCGTTAGATACGCCCTTAGCGTAACGAGACCGCACCTTTTTGTTTCCACACGACGTGAGTGAGCTCATCCATTTGCAATCAGTGTACATCTTAACACAGTGTTAACCGGACGTAGTGTGTTATGTTTTTAGAAAGAATGAAAATACATTTACTTTTGATATCATCTTTCATTCTTTATTTCATTTTACGAAAGTTCGTGCAACATGATTGCACAATATATAGTAACAATAACAGTTTGTTTTATTGTAAAAACCAGTGTGCGTGCGTCGGCATTATAGTTAACACACATATAAACTGCCACAGTTTTTGTCAGGGCATATATCTAACGATTTAAATCTTTGAATAAAGATAGTAGTTTTAATTTAGGGTCGTTCACCGCCGGTTGAGAAATTCTTGCCATTCTGCAGATATTTCCTCGGGTGTTTCATAGGTAGGTATGATAAATACTATTTTTTATAGTTTCGCGATCACGACATAATATAAACACATATGTACATAACCAGGTATTTATCGCGTTATTTGCCATTACTATTGCCCGAACTTTGGACAGGATTGCACCCATCGTGGACCCGGGAAGACTCAATAATAAAGGCAAATAATGCTATAAATACCCGGTTAAATATGTTTATAGTATGATAAATATATGTACCCAAAAGAAACCGAACTTATTTTTATTATTATTGTATTTAATTTGTAAACCAAAAACTTTTAATATGCTTCAAAGAACTCTACACCGGCACTATACACTTCAAAGCGCCTTCGTCATTTGTTTTTTTACTTCAGTAATGTTAGCAATACGCGGCAATCTCTAGGGGAAATAAAAAAATTGCAGGGGGAATAAGCGGGATGGGGCATAGAGGTCATGCAATCTTTGCCTAAAAATTTGCGCACAGACAGGGCTGTGTGAGCAGGGGCGTTATGGGGGAAAAAACCGTCGCCCATCGGCCACAAATTAGGCTTCCGCCACAAATTTTTGCGCAATCTTTTCATAACTAGTACGTAGAAAGCCCAGTTAACTGTCTGACCCTGTAAATCAAACTCTGAATGGACGGCTCCTCTCACATCGAAAGCTTGGGCCGTGGACGGACGAACAGAGCGAGGTTTGTCATCAATTGACACATTTCACCATTATTGAAACGGGAAAACAATTGAGTTTTCCCAATAGCATCACACGTCCTTCATCATCTCAGCCATAGGACTGCTTTCCACGTCCACTGCTGGACATAGGCCTCCTTCTTGGATCTGAAAGGTCATGGGGGGTTGTTGCCATACTCACCACGCTTGACAGTTGAGTTGGCGAGCGCAGCACTAGACGTTGATACACAGAAAGACGCTGCTGCCTATCTTCCAGAGGTTTCCTTCGGCAGATTCTTACTGCATCCACGGCAAGAAATGAGAGGGGACATTCTATTGCTGGCAACCACACGATCTTATCAGGCTGTTTCTAACATTTCAAAAGTTTTTGTACCTGTTTTTCTAAGCAAAGAGCAAAACTTTATTGTATCTACCCGTTTTTCTGAGAAAGGAACAAAACTTTATTGAATCTATCTGTTTTTCTGAGCAAGGAGCAAAACTTTATTGTTGCGCCTGTTCACGAGAATCAGCCATTGCAAAGACGAGCAGACAAAACAACTTTACTGCCACTAAAAAGTTTACATACCTGTTCCGAACGGAACCTACTTAGTTTGATTTCTTCTAACTTAATATCAAAATTAGAAAATGTTAAACTTAATATAGATAGATTTTTGTCTCAATTGAAATATGAACAATATGGTAATAATATTAATTATTTTTACCATATTGTTCATATATCGTTTGGGAAACTACGCAACGTTTTTTCGTCCAAAATTCCTCAGTGCCTTAAGACGAAAGTCTACGATCAATGTGTGTTACCAGTGATGACATATGGAACCGAAACGTGGTCATTCACGATTGGCCTCATGAATAAGCTCAGAGTCGCTCAACGAGCTATGGAGAGGGCTATGCTCGGGGTTTCTTTACGCGATCGAATCAGAAATGAGGAGATACGTAGAAGAACTCGGGTCACCGACATAGCCAAACGGATTAGCACGTTGAAGTGGCAATGGGCAGGCCATGTAGCTCGCAGAACAGATGGCCGATGGGGCCGAAAAGTTCTCGAGTGGAGGCCACGGACCGGCAAGCGCAGCGTAGGACGTCCACCAACAAGATGGGATGATGACCTGGTGAAGACCGCAGGTCGACGGTGGATGCAGATCGCTTCCAACCGCAACAACTGGAAATCCATGAGGGAGGCCTATGTCCAGCAGTGGACGTCCTACGGCTGAAATGATGATGATGATGATGATGATTAATTATTTAGTATATTCCTTGTTTGTTAGGAGAGCAAACTTTTCACGATGTTTCTTTCACGTAGAAAATACCAACGCTAATTCACGTCCTTAAATTACCAAACAAACAACAAAAGCTTTATATAATTAAAACTCTCAAAGGTCAAAGCAACAGGACGCAAGCTTACACCGGCGTCTCGGGAACGAACCCCTACCATCATAGTCTTATTGAGTTTCGAGAACAGATGAATTGAATACGAGCAAAACTCAAAAGTACTCGGATTTGAAAAAAAAAAACTCCCAAAAGCAAGTGAACGACTACATGTGGTCAAATAATAAATAACTGATTATTATATTTTTTATGCAGATTTACACTTTTGCGCGCTTGCTTCTGGGCTCCCAAAAAATAAAACAGTTCGCATTTGAGTAAAAAAAAAATCTCTTTCTCAAAATTAGTGTAAGTTCTCGTCTCGCGGCCCTCGGAGTCGGCCACGAACGGTGCTCATGAAGAAGGGCCTCTGAATGGTCTACGAAAAGTCAGCAAGATGATAATAAGTTAGGTACGTGGTGTAAGCCGTATTATATTTATTAAAAAAAAATCTTAACGTAACTAAATAAAACATTATTGTATTAAACTTTTAATAAATCAATGATTCATATTAGAGCTAATCATATAATTTCAGCCGTAAAACGTCTACTACTGAACACAGGCCTCCTTCCTGGATCTCCATGAGGGGTAGTTTCCATATTCACCACGCTTGGCAGACGGGTTAGCAAGCGCAGTACGGGATGTTGATACACAGACAGACGCTACTGCCCATCTTCCGGAGGTATCCCTTAGCAGGCTCTTACTACATCCACGGTCATGAGAGGTGGGGTAACATTTTACTGCCCCACGGCGAAATAATAATAAATTGAACTCACACTAACTTTGAAATAACATATCTTCTTTAAATAATTCAAAGAAGATATCGCGAAAGGGGAAAGACAGACAGAGGGACAGAAAGCGACACTGTAAGGGTTCCTTGTTACTACGGAATCCTAAAAATTATAATATATAGACGGCCCCTTTCAATCGAGTCCCAGGAACTGCAGCGTCCCGTACAGCATGACTACCAGTTACTGACGCTGTATAAATAATCTATAATATATGCAAAGGCCTAACTTTCAATCGAGAACCCATAGTAAACTATCACAAGATACAAGTAGCTAACACCCTTTGTACATTACTACATTGTGTTATCCACTTTGTTAAAAGTTTACCTTTTTTCTTGTTTTCCGTTGTTAGTCCTTTTACTAGTTCTGTTTATTCTATTTGAGGATACGATCAGGAGATTTGTAAAGATTCCGTGATCAAAGGGGTCTTTTATTCGTATTCGTATTTGTCAACATCGTCTCAGACGTAGAAAGTCCACTGTTGGACAAAGTCATAATGGGTCGTTGCCATACTCGCCAAGCTCGGCAGGCGGGTTGGCGAGCGCATTTATTAAAGTATTTCGGTTTGTTTGAGAAACCGCATCACTTATTTGAGCTACTATTTCTCTGAAACTAAATCAAAATCAAAATAAAAGAAAAAAAAAATTTAGAAAGTTCATGGTTAAAATTGCATTCTTGATTTTTTGTCAGAGTTTTAAAGTTAGCAGTTTGGATTTAAGAGGATGCCCGAAAAAAGTTAAAATCGAAACCGAACCCTAAATCAATAAATTGTGTTCGCAACCCTCACATGGTTTTAAAATACTTATTCAACGATACTCCACACGATGAGAAGATCAAGAAAAAAAACTTTTACCCACGTTTATGTCATCACATCATCATCATCATCAAATTAATGATTGTGCTATTAATTATATTGCCGTAGGGTGCGGGCAGTAGAATGTTACCCCTCCTCTCATGCCCGTGGATGCAGAAAGAGCCTGCTAAGGGATACCTCCGGAAGATGGGTAGCAGCGTGGATAGTCATGCATTAACATCCCGTGCTGCGCTCGCCAACCCGCCTGCCAAGCGTGGAGAGTATGGGGTAGAGGTCGATCATCATCACTTTATTCATCACCATCATAATTACAGCCGTAGGACTGCTGTCCACGTCCACTGCTGGACATAGGCCTCCCTCATACATCTTCAAGATCATGAGGGAATGGTTGCCATACTCGCCACGCTTGGCAGGCGTCATCTTATTGGGCCATTGAAACGCTGAAGGGTCCTCCTGCACCAGTAAAATGTTCCTTATTCATCATCATCATTACAGCCGTAAGATATCCACTGCTGGACATAGGCCTCCCTCATTGACTTAGAGATCCAAGTGCATGAGGGGTTGTTGCCATACTCACCACGCTTGGCAGGCGGGTTTGTGAGCGCAGTTCAGGATGTTCTTACACGGAAAGAAGCTGCTGCCCATCTTCCATAAATATCCCTTAGCAGATTCTTACTGCATCCACGGGCAGGAGAGGAGGGATGACATTCTACTGCCGGTACCCCACGACATGTTCCTTATTAGCTTAAACAAATAAACAAATTGAACGTTAGCACACGTGCGCCTTCAACTAAAACTTCATAAATTGGGAAACTAGAAGATTTAATTGGTTTTTCCGCTCGTTACGATTGAAATACTAACTAACTCTGAACAAACTCTCTCCACGCGGTGTAGTTTATATGCGCGTAGTCCGGAACAATTGTCAACTTTATAACTTTGCGCAGGTACGAATACAATATCATCATCTCACCCGTAAGGCGTCCACTGCTGGACAAAGGCCTCCCTCATGGAACACTATGTACTGTCATGTATTGTTGCTATACTTGCTACTTAGTAGGTATTGAAAACTGTCTATTGATAATGGTTTAATTACTAACAACCTAGTTATCCCTGCATGTGCATAATTAGCCGGCGGGAGGGTGGTGCATATGCATCTCAGCATTAGTGGAAATAAAACTAGATATTTTTATTGCATTTTATTGTCATGGGTTTCCGCAAAGTAACGCCTGATTCCAGTAATGGTTTAATTGCATGGGCACTATGTCCAAAGAATGAAACAACTTTATGAATTATGCAATATTTACGTGCCATTTACCATGATTTTAGCCTTCCAAAATTTCGGCGAAGTTTCACATAATCTTGGTTATTATCCCGTTAAGTATTACATATAGTGTTCACATTATATGACAAACAGTTTTACACAGTTTCAGAATTATAAGATTTAAAATTTGACATACCAATTAATTATAATTATTTGCATGACATTATTTTTTTTATTTTATTTTATTTTATTTTATTTTATTTTATTTTATTTTATTTTATTTGTGTAATAGACCAACAGTTATACATAAAGTTTTTAAAATAATACAGTGACAATCTTACAGCCCTTATAGGTCTATCTAAGTAGAATAGGTAGTTAATTAGCTATAACAAATTCAACAAAATTAATGCAACTTAAAAACAGTAATAATAACAATCAAAGATAACCCACTGTCAGTGGAAAATTCTATATGAACCTTATTATGAAATAGACATTCTGACAAATATACATAAATATATAGGATATATATGAAAGACTCTTAGAAGTAACCAATGTGAAGAACATAATACATAATCTACTGATATTTACTTATTATTATATCAATTACACATTTTCGAAATTGCTGTCTGGTAGTTTATTATTTATTGATTTTTAAATTGTTATAACTACTGTGTTCATTCCAGATTTTTAGTGGATGTAGCTACATAGCTACATCCACTAAAAATCTGGAATGAATTACATAATAAGAGTAATAACTTCATAACATCAACATTTGCATGCTGGATAGTTCGGTCAAGTGTGTGATACCTAACAATAAACATACAAATATCTGTGTAAAACCATACTTGAGGCAAATAAATTATTTCATTTCATTTTACAACCATTATAGTTTTACAAGTTAAACTTTACTTATGTACTAACTATAATCGTACGAAGGCACAGGCGCAAGCTAGTTTAGCTCGTAACGTCACTGGAAGGTCCTTTGCCCGTTCACAAAGCAGAAACAGTTCAGCGTTGAACGGATGCTTGCGTGAGGACTCGTCGAGGGCCCTCCCGCGGTGTTGCGTTGCTAATGGTTCCTCGCTCTTTGCACCCGCAGCTTTCAAGTTACAGGACTGCTTTTAAGTTAGAAGACTCATAAGAACTTTTCTAACACACCATAAGGTTTAAGAAACTTTTTCTCCCAAAAGAAGACTTAAATTAATGGTTTAGTGTAAATAACATTTGGGTGTCGAGCGTGCTACATTTGTGGTAAAAATAGGTACCTAAGTAACTGTATCTGAATAAGTTTGTAATGAAAACTGTCTATTTATAATGGTTAAAGTGCATAGGCACTAAATCAAAAGAACTAAACAACTTTATCTATGTACTAACTATAATCGTATGAAGCCACAACTAGTCTGCCCAGAACGTCACTGCGAGATCCTTTTCCCGTTCACAAAGCAGAAACAGTTCAGATTGCAAGGGGATAGGGATCTTAAAAATTTTGTGTGAAGTTACTAGGTCGTGTGGGGTATCATATGAAAGGTATTATTCATTTGTACAATAATAAATAGTTTTTATTTTTCCTTTCAGCCGTATCGTTTCCGAGTTATTTACAAAAATGTTGAAAAAACGACTGTTCTACAAAAATAACTCTGTATTCCATCTATAGTCGCATCAAGCCAGTTTGGTTCCCAGTCAGTCGTCCGCTTGAAGTTTGTAGTGCAGTGTTGAGCTAATCCTGTGCAGAAAGCCCATCTTTCTAATATATATTTTTAGTTTAGAATAAATAGATATATTTTTTTACAGGTTTGTTATAAGTTATGATGCAATGTTTTTTCTTTCTTTTTAAATACCTACTAAATGAATTGGAATAAGATCCTACCTGAAAACCAGCGTTAATTCTTATTTCGATTTACATTATGCTAAAGTCCAAAAACTTCCTTTTTTATTTATACCTGATGTACCTTTGTTGTGGATTAATAAATGTTTTTACCTTCTTTCTTATCTATGTTTGATAAAAAATAAATCTAAAACAATAAAAAAGTTATTAAACTTAGTATAAACTAAATGTCTCTGGGTGAATCTTGGCCACCACTCTGTTAAAGCCTTATTCCAGCGGCCATCACCATGCACCAGATGTCCTGCCCAAACCATTAACAAATAAAGAATTAATTATTTATGCCTCAAAGAAATACAAATATAATTACACAGTTAAAACAAAAAACTAATAGATATAAATCGATGGCCAACTCAGCGTAGATACACTATGTCAGACACAGCACTGTAGGTCTACCATGAGTTTTCAGTCTATAATCGATAGCGACTGTAGTAAAAAAATGCATGAAAACTTGTACAGCGCCTCTGGCGGATAGTTTGGTACTAACTAAAATACGCAGTAAACTATACTACAGCGACTGCAGTTTGGGCTTCATTTGCTAAGAAATTGGTGCCAAATCTGACAGATGTGATAGTAACGTAATATTACATAATAGGTACTGTTGTAACGGCAGGCGATCTAAAGCGGGCTATTCATGTTGGCCCAACGTTGCCGAGTGAACGCCAACCCCAACGTGTAGACGGCATGTTTGCCTTGCCTTGCCATCGCTCGGTGTCGCTCGCCTAACTGGCCGAGTTATTACAAGCGCCAACGTGTATAGAGCACATTTGCAGTGACTTGTCACCGCTCGCGATCGCTTGCGCTGACTCGCCTCACTTCGAAGCCATGTCGGTTTTTCTGCACAAATCAAAGGCACTTGCCTGGGCTCGGCCAACCGTGTCCACATGTTTATCTGCACGCCATTACGCGGTTAGCGTTGGTAACCGTCGCACGTATCTGTCTGTGGTAATGTCGTTCGATACAAATGATGATGTTATCAAGTTTTTGGAGTATTACCAGAACGAACCGGTAATTCGGAACCCAAAAGACGTAAAGGTAAAAAGAAAGTAAGTATGTTTTATAGAACTTCGACTTCGTAGACTGAATAAACAAACAAAATTACTAGGTAGGTACCTACTACCTACTTACGTCAGTGTTACAAACACTGTAACACTGACGTAATAATTATACGTGCTCATCAAATAAATAGCAGCAGCTGCAACAACTTCTACATCCATATTGTTCAAATCAAATAACCACGACCACGTAGTTTGAATGCACAACAAGAACTGACAGCGGCCAACGTGTGGGCAGCTTCACTCAAAACTCGTCTACATTGGCCGCTTGCAATAGTTTGCGTAGACTTGCCAAACGTCTAGACGGTAGCACTTGTCTTGTAACGATTTGCCTACGCTCGCGTTGGTCTTAGCTCGGCCAACATGTATAGCCCGCTTAACAGTGACAACTCATGGTAGACACACTGGTTTTCAGTGCCGCCGTAGGTGATTAAGATTTATAACTCTCTCTCCGACATCGTACACTTTTGTACGACGTCGGATGTCAGCGTTACGAAGTTGACCTAGGAATTTGATTCTCAGCATAAAACGCTTGATGCTTTTTGTGCAACCGTACCTGGAGCACGATATCCTTTGTGAGCGCCAATGTTTCGGAATCGTACTTCATGGATGGTACACGCTGATTACACATAATAATCAAAATAACAAATTGATTGAGTACTAGAATAAACGTAAGGAATCGTAGAATAAACTTTAAGGACAGGGTTAGGTAGAAATAAACTCGGTAAACTTTCCAATAATTTATCTATATTTTCACAAGAGTACCTTCCTTTCTTTCCAATGATTGATTCAAGCAAGGCTAGAACAAATATCATAAAAACTTTAGCGAACCTAAAGGTGTTAGACTCCGTAATGGAATCTCCTTGACGGTTTAAACTTGTAGATACAGTTAATTTTTTTGTCAATTTCGAACCTGGATTTACTTATACAAACGTGTAAAAAATCTCACTAGATCCATAATTTATTATTGTTCTAAAAACTGGATCTAGTGAAAGCTTTGAAACGAAAAACTCTCACTAGATCCAGACTGGATCTGTATTACGACTTGACAAATTCTTGATAATATATTTATTGATTATCGCATTAGCGACAAAGCCAAACCAAGATTAAAAAAATATCATTTGCGCGACACAAATTAAATAAACGATTGTGTGGAAAATCCATTTGTAGGGACGGAAAAACATCAGACGAATTCGAATGTTTTATTCCCTAAATGTGGTTCAAAGTATCACTCAGAATGTCACTTTTCCAAAACATTATTTTCCTCAAACGTGCTTTTTATAGAATCCTATTTTCCTAGGACGTGCTTTCCCAGAACTTCCTGTAAGAAATGTTAAAACATTTTCCTTCCTCAAGGGTTTTTGTTTCTTGCATGGTGTTTTCCCTTATATTTTGGTGTTAAGGCGACGCAAATATAAATAATTATTTTAAACCAATAGGTTTCTATTAAGACGCGGGGTGCCGATAGTAGTATGTTGTCCCTCATCTCTTGTCCGTGGACGCAGTAAAAATCTGCCAAGGGTTACCTCCGGGAAATGGACAGTAGTATTTTTCCATGCATAAAAATCCCGTACTGGGCTAGTCAACCCGCCAGTCAAGCGTGGTGAGTATGGCATCAAGCCCCTCATGATTAGTAGGTACTTATGAATGGCTTGTTGCCATACTATCATCTATCCCAGTGATCAGTGAGAGAGCCCTTTGCCCATCAGTGGACATCCTACGGATGGAAGAGAGACGATTATATTTCATAATATCCTTATTTAAAATTGGTATTTTCCTGATAAAAGACCACTTGTCTTAATTACAATGACGATAATCTCCATAAAAATTCAATTCTTTTCATCATAAATTTCCATGTTGTTTCCAATTTGAAATGATAGAGAAAAATAAGGCAACTTCACTCCATTTCATTTCCTAATTGGATTTTCTTTGTTATGTGACCAATTACGCGATAATTGTACCTTTTGGTAACATTTACACAATAAGCAGGTACCGCGTGTTGATTCCCAGGCCAAACAAGTACGGACTTTACAGATGATTTATGTACACATCAATACGTGAGGCCATATCTAGCAGTGGACGTCCTACGGCTGATATGATGATGATGGTAATGATGATCTTCGCGAAGGATAGTCTCACACTTGGTGACGGACAAACTCACCGATGCTTAGACGTAGGCCCGCGTGAAATGGTTTCGTGATAAACTCAAACACAAATTTAAAAAAATGTTTTATTCATTGCAGCCGCATGGACCTTATTGACGCGTTACCAATTACAAAAGAAAACAATACAAATTAATAGAACAAAGCACATAATAAAATCTGTTCACTTCAGAGTACAGGCGAGTTAGGAAAAGAAGCGAACAGAAGAATCTAACTCGGTCCTTGTAGTCATAATTTTCTTTTGTCTTATGTTACGTTTGACGGAGTTGGAGCAGATGGTTTGTCCAAGTGGTTTTGTTCTCTTGGTAATTTGATATTTAAGAATGAGCTTTATTGCCAAAATTGCGTTTGATATGATAAACAAATTTGCAGCACGGTTGGTCTCGCTGCTTACAATACGGGTGATGAGTCCTGAATTTATCAATAGACGACGTAGGGCGTAGGCAGTGGACTGCTGCCCCTTCTCTCTTGCTGGTGGATGCAGTAAGAATCTGCCTAGGAATGCCTTCGAAAGATAGGCAGCAGCGTCTTTCCGTGTAACAACATATTTTCGTACTGTGCTTGCCAACCCGCTTGCCAAGCATGATTAGTGTGGTAACAACCCTGTAGTGATCAGTATTATATCTAGATTCATGAGGGCGGCGTATATCCAGAAGTCGACGTTTACGGTTGAGATGATGATGATGATGTGTGAAATAGATAGATAGATAAACTCTTTATTGTACATTTACCATATATCATAAATTTCACAAAGAGAAACACAGACAAATATAACATACAATGGGCGGTCTTATCGCTAACAGCGATTTCTTCCAGACAACCCAAAGGTAGTCCCAAAGGTCCATCCAAAGATGGACAGGATATAAGATAATAAAAACGGCGGTGTACGAATAATACATACGCAAAAATAGAAATGAAATAAGAAATGAAGAATAATTAAAAATGTACAGATACATTTAAAATCAATCTATTGGTGCACGGCAGGTACCAAAATCACGACCTTCAACACAAGTTAGGTTACATACAACTCAGCTAACGTAATGGTTACTATGAACATTCCAAGTTTCCATTGTAAATGCAGCCAGCCTTCCCCTACCATTATATGTTACAAACAAATTATGTCAACATAACTTTGCACCCCCTTTTTCTAACTTGATCAGTTGTAATTGCGTTGTGAAAATTCAGGCCGAGTTTACCCGGCCACAAAATAAATTATCATTTGTATCACAACAGACGGTATCTGTTGTTTATCATCATCATCATCATCTCAGCCATAGGACTGCTGTCCAGTTCCACGAAGCTTCTTTCATGGAGCTCCAAGATTATGAGGGGTTGTTGTCATGCTTACCACGCTTGGCAGGCAGGTTGGCGAGCGCAGTACGCTGGATGTGATTACACAAAAGGTCGCTGTTGCCCATCTTCCGGAAGTATCCCTTGGCAGATTCTTACTGCATTCTCGGGCATGAGAGGACACCGCGGCTGAAGTAAATTGATGTTAGAATAAAATCCTACAACAGAACGTTGCAACAGATCACTAACTAACGACACGGAACACAAATTCGAAAAAAAATGCTTTTAAAAACAACTGCCTCGACAAAAACTATCTAGATCAGTGCGTGTCGGATCAAGCTTTATAGGTTCTGTGTCTATTTATCTTAACGCTGATTTGTCTATGCCGTGGGGTGCCGGCAGTAGAATTCTGTCTCTCCTATCTTGCCCGTGGATGCAATAAGAATCTACTAAGGGATAGCAGTAGAAGATGGTCAGCAGCGCCTTTCCTGTATCAACCCACCGCACTGCACTCGCCAACCCGCCTGCCAAGCGTGGTGAGTATGGCAAAAACTCCCTCATGATCAGTACTTGCAAATCCATGAGGGAGGCCTTTGTCCAGCAGTGGACGTCTTACGGCTGAGATAATGATTTGGCTTCTCAGAATAATCTAATTTATTATCAATATTGGTCGGTTTCACGTGCGTTTGCATCCCGCCGAAATCGTAAATCCGTTTAAACACAACGTGAAACGGTACCCTAAAAATCGTTAGTTAACGTGCTCTAAAATCCGATACGCGTTTTTATCAAATTGATACTCGCTGCGGAAATCCAATTACTCCCTGAGCTCCCGTACTATTCAATGTGGAGCCCTGCACGCGTTTTAAATGAATAATTGTATTTTGAGCAGTTCAGATTGTTTAGTGAATAACCTTCCATCTCCCCCGTCGGATTGCCTGTCCACGTCCCCTGATGGACTTCGGCCTTTCTCCAAAATCATCATTTATTTATTACATCCAACAAGAAAATCACATATCATGAGTTAATAATAATAGGTACTACAAGTATGGTCACTGTGTTTTTCCTCAATGACAGGGTGGCACAGTATGCACAATTTAGCGACTAAACAATTTACTACCACTGACAGGCTTAAATCTAAATAAAATTTTGAAAGCAGAGTATAATAAACAGACCTATAATAAAAAGAGAAATAATAAAAATGTGTAAAACATTTAAGTAAAATAAACGACATTATAATACGAGGGACTTAATCCAAAAAAGCAATAAAAATATATAACGGACGAAGAAATCTAGCACTTAAAACCCTAGTCTAGCAAACTACAAGGAGAATGAAAGGGAAATTAATTTTGTAAAAAACGGGAATTACTCACATAGTATTGTAACGTCGAAGATTATTCCGACACGTTTCGATTTTTCAAGGAAATCATCATCATGCGATTCAATGCCCGTCCGCGCGTGGGGCCGACATGACCCTATTCATTTTTACAAAATGAATACTATATCTCACGTTAATTTTGAAAGAGAAAGGGAAATTTTCAAGGATCAAGAAATTAAACATACAGTTATACAAAACACGCCTAAAATTAATGTTAGACACATGAAATTGTAATCTATGAAATATCATAGAGATAATATTGAATAAGTTATAAAAGATAGATAAGTCATTTACGTTAGTAATCTTTTGGAAAAAACAAATAGTACAAAATAACAGGAAAAGAATGAGCAGTAAAAAGGCAGTAGAACGTTGCCTCTCCTCTCTCGTCCGAAGATGCAGTAAGAATCTATAAGATATCCCTTAGCAGGCTTACTGTACCCCCGGGCAAGAGAGAAGGGGCAACGTTCTACTGCCGGACATCCCACGGCAATCTGTATTAATTGTTTTTAAAATATACAATTGAAATATTAAATTTATTTATTTATTTAATTTATTTTAAAGTATAAATTGGCGTTCGCTGCTGGCAGTACAATGTTGCCTCTTCTCTCTTGCCTGTGAACCCAGTAAAAATCTGCCAAGGTACAAATCCGCAAATGGGCGTCTTTCCGGATAACAACATCCCGTACTGCGCTCGCCAACCCGGCTCCTAAGCGTAGCGAGAATGGCAACTCCCCCACGAACTTGGATATCCATGAGGTGGGCCTATGTCCAGCAGTGGACGTGGAAAACAGTTCTCCGGCTGAGATGGTGATTATGAGGTCACTGTTATTCTAATTATTCCAAATCAACTCATCACAAAAGCTGCATTTCAATTTCAAGATGAGACAAAGTAAAATCGACTTCTGCTGTTCATGTTAGATAAAATCTAATTCCAACCCATTAGTTATAGTTACCAGATATAATTATTGTGCCTTCGTCATCATCATTTCAGCTATAAAAGGTCCACTTATGATTAAAAGCCTCCCTCATGGGTCACCATGAGGGGTAAATGCCATACTCACCACGCTTGGCAGGTTGGTTGGCGAGCGCAGTACGGGTTGTTGATACACGGAATGACGCTGCTGCCCATATTCTGTAGGTTTCCCTCAGCACGCTCGCACTGCATCCACGGGCATGCGAGGAGGAGAAACATTCTACAGCCGGCACCCCACGGCAGATGTCATTCTAATCATTCCAAATCAACTTATCACAAATTCTGCATTTAAATTTCATGATGACGGCGTATAACAAAGTGTAATCAAATTGTGCAGTCCAGGTTAGCTAAAATTTAATTCCAACCCATTCGTTATAGTTACCATATATAAATAATGTGTAAAATTAGGTTATTTTGATTATAAGCTAGCTATTGTGGGAGTGGGTTAAGTACGAGCTTATTAAGTTAACGTGACATGAAGACAGTCCGTCAAAAGTAAACGGTCAAATATTCTCTTTCCCAGCCGTAAGACGTCCACTGTTGGACAAGATCTAAATTATATACAACTAACCGCACTCCGCGGTTTAACCCGCGCAGTTCCTGTTCCCGTTGGAATCATCATTTCAGCCATAAAACGTCCACTGATGAACACAAGCCTCCCTCATGGATCTCCATGAGGGGTAGTTGCCATTCTCACCACGCTTGGCAGGCGGGTTGGTGAGCGCAGTATGGGATGTTGATACACGGATAGACGCTGCTGCCCATCTTCCGGAGGTGTCCTTTAGCAGGCTCTTACTGCATCCACGGGTAGGAGAGGAGGGGTAACATTCTACTGCCGGCACCCCACGGCAAACCCGTTGGAATACGGGCATAAAATATCAGAAAAGATAATCTCTCATATCTCATTGATTTCCAACCCATTAGTTTTAGTTACCAGATACGAGTATAAATAATGTGTAAATTAATTAAGTTAAAAAAACTTTTTAACAAACAAGCTTTTATTTGAACGTACTAAAGCGAAATAAAATAAACATTTTCCATTAAAGTTTAATGTCAACTTGAACCGTATTTTCACAATTTATTTGATAAAAAAGCTTGTAGCGAGATTAACCTGTGTACCTGTAACTTGATCTAATTGATTTACATTTTTTTTTCAGCATCATCATCATCATCATCAGCCTTTATCGACCCACTGTTGGGCATAGGCCTCCCTTTGTTTTTGTCATTCGCCTCTGTCATAAGCTATTCTTAGCCAGGTGCAACCCACGGTCTTCCGAACATCGTCAACCCATCGGGATGGTGGACGACCCCTTTTTCTGCGCCCTTCTCTCGGCCACCATTCAGTCAGCGTTTTCGTCCACCTGTCGTCATTTCGTCTGGCCAAGACATTTTTTTTTCAAACAATGTAAATACGAGTACCTGCTTAAATCTCGCGACAAGTTTTATTATATCATAAATTGTGTAAAGACGTTTTAAGTTGACATAAAACCTTAATAGAAAATGTTAATTTTGTAATTTTTATTACATTTGATTAAAAGCTTGTTTGTTAAAATATTTTTTTACTATTAATTTATATTTTACTTTTTACTTATCACTAGACAGTTGGTTTTTTGTTTGTTCATCTCATACCCGCCATGTTTGATTTAGAGTGATATCATATAATTTTTCGAGTAACTCTCAGCAAGCACTTTTATTTGATAAACATATTGTAAAAGTTAGACGTGGGGCGCCGGCAGTAGAATGTTGCCCCTCCTCTCATGCCCGTGGATGCAGTAAGAGCCTGCTAAGGGATATCTCCGAAAGATGGGCTGCAGCGCCTTTCCATATATCAACATCCCATACTGCGCTCGCCAACCCGCCTGCCAAGCGTGGTGAGTATGGCAACTACCCCTCATGGAGACCCATGAGGGAGGCCTTTATTCATTAGTGGACGTTTTATGGCTGAAATGATGATGATGATTGTAAAAGTGCATTAATAAAATAACTAGTCCGCCATCTTGGGTATTCTGCCATATTGAATTTAGAGTGACGTTATTTAATTTTTCTAATAAGTCCGCCATCTTGAATATACCGCCATGTTAGATTTAGAGTGATGTCATTTAATTTTTAGAGTACCTCTTAGCAAGGCCTTTCATTTGATACCCAAATTGCAAGAGTGCATTAAGAATAACTAGTCCGCCATCTTGAGTATACCGCCATGTTGGATTTAGAGTGATATCATTTTTCGTGTAACTAACTCTCAGGAAGGCCTTTCATGTGACACCAATAATTAAGAATAACTAGTCCTCCATCTTGGATGTTCCCAAGCCATGTTGGATTTAGAGTATCGTCAATTCATTTTCGAATTATTCTCAGCAAGCCCTTTCATTTGATACCCATATTATAGGAGTACATTAAAAATAGGTAGTCCGCCATATTGGGTGTTCCGCCATGTTGGATTCAGAGTGACGTCACATAGCTGACCATGCATTGTCATTCATAGAAAACATGTTTACAAAATTTCAGCTCAATTGCTTGAAGATATCTGCTTCAAAATTGAGTTCCACCCGAACAAACATAGTTACATACATACAGGGCAAGCTAAATAAAAGCTTGTTTTGAGGTTATTCCGATTATTAGCTAGCTTGTGGGAGTGGGTACGGGTGGTAAGGGCTTTTTAAGTTAACGTGACATGATGATAGTACGTCAAAAAATTCCGTAAATTTTTTAAAAGGCCAAATATTGCTGTTAATTTGTTGTTGCTCTTTAGAGTTAATAATATTGTTATCATACGAGTATATGAATAAATAACTAATGCTCGACAACTCAAACAGCATCATATAGACCCAAAATAAGCACAACTTGTGTTATGGGTACTAGATGACCGATATACTTAATACATTAACACATATATACATATTTCTCATTAAACATAGAAAAACATCCAGAACACCCGGAACAAATATCTGCAGATCATACAGACACACCGTCACGTCTGAGACATTGAGTTGTAATGTCTCATGTGCCCGTAATTTTACCGGCCCTCTTACCCTTCAAAATACCCGTCTGACATACGACACTAGAACTAGTAAATATTTAACTTTCAAATGACTCGTGAGTTGATGACTCATGACTATTCATTGTTGTATTAAACGGGTTTTCTACTCACGTTAATTATTCGTTGAAAATAGGTTTCCAACGTGTTCCGTTACTCCCAGGTGAACTTTCGTCAGGGGATGGAGCTTTTACGCGGTACCGTTTCCTTACCTCTCACGCGCTCGCGTTGCAACCTACTTTGAACGAATTAGTAACCTGAATAGAAAACCCGTTTAACAAAACAATAAACAGTAAATATTATTAATAATAAAAGCCACGCCATCTAATTCAACATCGAACAATATTTTAATGACAGAACGCATACTACTAATATTAAATATTAAAGTAATAAATAAAAAAATACAGTAGCCTAGTTGGTCAAAGCACTTCCGGCTTTAGAAAGGGTAAAGGATAGATTTGACTAACATGAGTTATACCTCTAAACCCACCGGAATCGATTTTTTATAATGTTTTTCATTTCGCTGGTTGCCTCTCAAAGTAATCCGACAAAGTCTTCTACTAAGCATGAAATACGACTGTCAGCTAACGCTATCACAATTAATCATGCTAACCCCTTTGACTAGTAAATGACGTGTGGTTATGTGACAGTATACAGTGTGATTGCAAATTCCATTATATCTCGCACCGCTACCATAAGCCTACCCACAATTTGAGTCGAAACTTTTGAATAAAATATGAATTACCTGTAAATGTAACTTATGGTTACCTAGTACTAGTTTCGGAATAACAACTTTTCTCTGTCCAAAATTGTTTTACACATAAAGAGCTAATAATTTTTACTTTTAATTAATTATGTACCTGCACGGCAACTCTCCATGGAGGTCAATGACCCTGTCAAGAATCAGCTGGCTTTTTGGTTGTCATTATCGTATAACCAGCTGTTGAAGTTAAAACTTTCGTGGCCAAGTACGTCAAGCTACAATATTTTCAATTCAATAGTACATAACTTTACGCTTTCTAGTTTCCCATTGTCAAATAGTGAGAGTCAATAGTAATACTAACGTGATATGATTTGCATTGACAAAATACATCGGATTGGCGAGTGACATGACGGAGTAATCTGCAGAGGATAGACATTGGCGTTGACGTAGATTGGATTTTAGATAAGTAAGTTAATGGACTGTCACATTGCTAACTAGACGCAGTGAAAAGGCTCGACATGGCATTAAAACATTGACGGGTGCAGTAGAATATCGCCCGCCTCTCTTGCTCGTGGATGCAGTAAGAATCTGCAAAGAAATACCTCCGGAAGATAGGCAGCAGCATTTTTCCGTGTCTACCAACCTCTATATGGTCTTGGAGATCTATGAAAGAGGCCTAAGTCCAGCAGAACGTGGACAGCAGTCTTACAGGTGAGAAGAAGAATAAAAGCGATAAATAATAAATAAATAAATAAAATTCGTTTATTTCAGGCAATATGACCCATATTACAAAAAAAACACATTGAAAAAACACAATATTCAAATTTTAACCTAAAACAACACACAAATATTAAGAAACATGAAACATGAAATTCAGTCATTTAAAAATACACAGAGCGTTAAGCTGCTGTGTCGTCACTTTCTATTTCTCTCCATGTGAAGAGAAATCCAGTAAGGACCCATATTCACTGGACAAGATGTAATAGCAGGATCCAAGGCACATCAGAAGTGGAAGTGACCTTCTCAATTTTCATTAGATCAATCTAGATAAAAGGTATTTTTCATTTATTTTAGTTTTTATATCCAATTTTTTATAGCATAAATCGTCTGCAAGGTCTAAAAGCTATTTCTACTTTCGTAGCAAATTCTCAACTTTACGGTTGACTTGACGGTTATCTTGTGAAATATTAATAAGTAAGTAAACACATTATTAGTACGTATGACTCACAGTTATACACAAGCAACAAAAACAAAAATAACAGGAAAACGTCAAAATCAAAAACAGGAAAAATAACGGCACGAAGAAGCAAACCAGTAATAAAATTCTACTGCCGGCTTCCTGATACTCTTGTTTATCTTGCGTATCATCTTATTAAGGTCACATCTCATTCCTGCCGTCACAACGTCTCGCCGTAATACGCGTAAAATGTATATTCATTATAATAAGCTTACTTCCTCACGCATCGATTCCTCATTTAATCATCTTAACGAACCTAAAACCCGTAAATAAGCCGTAGGTCACATGAAATATTTACAAGAGCATTATATCGGCAATATTCTACACATTTCGTAGTCGGCGCGCGTAACTCGAATTCGCTTGAGAAACGGGTGCGAGTCGATTCAATGGATATTTGCGCTATTGGACGAAAGAATCATACGATTTTTTTGTAGTTATACCGTTTTCTAAATTATTTATGATCATCATTTCATCCGTAAAACGTCCACTACTGAACACAGGCCTCCATGGATCTCATGAGGGGTAGTTTCCATACTCACCACGATTGGCAGGCGGGTTGGCGAGCGCAGTACAGGATGTTGATACACAGAAAGACGCTCCTGCCCATCGTCCGGAGGTTTCCTTTAGCAGGATCTTACTGCATTCACGGGCATGAGAGGAGGTGCAACATACTACCTACCGGCACCCTACAACACGCTAGCTAAATTACTACACGGCAACTACCAATCATTTTAGGGATAAATGATCAGCCAAACGCAATTGTACCCGTACGTTTAGTATCTCCAGTACGATATGGTCAACTACCCGATACTTTCAGCATAAAGTGCTTCTTCCATTGAAGTATCAATTTTCTAAATGCGTGTTTGTGTCATCTTTTATTTTATTGCCATTAGAGTTGGCTAAAGACATCGGCTGAGGCTAAAGATCACAAATGTATGAACAAAGAATATATTGTTACAGTTGTAATGTGAACGGACGTGCGTGGTTCATCGTCATCATCATTACCATATCAGCTGTAAGACATACACTGTCGGACATAGGCATCTATCATGGATCTTCAAATACCGATCATGAGGGGTTGTTACCATACTCACCACGCTTGGCAGGCGGGTTGGCGAGCGCAGTAAGAAATGTTGATATACGGATAGATGCTGCCGCTTATCTTCTGGAGGCATCCCTCAGCAGACTCTTACTGCATCCATGGGCAAAAGAGGAGAGGTAACATTCTACTGCCGGCACCCCACGGCACTGCTGGCACTCCCTTTCTTGCGTGGTTGAAAGGTAACAATGCTGATATCGTCAAGTGAAATTGGTAAGAAAATAATACTCACTCCATAGAATAAAAATATTACTTGAGTTAGCGCTGGTTATATGTATACAATGGATTATTAGGGTTCCGGACCAAAATGGTAAAAAGGAACCCTTATAGAGTCACTCTGTCTGTCTGTCCGTCTATCACAAATGGATATCTCGAGAACTACTGATGCTATCGATTTGATTTTTATATGACTAAATGACGAGACAATCCCAAGGCCCACCTGTTAAGCGGTAACCTCTACCTCTATACAAAGTAATTAGATGTTCTCTTTGTAAATGTTGATGAATAAACACTAATATACTGCGCTGTAATCTACACTAATATTATAAAGAGGCAAAGTTTGTGAGTTTGTGAGGTTGTAGGGGGTAATCTCTGGACCGAATCTACTGAACCGATTTTCAAAATTTTTTTACAAATAGAAAGCCACAGTATTTGTGAGTATCATAGGCTATAAATTACCGCCCAACGAAGTGGGCACCGGGTCAGCTAGTTAATTACATTGTTAATTGCAGTGTCTTATTTTACAAAAATAGGACTATGGAGCCTTCATTTAAGCAAAACATATGTGTTTGGGGACTCCGCTATGTAAAATTATCAGTTTTTAATTTTTAATGTTCTTGTAGCTTAATGGTTAGTTTTCAAAGCATATTTTTTTCGATATTACGCAGTTGAGTATGCCATGAATAGAATATTGTCTCGCCTCTCTTGCCCGTGGATTTATGTCCAGCGGTGGACGAAGACAGTCCTACACGGCTGAGATCATTATCTGAGTAAAGAAACCTTAAACATTTTATATACTATTACGAAATATTTTTAAAAGTAATTTAATTAAACTGTGCCTTGTATTATAACAATACTATTGTTAAATAAAAAGGTTTTGGGCATGTTGAGGAGTTTTCTTTTGTTTATTGTGCTATCTTTTGTTTAGGGGAAAACCGGAGCCAGCAGTATTTTATAAATAAAAAATAAATGACCGGAACCCGTGACCTCGTGGGAATACGTAAAATCCTTTTTCAGTTCACCCTGGTGTACTTGAGCAGTATATCTTCTTTTAAAAGCTTTTGTTTAATTGTTGCCGTGTGGCGCCAGCAGTAGAATGCTTTTCTCCTCTTGCCTGTGGATGAAAAAAGAATGCTATAAAGAGTTCTCTGGAAAATGTGCAGCAGTGTCTTTTCGTGTCTTCTACACCCAGATCAAGTTTAAACCAAATTATTAGTACTTGGAGATGAGGGCGGCCTACAGTGCATAATATAGCAAATATTATTATGATGTTTAAAAATTGTTAAAGTGCAAATCATTAACATTTTCTGTTTTTTTTTGTCTATTTTCAAGTCTCATCCATCGACGATTGGCAAAGGTGGCTCCAAAGATGTTTTTTTGATTACTGGGTACGATATTACCATTTTTGAAAAGTGTCTCAATTACATTCTTTAGTGCTACTAAACCAAGCAAAAATCAACAATAATATTAAATAATTAAACTCTAATACTAGTGCCTTATACTTACGTAAATGAAAATATTTAACTTCTAGTTAGACAAATTAAATTAAATTAGTTAGTTTATGAATAGAACATATTATACAGTGTAATACAAAACAATAATGTAACTGTGAGTTTAAGATAATAAATAAAATAAAAATAAATAGTTTTTTGATAATATTTTGAGTAAACCAGGGAGGGTAATTACGGTTTTGCGAAAATAAAGGCTTACGAATGGGATCATGATTGTTAAAAGCTCCATATAATTTCGTATAAAAGGTGTCTGTTGCTTTATAGGCGTTCTTCTTCACCAGCAAATCACTCCACGGTAAATATACTTGAGTATAAGTTACTAAAGTCTGCCTTGCGAAAATTCCAATCACACGCGTAAGATTGATAGCTTACTTGGGATGAGGGAGTTTTCCTAGTAATAGTACAATTACTACGCAAAAGAGATAGCTTGATATCAAGCGGAGGATTTTACCTTTCAACCCTTACCAGTGGCGCTACATAACCCCGCACAGACACACTGCTAGCTCCAATGCCAGCAGTCAATACGAAATCCAACATGCGACCAATCACAATTTAAGATAACATTGTGTTATTCTAACTTACAAAATTCTAAGAAACATTCAAAATTAGACTTTACATTTGCACTGCAGGAATTCAAAATGAAATCGCCTACTATTACAATATCGAAAATAGCATGGCGAATGCTTAACGATTGGTTACAAATTATTTGTCGAGAGCGAAATTGTATAGCGTCTCACTTATTCAAGAGCGCGCGCGCGAAAAATATCAGCATCTATAGCATCATCTAGTCCCAAGCTAAGCAGAGCTTGTGTTATGGGTACTAGATGACTGTTGTACTTAAATAAATAATATAGATATTATTTTATTATAAATAGAACAACATCCAGAACAAAGCCCTCTTTGCGGTCGATACAACTGTTATATAATGCAAGAAAATGTATGTTTTACCTAACCATATAGGTACATCACGATAGAGTCAAAGTTTGCATGGTAAACAGATTTTGAAGCTTGGATATCACTGTGTTGCCGATTAGTTTTTATTGCAAATACAGAGGATGTAAGTCTGCCTATCAGATTGTCGATATGCTTGGTCCAAATAAATTTAAAGTCAATATTTAAGCCTACAAAAGTTACGTCTTTAATAGTTTTCACAAAATTGTTATATCAATAACATCATCCCTCACAATATCATCAAAAAAAATTAAAAATTATATGGACATCATCACCATGACACAAGAATAAGAAATAAATAGTCTGTACTAAGTCATAGGCTTTCTAAAGTAAGAAAAAGTTTTCCATGTATATACAAGTAAAATTATTCAATAAATTAGGAAATTCTTTACGTAATTTAGATGTTAGTTTTAGCAATGCTATCAGAAAATTGTTAATTAACAAGAGTCGATATTGTATGAATGAATGAAAAATGATTTATTTGCAACACTTACAAACTTATACAGTGAAACCCTAATCTTAATCTAAGAGACCACTAATAAGTGTCACAAAATGGTACTGGTTCAGCATAATGTTAGTTGTATGCACAACTAACGCTGATCTTCCACCAGGGCCGATGGTGGCGTCACGGACGTTACCTCTGGGATAACATAAATTATTACTATAGAGTGAATTAATTAAGTAATAGAATATAGAGTAATAGAAGTAGAGCGCAAACGAACAAAGACATTTTATATTGAGGTCAGGTATTTCAACTTTTTCTGCAATTTCAAACAATTTGAAATTGATTTTAATTGTTTTGAATTGTTCATGCTGTTTACTTAAAAATTGTTAAAGACTGTTTACACGTTAATTATTACAACAGAAAAAAATCCCAAAAACTGTTCTATAGAAATATCGATTATCAATTCACAGGTGTATGAGATCAATATATGCCTCCAAACGTTCTATACATATAAGTCTATACAACCTTTTCAAAATGTTAATTCGATTTTGAACCATGCCTCCGGCTGGTCTCCTTGAGCTACGTAAAATTATTATTCAAGTGATGCCTGCATTGACATTTCTGTTTATTCGTATTATTTTTATGTGTTCTATTGCGGTACTCAAAAGTTTCTGTCAGAATACCAGCGTTGCATTTTTTACCTTAGGTGCAACTATTGCTAAGACAGAACCTTTTGACTCACCACACTTTTATGAAAAACTGTAACCTTCATAAGTTAGATAATTAATTATGTTTAAGGTGTGGTGTACCAATAAGCGCATTTCCATTTCATTTTGCATAGTAACCAATAGTTTGTTTAAAATGAGAATTACGTTCATTTCAAGCTAGATTTTCGTTAGTTTGTATGCAGGCGGCCCCTACCCCCTTAGTCCGTATTTTACCATTGAAATATAAACAATTACATTCACATATTGTTTTATCAATGCGTCGCGTTAATAAAACATCGTCTATTATAAATTTTCCCACAGGCCCACACATTTATCTTGTGTAAGAATATTACTTATCTACATTGATGAATGAACCCAAAGACAGATTGGCAGCATTGACAAATGACAAGCAGTAAGAATTGCCCTGTGTCTGTATTTGTATGTTTAGACGCTTGCTTTTAGCCGTGTATTTACAAGTTTCCCGTAAAATGAGGGTAGAATTGTTTTTATGGAACGTTTCAGGCAATTACGTCTTTATTTTGCTGTTAACGTGGTTTTTATCTGAAAAGTTGGTGTGCCGGTAGTTCGGTATTATATATAGGTAGCAATCGTTGGTATTCCGGACAAACTGGTAACTTTGAGTGGACAATAATAGTTTTATATAAAATGTTGTATAACTACATCGGTTGAAGATACATTTTCAGTAAATGTGTCGTTTTATTGTAATAGTTGGTAGTAGTTATCTTTGTTATTACGAAAGTTTGATAATTGCTCCTAGGGTTCCGTTGCCAAATTGGCTAAACTGGAACTTTTATAACTTTGCCATATTCGTTTTAATGTTTGTCTGTCCATCTGACTATCACACTTCAATTTACAATTCACACAGTATCATCTAGCACTCCCGACCCGTGGTCCAACAGCTATGTCCAACTAGTTTTACCAGGGGTAAGTAAAATTATCCGGTTTAACTGTCAGAATATTATAATATAGCCCCAAGCTAAGCGGAGCTCGTATTATAGATACTAGATGACTGATATACTCAATACTAGTTAATATTAGGGGTTAAAGTATGAAATTGCCGATTTGTACTGAAAAACTGAAATTAGATTTTTTTATTTAACATATTTATTAATTCAAAATAAATACCATTATTATCTATACATTGCTGCCATCTAATAGGAAGGTCATGTATGCCTTTGCGATATAACGAACTGCCATATTTTTCGTGATTTGAACAATTTTCTACGTGATAAAAAGTTTTCTTCTCGGGAGGCAGTAAAAAATGCTTTCACACAGTTTGTCGAATCTAAATCACCAGAGTTATATCGCAAAGGCATACATGGTAGTTTGGCTCGGATCGGCTTCCACCATCTCTTTCAATTCATTGTTATTCACCTGTGTGGGCGGTCTTCCACGTGGTTCGTTCTTCAAATCAATGTTTCCATCACGAAAACGTTTAAACCAAAATCGCACGGCGCGTTCATTAGCAGTCCCCTCTCCAAACGCAACATTGATATTGCGAGCTGTTTTTGACGCGTTAGTTCCGCGTCGGAACTCGTATTCAAAAGTCACTCAAATTTTCGAATTATCCATCTTTCTTGTCTAAGCTCATTAAAAAAAAACAACTTTAAGTGGATAATCGAATGTTGCATTTTTTAAAAGAAGAATGTCATGTGAAAAAAGTTTTACTTAAAAATCTCTTACCATGAAGGTTCTATGTCAATTCGAAGTTCCTTTTACAATAAAACGGCAATTTCATACTTTAACCCCTATTAAATAGAAAAATATTTTTTATTATTATATATTATAAATAAACATCCAGAGCACCCTGAACAAATATCTGCAGGTCGTACAGACATTTGTCCCGAGGCGGGAATCGAACCCACAACCTCTTGCGTCGCAGGCGGACCTTCGCCCGCCATAGAGGTAGTCCGCCACAGATGATAAGCAGGACTAATTTCTTCGTTTGTGTTAATCCTTTATACTGTTGTATGTGTTTCTTATTTGCCGTGTATTTACAAGTTTCCCGGAAAATGAGGGCAAATTTGTTTACCTTCAATGTTTCAGGTAATTACGTCGTTGTTTTGCCGTAAACATAGTTTTTCAAGAGCCGTGGGGTGCCGGCAGTAGAATGTTACCCCTTCTCTCATGCCCTTGGATGCAGTAAAAGCGTGCAACGGGATACCTCCGGAAGATGGGCAGCAGCGTCTTTCCGTACATCAACATCCCGTACTGCGCTCACCAACCCGCCTGCCAAGCGTGGTGAGTATGGCAACTACCCCTCATGGAGTTCCATGAGGGAGGCCTAAATTCAGTAGTGGACGTTTTACGGCTGAAATGATGATGATGATGAATTAGTCAGTCTGTCAGTCACTCAGTCAGTAACGGAAGAATTATATATATATTGATTATGACTATAGCTTCCAACAAAAACTTCAAGAGTGCTATCCCCCACTTAACCCTTTTAGGTCTGGAAATTACAATGTGCTTACCTTTCTAAGTGCCCATTTCTACACCATTTCTAAGTAGGTTCTCATTTATTTATCAAAGAACCAAATTCAACATGAAATATATAAACATTCACTTTTATATTATTGGTAGGGATGTTAAATAGAGAAATAGTTACTTTATAAAAAGGTGGTGTACCTTCATCGATTCAAGGGACATTTTTATAAAATGTGTTGTTTTATTGTAAGCTAGCAGCACCCCGCAGTTTCACCCGCGTAGTTCTCGTTCCTATGGGAATTTCGAAAAATCCCTTCTTAGTGCACCTCTAGGATACTCAAGGTATATGTGTGCCAAATTTAAAGTCTCTACGTCCAGTGGTTTAGGCTGTGCGTTGTCTGCCAGTCACTCAGTCAGTAACGGAAGAGTTTTATATAGACATAGACATTGTTTTTATTCACACAGCGACATAGAAAATACATAAGTACTTGCAACAAAGGTTAAAATAAAAACACAAAACACATACTAATTAAGAAACATACACAAAGTAAAGTATCTGAACTGAAAACAAAGCATGTGCAGTGCCCGCCATGTGCTGTGTGAAAAGCCACGAGCTCAGCTTAATGCTGCGGTAAATCCACAGCGCTGATTTTCAGCTCAAGGCTTTGTTGACGAAGGAACCGGAAGCTGATGCACCACATTCTAAATTGTCAAATAATAGAAATTGAATTAATAAAATTAAATTAAAAAAAAACTTACTTGTGCCGGCTATACACAAAATAAAAGCTTACGTTATATAAACAAACACAGAAACCAATATTTTTATATATGATGTAATTGCATAATCCTACCACAGTCGTATAATAATAAAAAAGTATGAATTTGTTTAATTATTAACGATATTTTCCAAAGTAGCACTTTGTTTTTTAGATTTTTTAATCCTTTAATAAATAAATATATAGGTATAGTTATAACTATATATATTTTTATTTTTTAAGTGTTTCTTGTTATTATGTTTAGTTTTAAGGTGTGAAATAAAGTATTTTCTATCTTCTATCTATCTATCTATATTGTAATAAGTAGGTATTAGGATATTGATTAGCTTTATGCCTGCAGCTTCGCGTGCGTTGTACTAGGATAAAATGTGGCATATGTGTTAATCCTGGTCATTATCTACACATGTGCTGAATTTCAGCTCAATCCGTAGGATTGTTTTTGCGTGAAGAAGTAACAAACATCCATACATACTGACAAACTTTTGCGTTTATAATATTAGTAGGATTTTAGTAGTTATGTTTGTTATTATAAAAGTTTGATAATGGCTTTCAGCACCATTTTTTTTGTTTCTTTATATTTGTGTGTTTGTTAGTCTGCCTGTCTGCACGTCTGTCTTACTGTATGTCAATCATAATAATGCTGGTCAATTAACAAAGATAGATATTTTTATTGTCTATAGATAAACATCCAGAACACCCTGAACAAATGTATGCAGATCATACAGACATTTTTCGAACCCGCAACCTCTTGCAACGCAGGCAGGCCTACGACCGCTGCGCCACAGAGGTCGTCGGAAATATAAAACGGAATTTTTGAGGCAAAGGAAAGGTTTACTGGACTTTTTGCTAAAACATTTGAAGAAGAAGAAAAAGTAGAAGAAATAAATTTATTAGACACACGCACTAAACTTAAAAATAACTAATAGTAAAAAAACTGACTTATTTCTAATTTTAATCTAGGAGTACCAACCCAGTTAAGCTATTACCTAAGCTCAGAGTCGCTCAACGAGCTATGGGGAGGGCTATGCTCGGGGTTTCACTACGGGATCGAATCAGAAATGAGGAGATACGTAGAAGAACTCGGGTCACTGATATAGCCAAACGGATTAGCACGTTGAAGTGGCAATGGGCAGGGCATATAGCGCGCAGAACGGATGGCCGATGGGGCCGCAAAGTTCTCGAATGGAGGCCGCGGATCGGCAAGCGCAGCGTAGGACGTCCACCTACAAGATGGGCAGACGACTTGGTGAGAACTGCTGGTTGGCGGTGGATGCAGACGGCTTCAGCAGTGGACGTCCTACGGCTGAAATGATGATGATGATGATGATGACCTACCCAGTTAAATATTCTGCGACATATTGACAAAAAGATGGTAAGCAGCTCAATAGATGGTAACACTTCACACATGAACACAACATGTACAATCATCATCATCATTACTGCTATAGGACGTTCACATAGGAATCCCTCATAATATAAGTAATATAAAAGATTCTTTAATATTTCAACAAAAAATACCGACTTTAATGAAAATATCTAAAATGTTGCTGAAAATACCCATATTTCTATAGGTATCATAATCATAATCATTTATTTATTTGACACATAATATTACATTTATATTATATTATATCATGCATCTACGATCATGAGGGATTGATGCCACTCACCACGCTTTGCAGGCGGGTTGGCGAGCAGAGGGATGTTGATACACGGAAAGATCCTGCTGCTAATCTTCTTGAGGTATCCCTTGGCAGATTCTTACTGCATTCACGGGCAAGGGAGGAGCTGCAACATTCTGCTGCCGGCACCTCACGGCAGCTATATGCACATGAACAGACGTACTTATAACGTTAAAGTTTATATCCTTCCAAATTTCCACATTGTAGGGTCCACACACCATATTTTTTATTACGCCTATCAATAAGAAGTTATCCTTTATGTACGTAATAAAGCGGCAATTCTTGAATTAACGGTTCAATATGGTAACATTGGAATCAGAGTAACGTTAAGGTAACAGTTATTACCTAATAAATTACCCAATGTCTGTTACAGTGTCTATAAAACGGCTTGGTTAGTTCGATATTTTTCTTATGTGAGATAGGTTAGCTCTTGACTAAATCAAGTAAGGTAAAGTAATTGATAATTGCGCTAAATATGTAGTATTTATACCGTGGGGTGCCAGTAGAATATTGCCCCTCCTCTCGTGACCGTGGATGCAGTAAGAATCTGCCAAGGAATACCTCCGGAAAATGGTTGTAATTATTTTTGATGGAATTTAACTATATAACATAATAATATATAAATTTTGTAATCTTCTTTTAATTTCCTTTATATTTATACACTACTCAATAGGTTTGGTTAAAAAAAATTAACTTCTTACAATTTGGCGAAAAAATCCGGCATTTTGGTTTTATTAAAAAAAACTTATCTAAAGACTTTTTGAGACAAATCTAACGATAATTTTCGTAATCGATTCAGACGTTTGGAAGATTGGGATTAAAGAAATATACAAACAAACAGACGAAGAAACAAATATTCAAGATACGCGTGAAAATAATACCCTTCCTTGGCAGTCGGGTAAAAAAAGACAACTGCTTAGTCTCTTTTGCACTTCTTTATTTTTCTTATAACTATCCTGCTCTATTCTGCTGCAGAACTCATCTTACGTCCTAAAGGTTGTCTGAGAAATCGCTTTAAGCAATAGGACCGCCCATTGTGTATTTATATTGTTTATATAGTTTAAGTTAATTTTAGTTATTTTTGTTTTATTTTCTGTATGATTTACACGATAAGGAGTTTATCTATCCATCTTACCTGAAAAAGACAGACAAGTGTCGGTATATTTTTGTACCACTCATCACTTACCTTTTAGGAGGGGTCTGAAAATCAGCGTTCCTTCGTATTATGGTGCGAAGGAACACAAGCTGAGATCCATCCCTTTTAGTTTTACTGCAGCACATCTTTCACTACCTACTCTTACCTAGATAAATATATTTCTTGTTGTGGTTGGGGCATACGGCAGCATACTGCCTACAATGTTTTTTTTTTGTTTTAACTTTGTATAAATGTTCGATTTATTGTTATTGATATTATTTTTTCATTGTTATCCTTTGCCGTATGTACCTAGAATTACCCAATCTGTTTGATATGAATTGGTACTTGCAATGTTATTGCTTTTGGTGCTAGGTACTATGTTATTTATTATTATTTTTCTTTTTTGCCTTTTGTTCTATGCTTGTGCTGTTATGTAAACCAAATAAATATATTTCTATACCAGCCAATTAATGTTAATCTGTGATGCTTTGCTTTGCGACAGAGAGCAAAGAGAAGGATTTAAGGGGAGGGGCGGATAGATTTATTGCAAGATTGCACACGCTCGGCTTCAGGTATTATGGAAGTTCAATTTTGTTTTTTGTTGCTATGACAATAAAAAATCTTTCGGGTTTTCGTTATCCTATATAGAGCTAGAGTTAAGTAATTTTCTTTATTATATTGTTAACTATAAACTATAATGAAATATTCTTATTCTTATAACTGCTTAAACGAGCGTACTTTAAAAAACGTTTCTCAAATAAGTACTTGTATGTAACCACTGATTCAATTATTATTATTTTAGGTGCCTAGATCTCAAAGAACAACTTGCTTTGTTAAGTTTTGGACTGTTGATTTATTGAATATATTTCAGTTTTTGACCGAATTAAAAAAAGTAGGAGATTCTCAATGTCTGTCAATTTTTTTTTAAATTATTTGTAACCTTAGAACTTCGTCGCTTAAGAACCGATTTGGAAAATTATTTTTGGGTTCTCATAGTTGTTATATCATAAATCACTTTGAAATTAGTCCCTCTTTAAATACTCAGTTTCTATAATGAAATTCATGAGGAATCGAGGGAACTCCCTAAAATGTTGTAGGTTGCTTATTTAGCTCAAAGTGCACTGAGAAAGTCATCTGTCAGTTCTACTTGGTGATGTGGAACTGATAAAGAAGGCATGGTTATCAAATCTACACTATCAAACGTAAATATCTAAATATACATTTTAAACATTTTAATATATAAATGAGCAACAAATATTTAATAACAAATCCTTGGTGTTGTTCGTTATTGGACTGTGTTTCTAGTGTATTCCGTGGCGAACGGGGAGCTGATTTCTCCTGAGGATGCCTTATGGAGATCCGAAACATGTGACGAATTCTTTGTTTTCTTAAGCGCTATAGGCCAGTGGATTTGTTACTAAATATTTGTGTGCATATAAATATTTTAATGAATTTCCACAAAGTCACGCCTGAATCAATTAATTTCTTATTTAATTTTGTTTCATTTAATGCTTTCTTTGAATTTACATCATTTCACTGAGCCTATCCCACACTAACTAGGGTCGGTACAACACCCTTTTTCCACTCTCCTTTATCCGGCATCAACGGTAATCCCTTTCATTTCATGGTAAAACATACCATTTTCTTTTAAAAAAAAAGCCCAACTAATTTAAGCTTTACTCTCCAATCAATACTTAATCTGTTCAGCGCCGGTTACCAAGTAACAACCATGACTGAACTAATACAAAAATCATCTACACGTTATCCTCGTCAAGTAATCAAGCAATCTGCACCCTGAGCAGGAATAACTAAAAGCCTTGTTGGCCGAGTGGTATGTACCCTTGGACTTCGGTCAATATGCTAACGGTTGTGGGTTCGAAACTTATTGTTCACTACTGTCACTATCACGAGCAATCTCCGCAACGTCTCTTTCGTCTATTCCAACATGATCAATACGAATAAAGATCGGTCTTCTGAAAAGTCTACGAATTGTTTTTGTGTACTTTTTTCGAAATAAACTTGTTTATATCTTTATTTTATCTTAAAAAGTGAGCATGTCTTAAATCAGACATGCTCACTTTTTAGTAAACTATAAGAATCGTTCATTTTTGACAAATGTAAACTTTGACATCTGTCAAAAATATCGATATGGAACTTGAAGTTTCAAGTTATAATTGCATTAACATGGACACACAGTTACATTTTTTATACATTTCGAAACTGGATTTACTAAGTGTACAAATAAATAAAAAGCTCTCACTAGATATTTTTGGATGTTTAAAAACTGGATCTGTTGACTAGATCTACTAAGAGTGATCCTAATTATTGGCAAATCTTATCCCGGCTCTCCACTGATGAGCTGCGCGCTGAGATGAGTGCTCATTTATAACTCTCTCTAATGGATTGTTATTTTTCGCACTGATTAATAAATATAGCGATATAGATTGTGAGTCAAACACCTCGTATGCATATCTCGTAGTACATTCCAGGCCTTATTACAGTTTTTTTATACTACTAAATGATGAGAAAAGATGACCCACATGATGTAAGGTGGTAATCTCTACCAATTACAACTGCAATACCGCGGTGATCACGTTCACTACATGACCAACGCTGCATTGCATTGCGCTCACCTGAGACATAGAGTTGTAAGGCTTCATGTGCCCGTTACTTCACTGGTCCACTTAGCCATAAAACCGGGATACAGAAATACATACGTACATTTCAGCCGTAAAACGTCCACTACTGAACACAGGCCTCCCTCAAGGATCTCCACGAGGGGCAGTTGCCATACTCACCACGCTTGGCAGGTGGGTTGGCAAGCGCAGTACGGGATGTTGATACACGGAAAAATGCTGCTGCCCGTCTTCCGGAGGTATCCCTTAGCAGGCTCTTACTGCATCCACGGGTATGCGAGTAGGGATAACATTCTATTGTACTACGTGCAACCCACGGCATGGCATACAGACATCAGACATTACTGTTTTATTAAATAAATAAATGGTAAATGGCAGAAATAGTATGGTGGTAGTACTTCCCCGGATAAACTCCTCGAATTGACTATAAATGTTGTTGACCGCAGATGGCCATGACAACGTTACCTGCACTGAGCCGTTTTTCTCTACAAAATTTCTACTACTACTTTATTTTAAATGTAAGCGCTAGCTGAATTCTTAACACCATAACGTGGCTAGATCCTGCTAGGGCAGCGGATCGCGTGCTTGCGTGTCTGATTACGTTGCGTGCACTGTTTTCACTTCAACTCAGCGTTTCTTGAGTGCTCAATAAGAAAGGGCACGAAATCCTGGAGTTAGAGAATTGTTGACTGCCGGCCATGATCGATTGTATTTTTTTCCGATACGAGTCCTATAATTATTTTTTGTTGGTTTTGTTTGGGCTTTCATATTATTTACTAGTTTTCTTTTTTCCGGAAAGAGAGGAACGAATATTTTGTTCCTTTCTTTACATTCATAGAAATATCATTAAAAAGAAAAACTAAACAAATTTTATTTAAATAAGGCACATAATTTAATCATCAGAGTTTTTTTTTCAGTGTGAGGGTAAGAATTGAAAAAGAAACCCCTCTCTCTCTCTTCTATGTTATGAAAAGACTTTATCTTAAAAACCCCGATTTCATCATTCACGATGATCATAAAAACCTATAACGTACTACCGTCACTTCTAAGGTGAAAAATTTAATTACTGTTCATTCGTTTTCTGCTATACAATAAGTTCTTGCAGAAACAAAGTATTGTTTCTGCAAGAACTTATTGTATAGCAGAAAACACAAAATATGTAGCTTGGTAGTAACCAAGCTACATATTTTGACTAAGGTGATGAGTTTGAGAAGCTTCGCTCAACATGAGATCTGATAATTTTTGTACACTGCGAGCTATATGGTCTCGGCTTGCTAACACATTACATAACGAGCTTTAGATAGGATTAATTATTACAATTTTGTCTTAATGTTATGCTTACTTTTATTTCCGCAAAGATATTGGATAGTTTAGATACTGCAAGATGGCATAATATTTTTTTGCGGATGATCCGATAACCACCTGAACGAACCATTTTAGTAGTTACGATGATTACTCCAAAAAGCTTCCATCTCTAAAAATGATAACTGAATTAGTAAGTTTAAACATAATTCAAATCAGTGCAATTTGTTAAATGAATATTAACTATTTAATTGTAAAGAACAAACTTTTGGATTACCTTATCTAGAGTCTCTATATCCAAGTCAAGTACACAGAGCCGTAGAAAATGAATTAAAAGGCTGAAGGTTTGCTAAGATACAGCAGTTCTTTCAATCTGAGCGATATTATCCGAGTTTTAAGTGCCCTTATCAAATGTCTTGGACATTAAAACTGGTTTTATGATATAGTTAAAACAATTGTTTTTTAAGCAAGCTGCAAGGGCGCTATCTGACGTGTTTGGTTTGATGTTGAGCTGATCCTGTGTTGCATGGGCTCTCTTTTATAAGTCTAGGATTAGTTATTTTATCACTAATTTGTTGTTATAGTAATTAATAGTTATAGCTTCTGTTCTAGTAATAGTCATAGCTTATGTAGTTCTAGGATAAGGTACGTAATTTTTTATTTTCTGTAAAGAAATAATGTTCATGTGTCACCAAATGTGACACACCTGCAAACCAGCATTGCTCGTTATTTTTAAGGATTAACACTATGCTGTGGTAGGATCTTTGGTCCACAAACTTATTATGACAGAACACAGAGAAGACCATATGTGTGCTTGTTATAATTTCATTGTTATAAATTTATACCTGATGTACCTTGCATTTATAACTTTTATCTAATGAAATATATACATACTTAATATAAAATATTTTACTCTAATATATTACAAAGTCTATCTATCTATCTATCACTGCATACCTTTCAAATACTTGACTATTTTCACATAATTAGTATAAACATTCTGATTGCCTTTATGATTGTAAAATGAACAAGTTCTTCACATATTATATTAAGTTTAAGTTATTCATGTCCTCGACGTGCCGTGAGGTGCCGGCAGTTAAGTGTTATCCCTCATCTCATGCCCATGGATGCAGTAAAGGCCTGCTTAAGGATATCTCCGGAAGATGGGCAGCAGCGTCTTTCCGTGTATCAACATCCGTGTACTGCGATAACCAACCCGCCTGCCAAGCGTGGTGAGTGTGGCAACTACCCCTCATGGAGAACCATGAGGGATTCCTGTGTTCTTCAGTGGACGTTTTATAGCTGAAATGATGTCCACGACGTCTTACGTCACCTTGAAAGAGAAATGCATGAATTAGCTTTTTCCAAACTTAAATTATGGAGCTTGTAATAAGAGAACAGGGTAACTGATGTCGTATTTCATCATCATTATCCACAGCCCGATTTCACCTACTGCTAGGTATAGGCCTCCCTAAGTTTGTGCCATCCACAACGATCCTGTGCCAGTCGCATCCATTGACGCCCTGTTATGTGTACCAGGTCGTCGACCCACCTAGCTACCGGTCGCCCGACACTTCTATGCCCATTCTGTTATAGTCTTGCTCCACCTGTCATCACGTCGATGTCATATTTAGTACGTTAAAATTATTTAACGTTTGTGGAAGCTATTATGCCGTGAGGTCGCCAGTAGAATGTTTCCTCCCCTCTCTTGCCCATGGATACAGTAAGAATTTGCCAAGGGATACCTCCGGGAGATGGGCAGCAGCAATTTTCCGTGTATCAACATCCCGTACTGCGCTTACCAACCCGCCTGCCAAATGGTGCGAGTATGGCAAGACCGTGGCCATGGACAGCAGTCCTAAGGCTGTGATGATGATGATGATTCATGATGTAGAGAAATTCATATAAGGCCTAAAACAATAAGTAAATATTGATGAAACATTCTTACACCGGCACCCTATTTAATTCTTATACTTATGCGATTACAACTCGTAGGTTAAGCTTCTTCCCTGGCAATTAGCCAGAATCAGTCCCTTGAATCTTTATTATTCATCATCATCATTTCGGCCGTAGGACGTCCACTGCTGGACATAGGCCTCCCTCATGGATTTCCAGTTATTGCGGTTGGAAGCGATCTGCATCCACCGTCGACCTGCGGTCTTTACCAGGTCATCTTGTTGGTGGACGTCCTACGCTGCGCTTGCCGGACTGTGGCCTGCGCTCAAAAACTTTTCAGTCCCATCCGCCATCTGTTCTGCGAGCTACATGGCCTTCCCACTGCTACTTCAACGTGCTAATCCGCTATGTCTATGTCGCTGACCCGAGTTCTTCTACGTATCTGCTCATTTCTGATTCGATCCCGTTCATTATTGATGCCTTGTAGCAAATAATGCTTCATTGTGATTTATTAGAATTTAAGGAGGTAGTTTGCATAGAACCGCACTCGTCTGTAAACTAGCACGTGCGTTAAACATAAATAGAGATACCGTCCGCTAATATATTGAATGCAGGTGGTGTGTGGTTAGAGTGGATATGCACTAAGCACTTCGTTTTTAATCAAAAAGAAACGAGAAGTTTCTTTCTGCTATAAGAGGATACTGTGATAGATTGTGTGCATGTTTTTGATGTAGAAAATCTTTTGCGCGGGGTAAAATCGATCTGACGAGACGCGTGAAGCTTGGAGATGTGCGAGTAAGTACTATGACGAGGGTCTAGAAACAACAAGTTACTTATACTTGATTTCTAAATTGTTTTATCTACTGTGTTCATTCCAGATTTTTTGTGGATGTAGCTATGTAATATGAGTAATAACTTCATAACATTGACATTTGCATGCCGGATAGTTCGGTCAAGTGTGTGATACCTAACAATAAACATACAAATATCTGTGTAAAACCATACTTGAGGCAAATAAATTATTTCATTTCATTTCATTAACAAGCGACTGCCTTTTGTGCTTCGTGCCCATCGTGTTGACTGTGGAAACCTGCCAAATAGTTTCACATGTCATGATTACGGAAACAAAGGATTTTGAAACTGGAAACTTTATCGTTGGTCATGTGAAACACTAAATGACTCATATCATGGCAAATATCCCGTAAGCATTGCATACGATATTTTAGCTGTTATCGAGCCATTTGGCTGCGCCAGTTTCTCCAATTAAGACACCGCTGTTTTTGCCAATTATTATTGCCTCTTAAAAAAATCGTCCGTACGCCTTTTTGTTTAGTTACCAAACTATGAATTGCTACTCCCAGTTATTCCATGCTCAAATAATTGGTGCTCAGAGATAAAACTTTGAATCACATATTAATTATAAAAAAAGACAATTGAATGACTCCAAACTCGTGGTTGCAACGTTTGATACACCAGTGTATCTATGACGAGATTTTCAAATTTAAAACTTTCTAATTTGCATGCTTTAATTTGATTGTTTATTTATTTTATTAAATTATGTTTTAATTTTCTGGTTTCAATTTCAACGTATAATATATTAGTTTTATTGTTATTAATTTCTAATAATATATATTAACTGTGTTTTTTTTTGTTAATGTCGATGTCCGCGTTTTCAGTCCTTACGGAAGACCAGCGTGGAATGACCCTGCAGCCCGCAATATGCTGAGCAAGGAACCTTTTGCAGCGACAAACCTATATCATTAACTTATTAAATCTCTATGTAATGTTTGTTTTGTAGTTGCAAATAAAATGATTATTTATCTATCTATGAGTAATCTCTCAATATTCAAAGAGAGATGAATTGTTTTTTGTATGTTGTAGGTTTGTAACGAATAAACTCAAAAACTACTGAACCGATTTTCAAAATACTTTTACCATTAGAATTCTACATTATCCTCAAGTAACATATGCTATATTTTATTCCCGTAAACTTACGGAAACGGGAACTACGCAAGTGAAACTGCGGAGTGCGACTAGTTTCTAATACTCGTGGCCGCATCATTTATGTCACTGACTACCGCAATATTTTGAATTTTAGAAATCCCCACACTGCAGTGTGATTAACAGACTCATGTTTTAATAGCTTACTAATTGACCAGACCACACAGTGTGGCCACTAGTAAAAAAATCCTATTAGTCACACTAGTGTAACAACTTGGTGTGACTACGAGTCTGCCGTGCATCGAATGAATATGGTTTGACATGAAGCTACAAATTGATAGGAGACACCCTAGTAGGTGGTATCGTTAGTATGTATTGTCAATTAGTTTTTCTGAGTTTCAAGTATCGGTATTATTTGACTGTGCATTTAATTGTTATCAACGTGAATTGAGCATGAAACTTTCAATGTCGAAAACGTCGGGTGCTTTCATTATTGATATCGAAAAGTTTTTTTTTTATCTGGAAGACGAGAACGGGCCACCTGATGGAAAGTGGCCACCGTCGCCCATGGACATCTGCATCACCAGACACGAGGCTGATGCGCTGCCGGCTTTTGAGGAAGGAAAAGATAATGGAGATTGAAAATTGTTATCTATGGTGCTCTGTGATCAGCCTTTTGACTTTAAGGCTATGATATTCCAAAGAAGCAAATTTTGATTTGATTTGAAACGATTAAATATCCTTTGTTTGGTCTGAAGAAAATATAATGTAATATTTTGCTATGTTGAACGGGTTTTATACTCCCGTTAATTATTCGTAACCCTATTTTCAACGAATAATTAACGTGAGTAGAAAACCTGTTTTACATAACAGTGAATATTGTAACTCACGAGTTTTTTGAAAGTGAAATATATGTTATTTAATAAACGTTTTACGTTTATTAAATAACATATACTACGTTTCGCCGTGGGGTGCCGGCAGTAGAATGATACCCCTCCTCTCATGCCCATGGATGCAGTAAGAGCCTACTAAGGGATACCTCCGGAAGATGGACAGCAGCGTCTATCCGTGTATCAACATCCCATACTGCGCTCACCAATCCGCCTGCCAAGCGTGGTGAGTATGGCAACTACCCCTCATGGAGATCCATGAGGGAGGCTTGTGTTCAACAGTGGACGTTTTATGGCTGAAATGATGAATAAACGTTTTTGAATATTTAACGGTTAAAACACGATATTTTTCTCTTCACCTAATAATAATAAATTATGAAGTAGAGATTCATTTTTGTGGTTGTACTTTAAGTCTATTAATGTTTTACTCTCAAAAAAAAACATCCCATAAAATAGGCAACAACGTAAAGAAGAATATTCAATGTTTAGATTTACTGAAAACCTAATAGGAAAAAAATATATGTTGTTATTAAGTAGGCCGTACCCACCGAGAAACACGCCGCTGGAATAACCTGGCTTTAAGCTAATAAGTGGTGGAAGTTTAGAGCATGCTCAATCGAGCATAGTTCTTCTTTGTTTACATCCTTTGATGGAGTTTTAAGATGTTTATCTTTTTAAGCAATGGGGGTAGTCTTATTTATTATTTGAGAAGCTAGTTAACAACCACTCATACTGAATATATAAACATTATAACTACCTTTTAAGATCATTATTGTGTTAACGATACTGGCGCGTTTGAAAAATCATCATAGTCATTATCTCAGCCAGGAAGGCTGGAATGCTTTCCACGTCCAATGCTGGTCATAGGGCATCCCTCATTGCATGAATCTCCAAGATCATGATAGGATTTTTGCCACTATCGCCACGCTGGCTGGCTGGTCGGCGAGCGCAGTACGTACTACTGCCCATCTTCCGGGTCTATCCCTTAGCAAATACTTATTGAATCCACGGAAAAGAGACAAGAGGCAACATTCTACTACCGGCACACAGCACCATGTTAGTGATCCTGGCGAATTTAAAAACACCTTTTAAATAGCGTTTTCGAACATTAGTTCCCCGCTATTCACAATGGGCCGTGGGGTGCCGGCAGTAGAATGTTACCTCTCCTCTCATGCCCGTAGATGCAGTAAGGGCCTCCTAAGGGATACCTGCGGATGATTGGGAGCAGCGTTTTTCCGTGTATCAACATCCCGTACTGCGCTCGCAATCCCGCCTGCCAAGCGTGGTGAGTACTACCAAAGTCAAAGTCAATAAGTGTTTATTAAATAGATTAAAACGCTACTTAGAATATTCAGTTAAAAATACGAATCAAAAGCCGCCAGCATGGCTAGCCAATTATCATAAGAATTTATATATTAAGTAACTTGACACTGGCGGAATTGTGTAAAAGCAAACACAAAAAGCCATAAATAAAAAGACAAGACAAGACAAGAATAGTCAGTTTACAAAATAAAAACCAAAACGTCGAAAAGACGAATTTATTCCCATTATGTGCTTTATTCAATTTAAATGTAAATTGAATAAAGCACATAATGGAATTCGTTCGCTTCGGAAAACCTTTTTTTTCCAGTATTGGTGTGATTCATTGAGATCCACGAGAGAGGCCCGTGTTCAATCGTGGACGTTTTATGGCTGCAATGATAAGAATGATCCACAATAAGCTAGCCTCGTTTAACGTCTCAGTGGAACTATTCAAATCACGGACATGCACAGCTATTAATATCGGGAGTTCCGGTACAAGAAGTGATGTTTTAGTCTCTGAGAAGCGGCCGCCGTTATGTAACGGCAAAAACCGTAGTGTTGGGTTTTAATGAAACAGGAAATCTGTATTTCATCATCATTTTAGCCGTAAAACGTCCACTACTGAGCACAGGCCTTCCTCATGGGTCTCCATAAGGAGCAGTTGCCATACTCACCACGCTTGGCAGGCGGGTTGGCAAGTGCAGTATGGGATGCTGATTTAAGGAATGACGCTGCTGCGCATCTTCCGCAGGTATCCTTAAGCAGATTTTTTTTGCATCCACGGGCAAGAGAGATTGCGCAATATTCTATCACCAGCACCCGTTAGCACTATTGATTAATAAATAAATAAAAAGAAACGGGTGAAGGTATTGCGCTCGCCAACCCGCCTGCCAAGCGTGGTGAGTATGGCAACTACCCCTCATGATCAGTACTGATGGTGATCAATGAGGGAGGCCTTTGTCCAGCAGTGGACGTCCTACGACTTGAACAAATTTCAAACGTCGTCAGTCGGTCTCCTTCATATTACGACCGTCACTCAAGTGACTCGGCCACTGCTTAGAACTGTCGTAATTAGTGGACAAAGACTTAAACTGCAGCATGAAATATGTCTCCCTAGATGCTAACTTAGGGACGTGGTCAATTTGAAATTGACTAGTTATACGTATGGGAATTAAACCATACTACTGCTAGGTTTAGGTTTCTTATTGATTGACTTAAGTTTACCTATACTGCCGTGGGGTTCCGGCAGTAGAATGTTGCTCCTCCTCTCTTCCCCGTGTATGCAGTAAAATCTGCTAAGGGATATCTCCGGAAGATGGGCAACAGCGTCTTTCCATATATCAACATCCCAAACTGCGCTCGCCAACCCACCTGCCAAGCGTGGTGAGTATAGCAACTACCCCATGGAGATCTATGAGGGACAGCCACCCTCATAGATCTCCTTAGGCTTGTGAAAATGTAACTGACTATTTTGCCTTAACTTTATTTTCAGATCATCATGAACATAATCGGCCAACATAATTAAACGGATCAACATAATTGGCCTGCCAAGCATGGTGAGTATAGCAACTACCTCATATGAGGGAGGCTGGCTCTCATAGATCTCCATGGGGTAGTTGCTATACTCACCACGCTTGGCACGTGGGTTGGCGAGCGCAGTTTGGGATGTTGATATATGGAAAGACGCTGTTGCCCATCTTCCGGAGGTATCTCTTAGCAGGCTCTTACTGTATCCACGGGCATGAGAGGAGGGGTAACATTCAACTGCCGGCACCCCACGGCAAATATATAATATAATATAATAAGTAATTAGGTATAATATATCTCACGTTGATTTTAAAAGATTCATAATCATTCATGATCATTCACATAATATAATTCCCATTTTCACTAATAATTTACGAAGAACACACCCGGCGCTAACTAATATTCTGTAATAAAATACAACGCGACGTCATGACGCGGCGCTAGAGCGTCGCGTACTGGTAGCGCGCTAGCGCTGTTTGACAGGTTCAGGACCTGTTCAGTACAACACAACGCGACGCTATAACGCGGCGCTAGGCCAGGACGCTTTAACGCCTTGACGCGCGCTAATTACGCTCTCTGTTTGACAGGGCCTTTAGTTGTTATGTTAAACGGGTATTCTACTCACGTAAATTATTCGTTGAAAATAAGTATCCAACGTGTTCAGTTCCTCCCAAGGGAACTTTCGTCAAGGAATGGAGCTTTTTTTACGCGGTACCGTCTCCTTCCCTCTCACGCGCTCGCGTTGCACTGGCCTTTAGTTGTTTACAACCAAATCTCGACGCTCGAGTTGCGCCTAATTCGCTTTAGCTGTGTTGGCCAAATTTTATGACCCCCGACTTTTGATCCGATGGTGAACATAAACTAGTTACTGATTCTATCAATGTCAATTATAATCGATGGGATTTTTTATACTTCTGAATGACGAAACAACGTCCACCAGATTTTAAGCGGTAACCTATTACTACTGCAATACAGCGGTGATCACGTTCACTAAGCTCGTTAGCAACGCTGCATTGGATTGCCTCACCCTGAGACTGAGTTGTAGATTCTCATGTTCGCGTAACTTCAACGACTTCTTACCTTTCAAACTGGTACACAACGATGATAAAGATAAAAGATGAAAATATGTTCATTTTGTCACTTAATTACGAACAATTTACAAAATTATAAAATTATTCTTAGAACTAAGTCAAAGTGACAACAAAGGTCACCATTCAGCTTGTGCTGTGGCAAAGTAAATTAAACCACAGTGCTGGTCTTCCATGGTCACCTTGTTTGTGATAGATGGCATATCCACTGAGCACACGCAATAAAACATATCATTATAAAAAAGGTTTAAAAAAATAATTACCTCTATATCAAGTACAGAGACGATATCATTCATAGATAAACACATTTAACAGTAAAAGGGATATAAGATTTTATGGTAAGTAACTACATATAAAATGTACAATATTATTATGTTCATAGTCAACATGAAATCACAATAATAGAATCTTAAATAACGTTTTACATATTCTTTTTCTTGTAACACACAATAATTTACATTTCTATGGGGTGGTAAAGTTTATTTCATCCGAGGCCTAGAACGACGGCCCGCTATGTAAGTAGAGTTTTTTTGTAAGTCTACTAAGTATTTTTTAATGTTTTTCTAAATGAACAAACTGTGTAACAATGCAACTATAACTGCTTGGCAAAAATAGGTATGGTGGTATAACTTCCCGGATGAACTCTTCACAAAAGGTTCTACTACGAGACTACACGTTTGCTATAAGTTTTGAGTTGCTATAGGCCAAATCGCCTTTGTCCATTCCACACTGAGTAAATCGAGTTTAGACTTCGATAGACTCAATCGCTGTAACAGGAAAACCGTTAATCAATTTTGTCTAGGAAAAGATATAATACGGTCGAATTGAGAAACCTCCTTTTTTATCGGTAAAAATAAAAACTTGGTCGAAGTAATATAAGATAAAATGTAAAATATTAAAATGTATAAGCCATTGAAGTGAGAGTGAAAAATATAGTAAACTGTATGCAATATTCAAGGGATATTTACCATGATTTGAGTCATTCAGATTTTCCGATATTTCGCCGCAGTTTCACACGTTTAATAAATTGTTATCACGGGATAAAATAAATCATGGTAAAAACTCGCAAAATGACCCAAATACTGGTATATATTCCGTAAATATTGCAATAATACTCGTAATGTTCATAAGGATGTTATTTCCGTGATTCTAGTCTGCAATTTTTCAAATAGTATTTTGAGCCGGTACAATTAAAGAAACAGGTATTTATGCATTTTTTTAGGTTAATTTTTTGAAGGGCTGAATTGATGGTTGAAGATTTGCATCACCAATGTTTTGCATTTTCAAATACATTTATGTTACTCTGTAACTGTAGAGTTCTGTTTTTTATACGAAAAGTAAATAAACGCTTGTTTGGGGTTTTTTATTCAACCCCTACATAGTCATGGCATGTTTTGTTTAGCTAATAATTAATATGAACGTTTAAATAGACGAAGTTTGCACGAAGTTGTATTGGCTTTTGATGATTTCAGACTGAATTGTTTTTCATATAATTTGATTTGGTGATTGGAAACTGATGAAGAAGACAGATGGGCATCGAAACTCTTCAATGTAGAAAAAGTCACGGGTTGCGATATTGAAAGATAGCTTTGATGTTTTACCTATCCATTTATCGACGCACCTACTGCCTGGAGTGCCGGCAGTGGAATGTTGCCTCTCCTCTCTTGCACGTGGATGGAGTGAGAATCTGCGAAGGTAGTGCTTCAGTAGTCTCTGAAACGATCTCCTCTTGAACTTTACAAAGTTACTCAAGCATTTCACGGCACTAATATCACAAAACGTTAATTGCTATAAAACAGAAGACGCTTAAAACACTCTTCAGCATCACAAAAGGACAGCTCCCTTCGAGCGTACACAAAACAATGCTTGAGCCAATTTAATATTTGCCGAACTTCACTGTGAGGGTCTGTCAATAGGGTATTCATGTTGTAACAATGGTTGAGTGGCTTCCACAGAGCAGATAGCAGTGCGGATATAAAATGTCACTTTGTTTGGAATAACGATGGTTGGCGTGCAAGTTAATGCAGTGCCGTGGAGGGCAAAGGAATCTTGACCGTGGATGCATTAAGAATCTGCCAAGAGATACCACCGCAAGATGGGCATCAGCGTCTTTCCGTATATCAAAAACTCGCCATCCCGTCTGCCAAGCGTGGTGAGTATGGCAACAGCCCTCTTTTTATAGTTAGTTTAACACTCGCTACAAAGACTGAAATATTTTAAATAGTTTGGTCAAGCCATGACAAATTAGGTAATTAAAGAAGGTCGCTGTGACCAAAAACGGTTAAAATCATTTATGTTATTGTTAGATACTCAAACATATTAAAGCTCAAGAACTACCTTTTAATCCTTCGAAAATATGCAAAATTACACAGCGCTAATGCAAAAAAATAAATAGAACATTTTATTTTAATAACAAACAATATTAAATCCCAACAAAAAGTGAAAATAGGAGTCTAGTTTAATATAAAAAATTGTGTGGTATAGACTATTCCGACAATAGAATTGAGATCTATATGGGTAGGTACTTAGTTCTGTATCGTATCGCGGTTGCCAGACCCATATCGCATGATTTGCTTACGCTGTATAAATCGTTTTATTATTGATAAAAAGGTCGTATTGGAGTCCAATATAGTTTCCTATTACGCCAAAAAACGTATGGATGGACGATGAAAGATGACTATGGCCAGAAAAAGTTTAAATGTGAATCTGACGAGTAATAGGACTGAGTGGATGAAAAACATGTGTTGTGTCGACCCCACCTAAGTAGGATACGAGCATAAGAAAATAATAAAAAATAATAAAAATGTTTATTTATATTAATAAAGGTTTACATAACAGTATTAGTTTATTGGTAAATACATTTGATATGTTCTCTATCTAGCACAAATATGCCTAATATAAATCTTCTATGGTCAAAAAAAAATGTCTCCTAGCTGTAACTTAGAAATAACTTATAATGAGACACGAGGGCTCCTTTCTCCGGCTACTCGAAGAAAGAAGAAGCTTATATTGAGCAAAACACCAAACACTAATTGCAGTGATACTGCGGCAGTGACTATTTTGACCTCGTGCAACATGTTTACCTTACTTATGTTATTGTAAAGTCTTAAGATGAAAGGCTTGCTACGTAATGTATCTCTTCCTTGTTCCTTCTTTTCTTTTTTCTTTCCTTTTTTTTCTCTTTTACTCACTGTTGTTATTTTAAATTAACACATATTAAACTGGGTATTTATCTTTACGATTATTGGCTTTTATATTGTTTCTTTTTCATTCGATTTAATGACGAGAAAAATAGAAGGCCCTCCTGGTATTACGCGGTAACCTCTACCTATAAAAACTGCAATACCGCGGTGATCACGTTCACGACACACGTGACCAGTGCTGCATTGTATTACTCCCGTCACCCTGAGACATAGTTGTAAGGTCTAACATTATTTGTATGTGTTGTGTGTTAAAGATCTTACTTAGTAATCAATAGCCAAAACCTAGTTCAAGTTCTAACAAGTACGACAAACATTAACTGTTTGTTTTGTGCCTGTAAATTCCTTTTCCATTCGAAACAGTTTCACGTGTACGTAAACCATTGCTCTCAGACAATGCCACAATGTTTGTGAATAGTTTCGTCGGCCCATCTAAATATTTATTCTGCATTCACCACAAAGGGCGCAGGACAAAGACTTTGGTCTCGGAGTTGATTGTCGAGAAGATTGTGTGACTGAACTGTTTGTGCCTGTTGGCTTGCCACTCGAACTTTGCAGACGTAAGACGATTTGTTTGAGAATCAATGAGCGTGTACATACAAATGAATTCGGGAATGTTTCATTTCATGAAACCTTCCGAAGAAGACAATAGTTTTCGAGGGAGTGCAGTAATACAACCAACAACCGAACGATATTATAGAAGGCGATAACATTAGTATCTTCAAGTTAAAATTAAAACATATGACTGTATATCGTGGCCGTAGAGCGAAAAGTCACTAACTCTCTATTTGGTCAAAATTGAGTTAAACATATCATGAAAATCAGCATTTTTTTCTGCAATTTTCAGTCTTACAACCATGGCCATAGCTGTCATAGTTTTCATTTCAGAATACGCAAAAAAACACTAATTCTAACTTCGCACTATAATTTTGTAGTCGAAAATTAATTAACTTACTTAGTTATTTTTTCTCTTCTTGGAGAAATCGCAAAGCAAAACCTAAGTCGAGTTGGTTATTTTTCCTTATTATAAAATAGGTCCTAACAAGAACAAAAAACTAACTTAGTCCACTTGATTAGTTTTAGTATCACTGGTTCGATACCAAACGTAAAAGCGAAAACTAACCAAGTCTAGTTAATGACTTCTCGATGGACAATTGTGAAAAAATAGGCTATCTAGGTAGGAACAAGAAATCATTAAACTGGTTTAAAGAGTTCTATCCTCATAATTATGAACAGAAAGCTTCGTTTTCAATAGTCGCTAAAGTGTTTTGATGATTTTCATTCAAAATCTCCGTGCGTCGGGAGAATTTGGCGCGCAACTTAGGTTAGTCGTACTGGTTGTGCGCCTTTGATTTTACATTTTACCGACTTTCCGGCGCGGTGGCGGGGCTGGCCAATGTACCTACCTATTAGCTTAGTCCGCCTGATATTTTTATCATCTTGTCTTGCCCATTTTGTACCTTACTTATCACGTACTTACCACTTGCCTACCTATATAATGTACCTACTTAAGCTTTGCAGATGTAGGTACAGTCGGAGACATCACGAAGTGTAACATTTATTTATAAAAAACCTACCTAATACCTATAATAAGGTAGGTAGAACAAAACAATTAAACACCTGTTTTCAAACTTTGAGATGTCATTGGCTAGCCTATCATCATTAATCTTTCTTACCTACTCTCTTACAATCAATAGACGCCTACTTAACGTTAATCGAACATGCCTAATTAATTATCAGATTTTCACTGCATTTTCTATTTGCGGTGTTACTAACACAGTTTATGAAAACAATGCCTTGTTTGTTTCTTTGCGAATTGGGAACTTAGGTAGGTACAAAGATGGGAAGGTAGTACCGTTATGATGTCACTGGCTGCAGATGCCTTATTGTCATAAGCTGAATGACTTCAAATATTGAAACTTCAGGCCAAGCTCAGCGATTGTTGTCCAGGGTATTAAAGTCCCAGGCCCCAGGGACAATAATGACGTAAAAATAACATTAAAACTTAATTGAATACGTGAAATATCAAAAAAATCATTCACTCATATCATAAGCTTTTCTATAGTCTAGCCTAGAAAAAAAATCGCTATGCTCGGAATGACGTCTTAATACTAACACTTTCACTGACGCACATGATGGGCCACCTACTGGAGCTGCGGCGCGTCTCTGTGGGTTGCACCGCAGAGGCATGGCAGTGAATGCGTTAATTCTTACTAAAATTAACTTAAATTAACTTGCTTTTGTATCGGGCACTTGTTTTATCCGAGGGGAGGACAAAAGCCGAGTTATTTGTATGTTTACAAAAGAATATTTGGATCGGAGTTCAACTTGTCAAATTTTGTTCCAAAGAAGGATCTGTGCATGGTATGCACACGTTATGATAATGCCGGTCGACCTGTACACCTTAGAGAAGAGTATGATGCCCATTTGCGAGAAAGATTGCGGCACAAGCTGCCAAAAAACTAGACAAGCAACAATCTATTGAAGACGATACCTATCTTGTAGTCACAGCTGACATGCAATCAACATTGCACATACCTGTTTGTGGTGTTGGTATCCTCTACTATACCAGAAAGCTGAATGTACAAAACTACACGATTCATACTGCAAAATCTCCTAACGAAGCTTACTGCATCATCATTTCAGCCGTAAAACGTCCACTACCTAAAGCCTCCCCCTCATGGATCTCCATGAGGGGTAGTTGCCATACTCACCACACTTGGCAGGCGTGTTGGTAAGCGCAGTACGGGATGTTGATATACGGAAAGACGCTTCTGCCCATCTTCCGGAGGTATCCCTTAGCAGGCTCTTACTGCATCCACGGGTAGGATAGGAGAGGTAACATTCTACTGCCGGCACCCCATGGTAATACTGCATCACATGGAATGAAATCAATGGTAAAAGAGGGAGTGTTCAAATCGCATCTACCATAAACTGGTGGATCAGTAAGGGTACCATCTACGGTCATAGAAGTCACTATTTACAGCGACACTTGCGCAGGGCAGAACCGCAATCAATTTATGGCAGCATTTTTATCAACATTAAGCTGGAAGTTTACGAGCAAAAATATTTAAAGAGTGGCATATGGAAGTCGATTCAATGCAAGTTTATTCGATGATTGACTGGAAATCGATCATGTCTCGCCCGCGCTCTAAAAGACAGTGAGAGTCAGCAGCACAGTGAAAGAACTCACCTATGATGAAATTATTAATGTTAAGACTCTGAATGAGAAAATTATTACTAACACAAGCAAGGATAAAGACGGGAACAAAATTATGTGGCTAAAAATAAAATGTCTCAGGTTCGAAAAGGAATGTACGTCAACTAGTTAGCTCCTCTTCCGATATCTGAGGCAAAGAAAAAAGATCTTGTCGGTCTTTGTCATAAGGGAATTATGCGACAAGAGCTACATTCCTGGTATGAGTATGAATCTCTACCTACCAACAATGACGTTGTTGACAGGCTGTTAGAGCCTGACGTAACCGAAGAAGGTGAAAACTGATTGTATATCAGATTAAGATCATAAACTACAGTTTAGTACTGGGTTTGGACCCGCTGATTTTAGTTTTTAGTAAACATTGAACTGTTTACTTGTTTTTGAAATTTTAACTGTGTTCCGTTGTACTAATTCTGTTTCTGCTTGTGTTTTTATTATATTTTTTATAAAAGTATTTTATTACCAACCATTTTCGCCTCGATTATCTAATTAGATGTATTAAAAACGAAAAGTAGGTTAAAGTAAAGAGTGTAGAATAATCACTAAAATACCTTGTGATATTTTTAAAGCTAGTCCTATTTTAACTAAGTCAAGATAATTCTCATTTAAAAAAGCCTACACTTGGGCGAAAAGACACTAACTCTATTTAACAACTTAATAACTAAATATGTCGGTACAGGATTTGAGGGCGAAAAATAACCAAGTGAGTTTTTTGTCAAAATCTCTAAAAAACAACAAATTATATCAAATAAAGTGCCTTAAACCTATGCGCATAACTATTTCCTTTGTTAAAAGATCATAAAATTTGAAATATCTCATACCAAACGTAAGTTATGATTTTTTTTCTTTTGTAAAACTTTGAACCCTCATAACTCAAAACACCAAATAACCTAGTTGATGACTTTTCGCTCTACGCCCACGATATATTTACACAATAACTTACCTAGTCATTAGTAGATTTTGCACTGTTTTGTTTTCTACCTATATATACCTACATATTGTAACTACCTTTAATGCAGCCCCCAACTGAACAGCCCCAAAGGCATAACGATAGTTTTAAGTATTAAGCATATGTAAGCACTCTGGTATCTCATTATAAGTAAACAATTTTGTTTTTATGATAATTAATGTCTCTAAACCGAAATGGGAAAATGGGGAAGGGACGAAGTAATGGAATAAGTTAAAGAGAAGAAAAAAACATTTATTAGTCCACATACAAGTAAGTACATGCTAATAATAATAGTAAAATAATTGAAATATTAGGTCGTTACATATAAAATTGGCGTTTTGTCGTACTGACCAATTTGACCTCAAATAACTCTTTTTTGGTTAGGAATTCCAAATTTTAAATTTATACAGCTATTTACTCATGCATTTGTGTTTCGAAAACCATAATTCATTTGTTTTTCCTCTATTTCGGTATTTTTTCTTTGCGTCACTCAGTTTACAAAATAGAAAACTTGAAATGTGCGAGTACGATTTCCACCGTGGCACCAGTGCTGCAGAAACGGCTCGAAGGATTATTGATGTTTATGCAGCGGTGTCGCAAAAGAAAACACAGTGTGTTTTCGTTCTGGAAATTTCGGCCTGCAGAACAAGCCGGCAAGACGGCCGGAGACCAAATTTGATAATCAAGAATTGAAGGCTATTGTGGAAGCGGATCCATCGCAAACCACGTTCGAGTTAGCTGCAGGCTGCGGTGTTAGTGATAAAACTATTTTAATCCCCTTGAAGTAAATGGGGAAGGTGAAAAAGCTTGAAAGTTAGGTACCTCACGAACTAGGCAGCAGCGTCTTTCCTTACATCGACATCCCGCCGCCCCTGCCAAGCGTGGTGAGTGTGGCAACAATCCCCTCATGAACTTGGAGATCCATGTCCAGCAGTGGAAGTGAGCAGTAGTCCTACGTCTGAAAAGATAATGATGATGAAAGAACTTGTTTAACTTTTGCAATTTCATTTAAAAGTTACAGTGAGTCCGAAAGACTCAACCAACCTCCTCCGGCGACGAAGAACGCTGAAACGTGTTCGAAACGACGGAAAATCTATTATATGTACATATGTATATAAAATTCAAAGTCCTGTCTGACTCACTGACTGACTGACTGACTGATATATCAACGCACAGCCTAAGCCATTGGACCTAAAGACATCAAATTTGCCACACATATACCTTGAGTATCCTAGAGGTGCACTAAGAAGGGATTTTTCTAAATTCCCACGGGATAGGGAATAAATGAGATTTATATTTTGGAATCACAGAGGCTCTGCGTGGAAAAGGGGATTTTATGTTTTATGACTTCCACGCGGACGAAGTCAGCGGAAGTCAGCGGGAAAAGCTAGTAATAGATAAATAAGGTGAGGTGCGTGTCAGGCCACTCGTTCCGTAGATAACCGAGAAATGTTGTTAGAAATTGGTGTATGTTTATTTACTTTTACCAAAACACAGGTATGAACTAGATAAAAATAACTTTCGTTTATCAGATGTAGATACCATGAGCTGCCGGCATTAGAATGCTGCTTCTCTTTTTTTACCCGTAAATGCAGTCAGAATCTGATAAGCTTCTACTCTGCTCCGGGAGATGGGCAGCAGCGTCATTCCATGTATCAACATTCCGTACTGCGCTCGCCAACCCACCTGCCAAGCGGGGTGAGTATGGCAACTATTCCTCATGGAGATTCATAAGGGAGTTATGTGTGGAGCAGTGGACGTCTTACGTTTAAAATGATGATGATGACATATACCTCTAGTATAATACACAAAATTACAAAATAAAACAACACAATTAATAGAAAAAGCAAATAATTGAACCAGTTCACTTCAGATAACACGCGAGTTAGAAAAAGAAGCGAACGGAAGAACCTAACTCTGTCGTTATTATATCAAAAGTCATTATTTAACAAGTTCCTTTTGTCTTATGTCGTCATATTCCATAGAACAAAATGAGAATTACCCGTTTTGATGTATTTAGCAGGTAATTAGGTAGATCTATTCAGATTTGCCGATAGCGTCATTCAATGCCTAATCAACCTAATGCCTCAGGATTAGTATCAGTCAACATATAACAAAGCTCTTTAACCTCAATAGCGCTTCGAATCTCTAATCTTAATCATTAAATACGCCTATAATTAGGATATTGACGAGATATGATTCTGTTTTTGCACTGACTAGGTAAACCTAATTTTAATATATAAATAACGTGAGTAGAAAGCCTGTTTAACATAACAATAAATAACTAGGTTAATCTTATTAAAATTACGTAATACGGTCTAAAATTACATTTAGAAATGAAAAACGCAATCAAAATTTTGTCTCCGACGGGACTCGAACCCGTAACGTTCAGACGAACAACTTTAACGGAGGCTGCCTTTACCTATTCGCCTACAGAGAAAGTTTGATTGCATTTTTCATTTCTATAATAAATAAATGATACCTTAGTGTGGGTTTACATTTTATTTACAAAAAAATTGCCTAAAAATAAGATATATCAGCTGTTCGGTTAGTGCCGTTCTAGAAAACTGAACAAATATACCTGTTTTTAAGGAGGAAAGAAGATGAAGAAGAAGAATTACATTATATAAGACACACACAAAACTTAAAAACTACCTGTGATAAAAAAATTGGACTTATTTCTTATTTTAAGAGTACCTACCCAGTTAAATATTCTATAACATAGTGGCAAACAGATGGCAAGCAGCTCACTCAGCGGGCCAAAGCACAAAAATACCATTTTAAATAATGAACAACCCCGGTACCAATTCATAAAGTTGTACGAGTCCAAAAAGGCGTGACTCAGCATTACGCTCCCACACATAAGGAGCGCTGGTTTTCAGTCAGAACCTATTTATTTGTTTTTTACCCTGACAGCTCTAAATTAAGAAACGTTAGTTCTGTAATCATTATAATCATCATCATAATTTAATTTATTTATTTATTTTCTTAAGGAAGGCCTACAGCTTTTATAAAAACAAATAAGAAAATGAACTTATGATATACTTATAAGTTATAACTTATTTCAGCCGTAAAACGTCCACTACTAAACACAAGCCTCCCTCATGAATCTCCGTAGTTGCCATACTCACCACGCTTGGCGATCGGGTTAGCCAGTGCGGGCTGTTGATACACGAAAAGACGCTGCTTCCCATCTTCCGGAGGTATCCCTTTGCAGATTCATACTGCCTCCGCGGATAAGAGAGGAGGGGCAATATTCTACTAACGGTCCTCATGGCAAGTTATTTAATTATAATGTACCATCATCTATTTGTCAATTACAATTTAACTGGCTTCTGCTCGCCGCTTTGCATGAGTTGTACCCGAATAAAAAGTCTAAGCCTATGTGTTAATCCTGGTTAACATCAATACTTATGCAAAGTTTCAGCTCAATCCGTAGTCTACTTTTTGCATAAAGAGGTAACAAACCTCCATCCAAACAAACTTTCGGCTTTATAATATTAGTGGGATTGACAAATCGATAAGAGTGACCGAAGATTGATTGATACCACATTGTTCATGAGATATCATTTAAAATCTGTACTAAGATTACAATCTGGACACGTCCCTTCAACAAAATTTACTTTTTTCATGAATATAGTTCCATCTCCAAACTGTAATGATTGTGATGTGCTCGAAGGTCTTCAGCATATTTTGTTGGAATATTTCCGTAACGCAACAAGTAGAACCACTTGTTTAAATAAGATCCGTAAACTAGATGTAGGTATTTATAAATAGGATTTAATCCAGCCCTAGTTGGAAGAGGTAGAGCTTTTCATTAAATTATTAGATTTAGGTTTAGTTAGGAATTAAGTTTGTTATTTTTTGTGGTATCGTTTCATTTCATTTTGTTACACGAACGATGTGGTCGCTAAGCGACAAAGTCTTAATTAATTTTAAAAAAAGGCTCTACTGAGCTCGCCATTACGTGGCAAGTATGGCAACAACCCCTTTGTGATCTTTGATATCCATGATGGAGGCCCATGTCCACAAGTGGACAGCACTGTCCTATTGTTGAGGTATTAAAGAATGACTTTTTTCTATTATCTATGTAGAGCCCCAATAAGAATAAGTATTATCTAGAACTAATAATCATGAATAAAATGAAAATTAACTAGCACTTGGGTAGGTCTGCCTGTAATTAGACGTAAACTATGGGTACCCAATGAAACTACAATCCAAGCTAATCAAACCCATCACTGTTCTGCGACATGTTTCAATTACTCATGGGCAAAGGGTCCGGATGATTATGTCATTGGTTACGTCGTTGACATATCTGTTTGGACGTACGTAGTAGGCATGTTGACAGGGTATTATTTAATGTTCCAGGCGTGACTTTGCGGAAATTCATTTTGTAAAAACGGGAATTACTCACGTAGTATTGTAACGTCAAAGATTATTCCGACACGTTTCTTTCATTCTCTTTTTGCGGAAATCCATTATAATATATAAATTATCATCATTTCAGCCATAGAACGAACACTACTGAACACAGGCTTATACTATACATACATTTACATACTTAATACAATTATATTATACATTTGTCGTGGGTTGCCGGCAGTAGAATGATGCCTGATGTTCTTCACTTGCCCGTGGATGCAGTAATAATCTGCTAAGGATTACCTCCGAAAGATGGGCAGCAGCGTCTTTCCGTGTGTCAACATACCGCACTGCGCTCGTCAACCCGCCTGTCAAGCGTGGTGACTATGGCAAAAGTATGGTACTTGCATGAGGAAGGCCGTTGTCCAGCAGTGTACGTATTATGGTTGAGATGATGACAGACATTTGTCCCGTGGCGGGAATCGAACCCGCAACCTGTTGCATCACAGGCGGACCTTCGCCCGCAGCACTACAGAGGTCGTCATACAAACCCGTAAGCCTTTATCTAATGCGCGCTTGAAAAAACAACCAAAAGGAATTTGACACGTGTTTCGCCTCGCTACAAGGCAACATCAGGAGAAATCTGCTCCTCGATCTTCACGGAATACTCTAGTATACACGCAGGTTATATATTTATTGTTAATCAATCAATATGAATAATTTATCCTTACCTTGCTGTAACACAGTTCTTAACTAGCACGGGAGGTGAGAGCTTTGTTATTCTGTATACGCCAATGTTTATTAAGTCATTGAGTTATTTCCAAAACTAGCGCAAATGGTTTAGTCTTACTGGCATAAATTGCTATAGTACCTAGTTAAGTCTCTTTTTTTAGTTAAGTATACTAATTGTGTTGTATTTCAAAGTTAAATAAAGTTATTCTTATTCTTAAATAAAACTCTTCCGTTACGGACTGAGTGACTGACAGACAACGCACCGTCTAAACCACTGGACCTAGAGACTTGAAATTTGGCACACATATACATTGAGTATCTTAGAGGTGCACCAAGGCGGGATTTTTCGAAATTCCCACGGGAACGGGAACTACGCGGGTGAAACTGCGGGGTGCGGCTAGTATATATAAAACTCTTCCGTTACTGACTGAGTGACTGACAGACAACGCACAGCCTAAACCACTGGACCTAGAGACTTGAAAATTGGCACACCTTGAGTATCTCAGAGGTGCACTAAGCAAGGATTTTTCGAAATTCCCACGGGAACGGGAACTACGCGGGTGAAACTGCGGGATGCGGCTGGTTTAGATATTATAATGGATATCCGCAAACACACGCATGAATCAATTAATTTCTTATTACGTCTGAAGCTGACTACCCGTGGGTTACTTTGTCATGTATCCCTTCACCGTTATTTATATTCATATTGTTATTATTATTTTTTTGTGTATTTTACAAACATTAAATTCTCTAGAATTTAAATTAAAATTTGAATTGTTTCTTTTTGTACTTAGTATTATGTTGCTGGTTTTTTTTTTAATTTAAACAATATACGCTAATTTCACTTTCAAATGATTCGTGAGTTACACTATTCATTGTTATGTTAAACGGGTATTCTACTCACGTTAATTATTCGTTGAAAATAGGTATCCAACGTGTTCTGTTCCTCCCAGGGGAACTTTCGTCAGGGAATGGAGCTTTTTTACGCGGTACCGTCTCCTTCCCTCTCACGCGCTCGCGTTGCAGTGCAACGAATAATTAACATAACAATATACGCTAAGCTTGTTAAATAATATACATAATTTATCTTAAGATAGCCGCGCTGCAGAGCGAGACCCTCTAGCACAGGTATCATATTACTTAAAAGAGGGTCTCATTTGACTGAAATGTATTAGATTGAGTTGAAGAAATAAACTATTTTATTTATTTTTATTTTGCCGTTAACGCGCGTGTTAAATGTGCACATTTTTTTTTTTGGAAAGAAAAATGAATTGGTGCACGGCCGGTATTGAACCAATCCTTCAACACAGCTTAGGGGACAAAACAAACATAGATGATCCCATGTTATGAAGTTTGTAAGTGACCGCTGCATATGAAAAAGATTTAGTTTTATTTGAACGTGACTTTACGTGACACTTATTGCAAAAAGGCCAGAGCTTGAAAATGAAATTGCCTACCAAAATATTTGGCTACAGCGGGCTCCATTCAATTCATTCAACATAATTTCAGCCATATAACGTCCACTACTGAACACAGGCCTCATGGATCTCCATGAGGGGTAGTTGCCATACTCATCACGCTTGGGAGGCGGTTTGACGAGCGCAGTACGGGATGTTTATACACGGAAAGACGCTGCTGCCCATTTTCAGGAGCTACCCCTTATCAGATCATTGAATGCTCTATGTGAACTGTACCCTTCAACTAGTAGGTCTACGAGAAATGAGTCTCCCTCGTGGTCCCACCAGTGGGTCAAATTTGTGGGTCCATGAGAAAACATCGAAACTTATTGCATACACGGGCATGAAAGCAGGGGCAACAATCTACTGCAAGCACCCCACGGTTGCCTAAACCTAACAGCAACCTTCTAAATACTAAAAATCCGTTTGAATTTCAACTGCTTATACTACTGCGAAAAGCCTATGCGTATAAATAAATATCGACGCTGGAATTGCTTTCAGATAGGCGAATGAAAGACAAATATTAAAGCTCGCGAAAACACCAATGACTTATTATCCAGGCGAAACGTTAAAAAAGCAATGACCTAATTCTACTCGTCTGGATAAAACAAACATAGATAATTTCTATTTATTTTATTATTTCATATGAAAGCTTATTTATACTAGTATCAGTTACAGTTTTGTGTTTTACTTATAGTAACTTTCGTGACTTATTACATTCATATTAAATAGCGGGAATGTTCACGTAATTGTTATTGTTGGTGTGTACCTAAGTGTGGTAACAAATGAAAGAGCATCATTGTGTAGATTTAGTTACTATGTACAATCAAACACAAAACTCTATACATATTAAATAGCGGGAATGTTCACGTACTTGTTATTGTTGGTAGAGGCACCAACTGTTTCGACCCTTATCGAGGGCCATCATCCTTATCATATGTTCATTTTTAGGACTGTTGTCCAAGTCCACTGTTGGACATAAGGTTATCTCATGGATAAATAAGATCATGAGGGGGCTTTTAACATACTTGCCACGCTTAGCAGGCGGATTAGCGTAGGCATAACATGACCTCCCCCATCCCCTTCTGGCATAACATGGCAGTAGGGGATGTTAATACACGGAAAGACGTTACTTGTGATATGATCACTCGTGTGAAATAAAAAAAATAATGTCATTGGCCGTAGGGTGCCTGCTGTAGAATGTTACCCCTCCTCTCATGCCCGTGGATGCAGAGAGAGCCTGCTAAGGAATACCTCCGGAAGATGGGCAGCAGCGTCTTTCCTTGTATCAACATTCCTTACTGCGCTCGCCAACCTGCCTGCCAAGCGTGGTGAGTATGGAAACTACCCCTCATGGGCTTGTGTTCAGTAGTGGACGTTTTACTAATATGTCATTAATTCATAATAATATCATTGTAATACATACCACAAGTAGAAATTTAAAAATAAACTAAGACCAGCAGCAGGCCTATCTTGCTAGAAAACCTAAAGAAATATTGGCGCTTTGATAGCTTTTAGATTAAGGAAAAAAAGTACTAAGCCTTGCGAAAACACCGAAGAGTCTACTGGACGGGACCAAACAAACAGTTCCATGTTATGAAACCGTAAGTTATTAGTTTGAAAGTGACCACTGCATGAAAGCGATTTCGTTTTATTTGAAAACGTGGAATTAGGTAACGCTTATTGCGAAAAAGCCAAAGCCAACAGATAAAAACGTCTGCTCAAAATACTTCGGATGTATATAAATAATTTGTATGGAATAATGTAAAATAAATATCTAGATGAAGAGTACCAATATCCACACAACACCCACAAACACTATGTATGAAATCGAACTGCCTAAAATACAACGCAATGCCAACATCATGTGTAAGAAATATTAGCGCCGCCACCGTAATGTCATAGCAAATCATCATTTAAGCCATAAAACGTCCACTGATGAACACAGGCCTCCCTCATGGATCTCCATGAGGGGTAGTTGCCATTCTCACCACGCTTGGCAGGCGGGTTGGTGAGCGCAGTATGGGATGTTGATACACGGACAGACGCTGCTGCCCATTATCCGGAGGTGTCCCTTAGCAGGTTCTTACTGCATCCACGGGTAGGAGAGGAAGGGTAACATTCTACTGCCGGCACCCCACGGCATAGCAAATAATGTCCTTCAATCCATTGGTGCACGGCCTGTATCGAACCCACGACGGTTCGATACTGCCGGTAAACCAATGGATTTTACTTTCTTGAAAAATGTATGTGCACACTTATCATGTGATTTAAAGATAAAGGAAACATCGCGAGGAAACCCGCGGCTTAGTTAGATTTAGACGTATTGACCTGTTCTTACCTCTGACTAACAGTTGACTAAGCTGAGAGGATGCTAAAGGTGCTGGGCAAGCCTAATCCATCGAACAATGTCCCAGGCACTGCAGCGTCCCGTAAAGTTCCCAGTTACCAGTTGCTGACCCTGTATAAATCATCTATAAGAGATGCAAAGGCCTTACTTTTCTACTATGAAACCGAAAGTTATGAAGTTTGAAGGTGACCACTGCACATCGATTTATGTTTATTTGAAAACGTGGAATTACGTGACACTTGTTGCAAAAAAGCCAATTACTAAGCCTATCGACAATTATGAATTCTTATCTAAATAGGTAAATTTTTCGTCTAAGTGTTTAAAACAAAATACCATTTACTGCATATAATTTGGACAAATGGTTAAGGAGATAATACGACATATGTAGGTATGGCACCGCGACCGTGTCGTAATCTATTGAGTGATATTTCTATTTGACGGCTTTTCACTACAAGACGTTTATAAGCTATTTTTGTATTTTTAAAGTGTAAACCCACACTAAGGTATCATTTATAGAAAATTAAAATGCAATCAAAATTTTGTCTCCGACGGGACTCGAACCCGTAACGTTCAGACGAACACCTTTAACGCAGGCTGCCTTAACCGCATCTCTTCACTGCTACTGACTACTTGTTGTCGGACAGTGGGCATGAATATCTCTAAGGATTTCTGCTAGATGTCGCCACTCGGTTCGAAACCGATAAAGGCAGTCAAGATTTTCGACCCGACGGTTAATTGCTCCGTGGCCGAACGGTTAAGGCAGCCTGCGTTGAAGACGTTTATATTTTAAGGCTACACTGGTGGCAATTCTGTTGTTGCACTAACTAGGTAAAGTTATTTTAATTGACCTAAAACTGACGTAAATGACGTACATAAGCTATACGTAATTTTAGCCGGTTAGTGCCGTTCCAAAATTAAAACGGAACAAATACACACAATTTTACGCTGACAGCTCTAAATTTAAAAACGTTTCTCTTTTGGCCACAAGATTCAAAAATTCTCTCTGAAGTGTATTGACCTGAGAAAGCAGTGTTTTTCCCATGGGCATTTATATGTTGACTTATCTCTATATATAGTATACAAAGTTTTGAACAATTTAAATAAACAATTGTTGACGTAGCTCAGAAAGTTGTGAAACTGAAATGGAGCTGGGCTGGTCATGTCTGTCGCATGCCCGAAGATCTGTGGACTAAGATCACCACCCAGTAGAACCCCGACACGTTTAGACTCCGCGGGAGACCGAAGAAACGATGGCGTGACGAGTTAGACCAATATGCATGATCGCATGGTCGCATGTGCGCATGGGTCGAATTGACAGCAGATCTTGAAGCATGTAGAGATGGGGAGGAGACCTTTGTCCAGATGTGGGCTTCTTACGACACTTAAGGCTAATTGGATTAAAAAAATAAGGATGATTTATTTAATTTTAATCACTTATTCACAATGGCCATGTACGACCAGCTATAATAATAGAACTTAGAATTAATTAGGATTTTGTTTATTTTTACCATTTTTTTATTTTATTTAGAATTTTACTGTTATTAAGAAGAGACATTTATTTTAGATTCTGTGACATAACCAAGTGTACTATATGTTCCTATGGTGAAATAAATGAGTATGAGTATTCACTTATTTAAACAAAGGCGGTAATATAGCCAAATTGGCATGCAAAAACATAAACAGCTAAAACTTCACTAACTTCAGCCTGCTGGATCCCACTGCTGGGCAAAGACCTCTCTTCTCCACTTAATGATGGAGAAGGGGCTTAGACCGTAACCCACCACGCAGGTCCAGTGCGGGTTGGTGGTACAACATACATATGCTTTAAAAATATAACCCTCCTTCTAGCAGTCAGGAAATAAATCGTAGCACTCAGTACTAACCTAACCACACTCATAATTTCGTCACAAGTAAAAATGCTTACCGCCCAACGAAGTGGGCACCGGGTCAGCTAGTAATAATAAAATACAGCCTGTATAGCGTTTGCGGCACTGAATGTAAAACTATCCGTGGATTGAAATGAAAAAATGACAATGGTTTAAAACGCAATACAAAACCAAAAAAAAAGTTTTGCTTCTTAATGTTCATCATCATCATTATCTCAGCTGTAGGGCTGGCTGCTGTCACGTCTACTGCCTCGCCACGCTTGGCAGGTGGGTTGGCGAGCGCAGTGTCCGATGTATATGATGTGTTTACACGGATGATATGTATATGTATATGTGTGTGATACACGGAAAGACACTGTTGCCCATCTTCCGGAGGTATCCCTTGGCAGATTCTTACTGCATCCACGGCCCATAGATTCTATGTACTCGTGTAATAGTTAGTCGTGTAATAGTCAGTTTCGACTTGGCTCAATTATCCCCATTACAAAAACGGAGCAAAGTAAATTTATCTTTACCCAGTATTCTCCGAGGGCATCAATTTCATTGGAAATAGTTGAGATTAAAGTCACATTGTAAAATCTTTAAACCTTTAGTCAGATAACTAAAGAAATTAAATCTAAATCTTGTAGATATATTCCAAGTTCGAAATGGTTAAAATAAAGCTTTCAAAATCCAGATTTATTTTTCCCTTACTTAACTCCTCTTATCTATTTGAAAGTTTTAATGGTTTCCAAATGAATAAACCAGTCCGGGCCTAACCGCAGTAAGTTACTATGAATCTAATAGTAGTTAGGTAAACATTTCTCTACTTCTAACCCAGGACAAAGTTACAAAAAAAATTCTTATGGATCTCCATGAGGGGTAGTTGCCATTCTCAACACGCTTGGCAGGCGGGTTGGTGAGCGCAGTATGGGATGTTGATACACGGATTGACGCTGCTGCCCATCTTCCGGAGGTGACCCTTAGCAGGCTCTTACTGCATCCACGGGTAGGAGAGGAGGGGTAACATTCTACTGCCGGCCCCCCACGGCATTTGCAAGTAAATAAGATACTCTTAGGAAAATATACATAAGATTAAATGAAGCTTAAGACAAAGTTTAACATTAATACCAGAGGGCCTAGACAACGTAACAATCGATTAGCGAAAGCGATAGTAGAAAAGTCCAAAAATGTATGGATTTGACATAAGCCTTAGATATGTCACGTGATCTGTTTTCATAATGGTAGACAATGTACACACATTTCTATTCCACCAAACGAATCGACAACATCGAACGATTATTTCCATACAAATGCCTAGCCAAGTTACACTTTTGACAAGCGATTTCGCTTCGTAGTCGATTCTCTTGATAGAAACGCTAGCGAACGCTAAGACCCTGTAGATAACGAAACAACATGGCAATTTCATAAACAGCTGTAGGAAGAAATCATTGTTAGAAGTGTATATAATGTGTTGTTTTTTTTCTTATTTCAATAGAATTTTAGTGCTAGTGTGACTTAGGTACCTACCTAGTAGTGTTTTTATTCCAAGAATGGAAAGTGTTGATGAAATGCCAGAATCACTATTTACTAGAACACTTTAGACTCAGCAAAGGCATAAATAAAAAGCTTTGTCGTGAATTACGTTCTTCAACCTCATTAAAAGGATATTTAGAGATATCTCTGGAAATAAAGGTAAGTCTTATGTATATTTTTGTTGTGTATTGGTATTGGTAGTCACATGAAATACCGTAATAACCATTCTATTATAAATTTCCTTTTTTCAGGTGCTTTGCGCCCTAAACTTTTTTGCGACAGGGTCGTATCAAAGGATTGTGGGAGTTACCCAGCATTTGACTTGATGTTGTAGCTCTCAATCACAACAACATCATCAAAAAATGGATTGTTTTCCCTCAAACACCACAAGAACGTTCTCAAATCAAAGAAGCGTAAGTAGTTGTTTGTATCGTACCTAGTACTTATTATTTATTACCTATGTTACCCACCTAGAGTTCAATTGAGGATCAGTAAAGTTATATCAAATTCATTAAAACCAGTACACATTAATCATTATGTATGACATAAGAATGAAATATCTTTTTAAATTTACCAAATTGGACCATTACCTACCTAAGAAGATAATAAGTAATAAACATTATGCTCTTATATTTTTTTCATCATCTCATTTTATTTTTACAGTTTTCAAAGGAAACATTTTGCCAGGGGTCATATAGGGTGCATTGATTGCACTCATATTGCATTTGTAAAGCCGGTGGAGAACGAACATCTTTATTACAATAGGAAAGGATATCACTCTTAAAATGTTCAGATGGTAATTATTACTTACACTTACCTAGGTACTTACTACACAGGTGAAATGCTTTAAAAGTCACTTTGTTAATGCGGTCTATAAAACATCCTCTACACATCTTTTTACTTAAGTATATCTATAATGGCTTATTATTTTTATAGGTATGTAACCACAACTTAGAAATAATTAATGTCAACTCCAAGTTTGGTGGTGCCACACATGACTTCCACATATGGTCTGCAAGTATAGTGGAGCCATACATGCATTCATGAAAGCGGGGAACATGTTTGATTGCTAGGTAAGACAATAAACATTAAATTTAATTAGTAGTAGATAAGAGAACCTTGGGAATAACTATAGTAAATAATAAGTTTCTTTTCTAATTAGACATTAATATTAAATTTAGTTAGGGCAGGTAGGTACCTGCCCTCATAAACAACCAATGTTAAGTAAGTGCTGTTTGTTTTCTTGCAGGGGATTCTGGTTATCCACAGCAACCCTGGCTGATGATGCCTGTTTAAAATGCTGCACCCGGGTCTCGGGAAGAAATATACACATCTCACCACATGCAAGCCAGAAACTGCATTAAGCGTTGCTATGGTTTGCTGAAGTCTTGTTGAGTGTCAGTGTCAGAAGTGGATTATAAATAAAAGTACATAGTTAAAGTTAAAAACATCTTTTATTTTTAAACTATGTTTATTTTTATTATTATCGACACGGATGGCACGTTATCGACGGCAGCCCAGCCGTGGCAGTCAATTGTCACATTTTGCTGCATAAACGTAACAATTGACAGTCCACGGCAGGCATGTCGAAGGCTCCCGTCGACAACGCGCCGTCAGTGTCGATAATAATAAAATAAGACCGTGAGTTTGTGTCTAATAAACTCATTCACTATCAAGCCGTACCGTTAAACCGCTGTCCCTAGCACTACTAGATGCCTAGAAACCTTCCTTCAGCAATATTTGTGAAATGGCTGAGGGGATTATTTCGGTCATTGTCCACCTCTACCCTAGGGGCTTCAGTCTGTGCTTGTCTCTCCTCCAACTGAAGACATCTCTGCTCTATAGCCACAAACTCACTCGTCGCTTGGTCAAATGGAGTTAGCGCCTGTCTTCTTCCGTCTTCCCACACCTTAAAATATTAGAGTTTTAGTTTAGCTGATTGCAGGTTTTTTTTTGTTAGTATGATTAATTATGTTAAATAAAATATGCATATTATGGTAGGTACATTTTTATTTAAAAATTACTTCAGTAATTAATTTACTTGATTAAGTCATAAAAGTGCTTTAAGTACTTGTATAAGTATGTAGGTATCTTTTTCCACTTCTCCATGGTCTTTTGGACACCACCACCAACAGAATTTAAGGTGTTGGTCAGCTCTTGCCACAAACGATCAGCCCTCAAACGTTCCTGCGCGCCAGGCTTAGGTTTTGGAAGGTCACCGTGGCTGCAACATAACTTAAATAAATTAAAGAGCTCTTGTTCTAAATATTTCTTTGTGAATCGCGTCATTGTTTGCAGTATTGAATTCCGGCTTGAAACTTTTAAGTGTTTTATGATTATTGATTACGCCTTTGTATAGGTAGATATTAAAATGTTTTAGGTAGATACTCTAGCCTAGCAAATAACCTATAACAAAGAAAAGTAAGCAATAAATTAGGTAATATTTAATTTTTACCTTTCCATAAACTCCAGAGTTAAAAATTGTTCGGCGCTGGCTCGTGCTCTTGATTCCATCACATTCCAACAAAACAAAAATAACACTAACTACTAATTTCCAATAGGATTCCAATTTCGTCAAAGATCACAGATTTTTATTTAAAGTCCTAGGTAAATCAAATCAAAGTTTTCAAGTGGTTTTCAACTTTACAATGTTTTGTTTACAGACAATGTGCGTTTCATTTCAATGGATTAAGATTTTTTTATCATGTTAGTTCGAAAAATCAAATAATTTTTATTTCCATTGTATTTCCAACGTATTGTTTATGCCGTAAAATTCAAATACGCCACTCATATTATCAAAAACTCAATATCTAATATGCCTCCACTCGCAAAAAAAAATAGAAAACCTATTCGTATTTATAATCAAAGATTTGCGTTTTGCGTAGACCGGAACGTAACAGAGACGGGCAAAGTAAGTGAATGACACATTTGACGTTTGATGTCGAAAACCATAGACTAAGTGCGGTATTTAGCGATCAGACGAATAGACAAGGCGATCGCTAAGCGAAGGTTACTTTGTCTACCAATCGAACTTCGCTATCGTTGTAGCTATGACGATTGTAGAAATCGAATCGCTTCATAGCGAATGCCGGTTGTCTAGGCCCTCTGGCCACTTAAAAAGTATTGCGCAAAAAAGTTTTTATATGAGAAACTGGCCACTTATAATTTATTTCACGAGATTCTACACTTGCAGCTTTGCGTGAGCAGGATAGTTTCACGGCCAACCTCACCGAGGTTGATAAAAAAATTTGAAGCAAACTCGTCTTGGTAATATAACGATATCAATACAGGTGATGAGTCCCGGATTTATCAATACAATCCAAAAACGAAGCCTCAGTCGACTGTTTGGGTGTTTCAAAATTAATCAACGACTACCAAAGATCTAGAAGCGGGGGGGCGATTTTGATCGCGAGTTTTTTCAATTTGACTGGCTCTCTGGCTACTTGTCAATTCCTTTATGGAACCAAAGATGCATCAACAATAATAGTATACAACCAAGTTTTTGGCAGAAGTTTTCTCTTTTGTGTCTGCTGGATCACGACAACGTGCCACGCACACTGCGCTCAAAACTAGGGGCTTCCTGGACAGCACGTGCTGGTCAAACTACTGAGTCACCCTCCTTGCTCCTCCAGCCCTGACCTAGCACCTTTATTCCCTATAATAAAAAAAATTGCTCAAAGAAAAACAATTTTCGTCGCCGGAAGATTCGCTGTCAGCGTTCGAGCATTCTGTAAACGAGGTGTCTGCAGCGGACTGAAAAAAGTATTCCAAAAACTGGGTCATACGTATGAAACATTGAATAAAGGCTGATGGAGAGTACTTTGACAAGATATTTTATTAAATAAATAAATAAATAAATAATGCTCGACAAATCACACAGCATCATCTAGCCCCAAGTTAAGCAGAGCTTGTGTTATGGGTACTAGATGACTGATATACTTAATACATTATACTACATAGATATATATTTTTATTATATATAGAAAAACACCCAGAACACCCTGAACAAATATCTGCAGATCGTACAGACATTTGTCCCGAGGCGGGAATCGAACCCGAAACCTCTTGCGTCGCAGGCGGACCTTCGCCCGCTGCGCCACAGAGCTCGTCAGAAAATATTAATAACTAAATTTTTGCAAAACTCTTTGTGTCACACGTATGTCCTACTAGTTTATCCGTTCCTAGGATTAAGAATGGAACTGTTGGTTTCGTTTGTTGGTTTTGTTAGTTTGCCTCGACACGCTATGCCTCGTCGATATTAACTGCTCTGTGATATTAACTGACTTGCGGTTGATACTGCATGTACCACTGGCGAATAGGATTTTAATACTTTAAGGGAAGACATCCCCGTAAAACGTAAGGGATATATTATAAGGTATTTTTCATAAAGATATTTTTCTCTACGCAGTTTTGTGTATTACATTCTGTTTTTAATCCACTGCCCATTGGAGGTCGTCGACATAACACTTTTCAATGTTATTCTTATCTTATTTTATCAGATCATGGTGAAGCAATTTAGAGGGTTATATTTTTTCAGGAATCTAGTAGAAGATTGAGAACATATTGCATAAACAGTTCTTCTCAATCTTCATGCAAAGCCTAACTTTTATATATCGTACTCTTTCATCCGTGCCTAGGTTTGAGAATGGAACCGTTGGTTTCGTCAGGTTGTCAGTTTGTCTCGACACGCCATGCCCCGGATATTAGCAGGCTTGCGGCTGACGCTGCATGTACCGTTGGTATAGCAAAGGATTTTAATACTTTGCTTTGCCAACGGTACTTGCCACAAAAAACAGGGTTTTGTTATTTGTGTGTCAGCGTTCGTGCTATTTGCTGTTTTAGGAAATGGAACGTTTAGTTTGCTCGTTTTTACGTACTGCTTTGTTATTACTGTCATAGAATAGTGTGAAATAGAACCAATATGTTTTCAAGAATAGATTATTTACATTAGATCTGTTGTATAATACACTATACGCAATGAAGACTTCCGTGGCTCAGATGGCCAAACATCCGCAGGAGGAGTAGGGAGCTTGAGACGCAGGAAGTTGCGGGTTCGATACCCGCTGGGGGACAAAAGTTTGCTTTTTTGCAGATTCTCGGGTCTGGATGTTTTCTATCTCTACAAGTTTATGGTAAATTATTATTTAAGTCTTCTGATAATTATCTGGTTTTTAAAGTTCTCAGTTCAAAAACTTTGCTTAGCTTGGCACTAGATGATAGATTCTATAGTAGGACGACAACAGTTGGTATAGGAACTCCGAATAAATTCAGAGCAATTCGTTATACTGCTGCTATTCATGATAGTGGCAAAAATAATGTCAGGAAACTTACTGGTAAACTTACCTTAAAATAATAGCTTTGTCGTCAAATGACTTAAATACAACAATGTCAACAGATTCACAGCTCCGTGAATTTCGTTCACGAGTCAGTACTTCTCTAATGAGTAATGCTTACACACGACGTAATCCAATATGGATATTGCTTCCAGTCAACGATGTGGAATGTAGTAAGTGATTTGAGATAACGAGCGTTTAGAATACAATAATATATTCGTGTAATAGATTAGCGGTAATTTCATTCATTCATTCATTCATTTCAGCCATAAAACGTCCACTACTGAATCCAGGCTTTCCTCATGGATCTCCATAAGGGGCAGTTGCCGTACTCACCACGCTTGGCAGGCGGGTTGGCGAGCGCAGTACGGGATGTATCTAAACGGAATGACGCTGCTGCCCATCTTCCGGAGGTAGCTCTTAGCAGGCTCTTACTGCATCCACGGGCAAGATAGGAGGGGCAACATTCTACTGCCGGCACCCCACGGCATGAAGCGGGTGACGTAGCGGTAATTGTTGCATAAGAAATCCGAATTATTGTTTTGCTTTGCGCCATTAATGAAATTATTGGCGCCCAACGCGAGGCGAAAAGATGCCCCATGTTAGGGCGCCAAACTTTCTTATTGAATATTGATATTAAATTTTTTAATAAGAATAGTGCTTATATTCAGAGACTTTAGGTATTCAAAAATAAGGCTTTAATTTAAACTACTTTTCGTTGTTATAACTTTTGAAACGGTTGAAGTTATGGTTGTTAACATTATAATGCAATATTAACTGCATAAATTATCATGATTTGGGTCTTTCTGCGTTTCCCGATATTTCGATGTTTTCTTTACGTTAATTTTAACCAAAAATCGGAATGATCCAAATTGCCATATAAACTTGATCATTCCCCTTTCATCAACATCTCACGTAGTTATTAATTATTACTGCCATTAGTTACCTACTTAACTTGAGTAGTGCACGTCAATGACGTCATATGTAGCGGAGTGAACTGAGAGAGCGATTAGATTGAATAGGTTGGTATTTAATCACGATATCGCTCGGGATAGCGATACTTTTAATATCGGAGATTGCCGATAAATACTGTGATGCACGTACAGGGTGTTCCCCGTGGTAACTACCCTGTTCCTCATACGTGCATCACAGTCGAAAAAGTTTGAACACCGCAGTCTTCTCTCTCCCCAATAAAAAACACATTTAATACTTTACAATGACAATCATATCTTCCGACTCAATTCTCGGGGGGATGTTTTAATGGACCGGAGTATCTTGACAAGGAATTTGTCTTATTTTATGATGATCTTTTGCGGGAGGTAAAACCGGTCAGACAAAAAGTGACGCGTGACGCTTGAAGATGTGCGAGTTAGTGCTAGGGTTTTTCTTTCGTCTATCCGGCCATCGTGTAGAATGTGGCGACTGGGGCGACTGTGTAGACTGGGGTGACGGCGGCCTCTGGGGTTTCTGTCGCGACTGTAGCGATTGTGGTGACGGTGGCAACTGTGTTGAAAATGTGTTACATCTGCCAGCTGTCCACTGTGACAGGTCATAACTTTTTTTTATGTAGTAGTAAAAACGAAAAAATACTGTTACTTCGCTCAGAAAAGCGATACTATGTAGGTATATCGCAGATTGTCCGTACATCAAATTCAAAGAAGAGATAACTTCGCAGTCCTTCATCTCCTCAATAATATCAAATAAATATCACCTATACTGCTGTCCACTAACTAAAAAGCCGTTAACCCTCAAAGGGTCAAAATTGTTTTATTACAGATTTGGATTCAGTACAAAATTCTCAATCTTCCTGTCTTACATAAGTTCTTTAATAACAAATAATTACATAGTTAAAGACACCTTGTCTGCAGTTAAGTGACAAAATTTAAGACCATTCCTCAACTTAAAAGAAGTTAACCCACACTACGGCACATATTTAGTAGGAACTAAAACGTAATGGCAATAAAAGTTTGAAAATAATACATAAGGTAAATAAAGGTAATTAATTTTACGCGATAAATACCCAGTTACATGTTTATTAATAAAATGCTACTTGTATCGTAATATTGTCTTTATTTAACAGTAGTTATATTTTACTTACGCACTTTCTCCCACAAAATCCTTAATGAATAAGGAAGTTATACAGCAAGTGAGGAATCATTTGCTGCCTTGAAAGGTGGAAAGTTGATTATTTTTTTTTAAACAGATTCATTTTACTTCGACAATGCTTAGCTTAAAAGAGGCTAAAGCACTAAAGCTGCTCATTAAAATAGATAAGTGTTTTAAATGGGAATGATAACCTTGACTATAAAGCAGCTTAGTTAATTTAACTGCTTTTTAGCTTAGTATTTTTTAATAAATATGGCATTTTGTACCGAAGCCAACATTTATGACAATTTACTTAACTAAAAGGCCGCTAAGGATAGGTTAATGTCTTTTGTGCAGTATTTTGACAAAAAGCGTTAACTAAAGCAGAAAAAATATGTTTTAAATAAACAGCACAGTATTTTATATACGTAAGGATATATCTATCGATCTGTACAAGAATCACTGTTCTAGGTATCATACTTTTCTAGAAATAACATGTTGCGTGTTTTTTTCTGTTTTCTCGAAAGTAAGTTTCTGGGCTTAACGGCTTTTTAGTCAGTGGACGGCAGTATATTTATTTGATGCCAAATCCGACAGACACACGTATGTGCTGGGGCTCGTGCTATAAAATTGTTATACTTGCCGCCCATAGCCTATTCTCCTTTAAAACTAAATCAAAATCATGACTGGTCGAGAAGGCGTTCTACAATGTTGGTTACTTTATACCTCAAATTGTTTGACATTATTTAATTTATTGAATGAATTTATTAATTTATGAATCATTTTACTGTTTTATTTGTATCTATTTGGTTTGACTTTGCATATATTTATGCAATTTTATTTTACTAACGCTGATTTGGTTGATTTAATATAATTTTTATAATTGCTATTTTTGTAAGCCATAAGTAGTTATTATTTGAATTAGAAATATATGACCTGTAATGAATGCTGTTACTAATAAATTGATTATTCCTATAATTTTTTATAACAATTTTATTTGTCGCAAGAAGAGCAGCGTTTTACCGTGCTTATCTTCCGGATTTATCCCATGGCAGATTGTAATAGCATTAACGCAAGAGTGTAGGGGTAACATTCTACTGCCGCAAACATGTTATTTGAAGATACAGATAAAGTTGAAAAAACTATGTTTTCCTATTGGAGCCCCAGTAATCCTCTAAGGATTCTCGTGAATTTTCCGATTCAGTAGAATTCCTTTTGAGGGTCTTTTGATGCATGAGGATCCCTATGCTACTGAAAACGTTTATTATTTATTTATAATGCGCCTTTACCGGTTTTACCGTGATTTTTCTGTATTTCCGCGGGGTGCTGGCAGAATAATGTTGCTGCTCCCCTCCTGCTCAGTATGCAATAAAAAAAAGAATGCGTTTCCCGTACGGCGCTCGCCAACCCGCCCGCCAAGCTGGTATAGCAGGCCCTTCACGATCAGTACTTCAAGGAGGCCTATGCCTCCCTCATGGACATAGCTGGCCATAGGTCCAGCAGTTGACTTCCTACGTCTGAGATGATTGACGAGCTCTGTGGCGCAGCGGGTGAAGGTCCGCCTGCGACGCAAGGGGTTGCGGGTTCGATTTCTGCCTCGGGACAAATGTCTGTACGATCTGCAGATATTTGTTCAGGGTATTCTGGATGTTTTTCATTATATATATATATATATATATATATATATTATATATTAAATATTTTATTTTATATATATTTTATATTTCTTTGTCGCTTTGGTGCTGCACTGTTATGGCAATGTAAATATGTAACTAATATGAATAAATAAATATGTATAATAAAATATGTATCCATGTAGTAAAATTTATTAAGTATATCAGTCATCTTGTACCCATAACACAAGCTCTGCTTAGCTTGGGGCTAGATGATTCTGTGTGAATTGTCCAGCATTATTTATTTATATTTAGTGGAAGTTTACCTAAATGTAACCTTATCAGCTCTCCACTCTTTACTATCGTGTGTGTTATGGAAATGAGGAAATAGCCTGCTCTTTCTGAGTATATGAATACCATTAATCCTAGAAAAATATATTTATTAGCAGCAATATTGTTCATTGAAAATACCAGTAAAGTTTAAAAAATGTTTTCCTATAGGAGTCGTGATCCTCTAGGGATTGTTGTGAGTTTTTCGGTCCATTATAATTCCTCAAGGGTATTTTGAAGCATTGGGAGGAATCGTACTAATGCTTAGAAATGTTATTTATTTACGCCTTTAAATGTTATTTATTCGAATTTAAAAAAGAGGAGGTTCTTAAGTTGTTTGTATTTAAATAATTTATTTGAACATTTTTGTTACCTCAGAACTCCGCGTTTACGTGTATGAACGGATTGGGAAAATTATTTTTGAGTTCAAAACACACTCGCATATTATATATACACACACACACACACACACACACACACACACACACTAACGCACAAACACACACAAAAATCACAGTTATTTATCTAGAGGTAATAATAATAAATGCCGTGGGGTGCCGGCAGTAGAATGTTACCCCTCCTCTCTTACCCGTGGATGCAGTAAGAGCCTGCTAAGGGACACCTCTGGAAGATGGGCAGCAGAGTCTTTCCGTATATCAACATCCCGTACTGCGCTCACCAACCCGCCTGCCAAGCGTGGTGAGTATGGCAACTACCCCTTATGGAGATCGACGAGGGAGGCCTGTGCTCAGTAGTGGACGTTTTACGCCTGAAATGATGATGATGAAAGAAAATGGCATTTAGAAAACGTTCGGTAGCATAATACTTTAATTTCAACCCAGAACATTGAAGATTTTCGATGCGCATCGGTGGTCTTATTCATGAGTTTCAGATCATCAATACCTACTTACTGAATGCTTGATTTGTTGCAGAAAATACCAATAACGCTATTGAAAACCTGTAATATCCGAGAGGTTCCCTCGATCAGAAATGAGTTTAAAAAAATAGGACTAATCTGGAATTGTAGTAAAATCCAAGAGCCGTGAGAAGGCATGAAAATAGAAGGCCGCGGGGTGCCGGTAGTAGAATGGAGCCCCTCCTCTCATGTCCGTGGATGCAGTAAGAGCCGCCGGTTCCGCTACCAGACAAGTGGAAGTCTGCTTCTAGCGCTAGCGCTGTCAATGTTCTTCAATAAATATAAATTGCCTTTAACACAAATTATATTGTATGATTGCAGTAAGAGCCTGCTAAGGGATACCTCCGGAAGATGGACCGCAGCATCTTTCCGTGTATCAACATCCCGTACTGTGCTCGTCAACCCGCCTGCCAAGCGTGGTGAGTATGGCAACTACCCCTCATAGAGATCCATGAGGGAGGCCTGTGCCGAATAGTGGACGTTAACGGCTGAAATGATAACGATGATGAAATTCCAAGAAATGTTTTCCTAATTAATAAACGACTGAGCACTGAGGTAACAAAAATACACAGACGACTTGAGAACCTCCTACATTTTGAAATCAGTTATGAACTACTTAAATAAAGACCTTAAGGACTAATCATCATCATCATTTTAGCCATAAAACGTCCACTGATGAACACAGGCCTCCCTCATGGATCTCCATGAGGGGTAGTTGTCATACTCACCACGCTTGGCAGGCGGGTTAGTGAGCGCAGTATGGGATGTTGATACACGGAAAGACGCTGCTGTCCATCTTCCTGAGGTATCCCTTCGCAGGCTCTTACTGCATCCATGAGCATGAGAGGAGGGGTATCGTTCTACCGCCGGCACCCCACGGCGGACTAATAACTAGACGTAATTAATACTTTATCATCTCAAAGCCTCTGTGTAAAATAGGTCGTCAAACGAAATACCGAATTACAAATTACAGGCTACTTTGTTTGTTAAATAATTTTTAAGCCTTTAATTTATTGGAGACACCATCAATAGGTACATTAGCAAGCTGTCTACTGTTTAATGAGAAAGCTCAGTAATGACTTGCTCGAATGACATCGTTGGCATTAATTGCAAAGATTTGAATCGTTAGATACGCCCTCACCGTATTATTTCCACACAATATGAGTGAGCTCACTCATTTGGAATCAGTGTGCTTCTAAACACAGTGTTAGCCGGACGTGGCGCGTGTTGTTTTTTTCACGAAAGTTCGTGCATCATGATTGCAATATAAATGGTAACAATACCAGTTTGGTTTATCGGCAAAAAAAAAGTAAGGCCTATGCATCTATTATAGACGATTTATACAGCGTCAGCAACTGGTAATCATGCTGTACGGGACGCTGCAGTGCCTGGGACATTGTTAGATGGATTAGGCTTGCCCAGTACCTATAGGTACCATCCTCTCAGCTTAGTGGGCTTTTATTAAGAGGAAAGAACAGGTCAATACGTCTGAAGCTAACTAAGCCGCGGGTTTCCTCACGATGTTTCCTTCACCGTTAAAGCTCGTGTTTATTATTGGAAAAACAGCTGGCGATTTAAATCTTTGTAATATTGATATTTTGAGCGTTGATTCGATGAAATTAAATATGAGTTGAATTAAAATTCAAAAGTGTGTCTTGGTAGGCGGGTTGGTGAGCGCAGCAAGGCAATGACGCTGCAGGCCATCTTTTCATGGCAGATTTTTATTGCTAGAGTGGACGGGAATTTTATTTTAAATTTTTTCTTTCATTCTACTGGGGCACCCCAAAACCCATCATAGACGTTTTTTTATAGACCTAATAGAACCTATTTCTATTTCTTCCTTCAAAAAATCATGAGTCCCGCTGAAATTGCAAGCGTAGAAAGACTTCATCATGTTGATATGATGCCATTTTTCATCCTATAGGGACGTATGGGGAATTGCTTTATAGACTGTTTCTCGCGTAATGTGACAAGCACTTTTATTTTATTTAGCAAAGTCAGACATCTCGAACACGAACTTCATGAAAGTACAAAATCGAGACAATTTTTAAATCTAAACGCAATTATGTTATTTTATCAAGAGGTGCACATAACTTAATGAATATTATAAAAAAAACATCATCAATACATAGTATAAAACAAAGTCGCTTCCCGCTGTCTGTCTGTCCCTATGTTTGCTTAGATCTTTAAAACTACGCAACGGATTTTGATGCGTTTTAATAAATAGTAAGGTAGGGTAATATATTAAGGTTAATAGATAGAGTGATTCAAGAGAAAGGTTTCTATCTATAAAACATGCATAGTGTAGGAGAGAAACACTGATAATTTTAGAAGTTTCTAATGTGAGGTCGTAAATTAATACATTTCTTTGCGCTTACATTGCAAACGCTGGCTGAACCTTACGAGATAGATCAAAATAATGTACTACAGTATTCTACAGTACTGTACACCTTAAAAAGGTCTGCTAAATAGTCCGCGATCGTATATTCTGTAGTATATATAGTATCGCAATGCTGATGTTGAACCCGTGCGAATCCGGGGCAGGTCGCTAGTTATATAATATCAAGATGGCGATTAGAGGCAAGAACTCAACGATTGCTGAGAGATTACTGCATCCACGGGCAAGAAAGGAGAGGTAATATTCAATCCCACGGATTGTGATTCTCTCTCAGCTGTGGGACTGCTGTTCACGTCCAGAACTGAACATAATTGACTATTCTATCTATGTAGCTTTTGATATATTGAATAAAGACTTTGACTTTGTAGGATGTCCGCTGCTGGATCCACTCATGGCACTTGGATGTTGATACACGGAAGGACGCTGCTGCAGATCTGTCGAAGGTATCCCTTGCCAGATTTTTACTGCATCCACGGGTAAGAAAGCGAATTTTCTACTGCCGGCACCCACGCATTGTGACTATGAACTCTCTTTTTTTATTTAACCTGTAATATCTCACTGCTGGGCAAAGGTCACCCCCAAAACTTCCACCTGACCCGGAATTAACTATGACGATATCCCGTGAGGTCTGTAATTTTTTCCTGTTTTGTTTAAATAGTACTGTATAAATAAATAAACACAACACAATTACCTTCCTTTTGTAAATACAGTTACTCGTATATTCTGTATACTCGCGATTGAATTGTCATCCTTTGTTGTTAGAACACACGTACTTTTACAGAATTACTTTGAGAATATTCTTAAGAAAATATACAATTTAATTTCACCGTTCTCATTCTGTATAAAACCAGCCAAGAGCGAGTCGGACTCGCGCTCCGAGGGTTGCGTGCCATCATACAACATAGCTTGTGTTATAGGCGGTTTCTATTTGTTGGAGAAACTTGACAGCGCCATCTCTTGTCTGATAGCTAAACTTACGCAGATTGGTTTAAACTGTCGATGATTTCTCAAAAACTATGCTTATAAGAGAGTTCGTTTTAATTTTTATGTTATCTTCACATACATTTCTATTAGCTTAAAAACACAAACTTGGGAAGGGGCGGTCTTTTTTTCAACATTTTTATGTCAAGTCAAAAACTATACGGCTTAACGGAAAATATAAAAATCTGTTTATTAATGTGCAAATTAATCCCTTAACTCACATGATCTAGCAACTCAACTTAAATTTTGAGATCCCCTTTCTGCCACCTTTGCGATCATTATAAGAATGTTTTTCAACATATTTATATGTGCAATATTGGTGAATAAGATATCTAAAAAGATATCTAAAATAATTTAAAATTTTAAGTCTATCAGCATTAGTAGTTCACAAGTTATCCATCTATGACTTACAGCTAGACAGACAGACAACGTCACTATAAAAGGGTTCCTGTTTACGGTCCGGAACCCTATAAACGAAACAGGGGAGCTCACGTTTGCGATCTGCCGAATCGTCTGAGCTCACCTTACGTGGTAATGAGTTTATTTACCGAAGACAATATATATTTTTGCATGAAATTGCATGAGCATTTCTGACGAGAATCCGTCAGAATTTTAATCAACGGATCAGTTGAATAGCTTTCCACTTATTTCGTGTGTAAATGGAATATGAATGGCTGCTCCTGTTTGAAATGATGAAGGAATTACAGCTTTGGTTAAAGAGTGGACGCATTTTGAGAAATTCAAAGTGCGGTTTCGTTACGTTTTGTAAAATTTTCCGTGTTGTACCCGGATAATAAGAAGCATATGTGTTAATCCTGGTAAACATCTATGCGTGTGCAAAATTTCAGCCCAATCGTAGTTTTTGCGTGAAGACACACAAGATCACATCTATACAAACAAACTTTCGGCTTTATTATAATTATTAAATTACTAGCTTTTACCAACTGCTATGCATGCGTTGTACCCAGATAAAAAGTATACATCTATACAAACAAACTTTCGGCTTTATAATATTAGTGGAATATTATAATAGTGAGATCATTTATTAAAAATATTAATTGTACAAAAATTAAATTTATCAACATTACAGTTAATAAATTTTTTTGAGATCACAAGTAAATTAAATAAATAACTATTTAAGATATTTTAAGAACTGTTAATTAAGTGCTTTTTCAATTTAATCTACGCTTATAAGAAAGGCAGTAATGTAAATACGACTCTCAACTAGCTTTTTGGATCCCACTGCCGGGCTTAGGCGTTCTTTTTGCTCAAAAATACAAAAAATATATTATAAATTTGGCATCGCCGTGTTAAAAAAAATCTATAAATTCACAAGTTTATAGGAGTTATTATCTCATCATCTCAGCTATAGGACTGCTTTAGGCCTCCCTCATAGATCTCTTAAATAATGAAGGGGTTCTTGCCATACTCGCCTCACTTAGCAGGGTTAGCGAGCTCAGCACGGGATGTTGATACACGGAAAAACGCTGCTGCCCATCTCCCTGAGGTATCTCTTGGCAGATTTATACTGCATCTACGTGTAGGAGAGGACAGGCAACACTACTGCCAGCACCCCACCATATAAGTAAGTAAGAACACATCATTGGCACACATAACACACAACTAAACACGAACAACAAAATCAAAATGAACAGGAAAATGAAACGGCAAGAAAACGCAAACAAATAATAAAAATAGTGGGTAAGGTCCCATGTGACGAGTGTTTATATAGGAGTAATCTAAAGAAATGCTATGCTTGCCGTGGAGTGCCAGCAGTAGAATGCTACCCCTCCTCTCATGCGCATACATAGATGCAGTAAGAGCCTGCGAAGGGATACCTCCGAAAGATGGGCAGGAGCATCTTTCCGTGTATCAACATCATGTATTGCGTTAGCCAACCCACTTACCAAGCGTAATGATTATGGCAACTTCCCTCATGGAATTCCATGAGGTAGGCATGTGTTCAGTAGTGAACGTCTTACGGCTGAAATTATGATAAAGATATGCTAACAAAAAAATATCAAAGCTTATGGAATTAGAGGGAATGTCCTAAACCTAATTCAGTCATATTTATCGAATATGATCTTATACATAACCAGATAAACTTAAAAAAAAAACGATCTGAAATAAAATATAAATCTTAGGAACGTAACGTGCGCCATTATTGTTTTTGTGCTAAGCTAATGATTTGCCCAAGCATGTGAGACACCCCATGGAAGTGAAAAAGTTCGCCGATGACAGCACCGTAATAATAAAGATAACACAAAATATTGAATACGAAAACGATGTGAAAACCTCACTTAAAGAAATTGTTGACTGACTGAATGCCAATAATCTTCGCGTAAATTTAAGTAAAACTTTCTTTAACCCTCTACCACCTACCACCTAATCTTGTCACACAACCACCTACCATACGTCTCACAGACGGACGAATGAAAAGACTTTCGTATGTAAAATCTAAGTGTGAAAGGTTTGTTTTTGAAGTAAAATCAATTAAAATACATATCAGAGTATTTATTAGAGCAAACAAGGCACATAAAAATCAACAAGATTTCTTAAAATCTTAATTTGATTGAAACAACTTTTAATTCTAGCATAAAAATTTTCTTAATCAAAAAACGAGACATATAAAAATAATCACATGACTTAGGAACTTCATTGTTTCGGTTTATCAAAATATAGTAATCAACAAGTAATATTAAATCAAAACTTTCTCATTATAATCATATCTTCGACAAAATTGCAGGGCATCGATCTTACAGATTTTCGCGACAGTGAATGCACATTTTGTGGGAGCATTCAATACAAATCGGATTTTTACACTCAAAACACACGTATTGTTTCTTTTCTTTGCTCTGCAGGTAAAACTGGAGGTTGAGATACAATAATGTCATGATTCATGATTCTCCTCAGTATTTGATCCTTCGCCTTCAGGATTCGATTCGCAGCTATCCTCCAATGCGTACTGTACGCCAATATCCAAATCGACATCGCTGCCTTCATCATTTGGTAGGTTTTCGTCGTCAGATGGATCTTGTTCGAACCAACGCTCAATAACACCATCATTAGAAGCCATTTTAAACTTAAACACAAAAAAAACACGATTTCAAAAAAGTCACGCAACCACCTACCATACGTCTTCCAGACGGACAACGACGGTTTTTTACTTACCAGTGACAAACGCGTGCCCCTCCGACCACGACCAGCGCTTGCGCGGCACTGAGGGACGCGGCGGGAAGGTACAGGGACGTACAAGTGGATACGTATTTTGCGCGCCAAAATATTAACGTTTTTAATTTCCTTGCGTCTGTGAGACGTATGTCAGGTGGTTAAGGGTTAACTTGGACTTCATAAAGACGAAGGCTTAAACTGGAAAACCAACACCGACATTTTAATTAACCGAGTAAATAGTTTTTCTTATGCATTGCGTTATCTATCTAGAGTAGTCAGTAACAAAACGGCAATAATTGCGTATCATGGCATGGTAGGCTCTATACTCCAATACGGTGTGATGTTTTGGGGGAACAACACTAACAAACAAAACGTCTTTGTAGCCCAGAGAAGGTGTATCCGAACTATATTTAATATGAAGAGCACAGATAGTTGTTTTTCCTATTTCAAATCTACAAGGATATTGATATCAACAAGTACATATATTTTTGAAATTGCCGTTTTTGTAAAACGTAATAATACAAAAGTTCTCTGACCTTACAAAAGTACACACACGCAGCAAAGACAATTTTTTTCCAAATAAGCACAACACGGCTCTTATGCACAAAAGTATGTTTGGCATGGCTTCAGAAGTCTACAACAAGGTACCAGAGAGCATAAAAGTGTGTGAGCTAGTATTATTTAAGAGAAAACTTAAGGAATTTCTCCAAAACAAATGCTATTACGGTCTCACAGAGTTCTTGAATGATAATCTACAAAATGTGAAGGAACTAGTATCGACATAATATGCATGTGTATTGTTATGGATGTAAAAAGTAAATTTTTATGTGTGTATTATAATTTTTTTTGACATTAATGCCTACATATATTTTTTTAATATTTTTTTGTAATTTAATTATAGTAATTAATCAAGTTTAATTTTTAATCTATAACTTTGACAGTATACAGTACACAGTGACAGTGTACAGGGACTCTATTGTTTATAAATTTTCACCATTGTATCACCTACATTCTAACAAATAAATGCTTTGAATTTGCAATTCCATTGAACTCTTCCAAAACCAACAGTGTCCAAATAAAAATCACTGAATCCGCGCAAAAAAGGCGTGCTACCATGAAATTAATAAATCCATTACACACCGGTCGTTTTTCTGCCGCGGACGTCCCTGAATTATTGCTATAGGCGTGACCGCCGACGTAACGCTCTGCCAGACAATGCCTCCTCTGATTTGATTAAATTCTTGCACGATAATTTGAACTTAGGATCTGTGGGTACCATTTTGCAATAAAAGTTTCGAGTGACGTACGACTTATTTTTCATTTCGAACCAACCGTAAAACCATAAACGCCGTATCGCCGTGGGGTGCCGGCAGTAGAATGTTACCCCTCTCATACCTTTGGATTCAGTAACAGCCTGCTAAGGGATACCTCCGGAAGATGGGCAGCAGCGTCTTTCTGCGTACCCAACATTCCTAACTGCGCTCGCCAACACGCCTGCCAAGCGTAGCGAGTATGGCAACAACCACTCATGGAGATCAGTAGTGGAAGTTTTACGGCTGAAATGATGAATAACGATAAATGACCTATGAATGTTGCCACTCCTCTCTTTCCCTGAATGAACAGATATAGTCTGCAATATATTATAGTGGTTGAAAGTGGGCACAAATTATCGAATGTTTCCGAATATACCCAAGCCACAGACTAGGTAAAGTTCTACGTATGTATGCTAAGTAAAATTTTTCTTTAAATATACAAGCTCTGCTTAGTTTGGTTGATGGATACATTTGGATACGTGGTGCAGTGTAAAATGTCCTGCATTTGTTTTTTTCAATAATTTTTATAGATATCGTTTTTCATAACCCAATCTGTACCGACGTAGAAATCCCTTGCGTCTAAATCTCAAGTCGAGAACTTAGTCAAAGCAAGGAGTCAAAACTAAGCAATGGTGAACTAAGTCTTTCATTCCACGTACGACCTTATTTTGGAAATAAACGTTGTTTTGATTATTTATGTACTACCCCTCATGGAGATACATGAGGAAGGCCTGTGTTCAGTACTGGACGTTTCCGGCTGAAATTAGTGAATAAATTGTTTATTTTATTATATAAATTTTATTATAAAATATGTATTACATTCAAGGAATAACGTCCAAAGAAATCGATGAAGCCAGAATCAAAACTTCAATTCCCTTATAATACTACCTGCAGATATAACAGCTACGCCAAGGGAAATCCAATTTGCCCTCATCCGGCAGAATGCAAGAACAGATTGAAAATTTAATCGAATGCCAATTATGAAGTGTCTTGCGAGCTGTGACCTTATCAGGTTACTGAATGGTACGAGAAATTCTGCATAGCAAACAAGATCTTAAGATATAGTCTTTCCGTGTATCAACAACCCGTACTGCGCTCGCCAACCCGCCTGCCAAGCGTGGTGAGTATGGCAACTACCCCTCATGGAGACCCATGAGGGAGGCCTGTTCAGTAGTGTACTTTTTACGGCTGGAATGATGAGGGGGTAATCTCTGGATCTACAGAACTGATTTTCAAAATTCTTTTACTAATAGAAAGCCACAGTATTTGTGAGTGTCATAGGCTATAAATTACCGCCCAACAAAGTGGTACCAGGTCAGCTAGTTCGCGTTATAAAAATATATAGGTAAATACAAATCTTTCCTCTTTATAATAAAAGTAAAGATATAATAAGTAAAATATTCTTTGTCTTTCTAATACTTAAAACGTTACACAAGTTTAAAATAACAAAAGTATAAGAACCACGGACCAAACAAAAATAATTAGATTAATAAATTAAAATTAACAAAGATTCCAAGAAGAATGACGAGCTCTGTGGCGCAGCGGGCGAAGGTCCGCCTGCGACGCAAGGGGTTGCGGGTTCGATTCCCGCCTCGGGACAAATGTCTGGACGATCTGCAGATATTTGTTCAGGGTGTTCTGGGTGGTTTTCTATATATAATAAAAATATATATCTATGTAGTATAATGTATTAAGTATATCAGTCATCTAGTACCCATAACACAAGCTCTGCTTAGCTTGGGGCTAGATGATGCTGTGTGATTTGTCCAGCATTATTTATTTATTTATTATTCGACCCCCGTTCGTCATGGAATACACAACAACGAAGACGCAGAGGTAGTTGCCTATTAACGAACACTTTCTGTTCAGCGGTCGAAAAGGTTACACGTTCAGGGAGCGGTGTTGTTCATTTAGATATGGGTTAGCGGATTTTGTAACTAAATGTTTGTTGTTCTTTTAGACATTTTAATGGATTTCCGCAAAGTCACGCCTGAATCAATAAAAATACGTTCTTATTACTTCATCATTTCAGCTGTAAAACGTCCACTACTGAACACAAGCCTCCTTCATGGATCTCCATGAGGGGTAGTTGCCATACTTGGCTACACGCTTGGCAGGCGGATTGGCGAGCGCAGAACGGGATGTTGATACACGGAAAGACGCTGCTGCCCATCTTCCAGAGGTATCCCTTAGCAAGCTTTTACTACATCCACGGGCATGAGAGGAGGGGTAACATTCTACTGCCGGCACCCCACGGCATGCTGCCGGCACCCCACGGCATCTTGATCTACATATCTTCTCATCTTGTTACTTATTTCATAGAAACCATAACGCTTCATAATGGTGCAAAAATCAACACTTTTTCTCTCCCCTTGTTCCGTGTTCCAGTATTTTAATATTCAAAACATTTCGTGAACCTGTTGCAGAATAATCCCGAAAAAACGTCTAAGCATTTATTTAAACCAATTTACCCCACAATTTGGCTAAATCGCCTATTTTTGCCGTAATCGGCTATAATACCTGTTGATAAGCAAAAATTTGGCGAGCATATAAGGTTTTTAAATATTTTTTTTGCAAGGTTTAATGATCGTCATAAAAAAACGATTTAGTGCTGCTTGCGTGGCTAAACGCTGTTATAATGGAACATGAGCGTTTCGCTTTAATCATAACGTGCTTTTAAATAGTCGAAGGACGTATTTAAATGGTGATTAGTTGTAAACCTGAGCTTATAAGTATTTTTTGCTAAGCAAACTTTAAACATCTAAATGACAATACAATACATGAATGTATGAAAGACAAATGTTTCTATACAGGTTTTGTATGTGTTCTATTCAGGTTGTTATATAGTGTTTTATAGTGTATTAAGCCGAAAAGGGGTAATTCTAACCACCTCAAGGAGCTACTTTAAATCCACGACTTTTCAAGTATCGTTGATTTTCATTTAAGAAAAAATTACAAAAGTTAGAAAAGCTGCTTATACGATACTGGCAACCTCAATGCTAACTGACTCTTGACAAGATCGTTGACATTTGCAAAAGTTGCCATACCTATAATCAATATAAAATACCTATACCTACACACAGTTTTTATTTTATTAATATGTAAAAAATAATTTAAAAATCCGATTAAGACATGAGGATCATCTTCACATCAAACCACGTACTAAAATTGTAAATAAAAATATAATAAAATGAAACATAAAAATATATACGAATTTTTGATTTTTTACCTTTAAAAACTACTTGTTTTCGTTGGCTAAAACCCCCATCCTGTCCCAAAATAAGCGCGGCTCGATGCAAATTGACAAAAATGGAAGTTCACAAAACAAAGAGGTTTTGTTAATTTCCATTTTTGACAATTTGGATCGAGCCCCAAGCAAAGTTATCGGAAGAAACTAGGACGCAGAAAACTTGGTATTCGCACATTTACAAGGTTAATAATATAGCAAGAAGGGTTAACTGCCTAGGGATTGGAGATAATTTTATTGAGAAAAATTCAATAAAAATCTTGCTTTACGTCTAGGGAACCAGTGGACCCGAAAGTTGTGTGTGGGTAGGAAACACTATATTATTTATATAAAAATAAATAACACAGTGAGTAGAAATATGTGTACCAAGTGATATTTATTAGGGTCATATTACATACGTACCACGTGTCTCGGGCAGAGAGGAATTAAGGGGCCTAATAAAAATTATTTGTACCATTATAAGTAGGACTCCTATTGTGTACAATTAAATAAACGTTTCCTTATTATGAAAAACCGTTTCACGGAGATCTGCTGGACTGTCCAGCTTGTCTGAGGAAGGCCTATGTCCAGCCTGGACATAGGCCTTCCTCATTAAGCTCCAAGGACATGAGGGGTTGTTGCCGTACTTGCCACGCTTGGTAAACGGGTTGGCGAGTGCAGCACGGGATGTCGATAGACGGAAACACGCTGCTGCCCATCTTTCGGAATTCCTTGGAAAAATCTTACTACAGCCACGGGCAAGAGAGGAGAGGCAACATTTAACTGCGTATACTTCATGGCGTGAAGGTATTTGTTCTTTATGAAGATATTTGTACAAGAACCGAATAAGGAATTTTGCTTTTTATTTGAAAACTGCTGAAATAATCTTCTAGAATTTTAGTTCTTATTTTTATGCAGGGAATCCAGCAGATAGGTCACCCGATGAGCAGTGGTCACCGTCGCCCTATGGACATCCACAACAGCAGAAGCAAAGCTTATTCACTGTTGGCTTTATGCCATCATCAACATCTCAGCGTAGGACCACTGCTAGACATAGGTCTTTCTCACACAAGATTTAATTGTCGTCACCATAAAATAAAAAGCTTATTCCAAAAATCCCCTGCGACGATCCCGAAGGGGATTATTAATTAGAATTTTGTCCAGAAGGCCTCCTTGCCTGCTTTTCGAGACCGGAAGGGGATTTCTGGACAAAAGTTCCACAAATCCCCTTTACCATTATATTAACATATTCCTTGAATATCAAAAGAATCTTCGGCCGTTTTTTGCAAATATGTTTCTAACATGATATTTTTTTTGCTTATTATACGCGAGTAATCCCTCTACCGGCCCTATTAGTGAGAGACGAAACTTTGTAATAACGAAGAAAAAAGAGAAATACATACATATACGTTAGCAAGGTCATCGGTATACATATACCCAGCTCTTAAATAACAACAAAGAATTTTACACTTGAACCCAGAGCCCAGATATTCTAGCTATAAAAGCCCAAGTTACTCCCAAGGCTTATCCATTTATATGAACCCTAACTCCGACCCCTGTTAACTCCCATTTGTATTCTCCATACGTGACTCGCAGGGCCGCCGGAATAAGCGGGACGTTTATACCCTTACCTTAACATGTGACCCCTATCTCAATAATGCTCACTCAAAATATTAGGACAACCGTACTGTAGGATTAGAATGAATGATAGTGAACTACGAAAGGGTTTATTTGTTGGTTGACACCTAGTTTCCATTTTGCAGGTTTTGACCCTCCTTTCTTGGACGTGGATGCAGTATGAATCTGCCAAAGGATACCTATGGAAGATGGCAGCGTCTTCCCGTTTATCAACATCGTGTACTGCGCTCGTCAACCCGTTAAGCGTGGTGAGTATGGCAACAACCCCTTATAATCAAAGAGACTCATGAAGGAGGCCTATGTCCAGCAGTGGACGTCCTACGGCTGAGATTATGAAGAGGTTTTGTTTGTACACTTTGTTGGTTGAGTGGTATGTTCCTTCCGACTTTTAATCAAATGGTCATCATCATCATATCAGCCGTAGGACGTGCACTGCTGGACAAAGGCCTCCCTCATTGATCTCCAAGTACTGCGGTTGGAAGCCGTCTGCATCCATCACCGACCAGCAGTTCTCACCAAGTCGTCTGCCCATCTTGTAGGTGGACGTCCTACGCTGCGCTTGCCGGTCCGTGGCCTCCATTCGAGAACTTTGCGGCCCTATCGGCCATCTGTTCTGCGCGCTATATGGCCTGCCCATTGCCACTTCAACGTGCTAATCCGTTTGGCTATGTCGGTGACCCGAGTTCTTGTACGTATCTCCTCATTTCTGATTCGATCCCGTAGAGAAACCCCGAGCATAGCCCTCTCCATAGCTCGTTAAGCGACTCTGAGCTTATTCATAAGGCCAATAGTGAAGGACAAATCGTCGTGGATTCGATATCTTGAAAAATTTATGCTCATATTTTACACGTGCGATGAAGGAAAACATCTTAAGAAAACCTGCGGCTTAGTCAGCTTCAGACGTATTGACATCTGTCTGATGCTGTGGAAATTGTCTAGCATTATTTATTTTTAGTTTTTCACACAAATACCCGGTAGGTAACCGGCAGGCTGATTAGCAACTTAGTATCTCGTAACAGGTTTGCAACAGGCGTATATCTCGCGATCATCGCTGTACTTTTTTGCTTTTATATGCTACAAAATTGACCATTGACTGCGGTGATCACGAGATTTAGGCCTGTTGCAGCGTTGATCGCGAGATATACGCCTCTTGCAAACTTGTCACGAGATACGTAATCAGTCTGCCGGTATTTTTTATTATTATTATTATTTTATATATATTACGGTATTAACCGCTAAATTGGTTTCGCGAAAATAATTTTTCGACCCTCATACATAGTATGTGGTATAACCTCACTATATATAACATAACATTTAGGTGTCTTAGAACAAAATATTTTTTGATCGTAATTATAAAGTGCATTTTTTATGCATTTTTTTTGCGTAATCTTTTTTTTAATTTTAATTTAATCGAATAAAATTATTTTTTCTTGGGCTACGTAAATTTTATTTGTTATTGTCATTGTCAACTTCATTGAGAAGGCTACAAAACAAAGAAGAAGTTGATAAACACCATAGTTTAAAAATGACAATTGTTTTCGTGGAACGATGACTCACCGATGACTCACTGGTCAGTTTACTTACCAAAACCAAACGACGGCTAAAAAATCTTGGTAAGTAAACTGACCAAAACCAAACGAGCGGTTAATACGCCAATATTTTTTTATTATTAACTTTTTTGGATGACTGTTAGAAAATGCTTACTGCATTAAGTCCTCCATTTGTGCAATCAATTGTATTTTTTTTTTGTGCAATAAAGAATTAAATATTTGTTTGAACAAATGTGTATATATAAAACTTATCGTAAGTTACCTATACGACTTGCTAGTCTAGCATTACTATTGATCGTAACCAGCCGTCAATTCGTCGGTTAACGACCCGCCAGGCCCGTTAAAGATAGATAACTCATCGTAGGGGTGTTGTACCTGTTCTATTATTTTGAAGTTACCTCCCTAGTAATTTGTGATCGGGCAAATTACGTATGATTGCCGTGGAGTGCCGCCAGTAAAATTTTGACTCACCTCTCTTCGCTCAAGGCCAAAGCATCCGGAGCTTTGGATGGCGTCCTGGATCTTGCAGAGCTTCTGCTCTGCAAGATCCAGGACGTCCACTACTAGGCATAGGGTGGATCTCCAATTACTCATCATAGGGAGTTGTTGCCATACTCACCACTCTCGGCAGGCGGGTTGCCGAGCGCAATACGGGATGTTGATGCTCGTAAAGAAACTGCTGCCCATCTGCCGAAGGTGTCCTTGGCAGATTCTCACTGCATCCATGGCCAAGAGAGGAGAGGCAACATTCTACTGCCACTAATCCACTCAAATACTACTCTACTCCAAAATCCACGGCATAAAATGGATATTCGCCTTAATTAATAACATCAGCCATTAAAATATATCAAAAACCACAATCCTTTGATTTATCATGGAGCTATTTTAGGCCGATTCGTTTCAATAACCATTAACCAGACCAAAATTGGTTTCTCACAATATTATAACTGAAATAGCGTTGAAAACCGAAACTTTTAGCTTTTCATTCGTTCGCTTAGGGAATTGAACGCAACTCGCGTAATACCTTGATTAATACGATGTTATTTATCATTAGTGATTTGTGTCTGTGGAACTGGACTATTCAAGCCGTCGGGAATTGCCTTCCATATTCGAAATTTGAAATTATAACGATAAAATCACGGAGGGTTGGCTGTTGGTTGTGTTTTGCATACTCTAAATTCAAATCTTTGAAGTTTGGCCATGGCAGTTTCGAGAAATGTCTTTGAAGAGTTAGTTTTAAGTATGATTTTAGCTTATCTTTACATCTATATCTATATAAATAAAAATGAATCGCCGAAATTTACGTGCATAACTTCCAAATAACTGTACCAAATTGGATGATTCTTTCTTTTTTGTGTTTGTTATTTATGTGACAAGGTTTATATGAAATAAAATAAAATAGTATATATTTTTTTACTAAAATCAGATTTAATACAACCTCTTATTAAAGAAAAGTGAGTGAATGAGACAGAATGACGTTCAGTTGTTCAGCCAACGAATGACAACTTCAAACAGATCATACGTCATATCGTAATGTCAATCACAATTACTGCTTCTTTAACAACATAAAAACGGTTTTTCAAATGGTGTTTGCGTTGAGAGGTTTATCGTCGTGTTATTTATTGTTGTTATTGATAAGAAAATGCGGCGTCAAAATGTTGGTCGATGTCCGCGTAATGCAAGTCGATGCACAATCTTTGAGATAAAGAGACTGATTCTTCAGCGTAGGCAGCGTTTGGAAGTAAATAGAATGAGAAATTCTCAAGTGAGATCTACCACGACTCCGGATGAATCCATAGTATCGACTTCAAGCGAGAGGCAACAAAACAGACGATCAAACGTAACAATTAGCTATGAACGTTTAGCGTTTGGCTATGATACAACAATTGATTACGGCTGCGATAAATCGGTTGATTTTGCAACAATGAGTACTATTTGTCAAAGCATTGCATGCTTTGAGGTTTCGAATTGAACCGACAAGATTAGTTTCCGCGAATGGAAAAGTCAAATAACCACAACTGACGACGCCATTAACCACTGAATTCATTACTTTCAGGGCAAGAACCTCTATCAAAGCATTTCTTACAGAATATTCAAAAATACATCAGTGTGTTCCAAATAACATCATTTGGTGCAAACATAATTGAAGAACGTGGTTTCAATCCAACTTTTAAGGTATTTTTTTACTCTGTGACACACTTTATCCATTTCATGAATAAGGATTTTTCTAAAACTTATTTTATTAAATTCAATATTACAGATTCAGGACAAATTCACCACCGTACAGGAGCATTGTTGCCATCAGTGATAGTGAATAAAAATTTTTTTAATTTATTTCTTGGGAAATTCGGAACCTAAATCAACGCTGTGCTATCAATCGTTCGGCTAGGAGAGAGATCATCATGCAACTTCAACAACTCTTACATGAACATAATCAGTTGATCCAATTGTTCAAAACAGCCTTAGAAATGATGCCATCAGACGATCATAAAATAGTGATCAGAGCAGACAGAAGACCTCCAGGAGAACATGAGAGACGCTTCAACGCACCAATGATAAATGAAGTTGGTTGCCATTGTGGAGAGAATATGGAGTTTCGCTACATAGTAATTCAACGATGTCAACGATGATGGTGGCAACCTTCAGCGTATTAGCGAAACACATCGTTTGTATGATGCATTACAATACTCCTAAATATTTTTCCGAGGAGAGGATGAATATAATTTTTTGATCAAGTTGATTAATCCAGCGACTGGTACGTTTATTCACAATGTTGAATGTCTAAATTGATATGCAAGTTTACTCACAAGGTTTTACCTCGCATTTTATTTTATTTTATTTTATTTGTTTGACAAAATCCAACAGCCTTTAGTAACAATCTAACAGCCTTTAGTAACTGAATTACTGAATGAATGTATGTATGTATGTACACAAATGTATCGATGCAAGCATAAAACAAGTAATGACAGAAGTAACCCTCTACTGTAGTTATAAACTGTTTTTCATTTATATTCCTAAATAAAGAAAATTATTCTTCTACAGGTCAAGAAACAATCAAAAAGCTCAGCTCAATGAATTTTTATGCATACCGTTTCACGATTAGTCTAAAGGAGGATAATCACATTCTGAAATGGCACCGATTATTTCATCAGTTCGCCGTTGACATATAATGTCAAAATTAAAACGGAATAATAAGTTTTTTGAGTTTCACCAACACTAACCTGACGTTTAGTTATTTAAATTTTAAATGACACAAGTTTAACTCTCACGATTATAAAAACATTTTTATTTTGCTTGCTTTTAAGAATAAAATATAACCCTATTATCTAGTATGTACATTAACGATGACGTCTTCCTCTCTTCTATATTTATTGTTGTGCCCAACAGGGTCTATAATGCTACCTAACACCATTGTCAACACCATTGTACCTACATTATAGAACACAATAAAGTATTGAGTATTGGAACGTCTGACATACGAGTATTAACGGTTAAATCACGATTACGATTAAATCAGAAAAAAATACGCTCAGAATAATATATCATTTGGAAATGGAAATAATGTAGTAAATATGTAATGACTTACTATTTCAACAGCAACGTATGTGGGAAGCCCGAGACACATGCACGAATACGCGCAAGATGCCATGACCTACGTAACTACGTAAAGTGTAACATTTACGGTACTTTATTGTTCGACGGTAACACAACTAATATGAATTTATCGAAAATGTTACATTTCTTTATTCCACGACTGAACACCACCTGTGTGATGCCGAGGCGGGCATAAACAGTAGTCCTTAATTTTTTTTTAAATATTCATGGAAAAGAAAAAAAAAGGCGGTACGAAGTTTGCCGGGTCAGCTAGTAATAAAATAAGAAAAACAAAAGAATTTATCGCGTGAGAATTGATTTTATTTATTATTCCCGACGTTTCGACTGTGTTTCAATAAGAATAATTAAAATTAAAATAAGAGGTAAACATATTGTTAATTAGTAGGGAATGATACGTTGTGGTAATGATGAGAGAGAAAGAGAGAGAAATATGAGTAAGCAAGGTCATCGGCATATATCCAGCTCTTAAAATCAACGTCAAATGCTTAGACCAAAAAGCCAAACAAGCCGAATCCCGCTTCCATTTTCAAAAACCACAGAGGAATGAAGTTTATAACCGAATTGAAATTAGGAATAGGTAAAGCGGGTAGCAGTACCATGATTGCACAAGTTTTGCTTGGACAGCTTCGTGGTCAGTCCGTGAATGAGAAAAGTTCGACCTTGGTGGGATTACTTTAAATCCAGCCCTGCTACGTTTAAGCCGTTATTTAATTTTGAAATTATAAAGGATTCTGCATAATTTAATTAATTTAGTTACCTGACTGCGCAAAATGTTATTGTAGTGAATTTTTTTCATCGTTAGATGTTCCCTGAGATCAAAAACCTAAGCCTTGAGTCATTTTTTGTACTAACATATTATGGATCTGTGTTACCTGAAAATAAATGAATTATTATAATTTTATTATTAAAAATGTGGCAATATCTTTATATGTCTGGTTAGCAATAATGGCGACGAACGCAAACTGGTTTTGCTATTTAAGCAAACTGTTATTGTCAACATTTATTTTTTTATCATATTGCACAAACTTTCGTAGAAAACATTACGTCCGGCTAACACTGTGTGTACAGGTACAATGATCCCAAATAAACGAGATATCTCATTTTCTGTGGATATAAAACGGCGCGGTCTCATTACGGAAAGGGCGTATCTAACGATTCAAATATTTGATTGTAGTACTCATGTAATTCGTATATAGTATAATGGCTCGTTAGGTCACCAGTACACGTCCGCACCAGCCTGTGGCATTCACGTGACTGTCTACCCGCAAACCCAACCAACAGAGATATCTGAAGTACCTCAAATACACGAATCATAATTTCAGCCATAAAGCGTCCACTGATCAACACAGGCCACCCTCAAGGATCTCCATGAGGGGTAGTTGCCATTCTCACCACGCTTGGCAGGCGGGTTGGTGAGCGCGCATCCACGGGTAGGAGAGGAGGGGTAATATTCTACTGCCGGCACCCCATGGCAAATACACGAATACTACAGTTATATTATTTAAGAATGTTCAGTCATTATCATCTCAGCCGTAGGACGTCCACTGCTGGACATAGCCCTCCCTCTCTGATCTCCAACTACAGATCACAAGGGGGTTATTGCTATAATTACTACGCTTGGCAGGCGGGTTATTTACTATTTCACTTTCAAAATTAACGTGAGATATACTATTCATTTTGTAAAAACGGGAATTACTCACGTAGTATTGTAACGTCGAAGATTATTCTGACACGTTTAAATTTTTCAAGAAAATCATTATCATAGATGATGATTTTCTTGAAAAATCAAATCAAAAATCAAATCTTCGACGGTATAATACTACGTGAGTAATTCCCGTTTTTACAAAATGGGTTATTTACTTTTCTTTTTAATCTCACACCATTTTACCCCATCTCATTACCACAATCCAATCCATAGAAAGGTTGTCTGGTAGAGATCACTCTTTAGCGATAAGACCGCCGATTGTCACTTTGTGTTTAGTGTTTCTTTATTTTTTTGTTAATTTGTTTAGTTTAAGGTGTGCAATAAAGCATTTTCTATCTTAGCGGGCGCAGTACGGGATATTGATACACGGAAAGACGCTGCTGCCCATCCTCCGGCGATATCTGCAGAATCTCGGCACGACTGTAATATTGTATAACAGTAAAAAACTAGACAGAAACACAGAAAAAATCAAAATAAAATAAAAAACAGATGTGAACCACGAAAACTTCAATTAACTGCAACAAATAATCGGCTAACCAGCTACTAACTCAGCTTTGACATACACACAGTCAGCACAGGCATATAATAATATCTATATAAATAAAAATGAATCGCCGAAATGTATGTACGCGCATAACTTCCGAACTACTGCACCAAATTGGATCCTTCTTTCTTTTTTGTGTTTGTTTTGTTTAGGACAAAGTTTATATAAAATAAAATAAAATATCTTTTTATTAAAATCAGATTTTACAAAACCTTATAAAAAAGAAAAGTGAGTGAATGAGACAGAATGACGTTCAGTTGTTCAGCCAACGAATGACAACTTCAAAAAGAACGTCATATCATAATGTCAATCACAATTACTGCTTCTTTCTCAACAAAAAAACGGTTTTTGAAATGATGTTTGCGTTGAGAGGTTTATTGTCGTGTTATTTATTCCTATTTATTAATATTTATGTATTTATAAAAGAATCCCTATTTCCCTTTGATCACGGCATCACGCGTGAACATCTAGACCAATTTCGCTAATATTTTTGTTGTTGTATTTGTTATTGTCAGGAGAAGGTTCTTATGGTATAAAAAACAGTAGAGAAGAAGTAGAGTAGAAGTAGAGTAGTTGTATAGTAGTAGTAGGGTAGAAGTAGAGTAGTAGTAGATTAGAAGTAGAGTAGTTGTAGAGTAGTAGTAGGGTAGAAGTAGAGTAGTAGTAGGGTAGTAATCGAGAAGTTATTGTAGTGTAGTAGTTGAGTACTTGTAGGGTAGTTGTTGATTAGATGTAGCGTAGAAGTAGAGTTGTAGTAGTAGTGGTAGAGTAGTTACAAGATGTGGTAGTGGGTAGTTGATTCTGGGCGGTACGAAGCCGGAACAGCTAGTTAAAGATAAATAAAAACAAAACTTAAGCTTAAATAATGGATGAAACTGTCAAATAAATGTGAAGTAGCTCGAAGCTGAGACGGGTCCTTTTGACTCACACCGCTACAGCGAAGTCCGCCATCCATTTATTTTCCTTTATTTACCTTTTATTGTAATATACCTGCTGTAACTGTGAGTATGTTAATACATGCTTTTTATTCGAACCTATCATAAATTTTACTAAATATTACCTGTGACTTTGGGGAAATCCATTATAATTTTATTGAAAGTGGACTTTCTGTTTGGCGATCGAAGTGGCTATACGTCCAGGAAGCGGTGATGTTGTTCGTTGCTAAGCAACCACCTCCGCGTCTTCGGTGTTTGCCGTGTGTTCCGTGACGAACGGGGAGCCGATTTCTCCTGACGGTGCTTTGTAGAGAGCCGAAACACAAGTCGAATTCTTTTTAACCGGCTTCAAAACAAGAGTAGGTTCTCAATTCGACTGTATTTTTTTATGTGTTACTTTCGACTGCGCAACATCACATCTACGAGAAAACCCTATAAGTCTTAATTTCATTAAGTATTTTAAAGCAATACAATTTATCTCATTGTAGTCGGTTTTTGTCAGACAAATTAAAGAATATTAAGTATTTTTTCAAGCAGAATATTTGTTTTAATATCTAAATAAACAACAAATAATATTAATGAGCTAATATTATTTGTTGTTTATTTAGATATTAAAACAATTATTCTGCTATACATTACTTCAATCATTCGCTTACTGCGCCTCAGAGATTGTTAGGCATGTCTCTGCTCATTAGATCTTAACGTAAAAGCTTCAGGGACTAGTAATTTGTCAAAGGATTACGTGCACGCTGCAAGATCGCTGTAAGCTGTACAGCTTTACAAGATCGATTGAAAATTTAACTCGTTTACGTTACACAGTCCTTAAGAAGATTAGTTTAAGTCTTAAGCCTCTTCTTGAGTTAATCCATTCATAGGTATAACAAGCTACCGTATGTGCCCTCGAATTCAGGTGAGTTCAGGTAATAATAATGGAATTCTAACAAGCTAGGGTCATGCGTTCTACAACATCTGCATATACTTCGGGGATGCTCATGGAATGCTACCAACGGCCCAGAGTCCTTTTTAGGGTTCCGTACTCAAAGGGTAAAAACGGGACCCTTTTACTAAGACTCCGCTGTCCGTCTGTCTGTCTGTCTGTCACCAGGCTGTATCTTATGAACCGTAATAGCTAGACCATTGAAATTTTCACAGATGATGCATTTCTGTTGCCGCTATAACAGCAAATACTAAAAACAGAATAAAATTAATATTTTAGGGGGGCTCCCATACAACAACTGGGGATTTTTTTGCCGGTTTTGCTTGATAATAATAACGGCAATAGGTAGACTCTTGAAACATTCACAGTATATTTAGTTCTATATATATTTAAAAAATAAATAAAACAAATACTTGAGGATCTCTGATCTTAAGGATCCCATAGAACTTGTTTTTTTTGCCGTTTTATGTTGTTGTGCCAAATAATGTTTCGGAACCCTTCGTGCGCGAATCCGACTTTGGAATTTCAAGGAGTTAGGCTGATGGTCGGGGTATTATCACGGGGGACAGTACACAATACACCTGTCTTAGGGTGATGGGCGCATTGCAAATTTGCAATGTAGAATAGAATAAACATTTATTTGATTCACAAAAAACAGCACAGACAGAAAACCATATAGAAAATTTGGTACATTCAGAAAACAAAAGAAGAAGAAAGCCAAGTAAATAAGGGAGAAACAGTGAATTATATATGTAAAAACATTTATTTTAAAAAATATATAAAATAATTTGTATTTTTTAATATTACGTTAAAATATAATAATATATATATATATATATATGCGGGCATAAATGATCAGATGATTCTGAGTTGTTTAAATCGTAATCTTTAAGACAATTTGTTTGAAAGCCTATGTATTTTATTAACTGAAAATATAGTCTAATAGGCGCGCTGCTACCTGTCTTCCAGAGTATCACGGTATCACCTGGCAGATTATTTTTGTATCCACGGGTAAGAGAGGAGGGGCGACATTTTTCTGCCGACGCCCCATGGCATGATTAGTACTTGGAGATTGATGAGGGAGGCCAATGCCAAGCAGTAGACGTCCTACGACTAAGCACAAAAAGAAGATAAACAGTTTAACTTGTTCTTTGTGTGACACGCTGGGAATCATTCATTCTCGCTAATGCCTAAAGTACCACTACGACTCGCTTAGGACAGTTCGAGTTATATCTTGAACTCAGTGGCGAAATGAGAAAAGTTATTGTTTGGTGCAGCGTTCATGGTGAGTGAGGTAGGATAACATAACATTAGTTTGTTTTATGTTTTTGTTGTTATTAATATACCGTGCCGTGGGGTGCCGGCAGTAGAATGATACCCCGCCTCTCATTCCCATGGATGTTGTAAGAGCCTGCTAAGGGATACTGTCGGAAGATGGGCAGCAGCGTCTTTTCATGTATCAACATCCCATACTGCGCTCGCCAACCCGCCGGCCAAGCGTGGTGTGTATGGCATCTCCTCCTAATGCAGATCCATGAGGGAGGCCTGTGTTCAGTAGTACATTTTACGGCTGAAATGATGATGAATATACTCGTAATACGAGCCATGTTGGCCGAGTGGTATGTACCCTTGACTTTCAATCCAAAGGTCTTCGATACCGGCCGTGCACGAATGGAATTTTTCTTTCTTGTATGTGCACTCTTAATACGTGCTTTAACGGTGAAGAAAACATGAGGAAACCCGCGGCTTAGTTAGCTTCAGACGTATTGAGCTGTTCTATCCTCTGACTAATAGTTGACTAAGCTGAGGGGATGCTATAGGTGCTAGGCAAGCCTAATCCATCTAACAATGTCCCAGGCACTGCAGCGTCCCGTACAGCATGATTACCAGTTGCTGACGCTGTATAAAATCATCTGTAATAGATGCAAAAGGACTTACTGTTGTTAATAAAATTGAGAAGCAGGTTGTGAAGCCGTCGGGTGCTGGCAGATGAAAGCTGCTACTCTTGTCTTGTTTGTATATGCAGTAAGAATCTGTCAAGGGATACCTTTAGAAAATGGGCAGCAGTGTTCAGTGTATGGATAATCCGTACTGCGCTTGTAAACCCGGGTGCTAAGCGTGGCGATTATGGCAACAACTCCTTCATTATCTTAGAGATCCATGAGGAAAGCTTATTTCCAGCAGTGGATGACCTACGACTGAGATGGTGATGATGATTAATCTAAATTGTACAATTTTACATAAAACTTAGCATGATCGTTGGGGCAGATGCCAGATTAGGGCTGAGACGATGTTGAAAAATAGTATTATAATTATCGACCATTATAATTGCGTATTATTAGCCGTGGGATGCCGGCAGTAGAATGTTACCCCTCCTCTCCTACCCGTGGATGCAGTAAGAGCCTGCTAAGGGACACCTCCGGAAGATGGGCAGCAGCGTCTGTCAGTGTATCAACATCCCGTACTGCGCTCGCCAACCTGCCTGCCTAGCGTGGTGAGTACGGCAACTTCCTCTCATGGTCCACGAGGAAGGCTTGTGTTCAGTAGTGGACGTTAAACGGCTTAAATAAATGATGAATGAATGAATTATCGACTGTTGGGATGATAGTTATCCATTTAAATGATTTTAATTTATTTAAGTTCAAAATTTAACGAAATAAATAATTAAAATATGGGATTATCGTAAAGGTAATTACGCGATAAATACCCGATAATCCCATATTTTAATAATGTGTTGTGATCGCGAAAGTTTAAAAAAGAAATAAATAATATCCATCATAAAATCATACACGAGTTATATTACATTTTTTTTTATCTTAGAGGCGCAAAGCCTAAATTGTTTTCGTCAAAAGCTGAGTCAGAGTCTTTCTATATATTTTTATAGTTTTGAAGAATTTGGGACGTAAAATGATATTAAATATTTAATGATGATCAATAAATTTTTATACGTTATTATTTCTTGTTATTATAATTTTTTATTTTCCTACAAATTTTGCAGCACACGTTGTAGTTAAAATGTTATTTATTAATAAAATAAATAAATTAAATTATGCTGAATACGGAATCGGGGGAGGCCTTTGCCCAGCAGTGGGATCAGATGGGCTTATAATAATAATAATAATAAATAATGCTGGATAATTCACACAGCATCACCTAGCCCCTAGCTAAGCAGAGCTTGTATCATGGGTACTAGATGACTAATATACATACTTTATACATTATACAACATAGAAAGATTTTTATTATACATAGAAAAACATCCAGAACACCCTGAACAAATATTTGCAGATCGTACAGACATATGTCCCGAGGCGGGAATCAAACCCGGAACCTCTTGCGTAGCAGGCGGACCTTTGCCCGCTGCACCACAGAGGTCGTCGTAATGAATAAATAAACTAAGAACTTTGACTCGATGGAGCAGTGAGCAGTCCAGACACAATAATTAACTCATGTTCGCTCACAATATTATCAAAGTAATCATCGCGCTCCCAATGTTCTTGTATTATACTTTTGATAATATTGTACATTTGTTGACTACCTTGTTTTCATCGCACATCACTATTCGTGCAGTCCCACCCATAAGGTAAGACGTTGCCACAGCTTATATAAACAGTTACAAAATTCAGAGCTTGATGGGCATGATTTCAATGACATAGCTATCTAGCCAGTATAAATTTTATGAACTATTTTATGTGTCCGAGTCGAGTCCAAGCAATTTTTTTATGAGCGTTGTCCGTTGCTCGGCCGTCACTCGGTTGCCGCTCGGTATAGCGTGAGTGTGTCCATACAAAATATATGTAATATTTAGTTGACGTAGGTACTACTGCCGACACTCGGGTCGGACACGACACGGTCCAGCGTGAGTCATCCTTAATGGTTGTATATCCGTAATTTATGATAATATATAATGAGGCGTTTTCATTAAAAAGTAAAAACTTCAAAAATAGTTACCTCGAACCATATAGATGGCGTTAATTTTCTTTTACTGGTAGGCACAATTTGACAATGACAGGATTAATCACAAACTTGCTTACTCCGCTTGCCAGCTCCATCTGTTAGGTTTAGTAGAAAACTCTTTTTGTTTTGTTACTGAAAACGGCTCATTGGAATTGTCGTTCACCATTCCAATTTTAAAAGCTTTAAAAAAAAACTATATTGTGGGCTATGTTGCAAGATACAACCTTCTATTATTACAGTTTAAATTTTATATTCAGGCGATCGATTCGTCTAGCCTACCTCAACAATGGTTCGTTCAAAACTCATATACTGTCATACAGTAATGATAGCGTACGTCTTGTTAGGCGTATAATTACGTTAGTAAGGTCAGCAAAATGTTTTTAATTAATGTTCAAGAAACCTGTAATTATTATCACTCTTCTATTTATGGTTTCGTATTTCTGTCTTTTTTAGTATGGCGAAGCAAAGCTGAGCGGGGCTTAATTAACCATTCACGACTGGCGGGCACAGTGCTTGAGAAAACGTGATTTGTGATTGGTTGATAAGGCCACTAAACCAGAGCTCTGGAACTTCTCCAGAGGAGCCTCCTTGCCCTCCTTGTATGACCTCCGTCTATCGACTCTACTCGACTATCCATCTCAGCCCTAGGACTTCCACAGCTAGACATAAGCTTCCCTCAAGGATCTCCAAGTATTTGTCTTTTTTAAACTTTCGCGATCACAAAACATTATTAACATACATATAACCGGGTATTAAATAGTAAATTACCCTTATTATTTCTCGACGTTTCGCTTGGATTGCACCAAGGGCTTCGCTCCCTAAAAAATCACTATTAGCTGATACCTATGACATTGTACGCGTTAAGATTTACTATTGATTTGAATAAGAAGACTGTTTTTAGGGCTTATACTAAGAATCTACTGTACGTCTGTCTATCCATCTGTCTGTCACCAGGCTGTATCTCATAAGCCGTGATAGTTAGACAGTTGAAATTTTCACTGATAATGTATTTCTGTTGCAGCAAATACTAAAAAAGAATAAAATAAATGTTTTACTCCCATACAAAAATCGTGATTTTGATTGAATAATGGTACGGAACCCTTCGTGCGCGAGTCCGACGCACTTGGCCGATTTTTTAAACTGTCATTCAAGGACTGAATCTGTAACGAACTGTGTCATTATTTTCAGGGGCAAAAGATAAACCCGTTAAAAATGTGAGAAATAAACATATCACATTTTTGCTCGTGCCCGCCGCTTCGCATGCGTTGTACCTGGATAAAAAGTAGCGTAGTAATGTGTTAATTCTAGTCAACATCTATAAGTTTGCAAAATTTCAGCTCGATACGTACGCCAGTTTATGCGTGAAGAGGTAACAAACCTACAAACAAACTTTCGGCTTTATAGTATTATTGAGATAAAACTTAAAACGAACTGGAAAAGTTCACTCATTTAAACGGTTGTTTTTACCGCGCAATATTTCAAATAATAAAATATAACTGGAAAATATCGTACGTCAGTTTTAACTTTCAGTACATGCTGTAGTTAAGTGAATTTTTATCGCGTGATATAAGAACCAGGCTGTTTTAGGTATTAACCACTTTAACACAGTCATCTGTTTAGTTAGATGGAAGGACTACATCAAATGTATCAAAAACATGGGAATTTATCGCGTTATCATTATCATCATCACTGATAAACACTGTTGTTCTAGGTGAATTAATCTCCATCAGATATTTTTTGTCCTTTTAACATTTACCCTATTTAGCTTTTTTTAGGAACAACATCGAATAGTCAAAACTTTAGATTGCCTTTTATAACCACACATTCCATACCAGTCATACTCAGAAATGCCTAGAGCTCTAGGCGTTTTTGGGCGTTTCAATCATTATCAACAATGTGTAAAAATAAATTAAAATTAAAAATAACTTTTTAACAAACAAGCTTTTATTTAAACGTACCCAATAAAACATTTTACATAAAAGGTACCTTAAAATTATGTAGTCCGCCATCTTGGGTGTTCTGCCATGTTGGATTCAGAGTGACGTCACATAGCTGACCATGCATTGTCATTCAAAGTAAACATGTATACAAAATTTTAGCTCAATTGGTTGAAGATATCTGTTTCAAAATTGAGTTACAAGATTCCGCGAACAAACATAGTTACATACATACATACATACAGGGCAAGCTAAATAAAAGCTTGTAATGAGAAATTTCAACTTAATCTTCTAGTTATTATTATCTCACTTTAACTGCAGTCAATCTTAACACTAAGCAATTTTTTTTTTTTTTTTTTAATTTAAAGTGTAAACCCACACTAAGGTATCATTATAGAAATGAAAAATGCAATCAAAATTTTGTCTCCGACGGGACTCGAACCCGTAACGTTCAGACGAACACCTTCAACGCAGGCTGCCTTAACCGTTCGGCCACGGAGCAATTAACCGTCGGGTCGAAAATCTTGACTGCCTTTATCGGTTTCGAACCGAGTGGCGACATCTAGCTGAAATTCTTAGATATATTCTAGCCCACTGTCCGACAACAAGTAGTCAGTAGCAGTGAAGAGATGTCGCTTTAGTTAATTTTATAAGCAATTTTTTATTTAAAGATGTCGCCACTCGGTTCGAAACCGATAAAGGCAGTCAAGATTTTCGACCCGACGGTTAATTGCTCCGTGGCCGAACGGTTAAGGCAGCCTGCGTTGAAGGTGTTCGTCTGAACGTTACGGGTTCGAGTCCCGTCGGAGACAAAATTTTGATTGCATTTTTCATTTCTATAATGATACCTTAGTGTGGGTTTACACTTTAAATAAAAAATTGCTTATAAAATTAACTAAAGCGACATCTCTTCACTGCTACTGACTACTTGTTGTCGGACAGTGGGCTAGAATATCTCTAAGAATTTCAGCTAGATGTCGCCACTCGGTTCGAAACCGATAAAGGCAGTCAAGATTTTCGACCCGACGGTTAATTGCTCCGTGGCCGAACGGTTAAGGCAGCCTGCGTTGAAGGTGTTCGTCTGAACGTTACGGGTTCGACTCCCGTCGGAGACAAAATTTTGATTGCATTTTTCATTTCTATAATCTTTAAACTGTCTAAAACTAAACAGCTTTGATCTTCGACAGCAACGTGTAGGCATGAAAAATAAATACACATGCGACATTTTTGAACCGGTTAAATATTTATGACATTGCCTCGCATCAAACCTCGGGAACTCGTTCTCTCAATCCGTGACAGCTGGTGACCGGTAATGTAGCGTGACAGCCAGGGAATCCAGTTTAATTTTCAAGGTTTACTGTTTCAGATTTATTTGTAGCAATCAGTCGAGATATTTGAGATCCGGGCTGTGAAATGAGATTGGATATTTTTTGCTTGCCGTAGAGTGCTGGCAATAGAATTTTACCCCTACTGTCTTGCCCGTGGATGCAGTGAGAGTCTGCTAAGGGATATCTACGGAAGATGGGCAGCAGCCTCTTTCCGTGTACATGTCAAAATCCTGTACTGTGCTCGCCAACCCGCCTGCCAAGCGTGGTAAGTACGGCAACTTTCCCTCATGGTATTCCATGAGGGAGGCCTGTGTTCAGTAGTGGACGTCCTACGGCTGAGATGCTGATGATGATTTTGAAGTTTCGATTTTCAGCATTTTCTTTGAAGTTTCGATTTTTAGCATTTTCAAGTGTATTTGAAGAGTATTTATGGTGTATGAGAGGTTATTATATGAGCTTATGAGATGAAATATGCAACATATTTCAGCACCCAAACCAAGCTTAAAGGCTCCCCCTTAAACGGATGTTTATACCTGCTTTTTATGTTATTTATAGTTACTTTGTGTTTCACTTTCAAAACTAACGTGAGATAAACTATTTATTTTAAATATACCTACGGGGATTACTCACGTTCTAATTTTAAGTTGGATATAATGCCGACAAGTTTCGGTTTTCAAGAAAACCTTCTTCAGGGTGAGTTGGCACCTTCGTAACTGACCTGACCTGAAACAATGAGACTAACGGAAGGTAAAAGTTCAATAATATGTTTTAAGATCCTCGCTGAGTGGCACTTAGTGAAGATATGCTGTCAACTGTTATGTTATTTTTATTTATTTATTCGTGCAAAAACCAACAGCAATAATATCTTATTATACATTAGTCTAAATTACAGAAGGCCAATTGAAGGTTTTCACATCTAGAAACATGCTAGTGACAGATATGAACCAACTATTATCATATCTAATACACAAATATTCTTATAACTTTATTTTAAATCAATATAATGTTTAAACATATTGGATACCTAACTTAGAGTATTTTTTCCAAAATAAGCTCTGTTCAGCCGCTGTCTGGCCGAACCGACACTTGTGCAGAATAGATCAAGGTCAAGTTGCTCGCTTAACTTATTTAAAACATGCATTGGTACGGGGTACCAGAAAAGGGGGCGAAGGCCTCAAAAGGTCACCTAAGGTCGAAAATGGCATTTTTGGGTTTTAGTACGTTTTCGGCCGTTTGAAGACTATTTTTTTTGTGACCTTTTTAGGTCACTATAACTCCGGTCTCTGTGACCTAGGGTCACAGAAAAGGTCACCAAAATCAATCAGTACTCTTCTCTCAATAAGACGGTGCTAACAAAAAAGGTTTCATGTAAATCGGTCAACTTGTTCGGTTGTAATCGTCTCATACACAGACAGACAGACAGACAACGCTATGCATAGGGCTTCGCCCCCTAATGTCACTTGCCGGCCATAAAAAAGTATTTTGCCAGTAGAGTACCAGCGAGAGGAACATAAATGCTGGGATTAAAGCTTAGTGTTTACATGGAACATTATTATATCTTCGATAAATCAGTTACATGATTCAGAAATCTTTAAACCTAAAACTAATAAAGTGATCGTGAGATCCCGGCCGACGGTTCAACGAGACCAATTCTTAATTTATTATCTTCAAATCGTGACTTTTTAAATGAAAAAGTGATTTGAAGCGCACACATAATTCAGGAAGCGATTTCAGTTAATGGCAAACCTTTTGCATTTAATAAAAATCCAAACATAAAATCACTCACTTTAACTAATTGGGTACGTACCGATCGTAAAATACCCTCGTTCGTATAACACCCACACCTGGCACAAAGTACATTTTTAATATAAATTTTAATTTCTCTGCAAACGGTACAGCTTTTCTAATTGCTGACGCTTACATTTTGTAGTCTCGGTCTCAACGGGACCTCTTTTTGAATGTCATAAATGTCAGAGTATAGTTAATTTGACAGTGACAATCGCGATGTCGTTCAAAAGCGCCTTTGTTTCAGGATCTTGGGAATTTGTTTGAGGGTTTAGTAAATAACATTTCATAAGCTAGAATATTGTGGAGAACGAACGCTCTAAAAACTAGTTCAGGTAAGAAGTAAGATGTTAGGCAATACCTTGCTAAAGCCACCTGATATCTTAAATACCTATTATAGTTCCGTAGTACGACAAGGAGCCCTTGATTTTTTTGACTTCTAATATTCTGTCTTCGGCTTATAGGAAAGACTATTTATCTTCATTATTACCATCCAGCTATAGGATATCCACTGCTGGACATAGGCCTTCGTCAATGATCTCCAAGTACCGCGGTTGGAAGCTGCCTGCATTTATCAATATCAAAACATAGTATAAAACAAAAAATCTTCCCGATGTCTGTCTGTCCCTATACTTGCTTAGATCTTTAAAACTACATTATGCAGATGCAGTTTTTTTTCAATAGATTGATCATTTTGGAGGTTTCTAATCTAAGGTCGTAAATAAACACATTTATTTGCGCTTACATTGCAAACGCTGGCTGAACCCTACGAGATAGATCAAAATAATGTACTACAGTATTGTACTCCTTAAAAAGGTCTACAAAAAAGTTTGGGATGGTGTATTCTGTAGTATATTTAGTATCAGCTTTGCACCCGTGCAAAGCTGGGGTGTATAAGTTAGTGTATTCGCTAGTAGTGTATAAGTTTAAAAAAACTATGCTTTCTTACCAAAAATACGAGGTTGTACGTTCATAAGAACAAGTAATTATGTCTGCAAACGGTATAGCTTTTCTAATTGCTGACAATTAGATTCTGGAGTCTCGGTCTCAACGGGACCTGTTTTTGAATGTAATAAGTATAGTTAATTTGACAGTGACAATCGCGATGTCGTTTAAAAGTGCCTTTGTTTTAGGATCTTGGAAAATTGTCTAACGGTAAACCGTGAATAATTATAATACATGCCAAGCGTGCTGAGTATGGCAACAACCCTCTCATGATCAGTACTAAGATATTCATGAGGAAGACCTATGCCCAGCTGTGGACGTTGTACGGCGTAGATGATGATGATGATAGTTTTATGTAATAAATCATCTAAGCCTATAACACAATTTCTGCTTAGATATCTGGATAGCTAAGCAGAAATTGTGTTATAGGTACTACATGACTTTTATGTTTAATACGTTATACTACATAGATAGGTATTTTTTATTATATGATAGAAATTAATAATTAATTAGTTATTATATTTATCTTGATGTATAGAAAAACCTTTATATGGAAAGGCCTTTGCCTAGCAGTGGGACAGTATAGGCTTGTAAAATAAAGAAAAACATCTAGAACACCCTGAAATATCTGCAGGTAATACAGACATTTGTTCCGAGGCGGGAATCGAACCCGCAACATCTTGCGTCGCAGGCGAACCTTCGCGCGCTGCACCACGTTCGACGAAATATTGCATAAAATGTTCACAACCATGATACCCGTAGTTTCAAAAGTTGTATCTATAACTCAATTGGTGTTTCCTAACCTATGGTGTTATTGGAGTTGGCCCATCACCCCGTATTTTTAAATGTACCGACGAGTCATGAAGATCGTGATTAATAGCCTTGGTAATTGCTGCCTTAACTCGCAGCTGTCAGATTCTTGCTACGTCATAATTATCCAGGCATATAAAATGGTTCGTTACTGACTGACTCGTAGAGGACTGATGTTATTGTAAACTTAAATTAGTCATACATTTTACAAACTGATTTACAGACAGAGCTAAGGACAACACATCAATGATATTTGAAAAGCGCTTTGTAATTCAAACCTAAAGGAATCCTAGGCACCTCATCATCATCATCATTAAACCAACAACAACGTAAAACGTCCACTACTGGACACAGGCCTCCCTCATCGATCTCCATGAGGGGTAGTTGCCATACTTACCACGCTTGGCGGGCGCTTGGCGAGCGCAGTACGGTATGTTGATTCACGCAAAGACGCTGCTGCCCATCTACCGGAGGTATCCCTTAGCAGGCTCTTACTGCATCTACGGGTAGGAGAGGAGGGGTAACATTCTACTGCCGGCACCCGACGGCACACCTCTAGGTATTTACATTAAATGCGAAAGGAAATTTGTCAACATAATAAAGCCTACCTCAAGTGACCTTGGGTTATTTAGTGGTACAGAACGGGAAACCTTCGAATGAAAGATAAGATAAAAAAAAAGATAAAAATACGTTTATTTTGTCACCACAAAAAATATAAAAAATATGTTTCATATAAATTGAGAACATGTTAATGGTAAACAAAAAAGGCCACCAATTAGCATATGCCGTGACATAATGAGTTATGCCACAGCGCTGGTCTTCCGTGGTTGCACTTACACTAGCGCGAAGCGGCTGCAATTTGCGGAACAAAATTTTTATAGAAAAATCTTAAACAACATAACGAAATACAAATATAAAACAACATAAAAATAAACAACACTACTTAACATATTTTTTAAAAAAGGAACCAATATAAAGAGGAACCAATAGAACCAATATAAGCAATTTCATACACTAATGACTAAATAAGATCTAGAACGGCTGCCAGTTTGTTAAAAGAGAGTAAAGAAAAAGGAATCGTAAGAGTGTTTTTTAAGAGATTTTTTGAATGAATTAACAGAAATACAGTTAATTAAAGGCGGTGGAAAGATATTCCAATATTCCGTGGCAGGAAATATAAAGCCACCACGAAATGCAGCCATTCTTTGGTTGGGACAAATAAGGCGGATGGCAAAACGGATAAGTCGTGATGAAAAATTTAGTTTTTCATACAGGTAAACTGATTCCCGGTGCTTAACAATCCCAACGAATAAAATTGCAAAATAAAGAGTTCGGCGAGATGCCATATTCAGTAAACCCTTTCTCGAGACCTTTTCGAGATCAGGATGACCCTGAAACAGCTTTAGAACGACAAGGCGCCGGGGAGGACGGAATCACGTCAGAGCTTCTGAAAGCGGGTGGATCACCGATACTTAAAGTCCTTCAGAAGCTCTTCAACACTGTCTCGCTCGAAGGTATTACTCCAAAAACATGGAACAAAAGCTTCGTGGTACTGTTCTTTAAGAAAGGTGACAACACCTTGCTTAAGGACTACAGACCGATCTCGCTTTTGAGCCATGTTTATAAGCTGTTCTCAAGGGGCATCGCAAATCGTCTCGATTGCAGGTTTGATGACTTTCAGCGTCCCGAACAAGCCGGGTTTCGAAAAGGCTACAGTACCATAGACCATATTCATACGCTGTGGAAAGTGATACAGAAGACCGAAGAGTTGCCGCTATGTCCCGTGTTTGTGGACTATGAGAAAGCCTTCGATTCGATATCACTCTGGAAATCCATTAGGGAGGCCTATATCCAGCAGTAAACGTCCTACGGCTAAAATGATGATGAGAGGAACAATTCTTCGATACATCGCTAGCACATAATAACTTGAATGGTTTACGTGGCGCACGCCAAAACAACTCCAAATTGGCATGCAATTTTCTGACAACTTCAACAATCTTCACCATACTCGTAGTTCAGCGAACGTACATTAAACCTCAATGAATTTTAATTTTAAACCTTCCTCTAGAAACACTCAAAATCCGCAATGATATTTCTAGCAGTTAACTTTGTACCTCTATTATAAAAGATACATCTAGATCCCTGAAGTGTTCTGTGAAATCGTTCTCCTATAATTTATCTGAGAATGCATTTAGTATGAATTACCGAGCACACGGAAGATTACCTTCGCTCTGGTTCCGTTAGCACCACTTATCAACACAACCCTTATTAAATATCAAAAATACATCAAAAATACACCGTGTTGAGTTTAAACTTAGGCTTTCATGATCATTATTTTAGCGTAACCGACCCAAATAGAGTTACTAAGTAGGGTCAAAAGTGTTTTGTGTAACATGTAATATCAATTTAATAAAATTCTAAGCCGATTATCCGCAAAGTTTAAACGAAAACCGCCATATAAACTTTAATCGAGCTTATTACGTAAAAATGTAACCGTCGATAACAATAGCATCCATCCTTCACATATTTTTAGGTGATTCATCGTAATTATTGTTTATTTTTAACCGACTCCCAAATTAGTCAAATAAAACGTCTGAACTCCGTCGTTGATTTGGAAATGTTGTGTTCGACTTTGAATAAGGGTCCATGTTTTTCAACGCTTAGTTCTGATGATGGGATCTGTGAGGAATCGAGGAAACTCCTCAAATGTTGTAGGTTAACCGATTCCCAATATAGGAGATCTGTTTCTTTAACTTTAAATGTAATGTGAAGATGTCGTAGGAGTGTCTTAATAAATAAATAAATAAACTTTACTACGTTAAAACTCCGTAGCTTATGAACCGATTTGGAAAATATTTTTGAGGCTAATAGATCATCAGGGTCATTGAAGTATAATAATATGGAACGAAATAATTCTAATGGTCTAATAGCATTGCAGTCCCGCAAGGCATAGTTGATCGAGTGAGCGAAGCGAATGAAGTTCTTAGTGACAACTAGGCGTTTCGGCTTAATGTTTTTATATATATATATATTTGTATGTCCACAATTTTTGTCCGAGGATATCTCTTGAACGGATGATTGGATTTTGATGTAATTTTAAACTTGAGAAGATTACAATAAAACAAATCGACTGTCGTGGGGGATTTTTTATTTATGTGGTAGTTTTTGAAATATGGCAGTTTAATTGTTTTTTTTTGTCCGAATATAACTCTTGAACGGGTGATAGGATTTTGATGAAATTTAAAACTTTGGAGATTAGGTACATACATCATTATTCAAATTGATATTCGTGTGGAAATTTTGATTTATGGGGTAATCATTTGCATCAGGGTCATTGGAATGAATTAATGTAATAGTGGACTAAACTAGTAAGTCCCTTAAATTATAGTGTTATGCCCTAAATTTAAACTTGCCGTTGAGTTTTATAACATAGTTCCTTCCAAATGACAGTGACACGGATAAACACTAAATAAAAGAATAACATGAATCCTACAGGACACACCTTGCGGAACTGCTAGGATTATGGTCTATCGTGGCCAAATAGGTGCTATCTCGGCTTAAAACTGCGTCTTTGAAAGCATCGTTGGTTTATATAGCACCTGTATGGGTTCATTCGCAATCCGTAATAAGGACTCCTTAGAAAGTGAAGGGAGAGGAATTTCGTGCAAAACACTTAGAGGAACCAATCGGGACGGTTACAAATCCGATTACTGCCTCTACTTTTACAGGATTACGTACAGGGTACGTGTATTTATTGCTTTGTTGAGCCATTTGGAACTCTATTTCTAAATGAGTTTTATGGCGAGAGCTGCGACCATTCTTTCTTTGTCTAAGTTAAGTGTAAGTATAATTGTGTGTTTATTTGCCGAGCTATTTGGAACTCTGTTGGTTGATGAGATTCACGGATCACGTTGAGGCTTATTGGCAAAATAAATATACTTAAATTTGTAACGCATGTAATATGAGAGAGTTTGTTGATGTATAATAATAATAATAAATAATGCTGGACAAATCACACAGCATCATCTAGCCCCAAGCTAAGCAGAGCTTGTGTTATGGGTACTAGATGACTGATATACTTAATACATTATACTACATAGATAGATATTTTTATTATATATAGAAAAACACCCAGAACACCCTGAACAAATATTTGCAGATCGTACAGACATTTGTCCCGAGGCGGGAATCTAACCCGCAACCCCTTGCGTCGCAGGCGGACCTTCGCCCGCTGCGCCACAGAGCTCGTCGTATAAATAGTATAAAGAGTGTATTATAATATGTTTTCTAACCCAAAAGGGGAGATATGCGCCCCTGAAAACAAGCAGTTTTGGAAGGTAAAATATCGGGAGTTTGTCTTTTTTTTAACATTTTTATTTTAAATTTATTATAATTATTTCTAGTTGGTGTAGTGTGAAGATGATTCCGAGGTTTTCTAACATTTGAATAAAAAAATACAGTATTGGTTTAGGTATTTTTATTTGTACGTGTACGGCAACTCTTTGTGGAGGTTTGACTCTTTTAAAAACCGCTGGAGTTTAAGTTGGCATTATCGTATAAAACTACTAGTAATATTATAAAGAGTTAAAGTTTGTGAGTTTGTGAGGTTGTAGTGGATAATCTCTGGATCTACTGAACCGATTTTCAAAATTCTTGTACTGATAATAGAAAGTCACAGTATTTGTGAGTGTCATAGGCTATAAATTACCGTCCAACAAAGTGGGCACCGGGTCAGCTAGTCAGTAATGAATATAATCAGCTGTTTAATATAAATGTAAATCCATTATTGGTCGTAGGGCATACATATATATATATAATTTAGGATAATGTAGCTAATCTACATTTTGTTTAAATAAATAAAATAAAATTAATCACCCCCTTTCGGCCTTATACACATTATTATAATATACCCTCTATCTTATAAAGAAAAGGCATTTAGATGATTACCGAAATTGAACTATGAACTAACAAAATCTTATCGAAAACCGAGTCGTGTTGCCTGTGCTTGATGCTAAGGTAAGATAAAAAGATAAAGATAAAAAGGTTATTTATTTTTAAATAAGTAAAAACGGTACAAAAAAATTACAAGGTAACCTACCCTTAAAATAAGTGTAACAATCATTTCTTAAATGGATTGGATAGGCTATTAGACAAACTATTACGAAGCAGTACCCTTTGTAGCTTTGTTCCCCATACTAGGACATAAAGCCTGTATAATGGGGTCACAATGTCTTGCATCGGGCTCCCCTTACATATTTATATATAATTATATAATATTTTTGTATTGTTTTTAGATTATATACTAATATTTAAAACTATGGTTCATTGTTAGCCAAGAAGTTTTATTTTATAATAGTGTTTATGTAGTGTGTATGTTGGTGTATGTGTATATGTGCGTGTGTTTGTGTGTAATAGTGCATGGTGAGTGCGTGAGTGCTATATATGTGAAGTCGCTGTAAAACCAATTTCCAAACAGGCTGGGCAAATTTTATAGGTATGTATAAAACAATCAAATGCTAAATTTAAGTCCTATTTATAGCTCAATAACGAAGGTAAGGGATGATTAATTTAATATAATTAATTATCATTTACTTTTACGTTATATACTGCCAGAAATAATATTTTTTTTGTTTAGCGTGGAGTTTGTTTCTTAGAAACTTTAAATAGGATAACATCGGTATTATAACATTACAAGCTAAGCAGTACATAAGCGAATTTATCAAGCTATCAAAGGTCAATAACCCAAAACTTGATATCATCACTACGATGTCGACAAAACAATTTTACAGATACTTAATTGTGTGTCCTGTGTTTTGTCTAGTTCTACCCACTTACAAAATTATATACAATCTATAAGACCTTGAAGGTCAAAAACACCCTTATTTTTGAAAATGAACTCTAAATGTTCCTAGTTTATAAGTAAAATTGGACTATTCCGAAACAATATCTTCATCACCACAACATTATTATTTCTTACAAAAGAGGATCCAAAAGTAATTTTACGTAAGCTGATTCTAAAAGGATTTCTATTTTGAACGATATTCTGTCAACTGTATGTAAGCAGTAGTGTAATTATATATCAGAAGGTAGGTTGGTGTAATTTAGTTGAATCTATACTGTCTTTATACTTCTATACTAATTTTATAGGAAATATTTGTATTTTGTATGTTTGTAACGAATAAACTCAAAACTACTTAACTGATTTCCAAAATTCTTTCAACATTAAAATGCTACATTATCCGTTAGTAAACTAGGCTATATTTTATCCTCGTATTCCTACAGGAATAGGAACTACATGGGTGAAACTGCGGAGCGGTACTAGTAATATTAGAAAGCTAAAGAGTTTGTTTGATTGACCGGGCTAATCTCAGGAAGAACTGGTCCGAATTGAAAAATGTATAGTTGACTATTACTAATAGGAGTGGAACATCAGTGAAAAATATTGCGGGAACCGGGAAAATGTATTCCTTTTGAGAGCTTCCAACCAACTACTGCCTCCGGGGCTCAGTTGGACTGCATATAATATAATAGATGGTCTGCATAGAATTGAATAGCCGAATGGTACGCAGGAGGTACCGGGCTCGATTCCCGCTTGAAATCATTCTGCAGATATGTCCCGTGTCTAGGTATTTTTCTTTGTATAATACCTATGTATGTATTAACAAAACAAAGGCATTTGAGTATTTTATCAATTATCTGGTTTCCATAGTACAAGCTTTGCTTAGTTTGAGACTAGATGGCGCTGTGTGTAAACAAATAATTTAAAGTTTTTCAGGCCTCGGTATTTTAGGGGTTTTCATACAAGTTTACCCGTGGAGTGCCAGTAGTAAAATGTTACCTCTCCTCTAAGGCCCGTGGATTCAGTAATAGCCTGCTAAGGGATACCTCCGGAAAATGGGCAGCAGCGTCTTTCCGTGTATCAATATCCCGTACGGCGCTCGTCAAACTGCCTGCCAAGCGTGGTGAGTATGGCAACTATCCCTCATGGAGACCTATGAGGGAAGTCTGTGTTCAGTTGTGGACGTTTTACGGCTGAAATTATAATGGTGATGAATGGAATACCTTAATACCAGCTAATTAGCTTTTGAAAAAGGTAATATAAGGAATGCTTCCTACTGCTCATACATCTTCATCATCATCATCATTTTCAGCCCGTGTCAATCCACTGCTGGATGTAAGCCTCCTTCATTCCTTGCCACTTCTTCCGGTTAGGTCGATCGCATCCATGTTTTGCAAACGACCTTAACGATGTCATCTACCCATCTAGCAGGTGGTCTGCCAGCGTTGCATACATCTTAGATAAAAAAATATATTTCGAATCGGTTTATAACTGTCGTAGTTTTGATGTAAAAATACCACAAATATACATATATTACTAAAATTGTGAGCTCATTATCACAGCATCCACAAATTAATGATCAGCGCATCTACGCAAAATGGTTAAGTATAGTCTATATAGCAAATTTTTATTTAAAAGTACCAGGCGGAGGATAGGAGGTTAAAAATGTCCTTTGTTGAAAACACAACTATGAAAATAATTTACGATTTAAAACCATACAAACCTTCACAAACTTATTGTCTTAAAATTTACTTCTTATTCTGTTTGTACCACCTGTACCAGGAGTGCAGAACTACAAAGGTAGTTTTAAAGAAATGAAATGAAAATGGTTTATTAGACACACATAAGAAAAATCAGCTATTTAAAGTAAAAGAAAATGTAAAAACAATCAATCAATCAATCATTTATTTATAAAATCTTAACAAAGTATTACATATCCAACGCAATTTTCAAGACCCTACCTCCCGTGCTAGTTAAAACTGTGTTACGGCAAGGTAAAGTCTCTCAAATCACGCTCACATATAAAAATACCTTTTTATTTGAATAAAAAGATCGTAATACATTATATACCTTATAAACTAACATATATTATTTTATGATAAAAAATCCTATACAGTTACGGCTATATAGTTTTATACGAAAATATTTTTTAATTTATACAAATCGATTTGTATTAAGGTAATGTCCTTAAGTTTTAAATTTCATCAAAATCGGATCATCCGCGTTCAAGAGTTATCCTCGGACAAAAATTCCCGACATACATACAAACATCAAACCGAAACGCCAAGTTGCGACTAAGAACTTCGTTTGCTTCGCTCACTCGTTCGATTATATGAGCCTTGGATTAAGTATTCAAATCACTTATATATAATAGTTGCCTGAAATAAAAATTATACCTCTATCATTATACACAGTAATTAGTAATTTGATACATTTCTTAGAAGTTGCACACGCGTGTAGTGGTTTGGAAGTAAACGCGCTGTGCGCATAGAAAACTACACCTTTCACTGTGTTTATTCAAAACGCTAGACAGCAGCTCGTGCCTGATTTATATGCTAAAAAAAACATCTAAATAATTTAAAAGTCTTATATAATCCTCATTAAGGAATGTATCGAATTACAAATCATCCTATATATTATAACTAAGCGATCAACTCCGTCCTCGCTAACATACACCAACGTGGCGTGCGTGTATGTCATGTGTCAGACAACGTCTAATTATGTTATTGGCAGGGATTCAAAACATAAGATGCGCCCTGACATCATAAACGGTGGCATTGGCCTTATATGTGCGTTAAGAATAATGCCAATGCAGGCACACTGGTTTTGCTTATAAACGACACTATTATTTCACTTTCAAAATCAACTATTCATTTTGTATAAACGGGAATTACTCACGTAGTATTGTAACGTCGAAGATTATTCCGACACGTTTCGATTTTTCAAGAAAATCATCATCATGGGACGACGCTGTAATTGGTCTCACAATTAATGGTAACAATAATAGTGTCCATTTTGTAAAAACGGGAATTACTCACGTAGTATTGTAACGTCGAAGATTATTCCGACACGTTTCGATTTTTCAAGAAAATCATCATTCGACGTTACAATACTATGTGAGTAATTCCCGTTTTTACAAAATGGACATTTTTATTGTTGCCATTAATTTTATTGTGAGACCAATTATGAATAAATTATCAAAAAAATAACACGCATCACGTCCAGCTAACACTGTATATAGGGGTAAACTGATTCCAAATGAGCGTGCTCACTAATTTCGTGTGGAAACAAAACGGCGCGGCGTGATTTCATTACAGTAAGGGCGTATCTAACTTTTTAAATATTTGGACGTTGGCTATTTCCAACCACATCCAAATCGATTATTCTCGGAAAATAAAACTTTCGTACATTAGTTCCGAACCACGTTCAACGAGGATTTAAATAATAATATTTACGTCCATACATTTGTTCCCACTCGCATCCATGCATAAAATTAAGTAGGGTCAGCACAGGAATCTTCTGATTGTAAATGAGCTTAATAATTTAGGTAAGGTACGAAAAATTGTAGTGTAATTCTGGTCTAGATTCGTTTTATGCTTGTTTTGTGTCATCAACATCATTTTAGCCGTAAAACGTCGTTTGAACACAGGCCTCTCATGGTTCTCCATGAGGGGTAGTTTCCGTACTCACCACGCTTTGCAGGTTGGTTTGCGAGCGCAGTATAGCATGTTGATACAGGGAAAGACGCTGCTGCCCATCTTCCGAAGGTATCCCTTAGCAGGCTCCTATTGCATCCACGGGCATGAGAGGAGGGGTTATATTCTACTGCCAGCACCCCACGGAATCTCTGGTTTTGTGTATAAGTAATATACTTCAGAATTTCTTATTATCGTTGAAACCTATAATTGCGTCTGAATATGGTAAAATGTTATTCGCCTACGATGCTAAGCTATCCAATTCCATGCTCGCTAGCATACATCAACGCGGCTCTGACGTGCGTGGTTGTGTGACGTGTGTCAGACGACGTCTAATAATGTTTTTGGATGTTCTTGTCTAGAATATTCGATTTATGCTTCATTTACCTGTTATTTTTTGACAAAACTCATAATTGAGTCTGTATAAGGTAAAACTTCGCCTACGCTGCTAAGAAATCTAACTATATCATCATCACCTCAGCTGTAGGACGTCCACTGCTGAACACAGGCCTCCCTCATGATCTCCATGAGGGGTAGTTGCCATGCTCGCCACGTTTGGCAAGCGCGTTGGCGAGCACAGTTGATACACGGAAAGACACTGCTGCCCATTTTCCGGAGGTATCCCTTAGCAGATTCTTACTGCATCCACGAGCAAGAGTGGAGGGGCAACATTTTACTGCCGGCACCCCATGGCATACTCGCTAATATTACCCGTACATCAACGCGGCGTGGTTTTGTGACGTGTCAGTTGACGTCTTATCCAGTTTTTGGATGTTCTAGTCTAGAATGTTCGTAAGAAGCCATAATTGTGTCTGAATGAAGTAAAATGCCGTAGGGTGCCAGCAATAGAATGTTGCCTTTCTTCTCTTGTCCGTGCAGTAATAATCTGCTAAGGGATACCTCCGGAACTTGGCCAGCAAAGTCTTTCCGTGTATCAACATCCTGGCTGCACTCGCCAACCCGCCTGCCAAGCGTGGTGAGTATGGCAACAACTTCTCATGATCAGTACTCAGTCATCAATGAGGGAGGTCTTTGTCTAACAGTGAATATCCTACGGTTGGAAGTGTGAAAGTAAAATATTCTTTGCCTACTTCAATAATTGCTAAACAATCTTATTCCTTCCTCGCTAAAATTAATCAAGGTGGCTCTGACGTGCGTGGTTGTGTGACGTGTTTCAGCCAACGCCTTATCATGTTTTTGGATGTTCTAGTCTAGAATATTCATTTTTGACACGACTCACACAAAGTGCTCTTTTGCTCCTAAAATCTGCCTAAGGAGACCTCCGGAAGATGGGCAGCAGCGTCTATCAACATCCCGATGTTAATACACGGAAAGACACGGAAGGGTTGGTGAGCGCAGTACTCGTACAACGCCTTCCAAGCTTGGTGAATCTGTATCAACCCTCTGAGTATTTGGGGATTCATGACGGAGGCCTATAACAAGCAGTAAACGTCCTATGACTAAAAGAATAAGGGCAATTTTATTAGTATATTATTTATAAGTATTAAGAAATTTATTCATAAGTCAAAGTCTATAAGTGCTTATTCAATAGAGCAAATCGCTACTTAGAATAGTTAGTTTACAAAATAAAAGCAAACCACTTATAAATTTATTATAGCACATAATTGAATTCGTTCGGTCCGGAAAACTTTTTTTCAAAGTGAAGCAAAGAAGCGAACAAGAAACCTCACTCTTTCGTTCTTTTCAATACAATATTTGTCGTATTGTTAATATGGAATACCATGGAATATAACACATTAGTACAGATAATAATGACAGTGGCACTGCAAAAGCTTTTAAACGTTGAATGAAAGGATTTAAGAACTCGAAAGCCAACTCAATCTTTATATTGTGCTTATCTATAAATTAATCCGTGGGCGTGGGGTGGGGTGCCCGCAGTAGAATATTACCCCTTCTTGCCAGTGGATGAAGAAAGAGCCTGCTACGGGAATTTGGAATATGGGCAGCAGAGTTTTTTCTTGTATCAACATCACGTACTTCGCTTGCCAACCCGCCTGCCAAACGTGGCGAGTATGGCAACTACCCCTCATGAGAGAGGCCTGTGTTCAGTAGTAGACTTATTACGGTTGAAATGATGATGATAAATTAATCATCATATGCCTTGCAAATACAAGTATCGTTCCTTAACCTTCATATTCATATTGGAGAGTTTGCAAAAAGTATGCAAAGTGGGTCACATACAATTTACATTTTATTGCAAACCCTACATTTGGGAGCGGATTTAGGATATTATTTTGAGGGGAATATACATATATATTTTTTAATATAGTTTCGGGCTTTGTTAACAAATAGAAATAGCGCCCCTTCCCTTATTCCTAGTTAGGTTTATGTTGTTTTGTTCTCTAATGTCCCCTTTTACCTATCTGTTCATTTATTTAGACGAGCCCTGTGGCGCAGCGGGCGAAGGTCCGCCTGCGACGCAAGGGGTTGCGGGTTCGATTCCCGCCTCGGGACAAATGTCTGTACGATCTGCAGATATTTGTTCAGGGTGTTCTGGGTGTTTTTCTATATAATAATAAAAATATCTATCTATGTAGTATAATGTATTAAGTATATCAGTCATCTAGTACCCATAACACAAGCTCTGCTTAGCTTGGGGCTAGATGATGCTGTGTTATTTGTCCAGCATTATTTATTTATTTATTTATTTATTGTATTTTATATTATTATTTATTATTTTATTAATACCCGTTCAAATCAGAGTGGATGATCGCTGGAAGTAAAATCATCTTGCTTGGAATTAATAGTATTGGTCAATGCTATTGATTCTAGGCGTAGTGGGGAGAGACTGACGCCCATGCTTCACCGGAAGAGTCTCACAATCAGAGGCGAGGCGGGGCCTCTGATTTTACTACATTTTAAAAATGTAATTGATCCTTAGAATTTTAGTTAACATAAGAAATATTACTATTGTTATTTATTTTAGTCATTACTGTCCCACTAATATACAAAGGTTTCCATTCCCTCCTTCCGCTCCTTACGACTTAATTCAGTATCACTTCAAGTTAGTAAATAGGCCCAAATTAATTATTTTCAGATTTTTTTATACAGTTATCTACCTCAGTTCAGTTCAATTCTTATTTCAGTATATATCATCCATACAACAGTTTTCTAGGGCTAATAGTCTCTTCGTTATGCCGATGACAGATAGACAGACAGACAAAGTGTAACTGTAACGGTTAACACATATTTAACTGGGTATTTTTCGCGTTTTTTCCTTTATTATTGCCCGACGTTTTAAAGTAGGCTAAACCTTTACGTGGTTGGGATAGATTCACAATTGCCGGGGGGTGCTACTTACAGTACCATTCGCTATGCCCAACAGATAACAAAGATCCGCTAATTCCTTTCGTTCTTGGAGCGGCAAACAATCTAATTTGCGACATCTCGCATAATAATCAGATAAATAATAAATCAAGTCAATCATTCAAAAAAATAATAATAATCTATCAAACAATGTTCCAAGCAGATCCTAACTTCATCCATGGACAAGAGATGAATGGTAACACTCTTCTGTCAGACCTTAAGACAAGATCAACTAAACAGTGAAAGTTTACCTTTCACGCCAACGCTGCAGTAAGAATCTGCCAATCTGCAGCGTCTCATTCAGCAATACTAGTTTCTGACGCTGTATAAATCATCTATATAACCGTGAAAGGCCAACTTTCACTGTTTACTTGATCTTGTCTTGGGGCCCGACAGTAGAATGTTACTTCTCTTGCCCATGGATGAAGTAAGAATCTACCATCTCTTGGTAGATACCTCTGGAAGAAATAAATAAAAATAAAAATAATAAAATAAATAATGCTGGACAAATCACACAGCATCATCTAGCCCCAAGCTAAGCAGAGCTTGTGTTATGGGTACTAGATGATTGATATACTTAATACATTATACTACATAGATAGATATTTTTATTATATATAGAAAAACACCCAGAACACCCTGAACAAATATCTGCAGATCGTACAGACATTGGCCCGAGGCGGGAATCGATCCCGCAACCCCTTGCGTCGCAGGCGGACCTAAATAAAGAAATATCATCCTCATTTGGTTGAAATTTAAAGCTGAGAACTAAACGCTTCCAATCGTCTTTTATAATGCGCAATGCTCTCGACTGGAACAAACTACCATTGTCTGTGTTTCCAACCTCTTATGACCCGATTACGTTTAAGAAACGAGTTAATATGCATTTTCTAGGGAAGCTCGCTCCATCGTCGATCTAATTCTTGCGATAGCAAAGATAATATCAAGAGCTAACCTATCTAACGTAAAAAAAAGGCTGCAGCGTCTTTGCGTGTATCAACATCCCGTACTGCGCTCACCAAGCCGCTTGCCAAGCGTGATGGTAATGGCAATCACCCCTCACGATCAGCATTTGAAAATTCATGAGGGAGCAATATCCAGCAGGGGAAGTCCTACAGCTGAGATGTTGGTGATGATCTTGTAAAGCATGGGAAAATTAAGTGAATATTTATGAAGGGAGTTTCTAAATCACTTATCAAGGTCAGCGTTTAAGATCCGCCATTTCCTTGGACAGTTAACATAAAACCAAAGTGTATCACGGCGGGATATCAGCCGATTTTACAACCAAGAATGTCAGTCGTTATTAGTTACTACGGATATAACTGGACCTTAATTTTAACACAACGTAATGTGTGTCTTGTTTCCATAGGCATAAAGCTTCACTTTGCCTCCTATGTTAGTCACGTAAAGCTTTTATAAGACAATACATGTTAATTAATAGCCTGTATCAGTGTTTCGCAAGACATGATATTCTTATCATGTCTTGCGAAACACTGACACATTACCTTCTTTTATTACCATAAAAATTATTTACAATCCAGCTTTCAAATAGCTCCTTGCTGTGTGTGTGTGTGTGTGTCTTATAAATATTTTTTATTATTTTCTTTTTGCCCAAGCCCAGCACATAATAATTTGAAGTAACGCCTAAGTTTAACAAAGGCAGAACTGCTCCCTTTCGTGGTATTTTACCACATCTAGATTACAAACAGCCCCATCCGCCCCTAGCTACAGCCCTGCGTCCCCGCGTGTAGCATTTCAAACTCATTACATTTGAATTCTTTGAAAATGGTTCAGCGGAACGTCGATTTTTTGTCCCGTTTTATTCGACCACTATTTACCTCGCGACTTTTGTTTCGCAATTTACCGATGGCGGGTTTTTTAGATGTTTTTGTAGAGCTTGGCTGCGGGCTTTCGCGTTTTGTTCGACGAAACGTTGATAACAGTAAATAGTTTGTTAGGAACGTGATGACATTTTTCTAATTCTGCATTATAATATTCGTAGTTTAAAAAAAATGTCTAATATAAAAAATATGTTTTTATAAAAACACAAGGTTCAGTGCAACGTGAGCGCGTGAGAGGGAAGGAGAAGGTGTCGCGTACAACTCCCTTCCCTGATGAGATTTCCCCAGGGAGGAACTGAACACGTTGGAATCCTTTTTTCAACGTATAATTAACGTGAGTAGAAAACCCTAACGATACAATAAAAACTAGGTTGTTTTGTAAACTAAAAATCCTTGCATTATGTTTTAATATTTTGGGAGATAACACTATTAATAAATGCATTTTCTTTATTTTATTTTTACGAGATATATTTGGTAGACACTCAGTAACTCCATAGAAAATAGGTTAAGTGATACCTACCACGCTCGCCAACCCACCTGAAAAGCGTGGTGAGTATGGCAACTACCCCTCATGGAGATCCATGAGGGAGGCCTGTGGTCAGTAGTGGACGTTTTACGGATGAAATGATGATTATGACGAAGTGATGTTTCAAAATATCAACTTTGCTTTAATAATCACAAAAACTGATGTCATTTAATAAATAATATGCCGCTTATAAGTAGTTTTTTTTTGTAACATGTATGCTTAATTACACGAAAGTGACATAAGTATAATAATTAAACATATTTACTCGTACATAGTGAATAAATAAAATGAAATAAGTGAAGGTTCTGTTCAGAATCTGTTCAAAACAGATTCTGTTTTTGATGAAATCTCTCTCACTTCAATAGAAAGTCCTTTTGCGATCTACCTAGGTACCTCTCAATGGAGATGGAGATGTAAAAATTCATAATTTTTTTAGAAATCGAATCTCCCTATAGCGCTATCTGTCTGTATGTCTGTACATGACACGATTACAACCGAACGCGTTGACTGATTTACATGAAACCTATATTGTTAGCACTGTCTTAATGAGAGAAGGGTACTAATTGATTTTGGTGAACGCCTCCAAAGGTCAAAAATGGCATTTTTCGGAAACCTTCGCCCCTTTTCCTGGTACCTCCGTACTAATGCTTGTTATTTTATAGTACACAGGTTTCTTTAATCTTGCGGAACAATAGCAGTCAAAACAATTCTAGGCCTCGTTCGCGACTGAATGTTATTCGAACGTGCGTTCCATCCCACTATGCCACAGTTGCGGAGAATGGTAAAATGGCAAAAATCCCCGGTGCAATCGTTGTGTTCAGCCATTGGACTTTAAAACCACAGGACTGCATTTGTAGAAAAAAGTTATCCGCTTAAGAATTATTACAGCAAAATAATACATTTTTGCTGTCAAGTACAGAAGCTGTTTAAAACGGATTCTGTCCTCGATCGAAACACACTTAATTGATCAAGTACAAAATATTTTTGAAACAGATTCTGTTCTTGATTAAATCTTTTACATTTAAACGGACCATCCACTTAGTTGGCACTTCACTTTTCATTGGAGATGATATGAACATTTTTGAGAGTTTTGTATTTTATAGTTTTTTTATGAAATTAAGCCATAGAGTAATCCAATTAGACCTATGACAGAGTTAGGAAATCTTTATATTTCAGTTCTACTTCATCGTTATCACTTATTTTTGCTATGAAGTTTCACGCTTACTTCAGCCACAAAGAAGTAAATTAAGAACTAAATTTGGCGTCCATTAGGTACAACTCCCGTCTAACCATGCTGTTGTGAGCGATCCCAAAACGTGTCGCGGTGATTGCGTTTTTTGACCGGAAAAGGCTATTTTTTACTCCAAAAAGTAGTAGCGATTTTGACAGATGGACTCCAGCCATTCTGAGCGCCTTTTATAAAAAATGGCTTGGTTTCTCGTTCGGCGTTCCACCTTTTATGAAACGCGTATCGGGAACTGATAGGGGCTTCATGATAGGTAATCTTTTAACGGGTTTTCAGACTGTTTAAAACCAAAATGTGTTCTTGTTGACTACTTCTATATCACAGTTTGTCAGAGAGTCGACTGCTATGGAGGAGAAAGCGGGCTCGCTTTGATACATAATTATCTTTGTAATTGCTCTGCAGATTTTTTTCCGGTTCTTATTTCTTGTATTCTATGTTAGTGCTCTTAAATCTTGCTAACTGACAATTTAGTAACTTGAGAATGGTTAATTTGTATGTAATAAATTCTTATTTGGAAATATTTTTTGTGGGTTATATTCATTATCTTTAGGTGTATAAACACGTATACATGTAAAAGACGTCGGACTCTTTAAACGTGTTTAAATTATGATATATTTTGATTCGTGACCTACTTACCTTGTAACAGTAAATACAAAGCAATTTTACAAGTTTCAACTGAAGTTCTGGATAGTGAAATGGAAAAAAAATCTTATTCTCAAAATGTATAGTCTCTTTATCAAGAGCGGGAGCACCGCGCAAGCCGCCTCCTAGCTCTCCACGCACGCCTCGCTCTCTAGTGCCAACTAAGTTAGAAGAGATGGAACGTTTCTTCAACACCGAAAAACAGTCATGGATGACTTCTTTTTACAGGTGCTTAGGTACACTTTTGCTAAAAGCGGTAAGCCTAACTCAGAGCAAAGGATAAATATGAACAAACTGTGCCGAAAAGTTAATCATCTCACAGTTAGTAATGGAATCATCATCAACGTCATGTCAACCATAGGACTGCTACGTTCACTGTTGGAAATAGGCCTCCCTTATTGATCTCTAACTGATCATTAGGGGTTGTTTCCGTACTCACCACGCTTGGCAGGCAGGTTGTATTGAAATACTAGGCCTTAAATCAGAAACTATAGAAATATGCACAGCAATGACCTTATAGAGAAAATTAGTAATAATAATAATAATCCTCCTAACCGTTTTCGGCTACGGCGATCTTATTTCTGCCTACGAGTGTGGATGAACTCTAAGATGACTTATGTAGCCAATTTTGGCTTTGAACGTTCGTGCGCAAATAGCGCAAGTCCTATTCACAAATTTGTCACGAATGTTTGCAGGCGGCTTGTTCTAAAGATGGTCTCGTTTCTCGTCTAGTTCGCGCCTGCGTTCGTCTTCGAAACTTTCGACATTTCGTCGCACCAGGTTCCTCCATAATGGCCGATTTTCTGCCAGCGATTCCCAACGAGAGGGCTCAATTTTGCACTAGAAAATTAGTACTTAGTGATCGAGCAGAAAGGTCGTTGTCCAGCAGTGAACATACGTCCTACGACTAGAAAAGAACAGAAAAGAATAGATAATAGGCAGTAGGCTAATTGACAAAAATTTAATTTTTAATCCGACATATAGATTAACAAAAAGTATTACGATAAGAACGTATTTTTTCTTTTTAACGTAATACAAAAATAAACATTAAGTCGAAATGTAGTGCGACGTGTTTCAGTACAGTGTATTACTATGCTCTGACAACACGCTCTTCTCACTTTTAAACTTAAATGCGCTACAATGCACATTTTTTCATTAGATATTACGAAAAATATATGTCTATTATTTTTATATTATCTAAGTGTCAGAATTCTTAAAGGTCTTAGTCAAGTTAGCCCAAAATAGTCTCAATTTGTTGAAGCTACTATATTGCCCAAACATTTTACTCTTCAGTTTTAATTCCCATTGTGCCATTTGAACAATGTTGAAAGTTAAAAAGTGGGCTAAACTGATTTGAATTCAATATTTCCAACTTTTAGAGTCTACAATCTATTTCCTTTTAATATGCATGGTTTCCACTGCGAGAAAGTTGGTTCTGTAATCGCTGCGTTTGATTCGCAGTAATGAACTGCATGCAAGCGCTTTCACCGAGAAGAAGAGGTAAATGGAGTGACATTTGTACTATTAAGTATCAAGTATTGTAGTATTAAGTATCGAATATCGCTAAACGTTAGACGAGAACAAGGTACTATGAAAACCAACAAGTTTTAACGTTAAAATTAGGACTGAAAATATCATCATCATCATTTCAGCCATAAAACGTCCACTGATGAACACAGGCCTCCCTCATGGATCTCCATTAGGGGTAGTTGCCATACTCACCACGCTTGGCAGGCGGGTTGGTGAGCGCAGTATGTTGTGAGAATGTTGATACACGGATAGACGCTGCTGCCCATCTTCCGGAGGTATCCCTTAGCAGGCTCTTACTGCATCCATGGGCATGAGAGGAGGGGTATCATTCTACTGCCGGCACCCCACGGCGGAAATATAGACCGTGGTATTTAAACTCTTAGCGCGTTAATCTCGTAGTATTGGTACGGCGTAGTAAATCTACGCCGTAGCACTATCTACGAGTGTATTAACTAGTAGATGATGATTTTATACAGCGTCAGCAACAGGTATTCATGCTGTGCGGAACTGCAGTGGCTAGGTTATTGTTAGATATGCCATGATATGCCCAGCACATACTCTCAGCTTAATCAGCTATTAGTTAAAGGAAAAAACCGGTCAATACGTCTGAAGCTACGTAAGCCGCGGATTTCCTCACGATATTTTTTTCACATAAAGCATTTGTTAATGACATATATTTTAAGAAAACTTATCTTACAATGAAAAATACCTAGTTCCAACACAAATACCTGTTTTTTATTCTCCTAAGTGTCAAGACAAGCCGAAAGCCGTGGTGATCACGTTTACCAAAGACGTGACCAGCGCTGCATTGATTGCGCCCGCCACCCTAAGATATAGAGTTATAATTTCTCCATGACCCCGTAATTTCACCGGCCCTGACCATAATTTTAATGACATATAATGTACCGGTTGCGTTAGTTACGCTACGTTAACGAGATGTAGCATCGCTACGTCGTAGATTTACTACGCCGTAACGCGCGCTACGATTTAAATACCACGTTCTATTTTCAGTTCTTATATCTACAGGAAATAAACATCTGCCCATGTTGGGTTTCAAACCAAGTACGTCAGTACATTATATAAATCATTGTTAATTAGAGCATCAACTGTTGCAAGTAAAAGGGGTCGCAGAGTGAACCCTCCTGTTTGCGTGAGTTAATATTATTTTATTTAAATCCGCAAATAAATAATTTACCAACAATGGGCTGCGATGTAAATATGCCTGTGTACATGGTTACGTATGGCAAGGCGCATAATACTGTTGCTAATTGAATTTTCATGTTTGATGTTGGTTTGTTCATAATTTCCGTGTCTTTATTTCAAAGTGTGTTAACGACGTAAGCTTGTTCCATTAATTTTGCTAACGTTTCTTTTGAAGCGGTTTTGATTATGATTATACAGATTGTGCTTTGGTTTCTTGCTATTATAATAATAGCTGCCTTTATGTTGTAATCTCATTATTTGCAAAGCTCGTAATTTAACACTTCTACTTATTTATAACTGAACTGTTTTCACTGTTTTTTTTAAACTGTGTATATTACTGTACTTTTACAAAATAACTAGCAGCGCCTCAAGGTTTCACCTGCGTAGATCCCGTTCCCGTACGTACGGGAATAAAATATCGTTTTAGCTAACAACATGCTATAATGTAGCTTTTTTATTCATGGGAGAAACAATTTTTAAAATCGGTTTTGTGGTTAAGGCGTGAAAGCCTAACAAACAAACTCATATTAGCTTTTATAATATTATGTAGTTAAGATGTATCCTCATCATATTGGCAGGCGGGTTGGCGAGCATAGTACGGAATGTTGTTGATACACGGAAAGACGCTGCTGCCCATCTTCCGGAGCCTTAGCAGGCTTCCCTTAGCAGGCTCTTACTGCATCCATGGGCATGAGAGTAGGGGTAACCTTCTACTACCGTCACCCGACGGTGTAGTTAGGATCTATAAATACTGGAAGCTGACGACCTCTGTAGCGCAGCGGGCGAAAGTCCGTCTGTGACGTAAGAGGTTGCGGGTTCGATTCCCGCCTAGGGACAATTGTCTGTATTATCTGCAGATATTTGTTCAGGGTGTTCTGGATGTTTTTCTATATATTTTAATAAAATATGTATCTATGTAGTATAATAATATCAAGTATATCAGTCCTCTAGTACCCAAAACTCAAGCTTTGCTTAGCTTGGGGTTAGATGATGCTGTGTGAATTTTCCAGCAATATTTATTTATTTATTAGTAAAAGTGTCATGAAAAAGGATTAATCGGGTTCGAAAATCTTTAAATGCTTACTGAAATAAATAGAGTGTGATTCACACGAAAACTTTTCAAGGTAATATTTTTTTTATTTAACCTGTATTGTCCCATTGCTGGGCAAATGTACCAATGTCTTCCACCTATCCCGGTCAAAGTCAACCCATTCCCTGAATTATTATTATTAATATATTATTATTATCAATCCCATTTATTTTGAATTAATAATATTCAAAGCTGCTAAGGGATACCTCCGGAAGATGGGCAGCAGCGTCTTTCCGTGTCAACATCCCGTACTGCGCTCGTCAACCCGCCTGCCAAGCGTAGTGAGTATGGTACTCTCACTACTCCTCATGGAGATCCAAAAGGTTCAGTAGTGGACGTTTTACGGCTAAAATGATGATTATGAATATTCAAAACTTCTTAACTAAATTCTTAATTCACACATAAACTAAATTAGTCCAAAATATTTAAAAATACTTTTGTATAACTTAGCATTATCTATTTTTTGATTTTGTAAAATTTAAAGCTAGTTACCTCACCCCCTCTTATCCAATTGAGCTCAATAGCCACACAATCAGGAAATGAATTATCTATATTTTTTACTAGCCGCACTCCGCGGGTTTACCTGCGTAGTTCACGTGTCCGAGAGAGTACGGGGATAAAATATATTATATGATATTCAAGGGTAATGTAGAATTCTAATGGTGAAAAGAATTTAAAAATCGGTTTAGTAGTTTTTTAAATTCGTAACAACATACAAAATACAACATACAAATCTTTCTTTATTATAATATTGAGAGATAAGAGATTATACACAATAATGATTGTTTATATTTATTATTAAAAAAATATAATGATCATCTTATTTTGCTTACTTTTTGCTGTTATTTTGTTTACGGCGGCAAAATCAATAAAATATATGTAATATTCGCAGCATAAAACCGTATGAAGTAACCTAATTTGATACAGTTTTCAATAAAACACTGGTTAAGTTTATTAGGAACATCTCAAATAAATAAGGTCTTACCATTGGTTTGATTACAATTCATCATCATCATTCTAACTCAAGAAAAAACCAGTTCATCCCTACCTTATGTGTATGTGAGGTATATTTATTATTTTTAAGCATTTTTTGTAGCATTATCTCGGCATTGTTATTTTATATCCATGAAAAATAACACCTTTCTAGGACTAATAGTCTTTTCGCAAATCCGGTGACGGACGGACAGACAATATCTTGTTAACTACGAAACCCTAAAAACGCGTTACTGATTTTTTTTACAATTACTTGTCCTTATGGGCTCAAACTTGAGTTTGTACACATATAATAATTAGATAAAGATAAAGATAAAAACGATTACTTTGTTTCACACGTAAAAAATCATACAACAAAATAAAAATATGGTATGTAAGAGAAACCTCATTAAATACGACTACAAATTGTGCAACGTGACCCTGAACGAAACGGAAATGGTTCGAGATTTAGGTGTCTTACTAGACAAAAAATTGCTATTTGCCGAACACATAGAAACGACCATAACTAAAGCCTATAAGAGTTTAGGTTTTATTTTGCGCGTCTGTAAACCTTTTTCTGATATAGACTGCTTAAAAATTCTTTATTATTCTTATGTCCGGAGTACCCTAGAATATTGCTGTAGTATATGGAACCCACACTATCTAACATATATAGGTAATCTTGAGAGCATTCAACAAAAATTTATTAAACACCTGAACTACAGAAAACGTCACAACCCTCAAAGTTATCAGGATTCATGCAGACACCATGCCCTCTCAAGCTTACAAAATCGACGTACACTGATGGACATGGCGTTTTTGCATGGTATTTGTAATGGATACATCGATTGTCCGGAGCTTACTTCTAGGGTTTTGAGTATATGCACCCCGAGAAATCGCACGAGACATACAAAATTATTTGCTGTTTCGAAATCAGCTACAAATTATGCACAAAATTCTATTGTTAATTGGCTGCAAAGAGTATTTAACAAGGACTTTCATTATATTGATATATTTGATGTTGGGAAGGAAACCTTTAAAAAAGATATATTAGCAATCATGGAGGAGAACATTACTTAAATAATTAATTTTAAGCATTTTTAGTTTAAAATTTTAACTTAGATATTACTATTTTGCATTAAACGTACTAGATAGATTACTTATCAATCATACATTTTTGTTTTAGTAGATTGTTGCTTTTGACTGTCTTAATAATTTTTTAGTTTTGCTTTATAAAATGTAAGTCCATAATTGGCCGTTAGTTATAAGAATAATATTATAAACTGATTAGAATAAGGGCTGTGGATTTTGTTAAACAAATAAAATAAAATAAAAAATATACAGACATGGAAAAAAAAGGGAATCGCTCCGCATGTGCACAGTTGCGATGGCGCTACGTGCGCTGGTTTACTGCGACACCTAGAGTGTGTGAGGTAGCGGTGCGACACACGTTACAAATGACATACAAAAGAAAATTATGTTAATAAACAATGCTGGGTTACATAATTAATAAATTAAGAAAGCAAATCACTACAACACAATCAGAAAATGTAACAGATGAAAAGAAAGAAAGTAAATAAAATATTGAAAATGTAACACAAAAGCTATTTATAATAGCTTTTGTGTTACATTAACACAAAAGCTATTATACAATAAAAATAACAAAATATTTAAGAACAATTAATATTAATACGGATCGGCTCAGAACATTCTGCTTGTTGTTGGTAATTTCTGTGATATTAAAAGATGTTTCTTAAGAGATTTTTTAAGGGTATAAATTGACTAAGTGTTTCTAATCGGAGGAGGCAAATTATTCCAGCATTTCGTGGGAGCATAACGAAAGCTACCACGAAAAGCAGACGTTCCGTGACGAGGACAAATCAAACGAGTGGCAAAACGGATATGACAGTTTGAAAATTGAAGTTTTTCGTACAGGTATTTGTGGTTTTTTATATTTTACAATACCAAAAATTTCACCCTGTTTTCTTTTTTTTTTTCATGACTCGCAATTAGTTTTGACTGGATAATTGTTCAGAGGTTCAGAGGATCTCCAATTAGGAACGAACTAACATCATAGTAAATAAATAATGCTAAGTAAGCAAAGTTTCTGATATTAGAACCAGGTGACCGATAAATACTTAAAACATTTTTGCAAAAACATAATCATCGTACAGTATGAATTTACATCAAAAAATATTCAGACCAGGGAAAAATGCCTGTAGAATAAATTTTTAATCTTTTCTCCATAAAATTCAAGCTCAATTATAAAAATTTTAAAAAATTACTTGTTGCAGAAAATACCCAAACTGCGAAATGTACGCCTACTATTTCTGAGTATCTAGAAGATCTAAAGGCCTTACTATATTTGAGTATTTTACTCGATTTATTGTAGATCCCATCTTCAGAACGTAGGGAACGATGGTGTAGTGATGACGACCTCTGTGGCGCAGCGGGCGAAGGTCCGCCTGCGACGCAAGAGGTTGCGGGTTCGATTGCCGCTTCGGGACAAATGTCTGTACGATCTGCAGATATTTGTTCAGGGTGGTATGGGTGTTTTTCTATATATAATAAAAATATTTATCTATGTAGTAAAATGTATTAAGTATATCAGTCATCTAGTACCCATAACACAAGCTCTGCTTAGCTTGGGGCTAGATGATGCTGTGTGATTTGTCGATCATTATTTATTTATTATTTATTTATTTATATGAGAAAACATTATTGAGTGAAACAAAAAAACCCTATTACAATTACTTAATTTCTCATGGATTCCATCACCAGAGTCGAGTTTAGACTTGTTAGTCAAAGTCATTATCGACTTTTGACATTTTAAACAAAACTGAAAATGAAATACAGATGATTTAAAAAACTACTAATTTATAAAGTCAGTTAAAAATAACAAACAATTGCCTTGCGGCGGGAAGCTAAATAAGATTGTGTTTTGTTTTTCTCGACTCGTTTCCATTCTCAAAACAATGAATAATCGACTTGGAAATATCCTAGTAGGAGCCCTAAATAAAGAACGAAACAAGATCATAAAAACAGCGCGGTTTTTACGGGCCCAAGATAATTCCGTATATAATTCACCGCAGCGCGCCGCGTTATCCCCTTTCATGATCCGATGAATGAAATAAATGTATCGAAAAGGTTTTTGCGGTAAACCATGGTATTACCTAACGGAGATATAAATTTGTAAATTATGTATGTTCGCTTATCAAAATGTTCCTACGTTGAAAATGTATGACTCCCGTATTAATTAATTAAATGGCCGTGGGGTGCAGTAGAATGTTGTCTCTTCTCTCTTGCCAGTGATTGCAGTAATATATACATTCCACACTGCGCTCTCCAACCCGCCTGCTAAGCGTGGCGATTCCATATTCCTTTAAGATCCTCCGAGATTATAAGGGGGATTGTTTTCATTAAGAACCCCCTTTACAATCTTAGAGATCCATGAGGGAGATCTTTGTCCAGCAGTGGACGTGGGCAGCATTCCTACTGCTTAGATAAAGATACACAAACAAAAACAAAACATCCAAATCTACTACCCACATCTCGCACCCGTATTATTACAACGCGCTTAAAATTGGCTCGTCACCTACGGAACAGCTTCCCGGAAATTCAAAACCCGTAGAGGCTTATAACTCTGGACCCCGCTTTTTGGTTCTTGTGTTGTTTCCCTTGATATTAAAGCTATAACACCTTTAGGCTGTACGAATTAACTACATATTTTTATAATTAATTGAATCAGGCGTTACTTTGCGGAAATCCATGAATTTAGATCTAGTTTTATTAGAAATTAAAACTAGATCTTTTTAATTCATTTTATTACATTTTTTTATCCCCGCACCGGCCCTCAATACGGAAGCCGGGCGGCAGGGCGGACTCTTGTGTACACCGGATTCTACAAGCGAAATAACTTATTTTTTCCTAACTAACTAATAAAAATGCTACTTTTGAAAAAATGTTACGTACAAAACTGTTCTTGGTACAATTACCATGCTTATTCTCACGATCTGATTTACGAAATTTATTGAGATATTTTTTTTATTATTTGGCTATTAATGAATAAACACGTTTTGACTGTTGTCATCGTTTTGCTTCCAGTCGTCAAATTTTCATCGCCGTAGGATTAGCACCCCAGCCCTTCGCTGATAAATTTAAAATTTTGTAATATATTGTCTTAATTTAGCGCCGGGCCGAATCGCGATAGTAAAACAAAGCCGAGTCAATGTTTATTAAAATTTTAATTAAAACACCATTTTTCATTAACTCCGTTTTATTTTGATGTAAAAACCGTAATAAAGTGTTGCGTAACCAGAAAATGTTATTTCACAGGCGTCTGACGAATTTATCATTATCATTATTATCATCTCGCATTATCTATTTGCAATTAAGTAATTTTACAGATAAATTATCTTTTATAGTATCCTCCTGCCCAAATGACACTTTCATGATTTTAGGTGACTTTAATATGAGTAACATTAATTGGTTAAGCATCCAAGGGAATTTACAACCATCAGGCATAGTGGGAGATACTCAGACGTATTTTTTGATACACTATCTCTATTTAGTTTAAATCAATTTAACATTTACCGTAATATTTATGATTCTCTTTTAGATTATGTCTTGTGCAATGTTGATATTACAGTTTTACCGTGTAGCGATCCCCTGGTTGCTGAAGATTCTTACCATAACGAGACTTACCAACGATCGATTGCGATTTTCACGCCATCTAGTAACGAGTAGCAAGCAATCCGAAAACTCAAGTAATGTCAACAAAGGGTGCTGTAAAGTATTTAACGAAAATGACCACAAGAAAACAGAAACGTAAAGCAATTCTGGATATATCTGACATAACATCTGAAATTTCACAATTTAATTCAACTATAAAAGAAGGAAGTGTTCTTGACATATCGACAAAAAGCGCCCCAATGACACATGATGATGAATTCACAATGAGTGAACTGAAACAACAAATAAAAGATCTACAGTTAGAAATGAATACAGCACACGAGGAAATAGCAAACCTCAATTCATACTGCTGCACATTAAAAAGGGAACTAGTTGAAAAATCTGCGCAAATTGACTTACTAAAAAAAATTACAAGTGAATCAACAACTTTCACTTCCTCGAGATCATCTCCTAGAAGTACTCCAGCCACACCAATAATGAGAAAATTATCGAATATGCGTATGAGAATTTCCCGTCTTTCTCCTATAAATAACAGCAACGTAAATAGCAGTCTACGAGAGACACCTACTAGGCAAGAAGGTAACACAAGCCGCCTTAAGAACATCTCAACACTTACGTCAAGGATGAATAGCAGCACTTTCTCGGAACCTAAGTCTCAACCAGCCGCTACATCAACGGAGAAGGGAATAAATCAAGTGGCACCAGAGGGCGCCACTAGTACGACAAAACCCAGGGTAATAATCCTTGGTGATCAACAAGCTAGTAACTTGACCCAGCAGCTCTCCAATGACAGGACCGGCAAATGGAACGACAAGTACGAGGTCTTCGGTATGGTAAAGCCTTCGGCGACCACCAGCGAAATATTGGGGAACTGCAACGTAGCGTCGCTAACAAATAGTGAAAAAGACATTTTTGTTCTTGTTTTAGGTGCAAATGATAGTAACCCATATGCGTTGTACAGTAATATTTGCAACTTTCTGTGTCGCTTAAACGGACAAACAGTTTTTATAGTAAACGTGCGATACAATCGTTTTCTGAATTTACAAAAACTTAACAATAAGATTAAACTGTTAACACATTATTACAATAATTGTAAGTTTATTGAAATGTTTCGCGAATCCTATCTTTTACGATCAAATAGTTTTAGACGTAACTTAAGTTTTAAAATTAATGTTGAAATTGACAACATAGCATATAATGAGTATTATTTGGACACAAACAGGCTTAGATCGCTATGTGCAGCGCCGTCTATTAATAGAGTCGCGAACGAACCACAAAAAGGCACTATCCCGTACTACTTCCGCCCGGCCGCTCCGAGTACTGAACAGTCTGAATACAAAAATAACACGAAGGTTTCCTCCCAAAACCTTCAGAGGCTTTTTCGTGAATGACACGCTGACATTATTGCATCAAAATATATGCGGGGCTATTAATAAAATGGAGGAAATTTATGCAGCTCTGTTAAGACTACAGCAAGATAGTATAACCGTTGACATATTATGCTTCACTGAAACATTTATTCAAAAGGGATCAGAAAGATTTTTGCGAATCCCAGGTTTTAAATTAGCTTCTGCATTCTGTCGCTCTGATAAAAAACGGGGAGGTGCGTGCATTTTGTTAAAAAATAATTATGAATTTAAAACGCTTGACATTATAAATAATCTAGCATGTAAATACTGTTTCGAATGTACTGGAATTGATCTCTTGACATATAATTTAATTTTAATTTGTATTTATAGAACGCCTGACAGTAGCCAACAAGTATTCTTTGAAAAATTAGATAATCTTTTAGTAAAAATGACATTAAAGTATAAAAGAATCATTTTATGCGGGGACTGGAACTTGAACTTAATGGTTGACAATAAATATAGCCAGCAACTTTTAAGTATTTTAAAAAATTATAATTTTGAGGTACACATTAATACACCGACACGCAAAAAATCATGTTTGGACATTTTTGCTAGTAACATTAAAAATGCGATGGGAAAAATACATTACCTAGCCTTATCCGACCACGAAACAGCACAAACATTACATATACCAGCAAAAAAAAAGTACGAAACAATTTATTGGTGTGAAAATAAAAGAGACTTCTGTGAACAAAATGTATTAAAATTTTGTGAATGCATAGCTGCGTTGTCATTCTCAGAGATGTTGGAAAAGAAATATCTAAATGAAGCTTTCAACTACTTTCATGAGCTGTACACAATGTTTTACGAACTCTGCTTTCCTTTATACAAGATAAGAAAGTCGAATAAACAAAAAAAATGTAGATGGCTCACAAAGGGTTTAAAAAGATCATGTTTGCAAAAAAGAAACCTGTATTTAAAACTTAGAAGATTTTCAAATAAACATATTAATAAAAACATTTACAAAAACTATAGTACAATTTTGAAAAAGTGTATTTACAGGTCACAGCGGTTACAAAACACGAAATTTATAGAAAATAGTAGGAATATGTGTAAAGCAGCTTGGGAAGTAATAAATGATAACATAGGTGACATAGAACCAGTAAAACAAATTGACAAAATAATGAGCGACAACTTGACATATTCAGATCCTAATGACATAAGTGAATTATTTAATAAATATTTTATAGACATGACTAATAATAATAATTTTGATTTTCATCCGGCTGACATAGATAGTAATATTGACTTTTTTTCTTCTACTATTTTTCTTTATCCTACGGACCCAACGGAAATCCATAAAGTTATCATGACCTTAAAGAACACCAACTCGGTAGGAATAGATGGAATTAGCACTAGGATTATAAAACGGAGCGCAAACTATATTAGCGAAAAACTTAGCTACCTAGTTAATAAATCCTTTGAAGAAGGTGTTTTTCCTAATTTACTAAAACAATCCATTGTTAAACCTCTCTTTAAGAAGGGTGACAAACTGAACATAGATAACTATAGGCCAGTGACCCTCATACCTATATTTTCTAAAATATTTGAAAAAGTAATGTTGAAAAGGCTCCAAGACTTTGTTACGAAGCAAAACATACTTAGGCCAGAACAGTTCGGTTTCCGTAAAAACAGTTCTACCTCTCTAGCATGCTTTAATGTTGTCAAATTAGTAATGGATGCTATAAATGACAATGTTCCAGTAATTGCTCTTTTATTAGACATGTCCAAGGCATTTGATTTTGTCGATCATAAATTATTGCTTTACAAACTAAGCAAATATGCAAATGAATGGCTTCAAAGCTACCTGAACGAACGTCAGCAATGCATTGAAGTAGCTAAAATCCACAACAGAGAAAAAACTGCGGTTAGATCAAGCTTTAAACATAATAAATTTGGAGTACCACAAGGTAGTATTTTAGGACCATTTTTATTTCTAATATATATTAATGACATCCCGAATATAACCAGACATAAGACTATTTTATTTGCTGACGATATTACAATTATTATTAAGGGTGACAATAAGATGACATTTGAGACCGAAATTAATAATACTTTATCAAATACTATTGAGTGGCTGACTAGAAATAATTTGAGAATTAATTTGAATAAAACTAATATCATACAATTTGGGACATACAAACAAAAGAGAATGAAGGTTGCAATTGAATACAATAAAAACTCGATAACTGAAGTCGATACAGCAAAATTTTTAGGTATTATGTTAGACAAGCATTGTAATTGGAAAGCACATGTTAAACATATCTGTGACAAGTTAAATAAATTCGTGTTTGCACTAAGAAGCTTAAAACGCCGCGTATCAACAGACGCAGCCCTCAAGGCATACCACGGATATGTATCTTCAACATTGATGTACGGCGTTATATTGTGGGGAAACTCTACAGACATAGAAACGGCCTTCATTGTTCAAAAAAAGTGCGTACGAGCTATCTGTGGCGCTTGGAGTACGGATAGCTGTAAACCTTTGTTCAAGAAGTATAAAATTCTTCCACTACCATGCATGTACATCAGGGAATTATGCTTGTTTGTCAAAAAATATCCTCATTATTTTACTGCGAACGTGGATAGAAAAGAAAGCCGAACCAGGCATAAAGACAGACTTTACGCTCCACTATGCAGGGTAAAACTAATTAACAAAAATGTTTACCACCAAGCAATTAAAGTATTTAATAAACTACCAATTGACCTAAAAAATCTCCCTTTAAATATGTTCAAACAAAAATGTAATAATTGGCTATTAGATAAATGTTTCTATGACATAAATGAGTACTTGGACTTAAAATCTTAAATTAATTTGATTGTTGTTGTCATTTTTATTTTTATTTCATTTATATTTATTAATTTTGTGATGTATACTTTGGACATTTCTTATATTTGTTATTTTTATTTTTCTAGTCTTTTTTAAAATTTGATTTGATTTTAATTATTATACTGACCAATTTATATCGTATTAATTTTGACATGTTTACTTAACTTCATTTTTTAATTTGCACGCCTTATTAAGGCAGAATGTATTGGATCACCTTATATTGACATTATTAAGACCTATTTGTACCTTCATTCCAGCGAATAAATGATTTGTATTTGTATTTGTATTTAAACCTTTAGTGATCAGCTTAGACTTTAAAAGTAGTGAACCTCTCAAGCAATGCCCCAGAATGAAATATGTTTACCATTTAGGAGACTTTGCTAGTATTAACGCCTGCCTTAAGAACATAAATTGGCATGAAGTCTTAAATATAAATTTATTAGATGAAGCTGTTGATTATTTTTATGCCTCTCTTTATGAACTTCGAGATCAATTCATCCCTCAGAAATATTTAAATTCATCAGTATTTCCCCCTTGGTACAGTGCACCTCTTAAGAAAATCCTTAAAGAAAAATCTAAATACCTAATTAAATACAAAACATACGGTAATGAATCTGACTATCAGTCTTTTTCTCTGCTAAGAAAGAGGGCTAAATATCTTGAAAAGTCATGTTATAGTACTTATATTAAAAAAACTGAAGATGCCATACTAAAAGCGCCAAAAATGTTTTGGTCTTACATAAAATCCCTAAAGAAGTGTAACAACTCCCTACCTTCTACTCTTGTATACGAAGATCGATCAGCTGATACTGGGAAGGGAATATAATGATCTCTTTTCGAAATATTTCAAATCGAATTTCTTACCTAATTCAAGTTGTTCCCAAGACAGTCACAATTTACCAACTGACTATGCTGAAAGCAATAACTATCCTTGCTCTATTAGCGACATAGAAATTGATTCGGGTACTGTTCTGAGGTTGGCCAAGTCACTTGATGTGTCAAAGGGCGCCGGACCTGACAATATTACATCCTTATTTATTGTTAAATGCGCGGAAACTTTGACTGAGCCATTAACCATTCTTTACAGGAGATCAATTAGGGAGGGCATTGTTCCCAAAATTTGGAAATCCGCATTTATTTCCCCCATTTATAAGAATGGCCGTAAAAACGACATCAAGAACTATAGGCCTATTTCAAAATTATGTATTTTTGCAAAGATTTTTGAAAAATTGGTCTATGCCCAAGTTTACTCGACTCTGTCAACTTTCTTCATTCCAGAACAGCACGGATTCCTCAAAAATCGTTCAACGACGTCAAATTTACTTTTATTTGCGGATTATACTTCTAAATATATGGAATGTGGAGGGCAAGTCGACGCTGTATATAGTGACTATAGCAAAGCGTTTGATCGGATAGATCATAAAATGCTATTAAAAAAGATCTTGAGCGCTGGGATTCATGGCAACTTGTTTAGATGGTTCACATCATATATAGAGAATCGCTCTCAAGCAGTAGTTGTTAATGGTTTTTCCTCTTCTTCTGAGTGGTCTCATGTTCCGTCCGGCGTCCCCCAAGGTTCTTTACTTGGTACGCTTCTTTTTTCTGTTTTTCTTAATGATATTGGTTCATGTTTTAGCCACTCTAATTTTCTATTGTACGCTGACGATATGAAAGTTTTTAAACGTATCAAAAATTTTACTGATTGTTACCACCTACAAGAGGACCTCAATAGATTTGAACTCTACTGCTTACAAAATAAACTTGATTTAAATGTAACTAAATGTTTTTCAATAACATTTACTAGGAAGCCAAACCCCATAAAATTTAGTTACACTTTAAAGGGTACCCCTCTTAAGGATGTGCAAGAGATTCGCGATCTAGGTGTTATACAGGACTCAAAGCTTTCCTATGATAAACATATCGACAACATTGTCAAAAGAGCTAATAAAGCATTAGGATTTGTTATGAGAGCTAGCTCACAGTTCACGAGCATAAAGGTAATTAAAATATTATATTGTACCTATGTGCGTAGCATTCTCGAGTATTGTTCGCAGGTTTGGAGTCCTAATTACGATGTGCATGTTAACAGGATTGAATCCATTCAGCGTAGATTCTTAAGATACTTGCAATTCAAATGTAAGTGTTTCGATGACAACTACGTTGATAGATGCAAAAGACAACATATATTGCCATTGCAAGAAAGACGACAAATTGCAGACATTGTTTTCCTTAGCAAGATAGCACAGAGCAAAATAGATGCCCCTAATTTATTAGAAAATATTAAACTAAGAATTCCAAGTAGATCATTTAGACATTCAACTCAGTTAGAGGTACCATTTAGTTCTACCAATTATAGGCAAAATGCATTTTTTAGTCGAGCAGTAATGACATATAATAACTTAAGTGATATCCGAGAACTAGACCTTTTTATAACAAAGGCCCCTAAAATTAAAAATATTTTATCTAAACGTTGGTTTTGCGAGGCCACTTAGCTGCTTTTTACCTTGTTTTGTGTCTTTTGTTTCGTTATGGTTTTCAATTATTTTTTCTTGGTCTTTATATTTAACCTGATAATTTAATTACCAAGCAAGCTATATTTCGACTCAATATGTGGAGACACTTAAATGGTAAATAGCTACTTTCATAGATAAGTTTTTTAGTTATTAAGTACTGTTTGTCTTCCAACAATATAAAAATAAAATAAATAAATAAATCTCAGCCGTAGGACTGCTGTCTAAGTTCACTACTGGACATAGGCCTCCTCCGTGATCAGAAAGTGCCACGCTTGGCAGGCGGGTTGGCGAGTGCCGTACGGGATGTTGATACATAGAAACACACTGCTGCCCATCTTCTGGAGGTATCCCTGGGCAAATTTGAAATCCACGAGCACGAAACTTACAGCCGGTATCCCACCGCCACGACGAATTTATAATTTTATAAAAAACTAGCTTGTGCTCGCCGCTTCGCATGCGTTGTACCCGCAAAAAGAACCCTATGTGTTATTCCCGGTCCACATCTATTGGGTAGTTTTTGCGTGAAGAGGAAACAAACCTCCAAACAAACATTCCGCTTTATAATATTCGTAGGATTATTACCGGTTCGTGTACGGCCTCCGAAAATGTGACCATGTTTCCGAGTATCGATGAAAACTAAAGAGACTCCCAATTAGGGCGCGAAGGAATTTGAGAATACTGTGTCTTCTGTTCTCAGTTTTGAAAGACCCAAATTCTCATCAGTACCTAAAATCTAAGTTTACTTTTCTAGCTGACACTCACGATCGCAATCTGAGATCCGCGGATGCACTCTGTCTTTCAACTCCATCACATTCCTCCGCTTGTCGTGGTAACTCTTTTGAAGTGACGGCAGTAATTCTGTGCAATGCTCTCGCTTTAAATATTAAACAGTCATCGAGTAAACCGGTCTTCAAACGTCTTGTCCATCTTTATCTAAATACTATCAAAATATAATAAAAAAATATTTTTTCATATTTATTACATTATATAATTATTATTATTTATAATTATTAAGTATATTTAATTGATGGTATATATTATTATTGGGTGTAAATCTTTAGGTCATATTTATTTACTTTTTTTAAACCGTTAGGGTTTTATTATAAATTCATATCAGTTGTTATTTGTACTTACTTTATTAAACTACACATTATCACGCCAAATTTTATTGTTAATCTTTTTTAAATGACCGGTAGAAATTACTTATTGAATTAAGTCCTCTATTTATGCAATGTATTGTATTTTTGGTGCAATAAAGAATGAAATAATAATTACCATTATGGTAACTGTCAAATTTTGAATGTTTGTTTATTTGAACGTGATTAGAAAAGCCGGCGGAGTGATTACGTATCTCGCAACAGGTTTGACAACAGGCGATCGTTATGTCAAAAGGAAATTTTGTAATAGAGAACAGCAAGGAATTGACATTTGACAGCAACGATTGCCTGTTTCAAAACCTGTCGCGAGATATGTAATCACCCCGCATTTCAAAAATTGATTGCTTAAATAGATGACAAACTAACTGATGAGTTAGTTGATGAGCACACATGATGATGTGTGTATGAAATAAACTATGTCATTAGAAAATAACTATGTTAAATAGATTGATATAGTGTTTATACAAACCTTTAAGTTTAAGAAATTCGCCTCCAATTGCGATATTGGTGTGTCCTAACAGAGTTTATGTTTGAAACAGTTTATCTACCCAACACCTCTTACAACTTAAGTGCAATCATCATCATCATTCCGGTCATAAAACGTCCACTACTGAACAAAGGACTCTTTGTGCATCCACGGGCATGAGAGTGGAAACATTTTACTGCCGGCAACACACAGCAGTAGAATGATTACAGTGCAATAATCAGTTTGAATTGGATTTGAAATAACCATCTATCTTGCAATATGTTATAATGGACTTCCGCAAACACACGCATGAATCAATAAATTGCTTCAGACGTAATAACGTCTGAAGCTGACTAACTGTGGATTACTATAAAATATTTCCTTTCCCCGTTAACGCGCCTGTTAAATGTGCACATTATTAATATATACCATAAATAGTATATTCACTTTCTGATCCATATTTCCTTTAGACAAGACAAACTGCAATACATCAATAATTCTGGTAATTTCACACAGCACTATCTACACTAATAACATATATTTAACCGGGTATTTATCGCGCTATTTACCTTTATTATTGCCCGACGTTTCGACAGGATTGCAACCATCCTGGTCCCAGGAAGACTGAGTCAGTCTTCCCGGGACCACGATGGGACCACGTCGGGCAATAATAAAGGTAAATAGCGCGATAAAACCCGGTTAAATTTATTTATTTATTTTATTTTATTTTTATATTGTTGGAAGACAAACAGTACTTAATAACTAAAAAACTTATCTACGAAAGTAGCTATTTACCATTAAAGTGTCTCCACATATTGAGTCGAAATATAGCTTGCTTGGTTTCAAATATGTGTTAATAATGTGTCGTGATCGCGAAAGTTTAAAAAAGACTATCTACACTAATACGCAAAGCTATTGTATGGTACCAGAGGGTTAATAGAATACTTAAACACATTGTATATGTATATTAATCGAACGAGTGAGCAAAGCGAACGAAGTTCTTAGAGGCAACTAGGCTTTTCAGCTGAATGTTTTAAAGTATATATGCAGGTTTGTCCGCAATGTTTGTCGGATGATCGGATATTGTTGAAATTTAAAACTTATGGAAATTACATTAATACAAATCGATTGTCTCTGGGAAATTTTGATTAACGGGGTAGTTTTAGAGATATGGGGATTTTATAGTTTTATTTTGTCTGTTAAGAACTCTTGAACGGATAATCTGATTTTAATCAAATTTAAAACGTCAGAAGATTACATCATGGCGTAACAGTACACATATAATATACTACTGTATGATCGTGGTAGGTAATGAATTTAGCTCTTAATAGTAACGGTTCTATGAAAATACAAGAGAAAACTGTGCGACGACAATTTCTATCTCCTAATGTTTAAAAAGCTACAGTAACCTTACGTACACAGACTTTAAGCAGTATACAGCCCTTTCGTCCCTTTTAATATTTAACATAAAGCTGTGTCTTCTCTAATGAAAAAGCAGCCCTAAACATTTCACATTTCAGTACTGTGGCATCTGCAGGGTGATTACGTATCTCGCGACAGGTTTGCAACAGGCGTATATCTTGCGACCATCGCTGTCGAATGTCAGTTTTTTGCTTTTATATACTACAAAATTGACCATTGATAGCGATGTCGCGAGATTTACGCCTGTTGCAGTGATGATCGAGAGGTATACGCCTGCCTGTTCCAAACCTGTCGCCAGATACGTAATCACCCTGCCGTACGCCAAAAAGGGCTATTTCCCATGAATATATTTATTTTGAAAAATCGAAACTTGTCGGAATAAGTTTTGTCGTAAAAATAGACAAGTATTTTACAAACAAATGGCTCTTAATTTCTTCTTCTTCTCCTTCCCCACTTTATGCGGGGTCGGCACAACATGTTTTCCTCTTCCACTCTCCTCTCTCAGTCGCATCTCAACACTCACTCCTTTTTTTCACATATCTTCTTTTACGCAATCCATCCATCGCTTTTTTGGCCTACGCCTTGCACTAGCTTTTGTCCCCTTCTACTTCGTCTCTTGTAAACATGCCACATTTAATCGTCTTCTTTCAAGCATATCCGCTAACTCTCCTCCTCTTCCCGTCATCGTTACGTTCCAACAAGCAATCCTCAATCTTACTTGACGGACTCGCTTCTTACATTGCACCTGTCCCTGTCGCAATGAATGGTTCTTAACATTGTGTAGAAAAACATTTTATAATAATTATATGACCTACATTCTACTAATATTATAAAGCCGAAAGTTTGTTTGGATGGAGGTTTGTTACCTCTTCACGCAAAAACTAGGCTACGGATTGAGCTGAAACTTTGCACACGTATTGATGTTGACCAGGATTAACACATAGGCTTCTTTTTATTTGGATACAACGCATGCGAAGCGGCGGGCAGAAGCTAGTTTCCTATATAACCGGTGCATTGCTGTCCACGTCCACTGCTCACGGATCTCTAAGTACACGAGGGGTTTATTGCCATATTCGTCACTTTTAGCAGGCGTGTTGGTGAGTGCATTACGGGATTTTGATACACGATAAAACGCTGCTGCCATCTTCTGGAGGTATTCCTTGGCACTTGCCTGTGGATGCAGTAAGAACCTCGTTACTGCATCCACAGGCAAGAGAGGAAGGGGAACTTTCAACTGCCGGTACCCTGAGACACCAGACGTAAACCTGCTATTTATATTGTGATATTTTCTAACATCACAATTTATAAATGCCAGCGCTACGTCAAGGTATAATACGATATCCTACTTGGTATACAAAAAACATTATATCGGACATCACTTTAAAAAAATCTTTACACAAGCAGTGGAAACAGACCAAAGACAGGTATGTGTATAGCTTTTTCTCAGCAATTAGAGCTAATATAAAACACAAGGTCTCACTAGCATACGACGATCATATCCGTAACATCCAGGAAAACCTATCTGTCAATCCACGTGCTTTTTGGAAACATGTTACTAGCTTACGAACCAAAGGTGGTTTTGACCCATGTATTATTCATGAAGAACGCAAGTATGAAGGCCGTGAAGCAGCTGGTGCATTTGCAGATTATTTCAGTAGCGTTTTCTTAACCAACCTACCACAATTAGATGTTGATTCGTTATCTAGTTCTATAGGTAACAATAATAGTATTGTCAGTGTATCCAATATATCAGTTGCTGACGTTAAAATTCACATACGTAAACTCAAACCTAAAAGTGCCGTAGGTCCAGATAATGTCCCACCTTACATAGTTAAAGCCCTAAATCAACAACTTGCCACACCACTAGTGCACATTTTCAATATCTCATTAAATACATGCATTTATCCATCACGCTGGAAACAATCCAGAGTTGTCCCGATTTATAAGTCAGGAGACAAAACCAAAACGAATAATTACCGGCCAATTGCAATCCTCCCTTGCTTTGGAAAACTATTTGAGAGCATTCTTCACATCAACATATATAAACAAATAGAACCCTATCTCACAGACACGCAACACGCATTTAGAAAGAAACGGTCAGTTAATACCAACCTACTCACACTTGTAGATACCATCTCTCAAAAACTTGATCATAACGTTCAAGTCGATGTGTTATACCTAGACTTCAGTAAAGCTTTCGATCGTGTTAACAATGATGTTCTTCTGGGAAAGCTTAGTGATATAGGATTCGCGCCTAAACTCTTACGATTCTTTACAGACTTCTTGCAGGACCGTAGCCAATTTGTAAGATTAGGTTGCTACGTTTCTGATTCATATCACGTGCGTTCTGGGGTAAGTCAAGGTTTGTCACTAGGACCTCTTCTTTTTACCATCATGATCAATGATCTCCCAGAATGTCTCCGTAATAGTAGATGTTTGTTGTATGCAGACGACCTTAAAATTTTCAAACCCATTCTTTCTACCGATGACTGCAATACGCTACAGCAAGATCTTAATTGTGTCTTAGACTGGTGTAAAACTTACCAATTAAACCTGAATTTAAATAAATGTCAAATGACCAGTTTCACACGAGCCAAACAGCCTATCTTGTGGATGTATGAACTGGAAGGCCGGCCTATTTCCAGATGCAGGACAATAAAGGACCTTGGGGTAGTATTTGACTCAAACGAGCTCTGTGGCGCAGCGGGCGAAGGTCCGCCTGCGACGCAAGGGGTTGCGGGTTCGATTCCCGCCTCGGGACAAATGTCTGTACGGTCTGCAGATATTTGTTCAGGGTGTTCTGGGTGTTTTTCTATATATAATAAAAATATCTATCTATGTAGTATAATGTATTAAGTATATCAGTCATCTAGTACCCATAACACAAGCTCTGCTTACCTTGGGGCTAGATGATGCTGTGTGATTTGTCCAGCATTATTTATTTATTTTATTTATTATTTAACTTAAACTTCCACGACCACATAAGCACACTCACCACGGACTGTTTTCAAAGACTAGGATTTGTAACAAGAAACTGTAAAGACTTTACAAATATTAATGCCATCCGTATTTTATATATGTCACTTGTTCGCACCAAACTAGAAAACAGCTCATGTGTATGGAATCCTCATGAGTCCACATACGCCCTAATGCTTGAAAAAGTTCAGAAACGTTTCCTTAGATTCCTATATAAAAAATGTCACGGATACTTTCCCTTCATGTATCCCACCAAATACCTACTGGGAACATTAGGTTTTAACTCCTTGAAAACACGTAGGTGTTGTGTAGGTAAGTGAGCAACTTATGTGTGTGTGCCGTATCCTACAAGGTCTAATTGACAGCCCTGACTTGGTAGGCGAAGCGAGTCGGCTCTATGTACCAGAGCAGCGCGGTAGATTTCGTCCAGGGCGAGTCCCGCTTTTTGCCCCTATGCCCCCAAGCACTGTTGCACGACAACAATCGCCCGTCTGCCGTGCCCAAAACCACCTAAACAAACTTCTTAAATATAACCCCGAACTTGATTTGCTTGCGGATGATATAAATTTAATAGTCAAAACATATTTAAATTATTCTGAGACAATTTGTAATGTTTTTCCCCTTTAAACTTAATTTTATTCCTTTTTGTTGTAATTATAAAATTCAATTAATTCCTGTATTTGTTCTTGTTGTTATATTAATTCATGTATTTTTTTTCTTGTATTTGTTTATTATTATGTCTCTAAATGACATGTTTCTATATTGTGTACCTATAATTTTGCTTACTCATATTTCTTATTTTTCTATTTAGACTTGTAAGGATTTTCTTAAAAAAGAATTTTTAAATTTTTTTAAATTTTTAACGACTTAGGGTGCATATCCTGTAATGTTTGAAATCTACTGTGTAAATAAATAAATAAATAAGGTGGAAAAACAACAAGCCAACCAAAACGACGACGTCAGTACAACCCTAAAACAGATTTTAATTAGGTTTAAGCGTTGCTTAATTGTTTATTTTTTGTTCGTAATCCTCCATATTTTCATGTACATTTATGTTTCACGGCCCAACGCTCTGTGTACTCGCTCCAAATAAAGGAGAGTTACAATTCGTATTGTGTGAGCTTTGTTGAAAGATATTGAAACAATTTATTTTAGGAACGTATGGTTCGATAGATATTAATTAGAAGAGATTTATAAGAAAACAGAGTTTACAAAAACAAAAAAGCTTCAATTTGTATTGATAATTTATATTAATGTAATATCATCAACATCACGATGACATCTACTGCTGGTCATGAACCTCCCTCACTTGGTGATCCGAGTACCGATCATGAGGGGTTGTTACCATACTCACCACGCTTGGCATGCTTGTTGGCGAGCGCAGTACGGGATGTTGATATATGGAAAGACACTGCTGCCCATCTTCCGGATCTCTTAGCAGGCTCTTACTGCATCCACAGGCATGAGAGGAGGGGTAACATTCTGCAGCCGTCACCGGCAAGGGTTTTCAGTTAAAATCACAAAAATCTGGAAATAAAGTTTCATTAACATGCGCAAGCTAATACAGCAAGCCATTGGGCTATAAAGTGTTTACGATAGGAACAAGTTGCAGCCAATTAGAGCTAAAAATTTATGAGCGCAGCCGGGCGTAAATTGTAGCATTTTAATTTTCCCAAGTTAAAGTCCTAACTTCGTGTTTTTGCTGCTCGGATTGTAGGCCGGATGTTACGACGGCAGTTACTAGAGCCAGTAATACCACTGGCGCCAGTGGTATTAGAATGTAAAAGGATTGCATAACAAGACAAAGAATTTGAGAAGTGCAAATGAGCCTAATGTGTTTTGAGGCCAAAAAAAAGTAAGGCCTTTGCATCTATTATAGATGAATTATACAGCGTCAGCAACTGTTAATCATGCTGTAAGGGACGCTGCAGTGCCTGGGACATTGTATGTTTAGTTTTAAGGCAACGCATTTGATAAATAATTATAATAATGCGGGACACTACACAGAGTACTGAGTACTCTGTGTACTCTGTGTACTGTCCAGCATTTTACCCCTCCTCTCATGCCGATAGAGGCAGTAAAAGCCTGCTAAGGGATACCTCCGGAAGATGGGCAGCAGCGTCATTCCATGTATCAACATCCCGAACTCCGCCCGCCAACCCCTGCGAAGTGTGGTGATTATGGGGTAGTTATATAGAAAATATATATATAACTTAGATTAAATAAAAGATCTTGTGTCTGACTGAATTAAGATATTATTACAAGGGGGCAAAGCCCCCTTATATGCATAGCGCTGTCTATCTGTCTATCCGTCTGTCTGTGTATTTGACGATTACAACCGAACGCGTTGACCGATTTACATGAAACCTTTTTTGTTAGCACCGTCTTATTGAGAGGTGACTGATTGATTTTTGTGACCTCAAAAGGTCACCAAAAAAAAATAAAAGTCTTCAAATGGCCGAAAACGTCCAAAAACCCAAAAATTTCATTTTTGACCTTTGGTGACCTTTTGAGGCCTTCGCCCCCTTTTCTGGTACCCCCGTACCAACGCTTGTTATTATAATGTTCGTACGTGAATGTTCCCGATATTTAATATGAATACGATCACAAAAGTTATTATAGTAAAATAAATGATTTGTATTTCCTATTAGGAGTCTCTCGAGTGTAGCCCCGGCTTTAAGACGTTAGATTAAATGTTTTCATTGAGCAGCGTTTGGTCGAACGGTAATATATTTAACGGCTCTTGTTCAAGTCAAATTGATCATGAAGTAAATTTTTATCGTTTAACATAAAATGATCTGCCATAACGCTAATTAACGCGTATTTGTAAGGTAATTAAGTAAAAAAAAAATTAGAATGAATTTTATATGGAAACAGCTGATGCTTAGTACATGGGGACTGATGGTAAAAAATAACAAGCATTTACATATTCTAATTTTCTTTTACAATATATGATCGATATGCCGTGGGGTGCCGGCAGTAGAATGTTACCCCTCCTCTCCTACCCCTGGATGCAGTAAGAGCCTGCTAAGGGACACCTCCGGAAGATGGGCAGCAGCGTCTATCCGTGTATCAACATCCCATACTGCGCTCACCAACCCGCCTGCAAAGCGTGGTGAGAATGGCAACTACCCCTCATGGAGATCCATGAGGGAGGCCTGTGTTCATCAGTGGACGTTTTATGGCTGAAATGATGATATGATCGATATACTAGGGAAATATAAACGATGTAGGATTTTTTTTGTAAATTAAAATGAAATTTCAAACTTAAACATGCTAGACTCTAACTCTTTAATAATTAATTTTTCGTAAAACATGAACCAGGACCGTATCATTAATATACAATGTACATAAGTTTGAACCCGTGCTTAACGGGTGAACCAATTTGGATACAACACATCTCTCCTTAATAACTCGTAGCTTTTAAGTAGAAATGTACCTGTACCATAAGAAACTTACATTGGTAGCGAAATGAAATGAAATAATAAGTTTTTACACAGATGTTTGTATGCTTATAGTTAGGTATCACACACTCGACCGGACTATTCGACATGCAAATGTTGATATTTAGGTACAACGCAATTATTAAACAAACTTTAAATAATATTGACTAAAATGATAAAAGAACAAAGTAATAATATTATTATTCTTTTTGTATAATTAAATAAACCATAATGTCATGTTTGTACAATAAAATTAATATGTAAAATGTTTACTTTTCTAATAATTCTGATATTGTATAAAACTGTTTGTCATGCAACCAAAATTTTAAGTTATGTTCGAAACGCTTTATTGGTAGGTCTTTAATATCTGTTGGAATTTTATTATAAATGCGTCCACACATTGCAAAACAGTTTTTTTTTTATAAAGGGCAGTTTTGGGAATTCTTGTTGTTCGTCATCCCCGTATTAAATACATTTCTTAAGCTACAGGTACACAGACACACATGGAGTTCAAACTTATAACAGCCCTCTACGTCTGGTGTTAAAAATAGGAAAAACCGCTTGTTAACCTGGACGCGCAAATACCAAGCACTGGACCGGCTTGAAACAGTGACATAAAACTAAGCAAGCGATGGACACTTAGCTGTCGCGTCGCCTTTGATTTCAAAGTCTGAAGTTGTAACTAAAACTTTTGGCCTTTGACGCAATTTGAGAAGTAGTAGTAAGGCCTTTGCATCTATTATAGATGATTTATACAGCGTCAGCAACTGGTAATCATGCTGTACGGGACGCTGCAGTGCCTGGGACATGGTTAGATGGATTAGGCTTGCCCAGCACCTATACCATCCTCTCAGCTTAGTCAGCTATTATTCAGAGGAAAGAACAGGTCAATACGTCTGAAGCTAACTAAGCCGCGGGTTTCCTCACGATGTTTCCTTCACCGTTAAAGCTCGTGTTAAGTGTGCACATACATTTTTCAAGAAAGAAAAATCCATTGGTGCACGGCCCGTATCGAACCCACGACCTTCGGATTGAAAGTCGGGGGTACATACCACTCGGCCAACACGGCTTTTTTTTTAATTTGAGAAGACCATCAGAAATATAAGCTAGCTGAAAAAAAATTGTTAATCTACTCATTGCCGTGGGGTGCCGGCAGAAGAATGCATAACATAACATTCTGCATCTGCAGTAAGAGCCTGCTAAAGGAAACCTGCGGAAGAGGCAGTAGCGTCTTTCCATGTATCAACATACCGTACTGCGTTCGCCAACCCGCCTGCCAAGCGTGGTGAGTATGGCATCTACCTCTAATGGAGATCCATGAGGGAGGCCTGTGTTCAGTAGTAGAACGTTTTACGGCTGAAATGGTGACTTAAACCATTCAAAAATAATTTAATGGTAGATATGCAATACATTTTCAATTAACATTGTTTCACAAGTTTTTTTTTTGCTGAACTAAAATAAACCTTACGAAGAAGCTTGTTAGGTAAACCCTTTCCATTCTTCTATAAAACAGTTATTACCTACTTATGTCCACTCATAGAAGTATTTATTGTAATGCCTTTCTCTCACGCACTCGCCGTAAAATAGTAATTCTCACCTTACAAATGCAAGAAAATATTCTTTTGTTGCGCTATTTCTATAGCGTTTCAAATTTATTACCTTGTTTACTTTGCTCATGGCTTTGTTTAATTGTGTTGGTGAAACAGTTTGTTTTAAGGCTACGATATTCCAAACTAGCTTATTTTCGATTCAATTTGAAACGATCAAATATCCTATAATTTACGGAAAAGATATGTATATTATACGCTGTTAGATAACAGCGGCAACTCCCATTACTACTATGTAGTCGTAATGGGAGTACTCGCGTTATTACAACTACATAGTAATAAAGTCAATAATCTCAAAGATATGAGAAACTATAATCATGAAGATCTTTATCATACTTTCTGTACTTTAACACTTTATATTTAAACTTGCTCTTTGCCCTTATTCTTATGCTTCAACTTTAATACCTTACTGCTCACTACTTGTCCTGCCGATATAATCGAATATTCCCAAAAACGTTGGTTCACCACGCCGCCTTACCATACCAGCGTCTTATCGGCGGAAAATGCGAGCCTCTCATTGGTCGGATATTCCTAGGCCAATCAAGTGACATCGGAAGTAACATTTTGTTTATTAGAACTTATTATATACGAAGTTACTATTGTATCATTGTATCGTTACTAATAGTAATAATTCAATACTCGATTATTACAACAGTTATACACATTGTTTGGCAATTCCTTGTCAATTCGTGGCAAACGGAAATACAATGTATTTATCTAAAACTTGTCTTTAACATACGTTGTCGAACAGCATACCTTTAACTTTACCTAATTACTTTAATATTCAATTAGTGATTATACAAATGGTTATATAAACTGTAACAATAGTATGTTTTTATGACATCTGTCAGATTTGTTACTAATGGTACCAAATTCTTAGCAAAAAAAGTCCACACTACAGTAGCTGTAGATTACTGCATATTTTAGTACCAAACTATCCGCTAGAGGCGCTGTACAAGTTTTCATACATTTTTTTAACTCCAGTCGCTAGAGAGTATAATATTGTGAAGATTCATGGTAGACCTACAGTTCTGTTTCAGGCTAGCGGTCCAACGATTTGTGTTTTGGGGCGCAGTATACTGTTCGGCACGCGGTCTGACAGCCAAAATACTACGCTCCATGCCTCGTTGACACAAAAATAGACAGTGACTGTGCCATTGATGGTTTGACATTTGCCATCGCTTCTTGTTGGCCGCCGAACTTTACAGGGTGTATTATTATAACAGTGTACTAACCCGAAAGGGGGGGGGGGGGTATAAAAAAGTAGATTTATAATAAAAATCGGAAATTCTTTTTTTTTTCAATATTTTTGATTTTACTTAATGGTGTGATGTGAAAATGATCGTAAGGTCATGATCGGTTTGTTTATACTTTTTAATAAAAACAAAACAGTTTTGGTTATAGGTATTTTTAATTGTGCCTGTACGGCAACTCTTCGCAGAGGTCAATGACCCTGACAAAAATTTGCTGGCTATTGGTTTGTCATTTTCGTATAATCAGCTGTTGAAGATAAAACTTTCTTGGTCTTTTCTTGAAAGAAAATCACTAAATCCTGAATAGTCGTACACTAAAAGTTGTTCCTTGGGATAGTAAGAACACAGTACACATGTTATAACATACCGTGTAGAAATAAACTATATTTTACTATAATGTACTTTTTATATTTATTTATTGATAGTTAACCCCTAAGCCTAGATAGGGACACATTTGTCCTCTTTGTTTGATACTACCGTTGACTCAGATAAGGATAAATTTGTCCCCATACACCAACATATCAAAAAGTGCATTCTAGTGTTTCTCTCTTGCTCTGTCCATTGCGGATTTGTTTAGAAAAGAAAGAGAGGTTAATATGTTCTTTATTTTGATGTATAATATATGTGGTTTGTTGGCATCGAGCACTGCCATTTTGAAATCAGACGTTCGGTTCGTCAAAAAAAATGTATTTGTGTTTTTCATGTAAGTTTTCGTGAGAAAGGCGAGTGAAACTAGATACATAGGTTTTTAGACATAATATTCAAGATTACAATAGGCATACCTTATTTTTTCTAAATTGTCTTAAATTCCTAAAAATATTAAGTTTCCATGAACATGTCGTATTTTTTATACTTTTTTTTTTGAATTTTAAAATATGAAAAAATAATAAATCATATCAAATTTTACTTTTTATTTCAAGTAAAGTATAATAGTTTCAGGATTATCGTTATTATTGTAAAAGTCTGCAAATATCAGGTGTCGCCGCCATGACAGTGCTGAGCTTACGGGTGTAAAGCATGATAGGTGACAGCTGTCACTCTCTACTCAGCTGAGTAGAAGGGTTAAGACACGGGAGAGCGGAGTATTTAATCACATAGATAATTTCTGATATCATCACTCGCTTTTCAGTTAAGTTTGTTAAGACCCTTTATAGGGACGCTCGTGCAACTGCAATTAAGCTTTTAGGGTCCTGGGAAGGCCACTAACTCATCCCCAACCCATCCCCAACTCTCGCCAACTCACCTGCTAAGCGTGGTAAATATGGCAACAATCCCTATAATCAGTAATTGGCGAGTCATGAACGTAACGACCTTCAGTATGTGTTCTAGGTTTTTTCGATACTAGTCAATTTGTGTTTTAGTAGATTTGAGTATTCGACTCATTATGTAGTAGTCACTTTAAGCTCTACGCAAACATCAAATGTAGTGAAACTGTGCTCTAGACAGTCCAAGACCAACCCAGTGATCTTCAGTACGTACAAAAGTAGACGTCCTATGGCTGAGATGATGATGATGATCATCCTTAATCTATGTTCCCCCACTGCTGGATATAAAAGCCTATTAATATTAATTATAAATTTTTGTACCATTAATCATGGCCCTTTGCTATCCTCATCCAAAGAACAGGGTCTCAGTACATTGCCCCATAGCACTCCAATTAAGATCTGCTGACTTTGTATGAAGCTCTTTGGGTAGGCCTTAAGTACGTTAATTTGGCCTTAGTAATCAATTTTAATACGTAGTAAAATGAAGAACGAAACGAAGGTAGACATGGGCTTAATTTCACGGGTAATAAACAGTCCTTTCGGATATTTGATGTTGATGTCGGATATTACGGAGAGCAGGTCAACAAATTAGGGGGGCACCTTTAGATATGCCTTGACGAAAGGTTAGTATGGATAAGTTGTATCGTGTCACTTATACACACACTAGCTTCTGCCCGCCGCTTTGCATGTGTTGTACCCGAATAAAAATTAGCCTATGTGTTAATATATGTACCTACATAGATAGATAGATAGATAACTCTTTATTGTACTTAACTTAACACTAACACAAAAATTAACATAGAAAGAAACTTACAAAACTAAAAGTAGAAGTACAATGGGCGGCCTTATCACTATAAGCGATCTCTTTCAGGCAACCATAGGACGGATAAAAACGACAAGAATGAAAAAGGTACGGTGTCGTCATAAATATTTAAACTTAAGTACTTAATAAATATATAAGTATAAACCTATGTTCAGCAACTATACATACATAATTAAATACATAACATTTATATTGATAATAATTTATATATATAATAATAACAATAAATAATAATATAAAATACAACTGATAAAAAAAAAAGATTAAATAACGTTAACCAAGTGATAAATAGTGATTGAACACTAGGTTTTTGAAAACGGGCAATGACTTCGCTTTCCTGATTTCAACCGGCAGAGCATTCCATAGTCGTATCGCTAGCACAGTGAAAGGATTATCATAAAAAATAGAAGAGTGAATACATATAATATATATAATAAGATAATACCTCTACATACCTGTACCTATATTTTCGTGCCCAAACCGGGTCCATGTTTGGAACTATTATTGTGTTATATCATCTGTACAAATTACTACAATGTGGTTGCAATAAACTATTTGAATTTTAGTTTGAATTGAATTAATCTTGGTCAACGTCAATATGTGTGCAAAATTTCAGCTCAATTCGTAGCCTAGTTTTTGCGTGAAGAGGTAACAAATCTCCATCCAAACAAACTTTCGGCTTTATAATATTAGTGGGATTATCAGAGTTGATAGAAGCAACTAGGTAGGCTGCTAGGCAAATAAAAACACTCTTTGAAACTATCATGGTTCTTAACATTATATGTAATATTTACGGGATGATATACCATGATTGGAGTCTTTTTGTCTTTAACTTAGAAAGAGGGTAGATGTTTTTGTTTGCCAATGACTACCTATTCGCAAAATATTTCAGCTTAACCGTGGTGACATGAGAAACTGCGTCGAAATATCGGGAAACTCAGAAAGACTCAAATCATGGTAATTATTCTGTAAATATTGCATATATATATATGAAAAAAGTAACTTGTCAAATTATTATCTTTTAAAATACAGGATTTTATCGCGTACCTTCTTTATTATTTTCCCGGCGTTTCGACCGGATTGCACCTGGCCCTAAAGCTCCCAGAAACTTCAGTGCTTCCGCAACCATGACCAGGTGATAGATTTTAAAAACTAATAATTATGTCAACAAATCACTAAGGTTAACAAGTTCTAGTAACTTGTCAGTTGTGAAAATTACTCCCTCCAAATACTCCCTCCGCGATGTCGCCCGTCCGCTTTGCTTAAACTTGGCTGGACACGCAACCGAGTGTCTAGATAATAAAAAAAAATATCTGTCGAGGTTCTTATGTGCTTATCCTTACAAATGCAAACATTATTGCCGAACAAACGGTCTAGTTTAACACTCTATCCGTTTATTGTTCGGCATTCTGCTCTGACGCTAAGTATTAATTTATACTGACGGCAGATAATTTTCTAAGCGAGTGGAGGAGAGCTGGTTCACAAGGTATTTCATTTATTTAATACATTATTATAGATGTCACTGCATGGGCCGTAGGGTGCCAGCAGTAAAATGTTACCCCTCCTTTCATGCCCGTGGATGTAGTAAGTGGCAGTTTAAGGATACCTCCGAAAGATGGGCAGCAGCATCTTTCAGTGTACGAACATCCCATACTGCGCTCACTAATCCGTCTGCCAAGCGTGGTGAGTATGGCAACTAACCCTCATGGAGATTAATGATGATCCCCAACGAAGCCTTTGTACACCTCCCCAGACGGGGAATAACATCTCTCGCCAGACTCTACAATGGGATTCTCCGGACGGGCCATTTCCCGGACCTCTGGAAAAATGGAAGAGTAATAGTGCTGCCAAAACCCGGAAAGGACAAGAGGTATCCGGCTAGCTACCGTCCAATTACGCTGCTGTCGACGGTAGCTAAGCTATTTGAACGACTCCTCCTCCGACGTCTGCATCCAACCATCCAGCCCCGCCCCGAACAGTTTGGGTTTCGAAGCGGCCACTCAACAACACTTCAGCTGACGCGCGTGCTTCATCACCTGGCGGAGGAACATAACGCCCGACGCACCACGGTCTTTCTTGATATAGAGGTAGAGAAGGCCTTCGACCGTGTGTGGCACCCGGGCGTGGTGTTCAAACTCCTGCAGACCAGCACGCCGCCGGCCCTCATAAAGGTAGTAGCTTCCTTTATATCCAACCGACGCTTCTCTGTCGCGGTGGAGGATACCACGTCATCAACTCGTCGTATAGAAGCCGGCGTACCGCAAGGCAGTTGCCTTTCGCCCGCGTTGTACGCCCTCTACACCGACGACATCCCCACCCTGGCAGGGTTTATCCAACCGGGCAGGGGTACGGACGTCACCCTGGGACTCTTCGCAGACGACAGCGCTTACTTCGCGTCGTCTACCAGCCCCAAGTTTGCCGCCAAGAGGATGCAGCAGCTCTTCGTGACATCTCGCTGCGGATCTGCACGGGCGCGGGCCGCTATGTCAGGAATGACGTCATTGCCCGCGACGTGCAGGTCACTTCCATAGAGGACTTCGTGGTCCACACGGCGCGTCGAATGTTTCACCGCGCCGACAAAGGTCCACACCCCCACCTAAATGGCCTCGCACCCCTCCACGCCCGTCCGCCGGACCACAAAGGTCAGTGGCGCTCACAGCCACGAGACCTTCTACATACCTCATCAAGCGAGGATAACTAACACGCCTATCTGAACGCCAGCCGTAGAAGGCGCCATCGAATGACCCAGGGGTAGTAACCCTTGGAGAAGAAGCCGGGGTAAAGAGGTCCCACCTCAAGGCCCCTCCCAGTGACCCCAGGAAGGGGTACTGATGACAGCACGACGACGGAGATTAATGAGGCATGTGTTCATCAGTGGACTTTTTATGGCTGAAACGATAGATGTCACTATCAAATGTGTAGTGACTTTGGAAACAGCTTCTCGTGATCTTGGAGGTTCATGAGGGAGGCCTTTGTCCAGCAGTGGACGTCCTGCGGCTAAGATGAAGATAATTATTTTTTCTTCTCTGTTTTTTTACAATTCTGTGGTCTTCATCAAAACTTTTACCACATTTTTATCCATTTCATTTTAATTTAACTCTGTTTATTAAATAGAACTTTACAACACATTCAACAAAGAACAAAAAAAAGAATTTGAACAAAGAAAGTTCTGACATAAACATTTCCCGGAAACCTGTTTCTTCAAGTTAGTGGACGTTCACACAAAAAGTCCGTTCTTGAAAATAGTTATGTTTTATTATTAACCACCGGGTAATGATACTATAGCTAAGATTACTAACCGTTGAACCAGTTCTTAGGCATGTTGACAGGGCATGGAATTCAAAATTATATTGAACTCATTAGTTACATAAGGTGCCGGCAGTAGAATGTTACCCCTCCTCTCATACCCATGGATGCAGTACGAGCCTGCTTAGGGAAACTTCCGGAAGATGGGCAGCAGCGTCTATCCATATATCAACATCCCTTACTGTGCTCGCCAACCCGCCTACCAGGCGGGCATGAGAGAAGGGTTAACATTCTTCTGCCGGCACCCTACAGCTGCTTAAATTTTTATAATTTTTTTACTAATGAATTCAATATAATTTTAAATTTCGTGCCCTGTCAACATGCCTAACAACTGGTTCAACGGTTATTAATCTTAGCTATGGTATCATTACAGAAAATCCCCTGGTGTGTTCTGTATTTATTTCTTCAGCGTTAATAATACACTGATGGGTATCAACAGAGAAAATTGTTTTCTTGATAGCTAGTTAACACGTGAAACTCGAGAATGCATTGTATTGTGAAGGTTGACGCAGATCTAATAAATCTGCCCTTATGCTATAAAAATATAAGTAAATTGGGAAATTCGCCGTGGGGTGTCGGCAGTATAATGATACCCCTCCTCTCATGCCCATGGATGCAGTAAGAGCCTGCTAAGGGATACCTCCGGAAGATGGGCAGCAGCGTCTATCCGTGTATCAATATTCCATACTGCGCTCACCAACCCGCCTGCCAGGCGTGGTGAGAATGGCAACTACCCCTCATGGAGTTCCATGAGGGAGGCCTGTGTTCATCAGTAGACGTCTTATGGCTCAAATGATGATGATGATGATGATAAAATTGGGAAATAGCCTTGAGGTGCCGGCAATACAATGTTGCTTCTCCGGTTTTGCCCATGGATGCAGTAGGAATCTGGCAAACACCTCCGGAATCATCCGGTGGAATTATTTCTTTTATATTCATTATCATCATCATTATCTCAGTCGTAGGACTGCTCACCACGTCTACTGCAGAACTAAGGCTATCTAAGGATCTAATTCCGGAATCTTCTGGAGGTATCGCTAGGCAGCAGCGTTGAAGTACTGCGCTCGCTAACCCGCCTGCCAAGCATGGCGTGTATGGCAAAAACTCTATGATCTTGGAGAAGAAATAAAAATCCATTGCTGCACAGCCGGTATCGAACGCACGACCGTCGGATTTAAAGTGAAGGGTGCATACCACTCGGCAAACACGGAGTTTTCTAGAAGTCCCACCGATTATATATTACAAGCTTGTGCCCGCCGCTTCGCATGCGATGTACCCGGATAAAAAGTAGCCTATGTGTTAATCCTAATCAACGTCTGTACGTTTGCAAAATTTCAGCTCGATACTTATGCTAGTTTTGCGTGAAGAGGTAACAAACCTCTATACAAACAATTTTTCGGCTTTATAATATTAGTAAGATTATCCAGACTGTCATGCCAGCGTTTTTTAGATCAGCCTCGGCGTCTACGACCGTCCTCCAGTCGTCGCGTGTGACCTTTCTGGATACATGCAACTTACATGCCCCGCCCAGTCCGACGTTTTTAAATTTATTTATTTATTTATTGACACACTAGATTTCAAACATTACAGGATATGCACCCTAAGTCGTTAAAAATCTTTTTTAAGAAAATCCTTAAATAGAAAAATAAGAAATATGAGTAAGCAAAATTATAGGTACACAATATAGAAACATGTCATTTAGAGACAATAATAAACAAATACAAGAAAAAAAAATACATGAATTAATAAAACAACAAGAACAAATACAAGAATTAATTGAATTTTATAATTACAACAAAAAGGAATCATAAAATTAAGTCTAAAGGGTAAAAACATTACAAATTGTCTCAGAATAATTTAAACATGTTTTGACTATTAAAATAACTGCCTACCTCCACGTGAACTTACGCCTCTCTCATGGATATTGACGACCTTTGTGGCGCAGCGGATGAAGGTCCGCCTGCGACGCAAGGGGTTGCAGGTTCGGTTCCGCCTCGGAACAAATGTCTGTATGATCTGCAGATATTTGTTCAGGGTGTTCTGGATGTTTTTCTATATATCGTCGGTCGGATTAATTACCGGAACATTTCCGAAATCACGTGTTTTTAGATAAGTATGCAGCTTGGTAGGGAATTGAACATTCTTTCCAAAGTACTAATGGTACAACTCAAATTTTGGTTCTAATTGACAGAAAACTACTTATTCCGGTAAAGAAAAATAGATTTTAGTAATCTCTTTGTAACTTCAACCCTCAATTACTCAGAACAGTATAATTTTAAAATGTTCCATTACTGTTTCCAACTGACGATATAATGAAAAATATCTATCTATAACACAAGCTCTGGTTAGCTTGTAGGTAGATGCTGTGTGCTGTGTGAAGTGTCCAGCATTATTTATTTATTTATATGAGGAAGGCCTAAGTTCGGTTGTGGACGTGGTCAGCAGCTGCAGTCCTACGGAGATGATGATGATGAATATTAAATATTTCATAGTTATTTTAAAAACTTGCCGCTGTGTAAATCATCTACTATAGATGTAAATGTGGGACTTGGCGAATGAGCGAGATTCTTAAAATGGCTTAGGCGAGACATTTACTCAGCTGTGCGGCAGTCAAGATATAGAAGTAGGTTCAGCGTTTTTTTTTCAGCTTTCTATTAGTTACTTACCAAACTTAAAATTAATGTTTAGGGTTATTATACGTTTAATATGAACAAATGTAATTATAATATTTAAAAGATGTATAAACTTATGTATATACTTACTTACCCATAAATTGTTTAACATTTTATTTACTGAGTAAGTAAACTAGCATTGTAGTTTGTAATTTTTAAGGTTTGTTTTTTTCATTTCTTTAACTAGCATTTTAAGTGGATTGTTTTGTTATGTTTAGTGTTTTCTATAGAATTAATGTAAATATTGTACTGAGTTGGTTGTACGTTCCGCGCAAGAATCATCACTAAAGGCGCCACTGAAAACCGTGCTGTGTCTATTACAGCGTACGCTGAGTTAGCGACCTATTTATGTCTTATTATTGCTTGTTTTAACTGTGTAATTTTATTTATTTTCTTTATGTTTAAATAAATATTTTTTCTTTCTATCTTTCTTACAGTGACTTTGCTTATGTCGTTCGACTATATACATTTCTTCAAGCTCTTCAGTAACAAATCTAAATAATAATATTGGCATAACCTTCCTAAACCTTTTTAAACTCTGGTTACCTGTCCCTCAAAAGACAGACGTATACCTGACAGCAACAAAAAGCCTTTTCAAAAACGAATCCATTTGCTAAAAATCTCTTCCATTACCCTGATTTATTCAATTATTCAGAAGTAAATGATTTATACAGGTTTTTTGCTTTCAGGGGCCTTCGTAATGGGGCTCATGTCAACTTTCATCGTTTGATAATATGAGGCGTGATGGGAACCTCAATTTTATGCGTGTCAATACTTTTTAACACGTTTTTATTGGCTTCACCTGTACCTACGTATCGTGTATCTATGTAAATTTTGAGACTATCATGGTTGAACATTCTATGCAATATTTACGGGATATTCACCATTATTTGAGTCTTTTTTAGGGTTACGTACCCAAAGGGTAAAGGCGGGACCCTATTACCAAGACTCCGTTGTCCGTCCCTCTGTCTGTCTGTCACCAGGCTGTGGTCTTGTCTTTTTATATTATGTCTTTATGTGTTTGGTTTTACACAATTCCGCCAGTGTTAAGTATAAAAATTATTATGTTATTTGACTGGCCATGTTGGCGGCCTTTTTTTTATTCCACCAGGCTGTATCTCATGAAACGTGATAGCTAGACAGTTGAAATTTTCACGATGATTTATTTCTGTTGCCATATCATTTTATTTTCTTAACTTGTTTTATTCTGTTTTTGATTTTGTAATCAAGTATTATAACAGAATAAAATATCAAGGTGGGTTCCCATTCCCAGCATCGATCCGTGTATCAACATATTGTACTGCCCTCACCAACACGACAGTTGCTAGTATGGCAACCTTCCCTGATCTTATAGTCTCCTGATCTTAGAGATCCATAAGGAGGCCCGAATATGTCCAGCAGTGGACGTGGACTGGACAGTCAATCTTATGGCAGAAATGATGATGATATTGAAAACGTACCTAATATTCAAAACTATATCTAAACTATAATTTAAATCGAAAGCAAGATTTTTTCAAATTTAAATTTTCTTTGCACATATGGTTCACAATACCGTAGGGTGCCGGCAGTTAAATGTTAAATGCTCACATTGTAATTTGTGAGAGGAGGGGTAACATTTACCTACAGAAATGACAGAAATGAAAATAATGAAGCACATAATTGAATCTGTTCACTTCAGATGACACGCGAGTTAGGAAAAGAAGCGAAGAGAAGAACCTAACTCGGTTGTTATAGTCAACATTTAACAATTTTATTTTGTCCTTATGTTACGTTTGACGGAGTTGGAGCAAATTCCGTCCCAAGTGGTTTTGTCCTCTAGGTAATCTGATATTTTATAATAAGCTTTATTGTACAAATTGCGTTTGATAATTTTTTTGAATTTATTCAATGATAACTTCTGCAACTCACTTGGGAGTTTGTTGTAGAAGCGTACATTGCCCTTTAAAAGATATTTTAATCTTATGGAGCCTAGTAGTGGGCACAGCGATTTTATTCTTATTTCTTGTGTTTACATTTTGATTGTCGCTGTTTTTCTTAAACGTAGCAATATTTTGATGGGTGTACAAGAGGTTCTCATAAATATATTGACAAGCTCCAGACTTTCATTATATTAATTTCTTTAAATTTAGTGTAAAGTGATTATCTGGGACCCATATTGTAGATATAATGAATAGCCCTCTGCAGCACAAATACCGTGTCTATATCTGCAGCACATCCCCACAGTAGTAAGCCATAAGAAATAATTCTGTGGAAATAGCTGAAGTAAACAAGTCTACCGGTATCTACGCCTGTAAGAAGGCAGATTTTCCTGAAGATTTGACTGCATATGCTGCGCGAAATAAGCCTACCGGGTAGTTTTTCTATGTGTAGGCCCTATTGAAGCTTATTGTCTAACGTTTTGGTTTTAACTGTAAGTTCTATGTATAATTGTTTTTTTAAATAAATAAATAAATAAATGAATTAATTAATTAATTAATGAATGAATGAATGAATAAATAAATAAATACATACATACATATAACTGGCACCATTTCAATTCAGATTTAAACAATTTTCTTTTATCCTTAATCACCTGAAACACACGTCCCGAAGAAGGCTTTACATGAAGGACCCACAGGTGAAACGCAAGTCTGGATTGTTTATGAAATAATTCAAACACATGTCGGTACCACCTCACTATCTTACTCTCACTATCTTACGTTTCATATTGCTCCTCTTAGTACAATTCACTTCAGCAGCTTTAGACAAAATACTGACTTTTATGTTTTTCATTTGAACACATTTTATCACCACAATCAATGAATTCAGAAGGAAAATCGATATCTCTAATATGAGAATTACATTCTACTCGGTATTTTTCCTAGCATTAAGCAAAAGGTTATTGACATTAAACCAATTAACAACTTTTGAGATTGTATTATTCTCCTCATCATAATCGATGGTACGTCGTTTCATTTTGAACAAAAGTGAAGTGTTATCAGCAAACAATACAATCTCATGATTGTTTTTGACAAGATGAGGTACATAATTAGTGAAAATTAAAAATAGAAAAGGCCTAAGAATTGATCCCTGCGGTACACCCATTGTAACTACAGATCCGAAAAACGTTTTTCATGAACATCAACTCTTTGTATCCTGTTACTGAGATAAGAAAAAGTAGATCCAAAGAGATATCTCTAACACCATATTGGTGCAATTTCCCGATCAATGTTTCATGGTGTACACAGTCAAATTCATGTAAAAGTAAAAAACAACCAAAGCGTCTTGCGACGTCTCCCAAGCATCATAGATATGGGAGATTAACTATACCAGCATCAGTAGTGGAACAGAGAGGAGAGGTAACATTCTACTGCTGGCACCCCACGGCAAAAGTTTGTATTGTGACTAAACTTAACCCTCAAGCTGATTATATTTTTGGGTAATTTAGGTAGTAAAGTAGTTTTAGAGTAGTAGTAGAATGGTTATAGTAGTCAGTAGGGCGGTACGAAGTTCGCCGGGACAGCTAGTGAATAATTTAATACCATTGGATAGATAAGAAATCATTGGCGGCCTTATTGTTCATGCAATTTATTCCAGGCAACATACCAGGAAAAAGTTCATAACATAAATCTGGAAATATACACTTAGTGCATCGCCATAAAGGAAGCGGATATGCAAAGTGCTTGCACAAATTAGCGGGAAACAGCTAAAAGTTTTACGGGATATCCGCTTTCCGCTCTCAATGCACCCGTGCACTTACAGGACTAATGTAATTTGTTATAGTTGTTAAAAGTCTCAAATGTTGGTCTCATAATGTTAATAGGCCGGAGATTTAATTAGATTGTCCATCAAAAAGCGATGGTAGTTTTGCAATTACCCTCACTTTGCCTTCAGACGGGAATAATCAAAGGTAGATTCGCGATAAATTTGCGTGTTTTTGTACAATGGATCTTTTCCCTCACTTAACACGAAAAAACACGAGAAGTTATCTGAAGCGAACGAATTCAATTTTGTGCTTTATTCAATTTAAATGTGTCTTGGTCTTCTTATGTAAATTGACTATTCTAAGTAGCGTTTTGCTCGTTTGAATAAACACTTATTGACTTTAACTTTGAATTGTGATCGCGAAAGTATACGAAAAACTATTATTGATTCCGCTGCGCAAGATTCAGAGAAATTTTTCACATTGATGTGATAAATTACTTCTGAAATCACAGCAGTTGAGTAAAGTTATTTAACGTGAATGCGATAGCATATAATTTAGTTAATTATTTGTGATATTATAAAGGAGCGTAACTTAAACATAGATGTATCAAGGTATACATTAAACATAGATGTAACAAGGTATGGAGAACAGGAGTATGGCCAACTGATTAGACTCACACCATTTTTGCTCCGCTACATAAAAAGGGCTCCACTAAAATATGCAGTAACTACTGCGTTATTACAGTGATCTCGCACGCCAGCAAAATTTTACTACATATTCTTCATGAACGTCTGAAGGCTTTTTTGTCTGGGGAAATTGCACCAGAGCAAGCAGGTTTTGAAAAGGGAAAAGGCACCCGAGAGCAAATCTTAATTGTTCGCCAGATTATTGAGAAGGCACGAGAATTCAACAAACCGACATATATTTGCTTTGTTGATTTCTCCAAGACATTTGACTTGGTAAAATGGCCAAAACTATGGAAAACATTACTAGAGATAGGCACACCAAAACACCTAGTACATCTGTTAAGGCAACTTTATGAAGGAAGCACAGCTTCAGTCCGAACAGATGACGTCCTATGCAGCAATTTTCATCACAATACAGGCGTTCGTCAAGGATGCATAATATCACCGCTCTTGTTCAATGTATATACTGAACTCATCATGCGTATTACACCGGAGGACTGGACGGACGGTGTAGCAATGTGTGGTTGGAGAAGAATGCTTGGTGTATCGTGGAACGAATTCCGTACCAACGTATCCATATTCCAAGAACTCGGCATTAAGCAGCGTATAGACGCTGACGAACAGATAGCTGTTCTGGTCCAAACTCGTATCCTTCGGACATGTCTCAAGACGCAACGCTGACTTCATAGAACGCCTAGTCGTGCAAGGCAAAGTGGAGGGCACTAGACCACGAGGAAGGTCACCAATGAGATGGACTGATCAAATAAAATCGGCAGTAGGCGGTCCCCTAAATGAGTGCACTTGGAAAACCACTCAGAAAGAAAGATGGCGAGAAATCGTGAGGCGAATCATATCAGCTCCAAATGGACAATAATTTAATCTACTATGTAGACCACGACCACACTGATAAGAGTGTAACAACATAGAAGAAATTAAACAATCCAGCAATAATTCAGTAATTAATTGAATTTCATTGAACACATAAAGTGGATTCTTTTCACCATCATCATCACAGCCGTTGGACTGCTGACCACGTCCACTGCTGGACATAGACCACCCTCGTGGATCTCTGGAAGGTTATGGGGTTTGTTACCATGCTCAGATTGTCAGGCGGGTTGGCGAGTACAGTACAGGATGTTGATACACGGAGAGAGACTGCTCATCTTCCGAAGGTATCGTCATCATCATTTCAGCCATAAAACGTCCACTACTGAATCCAGGCCTCCCTCATGGATCTCCATAAGGGGCAGTTGCCATACTCACCATGCTTGGCAGGGGGGTTGGCGAGCGCAGTAGGGGATGTATCTACACGGAATGACGCTGCTGCCCATCTTCCGGAGGTAGCTCTTAGCAGGCTCTTACTGCATCCACGGGCAAGATAGGAGGGGCAACATTCTACTGCCGGCACCCCACGGCATGAACCACGGCACCGAAGGTATGCATCAGAAGAATCTTACTGCATCCCGGGCAAGAGAGGAGGGGCAATATTCTACTGCCGGCACCCCGTCAACGATGCTTTGGTTTAGAAATTATAGCAAAAGTGCAATTAATGTTAACTGTTCATAAAATTTTTCAATTTATTTTATATTGCATTGCATTTTTAAGCTTCGCCTGCGCTGACCATAAAACGAAAACTGCACGTAGGAAACAATATTTATTATTTCATTCGACTGCCAGTTTAATGCCCCAAATTTTAACTTGCGGTTTGTTTTTTAACCTCCGACAAAAAAGAGTGGTGTTATAAGTTGGACCACTATTGTGTGTGTGTGTGTGTGTGTGTCTATGTGCCTGTGTACCTGTTTGTCTGTCTGTTGCACCGTAGTTCTTAAACGAGTGGACCGATTTGCATGCAGTCTTTTTAGGGTTCCGTGCCTCAAAAGGAAAAAAACGGAACCCTTATAGATCACTTGGTTGTCCGTCTGTCTGTCGGTCTGTCAAGACCCTTTATCTCGAGAGCGTGTATAGGTATCTACAGCTTGAGACACAACCTGAACCTGAGAAAAAAATAATGTTCTACTCGTAAAATAACCTGAAAAAATTATACGACCGTTTAAAACATGCAGGTTTCGACATTCTCAATGGAATCGAAATTTATAGGGTACTTCCCGTACACCTAGACCTATGAAACTTGGCAAGTTATATTTCCTTATACTGTTCATACAGGTAAAAATCCAAAAACTATACATTTGCAATAAACATAAAAAACGTCCTTAAAATAGTACGAAATCAATCATCGATCTTAACCAACCCTACGCGCGGTCATAAATTGGATGGGTGACCGAATCTTTTTGTGATTTTTTTAAACTTTTACTAATATTTTATTATGTTTTTTCATACCTACGGAACCCGATTTTATTTATTTTAAAGCAGGTTTTCCGGCGGTGGTTCCTTAACATGTTTTAACAAAAATGGTTAAGAAGTTTACAAAATATGGGGAGAAAGAGGGGAAGAATAATCGAATGTTTCCAAACATACCCAAGTATAGTAAAGAAAATTATATGTAGAATGCAAAACTGAAAGGTAGGTACATAGAAATCGGTTTAGCCTTTCATGAGATATGGGGGTGGAAAGTAGGGGTGAACAATTGAATAAATAAATAAATAAATAAATAATGCTGGACAAATCACACAGCATCTAGTCATCTAATCATCAGCTCTGCTTAGCTTGGGGCTAGATGATGTTGTGTGATTTGTCCAGCATTATTTATTTATTATTTATTTTATTTATCTAGCCCCAAGCTAAGCAGAGCTTGTGTTATGGGTACTAGATGACTGATATACTTAATACATTATACTACATAGATAGATATTTTTATTATATATAGAAAAACACCCAGAACACCCTGAACAAATATCTGCAGATCGTACAGACATTTGTCCCGAGGCGGGAATCGAACCCGCAACCCCTTGCGTCGCAGTAATGTTTTCAAATATACCCCCAAGTGTGGTATCAAATGAAAGGGCATGATGTGTAGATTGCAAAATTGACATTTCAATAAAAATAAGGTAACCACCAAGACTAGGTAAAGTCAGAGGGTAACTTAATTTTTTTTATTTTATAAACATGTTTAGTTGTCTTAATAACGTGTCCTTGCTTCATTCTGATGATGGGATTCATGATAAATCGAAGGATATACACAAAATGTAATAAGCACACATGTAGCGCTTTAGGTAATGTCAACAACATGTTCAATTCTTGTCGGTTTTTTGGTAAAAAACTGAAACTACATATAGGTAAAAAAACGATTTAAATAAACGTTTTTGCGTAAAAAACCATTTAAATAAACGTTTTACAATTTCTGAAAGACCCTTATAAAAAAAATGGAAAACAAAGCAAAAGTAAAAAGTTAATTGGGTCACCGTAGACCTCTTGGGAAAATGGGGTAGGGGGTATGTTTTAAATTCAAATTTCATTATTTTCTGACAGGATTTGAACCTACCATGATTATTTAATACACCCTGTCCTTGTCCAAGAAGTTTTCGTATGTAGATGCGTTGTATTGTTTATATTTTGGCAAACAAAAGGATATATTTAACAGACTTCAAAAAAGGTCGTCTATATTTTTTATTTAGGCTTGTTACCTTAGTAATCCGTCGTTTAAAACCTATTTGGAAACTTCTATTTGTGTTCAAACACACTTTCAGATTGGTCCTACTTTTTCTAAACTCAGTTCAGTATATGATGATAATAATTATAGAGATTAACAACTTTATGCCTCAAAGTGTGTGTCGGCCACGTGCTTCGTGAACGTGATCACCACGGTATTGCAGTTGTAGAGAATACCGCTTAATATCAGCTAGGTTTTTGGCTTGTTTCGTCATCAAGTAATAAAAAAAACCTACATACGCCTCAGTCTAAACACATCTACATATAAAACACCTTACTGAGCTGCAGAGTTTAATCAAGTGTAGCACGCGGTGACCTCTCACGCAACTAACGCGTCGCTCATTGTTAGCAATTACCCAGTCGATGAACGCCGATTGGATAAATAAACTAGCAGTAACTCACGGTTCTACTTCAGTTTTATGTCCTATCGTCTGAAATAGCTAAAAAAATAACCGATAAGGCTACTTTTTGAGACGCTAAGATCCTCTGTCGGTTCTTGGCCGGGTGTGGCTTAAGATCCTACGTCTAATGGATGATTCATCACCATCATCTGAACCGTAAGACTGCTGTCCAAGTCCACCTTATCTCCAAGATCATGAGGAGATTGTTGCCATACTTGCCATATTTGGCTTACGCAAATATGATCACGTCTCACCTTTTCGCACTATGCTCAAGTGGCGCCCTATCCGCCTTCGTCGAGACTAACGTATTCTTTCTCTTCTTTACTCTGTTCTTTTCAATCCTCTTTCTCCACTGTATCTCAAAGATCGGTTTCAATTTCTTCATTCTTCTAATTCCCACAATCTTCGGTCATCAGAAAACTTATCACTGGAATTTACCACTCATCATCAATCCTCTTACACAAACTCTTTCACGATTCAAGCTGTGCGACTCTGGAACTCACTACCTATTGAAATCAGACTCCCGTGTGCCCGTAAAATTGCCGGCTCCCTTTCTCTTCTAACCGAAACAGAACAATCCATAACAGCTTGTCAGCAGTAATCCGTATGGTGGTAGTACTTACCAAGGTGAAATCTTCACAAAAAGTTCTACTACTTATTATTATTAACTCATTTATTTCAAATTACAAATTCATATCACACATTTCAAATAAGACACACAATCATAGAAGCATTAATAAAATTAAGATCACATTAAATTCAGAACATAATACAAATAAACAAAAATAGAATAAAAATATGGCAAAATTACATCATCATCATATAAATTAAAATTATATTATATATTAAAATTATACATCAATCAATTAAAATAATAACCTATAAAGACTCCGATCCCATCATTATTTTCATTCATTTATTTTGGATGGGACAGTCTAAACGAGAAACTAATGATGATCTGTTTATTTTGTTAATTCTGTTTCTATTTATCTCACTTACGAGTATAATTATTAAGCCGAAAATTTGTTTGTATAGATGAAGGAATATTTGTTACCTCTTCACGCAAAAACTACCCTACAGATTGGGCTGATATTTTGCACATATTATATATCTATATAGATGTTGCCTTGGGGTGCCGGCAGTAGAATGTTACCCCTTCTTTCATGCCCGTGGATGCAGTAAGAACCTGCTAAGGGATGCCTCCGGAAGATGGGCAGCAGCGTCTTTCCGTGTATCAACATCGCGTACTGCGCTCGCCAACCCGCCTGCCAAGCGTGGTGAGTATGGAAACTACCCCTCGTGGAGATCCATGAGGGATGCCTGTGTTCAGTAGTGGACTTTTTACGGCTGGAATGATGATTATTTATTTATTTATATTTCATTTTTAAGTTTATCTGTGTACAATAAAGTGTCAATTCATTCATTCTTGCCACGCTTGGCAGGCGGATTGGCGAGCGCAGTACGGGATGTTGATACACGGAAAGACGCTGATGCCCATCTTCATATGGTTACCTCTAGGCTCTTACTGCATCATCATTCAGATTGGGCTGAAATTTTGCACATATTATATATCTATATAGATGTTGACTTAGATTTACACTTTAAGGCTTGATACTCTTTATCCAGGTACAATGAATGCGAGGCGGCAGGCGTCTAGTAAAAATAAATTCATTCAACCTTCTGTCAATTCCTTTTACCTAATAACGAGTCACTATTACGAGACATTTCCTTTTGAAATAAATGGCAAAGAAAGGTTAACGGCAGTGATTGACGTGACCAGGTAGAAGCACACCCTGTAATGCATAGGGTAACCCATGCATTATAGGGTGTGCCTTTACTCACGTGAGTGGGGTTAGTGGCCTGAATTGATTTAAATAAGTACTCAGCTTTAAGGGTGGAATTGTTTGTATGGATAGAGTTATTTGTAGATACATTTATCTTAGCCGTAAATGTTGCCGTGGGGTGCCGGCAGAGTAATGTTACCCCTCCTCTTAAGCCTGTGGATGCAGGCTCTTAGCCTAAGGGATACCTCCGGAAGATGGGCAGCAGCGTCTTTCCGTGTGTCAACATCGCTTTCTGCGCTCGCCGACCCGCCTGCCAAGCGTGGTAAGTATGTCAACTGCCTCTCGTGGAGATCCATGAAAGAGGCCTGTGTGATTATGATAGTGAATGACGATGATAACTTAAGTGTCATAATACCTAATTTTTAATAAAATATCCGACTTCAATCAAATCTGCAATGTTGCTGAAAATACCCCAACCTCTGAACGCAAACGCTCCTCCCATTTTAGAACTGAGTTTTAAAATTATTGGGTTGTTAATTTGGGTCATAATTCAAAGAATTTAAATCAAACGGAGTTCTGAATGATGTTCTGATGGAACAAAGATAAAAAACAGATGAATTGAACGTTCTCTGTTAATACGATAAATTAGCCGTTTTGATTTTTAGCTTAGTCAGTTTTATTCCGAAAAAAAACATGTCTAGCACATAATTGAATTCGTTCGCTTCAGAAAACTTTTTTTCAAAGTGAGGAAAAGAAGCAAAGGAAAGAATTAATGTGATTATTTTGATAACCTGGCCCTCTGTTGCATATCATATAATAAACAAATAGATGTTTATTTGGCAACAAAAACAGCACAGACAAAAATTGTACATAAAAAACAACTTACATTACTCTCATGTTCTCATAAACAACAATTAAAATAAAAAAAAATAAAAATAGTAATAGAAAACACACAAGATAACCATTACATAATGATACATACATATCACTAAACAATGATAGTCGGGCAGGGCAACGGTAGGTCTGTTCTGTGCTGCTGTTAACCAAATAGGACCAGTCTCAGCTATGTGCTCCTCAGCACCAGAGGTACGAGGCAGCGCTGGTTTTCAGACTGATCCTGAAATGGTGCTCTCACGAACATTACCGAAAATTAGTCTAAATAAAAGTCTAATTAGACTAAAACCGAAAACATATATATTTAAGGTTAAGGTTTGACCTTAACCTTAAATATATAAATATTACCATTACAAAAATACTTTTAGTACATAATAACAACACAAACCAAATATTAAAGTTGTACGTCTGAAGCTGCCTTCCTTCAGTCACAGCTCGTGTAAAATGTGCGATATTTTTATTGAGAAAAGGAAAAGCCATTCTTGCACGGTCGGTAACAAACACATGACCTTCGGGTCGAACTGATCATGAGATAATTTTGTTTGATTTTCTGTTTCCGTTGTTTTTAAGTAGTATTAGGGTTCCGGACCAAAATAGTAAAAAGAAACCCTTAAAGAATCACTCTGTCTGTCTGTCTGTCTGTCACATATGGATATCTATATATATATATGTGATATATCACATATCTCTATCATATCAGATGCTATCGACTTGAAATTTAAAATGGTAAAAGATAACACTTTTTTACTAATATAGTATATCCGCTCGTTTGGTTTTGGTTAGTAAACTGACCAGTGAGTCATCGTTCCACGAAAACAATGAGGCGTTTTAAAAAGTAAAAACTTCAAAAATAGTTACCTCGAACCTTATAGATGGCGTTAATTTTCTTTTACTGGTAGGCACAATTTGACAATGACAGGATTAATCACAAACTTGCTTACTCCGCTTGCCAGCTCCATCTGTTAGGTTTAGTAGAAAACTCTTTTTGTTTTTTTACTGAAAACGGCTCATTGTTATTTTTAAACTATAGTGTTTATCAACTTCTTCTTTGTTTTGGAGCCTTGAAATCTTTGCATTGAATACGTCAGCAAGATGATAAAAAGTTAGGTACGTGGTGTAAGCCGCATTATATTTATCAAATGATGTCAAGCCACGATAATTTCAATTCAGTGATGTAACCTGAAGTCAAAGCTACATTATTGTCAAATTTGTAAGTGTCAATATCATAACATGATATGGTAACGGCACTAGGGACCGCGAAAAGTGACATAATTATGCTTTATGGCCTTGGCTAGATCATTAATGTTGATTATAAAGAGTAATGGTACTAGCCTACTACCCTGTGGTACACTATCATTCATTATGCGATCTTTAAAAACATGTTTTTCTTCAGTTTTATTTACGATGATGATTTTAGTTATTTTTGTACATTGTTTCCTATTTCCAAGATAATAATTGATCAATCGCAAGGCATTCTGATTCCAAAGCTTTTATTGATAGGAAAAAGATAAGTTATATATGTTTTTTTACAAACATAAATTCAGAAATCCAGTTGTGGGTAATAAAGGTAATTGTAATGAAAAACGAATGAGCCCAAACTCGATGGGAACTTCAGGGTGGTCTTCTCGTTTAGTACAAGAGTTACTATAGCCACCTTCCGATTCGTCGCTAACATTAAGAATACACTCAGGGTTGGAAAATCTTTCAAATATTAGGGTGTCAGCTTTGTAACTTCCAGACAAAGTTACGACAGAACTTTACTTAAGTCAAGAATTCTCTTTACAAAGCAAAAAGTCTGAGTTACACTTTTCCCGCAACTTTGCAATTTCATCGGTGACCATCATAACTATCAAAATAGGATGAGATAAAGTTGAAATATTGTTTACCGTTGAGTGCCAGCAGTAGAATGTTGCCCCTCCTCTCTTGGCCGTGGATGCAGTAAGAGCCTGCTAAGAGCTACATCCGGAAGATGGGCAGCAGCGTCATTCCGTGTATCAACATCCCATACTGCGCTCGCCAACCCGCCTGTTAAGCGTGGTGAGTATGGCAACTGCCCTTTATGAAGATCCCTGAGGGAGGCCTGTGTTTAGTAGTGGACGTTTTGCGGCTGACATAATGATGATGATGATTGTTTACCACCTGCACACTTACAGAATCAATTTACATATTTTCTTCAAAATGCGGGCTCCGTACCGCGCTGTATTCTGTATTTATTCAGAAATAGACGAACCCTCCTAGCCGTGGAGTGCCGGCAGTAGAATGTTACCCCTCCTCTCCTACCCGTGGATGCAGTAAGAGCCTGCTAAGGGACACCTCCGGAAGATGGGCAGCAGCGTCTTTCCGTATATCAACATCCCATACTGCGCTCACGAACCCGCCTGCCAAGCGTGGTGAGTATGGCAACTACCCCTCATGGAGATATGAGGGAGGCCTGTGTTTAGTACTGCGTTTTACAGCTAAAATGATGATGAACAGATGAAGTTATAATGGTAGCGTTGACTGATTAGTATCAGTCAACGCTACCATTATAACTTTTGAAACTATCAAGGTTGTGAAACCTATAAGTAATCCTCATCATCATCATTCTAGCCGTAAAAAGTCCACTACTGAACAGGCCTCCCTCATGGATCTCTATGAGGGGTAGTTGCCATACTCACCACGCTTGGCAGGCGTGTTGGCGAGCGCAGTACGGGATGTTGATACATGGAAAGACGCTGCTGCCCATCTTCCGGAGGTATCCTTTAGCAGGCTTTTACTGCACCCATGGGAATGAGAGGAGGGGTATCATTCTACTGCCGGCACCCCACGGCAAATAAGTAATATTTACGGTATATTTCCCATGCACGTTGAAGTGGCAATGGGCAGTTCATATAGCGCGCAGAACAGATGGCCGTCGGGGTCGCAATGTTCTCGACTGAAGGCCACGGACCGGCAAGCGCAGCGCAGAACGTCCACCTACAAGATAGGAAGACGACTTGGTGAGAACCGCAGGTTGGCGGTGGATGCAGACGGCTTCCAACCGCAGTCTTTGGAGATCAATGAAAGAGGCCTTTGTCCAGCAGTAGACGTCCTACGGCTGGTATATGATGATTTACCGTGAGGTGCCGGCAGTTGAATGTAGTCCAACCTCTCTTGCCCGTGGATGCAGTAATAATCTGTCAATTGATATCCTCTGTAGATGAGTAGCAGCATCTTTCAGTGTATCATTATCAACATCCCGTACTGTGATTGCCAACCCGCCTGCCAAGCGTGGTGAGTATGGAACAACGCCTTCATGACCAGAACTTGGGGTTCATGAGGGAGGCCTATGTCCAGCAGTGGACATCTTACGGCTGAGATAATGCAGATGATGATGATGAAATTGCGTTTCAAGCCCACATTGTTATCAAAGTTTAAAAAACAATACTTGCGTAGGTGTATTACGTGAAATTATTTATAGATAACATCAGAGCAAAGGTAGAAAGTTCCCACAAAGTTTCTAGACTACAAAGGGATGGTGGGAGGCGGTTTCTATTGGATTTCGCATTATTTATTTACGTGCGCCACAAGAATTGTCTTTGAGAAATAGACTGTATGCCTACCATGAGTTGTCACTGTTAGATCGCCTGCCTTAAAAAAAAAGTAAGGCCTTTGCATCTATTATAGATGATTTATACAGCGTCAGCAACTGGTAATCATGCTGTACGGGACGTTGCAGTGCCAGGGACCTTGTTAGATGGATTAGGCTTGCCCAGCACCTATACCATCCTCTCAGCTTAGTCAGCTATTATTCAGAGGAAAGAACAGGTCAATACGTCTGAAGCTAATCAAGCCGCGGGTTTCCTCACGATGTTGCCTGCCTTTACCACTGGTAGTAATAGCATGTTACTATGACATCTGTCAGATTTGTTACTAAAGGTACCAAATTCTAAGCAAATGAAGCCCAAACTACAGTCGCTGTGGTTGACTGCGTATTTAAGTACCTAACTATCCGCTAGAGGCGCTGTACAAGTTTTTACTTGTATCACTCGCGAAATGCTGCTAGCGATCCTGATGTTATTAAGGAACCTCTATGGTGCAAGATATAAAGATTTTTTTTAATATATAACTTTAAAATAAAATGCCGTGGAGTGCCGGCAGAAGACACTAGCCCGTGGATACAGTAAGAATCTGTTCAGGGATAACTCTGGAAGATGAACCGCAGCGCCTTTCCGTGTATCAACATCCCATACTGCGCTCAACACGTCTGCGAAGCGGGGCGTGTATGACAATATTCCCGTCATTATCTAGGAAATTCATGAGGGAGGCCTATGTCCAGCAGTAGACATTGACAGCAAGTCCTATGTTGTAGGCTGTGATGATGATGATGATGATGAAATACAATTGGTGTTTACTAAAAAAATAACAGTTAAAATTTAAAAGAACATTACTATGAATATTATTGTTTCTATTATTTACTGTTATTTTTGAAGTTAACATGGCCTCCACGGCATTTTATTTAAAAGTTCATTATTATTGTCAGCCATTGGTGTCCCACTGCTGGGCAAAGGCTTCCCCCATTCCTTCCATATTTGAAAGTTTTTTTTAAATATCTTTTGCTTTATTACAGAGCCCAACTCCTTGACATATCAGAGGACACTTCGTCGCTGGCAGCATTACACGAGCATTACCGGCTGCGATGGTGATGATGAAGAAATGCCTTAAATAGCCACTCTATATTCAAAATCAGCAGTTCCATTGAACATGTTATAACAAGGCAAGTTATATTCAAGCCTCTTCGGCTCTAAACAGAGCCAGTCCATTAATTTTAGAACAATACTGCGGGGAACCCATCACCACAGGTCGTGTCAATCATGAATTAACTAAAACATCGCCTATATGGTTTAGAGCCCATGGTTTAAGGCAGAATAACGTTCTACTGCTAGGTTACTTATCAAATGTATCTTTCAAAGGGTACACGCTTCTAAATTTAAATTCCTAAATAAGTGGAACACTTTTCTATCAACAAAACGACAAAGTTCTGAGGTAACATGCTCAACAACCTCCTTCTTTAACTAAGTTGTTTTTTTTTGTTTTGTTTCTTTTATAAATTGTGTTATTTTAGTTCGTATTGGAGTTATGTTTTTGTTATAAGATTTTATAGGAAGATGTGGTCGCCCAGCAACAAAGTCCTTCAAAAAAAAAACCTCCTTCTTTTATTCAAGTCTGTTAAAAAATGGCGATAAATATTTGCTAGTTCATGCAGCGACCTAAATTTTACTGTCTTTTCATTTTAAACAAGTACTACACGTAAATATCTAAGTTCATTTTAAACGACTGTTTAATCTTTGGTACTTCAGAAGTCCTTTGTTTATCGACCATTGGAAAATGTTTTGTTTTCGAATAGTTATACACTTTGAATAACATAGATCTATTGTTTTTCAAAACTTAGTTCTAATGGAATCCACGACCAATCAAGGAAAATATTCAAATGTAGTAAGCATACACAATAGCTGTTTGGGTATACCTCTATATGTATGCTTACAACATTGTCAGCAATAGTTTAGATTTTCTCATTAAAGTCGATTATTTTGTTGACAAATTAAAGAGTTATCTATAATATTACTATAGAGAATACCATGAAATGTAAACTGATTAGTATAAAACTACTAAGATGGGTCGACAGCCATAACTAAAGCCGTCTTCCACCTCCATTAGCTCAAAAGCCGCATAGTATGAAACATAGCTTCGATACACACACACACACAATGATCGTAATATGTTGGGCTTTTTATATTATTCAAGAGCCGGTTGGCCGAGTGGTATTGTATCGCTTTATTGACTTTCGATCCGAAGGTCGTGGGTTCGATTTCGACTCATAAACTCTCTTTTCTTGAAAAAATACACGGTAAAGGCAAACGTCGTGAGGAAGCCGACTTAGTCTGCTCCAGACGTATTGACCTGTTCTTTCCTCTGACTAATAGCTGACTAAGCTGGGAGAATGGTATAGGTGCTGGACAAGCCTACGACATGACAATCAGTTTTTGACGCTGTTTAAATTATCTATAAGAGATGTAAAGCCTTACTTTTTTTAGTAGTAGTAGAACTTTTTGTGAAAGTTTCATCCGGGGTAGAACTACAACAATACCTATTTCTGCCGCCAAGCAGTAATGTCTCCATTGCTGTGTTCCAGTTTGAAGGGTAAGGGGGCCGGTGAAATTACGGGCACATGAGACCTTACCTTAAGCCGTGGGGCGCCGGCAGTAGATTGTTGCCCCTCCTCTCATGTCCGTGGATGCTCTTTATATTACAAAATTTCATCTCAATTGGTACAAGATATCTGCTTCAAAATTGAGTTGCAAGATTCCGCGAACAAACATACATACGTACATACAGGGAAGCTAAATAAAAGCTTGTAAAAATAAAAAATGACGTGGAGTGCCGGCAGTAGAATGTTGCCCCTACTCTCTTGCCCGAGGATGCAGTAAGAGCCTGTTAAGAGCTACATCCGGTAGATGGGCAGCAGCGTCATTCCGTATATCAACATCCCATACTGCGCTCGCCAACCCACCTGCCAAGCGTGGTGAGTATGGCAACTGCCCCTATGGAGATCCATGAGGGAGACCTGTGTTCAGTAGTGGACGTTTTACGGCTGAAATGATGTTATAAACTCGACACTGATCTAGCTTCAAAATAACTTATTGCTTACTTAAAGTCCTTGTAGTTGCCCTGTGTCCTAGGTCGACTTTACCAGTCAGAACATAATCCCCACATCAGAAACTTTGAATACCCACGTTTAGTTTCTAAACAAACTATGAACAGTATACCTCTAGTACCTAACGGCTTTTAGACAAGAGTTATGTAGAACTATAAAGGGATTTCTGCTGAGTGAACAACTTTATAGTCTGCATCTTTTCGCATTAGGGCTTTTACAGACACTTCTTTTACGAATAATGCTCACGCTGTATTCGCTTAGTGCTGAGTATAAGGCTGAATCGCCTTGGGGTACCGGCATCAGACTGTTGCTCTTCCTCTCTTAGATGTGGATGTAGTATGAATCTGCCAAGGCCTACCGGAAGATAGGCATCGGCGTCTTTCTGTATATACAATTTAAACATCCCGAATTGCGCTCGCCAAGCGTGGTGAGTATGGCAGTGGATGCAGTACGGCTGAGATGATGATAAGGTTGAATTGGCGCTATTTTATTATACCCCGCCGCAATAAGGGGTGTTACAAGTTTGACCACTATTTGTGTGTGTGTGTTAGTGACTGTGTGTCTGTCTGTGGCAACGCAGCTCTTAAGCTATCGGACCGATTTGTAAGCGGATTTTGAAAGCTGTTTTTTAGACATGTTTGTGACATGTGAAGCCGTTTGGGGATTCTTCAAGGTGTGTATCCAGCATCTGCCAGCGGCTGGTTTCACAAATCGTCACTGCACCTCTAGTTGGTTTGCGTCTTCTACGCGGCAAGCACATTTTATTTTGGTAAACCTTGTTTGGAACAAAGTTTGAAATACTGGTACTACTTATCCTTTCTCAAATAATAAGTGATCCGTCTGTCTCTCTTCATCTATACATGTTCCTAATTAAAAAAATAGCATTTTTGCTTGTCAGATTCACTTACAACATGAAACCTAAATGGTGTTCAAACCACCACTCGACTGTTAATGAAGGTGTAGCTGAAAAGACAATTAAAAGTTTCGCATAATTCAGTCGTGTCTCAACCAGCGAAGGGTGGTTAAAAAGGCAGAGCTGTACTCTAGGTTAATAGGTAAATCAGCCCTTAACATCTTACACTATTCAAAGCTGTTTGACAGCCGTGAGGTGCCGGCTGTAGAATGTTGCCCTCCTCTCTTGCCCGTGGATGCAGTAAGAACCTGCTACCTTACTGCGCTCGCCAACCCGCCTCCCAAGCGCGGCGAGTAGGGCAACAACCCCTTAAGATTAGTACGTAGTCTCCTAGAAAGGACTTTGTTTAGCAGAAGACCTTCTATGGCTAAGATGATTATGTAAGAATATATTATATATTTTTAATATTTTCTATAAGTGTTTATTCAAAGGTCGCCTGAGAGAGATCGCTTAAAGGGATTAGGCCACCCACTGTCCAACTTAGTCGTTATTTTTGTTTATTTCTATTTTTTTGCTGTTAAGGTGTACAAATATGTATATTCTATTTATCCATTCAAAGTCAATAAGTGTTTATTCAATAGAGCAAAAAGCAACAGAATAGTCAATTAACAAAAGAAGAACAGGACACATTAAATTTGAATAAAGCACATAATTTAATTTGTTTGCTTCAGGTATTTATTTTTCAAGTGAGGGAAAGAAGCGAACGAGAATTATTATATTTTCACATACATACTTATTTTTGTCACTCTCATGAAAACGCCCATGTGAATTAGAACCTTAGTTTTCTCATAGGCATTTTTATGAAAGAGGAATAAATCACTGGGTTATTTGCCCCTACCCCTTACTCTTCGATACCTCCCTGCCCGCCCCCATATCCACATCTGAGCCTGAGTTGATTACGAACGCAGACGATTTGAAAATTAAATTTGTAAATTTCTCGAAAGTTGCTTACTGATTGTATTATTCGAAAATGGTTTTGGAATATTTCTGTTTATATTAGGTACTCGGATTTGTGTTGAAGAAGTTTGGAAAGTTTTTGTATGCTCAAAAAATTACGAGGAAATTGAAAATATTACATTCGTAATGAAATTGAGGAAATGTTTTTGCTAAAAGTAAATCGGAAATTGTATTACAAAGAATTGAATCGCAATTATGCGCTGTATAATAGAAAAAAATAAGATAAGCTTATTCAAAAATCAAAATTCAAAATATATTATTTTGGAACAAAACTCATAATCAACATCATTATCTCAGCCGTAGAACGTCCACTGATGGACATATGCCTCTCTCGTGTATCGTCAAGTACCAATCTTGATTGTTTGGCATCTTACCATGCTTAGCAGGTGAGTTGGCGAGCGCAGTACGGGATAAAAAAATAATGATACGAAATTAAATAATACACGAAAAGACGCTGCTGGCCATCTTCCAGAGGGTAGTGTAAACATAATAGTTACAATATTATTATTTTTAATTCCTATTAATTATTAGTTAAAGATTGAAGTATTTATTTTCTTTAAAAATACAGATAAATATTTTGTATCTGGATTTTTGCGATTTATTTATTTAACGTACAAAACACGTCACAACCACTTTAAACAATGAGGATTGTTTTTATCGATTGTTTCTATGTTCTTCTTCATGTTACAATTATGTAACAACCAATTCTTGTTTTTTATGCAGCCTTTCTCTTGCGGTCCGACTGTTTAACCTTTCGAACCTTAATTTTTTTAATAAAAAGTATTGACATAAAATAAATAATTATGGTACCTATACAATTTATAAAATAATATATCGTTATCACAGAAAATAGATACCTACAGATTTTTTTAAGTAAATAAATAATGCTGGACACTGCCACTAAGTACCATCTAACCCTTGACTTGAGTTATTACTACGATCATCATCATCATATCAGTCGTAAGACGACCACTGCTGGACAAAGGCCTCCGCATTGATCTCCAAGTACTGCGGTTGGAAGCGGCTTGCATCCAACGCCGACCTGCGGTTCTTACTAAGTTCATCAACCGTAGGGCCAGCACACCTTGTAGGTTGACGTCCTACGCTGCGCTCCCGGTCCGATGCCTCCATACGAGAACTTTGCGGCCCCATCGGCCGCATCCGTTCTGTTCGCTATATGGCCTGCCCATTGCCACATCAACGTGCTAATCCGCTTGGCTATGTCGGTGACTTGTTCTTCTACGTATCTCCTCATTTCTGATTCTATCCCGTAGATAAACTCCTAGCAAAGCCCTCACCATAGCTCGTTGAGCGACTAAGCTTATTCATAAGACCAATAGTGAATGACCACGTCTCGGTCCCATAATTATGTCATCACTGGTAACACATTTTTATTGGAGACTTTCGTCTTCAGGCACTGAGATAACTACGATATAATTGATAAAATATTTGTTAACAAACCTGCAACCTCCTGCATCTCAGACGGCTTTTCAATTAAACTATGTTTTTTAATAAAATTATTTTGCTGTGTACCGTTCCTCTCATGCCCATGGATGCAGTAAAAGCCTGCTAAATGTGCATAGTACTATCTACGGAAGATGGGCAGCAGATTATTTCTGAGTATCAACATCCCGTACTACGCTCGCCATCCAGCCTGTCAAGCGTGGTGAGTATGACTACCCTTATAGAGATCCATGAGAGAGATATAGATCAGCCGTAAAACGTCCACGACTGAACGGCCTGTGCTCAGTTGTGGACGTTTTACGGCTGATTAGATAAATAATGATGTTGTTCAATGTAAACTATGTCGAAAAAAGTAGATATATCCAAGAAAACGCTAAATTATACAAGACAGAAGGACCCAATCAAAATGTTTACTACTACTAAAAGTCGAACGGCCCTGTTGATTATCCTGATAGGTGACAATTTATTGTTCAACAAATCTTGAAGTAGAAAGCGTGAACGCTTTTATTCTGACATAAACCCGAACGGAACTGCTACTTGAAACCTTAGATTGGAACAATGAATGGAGATGCAACAGAGATTGTGCAAAACTATATTTTATATATTTGTACAAAAATACAAAACGCTAAGAAGTAGCTAATCAAAATCATTATTCGTAGTAGAATTTTTTGTGAAGAGTTCGTCTGGGGAAAATACTACCACCATACCTATTTCTGCCACCAAGCAGTCATGTCTGCATTACTGTGTTCCGGTTTGAAGGGTAAAGAGTCCGGTGAAATTTCGGGCACTACAGGTTGTGTATTTCTGTTGTTTTTGTAGTTTAGTAATTTTTGTATTATTTCTGTATAGTTTACACAATAAAGAGTAAGTATCTCTATCTATCTATCTATCTTAACATAAGGTGGGCCCTCGGATTATCTCGTCATTTAATAATATAAAAAAATACAAATGCTTTCACGATACTAATACATTTTTACTATCAAAAACAAGAGACTTTATCGGGTACCTTTGACTACCTTTAATGATGATTTGACTACCTTTGACGTTCCCGACTTTCAAAAAACACCCGAATTTCAACACTGAAGATGGATTTCAGCTCTCGACATTTTGGAATCCAGTGATAAGGTTATGTAGTGCGCGTCGTGATGTAACATTGCAAAGTGAAGATACTGTGTGTTGTGTGTCGCAATGTAAACGCGGCCTTACCGGGTTCTGAAGACAATGCGAGGGTAGTTGCAAAACCACCATTGCTTCTTGATGGACACTCCAATAAAATCTCCAGTCCCCGGCTGTTGAAACAAAGTCGAAACTTCAGGAATAATCAAGGTATTACGCGATAAACTCCGTGTAAATAAACAATGAGTATGTGTTCTTTTGTAAATGTACATACTTAGTTTTTTTTTAAATTCATGGTGCTATTTCGTAAGCAATATTAATGTAAACAAAATTTACATAAACAATTTTAATAATTAGTAATTCAGAAATGACGTCATCATAAAATATAATTTTTGAACCAAAAATGTTTTTAGTCGAACTCCGTTGGCTATTTATGTTTTCCTTCAAACAAGTTCACTAGAACCGTATGTACACATACTTGATTTGTGAAAAAGTCACGTCCTTTCTCAATACAATGAAACAATTTTACCAAAAAGAGATTTCATTCGTTCAACTTACAAAGGTTCCTATGTGTAAGCGGATTTCCGGAGAGATTAAGAAAAATAAGAGAAAATATAAAATGGGCATATTTCGCTGAGATTATTTCAGATTGAATATTCCTATAGGATAAGCTTAGATTACCTTTTGCGTCGACGAATCATAGATTTTCTTGAAAATAGATTTCAGTTGCCTTTTTAATGGAAACGATGAGCAGAGTTTTAACAATATTTGCAAAGATTTTATACTCCTGCAATCATTTGGAAAAAATGTTATCTGAAGCAAACGAATTCAATTATGTGCTTTATTCAATATTTAAATGTGTCTTCTTGTTCTTCTTTTGAAAATTGACTATCCTAATAAGCGTTTTTCTCTATTGAATAAACAGTTATTAACTTTGAATTTGATTGGAAATTTAAAATGGTAAATGGATTATGGTTATAGTATAGTTACTGTTATTGTCAGCCGATTCATCCCATTGTTGGGCAAAGGCCACTCTCCACTTATTCCAGTTACTCAAACCGTGGGTGTACGTAGATTTATTTTCTAAGAAAATAATGTACGTTAAATGTTGGTTTATAGTTTACGCTTTTTCTGAGAAAATAACTTAGCAATAAAATGGACACAAGTGCGAGCGTGACTCGCTCCATAAGGGTTCCGAAATTAGATAATACGAAAATCCACTAAACATTTTAAGAGTGAGACTTCAAGAAGTGTTCAGACCAGAAGATTTCATGTTTTGCCATTTTAAAACAAAAATTTGACACTTGTTGAGGCAGATGATGCCGTTCAAAAATCAAGATTCTCCCTCAAGGTCTCCGAGGTAGAGTCTTGATTTTTGAAGGCGTAGCAGGGCATAATTTTGCCTTAAAACAAATGTTTGAGATCGAAGGTTTAGATTTAAACGAAATGTTCACTCCAGGGTCTGTCAATTACAGGATATCAAATCGAATTGATTATTCTCGAAAAAAGAAACAAAATGGGATAAACGGATCTGCTGTGCCTATTTATCACAGTTCTGGTCATCATCATTCCAAGAACATGGTTACCTTTTCTTACATTCCTGACCAACAACGTTTGTCAAGTGTGGTTATTGAATTTTGTTCATTTATACATATTACCATTTTGTAAGATCCGCCGTGGGGTACCGGCAGTAGAGTGATACCCTTCCTCTCATGCCCATGAATGCAGTAAGAGCCTGCTGAGGGATACCTCCGGAAGATGGGCAACAGCGTCTATCCGTGTATCAACATCCCATACTGCGCTCACCAAACCTCCTGCCAAGCGTGGTGAGAATGGCAACTACCCCTCATGGAAATCCATGAGGGAGGCCTGTGTTCATCAGTGGTCGTTTTATGGCTGAAATGATGAATGATGATGTCAGATTCAGCTGATTGATTTAATCAGCGTATACAAGTAAGGTGGAATTTCACCAATTTTACTCTAACAAGTCCCAGGCACACCAGCGTCCCGTAAAGCATAAATACCTGAAAACTTTCCTTTTCTGGATTATGCAGATGTGTGCTACCCCGACGCTACTAAAGATCAGGTTAATAGCTTAATGAACTAGAGATTACAAAACAGTGCAGTCGCTTCATGTATGGACTACTAAAATACGATCATGTACGCCTTACGAGTTCAGCTTAAATGGCTGGAGATCTGAGCGGCGCAATTTCGATACAATATCGTGTGACTTATTATCCGAAGAATTTTTCGTGGGTTTGATACCAGTGTGCTCCAATAGATTTTTCTGTCATGAAAAATTATATACACAAATTTACGTGCTTTAACGGTGAAGAAAGACATCGTGAGGAAAGCCGCAGCTTAGATAGTTTCAGACTACAGTATTTACAACATGTTTGAGAACCACCGCCAAATCCAGTGAAGAATCAATCTGTAATAGCAGGCTATTTAATAAAAAAAACTGCATGAAAATCGATCTACTAGTTTAAAGTCTACGTTGCCACAGACAGGCACATAGACATACAGACACAGACACACACACATAGCGGTCAAACTTTTAACACCCCTCTTTTTTTCGGGGGTTAATAAAATAAGCGTTGTGGAATCGAATCTGCATAACATAGCCATCATTAACCGTAGAAAATATTTTTCGAATATTCGTTCATCGAAGCAAAGGTAAAAGCATTTTTAAAATGCAAAATTCGTTTGCTTTTCACGTCAAACATGCTTTTTGGACTAACAGTATGTGGATTGAAGTGGGGCTAATAAAAATAAATTTAACCAGGAGCGTGTCGGGCCACGCGCTGTGTACGGTTCCGTAACTGCGGGACCCTACCTGCCCGTGTTATAACCGTTGTTTAACTTTACTTTCTGATGATAGGATTCAAAAGAAAATCCGAATAAATTCGCCGTGGCAGTGGGCAGTGCCACGGCGAATTTATTCGGATTTTGTCAATTTTGATAAAAATTCTCAAACTGCTGTTGTACATACATGCCTGTTACATTTGAGTTTTTGCCTCGAATAATCATGAATCCTATCATCAGATCTAGGTGCAACAATAACACAATACCAACCGCAAGTTTAAATCTAGGGTATCTTACTATGCCTTGAGAAACTCCAGTAGGCACTTTTACAATTATTGAATACCTCATGGATCCCATCATCGGAATCGAGTTTTGGAACCTTGGAAATTCTAGACTTAATTGAAAGAGTATAAATTTGAACTCAAAAATAATTAAACACACCAATTTATAAACGACGGTTTTATAAGGTAACAAAGATTAATAAAAATAACCTCAAGACTGCTTATTTTTTGAAGTCGCAAAACTGATGATGATAAAAATAAAATATAGCTACCTTCTACGTATTTTATCACAGATGCAAGAATGGACATGGCGGCGTCGTAGCCTGAGAAAACGGGTACTTTCAAGGCAATTGTGTTCCATCCTAGACCACATAATTGCTCAACATCAAGATTCGTACACTACGCCACAGATTACAAAACTACTACTACGCTCATTTGATGACTGTGTGTGCATCAGTATTGTTTTCACCATTTTATTGCTGTGCGCGGGCGCTCGACTATTGTCACTATCTTGTTATTGTTTATTACCGTTTCGTTTTAGATTTTAAGAATTGCAATTTACGCATGTTGTCACCATTGTAATAAAGAGAATCATAGTGTTTAGACAAACCTTGTATAGGCTTAAAAACACTATTAAGAAAGATATTTGTTAAATTTATAAGTCAATAAATAAATATCTATCAATCTAATCTAATTGTGGTCATACGCAAGCTTATAGAAAAAAATCATTTGCGTCTCTTAGGTTTACAAAACCCTATAAACTATTAAAAACAGCATTTTTTTATATCTGGCTCTCAACTTTGATTAGATTTACCTTTTTATTAGAATGCAGCGTGTCACCACAGCATGATCGACTTTAGCCGAGTAATTGGACATTAATTTCTTTGGAAATCCGTGATAGTATAAACAATGAGCTAGTTTTGACTACGAAGGGCTGTTTTCTGTATTTTTAATGGGGTACCGGCATTAGAATATTACCCCTCCTCGCATGCCCGTAGATGCAGTAAGAGTCTGCTAATGGATACCTTCGGAAGATGGGCAGCAGCATCTTTCCGTGTATCAACATCCTATACTGCGCTCGCCAAGCGTGAGAAGCGTGGTGAGCATGGCAATGACCCCTCTTGGAGAACCATGACGGCCTGTGTTCAGTGGTGGACGTTTTACGGCTGAAATGATGATAAATGTTGTATTTTGTTATTTTTATCTGTGTTGTAATGTAAGTAATTCAGCTCTCGTTCCTTTGTATGTGTGTCAGCAGTCGTAAAAAACGTTAAATCTATCTATCTATCTATCTATTCCGGGGGTACATACTAGTACTTACAATCTAACGACTTTTGACGAGCTCTGAGGCGCAGCGGGCGAAGGTCCGCCTGCGACGCAAGGGGTTGCGGGTTCGATTCCCGCCTCGGGACAAATGTCTGTACGATCTGCAGTTCAGGGTGTTCTGGGTGTTTTTCTATTTATAATAAAAATATATATCTATGTAGTATAAAGTATTAAGTATATTAGTCATCTAGTACCCATAACACAAGCTCTGCTTAGCTTGGGGCTAGATGATGCTGTGTGATTTGTCCAGCATTATTTATTTATTTATTTATTTAACGATCTCCCACGGGCTGCAGCGTCCTGTACAGCATTATTTTCAGTTGCTGACGCTGTATAAATCGTTTAAATTAATTTAAAGGCCTTACTTATCTCTTCCGGTGTTACTGTATAAACAATAAAAAAAAAAATTGTTACGTTAAATGGATTTTCTACTCACGTTGGAAAGAGGTTTCCAACGTGTTCAGTTTTACATTACAATAAATAGTAATTCACGAGTGTTTTGAAAGTGAAATAATTATTAAGAAGAACGGTACATTTCAAAAACAATCCCGACGCTCAATTATTTGCAAACGGCTTAACTGATTTTGATAGAACATTTTCATCATTACAGCCGTATGGCTCCTGTCTACGTCCACTGCTGGACATATGTAGGTCTCCCTCTTCGATCTCCAAGATCATAACATATTGTTATCATACTAGCGACGTGTGGTAGAGGTACATATGTTGAAATAAAATGTGAAGATGTCGTAGGAGTGTCTTAATAAAATAAATAAATACGAAAAGACGCTGCTGACCATCTTCCAGAAGTACTTCTTAGCAGATTTTTACCACATTCGGCAAGAGAAGAGAGGCAACATTCTACCCTAAGGCAAATAACTTGCTTTTAAGTTGAAATCGCATGAAAATCGGTTAACCCGTTTAAGAGATCCTGTGCCTTAGATACATGATAGATACATGTGATGATACAGACACAGGCACATGTTGTGGTCAAAATAATAATGCCCCTCTTTTTATTTCGGGGATTTAAAAATACAGGCTCATTGAGAACCTCCTTCTTTTTGAATTGGTTAAAGATGGTCAGTTTAGTTGAGGTTACGAATTAATCTTTGGTATAGTAATTATAATTGTTTGTTTAAAGTTGTCAATCTATGAGTTAAGGGCATTACTAAACAATTAATTAACCACCTAACTGCGCAGTAGGTCAAGGAGTTAAACTGAACTCAGAGTAGTAGTAGTACATTTTGTGAAGAGTTTATACGGATAAGTACCACTAAATCTATCTATAGTTTTTCGTAAACTTTTGTGATCACAATTCATTATAATATAGGTAATAACACAAACACGGGAATTTATCGCGTAATACCTTTGATTATTCGTCTCGTCTCTGTTTCAATAATCGTGGTCCCGGATTCCAACTGTCACAGTCAACCCGGCATCATAAAAAGCCGTTTCTTTTTAACAACGACAAACGAATAGCCCAATACAGATACACACTTATACCATTTTAGTACCAACATCCGTATCCTAAATCCGTGCGACCTTCACGGCGGATCATAAATGTAGGACATTTCCGTCGTACATCAAATTACAGGTAGCGTGAATCTCACCCGTACCGGCAATAAAGACGACAGTTATGTATTGTTGGATTCGTCTTTTCTTGTAGGTAGTGTCGTGTAATAGCACTTCCACTATCCTACTAAAACTATAAATTCGAAGGATTTATTTGGAGAAAAGCATTTATTAGATTATGGGTTTTGTCAAACCTTATCCAATTATTTTTTGACGAGCTCTGAGGCGCAGCGGGCGAAGGTCCGCCTGCGACGCAAGGGGTTGTGGGTTCGATTCCCGCCTCGGAACAAATGTCTGTACGATCTGCAGATATTTGTTCAGGGTGTTCTGGGTGTTTTTCTATATATAATCAAAATATCTATCTATGTGGTATAATGTATTAAGTATATCAGTCATCTAGTACCCATAACACAAGCTCTGCTTACCTTCATAGTCATGTTGTTAGTGCCTACACATTGCGCGGTTTGGGTCACCCGTGACGTTGAGACGTTTACAGCAGCGCACGTAGACCACGTTCTACAACTTCCTCCCCACGCGGACTTCGTCTGCGTGGGGAGTCATCCAGTGCTGCTGCTTTTCTTCATAATATAAAGAAAAGGGTCAGGGCATTTGTCTACTATAATATAGTAGGCAAATGCCCGGACATATACAAGTTATAAATAGAATAGGTACAAGTCTATAAATTTTAAAGTAACTCTCGACCATTTCCCTAAAAATAGCTGTCGGAGGTTATCTAATCTATTTTTGTAATATGTACCCCCAGTAACACTTTCTTTGAATTTTACCCGTCATACCGATAAAAAAAAATAATTAACCACTAGAAAATAATTTAGATCGATGCACGCGTTCAACAGCTACAGTGCCGCAGATAGATAAGTACATAGCGTTCAAACTTTTTACACCCCTCATTTTTGTCGGCGGAAAATAATAAAAATATATTTATATATCTGAAGTTAGCAAACCGAAATTTGAATTTTGCTTCGTCATCACTCCATGCCACAACTACCTCTACTGAATGCTATATATTAATCTTACCTTTACTTTATAATACCAAAAAAACAAAACAAAAATCACTAAAATGAACATTACCTCAATACTCTGTAAACCACAGTGGGTTTGGGAGTGCTAGAAACATTCTTCGTTTATCTAACTTTTGAAACTATCATGGTTGTAAACTCTATAATGTAATAATTATTTGCCTTGATTTTAGCCGTAGGACTGTCCACTTCTGGCCATAAGCCAGCTTAAGAGATGATTGCCATACTCGCCACGCTTGGCAAGCGCGTCGGTGAGCGCAGTATAGAGTATTTAGAATAGAATAGAATGTATTTATTTGCACCATATTTTAACAATGTACACATAATTATAATTAATAATAAAAAAACAATAAAATAAGACACAAATCGGTCGCCACTCAGCATTTGCTGTAACAACACGAATTACAGCATTACGGCGCCACCAGCGCTGCGACAGCGCAGCGCTGGTTTTCGGTGGCGCTGTAGCGCTATGCAAAGCATAGACCACACACACGGTGTGACAAATATAATAAAAATGATTAGAGTAATTTAATAAGTAATATTTATGGCGCGGAAGACGCTGCTGCCCATCTTCCGAAGATATTCCTTAGCTGATTCTTACTGCATCCACGGCCAAGAGTAGGGGCAACTTTCTACTGCAGGTGCCGCACGACGTCATGGCAAATATTCTGTATAAAAATATATTATCATCACTTTACACTCGTTTCCATAAGCTAACTAACAACGATGGCAAATATGTAAAAAAAACCTGAAACCTGAATAAAGTTGGTGGTTTAACTTCAACTTTCAGGTTTAAAGCGTGCGAAGCCGTTGGCTCGAACTTGCAAAATAAACAAATAATGCTAGATACTCGTTATTTACACAACGCTATCCAGTTCCGAACTAAGGATGGTTTACTGTAACAAGGGGCTTGACGTAACATTTTTCAAGAAAATGCCGATAGCTAGTAGCATCTTAAAATTTATCTATTATGTTACAGTGTCTTCTTGGCAAGGGTATTAAAGTTTTCTGACAAGTTTTCTTTACATGTTTTTTTCACGTTTTTGTCTGTAATTTTATTAATAACTCCTAACCGCAGCTAAAACCTAACCTAAGCGCAGTACAAGATGTTGATACACGGAAAGACGCTGCTACTCATCTTCCGGAGGTATCCTTTAGCAGGCTTTTACTGCATCCACTGGCATGAGAGGAGGGTTAACATTCTACTACCGGCACCACTCGGCAACGGCTTACGTACTCGTAATATTGAAGGAAAATAGCTACTAAAATAAGGTTAAAATATGTCCGGCGGATGTCGAATAATAAAATGCCACAGAAAATACGTGAAAATTATATAAAACAGGACGTTCCCGTAATAACACTCACGATATTATTCACTTTGACCGAACCCTTTAGCAATTTGCGAAGGGATCATCAAATTATTCATGCCCATCAAAATAGGACACGTCGTCAAAATGCTGTTGAATTTTATTAGTTTCGCAGAGGGGTACAATCTGGGGTTGATAAATTATAGTCAATTTCATACTATTTTTATATTTTTTTATTGTAATATAGGAAAGTACATATCTACAATGATTTAATGGGAAATAAATATAGTAAGCGGTTTCTATAAAAATAACTTAAAAAAATATAAACTTCCAACAACACGATTTAATAATTTCAAAATTACATCATAAATTACTTACAAATCAGTCTTACACAAATCAATGATAATTTAAACAAAGTAACGTTACAGACAGACAATTTTAAGGTGTTACCAGTACGAAGGCTCGAACAAAAGTGAACCCGAGACAGGCGAGCGTACTGCTTTTATAGGACCGCGACCGTTGCAGATTTAAAAACGATTCTTCCGCTGATTCGGCTTCTCCTGACAAGTGGTCGTCCACGACCACATTACAGTTCTGGCATACTCCTTTCTTCAAAAGGGTCTAGGTTAAATCCTTCTTCGGCAAGTGGACTCGGGGAGAGCTCAGGCACGTCTCGTGGTGCAGTGGTGGTATCTCCGTCGAGTGGACCCTGAAACCCGTCGTCTCGCGTGCCCGGAGCTACTTGAGACGGTCCCGCAGCGATGTCTCCAACTTGTGTACTCAGGACAGGCTGGGACGGACCCACTAGGGCGTCATCATCAACTGAAAATAATGCAAAAGAAAACACATGTTAGCATTATTTCTTGTAAGCGTAGATATACACCAAGTCTGTATATCCATGAAACTAGACAGTGGCTCCCAGCTGCATGTCTAAGCAGAGCACGGCTCAATGCTACAATGTACACAAACCATCACAGAGGCACCAAGTTTGCATGTGAAAGCAGAGCACTGCTCTATGCTACCATGTACACACACCATCACAGAGGCACCAAGTTTGCATGTGAAAGCAGAGCACTGCTCAATGCTACCATGTACACACACCATCACAGAGGCACCAAGTTTGCATGTGAAAGCAGAGCACTGCTCAATGCTACCCGTATGTACACACACCATGACAGAGGCACCAAGTTTGCTTGTCAAAGCAGAGCACTGCTCAATGCTACCCGTATGTACACACGCACACACCATTACAGAGGCACCAAGTTTGCATGTAAATATGATACAACGGGACTCAAACCCGTGACTTGTATCGCACCGCACCTCTCACATGGCTAGACCGGGATGCCATGGGACTCGAACCCGCATCTTGCATCTTTTCTTAGCCATGACATTAGTAAATACAATTTACTTACTTTCAAAAAATGAGGCACACGACTCAAATATCCGTGCACGATCACAAACAATAAGTTGATAGACCCCAAATAAGGACACAGCGTTACACGCTAATATTTTCAGTTCATCAGAGTCTTGCTTTTTCATAGCACATAAAACAAACAATACTTTGAGTAGGCATCGACAATAAGCAAAACATACTTATGTTCGTTCGAGGTAGGTAAGGGACCAAGTACATCCATGTGAATGGTACTAAACGGAATTTCAGGCTTGTGGCAGGACGCAATCGGCTGGTGAGGAGCCCGGGGGACTTTCTTTGACGAGAGGCAAACCAAACAGTGGGCTATGTATTTCTTTACAAAACTACTAAGACCCGGAAACCAAAAATGCCTCAAAATCAATTCAAATGTTTTGTCAGCACAGATATGTTCATGTTGATCATGAAATATCCTTAATAAACTCAGACGGTGTCCTTTAGGGACGAAACATAAGAGTTTTGCCTCCCCACCTGTATAGGTATGCTTGTAGTAAAGCAAATCGTTGCGAACAACGTACCTCGATGTGTCTAACTCGTTGTTATTAACTTTGTCAATCAACGTACGAGTTTCATCGTCCGCAGATTGAGCAATCTGTGCCCAGTTTTTAGGCTTAGTGATATGTAACACATCTACAGGGTTTCGACTTAGATAGTCTGCATGTTGCATCATTGCACCCTTTCTGTAATCTATACTAAAGTTGAAATCCTGCATATATGTACATCCACCAACGCGCTACGCGTGGTAGAAGGTCTTTCTTACTTTTAGTTAACTGCAAAGCATTGCAATCAGTGACAATCTTGAAAGTTATACCTAACAGGTAGTGGCGGAAGTGCTCGAGAGCCCTGACGACGGCTAGCGTCTCTAACTCGTAAGAGTGATACCGCGGCTCTGCACCTTGCGTTGTCTTACTGTAATACGCTACTACTCGCCTTTTATTACTCTCGTGTACCTGGAGTAATACTGCGCCATAACCGATGGAACTGGCATCCGTGTGCAGCTCTGTAGGCAGCTGAGGATCAAAGATCGCGAGCACTGGCTCACTCGTAAGACACTTTACTAGGTACTTACGAGCGTTTTCTTGCAACTCACCCCAGTGAAACTCCACGTTACTGCGCGTTAGGTTGGCTATAGGGGCGGTTTTCGACGCGTAATCGGGTATGTACCTACGAAAATAACCTGCAAGACCACTAGGTCTTACATTGCCGGACTTGTTTTACATTCGTGGGCACAGGAGAGTCGGTTAAAACTTTGATTTTAAGTTCGCTCGGTCTAACCTGACCTTGCGTTATAGTACGACCCAAGTACTCGACTTCTGTGGCCACAAAGGCACTCTTTTTAAGGTTTATCGAAAAACCAGAACGTGTTAGTGTAAGCAAAACTTCACGTAAGTTTTGAATAGCTTCGTCAATGTTTGAGGCCAAAATCAACACATCGTCAATATACACCAAGGCCTTACCAGACTCAATTTCCGATCTCAGGGTGTTTGTGATGATCCGCTGGTAGACCACGGGTGCGTTTGCTAGACCAAAGCTTACCTTTAAGTACTCATAATGAGCTTCTGGGGTAACAAAAGCAGTCTTCGGGATGGACTCGCTGTCCAAGGGAATCTGGTGGAACCCGGTTGCCATGTCTAAACACGTAAAATATTTACTCTTACCAAGGCGGTCTATATGGTCTTCAATAAGAGGCAACGGAAACCGATCCTTCACTGTGATAGCATTAAGTGCCCGGTAGTCGACGCACATACGATCCTTACCATCCTTCTTTTTTACAAGAATGATCGGGCTCGCATATGGTGACTCCGACTCGCGAATAATACCTTTATCCAGCAAATCACGGCATATCTCGCGTACCTTCAACTTTTCGTCGTAGGACAGCCTGTAAGGTCTATAGTAAACAGGCGTATCGCTAGTAAGCGTTATATGCATTTCACCGGTCGATACCGTGGTATGAGCAGTACCTACAATAAATGAGTCCTTAAACTCGTTTGACACAGACATCAACTTAACGCGATCATTACCTTGTAAAGGAGTCTTTATTTCCGGTTCGCTACTCGAGTCGATGTGCATCACCTGCTGCTGGTCACTGCTAGAACTAGAGACACGAGTGATTCGCTGTTCGTTGTTCGTACGAATGTATGTTACGCCGTCACGGTTCAAAACATCAGTACCTATGAGCACCGGCACTGTCATGCATTTTTGAGGAACGACAAACAAATCGACCTCGAGAGAAATATCACAATTCAATTACCATAGTGACATAACCTTTACATATGATGTTTTGATCACCTATTCCTCGTAATACCTGGTGAGCTGGCTGTTGCGGACACCTAAAATATTTCGACACTAGTTCCGAGATAAGCGAAATGCGCGACCCGCTGTCAATTAATACGTCCGTAGGTATACCCTGTATAACCGCGGTCGTGACGTCACTATCCGTCGAATCGCCTTTCAACTCACGACAAAAATTAACATTACTTTCGTCACGTTTTTCTGATCGTTGTTTTGCAAAACAAAAAGTGACATCATGGCCTGGTTTTTTACAAAAGGAGCACGGTCCCTTTTTCTTGCTACCCGCATTTTGACTAGCGGAGGTATTACTGGTATCTGTCTCCGATTGTTCTTCCGACTTCACTTTCTTGGGACACAACCGCTTTGGGTGACCAAGTTCTCCACAAGAAAAGCATTTTAGATTTAAATTCTTAATATTACTCATTCGTTTACGATTATCCGGTTTACCTTGGGATGTCTTTGTCGAAGCAGTCGACTCGGGTTGTGTCTTAGGCTTTGTATAAATAGACAGAAACTCGACAAGATCTTTGGGCAGCAAATGGGCATTCATGGCAGCAGCACGTACCTGCCCGTCAGCTATTCCACGTAAAACAATGGCAACAGTAAGCTCTTCGCTTAAACCTTTCACTATATTAAGGCGCAAAACAGAACGCCTGGCGTATTCTGCATACGTGGAGTAACTGTTGGAGTCGGTACACATAACTTCGAACAGTATATTAGCGACATCGATTCTTCGCGAGCACAAAGGTTTAAATTCGGCTTTGAAGTTGGACCACGTGCGGTCGCTAGTTACCCAATCGTTGAGCCAACTACGAGCATCACCCTTCAAGCAGTTAGCTATCCGAGATAAACACTCATTGTCGTCCCAACAATTCATACTACGCGCTCTCTCCACTCCCTCGCACCAAGAATCGATATCATGCAAATTAGGATCGAAATTCGAAATATAATAATGGTTCGATCTAACCTTGCTCAACGCACTCAATGCTCCGATTAGGCGCTCGGTAACGCCCGGTGAGGACGACATGTTTGCCGTGGAGTCGCCAATAGTGCTGGCATTGGATGCGGGCACCGAGACCTCAGTCCCTAATGTAGGCAGCACGTGCCCAGGCGCCGGCACAGCGGAAGGCGCTGCGGACTGCGAGCGCGGCGAACACGTGGCGATAGGACTGGGCGGCGCCATGGCGCGCTCATCCCGTGCCATCAGCTGCGATGACGTGGCGCTGGTCGAGGGTAGACCAACATGTTCTAACGCGTTCAGACGCGCCAGAATTGTACCTAAAGTCTCACGAAGTTCATTAGTTTCAATATTTGTTTCACGCCTAGTTCTACCTCGACCACGAGATGTAGAACCTTCGGCCATGGTGAATACAAATTTTAGCTATAGGCCAGAGCGGAAAATGGACTATGGAGTCCTATCCCACTTCTGAAGTAAGCGGTTTCTATAAAAATAACTTAAAAAAATATAAACTTCCAACAACACGATTTAATAATTTCAAAATTACATCATAAATTACTTACAAATCAGTCTTACACAAATCAATGATAATTTAAACAAAGTAACGTTACAGACAGACAATTTTAAGGTGTTACCAGTACGAAGGCTCGAACAAAAGTGAACCCGAGACAGGCGAGCGTACTGCTTTTATAGGACCGCGACCGTTGCAGATTTAAAAACGATTCTTCCGCTGATTATATCAATAATGTATACTTAATAAACACATTTATTCTCCAAGTCCTCAATTACAGCGTTCCACTTATTTAAGTTTCTTCTTACGCAATCGGGTATTTACTCGATAAATGGCACGATAGAATGTTCACGGGCAGCGCTACTGCATGAAGCCGCATTTCATTCGTTGCAACATCATAGCAAAGCCACGCTTCTACGTCATTGCAAGAGTCAAATCAATCACCATTTCAGCGTTGGACGTCCACTGCTGAACCAATGCCCTACATTTTCGACCTCCAGGTATTGCGTATGGAAGCAGCCTGCATCCACCGCCGACTTGCAGACCTTACCAGGTCGTCCACCCATCTAGATGGTGGACGTCCTACGCTGCGCTTGCCGGTCCGTGGCCTCCATTCAAGAAGCTTTCGACCCCATCGGCCAACTGTTCTTAGTGGCAACTAGGCGTTACAGCTGAATGTTTGAATATATGTATATTCCGCCGTTAATTATATAGTCCGCAATTTTTGTTGAGGATAACTGGTAAAAAATATAACAGAAGGAGATAACATCAACACAAATTGATTGTCATGGAGGATTTTTTAAAAGTGATGTAGTTGTTGAGATATGGGTAATTATCAATCGATGTTTTTATCTAGAGATAACTCTTGAACATATGCGCAGATTTTCATGAAATTTATACTTGGGAAATTTTACCAACAAACGGTTTGTAGCCAATTGAAAAGCAGGAGGTTGCAGGTTCTATTCTCGCCACAAATCAAGTTCAAGAACTTTATTGAAAGAACTCGCTCGCTCGTTGTAAGTTCGTGCGAACAACTAGTAAGTATAAAAAATAATATGAATACAAAAATTTAGGTATTATGTTCTGTCTCTCATCATGAAATGTTTCGATACATCCTAAAACGTCAATACCGAAGATGGTTATTACTACTAGTATATATATTATCTGTGTAAAAAAAACAACCGAAGAAACCCGCGGCATAGTTAGCTTTACACGTATTGACCTGTTCTTTCCTCTGAAGTTGACTAAGCTGAGAGGATGGTATAGGTGCTGGGCAAGCTAGTCCATCTAATAATGTCCCAGGCACTACAGCATCCTGTATAGCATGATTACCAGTTGCGATGACGCTGTATAAATCATCTATAATAGATGTAAAGGCCTTACTACATCATCGGTGTTAATACTATCCAAAATGCTCATATTATAATGAACAATCCGACATTTCGCGCCCAAGGGATTACAAGTTAAATCCGATCCAGCAAAATGCCTCCAACTAGCTGATTGGAGAGGTTGGAAGTTTTGCCAGTTTAAGGGACGTTGACTCTCTGACGCGTGAAGAGATTAGGATAGAATGTTACCTACAGAAAATTGGCAACAGTGTCTTTTCGTGTATCAACATCCCATACTGTGCAGCCGTGCGGTTCTGGCACTAGAATTTTACCTCCTCTCATGCCCGAAGATGCAGTAAGAGTCTGCTAAGGGATACCTACGAAAGATGGGCAGCAGCGCCTTTCCGTGTACCAATATCCCGTACTCGCCAACCCACCTTATATTTTTTACTGTAAAGTATTTATTTTTGTATTTCTTTATAGTAAAAAATGTATATAAATGAGTTTACAAATAAATTATGTGTTATTATAATAATGCTGGACAATTCACAGCATCATCTAACCAGCAAAGCAAAGCTTGTGTTATGGGTACTCGAAGATGACTGATATACTTAACACATTATACTATTTACATACATAGATATTTTTTATTATATGTAGAAAAACATCCAGGACACCCTGAAGGAATATTTGCAGACCGTACAGACATTTGTCCCGGGGTGAGAATCGAACTCGCAACCTCTTGCGTCACAGGCGGATCTACGCCCGCTGCGCCCCAGGGGTCGTCAAGATGATGATGATCATCATCGTCATCATCATCATCAGGTTGTTGATGACTTTTCGAATAATTTCGATGCTTGAATGCTAAACTCGTAGTCTTCGTATATTGATTGGCATTCGATTTTTATTATAGAGCATTGACTGCTTTGCCATGTTTAACCCGTTTCCGATGCCGGACACAGATGCGTGGAACCGTTGTCCGTGTAGACCTAACATCTGGGCAGTGTTCTCGGATATCAAGGATATTTGGGATCCTTGGTCAAGCAGCGCTCTTGAGATGACGTATGCACCATCAGCAGCCTCAACTTAGATGGATAAAGTTGTAAGTAGGAGCTCCTCATCATGTGAATAACGTTGTGTATTGTGCGTTGTTGTTGCTGCGTTTGCGTTTGATATTTATTCGTAATCAGAGCAGTAGGTACGGACGATGACTCGGCAGACTCGCTCAGCCTATTCGATGTATGTTAAATTAGGGTGACATTCGCGTATGCGTCATGCAGTAATGTATGTTGATGCTTATGACAAACTCTGCACATTTTCTTCGTTGTACAAGTACTATTATTGTGTAAGTAAAGGCAATTATGACAAAAATCAAATTTCTTTACGGTCATTAGCTTCACGTCCGGTGTTGATTTCATAAACTTAGTACATTTATACAAGTAATGATTGTTGTTACGCAAAGGACAGTTTGTTTAGCAGGCCGCGCTTGTTTGATGTTCTTTGAAAGAATACTTGTTTTGATGGTAGGGACCATTGCGCTGGTTTTCAGGGATCACTCTCCAGCCCTGATCCAGTGAGAGTTTTCATTTTAGAAAACTCTCACTACATCCGGTATTCAAAGTTTTTCGAATACTTAATCTAGTGATAGTTTTTATTCGTTTGTACTCTCAGTAGATCCAGTTTCCAAGATTACAAAAAAAAAATACTTAACATAACTATGGTAATTCAATTATAACTTGAATCTCGTCATATCTCGCTTGTCGTCTCGTAAGAGAATGGCCGACCGGCGGGCGGCGAGCCACCGCGCTCCGCCGCAAGCGCTTGCCTGCCAATGCCGACCCGAGTAATCCCGACAATAAAAGCTATAATACTGAGTTTCTGTATTTTGTAATAATACTCCTAAAAATCTTCGCTTTCGCGACATAGATATCTCTTAATTTATTTACTTAAAGCTTTTAAGGATCAGTGGGGTAATAAAGTTCCAAGAGGAAAGCTAACTTGAGTTTTCCAGACGTTTCAGACGATACCCACAGAATCGTGGAATCCCGCGCGATGACGCGAAAAAATTCAATTATACAAACCGAGCAATTCGCACGGTCTAATGTACGACTGTAGGCCTGTTTACGTGGTTCCAGTTACTTTTTGTCCTTATTTTTTTTATTCAATGTTCACCTACTTGAAGGTACCAACCTGTTTCCACCCTTATCGAGGGATTTGTTCGAGGTGATAAATTCGGTGTAGTGACATCTATCGGTGTCAGTAAAAACGGTCCTGGCCGTCCGCAAACACGCACTGCCGCTTTTGCCGTTTAAGCGGCCATGGTGCGTAGCAATACGCAGTGAAAACATAACCCCGAGTAAAAGTACAGTTCAGCGATCGCCAACTCGTCAAGCGTTGTAGGCCATCATAAAGGCTATCGTGATGATTACTCTTGGAAATCCAAAAGGGAGGTCTATGTGCAGCAGTGGTCGTTCCACGGCTGAGAGATAATAACTAAAATCTGGTGAGGTTGGCTCAGGCACTGAAGGATGTTGATTGACCTCCTTTTTTTAGTTTACCTAATTTGCCGCAATTTTGGGGAAAGGTCTCACCCAAAGTCCTCCAACTGTCCCGATCCTTCACAGTGTTCCACCACTGTCTGTCAAAGGGTACGAGATCGTCCCAACAGCGCTTTCTCCGCCGTCCACGTCGCCGGTTTCGGTCCTTAGAAAGCCACGATGTTACAGTGTGGGCCCACTTCTCTGGTATTATCCGCATCCACTCAATTACGACTGAAAGAGACAAGCCTAAGACCCACCTGATTTTATGCGGTAACCTCTACCTATTACAACTGCAATACTACGGTGATCACGTTCACTAAGCACGTGGCCAACGCTGTACTGCATTGCGCCTGTCACAGAGTTGTGAGGTCTCATGTGCCCGTATCCCCGGCCCCCTTGCAATTCAAACAGGAACACAGCAATTCAGACATTACTGCTTGGCGATAGAAATACGTGTGGTGATAGCACTTCCATGGATGACCTCTTCACACAAAGTAAAATTTTAATTTTATACGACATATAATTTTGGCACGTTTTATTGATTCCGACGCATAATGGATCCAGTAACTAGCAAGCCTAACAAGTTCCTAAACAGCGCCGCGGTTGAATCTAATCAAAGTTTACGGTCGCCCTTGCGGTTTTTGCCAAGTTACCTTGATTTGAGGTGAGCCCTTCGTGATGGGGGAAGCTGATTTATCTTTTTATGGGTTTTGCTAAATAATTTATTGTAGCTGACTCAGATGAAACACTTTTTTGACAGGTATTTGATATTTTTCTGTCTCTTCGAGATTATGAGTGAGCTATTTAATTGAGAAATATATAACGAGGCAAAAACGCCTCATTAAATTCAAAAGCAAAAACTACTAAAATAGTTCCCTTGAACCTTAGTTGGCGTTTTGTTGTGCTAGGAAACAAGGATGACAAAGATGAAAGCAATTGTGATTAGTCATAAACTTGCTTTCTTCATCTGTTTGGTTTAGTAGAAAACACTTTTTTCTATTTTACTAAAAACAAGCAAGTAATTCAGGTCACATCACATTGATTTGAGATGATTTATAGAGCGTCAGAATTACTAATATTAATTTAACTAGCATTCATGCTGTGCGAAACTCTGCGTGCTTGGAACATTGATAGATGGATTAAGCTTGGTCAGCACCTACAAGTATACCATCTTACCAGCTTAGTCAGAGGAAAGAACAAGTAAATACGTGTGAAGCCAACAAAGCCTCAGGATTGCTCACGATGTTTTCCGCCACCGATAAAGCACGTGTTATACGTGCACATAACATGTTCAAGAAAGAAAGGATTGGTACAAAGCCAGATCAAACCCCACTACGTTCAGATTAAAAGTCGGAGTACATTATTATGTGCTTTATTACTCAGCTATCATGACTGTTAGCAAGTACTAGTAATTTTAGTGTAATAAGTAATTTTAGTTTGAGTTTACAAGTTGCTACTTGAACTACTAAACACGTTTAAGTACCTATTATTTCCCTCACTTGGAAAAAAGTTATCTGAAGCGAACAAATTCAATTATGTGCTTTATTTAATTGAAATGTGTTCTTCTTTTATTAATGACTTATTATATGTAGTTTTTTGCTCTATCAAATAAACACTTATTGACTTTGGAAGGAAGTAAAGGAATCTTCGAACTTTCTTTCAACCCACTTTAAAATATTATTTTTATTGAAACTTTGCATACTTATCAAGGACCGATTCGGTGTACTTTCAGTTTCAAACAAATTTTAACTTAATGATGAAGCTTATAAAATTGTTATTGCGATGCAGAAGAGACGTCCGGCGCATCAGTGCTGTTTGCTTTGAATATAAAAGAGTATGCCCAATTTAGGTAGACGCAAATCCAATAGGCATGAAGTAGTAAGGCCTTTGCATCTATTATAGATGATTTATACAGCATCAGCAACTGGTTATATGCTCTAGAGGACGCTGCAGTGCCTGGGACATTGTTAGATGGATTGGGCTTGCCCAGCACCTATACCATACTCTCAGCTCAGTCAGCTATTATTCAGAGGAAAGAACAGGTCAATACGTCTGAAGCTAAGCCGCGGGTGTCCTCATGATGTTTCCTTCACCGTTAAAGCACGTGTTAAGTGTGCACATACATTTTTCAAGAAAGAAAAATCCATTGGTGCACGGCCGGTATCGAACCCACGACCTTCGGATTGAAAGTCGGGGGTACATACCACTCGGCATGAAGACGGGGTATAAAATTCAAAATTATATTTTGTCCGTCAGTTAGCGTCAGTTATTTAATACAAAAATAATAGACACGTATTTTCTGATTTTTCAAGTTAATTATGGAATACTCGGATAAAGCGAGTTGAAGGTAAGAAGTGGGGGCTCGTGATGTCTTAATACAGCACAGTACTTAACTGCATGGCCCTTTAATCGGAGCCTCTGCTGTTTTACGATGAAGTCTCTGAAAACATGAATATTCCCGCACATTACTTGCAGTGATTGCGTTCAACCGTATTTTTATTCCAGAATCCATTCAAGTGTTTGAAAGTCTCTGGAATATTCCATCGATGAACGTGGCAATGCACGGGTGAATAAATCCTGCGTTTAACATAAAAAAAAACGTTTGAAAGCACTGATAAACTTGTAGTGAGTTTTTTTTCGGATTTGCAATTGCGGCATAAACAGCTGTAGACACATATAATGGCTGCAATAAATGCGTTTAGATTTTAAAGGGGAGAACCGCTCGAAAAAAAAATAACTTTAATATTTCTTAAACGGAACCCTAAATCGGAAAAATATCGTCGCAAATCTGTAATTGTCTTAAAAAACCTACCCCGTATAACGGTAAACGATGGGAAAATCAAGAAATAAAAAGTTCATCCCCATCTTACGTGTATGAGAGGTACCCTTAATTATTTTGAGCATTTTGTTGTAGCGTTATCTCGGCATCGTTATTCATAATATGTCCATGCAAAGTAACAGCTTTCTGGGGCTAGTTTTTTTGCAAAGACGGTCGGACGGACAGACAGACAGCGCAACGATGAAGGTTTCTTGTTTTACTACGAAACCTTAAAAACACGAATTCCCGATTTTATTTCCTAGTTTACACCACATACACCCTGTATTTCTGACTAACATCGTTTAGGTGTAGTATAAATTCAATATTAAACAATAACCTAGGGTAATGTTCATTTTTAATGTATTCTTGTATGTTTAAGCCAATTTTTCCTTTGACCGTCTGTGCTATTAACCCCTTTCTATGCTCGTACCGACCCTGTTATCACAAAAAGTGTTTGTTTGCAGAACCTTACTGACCGGAATAGCCCCAGGCTTAACAATGTGCCTTACATTCAGCACTTCCGGCGCCCTACGAAACTTCCGCTGACGTCTCGGTATGAGGTCGCATTTTTGAGTCAACTGATAACTTAAATATTTATGTCGTAATTAGTGTAAACTGATAACTTAAATATTTATGTCGTAATGCAGTAAGAGCCTGCTAAGTCAGTCAGCCAGTCTTGTTTGTTTGGTATGTATGTAAGTAAAAGTAACTCACGATATTTTCAGAGGTACTACTGTTGGAGGTTGACTAGAACAATTATTTTAAGAGGTACTACTGTTGGAGGTTGACTAGAACAATTATTTTCAGAGGTACTACTGTTGGAGGTTGACTAGAACAATTATTTTCAGAGGTACTTCTGTTGGAGGTTGACTAGAACAATTATTTTCAGAGGTACTACTGTTAGAGGTTGACTAGAACAATTATTTTCAGAGTACTAGTGTTGGAGGTTGACTAGAACAATTATTTTAAGAGTTACTACTGTTGGAGGTTGAGAAGAACAATTATTTTTAGTGGTACTACTGTTGGAGGTTTGACTAGAACAATTATTTTCAGAGGTACTACTGTTGGAGGTTGACTAGAACAATTATTTTTATTTATTTATTTAGTTATTTAACACTTTAACACATAACAATTGTGTAAGGAGGACTAAATGCTAAAGCATTCTCTGCCAGTCATCCTGGGCGTGCAGAAATATGGGTAGGCGTGTTTTATTAAAATAGCATCTTTTGTAGAGGTACTACTGTTGGAGGTTGACTAGAACAATTATTTTCAGAGGTCATAAGGAGATATTGGTCATTAGGGGTTGCTGCCACACTCAACACGCTTGGCTGGCGGATTGGCGAGCGCAGTACGGGATGTTGATTATACACAGGAAGACGCTTCTGCCTAACTTCCAGAGATATTGCTTGGCAGATCCTTACTGCCTCCACGCTTAACAATAATGTGTCTCCCATTCAGCACCTCCAGCGTCCTAGGCAATTTCCGCTGACGTCTTAAAATGAAGTCGCTATTTTGAGTCATCTAATAACTTAATTTATTATGTCGAGTAACTCTATTCACGCCATTTTTAGAGGTACTATTGTTAGAGGTTGAACAATTATCATCATCTCAGCCTTAGGACGTTCACTGCTGGACATAGGCCACCCTCAAGAACTTCCGAGGGTAATCATGAGGGGTTTGTTGCCATACTCACCACGCTGGCGGGTTGGCGGGTTGCCGTGTGGTGCCAGCAGTAGAATGTTGCCCTTCCTGTCTTGCCCGTGGATGCAGTAAGCATTAGCAAAGGGATACCTCCAGAAGATGGGCAGCAGCGTCTTTCCGTGTATCAACATCCTATACTGCGCTCGCAAAACCTCCTGCCAAGCGTGGCGAGTGTGGCAACATATCCCTTATGATCATGGAGATCCGTGAGAGAGGCCTGTCCAGCAGTGGACGTGGACCGCAGTCTTAAGGCCGAGATGATGATATGAGTATCTATGAGAGTAGTTATTGCCTGGCTGAGCAAAACACGGAAGCTAGCTAGATATTATACGACTATCTTCATAGCTCGGGCACAAATCCCACCGCGGGACAAATGTTTGTAACTTTTCTGCAGATATTAGCCCCCGGGTTATTTATGGATTATAATATAAGTATTTAAATGTTTGTAAGTTCGTTTTTTTTCTCTGGTACTGTCGGCCAAAAATGTGGTCTACCACCCTACGGCTGAGATACATTTTAACGTCATGAATAACAAGGTACATTTTCCATTGCATCTCTTACACTCGGTTGGAAAATTCAAACCCAGCGGTAATTGAATCTCACAAAAACTTTTGTCAAAACTAATAGACCACTTTCTTCGCTCACTGTACACAAGCATCTGTTTTTTTAGGGTTAGATCGAGCTGTGTGAAATGTCCAGCATTATTGTGATTTAGTATTCGTTTTAAGATTAAAAGATTAATTAATATAAATTGATTTAGCCGTGAAACTGGTGGCAGTAACGGCATCAATATATCGGGAAACTCATGAAGACTAAAACGTGGTAAAAATGTCCCGTAGATATTTTTATTTATATAAATATGTAGATGAAAACGGATTTTTAAAGAAACCTCAATCAACGTACATTTGTGATCAAGAAAACACAATAAAAACATTTTGCAAGTCAACAAAAAAAAACTTTTCATTCATTCAATTCATTCATTCATTCATGAGGGATAGTTGCCATACTCAGCACGCTTGGCAGGCGGGTTGGCGAGCGCAGTACGAGATGTTGATACACGGAAAGATGCTGCTGCCCATTTTCCAGAGGAATCCCTTAGCAGGCTCTTACTGCAGCCACGAGCGTGAGAGGAAGGGTAACATTCTACTGCTGGCACCATACGCCATAACGAAATACGTTAATAAAATCACATAAAAGCTTAAAACCCCATTATTACGAAACAAGTTATAGTTTAAACCGGATTAAACTGGTTCGTGCAAGATCAAGCCGTTTACGCTCACACGTAAACTAGTTTACCGAATTATTTATGAGCTCTAAAAGGCCAACTACACGGTTGTATACATATTGAATTTTATACTCGTATAACTTATATATAAACACTTAGGTTGTAATTTGTAGTGTTAAATCACACTTACGTAGAACATTTCAAGGAATTGAAAAACCTTATCAAAAATTACGATTCCCATGAGGTTCATAATTTTTAAATTTTTTAATTTATTAGATTTTGTATTTCCTTGAAATGTTATACCTAGGTGTAGTTTAACACTATACAAATTTCAAATCTGAGAATAAGCTATAGCGGCATCTCTAGTCATTGCTACTGAATGCAACTTCAGACAATGAACAGGAGAACTCTAGTTACCTGTATATGGCGCTCTAATCGGTGCAAAGGTATCGTAAACTTTTGACAAGGTTTTTAATGTTCATGAGAAAAACACTTATTTGGCTATAAGTTGTAAAGTTACCAATAATTATCAACATGCTTCACATACATACATATAATGATATGTTTTCGGTAGTCGGTTTTTTTGTTGACAAATTAAATAGTTATTATTATTATTATTATGAGCCATTTGGGTCCCACTGCTGGGCAAAGGCCTCCCCCAATTCTGTCCATACATCCCGATCCTGAGCTGTTTCCCTCCAGTCAACGATGTACTGATCGAGTTCGTCCCGCCATCTGCGCTTCGGTCTATAAGTATAAATAGTTATACTACGTATAAATACTTTTACATTTACCCCCCGTGAAATTAAACGTGTCGTTCGCAAACGTACGGACCAAAAGTGATAGTGATATCTGAATGCTTATTTTTTAGGTCCAAAACTCGATTCAACAAGAGTGTTCGTGCAATATCTAATGAAAATCTTTCCGGCCGTTTAAAGATGAATTCTGATTTCTAATTTACAAAAATTGGTATAAGGATTGATTTTTACTAATTAAAAGAACATGAAAACTTTTCCATTGATCACTTATTCATGTTAATGGTGTAAAAAGTTGGTCGGGCCGATCACGTACACCATGTATCGCGTTTTACAGGAACATAGCGCTACAGGCTTAAAGATAAACAGCGATAAGTATAAGGTTAAAATACTGAGCCAAAGAATTGAAAATTCTTTATTCTGACTTTAAAATATAATTATTTAATATAGTTAATTAAATATAAATAATGTTAATCCAATTACAAGATTTCGCTGATATGTATAAAATTTAAGCAAAACAAATTAAATGTGGTTAGTTAAAGTACGATACAGTAAAAATGCACCAAAAATGTGTTGCCAAGACAAGACCATGTAGCTCGCACTGTCCAAAAGTTATCAGATCTCATGTAGAGCCAATCTTCTAACTCTGCATGGCTTAACTTCACCAACTCTATGCTTTGTCAAAATATGTGACTTAACCTTACGCCCATGTTACGACATATTATATAACAAGTATGTTGCTTGGCCGTTTCGCTACCGTTTATTCCCTTTATTACCTTTTCTTACCCTGTCAGGTAAGGCCTTTGCATCTAATGTATATGAATAGCTCGTGCCCGCCGCTTCGCATGCATTGTACCCGGATAAAAAGTAGCCTATGCGTTAGTTCTAGTTACGTTTGCAGAATTTCAGCTCGATACGTACGCTAGTTTTTGCGTGAAGAGGTAATAAACCTCCACAAAAACAAACTTTCGGCTTTATAATATTAGTGAGATTTATACAGCGTCAGCAACTGGTAATCATGCTGTACAGGACACTGCAGATTAGGCTTGCCCAGCACCTATACCATCCTCTCAGCCTAGTAAGCTATAGTTTATCTATTAGTCAGAGGAAAGAACAGGTCAATGCGTCTGAAGCTAAATAAGCTGCGGGTTTCCTCACGGCATTAAGTGTGCACATACATTTTTCAAGAAAGATAAATCTATACACGACCGTAATCGAACTCACGAGATTCGGATTGAAAGGCGAAGATGCATACTACTCGGCCAACACGGCTTACAACCCTGTCTGGTATAACAATCAAAACTCTAGTTAGTCTGTTTCTGTTACTGTCAGCCGGTATCATCCCATTGCTGGGCAACGGCCTCCCTCCACGTCTTCTAGTCACTTCAATAATCAATAAGAATCTGTAAGTTAGGTAATTGAGAAATAATATGCACGTATTTTTTTAACTTAAAATTATCGAAATAATACTTATAAGGCGTACTGAAACTTAGAAGTTGGCGCTTGTGATATCTGTTGTTCTACCATGAGTTGTCACTGTTAGATCACCTGCCGTTACGTACGTACGTTACTAGGACATCTGTCAGATTTCTTATCTTGTCTTAACTCATGGTACCAAATTCTAAGCAAATCAAGCCTAATCTACAGTAGCTGTAGCATTGTTTACTGCGTATTTTAGTACCAAACTATCCGCTAGAGGCGCTGTACAAGTTTTCATACATTTTTTTAACTACAGTCGCTAGCGAGTATAGATTGTGAAAACTTATGGGAGACCATTTAACTTGTTAAGCTTTCGCGATTTGTTAACATATTTTTTAGTTAAAACGTTGGGAAAATAATAAAAAAGGTACGCGATAAAATCCTGTAAATTTAAAAAAAAAAATATGGGAGACATGCTGAGCATAGTCATACACTTTACCAAAACACGTTGGCCCGTGATGTCATACTTTAATTCCAGATAATGTATAGCCGTTATTTTTGAATTATTATTTATTTAAATAGTTTTATTATTCTACATGGCGGACTATAACAAAAATAGTTTTAGTAAGTAGAATTCGTATTTTTTGGGAGAGAAGCAAAAAAAAAATCTTACTCCTTCACTTATATTTTATTATTAAATATTTCGTCTATGTTAATGTCCGCAAGGATATTGGATAGCTTCGATATTGCAAGATGACATCATTTCTTGCAGCAGTTGAACCGCGCAACACCTGGCCAAGAGCCCATTATGATGATATGATGATGTTTATAGAGCAGTATTCTAGTAATCTTATCTAATCGTCGATACAACTTGCTAATAGGAAATGAGGTCTGCTTAAACAAACACAGTATAATTTCCACGGCGAAACATCACGTTTTCAATTTAGTTCGTGCTTCTAAGGAGTACAGACGGCAGATGGCCTATGTTGCCGGCTATTTGAAGGTAAGGGCAATAAATTGTAATGATGTTTCCCTATCGTGAGGGACTGGCTGTAGAATGTTGCCTCTCTTCTCTTGCGCCTGGACGGACTAAAAATCTGATACCGCCGGAAGATAAGCAGCAGCGACTATCCGTACATCACTATATACTGTTCTGAAACCACGGCGCCACTGAAAACCAGTGCTGTGTCTAACACAGCGTACGCTGAGTTGGCGACCGATTTATGTCTATAAATATTTTATTGTAACAGTTCCGTTTGTGTATTTGTAAATGAGACATAATTAAATATTATTTTCTTTCTTTCTTTCTTTCTTTCTTACTATCGACATCCCGTATGGCGCTCGCCCACCCACATGCCAAACATAGTGAGTATGGCCACTCATTATTGTCACTCACGTAAAACAATAATAGAAAATTATGGGCTTGTTTAAAAAAATAATTTAAAAGAAATACTGAAAGTTGCCGTGGGGTGCCGGCAGTAGAATGTTATCTCTCCTCCCTTGCCCGTAAATGAAGTAAGAATCTGCCAAGGGATACCTACAGAAGAATAGCAGAGCGCCTTTCGGTGTGTTGAAATCCTGTACTGCGCTCGCCAACCCGCCTGCCATGATAACAACCCTCTTATGATCTTAGAGATCCATAAGGACGGTCTATGTTCAGCAGTGGACGTGGATACCAGTCCTACGGCTGAGATCCCCATTAAAAAAAAAGTAAAGCTGATTCTGTAAACACGATTGACCCACATCAGCCGCTTCTAGCCGTTTGTCAATCCATTAGAGCTTGTCTATTATTTGCGGGTTCCAATTATTGTTCGGAATTCAATTTTATTATAATTGCGGGTTATAAGATACCCAATACGTTCATTTAGGACATTGAATACGTATATACTCGTATCTCCAGTATTCAATCTCCTAAATAGACGTACGTAGGTTGCTCAAGTAAGATATGGAGTAACGAGTTTACACAGTCGCTGGGAAACTCTGGATGTGGCAAACGGACAGAAGAAATAACAGTTTATTTATTTATTTAATTTAGCCGTACCAACGGCAGTAACAAAGTACATTGCAATAACTTAAAGCTGATGATATAGGTATGTAATGGACTCTTAGAGGTACGTGCAACATACAAAAAATAACAATGTTAAAGAAAAAAATAAGTAAGAAAGTCAAGTAACAAGAGATCTCAGGACTACTTCCTTGTGTCCAGTCAGGCTTAGTCCAGTGTGGGTGTGGTACCTCCTGAGGAGTTGTTGCCCTTCTCAGAGTTGGGGCAGCAGGTAGTTGAGGCCAGGCTCCTACTTGCGTTGTAGGCCAAGGGGCTTGCCTCGTGCCCCCCGCACACCCCCGCCTCGGTTTCTGAAGATATCAGGTTTGTGGTTGACTTTAAAATACTTGTATTGTGTTCTTGTTATAGTGTGATATAACTAGTCATTGAGCGGTTGAGAGGGGAGTGAGCGCCTAGTCTGGTTTTATGATGCTTTGTTCTAACAGATCGATTAGTCTTAGTAGCCTCAGTCATTAAGCTAACTTAGCGGGTCGTCACACGATTTCATTCCTTCAACGTTAAACACGTATTTAGAATGAACATATATTTTTTCATCGTCATCTTCATTTATCATTCTACCTCGTTTGCAGACACTGTCTGTCGGTACGTTTGTAACATATAGATATCTTGAAATGGCATTAGATATTTTTCACGAATATAACTTAAATAAAAATGTTGAATAATATTTTATTATGATAGCAAAGGGGGCGAAAGGGGATCTCATAAATGTTGAGTGGCTTTACTAGGTCATATGGGGTATCATATGAAAGGGCTTCATTTGCAGTTTTCCATTAAGCCGTATAGTTTTCGACTTATTCACAAAAAAATATAAAAAACACCGTTCCCGAAGTATTATAATATATTATTTTATCTCCAAGGTTTGCAGAGATAAAATTCATATTAGAGGCATTTGATAATTTTTTCACTAATAAAATAAATAAATATAGCATACTAGCTTTTGCCCGCGACGTTGTCCGCGTAGAAGTCATAAAACGTAAAATCCCCTTTTTCACGCAGATCCACTTTTATATATTATTTATATTATTTTTTTATATTTTTCAATATGTGTTCTTTGTGTATACTCTTAGTATGGACTATGTATAATGTTCTTCTTTACTTGTACAATGTCTGAAATAAACTTTTATTTATTATTATTATTCCACATCATTTATTTGTAAACTCATAAAAATACATTTTTTACTATAAAGAAATACAAAAACAAATACTCTACAGTAAAAAATATATCAAAACGGTGAATCACCGGCCGCGAAGCAAGGCTCAAGCGGTCGGTGACTAGGGCTGCAGGGAGAGGAATCTCCTTACTATACGTGCCGAGTCCAGGAGTACTGCCTTTTGGATCTGGCTCTTGATCCAACTGCCTAGCGAAAGTCTCTCGAGATGTTGATCGAGACTCTTCGCTATGAGTCCGTTAACGGAAACGACTATCGGAACAATAGTCGCTGAGTCAACATCCCACATGGTGGCAATCTCGTGGGCTAAATCAAGATATTTGCTGAGCTTATCTTTCTCGGCTTTGACGAGATTGGCATCATGTGGAATGGTGACATCAACGAGTATTGCCTTCCGCTCCAACCGATCTATCAGAACGATATCAGGCTTATTCGCAAGAATAGTCCTGTCCGTAATTATAGATCGGTCCCAATAGAGCGTGGCAAGGCCATTTTCAAGAACCGGCTCCGGTGCGTATTTATAATACGGAACTTCAGGGCCCGTAAGGCCATATCGAAGAGCAAGTTGCTGGTGAATGATCTTGGCTACTTGATTATGTCTGTGCAAATACTCAGAATTAGCAAGATGTGAACAACCCGAAAGTACATGCCTGAGGGACTCCCCAGGGTGGTGACATGCCCGACATATGTCAATTGTCCCATCTTTCATGATGTACTTTCGGTAGTTGTTCGTCTTGATTACCTCATCCATAATTGCACAGACAAACCCTTCAGTTTCTCCGAAGAGATCACCGAAACGTAGCCAATTCACTGAAGCTAGGAGATCTACATCAGGCCCCATAAGGGTCTTATAGAATCTCCCATGTAGCTCCTTGCTCTCCCATATTGCCCTACGATCCTGAATGCTCATCACCAGTGGTTGGCGCCAGTTCTCTTTAGCTAAGGAGAGAGGAGTAAAGTTTTTGTCAACTGCAACCACATCACGATGCACCTCGCACTCTGCTTGGAGAAAGTAACTCCTGAGATTGCACACCTCGCGGTTGTGGAGGGTTTTCGCGTTAAGAAAGCCCCGGCCTCCACACTTCCGCGGGATGTACATTCTCATAACCGACGAACGAGGGTGTCTCATGCGGTTAGCAGTTAGCATTTGACGAACTTTACAATCCAGGGCATCCAATTCTGTCTGAGACCACCTTAGTATGCCGAACGTGTAAATGAGTAGGGGCATAACCCAGCCATTGTAAGCACGCACCTTGTTACCGCCTGACAAAATACTATTTAGAACTTTTGTGAGGCGACAAAAGAAACGTTCCTTCACTGCCTGTTTTATGTCCTTATCCACTATACCCAACGATTCAGACATACCAAGGTACTTGTATGTTTCGCCTTCGGAGAGACACCTGAGAGACATATTTTGGGAAAGCTGTAAATTTGTTGAATTTACAACTTTTCCATGTTGAATATGTATGATTGCACACTTTTCAACACCAAACTCCATGTTAATAGCGCTGCTAAATATCTGTGTAATATTAAGCAGAGCTATCAACTCTGATTTTTTCGGCGCGAAAAGTTTGAGATCATCCATATACAACAAGTGAGATATGCTCTCACCACCTCTGCGAAGGCGATAACCTAGCCCTGAATCCTTTAGTAAAGTACTAAGCGGGTTCAGTGCTAGGCAAAACCACAAAGGACTCAGACTATCACCCTGGAATATACCCCTCTCAATCCTTATCAGGTCTTGCGTAGCAAGAGAATCCCATCTACTTCCTGGATGACGAAGTACTGTGGTCCACTGCCTCATACACGCACCTAAGAATGATCTTAGAGTAGTATCTACTTTATACAACTCTAAGACCCTCTCAAGCCATGTATGTGGCACTGAATCATATGCCTTCTTATAGTCAATCCAAGCAGCAGAGAGGTTTTCCTTGCTACGCTTGACCTTTTCGCTAATGGCCATGTCAATGAGGAGGAGCTCCTTAGTACCGCGAGACCCAACTCTACATCCATTCTGAACAGGTGCCAAAATATTGTTTGCAACAATGTGTGTGTTAATTTTTACTGTTAGAATGGATGTGAGAAGCTTATAGATGGTGGGTAAGCATGTAATTGGTCTGTAATTCTTGGGTTCCGCGGTACTACCGGACTTATGGAGCAAGAAGGTTACACCAGTCGTCATGAAAATTGGAAGAGACCCGAGTTCAATAGCTTCTTGGAATTGTGTAGCCAGAACGGAGTGTGAGCAACGAAACCATTTTACCCAAAAGTTATGCAATCCATCCGGTCCAGGACTTTTCCAGTTCTGGACCGAACGGATTGCGCTAGTAACATCCATTGGACAGATGGTAATATTCTCCATGGTTTCGATTTGCTCACACTCTGCACTCACTACATTCATCCAGTCAGCTTCTGTGTGGTGAATAGGGACAGACCAGATGCTGCGCCAAAAAATATTGCCGGTTTCAGCATCTGGTACGTGACCATTCAGAGCACTTTGATCTGGTTTCTCCCAATTTCTGTAAACCTTCCTTTGATCACTTTGAAAGTTGCGATTCTGCCAGTACCTGTCAATACGTTTCCTATAGCGTCTTATTCGACTTGCCCACGCATAGACTTTTTGCTTTAGATAATCTATGCGTTCTGTGACACAGGCTAAATAATCTCGTGGATCAATGTCTGTTCCAGAGAAAGCCTGAGTCACAAAACGCATAACCCTAGGACGACGATTGCCCTCTCTAAAGCAAATTAGCTTTGCAATGAGAGTCCTGAACGTATTAATACGCCGCTCTATCCTTAACTGCCAAGCAGGGGTATCACTCCCCCGGCGCGGTGCACGGTCAGTGTCCGGTAGCTTGACACGTGCAACGCGGCAAGCTGCGATAGCCCCACAATAAAGGATAGAGTGTGTATCAATAAGATTTCTGCTAGTCAACAAATAAGGAGCTAGCAGAGAGTCCAAGGCCCCCATTAACGCTAAATTTCGTCTATGGGTCGGCAAGCGAGGAAGACGTGGTTTGACTTCTACTAATCTGTACTTAAGAATCGCATCTTCCAAAGCCCTCCTCAATTGCTCATTATCTTGGGTACTTACGTTTGTGTTTGCACTCACGTAATTGACCATATCATTAACGGATCCACTTCGAGAGGTCAACGGTGCCGTAGGTGTTGTGGTCGGCGGCGCGACATTTGGGTCACGTTGTGAATGATCAATCACTTGAGCACTTAACACTTCACGTCGGAGCTGATCAAGTACACTATCATCCAGTGTTTTCGAACGCTGGATCACACGCACTTGATCAGACAGTCGTTGCGCGGTAACGTTCAGGCTTGGTTCAAGAGCCTGAAACAAGGGAAGCATCCGAACTCGATACGCCGTCAGGTTAATTCCTCCCTCTGTAGCCCCAAAAAATGCGCGCATGACGTTTTTATTTATTTCTCTTGTCCACTTCATGCGCCGCACTATGCCATCAGTGACGGGGGCCGGGCGCGGGGCGGGATGCCCTGCAGGTCCCAAGCCAGCTGACAGCGGGGGTCGCCCACGTCGTACAGGTGGTCGCGGCGGCGGGGGCGATAGGGGCCCGTCCTCTTCGCTCGACACTTCACTCGTCTCCGGGGGTGTCACAAATTCCTCTTCATCGGACGAGGATGTGGAGCTTGGCGGAGCGGGCGGTGGTGGTGGTGGGAGTGCATTTTCGGCCGCTCTTGATTTTGATCTTGTTATCATGTTTTTTCAAATTTTACGTTTCTGTTTACATTTTCCATCATTCTTGACAACGTGTGTCATCTTTTAATGTTTAATTATGGAAAATAAAATAAAATTTAAAATTAAAGAAAAGAGTCATGTTGTCCGAGCGGTGACATTTTTTTTTTTTTTTTTTTTTTTTTTTTTTTTTTTTTTTTTTTTTTATTATTATTATTATTATTATTCAGAAATATAAATCCCATTTATTCCCTATCCCGTAGGAATTTCGAATAATCCCTTCTTAGTGCACCTCTAGGATACTTAAGGTATATGTGTGCCGAATTTCAAATCTTTAGGTCCAGTGTCCGCGTAGAAGTCATAAAACGTAAAATCCCCTTTTTCACGCAGAGCCACTTTTATTCAAAAATATAAATCCCATTTATTCCCTATCCCGTGGGAGTTTCGAAAAATCCCTTCTTAGTGCACCTCTACGATACTCAAGGTATATGTGTGCCAAATTTCAAGTCTTTAGGTCCAGTGGGTTAGGCTGTGCGTTGATATATCAGTCAGTCAGTCAGTCAGTCAGTGAGTCAGTCAGGATTTTGATTTTTATATATACATACATATACATACATATGTACATATATAGATGATAAATATGTTAAAAAATATTTCAGACTCGCTCTTGGGCGGTTTTATTAAGAATGAACAATCCATGGGTGCACGGTATCGAACCCTTCGGATCGAAAGTCACATACATTCACCCGCACAACCGTGATTAACTGTACGCCTACAGCTAGCCCCGTTTCAACATCCGCGCCGTGCCTCCCCCAACAATGTACGTAACATCGCGTGCCGGGGCTGATTATCGCCACGAACAGAGCCAGTCTGCTTTCAACCGATGTACATTTTAATTTATTTTTAATCGGCACTTCCAATTTCCTATTTTCTTAAAAGGCTTCTAACACTGGTGACTCATGACTGCCGGTTTATGTGAACGTTACACGATACCTGTAAACATCTTGTAATGGAGGAAATACTGGAGGTGTTCTTTGTAGGCTCGTGTGAAGGAAATCATATTAATTATAGATAGATAGATAGAAAATGCTTTATTGCACACCTTAAAACATACAAGTACAAATTAAAAAAAACTTAAGAAACACTGATCATAAGACAATCGGCGGTCTTATCGCTAAAGAGCGATCTCTACCAGACAACCTTGGGATGGATTGGATTATAGTTATTAAATATAGCCTGCAGTATAATGTACTCCTCTTTTGCCCGTGGATGCAGTATGAATCTGCAAAGGGGTACCTCAGGAAAATGGGCAGCAGCGTCTTTCCGTGTATCTATCCTCATGTACTGCGCTAATCCGCCTGCCAAGATCTTCAAGATCATGTGGAGGTTGTTCCATACTCGCCACGCTTGGCACCGTTACGCAACGAACGCACTACGGGATGTTGATACAAGTAAAGACGCTGCTGCCCATCTGCCGGAGGTATCATATGGCAAATTATTTATGAATACACGGGATTAGAGACCCTCTTCCTCGTTTATAGTCAACATTCTATTGCTGGCACCCTACGGTTATTAGTATTATTTAATACATATATTTATTTTTATTATTATTTAGCCCACAAGACGATTGTATACTTATAAACCCCAATTTCTTGAATACAGTGATTCGTAAATCATATTTCCACCTCTGGATGATGGGCGGCAGCGTCTTTCCGTGTATCAACATACCGTACTGCGCTCGCCGACCCGCCTGCCAAGCGTTACGAGTACCTATGCCAACTACCCCTCATGTTTATCTATGAGAGAGGCTTGTGTTTAGTAGTAAACATTTTTATGAATGAAATGATGACACTCAAATAATTATTTATCAATGCGTCGCTTTCACCTGTAACTTTTTAGCAAGAGCCGGCTCTCCTAACAAAAGCAAATGTTGCTTAAAAGTTGTACCTATAACTTATTAATTGCGCCGTGCGCAAACTTTAACTAGTAAGTTAGAGAAAGATCCAGAAAGGATCGGTGTGCGAGCGGCCGAAAGAGTCCAAAGGTCACTTCTTTATTGTTTTCAACACAAACACGTAAAGTTTCTAGACAAACCGGTTTTGAAACAATAGTGCGGGTTGTAATTAAAGTTGTAATATTTGTTTACTTGTCTGTTGTTGTCTTGTCTCTATTGTCTGTGAATCTAGATACTTCGGCGACTAAAATCTTCTTTAAGTGCGATATAAATACGAGCAGTCTTTATTTGGCTACGGAAGCGAACAGTGCGATATATCCGAGTGACTTCAAAGTGAATACAGTGATAAGTGATTGTGTACAAGTGCTAGTGTTCAGTGAATAGTGAACAAGTGTTATAGCGTGATCAGTGTTGTTCAGTGACAAAGTGTTCTAGTGAGAATCTGCCGAGAGATTCTTATTGGTGTGGTCTGTGATTAAAGTGTTAATTTTGGTTTATTTGGACTACATTATTTAATCCAGAACCCCCAGCTCGTAACAATATATACTGATGAGATACTGAAATAAATGGTGGCAAGCTATTTTTTTCCATATTTGAGCCAGTGCCCCCACGCAGTAACCTTGTTAAAGTTTGTCACCACATAGCCATTTAACTAAGTCAATTATTATAAGTTAAGACTCATTAGTGAGGCTTCAAGCTTGTCGTTGTGATAGACAGGTAATAATGAGGGATTATGATAATATTTGAAACGGTTTAGGGTCACTGAAGTTCTGGCGATGGAGTTGACTTTATAATGTAGAGATCTTTCAGTTTTGGATAGCATAGCCTGAATATGTTAATATGTCTATGTTTATATCAGCCGTGCCATGCAGTGCGGTCCCGGAAGTAGAATGAAGCCCGTCCTCTCTTGCCCGCGCATGCGGTAAGAATCTGCCAAGTGATATATGTCTCAGGGTGAGACAGAGATGTAAGGTCTCATGTGCCCATCTGGTGGGCCTTCGGCTTGTCTCGTCATTTGGAAGTATAAAATCTTTCTCATATCTTTAGTCACACAATCTATATATCGCTTGGAGTGCCGTGCGGATATTTCCGCTCCGGCTGAATAATATTTCCGCTCTTTTTCTACCAGTGAATGCTGTAAGAATCTGCCAAGGGATACCACCGGAAGGTGATCAGCAGCATCTTTCTTTGTCCAGGCAGTGGACGCCCTACAGCTGAAATGATAACCTGTCACTAATTCGTTCCACCTCTAACACTTCCTAAGTCTACATTAATTCCTAACATCAGCAGCAGTACTCTAAGATAAAAAGTTTCAACGTTGAAGTCACATCGCATCGTCACATCAACTAAATAATTTACTATTAGTTTCCCGCAAAACTTTGAACGTAATCATACTTTTACTTCTCAGGAGGAAAGTTTCACCAGAAATAATATCACAAAAAATATAGTTTCGATGAGAAATGCCCTTTAGGAAGCTTCTTTTGTTTCGCGATGAAATGGAATTTTTGATCAGTTTAGTTGATTTGTGATGAGTTTGGGCCTTTTTGTTTTGATAGAAATAGAATAAGTTAGTTTGCAGACTTTTTTTGCCCTTGTAACCAGAACACAACGATGCAGGCATTACTGCTAGGTGACAGAAAGAAATGTGGTGGTAGTACCCCTGCTGAACTCTTCACAAAAAGTTCTACTACTATGAACAAAAAGTTAGACTACTATTCAAATAAATACATGGTATTTATGGCCCATATCACATCAAAACAAAGTGAAAAAAAGGTATATTATACTATGGGTCGCATATAAATGAACACTTGTCACATTATTGCTCACAAAATAGTGTAACTACTACCTATATGTCCATCTTCTCTGCAATTTAGTTTTTATTGTAATAATTTATTGTTATATGCAGTAAATAATTTATTTTAAAAGCATTTAAGAGTTCATACAATAGCGGATTAGTTTGTTGAAGTGGCAATGAGCAGGCCATGTAGCTCGCAGAACAGATTGCCGATGGGGCTAAAAAGTTCTCAAGTGGAGGCCACGGACCGACAAGCGCAGCGTAGGACGTCCACCAACAAGATGCGCTGACGACTTGTTAAAGACCGCAGGTCGACGGTGAATGCAGTTCGCTTCCAACCGCAATAACTGGAAATCCATGAGGGAGGCCTATGTCCAACAGTGGACGTCCTACGAAATGATGATGATGATTACTAATGTGCAAATGTGAAACTGTTTATTAATGTGCAAATGAATACCTTTCACATGATACACTCACACGACTTAGTAACTTCACTTAAAAAATTAAGACCCCTATCCGCCCCCTGCAATCATAATAAGAATATTTTTTTAATTTTCATACAATGCTACACTAGTAAAAAAGTGATATCTCTAAATATTTCAAATTTCAAGTCGATTGCATCAGTAGTTCTCGAGATATCCTATTGTGACAGACAGACAGACAAATTGATATGGGTTCCTATTTACCATTTTGGTCCGAAACCCTAAAAAATATAACAAGACCAACGATCGAGGAACCTAATAAAATACACCCAAGATTTTTAATTAATAAGTTAATTAAAGGGATTAATTAAGCAAGATTTAGGTTCACCACACCTTCACATCAAGTTTGTTCAAAATTAATCATCAAATACATAAGTCGACCACCTCGTCGGCGTAGTAAATTAAAATTCAATTTAAAAGTGAAAATCATTAATTTCAGACTTACAAAATCCATAGATGTTACACATTAAATACACAATTGCAATTTCAAATTTAAATAAAATATAATAATAATAATGCACAATCAATTAAAATAAAATAGAGCCTAGCACTGTGGCAGATCATTGAGCCACCAGCGATGAAACGGGTTTCAGCATCATCATCCAGTGCCTCATGATACTGGAGCGGAGGTCCTGCGCCATGGATACGACCCGCTTGCGCATGATTTTATTTTTATTTTATTTTATTAATACAGTTCACAAAGCAGATTACAATCAGATAAGCTACAACGACAAAAAACAATGAACTTAAAATCTAGATTCGTAATCTTTTGTATGCGAACATAACAAACATAGTGTTGCTTGATTATAAAATTACCCTACGACTGGAGATAGGTGACACATTTATTTAACAAAATTTAATAATAAAGTTTTAAATACATCTCGCTTAAATCTGCTAATGTTGGGATCAAAAACATCTAGATTATTGGAAGTAGCTAATTCATTGAACAAGCGGCTCATACGGGAAACGGGATTGTTAAAGGATATATTATTTTTACATATGTTAACTAAAAAGGTTGGAGGGTTACGAGATTTGTATCGAGTGTTTATGTTTATAAGTGCGGTGGAACTAATTGCGTTACACCCATCCACGTGCTCGTCGGCGAACATCCCTGATGCGCTACAGGACCGGGGCAGCCCCAACAACATCCTGAAGCCGTTGTTATACTGTACGCGTAAGGCGTTGTAGGCTTTTAGTGTATACTGGCCCACAGACTGCACGTGTAGAAAAAAGTAATACGCATTAAAGAGTGTTATTTTGACTAGCATTGTACAACGTGCGAATATAAAGAGACCGCAGATTGCAATGATAAAATGAAATTATCTCTTCTTTATATATTTATTTGATTTATTTATTAAGTGTCTTCTTATTCATGACACCATTTTATGTTGTAAACTGATAAAACATTTCATGTTTTAAACAAATGATACAAGTGCGAGCTGGGCTCGCCCACCGAGGGTTCCGTAGGAACATAGTAATTATTACTTCTGAAACTACTGGTTGTTATCATTGTTTATATGCCGTGGGGTGCCGGCAGTATAATGTTACCCCTCCTCTCATGCCCGTGGATGCAGTAAGAGCCTGCTAAGGGATACTTCCGGAAGATGGGCAGCAGCGTCTACTAACCCACCTGCCAAGCGTGGTGAGTATGGCAGCTACCCCTCATGGAGATCTATGAAGGAGGCCTGTTCAGTTGTGGACTTTTTACGGTTGGAATGATGGTAGAACCAATTTTTACTTGGTGGATCACCAAGTAAAAATTGGCTCTAATTTTGGTGACAGTTCCACTTTTTTTGGGAACAAATATATTTATATTGGTGATTGATAAAATAATACCCATTACCAAATGACATTACTTAAAAGCGTTTTTCTAAAACTAGTTTTATTTTTTTTTCTTACCTGTGTCCCACTGCTGGGCAAAGGTAGGCATCCAGTTTACTTATACAAGATTATTTAGTACCGCTACGTAAATAAAGCCTATGACATTTTTATAGATTATTTGTAAAAAAAAAGTAAGGGCTTTGCATCTATTGTGAATGATTTATACAGCAGCAACTGGTGATCATGCTGTACGGGATGCTGCGGTGCAGTGCCTGGGACATTGTTAGATGGATTAGGGTTGCCCAGCACCTATACTATCCTCTCAGATAGATAGATAGATAGATAGATAACACACACTGATCACCACATGTAACAAAAAATATACCGAGGTATAAAAACAAACAGAAATATAATAAAACAATTAGCTTAGTCAACTATTAGTCAAGAGGAAAGAATAGGTCAATACGTCTGAAGCTAACTAAATACAACATTGAAACATCGTGAGGAAACCCGCGGCTTAGTTACGATTACTAAGCCGCGGGTTTCCTCACGATGTTTCCTTCACCCATTCCTTTGAAAGTCGGAAGTACATACCACAGATAATTTGTGCAGCATTAGTATTCGTGCTCTACGGAACGCTGATGTACCTGGGCCATTGTCAGATGGATAAGGCTGCCCAGAACTCAACCCATCCTCCTACCTTTTGGAGGTGGAAATAATAAATTAAAACTACAGCTAATTAAGCCGCGGGTTCCTTGACGATTCACCGAAAAATCTTGTGTATATATTTTTTTAAGATAATACATTAGGCCAGTCGCGTGTCGAGCCACGCGCTCATGAGATCCGTAGTTTACTTTAGACCTGTCAATTTTGCGTTACCCAAAACATTTTAATAGGAATTAATTGAGTTTTCTGACTTACTGAACTGATCTTTAACGATTGGAGATCTGAATTAAAGAAAAGGAATTGTAATTCGTATTTTGTAATAAATTTTCAAGGTTTAAGTGGTTGGGTAGCCCTTAAAAAGATAACGTCTGTAAATACTATTTTGTCATAGCTCCACTATTCAGATAACGCAGCTTAGATCTAAATAACCAAATGTTCAGCCACCCTGCCGTTACAGTCGTACCTCAGCACCTGCGATTCATTCGTCGACCGGCTGCCTAGCTGAGCGGACGTGTTCCTCCGCGCTCCGTCCGTACGATCGCTCGGGATCGCACGCGAGTGCAAACAAATACTGTGAAGTTGTACCGTGATTTATTTGACTGAATCGTGTGTCGTTTTTTATCCTGTTATCACAACGTCGATGGAATACGCAATACGTGAGAACCTTTTTTCTATTATGCTAATATGATTGTTATTTTTTTTTGAAAAGGGTACGGTTTGGTTCGTTAATGGTTGGATTTTATTGCGACTTGAATGCGGAATGCGCAAGTAAACGGGGTTTTGTGGTTATTTTGTTTATTTACGGTCAGTAGGTTACGTTACGGCTGATTTGATTTCGGTGTTTGAAGACGGATTGTATTTGTCGAATGTGATTTAACTGAAAATGTTTGGGATTTCTGGAGGCAATATATTCAATAGTTCTTTGTAGTTGTATTGAGTATTACGTGTTTAATTTTGATTTGATAATTGAGAATAAATCTCGTAGGTATTTTGTACAACAGACAAACGAAAATAATGAATACCTATTAAGAACATTTACTTGAAATTCACGAAGATAAGCGGCATACTTACATTTTGTTTTAATGCCTAAGTATAGTAAACTTAGGCTCAACCAGTGGTGTTGACCAAATACTATTTGACCCAACATTTCTGTTATGTAGGTTTGTCGTATTGTAAAAATATTCAGATATTATTTTACGGTGTAAGCTCGAATGTGATACGCTCGGACTATATAAAAATGTTGATACAGTGGGTAGCGCTTCAAGTTTATTTAATGTATAACAAGTTCACGCTTTAGTGGAATCAATTCTGAATGGAAAATGTGATGAATAAATCTGATTTAGATTGATTACCTTTAATAATACGTATCGTACCGAGTGAAAATCTTATATGATTAGGTAAATTTCTTTCGTAAAAATAACCTTTTTATATCTGTTACCCAGTTACATTTAGACTTACCTTATCTCATACCTACATAAAAAAATACTAACACACAATGGGAAATTAATTAATTTTTAAATAATAATGTCATATATAATTATGTAGTAACCTAACCACTAAACGCCTGAACTACCGAAACGGTTAGGAAGAAGAGTTGTAAATATGGCGGTCTAGACATGATTGATAATTGGCATGATTTTTATAGACCATTTTAAAAACATGCTGTACTGAGGACTTTTTGTAGACCAAAAAGTGTTAATAATAGGCTTTTAATATCTATTATGGACTAACCCATGGTACTAGCGACTTCGTCCGCGATCACTCCAGAATTAGACCGATAGTGGAATTATTTTAATATTTCTTATTATGCGGTAATTTTACAAATCAATTAGATGTTCACCGCGTCTTCGTACGCAATTTGGTGCTCTATTTGTATACAATTTATCATAGAGTTATATTTTATAGCCCTTCTCGATAAATCAGCTATCCAGCACTAAAATATTTTTTATGATATTGTAAAGCATGCTGTGTTCGCCTGTAATTGGAGAGATATTTTTTGAATGTTTTAGTTGAAATCTTGTGATACTGTTGGAAGACCTAATAAATAAATAAATGACTCGAGCCAGTCCTTCATGAAATAGCGCGCCAAACGACAAAAAAACATTTCTATTTTATAAAAAACATTTTAGTTTTAGAAAATATTATTTATACAGCGTCAACAACTGGTGACGCTATGCAAGACGCTGTACTTTAAAATATTTTGCGCTTACCTACCACCTATACCATCTTCTCGCCCCAGGCGAGTCAAACATTTCAGCCATAAAACGTCCACTACTGAACACAGGCCTCCCTCATGGAACTTCATGAGAGGTGGTTCACGGATTGGCGAGCGCAGAACGGGTTTTGATACACGGAAAGACGCTGCTGCCCATCTTCCGGAAGTATACCTTAGCAGGCTCTTACTGCATCCACGGGCATGAGAGGAGGAGGCAACATTCTACTGCCGGCACCCCACGGTGGTTATATTCAGAGATATAAACAGTTCAATACGTTCAAAAGCTACAGATAGATAGATAGATAAAACATTTATTTGTAAAACTCATAACAAAGCACTTAACAAAATAAAAGACAACAATAGGCCTACCAGTTTTCACAATCGATACTCGCTAGCGACTGTAGTTAAAAAAATATATGAGAACATGCACAGCGCTTCTAGCGGATAGTTCGGTACTAAAATACGCAGTAAAATATACTACAGCGACTCTGTTTGGGCTTCATTTGCTTAGAATTTGGTACTATGAGTTACAAATCTGACAGTTATCATAGTAACGTACTGTTACTACTGTAGAAACGAGTGCTTCTCCGCTCAACCCACGATGTTTCTACCCAAAAGGTATTTTGCCCCGTTTGACCCAAAACGTTTGATTTAAGTTCCTCGTTCAACCCACACCTACTTATTTCAATTTTCTATTGTTTATATTCAAATAAATGACACAGTGAAACACCGAAGTAGTAGGATCAGCAGACAAAAAAAAATATAGAGACTTATTAAAAATATTTTTATTTAAAAATCAATCTTGTTTATTTAGTAGTAAGTCTAATATTTGTCTACTTGTCTAAAAATAATTAACCTCTAAAGTAACTAACATAATCAATTAAACATATTATAAAAATAGCACAACAATTGGTAATACGAGTTCACGAGTTTGGACGATTCAGGTCTGGTTGATTAAAGTGAGAAGTAAACTATACTAAAATATAAATTTAAATGTTTTTTTCTCAAAATTCTAACAATATGTAGGATATAAAAAAATAATAATAATAATAAGATAAAAGCCATTATTTATAGATGGTCCGAGGCCAAGAACAGCGGGCTGTTATACTGGTTTTTTGATGCTGTAATAACTTGTAATTCTTTTTAAGGTTGTTTTCTTAATTCAATAAATAAATAAAAATAAAAAAAAACTAGTCGAATTTGACTGTGATTCTAGCAGTCTTTTTTAAGTTTATTTTGAAAATCACTAACTGTTTCGCAATTTTTTAACGGTGGAGGCAATTTTCAGTCTTTTCTTGAATGAGAATCACTGAATCCTGAAAAGTCGTAGGACAAAAGTTGTTCCTTGGGATGGTCAGAACACTCCCTTTCGGCTTAGTACACATTTTATGATACACGCTGTATAAGTCACTTTAGTTACCTAGTTCATGTTTAGATAAATATATACAACTGTGGCTCTTAAACGTTTAATAAATTTATTTATATTGTTATATGAGTGATATTTGACGAGCTCTGTGGCGCAGCGGGCGAAGGTCCGCCTGCGACGCAAGGGGTTGCGGGTTCGATTTCCGCCTCGGGACAAATGTCTGTACGATCTGCAGATATTTGTTCAGGGTGTTCTGGGTGTTTTTCTATATATAATAAAAATATCTGGGTAAGGACCAAATTCTTTGCAAATGCTGTCACACTTTAGCGTCCACCTCTTCTCTAATTAAAAATAAAATATTTATTGTTACTTTATTGAGTAAAAAAACACGCCAAATAACAGTTCTTTTTAAACCTAATCTTTATAAACTAATTGATTTTCAAAATAATTAATAAACATTTTATTAATGAATATTATTTTTTATCTTTATTAATGATCCCATAAAAAATTAATGTCCCAACTCTGCTTTGTCGATAATATATTGATTTTGTTTTAAAAATACGAACGTCTTAACTTATACAGTTTATTTGTATGTATAGTCTTAGGTTTTGCTAAGAAGCAGTTATAGTTTCATAAGGATATCCTTCATAATTTAAAATTTAGCGGATATTTATTGTATGTCCTAAATATCCTTCCATTGTGCAACCTCCAGTTGTGCGACGACATAACACGGAATTTACAAAGCTAAGCCAGTAGATTCTTAAATTATTTTAATGGCAACACTGACTCCGAACTCTCAAGCAAAACTCCGATAGTGCCACTATCTTTTTTTACTGACAATCGAGCATCGTGTCGGTGGAAGCTCCGCGTAGCGTTAAAATTGTGTGACTTTGCTATGTAATTTTATTGCTTTCTATCACGATTTCTCTGCTTGCGAATAATTAAGTGCGAACTATAATAAGTACATTGCTGAAATACACCAAAATTTACTAGTGTTACTCGTTTAGTTTGTTGAGTGTGAAACATTTTAGGGTAGGTCGTGAAGTATTTTGGCTCCATTGTGCGACAAGTGACACGAAAGTGTGCTACGTGTCACAACGGAAATTCGTAAAGGTGCGTACACATCATTTTAATCATTTTATTCTCTATCTAGTCTAACAAATAAAGAGAAAAAAACTGAGTGTGAGTTTATTTTATGGTCAGATTTACTTGAAACCGTGGCATACTCATACCTCTGGATACCTACTGGATACTTTTAATGAAACATATATTTATATATAAAGTTGTTTGTTTTGATACGTACAATGACCCATTTAAGCTTGTTACGTCCATGGTCTCGAAGGGATTCCCTGAGACCATGGACGTAACATCACGTCCGAAACGTCGAGATAATGAAATAAACACCTTTTTGAACGCGATTAAGTCTCCTTTTGTTATAATAATGTGTGAAAATCGTGCAAGTTTAAATCAATGTATTATGCTGGAATTGTAAAGTTAAACATTGTTTTGTTTTTTAGATGCCATTATCCTCGGCAGAAAGATGTCGGAAATATCGCAAAAATAAAAAAACAAATCCTGAAAAATTTAAACAAAAGCAACGAAAGAATGCGGAGAGAACTAAATCGAAGAAAAAAAAAATCTGATAAGAACGAAGATGAAAAAAAAGATATGAGACAACAATGATGGAAGGAAGCCTGAGTTTAAAGATACACAGGATGAATCAAATTTAAAAGAAAAAAGTGATGAGGATTGACGGACTGTGTCTAGTGAAGTTGAATTAAGAAAAAAGTATTTAATAAATGACATAGGAAAACCAAAGGAAAAAATTATGAAGCAGATGTAAATGTGATAAATGTGAAAAAAACTGATAATGACTTAGAGGCATTTTTATATGTATTGTAGCAGATTTTGAGAGATGTTTTGAAGGTTTTGGTTTTATCATGCTTGATATTAAAAAACACATGATTTAAAATTATTTTTAATTTTTACTGATGTACATCTTCAAACCTTGTACACGTGCCTTTACAATTTTATTGTGCGACTTTTTTTTCCTGTGTGACACATTCCAGTGTGATTTCCGTTGTCCAACGATGCAAAGAATTTGGTCCTTACCCATCTATCTATGTAGTATAATGTATTAAGTATATCAGTCATCTAGTACCCATAACACAAGCTCTGCTTAGCTTGGGGCTAGATGATGCTGTGTGATCTGTCCAGCATTATTTATTTATTATTATTATATGAGTGATAGTGTTATTTTATTAGTGGGATATACGCAAAGAATTGAGTATAACTCTATACCCATCTTCTCGGTTTTCAATAATCCATCATTTTCATAAACCCATCCGTTCATTTTCTGCCCATTACTTAAACTATTCCGGCCGAAACGCTTGAAACAAAAAGCATATTACTCTAACGATCTTTCAATGAGATAAAATAGGGCAAATGGCCCTTAAGGATTTCCCGAGCCTTTTTGGAACAGGAAGACTTAAAATAATATTTACATAGGAAAGTCATGGTTTTCAATTATAACCCCTTTACTTATAATCGCCGACTAAATTAAGCAACAGTTACTCAGCAGTACCGTGGGGTACCTGTAGACCTTCCCTTTGTTACCCTTCCTCTCATGCGCGTGCAGTAAGAGCCTGCTAAGGGATACTTCCAGAAGATGGGCAGCAGCGTCTTACCGTGTATCAACATCCTGTAATGCGCTCGCCAACCCGTCTGCCAAGCTTGGTGAGTATGGCAACAACCCCTCATGGAGATCCATGAGGGGTCCTGTGTTTAGTAGTGGACATTTTACGGCTGAAATGATGACTCAGCAGTGACTGCTTCCGTGGCTCAGTTTGTCTAATAGCCGACTGATACTGAGACTGAGGAATTCCATTCTCGCCACGGGACAATGTTTGTAATTGTTCTGCAAATATTTTTCCCGGATCTGGGTATTTTTTAGGGTAAGTATGAATTTACATAACAAAAAAAATATTTAAGTAACTTTTGAAACTATCATGGTTGTTAACATTATATACAATACGTACTTGATATTTACCATGATTAAAGTCTTTTTGAGTTTCCCGATATTTCGACGCAGTTTCATATGTTGATCACGGATAAATCGGGAAACTTAAAATGACTAAAATCATGGTAAAAATCCCGTAAATATTGCATAATAATTTATTTTTGTATTCTATCAATCATCTGGTTTACATATTACAAGCTCTGCTTAGTTTGGGACTAGATGGTGTTGTGGTGTACAGCATTATTAATTTAGTTTTTATGACATATTTTCTTAAGAAACCGTAAATTTACTACTGATTATTATTATGGGTAAACGGTTACGTGTTTATATGAATTTTATATGTAGTGGATATCTTTCTGACGACCTTTGTGGCGCAGTTGCGGGTTCGATTGCCGCCGCGGGATATTTTTTTGTAGTTCTTCTGCAGATATTTGTCCCTTGTCTGGGTATTTTTCAATGATAATCAGTACGTAAAAAAATATAAAACTGATCTCTAAATATTAATCTGGCACCCATGTCAGAAGTTCTGCTTATTTTGGGACTAGATCGTATTTTGTAAAACGTCAAGCATTATTTATTCATTTTTATTTATGTATATGAAACGACGCAGTTCTAGCCAATAGTATATGAATTAGTTTTTCTGAGAACGAACGAGTAGGCTTAGTGTAAGCGACGCGTACTTACTGGCGTACATTCTTGGTTTATTTTTCTATGTTAGCTAATTTTCAGTAAGTAGTTTTGTTAATTGTATTCTTCCATATTTGAATTTTATAAATAAATTGGCGCGCGCGGGGAGCATACATTTGGGTGCGGTGCGGGGGGAGGTACCCCGATCGGCGGGAACGGCGCGCGGCGTCGACCGTAAAAGCGCGGCTTTTTAGTATCGTCCAACGCGACCGACCGCCCGCACGCGCGTTTCTCGTGAATTCTTGCCGCTCGCCAGCCTTCGAACTAAAGCGGTGTTTTAATCAGCCTTCCTATCAGCTACAAAGTGGTCCATACGAGCCGGATAGGTTACGAATGTTTCGAACACCTTCTCGAAGTATGGTGAGCACGCGAAGTGCAACAAGAAAGTTAGAGGAGCGCCTAGCGGTCGAAAGCGATGCTCCCCAGCGCGAAACCGAGCGATTGGATGCCGGAAACGAAGCTGTTGGAACAGTTGAACCCGGGAACAAAAGTAACGAACTACCTGGACCTTCAACAGCAGCGTTATCCACCAGAATGCAAAAGACATCTACTCGGAAAAGGTCATCGACATCTTCGATATTAGCACAAAGAAAACGGCTGGAGTTGGAGGCCGCTCAAGAGTTAGCTAAAATCAAAATTGAATTAATAGAAAAAAAGTTAGAAGTTGACATAGCAGAACTCGAAGATGAGACGAACAGCTGCAGTCAACCCTCAAAAAGCGAATGCCCTACTGAACGCGACTGCACAGTGGAAAAGTGGCTAGAAAGTAGCATTATAGAGGCTAAACCACATTGCACCACCTATGTACGGTACCCAGCCCCGCATGAATCAAACCCGCGCAACGCGATTGCCGCCGGGACGCCACCACCGGCCGCTGAAAAAGCGCGCGACGCCATCTTCCCGCGTAATTCAACCGGGCGTTTCCCGCCAATCGCGCCCAATGATTCCCGCGTCCGGGACGCCGCCGCGGCCGCCGCTCGCGGCACAGAAGACGCAACGGTTCATGCCCTAGCGTGTGCATTAAAAAACCTGGCCGCAGCATCAGCGGAACGAGGGTCGGAAGACAAAATGCTTAACCGCCTATGCACACCTAGGGAATTACCTAGATACTCGGGGGACCCACTCGAGTGGCTACATTTCAAAAAAGCTTACGAAGAATCGTCACTAGTTTGTAACTTCACTGACCAAGAAAACCTATGGCGCCTGAGGAGAAGTCTTCATGGACCTGCAAAAGAAGCTGTCACAGCGTTACTTATAGGTGCAACCTCCGCTGACGATGTGATGACCACCCTTCAATTACAATATGGAAATCCCGACGTCATCGTGTCCCGGATCCTACAAGAAGTACACAAATTACGACCCATGGCACAAGAATATCATAGAGAAATAATTCCATTCTCTGTGAAAATAAGAAACTGTGTCGCAGCCATAACAGCAATCGGCGAGGAGGAATACCTGAAAGGAATTAATCTCGTTTCAGTGATTATTGCAAAGCTACCAACTGTACTCATCTCAAAATGGACAGATTACAGTTATCCTATTTTGTTAAATAAACGGAAGCCGAAACTACTTGTGATGGCGGAATTTCTCAGTGAAGAAGCTACAAAAGTGTCAATGACCTCTGTGAACTTGTTAATAGGGCCCGCTAAAAACAGTAAACAGTTTAAACATCGGACCTTATTCGTGAACAGTGCGGAAAGTGATGATGATGAAAAGTGTCGGTGCTGTCGTGTATCTAAACACACGTTACAAAACTGTAAAAAGTTTAAAAAATCCTTGCGTAAGGATCGGTGGACATTAGTAAAACGGCACGGGATGTGTTATAAGTGTTTATCGGGAAAACATAAACATATCAGTTGCCCTGCGCCCGTTTGTGACGTAGACGAATGTGGACGACCTCATCATCGGATGTTACATTACCCAGTGCCGAGTGATAGTGTGAACATTGCCGAAGTAACGGAAACCGGGTCCGAGACTGAGTGCAAGTCGGAGAACGAGACTGAGACCGAACCGCGATTAGAGACCGTCAATCATTTAAAAGTGAACAGTGGTTGTAAGATCTTACTAAAGACTGTGCCTATTTACCTACACGGACCGAACGGTGTGTTTCGTTGTTTCGCGTTACTGGACGACGGTTCGACCGTAACGCTGATTAGTGCTGCGCTCGCGTCCAAAGCCGGCCTGCGCGGCAAAAGACAATCGATGCGCGTGTGCGGTGCGTGGGACAATAGTGAAGTAGTGTGTCACAGTGAGATATTGGACCTAGAACTATCTAACTACACGGGAAGTAAATTTTCTATTTGTGCGCGCAGTGTAGATAACCTGAACTTACCAGTGCAAAATATGACCGCCGTGGACATGACTCGTTACGAACCTGAAATAAAATACAATATTAGCGATGGACAATGCAAACCAGAAATTTTAATAGGCCAGGACAATTACGAATTATTGTTACCTTTGGAAGTGCTCAGGGGTAAACCGAATGATCTCTTCTTCACCCGCACTCCGCTGGGTTGGTGCATGCACGGCCGCATACGCTCCGAGTCGACGCTCTATGACGAAACAAAGCTCCATTCCGCTCTGTTCTTGTCAGAAAAAGAGGAAACTGAAGAAGCAAAAATCATGAAAGAAATTCAAGAAGACATGCGCCTTTCATTCGCGATCGATGCTACGGGAATTTTAAGTAAGCCTCGTGAAAATAGCTTAAACGTAATAGCAGTTGAACATCTTCAAAAAACGACCATATTCAAACAAGAACGGTGGTACGTTGGACTGCCGTGGAAAGGTACCTTCGGAGTCATGCCTCACTCATACGAACACGCAGTACCCAGATTGAGAGTTGAGAGAAAAATTAAGCTGTACCCAGGTTTTGGTACCTGCTACAAAGAAAGAATTGATCACCTATTCGATAACGATTACGCTTCGGCGTTTACCGAGACAATAAGCCCGAATAAGATATGGTACCTCCCTCACTTTGGCGTTGACAACCCTAACAATGAAAAATTACGTATGAATAAAATGAAAAGCATTGATAAAATTCGCCTACCAAGATACTACGAATCTGCCGCGAAAACCACTTGCGCTAAGACCGCCCGTACGAGTGAGACAAACTACACGCTATCAAGTACTCGCGCACGCAGTAGAGCCGCGCTAGAAAGACCTACACTTAGTGTTTTGCGATGCGGTGGAGTGTGCGCTGTTGTGTACCTGGATGGCGTTGGATGGAAGACATTGCCAATTTGTTTTCGAGACGCCTTTATATCATGTAAAACCAGAGCAGCGCTCGTGAAATATATGTATTGACGAAAATAAGTGTATGGAAACACATACCCACAAAGATAAATATCGCCGATATCGCTACTAGATAAACCTGCGAAATAGAAACATTACAAAATGAATGGAACATATGTATGTACCTGGCCTGCAGAACCCCAATTCCAGCAACCTGAAGTACGTGACGAGGACCTGGAAGTTATCAACAACATCATGTATGACATCAGCTTGCTTACCTACCCGATGTCCCGGAACCCGAGCGATTTTCTTCCTGGCTGCGATTGGTGAGATCTACCTATTTTATGTTGTTTTATAAATAGATGCAGAAAAGTTTAAATCGTTAGTGCAGAAGGCGCGATTATGGAACGCGCAGAGAACCCGTTACTAAAGTACTCCGAGATGAATGCATTTCCAGATGACCTGCACCAACTGAAACAAAACTAAAGGTTAGATATGAAAAGTAAATTACTTACCTTGTCACCGGAACTCTGAGATGTCGCCCACTTATGGTTGGCCGAGCGCATCGATGCAGGAAATATCTACCTACGTAAAAGGCGTGGTAGACGTGAAGACCCAGACCGGGTTACTGCAAAGAAACTACACGCGTCGCAAGAGCTGCAGTAGAGATGATAAGTGCTCTCAGCACTAAGGGGGGGGAATGTAAGCGACGCGTACTTACTGGCGTACATTCTTGGTTTATTTTTCTATGTTAGCTAATTTTCAGTAAGTAGTTTTGTTAATTGTATTCTTCCATATTTGAATTTTATAAATAAATTGGCGCGCGCGGGGAGCATACATTTGGGTGCGGTGCGGGGGGAGGTACCCCGATCGGCGGGAACGGCGCGCGGCGTCGACCGTAAAAGCGCGGCTTTTTAGTATCGTCCAACGCGACCGACCGCCCGCACGCGCGTTTCTCGTGAATTCTTGCCGCTCGCCAGCCTTCGAACTAAAGCGGTGTTTTAATCAGCCTTCCTATCAGCTACACTTAGGTTTCTAAATATACCCAAGTTTAGTATCAAATGAAAGGTAATGTGTGTGTAAAATGCAAAACTGAGGGTACAAATTGTAAAAAATACTGCTGTGCTCTTTAAGGTTACCTCTAAGACTGGAAAGTATCGGGGATTAGTTAATTTTTTTTCAAACTAAAACTTGTAATGAATATATGTATATATATACAACCTTTTGAAACTATGTAAGGATCTGTAGATGCTACGCTACTAAAAAAAAAGATTTCAAAATTCTATATATAATAAATTAATATTATTATTATTAAGAACCTGTAGTGTCCCAATGCAGGACAAAAGCCGTCCCCTGCTTAAAGAGGAATACAATAAATAAATAAAATAAATAATGCTAGGCCGAGCTGGACATAGCATCATCTAGCCTTAAGCTAAGCAGAGCTTATGTTATGGGTACTAGATGACTGCTAAACACCTAATACACTAAACTACATAGATATATATTTTTTAAATCAATGAAATTATGCCTATTAGTCAAATAGCCTGCTGTGGGATGCTTGGCAGGCGGGTTGGGCATACACGGAAAGACGCTGCTGCCTATCTTTCGGGGGTATCCCTTAGCAGATTATTACTGCATCTAAGGGCAAGAGAGAAGGGGCAACAATCTACTGCCGGTACCCCACAGTAATTGTACATTACACATGTACAACCCGATACAGGGTATACAAAGCCGCGAGGAAGAATTTGTCGCGGGTGAAACTTCTACAACGTGAGAATATTCGTACCAACATAATAAACTTATCAAACAAAACCGTGCCAACATGACGAAACAGACTCTGCTTATAAATTCAATATTGAACTTCGCTTTGAAATCAAATTATGCTAACAATAACAAAGTTTCCCTCGTCAAAAACTTTTTATATTACATAGCACAGGGTTTTCAACGTTTATTTGAATTATGTAGATTTTAACCTTTACATAATTCTCACCTTATTAGGGTAAACTGAGGTTAAGCGTCGGAATCTTTTAGGCTAACGGACCAGAAAACTATAGACCTACAGACTCTCAAAGTTAACTTAATTTTTAAAAAGAATAACTGACTTTAAATGATAAAATCCTTCACCTGTTGTTTAAAACACCCATATCGCTTTATGTACGCCCTCTATGTTTGAGTATTTTTCTCGATTTGTCATGGATGGTATCATCAAAACTGGGTGTAAAATAAGCAAATGTAATGTAAAACATAAAATCATAATTATATAAATATAAATTAATACTTCATGCATCCCATTCATCATTCATTTCAGCCATAAAACGTCCACTGATGAACATAGGCCTCTCTCATGGATCTCCATGAGGGGTAGTTGCCATTCTCACCACGCTTGGGAGGCGGGTTGGTGAGCGCAGTATGGGATGTTGATACACGGATAGACGCTGCTGCCCATCTTCCGGAGGTATCCCTTAGTAAGCTCTTACTGCATCCATGGGCATGAGAGGAGGGGTATCATTCTACTACCGGCACCCCACGGCGGATGCATGCATCCCATGTTATTGTTAGCATGCATCCCATTATTAGAATCGAATAAAATCTGTATTGAAAGGTTTCTGTTAACCTTATGGTCTTTCACATGCCTAACAATTGCAATAGCGTGGTGATGACGTTCACTAAGCAAGTAAGCAGTAGAATGTTGCCCTCCTTTTATGCCCGTGGATGCAGTAAAAGCCTGCTAAGGGATACCTCAGAAAGTTGGGCAGCAGCGTCTTTCCATATATCTACATCCCATACTGCGCTCGCCAACCCGCCTGCCAAGTGTGGTGAGTATGGCAACTGCCCCTCATGGAGACCCATGAGGGAGGCCTTTGTTCATTAGTGGACGTTTTATGGCTAAAATGATGAGAAAAGAAAACAGAGATACATATAATAAAATATGTAATATTTCGTCTTTATTAAAAGAGACTGAAGAAACTTCTCATGTATCTAAAATGCAGAGGTCGACTCCCCAACTTAAACTCAATTTAAAAGTTTTCAAAGCTACGGCCCTCATATTCTGTCTATTACAATCAAACAATCCGACATCCCGACTTTCAAACTTTGAGACTATACAGACAGTTTGCTTTGCCTCATTATTTTTGAGCTCGCAAAAGGTGTCCTTTGATGTACATTTTGGGCCGTCAAAAAGATTCTTATGTGAACCTTAATGGTGCAAGTTAGTATTCTTTTTTGGGTTTTTAGTATTGTCTTGCAGTTGTGATCGTTTTTCATCATTAGTATTGCTAGGGTTGAATGTTGAATGTGAAGGGTTGAATGTGAGAATGTGACCCCTACTCTTAAGCCCGTGGATGCCGTAAGAACCTGCTAAGGGATAACTCCGGAAGCAGAAGCGTCTTTCCGTGTATAAACATCCCGTATTTCGCTCGCCAACCCGCCTGCTAAGATGTTTTACCGCTGAAATGATGATGATGATGATTTCTAGCATTTCAAGCTGGAGCATCTACAACCTGGGTTTCGTGAAAATAATATTTTTTGATTTTTTTAAGGAAAAAACCGACTTTATTAATGTAATTCCCGCGGAAATTTAGCATCAGATCCTGACTTTGTTCTTATAGGACCATCACGAATGTGCACACTTTCGAAAATATTTTTTTTAATATCCAAATCAGAAAGAATTCGGTGAGCAAAACTATTACGCCATTCTGACGATATAGTATCGTCAAAATGCCAGTCTTTGCTTAATGGCCAGGAGCTGATTGTGCTGTGTTGTGTTGCTGATATTGATACACGGAAAGACAGCGTCTTTCAGTGTATCATTATCAACATCCCGTACTGCGCTAGCCAACCCGCCTGCCAAGAGTGCTGAGTATGGCTACGCTAAATCTCTAAGTATATGATTAGTACTTAGAGATTTATGAGAGAGGCCTGTGTCAAGAAGTGGACGTCCGATGTCATCATAGTTGTTTGGCTTGATAACGATTTCGATTCATCGCGATTTGCGTTCCAGAGTAGGCCCCAGGTGCTGTTGTGGCTTAACCAAAGTTAATTTCCGATTCAATAATATTTAATTGTCATCATCATCTCAGTCGTAGGACGTCCACTTCTTGACACATGCCTCCCTCATAAATCTCTAAGTACTAATCATGAGGGGTAGCCTCACCACTCTTAGCAGGCGGGTTGGCGAGTGACGGAAAAAAGCAGCTCCCTGTCCTCCAGATGCATCCGTTCGCAGACTCTTACTGCATCGACGGGCAGAAAAAGAGAAGCAACATTCTACTATCTGCCGGTAGTTGCCGGTTCGGTACCTGCCGGATGCCTCTGGAGGACAGGGAGCAGCTTCTTTCCGTTGCTTGCCAGCCCGCCTGCTAAGAGTGGTGAGGCTACGGGGTGCCCCCCATGGTACATATTATATTTATTTATTATTAACTAGCTGTTCCGGCAAACATTGTACCGCCCAGAATCAACTACCTACTATCACATCTTTTCTACTCTACTACTACTACTACCCCACCGCTACTGTATTAAGTATATCAGTCCCTTTGCAGATTCCTACTGCATCCACGGACACCCTACAACAAACTATGTACAACTACTAATGTATCGTTGGTTATTTTATTTCAGGAACTGATAGTTACCTCAAATATTGCCGTTATAAAATACAACATCAATTCGCAAACAATAAATTAGATTGAATAACACGTGACAAGCAGTGTCACAAACAAAAATAATTAGAAATACGAAATTAATTAACCTAGCCAGTATTATGCAACAAGGAAAATAATAATAGAAAATATACTGTCCTTGATTGGAGGGCTACATGGAAAGCCTCCAATTCCTATTTTTGAGGAACATCTCGCAATCGTAATCTCCCTGGTGAAACCACAGGAAAATTTCAATTATACATTTTGGAGTTTTTAGCTGAGAAGCCTGTGTTGAACTTGTAATTGAATACGTTCTTTCTTGCTTTGCCTAGTCTTGGTCCTTTGATAGTCTGTTTAAGACCTTTAAAAGCTAAAGATGCTTTAATTTTTAAAAAGCGGCAATAAAATTACTCACTTAGAATAGTAACGTCGAAAATTATTCTGATACGTTTCAATTTTTCAAGAAAATCATCATCATGGGATTGCATGCCCGTCCGCGCTAGGGGCTGACATGACACTGGCGTTAGCGGTGCGTGCATGTCGAGCCTCGTATCGTTCGGTGCGAGAGGAGGGGCGCGGTGGCGTAGCGCTTAATGTGCTTGCGCTGTTGCAGGCGTCGTTCTTGGGGTGCATAGAGTACATTATGTATACTGGGGGTGGTTGTGCAGGCATATGTGTCTGGTGCAGGTTCATCTTCACTACTATCATCTCGCTTATCTGTGGATCAACAGAACACGCTTACTGTATCCACATTGGATGTGGAAGGCCCACCCTGCGTTTCACTCTCGTACAGGTAGAGGCAGGGACTCTATGCTGAAGGCACCATCTATCACTGATCCCTATTGAAGTTCCTGGTACTACCAATCAATATATATAAAACCCTTCCGTTACTGACTGAGTGACTGACAGACAACGCACAGCCTAAACCACTGGACCTAGAGACTTGAAATTTGGCACACATATACCTTGAGTATGGTAAGGAGGGATTTTTGAAATTTCCACGGGAACGGGAACTATGCGGGTGAAACTGCGGGGTGCGTCTAGTCTCGATATAAAGATGTTTTCTTCCGACTAAGGTATGAACTTGTACATTCAGTTGTGGATTAGCGATACCAGCCGTGCACTAATGTTTTATTCTATCTTGAAAATTTTATTTGACATTTAAGTCATAGACGACTAAGCTGGAAAGATCCAGCTACCAATGTCCCAGGCACTGCAGCGTCCCGTACGGCATAAATACAGTTGTTGACGCTTTAAAAATCATCTGTAATAGATATCAAGTGGGGTGCCGGCAGTAGAATGTTGCTTCTCTTATTTTATCCGTAGATAGATAGACAGACAGATAAACTCTTTATTGTGTAAATCATAGAGAAAATAAAAACAAAAATAACTAAAATAAACTACAAAAACAACAGAAATACACAATGAGCGATATTATGGCTTAGAGCGATTTCTTCCAGACAACCTTTTCTTCCAGACAACCTTAACCAACCGTAGATGCAGTAAGAGTCAAGGGATACCTCCGAAAGATGGGCAGCAACGTCATTCCGCGTATCAACATCTCGTACCTACTGCGCTCGCCAACCCCACCCAACCAAGCGTGAGTATGGCAACAACCCTCTCATGATCTTGAAAATCCATGAGAGGCCTATGTCCAGCAGTGGACGTGGATAGCGGTCCTACAGCTAAGATGAAGATCATCATCATCATCATCATTTCAGCCGTAAAACGTCCACTACTGAACTAAGGCCTGGATCTCCATGAGGGGTAGTTGCCATACTCACCAGGCTTGGCAGACGGGTTGGCGAGCGCAGTACGGGATGTTGATATACGGAAAGACGCTGCTGCCCATCTTCCGGAGGTGTCCCTTAGCAGGCTCTTACTGCATCCACGGGTAGGAGAGGAGGGGTAACATTCTACTGCCGGCACCCCACGGCAGATGAAGATGGTCTTACCTTATTACATTTTTCTAATTCCTAAGCTACATTTTTTTATATGGGACACTATTAATGACAGTCTGAATAACGATAAACTTAGTCATATTAAAGCTGTAAGTCGCTGTAATTACAAAATGCTTCATATTCCAACTTTTGATTATTAAAGTTGTTTTCCATCAGAACATTTTGAACAATCCATTAGTAACAATATTTAAAGTTTTGACACTATCGTTTAGATCAAAATCAGATCTTTTGACCTTCAATACAAAATTGACTTTTCAAGTTGTTAGTTAGTAATGCCAAGGTCATCTGTAATTTAGAAATGTTGATCGATAGATGTAAACACTAAGGTCGAAAGCGTCGTTCTTTGTACAGTATTGATTTTTAAGAGGCATTTTCTTAAAAAGTAAGGTATAAAGAACCCAAAATAGGGTTATTTTGCAGCCTTGTGCGGGGCCCTTGTGTTATTTTACTGTGAGTAAACACGATTGATATTGACAGAACTTTGCCATCTCGCTTATTTTAAGTGCCTAGCTACGTAACGCGTTCATATATGTAAATAAGGCGTTATTAAAGTTTCTTCAAACCCATCTACGTATTTTTTATCAAAAGTGCTTCGAAATTAATCCATAATAATTTATGCTATACAACGCACCTTTTTTTCCTTACAAAAATATTCATCAACATCATCATTACAGCTTTAGAACAGGTATTGTTAAAGTTAGACACCGATCCATAAGGGAGGCTCTTATGGATCTGTAAGATTGATCATGAGGGGTGTTACCATACTCACCACGCTTGGCAGGCGAGTTGGCGAGCGCAGCACAGGATTATGATACACGTATAGATGCTGCTACACATCTTCCGGAGGTATTTCTTAGCAGATTATTACTGCATCCACGAGCGAGAGTAGAATGTTACTCACATTCTACTGTCGGTATCCCACGGCATAATTACCTTATTAAGTATCTAGAATAAGGAAAGTACCATCTGTTTCCTTATTAACTACCTTTTTTCCTTCTATTATCAATCCAATATATAAATATATATTATAATAAATAAATAAATAAATAAATAAATAAATAAAGATTTTTTTTGTCCGGAGCAACCCCACTCTGCCTGAGTAAAGTCATCGGCAGTTATCTAGCTCTTGAAAAAAGGTTTTCAAGTCATCTGTATTTTTAGAGTTCAGAACCTTAAGATGAAAAACTGGAACCCTTATAGGATCTCTTTCGTCTGTCTTCAAGGCACTTATTCTATGAAACGGCTAAAGGTATATACTTTTAGCCGTTTCATTAAATAAGTGCCATGTTGAATATGCATTTCATGTATATACTTGAAATGCATATTCAACATCGAGGTCTGCAGATAGATCATGCATTCAATCCTCAAGGTTCTGGCTTAGGGTATTCAGAAGGTATAGCAACAAGTGTCAAATATTTTTCTATGAAAGTGGCAACAATGGAAAACTTCTAGAGAACTTCCAGAAGTTTCACGACTCCGAAATTTTGAATTGCTGGAAACTTTTGTGGCACATGTAAAGGAAAAATTATAAAATTCAGGATTTTTTTAATCCCTTAGTTTGAAGAAAAAAGCATTTGAAATTTAGAAAATCCTTGATTAACTTAAGAATTATTTAAAGACTTATTTGAAAGAGATATTTTATAAAAAAAAAATGTCTTATATATCATTTATTTCAGTTTTTAATGAAATTTAATACTAGTCACCTGGCGCCAATTTAATTATTATATTCTTTTTTATACTGTTGCCAAAACACAACATAAACCACCAAAATGCCTAGCGAAAATGTTTAATCAAATATATATTCATATTTTCATATTTTGGAACCCTTGGGGCGCGAGTCTCACTCGCAATTGTCCGTTTTTTAACCCCTGACAAAAAAGAGGGGTTTTATAAGTTTGGACCGCTATGTGTGTCTGTCTGTGCCACCTCTTTAATGAGTGGACCAATTTGCAGCAGGTTTTCCGGCGGTGGTTCTTAAACATGTTTTATCAAAATTGGTTAAGACGTTAACAAGATATGGGGGGTGAAAATGGGGATTAATAATCGAATGTTTTCAAGTATGTTTGGTATCAAATGAAAGAAAATGATGTGTAAAATGAAAAACTGAAAGTTATAAAATCGGTCAAGCAATTCATGAGATATGGGGGTTAAAAGTAGGGGTCAACATACGAATGTGTTGAAATATAAGTGTGGTATCAAATGAAAGGGCATGATTTGAAGCGTACATATAACTAAAAAAAGGTAACCTCCGAGGTCAAATAAAGTGTCAGGGGTTACTTAAAACTTTTAATTTCATAAACATGTATTAAAATCTTAATAACCTTAGTACTCTTTGTTTTGTTAAACGGGTTTTCTACTCACGTTAAATATTCGTTGAAATTAGGTGAGTAATGAATAATGTAACTCATGAGTCATTTGAAAGTGACCTTAGTACTCTGTCGTTTATGAACCGATTTAGAAAAAAAAAATTGAGTTTGACTAGACACACTTCCAGATTGATCCCATTTATCAAAATGAAACTCAATACTAATAGAAACAAATCATACTTACCTATTTCAAGTTAGTTAAATACTTGTACCAAGCACTCTGAATCTAAATTCCGTCAATGACAATTGAAAGTACCCGTAACAATGAACGCTGTAGTACTCCGGGAATTAATTCTAAAAGGAGCCTAATAGCTTTCTCAATCTACTAACAAATTCATTGCAATACTGTTTAGTCTCTTTAAGTGCACTACAGTTGGCTTTGTTGGTTTCAATTAACATCTAGACGACCGAGTTATTATGTATTTTGTTTTATAACTGACTTCAAAATAACGGAGTGGGTTTTTAAGTCGTCTGTATTTATTTTTTTTCCTTTGTTAACTTAGAACTCCGTCGTTTATGAACCGATTTGAAAAGTAATTTTTGAGATCGACATTCAGTAAGGTCCCATTTTTTAAACTCAGTTCTGATGACGCGACCTTTACGCTTGCCAGCTCCATCTGTTAGGTTTAGCAACAAATTTTTAATTAGTTAACTTTTTTTTCCTTTACTGAAAACGGCTTATTGCGTCAATGACAATTAAAAGCACCAGTAGGTCTACCATGAGAAAATCTATACTCGCTAGCGACTGTAGTTAAAAATTGTATAAAAACTTGTACTTGTACTATCCTCTAGCGGATAGTTTGGTACTGAAACACGCAGTTACCTATATTACAGCCACAGGGCTTCTTTTGCTTGGAATTTGTTAACTGAGGATAAAAACTAAACTATAATTGTGAGTAACAAATCTGACAGATGTCTTAGTACTATTACTGCTGTAGTAACGGCATGCAATCTAACAGTGACAACTCAAATTAGACACACAGTAACATTAAAATTAAACGTAAAATGAAGTACTCCGGGAATTAATTCAAAAAGTAGCCTTAATCTACTTACGAATTCATTTTAGTACTGTTTAGTTTCTTTAGATGTACTATTTGTTGTTTAAAATTGCAAGTAATTACTTATATAATTTTCGATTGTTAAACCAATGTTGCTTAGGGTGCCAGTAGTTAAATATTGCCCCTTCTGTCGATACTTAAATATGTGCCTTATTTTGTTAATTTGTTGTTTTATTTTGTAATTTATGTTATGACGCATCAATATATATCAGTGCGGCCGCATGCACCTTATGCGGCTGCACTGATATAGTACTTTTTGATTTGATTTCTCTTGCCTGTGCGTGCTGTAAGAATCTGCCAAAGGATAACTCCGAAAGATGGCCAGCAGCGTCTTTCCGTGTATGAACATCGACCCTATTCAATATCTTGTTCTTCTTATGTTAATTGACTATTCTATGTAGATATTTGATCCATTATATAAACACTAATTTACTTTGATTTTGTGAGAAATCGTATTTAAGTGAAGTACCCATTGCGTAAGCGCTTTAATTAATGCTTAGAATTTTTCCCATTTATTAAAAACTAGCTCCTACCCGCCGCTTCACATCCTGGTCAACATCTACACGTGTTCAAAGCTTCAGCACAATTAGTAGGTTTTTTCGTGCGGAGGTAACAAACATTCATACATCTATACAAAAAGCTTATAATATTAGCTCATTTACTATTTTTTACGTTTTTATAATATTAGCGGGATATAACAATGCTAGAAATATGCTTCTAAGCAGCATCCTCAATATCTCGCAGTGAATAGTCCGCAACATTATTTCAGCCCCAGTGTCATGGGGTATACTCGCCACGCTTGGTGGGTTGGCGAGCGCAGCATAGGGTGATATAGCGCTGAAGATGCTGCTGTCCGTTTTACGGAGGTATCCCGGGGCAAGAGAGGAGGGGCAATCTTCTACTGCCGGCATCCAACAGCGCATTACTCTTATCGTAAAGGATAAGGGCCTGTTAATGATAAATAAAATTACCAGTCACATTGAACGGTGTAGTAGGTATCAACCCCCTCGTGATATTGCAGATCCACATTTTTTTTTTACTCTTAGGGTTCCGTACCTCAAATGGAAAAATAACGGAACCCTTACGGGATCACTTTGTTACCGGTCTCTCTGTCTGTTTGCCCGTCTGTCGTCTAGACCCTTTATCTCAAGAACGTACTCTGGGTATTCATTCTAAGTGGATCTTTTAAAAGCTTTCTCATTCTTCTTAAGAATTCATTGCAATACTGTTTAGTTTATTAAGTGCACTGAAGTTCGCTTTGTTGGTTGCAATTAACATCTCATTATTTATTGTTTCAGCCGTAAAACGTCCACTACTGAACAGAGACCTCCCTCATGGATCTCCATGAGGGGTAGTTGCCATACTTACCACGCTTGGCAGGCGGTTTGGCGAGCGCAGTACCCGTACTGCTCGGCTCTGAAAAAGGGAAACAGCGTCTTTCCGTGTATCAACCTATACTACGCCAACCCGCCTGCCAGGCGTGGCGAGTATTGCTGTTCGGGTAAACCGAACACTCAGCAAATACGCATTCTGCTGCGCTTGCATTGGCATACGTATTCGCCGCGATTCACCCGCTTTGAGTTAGTTCGCGTTCAACCATCACCGTCGCGAGTTCATACCATTTTACCACTTACCAATAAGGAAAGGGACAATATAGTGAAGTCCGTACCATAGACCAGTGACTTTTACTCATACCAAAAAACCCTTTTCTTCCAAAAGATAAATTATTTTCATGGTCCTTCGAGCCGGATCTGAACCAGCGACCTATGGATTACCAGAAACCAAACCAGAGTCTAGAAGGAAAAGACGCCGACCCGACTTCTTCACAATAGCAACGGCATTAATTTGTTTCATGGCATTATTAGCGCCAGCGCACGGAAACTACAGTGTGAAACAATTACCAAACAACCAAACGCTATATTTTGATCCCATTTCTAAAGTACAGCTTATCAGAGACAAATGGACAGTGATTGTTTACCATGATATGGAACCCTATTGGTCAGGAATGAAAGCCTATCAATAATATATAAATGGTGTTAATATAACACCAGATATTCATATTCCTGAACTAGACCAGATCAACCATTTAGTAAATATAAATATACCAGAGTACGAGTTGAATCGAGAAGGGAGCCTAAACTCATCCCTTGTCAGTTTAGGAGAGTCCATCGAGAAACTAAAGAATAGTAACACCGAGATCGAGGAGATATCGTACCACAACATCCACCATTACGCCATCAGCTACATCTTACTAGCAGGCTTAGTGAGCGCTGTCATAGCGTGGATGTGCAGGAGCGGACGCTGTTGCCAGTGCGGGAGCGCTGCGTTGTCTGGGCGCCGCGGGGAGGGTCACTGCACGCAGGACGCCGAGGAGGCTGACAAGCCTCGCCGTCGACGCGGAAGTTATCATCAACGGGAGCCTGCCGAAACTTCCGCGCCGCCGAGGCCCACCAATGCACCACCACCCCCACCAGTGCAAATGATTAGTGCTAGTGCGTCGAATAGGCACCCAGAGGGCCTAAAAGTGTTAAGTGCTAATCGTTTAACTAAGGAAAGTTTACCGCTCAAAAGTTACGCCAATCGCTGGCCTGATAGACCCAATAGGCGGGCTCAAAATGACATTGGACAGAACAATCACTGTTTTGAAGAATAAGAGACAGTAGTTTAGTGTATTAATCATAAGTTTATTTGTTTACCATTCAAATTTACCATATTTTATAATAATATTCACTTATGTTTTACCTTTATACAACTTTTTTATGTTTCAACTATTGTGCTTTTATACTTGCTTTTACATAACCATAAGATAACTTGAAATGTTACTACGTTTATAAGACAATAGAATAAGATGTAAGAACTATCACCATCATTCACAACATCCTCATCTTGTCGTCGGGAGTATGTTCGGGTAAACCGAACACTCAGCGAATACGCATTCTGCTGCGCTTGCATTGGCATACGTATTCGCCGCGATTCACCCGCTTTGAGTTAGTTCGCGTTCAACCATCACCGTCGCGAGTTCATACCATTTTACCACTTACCAATAAGGAAAGGGACAATATAGTGAAGTCCGTACCATAGACCAGTGACTTTTACTCATACCAAAAAACCCTTTTCTTCCAAAAGATAAATTATTTTCAATTGCAATAATCCCCTCATGATCTTGGAGTTATCCTACGGCTGTGATGATGATGATGATGATGATCTAAACTACCCAAAAACCCGTGACAGACCGAAAACTGTCTAGAATCCCCCTCATTTACATTAGTTTCAAAGCTGACATTCAGTATAACTTCTCTGTTGTAATATTAAACAAAACCAGGAACTTTTCAATCTGTTTATAGTTTCATAGCGTTTTTCATTTTGTACGGTTACATTTGAGCTTTGAAATGTGCAATAGGAAGTTGGGTTATGAGTTTTGTGAATAATAAAAAGATTTTATCAAAGGTCTTATTCCAAGTTCGAGAGTTTGACTTAAATTGCTTTATATTATTTTATTTTTTCATGAATTTAAGTATATTGCGGTTTTTAAATGGTTACAATTATAAACCTTAATGTTACGAACATAAATAAGGAAATAAGGCATATACTGTGTTACGAGTATAAGGACTCTTCTTTGGTTTAATGTAAAAATGTATGATTTAACAAATACATTTACAAAATGACCGCATTTTAAAAAGTGCTTTGATTAACTTTTTGCATGCTTATGTTATTTCACGACTGGTTACTATATCATTCAACTCTAAAAAAATATTTTATCTTTCAACCAAATACGAATTGCTCATAATCCTACCATACCCAAAGCTACATTTTTGCCAGAAGCATTTATCGCTCCGCTCATTGATCAGCTTATCGCTCTGCGGAAATCCGCTGACCACCTAAACCTCCAGAGTTCCAGTGGCTAGCATTACAAAGTTACCAAGTACACTCGTAGACATCTCGTAGCACTGCTACGGCGTAGAATTGCTACGCTGTAGCGCGCTACGAGTTTTAATACATGGTCTGTTTTCAGTTTTAATTTTAAAAGTTGGAAAACTTGTTAGTTTTCTTGTTAACTTGTTCTCGTCTAATGTTAAGCGATGTATTTGATCGGGTAACTTCTAAAGTATTGGATTGCAGTAAGGAAACAACATTGTTAGTTTCAAGTTCTTGTTAACAACAACACAGAATACTCGTTCGTTAGATGAATAAATCTCAGCTGAACTTTGTGGCGCAGTGTATGGCAAAAATGTCCTTAGGCATGCCTACTTTTAAATCAATTTCGTGGCACATTGTTTGACGTTTTATGATGTTCTTACTGCAAAGCAAAAGACTTTGCCCTTTCTACTGATACCAATCTACGCGTCTTTAACCCAGGCTTTGTTGTAGGAATCTAGCTCATCCCGCAATATACAATGAGAATATAGATTGAAAAATTTCCTCGTCTATTGGATTGAAAATCAACGACATCTTGGGCAACCCAGCTTCTTTCGACAAAAAATATTTAGTTTCTTAAAAAGAGGTTTCATTTCAGAAATTGTCTAAAGTTATCAAAAAAGGTGGTTCATTCACTGCATTATAATAACAATTTATAAAAGTCATTAATGTCTACAACAACAATTTATGAAATTTGATTTTTGTTTAGAAATGGTACGATATTATTTTTGTAGCTAATTTTCCAAGAGTATTTAACCATTCATTATTTCATGATTCATCTGTCAACTTTTAAAAAACTTGACATAGTAGTCACCATACTTTTTTACCCCACGATGAGTAGTTAAAGTGGACTAAACACCAGTAGTGAAAAGTAGGACAATTGGTATACGGAATTTAAAAAATGTTCTAGGCACTGCAGCGGGACGCTGGACATCATGAAATAAGTACAAATGCTAGCCTTTTTTAAACATTCGCGATCACAACACATTATAACTATATTGAATTATGTGGTAATTAAGTTAATAACCAGGTAAACGCGATAAATACCAGATAATCCAATATAATAATAAAATGCTAAAACTTTATTTTTTTCTATATCCCGTTGATAAAATGATGATGGGATTGGCATTGTAGTAAATTGCATCCCATATTTTAAGTTTTAACAGTTCCTCGTGTTCTTCTTCAAGTTTTTATCTATTTCTATGCAATAAATCATTAATTCATTATTCGCCGTTTTATCGCAAATCCGGGATATACCATTACAAACATACACACACTCGCTTTTATATAGGGGTTGCTAATCGCAAATTAAACGAAATTGCACTTAAAGGGCTTATTCAAATCCCTATACAAGCAAGCTTACTTAAATTAGTCGTTGTATCATAAAGGGCAATGTCATTTTGTGGCTCGGCTTATTAGTTAATTATATAACCCCAAGTTAGCGTGAAGCTATGATCAACTTAATTAAATATTTTGTTATTATACAAAGGGGCCATATATTCCATTAGGTATTCTTTAATTTTTATAGTGTTATACTACACATAGGCCAAACATTTCAAGAATAAAAACCTTATCAAAATAGTTTGTTCTGAGGAACAAACTATTTTGATAAGGTTTTCGGTGAGCCGAAATCAAAAAATAATTATCTTAAGGTTGTATAAGGTTTCTCATCTCCTTCAAATCCCACAAGATGTTTCCCGCGACTTCGTACTCGTTTTGATGCTTTTCTCGCATATTATTTGTTGCAAAGTTATATTTTATAGCCTAAAGCGTTCCTCGAAATCAGCTATCCAACCAACACTAAAATATTATGAGTTTAATAGACCTTACCTTGCCGTTACACAAATTTTAACTAGCACGGGAGGTAATGTCTTGAAAGTTGCAGTAAATAGGTATGAAATATGTTGTAAAGGTTTTAATAATTACATGATAAAGAAAAATATAAGATTCGAGCTAGAAGCACTCATTTCACCCGGTATTTATCGCGTTATTCACCTTTATTAACCCGGGAAGAGTCTTCCCGGGACCACAATGGGTGAAATCCTGTCGAAACGTCGGTTGGTGATGTCGTGATCGCGAAAGTTCAAAAAAACTCGAGCTAGTAGTTCTTGCGATAAGCACGTCCATACCAACAAACTCTTGAGCTTTGAAATATTATAGTAACATCATCATTATTTCGGCCGCAAAACATCCACTACTGAATACAGGCCTTCCTCATGGATCTCCATGAGGGTAGAGGCCATAATCACCACGCTTGGCAGGCGGGTTTACGAGCGCAGTACAGGACGTTGATACACGGAAAGACGCTGCTGCCCATCTTCCGGATGTATCCCTTAGCAGGCTTTTAGTGCATCCACGGGCATGAAAGGAGGGGTAACATTCTACTGCTGGCACCCCACGGCACATATACGAGTAGTATAGTAAACACAGGTTATTCTTGTTTGGGCTACTATGTCGTATCTCATACAAAAGAGACACAAGTTAATGTTTAAGGCCAGGTTATTCCAGCTGCGGGCTACTGAAGAAGTGCGCGAGGGCGCGGCCTACTTAAATTCTATAAAAAATAATTTATAACAATTTAAATTAGTTTTTCAGAAAAAGTAACCGTAAAATATTCTTCTAAACGTCGTTGTCTGTTTTCTGAGATGTTGTTGAGACTATAACATTGATAGACTTGAATCACAACTATAAAAACGAGCAAAAACTATCCGTAACAAGTTAAAAATACGAAGGAAGGTCCTTCATATTATTTTTATTGTCAGGTGAAGTGTTAAATACCGTGTATATATGCACCGTTAAAAATTCAAAAACGTTTTTTTAACTATAACATAATTATTTTATATTATTTTCCTATCAAAACAAAAGATATTTGATCGTTTGAAATTTAATGAAATATTGGGTTATTTGGAATACCTTGGCCTCCAGGTACGATGATTGACGCTTGTAGATAAATAAAAAATAATACTGGACAATTAACGCAGCATCATCTAAGTAGAGCTTTCGTAATGGGTACCAGATCACTGATATACTTAAGACATAAAACTACATAAATAGATATTTTTCTTCGAGAGGTTTTTGTATATTTATAAAACACAGAAAATCCTCCAGGAAAACCCTGAAAAAAAATCTCCAGATCATAAAGACATTTTTCCCGAGGCGTGAATCAAAGCCGAAACTTCTTGCGTCGCTGGCGGGCCTTCGTCCGCTGGGCCACAGCGGGTGTCTAAGAATCAATAAATTATCGTATTCTATAATGACCCCTGTGGCTCAGTCGGTCTTATAGCCGCCTGAAACGCAAGAGTTTTCAAGTTTGATTTATATGTGCGGCATGTACACCAGTTGCTAACGCTGTGTTAATCATAAGGAATCGATGTGAAAGGCCTAGCTACAACCTTGTCTAAGGGTGCGGCCGGAGGAAGGCTCATCACAAACGATTTAATATCATCCTCATAATATTTTCAGCCGTAGGTCGTCTATTGTTGGACATAGGCCTCCCTCATGTAAATTTTATGTGGAGTGGAGGGTACAGGTGTGCCAGCACACAGGTTATCCTAGTTTAGGCACCTATGTCATCCACTCAGGAAATGCATGTGTCTAGATCTAAGCAACTTTGTGTCTGTAAACTTTGCTAATTGATGTTTGTAGATGAAACAAAAAAATATCTTAATCTTTATCTTATGCATCTCCAAGTACTGATCATAAAGGAGTTGTAGTCATACTCATCACGCTTGGCAAGCTGATTGGCGAGCGCAGTACGGGATGTTGATACACGGGAAGTCGCTTCTGCGATATTATTCTGGGTATTCCTTTGAAAATTATCGACGGGCATGAAAGGAGAGGAAATATTCTACAGCTGTACACTACAACCCACGGTTTCATCGAGATATCCTTCGGAAGATTATTACTGCATCCACGGGTAAGGGAAGAAAGGCGACATGCTATAGCCGACTCTCTACGACCCACGGGTACGTCTAACGATTTAATTAGACGTAACAAACTCTTAAGCCCAACTATTTAGGGTAAATCAATTTCATTCGTAGCACAAAGACTTGGTATCACTTAGGTGCGTCTTCAAAGGAACCTATTAGGGTGCTCCTGCTAAATAAGCGGCCGGTCATTATATAACATTATCTTGCTGAGCTCTCGTACAGTCGGTCAAAAAAGTATATTAAGGCCTTTACATCAATTTTAAATGATTTTTACAGCGTAAGCAACTGGCATTGTTGACGAACGGGACGCCTAGGACTTTGTTAGATTGATTAACTTGAACAAAGTATAGGGAAGGAAACAAGGATGGCATATGGACATATGTTTAATGTCTAAAAATCAATATAAATGACTATAAACTTTAAAAAAAAATCACATTTACCCACGCCGCACTGTTGCTTTTTTGGTTAAAGCTAATGAATTTTGGACCAATAAGTGTTCAACCAGTCATTTAAATGTGATTGGGTTCGTATGGATCGGTTTTCACTACGTTACATATACATATGTATATATGTATATCATTAAGGTTTTGGACAAAAAATACTGTTTGAAAGAAACAATAAAGATTCATCTATTAAATATTCTGTGTATATTTCAAGCCTGTGAGCGTTATTAATATCGAGCAAAAATCCTTTAACTATTTATTCTATTTTAATTATTTATTTTTAAAATGAATATACAACTAAATATTGAATATCTGAAGTGTCTACCTGTTGCCGTTATTAATATCGAGCAAAAACCGTCAAACAAATTAAGTTTGTTGTATGGGAAACCCCCATACTTATTTATTTTATTCATTTTTTAGTATTTGTTTTTATAACGGCAACAGAAATACATCATCTGTAAAAATTTCAACTGTCACGGTTCATGTGTTTGTTTTTCAAGTTGTAGCTTGGAGACAAACAGACAGACGAACAGCGGAGTCTTTGTAATAAAGTCCTGTTTTTACCCTTTGGGTAACCCTAAAAACTAAAAAACACGCCGAATACTATGGTCATTGCTCCTTGATAGGTATGCAGAGTTAAGTCTGTGGTTTAAAGTAACGTAAAAACAACGTTCGAAATTTCCGTTAAATAATAATAAAAGCATGTCAAACAAATCAAATTCAATCGAATTCTTTCTAATGATTGATATAATTTGGGAGATATTTACAAATTAATCATAAACAATCCTTAAAGGCCTAAGCTTGAGAAATGAAATCATACAAACCACAAATTCAACAGGATTTGCCCCTAACATTTCAACTCTTTACACCTAATCACCCACTCAACTTATTATACTTGGATATTTCTGTAGCCAACAGTCCCCGCTCAAAAGATTATGCTAAAACTCACCAGATGTTATTCCAGAAGATAAAACGGGAGGCTGTCGTTATTTTTGCATACTTAATTGTGCGTTGAGTCTACTACGTTGTGAAGCTTGACGGATTTACCTTTTTAAAATAATGCCAGCGAATTTGGTATCTTGAGGGATTATCTTGCCTGTTAGGAACTTAGCGAAGGAATACAAATTGTTTGTTTTAACATTATTCGTTTTAAGGGATTAGTGTTCAGAAAATTTATTTGAATTATTATAAAGCAGTGTCGTAGGGTGCCGGCAGTAGAATGTTACACCTCGTCTCATGCCCGTGGATGCAGAAAGAGCCTGCTAAGGGGTACCTTCAGAAGATGGGCAGCTGCGTAATTGCGTGTGTCAACATCACAAACAGCGCTCGCCAACCCGCCTGCCAAGCGTGGTGAATATGGCAACTTCCCCTCATGTGTTCAGTAGTGGACGTTTTACGGCCAAAATGATGATTCTAAAGTCGTGTTGTCCGAGTGGTATTTTCTCCTGACTTTCGATCCTATGGTCCTAGGTTTGACACAGGTCATGAACGAATGTTTCTTTCTTGAAATATCATGTATCTGACCTTAAACAATCTGTACAACAGGACCTCAAACAATATGTACAACACTCAGATAACAATGATAAGATTTTCGTATTCTGTATAACTACACTAAGTGTCCCGGCGAACTTCGTATAGCACCGTCTATTACCACTGCTCACAACTATTCTATAGCTTTTGTCGATAATTGGGCTATCTAACACTGAAAGATTTTTTCAAATCGGACCAGTAGTTTCTGAGATCAGCACGTTCAAGCAAACAAACAAATTCTTCAGCTTTATAATATTAGTATAGATAGCTAAGCTTCTGTTATACAGGAACATAGACTCCGTCGAAATGAGCCACCGTTAAGCTTAAAGGCTAACAAACACTAAACACTACCTACTCATTAACCGTGTTTAAGTGTAATTTCGAAGGCGCCCATTATTCCGTCGCGTCGTTATAGGGCTGCTCGTAATTGTGACGGTAAGGGTTTGGGTACACTGGCAAGGGATATATAACTTTTTCATCAACAGTTTGTAATAATCCAGTGCTGTTGACGTATCTTGAGGATTTCAATTCAAACATACAAAATTGGTATTAATAATAAAACCAAGAGGTTTTATTATTAATACCAATTTTGTATGTTGTATAAGTAATTTCTAACTTTTCTATCATATTAATAGTCTGCGGCACATTGCTGTGCCTGGGACATTGTAAGATAGATTACGCTTGCCCAGCTCCTACAACATTCTCTTGGTTTTGTTAGCTATACTCAGAGTAAGAGGAAAAGCATATGAATACGTTTATATGCTTTCACGGTGTTAATTAAAAGTTTCTTTGAAAGTTTATCAATGACACGATAACAACCCTGTCATCTAATTTAGTTATAATGAAATTAGTCCAGTCTACATTTAGCTCACAAAACCTTGCGCCAACCAAATAGTTGAAATCGGAATAAACTTCATGTGGGTTAGTCATTATTACAGGTACTATAGTAAAACAAATTGTATAAGGGCGTTAACTTTGGCCCAACTTGTAAAGGTGCGGGTTATAGTGTACTTATAATTTAGGGCACGTAGTAATCCTGTACATTAAATGTGTAAGGGTTACCTAACCTTGGGGGTCATATAAGGTTCGCTTATGTAGAAAAAAAGCAAACGTAAAAATCATTTAATGAATATATTACGGCTTGACCACGTAAACAACCGTGTTGGCCGAGTGGTATGTACCCCCGACTTTCAATCCGAAGGTCGTGGGTTCGATACCAGCAGTGTACCAATGGATTTTTTTTTCTTGAAAAATGTATGTGCACACTTAACACGTGCTTTAACGGTGAAGGAAACATCGTGAGGAAACCCGCGGCTTAGCTTCAGACGTATTGACCAGTTTTTTCCTGTGAATAATAGATGACTAAGTTGAGAGGATGGTATAGGTGCTGGGCAAGCCTAATCCATCTAACTATGTCCTAGGCACTGCAGCGTCCCGTACAGCATGATTACCAGTTGCTGACGCTGTATAAATCATCTATAATAGATGCAAAGGCCTTACTTTTTTGACCACATACCTGTACTTATTATCTTGCTGACGATTTGTAGACCATTTAGAGGCCCTTCATGAGCGTCGGTCGTAGCCGCAAATCAAGATGATAATAAGTTAGGTACGTGGTAAAAGCGTTTATGGATCTAATCATCATTATTTCAGCCGTAAAACGTCCACTACTGAACGCAGGTATAATCAGAACTCACCCCTCATGGATCTCCATGAGACGTAGTTGTCATACTCACCATGCTTGGCAGGTGGGTTGGCGTGCGCAGTACAAGATGTTGATACAGGAAAACAAGCTGCTGCTGCTCATCTTCCTGAATTATCCTTTCGCAGATTCTTACTGCATCCACGGGCAAGAGAGGAGGGGCAATATTCAACCCGCCTGCCAAGTGTGGTGAGTATGGCAACAACCCCTTCATGGTCAGTGCTTAGTGATCAATGTGGGAAGCCTTTGTCCAGCACTACGAGCTACAGCTAGAATAAAAAAGGATTGGCGCACACGTTACATTAAGCATTAAGGCAGTATGATTTTGTGAACTGAACTGATGTAGAAACACACGCGGATGGGCATCGATACCGTGCTATTCACGTTTCCCAATCCCTCCAAATGTAACAAAAATAGTCCATTCTTATGAAAAGAAAACACCAACAAGGAAAACACGTAAAAATTTTCAATTTCCTCGTTATTCTAATATTAGTTACGGTCGGTGGTAGCTCGATCTGAATAGTGAAAAGTTTTTTATGAAAGAAAAATAATTGGGTTTTGAGAAACCGGTGTAGATATTTCATTTTCCTTATTGTCGTATTTATGTTTTTCGTTACATTGAACTTTTAAAAGTAAAGTGCTGCTCTGAGTTCTTACCTCAGACTTGAAATTTATAAATAAATAAATAATGGTAAACAAACTATACAGCATCATCTAGCCCCAGCTAAGCAGAGTGCGTTATGGATACTAAACGACTTATATACTTAATACATTATACCATATATAGGAAAACATCCAGAATATTCTGCAGATCGTACAGATTTTGTCTCGAGGCGGCAATCGAACCCACAATCCCTTGCATCGCAACATTTAGACATTTACAACTCAAATCAGTTAACTCATGGACATGATTTTTTTTTTAATTTTCAATCAATCTGAATTTTTGATCAATCTGAAGTGAACAGATTCAATTATGTGCTTTATTCTATTTATTTGTGTTGTTTTATTTTGTAATTTGTGACGCGTCAATAAGGTCCATGCGGCCGCACTGAAGTATTTTTTGATTCTTGATTCTTGAATAATCGCCGGTATTTTTATGCGGTAAAAAACGAATAATAATTATATAAGCCAAGATGGGATGATGACCTGGTGAAGACCGCAGGTCGACGGTGGATGCAGATCGCTTCCAACCGCAATAACTGGATATCCATGAGGGAGGCCTATGTCCAGCAGTGGACGTCCTACGGCTGAAATAATGATGATGATGATGATGATGATGAAGCCTTTATTAAGACTTAATATTTCTTTTACAAAATTATATTTATTGACTCTTGCCGTGGGGTGCCGAAAGTAAACTATTACTCCTCCTGTCATGCCAGTGAATGCAGTAAGAGCCTGCTAAGCGATACCTCCGTAAGATAGGCAGCAGCAGTTTTCCGTGTATAAACATCCCGTACTGCGCTCGCCAACACGTCTGTCAAGCGTTGTGAGTATGGCAACTACCCCTCATGGACATCCATGAGGAGTACCTGTGTTCAGTAGTGGACGTTTTATGGCTAAAATGATGATGGTGATGATTTATGGACTCTTGTTAGTCCACATCAACGTTAGTTAGGTATGTTTGCCCAACTTTGGCAAAGGCCTCTCAGTGAAGATTTTACAAGGTGTTTAATAGAAACAGAAAACTAGTAATAAGTAGGTTTAACCTTATATTTTATGATATGTGTGGGCAAAAAGTTGATGCGCCTAGCACTTAGCAATTTAGTTCTGAGTTATATCAAGTTTTTGCTGTATAACTTATAATAGCAAAGCTTTCCGAGTAGTTTAAATTCAAAACCGAAGATGCTTCACTGTTCAGTAATTTATTCTCACTTTCTGTTCATTGTATAACAATCATCGTAACTAGGGCACCTGAATTACCATTCTTGGTTTCTCGTGGTAATTTACAAAATATAACTTTGGTTTTAACTCTTTAAAAGTTGCTGGCACGTAAATTATTAGTAGTTAATAAGTTATAGTACGCGTCTCGCGTCGTAAGTCACGTGATATCACGACATCACATTGGGACTACTGAACTCATTAAATAAATTAATAAATCTAATCATAATAGAATTGGATATATTATGCAGCCTAAACACGGTAAGGCGCTGCGGCTAACCAAAGAAGCGATTGCGAAGGGAACATGACTTTTAATAAATATAATACGGGTTACACCACGTACCTAACTTATTATCTTCTTGCTGACGTTTCGTAGACCATTTAGAGGCCCTTCTTCATGAGCACCGTTCGTGGCCGACTCCCAGGGCCGCGAGACGAGAACTGGTGAACGTGGTGTAAGCCGTATTATATTTATTAAATGATGTCTAGACACGATAATTTTAATTCAGGAACATGACTTGTTTGACAATGCGTGGGTTGAACTTACGACGGATCAAAACGCATGTAGAGATGGGAGATTGCTTAGCCCAGCAGTAGGACATAAGCGTTATTGTAATATAAAATAACCATAATCTGATAATGTAATGTTAAACGGGTTTTCTACTTACGTTATTAAAAGTTAAAAATAGGTTTCCAACGTGTTTAGTTCCTCCATGGCGAACTTTCATCAGGAAATGGAGTGTATGAATTTAATCGAATGTTTCCAAAAATACCCGATTTTGGTTTCAAATGAAATAAATGAAAGTAATATAGAAGTCGGTTGAGCCATTTATGAGGTATGGGGGTTGGATGTAGGGTTGAACAATCGAATGTTTTCAAATATGCCCAAGTGAGGTATCAAATTGAAGGGCATGTTGTGTAGATTGCAAAACTGAGGGAACACTTTGCAAAAAAAATAGGTAACCTCTGAGAATAGTTAAAGTCGGGGGGTATCTTAAAATTCTTAATTTTATAAACTTGCTTAAACTGTGCGTTTTTTTTTTTCGTCCATCATTATAATAATGCATGTCTGTATTCTGGCTGTGTTCCAAATTATGCTTATTTTATTATACAAAATCAGACCTTACAAAAAACGGCGTCCATTCATTTCATTCTTCTTTTCAAAATTACTTTAAACAGAAAATATTTGCAGCTCATTTCTTTCAAAATAAACGTCCCTAATAACATCACTTATTACATTTCCCAGCTCAGATCGTGCTACATCTCTAAATAACGAGATTAATTTTAATTCTGTTGCCGGAATTCAAGATTATATTAAATGTTGCCGGACAGTTAAGGTTGCTAAATAATATTTAGTGAAATTAACAAAAATTTTAACAATTTCGTAGGCGGATATTTATCAATCATCATCATCATATCAGCCGAAGGACGTCCTCAGCTGGACAAAGACCAGGCCAAAAAATGGTACGCGATAAAATCCTGTAATTTTAAAATTAAAAAATATATTAACAAATCGCGAAAGTTTAACAAGTTATATGGACAAAGGCCTCCATTATGGATCTCCAAGTACTCTGTTCATGAGGGGTTGTTACACACTAAGCTTGGCAGACGTGTTGACGAGCGCAAGACGGGACTTTGTCATCTTCCAGAGGTATATCATGGCAGATTCTAACTGAATACACGAGCAAGAGAGGAGGGGCAACATTTTACTTTCGGCACGCTACGGCAATGTTTATCAATATTCTGTTCGCTAATTGCGTATCATCATTTCAGCCATAAAACGTCCACTGATGAACATAGGCCTCCCTCATGGATCTCCATGAGGGGTAGTTGCCATTCTCACCACGCTTGGCAGGCATTGTGTTAAATGTGAACATACCTTTTTCAAGGAACCAAAATCCATTTGTTCCACTTGAACCCACGATCGTCGTTGGGTACATACCAATCGGCCAATACATAGACGCTATTTATATAATCTATTAATGATGGAATAGCCTTACCATTTTTTTAGTATAATTTGTATTTAAATCGTTCCATGACTTTTTCCGAAAACGCGCAGTCGGTCTACAGTTTTTTTTAATGTTAGTGATAAAATAATGATAAAAAAGTCACGGACTGAGATACAACAAAGAAATTAGGCAGTGAGGGAATTCTTCTCGAAGAAACTTTGTATTGTTTCAGTCGGTAGGTATTAAAGAATTCTGTGCGAGCACTACCTTGCCTGCTTTTGTCATATTCCTGTCATTTCGTGTAACTTTTACAAAATTGTAATTTTTTTACGTGACCGCAGTGCTAAGAAGTAAAGTCGCAAAATGTTAAATGATTCAAAGTCGGTTGGAGAGAGAAGTTTTAAATTGTGCTGTTGTTTGAAACTTCCACAGCTTTCTCGGTACGACAATCAAAAACGTTACAAATTGATTTTATTTATTTAACGTCAATCGAAGCTCTACGTAAGTAAGGGGTAATAAATTATTCACCTGATAGCTGGTATGTCTGCCGCCGGCGCTGGAAAGGTGATAAGTATCGCCTAGCCTCCCCCGCGCATCCCGCCACTCCACTTTGCTAGTAGCACGCCCAAAATATTTTAATACAATATTTTTTTAGGCCTTTGCATCTATAGATACAAACCACTCGGCTAGCACGATCTGCAATTTCTTTTCACTTGCACGAGAATCATCTATCTAATAACCTTACATATTCTAGGACATCGTTTACTCATGATTAAAGTAACAAAACAAACAACGAAATCGCCTTTCTAACTTTTAATTGCGAGGTCTTTAAGAGTTTACGGCCTGAAGAGAAATCAGGGCAAATTTGAACGAAAAGAGGAAAACGACTTGAGATTTTTAGGGTGTGTTGGCAATTTCTACGATAATGCGTTAGCCTTCAGCTGGCAACGCAATTTCAACTTTATGCGTATTAATAGACGATTAATATTTGAATGAGAAAGGTCGTGATAGCGTAGACTTGATGAAAACGACTGTAAATTGATTGCTTATTCTCGTTCAGCATTCAATGAATTGAGTTAGGGGTTTGAATATTGATTGGTGCGATCGCTTGGATTATTTGACGAGGATGAATAAATGCCGTGGGGTGCCGGCAGAAGAATGTTATCCCTCCTTTTTTACCCATGGATACGGTAAGAGTCTACTAAGGGATACCTCTGGAACATAGGCAGCACCGTCTTTCCGTGTATCAACATCCCGTACTGCGCTCGCCAACCCGCCTGCCAAGCGTGGTGAGAATGGCAACTACCCCTTATGGAGATCCATGAGGGAGGCCTGTGTTAAGTATTCGACGTTTTACGGCTGAAATGATGATAAATGTATTTATATGAAAAATAAAATATAGATGTTGGAAACAAAATATTATTCTTTAGACTATATTGAATGTCACCCAAGCAAAAGACGAAGTTACCGCTAAGACCATGTATTATTTATTTATTTGTGTGCCATACAGTCGTGTATGTACGAGTAATAAATAATACATGTCTTTCCACAGCAAAAGTTGTTCTGATTTTATTTATTCTTTAGGTAAATCAACAAGAGATGCCTTTACCTTCTTATTTCTAGTTCCTTTCAATTACATATTGCTCCTCTAAGTATATTAATCTCCAAACGAACGCTGCATTGAAATAAAAAGAAAATAACAAGTTGATGTAAAACCATACAGCTGTATGAAGGGCTCCCCGAACCTTTTCACATCAAGAATACCAGCCTACCATGTTTTCATTAGGCCCATCCAAAGGATATACAGGGTGTATTTTAATATGTATACTAAGCCGAAAAGGGGTGATTCTGACCGCCCCAAGGAACAACTTTAGTTCAACGACTTTTCAGGATTCTAACTTGTTAAGCTTTCGCGATTCGTTAACATATTTTTAGTTTTAAAATTAGAGGTACAGGATTTTATCGCGTACCTTTTTTATTATTTTCCCGACGTTTCGAACACATTTTCAGGATTCGGTGGTTTTCATTCATGAGAAGAAAGTTTTAAATTCAACAGCTGATAAATAAATAAATAATAATAAATAAATAATGCTGGACAAATCACACAGCATCATCTTGCCCCAAATGAAGCAGAGCTTGTGTTATGGGTACTAGATGACTGATATACTTTATACATTATACCTCTACTACATAGATAGATATTTTTATTATTTATAGAAAAACACCCAGAACACCCTGAACAAATATCTGCAGATCGTACAGGCATTTGTCCCGAGGCGGGAATCGAACCCGCAACCCCTTGCGTCGCAGGCGGACCTTCGCCCGCTGCGCCACAGAGCTCGATAAATCGATAATCACAAACTAACCGCTAGCTGATTCTCGACAGGGTAATTGACCTCCAAGAAGAACTGGCGAAGATGTAAAAATACAATACCTTATTATGAAAAGGTATCTTTTTTCAAAATAAAAATCCAACTATAAACTCCGCTTCATGTTCACACCACATCAACTAGTAAAGAAGTAAATAAAAATAATTAAAAATAAAATACTTAGAATTTAAAAAAAAAACGGACACGGTGCTGGCTGAATTCCGTAGGTATGTAGGAGCATAATAAATATTAGTAAACGTTTAAAAATCCACAAAAATATTCGGTCACCCATCCAATTTATGACCGCGCGTAGGGTTGCTTAGTCACGATGATTGATTTCGTACTTTTTAAGGACAATAATTTATTTTATGATTTCATCTCAAATGGATAGTTTTAGGATTTTTCCTGTATCTACATTTTTCACCAAATTCGCCAAATTTCATAGTGCTAGGTCTACGGGAAGTAAGTACCTTATGAATTTTGATTCCTTTGAGAATGTCGAAATTTTTTTTGCGGCATAAACGGTCGTATCTTTTTTTCAGGTCAATTTAGAATATTGGTTTTTTCACAGCTTAAAGAGGCCGAAGATGAGTACTCAACTTGATACCTCTACACGTTCTTGAGATAAAGGGTCTTGTCAGACCGACAGACAGACGGACAACAAAGTGATCCTATAAGGGTTCAGTTTTTTTCTTTTGAGGTACGGAACCCTAATAACGAATTCCCAATTTTTTTTTTTGAAAACGACTTGTTTTCATTGAAAGCCTCCTTCTGGGTTAGTACACATGTTATAATACACCCTGTATTTGCGAGAAAATACAAATTCAGATGAGAGTACTTCGGATGTAGGAAGAAATATTTCAGAATTGTATTCGCAAACAATGGGCCACGTCTTTAGGGGGAGTTCAAATGGCATTGACCACAAATGTGGGCTGTTTCATTTATATAAGACCCGTGTTTCAATCAGATTATTGGATAGGATTATAATTTTTTATTTGCAACAACAAAACACATATAACATTCATATTATTATTCTTATTCTGGTGAGAGTTACCAGATCTGCACTGACGTCCCGCATTGGGGTGTATTGTGCATTGTCCCCCGAGATACAGCCCCGACCCTAACCTAACCAGCCCAATTACTTGAAATACCGGAGGACTCGGGGTCGCCGGCAGTATTGGCCTCGCTACCCGTCTAGCATACGCGCGCGCACGGAACATTTTTTTAAATCCTATCCTTAGATCTCGGCAGCGTATTCTTAGAATACGTCTGTCGAGTTCGGCCCTTTACCGATCGCAACCGCGAGTGTTGTGTTGGTCAAGTGCGTTGAGTACCATGGAGTAGGAGGACGTTGGCAGAAGACGGGATCCCCCGGACCCGGCCCGTCTGCCAAAAGTTCGCGCGTCGGAGTACGACCCGCGGCAAATAGCTGAAACACCCAGGACCCAGCGGCGATTGAAAATGTCAGACCGCAACAGTCGTTCAGTCCTACTCGCCCTTGAGGTTCGAGCTACCCGATACGACACCACAAGCTCGGATAGAGGAAGATCGCTGCCAACTCTAAGGATGTCAAAGAGGACCAGCCCGCAGGCGTAGACGCCATCCAAGGTAGCACGACCAGGCCCACCTGAAGGTGTTGGATGCAGCATTGCAGATCCTGCACGACGTCTTTACAGCAATCTGCGATCAGCAATCCCGCAGATCCACAGCGGCACAAGGACGCTAGTACAGCTGCAGCTGCGCTAAAGGAAACTTAAATAGGCCCCTCAGCCTCACCACACCCGTGTAAACGCGGGCCCCAACAACAGGCTCAGCCGAGCCGACCTAAGGAACCCTTAGCATTAACTTAGGGCGATCACTCACAGTAGTAAGGGGCTCATGCCTGGAACTTCCTCCACACGCAGCCTTCGGCCGAGTAGTGAGCGGCCCTGTAGGGTATGCATAGGGTATGAATGATGCTCTTCTTCTCCAACACATAACATTACAAGTAAAATAAACTTTAATTTAGGTAAGCCACTGCAAATGGGTCCTTACTCAGCGTAATGTGGACTAGAAATATTTATATAGAATTGCTGTGCATATAGATTTTAAAATTCATCTTCTCAGCCGTAATACGTCTACTGCTGGACTAGTCTCTCTCATTAATCGCCGAGTACTGATTATAAGGGGTTGTTGACATACTCACCAAGCTTGGCAAGCGGGTTGGCGAGCGTAGTACTGTGCGTAATGATGTTGATGCAAGAAAAGACGGTGCTGGCTATCTTCTGGAGGCATCCCTTTAGAAGATTCTTACTGCATCCACGGGCAAGACAGGAGAGGCATCATTCAATATAAGTCTAATGTAATTCATGTTTCTCTAAATTTACCAAATGTTGATGGTTTTAGTTTTTTTCCTTAGTATTATTTTCTGCTTTGTATGTAGTATATTTTAGTGGACTTTAATTTAACTTTTAAGTCAATCTGAGAATAGCGTTGTGGGCTGCATTACCAACACAATGTTTTTTATACCTTTTTAAATTGTAATTTGTATAAAGTAACTGTTTGCTTTTCCTTAATAAATAAAATATATAATATACTCTAACGTATTTTCACCGCAAATCTTATCACACTAACTACATTTTATTGATAGAACGTGCTGAAGATGGGAGATAGGCTGATAGCCAAGGCTATTAGCCATTTGATACACCTTGAGTAACGACATTTTTATGTTGATCGTAAAAGATTTAACCCGCGGATCGTTTTGAAAGCTCCTCATTATCACATGAAATATTACAGTCTTTATGCTTCTGGATATAGGGTCCGGAATTGATCGGTCGTTACTCAAAATGGTTTGTATTAAGCTTGATGCAGATTTCATGGGGTATAGTAGACGTTGGTTTTACACCCGATATGAACCCTGGGGTTAATGTGGTTTTTAAACGATATTGTAAAGGAAGAAGTTTATGCTACAATTAAATAAACCATTAGGTTGATTGTGGATTATTTGTTTTTATTAAACTAGCGGCACGCCCCGGCTTCTCACAGTTGCAATGCTGATACTAAATAAAATAAATAAATAATGCTGGACAAATCACACAGCATCATCTAGCCCCAAGCTAAGCAGAGCTTGTGTTATGGGTACTAGATGACTGATATACTTAATACATTATAATACATAGGTAGATATTTTTATTATTTATAGAAAAACACCCAGGACACCCTGAACAAATATCTGCAGATCGTACAGACATTTGTCCCGAGGCGGGAATCGAACCCGCAACCCCTTGCGTCGCAGGCGGACCTTCGCCCGCTGCGCCACAGAGCTCGTCAAAATACTTATTTAATATACTACAGAATATACTATCGCAGACTTTTTTTTTAGATCATTTTAAAGTGTACAATACGGTGGTACATTATTTTGATCTATTTCGTAGGGTTCAACCAGCGTATCTATAATATACAACCTCGCATTAGACACCTCTAAAGTTATCAGTGTTTCTCTTCTATATTATGCATGTATTATACATATAAAACCTTCCACTTGAATCACTTTATCTATTTAAGAAACCGTATCAAAATCCGTTGCGTAGTTTTAAAGATCTAAGCAAACATAGGGACAGACAGACAGCGGGGAGCGACTTTGTTTTATATTATGTATTGATTTTTGTAAATCAATAAATTTAGAATGACAGTTTTTAGGGTTCCGGACCAAAATGGTAAAAAGGAACCCTTATAGAATCACTCTGTCTGTCTGTCTGTCTGTCTGTCTGTCTGTCACAGATGGATATCTCGAGAACTACTAATGCTATCGACCCTCAATTTAAAATGGTAAAAGACAACAGTTTTTTACTTATATAGCGTATATAAAAATTTTAAAAAATATTCCTATTTTGATTGCAGGGGGGCGGATAGGGGATCTCAAAAATTTTAAGTGAAGTTACTAGACCGTGTGGGGTATCATATGAAAGGTATTCATTTGCACATTAATAAACAGTATTTAGTTTTCCTTTAAACCGTATTGTTTTTGAGTTATTTACAAAAATGTTGAAAAATTGACCGTTCCCCCCCCCTTATCTCCGAAGTTTGCAGAGATAAACCCGTGATACTTTTATAGCTAATAGAAGTGTATGTAAACTTTATAGGAAAATTATAGCGAACTCCCTAATTTGCATAGTTTCTTAGACAATGGGGGTGGAAGGGGCGTTTTCAAAAATTTTGGAAAGTTACTAAGTAATGTGGGATATCATATGAAAGATATTCATTTGCACATTAATAAACAGTTTTTAGTTTTCCTTTAAGTTGTATAGTTTTTGAGTTATTTACAAAAATGTTGAAAAAAATAGCGTTCCCCCCCCCTTATCTCCGAAGTTTGCGGAGATAAACCTCTGAAACTTTTATTGCTATTAGAAGTGTATGTAAAGATTAGAGGAAATTTATTACAATCTCTCTACATAGCATACTTTTTTAGAAATCGTCGAAAGTGTAAAAAATCTACATAAGTTCCGCTATCAGACAAGAGATGGCGCTGTCAAGGTTCTCCTACAAATATAAAACCGCCTTTGTCATATATTATATTGTATGATGGCACGGAACCCTCGGTGCGCGAGTCCGACTCGCTCTGGCCCGGTTTTATTTGTATTGGAGTGTTCTATTTCGTAGCAATCTATAGAATGGGTCAGCCAAATGCTTTTTTTTATTTATTTTACCAGCAGCACCCATAATAATAAACAATTTTTTAAACAACATAATCTACAGTATTGCACTTATAAACTAACAATAAAATTAAAAAGTACCAAACCACAATGTCAAGACACAATAATCATCATCATTTCAGCCGTAATACGTGCACTACTGAACACAGGCCTTGAGGCCATGAGGGGTAGTTGCCATACACACCACGCTTTGCGAGCGGGTTGGCGAGCGCAGTACGGGATGTTGATGCACGGAAAGACTCTGCTGCCCATCTACCGGAGGTGGATACCTCCGGTATCTTATTACTTTTAATTTTATTTTATTTTAATTTTATTATATTAGGGATCTAAGCAGGCTTTTACTGCATCCACGGGCATGAGAGGAGGGGTAATATCCCACTGCCTGCACCCCATGGCAAGACAATACAAAACACAAATTACAAGTAGGTATAAGAAACCTTGACGTCCTTGTACTGTGCATGTATCATACTATAGTATTTCATCACAGAATATAAAGAAGATTGTTTCACATAAGTACACCAAAAACCTAAGTGAATCTGCAGTTGATAATGATGAGCGTAAGCACCAGTAGACATTGAAATACGTCAGATAAATCTTATCCGAGATTTCAGGTTAAACTCTATGAGAATACTGGTCATAAAATAAAAGACCTCTTATTTTACTACAAAAACCCAACACAGTCGAAATGTCACAAAATGTGCCTCGCTATTTTATTTCAAGAGCTTATTTTAGCGAAAGCCACAACTAACATTTCCTGGCTTACATTCCGAGGAACTTTTTCTGAAGTTTCAAATATTGCGGGGACTCGCAAAGTAAATACAACACTCCCCATTAAGTACCTTTCTTCGCGACTCCACATTTTTACGATTATTTCGGAAGTGCTCTTGGGAACATCTCTTGGTGGTCTCATCTGGATGGTGCAATTGTTAGACGATCGCGTTTATAAATGGACTTAAATGAACGAACTTTAAATGAACTTTTTTTTTGTAGTTGACTTAAGGCTCAACAAGTCACGGAGGCAAAGTCGTCAGTGGGCGTGGCCTAAATGTATGCTATCTCACCTGACATAGTATGTACATATACCCGCGCACTAGAATGAAATGCACAATGATTAATTCCTAAAACGACCGCGCAAAAATATGTGAATAGACTTTTAGCACAAGGGTTATTATAGAAAAACTTGAGTGTAATCTTTTCAAAATAACATTTATTTCAACTTTTGAATAATTAAACTATGTCGGAACGGCGTTAATTTTTGAGTTTTCTTTCTCCGTATATTATTTAGTTTCGTCCAAAGTTGGCCTAAAATCAGTGTTGAATTTCAAAAGTTTAGAAGCTTGTATTTTTGAAATAAATACTTTTATTACGGTTTGGGGTGTATACAAACATAGATTATGACGAGATATATTTATATAATCCTTAGTGTTGGATGGTCAACGTCAAACAGTGGAGAAGTTACCCTTCCACGTTTGTATGGAAAGAGGGGTAACTCGTTTAGCCTTAAGTTAGCATTACGTATTTATACGTTATTTTGTAAGTTAAACTTACAACGGGGTTAAAAATCTATGGCATCTGATCGTGAAGCAAATTAAGTAACATCTGTTTTGCCTAGGGTCTGTTGCCGGCTGAAAGGCAGGAATAATTTTGCTCGTACAGTTTTCACCACCAGAAAAATATTTGTACGATTTGTAGCTATTATGAAAATGTATCTATCTATATTTTTTCAGACCTGTGTGCTTATTTTGAAATTTCCAAAGGTATAACTGCACCGTCCTCTACTTAAAAACTTTTCACATTTAAAGTTTAACACATTAAACTTAATATTAAGAAAAAGAATTAGGAATCGGCGAGCGAGGAAGTTTCCTGGAAGAAATAGGGGACAGACTGAGTAGTGTTTTTTTTATCTTTATATACTTGTAAACTAACGCTTGACATTTTAAACACAGCACCATCTATCGAGCCCCAAGATAAGTAGACCTTGTGGTATGGGAACCAGATAGTTGATAGAATACTTTTAACTTATAAATAAATAAATAATAAATAAAAAAAAAACAAAAACCTATTTCAGATGGCTAATTTTCTTTTTGTTTCTATTTTATTTATTCGAAAAAATCTAACAGCCTTTTAGGACCCGCTGAAATTCTTGATAATTCTCTTCGGTCCAGACATGGTTTCTGTAGCTTAGCTGTCAAAGCAAAGGCGACAAGTATCGATTTGACGGACGTGGGTTCGAATCCCACCGGAACCGTACATTTTTTGATAAGTTTATTCATTTCTTTGAAAAGGGATTATATGGTCTACTTTAAGCTTATCACTTGCACCATTCCTTGTCCGAGCTTAAATTATAAATCAAGCGGACACTCGCACCTGGGACGGACTCTTCCTAATGCTAATGTTTATTTAACATCACTCCAGCCGGTTTTGGGTAGAAATATGGTCGAAACTTTTAAAGTGGACGTTTTCTGAAGGTACCGCACCTGGACGGGAAAATGTGATTCTCCGCAATATCTGTTTAGAGATTTTTTAATCCCCGTCGCAAAACTCTAACTCAATCAAAAAGCCGTTATTCAGTGGGTCCGCAAGAGCCTCTTCGATAAGTCAATTTTCAAAGTAACAATTTATCGAATGAAGCATAATTTAATATGTTCGCTTCAGGTAACACGCGGGATGGGAAAATAAAGATGTGAGCTATAAGTTTGACCACTATGTCTGAGTGTGTGTGTCTGTCTGTCTGTGGTAGTTCCACAGACATTTGAATTCAGTTTTTGTTTTAAATACAACTAATATTAGTCGATGACGAGACAAGCCAAAGGCCCATCTGATCTTAAGCGCTAATCTCTTCCCTTTGATTTGTAAGCAAGTTGTCTAGCGGTGGTTCTTAGACATGCCAAATCAAAATCGGTATAATCGTTTGGATATTATTGAAGTTTAGGAGTTAAATTTGGGATTCAATGTAGATTTTTTTTTATTATGTCCGTATGTTTAATGCCGTGGGGTGCCGGCAGTAGAATGTTACCCCTCCTCTCCTACCCGTGGATGCAGTAAGAGCCTGCTAAGGGACACCTCCGGAAGATGGGCAGCAGCGTCTTACCGTATACCAACATCCCGTACTGGGATCACCAACCCGCCTGCCAAGCGTGGTGAGTATGGCAAATACCCCTCATGGAGATCCATGAGGGAGGCCTTAGTTCATTAGTAGACGTTTTACGGCTGAAATGATGATGATGATGATTAGTAAAAATGAAAAATGCTATCATAATTTCGGCTACTATGACTTAATGTCTTGTAGCCAAAATTGTTAAGGCAGCCTGCGTTAAAGGTTGTCGGAACGTTGTGGCTTCGAGTCCCGTCCGAGACAAAATTCTAATAGCATTTTCATTTCTTTAAACTTTAGTGTGAGTTACACTTAAAAACCAAAATAACGTATAATTTCGTCGCGAGTACACTGAAAAAAATCCAGCCAATCAAGCATGACATTTTGCTTGATAGAAAAAAAATGAATGAAACAATCAAAAACTTATAAAAATACATTAATCACTAATTATTGTCACAATAAAGGTGAAATGATCAACTTTTCTATAACATTCACTTCATAAAAGGAATTAAGATATCATGATTATGTTATTGTAAACATGGTTTTATTGTAAATGTAAACATACAAATATTTGATTCGAGTATCGAACAGAATCAAATTAATAAAGTTACCAATACAAAGTAATCAGGTCCATTGATTGTAGAGATCCCTACCTCTCAGTGTTTACATTTAACAGAACTAGATGTCGCAACTAGAAAAATTAGAACGCGCTATCGAAGTGTTTCACCCATTTACTTAGGTCTCGGGTCCAACTTTTTGTAATTTGACTTTAAATTTGCATTATTTCCTAAACTTTTGACGTGGTGATGAAGCTAGGTACGTGCCCTTTGCACTCCTCCAAAGGGCACGTACTTAGCTCTCATCCCTTGTTTGAACTAGCGTATTGAAAGCTGAGACACCCTCTGTAGTGAGTGTGAGTAGTAAAATTTGTTTTTTTTTTTATTAAATCATTTATTATTTATACAGTTAAATTTGGTTAATTTGAATAAATGTTCTTTATCCATCTTCACGCCCTCTCATTTGACGAAATCCCGCTCACACCCGCTATATTATATATAACTTTACCTTATAAAATTAAGCATTATACATTACTGAAACTACTAAAATACTTGATAACCATTACCACGTTCGTTGTAAATTCAATCAACATAAATCATTAGCATGTTAACCAAACTTGATTGTATTGACAATTACTTTGTTTTATATCATCAAGACAACTTGTCTGTTGCTTATTCAACATAACTTTATTGCCATAATCGTATTACTTTATGTGCTCGTATATAAACAAGTTCCTTGATAGCTGCAAACATTTTTTTTATCAATGTTATCAAGTTTTTTTTTCAGTGTAACTTTAATTACGTATTGTACCTACCATTATCTGGATGTGTTTACTACAAAGTAAGTCCAGATTTATCCAGAAGACGACATTTTAACCAACTCATATGCACATCATTTAAATCGAAATAATCATCATCAAATTCAAAACTCAAATAATTCTTAATTCAGTGCGGCCACATGGACCATACTGACGCATCACAAATTACAAAATAAAACAACACAATTAATACATATAAGCACTTATTTGAACCTGTTCACTGAAGTGAAATTAACTCGGCCTTTATAGTCATCACTTAAAACATTCAACCACTTGGATAAACTTCGTAAACAAACACTGTGATTCACAATGAGAATCACGTCTATTATGTTAGGCAAGGAAAACAAGTGAAACACGCGAGTACATTACTACACCTCAATTAAAATTTAACCGAATTATAATTACTCGCGACTCATAATGAAAATAATTTGACTCCACCGATTTTGGTTAAAAATTCAATCATTGTCACCTAATGTAATGAACAAAGCGACAAAGATATTATAACAAAAAATCTGGTCAGCGCTCATTGTCCGTCTGTCAGGCTGATTACGTACCTTGCGCCAGGTTTGCGACAGGCGTAAATATCGCAATCATCGCTGTCAATAGTATTTTTTTTTGCTTTTATATTCTACAAAATTGACCATGACAGCGATTATTGCGAGATGTACGCCTGTTACGAAGCTGTTGCGAAATACGTAATCACCCTGCGGGTTGTATAGATAGATATTGCTGAATAGATATGAGAACTTACAACTCTGTCTCTGGGTGACAGGCGCAATGCAATGCAGTGTTGGTCACGTCCTTATTGAACGTGAACAAAACAGTATTCCAGTTGTTAGGGAAGCGAACAGATTCACTCATGTGCCTTATTTCCTGTTAACCTAAGGTAAAATATGTTTTTTTATTGTAAGTTGACGTGTCTATGTTTCTTTATTGCAAACTATTGAAATAAATGAATAAATTTCTGATTTTCAGACAGGTTACCGCTCAACATCAGGTGGGCCTTCGGCTTTTCTCGTCATTTAGAAGTATAAAAAAGATGTTAATAAGGCTTTATTGTACACTAACATAATACCAATACAATACAGGTTATATTAGCTTTTACATCATCATAATATCAGCCGAAGGACGTCCACTGACAAAGGCCTTCCTCATTGATCTCCAAGTACTGCGGTTGGAAGCGGCCTGCATACAACGCCGACCTGTGTGTTCTTACCAAGACCCCTGCTCATCTTGTAGGTGGACGTCCTACGCGGCGCATGCTAGCCGTGGCCTCCATTAGCGAACTTTGCGGCCCCATCTGCTCTGCGCGTATTGCCACTAAAAGTGCTAATCTGTCTGGCTTTGGCAGTGACCCGAGTTCTTCTACGTATCTCCTCATTTCTGATTCTATCCCGTAGAGAAACCCCGAGCATAGCCAGCCCTTTTTATACCTCGTTGAGCGACTCAAGGCTTATTAATAAGGCCAATAAAGAAGGACCACGTCTCACATATACACAGTAAAATATAGTTATTTTTTTTTTGTTAATATATAATTCTCATTTCACCTCTATTATTAAACTAACCCCCTTCATGAAATATAACACGCTCCTTAAAATCTCTGACTGCCCCCGACCAGATACACAGCAGTTCGATTTCAGTCTCTGCTGTCCTTCAAATCGAAAGCAGTCGGTAAGGATGATATTGGATGATGTAGTATAGCAGTCATCTTGTAGCCATAACAAAAGCTCTGCTTAGCTGGCGGCTAGATGATGATGTGTGAATTGTCCAGCATTATTATTTTTTTATTTTTAATTGATGTGTGCCTTAATAGTGAGGTAACAAACGAAGATAGCAATTAGCACACTCGGGCGAGGCACGCTTCACTCTGGCCCTGCCCTTGTTTTTTTCTGGTCGTACCTAACTTGCACTTGCAGATAATTATAAATCCGCATCGCACGCCTGCCAGCGTGGCGAGTATGGCAACTACCCGTCATGGAGAATCATGAGGCAGGCTCGTGTTCAGCAGTGGACGTTTCACGGCTGAAATGATGAATGATGAATTTAAATCCGTAAGCCTTACAATGCATTGATTGTTATTTTCGAATCTATACGAAGAAGTACAAAAAAATATCATCCTCAAAACATTCCTGAACAAGGCACCTTTACAAACGATAACAAAGCGACTGACATCGCAATCCGTCAAAGGAAGAGGATTCCAATATAACTCGAGTACTTCGAAATTATAACTGGAATATGAAATGAGAGTCGAAACTTTTGAACATCATCATCGCAGCCGTAAACCGTTCACTACTGAGCACAGGCCTCCCTCGTGGATCATGAGGGGTAGATGCCATACTCACCACGCTTGGCAGGCGGGTTGGCGAGCGCAGTTTGGTATGTTGATACATGGAATGACACTGCTGCCCATCATCTCGAGGTATGCCTTAGCAGGCTCTTTCTGCATCTACGAGCATGAGAGGAGGGGTAATATTTTACTGCCGGCATCCCACAACAGAAGAAGGGACGGCAAATAACTCGAGTTGTATTAAAATCTTGTTCAGGGCTGCCTTTGACAAATCGTCTTGTTAGTTTCTTTGTTAGCGTTTCTAAAGGTACGAACATACTCGTATTTACTAAAATCACACTATACGTCACAATTTTTTGTGATTTATTTAAGATGTACGGGGATTCCTTTGCATCTATTATAGATGATGTAGTTAGTATCTGCCAAGGGTTACTTCTGGAAGTTGGGCAGCAGCGTCTTGTCCTCCCTCCCCTGTGTCCAGCAACCGACGTGGACAGAAGTCTTGCGGCTAAATGGATGATGAGTACTTTGAAATACTTGTATATAACCGGGATTATGTAATGAGTCTTTTAGTACAGTTATCACATATTACATTATTGCCATTGAAACTGTTAACATTATAAGCTATTTCTGTTTTAAATGTGTAAACCTACATTTTGAGATATACTTTATAGAAATGAACAATGAAATTTAAAATTTTGTGTCCAACGGGGCTCAAACCCGTAACGTTAATAAAACCGATAAAAGCATTCAAGATTTTACTATAGTAATTTTCGTGACTTATTACATTCCCGCTATTTAGCATTCAAGATTTTCGACCCGACGGTTAGTTTCTTCGTTGCCGAAATGGTAAAATGGGCTGCGTTATATAGGTGTTCGTCTGAACGTTACGGGTTCGAGCCACATCGGAGAAAAAACACTGATTGCATTTTAATTTCTTTTGACATACTTGAATACACAATGCTGGATACTTCACTCAGCATCATCTAACCCCAAATTTAACAGAGCTTGTGTAATTAATGTATCTAGTACCCATAACACACATAAATAGATATTTTCAATTATATACAGAAAAACATCCAGTATACCCTGAAAAAATATCTGCAGATCGTACAAAAATTTTCCCGAGACGGGAATGGAACCCGCAATCTCTTGCGTCGCAGGCGAACCTTCGCCCGTTGCGCCACAGAGGTCGTCCTTTAGACAACCCTGTAATTTATGACGTTGAAATATTTGAAACATAAGACTTTCACAAGCACGAGATATGTACTTTAGAAACGTTAACAATGCAACTGCCATCACAATGTGTCAAAGGAAGCCCTGATCAAGAACCCAATACAACTCGAGTACTTTGAAAGTAATAACTAGGATACGAAATGAGACTACCAGTACGTTTGTCAAAAATAATTATGTAAAGTCAGGGTCTTAAATTTATACATTTGACTAATTTTGACTTATGTGACATTTTTAACGGATATTATTATTGTCTTTGAAACTTTTGACATTCATTTTCTTCATTAAAAGTTTTGTCAAACTAGGATACGAAATGAGACTACCAGTACGTTTGTCTAAAATAATTATGTAAAGTCAGGGTCTTAAATTTATACATTTTGCTAATTTTGACTTATGTGATATTTTTAACGGATATTGTCTTTGAAACTTTTGACATTCATTATCTTCATTAAATATTTTGTCATTTTCTGATTTTCAAGAATTTTCACTGTGCTACGTTAAGTATGAATAAATTTTAAGTAAAAGAACCTTTTTAACAAGCAAGCTTTTATTGAAACCTACCTACTAAAAAGATGGATTTTACCAATGAAGATGAAAGTTAACTTAAAACGTCTTCACACAATTTATGTGATAAAAAAGCTAGTCACGAGATTTAAGCAGGTACTCGTATATACATTGTTTGAAAACAAGTTACAGGTACACTGGTTAATCTCGCGTTTAAATAAAAGCTTGTTGGTTAAAAATTTTTTTTTACGTAACATTATTTTTTTACTTTTTAGTTATCACTGGACAGTTGGACAGTGATGTCATACAATTTTTCGAGTAACACTCAGCAAGCCCCTTTATTTGATATCCATATTGTAAAAGTGCATTATTATAATTACTAGTCCGCCATCTTAGGTATTCTGCCATATTGGATTTAGAGAGACGTTATTTAATTTTTCGAATTAATCCGCCATCTTGAGTTCACTACCATGTTGGATTTAGAGTGTTGTCATTTAATTTTTTGAGTAACTCTCAGCAAGGCCTTTCATTTGATACCGATTACAGGAGTGCATTAAGAATAACTAGTCCGCCATCTTGGATGTTCCGCCATGGAGTATCAAATGAAAGGGTCATTTGATACTCTTATTGTAGGAGTCCATTAAAAACAACTAGTCCGCCATCTTGGGTGTTCCGCCATGTTGGATTCAGAGTGACGTGATTAATTTTTTTGCTCAGCAAGTCCTTTTATTTGATACCCATATTATAGGAGTACATTAAAAATAGGTAGTCTGCCATCTTGGGTGTTCTGCCATATATGATTCAGAGTAACGTCATTTCATTTTTTTAGTTATTCTTAGCAAGTCCTTTCGTTTGATACCCAAATTATAGGAGCACATTAAAAATAAGTAGTCCGCCATTTAGGGTGTTCCGCCATGTTGGATTTAGAGTGACGTCATTTAATTTTTTGAGTTATTCTCAGCAAGCCCTTTTATTTGATATCCATATTACCAGGGGACTGCTTCTCTGAGGAGATAAAGCTTTGTAAACTTTTACGATATGTAGACAAAATTTTAAAATACGTACTTACATGATTTAAAAATGTATTTAATTTTAATTAATTAATTTATAGCTCACACTTCCCGACTGCCGAGGAAGAGTATTGTTTTTGGCGCGTATCTTGCATGTTTTGTTTGTTTGTAGATTTATTTATAGCCACCTATCTTCTAAACGGTTGGATGGACTTCGACAATAAAGGTGTCGTCGTCGTATAGATTCGTCTTAAAACCCAAGTGTCCCTAGGTAGGTATTAAAAAAATAGATTTTTTGCGCCAATTTTTTTATAACTAAATCGAGTATGGTATTAAAATAAAGGGAACTAAAAGGAGATTATAAATATATACATGTGCCATGTATATGAAAGCACAATGCAATAAAGTGTTTTTGAATGTTTTCTTATTATACTATGTGTAAACCTGTGTTGGGTATCCTATTATAATAAATAAAATGATAAATAAATTTAAAGTCAGGAAAAATTACAATCATTTTAATTATATCATTTGTATCAATGCGCATGCATAATCAATGCGTTGAATTGGTAGTTTTTTAACTTTAAATCGGCCAAGTCTGTTTTGGACCTTGCAGTTGGGTTTTAGTTTCACTTTTGTTTGCTTGTTAATTGTGAGTTTACTAGATTATAGCGTTCCGGGCCAAAATGGTAAAAAGGAACCCTTATAGAATCACTTTGTCTCTCTGTCTGTATGTCTGTATCTTGTGAACCAATTCGTCCTGGAACTTTAGCTGTCCAATTAAGAGCTAATATAATCGCAGGCCATTTACTAATAACTCTTCTAAGACTTACTTAATAATATTTTGATGCTAGCGACTTAAAATTTGAAATGTCTAAAGATAACACTTATTTACTAATATAGCATATATAAAAATGCTAAAAAATATTCTTATTATGATTGCAGGGGGGCGAATAGGGATCTCAAAATTTTAAGTGAAGTTACTAGGTCGTGTAGGATATCATATGAAAAGTATTAATTAGCAGATTAATAAACAGTCTTTATTTTTTCTTTAAGTGGTATCGTTTCCGAGTTATTACAAAAATCGACAAAACGAAAAAACGACCGCTCTCCCTCCTTATCTCCGAAGTTTGCCGAGATAAACCCGTGAAACTTTTAAAGCTAATAGAAGTGTATGTAAAGTTTAAAGGAAAATTATAGTGAACTGACTAATTTGCATAGTTTTTTAGACAAGGGGGATGGAAGGGGGGTTTTAAATTTTTTGTGGAGTTACTAGGTCATGTGGGTTATCATATGAAATGTATTCATTTGCACATTAATAAACAGTTTATAGTTTTGCTTTAAACCGTATAGTTTTCGACGTAATTACAGAAACGTTGAATAAAATATCGATCCCCCCTTATCTCAGTTTTCAGAGTTAAACCACTGAAACTTTTATTGCTAATAGGAGTTTAAGTAAAGATTACAGAAAAATTATAACAAACTCTCTTATTGGCGTTGTTTTTTAGAAATCATCGAAAGTGTAATTAATCTACATAAGTTCCGCTATCAGACATAAGATGGTGCTGTCAAGGTTTTCCAACAAATATAAACCACCCGTATATTATATTGTATGATGGCACGGAACCCTCGGTGCGCGAGTCCGACTCGCTCTTGCCCGGATTTATTTCGGAGTTAGAGCAAATTTAATTCCATGCATTTTTGTTTGCGGGACTTTATCGGTTACCTTTTTAATCGGGCTGAGTTGCGCTCAAAACGCCGGGAAATATCTCCCGACGTTTAGAGTGCGTTGCAGCCATTATGGTCACAGGTGAACTTATGTACTGGAGCTGAGCTAGTTTCACGAGACATGAGTAAAATCCGCGACTACCCTCAATTTTCCAAATGAATCAGAAATGGATATTCGACGACACACAACACTGACAGTATCTTTGTGCGGCAATACTGGAATGCCCCGCGTCACACATTTACTAATTACGAGTACGGAAGTCTACGAGGTCGAGAGACGAAAACCATCCTTAAAATAAAAATTTTAGTGTTTCTTGATTTCAATCGCCTCCCAGACCATGCGCTGGTAGTAGTGGCGTTTACTGGAGAGTAGATTAGGGTCGTGAAGCTGGTCGCTGACCTGTAAATTTTTAACCGCCGCAATATGTTCCTTAACTCTTTCACGTATTTTTCGTTTGTCGAATATATGAAAATCCACGACTGCAGTAAATTTTATGGACACCAGACATCTGAAACGGTATGAAATCTTTGGGTTTTTTTGATTTTTAACATCAAAAGACTCCAGGTGTAAATAATTTGATTCCGTTCTCCTATGACCGATTCCTCATTGGCCTGTTCGTCGACAGGATCTTTCTTTTATGTATGTTTTCCCACAGCAGTCTTTCACTACTTTCTTTTTTGCCTACTTTTACTTTCATTTTGGGCCTTTCCAGCTACGGATTTTTTATTAATGTAGACTTGCTTTGTATGGTAAAAACACACTGCACCGCGTTCTGTCGCGTAGCGTGGGACCGCAGATTTTAGCATTGTATGCAAGTATGTCGATTTGTGTAGAAAACACGCCTAGGACTGCCAACGCGTTGGCGTGCGAAATCGCGTTCTGCGCGCATATTCTGCTAAGATGCGCGGGCGCGCGTTGCGTGCCGCAGGGTACACACTTTATTATGAAAACTGAGCCTTTTATTAGTAGCATGGTATAATTAAATATCGAAAAAACCACACTGCCCCACCCGCCGGCCAAGCGTGGTGAGTATGGCAACATCCCCCTCATGATAATACTTGAGAATCCATGAGGAAGGCCTCTGTCCAGCAATACTATTATTTTGTTGGTTATTTATCAATGACACAACGTTAATAACATCAATCAAGCTAGTAGTTAACATGTCACAATAAAATTGTAAGAGCCGTTAGTTTACAAACTTACTAGTCAAAGTATGAACTGTCGATAAATTGACAACTCGAAATATTTTTTTAACTTTTAGTTTACATTTTCGTCATATTATAAGCTGACGTGTTTGGCCTTGAGTTTATTTTTTAACAACGTTTATTAAAAAAATACGAGAATTATTGAGTTAGCTAGTGTTTTATTTGGTATTTTTTAGGTATTTATTACAAAAAAATACGACAATTATTGAGTTAGCTAGTGTTTTATTTGGTATTTTTTAGGTATTGATACCTAAAAAATACGGTTATGTTTGTATTGGAACCCAATTCTACCATCCAATGCTTAGTTGTGCAGCATTTATTTTTCTAAAATCACTATAGTAACCCGTGGCCGTGGTATAAACTGCCGAACGTCGTCCACTCAGCCGTAGGACGTCCACTGCTGGGCACAGGCCTCCCCCTTGGATCTCCAAGCACAGATTATGAGTGGTTGTGGCTATACTCAGCACGCTTGCCAAGCGGGTTGGCGAACTCAGCGGGTTGTGGATACACGAAAAAACGCAGCTAGACAGTTAACAATCTGGCTAGTCAATTTATAAACTACCGGTTCTTATAATCTTACGGTGACATACATAACGAGATTGAAATTGGAAATTCCTTTACGATTCCTACAAAAACACCACTTGTTCTTCTTCAATTAACGTAACGACATTGATAAAATGGTTCCCATTATGTCGATTCTAGATAGCATGACAAAAGGCTCTACAATAAAGTCGGACGTAAACCACTTAGGCAAATTATGTTAAGTGCCCTAACTTACCTTACTTAAAATTAAGTATCGGCCATCTTGGTAAGGATTAAAATAATGAAATTGCTGTTTTTAAGCGACAAATCGTTTGATTACATTGTGTCTTGTCTTGTCTTGTCTTTTTATTTTATGGCTTTTTGTGTTTGGTTTTACACAATTCCGCCAGTGTCAAGTTTATAAATTCTTATATGATTTGGCTGGCCATGTTGGCGGCCATTTTTTTTCTCGATTCATTGTGTTTTTATCACTCATGTAAATAAAGCTTCATTTACATGCTTCGTGCTTTTTTGCTGTCAAAAATTTAAAAAGGTTATAGATTTTATAAAATGCGTTTAAACAGCCAATAAGAATAGTAGTGTCACAGGAAAGTAAAATTTTCCTTCACTCTACTAGTTATGGGTTAGAAAGGCTAATTGTTTGCTATAATTTTTCTGACGGCTTTTTTTCTAGGCTTGTCGTGAAACACTTAGTAATTTTACTAAGTTATTGGTTAATGCAGTATAATGTTGCCCCTCTGCTCTTGCTTTCTCGTTGCTGTAAGAATCTTCCAAGTGACTTCGGAAGATGGACAGCGTCTTTCTATGCGTCAACATCACGTACTGCGCTCGCCAACCCAAGCGTGGTGAGTATGGCAACAACCCCTTCTCATCAGTGCTTAGATCTCTAAGTCAATGAGGGAGGCCTTTGTCCAGCATTGGATGTCCTATGGCTGTGATGATGGAGATTAGTTACTGTTACGATGTTCGTAGCACATAAATTCTGCTAAGAAAACTCCTAGTAAAATAAAATTATTTTAAACATAGACTTTATTCATTGCAAGTCTATACCTTTCGAACTGGCTGAGCGCGCTTGAAAAATAGTAATTAACACCGCTCCACTTGCAAGCACAAAGTTATTTCTAAGTCCTCGAGCACACTCATCACCTTGCAAAACAAATAGACGACATAGCTTCAGCGGCACTCGGAACGGTCAGTGTGACAGACAAATGGGTACTCCAAGTTGAACCACTTGTGGTGGCGGCGAGGAGTGACAGCGATTTTACGGGACCTGTCTTGGCTCTAATTGCTTTGGCGCTAACATACTATGCATTCGTGTCATGTTCTGTTGCATACACATATTTGCGATGTATAATCCATTTATATTAGATTAGTCAGTAGAATGTTACCCTTCCTTTCATGCCTGTGGATGCAGTAAGAGCCTGCTAAGGGATACCTCTGGAAGATGGGCAGTCTTTCCGTGTATCAACATGCCGTACTGCGCTCGCCAACCCGCCTGCCCGAGTATGGCAACTACCACTCATTGAGGTCCATGAGGGAGACTGTGTTCACTAGTGGACGTTTTACGGCTGAAATGATGATGATGATGTAGACGTGAAAGGCCAAATTTTCTTACTCAAACTCCAAAGTCCTTTATTCTGTGAGCAAGGGCCTCTCAGAATAGTCAATTACAAAAACTAATTCAGTTTTGTACTGTATTCTAATAAAAAAAAGAGTTGCAAGATTCCACCCAAACAAACTTAGATACATATATGGCAAGTTAAATAAAAGCTTGTAAAAATGGCGCTTCGCTTCTTTTGAAAAAAAAAAAAAATACAGGTCCACCCGCAATTCTAAACCTAGTTATAAATAAACACCACTAGCCGTACAAAAGTACAAAGTTCCACTGTACCGAAACACGTCGGTGGGTGACGTCACGCAACATTTAGACAAAATCACTATCATCACTTGTCACTAATATTATAAAGCCGAAAGTTTGTTTGTATGGAGGTTTGTTACCTCTTCACGCAAAAACTAGCATACGTATCAAACTGAAATTTTTTAAACGTATAGATGTTGAATAGAATTAACACGTAGGCTACTTTTTATCTGGGTACAACGCATGCGAAGCGGCGGGTACAAGCTAGTTTAGACATAATGTAACGGTTTTTGTTACCTACATGACTTACTAAAAATGTATATTTAGTAAAGTAGCTTATTTGCCTTTCACAATTCTAAAGATAATTTTAAAGCGGCAAAAATTTTACGCATTGGATTCGCGACTATCCAATTAGGCACTTGGTCCTTCCATCTGGAACTCGACTATTTATGTAAGCGCACCATATACATAATTTACATTGTTATGAACGTACTTGCTTTTATAACAACATGGGCGGTCTTACCGGTTCCAAGACCGCATTGTACCCTGTTCTGGATTTACCAATAGGATGATTAGGCTGGAGCGTAGGGCGGCAGATCTTAAAGGGCTTTATTTAGACCATCTTTAAAGTGTTTAGAGAAGCAAACAAATGTATGTACACGGAAAAGACGAGTTTGGAATATTTAACAAAAATGTCATAGTCATTATACCTACTAATAACAGGAAAGAGTTACAAACAATAAAGTTGCAATTGTATTGTTTCTAATTTTTTTGTAGGGGCGGCAAATTTGTTGGTCCCCTACTGAATGTACCAGTAATCTTACTAGAAATATGTCTGTTAAAGCGTAGTAGACACCAAAGTGTTAGAATCGTTCATCCGCCAAATCCAGTATCTTGCACCTATCCACTTATACGCTGTCGTTCAACGAGATTGACACACTACAAACCTTTGTACAACTGTCTGCTGCCGGCATTTGAGTGTAAATGAGTTTTTGTTTGTATAAATATTATGCACTCTACTCGGTCGTGATAGAGCTTGATTTTGTTAAGCAAACTAAAGTGATATGCGACAACGGCGGTGGTTTGAATCATTTTCAGGAACTTATCTCTCAAATATTGGCAAGCGATACCATAACCAAACTCTTAAGTTTTATATTATGTACTGGTATATGAGGATGCAACACTTATTGGACAGTTTAATCGGGTAGGTGCACATGCCATTATGTGTTCTTTTTTCTTTTCATTGTATTTGTTTTAACACCAAGGTACCAATCTTATTTAAAATTTAGTTCGTTTTTAACTATGCCATTATATACGTCTGTGTTATCCTGTTTGTTGTTTATTTTCAAATAATTATTGTGAAAATGATCATTTTCATTAAAAGGCCTTTTATCTCAGCCCCAGAACGTCCACTACTGAACACAGGCCTCCCACATAGATGTCAATGAGGGGTAGTTGCCGTACTCACCACGCTTGGCAGGCGGATTGGCGACCTCAGTATGGGATAGAAAAGAAAAATGCAATTAAATTTTTGTTTCCGACGGGACACGAACCCGTAACGTTTAGACACCTTTAACGTAGGCTACCTTTACCAATTCGGCTACAGAGCAAACTAACCGTCGGGTCGAAAATCTTACTGCAGTATGAGATACACAAAAAGACGCTGCTGCCCATCTCCCGGAGCAGAGCAGACCCTTAGCGGATTCTTACTGCATTTACGGGCAAGAGAGGAGTGGCAACATTCTAATGCCGGCAATTCACGGCAAATCAAGTAAATAACAAGAAATACTTCAATTTGTATTGAACCGAGTATTTTTTTATTTCATTACCTAGACAAATGTCCGACGTTTCGAAAGAATCCCATCTATCGTGTTCACAATAAATACATGTTAAAGCTGCAGCAGCAAATGTATGAATATAGTTAAAAAAAAAATCAAAAATTCATTTATTATTCACTACAGGTTGTCGTAAATAAATATATTATAAATAAATATATTGTAGGACTCTTCTTTTAAGTTTGAAAAACTTGTATTAGAAGAGACCCCTCTCTTACTGTGACACTATACATTTGTAGTAAATAACTAATTCTATGAACTAGACAAAACATACATATATACTAGAATTATAGTAAGTAACAAGAAATAAAACTTACAAATTTAACAAGTATGATTTTATTGGTATAACAATCAAATAGTTAGACTATGGATCGAGAACATTCTATTGATATACGTATCAAATGCATTTATTATCCAGACGAATTCGACTTAAGGAATAACAAATGTTAGGAAAAGCAGGTAAAGCTGGAATCTCAAAAGATCTGCATAAAACAAGCAATTTATCGTGAGGACCATTCTCGAGTCCGATTCAGAATTACTGTGCTTACGTAAAGTGGCTTGCTTAAGGACTGGGATATTCTTTGCCAATATTTAGAGCGAAATTTATTTCATAGTGTTACATTTTACATCTCCGAAGGCTTATTTAATGATTGATCAGGTACACATAATTATAATATCTTATGAAAGGGCTTTATTTGCCTATTGATTGCCGATGTTACCTCAATAGGATTGAAATTTCATCAAAATCGGATCGTCCATTCAAGAATTATCCTCGGACGATAAAACACGATTAAACCCCAAAATATCAAAACTATCTTATAAATGATAATAATAATGCTAAACAAATCACACAGCATCATCTAGCCCCAAGTAAGCAGAGCTTGTGTCATGGGATGACTGATATACTTAATACATTTATACTACACAGATATATATTTTTATTATATATAGAGGTAGAAAAACACCCAGAACACCCTGAACAAATATCTGCAGATCGTACAGACATTTGTCCCGAGGCGGGAATCGAACCCGCAACCCCTTGCGTCGCAGGCGGACCTTCGCCCGCTGCGCCACAGAGCTCGTCTATTAATAAATCAAAAATCCCCCAGGACAATCGATTGTTATTGATGTTATCTCCTTATATTTTAAATATAGTCAAAATCCGATAATCCGTTGAAGAGTTTTTGTATACAATTTATACAAAAATAGCGGACATACTCGTACATACACATATTCAGCCGAAACGTCTAGTTGCCTGTAACAACTTCGTTCGCTTTGCTCACTCGTTTAATGAATGATAAAAGAAATACTGTTCCCTCCCCTTTTCTCCGAAGTTTTCAGACACAAGCACGTAACATTTTTTCATCAGAATTTAGAGTTTTAAAAAAATCTACATAAGTTCCACTATCACACAAGAGATGGCGCTGTCAAGGTCCTCCAGCAAATATTATTTATTTATTACACATTAGATTTATAACATTACAGAATACACCCTAAGACGTTCAAAAATATGGATTAGGCTTTTATTACGCTCCCTATAATATAGCTGCTTAATCGGCTATTAGTCAGAGAAAAGAACGGGTCAATACGTCTGAAGCTAACCAAGCCGCGGGTTTCTTCACGATTTCTTCCTATTAATTACGACTGTTGCTATCCCCAACAAAGATTTAAATTGTTAGATACCCCCTAACCTTAATGAAACCGCACCATTTTGTTTCCTTACGAAATTAGTGAGATCTCTCTTTTAGAATCAGTGTACCTTTAAACACAGTGTTAGCCGGACGTGGTGTGTGTCAATTTTGTCACGAAAGTTCGTGCAACATGATTTCACAATAAATGGTAACAATAGCAGCTTAGATATTAGCATGTCGGCATTATTGTTTACAGTCATTTAAAGACAATGCCATCTCTTTTGGTGTCAGGGCACATCCAACTATTTAAGTCTTTGATCCCCAAAACATATTAAACTGACATACGCGGTATTAATATGCATCCAGATTTTAAAACAGCTATTGTGTAACACTTGCGGTATCATGCCCCTTAAATTTTGCTACTGTGAAATGGAAAATTCAGTTATCTTGCCTTCATTTTCCGCCGTCGGATTAAAGTTGTCAGCTTTGTACGTGAAATTTACATTTTTCATTTTTCGTTGCTGATGTCACAAAGTCAAGGTACGAGTACATTTCGTGATATTCTTTGTACGAAAATGTAGAGTTGATAATGTTTCATGACATGACAGGTAAATAATGTGTTACACTTCGATTCAAAAAAATATCACCATCATAATTTCAGCCGTAAAACGTCCACTACTGAACTCAGGCCTCCCATGAGGGGTAGTTGCCATATTTATCACGCTTGGCAGGCGGGTTGGCGAGCGCAGTACGGGATATTGATACACAGAAAGACGCTGCTGCCCATCTTCCGAAGGTATCTCTTGGCAGATTCTTACTGCATCCACGGGCAAGAGAGGAGAGAGAGAGAGGACAAATGTTTGCATTCCCAGCTCATGCAAGATCGTGGCCTAAGTGTTTTTTTAGTGTTAAATACCACACTATAATAATTTAATTTATTACAACAACAGTGTCAATTCTGTTGTTGCACTTCCTAAAGCTAAGTAAATATAATTAAAGATATACGTTTTTTAACTTGCTGTCAATCTTTAATCAGGTAAAATTGATCTGTTTTAATTTCAGAACGGCACCAACGGAATAGCCTAATGTAATTTAGTTCATTTTACGCAATTTAACAACAAACTCGACTCTTTTTGTGACTCAACTCTTTGTGTGTCAACAGAATCGACACCTTATTTTTTTTTGAAGACTGGACCACAGTAGCTCAAGACAGAGAAAGGTGAAAGGAAGCAAGGGAGGCCTTTGCCCTGCAGTGGGACAGTACAGGCTCTTAATAATAATAATAAATATCATAATTTCTTTACTTGCACACGCAACTTTCATGAAACTAACCTACCTTCGGTTGAAAGTCGGGGGTACATACCACTCGGCCGATACGGCTTTAGGAAAAATTAATGTTGTATAAGCACGTAGTAAAAGTTGATGTTGTATAAGCACATAGTACAAGTTGATGTTGTATAAGGACGTAGTAAAAGTTGATGTTGTATAAGCACGTAGTAAAAGCCGTAATCTCTACCAAGCTATCACAAGCCCCGATCATATTCAATACTAGCAGCGGTCTGAGGTTTTCCGCATAGTTGCTGTTCCCGTGGGAATACGAGGATAATATATAGTTACTGAGTAATAATTTACCATTTAAATAGTGAAAGAATTTTGGAAATCGGTTCAGTAGTTTTTGAGTTTATTCTTTACAAACATACAAAATTCAAGACATTCCTCTATGATATAGCATAGATAGATTTAGTAAATTTGTCCTTTTCGTAAATTGGTTACCACATGTCACACCGCGCAGGTTCGTAAACGTCGAGAATGTAATAGAGGGCGCTGAAAGTCATAAATGTCATCGCAATGAATCCGTCTTCTGTACGTCTGCGTTTTTTTTAATGTTTTATATATTTTTTAAACGTTGTAGCTATAATTTTATAAAAAGGATGTAACGCAAAATGTCTTAAAAAATTAAAAATCTGTTTATGATCATCTTCACATTACACCAACTAGTAACCAATAATAAAAAAAATATGAGAAGAAACACGAACTGCTTATTTTCATGGGCATTGAACCCCCTTTTTCGGGTTGGCACACTAATTACAATACTCCCTGTATAGTGAAATATCCTAGGTCTCTGAACTATCATTCCCACTCAACTGCGATAACTTTCGCTGAACACTCTTGAACCTTGAACTGAACACATTACTTACCGCCCCAGCTAGAACACAGTAAAACACAATAAAACACAGTTTTCGTCGGGGTGCTCGTAAAAAAACACCGTTCTTAGAGCCCTTAACCCAACCTTTGCAGTTTGGGTTTTTTAGGACTTCACAAGATATTCTTGTTTCTGGTACACCTTGAGTTATTTCGCATGTTTCGGAATTCTTAAAAATATGTTATCATTCCTCGCAAAGCTGAAAGGAAAGGTTATGATTTCTTTTCTCGGGAAAAACAAGATCTTGCCATTGTTAATTAAACAATGCTGCACTGTCGTCCTCAAACTTGTAGTATAAAAACTATTTTCTTCTAATTACAAACTTCTTAATAAATATACAGAAAAACACCTAGACAAAACGAACAAGAATAAATACAAAAGATGGTTATACATTTTCCTTTCATCATTTCAGCCGTAAAACGTCCGCTGCTGAACACATGCCTCCCTCGTGGATATCCATGAGGGGTAATTGCCATACTCACCACGCTTGTCAGGCGGGTTGGCGAGCGCAGTATGGGATGTTGATATACGGAAAGACGCTGCTGCCCATCTTCCGGAGGTATCCCTTAGCAGGCTCTTATTGCATCCACGGGCATGAGAGGAGGGGTAACATTCTACTGCCGGCACCCCACGGCAACTTTCCTCTAAGCAAGTTATTTTTTATCTTATTTATATTATTGCCTTACGTATCGATAGGACTATTTTTATTTATATTATTTGTTATTTATTACTTACTTTCTTGTACCTACTACACATAAGAAAACCAATATTTTGTTACTACATTTTTTGGATGATTGGGTCGACACTGTATAAATTTTCTGAAAAAGACGCAAATGCCTATGAAGATGATGATGGTAGAAAATGCTTATTGCATCTAGTCCTCCGTTTGTGCAATCATTGTATTTTTGAGCATTAAAGAAAAAAATAAAGGATCTTTTTACGACATCACCGGAAATTAAGAATTTTTTATATATAAGTATAGAAATTCATGCACTTTATTTCCATAGTTTGTAATTACATGGACACATCACTAATTATCATCATGCTCTAAAATATTAAAATTCCGCAAACATTTCCCGATACACAACTTTATTTAAACGTTTCCACCAATAAATAAAACTCGAGGTTTATTTTTAGCCTCTGCGCTTCGTATGCGAAAACATTTCCATATATTATCATGCGAATGCACCGCCCAGGCCGACCACCTTGGTTTTGCGTTTCTGTGAAATGCTTCTGTTGCAACTGATGTAGTAACCGCACCGTGTGAATAACGTTTTATTCTGTGCTATTTTTGTTGTGATACAATAAACGATGTGTAAATGTAGGAATAAGAATCTTAGGAAAGAAGGGGGATGGAAAGGGTGCAAGAAGCAGGCCAAAAAGTGATGGATCATAATCACTGATGGACGTAGGCCTTCCTTTTTAATCATAATTAATGACGAGACAATTCTAAGGCCCATCTGATGTTAAGTACGGTTCTAAATGCGAAAGGGAGTCACACACTTGTTTCAACTTTCAAAACAAACTGATAAGGGCCCGTCTGTTGTTAAAGGAGCTCATAAATTCACATAGATGGAACCGTTTCATAGCATACAAGGGAAGTACAAAGTCCCTAACAAAAAAGAACTCGGTAAAAGTTATGTTGTGAGAAGGTCTTATCACCGCAATCTCTTTGACTCTTTTCAATGTTTCTGCAAACTCTGAAGTTATGTAGAACAAGCTTGGCACTCCGTTCAGGCTTGACCCGTATTTTTACAGCTGTCTCCATTTAAATAAAAGAAACTACGCGGTTGACTTAAGTCTTGCAACACATGTTGTGAATTGATGGAAAATATACCTTATTCATGTGAGAAGAAGAATGTTTATTTATTTACTTGCAGTATTGATAACATTTTCCTATAATTGTGATAAATGCTATAATAAACCTTATTAATATGAGAGTAGGAATGTAGTTGAAAGATGACACAGTAACGGTCTCCACACTAGGTAAGTCTGCATCATGGAGACCAGTGAGATGATAAAAGTAAATGTTAAGTAAAAATATATTTATTTCACTCACCAAGGTGCACTGGACAGATGCACATAATAATTATATTGAATCATTTTAACCTGGTTACAAGAGATTGTTTCCAAAGATAGTCTTTAAGCCTGTATTACTAGTCACCAGGCCCGTACTCCATGAATGCAAGGGCACATTATACAAGGTAATGATTGTCACAGATGAAGTTTAAACTAAATTAAGCAATTAGAGGGAAAAAACACCAAAAGAAATAAAAACTATAATTAATAACTTAAACTTATATAGGAGGCGTAAACTATTAGGACGAAAATTGAAATCAAAATCAATAAGTGCAAAACACAAGAGCAAAACGCTACTTAGAATAGTCAATTTACATAAGAAGAACAAGACACATTTAAACTGAATAAAGCACATAATTGAGTTCGTTCGCTTCAGATAACTTTTAACAGATAACGGCAAGCCCAGTGTAGGACGTACAGCGTACCTACAAGATGGTCAGACGACTTGGTAAGAACCTCAGGTCGACAGTGGATGCAGCCCGCTTCCAACCGCAGTACTAAGAGACCCATGAGGGAGGCCTTTGTCCCGCAGTGCACGGCTAATGTGATGATAATGATGATGAAAAAATGAAAAAAAAAATGAAAAATGATTTATTTCAATAACTTAATCTTAAATGTACATTTCAGTGGTATGAGGCTCCTTTTAAGTATGTATAATATACCTGTGCTAGGAGACCTCGCTCTTCCTCGGTACTTACGAAAACATTATGATTAAGTGTGTACAAAAGTAGGTATATTTTATGCAGACAAACTAATACTAACACTTATTAGAAACATATTAAGTATATAGATAGCAGAAATTTGAATAATAAATAAATAAGAAAAATGAGTATACGTGCGTGACAGAGTGTATGTGTGTGTGTGTGTGCGTGTGTGTGTGCGTGTATGTGTGTGTGTGCGTATGCGTATGAGGTGTGTGTGTGTGTATGCTTAGGTCAGTTATGATACTACTTTGTTGATGATGATATGTATTTATGACAAACAGCTGTTTAGTTTTGAATCGAGATGATTGTCTAAGTTCTATAGCACAGTGAAATACCGAGAAAGTAGTTACATCTGCTCTGTGGCTTTGCGTGGGGTCGCGATAAACGCATAGTTCTGCTTCTATTACCATTTACAATGAAAAATGTTAAAGAATATTATTTTTCCCTTGCTGTATCGGAGATAGTCGACTGTTCTTGGAAATATTGATGAAGATATTCCAGAAACTTTGTTATTGCTCGAGAAAATGTAGAAAACTTTCGAAGTACAGCAGAAATTGCTAGAAAAATAACGTATTTTGTTGTGAGTTATCCAGTGAAGAAAGAAACCTAGTTTATTTTATCATTATATAAAAATAATGTTGTTTTCATTTCAGCCGTAGCACTATTTGTCCACGTCCACTAATGGACATAGGCTCCTGGATCTCCAAAATCATAAGGGGGTTGTTACCATACTCACAACGCCTAGCAGGCGGGATGGCGAGTGCGGTACGAGATGTTGATACACGGAAAGTCGCTGCTGCCGCTACGGTGGTATCCCATGGCCGATTATTACAGCACCCACAGAGAGTAGAGGCAACATTCCCAGCACTCCACAGCAGTTTGCTAATAAATATTTACTTGTCAACAGGTAATGGAGGCGGACAGAAGGCGACAGATGAGAGGCGCCATGTAACGCTGTAACATGAGGCCGAGCAACTTTGTCGTTTACATCACCAGCCTGCTGTGGCTCAATCTGACTGACGCTAAGATTGGTAAGTTGATTTCAAATCATACTTTATTCAGTGCAGCCGCATGGACCTCATTGATGACCTCAATCAAGTAGTTAATAGATTCAGGCGTGACTGCGAAAATCCATTTTAATATTCATAAACAACAAATATATACTAGTTATGTTGGTGGAGGCAACAACTGTTTCGACCCTTATCGAGGGCTTTCTTCAGGATGATGACGGTTCGCAGCCCTCCACTTCCGTGACCCATCGTGCACTGCGCGCCCTCTCAGCGCTTGTCTTCAGACAGGGGGTTTGCAGCGATGGGTACATTCCCGATAATTAATATGAATTCGAAAAGTCACGATAGTTTTAAAAGTTTAACAAATATAATAGTTACTAGTAGTAATAATAGTACAGTGCAAATAGTAACAAATCTGCTAATTTATATCTAATTTCGGTCTTATTTATATAATTTTATTTCATTAATAAATTCACAAAACGGAGTACGAACAAACTTACGCTAAAACAGTGCTACACTAATAATTTTATTCCTAAGTCCAGCCTCTATTCCAAACATGCGTACATAGCACGACTAAAAAAGTGTTGCAGGCTGATACTTATAATTTACCTACATACTAAAACAAACATTGAAGAATAATTTTAACCTAAAAAAAATACTGAAGGATTATAAAACTAATAACAAATTAATATACGTCGTTATAGTTATCATTTAAGAATTTTCTGTTGCGTTTGATGGAGTTGGAGTATAGTCCGTCCCGGATCAGATACAATATCCATGTATCAATTAGCAAAGCTTGCATACTATTCACTAATTGGCTTAGATACATGTAGGAGTCCTATTCACTCACAATACCCATGAAACCACTTCAAATTGCCTCTGCTACATTGTTAGTGAAATCCACTCTATAAAGGAAGTTGTCCGTGTCTAGGCACAACAATTGAAGACCCAACAGGACATACGGACATGTGCATATCAAATAACCCACAACAGGCGCTCTCAAAGCCGTTAAAAAGTTCCAAAAAACTTGCCAAACGGGAAAAAGACCCTGCTTCGTTGGAAACACAATTAAAATTTGACAAAGGCTTATGTTTCGCGAATGCTCTGAAAAGTTAGAGTAACGACGGTTTTCGAATTTGTGATATTTTGTTAGTTTTATAATGTAGATAAAAATGTTCTTGTCTATCTTGTCAAGTACTACCACAATACATATTTCTGCCGCCAACTTGTGATTAACTGTATTGCTGTTTTCCGGTTTAAAGTTTAAAGCACGGTAATATATGTGTGAGCCGTGGGGTGCCGGCAGTAGAATGATACCCCTCCTCTCATGCCCATGGATGTAGTAAGAGCCTGCTAAGGGATACCTCCGGCAGCAGCGTCTATTCGTGTATCAACATCCCATATTGCGCTCACCAACCCGCCTGCCAAGCGTGGTGAGAATGGCAACTACCCCTCATGGAGATCCATGAGGGAGGCCTGTGTTCATCAGTGGACATCTATTAAGTCCGTCAGTTAAATAAAAATAATAGACATGTATTTGTTTTCAAATTAATGAAACAATAGTCACTCTCACTAGATCACAATTCACATAGTTAATTCGTTCTACTAATACATATAAAATATGACGCCACGAGCCCCCACCAAAGTAGTTGAAGTAGCGAGGTGAAGTTTAGGGGTAGCGGCCCCTACACTTCAGCTCGCTTTATCTAAATATTGTTTCATTAATTTGAAAAACAAATACTGTCTATTATTTTTATTTAACTGACGGACTTAATAGAATCCATGTGAATGAATAATTAAGAAATTATGATATATTTAAAAATGTGTGTACTAACTTAAATATTTTTTTAGTTTATAAATGTATTATGTCTACCTGCCTAAATAATAAATCGACCTGTAATTGATTCTACCAATAAAATGTATCTCTGCATTTCTGTATTTCATAATTCTGTACCGAGGCACACGCATCATCGGCGCGTACCAGCATGTGACTTCACGCGACACGATTATTTTTGGATTATGTTAAAAAAATTACATGTACAATATAATTTGATAATCAACATGACAGCCAAACAATAATTTAGTCATCAATAAAATTTTAAGTCAATATGAAATAGAACCATGGACCTCTGGAAATAAGCCAAGGTTATCGCCTAACGTTTCGACATGACGCGACGGGACCTTTCGAAGAACGTATCGTGATCGCGAAAGTTTAAAGATACCTACTTCTTACCCCCTTATTTATTAACTATATTTATAGAATAGAATAGAATAGAATAGAATATACTTTATTGTACACCATAACAAACAGGAAAAATAAAATACAGAAATAAACACAATTAACAAAAAGTGGTACAATGGGCGGCCTTATCGCTAAAAGCGATCTCTGCCAGGCAACCTTTGGATGGACACGAAAAGTTGAATATGAGAAGACGGTGGCGTACTTAGAAGCACAAGTACAACGAGCAATAAATAAATAAATAAATATACTTACATTATATACACATATATATGCCTACTTAGATAAATAAATACTACATATTTTATAATACATACTTATATACAAATAGACTATGTGCGAAAGGAAATGTTACAGACTAGAAGATACTGAGGAGAGAAAGTGGTGATATACCATGTTTTTAAAAATAGAATGTGACTTAGCTTGTCTAATTTTTGAAGGCAGTGCATTCCATAGCTTAGCAGCACGTACGGTAAAGGAAAGGCTGTAGGAATAAGAAGTATGGATAGGACTTTTTAACTGGAGAGAATCAGATGAGCGTAAGGATCGAGAGTGGGATTCGTGTAGGAATTGGAATCTTACTTTGAGATACTCAGGAGTAGTAGGACTGAAAAGGATAGTATAAAGAAGGGAGAGAACGTGTGCATCCCGGCGAAGGCGGATAGGCAACCATTTAAGCTTATTGCGGTACTCAGTGACGTGGTCGTACTTACGTAGACCGAAGATGAAGCGTATGCTAAAGTTTTGGAGCCGCTCAAGCTTATCAAGCTGTGCTTGGGTCAGATCAGGATAGCTGGCGTCGGCGTAATCGAGGATAGGGAGCAGTAGGGATTGTGCTAGCGCAATTTTGGTAGAAGTGGGCAGAAAGTTACGCAGACGTTTAAGAGAGGCTGCTGATGCAAAGGTTTTGCGGCTAACTTCTGCCAATTGTGGTCCCCACGATAACTGCCTATCTATAAGTACCCCAAGATTTTTTACAGTTGTACTGATTGGAATTGTGGTTCCGTCAAAAATTACTTGAGGAATGTGAAAATTGGAGATTTTGGACACCATTCTAGAGCTGCCAATGATAATGATCTGCGTTTTGACAGGGTTTACCTGCAGTCCATGAGAAATACTCCAACCCAGAATAGTGTCCAAGTCACTGTTCGTCCTATAAATAGCCTGGTCTAGCTGTTCAACAGGCGCCTGGGTATAAAGTTGTAAGTCATCAGCATACAGGTGGTAGGAAGAAGAAATTAGTTTGGAGATAGAGTTAATAAAAATGGCAAAAAGAAGTGGAGATAAAACGCCGCCCTGAGGTACGCCGGCACTCAGTTGACACCAAGAAGAGCTGCGGTCATCAATAGTAATACGTTGCCGGCGACCGAACAGGTAATTATGAAACCAGCGAATTACTGTTGGAGATATGTTAAGAGAGCGGAGGATACTTAACAGTATGTCAAAATCAACGTTATTGAAGGCATTGCTGAAGTCCAAAAGAGAAAGGACAGTAACAAGGCCATTCTCTATGCCATGCCTTACGTCATCGGTAATTTTGATGAGGGCAGAAGTAGTGCTATGGCCTGGGCGAAAGCCGGACTGAAAAGGATTGAGGAGGTTGTGACTATTTAGGAAATGACTAAGTTGTTGGTGAATCAGACGTTCAAGGACTTTGGAAAGGAAAGGAAGGATGGATATTGGTCGAAAATCGGAGTAGGAAGAGGGCTTGGAATTTTTAGGTAGTGGGGTTACTTTCGCTTCCTTCCACGCACTAGGAAAAGTACCACTTGATGTAGAATAGTTCAGCAGATAGGTGATGACAGGTACAATGTCTTCTAGAATGGGCACTATCATTTTTTTACTAATACTATCGGTTCCGACAGCATTAGATGAAATGGAGGCTACGCTTTTCTTAACATCACAATCAGTAAATTCGCGAAAAGAGAAGGAAGGAAAATCAGGAGTTGGTATCAATGAAAGGGAGTGCAATGTCTGGACTTTAATAGTTCCATCAAACTTAGAAGAAGAGGAGAAATGCTGATTGAGACAGTTAAGGTCCAAGTCATTGGGGGGATCATTACGCGATTTACCAACTCCTAATGATTTTAGAAATTTCCACACCTTAGCAGGATCACTATTTTCTATAGATTTATGAATAAATCGGCGTTGTGCGTCCCTACACACCATGTTGCAATGATTACGAGCCTTGTTGAACAGTTGTTTGTTTTCGGATGTGGGGGTGCGCTTGAACCTTGCCTTGGCAGCAAGTTTCTTACGAAGCTCTGCCCTGATATTATCCGTAAGCCAGGGAGCTGGAGCATGGCGCATCTTAACAGCTTTAACAGGAGCGTGCACGTCATATAGGCTTGTAAGAGTACGGTTGAAGCTGTCAAGTTTGCTGTCCATGTCGCCCGAATCGAATACTCCAGACCAGTCCGCAGCTTGTGCATCCAAACGCAACGATTCCACGTTCATTCTAACAAAATTGCGCTGATAAAGAATTCTAGGTTTGACTTTGGGAGGACGGATTTTGTAGGACAGGAAGATCAGGTCATGGTAGGAGAAAGCATCTGCGGGATATTGACCATGCTTTATAACATGGGACGGAGAGGAAACAATAACAAGATCAAGAAGGGAGGGATTACAGTTCGGAAAGTTATGAGTGGCGTTTAAAGGAAGGATGGATAAGTTATGACCATGAACAATACGTTCAAGGGAAGAGGATCGAAAATCATTCTTCAATAAGCATGTGTTAAAGTCACCCATAATAATGGTGTGATCGTACATGGGAGTCAGCTCGTCAAGAAGATTTTCGAAGGAAGGGAAGTAGTTGATACGTAAGGAGGGAGAGTAATAGACACCAAGTAAGATTTTTCGGTGTGAAAGGACGACCTGAACGAAAAGATGCTCACCAGCATTGGAAGGGGGTGGCTGTGCAGACATATCAACAGTGTAGAAGGAAAAGTGAGTACGGATGTATATGGCCACCCCGCCTCCAACAGCACCAGTGCGATCATTTCGTATCAGTTCGAAGCCAGGAAGAGAATAAAGCGTTGAAGGTAAGCAAGGTTTTAGCCATGACTCTGAAACAAGAATAGCATGGATATTCTTGAGGTCAAATGACGCCAGCATATCAGTAAAATGAGCCGGGATACTCTGTGCATTAATATGCACCACGTTAAAGTTATTAGAGACATCAGAGAATGTGGATTTTAAGGTATCGGAAAGACAAGGGATGCTAACATAGCTATCGATGCTATCCGGATCGCTATGGACCGAAGACGAGCAAGACAAGAATTGGTCATCGTCACTATCACTCATAAGTGTTTAAATAATTATATAGTATATATATATATATATATATAATAAATAAAATAGATACCTAAGGATTTATAATACCTAACCAAAACTAATAAACTATATTTAAATAATTTTGTGTCTACCTGCCAGCTGCCCAGCAATAGTTACCTACTTTACAAATAAATACTGGTCTAAGGAAAACGTACACAAAAACAAACCTTAACTACCTAACACTACAAACTGAGTTACATGAACAAAAATCAAATATGACTTGAAGAGGCACAAACAAAATTTAAAATGAAAAAAAAAATAAAATAGAAAAACAACACTGAATAACTGGAGTTATTGCGTAAAACGAAACGTTTTTCTGTAAAAATGAATGACATGGCTAACTGCTTGCTTTGATCTGTCAATGTCATGTGACATTAACTTGCGGTTGAATAATATGTCAAAAGTGTAAATAAACATGAAATAGCAAGATACAATCTGCAAAAGAAAGCGTGTAGATTAAAAAAAAAAAGATAAATGTGCCTACCTACAGTTAGTGCTTGTGCCAAAAGTCTTATCGGATGATGCAGAACACGGAAAAACCTACTTTCTAATAGCAGCTAATCGTCGGGATTTTGTCGGGGCGGGCGCCGCTGCTTCTTTTGGAGGCCCCGCTGAGGTTCCTGCTTTCGATGAAACAGGAACAGTTGGCAAATCCGCTATGCTGGATACGCGAAATCGAATACCATCAGGGCCGAGCACGTACACGGAGCCCTGACTCGTCCAACATTTCGATACTCCAAAGCGTCTCCGCGCCTCCATAAACGTGTCGTGACGAGACTTCGTGAGAAACTCGGAGAGGGTTATTCCGGTGGCCTTTAATGAAGTTTTTGATGCCCATAATTTGTCTCGAAGTGACACATCCCGCAGCTTGCAGAGAATTGGACGAGGTCTGTCAGAACTGGCGCGTCCCATTCGATGGCAACGGCTGATGTCGGATTTTGTGATGCCAGGGACTTTCATTTTGTCCATAAAAATAGTCACAGCCGCATTTGCTTTTATTTATTTAATGATTAAGGCACACAATACACGATACAAAATTAACAATACAAGTAATAAAAAATAATTAATTTTAAATCAATACTTAAGTGGCAGATTTTCTTTAGTTTTGTATGAAGTTATGTAAAAACATTCTCAAATTAAGGGCTGCTTGTGGGGTGCCGGCAGTAGAATGTGTTGTACCGGTAGATGCAGTAAGCATCTGCCAAGAGATATCTCCTAAAGATAAGCAGCAACGTCTTTCCGTGTATCATCCGGTACTGCGCTCGCCAACCGGCCTAGCCTGGCGAGTATCGCAACAACCCTTCATGATCTTGAAGATCCATGAGGGAAGCCTATATCCACGAGTGGACCTAGACAGCAGTCCTACGGCTGAGAAGATTATGATTAAGTGCTGGGTTATTTAATCAGTGTTTATATTAAGGGAGTAGGTCTTAAATTACATCAGATAGCCTTGACTAGACCCTATAAATTCATATAGACCTTTTCAACTTTTTTCTACCTCAGAGTTTTAATTTTCAACGAAAAGAACCGAATATAACTTTGGGTTATATTCGGTCAGATTTAACCTCGATTAGCGTTAAATTGGTCCTATTAATTCAATTGAACGAAGCGTAATTGGAATCTGTCAAGGGAGTGGACCCTTTCTGTTAAGTTTAAAAGAAAATCGGGGTTTTTGGGAGGCTAAAAAATCAAGTATTGATGCAAAACAAGACAATTAGTTATTGATTGTGGACCTCCATGGCTCTGGAACACAGACGTGGGAGGTTGCGGGTTGGATTTCTGTTGTTCCGAGTCCGGTTTTTTGTTAACCCCCGAAAAAAAAGAGGGGTGCTGTAACTTTGACCACTATGTGTGTAATTAATGGAATCAGGCGTTACTTTGCGGAAATCCATGACAGTAAAATGCAATGAAAATATTTAGTTTTACTTCCGCTTATGCTGAGATGCAGAAGCACCGCTCTCCCGCCCGCTAATTATGCACATGCAGTGTCATACAGCGTCTCAGGCCGCTGGAACGAAAAATCCCAGTTTCGTTCCAGCAGTCGAAATAAACGTCTTATTTATTGTTAACATTTTCTGGTACAACAGCTGCTTAAAATTTTAATAATCTGTCGGTAAACTCGGGTCTTAGTTAATAATTTTCCTAACGGACTCATCAATGTGACAGCTGTGACGGTTAGTCGGTCGCGTTATTTATTCACATTTGAAACGTACACTTACACTTACGATTCTCGAAAGGGGTTAAGTTCGGTATTTTTCCCTGTAAACAGGTAATATTTGTTGACGATGTAGGTATGGCTTGCTTTACATGATTTAATCGGGTGATGGGCTTACCAACAAGACACACCCAATCGTTTTATCATTAATATGATTTGTTTGTGTATGTTTAACAGATTGAACATGTCTTCTTGTTTATTTTAGTTGATTTTCTTAATTCTAGTATTATAAATGTCATGGTTTGTAATTTGCATAATGTTTAACCACACATAAAACGAACATGGTTCAAACCCCGCGAAATCCGTGATTTTGATAATGTTTTTTAAGACATATTATACCAGATGGATATTTTTTTATTGCATAAGCCAACTCATCTTCCAGAGGTATCCCTTAGCAGGTTTTTACTGCATCCACGGGCATGAGAGGAGGGGTAACATCCTACTGCCGGCACCCTACGGTACCTATCCATCCCCATCTATTAATACTCTGAAATATTACGGACGAGTCTGCTAGCGGAACTCAATAACGGAGCTTTTAGTTTATTATTTATTTAAACTGCAAGTACAACTATTTTTTTTTTTTTTAATTTATTTATTTTAGGTCGCTTTTTAACATCTAAGGTCATTAGCGACCTCATTATACAGTGGAATATAATGGTACAGTAGGTTATAACTTAGATTAGTTTATAAACATTAATCATTTTCAAAAAGGGTATTATTCGACTACATACATCTAGACTTAAACAATCTTTTAAATTATTAGGTATCTTGCATAAACTTTTTTCATTGTTAAATGCTGAGCATTCAGTTAAAAGATGGTAAACAGTCAAATCCTGTCCACACTTGCATTTGTTTTTATCAGATTTCGTTATTAAATGGATATGTGTCATGTTTGTGTGTCCAATACGTAATCTCGTGATAACTGCCTGATCTCTTCTGCAGGAAAACAACATGGGAGGTTTGTCGAAAATTGAATCTCTAACATCAATTAATTTTGTAGTGTTCTCTGTCTTCCAATAGTGGTCCCAATTAATTTTAATTAAATGTTTTATGTGTTTTTGTAATTCAGTTGTAGTTGATTTAACTATATCGCATATATCATTTTCATTAGTTGCATTTTTAGCCTCGATGTCTGCTTTTTCGTTGCCTACTATTCCTTGATGACTTGGGATCCATATTATTTCAAATTTATAATTATTTTTCAGAAGATTTATCATTTTTTCTTTGATTTCTGTGATAAGTGGACTTATGTTTTTTGCATTTAACAATGCTGTCAGACATGATTTTGAATCTGTATATATTATATATTTTACTGAACTAGATTCATTGTGTATCAATTCCAAGGCATTAAGTATAGCTATTGCTTCACAACTAAAACTGGAAAAGAAGTCCCACAGTCTATATCGATAGCAATTATCACCAGACACTACTGAACATCCCGATCTTCCATTCATGACTGATCCATCTGTGTAGAATTTTATACAATTTGTATATCTGTTATTAATTTCATGAAACAAACATTTATATATGTTTTTTTTTTTTTTTTTTTTTTATTTGTTTTCGAAGATTTTACAAGGTTTTTGTAGTATTGCACCTAAAAACCTTTATAGGTTTGTCTAGGTACTCACATTCGTCGTAATTATAGACAATTAACAATATTATTTATGATCAGTAATGAAATAACAAACAATGTTTTTGCATTCACATGGAGCATACCCCTACCCTCACTAAAATTAAGCACAATTCAAGACAGTGTAGGTAGTCGCGTTTAGGCAGCGTTGGCCGTCTCGCTTACACAACGTTAAGAGTGCATTGCGGGAGCGAGACGTAGCATAGTGCATCTACGTGTGCAGTGGTAACCGATACAGGATGAACCAAATTGCACCAAAAATAAGGATTTTGAGATGTATTGTGGTGTATCGTCTTTTTGGTTATTAGCTAGTTCAAGGTTAATAGGGAATTCATGGTTTTCCCATGGACCACATGAAAATATTTTTTTTGAATAAATTGGTGGGATTTTAAAGTTCAACTCATTTAAATATTTGGCTGCTCTGATTCGCAAAGGTTGTGATAATTTAGGTTTAAATTCATATTCTGAATCGACAGCTGTAATTTTAGTATAGTAATTATAAGTAGGATTTTCAGGTTGAGACAATATATTTGTAGTATACCTAATAACAAGTTCCTTTCTTCTAAATTCTAATGGCATTTCTCCAGCTTCGGCTAATATACTTTTGATCGGGCTAGTTTTAAACGCACCAATACTAAGTCTGAGGGCTGTATTTTGGATGCTTTCTAAGGAGTTTGTGGTACGTATTTTTCCAGAATCATAAATAACAGAACCATAATCAATTTTTTGTCTTATTAATGCTTGATAGGCATTAATTAAGCACTCTCTGTCAGATCCCCAAGTTGTTGATGATAACACCTTTATGATGTTTAATCTTTTATAGCATTCTGATTTAAGTTTATTTATATGTATATTCCAAGACATTCTTTTATCAAATATTAATCCTAAAATTTTTAAATTATTTACCTCTTTTATATTGTGTTCATTTATTGTTAATTTTATGTTTCTGGTTTTATTTCTCTTATTAGTTAGTATTATAAATTCAGTTTTAGTTTTAGAAAATTTGAAGCCCGATTTTTTAGACCAATCTTGAAGATTATTCAGAGTGTTTTGAATTAACTTTAACGTAGGCTTCAATGATATACCATTACAAATGATTGTCAGATCATCGGCAAATAGAAACCCTTTTACTGGTTTTTTAATATATGCAAAAACATTATTAATAGCAATTAAAAAGAGGATTACACTAAGGACAGAGCCTTGAGGTAAACCATTTTCTATAGGGACAACGTCAGATAGTGTGTCGTTGATTCTCACTTTTATTGATCGGTCCGATAAGAAGTTTTTGATAAACGCTAGGGTATTTCCTTTTATCTCAATATTCTGTAATAAATTAAGGACTCTGTGTTTCCAGACCATTTCGTAAGCTTTCTCTATATCCAAGCCTACAATCACTGAATAATTATCGTTTGCAAAACTGTCAAGTACTTCACTTTCAATATTTATTAAATGATCTGTTGTAGATCGAAATTGACGAAATCCGTATTGAAAGGGTGAAAAATATTTATTTGATTCTATATACCATCTGATTCTTTTACTAATTATTTTTTCAAGTATTTTACAAAGATTACAAGTTAATGATATGGGCCTATAACTGGTTTGTAGACTTGATATTTTTCCTGGTTTTAATATTGGAATTACTAACGCTTCTCTCCAACTATCTGGAAATACCTGTTTTTGCCATATGTAATTATATAACTCAAGTAAATATTCTAGTCCACTAGTAGGTAAATGTTTTATTATAATGTTAGATATGTTATCTGGGCCAGGGCTAGAATTACCTATTTGGGAGAGAACCAGCAATAGTTCATGCATGTATATTTCTTTGTTGATTGGGTTGAAATTATCAGTTATATTAAAATTGGATTGAGTTTCCTGAAATGTTTTATATTCAATAAAATGGTCATTATGATTGTTCGAGCTAGAATTAGTTGCAAAAGTGTTAGCTAATAGATTTGAAGTTTCAATAGGGTTAGATGCATATGTTCCATCAAGATTTTCGAGTATAATTTTATTGAATCTAATGTTGCGATGATTAAGTTTTTGAATCTTTTTCCATATTTCGCCAATAGGGGTTTTGTTGTTGATAGAAGACACCCATTTTTGCCAGTATGTTTTCCTACTTTCTTTAAGAAGTCTTCTATAGTATGCTCTTTTTTTCTTATATTCAATTTTATATATCGAATTCGGATCATTTCTGGCATACTTTTTAAATAGTTTTAAAGCTTTCTTTGTTTCCCTAATAGCATTTTTACACTCATCATTCCACCACGGTAAATTGTTTTTTCTTAAGGTACCAGATGTTTTAGGTATTGATTTGTTAGCCGCTTCAAGAATTACTCTTGTAAAATTAGTAACAATATCATTGATCGGCTCTTCAGAAAGACAACTTAAACGTGTTAAGCTTGAAATATATTGATTAACCTCTTCCCTAAATACTAACCAATCAGCTTTGTCAAACTTCCATTTTTTTGGTAATTTAATGTTGGTTGGTAGATCATTGGATATTTGGGATGTGATTGTAATTGGAAAATGGTCACTATCATATAAATCCTCTAAAGCATTCCATTCAAAATATGACGTTATATTTTGTGAAGCGAAAGATAAATCTATATTGCTTGTGCGACCAGTGTTGCTGTCAAAGTGAGTAGGTTGGCCGGAGTTTAATAATAAAATACTGTCATGCTCATTAAGCCAATCAGCTATTATCTTACCTCTGGTATCACATTTTTCTGAACCCCAATAGAAATGGTGGCTATTAAAATCACCTAAAACTATAAAAGGTGTTGGAAGTTGGCTAATCATATTATTTAAATCATTTATGTTAAGTGAATAACTGTTAGGAAGGTAAACATTGCATATGGTAATGGGTAATGGAAATTTAATTTTTATGGCTACTGCTTCTAGGTTGGTATTTATTTGTATTTCTTCAGCAAATGCATGAGATTTAATAAATATAACTACTCCGCCACTAGCCCTAATACTATGTAATCGATTTTTATAGAAATGTTCGTATCCTGTCATAGAAGCGCAATAGTCAGCAGAGAAATTTGTTTCCTGTAAACAAATGCAAGTTGGGCCTAATCTATTAATCAATAATTTAATATTTTCTAATCTTTTAAAATAACCATTAACGTTCCATTGCAAGATATCCATACCTATACAATAACAAGAAACAAAATATAGTTATTTTAGTATGTATGTATAGTACTATAGTATGTAAAAAGGGATTATATTTCTTTATCTGCAGGATTCAACATTTCATGCAATTTTCTCGATAAGCGTGAGCATCTGTTTTTTAAACTTTTGTTCATTTTACCGTGTAACTTATTGCACATTTTTATAAGCTCTTTTATATCATCTGTATATGAAAAGACTAATTCTTTAACATTTTGTTTTCCTCGTGAATTATCTAATAAACTTATAAATTGGTCTAAGTTAATAGGGAATATTGTTTCGCTATTTAATTCGGTCATATTATTTTCAATATCTTTCCAAACTTCTTCTTCGGTTTTAGAGTCGGTCTTCATCAATTTTTTCTTAGATTTCACTTTACTTTCCTCTTCTTCTAGTGAAAAATTGCTGCCCGTTTCATCAGATTCCAATGTATCAGTATCATATAGTTTAGTTAGCGGTTTTATAATTTCTAATTTTGACGATTCACTGTTGGTTGGTGAACGGTTTCGTTTTTTTCCTTTTGTGTTTATTTGGGAAGGTTGTGGAAATTCTTGTAATATCGGTGGAGTAAATGCAGGGTTTGGTAATTCATCATCGTTTCTATCAAATATTTTATTTATTTCTTCGACTGTTTGGTTATCGATTTCCTGGGTGTGTACTTGAGAGTTTGTTATATTTTGTGGACAATTTTTGGCTAAATGACCCATTGTATTGCATGTAAAACACTTCAACGAATCATTAGATATATAGATCCAGTAATTTGTTCCTTCAAACGTTAATTGGAATGATTCTGGAAGGCGTGGGTTATCTTCTGGACTTATATATAGCTGTCTTCTGAAGCTTAAAATATGAGAAAATCCTGGATCAGTCACTCCTATTTTCATGAATGATATAGGTGACATTATTTTAATATTTAATTCTTCAAATTTTTGTTCAATCACGTAATTCGGTATGACAGGACAAACATTGGATAAAACAATCCTTTTATTTCTCGTGATTAACGGCTTTATCTCTAGGATATGTGATTGGATTTTAATATTCTTCTTCTCGTCTACCAGGCCGTCAGCTGTTTTTTTGGAGTCCAGGTATATGCAAATACGTGCATTCGATATACGAGATATAAATCTAATAGATGTTGCAGGTATTAAATTCGATAATCCAAGAAGGTACTCCCTGAGTGTAAGTCCATCGATTGAGTCCAATACTATGGCTTGATCCTTTTTGGGGAAACATGTTGCTGACGTCACATTGGCATAGCTTGAGGCGGTGGGTAACTTTTGTGGTGATTGGGTCATTGGGAGGTTTTGAGACGTTGGGGTTGAAAACATTTTATCAAAAGGGTCTCCTGTTTCCAGGAGTTACCCTGTTTACGTTATAACAATATAATAAGTAGGTAGCTAATAATTACGCGCGCAGGTAGAAACACAACGCGATAACCGGACGAGCGGTGTGAGACACACGCGTTCGCAGTGGCTACACTCGCGGAACTGTTTTAGTACAACTATTATTAATTTACTTCAGCCCAAATAATATACAGCCCTTGGCGAAATTTGTAGAGGCGTGATACGAGAGAGATACAGGAAACTCAAAGCATTTCGTTGAGGTGAAACAGACGCGTGTTTGAACATTTGAATAGCCTTGGGCAACGCAATAAATTTATTGATTTCGATTAATAGAATAATGAATCATCATCATCATTTCAGCCGTAAAACGTCCACTACTGAACACAAGCCTCCCTTATGGATCTCCATGAGGGGTAGTTGCCATACTCACCACGCTTGGCAGGCGGGTTGGTGAGCGCAGTACGGGATGTTGATATACGGAAAGACGCTGCTGCCCATCTTCCAGAGGTGTCCCTTAGCAGGCTCTCACTGCATCCACGGGTAAGAGAGGAGGGGTAAAATTCTACTGCCGGCACCCCACGGCGTATATGAATAATGAATAATGAGTTTGAATAAGATATTATTTATATTTTTTTTTAATCAGTATTTTTTTTAACACAGCCGTAGGACTGCTAATGACCACGTCCACTGGTGGACATAGGCCTCCTCTATGAATATACTAGATCATTAGTGTATTGAATACTCTCATGATCTTGGATATTGTATTACCATACTCGCCACGCTTGGCAGGCGGGTTGGCGAGCGCAATAAGGGATGTTGATACACGGAAGGACACTACTGCCATCTTCCGGAGGCATCCCTTAGCAGATTCTTACTGCATCCATAGGTAAGGGAGAGATGACATTCTACTGCCGGCACCCCACGGTACTCCTACCCCACGGCTAACCTATAAATATTTCAAAGAAGTGATAAACGTTATCAAACCTGATAGATCCCGTCGAATCCCGCCCACGTTGGTCAAAACAATCAGAGAAGGGTCAAGCCCTATCTAAAACGCGCGTAAGTTTTAAAAGTAGAAAATCAGTTTAGACTAGACAAGGAAAGTCACTAAAAGAAGAAGAAGTTCTTCTTTTAGTGATTCTCCATTACAGGAGATTATCCGTCATCTTGCTAAACTTTTCCTTGTCTAGTGCTCGCCTAAACCAATCTTCTACTTTTAAAACTCACGCGATCACAACTCAATATTAACATACAGTCTTCCCGGGACCTTGCTTGGTGCAATCCAGGCGAAACGTCGGGAAATAATAAAGGTAATTTACACGATAAATACCCGGTTATGTGTATATTAATAAAATCTTCTACTTTCTTAACTCCTGTCCAATCTCCGATATTCATTTCGAGTCGACGAGAACGATGAACGTGACCTTCAAGTCGTATGTAATAATAATAATAATAATAATTTATCTTTATTTCAGACAAGGTCCATATCAGTATTACAAACTAAATTTAAAATAGAAAATAAAATAAAATTAGATATTAAACTACATGTAGGTATACAGGCTAGGCTATACCTACCTACCTAAATGTAGGTAGGTATAGCTCAGGATGTCAATTCCATCCAGCGTTTAAACATTGTCGTTTGGATTAGCCTATCTGACAGACTAACAATAATACTATTTTTACACATGTCAACCCTGGACATGAATTTAGCAATGCGGTTTCTTTGGATGGCATCAAAGGAGCTTACTCTCGCCTCCAAGAACATCGTAACAGTATGTGCTACGAGTAAGTGAGTACGAGTTCCTCAATCCCGATCTCTGGCCTGCAGGAGTCGTATACCGTCGCTATAGGGATGCGACCACGAAAACAACTCCCTAAATTTGTACCTAGTATATAAAATTTATGTTTATTATAAAGTGTATGTAAGTTAGTCTTTAAGGTATGTTTTAGGACATTTATAAGGTATTTTTATAATGTACGCACAGTTTGAGAGAACAAACCTTGCCATAACACAGTTTTTTAACAAGCACGAATACAAATAATGGCAACCCAAATCAATCAAAATTCTTAAATCTAACGCGTCTGCCCGAGCGCGTGTTAGGTATATGGCTGTTTTAAAAGCGGATCAATCTTTACCAGGTCTAGTTCTAATAAAATAAAATAAAAAATAAATAAAAATAGTTGGGCGAGTGACTGAAATAGAGGTGAGGTTTTAAAAATTACGCTAAGTATGTAATATTTTGTTAAGATTTATATTTATATTTATGAATGATGTTCTTCGTCCTCCAACCCGTCCTTAGCTAGGTATTTGCCGTGATCATCACATCGTGATCTGGAACGTTTGTAGCTCGTATCGTAATATATATCACAAATTATCTAGATCTCACGAGACAGGGTTTAATAATACCGACCCTCTTCAGAATTCCAGCGTTCGTGACTCACAAGTATAGAAGATTTGGACTCCAAGGTCACAAACGCTGAAGTTCCTAAAACCAGAAGTCCTTAATCAACTGAGCTACAAAACTCGAACGAAATTAGTTGAAATTATTGGCTGAACGGAACAACAAAATTTTGAATGAGAAAAATATTTGCAAGAGGAAATTGCGGAAATTATATTTTTTAAGGCTGCTTCTTATTAGTCAAAATAGATAAACATCATTATCGAATATTTAGTTTTCAACATACTCTGTAATATTATTAAGATGGTTCATTATATCAACGATTTAAATCTTTAGATCCGCCTTTACCGTAATGAGAACGCACCATTTTTTTTTTCCACACGAATTGAGTGAGCTCACTCATTTTGAATCAGTATACCTCGAAACACCGTGTTAGCCGGACGTATGTTCACGAAAGTTCGTGCAACATGCTGGCACAATAAATGGTAACCATAAGAGTTTAGTGTTGTTGAGTGTACTATATTTGAGTGTGCTGCGTCATCCCTACGCGCGGAAGGAGCTGCTCATTCAACCCTATGAAGATGATTTACTAAAAAAATCTAAACCCGTCGCAATAAGCTTCGACCTTACTACGACTACGTGAGTAATCATCCAGAAACATCCAGAACACCATGAACATACATATATTTGCAGATCGTACAGACATTTGTCCCGAGGCGGGAATCCAACCCTCTTCCAAACCTCTTGCGCCGCAGGCGGACCTTCGCCCTCTGCCCGCTTCGCGCTTCGTTATCTTTTAACACTAAACTAAACCTTCCAACTATACACTTTCTAACCTGTTCTATTTTGTTTCAGGGTATTTTTGGCACATCACTGATCTTCATTATGACCCTTTCCACAACTCCCCGGAGTTCCATAAAGGTAAATTTATCTCGGCCGCAGATTAATAATTATGCCTGCGAACCTTTGTTTCTGCCTAATTAAAGTAGTAATGTTTAATCTTAATAACTCCGACGACCTCCGTGACGTAGTTGGCTTGATATCCGGAGGAGATGCAGGGTTCGACACCGCTGATAGTTCTTTTGTGTATATTTGTTCCTGGTCTGGGTATTTTCCACCGACAAGAAAGAGGGGTATTATAAGTTTAGCTCTGTGTGAGTCTGTCTGTGGCACCGTAGCTGTTAAAGGAGTAGACTGATTTAAGTGGTTTTTTTAAGATAGTTTTCTAGCGGTGGTTTTTTTATCAAAATCGGTTAAGTCGTTAATAAGTTATAGGGAGTAAAATAGCGTTATTCTAATGTTTAAAAATAAACCCTAATGCAAAACTGAAAATTATAAAAGAAATCGGTTTAGCCATCTAAGAGATTTGAGGGGGGGGTTAACTAACGAATGTTTTTAAATAAATTCAATCAAGTGTGGTATCAAATGAAAGGACATATGTGTAAAATCAAATCAAATCAAAAATATTTATTTTCGAACAATAAACCTAATAATTACAAAAAACAATTTGATAAGCGATGATAACTGCAATAGTAATAAACTGTGACGCAGTCTCCGACGCCCACTTCCTGGTACAACAGGAAACTATACATGTTCCAGCTTAGGTACTACAAATTAATACCTACTTCTGACGGAAGATTTTCACCAAAAATAAGGGTAAAACTAAAGTAAGATAAGAATGTAAAACTGAAGGTCTATCCCAAAGTATGTCCCTTAGTATGTTATCCTTAGTATCTGTATTAAAAAAAATGCAAACCTCTGAGACTGTCGGGAGTTACCATGGAAAATCTTATAAAAAATTCAATTCCGGTGGGTTTCGAACCCACGTCGGGCAAATCGATCCTTGACCCTTGTTAAAACCGGAAGTGCTTTAACCACATACAAACTTTTTTCATCCTTCCTTTCTTAAAACACAGAAAGCCAGCCAGCCATTACCCAGAAGTGAGATTAAACGTTGTTTGGATTTGATACGATTGACCCTTAGACGAAGAGCAATTAAAATAAAAATAGAAAGCTGGATAAAATAAGGTTAATATTTCCTTTCCAATCGCTCTGGCGAAATTCGTGCGAACAATGTCACAGTCTTGTGTAATTAACTCTGCTTAATTACATAAAGACACGCCATGTTTGTGTAGTGAACAATATTGAGGCCTTGAACTATTCATATATTGATATTGTATTATGTATTGGAGTTCTTATGATGCACAGTCACGAATCCTGGAAAGTAAATAAAAACTTAGTTAAGCTTCCAGGTCAGAATGTTTAATAAGTTTATGACACAGACAAAATGGTTGCCATATTCAATATGTTTAGCAGGCGGGTTGACGAGCGCAGTACGGAATGTTGATACACGGAACGACGCTGATGCCCATATTCCGGAGGCACCCTTTGGCTTACTGCATTCACAAGGAGGGTGGCATTCCAGCACGACGGCAACAGTTGAGTGAATACCTGTAGCATTGTTCATTATTTATCTTTCTCAACAGGCTGCAAGCACAACCGCGACAACAACGAACACAGTCATAGGAACGAGCACACGCATCGCAATGGGAGGCACAGAGACCACACCTGCGACTCGTCCTGGCCTCTCATACAGAGTGCCGCCGCCTTCATGGCGGAACGTCACCCGGATACACTGGAATTTGTGCTCTGGACTGGGTAAGTTCTTGTTTATCTTTGGAAGGCGCTGTATTTCCACGCGCCCTTCTAAGATACCCTTCTACTGTACGAGCAGACCCACAGAAACGAGCACACGCATTGCATCGGAAGACACAGAGACCATACGTATGATACATTCTGGCCTCTGATACAGCCGGCGCCTTCAGGGCGGAACGGCACCGGTATACCCTGGAATTTGTGCTCTGGACTGGATGAGTTCTTCTTAGTTAGCCGTCTCTTTACGAAAGTCGCAAAGAAATATCCAACTTTGGAAGTTACTGTAATAGCGCTGTCCTAAGAACACCTGCGGACGTTTTTTATTCAGTCCTCCTTCTGTACGAGAACAGCCGTAGAAACGAGCTTCCCTGATAGATCCCTAAGATCCCCATGATCTTGGTTGGTTGTTGGCACACTTGTCACGCTCCAGACACCATACGTGTGAAACATCCTGGCCTCTTATATCTCCTCGTGGCGTAATAGCTACCTGATACCCTGGAATGTCAGCTCTTGACTGGGTGAGTTCTTCTTAGCCATCTCTCTACGAAGATAACGAAGTCAATTTGAACTTCGGAAACCACTGTCTTTAATAATGGCGCTCCCCTCAAAACTTCTGAAAACTTTACGAGGTCTAGTGCTGTTGACTGCAAAATCTGAGCCATGTTTCCTTATTCGATAAAAACATTTATGCTGCTTTGTCATAAAAATCTTACACGTAACAATAGCTGTGATTGGTAGAATTACTGCTCTCTGATTAAAACCTTCAATGATCTCTAATTATAATGTGACACATTTTATAATAAATTATCAACGACCATATTGTACCAACAGAGATATCCTCTCATCATCGATGGAGCATCTCTCCGAGGAGTTTAAGCTTGAAGCAGTGCGGAACGTCACCGACGTGCTGAGCCGCACGTTCAGCAGTCAGTTCGTGTTCCCAGCGCTGGGGCACAACGACCCACCTCCGTCGAGGCGGCTGGTGGATATGTGGATGCAGTGGCTTCCGACTGAGGCGTTGCAGACCTTTGAAACTGGTAGGCACACTTGTTTACTTGAATGTTAACATTTTTAAGAACGTGTAGGAATCTGCCATTTAAAACCGTTTTTTTTAATGTCTATTTCTTATTATCGGTTCCTTAACTGTAAGGATTCTTCTACTGTACTCGATACGTATATTTTTGGTCAATTCAAAACTCTTTCGAAAACATCGTGATAAATGAATACTAAATTAATTTTGTTATCAAAACATCGTGATAGATGAAGGGTTTCCGGAAGTTTGAGTTAAATGTTAACTTCTAGAAATTGATAGTCTAGAGTGATCTCCCCCAAAATATGTTTTAACCTTTTGATCGTCTATGAGAGCAAACTTTTAACGTTTGCTTTTATAAACTTTAATGCTCATGGCCTGAGCTTATCCTTCTAGAATGACTATATTCTCCAGGTGGATACTACACAATAGAGCAGTCACACAGCAAGCTGCGCATAGTAGTGTTGAACAGTGTACTGTGGGCCGGCGGCGCGGCTCGGACCGACGGCCCGCACCAGGGCCGAGCGCAGTGGGAGTGGCTTGACCAGGTGCTCAGCAAGGCCAGAAGGAAAAACGAAATGGTAGGGATTACAAGCCCAAAACCCGTGTCAGACCTGGTCTTAGAGCTATAAGATGTCTATCATCACTATCCTACATGAGGCGGATGAGAGAAGCGGAACTGCTTCTGCTCTCGCATCCGATGTCTTGACTTGATCTACTTCCCGAACTCCTCAGCAATGAGGGAACAACAGAGGAGTAAGTAGAATTGAATTTATCATAAATAAACTACACTATAGAGCAGTTGCACAGCAAACTGTCTACAGCGCACTTAACTGCTTGTTGTAAGCCGGTTGCACGGATCGAGTGCTTAGCAAGGTCAAGAGGAAAAATGAAATTGTAAGGAATGATCGCCGGGGGGACAGTAGTGTCCTCTCTTACCCGTGAATGTGGTTAAAGTTTGCCAAGGTCTCCGGAAGATTGGCAGCAACGTCTTACCGTGTATCACAAACTCTTACTGCACCCGCCAGATTGCCTGCCAAACGTGGTGCAACCCCCTCATGATCAGTACTTGTAGAATGATGAGGGAGGCCTACATAAAGTGGATGTCTTACGGCTAAGATGATGAAGGATAGATGTACAGTACAGTTTAGGCCGTATTGCTTGTAAAAACCACGACAACCTGAAAACTTATGATAACAAAGTCAAAGTAAATATGCCATACGAACTACAAAACCCAGAAAACATATGCGCTCAATTCCCGCCTCCGTTTAAAAACAAAATATGATTGTGAAAGTAAAGTCAAATTGCAAATTAAACTAATGTAGTAAGACCTCTACAGTATATTATTTTTAAATCAACCACGAAACTTCAATCTTCATCTTTTTGCCACCCACTCTATGCGGGGTCGACACAATATGTTTTACTCTTCCACGCTCCTCTCTCAGACGTCATCTCATCAACTGCTTGCTTTCTCATATTTTCTTTCAAACAATCCACCCATAGCTTCAATCTTAATCTAAAACATAAAAACTTATTTCCCCAGGTCTATCTAGTAGCACATGCTGGCCCAGGAATGGAGGAACGCCACAATGCCGGTAGCGTGTCTTCAGCCGGTGGCGGCGAGCTGTCTCCATCAGCCAATGCCAGGCTGCTCCACGTGATCAGGGCGTTCAGTGACGTCATCGCTGGCCAGTTCTACGGGCACAGGCATATGGATACCTTTAGACTTATTTATAGTGAAGGCAAGGTTTATTTTTATTACTAAAGTTCATAACGTGCAATGGGGATTCGATAAAAGTAAAAAAAATAGGAAAATCTCATGGCCGAAAACTGAAAATTTGAATTATTTGATTTAAATAATAAAACAAGTACCTTGGTTTGTAGATTTATTAAAAAAATATTAACTAGGTGTTATGGTTCCTACAATCTGAAAACTTTTTTTCCACTTTGAGAACGATTGCAACAATGAGAATTAAACACTGGACTGTATAATTTATTTTTTATACCTTGTGATAAATTGAACAATTGCATTTCGTGGTCCTGTTTTCTAAAGCAAAAGAAAGCCTAGGTCCTAATTTACTTTAGAAAGTTTTTTAGATTTATCAGCATTTTTGTATCCTTAGGTCGACCAGTATCATGGGCTCTCTTGGCTCCATCATTGACACCTAGAGGCGCTGGCAGTACATCAAATCCAGGATTAAGACTTTATAAATTTGACTCCAATACTGGAAAGGTAAGAAAGATACCCTGAAATATAAAAAAAATGGTTTCGTTCAAAATTATAATATATTTCAGAACCCATTATATTTTAACAGAATTCATAATAAGAACTGTATTTAAAAAATTACTGTTTTTATTATGATTTTCTTTTGATTCTGAACATATTATATGATAATATTTTTAACTTCTTGACATTATAAATTGATGGAGAATATTTCAACGTGGTTCATTTTTTACCAGAAGCTGAATTTACGTAGAAACGTCTTGAAATAAAATATGTTAAATAAGAAAATCCCCTAGCATCTTTAATATTCTTCTTGACCCTCTTGTACAAAAACGATTCGATAAAGTTTCCTGTCAAACAACGTTAAAACCTCTTTCAAAACTGTTCCTTTTTTTCTAGGTTTTAGACTACACACAGTATTACTTAGACGTAACTAGCTCTAGAGGAGAACTGCACTGGGCAGTTGAATACAACTTGACCCAGTATTATGGCCTACGAGAAGTGAGCGCAACTTCGCTCGACGCTTTGGCAGAGCGGATGAGGAGCCACTATGACCGTGGACTGTTCAACAAGTTAGTGTTGATTTACCTAGTCTTAATCAATACTGGACCTAGACCCTCATGAATCTAAAGATCTTGAGGGGTTGGCAAGCGGGCCAGCGGGTTGGCGAGCGCATTTGATTTTGGATGATAATACACGGAAAGACGCTGCTGCCCATCTCCCGGAGGGATCACTATCCCTTAGCAGATTCTTATTGCATTCACGAGCCAGAGAGAAGGGGAAAAATCTTCTGCCGGCACACCACAGCATGTTAATGTTTCTAATAATAATAAATAACGAAGGAAGAAATAAGGGATTGAGATGTTTTTTTTTAGGGTTTAAAGAAAATTAGTTTTGTGCTGGTAATTTATGTAGGCAATATTTTTTTGCTGTGTTCCAATTTTACCTGCTATGAATGCTGATAAAAGACGATGAAAAGTAAACATAACAAATCAGATCCATCTTATTGCGATTGTTCTACACTAATGCATGGACTTGTCGTATTAAGGACCTATCTTAGAACAAGTTTAAAGATTTTGGAAGGTAAAGATACGTCGATTATACCTTACGTAGACGTCATCATCAGAAACACGAACAAATAGGCTTCCAAATTTTGACATGCACCGTTTTTATTCATAATTAATCAGTGACAAGATGTATAAAGATTCTCTATGGTTAATTAAAATCGAAACGCCAAACTGAAATCGTTAAATTTACGGGAACATGAGACCTTACGAGTCCTTAGTGAACGTGATCTCCGCGGTATTGAAATAGCTAAAGCTAAATAATGTTACCACTTAACATCAGGTAGACCGGCTTGTGATTTAGTAGTATAAAAAACTCAACTAAAATCCTGTTTTTATTTCACAGATACCTATCAGCTCTTCGAGTCCGCCACAACCACGACGCTTCAGAGTGTGACACAGCATGCGTACACGTCCACTACTGCGCGATCACCAGAGCAGACTACCACGAGTTTCGCGCGTGCGTCCGCAACCCTGCGTCGGCGCTAGCGTCGCGCGCGCCTAGTCATTCCGCCGCCATTTTAGTTTACGCCATCTTGATTTTGCTGACTTCGTAAAACTGTTAGATTAGATCGACGACAGAAAAAAAGGTTTATATTGTGAACTCTATATAAAGTCTACAATTATCGATAAGTATGTTAGTGTCTTCTTTTAATGAGTTTTTTTTTGTATGTGATTTCGAAAACAATAGTTACTAAAACGCATAACAACAACAAACTCCGGTAGGTACATATTTTAAACTATGTTTATGAAATATGATTGTACTCCTGCTAAATGTTTTTAAATTTTCAGTGCAAATATGATTTTCTAAAAGTATTGTCGTTATTTGATTGTAAATCACAATATCCACATATAATATTTTATATTAGAATAGTTTGAATGTTGATTCGCTAATTTGATTGTGATATGATAGAATTTTTGTAAATAAATAGTTATTTGAACTGAAATATCGGTGTAAATAAATTTGGACATTTAAACACGTTTTTGTTTTATTTGCTTTAACACAATTTACCTTATTTTATTTTGAAATTATAATCGTTGGGATATCGTTAACAACAGGGCGTCAATGGATGCGACTGGCACAGGATCGTGGTAGATGGCACAAACTTAGGGAGGCCTATACCCAGTAGTGGGTGAAATCGGGCTGTGGATGATGATGACGATGGGACATAGTTTAAAATGGGATAAGTAGATTAGGATCTACATAATATTTTTTCAACTGACACTGCATTTATAGACAGGCTTTCTAAATTACAATACGTATAGGCTCAAGTCCAATAGTAAGGCAATTATTGATAGTAAACTACAGCCAGTTTTATTAAATAAGGAATACGTGTTCCACTGCTAGAACAAAAGTCTCCTCCAAAATTATCATCATCTAACCCGTAGGATGTCCACTGCTGGACGTAGGCTCATTGATCTCGAAGTAGGTACTGGTCATGGATTTTGCCATACTCGCCAAGCTTGGCGAGCGCAGAACGGGATCTTAATACACAAAATGACGCTGCTGTCTATCTTTCGGATGTACCCCTTCTTTAGCAGATTCTTACTGCATCCACGAGCAAGGGTCTGTCGCAGCGACTTACCGTTTTATGTGGAGATTTTGTTCCATAGATCTTCAGGCAGGCGGAAGTTTTAAAATAGCGATATCATCAAAAAATAAAGCTTATGGTGAAGAAAACAGAACATCGTAAGACCTATTTTATTATCGAGTTCTTGAAGGACGTGTCCTATTCAGACAAAATACTAAACCTATTAAATAAAAGCTTAAGCAATTGAAAATATAATCCACAAAATCGTTTTCTTATTTATCGCAGAACCTGAAAATGTGACGAACATTATTTCAGCCCTACACAACAATTGACATTTCAAACATAATTTTCTAACAATACGTTTCAATCACGAAACATCTTGAAATGACGTGGAGGGAGCCAAATATACTTTATGGGGGCAACCTTCAAGGTATGAAACCACCTTACGTCGTAAAAAACACTTGCCCTTTCCTTTTGTTACACTGAACAAAACACTCCTCTTCACCTTCCATTTACTTTATAATTCCAACATTATCGACCCTTACTATAAGTGTACATACAGCTCTGTATTCATATGATTATTTTTCTGAGGGCCGACCTAGTACTAATCTGTAGGGTGCCCCCAAAACGGTCGGAGAAATGGGTCATACCTTTTCTTGAAAGCCTGTTTGTTGGACCAGTCTAAGATGGCCTGCGCGCAACGCTTCCTTGAGGCAAAGACGCGTATGATAAAAGCTGTCACACACTGGACCGATCATATTAAGATGAAGCTGTCTGTAGAAAGTAATATTGAAAACAGAGGTTTTTCTATGTGATAAAAACTTGTGTGAAGTGTAACATATCTCATTTTGAACCATAAAATAATCAATAATGTTTAATCAACTACAACATATATTTTTGTCCGATCAAAACAAAGGATAATTGGTGGTTAAAATTGAATAGAAAACTGGCTAATTTTGAATAACCTGCTTTAGATATAAACGCATAGATGTTGAGCAATATTGGCAGGTACTCTCGCCAGGGTCTGACAGGCTTTGGGCTCAGCCAGCAAAGCCTGCTTTACTGAATGACTGACGACATACAGCACCAGTAGTTGAAATAGATAGGAATTATGATGTTACAGCGGAGACAAAGACCAGTAGGTCTACCATGAGTTTTCACAATCTATACTCGCTAGCGACTCCTTATTCGAGTTTCAGTTTAGGTATAACTAGAAAGATACTAGACATAATCGAGATTCAGTTTAGGTATTTTGTTTCTACACCCAAACCGACGATGATAGTGATTTTGTTTCTTTAACATCTATTGTAAATGATTTATTAAATTCAGCGTCAGTATTGATTCTGTATATACTGGTTCTGTGTATTCTGATTCGGTATTTTTATATGTGTGCGTGATTGGATAGACTTTACCTTACCGTAACACACTTTTTAACTAGCACGGGAGACGAGGGCTTGAAAATTGCGCTTATATATGTAATACTTTATAAAGATTTTAAATAAATAAATGATTGATTGATTGATTGAATGATTGAGGCTACAACGTCTGGGACATTGTTAGATTCGGCTTGCCTTACGTCTTTCGTCTTCTCAAATTAATAATAATAATAATAATAAAATACGTTTATTTCAGGCAAAAATACACCCATAGAAATACAAGATAAATTAAATTAAAATAAAATAATACAAGACCTCTTCTAAATTAATTATGCTAACTAAACTACCAAATGACTTAACTAATGAAAAATGAGGAATATTTACAATAATTATTTCGCAATGTTGCATTTTATGTTATTATTATTTAAATAAGCGTGCATCCTTGGTGAATGATACATATAGATGCAGTCAAACCTGTTAGCGAACACGCTCAGAATGCTGTTGGAGCTGGCCCGGACCCTGCGCACCAGAGATGCTCCCCGTTTGCGCATGGTGGTGTAGAAACAGTCCACACGCGCCTCAGCGAACATCCCTGACGCGCTGCAGAACCGGGGCAGCCCCATCAGCACTCTGAACGCGTTATTATACTGCACACGTAGGGCACTGTACTGTTTTTGCGTATGGTTCACCTACAGGCTGCATGTGTAAAAACTAGAACAATATGCTTTAAAAAGCGTTGTTTTTACCTCTCTAGAGCAGCGAGCGAACCTGCGGGCTATCATGTTCGCTCTTACAGACAGCGCCCTCCGTTCTCTCTCGATGTCTGCATCGTCTTTCAGGTCAGAGGTTAGGAGATGTCCCAAGTACTTAAATTCGCTAACTTTCTTTAATGGAGTTCCATATAACTTTATGGGCGGTATGTTATGTACGGGACAGCTTCCTCTGGGCTGGAAAACCATGCATTCACTCTTTCTCACATTGTATTTTAGTCCATGTTCTGTAGCATACCTCTCGCAGATCTTTAATAGTTTACTTAAACCACATGTGGATGCGCTCAACAGCACCATGTCGTCTGCATAGCTTATGCTGTTGATGCAGACACCGTCAATATGACAACCGACACGGATACTGCTGAGCTCATCCATCAGCGCGTCTACATACAGGTTGAAGAGCTTTGGAGACGTCAGCCCGCCCTGTCTCACGCCGCACTCCAGCCTGTATGTATCCGAGTAAGCGCCTGACCATCGCACCACATTGACCTGGTTTTGATACCAGAACTTAAAAATGTTATTAAGCTCTGGTGGCATTTTCAGTTCATTGAGCTTTTACCACAGCAAGTCATAACTAACCAGGTCGAATGCTTTGGATAGGTCGAGGAAAAAGGCATGAATGGGAGTCTTGCGATCAGTGTAATACTTAACAGTCTGCTTCAGGCTCAAAATAGCCGTATCTGTTGACAAGCCTGGTCTAAAGCCGAATTGACTATCATTAAGTGTTAGATAACGACTAAGTTGAGCATCAAGCAGACTATCCAGCACCTTGGCTACAATAGTGGCTAACGAAATCGGTCTATAGTTATTCTTATCACTAGTGTCGCCGGTCTTATTTTTAACTATAGGCACCACCACAGTTTTCATCATTTCATCGGGTAAATATGAGTGTCCCATACATATGGTAAAGAATATAGCAAGCACTCTGGGCAGATGAGGACCCGCGTTCTGTAGATGTTCTATGCTGAGTCCATCATGGCCAGGAGATTTACCACGTGACATATATTTTATAACTTTGTGTACATCAATGGCTGTGAACCTAGTTTGTAATTCCTGGCCATTGGATCCCCTATCGATTACCAACTGTGATGGTCCCAAGGGCGAGTGCACGGTAAAGTGATCCCTGAACATTTCTGCTATGGCCTTATTGTCTGTGAGACCAGAAACGCTCACAGGGAGACCCGGTTTACTGTTGAGTTTATTTGTGGACTTCCAAAAAGTACGAAAATCTTGTTTTAAGTGTTGTGCCGTAATATGATCCATCTTAATTTGTTCGCTATTAGTTTGACACCACCTTAATTTCGTTTTAAATATTTTTCTGCTTTCTTTCATATCGATATGCACTCGGCCTGAATTAGGTTTTCCAGAGTTCAGCCAGATCTGAAACTTCAACCTAGCCTCCCTATAATAATTATAATTTAATTCATTTATTCAGACAACAGGGTCCAAGTGGTTAGTATCAGGCTTAAATTAGGTTAGTACTTAATAACTAAAACAGATTTGGTTCTCTGAGTGAGCTCCCACATCAAAGGACAATTAAATTTTTCTGAAATAACATTCAGGATACTGTTGGAGCTCCCGCGTACTGTGCGTAGAAGGGAAGCTGTCTTTTTGCGCCAAATGGCGTCGAAGGAGTCGACGCGCGCCTCGGCCAGCATTCCGGATGCGCTACAGAAACGGGGGAGCCGCAACAGTGCCCTAAATGCGTTGTTGAATTGGACCCGCAGAGCATTGTAAGCCTTCTTTGTATACTGGAACCACAGACTCGCTGAATATAAGGACGTACAGTACGCTTTAAACAGGGTGATTTTAACTGCGTCTGTACATCGAGCGAATCTGCGGGCCAGCATATTTGCTCGAACTGACAATGCTCTGTGTTCCCTTTCCATGTCAGCATCGTCCCTCAAGTCTTCAGTTACCAGGTGCCCCAGGTATTTAAATTGGTTAACTCTATTCAGTGTGATATTATTTAGAGTTACAGGTGAAATAAAACTGGGGCACTTGGCACCCGCCCTGAAGACCATGTACTCTGATTTTTTAACATTATATGCTAAGCCATGAGAGGACGCATATGACTCACACACGGCTAACATTTTCCTGAGCGCACTGATTGAGGGAGCCAGCAGCACCATGTCGTCCGCATAGCTTAGATTGTTGACGCAAACGCCATCTATGTAACAACCTACCGGCATGCTGCTGAGTTCCTCAATAAGCTCGTTCATGTACAGGCTGAAAAGCGAGGGTGAGCTTAAACCACCCTGCCTCACACCGCATTCCAGCCTGCACGGATCCGACAGTTCACCCGCCCATCTCACACGGTTCTCTTGATGTTGGTACCAATAGCCGAAGACCGAAACCAACTCCGGTGGCAATCCCGTACCCCGAAGCTTCCCCCACAAGATATCGTAGGAGACCAGATCAAAAGCACGGGAGAGATCTAGATAGCAGGCATACACAGGCGTCTGTCTGTCTGTGTAATACTTGACAATGTGCTTCATACTAAGAATGGCTGTCTCTGTTGACAGTCCCGGTCGGAAACCGAACTGTGCATCGTGCAACCTGACATAACCATTCAGATAGGAGTTAAGCACACTGTCAAGTATTTTGGCCACAACCGTGGCTAAAGATATTGGTCTATAATTGGCCTTTTCCGAGACATCTCCAGTTTTGCTTTTGATGACGGGTACCACCAGAGTCCGCATCAAATCTGTCGGCAGGTATGAGTGACTTAGGCAAAGGTTGTAAAGCATCGCGAGAACGGAGTCCCCTCCGTTCTCGCGATGCTTTACAACCTTGCCATTGCAAGATGAACACCTGCATGCTTAAGATGCTCGATGCTGAGTCCATCATGACCCGGTGATTTACCTCTTTTCATTTTTCTGATCACAGATTTTACATCCTTGGCCAAGATAATACAACTAATCACCGCGCCATCCGGTCCAGCATCGGGCCTCTGATATGAGCGTTATAATGGTGACTGTACTGCAAAATGGTTTTTAAAGACATTAGCAATTTCCTTAGAGCTAGATGTACCGTTGACGCTCACAGGAGTACCAGGCCGAACATTCAACTTATTCGTGCACTTCCAGAAACTCTTAAAATCGGCGCTTGAATGATGTTTTGCTATCAAGTCTAATTTAATCTGGTCTTGATGGTTCTGACACCACTTAAGCTTTGCTTTGAAGATCTTACGCGATAGGAACATACTCTCGAAGATTGGTCCGCTTTTAGGTTTGCCATGGCGTAGCCATTCATTAAATTGAAGCCTGGCACCCAAGTGAGAGTCCTTTACATGGCTATTCCAGCCTGCTACAACTTTACGTTTACTATTTTTAACTACAGTGCATGTGGCACTAGCAGCTTTACATAATATGTTAATCACATTTTTATATAAATTATTAATAATTGTCGTGTGGGAGATATTTTTACACAATTTACCACAGCACAACTGAAGCTCGATAGGAAACTTTATTTCCTTCAGATGCAAATCACAGATTTTCTCATATTCACTAATTTGACACAAATCCCGCTGTCCCCATGTAACATTAGAATAATTATGAGTTTTCGTTATGACTTTCTGTCTCACAATATCTAAATTACATCTTACTACTAACGGATAGTGGTCGGACCAAAATACATCATACATAACTGAAGTGCCCGTTATACATTGAAAAGCAGCCTCTGTGACAACGCAGTGATCAAGCCATCGTGTGCTCCCGTGGGCTTCACTTATGAATGTAAAAGTATCTGATGTTAGCTTACTGATATCAGCACAGATCCAGTTCTGCTCCGCCGAAAACACAGAAAGTTCACTAAAAAATCGCTCACCAGGATGTGCGTTTAAATCACCGAGTACGAACACTGATTCAACGTCGGTTTCTTCGATTATAGCACTTATGGCACTTAAACAATCCGTAAACTCTGTTAAATTCTCTGCGCAGTCCGTCGGCATGTACACACTAATAACTAGCACGGGACGGTTATTCGTAGTTATTTTAATACCGGTAATTCGCGGGTTCGTACACTGCACTAATGATACGCACTGAAATTTAGATTTGCGCCACAACAGCGCGACCCCACCGTAGGGCCGCCCTCGAAGGATGCCGACGCTGTCGTCCACTGCAGAGGCACCGGTGCTCCCGAAGCGTACGTCAATCGACGCCAGGAAGGGCAGCTCTCCTGGCAGCAGCCATGTCTCCTGTAGTGCAATAATATCCGCAAAGCTGCACAAATGTCGCACACCCTCAACAGACCGTTTCACGTTCTTGCAATTATATGTTACCAAAGTTGTATTAAACATTATGACACAGTGTTTATTCTTTTCTGCTCAAAGTTTTTGAACGGCATGAAGCGTCTGCATGTCACACCGTCGGGCCAGGTCTCAGCATTTAAAAAGAGATCCAACCTTTGTTTGGACACCATCACTTTAAACGCATTATAATCCCGCTCGGTTTTCATTCTGATTTTTTGTAGTAAAACATTTTCACTGGTTTTAGAAAAGATAAATTGTACTATGTCTTTTTCTGTTGTGTTTTTATGAACATTCGATAAAAACAGTGGAATTTTTGTGTCAGCAGGTCTGAAATTATCTTCCGGTTTTATTTCGGCCTTTCCCGTTATCCCTTCCGTTCTATTTCTGTGTCTTCTTCCTTGTACTTTAATCCACCCCTTATCTGGGCACTGAGGTTTCCATTCACCATCAGACATTACCATCTCCGCCATAGATTTAGTACGGTTTTTATTTACCCCAGTTAATGTGGTCATTTCGGTGTGACAGGCGGCCGAGATCATCTTTACTGCGGGTACCGAGCGCGTAGGTATAGGTGTTATCGGAACCAACTTATTGCATGTAGTTTGCGAATGCGACGTATTTTTATCAACTGCTGATGGCGCGAAAGATACGTTGCCAGCTCGCTCGGTGCTCGGTGTTTGTGAGACAGGCTGAGTTTGGATAATGATGTCTTGAAACTGAGGGATTATATTGTCAGTTTCTTGAGTACAATCAATTGAGGTATTTGAAAAGTTTAAAATACCAGATGGGCCACTATCCATCAATTGGTAAGCACCCCGCCTCGTATTGACATTATCCTCCACATTCACTAAGGAAGCATATTTAATATTTTCTAGATCTGACCTCAGTTGGGACAGCTGATCACTTGTAGCATAATTTTCTTTTATGCATTTAAGTTCTGTTTGTATTAACAGAATATTTCTAAGTAGCCTTGTGGCATCCAAATGATCAAACGTCACTGGTGGCAACTTATGAAGTTCTTTTGCCACGAAAATGGGTGTATGATCAGGCTCCGTATTCTTGAAAGCAGCAATTATGTCCTCCAAGTCCTTCTGTTCTTTGTTTTTTCGCCGCGAAACGTTTCTAACGGTAGTTGTTATCGACGAAAACAGCAAATCTTTCGCAGAGCTTATTTCCGTGGTTGAAAAAGCACTCACACACAAACGAACTACGCTTTCTTCATCCAAAACATCTATTTTGTTTTGAATGAAACACAATAACTCGCTAATTACTATATTGCATTGTAAACATTTCAATGTTGCGGTAGACATTTTGAAATTCTACACCCGTTCGCAAACGCGTCAGAGCGGAGACTATGTGCATCACTAACATATCTGTTCCACCCCGCAATAGGTTTCTTTTTACATTTTCGCGTTACACAGTTCACTTTACTACAGGTCGCAGCTTGACATAAAACATTAACAATTTTACCATACAATATGTCAATAATACATCTATGTTCCAAATTATTACATTTCAAATTATTACATAATGTCAACTCTCTAGGGAAATTAATTAAACTTAAATTATCATTACAAAATTTATAATATTGCTCTATTTGGTCAAATTTTCTTTCTCCCCATATTATTTTACTAGTATTAATATTACTTTGTTCCCCTACTAATTTTGGCTTAATCACATTTAAATCACATTCCAAAATTATAGGCAGATGATCTGACCATAATACATCATATTGTACATATACATTTATTACTGACTGAGCAGCTGACTTAGACACAATACAGTGATCCAACCATCTTCTGGATCCATTCGCGTCACTAACGAATGTGTATGTGTCTGACTCCAGGCCCAATAAATCTACATCTATACATATCCAGTCTTGTTCACGGCAGAAACTAGTTAGCTCTTTGAAAAATAGTGTATAAGGGTGTGCATTAAAGTCTCCAAGTAAGTATATTGATTCAGTGTTCTCACTACTTATTATAGCACTCACCAGGCTCAAACAATCCGTAAACTCGACCAGGTTCGTCACTTTATCGGTAGGCATATACACATTTATCACTAAAAATGACGTTTGCCCCATGACCACTTTTATAGCACACACACGAGGGTGAGCACACTGTACCACTGATACATTTTGGAACACACTTTTATTCCACAGCAGTGATACTCCTCCATAGGGCCGGCCGACAATCATACCGGCCGACACGTCCATCGCCGACGTCCCGGTGCATGCAAACTCGGGGTGAATAGTGCCGAGGAATGGAATGTCCTCCGGCAGCAGCCAGGTCTCCTGCAGTCCAATTATGTGCGCACTCTGGCACAGCTCTCGTATGTGTTCAACTGATCTCTTCACATTTTTACAATTGAAGCTGACAAGCTTATATACTGATGATGATGATGATGATGATTTATCAACCATAGTATTGGGAAGGGCCGGCTACAGTGTCACCACCGTTCACATTTCTTGGCTTGAAGTGTACAAAGCGACGAAAAATTATTCCCTGAGGCCACAGCTTTTCATCCAAAAATAATGATAATTTTTGTTCCGGCACGAAGAACTTGTAGGCCTTGTGATCCTTTTCTCGCCTAAATACAATCTTCTCCAAAGAAATCCGTTCGCTAGTTATGTTATACACATACTCAGTTATATCTTTTTCAGACGAGTCTCTATGCACCTTTGTGATAAATATAGGTATCTTATTTTCTGCAGCTTTAAATTTTCCCGCGTTATTATCTTGTGAAGAACCCGTCGAACCTAAATAACGGTAGCTCAATCTAGGCTTACGTTGCTGTACCGTTTTCCATTCGCCTTCATTTCTTAGTGTTTGTGAAAACAACATTTTACGCGGAGAGCGTTCATTATTCGTCGAGTTGTTATTTACAGTTGGGCTCGGGCATTTATTTTGAACATCGTAGATCAGCTGGCGAGCAGAGTGGGCCGTCTCGCGGTGCATACAAGTTTGAGTACGGGTTGGTTCAGGCTGCGCGTCCGCGCCCCGCGCCTCCGCTCCAGTCCCCCGTTGTCCAGACGATAACAGCTGTGTAGATCGCCCGCTCTGCGGCGGCGACGACGTAGCGACCGCACTCTTTGTATCCACAATTATTGTCGATTCAGAGTTTTGCGGGTAGTTTTGTGCCGGGCTTGTATTCTCGTTTAGTGAGGTCAATGAATTGCTTGCATTGTTTAATATTGTGGAATTTACATACGGCGAAATTATTATATTTATATACAGATTAGTCGGCTATTCGACCACCAACAAAATGGGCGGACGACCTGATGACGACTGATAGTAAGGTGTGCTGGTCGGTGATGGCAGGCCGCTTCCAGCTGTAGTGTTTTTTTCCATAAATGTTATAAGTAGACGTTCTACGGCTGAAATTGTATATACTGTTGCATAATTATCAACCGAATCTTTACCTTGATTATTAGAAATTCTATAACTTCAGAAATTAATAACTCTTTAGACATTCTTAGTTATTATCAGCGTCCGACGAATTGACATGTTTTTTTTTTGACTAAAAGCAGACCGAGCTGAGTGGATGGTATACATGCTGGGCAAGCCTAATCCATCTAAGAAAGTCCCAGGCACTGCAGCGTCCCGTACACTGATAACCAGTTGCTGACGTCATCTATAATAATAAAAAGCCTTACTTATTAACCCAGTGTGTGCCAACCTTAAAACTTGGTCGCATTTAACTGGTCGTGAATAAGTTTATGCCGTACGAATACCTCTCGAAGCACAGAAAGGGTTAAGAGCCCGCGTAGAAAAGTGGTATAACGCTAGTAAGCATTTATGTGAAGGGGGAGAGGCGTCAAAGAGGGTTTGTCACTTTGGGTGCCTTTTGTTGGACAAGGAAAATATGGCGCCTCGCGGATATGAAGGTAATTTTTAAGAATACATCTGCGTAGCAAAGTGGGTTTTGTTTGTTTTGCAACTGCCGCAACGTTGTATCTTACGGTTGGCTATGTGGTCGTGTGTTGTGAATGTATGCAATGAAAATCGAGACTGTGTTTATCTAAATAATTAATGCTGGACAATTAACACAGCATCACTAGTTCTAAGCTAAGAAGAGGTTGTGTTATAAGTACTAGATGACTGTTATTAACGCATTATACTAAATCACCATCATCATCATTATCATCATCTCTGTCGTAGATGTACTGCTGAACGTGGGCCTTCCTCATGGATCTCTGAGTGATCATGAGGGTTAAAGATAAATATAAAGATTTATTTTACTTAACACACACGCACATACAGAAAGGCAAAAATAACACACAGAACAGGTATAAAATACACAACATTACAAAACATTGGTCTTTCCGAAGTGCGCGGCTAAGTAGGTTCAGCCTCAGCCAAATGTCGCTACCGCACCGAGGGCGATACCGACGCTGATTTTCAGTCTGACCCTCAAAACATTACCGAAAACGAACCAGGTTTATAAATTATGAATTCATTGTAATATATAAATAATTATATATGGACCAAGGCGGTAACAGAGTGGTTTCCGATGGAAACAAGACGGCCTCGAGGCAGACCACCTGCCAGATGGGCGGACGATCTGGCCAGGGTTGCCGGACGACAGTGGATGAAACTTGCACAGGACCGTTAACGTTGGCGTGCTGAAGAGGAGGCCTATACCCAGCAGTGGGTGTCAACGGGCTGATATGAAGATGATGATGATGATAGAAAAACATCATATCAACATATCAACACATTGGTCGTGGAAAATCTGTTTTGTGATAAAGATCTAGCTCCTCCTGTACTATTTATAACACTCAGGTCAGAAAGAATAAAGGTGGTAACATATTATGTATATATGGCAGATAATAGTTAAAATGCAATCATAATTTATCCTACGTTGCAGTTCAAAGACTTGTATAAAAAAAACTATGAAATTCGATCATTCAATGCGATATTTTTTTTATGCGACGAGATCTATTTATTTGTATACCTATTGAGAATAATATAGCGAAGCGGCCGGATTGTAGAGCTTTTTAATAACTTATGTTGTTTTTAGGGTTCTGTACCTCAAAAGGGAAAAAAACGGAACCCTTATACTTTGTTGTCCGTCTGCCTGTCTGTCTGTCTGTCAAGATTCTTTATCTCGAGAACATGTAGAGGCATCGAGTTGAAATTTAACTTAAATCTACAGCCTTTTTAAGCTGTGAAAAAACCTAAGTTAACCTGAAAAAAGATACGACCGTTTATGCCGCAAAAAACGCATGTTTCGACATTCTCAAAGGAATCAAAATTCGTAGGGAGTAATCGTGTAGATACAGAGAACAATCTAAAACTATCATTTGCAATGGAATCATAAAAAATCGTCTCTAAAAAAGTACGAAAACAAAGCTAATCATCGAGGTTAAGTTTTAAAATGCACAAAAATATTCGGTCACCCATCTTATTTATGACCGTGTATCCTACGCGCTATAAATTGGATGGGTGACCGCATCTTTTTGTGCATTTTTATAACTTTTACTAAATCAGATTAGCTAATATATAATAATTATTATGTTTCTACATACCTACGAAACCACCCAAGGTTTATTGTCATAATCCCCACTAAGAAATCCCCACTAGTGGGGATTATGACAATTCTAAAAAAAAATGGCGTTTTCCCCACTATCAATTTTAATTCTGGTTGGTGGGCGGGCGACAATTGCGAGTCCAGCTTGCACTAGTCCAGTTTTATTAAATGTATTAGTGATATTTACTATACGCACTTTGGTTCAGGATAAATCTAATTTCTATAGTTAATGCCTAATTTTATTTATTTGTAAACATGAATTTTATGACACAAGTGATTTAAGACGATGGTACCTGCAGAAGTACGAAACTGTGTCGCAGAGAATTATATCTTATAATTTTATAATATGGCAATTTCATTCAGATTTTTCCCTATCTAGTTCACTAAGTTACCGCAAGGGGTCGCTCCGTGGCTTGTAGGTAATTCGATTCTCGCATTAATGAGATTCAGGCCACGACTCTTTGTGGTCCGCAGATTAGTGGGCCGATTAAATTAGTTGCCTAATGATCTGAGAGAGGGAGGATCTGGTCTGGTTCTTGTTTTGCGTAAGCCGAGGGTTTTTTGCAAGATATAATAAGTATTATTATCACTGTTTAACCGGGTATTTATGGCGATATTTACCTTTGTTATTTCACCTATAGTGGTCCCGGAAAGACTGACTAAAACCGGTTAAATATGTGTTAATAAAGTGTCGTGATCGCGAAAGCTTAAGAAAGCTTAATCAGCTTGCCGAAGTTAAAGTTTTGAATTATTTACAATTTTACATGTGTCAATGTCAAAGCGGTAATCTACTTTCGACTTAAAAAACAGGTATTCAATGAAGGCCATTGCTTTATCTAGCTTGCGATTTATCTCGTCTAAGGCTAGAACCTTGTTAGACATGGAGGCTGGCTATTCTAAAAATTAAGACAGCTGTTAGCATACGGTCAGGCGTTGTCATTCCATTATGCGTAACCTTTTTTCCAAGCTTAGCTCTAGTAAGTCGATAGTTTTTGCTAACCATTATCTAAAACCATAAGCATAAGACTGTATGTTAATAAACTACAGAATGATCTGAATATTAAACCTTTGCCAACATGGTTCCGCATTAAAGCAGGCATGCCTATGACATTCGTTTTACTTCAGGAAATGGCCAAGCGGGGGCGTCGAATATAATTCACTAATACGACAATTTTATTGACTTCACGATAAGCTACTGCGAGCTTTTGAAATTGTGAGTTCGATTTGTTAGCTTCGCTTTTGAAATTGTGTGTTTGATTTTGTTTTCAATATTCTTTTTCTAGATGCCTATTATTTATGTATTGCTTTGAAAAAAATACGTTTATTTCAGGACAAATACACCCCATACAAATACAAAGTAATTTAAACACTTTTAGACAATTTTCGACGCGCTTTTGAAATTGTAAGTTACATTTCTTTGGTGATGACTTGGTCTGCAATGTTCTTTTAATACCTTTTATTTAGGTATTGCTTTAAAAACGTTTATTTAAGGCAAAATACATCCATAATAAAATACAAAGTAATATAAACTAAATTTAAACATTCTAAGAAATAAAAATTGCAGTCTGCTAACTTTAATAGCGATTTATAAGACGCAGGCAGTTGTAGGTTCAGTTTTTGCCGCGGGACAAACATTTGTATTATTTATTACAGGTTGTTAATGATGATTAAAGTTTAAGTAAATTTTAAAAATAATTTTTGTAAAATAGTTTTTTTTTCTTAATAAATAAAAAAATAACAAAAACAAACCTCAAAACTATATATGTACCGACATGTACAAACTTCTGCAAAAAGTAAAATATTGTTATATTTATATGATATTTTGTTTTTGTTGATTTTTTAGTGCTTAAGTAATTGTCATTAACTGTACACCACCTTTAAAACATAAACCTTAAAAATAATCACCAAAATCCATTCATAATTGGCAGAGTAATCGCGTAACAAACATAAAAAACATATTTAAAGGAATGAATTACCTTATCAAAAATTTTACGGTTCCGGTGGGATTCGAACCCATCTTTGTCAAATCGATACTTGACACTTCCTTAAGCCGGAAGTGCTTTGGCCGCTAGGCTACAGAACCCATGTCAGAACCCGCTGAAATTCTTGATAAGGTGATGTCGGTTTGAGGAACATCACTTAAGGAAGTGTCAAGTATCGATTTGACAGACGTGGGTTCGAATCCCACCGGAACCGAAAAATTTTTGATAACGTCATTAATTTCTTTGAAAATTTTATACCTAAGTGTGGTTAAACATTATAAAAATAACAAACTATAAGAAAAACATAGTCGAATTGAGAACCTTCCGTTTTAAGTCGGTTAAAAAGTAAAGCTCCGCATAAACTAGTATTTCACGTCCAAAACAAAACGACCTAGCCGCAGAGTGAGTTATGAAACGGAATGTTGATTGAACGTTTAGTTTGAAATAAACTATTTTCCCCGAATGTTCAGCTGTAGCGATATTTTAATTTATCGCTCTGAAACACTATCACAGTTAGGTTGGATGGCTTTTTATGCTACATTTAGAATACAGTATGGAAGATCAGCGTTGTTTTGTGATGTGCAAAACAACAAATGCTGAGTTGGACGCCTATTTGTGACACAATAATATCCATAATGTATAGATATAGTTTAATTTTGTATTGTGTCTCAAATAAATGTTGACTCATTCATTTATTCATTTACAGTGATTCAGGAACTTTTCAATAAAGGAGATCGTATTTTCTCTTAACAAACACGATAGTAAATTGATACACTTTTAACATACAAGCGGATGATTTATACCTATACTGTTGATTTTGGTTTAAACTTCCTAAAACAAATTATAATTAGAGATATGACGTTTCTTAATTTAGAGCTGTCAGTGTGAAATCGGGTACGCATATTCCGTTTTCATTTTAGAACGGCACTAACCGAATAGCTCTAAATCATTTTAGTCATTTTACGTAAAATTTAATTAGCTTTAGCTAGTTATTGCAAAATAAGAATACCGAATTTAATATATGTAGGGTAAGGGGGCCGGTGAAATTACGGGCACATGAGACCTTGCAACCCCATGTCTCACGGTGACGGGCGCAATGCAATGCAGAGTTTGCCACGTGCTTGGTGAAATCACCGCGGTAGTATGTTTCAATGGGTGAACCACAAGGTTCCATACTTTATCCGTTCTTTTTTTAATCCATATGTGTCATTATTGATTGTATAGCACATATCTGATTATCTGGAAGACAAAAATGTTTAGAAATAAATTTGCTCCAACTCCGTATCAACTAACTATTACTTAATAAGAATTGTGTTTTCTCATCGCTTCTTATCACAGTGTTCAAAACAGGGAAGTGAACAGATTTCCTATTTACTAAAGATTAAATATATATGTGTCGATGTATTGTAATTAAAAACTACAGAAATAAAGTAATTTATATTTTTTTTGAGTTGCAGTTGAGTGATAGGTAGAGGTTACCGCTTATTATCAGGCCTTTAGCTTGTCTCTGCATTTAGTCGTATAAAAAAACTTAAAGGAGATGTTGTAGTGATATAGACATTGTTATGTGGATTGAACTTCCTAATATCAAAACCATCTTCTCAGCAAAGTTGGCCATCATTCATCATTTCAGCCGCAAAACGTCCACAACTGAACACAGGCCACCCTTATGGATCTCCATGAGGGGAAATTGCCATACTCACCACGCTTGGCAGGCTAATGTTACCCCTCTTCTCATCATCATATCCATGGATGCAGTAAGAGCCTGCTAAGGGATACCCCCGGAAAATCGGCAGCAGCGTCTTTCCGTGTATTAACATCACGTACTGCAATCGCCAACCCGCCTGGCTAGCGTGATGAGTATGGCAACAACCCGTCATGATTACTACTGCAAATCCATGGCTTATGTCCAGCAGTTATGTTATGGCCGTGGGGTATCGGCAGTAGAATTTTACCCCTCCTCTCATGCCCGTGGATGCAGTAAGAGCCTGCTAAGGGATGCCTCCGAAAGATGGGCAGCAGCGTCTTGCCGTGTATCAACATCCCGTACTGCGCTCGCCAACCCGCCTGCCAAGCGTGGTGAATATGGCAACTACCCCTCATGAAAATCCATGAGGGAGGCCTGTGTTCAGTAGTGGACGTCTTAAGGCTGAAATGATGATGATGATGATGTCCAGCAGTGGACGTCCTACGACTGAATTGAGGATGCTGATGATGATCTACATAATTATTTTGTGGTTCAGTTTCATTTTCAAAACTTAACTGTCTTTTACACGAAAACCTAAGAACCGAATTAGCTTTTAAAACACTAAAAACGGAAAAATACGTTCGTAAATTCAGTCGCTACCTATATTAGATTGGCAAGAGCGAATTGCCTTGGTTTATTAGTGGACTAATTTGATTTTATGTCCGGCCACCGCTAGTCGTGACTCGAAAGGTAAACAAATGAAGCACGCGGGTGCCATTTTCGACCTTATGCCGGATGTAATCTTAGCGGAGTGGAATCCAGGAGGATTTTACCATTTAATTGTATTTGTAAGAATGCCCATTCCAAATGTTATTAGGCTGCGAAGGATGCCGACAATGTACGACCGCATGTCTGCAGTCATAACTTATGGTTTAAAATTGTATGGAGTTTGCTTGTAGCCACAATTTATATCTGTTTGCTAAATGTAGAGTTGTTTTATATAATATTGAGATGAGTATGGCAACGACCCCCATATGATCTCGGAGATTCATAAGGGAGGCCTTTGTCCAGCAGTGGACGTGGACAGCAGCCCTATAGCTGAGATGATGATGATGATATAATATTATGCCGTGGGGTGCCGGCAGTAGAATGTTACCCCTCCTCTCATACCCATCGATGCCGAAAAAGCCTGCTAAAGGATACCTCCAAGATGGGCAGCAGCGTTTTCCGTGTATTAACATCCTACTTCACTCGCCAATTCGCCTGTTAAGCGTGGTGAGCATGGCAACTAACCACTCATGGAGATACATGAGTGTGGTTTTTGTTCAGTAGTGGAAGTTTTACGGCTGAAATTATGAAATGATGATCAGTTTTTAGACCCCAACCTAAAAGAGGGAGTTATATGTTTGATCGCTATGTGTGTCTGTCTGTGGCACCGTATCACTGAAACGAATAAATGCAGTTATTTTTATTAAGCTGTTTTTTTAGCGGGTTTTCCAAAACAGGTTTTATCAAAATCGGTTAAGACGATTACAAGATATGGGATGAAAATGGGGATGAATTATCAGATGGTCGCAATATTGGGTATATTGCGACCATCTGATTTTGGTTGAATTTGAGTTTGGTATGAAATTAAGAAAATGCTGTAAAGAATGAAAAACTAAAAGTTTTTAGATAAATTTTAGTTTTGCGTTCTCCACACCCAAACAGTTGAGCCATTTTTAAAAAAGGGGGTTAAAGTGGAGTTGTACAATCAAATGTTTTCAAATATGTGTAATAAGTGTGGTATCAAATGAAAGGACTTGAATTTATAGATTACAAAACTGAGGTTACACACATAACAAACGATTTTATTATGTAACCTACAAGGCTAGGTAAAGTGTAGGGAGTAACATTTTTATATATTATTTTATGAAATCGCTTAAAAATCAAAATCCATGAGTGCGCTGCCGGTATCGAAGCCACGACCTTCGGCTTCGAGGGTACACACACTCAGCCAACACAAACAATCACAATTACATGAAATGAAATTACATTAACAAAGAACCATTCTGACTTATGCCGTGGGGTGCCGGTAGTAGAATGTTACCCCTACTCTCATGCCATGGATCTAGTAAGAGCCTGCTAAGGGACACCTCCGGAAGATGGGCGTGTATCAACATCGCGTACTGCGCTCGCCAATCCGCCTGGCAAGCGTGGTAAGCATGGCAACTAACCCATGGAGATCCATGACGGAGGCTGTGTTCATCAGTGGACGTTTTACGGCTAAAATGATGATGATGATGATTCCAACCAATTTGAATTCCAGTCTGAATGTTATAAAGCGTAGCGTGCGATGCGGCGAACAGAATTCCAAGCGATTTTTCTTTTTATTTCGTCCTGTCCTGGACTCCTGTATCGCAGCCATTTTTACGCGGCCGAAACGAGGACAAGTTAACAAAACAAACGGGACCTTGACAAAGGATTTAGAACTTTAATGTTACGATAATAACGGTGGTTTGTTACGTAAATTGTTGTGTTTGAGTTTTGTTGGAGTTCTGTTCTGGACCTTTCACTGTAAGACATTTATTCATTTTCGTTGCATATTAATTTATTTGAATAAAGTCCAAACAAATGATATAATGAAATATGAAACTCAAGGAGATTACATTAATACAAATCGATTGTCGTAAGGGATTTTTGATATCATCATTACAGCCTAACGTCCACTACTGAACATAGGCCTCCCTCATGGATCTCCATGAGGGGTAGTTGCCATACTCACCATGCTTGGCATTCGGGTTGGTGAGCGCAGTATGGGATGTTGATACACGGATAGACGCTGCTGCCCATCTTCCGGAGGTATCCCTTAGCAGGCTCTTACTGCATCCATGGGCATGAGAGGAGGGGTATCATTCTACTGCCGGCACCCCACGGCATTTGATATATGCGGTAGTTTTTGAGATAGGGGTGTTTAATAGTTTCTTTCTGTCCGAGGATAACTCTTTAACGAATGATCGGATTTTGATATAATATAGAATTTGAGGAACATCAATACAAATCGATTATCGTATTATACAAAAATCGTATTAATAATAATAAATAATGATAATTATTATTTCGTCACTTCATCCGAAGATATATTTGTTATTTACTAAGTAGTATTTTCAATCCTACAAGGCAGTCGCACGTTTAAAAAGATAATCGATTCTTTTAAGATCGATTTACATATTTTTTTTTTTATAGGGTAGTTATGATCTATCTGCTCCATCGCCCAAGGCGCTGTGTTCATTCTTTTTTCGTGCGAGGCAGTTAACGCACCGAGCAGCTTGCTCTTTATAAGTACTTACCTACTTATAAAAAATAGTCATGCCTAAAAGGAGTTACGAACAAAAAATGGAGCAATATAATATTAAAATAAGAAAACTGGAAGAAAAGGAACGAAAAAGACGTAAACGAATTATAATGGACACGTCTGACTCCTCGTCAGACGAACATGCAGGTAAGCTGAGTGCTATCTTAACATATAACGTGGTTTATAAGAACCGTAGTGGTTTCGTACCGAACTTTTATTCGCCTAGATTTTGACTGCGAGTCAAGACGATGGTATGTCTTTGCTTAGATTTTAACCGAGAGTTATCACGTAGCAAATAATAATTGTTTTCGGAACCCTACCTACTTTTTATGAACTGAACCTGGAGGTTAACCGAGGGTTAACACGACGGTAATACCTTGGCCAGATGGTAACTGCGCGTTATCACAGGTCAATCTCAGTTCTGACCCTGTCCGAAAGGGCAATATGTGGTCACAGTTTTTTGCCTTTTGATTTAATAATCATCAGGAAAAAATAATTATTTTTTGCTACCTACAAAAAGAAAAAGCGTGGTTCTATAATTGTTTAGTTTTTCTTTGTTTTAGAAAACGAACCGTTCAACGTCATCAATAACGCTTATGACAACGCTGCCGGAGTATGCGAGTTTCTTGAAAGATCGCAAGAACGCACTTCGCCTGAATCAATCCCAGTCCCTGAGATAGACCCAGAAATTTTGATAGCTCTAGGAGAGGTCAAAAAAGATACCCCTAAGTTTGGTGACAAAATTAACGAAAACCTGGCTCGTCTCTGGCTTCCGATACTCCGACGAGGGTTGGATAAAGAAGTCAAAGATAAATTGCTGAAGGAATATTTAATACCTGAAAATTGCGCGCTATTACTAGCCCCAAAGCTAAACCCTGAAATGGCAGCTACAGTTACAGATGTAGTGAAGTCCAAGGACAGACGGGTCGAGGCCGCTCAACAGCAACTAGGCTTAGGTATCACGGCTCTCAACAGAGGTATCTCGCTACTTATTGAAAATGATACAGATAGAATAAAAGCTATCAAGTTTATTAGTGACGGCTGTCGCTTACTGTGCGACTTGCATTATGACAATACTGATATCAGGAAGAAATTTGTTACACCAGCCCTCGATAAGGCTTTCGTAAGTCAAATTCAGGACCTCGATAGAGATGACACTCTATTTGGTCAAAAGCTTTGTGAAAAAATTAAAGCTTCTAAAGCGATCGAAAAACAAAGCTTAATAATAAAAAAACCTGCACCAGCAAAAGTGCCTGCGACATCAGTCCAGCCTTCGACCAGTCGTCCACGCGTGGGAAACTGGAGCGGCCCTCCTCGTTATACGTCGAACCGGGGAGGGCGCGGCGCCTACAGGAAGACTGCCCAAGCGGGCCGGAAACCTTCCCAAGCTGCAACAAAAGCACCAGCGCAGACCCCGAACCAGGCGAAGCCACGTGCGCCACCAGCTCATCAATAAAGGTACATGCAGGTCGAATCCAACATTTTTATGACTGTTGGCTTAGGATAACCGATAATGTAACAGTACTTGATTGGATTAAAAATGGTTATACTATCAAATTTATTTCTACTGTTATTCAAAGGAATATACCTAGAAACCGTATGTCTGGCTGTGATGAGGCCGACATGGTAGTTGCAATTAACCATTTAATCGGATTAGGAGCTATTACCCCTTGCCATCGTTCTCAGGGTGATTTCATTTCCAGCATCTTTTTAACCGAAAAACCCAGCGGTGGCAAACGTTTTATTTTGAATTTAAAACCCCTAAATAAATTTATTCAAAAATCACATTTTAAGATGGAGGATCACCGGACTGCAGCAAAATTGATACCTAGAAACGGGTTTCTAGCTACAGTAGATCTCAAAGAGGCTTACTTGTTAGTACCTATTAGTAAATTACAAAGAAAATTGTTAAAATTTATTTTCAATGATATTGTATATCAATTCAATGCACTCCCCTACGGATTATGTTCAGGCCCAAGAGTATTCACAAAATTAATGAGGGAAGTTATTAGTTATCTTAGGCAGAGAAACTATAAATCCGTTATATACCTCGATGACATTTTATGTATAGGCGATTCATACGATGAATGCCTCCTAAATGTAGTTAAAACAATTAAACTGTTAAAATGTCTTGGCTTCATTGTAAACTTTGAGAAAAGGCATTTAAAACCCAAGAGTATTTGTAAATTTTTAGGCTTTATGGTTAATACAGCTGATTTGTCATTTTCTCTGCCATCAGATAAAAGATATGCTATTACTAGACTTGTAAATAAATTTTGTCATCTACCTACTTGCACAATCAGATAATTTTCACAGCTAATAGGGGTATTAGTCTCTGCTTGCCCGGCCGTAAAGTACGGTTGGCTTTACACTAAGACGCTTGAACGCCAAAAAATTCCTGGCCCTACAAAATAATACTAATTTTGATAGCAGAATGAAGTTATCTCAGGCAGTTTTACCAGACCTGTTATGGTGGAAGAATATTGTTTCCTCCACATCCAATCCCATGAGGCCTGATGAAATTTATTTTCTAGAAATATTTACAGATGCTTCTAGAACTGGGTGGGGCGCAGTCTGTAACGGTAACAAGGTTAATGGTGGCTGGAAAGAAGACGAACTTTGTTTTCATATTGTACGAGCCAATATCGCTCATACAGCAGTTTTACTTTATGGATCAGTAAACTGTCTTTAACAGTCGTAACGAAACCTTCGCCACGCGCCGATGTGCTGGCTAAATAGCCAGCACATCGGCGTACTAGTGTAATAGTATGTAAATACATACTTAACATTACGTGCGGCTCAGATTATTAAACTTACCTAATCTAACGTGTTTAATAAATCTAAAACTATAACAAGTGGTTTGGTGTAAACTATATTATTACCTACAACTTAACTATAACTGGAGTATCCCTCAACGAGGAGAAAACCCCCACATCCTTTTGGTCCTTCGAGCCTTCGACAAGAAGAAGCAATTATTTTTGGAAAGTGTATTGTGTGGTGTTTTTCGGTTACGTTAGCAATTCGGTGCTGTTGGCCTCCCACCAGCGGGTCTCACCAGCAGCATTGAGAAGGTGCAAATAGCGTAAAGCGGGAAAGCTACACTGAACGACAGAAAATTGCATAACGAGCTAGCGCAGCGGAGATAACGTCTTCTGCTGTTACTGCTGAACTATTAAAATACGTGCGGAGATAACGTCTACTGCTACTAATCTACTTAACTGTGAACCTACTGTGAGTACACAAAAACCAACCACTAGCTGTTAACAATGGCGGAAGAAAATTACTTTCTTGAACTTATTAACAAGCAACAAAATTCTTACGAGAGAATCAAATCTCTTCAATCCAACTATAAAAAGGATCCATTGAGTAAAAAATCGCTAGACTACCTCAAAAAGCGTATTGAAGCCTTGCGATCCCACTGGGACGAGTTTCTCTCAAATCACGAGATCCTGAAAAAGTATGAGTTAGCGAAAGCCGACCATGACTACTACAAAGAACACATTTATCAAATAACAAGAACCATGTTCGACGAAACAATGGAATCTATGACTCAATTACAAAGCGAGTTATTAAAGACTGTGCCTGGATCTTCGGAAGTATCGAAGCTGAAAGTGCCAGAAATTCATGGTACACCAAAATTTGGTACGTCTAAAGTAAACCAGCCTACGGTAGAAGATACGGATAAGCAAATATCGGTGCTCTATCGTAATCAAATGTTTAACTTTAACGCTTTGGAACGTGCAGTATCCAAAATAAATCCATATGAAACGAAAGAAAAGTGGCAACTACAAGATCACTTAAACATCATACAAACAAAGTGGGCATCTATTGACAAGATCCATTGGGAACTCAGCTACTTATTACAAGGAAGTGATAAGGAGTATGAAGAAAAGTACGAATACTGGGAACACATCTACGATGACCTCAAGGAAAATCTAAACAGAAAAATGTTTGAAACATCTCACTATGAAAAAACAACCCCACGGATGGAATTACCGGAGTTCAACGGAGCCTACAATAACTGGGTCCCTTTTAGAGACTTATTCTTTGAGATGATCCATAACAATCCAACGCTGAACAAAACTCAGAAGATGAAGTTTCTTAAATCGAAATTGAAGGGTGAAGCGGAGCGTTTGATAAAACACCTTCCCGTTAGTTCCGAGAACTATGATGCATGCCTGGATATCATTCAGCATCGCTTTGACAACAAGCGACTTCTATTCACCTCATATGTAGATACCCTTCTCAATCAATCAATTATCGATAAACCGGATTCATCTAACCTGATGAAGCTGCATGACACCACGAAAGAGTGTTTAAATGCACTGGAGAACATGGGAATAGATATCCCTATATGGGGACCGCTTATCGTTCATCTATTATCATCAAAACTAGATGATGCCACCTACGGTGACTATATTCAAAACATGAAGCATTCGCGGGAGCTACCAGACTTAGAGGAATTTATGGAGTTCCTGGAGTTGAAGTTCATGACATTGGAAACAGCCCGTACCAAAAAGGGTGATCAAAAACAAAACTATTCAAACAATCAGAAAAATTATAACGGGCATAAATCAACGAACTCTAAAAACGCTAATAAATGGGCAAAAACCTACCATTCCACATTGCGGAACTGTCCTCTCTGCAAAAAAGATCACGTACTGAGGCTGTGTCCTACATTTATTGACATGAATGTCGCTAAGCGAATTGAAGTGACAAGGAATTTACATTTATGCAAAAATTGCCTTTACAGTCACGGCGAAAATAAGTGTACTTCAACGAAGCGATGCCAAGTATGTCATTATAATCATCATTCGCTTCTACATGATGTTAATTTTAAAACCCAAAAACCACGGCCATCCACCTCAACAGCGGCTGAGCGCTCATCCAACCACATCAATGGTGATCAAGAGATACTTTTGACAACTCTTCAACTGAATGTCAGAAACAAAGAAGGAGACTACGTCATCCTACGAGCATTACTGGATCAAGGCTCCCAAGTGACCTTGATCACAGAAAATGCAGCTCAACGACTGAACCTACCCCGCAATAAGATGAACGCTTCTGTCTCGGGGGTCGGCACTATAATGGGTACTAGCAAAGGAATGATCAAATTAGAATGTAAATCTATACACTCGGATTATCAATTCCAAACTGAAGCATTAGTAATGCGAAAACTAATTAGCAATCTGCCTAACTCAACAATTAACACGGAGAACTGGACACATCTGAATAACATTAAGCTAGCTGATCCGAACTTCAACATATCTGGGCCCATTGATCTTCTGTTGGGAGCAGATATATACTCTGATGTCATTATGGACGGAGTTTTAAAACATAATAACAACTCGCCGGTAGCACAACAAACCAAGCTGGGTTGGATATTGTGCGGTGCTACTAAGCAATTTAACTGTCTAGTAACTCTAACGGAACTAGATAACCTGTCAAGGTTTTGGGAAGTGGAAGAGGTCCCAACGGAACCCGAATCTTCTACAACTGACAAATATTGTGAAACATTTTATACACAAACAACAGAAAGACTCAGCAGCGGGCGATACGTAGTGAAAATGCCAATGCAAGAAGGTTATGAAACAAACCTTGGCAATTCAAAGCCTCAAGCTATCGCTCAATTTCTTCGTTTAGAAAAGAAAATGGCGAGACAAGAACACTTTGCTCAACTATATAAAAAGTTTATTCGAGAGTACATCGAGTTAGGTCACATGAAACCTGTGACGAAGCCCGAAAGCAAAGTACAGGTTTACCTACCTCACCACGGCGTCTTACGAGATAGCTCAACATCAACTAAACTCCGAGCTGTTTTTAATGCATCTATGAAAACAGACTCAGGCTACAGCTTAAACGACTTGATGGAAAAGGGGCCTAATTTACAGAAGGATATTTTATCTCTCATCATTAAATGGAGAGTCTACAAATACGTGCTAACGGCTGATATTGAAAAAATGTTCCGGCAGCTTATAATCCATCAAAGTCAACAATGTCTCCAGAAAATCATCTGGAGGGAGTCCGCAAGGGAACCACTCAAGGAGATGCAACTCTGTACGCTGACCTATGGCACCAAAGCTGCACCATTCATTGCGATGCGTACACTCCAACAACTAGCTCAAGACGAAGGCAACGCTTTCCCTTTAGCACAAAAGACAATTCGTCATGAATGTTACATGGATGACATCATTTCGGGTCACCATAGTATCGAAACAACAACACAACTACAAAAGGAACTCTACGAGCTGCTAAAGAAGGGTGGCTTCATTTTACGAAAATGGGCTACTAACGAGCCATCTATTCTCAAGGAACTACACGAGAAAGAAAAGAGCCAAACAAACTTCAAACAACAAGAGTTCAGTAAGACACTAGGACTCGCATGGAACGGTGTAAGCGACACGTTTTATTTCAAAAGCGAAACGCCAAGCATCACTGAAGAAGAAATTTATACAAAACGCAGACTGCTGTCGGAAATCAGCAAGATTTACGATCCACTGGGATGGCTAGCTCCGATGACAATTCAAACTAAGCTTATCTTCCAAAAACTATGGAGAGATGCTTATCAGAACATTGGATGGGATCAATCTGTACCTCGTGATATAGCTAGCGCATGGACAAAAATTAAAGCTGATTTATCAAACATAAACAACATCAGTTTGCCCAGATGGATACGTAACGAAAACAATGAATCCATCGAATTACAAGCTTTCTGTGACGCGAGCGAACAAGCGTACGGATGTGTCATTTACAGCCGGACTACGTCACCGATAGGCGCGTACGTCATCACCCTACTTGCTGCGAAAACTAAGGTGGCACCGATCAAAAACAAACTAACGATCCCGAAGCTGGAACTATGTGCCGCAGTTTTGCTAGCCAAGCTCCTAGAAAAAATAACTAAAGTTTTGACAGATTACAACCTAAAAGTATCCTGTTGGACAGACTCTAAGGTGGTCTTAGCATGGCTGCAAGGAAAGCCAAACAAATATGAAAAATACGTAGCTAACCGAGTGAAAGAAATAACGAACATCGTTCCTGCAACAAAATGGGGTTACGTAAAGAGTAACGAAAACCCCGCCGATTGTGCAACAAGAGGACTTTCGCCATCAAAACTTGTCAACTTTTCTTTGTGGTGGGAAGGACCTCATTGGCTCAAGAAACAAAACGAACAAGTCCTGTCATCTGAAACTTACATTACAAATGAGGGCTTAGTTAAAAACTGTTTCACGACGGAACCCATGCCGAACAAAAACGAACTAATTTTCTCATTACTTGAACGGCACAGTGACCTAGATCGCATTACGAGAATTCTTGCCTGGGTCATACGTTTTGCAAACGCATCACAACACAAAATGTGCTCGAGTAAGTGCAATGAATTGAACTCGAATGAAATAAATAACGCAACCGGCATGATTATAACATCAGTACAAGAATATTGCTTTGAAAAGGAAATAAAATCATTAAGAGATAGCGGAAAACTTCCCAACAAGAGCAATATTTTGAAATTAAATCCATATCTTGACTCGGATGGATTTCTACGAGTCGGAGGGCGTCTAACACATTCACATCTACCAAAGGAGATCAAGCACCCCATCCTTATCCCAGCGGAGGGGCGATTGACTGAATTAATTATTGAAAAGGCGCATCAGCGAACTCTACATGGTGGGGCTAGACTAACGTTAGCTTACACTAGAAACAACTATTGGATTATCAGCGGTAATCGAGTCGTCAAGAAAACGCTTCGACGATGCGTCCGATGCCGCCGTTACACCACAACTCAAACTGAGCAGCTAATGGGCAACCTTCCAAAGGAAAGGATCACACCATCAAGACCGTTTTCCCATACTGGCGTTGACTTCACAGGTCACGTGGATGTGAAAATAAACAAAGGTCGCGGAATCAAGACCTGCAAAGGCTATATAGCCATCTTCATATGTATGTGTACTAAAGCAGTACACATCGAACTTGTCTCTGACTTGTCCACACAGACATTCATCGCAGCACTGAAACGAATGTGTGCTAGAAGGGGTACACCAAAACATATTTATTCCGACAACGGAACCAATTTCGTCGGAGCTGCGAAAGAATTACACACAGAATTCCAACAATATAAAACGATGCTTTCTTCAGAGTTCTTCAACGAAATAAATGATCTTCAAATTGAGTGGCACTTTAACGCTCCATCCTGGCCATCAGCAGGAGGTTTGTGGGAAGCCGCCGTACGATCTATGAAGAATCATCTAAAACGGGTAATCGGGCAACAAAAATTAACTTACGAACAATTTTCTACGCTCCTTACCCAGATTGAAGCGTGCATGAACAGCAGACCATTGAGTCCGGTATCCGAAGATGTGGAAGACCTGGATTATCTTACGCCTGGCCATTTTCTAACGGGGAGTCCGACGCTTTCTTTACCAACAAATGAACCCGAAGACATGAAATCCATAGACATCAGAAACAACTGGAAACTTATTGAGCTCTTACGCCTACACTATTGGGATCGCTGGTCAAAAGAATATCTCCATTTACTGCAGAACAGAAACAAGTGGCAGCAAAGGAGAGAAAACATACAAAAGGGACAACTTGTACTCGTGAAGGAAAGTAACCTACCTCCAGGCAAGTGGGCTATGGGCCGGGTGATAGAGTTGCACCCGGGTAGCGACAACTTAGTTAGAGTGGTCACGCTCAAGACTAAAAACGGCGAACTAAAGAGGCCTATAACTAAGATAGCTCCGCTCCCTATCAACGAGGCTGGCGAGGAAGCTGACTCACAGAGAATCACTCTCAAAACTGACAACGACAACAACACTTCATACGGAAGACCTGACCGGAAGACTATACGGAAAACCAAGAAAATCGTTTACAGTCTGTTTATGACACTTCTTGTTCTGTTTTCAACACTATCCTGCGGAATTGCTACTCCCGTTCAAAACTTTAAGATATCGAAGCTAACTGATAACATCCCGATCTACTTTGACCCTGTTGGAAACATTCAACTAATACATGACGAATGGAAACTGCTAGTCTATTTCAACCTGACAACATTTTGGCAAAGTACAACTAAGGTCGAGGAATTCATCAATCATTTAACACAGATTTACAGACAGATGACAGATGACAGACAGCTGCAGACAGCCAGCCTGCTGCTCTCAGTGCTGAGACGCAATCAACAAATGCTTCTAAATGCACTAACCGACATATACAGAGGAAATTTCGACATGGAACTGTTTACACCGCAACAATTATCGGAGCAGTTAAACGACATCGCCGGCTTATTATCTACAAGATTAACATTGCCTATCAAAAACAGCAAAGACATAAGAAGTATATATAAACTTATTTATGTTAAAGCCCGGCTAACCGAGAAATACCTACTGTTCGAATTGCACATACCGCTATCAAGCGACGACGAATATTCACTTTATCGCAATATACCTATACCTATACAGCAAGCGCATAAACAATGCCAGGTTATTGCAACATCAACCAAGTACATAGGAGTAAACTTCGTAAAGAATTCCTACATACAGATCGAAGATTCAGATCTTCAACTATGTACTACGATGGAGGCGGACAACTACATCTGCCACACCTACACGCCGATAAGCAACTTACATGGACCAACGGCATCCTGTGAAGCTAAAATAATGAGTCAACATGTTTATCAAAACATCACCTGTGATTGGATTAAGCACCAATGCTCTGACCAATGGATAAAATTACAGAGACCTAACATATGGCTCTATAACTGCATAACAGAGTGCCCGACCCGTATAGTATGCAAGAATCAAGTAACAACAACAATGCTTACGACGGCGGGATTGCTTGCCCTAGGTCAGGATTGTGTGATACAGCACAAAGACTCTACAATTTATTCACACAACGTTTTTAGCAGTAAAACTAAAGAAGGTATTTCATTAGAAATTCCCAAAATCGATTCACCGAACGATATGAAGGGAACGTCTAAAGTGACAAATATCGTACTGCCACAACTGGATTTATCTGATGAACATAGATCATTAGACAACCAGATAATTCAACAGAAAGGACGAGAGAGCCTGCCTAACGACTTATCAGTCCACGACATAAGTAACTACACGATAAGCACTTTGCTGGTGGGAGGAATTGTAGTCACAATCATAGTATGGCGATATGGACAACACCTTACTGCGTGTACAAACTGTACAAAGAAAAAGGCCCGTACTACGAGTACTAAAACCTCTACAAAGACTCGAGAGAGAACAGAAGAGATAGAACTTGAGGAAATTGCACCGTACGCTACAATAAGAGGCGGACATTTAAAGAACATCCCTCAGCCGGCACCAACAGTTAGATCAGGATTTAGATTATGATATTTATTACATTAATATCCTTATTACATTAATATTCTTACCTAATTATAACTTAACTTTTAACTCTGCTTATTGTTGTAGTTGCTTTTTACGTTTAGTGATCTGAGTACGCATTAACTAAGTACTTTCTTCTTCCCTCGGGAGTATGTACGAGCCAATATCGCTCATACAGCAGTTTTACTTTATGGATCAGTAAACTGTCTTTAACAGTCGTAACGAAACCTTCGCCACGCGCCGATGTGCTGGCTAAATAGCCAGCACATCGGCGTACTAGTGTAATAGTATGTAAATACATACTTAACATTACGTGCGGCTCAGATTATTAAACTTACCTAATATAACGTGTTTAATAAATCTAAAACTATAACAAGTGGTTTGGTGTAAACTATATTATTACCTACAACTTAACTATAACTGGAGTATCCCTCAACGAGGAGAAAACCCCAACACATATAAACTTTCTTGAACTTCTGGCTATATTTATGGCGCTTAAATGTTTCGCTGATACTGTTGCTAGCTGTAGCATTTTACTACGCGTAGACAACTCAACAGCGATAAGCTACATTAATCGTATGGGGGGGATTAGATTTCCACACCTCAATGATTTAGCTAGATCAATTTGGCAATGGTGCGAGTGTAGAAACATATGGATTTTCGCATCATATATCAATACAAAAGAAAATGTTGAAGCTGATAAGGAATCTCGTAAAATCAACATCGATACGGAATGGGAACTATCACATTGGGCATTTCAAATGATAGTTAACAAATTGGGTCAGCCAGACATAGATCTTTTTGCTTCTCGCACTAACGCAAAATGCGCAACATTTATTTCCTGGAAAAGGGACCCAGATGCTTTAGCTGTAAATGCATTTACAATAAGCTGGCGAGATTATAATTTTTATGCATTCCCGCCTTTCGCTCTTGTACTCAGATGCATAAGAAAAATTATTAGCGATAAAGCAACAGGAATCTTAGTTTTACCATATTGGACCGGCCAACCCTGGTTCCCTCTGCTGAAAAAATTATTAGTTTCGGAAATTGTATTTTTCAAACCTAACAGAGACCTTTTGCTATCCCATTACAGATCACAACACCCATTGCACAGGAGCCTTACCCTGGGAGCCGCGAAGCTCTCAGGACTGCTTTTACCCAAAGAAACATCCCGTCTATAGCGCTAGATTTGATGTTATCCTCAGTCTCTGATAGTACCTTGAGACAGTACAATACGACCTACAAATTATGGTGGATGTTTTGTGAAATTCAAAACATTGGTAAATTCAACCCTCGATTAAGTGACGTACTCACTTTTTTGGTAGAAAAATTTAATTGCGGTGGATCTTATGGTACCATTAATGCTCATAGATCAGCACTCGCGCTGCTTCTAGGCGCTAGCATAGGGTCTGACGATAGTATAAAACGTTTATTAAAGGGTGTTTACAAACAAAGGCCTTCTATGCCCAAATATATTGGCACTTGGGATCCCCAAATAGTATTGGAATTTATCTCTAATTGGTTTCCAAATACAGATTTGTCACTCGAGAGAATTACAAAGAAACTATGTACCTTATTAGCAATTAGCACAGCTCATAGAGTCCAAAGTTTGTCACTTATAAAATTATCAAACTTAAACAGAAGTGAGGATTCTATACAAGTTCCAATAACAGATTTAATTAAAACTTCTGCTGCAGGAAGAGATCAGCCCGTATTAATTTTACCTTACTTTAAGGAAAACCCTGCTATTTGCCCAGCTACAACGCTGGATGATTACCTAGTTATGACGTCAGACCTGAGACCTACTAACGTAGATAATGTTTTAATAACATAAAAAAAAAAACCTCACGGCAAAGCCTCATCACAATCGATTAGCCGGTGGATTAAACAAACCTTAGGGGAGAGTGGCGTCGATGTGAACATGTTTAGCGCCCACAGCACTAGACATGCTTCTACGTCTGCGGCAGCCTCCGCGGGAATTTCAATTGATGTGATAAGAAAGGCTGCCGGTTGGTCTGAAAATTCTCAAACCTTTGCAAGGTTTTATAATCGGTCCATTCTGAATGAAGGAATCTTTGCTAAATCAGTCTGTTTAATCGATGATTGAATGATTGTAATTACAGGAGTTAATATTGAAGTGTATTTAAATAATATATTTAAGTAATAGTTACCTAAGTTAATACGATTATAACTAGACAGTGATAAGTCTAATTAAGTTAGAGGTATTATGACCTTTTTTGTTACGATTCCCTATTTTGGTTTAAATAAAAATTTATTTGATTTTATGGTTTTCTTTTATTAATTATAAAAGATAGTACCTACTCTGAACATCTACTTAGTAAATAACAAATATATCTTCGGATGAAGTGACGAAATAATAATAGATGATCAATCGAACTTGTAAAGTGAAGTTCGATCACTATTATATGAGTCACTTCATCCGAAGATATAAAATCACCCTCCCATATGATATTTATCTATCCCAAACCCGCAAAATTTTTAATCTTTCTTTAAAGAATGAACACAGCGCCTTGGGCGATGGAGCAGATAGATCATAACTACCCTATAAAAAAAAAAATATGTAAATCGATCTTAAAAGAATCGATTATCTTTTTAAACGTGCGACTGCCTTGTAGGATTGAAAATACTACTTAGTAAATAACAAATATATCTTCGGATGAAGTGACTCATATAATAGTGATCGAACTTCACTTTACAAGTTCGATTGATCATCTATAATAATGAGTTGATAACTATCCAAAATTTTCAATAAGAGTAACAACACGTTTGAAGCATAATGAGAGCTTCAAAACGATTTCAAGATTTAAATTAAACCTAGATGCCCGCGAATCAGTTCTCGAAAAAAATATCTATTTCAGTCGTACACAACCCGAACCAAATATGCGTCGAGTTTTGAACCGATCTATGCAAAGTAATAATGAGATTTTTTCTGATATTGATAATTTAAGACGTCATTCTTTCTAGAAAAAAATCCTTAATTTTGTATTTGTTTGTTAATCTACTTATTATTGTATCTGTTTTGAAGTCAAACCCTTCAAAAGCAACATTGGAAACAGTAAACAGAATTCAGTCACTAACAAATTGCTCAGTAAACCATCGCGTACATTCTAGCTGCACTCGAATTGCCACTAAACCGGGCGATTGCGCGAAATAAACGGCCGGATACATTGTTTTAGAGCAATAATAACGCAATTAGCGGCTATCACATTGTAGCTGATTGCTGTTTATATGAAGCTTTGTTCACTTTGGACTTTGTTGTTGACATGGTAGATAATAACAAATAAGTAAATTTTTATTTTTTTTAGTGTTTAACCATACTTCATGTATATTGTAGGTAGATAATTTATAAAAATTAAAATTCATTATTTGATTCCAACAGGATTTGAACCCGCCTTTGTCAAATCGATACTTGACACTTCCTTAAGTGCTGAATCTAACCAATTTAACCTACCTCTTGCTTATCAATCGAGTAAGACCAACTGAGCCACGGACGCAATCAAAAGTAATTCTAAATAAATTCCTTAATTTTATTATTGTATCCGTTTTGAAGGGACTGGATTCTGTTTACTGTTTCTAATGTTGCTTATGAAGAAGCAACATTAGAAACAGTAAACAGAATCCAGTCCCTGACAAATTGCTCAGTAAACCATCGCGTACATTCAAGCTGCACTCGAATTGCCACTAAACCGGACGATTGCGCGAAATAAATGGCCGAATACATTGTTTTAGAGCTTTATTTTAGAATTATAACGCAATTAGCGGCTATCACATTGTAGCTGATTGCTGTTTATTTGAAGCTTTATTTATTTTGGACTTTGTTGACATCGTTAATAACAAAAAAAATATTTTATTTTAGAGGGAAGCCTCTGCTCAGCATTGGGACCCTACAGGCTGATCAGATAGATTATTTTTATTGTTTAACCACACTTCATGAAAATTAAAGGTAGAAAGTTTTATGAACATTAAAATTCGTAATATGATTCCGACAGGATTCGAACCTGCCTTTGTAAAATTAATACTTGACACTTCCTAAAGCTGAAAGTGCTCTATCCAACCAAGCTTACCTTCTTTTTGCTTATCAATTGAGTAAGACCAACTGAGCCACGGGCGCAATCAAAAAGAGTTCGAAAGAAACTCCTTAATTTTGTATGCGTTTGTTAATCCTCTAATTATTGTTTCAGTTTTTTAAAGTCAAGCCCCTCAAAAGAAACATTGGAAACAGTAAACAGAATCCAGTCACAAACGAATTGCTTAGTAAATCTTCGCGTACACTCTAACTGCATTCGAATTGCCACTAGGCCTATTAGATAGATTATTTTAAGTGTTTAATCACACTTTATGGATATTGTAGATAGAACGTTATTATGAAAATTACAATTCGTAATTTGATTCCGACAGGATTCGAACCCGCCTTTGTAATATCGATAATTGACACTTCCTAAAGTGCTTAATCCAACCAAGCTAACCTAACTCTTGCTTATCAATCTACAAAATCTAAAATAAAATTAGTTAATCAAAGAACATTAACTAAAAATTTGTACCTAAATAATTATACTTTTGAGACGGATTAGAGATTTCTTCTTGGTATGATTTTGCTTTATACCAAATCCGACACAATAGTACAATAATTTACAAATTTTTAGTTAATATTTGTCGGTTTTACTTTTTTTTGTAAAAACCACATTTCATACGTTTTTGTGATTGTTTCAAATGTTGATGATGATGGTTACTAAAAAGATGTAAGCATTATAAAACCTAAGTATAAGTACAAGATTTAAAAAATAACTACTGTTTATTTCATCATTCAACCCATATTTTGACCCACTTAGCAGTCGAATTTTTTTGAAAGACTCGTGTAACATGTTAAACTTTTGCGATTTGTTAACATTTATTAAATTACAGGATTTTATGTAACTATTTTTAAGGTTCCGTAAAAACGGGACCCTATAACTAAGACTCCGCTGTCCGTCTGTCTGTCTGTCTGTATGTCTGTCACCAGGCTGTATTTTATGAACCTTGATAGCTAGACAGTTGATTTTTTTTCACAGATGATGTATTTTTGTTGCAACTATAACAACAAATACTAAAACCAAAATAAAATAAACGCTTGAATTATTCACAGATAATTAAGTTGTATTTCATTTAAAAAAAAAATAATTAAATTTAAATTAAACAAACATTTAGGGGGGCTCTCATACAACAAACGTGTTTTTAATACCGTTTTTTACTCAATATTAATAACGGCAGAAGGTAGTTGCTTAAAAAATTCACTGACCAATGTTATTTCTTCTTTTCTTCGTGCATGAGTCCGACTCCCGTTTGGTCGATTTTTTTAGTATTTTCCCGACGTTTCAAACACATTTCAGCGCTCTTAGTCGCGAGAGGACTCACGTGCTGGGATAATAAAAGTACGTGATAAAATCCTGTAATTTTAAAACTTAACAATATGTTCATTTTGTAAAAACGGAAATTACTCACGTAGTATTGTACCGTCGAAGATTATTCCGACACGTTTTGATTTTTCAAGAAAATCATCATCATGGGATTGAATGCCCGTCCGCGCGAGGGGCCGACACGACACTGATACGTTATGTTATGAACAATTTGTTAACCGTGTTCGTGATTGCTTTTATCCCAGGAGCTTTAATTTAGTCATCCAACAACTTCTTAAGCTACTTATAAGATGTTTTTTGTTTATATATTCATCATTTCAGCCATAAAACGTCCACTGTACACAGGCCTCCCTCATGGATCTCCATGAGGGGTAGTTGCCATACTCACCACGCTTGACAGGCGGGTTGATGAGCGCAGTATGGGATGCACGGATAGACGCTGCTGCCCATCTTCCGGAGGTATCCGTTAGCAGGCTCTTACTGCATCCATGGGCATGAGAGGAGGGGTATCATTCTACTGCCGGCACCCCACGGCGGTTTATATATTAATGTGTTTTAATTTAACCGCACATGAAACATTTCATGGATATTAAAATTCGTCCAGTGGAAATCAAACCCGCATGCGTCATATCGATACTTGATACTTCCTGCTGGATGTGTTTTTACCAACTAAATTACGCTTAATTATTAGCTTGACGAGCCGACTTGAAATCTTGATAAGAAATCTGTGCCTAACCGATAATAACCGGTTAAGCACCGATTTAACGCCATCTATAGTAACTTCTGGAACCCTGGTCATTCTCTGGATTTTCGCTCCGTAACTCCGGTCCGAATTATTTTTTGGCAAATTCCTTCGTTTTGTTTTCTGTTTAATTAAAAACTTAAACCACTTTTTCAAGCATGAAGTCGCCAAGATCTTATCGTTATAATCGTCGACAAAAACGATTATGATAACTTTTATGGATTCCTTTTAAAATGCAATTTACATGATTGAGCAATATTTTTTTAACATAAAACAAATATTGCTCAATCATGTAAATTGCATTTGCATTTGTTAGTAACTAACCACAATTAAACTGACAACTAATAGTGCACAGTAACAACACAGCCGAAGGAGTAGGGTGGCAGTAGAATGTTGCCTCTCCTCTCTTGTCGGTGGATGCTGTAAGAATCTGCCAAAGGTCATCCCAGAAGATGGACAGCAGCGTCTTTCTGCGTATCAACGTGCCATACTGCGCTCGCCAGCCCGCCTGCCAAGCGTGGTGAGTATGGCAGAAACCCGTCATGATCAGTACTTGCAGATCCATGAGGGAGGCCTATGTCCAGCAGCGTATGTCTTACGGCTGAGATGATAATGATAAACACATTAGAAAACATTGTTTTTGCTTAGTTTATATAAAGCGGTATTTATAAGTATGCTCTAGAGCAGCATGTGTAAATAATTACAAAATTAGTAGTTGTACAATGTAACTGATCGGTGTGGTAAGCTCCAACCGAGATATAATGCGTTATACGTTAACAGTTTAAGAGTAATAGCTGTTAGCTATAACAGTTATATGTAACAGTTATAGCAGTATGGTGTTGTGGGAACACACGTGTTTTTCAAATTTCCATTATAATTACCTATTTAATCTTTTTTAACTCAGAACTCCGTCGTTGATAACCCGATTTGGAAATGTTTTTTCTTCGTTTGTATCCTTTGAATTAGGTCCAACTTTTTCAAAAGTCAGTTCTGATGATGGGATCCATAAGCAATTGAGGGAACTCCTCAAATGTTGTAGGTAAACATATAGCAATTTAGGCATATTTAACTGAAGGATAAGCATTTGCATTCAGAAAGTATGATTTGGTGATACGGAACTGATGAAAAAGGCCACAATGATTATCAATATTAAAAAATTCACGGGTCATCGAAAGATTGCTATTATAGAGGTAAATATCCCTTTCAACTTATGATCATCATAAATGAAATAATGTAATAGTGTGTATAGGTCCCTCAAGGTAAATGTTATGTTGTGTTATGCCCTAAATTTAAACTTGTGGTTGGGTTTTTGTTTTACTTAGTAATGTTTGCTTGCTTTTAAACGATCTCATGATGGGATCCATGATAAATCAAGGGAAAATGAAATAAGCAAATGAATAAAGAAATATTCAAATGAACATACCCAAAACGTAGGTAACATAGGTAAACTTAGGTAACGTAGGCATTTTAGGTATAGTCTTTTTTAAACTTTCGCGATCACGACACATTATTAACACATATTTAAACGGGTATTTATCGCGCTATTTACCTTTATTATTGCCCGACGTTTCGACAGGATTGCACCCATCGTGGTCCCGGGAAGACTGACATGTTAGAGGTGACCGCAGCAAAGCGAAGGCGTCTTTTCAGACTACCCTCACTTGGTCTTCATAAATATAAAAACTTGAGATTAAGGCTGTTTCACACTGGGACAGCACACTACACTAACTGTATCAGCACACTTAGGTTGATTCACACGTCGAGTACACTTGGCTATCACTGGATTCCATGAGGCAGAGAGTCTGAAGCCGTCTTCACGATTGAAATTAGGATACTTCTTAATTTCAATTGCTTCCCGAACCATTCTCTTGTAATAGTGCCTCTCGTTGGCTATAACCTTGGGATTGTGGAGTTCAATCCAGTGATTGGGTCCTGAGTCCACTACATGCTCAGCTATAGCAGACCTAGTCACTTGTCGATTTTTCACCGCTGCTATGTGTTCCTTTACACGTTCAGCGACTGTGCGCTTCGTTTGGCCTATGTAGGAACGTCCACAGCTGCAATCGATTTTGTAAACACCAGGAACTTGCAAGGGTACTACATCCTTAGGTGTACGTAGACGCTTAGCCACTTTAGTGTGTGGGGTGTAGATTGACTTTATTGAAAACTTCTTAAGTAAGTTTCCAATTTTGTCCGTTACACCTTTCACGTACGGCAAGAATTTAGGTAGGCTCATTTTAGGTATTTTAGCAACATTTTAGATTTTCTCATTGTAGTCGGTTTTTTTGTTGACAAATTAAATAATTAAATCCAGCATTTTAAGCTACATAATTTATCGCCCGATTCATCATCCGGGATCATCAGAGAACTATTGCTACTAAAAGCCGAGCTGACCGAGTAGTATGTGAATCTTCAACTTTCGATCCGAAGGTCGTGCACCAACCCTTTCGAGGGATTGACTTGATCCCGAGAGCAGCGAAGGATACTAAATTGGAATCCAGAGCGTTAGCGAGGGACTCTAGATAAGAATTCTGTGTGGAACAAGAAATACAGGACAAGAGATAAAGAGATAATAATAAATTTCTTTTCATGAGATAATCTATTTTTAACGCGCTTTTATTTGCTTTCACCTATGTAAGAGAATCTTTGAACGTGGTTTAACACTTCATATTTCATTAAAAAGAGTTTAAAAAGTTTAAACTTTGCATACTTTTCATTCATTCATTTCAGCCATAAAACGTCCACTACTGAACATAGGCCTCCCAAAAGGATCTCCACACTTGGCAGTCGGGTTGTTGATACACGGAAAGACGCTACTGCCCATCTTCCGGAGGTATCCCTTAGCAGGCTCTTACTGCATCCACGGGCATGAAAGGAGGGGCAACATTCTTTTGCCGGCAACCCACGGCGGCAAAAGAATGTTGCATCATACGTATCAATAATTTTAGTTTTTAAACTATGAATTATATATAATGATCATGTATTGCGAGAAAATGCGAGAATAAAGAATAAGAATAAACTTATAATAAAACTATAATTATAATAATTTAAATTCGACGACTCATTTATTGATCAATCGTTATCTAAATTACTGCAATAGTTTAGTGAGCTATTTGGAAATATAACTGTTTAGTATTAGAACGAGCCGTTTTCAGTAAAAAGAAACAAGTTTTTTACTAAAACTATAACAGATGGAGCTGGATAGTGATGAAAGCTTGTTTGTAATAATTAACCAAAATTGCAATCATTGTCAAATTATGTTTCCTACCAGTAAAAGAAAACTAACGCCATCTATATTATCATCATAATTTCAGCCGTAAAACGTCCACTACTGAACACAGGCCTCCCTCGTGGATATCCATGAGCGGTAGTTGCCATACTTACCACGCTTGGCAGGCGCGTTGGCGAGCGCAGTATGAGATGTTGATACACGGAAAGACGCTGCTGCCCATCTTCCGGTATCCTTTAGCAGGCTCTTACTGCATCCACGGGCATGAGAGGAGGTGTAACATTCTACTGCCGGCACCCCACGGGCATCTAAATAATGTGAGGGAACTATTTTTGAAGTTTTTTTTTTCTTTTTAATGAAAACGCCTCATTGAAAGGTTGTTTTGTATGTTTGTAACGAATAAACTCAAAACTTATACGATTTTCAAAGATCTTTCACCATCCGAATGCTAAATTATCCCTGAGGCTATATTTTACCCCCGTATTCCCACGGGAACAGGAACTACGTGGGTGAAACCACGGAATGCAGCTTGTAAGTCATATTTATGTAAATTCACAATTAGCAACGAGCCGATTCAAGTGGAGGCACACACGTCACTCACATGCCCGTAATGTAATGTTGGCTACTTCATTAATATTCCGGATTATAGAAGAGCTGGATTAAATCGTTTTGATGGATGCGGTCCGTGTTATAAGCGAATAGTCAACAGCCGTGTTGGGTAGTGGTATGTACCCTCGACTTTCAATCCGAAGGTCGTGGATTCGGGCGTGCACCAATGGATTTATATATCGCACCTCCAGTCGTAGACTGACTCAATTCAAAATTTGGGTGAATTAAGTTAAGTATACAGAACGACTCAATAAAGTGCGCTCTATCGCCTAGTACATCAGAAACCGTAATAAATAAACTGTAATAGCTCTCTGTTTCATTTATAGTCAAGTTATAGTGTGATTTATCAAAAACTCTCAAGGACCGAAACTCGTTTTCTTCATTTCCCAAAAAACATGAATTTTGGATTGAGTCAGTCTACGACTGGAGGTGCGATATCTTGTTAAGTTAATGTGTACAATTAACACTTGCTACGGTAAAGGAAAAACATCGTGAGGAAACCCGCGAAGAAGAAAAGTAGAATAATTCTCGTACTCTTTAGGTTGGATGTGATAATATGGCAATTCATTTTAGAAATTTATTCCCGTCGTGTACCACTGGTACACGTTGGAAAGTATTTTTTTGTAAGTCGACACTTTTAATTAGTGAAACAAGATTTCTTTATTAATTCTTGTACTGGTCATAATTGTTTGATCACCTTATAAGGTTAAACACCATCTAACAGAGAATTACAAAAGTTCTCCTGTAATGTTCCGTTGTTTTCTAATTATAGGATACCCACTAATAATTATTTTACAAATACTATCTTCTAATTGCTAACCCAACAAAACATTATATGGTATTGCTAACCGACAAACCCTAATATTGGCACCACACAGGCGTTAGTTTAGTTAGGTCGATGAACCATAATGTCAGGCGATGGAAATAGTCCTGTTTTAGATAATGGATTTATTTTTACTTGGATCGAAACCATAGGAAGTTCAGCCTGAGCCCGCATAAAACATCCAGATAAATTTATAAATTTGAACTAGGCAGTGTTGTTATTTCAGACTATTTCTAAGCATTCGCGATTTAAATTGTGTATGTATATTTAAATTGTGTGATAACGTTTATGAATTTTATAATTAGGTAATAAATACATTTGTTCTCAAAATAGTAGATCTGTCACCTAAAACAAATCACCATCACCAAAGTAGAATTTAGTTCTGGGTATTTTGATAGTTGTAAATTTTTATGGTTATTTTGACGATGTCCATATTGACTTAAACAAGTTATACATTGATTGATTGATTATTGATTGATTATCATTGACTTCGAAGTTATTTAAATACCCATAATTTAATATTGTTTCCTTATTTTTGCCATTTTTGGTAAACTTTACAACAGACGACTTGCGAACCACCTTCTTGTTTTGAAGTTGTTTAAAATTGTATCAATTAACTCCGTACCTGCTCTTCTTCCTTTAATATTATTTACTGTAAGTTTTCTTCGCGTTGAGCTAATTTGGCTCCACTCCGCTTTTAACACATGCCCGTGCACTTGTGCTCGTGTACTAACAACACGCTTTCATTCGGATTAATGAATCATAAATAACTGAACGCTTTTCTCAATGGGCGCGAACCGCAAAGTTTAATGGCGAACGAAATGCCCTCAGCGCATAACGATACACCCGGCTGTATTTGGCCCTTTTATCTACTTTATAGTTAACTAGCTTTTGCCCGCGACTTCGTCCGCGTGGAAGTCATAAAACGTAAAATCCCCCTTTTCACGCAGAGCCACTTTGATTCGAAAATATATTCCCTATCCCGTGGGAATTTCGAAAAATCCCTTTTTAGTGCACCTCTAGGATACTCAAGGTATATGTGTGCCAAATTTCAAGTCTTTAGGTCCAGTGGTTTAGGCTGTGCGTTGATATATCAGTCAGTCAGTGAGTCAGTCCGGACTTTGAATTTTGTACATATAGATGAACTAGGATTGCGCATAGCTGAGGGATCAATAGAGAGGCCCGCATTAGGCGGTGGTTCAAGAAATGCTGTTTATAGATAGACTTTTATAACGACAGCAATTGTAAGACTTGTGGGCTGCTTCTGCGCATTGTTCGATGAATTACTAACACCTATCTATCAGAGGCTTAGTTCACTGAGCTAAGCTAGAGAGCTTAGTAAGCTACCAGTGAGAGGCTCCGAGAGATTCCATCAAATGTGAAATCTCGTACAAACATTTCTTCCTACGCTTTTAGTTAATTTGACTCCACTCCGCTTTTAACACACGCCCTTGCTCTTGTATACTAACAGCACGCTTTCATTCGGATTAATGGTTCATAAATAACTGAACGCTTTTTCTCAATGGGCTCGAACCGCAAAGTTCAATGGCGGACGATTGCCCTCAGCGCATAACGATATACCCCGCGGTATTTTACTGATGGAATATTGTAAGCACCTTTTGGAAAACTTCGCAACGTCTTTTTGTTCAACATACCACAGTGTTACCAGTGCTGACATATGAAACCGAGACGTAGTCCTTCACTATTGGTCTGCGTGAACATTCTCGATTCTTAATATAAATACCATAATTCACGATAGTTGTTTAAGTAAAATACAAAAATAATGCTGGATAATTCACACAGCAACATCTAGCCCCAAGCTAAGCAGAGCTTGTGTTATGGGTACCTACTAGATGACTGATATTTAATGTAAAAATACTACATAGATAAATATTTATATCATTCATAGAAAAACATCCAGAACACCCTAAACAAATATTTATCCCGAGGCGGGAATCGAACCCGCAACCTCTTGCGTCGCAGGTGGACCTTCGCCCGCTGCGCCAGAGAGGTCGTCATCAGCAAAGTAAATGTACGTAACCAAGTGTTCATTATGTTTCTGAGGTGAAAATAAATATCTGAATTGCATTTAATTTTGGAAAGCGCACTTAGCCTGTTTAGCGACTGAATGTGTTATTTTTTTGTTTTGTTTTTAAAAATGTATTCAATTTGTTTCTTTTCCTTTTCAATGTTTATTGTGTTGTATTTTGATTTGTGCTGTAGAATATTTTTATTGTTTGTCTGATTTTATTGTGTGTTGACGATTTATTATCTCTTTTCCTCTCCCTCAATAACCATTGTCATTCCCACTCATTTCCATCTGTGGTCATGAAATCACCCGGGTCCCAACTGAAAACCAACGTATCATCTTAGCCCTGCCCACAATACACAACACATATGCTACACAATGCTGAATTGGGGACCTTCTTACTCGCGCTACATCCCTTTCTATCCGCATTATTATTTAAATTTATTTTACTTGTTTTCCTGTTTTCTTAGCTTATAGTTATACGATTGTATTTGTGGACGTGGTAAATAAATATGTTATCTATCTATATAACTATAATTGTGGGAAATGGTATAAACGGAATGGAGTCTAGCATGGCTAAGTAGGTCTTTAATGTCTTATGATTGTATATCTAGATGATTTGTACACCGACAACTACTGTTAAACCATACGGGACGCTGCAGTGCCTGTGATATAGGTATATCAATTACCAAGCACCCTAATAATTAATTCAATTCAGATAGCTATGTATATCCAATAAAAATAACAGTCAATAAACAGTCAATAATTGCGGACGGCATGGCGGCATCTCCCCAATCCATAACGAACACCCTGCGGTATTTGACTATTAAAGACATGGTAGGGCCTGTTATCTGTTATAAATTATAGTATATTTGTATATGGATACACAGAGAAACATAAAACAAGCAGTAGGTAGAGAACTACTATTAAAAATGGCAGATAGAAAATATTATAAGAGCCATTAAATCTTTCAGAATATACTTTCGATCCAATGGTTTCAATGCCGACCGTGCACAAACAATTCGTTTCATTTATTACCTTACTTACTGCCGTGGGGTGCCGGCAGTAGATTGTTACCCCTCCTCTCATGCCTATGGATGCAGTAAGAGCCTGCTAAGGAATACTAGGAAGATGGGCAGCAGAATCTTTCCATGTATCAACATCCCATACTGCGCTCACCAACCCGCCTGCCAGGAGTGGTGATTATGGCAACTACCCCTCATGGAGATCCATGATGAGAGGCCTGTGTTCATTAGTGGACGTTTCACGGCTGAAATGATGATGATTACCTTACTCAACCATACTCGGCTCAACCCAGCGGAATTAAACAATTCATATTGATAAGTGCCCGCCTGCCAAGCGTGGTTAGTATGGCAACTACCCTTCATGGAGATCCATGAGGGAGGCTTGTGTTCAGTAGTGGACGTTTTACGGCTGAAATTATGAATGACAATGATGAAGTACCCAATGATCCAGCTGTATAAAATAATAACCTCTGACTACACTCTGTTAATACCTCAGCACCGATTATTAAAGTTAAAACTAGTTTTAACGGAGACCCCAACAGAGACATGACAGAACACAATTTTTCATTCTGACATTTAATTTCCCACTAAACCGAAATGCAACGAAATCCGGTAAAAGCAAAGCATGAATCCACCAGAAAACATCATTTTTTAATACAACCGCAGTGGCCTTTTCATAAATTTTACAAGCCATGGATGCGATACGATATCTCATTGGGAAATTTAGCGTGAAGCCTAAGAGAGCGGAACGGTATTCTCGTTAATGAAGATCTGGTGAGATACAGATTGAGTCAATATTACAGTTCTGTAATCTGTGATATAACTGTTAGAATAAGTTTATGCCTAAAAATACAAAGTTTGAAACACCTTATACCGTAAGGTTTACGATGATTTATGTAAAGATGTATTCTATAGATAATTGTAAGATAACAATAGTTTACAACGAATGTTAAATTATGTAAACCAACAGTTTAATCTTATATTAAAAACAATAAGCGCGATAATGGACATATATCGCGCAGAACAGTTGACCGATGGAGCGAGATTCTGATCCACGTTGGTGAAATCGTCGACCAATGTGGATTCGAATCCCGCCAAAATTGATAATTTTTGACTTATATTTTCTTAAAATGATCTTACTTAATTAAACACTATTAAAACTAGTTGAAAGTTGAAAGTTCGCGACGAACATTGAACGAGCGAGCGACTTCTTTCAATGCGGTCCCATTGCATTTAAACCTGATTTTACGTAACGGGTAGTTGGAGCGGTAAAATTCATCTAACCAGTAGGACACAAAACAAACTATACCCCAATATTATCTTTTAATGGCACAGGACAGGACGGAGTTGGGCGTGGACGTAGTTTACAGCTCCGCGTTTTTGTTAGACTAACGATAGATAGGCTAAACATAGCTAAAAACCATATCCTTATTTTGGATTACCTGCGCACAGATTGCATGGCGGTGTTGTGACCTATCCTGCCTGCCAAGCTAGCTTAAAGAGTCAAAATCCTACAATATTTATTTATATTTATTTGGGAAAACACACAGAACAGTAATACAATCTTAATCTAATATATAAAGTATTACACAGTCCACTAAAGTTTCCACTCATTTAAAGATATACACAAACTTATAAACCAAATAAAAAAAGAATTGGTGAAAATTATGTTATACCTATCTAAGCACGAAATAAAATACTAAAAGTGTGTGACTAAAGAACAAAGATATTATTACAGTATTAAATAAAAAAAAATACAAACTTAAATTAGTTTACCCAGAATGCAAAAATAGCAGTTGATTTTTAACTGCAAGCTTTAATTTAGAAAGAGTGAGGTCAAAAATATATATCAGAAAACATGTCAACACAACTGATCATAGATCGGGTAACAAAAGTATTCGACGCATATTTGGTTCAGGATGTGGACGGCTGAAACAGATATTTTTTTCGAAAACTGATTCGCGGGCATCTTAATTCCCTTACGACAATCGGTTTGTATCAAAGTAATGTCCTTTAGTTTTAAATTTCTTTAAAATCCGATCATCTATTCAAGAGTGTTATCCTCGGACAGAAAAAAAACGATTAACCCCCATATCTCAAAAACTATACAAAATTCCCCCACAGCAATCGATTTGTATTAATGTAGTCACCTAAAGTTTTATATTTCATCCAAATCCGATCATGCGTTCAAGAGTCATCCTCGGAAAATAATTCCGGACATACATAATATATACAAAAAAACATTCAGCCAAAACGTCTGGTTGCCACTAAGGACTACGTTCGCTTCGCTCACTCGTTCAATAACAAAGTAGGTAGGAGTTACCACTTTACATCTGTGGGCTTTCGGCTCGTCCCATCATTAATTCGTTAAAAATTCACAAAGCTTGCACTACGATTACCAAACATATTTCTTAGATTGGTTTAATAAATAATGCTGGAAATTTCACACAGCACCATCTAGCCCCAAAACAAGCATAGCTTATAGGTACCAGATAATAAACATAATACTTCAACATGACATAATACTTAAACATTTTATTTTTAAATCTATCATTATTAAGAAAAATAACCAAATAAATACTAATAGTTTTTTTACTATTTTGTGCGATTCGATCCCACGTCCGCCAAATCGATCACTGAAGCTTCCTAAAGCTGAAAGTACTTGAACCACTGAGCTACGGAACCCGTCTTGAGTTACATGAAAATTAATTCGTTATTTCCTTAAAATGTTTATTTATTCAATTTATTTGGTTTTCCAACAGACTTAACACTTAAAATTCCCAAAAAAATACACAAAATAATCAGAATCATAGTGAAAGTCCACTAACAGGAAAACACAACATGCAGTTTTAACTTAAACAATTAAAGTAGTAAGTAAGAAGTATGCTACATATAAACATATAATAGTCTTATATTATACGAACAATGATTACTTATACTAAGATGATTACAATGCATTAGAAAAAAATAAATTAAGTGCAAAACTTAATTCATGAAAAAATATTATACATATGACAGCTAACACTGTTAAAATTTTGGGTAATACCGAACACGCAGCAGGTATGCACTTTTGCGTGCTTGCAATTTAATGCACATTTTCTCACGGGTTCCCGAAACTAAACCAGTTCGCGTTCGACCGCCTTCGTCGCGAGTTCATACCAATTTACCATTAAAACCATACCATTATTTCTCACCATTAGAATTACCAGTTTATTTACATTAATAATAACTAGATTTACGTGTGTTTTGTATACATAAGTCCGCACCAAACCAATGACTTTCACTTAACCACAACCATTTAACATAACCAACCAATATCGTAAGAGGTAGTTTGAGGAAACACCATATAACCGCCCCAAATTAAGCCCCTTTTTAGTTCCTATGAATACCTTAATACATGTTTTATGAATAGATACTAACTTATCAAAATAGAAAAATGCCTGTTTAAATACTGTTACAAACAACTTTGTTCTTTTACCTTAACGCGACTAAACGTCTTTCCCTAACGATAGCTTAATGGTTGAATAACGACAAATAATCGGCATAGATCGGCGATACCACTCATAAATTATTCATTCTACAATTTAATATTAGTACCATTATCATACAAAAATATTTTTTGCATGCTGTGACTTTAGTTACAGCTCCATGTTAAGACCTTTTTTGAGTACTTTGTGTATGACAATAAAATGCAATGAAAAATATCTAGTTTGAATTCCGCTAATGCTGAGATGCATATGCACCGCCCTACCGCCCGCTAATTATGCACATGCAGGGGGAACCAGGCTGTTAGTGCAACATGCATACCCAAACCCACACGATGACACGTGTTTCGCCTCTCCTCGAGGCATCTTCAGGTGCAAAGCCGACCAGTCAAATTACTAGACATTTTTCATTGCATTTTATTGTCATATGTACATATTTCCGCAAAGTAACGCCTGATTCCATGAATTATACTTTGTGTATATATAAGTGTAAGTTAGGACCATCTCAGCTGTGGGACTGCTGTCCACATCCACTGCTAAACTTAGGCCTCGCTCATGGATCTCGAAGATCATGAGGGTGTTGTAGCCATACGCGCCACACTTATCTGGCGGGTTGGCGAGCGCAGAAATACAAGTGTATACACGGAAAGACGCAGCTGCTCATATAGTATGTTTTTCTTTTAAATTAATGTCTTTATTGGCGAGGGCGCGGCACAGCGATGACGGTATGTTATACAGCAGATTAAGAAATAAAACTTATCGATTACAATACAGAAAAATAGATTCGGCAAGATCCTCGTGCTAACTCTTCATCAGCCACATCACAGACGACAGGTGGCTTAAATAGATTACATTCCTCAGAAATAATGAATAAAGTTTTCTATTCAGGAAAATTATTTCCCTTTGATAATGATTCCTTGCGAATGTCTTTGAGTGTAGAATTTTATTGCGTTCGAGTGTAAGAATTTAATTTAGTAGGTTCAATAAGATTAAGCCATTGAACTCTTGAAGCCATTGAACAGGGATCAAGTTTACAAAAAGATAATGTTTTCATACATCATACTAGTATAGACAAAAATCCAATTCTACTCCACCGACCAACTAGCATGCACAACTAGTTAAGCAGGTTCCCTACGAGCCTACTACGAAAGCCGATAGATACATAAGATTTTCATAAGATCGAAAACGTTGTATCGACAGTTCTTTTAGGTAGCGATCCATTAAATCGATAGGAAATCGATATAATAAAACATGGAACTTAAGACAGCTAAAGAATCGATGGCAGTCCATAGAAATCAAAGTTCAATAACTCAGTAGTAGAGCTTTTTGCGAAGAGTCTTTAGAGAAGAGTTAGGGGGCCGGTGAAATTATGAGCACATTAGACATTACAATTCTATGTCTCAGCGTTGGTCACGCGCTTAGTTGCGTTTGCTTAGCGTGATCACCGCGACATTGAAATTGTAATAGGTAGAGGTTACCGGTGCACCTTCGTCTTGTCTCGTCATTTAGGCCTATAAAAAACTACACTTCCTCGAGAACCCCACCCAAAGTCTTTACAAAAAGTTGAGTTATTTTGCATCACGGGCAGGAGAGGTAGGACAACATTCTACTATTTATATTATAATATGTGTTTGTGTAGATACCTACCTAATCTAAGTATAAGTTACAATCAAGTTATAATTTACCATTATGTAACCTCATTGTTTAAAGTGGTTGTGACGTGTTTTGTACGTTAAATAAATACATAAATAAATCTTAATAATTAAGTATGTTAGCTATTATATTTCATTCCTTTAGTATAAAGCTATTTATGTTGGTCTTGTATACGGCGTTGACTCCCTCCGGCGTTGGTGCCCTCGGGGATTCAAAAGACCTCTCGGCAGACATGCCAGGCAAGACCTGAATGCAAAATGCCCAGAGTAGAGCTGATTGACGGTTAGGGAAGGAAGCTTATGCCCAGCAGTAGGTCACTTCAAGCGATGATGTATACGCACTGTTGTTTTGTCTGTGCTGTTTTATTTTCCAAATAAATGTCTACCTATCTATCTACTTGCGGGCACCGTGTGCTACGAGCCACAAACCTAACAAAAAGCTCTTAAATATCGGAAATAACTTCGCCCAATAAGTCCCAGTAACCAACAAAACTCCGAACTTCTTATCTGCAATCCAAATAGCAAATGCATTTGTATGCGCATGTGAACCGCAAACACATAACCACAGGATTCGAACTAGCAGCTCAACATGAACGGCGATACTGCGTAAATCTTAGGGTTGTGGCTACAAAACACTTACAAACAATTTCAATTTAATTTCGTAAAAACGGGAAATACTCGTAGTATTGTAACGACACTGTGCAGTGTCGGCCTCACGCGCGGACAGGCACTCGATCCCATGATGATGATTTTCTTGAAAAATCGATACGTGTCGGAATAATCTTCGACGTTACAATACTACGTGAGTAATTCCCGTTTTTACAAAATGAATAGTATATCTCACGTTAATTTTGAAAGTGAAATTTCAATTTAAAATTAATTTATTTCACAGTTAAATTTACACATGATTAGCTTAAGATGGTTTGATGGCATGGTTGTTACATAGTTATAATTTAGCTAGCAAGACCTACACTAAATTATAAAATCTTGTCATGTTCCTTGTGTCCTGCTTCCCTTCGAAGATTATATTTATTCATAGCTATGTTGATAATAATGATGAAAATTAAAATTAGTTTGTAAGAATTTTAAGTAACCCCTTTCACTAAGTAAGAAGTAGAAAACCTTTCTAATAGAATAACAAATAATTTCCTACAATTTCATGTGAAACTTGGGTATATTTGAAAATATTCCATTGTCTAACCACTGTAACCATTAATACCTTGTAAATAGCATAAACGATTTCTATGTAACTTTTAGTTTTGCATGTCCCTTGATACCAAACTTGGGAATATTTGAAAATATTTCTTAACCGATTTTGATAAAACTTTTTCAGAAGCACCGTTGAAAAATCTTTTTAAAAGAACTTCATTCAAATGAGTCCACTCGTTTAGGAGCTATGGTGCCACACACAGAGACACACAGACACGCACACGTAGCGGTCAAAGTTATACATTTATAGTGTGTAGAATACTTTTTTTTTTCATTGTAAGAAGATACTTATCCCACAAATATTACAAGCTTTTTATTATAATCTATTTTTATAATTTTAATAACCTACCTACTAGGTATATCGTTAATGAAACAATTTCCAAAATATTTTTTTATATCGTAAAGATAATCCTTCAGATTATTTAATTTTTTGTGAACTAATATTTTGTTTCGATAATAAAATCCATGAGGAATCAAGGAAACTCCTTAACTATAATAGTTAATTTGGCATCTCCTGTTAAAAGCACAGTTTACTTCAAATAACTTTAGCTGTCGGATTTCCATAAAACATTTTAAAAAATCCCACAAATACATGTCAAATTTTACCAAGACGAAATTATATAGCTGTCACTGTCAAAAAGCTATTAGATTTCATGTAGAAGTTTGAAGCCAAGCTGCTCACTCTACACGCCCTAACTCAACACTCCTTAGCTTCACAAACTGTAGCTGAAGTCGGTTTAGAAGAGCCGCACTTTAACAGGTTCGGAATTGAAAGAAATAGTTCTCGCTTGGTTCAGTTCAAATAACTAGCTGTTATTCGTAGCCACATAGCCTTACTATGTAGCCCCAAATCTTCATCGCAACCATAAATATCGACACAATCCAATCGGTGTCGCGGCGTGCCTCAGCAAACTAATGGACTATTACGTGGTGCATCCTTATGCAAGCATTCGATGTAGGTTATCCGTGGAGGTAACCACGATGCGATGGAATAACGGGACACTTTATTTTAACAAGATATTGGTGGCGATTTCCCGTGGCGTGCGGCAGTAAAATGTTACCTTCATCTCATGCACGTGGGTGCAGTAAGAGCCTGCTAAGGAATACCTATGGATGATGGGTAGCAGCGGCTTTCCCGTACTACGCTCGTCAAACCGCCTGCCAAGCGTGGTGTGTATGGCAACTACCCCTCATGGAGATCCATGAGAGAGGCCTGTGTTTAGTAGTGGAGGTTTTACAACTGAGATGATTGATAGCGATTCGGCAAGCTCGACGCGATACGTATCTCGCAACAGGATTGTAACAGGTGTAAATCTCGTGATCATCGCTGTCAAAGTTCTTCTTTTTTTTTTTAGTTTTAAAATTACAGGATTTTATCGCGTACCTTTTTTATTATTTTCCCGACGTTTCGAACACACTTTCGCGATTTGTTAACATATTTTTTAGTTTTAAAATTACAGGATTTTATAGCGTACCTTTTTTATTATTTTCCCTCCTCCCGCGACCAAGAACGCTGAAACCAGCGTTCAAAAGAACCAAAAATAATAAAAAAGGTACGCTATAAAATCCTGTAATTTTAAAACTAAAAAATATGTTAACAAATCGCGAAAGCTTAACAAGTTATAAAGGTCTTCTTTTTCTTCTTCTTTTATGGCTGTTTAGGGTTCCGTAGTACAGAAAGAAACTTTATAGATTCGCTCTCTCTGTCTCCGGATAATTTTATTTTCCATGGACATTATAAAATAACCACGCCGAGATAATGGTATAACAAATGCTCGAAAATAATTAATTTCTGGTTCCCATACACGTCAGATAAGATAAGATACGTCAGTAAGAAAAATATATTCATTCCTGAATATATTTTTCTTACCGAAGATGGGAAGACGACGTAAACGTTCAAAGAATCATCGGGCGCCATATGGAGACGAACATTTCACGACCGTGAACTTTGGCTAAGTCTGAGGCCTATGCTAGAAAGCACAATCATCAGAGCACTACCGATGTCTAAACATTACCAATGAAATGTAAATGTATTGTCGAACTAGTTTTAATCGTTCAATAAAAGCTATTGAAATTTAAATATAAAAGTGAATCATCACTTTTGTAAGTTATTTACGTGATACCGGAATAAAATTCCAGCCCTACTACACACAAGATAACCTAGATTCTCCACAAGTTCAATAAATCCAGTGGAAACTGTTTAAAGCAAAATAATTATCGAATCCGCAATACCCAACCGGTACTGCTGGTTCGATAATTATTTTGCTTCAAAAAGAAAAGTCGGATCTAGGTCACAGCTCAATTTTCTTAGGCCAACACATAGTAACGTAGACAGGGTCTAAGAATTAATTTCATGTGTGCTTTTTTACGATAAAGTTACCTATAAGAAGAATATTTTTTTATAATGTGTAGTAAATAAACCTCAGCTGCCGTGGGGTCCCGGCAGTAGAATGTGACCCCTCCTCTCATGCTTGTGGATGCAGTGAAAGCCTGCTACGGTATACCCCCGGAAGATGGGCAGCAGCGTCTTTCAGTATATCAACATCCCATACTGCGCTCGCCAACCCGCCTGCCTCTGATCTGCAGATATTTGTTTAGGGTGTTTTGAATGTTTTTCTTTATAATATATATACATATATATATATCTTTTAATGTATTAATTATATCAGTCATCTAGTATGTGAATTATCCAGCATTACTGTTTATTATTGTTTAAAAGTGTATGTGTACCTCTTTTTGTGTGCAAGTTATGCTCGTGCGCTTTATGAACCCAGTCGGACCTTCCCCGTTTGCATCTCAAATCGTCCGCTATTCATTATGCTATTCACGACTGACTAACCTAGTGGCTAACACCTTGACGAGCTGACTGGGAAGGTCCCTGTGCATAACATCTTCCAAGAAAAGATCCATTCTTTCACACAGTAACTTTTTCCGCACTATTTTACTTTTGTATTATGTAATTTTCTTGCTTTGTGTAACTCGTTCTCACTTTTTAACATCATATCACTTTCACACAGCGAGTAACTCCATCTTGTAGGTAGCTCGAGCCATTGATGTTCGTATAAAATTCAAATTTCTCGAAGCATTTATTTTTTGCCACCGTTGCGATCACCTCATTGGGCTGCAAACAGATGTCAGCAGGCGTGTTGGCCGACCGCTAAAAAGACATGGTTTATGATTGTTTTTACCGTTTACTCTGTCCCTCACCTGTCTCCTTCTCTCCTTTGTGGTCGTGAAGTCACCTGGGGCCCCAACTGAAAACCAGCGGTGCATCCCAGCCTGGCCAGGTGCTACACAATGCCGAGTTGGGGACCCGTGCCACGTGCTCTTCTTCGTGCCCGCCATTATGTGTTATTATTATTTATTTTTTACCTGTTTTTATTTAATAATTATTTTTTGTGATTTTATTGTATTGTGATTTGTGCGTGTGGTAAATTAATGATTTTCTTCTACTATCTTCTTCTTCTTTATGCAGATCCATTGGAGAGGCCTGTGTTTAGTAGTGGAAAATTTACTGCTGAAATGACGAAACCCCAGCTGCTCTATTATTAGCTGTGATGCTGTAAAATATATCTTTTGCCTTCCCTTTTCGCTGGTCGCTGGATGAGAGTTATTTATATTACGAGCTGCAGCCATCAGCGGGGTTAGCACTTGGATTATGAATAGCCTAACTTCCCCAGAATCTAACGAGGGTTCGTTGGAAATAACACTGCCTTTTTCATGGACGCTCAAACATTTATGAAAGTCACTTATATCATTCGTCAACGCAGCAGAAGGTCTACTGTCAATGCCCACAGCTGGACATAAAAGTCAAAGTCAATTAGTGTTTATACAATAAAGCAAAAATCTATATAAAATAGTCAATTTACAATTTATAATAAAAATATCTATCTATGTAGTATAATGTATTAAGTATATCAGTCATCTAGTACCCATAACACAAGCTCTGCTTAGCTTGGGGCTAGATGATGCTGTGTGATTTTTCCAGCATTATTTATTTATATAATATACTTATAGTAAATTGTCATAAGCGTTCAAATTTATTTCAAGCGACATATAAATAATGCTGGACAATTAACACAGCACAATTTAGTTCCAAGGAGCGAAGATTACGAAAATGTAATAAACTCCAACAAAAATAATATTATGTTGGTTCGTATTTGAGGCACTCTGTCGTACCCTTCATACGAATATCATTAGTTTTTGCATCCACTTTGTCAAAGGAAGTAACTCAAGAGTACTTTAATCTAGGGATAACGCATTTAAATACGCGGGCAGTATGTAGTAAAAATAAAATATTTAAATTCGGAGATAAAGTTTTGAGTAGAAGCAGAGATTAACTATCTCTGGTACAAGTAAATTTTGACCGTGAGGTGCCGGCAGTAGAATGTTACCCCTCCTCTCATGCCCATGGATGCAATAAGAGTATGTTAAGGGATAACTCCGGAAGAGGGGCAGCAGCGTCTTTCCGTGTATCAACATCTTGTACTGCGCTCGCCAACCCGCCTGCCAAGCGTGGTAAGTATGGCAACTACTCCTCATGGAGATCCATGAGGGGTAGTTGGCTTGTGTTCACTAGTAGACGTTTTTACGGCTGAAATGATGAAGTAAATTTTATTAGTAAAAAGACAAAGGCTGAGTCTGATCATGAGGTGTTACTGCCATACTTACCACGCTTGGCTGGCGGGTTATCGGGCACAGCACGGGAAAGACGCTGCTGCCGATCTCCCAGAGGTGTCCCGTGGCAGAGTCTCACTACATCCACGGGTAGGACAGCGGCAACATTCTTCTGCCGACACCCCACGGCCTGCATAATAGTTTATCATAAAAACTTATTCAAAATACAAATATATCATCACTTCAGTCTCGAGAGAGGCGACCTAAATCTACCGTTATTAATGAGCCAACTTTTAATTGTGCCTCGCCAGTGTTACCCTTTGTGGACTTATGTAATGTGAGGCTGAGTATTCGCAGACGAGTATGTTGGGCGACCAGTGACTGTGTTGCAGTTTCATGAGCGCGTAGGGAGGCTTAAGTAGGAACGGATGGTTGAAATTTTGCCGGAGAACATTGAGTCACTTATATTATGTCATAGTTCAGATTTGGAATAGAATATTTTATTTGCAGCTTACAAGTTTAGCAAAATTATTAAGTACGGAATTTGAAATAAGAATTGGAATACAAATAATTTATTTGCATTTTACAAGTTAAGATAAATCTCGGCTTTAAGTGGCATAAGGTAAGTTTTAATTGCGCCTCGCTAGTTTGTTATGTACACACAAAAGTAAAATAACACGAAATAAGACACACATCGGTGTGTCACTCACCATTTGCTGATAGGAATGTAACAGCTCGGTTTTCAGTGGCATGAGGTAAGTTTTAATTGTACCTCGCCATTGTGTTATGTATACACAAAAGTAAAATAACACGAAATAAGACACACATCGGTCAACACCCACCATTTTCTGTGATAAGATTGTAACAGAGCTGAAAGCTTAGTGCCATGAGGTAAGTTTTAATTGTGCCTCGCCAGTGCGTCATTTATTTTATTTTATTTATTCATCTTAGGGAAACTATCAGCACAAGATACACAATAGTTATTAGTATAATAATAAGTGGCTATTAATAAGTTTCCACTTATAGATACACAGTAGTGCTTTACAAAGGAGAAAAAAATAAGAGAAATTTATGTATTCATGTACACTCAGATGTAAAAGAACACGAAATAAGACACAAATCAGTCGCCACTCAACAATTGATGTGATAGGAATGCCACAGCGCTGGTTTTCAGTAGCATGAGGCAAGTTTTTATTGTGCCTCGCCAGTGCGTTATGTACACACAGATGTACAAGAACACGAAATAAGACACACATCGGTCGCCAACAACCATTTACAGTGATAGGAATGTAACAGCACCGGTGTTCAGTGGTATGAGGCAAGTTTCAATTGCGCCTCGCCAGTGAGTTACCCGTTGTAGACTTATGTGAGGCTGAGTATTCACAGACAAGCAAGTTGGGCAACCAGCGTTGCAATTTCATAGGCGCGTAGTAGGCTTAAGTAAATGATGCCCATGAGGACAGATACCAGACAATATTTAACGTTGCATTAAGCTAAAGTTTTAGTTATATTGGGTAAACTCGAATGTACTCGACATTGTACAATTATTTTTAGTTTACACAATAGAACAAAAACAAAAACCTTATGCAATGTTAAATTTTGCCTGCTAGCAATACTTTATACTAGCAGCTATAATACTTAGCTTACTAGCTTGTGCCCGTCGCTTCGCATGCGTTGTACCCGGATAAAAAGTAGGTAGTCTATGTGTTAATCCTGGTCTACATCAAAGCGGATGCAAATTTTAGTTCAATCCGTAGGCTATATAGTTTTTGCGTGAAGAGGTAACAAACATCCATATTAACAAACATTCGGCTTTATAATATTAGTGAGATAATTGTTTTAAGGCGCTGTAGTGAGCCAATGACCTTGAGAGTTTCGTTCCTCGTGCCCGCTGTAGGAAGAGCTTAGTTTTTAACCTCGTATTTGCATTATTAATTCAGGATACATTCAAAGTTATAATTTTTTCAAAAGTTTTACGGGAATTATCTACCCTGTGGTGTAAAAATGAACAAATACCTCAACTTTAAAAGAAGATTTTGTATGTTTTTGAGTTTTATTTGAGAATCTTTGCTGCAGTAATTACGACGTATAAGCTAAATTTTAAACGGGGACTGTATTTATAGAGGGGAATAGCATCTGAATAACAGCAAAACTCCACGATCAGCTCGTCCACTACTTAATACAAGCCTCCCTCATGGATCTCCATGAGATCTAGTTGATATGTTTACCACGCTTGGCAGGCGGGTTGGCGAGCGCAGTACAGATTGTTGATACAAGGAAAGTCGCAGCTGTCCATCTTCCGGAGGTATCCCTTAGCAGACTTGTACTGCATCCACGGGCATGAGAGGAGGGGTAACATTCTACTGTCGGCAACGGGCACGGGCACTGTCTTATCTTATCTAATCTTATTGTATATAATTAGGCAAAATTAATTGCGGCTCAATTCTTCGATTCGATTAGTTGCAGGAGTCCCGCTAACTTTATTAATTTGTTCACCGCTTAGCTATCAGTCACAGCACTTGGCAACATTGAATCCATCTGTGTGTCTACCATTAGTTGTCACTGTTAGATCGCCTGCCGTTACTACAGTATAAGTAATAGTACGTTACTATGACATTTGTCAGATTTGTAACTCATGGTTTTCAAATTTTAAGCAAATGAAGCCCAGACTGCAGTTGCTGTAGTATAGTTTACTGCGTATTATAGTACCAAACTATCCACTAGAGAGCATAGATTATGAAAACTCATGGTAGACCTACTGAATGACACGTGACTAGCCACTTGAGGTGGCCTCTGTCTAATCTAATCTAGTCTGTCTAATCTAATCTAGTCTGTCTAATCTAATCTAGTCTGTCTAATCTAATCTGTCTAATCTAATCTAGCCTGTCTAATCTAATCTAGTCTATCTAATTAGGCACTGCTAATAGCAGCTCTATTTACAACAGATCCGCAGGCTGATTACGTATCTCGCGACAGGTTCGTAACAGGCGTAAATCTCGCGATGATCGCCGTCAAACTTCAATTTTGTATTAGATAATAGCAAGGATTTGACGTTTGACAGCTTACTTTAAAGCTGTAGGTATGGATATATAATCCAGCGTTATTTATTTACCTTGTCTTCACCCACTGGTGGGTGTAGGTACCTTCTTTAGTTTGTGACATCCCTCACAATCCTGCGCCAGTCCTATCCATCGTTTGCCCGCGACTTTATCAATGTCGTCTGCCCATCTTGCTGCTGGACGAACAACGCTTCTGTATCCTTGTCTCGGCCACCATTCAGTTATAGCTTATAGTTCAGCTTATTTATCTCTTCATCTAACATTATCCAAATTTGAGGAATATTTCGGAAGCTATGTACAGCATTTATTTTTTATCTGCCCGTTTTTAATAGTTTTCACCGGAGTCCCGCTAACCTTACTAATTGGTTAACCGCTAAGGCTTTATTGGGTGCCGGCAGTAGAATGTAGCCTCTCGTCTCTCGCCCGTGGATGCAGTAAGAGTCTGCTAAGGGATAACTCTGGTGGATGAGCAGCATTGTCTTTCCGTGTATCAACATCCTGTACTGCGCTCGCCAACCCGCCTGTCAAGCGTAGAGGGTATGCCAAAAGATAAAGATAAGATAAATAGATAAAAATATGTTTATTTTGTCACTTATTACGGACAGCTACTCATGATCATTACTGATGATTGATGAAGGGCAGTCACAGCACTTGGCATAGGCTAGTATGACACGCGACTAGCCGTAGCCACTTGACGTGGGCTCGGTTTAATCAAATCTGTCTAATTAAGCAAAGCTAATTAATTGCAGCTCAATTCACAACAGATTTAGTTGCAAGTGTAGATAGTAACGCAAAAACATGAACGTACAACCAAAAATTACGTTACTAGTAACAAGCATTACAAGTTTGTCAATGTATGTACATACGAAAATATAAATAGCAAATATAAAATAACACATAAAAAATAATCATAAGTATATTCATTAAGTTTATTCTTTTGGTTCTGACCATCCCAAGGAACATCTACGACTTTTCAGGATTCAGTGATTTTTATTCAAGAAAAGACTGCGAAAGTTTTAACATTAACAGCTGATTATACGATAATGACATCCTAAACGCCAGCTGATTCTTGTCAGGGTCATTGAACTTCGTGAAGGGTTGCTGTGCAGGTACAAATAAAAATACTAAGGGTATTTTTATTTGTACCTGCACAGAAAGATGTTTTTTATTAAAATAACAAAAAAAAATTAATCCCAATTTTGACTCAAGGATCATATAACATAAAAACCCGTTTTTTTTTCCTTCCAAAACTACTTGTTTTCATCGGCTGAAACCCCCCTTTCGGGTGCATAGTACACATGTTATAAAACACCTTGTATATAGAAAAACATCCAGATAACCCTTAACAAATATGCAGATCGTACAAATATTTGTTCAGAGGCAGGAATCTAACTCGCTGCGCCACCGGTCGCCTACACTAGCCGCACTCCGCAGTTTCCACTGCGTATTTCCCGTTCCCTTGGGAATACGGGGATAAAATATAGCCTATGTTAATCAAGGATAATGTATTATTCTAATAGTGAAAGATTTTTTAAAATCAGTCCATTCATTTTCTGTGTTTATTCGTTACAATTATACAAAATACAAATCTTTCCTCTTTATAATATAGTATAGATGGGGATTTTGTTTTGGTAGCCTGAGCCGCAGTACGTCCACGAAAGGACAAAGGCCTCCCTCCCTCATGGGTCTCCATGAGAGGTTGCCATACCCACCACGCTTGGCGAACGCTGTACAGAATAAATAAAATAAAATAAATAAATAATGCTGGACAAATCACACAGCATCATTTAGCCCCAAGCTAAGCAGAGCTTGTGTTATGGTTACTAGATGACTGGTATACTTAATACATTATACTACATAGATATTTTTATTATAAATATATAGAAAAACACCCAGAACACCCTGAACAAATATCTGCAGATCGTACAGACGTTTGTCACGAAATGTAAAAAATTGTAAATCAGAATGTACACGGAAAGACGCTGCTGCTTATCTTTCGAATGTATCCCTTGGCAGGCTTTTACCGCATCCACGGGCAAGAGAGGAGGGGAAACATTCTTCGTTCGATACCCTAAGACACATAAAATTAAATAATAAAAAAATTAAATATTATCTTAAGATTATAATATAAAAAATAATATATTTTAAATTAATATTGACTTTTATAATACTTTGTAAGCTTTCGCAATCTGTAGACATAATAATTTTAAACTGATTAACGAATTGAAAATGTCGGGGCTTTTTCCCGACATTTCAAGGATATCGTCAGGAAATAATAAACTAAGGTAATTACGCCATGAAAACCCGTTAATCTGTTTAAAGAAACAGTCTGAATCAGACTTTTATAAATTATTAAACTCAGTTGAAAAAATTGTGAGGAACTTACACTCAAATATAACAATAATTGGGTTAAGAAAGAACAATGCTACATGGTGCTACATGTAATATATTTCATGCATCTTAACTATAAATATTGAAATCTGGATCATGTGGTTTTCTTTTATCTTTCTAACCTCTTGCCCTTGTGGTCTTGTTGTGAGCAGACGTGTGCACTGTGTTCCTGCAATAAGGCTCAAATTCGGACCAAAATTACACTACAAAAACCAGTCAAACAAGGTATTTCACTATCCATCCTTTTCTCGCTCCGCTGCTACCGGTCGCAAACGCGGCCTGCTACGCGTAAACGGGACAGCTGCTGCTCCCGCTTACTATCTGCCCTCCTGTTCCCGCACCGCTCGGCGCGTTTGAGTGACTCACTTCGGACCATCGCGTCATACTACGGCCGACGCGTCGCGAACGCTAACTTACTCACACTCACACCTCTATACCTGCACCGCGCACCGCCTACCCGGACTATAACTTACCAGCTTAACTACAGTGGCCGGCGCGTTGAGCAAGCGCAACGCAAAACGGTTTGTGCTTTAATATTATCGCCCGGATTCAAGTACCATTATCGCTTCAGCGCTTGTCCTTTTAGGATATAATTGTCATTTTGAAGCAATTACCTTATCAGCAATGTCTACGATACGCACCCCGGAAAAAACAAACTCCGCCCCTGACATAGTAGCAGAGGAAAATACTTCCCCATCAAGCCTTGTTTCTGCGCGAAACAAGCGAAAGAGATGCAATGACATGAGTCAGGACTTTCAAGCTATGGCTGGCGAATTAAAAGATGAAATTAAGGAACTTTTCCTTGCTTTGTCTCAGACTCAAAATGTGCAAATAAACATGATACTAACATCCCTTAAAGAGATACAACAAACTAGTAATTTAGTACAGACAACTATCTCACAAATATCGGAAGAAAATAAGGATCTCAAAGCCAAAATAGACCGATTGGAAAGTCGAGCAAAGCATGACAAGGAACAGATATTGATCTTGGAGAACAAGCTGGAGGACATAAATTTGAGTCGCCGCAAGGCTAACTTTGAGATAAAAAATGCGCCAAGAAAACCGTCAGAAACTAAAGAAAATCTGGTAGATATGGTGCTGTGTTTGTCAAAGAATATTGGGAGTAACTTAAATAGAAGTGACATACAAGATATATATCGTGTACGAGGAAAGAAAGAGGGAAATCAGAACACACCTATAGTTGTGGAAACTTCCTCCACAATACTAAAAAATGATTTATTGAAAAGTACAAAAGCCTTTAATGTCAAGCACAAGACTAAGTTACGTGCCCTACACTTAGGCCTACGAACATCTGAGGACACTCCAATTTTTGTATCGGAGCAGCTTACAGCAAAAGGATCTCGGCTTCACTTTCTAGCCCGAGACCTGGCTAAATCAAATAGCTATAAATTCTGTTGGACCGCCTATGGGAAAGTTTATGTGAGAAGAGATGAGACCTCCCCAATTATTGCCATCAAATCTGAAGGGCAGGTTCAACAATTATTACAAGATAAATGACTATTTAGAGTATATCCTCTTAATTGTCTTTGTATAATGAATTATGGGTGTTACCTTGCTTGTTTTCTAATATTATTTTTGTATGTTTTAGTTTTGTCTTTGTTTCTGGTGTTTTCTTGTATCATGACCATAAATCTGTCCCTTATACACAATTACATATCTGTACCCGAGAACCACACTTACATCAGACACTCGCATAAACTTGCCTACCTACATAACGATGCTCCATATAAATCAGCATACTCTTATACTCTCATTTCACAACACCTACAAAATCATAATACAGTAGTTGTTTTGATTGCAATGACACTTGGTATGTTTAACTATATGACACGGAGCTTAAGGCAAAATTACACCCGCAGTTCTTATAAAATAACATATGATGGATAGAACTCTTACTAAATTGAATGAAATAGATGATTTTGAATATGCTCATGCTATCCAATGTGACATCAAAAACCTTACACAAAAAATAACAGTTAAAAATAATGATCTTAAAATTTTCTCTCAAAATATCAGAAGTGTGTACAGTAATTTGGAAGATCTGAATGTGAATCTTAGCTTACTTGATTTTGATCCTGACTTACTTTTACTGACAGAATGCCGCCTGAATCTTGATAAACCAGTACCTACTTTGAAAAACTACAAAGTTCACTCCTCCACTAATCATATTAATCAAAATGACGGAGTTGTAGTTTATGTGAAGAATGAATGTACATCACGTGTTAGAGAAGTAAAATTGAGCCAAGCATCTTGCATGCAGATAGATATTAATAACTCCGCAATTTTAGGCATATACCGTTCTCCATCCAACCCTAGTACAGAACAATTTGTAAATTCACTAAACAATCACTTGGAAAATTTAAAATCGTATAAAAATATAATAATAACTGGAGATATTAACATAAACCTTATCCCGCGAGAGTCTGAGCAGTCTAATGAAAGAAAAAATAGAGCTAACTACCTCAGCATGCTATCTACGCACGGTTTATTACCCGGTCATCTTTTACCCACTAGAGAATCTAACTGCTTGGATCATTTTATATTGAAGCTCGAAAAGGATAAGGTTTCTGCTCAGGTGGCTATCCTTAACACTTCTATAACTGATCATTGTCTCATATTTCTTTGTCTATCAAATAAAAACTTTAAACACCGGTGTAACAGGTTTAAAACAGTTACAGACCTTAATAAAGCACAGATATGCTTAGCAGGAAAAAATCTACAGGAGTTAGCTCTTTGTAAAGATCCAAACATAATTGCAAATTTATTAATCACTAAAATAAGGGAATCTCTAGCAGAAAACACAAAATCTGTGCCAATTTCTAAAAACAAGAGAACTATCAAGCCCTGGATCACAGATGGCACATTGCGTTGCATTAACAATAGAAACAAATTGCAAAGACAAGTACGAAGAGATCCACACAATGAAATTTTAAAAATAAGCTACAAAAGGTATCGTAATTTTTGCAATAACTTAATTAAAAACTTAAAAAGAAATTATGAAAGAAAACAACTAGAACTATCGACAAAAAATTCGAAATCATTATGGAAAAATATAAAATCAGTTACCAATATGAACCAAAGTAAATCAGATAGTAAAAAACTGTTAGATATTAAAAGTAGTCCTAATGAATCAATAAATTATGTTAATCAGTTTTTTGCTAATATAGGAGAGAACCTAGCAAATAAAATCGCTATAAGCTACATCCCACCAAACAATAATAATTCAACAGGTTATAATAATCAGTTCAACTCTTTTGTACTCATGGATACTGATGCTATCGAAGTTAATGATACTATTATGTCCCTTAAATCAGATAGCGCTGCTGGATGGGATAACATCCCCACCAAATTCCTGAAAATAGCGAAAAATGAGGTAATACCCACCTTAACTCACCTAACTAACCTCTGTTTTCATAATGGTGTCTTTCCCAACCAACTTAAGCAGTCTATAATTACCCCTGTATTTAAGAGTGGTGACCAAGCCGATGTTAATAATTATAGACCAATTTCTGTGCTGCCATCTATATCAAAAATTTTGGAAAAACTGATTAATAAGAGAATTGTAAATTACCTTAATACGTTTGGTCTGTTATCGGACTCTCAGTACGGGTTCAGAAATAATAAATCTACGGAAGATGCGGTTACAGCACTCACTTCATATATTGTTGAGCAACTCGACCGCGGCAATAAGTGCTTAGCCGTTTTTCTGGATTTAAAAAAGGCCTTTGACACGGTTTGCGTCACCACTCTTTTGGGCAAGCTGGAACATATAGGTATCAGAGGTACATCATTATCCCTTATTAGAGACTACCTAACCAATAGAACTCAAAGAGTCAGAATTGGCGAGTTCATAAGCAATGACTCAAATATTACGTACGGTGTCCCGCAAGGGAGTGTGTTAGGACCTACTTTGTTCCTAATATATATAAATAACCTCTGTAATATGCAAATAAATAATGCTAGAATAATCTCATACGCAGATGATACTGCAATCGTGTTTTCTGACTCTAATTGGAATAAGGTTCGTGTTGAAGCAGAATCGGGATTATCTACTGTTGCTAATTGGCTTAATAAAAACTTTCTCACACTCAATGCCCAAAAAACCTTTTTTATGTGCTTTTCCATTAATAATCGGACACAACCAGCAAATGATTTTGGTATACGTATTCATAAATGCACGAATAATTATCAGACACATTACCAGAATTGTAGCTGTCCAATCATACACAAAGTACCACACATAAAGTACTTGGGTGTGATTATAGATCAGAGACTATCATGGTCTCAACAAATTGAAATGGTAAGCTCACGAATTAGGAAACTGATGTGGATATTCAAAACATTAAGACATATTGCTACCAGGTCCCTTATAAATAAGATTTATGTAGCTCTCGCCCAATCTATTCTAGCGTACTGCTTGCCCATATGGGGTGGTTCTGGCAAATCTAAATTCATTGAAATTGAAAGGGCTCAGCGAGCATTAATCAAAGTTATGCATTTTAAGCCATATCGATATTCAACTAAAGACTTATACTCGGAATGTCAACTTTTAACTGTACGAAAACTTTATATTATTAGCACTGTCCTTAAGTTACATAAAACATTAATCTACACCTGCAATACCACAGTAAAAAGAAGGAAAAATAAGGTTGTTAATATTCATACTACCAAAACAATGTTTGCTAGTAACCAGTATGTTAAAAAGTCAGCACGATTGTATAATTATATGAATGAGCATCTGGATATCTACCCTAAACAATACTATGAATGTAAAAAGACAGTTACAAATTGGTTAATAGATAAAAATTACGATGAGGTAGAAGCACTATTTGAGATTTTAAGGTAATTAATTAAGCAAAACTAACCCAGATTGAATCACACGTGGTTCATAACTCACTCAGGCACACATATACACGCATTAAACACACATTTCCACAAACACACATTCACACATACACACACACACACACACATTCACACACACATACACACACACACACATACATACTCATTCTCACACACCAACCTGAAAAGGGCAAGGGATTATTTAATTTTTTGTTTATTTCTATATTTTTTTGTGCTTATATTATTTTCAAGTTATTATTAGTATATATCTATTGTTTGACATTATTTTTCGACGATATTATTGTAACCAAAAATACATAATAATTAAATATGGCTATTGAAGAGCGAAACCCTCTGGCACAAGTACTATGTACTTAAAAGAAGGTTTCAACCTTGTGATGATATTGTAATGATGGTTACTGAAATAAATAAATTTTTAATTTTTAATTAATTTTTAATGACGACCTCTGTGGCGCAGCGGGCGAAGGTCCGCCTGCGACGCAAGAGGTTGCGGGTTCGATTCCCGCCTCGGGACAAATGTCTGTACGATCTGCAGATATTTGTTCAGGGTGTTCTGGGTGTTTTTCTATATACCTCTATAATAAAAATATCTATCTATGTAGTATAATGTATTAAGTATATCAGTCATCTAGTACCCATAACACAAGCTCTGCTTAGCTTGGGGCTAGATGATGCTGTGTGATTTGTCGAGCATTATTTATTTTATTTATTTATTTAATGACAAAATAGAAGTAAGGCTAAAATAGAATTATGTCTAAGCCTTACTTCAAGTTTGTTAGAAGTAATCTTTATAGCTAACTTCACGTTTATTATTACTTTATTTAGCTTTATACGTCACTATCTTTTGCCCGCGACTTTGTGCGCGTGGAAGTCATAAAACGTAACATCCCCTTTTTCACGCAGAGCCAATTTGATTCGAAAATATAAGTCCCATTTATTCCTTATTCCGTGGAAATTTCAAAAAATCCCTTCTTAGTGCACCTCTAGGATACTCAAGGTATATATATATGTGTGCCAAATTTCAAGTCTTTAGGTCCAGTGGCTTAGGCTGTGCGTTGATATATCAGTCAGTCAGTCAGTGAGTCAGTCAGGACTTTGAATTTTATGTATATAGATAAGTAGAAGCAAATTTAGAACCATTTGACTGTTTATTAACGCCATCCTTGTAAATTACGAATATACAACTGTATAACGCACCTCTTTCTAGCTCCTTTAAAATGTCATAAGTAAAAAGAGTACAGAATGATTGATTTTCGTTGCTATTTTAGCCTGGTTTCTATTACGTTATTATTCTAAGTAGCCAATAGCAAGCATAGAAACGAATAAAAACGGTCCATAAATAAAAGAAACGCGACTTTTTCATGCTAAAAGAAGAACGTAATGCCAAACCAGAAAAATACGTTCACTCAATCTTTATCACATAAAAATGTGGTTCGTTATTTCTTTTTGAAAAATGGCGTACCATATTATATCCGTAAGTCGCTGTTAGTCATTTTTCCATTAGCGTGTGAGACAAAAAGTGTGAATTACAGCATAGATAAAATGGTGAAACCACAGTTGTAATGTTCTAAAGTATTGAATGTTTTATCATGATAACTTTCGTGATTACTATCGTTAATTATTGTGAAAAAAGGTTCAACCTTTGTTCCATAAAAGACTGTCGTTAAAGATACTACTTTTTTTAATTGTTCGTCCTACTACTCTGGGCAAACCTGGGTAGACCAAGAGACCTTCCACCAATCTCCAAATGTGTGTCTCACAAATGTGTCGAGGTCGTCCCGCCATCGCTTCCTCGGCCTGCCCCTATGACACCTACCGTCTTTTGGCTACTATTAGTCTTTAGTTTTAATTTGACGTGACCCACCCAGTCTTACTTTAACCATGCGATTTTGTAATACTCTTGAATAAAAATTTAGAGGTGCTGCTACTCAGAGCCGAGAGTTTGAAATAATATAGGGGCTGGAAGCAAAACTTTTGGTTAAACTCAAAAATGTTCATGCCCTCGCGCTTGGCTGGTCTTATAATTAAACTAGCATAACACATACCTAGAGGTTTTGCACGCGTTGTTTCCGTAACAAATAACCTTTAATCTTTTCATTTCATTTTCAGAGATCTGCTAAGTTTTTTATATTTATACGTTCAGTAACATAAGTATAGTAAATAATTAAAAAAACAAAATTCACAATTCGTTGGAGGACATAAATAGAATGTCTCTTCGGAAACAAATTGCGTAGTAATTTTGTTTTCCTCTTTGGCAACAGGTTTCTAAACTCGGGTAGTATGGCAGTCAGAGAGAAACGAGAGAAATGTACGAGCTGAAACAAGAATCCTCGTTGTTGGCCCCGAACTTAGAACGAGCGAGATTTACTTCTTTTAATGATGTCTCATTGCATTTGAACTTCATTTTACATAACGGATTGCTGAAATACTCCAAACACTCCAAATATGAATTCATCTTTCTGAAATGATATTGTGCCGATACCTTTCGAATAGATTTAGTCCAATGATTGGCACTAATGGAGTATGTAAAAATACATTAAATTTACGTGTGTTGTCGCCGTGGTGTGTCGGCAGTAGAATGTTACCCCTCCTCTCATACCTATTGGATGCAGATGCAGCAGCGTCTTTCCGTGTATCAACATCCCGTACTGCACTCGCTAACCTAAGCGTGGTGAGTATGGCAACTATGTGGAGATCCATGAAGGAGGCCTGTTCAATCGTGGATGTTGTACTTCTGCAATGATGATGATGAATTCGGTGCGTGTTACCGCTACAAATACGGTCCATTAAGGAATGAGACAAAAAGAGTGAATTCCACCACAGATATAACTCGCGAGGACGCAATCATTTCGATGGGATCACGACCGGAATAACGCAGCACGCTCATTATTACGGTGAGCACACACGGCTGTTTATTTTAACAAACTACAACCGGTTGGTCAATAGCTAGAGTTGTAAATTTCTTCATCTTCTTTTATGTCTTTTTGTGTTTCATCATCATCTACCCGTAGGATATCCACTCCTGGACAAAGGCCTTCCTCATGGATCTTTATCATGAGAGGTTGTTGCCATACTCACCACGCTCGGCAGGTGGGTTGGCGAGCGCAATACGTGTTTATACAGGGAAAGACGCTGCTCTTTCGGAAGTATCCCTTAGCAGATTCTTACAGCATCCACGGGCAAGACGGGAGGGGCAAGATGGGAGGGGCAAGACGGGAGGGGCAATATTCTTCAGTCGGCAGCCTACGGCTTTCGTATTTGTTTTTACATAATTTTGGAAGTGTTTAGTAACGTAACGTATACAAAAGTAAATTAATTTTCAAATGTTAATTAATTAATGGAATCAGGCGTTACTTTGCGGAAATCCATGACATGCATATGCATGAAAATATCATGCAATGAAAATATCTAGTTTTAATTCCGCTAATGCTGAGATGCATATGCACCGCCCTCCCGCTCGCTAATTATGCACATGCAGGGAGAACTAGGTTGTTAGTGCAACATGCATATACAAACCCACGCGACGACACGTGTTACGCCTGAACGAAAGCTTCGTTCCAGCCGCCGACCAGTCAACACCTCGGCGTCTCACCTGAAGATGCCTCGCGGAGAGGCGAAACACGTGTCGTCGTGTGGGTTTGGGTATGCATCTGAAAAAACACAGTGACAACTCTTTGTAGACACACTGAATATGGAACTTTAGTCGACGCTTCAGTAGCTGGATTTTTTTATGACTTCTATCTCTAACTTTACCTAATCCGGCTCATTGTACTCAGCAACTTCCTTATCCGTGTGTAAGGGAGCAATCGTCACAGCCCGGGATGTAAATGGCCGCTATTTGACACAAGACGTTGACAAACGCGGAGACTTCCACGCAAACGCTAACTGGTTAACCCTCAGTTATCTCGCCGTGCGCCCATATACAGGGGGATTCGGTGACAGTATGGAGCAAAGAATTATTCAGAGGACCCGTGGTCTTTGATTCACTGTTGAATGGATAAAAGATTTAATGCTTAGTGTTTACATGCGTGAGATGAGTACCTACACTTATGTGCAGGTTACTCATTATGAAATGATGATATCATCGTTTCATCATTTCAGCCTTAGAACGTCCACGGCCGAACATAGGCTGGCGAGCGCAGTTTATACACGGAAAGACGCAGCTGCCTATTGATTTGATATAGAGAGGAGGGGTGACATTCTTTTGGCGGCACCCCACGGCTAGCCGAGGCCCTAAATACAGATTTTCAATTTAGTGTAGGTATCATAAGTAACTAAGATTAGGACTTGTAACAGCAAATAAAAAATGATCAAAAGAAAACATGAAATGTGTAAAATTTTAAGCAAGTACAATGTAAGGTTAATGTTAAGTGTTGCTTAATGGGCAGACAACATAGATAAAATCGGGGGGATTAGATTGACATAGTACAGACTAAGGGAGGTGTTGTAATCAAATCAAACCTTCTAGCGTAAATGTTTAAATATCTATAACCTAAGTAAAAACAATGTAGTGTATGTAGGTAGATCATATAGCATCCCATACCAGCCTACCATTTTGTATTTGTCACACCAGTCGCACAATAAAATTCAAAGCAAAAATACGTATTTTCGTTCTTCAAATTAGCAGCTAAAAACTGAGTGAAAGTGGACCCTAAACACACCCATCATATGGTCGCAATCGAGCCGGATCAATCAGTGCAGCGCTGCGAACCCGAGAACAATAGACCGCATTCCAAGAACTGATAAGCGAGCGCTTGCTAATTACCTGTGCATCTAAGTAAAAGTGAACATTATAAGAACTTATTACGTTATTTTTGCTGTGTGGTTATCATAATATAACAGAACAATTATTATGTTGTGATAGTGTTGGACTAAATAAACTATATTCAAGTGTTATACCAACTTAATTACTACGGAAAAATGCCTGCTACAAAGGAGCAACAACAAGTTATTACGGTGTTGGAGGATTGTGCTACAACGTTACAAAAAACACAATCTAACTTGAAGAAATGCCCGAAAGCTCGATTGACAAGAGGATACATCGAAGCACGTATGAAAATAATTGATGACCATTGGGATATTTTCAAGAATGCTCACCAAGAACTTGTAAAAATTACACCGAAGGAAATGAAAGGGGCTTTGCCGTATTTTTTAAATGAAGAGTATTTTATTTATGAAGATTTGTATAACATACTACAAGGTGACCTGAAAGACATGCTTATTCAATTAAAAGAAAGTTCTATGCAGGAATCAGTTGCGACAAATACAAGTATCCGTAATCAGTCGTACATGAAAGTACAATTACCTAAAATTGTACTTCCTACATTCAGCGGAACCTACGAGGCTTGGCCAACATATAGTGATTTATTTATATCATTGGTTCACGACAACACAAGCCTGAATGATGTTCAAAAATTACACTATTTGAAAACAAGTGTCAGCGATGAAGCCGAGCTACTCTTGAGACATGTCCAAATCACATCCAACAACTATAGTAACGCATGGGAATTACTAAAACAAAGGTATGGCAACAAACGATTAATTCTGAATAATACCATGAAGAAATTATTTAACCAAAAAAAGTTGACTTCCCAATCAGCTGTTCATTTGAAAGGTTTGTTAGATACAACAACTGAATGCCTAAATAATTTACATAATTTGGAGATAAAAACGGACTCTTGGGATCCTATCATTATACATCTGCTAGTCCAGAAGTTGGACCCAGAGACTCACAAGGCCTGGGAAGAGCAATCATATAAGGAAGAAACGGAAGCATTACCTACATGGAATGAATTTAGGAAATTTATGGAATCAAAGTTCCGTACATTGGAATTAATCACAAACAGCACGACGAAGGAAGGCAAACCTGTCAGACAACGATCGCATCACGTTGCCGAACCTGTAACAAGAAATTGTATCAAGTGCAATGATAACCACACACTGAGCCACTGCAAAGAATTCTCGCAGATGGAACCTACTGAACGAAGCGAATATGTAACAAACAAACGACTATGTTTCAACTGTCTATTACCGGGTCATGCAGCATTCAAATGTAGACTGCCTGTATCCTGTAGAATATGTCAACGTCGTCATCATTCTCTACTACATGTAAACAAGGCACAGGAACCAGCGGCTTCACCAAGCACCTCACAAACACAACCGCTGGCTTCACAACATGTGGTGGAAGAAGAAGAAGAAGATGAAGTACAAATCAACACAATGGTGACGTCACAACCCAGTAACAGACATGGAATAGCACTACTAGCGACTGCAGTTGTGGAAGCAATAAACGAACATGGACAAATCATTCCACTACGAGCGCTAATAGACCAAGGTTCAGAAGCAACATTTATCACCGAGAAGGCGACTCAACTATTGAAACTAGAAAGACAACCTATGAGAGGAAATGTTATAGGAGTAGGATCTTCAAGAACGGAAATAAAACATGTGGTGCAGCTACAAATAAGATCACAGTGGGACACAAGCTTTAGTCTACCAATCAAGGCCTACGTGATGTCAAAACAACTGACCACAAAGATACCTGCTAAAACAATCATGACACAACCATGGCCACACCTGAAAGGGCTGAACCTGGCTGATCCAACATACTTCACACCAGGGTCAGTTGATATGCTTTTAGGGGTCAAAGAATTTGCTAAAATACTACAGAATAACTACGTCGAAGGCCCTCCAGGCGCACCATGCGCTCAGAAAACCAAACTTGGATGGATACTATTTGGCGACATCTGTTCGAAACCACAAAAAGGCACTTACGTTGTAATGCACCATCGAGTTGACGTTGATGACATGCTGAAAGCATTCTGGGAGTTAGACGTTGATAGACATTTAACAAACGAAGAAAAACTCTGCGAACAAGAGTATGACAAAACAACAACGAGAAATGAAGAAGGAAGATATATAGTTAAACTGCCATTCAAAACAGCAAACCCGCAATCTCCCGACGGAAACACAAAAGAAATAGCAACCAGAAGATTTTTACAATTAGAGAGAAAATTCAAAAGATCACCTGAATTAAGAGAAGAATACACAAAAGTAATTGAAGACTATTTACAAAAAGGTCATATGGAGAAGGTACCTGAGATAGAAAGAGAATCAAAACAATCAGTGTACCTACCTCACCACGCTGTGGTGCGTGAAGACAAGGAGACCACTCGAACACGAGTCGTATTTGATGCTTCCTGTAAAGGCATGAACAACATTTCACTAAACGAAGAGCTGATGGTTGGTCCGCAGCTGCAAGAAGACTTAAGAAATATTCTGATGAGATGGAGGATGAAAAGAGTCTGCTTTGTGGCAGATATCCAACAGATGTATAGACAGATTTTGGTATCAAAAAACGACGCAGACTATCAACGAATCCTCTGGCGATCTGATGAATCTAAGATTCTAGAAGAATATCGACTTCTCCGAGTCACTTTCGGTACAGCTCCAGCACCATACTTAAGCGTAAAAACCCTACAACAAGTAGCTAACGATGAAGGAAAACACAAGCCACTGGCAGCACAAACAATCAAGGAAGATTTTTACATGGACGATCTTCTGTCAGGCGCAGACTCAGCGGAAGACGCTATAACAGTAGCCAGAGAAGTATCCGACATCCTACAAAAAGGCGGTTTCCAACTTACGAAGTGGTCATCCAACAATATTCAATTTATACAGTCCATTGAAGAGAACAAAAGATCAACAAACATTCAAGTAGATATGAATCTTGACGGAACAGTTAAGGCACTAGGTATAATTTGGAATTTAAACAAGGACAACTATCAATACAAACTGAATTTAGCACCAATTCCAAAAGACATTACGAAACGCAGTATCTTATCAGATGTCCAAAAGCTTTTCGATCCCCTTGGCTGGTTAGCTCCAAGTACAGTCATGGCTAAAATCTTAATCCAAAAATTATGGCTCGAAAAAGTAAATTGGGATGAAAAAGTTAATGAAACCCTAGAAAATGAATGGCGAAAGATAAGATTGGACTTCGACAATGTTGATGAGATACGAATAGACAGATGGATTGGGACAACCAACGCAAACATAGAAAACGTAGAAATCCACGGATTTTGTGATGCATCAATGCGTGCCTATGCAGCTGTTGTCTACATAAGAATCAAAACTGAAGATGATTATATTGAAACAAAGCTAATCGCTGCTAAAACCAGAGTAGCACCACTGAAGACGATTTCTTTACCACGATTGGAGCTTTGTGGTGCTCTGCTCTTATCCAAACTGATGAAACAAATTGGGAGTGCAATGAGGATACCAATGTCCCAAATGAATGCATGGACAGATTCAACGATAGTCATCGCATGGCTTTGTGGTGAACCTAACCGGTGGAAGCCATTTATCGCAAATCGTGTAGTTGAAATCGTAGAAAATATCAACAACAAATATTGGAACCATGTACAGTCACATGAAAATCCCGCTGACTTAGCCTTTTGAGGAATCTTGCTCTCAGCATTGAAGGAATGTGACTTGTGGTGGAAAGGTCCGAATTGGTTATCTGAAACAGAGATCAAGATAAGTAAACAAGAAATTATAACAACAGACATGGAAATGAAAACAACAAAAATGAATACTTACCTGACTGCAGAAGTACCTGAGAAACAAAAATCATTAACATCGAAATTTGAAACATTCAATAACTTAACAGAATTATTAAAAACACTAGCCTACAGTAGAAGATTTTTAAATTACAAAAAAGATATGAATAACATGGAAAGTTATTTAACAACCAAAGAATTAGATGATTCCCTCAACATTTGCATAAGAAAGGTACAAGAAGAAGAGTTCATCGAGGAAATAGGAAGATTAAAATTAAAGAAACAAGTAAAGAATAAAAGTTCATTAAGATCACTTACCCCATACCTCGACGAGAAAAATATCCTCAGGGTGGGCGGTCGTCTTCGCCATGCAAACTTAGATAATGATAGAAAAAATCCAATGATTTTGGGAAAAGAAAACTCACTTACACCTTTAATCATCGCCGACGCACATGCTAAGACACTTCATGGTGGAATACAATTAATGTTGTCTTATTTGCGTTCGAAATATTGGATCCTGAAAGTAAAATCAATGGTTAAGAAGTATGTATGTCCATAAATGCTTAATATGTGCCAGAATAAAAGCCAATACAAAGTCTCAAATAATGGGGAACTTACCTGAACAAAGAGTCACACCATCAAGACCATTCCTTTTAAGCGGTGTAGACTTTGCAGACCCATTTCAAACACTGATGTCCAAGGGAAGAGGAAACAAAACTGTAAAAACCTACTATGTGAAATATGAAATTTTTTTAAGTAAAAGGGCCTACAGTCCTTTTGGTGGGCGGTATGTTGTAATCAAATCAAACCTTCTAGCGTAAATGTTTAAATATCTATAACCTAAGTAAAAACAATGTAGTGTATGTAGGTAGATCATATAGCATCCCATACCAGCCTACCATTTTGTATTTGTCACACCAGTCGCACAATAAAATTCAAAGCAAAAATACGTATTTTCGTTCTTCAAATTAGCAGCTAAAAACTGAGTGAAAGTGGACCCTAAACACACCCATCAGGAGGCTTATTATACCCAGCAGTGGGTGAAGTCGGGCTGTGGTTGATGATTATGATGATTATATTATTGCTTGTTCTTAACCATACATGATTTTGCTGAATCTCATTGAAATAATTGTGGCGGTATAACTAAGTTTTTTTTTTAAATTGCGAGTATGAGACCGGTTTCTTTGTAACAAAATTATTATTATCTTCTTCTTAACCGACTTCAAAAAACGAGGAGGTTCTGAAATCGCCTGTATTTTTTTTGTAATATTTGTTACATCAATCCTCTGTCGTTTCTGAACCCAATACTCGATACACTTCCAGATTGGATTTTAAAACTCAGTTCTGATGCTGGGAACCACGAGGAATCGAAGAAACCCCTCAAATACTATTAAGGTATTATAGTAAACTAGCTTTTGCCCGCGACTTCGTCCGCGTGGATGTCATAAAACGTAAAATCCCCTTTTTCACGCAGAGCCACTTTGATTCTAAAATATAAATCCCATTTATTCCCTATCCCGTGGGAATCTCGAAAAATCCCTTCTTAGTGCACCTCTAGGATACTCAAGTATATGTGTGCCAAATTTCAAGTCTTTAGGTTTAGTGGTTTAGGCTGCGCGTTGATATATCAGTCAGTCAGTGAGTGAGTCAGTCAAGACTTTTAATTTTATATATATGTATATATTTGCATTCAGTAAGTATGATTTGTTGAACTGTAGTTATGAAGAAGACCACAGATGGGCATCGAAACACTTCATATGAATAGTACAATAAGAATTTTACCTTCCTTTCCTTCTGTTACTTTATCTTTATTTTATTATTTATAAAGAGGAACGCCAATAGTATATAATATAAACATATTCAACAATAAAATAACAAGGATGAGTAAGTATATATATGTTTGCCAATTATAGGCGAACGCAACACTCTTTAAATGTATACCTTAAGTAACTAAATATATCTATATAGATATGCTTAGTTCTGCTCCACCCTGTACACAAACCTATTACTTTCGGGCAAGGGTGTACTTGCACGTGTTTATGCTCGGGGAGTTGTACTTAGGCCCATGATGAATGAGTTGGCTGCCTTCAGCCGTGTCAGGTTAATCTCATTAAAATAATTGCAGCGGTATAACTAAGTTAGTTTAAATTGCGAGTATAAGACAGGTTTCTTTGTAACTAAATTATAAATCTCTTCTTCTAACGCACTTCAGAAAGTGGGTCGTCTGTATTTTGACATTTTCTTCATGACTGGACTAACGAAGATCTAGATCAAGACGGCTGGAGGGAATGGAATGCCTTTTCCCTGCAGTTGGACACCAATGGCTGATTAAAATACTATTAATATTCGTTACTTCAGTACTCTTTTGTTTATGATCCGAATAGAAAAAATATTTTTGGGTTTGATTATCGATACACATCCAGATTAGATTTTAATACTCAGATCAATGAGGAACCGAATAAGAATGAAGAAGACCACAGATGGGCATCGAAACTCTTTAACTTTAATAATTTACAGTTGGCGATAACAAAAGCCGTGGGGTGCCGGCAGTAGAATGTTACCCCTCCTCTCATACCCATGGATGCAGTAAGAGCCTGCTAAGGGATACCTCCGGAAGATGGGCAGCAGCGTCTTTTCGTGTACCAACATCCCGTACTGCGCTCGCCAACCCGCCTGCCAAGCGTGGTGAGTATGGCAACTACCCCTCATGGAGATCTATGAGCGAGGCCTGTGTTCAGTAGTGGATGTTTTACGGCTGAAACGAAAAAACGAATGATAACAAAAGGTATCTGTGATGTATACATTCATCATCATCATTACAGCCGTAAGATATCCACTGCTGGACATAGGCCTCCCTCATTGACTTAGAGATCCAAGTGCATGAGGGGTTGTTGCCATACTCACCACGCTTGGCAGGTTGGTGAGCGGAGTACGAGATGTTCTTACACGGAAAGACGCTGCTGCCCATCTTCCGGAGATATCCCTTAGCAGATTCTTACTGCATCCACGGGCAGGTGAGGAGGGATGGCATTCTACTGCCATTACCACCTATACATGTACATGGAAAATGTAACAATTTAACAATAAAGTATTCTTATTCATATTCTTATACATTTATGGTCTCCCTTTCATCTATATCATTGGTTTTATTGCTTAAATATTATAAAAATACTGTTAACATAGTAATCGTAGTCACCATGACATACTATGAAGTAATTAAGAACCAAGTAGCTATTTAATTTTACACACTTATGTAAAACCAAACTAGAGGTACAAAACTAAATATAAAGAGAAGGGAACAAGTTTACTCAAAAAATTAAATTTCTCAACGCTGTGTAATATAAATATTACCAGCCAAAAAATTACATCGTCTTAAATGTATGAGAAAATGAATTTACACTATTATTATTTTTTCTGTGAATTTTAACAATTTTTAAATAGCCTATTATGTTATTCATAGCCCAGATATATGTATTCAAAAATCTTAGATCATTATAATCGGTTTAGCCGTTCTCGAGTTATAAGTGGTGTACTAACTAACTAATCGGACTTGGTTTTATATATACAGGATGTATTATAATAGTGTAATAAACCGAAAGGAAGCTTCAGCCCATGAAAACAAATAGTTTTAGATGGGAAAAATTGGGATTTCGTATTGTTTTTATTTTATAATATTTTTGTTTATAATTTAACTAGTTGGTGTGATGTGAAAATGATCCTGTGATATAACTGGATAAAACTTATAGATATTTTTAGTATTAATAAAAAAAACCCTATAAACGGTTTTAGGACATTTTATTTCTACCGTTACGGCTACTCTTTGCGGAGGTCAATGACCGTATCAGGTATCAGCTGACGTTTAAATTGTCATTATCGTGTAATCAGCTGTTGAAGTCAAAACTTTCCTGGTCATGATGAAAATCACTGTATCCTGAAGTCTAAAATATAAGTTGTTTCTTGGGATGGTTAGAATCACCCCCTTTCGGCTAAGTAACTAAAGCTGTATATTTAAATAAATAATAATAATAAAGGTAAATAGCTGACCCGGTGCCCACTTCGTTGGGCTGTAATTTATAGCCACTCACACTCACAAATGCTGTGGCTTTCTATTAATAAAAGAATGTTGAAAATCGGCTCAGTAGATCCAGAGACTACCCCCTACAACCTCACAAACTCACAAACTTTACCTCTTTATAATATTAGCATAGATAAACAGTCGTCGTCAAGCCGTGGGGCGCCAGCAGTAGAATGTTGCCCCTCCTCTCATGCCCGTGGATGCAGTAAGAGCCTGCTAAGGGATACCTCCGAAAGATGGGCAGCAGCGTCTTTCCATATATCAACATCCCATACTGCGCTCGCCAACCCGCCTGCCAAGCGTGGTGAGTATGGCAACTACCCCTCATGGAGACCCATTAGGGAGGCGCTTCGGCCACTTACGAAACCAAAATTCGAAACCAGTTCTTAAATAAGAATTATTTTTCTTCTTTAGGCCTTTGTTCATTAGTGGACGTTTTATGGCTGAAATGATGATGATAGATAAACAAGACAAGAAAAGTCACTTGCATCAATTTGATATCGGTTACTGAAAGGGAGTTTCGGGCTTTTGCTAGTAATACCAAAGGCACAAATTCAGAGGATCTCAGAGCCAATATACAAAATGCTGGCAATGTTCATCATCTAACAGGAAAAGGGCGCATCGGTACCGGATAATAGAAGTACAAGCTTTGACGAATGTGTATCAGTAAGTGGATTACTTGTATACCTATACGAGTGATCTAATCGTGAGAGCCGTATAAGTTAAAATTTTGCGATTGGTTAACATTCGTTTCAGCCGTAAAACGTCCACTACTGAACACAGGCCTCGCTCATGGATCTACATGAGGGGTAGTAGCCATACTTACCACGCTTGGCAGGCGGGTTGGCGAGCGCAGTACGGGATGCTGGTACACGGAAAGACGCTGCTGCCCATCTACCGGGGGTATCCCTTAGCAGGCTCTTACTGCATTCATAGGTATGAGAGGAGGGGTAACATTCTACTGCCGGCACCCCAGGGCGCTGCGCGGCATGGTTAACATTGTTCGTTTTAAAATACTTACAGGTTTTTATCGCGTACCTCTGTTATTATTTTCCTGACGTTTCGAACACGTTTCAGCGTTTTTGTGAGCCGCGTTTGCCGAATGGTATCTACCGACTTTCGATCCGACGGTCGGGGGTTCGATACCAGCCTTGAACTAATGGATTTGTCCTTCTTGAAATGCTTGTTTGAATTCAATACATGCTTCAACCGTGAAGTAAACAACGTAAGGAAACCCGCGGCTTAGTCACCTTCAGACGTATTGACCTGTTCTTTCCTCTCACTAATAGCCGACTAAGCTGGGAGGATTGTATAGGTGCTGGGCAAGCCTAATCTATCGTACAATGTCTCAGACACTCGATCGTACCGTACAGAATGAATACCAGTAGCTGACGCTGTATAAATCATATATGTATAATGGATATGACGACCTCTGTGGCGCAGCGGGTGAAGGCCCGCCTGCGTTGAACAAGCGTGCCTGGTTGCGGGTTCGATTCCCGCCTCGGGACAAATGTCTGTACGATCTGCAGATATTTGTTCAGGGTGTTCTGGGTGTTTTTCTATGTATAGGTAATAAAAATATCTATCTATGTAGTATAATGTATTAAGTACATATATCATTCATCTAGTACCCATAACACAAGCTCTGCTTAGCTTGGGGCTAGATGATGCTGTGTGATTTTATTAACACATATTTAAACGGGTATTTATCGCGCTATTTACCTTTATTATTGTTTACAAAATCGATTGCAGCTGTGGACGTTCCTACATAGGCCAAACGAAGCGCACAGTCGCTGAACGTGTAAAGGAACACATAGCAGCGGTGAAAAATCGACAAGTGACCAGGTCTGCTATAGCTGAGCATGTAGTGGACTCAGGACCCAATCACTGGATTGAACTCCACAATCCCAAAGTTATAGCTAACGAGAGGCACTATTACAAGAGAATGGTTCGGGAAGCAATTGAAATTAAGAAGTATCCTAATTTCAATCGTGAAGACGGCTTCAGACTCTCTGCCTCATGGAATCCAGTGATAGCCAAGTGTACTCGACGTGTGAATCAACCTAAGTGTGCTGATACAGTTAGTGTAGTGTGCTGTCCCAGTGTGAAACAGCCTTAATCTCAAGTTTTTATATTTATGAAGACCAAGTGAGGGTAGTCTGAAAAGACGCCTTCGCTTTGCTGCGGTCACCTCTAACATGTCAGTCTTCCCGGGACCACGATGGGTGCAATCCTGTCGAAACGTCGGGCAATAATAAAGGTAAATAGCGCGATAAATACCCGTTTAAATATGTGTTAATAATGTGTCCTGATCGCGAAAGTTTAAAAAAGACTATTGCTGTGTGATTTGTCCAGCATTATTTATTTATATCTATTCTATATGAGTATACAGCGTCAGCAACTGGTATTCAGAAAGGCCTTTAGCCCTTAACTACTTTTATTCTAATCGTGTAAGTTTGATGTGTTAGTTACTACTGAATGTTAAATTAAACTTGGCAAAAGTTTAAATTAAGTTTCATGTAGAGAACTGGACAGACTATCTAGTCGCGGGCGAACCAAATGTGTTCGTTCTTAACTACTTATGTACAAACCTCCCCGTTTCTCGTATCTAAATATTCATCATGATCTCAACAGTAGGACGTACAATACTCCATATAAACCTGAGAATAATAACAAACATTTGTCCCGTGGCGGGAATCGAAACCACTACCTCCTGCATCTCAGTCGGCTATTAGACCAACTAAGCCACGGAGACAGTCACGTAATCCTACGTTGACAGTTCTATAATGAGATAACGGCTTGTGTCTAATTATAATCAGCATTAGGAAGATAGATTTCAATTGTAAGATATGTCTTTACCGTAATGAGACCGCGCCTTCTTGTTTCCACACGAAATGAGTAAGCACGCTCATTTGGCACCTCTAAACACAATAACGAAAATTCGTGCAACACGATTGCACAATAAATGGTAACAAATAATAGTTAGGTTTATTAGCAAAACCAGTGTGCGTGCGTTGGCATTATTGTTAATTCACATTTAAAGACAATGCCACAGATTTCGGTGTCAGAGCACATCTAACGTAAAAGATTAGGAAATGAAGAACAGAACCCACGCCATCATAGAGGTAAGTCTATTGATTGAATTCAAACAGAACATTAATTACAAGCGCGCCCGCAGACAAGTACCAGTAAATAACATAATTTGATTTATGATTCCGGATACGAGATGTGGATTGTGGATTAATGTTGAGAGAATGTTTGAAGGGCTGCTTTGTGTGAGTTGTCATGTGTAGGCGTGTTTGGAAGTTACGATAAATTACTCAATAATTGGTAGCTTTGTGCCACTCTTTACACAAAAACAATCATCACTGAACACAGGCCTCCCTCATGGATCTCCATGAGGGTAGTTACCATACTCTCCACGCTTGGCAGGCGGGTTGGCGGGCACTGTACGGGATGTTGTTACATGGAAAGACCCGCTGCCCACCTTCCGGAGGTATCCCTTAGCAGGCTCTTACTGCATCCATGCATGAGAGGAGGGGGTAAGATTCTACTGCTGGCACCCCACGGCTTCCAATCTAATTTTAGAACAATCATACCTATGTATTATATACTAAATGACTTAAGTACTTAATACCAGTATTTACTCAAGTATACAATTAAAATTACACCACAGTAATGACTTCAGAAACTCATAAACTCTGACACAGACAATCTTTTAAAAGTTTTGTTCTAAATCCCACCAAAACAATATTGTCTTCCCCATCCCCCGCTATGGGGGCTAGACGTTCACTGCTGGACATAGGGCTCCCTCATTGATCTCTAGCTACCTGTTCATGAGACGGCTGGTCTCTTTACACAACGCTTGGCAGGCGGGTCGGCAAGCGTAGTTCGGGATGTTGATACACGAAATGACGCTGCTGTACATCTTCCGGAGGTATTCCTTTGGCAGATTCGTACTACATACACGGGAAAGAAGGGAGGGGCAACATTGTAATACCTGTACCCCAGGGCAAATATTATAAACGATTTATCTTATTTAATTTATAATTTACTAGCTGTCCTGACGAACTTTGTATCGCACCTACTACCTTAACTACTCTACTACTACTACTTCTCTACAATTACTATACTACTACCACTACTAAATTTTTAAATAAAAACATAAACAGTATGAATTAAAAACATAAGCACAAATTAAATTTCTGAACGCAACAATAAAACATCTGACAACCAAAAAATGTCATCCTTTCAAATGAAAGAGAAAATTGGGTGTCTAGCTCATCGCGCCATCTCCGTCTAGGCCTTCCACGTCCCCGACTTAGTCTTATATAAATATATCACAATTTTTGTTTGAATATCATGCTTAATATAAACAACGCAAGGATATGAATGTACGTTTATAAGAGCCACAGTAAATAGCATTACTTGATTGATAGTTCCCGATGTCTACTACATGTAGATTGATGTTAGGAGAATGTTATTGAAGGGTTGCTTTGTGGGAGTTGTCACGTGCCGTCTTTGTAGGCACATTTTTGGGTTTGACGTCAATTATTCGACAATTTGTCGCTCTATTTATATTATCGTAAAACGAGGTGACTTTGTGATAGATAGATAAGACGTTTATTTTTGACTGTACAGCAACACACTTAACACACATACAATTGTTTGAAATTGGTACACACAACATTACAAAAAAAACAGTCTTCCCGGGACCATGCCTGGTGCAATTCGGGCATATTCGAAAGAATACAAGAATTTACATGTCATTTTCAATTTAAACAATTTTATAATAAATTTTATTTTATTTAGAAAGTGGACAGTGCTATATATACAAGCGACTTCAAAGTGAATGCAAGTGCTTTAATAGTGTTGTTCACTGATTTGTGAACAAGTGGTATATAGTAGTAATAAGTGTTCTAAGAAGAAGTGTTCAAATGTGAATCTGTTGTGAGATTCTTATTAGTGTAATTTCCAATAAACTGTTAATTTTGGTCTAATTGGACTACGGTTCTTAATCCAGAACCCCATCTCGTAACATTAATAAACACTGCTGTAACACGTCAAAAGATCTCAGCGTGAAATATCCGATAATAAATTTTATTATACGTAGATAATAAACAAACGTTTGTTTAAATTTTAAGAATGTTATTTTTTTTAAAATAACAAATAATGGTAAGATTGCTGGTTCCAATCCCACCGGGGAACAAAAATTTTACTTTTCTGCAGTCTTGGGTCTTTGTGTTTTCCAAGAACGATTATTTGATGTGTGTTTTAACAAAAAAATAATTAAATCAATCAGACTTTTATCTGAAAAATCCCATGTCTACGTGCACACCAGCTCACGGCTGAGATGATTCAAGAACAAGGCGGGTGAAGCAGGCTAGTCGTCTGTAAGTCTTCCGGACGGTATAATTATAACTAAAACGGTTCCATGCCTATAGGCCTATAGTGGGCCATTTATAACGTTTTACGGAGCTTTGATCCCCTGATTAGATACACTTTGATCCTAAAGCGTTAAATTTTAACAGATGTCCTGGTTCCAACTCGCTTCTCGTATTTTTTGTGAACATTTAAATCTCGTTGATTTGTTTGATTGAGTGTTCATTTAGAAAAGTAACGTCCTAATATATTATTTGAGATCCGAAAGATGTTCGTATCTATTACATCCTGTAAAATTTAACACAGTTTGATTCTTGACATATAGAACTTCAGAATTTAAACTTTTAGAATTTTTCTAAGTGATCTAATTCACGAGATAAAAAGTATTTGTTCGCAATTTTCTATGGGCTTGCCGGTATGTTCATTCATCATCATTTCAGCCATATAAAACGTCCACTGATGAACACAGGCCTCCCTCAAGGATCTCCATGAGGGGAAGTTGCCATACTCACCACGCTTGGCAGGCGGGTTGGTGAGCGCAGTATGGAATGTTGATACACGGATAGACGCTGCTGCCCATCTTCCGGAGGTATCCTTTAGCAGGCTCTTACTGCATCCATGGGCATGAGAGAAGGGGTATCATTCTACTGCCGGCACCCCACGGCGGACATGTTATCCCCCTCTAATACCTATGGATGCAGTAAGAGCCTGCTAAGAGATTCCTCCGGAAAATGAGCAGCAGCGTCGGATTCAGATCTCTCATTCAGAATTATTATATCATCATCATCATCTCAGATGTAGGACATAGACATCCCTCATGGAGCTCCAAGCTCATGAAATGGTTCAAACCCGGTAAATTAAAACATATTACGTTGTTCCTGTCATTCCAAAACGAGTAAGTCCTTTCATATAGCATAACATTAAAGATTTTGTAAAGCACGATCGGCAGGCTGATTTCGTAACTCGCGACAGGTTTGCAACAGGCTCATATCTCGCGATCATCGTTGTCAAACTTCGATTTTTTGCTTTTATGTACAACACAATTGACCATTGACGCGAGATTTACGCCTGTTGCAGCGTTGAATGCAAAATATACGCCTGTTGCAAATCTGTCGCGAGGTACGTCATCACGACCCTGCTGATAATATTTCAGATAAATCACTCTCAGAAAGAAACGCGAATAAAGTCGTAAGTTCGTAATCATCTGACTTTATTCGCGTTTCTTAGAATAATCTTGACCTTCTCCTTGGAATGACCTTTAGGGAGCTTTTTTACTGAGGCAGACGGCTTGTTCGCATTTTTTACGTACATAGTGCGAATGCTAGAGGAATCCGTTCTTTTATAGCCATACTAGCTGACCCGGCGAACGTCGTATCGCACCTATTACTACAACTACCACTTACAACTTACCCTACAACTACCCTATAAATACCCTACAACTACCCTACAACCACCCTACAACAACCCTACTACTACCCTAAAACTACCCTACAACTACCCTATTATTATTATTACCCTACTATTTGTTTAGTTTAAGGTATGCAATAAAGCATTTTCTATCTATCTTCTATCTACCCTTTTTTTTGATGACGGGATACATATGCTTTAAGGCGGGAGGGCAGTCCTGCTAAGGGATACCTCCGGAAGATGGGAAGCAGCGTCTTTCCGTGTGTCAAAATCACGTACTGCGCTCCCCAACCGCCTGTGAGTATAGCAACTACCCCTTATGAGATCTCGTAGAGATCTATGAGGGGGGCCTGTGTTCAGTAATGGGTAAGAAAGCATATATTCTGAAGAAGAAGAAGGTATTACTCCAGCACTACGCTTACCAACCCGCCTGCCAACCGTGGTGAGTATAGCAATAACTCGAAATCAGTACTCGGTGATTCTGAGGGAGGCCTAGTCCAACAGTAGACTTCGTAGGCACAAACTATTTATGTTCAGAATATCTTTGCTTTCCCATACAAATAATTATGTTGAAATATCAAACATAATTCACTATAAAGTAAATGTGATTCACACCACAGACAATCCGAGGTGGTTCCTGCACGTCCTCACTTCGTCTTCATTAACCTGTCACTAGGCTATTCGCAAAGACTATCCTGAGTCTGCGCGGTGTGTCTTGGTATGATCCAGGCTTAACTTTACGGCTAGTAACAACGTACGACACGATACGACCTTAAACATAAAATAAGAATAGTTTTATAACTTAAAAACGCGTCATTATTGTATTGTAATTGCTCTTCGATTAGTATGCAAAGGTTCAATTAAATCTGATGCCTTAAAGTGGCTTAAAGCAACGTTTAAAGATTCCATTAGTTCAATATATGATGTATACGAACTGCGAGTCCTGCGGCGTGCCGGAGGACCTGCTGCACGTGCTGGCGGAGTGTGTGCAGAACGATGCCTTTCGCACAGACAAGTGTAAACACTTTTTAAAGGAATTATCGGATATCAATATCACGTTAGCAAATATAAATTGTAGTAAAATTAAATATTTAGTAAAATTATATAAAATACGGTTTGGTTCGGAACAGTGTAGTCAGGTACCTACCTGAAGGCACTGATTTGAATTTGGCCATCTTTATAGTAGGTATAGGTTGTTTTTTAGGCATTTAATTAAGAAGTTTTTTTCGTGTTTTTAGATATAAGTGTTTTTTGTTTTGTTAATTAGTCCGAGCGACATAATCACTTTGTGACTAAGCTCTTTAAATAAAGAAAAAAAAAAAAAAAAAAAAAAAAGGTCAAACTAATTAAAGCGTTTTAATAAACCAGTTGCCGTGGGGTGCCGGCAGTAGAATGTTACCCCTTCCTTTCATGCTTGTGGATGCAGTAAGAGCCTGCTAAGGGATACCTCCGGAGGATGGGCAGCAGCGTCCTTTCGTGTATTCAACATCCTGTACTACGCTCGCCAACCCGCGTGCCAAGCGTGGTGAGTATGGCAACTACCCCTTATGGAGATCCAAGAGGGAGGCCTGTGTTCAGTAGTGGACGTTTTACGGCCGAAGTGAATAAACCAGTGCCGTGGGGTGCCAGCAGTTGCCAGATAGTGCTGGCAGTAGAATGTTGACCCTTCTATCTGGCCTGTGGATGCAGGATGCCTTTGCATCTATTATAGATGATTTACACAGCGTCAGCAACTGGTAATCATGCTGTACGGGACGTTGCAGTGCCGGGGACATTGTTAGATGGATTAGGCTTGCCTAGCACCTATACCATCCTCTCAGCTTAGTCAGCTATTCAGAGGAAAGAACAGGTCAATACGTCTGAAGCTAACAAAGCCGCGGGTTTCCTCACGATGTTTCCTTCACCGTTAGAGCACGACATGTTAAGTGTGCACATACATTTTTCAAGAAATAAAAATCCATGATGAAGTAAATGAATAAATAATGCTGGACAATTCACATCTAGCCCCAAAGTAACCAAAGCGTTTGTTATGCTCCAAATGGTTCACAGAATATATTTAGGTACATTTTTATTGTAAATATAATAACATTGAAAGTTTAACTGGCGTGTTGGAGATAACCGGTTCAAAGCGAATTCATGTATCAGTTAACTTCAACTTATTTATGCATCAGTGAACCAAACCTGCTATTAAAATGGCTTCGAAATTGTCAATCACTGGCTAACACAGTGTTGCAGCAGTCGTGGTTTCAAGAACACTGGATTATGCACGAAACCCATATTAACTACCCTAAAACTAAATATTATTGGAAAAATACAAAACATAAAATAAATCATTCTTAATGGATTAAAAAAAGAAAGAAAGAAAGGGTCATCCAAGAGTCTATGTGAGTGCTTGAATGTATGGGAAAGTGTGTGTGTGGGTGAGGGGGATTAAGTGTGAATGTAAGGGAGGGTGTGGAGTGTGGAGGATTTGGTATGAGAAGACTAGACGGACTAGAAAAGCATGTGAATTAACTTTGGATTGCTAATAGCTTTTCTGTTCCGTCATAATCAAGTATAACAAGCCACTTCCTAATTTTTTCCTTTTACTCCATAGAGTGAGCACGATAGGTCACAGTGTTTACTTGCGAAGCGATATATGAAAGGGAAAGAAAATAATTTAAATTTACGATCAAATGCCATTTTGATAGCAGGCACTTTTAATTTAATACGCCGATTTCTTCACAAGTGGGAATAAGAATCGACTGAAGTGCAAAGTCTTTATGATACGCGAGGATTACTTGGTGAAGGTAGAGCTGCCGAACACTAAGAGTCTGAGCGTCTGAGAAAAGCGACACGGTGGGTTATCTAAAAGGCGGCCTTGAGCACGGATCGTTGGGCTCTTTCCAATCTTATCATGTGAGTTTTTTCAGCTCCACCCCAGGCGGTGATGCAGTAACACAAAATGGACTGGCAAAGTGACGTATAGACCAGCATAAGCGTTTCCTGATCAGAACTCTCACGTAGCAGTTTAATAATGTGTATGAGTTACCTAGCCCGGCTTGCCAGATACACAATATGTTGCTTAAATGATAAATTTTGATCCAAAATTCACCCCCGCCGGAGTTGTGCAGTTGCACAACTGCCCTCACTTTATCTTTAAAACTCGTCGGATTTCATTAAGGTGAGCTACGCGATGAATTCCCGTGTGGATGTATAAAATATTTCTTGTGTCCTCCCTTGTTTCTCATAATTTAAGGTTGTTCGCTATCGCAAAATATTTTAATAAACTTGCATCCAGCTATTACATTTTCAAGACAGACGAGCGACTAGCGTGTCGTAGTGTAAGGTCACAGGGTTCTCTGACCTCGGGACGAAACCTTAAATATGGTTAACCTCAGATTCGTAAGTACAGTACATTAGCCTTTCACATATTTACGGATTATATATACGGCGTCAGCGACTAGTACTCATGTTGTACGGGACGCTGCAGTGCCTAGGACATTTCATTACAGCCGTAAAACGTCCACTACTGAACACAGGCCTCCCACCCATGAGGAGGGGGGGAGGGGTAGTTGCCATACTCACCAAAGTCGTGGGTTATATGTAAGTACATACCTCTACACCAGCACGGCTCTTACTAATACAGCGTAACCAACTATCCCTTGCCTATCCCTTGCCATATTCTTTCTGCATCTACGGGTAAGATGAGGGGTAACATTCTACTGCCGGCACGCCAAGGCTAGCACATCTCAGCTTTGTCGGCTTTAAACACAATAGGAGCGCTTTTTCAGTATCACCTGCGTAGTTCTCGTTCCCGCGGGAGTACGGGGTAAAATTTAAGCTATGTTACTCCGGGATAATATGGCAGACTTTCTTACACTTGTTTTTTTTTAATTTTTATATTAAAATGCTGCTATGATTATGCTGTAATTTGCTCATTCGCAAAATTCGTAATTTTTTAAATGTTTTTAGTTTTTGTTTTGTATTTATTTATTTAAAACTTTTAACACATAACAATTGTGTAATGGACTTAATGCTAAAGCATTCTCTGCTAGTCATCCTGGGCATGCAGAAATATGGTGTGGCGTGTTTTATTATTATAGCATCTTTTGCTAAAACTAAGGATTAAATAAAATATGTTAATATCAAAAATATATATAAAAAGATATTTTTTCGTCCAGTACAGCATAGTAGGTTTTATTGTTTGTTGTTTTCGTCCGTCTATTAACTCTTTTCCTTTCCTCTCTCCTTCTCTCCTTTCCATCTGTGGTCGTGAAAACACCCGGGGCCTCAACTGAAAACCAGCGTAGCATCTGAGCCTGGCCAGTTGCTACACAATGCTGAGTTGGGGACTTATTTACCCGCGCCACATCCTCTTCTTCCTGTGTAATGTTATATTATTACATTATTATTATTTTTTATTTTTTTTTACCTATTTTTGTTTTCTTTGTTTATAATTAATATTTCGTTGTGGTTGTATTCTATTGTGATTTGTGAGTGTGGTAAATAAATGTTTTTTTAAATTATTTTATAATTCTAAAGGGGAAAGAATTTTGAAAATCAGTCCAGTAGTTTTTCAGTTTATTCGTTACAAATATCTTTACTTTTTATAATATTGATAGAACTTCCACGATCACAACACATTATTAACAAACATATAACCGGGTATTTATCGCGTAAATTACCTTTATTATTTCCCGACGTTTCGCTTGGATTGCACCAAGCATGGTCCCGGGAAGTCTAAAACGTCGGGAAATAATAAATGTAATTTACGCGATAAATACCCGGTTATATGTTTGTTAATATTATATTGAGAGAAGTTTAATATAGATAGTAATTTAGTAAACTTTTGCGATCTGTAGACATAAGATGAGGTAATTACGCGATAAAGTCCCGTTAATCAGTTTAAAGTTATAATATAGATACTCGTATAGATAGGAAGAAACATGTCATTACGCCTGAAGCTGGCTCTGGCTTAGCGTCGTATGGCACGTATAAATGTGCACTAAAGCTTAGTCTAGCTTTGGTCTAGGTTATGACAGTGTAGTGCTTAGTTCAAGCGCTCTTTAATAATGTTTCTGTCCGAGTGATTTATGAACAAACATGATATTGAAATAAAAAGTAAATAACTTTTTTGAAATTAAATTATTTTCGTTATGTTATGAATTTTGATACATTAAAGGAGTTTTTATTGAGTTTTTTGGAATTAATTGAATGATCATTCATTTCAGCCGTAAAACGTCCACTACTGAACACAGGCCTCCCTCATGGATCTCCATAAGTGGCAGTTGCCCTACTCACCACGCTTGAAAGGCGGGTTGGCGAGCGCAGTATGGGATGTTGATACACGAATGACGCTGCTGCCCATCTTCCGGAGGTAGCTCTTAGCAGGCTCTTACTACATCCACGGGCAAGAGAGAAGAGGCAACATTCTACTGCCGGCACCCCACGGCAATTGAATGATATTAACAAATAATTTAAACTTTGTTCATAATTGTATGTAGGTACCTAAACGTAGTAAAATGTTTTAAAATAATTATATGAATAGGCATAATAACATGTAGAAGCTTTTAAGAAATTTTATATGAAATAATAATGAAATCATTTATTCAATATATAATACGATACGGAAAAACTTACCTGACTTGACACCGACAGCTTTAAATATAGAAACGTTAGATCTTTTTTTAATGCTACTAAATGACGAGACAATCCGAAGGCTCACCTGATGCTAAGCGGTAACCTCTACCTATAGCAATTGTAATGCCACGGTGACCACGTACATTATGCACGTTACCAACGCTGCATTGCATTGTGGGCGTCACCCTGAGACATAGAGTTGTAAGTCTCATGTTATTATAATTAATTATTTCACCGGCCCCCTTACCCTTCAAACCGGAACACAACAATGCAGACATTACTGCTTGGCGGCAGAAATAGGTATGGTGGTAGTACTTTCCCGGATGAACTCCTCACAAAAAGTTCTACTACTACTCTTATAAACTTACGATAAGTTTATTTTCCACTAATATTGGAGTTGAATCTGTTATTGCACTCCCTAAAGCCAATTAAAATTTGAGATATGACGTATATTTAGAGCTGTCAGCGTAAAATTTGGTAAAGTTGTTCCGTTTAGATTTTAAAACGGTACCTACCGAATAGCTGTATCAAATAGGTAATTTAAACTTATTTTACGCAGCTTATATATTATCAGCTTGTTTAAATCAGCTTTAGTTAGGAATTGTGCCTTTTTTCCCGGTGTCGTTGAATAGGTATTTAAAAATCCCTCCCCTTAAAATCTTATACTGCTTAACAAATCTGAAAAAAAAATTAAGAATATAGTTTTAACCATGTTCTTTGTAAGAAAACTATAACGGTTAAGCTTGCGGATAAGTTGTTGCTTAATGCGGTTTACCAAACATACTGGAATACATTCATCATCATCATCATTTCAGCGATAAAACGTCCACTGATGAACACAGGCCTCCCTCATGGATCTCCATGAGGGGTAGTTGCAATTCTCACCACGCTTGGCAGGCGGGTTTGTGAGCGCAGTATGGGATGTTGATACACGGATAGACGCTGCTGCCCATCTTCCGGAGGTATCCCTTAGCAGGCTCTTACTGCATCCATGGGCATGAGAGGAGGGGTATCATTCTAATGCCGGCACCCCACTGGAATACATTACGAAAACTCAAAAAAATCCTGTTTTAGTAAACGTAAAAAAACATACACAAACATCTAACAACAGGTCTACGGTTTAACTACGGAACCATGCATAGCGCGTGGCCCGACACGCACCTGGCCTAATTTATTTATTATCCAAAAGGTTTACGATCCTGTTTCATCACTTAGAAAATATTTCAGGAAGGTTTCTCCTTCTTCAAAAGGCTTCACTAATTGATTTCACGTAAAAGTTTTTAAAGAAGACAATTCTTTCAAAATTTTTGTTTTACGATGGCCCACCTCGCCTTCAAAGTCTTCGGTTGTTAAGGCCACGTTATTCCGAATTGGCCAGTTTTTGACCCAGTTTTAAATGATTAAATACTGACGAAAAGTATATGTTACAATGTGGATAAATTTGTGAGTGATATGTATGTGTGTGATACATTTTATTGATTAGGTATTTAAGGGTTAAAACACGATATTTTTCACTTCACCTCATCATAAAAACATATTAAGAAAGGATAGTTATTGCTCGTTTTGTGGTTGTACATTAAGTGTTTCAATTTTATACTCTCAAAAAACATCTCAGAATATAGGCAACGGCGTTAAGAATAATATTTAACGGAAAGTTTTTCTAAAAAACAAATAAATAATTTTTGAACGAATTTTTATAGAATTTCCGTAAGCCGTGCCCGCGCGTACTCCAACCCGCCGCTGGAATAAACTGGCCTTAATGGAATCATCGAAAGTTAAATTTTTCACTTTTAGGAACTCGAATAAATTAAAATTAAAAAAACTTTTTAAGAATCAAGTTTTAATTTAAACGTTCTAAAAATAATAAAATAAACATTTTTCATAAAAGTTTAATGTCCAATTAAGAAGTCTTTTTTTTAACCCACACTGTCCCACTTCTGGGCAAAGGGAGACCCCCTTTTTATCTTTACACATCACGGTCCATTGTTACCACCGGCCATGTGGACACAAATGCATCCAAGTCATTTCGCCATCTCTTTCTGGGACTGCCGCGTCTTCGTTGCCCGCCTGGCACCCAATGTGTGACGAGATTGGCCCAACGCCCTGAGTGCATTCGAGTCACGTGGCCTGCCTATCCTACTAATAAATAAAATATGAAAGTAGAATGTATGTATGTATGTTCCTTTTTCACGTCAAAACCGCTGAACCGATTTAGATGAATTTATTATAGCAGTAGATTAGACCATGGAGACGGATATAGGCTACTTTTCGTTGCGTAAATTAGTAGTTGTAGGGTAGTCGTAGTATGGATTTTATCCACGATGTATGTACATTACATTTGTTAAAAAATACATTTTCCGTCAATAAATGTACGCAAAACCCTGTAATTAAAAGAGAGATTTTCACTACCTACTTTCGAATATTCATCTACTGGGTGTCAGACCTATTAAAAAGGTTCGCCAAATGACCCAATTTTAAATATATTATGAAATTAATTTTAGGACCTCTATTTGAATTACTAAATGGTTTTTCATATAACAAGGAAATGGCTTCTGAGAGTAGACCTATTTTGAAGAAGTTATTATTTAACATACCGTGGGGTGCCGGCAGTAGAATGTTACCCCTTCTCTCATGGTCATGACCGTGGCTGCAGTCAGAGCCTGCTAATAATATCTCCGAAAGATGGGCCACAGCGTCTTTCCGTGTATCAACATCCCGTACTGCGTTCGCCAACCCGCCTGCCAAGCGTGGTGAGTATGGCAACACTAGCACTCATGGAGATCCATGAAGGAGGCCTGTATTCAGTAGTGGACGTTTTACGGCTGAGACGTACAGAGTTTATTACTAACGTGCTACCGGTTCGGCGGAAGATTTAAATGTATTACTGCTGGCAAGCTTGTTTTTGATCACAGCACACACGCTGTAAAGATACAAAAAATCAGCCAAGTAAGAGTCGGACTCGCGCACGAAAGGTTCCGTACCATTATTTGGTAAAACAACTTGTACAAAATATAATTAAATATTCTGTGAATATTTCAAGCGTCCACCTGTTGCCGTTAATAATGTCAAGCAAAAAACGGTAAAAAATTCACGTTTATTGTATGGGAGTCCCCTCAAATATTTATTTTATTTTAACCTAATAATTTATGACTTTAGGGGAGAACTTTGCCCAGCAGTGGTACAACATAAGTTAAATTAAAAAAAGTGAATATACAACTAAATATTCTATAAATATTTGAAGCGTCTACCTGCTGCTGTTATTAAATATCGAGCACGAAATAGCAAAAAGATCACGTTTGTTCTATAGGAGCTTTATGGCAGACTCCCTTAAATATTTATTTTATTCTGTTTTTGTATTTTTTGTTATAGCGTCAACAGAAATACATCACCTGTGAATTTATATTTTCAACTGACTAGCTATCTCGGCTCATGAGATACAGCCTGGTTACAGACAAACAGACGGACAGCGGAGTCTCAGTAATAGAGTCCCGTTTTTACCCTTTGGATGCGGAACCCTAAAAACCGCCAAAAATATATAATTTGGGTTCTCATACATGTAGGTAACATTAGGATTAGTTTTTTCCCTTGATTTTCCTAGCTTGTGGAGTATTGTTGGATAGTTATTTAAAAACCTTATAGGCGTTGCGAAGAAAATTTTTCGATTAAAGGTTCCGATTGCGAAATATTAAAGTTTAAACTGTTTTTGAGCGTCCTACGTCACCAGCGTGGCAAGAATGTTTCCACATTATCATATCAGCCTGGTGTCACCCACTGCTGGGTAAAGGCCTTCTCTTCAGTACGACAACGTAAACGGTCCTGTGCAAGTCTCATCCACTGTCGTCCGGCAACCCTGGCTAGATCGTTCGCCCATCTGGCAGGTGGTCTGCCTCCAGGCCGTCTCGCTTCCATCGGAAACTACTCTGTTACCGCCTTGGTCCATCGGTTGTCGTCTCGCCTGGCTACATGCCCTGCCCATCTCCATTTCAAGCTTGCGATCCGCGTACCTACGTCTATGACTTTCGTTCGCTGGCGTATCTCCACGTTGGGTATGTGATCAAGGAGGGAGATGCCAAGCATGGCGCGATCCATTGCCCCCTTGTGCAACTTGTATGGTGTGCATGTATTCCTTTGTGAGAGGCCATGTCTCGGTGCCGTATGTTGCAACAGATAAAAAAAAAATATTTTACAAAAAAGTTAGACTAACTTAATAATGTTTGTGCTAAATATAATGAATAATGATCGCAAAAGTTTACGAAAGTACTTTTAAAAACCAAGATAGAATTTCCAAGCTTTGACTAGTACTTATGGCCGGAATGTTGAAGGGCAATTCATCATCATCATAATAGCAACTGTAGGACGTCCACTGCTGGACATAGGCGTCATTGATCTCAAAGTACTGATCAGGGGGTGGTTGCCATACACCCGCTTGGCAAACGGGTTGACGAGCGCAGAATGGGATGTTGATACACGGGAAAACGCTGCTTCCTATCTTCTGGATGGCAGATTCTTACTGTATCCATAGGCAAGAGAGGGGCAGGGTTTTGGTTAAAGGGCAATTATGATGAAATCATTATATTCAAACACATCTAAAATGCCTAGTTTCCCACCGCCCTCCAACCAAAATTATAATAACTCAAACCTGAATGAGTTACAAACGAGCAACGGATTCAAATTAGCGGCAGTGGTACAAACCGCGTCATTTGCAATGCCCCGTACATTGCGGCTTTGTATTTACAAACGGCCTCTGATTTGGGTGCTAGCGGAGCTTCTACACTTTATGGCAGTTAGATTCCGTTGAGTAAGATAGATAGATAAAACATTTATTTGTAACACTCATAACAAAACACATAAAAAATAAAAGACACAACAGGCGAGAGAAAATAACAAATTAAACTAAGAAAAAGCAGTTACAAAAAGGCGTCTGACTCAGCCTATGTTGAGCATAAGCAAAAGTAAGAATAAAGATAATAAAATATAATACAGAAGTACACCTTCTTTGTTCAATCTATTTAACAATGAGCCGTTTTCAGTAACAAAACAAAAAGAGTTTTCTACTAAACCTAACAGATGGAGCTGACAAGCGGAGTAAGCAGTTTGTGATTAATCCTGTCAAATTGTCAAATTGTGCCTACCAGAAAAAGAAAATTAACGCCATCTATAAGGTACGAGGTAACTATTTTTGAAGTTTTTACTTTTTAATGAAAACGCCTCATTAACGACTAGGTTTTTTTTTAAATACTTAGAGACTCTGCAGCGATAGTGTGACTCTTCTGGGCCTTTTGAAATTTTAAAAGGTCATCAGCGACTCTTATGGTGTCGCATGGTGTCCATAGGCTACGGTAACCGCTAACCATCAGGTGGGCCGTGTGATTGTCTGCTACCTTAGTAATCTACAAAAAAATAAGCCAGATGCGTGTCGGGCCACGCGCTATGTAGGGTTCCGTAGTTAACCTGTTGTTAGAAGTTGGTGTATGTTTTTACGTTTACCAAAACATACAGGTTTTACATATGTACAGAGTTTTTGGTTTAAGGTATTCCGGTCAAACGTATCACTTAACTGAGCGACAATTTATCTGATACTAAATCTAGCTTAACCGTTATAGTTTTAAGAAATTAATTCAGGAGAAATCGCGGAGCCGATTTTTGAAGATGCCTTGTAGAGAGGCGAAATACGTGTTGAACTCTTTTTGAGTGTTTTTCCAAGCGCTCATTAGATATAGGTTAGAAGATTTGTTACTAAATATGTGTCGTTCACTTAGATAGTTTTCCTAGAAAGTTCATGGTTAAAATACATTTTTGTTTGTTTTTATATTTTTTTAAGATATAAGTTTAGATTTTGAAAAAAAACACATTAAAAGTTTAAAATTCGCAAACGAAACCCTAAAAAAATTGTCTGTGCACCCAAAAAAATATTATAATTGGTTTTAAAATACCTATTCAACCATACCCCACACGATGGGAAAAAACAAGAAAAAAAAGATCACTTACGTGTATGGGGTATATAAATAAGTTTATTATTTTTTCAGCATTTTTGTAGCGTTATCTCGGCATGCTAATTTTATATGACCGTGCAAAATAACAGCTTTCTAGGCCTAAAAATCTTTTCGTGAAGCCACAGAGACAGACAGACATAACGAAGCTATAAGGGTTCCTTGTTATACTACCTATTAATACTCACCACGCTCGGCGAGCGCAGTACTGGATGTTGTTACACAGAAGACGCTGCTGCCCATCTTCTGGAGTTCTTGTTTTATTTAAAAATGTTATTTTTTTAAATAAAACAAAAACTCCAGATGTATGTTGTTGCCAACACGTGTGTCATGCCACTTTATCGGTGTCGAAAATCGTTCAGAATTATTTATTGTAATTCACACTTTAATAATAGCCTAATTGTTTGCATAGCTGGTCAGCAAAATAATGGTTTTATGCGGTTAAGTGGCGAACAAATAGGCTAATTACAAAATCACAGCATAAAATATTAGTATCGTAGGCATTTAATGCGATTAAATGATGACTAAAGCTAGACCGCCAATCTGATTACGTATCTAGCGACAGGTTTGCAACAGGCGCAAATCTCGCAATCATCTCTGTTAAACGTTAATTCGTGATTTAACTTTGTAACGAATATAAAACAACACCTCTTAACTAAATCAATCAAAATTGACGTTTGATAGCTTCGATCAAATATAACCTGATCACGAGATTTGCGCCTGTTGCTATTAACATAGGTGTGATAGGAGGTTAAAAATTTGGTACCAGGATGCTAAGTAAAATGTTCAGCGATACTAACCACCCATGGTTATTATCGCTATAAGCATATACCCATATAAGCACAGTATAAGTCTATTCAGAGTCCGTTCAACTAGTAGCTTCGTTGTATTATTAAATTATTTAATTATTATGTTTATATTTGCTTACTTACCTATGCCGTGGGGTGCTGGCAGACGTACGTTGTCCTTCCTCTCTAGCCCGTGGATGCAGTAAGAATCTGCCAAGGGATAGGTCATAGTTAAAAAAAAATGGGCAGCAGGGTCTTTCCGTGTATCAACATCCCGTACTGCGCTTGCAAACCCGCCTGTCAAATGTGGTAAGTAGAATAGACTATATAGAATAGATACAAAAAATACTTGAAGAATGGTCATTTAATTGGTTAAAATTATTGTACTACAAGCGTTAATGAGTAATTTAGTTACACATATATCGCTTAAGCTTATAACACCCCTCATTTTTTGTCGGGGGTTAAAAGTAACTTCCTGGTTTGGTGAGTTTGGGGCTTGACAACCTAGATGGTGAAGTGTAAAACTACAAACATGCCACTTTGTATATCAAACCAAAAAAATCCTAACTGCGGCTTACCATAAATTCTTATATTCCTCTTTTTGATAAACACCGAGTTATTTCCAGCGTCCTTCCGTTTTCTTACAAGAGTATTTCATTACAGTAAGTAATCTTATACGGCATTAACATGACAGAAGGATAATGCTCTGCCATTTTCGCAATACGATATTGTAAATGGTCGCCCGTCACATCAGCTCCGGCGCAAACTTACGACAATGGTTTTCAAGTACGTATGATTGTTATCCTTTCATGCCCGTGGAAGCAGTAAGAGCCTGCTAAGGGATACCTCCGGAAGATGGGCAGCAGCGTCTTTCCGTGTATCAACATCCCGTACTGCGCTCGCTAACCCGCCTGCCAAGCGTGGTGAGTATGGCAACTACCCCTCATGAAGATCCATGAGGGAGGCCTGTGTGGATGATGATCGTATGTTAATATTGTGTTGTGATCGCGAAAGTTTAAAAAAGATAATGGTTTGAAAATGTCGTGCCTTTGCGCCGAGCTTTATTTCCAATGTTACAATAGTACCGCCCCGAGGGTTCTACGTGACAGACATATACATACAGATTATTAAATTTAACGCAACTTGTAACACCGTCGTTTTGTATTGAACGTGGCATTTCTCAACGTTTAATTACCACCAAATCTGGCAAATTCAATTTCAATTATTTAATTTATCAGAATTAACATTCATTTTGTTAGTACAATATACAGTAAAACAGAAAGGGGTTAAGAAACTCAAAAATAACATCACACATAATTTATTTCAAATACTTTCAGACACCTGCGTGGAGGGTCATCCAATGTTGAACGATCAGACAATCCCACCTGTTAAACAATACATTCAGGATACTATTATGACTATTGCACAATCGTTTTTGCAAGGAAGCGCACCTTTTCCTTATTACAGTGTGAAAACCATCAACCCTCTCTTCAGCAAACATGCCCGAGGCGCTACAAAAACGAGGCAGTCCCGACAACACCCTGAAAGCATTATTATATTGAACCCGTAAGGCATTGTATGCTTTTTGGGTATACCCAGTTCAAAGATTGCATGTGTAAAAGGACTGGCAATAAGCTTTAAAAAGTGTTACCTTCATCTGCTTGGTACACATGGAAAATCAATATAAATGCAGACATTTTAAGCAAATCTTGCGTTGATTTTACAGTGTCCTTTGACTAAGCAAAACCTACTTTTGTACTTTAGGATTACATCTTTAGTTACCTGCTTTAGAGTCCCTGTATTCAATTCAAACCAGCAATACTGGGATAGGTTGTATACAGAAAGAAAGCTGGAAACTTATAAGTGCTTCCCGGCGCTTGACAGCGCTGGTCCGTTCTACACAAAGGAAGCAGGTTGAAGCAGACCAAGCGAAATGTCGGACTCATCGGACGATGATTTGGTTTTGTTAGAAAATGTGTATTTAAAAATGCGCCCAGCGCTGACCAGCGCGTGTTGAAGCTTGTCGGAACTTGTCGGCACCGTTCAGTGCTTATCGGCGCGCGTTCATATATTTTCCTGCGCGGGTTACCAGCGCTGTCAAGCGCCGGTATGCGCTTATAAGTTAACAGCTTTCTTTCTGTATACGGCCTTACACAGGTACTCTTAAATACCGTAATCATCATGAAAGCCATAGAACTGTTCATACATCTCCAAGATCATGAGGGGATTGTTGCCATAAAGTAAAGTAATATTTTATATGGCAGTTTGCATTTTATTTGCAGTAATAAAATAGTCAACTATAAGCTAAACTCTAGACACGATTACAAAGGCTTTGTTACATAAAACATTACTTTGGCTTTTTGTCGTCAGAAAATAACGACTCCGCCATGAATACAATATTTAGGACCTCAAGATTTAGGGTGCGCCTACACTGAAGCGAAGCAGGGCTTAATTGACCAATCACAGCGCTTCATTCCTTGAGTCTTGTGCCCTTCGAGCGTTGTGGATGGTGAATTAAGCCCCACTTCGCCTCAGTGTAATTCTTATCATTGGTTTAGTTTTGTCAGTTTTTGTATGGCTGCATAGTCAATCGTCGTTCGTTCTGATTTTATTGGGACGCAGGCTAAGACTCCAAATTACATAAACAAATACTAACTACCTACCTAAATTTGTAAAATTGATGAAAATACCTTTTTTAAGGTTTCGTGCCCAAAAGTTAAAAACTAGACCCTATAACTAAGACTCCACTGCTCGTTTGTCTGTCTGTCACCAGGCTGTATCTCATGAACTGTGATAGCTAGACAGTTGAAAATTTTCAGAGATGATGTATTTTTGCTGCCGCTATAACATCAAATACTAAAAACTGAATAAAATAAATATTTTAGAGGGGGCCAGTAACAAACGTGATTTTTTACCGTTTTTTGCTCGATATTAATAATGGAAGGAGGTTGACGCTTGAAATATTGACATAATATTTAAAATGGTACAGTGCGCGAGTCCTATTCGCACTTGGCCGATTTTATTTATATTTTGAAAAGGACGCCCAAAAGAACGAACCCACGTAAATTCCACTTAAATAAACTTTATTTTATTAGTAATTTTAGGACTATGTGCTCTAGGTTAACTTTTTTTAGGCTAAGTTAGTAGAGTAGACAATGGCTGTTGACATAAGCTTATTTTGATACGTTATCCATCAGCTTAGTCGACCGTGACAGGAAAAAGCATGGGCAATACGTGCGGGCTCGGCTAAGCCGCGGGTTTCGTCGTGATCTTTTCCTTCATTTCTCTTTACTTGGTCCACAGTAACGACACAGGAACGCGATATTACTTTTGGCGTATAGGTCTGTTCCTTTTTCATGTAAAACATGCGGTGATCCCCGCTAGAGGGAAGCACTCTGGTTAGTGTTACAGTACCTCAATAAACAACCAACTTAACGAAAACCTCGAAGAATTTGTCAATGTTATTTCAGGTTGAAAGACAAAATATTACAATTATTTTAATATTGCCTAATAATATTACCTAGATGTATACACATGTAGACTCACGACGCAATCCTTATTTTGTGATAAAAATAATTTTCCCCCGGCGGGAATCGAAATAGGACTTGTGTATGATAAGATCTTTAAATTCGTCATAAACCCGCGTACAAAGTACACGTTTCTCATTCGGAATTCACAATAAAAAGAGTTCTATTAGGTCTGTGAGTTTTATGTAAAAAAAATACAAACACTATATTTTGCTTTTCAAATGATTAAAAAAATACTTAGTGCATATAAATGCAATAAGTATTTTTTTAACTAAGCATAAGGTCAGTATAAGGTCTTGTCATCAGATAATCATTCATCGTGACGTCATGTGACGTTTCGACTCGATGCATCGCCGTAGTTTTGTTTACGTAGTGTCTTAGAGCTCTTACACACGAGCGGCATGTTGCCAACGGCATAGTTAACTGCAGCCGTCGACGCGCCGGCGGCTGCAGTCGAACTATAGCGACGTATTGACTGCTGCCGCCGACGCGTCGACGGCTGCCGTCGACACGTTAACGGATGCCGCCGACGCGTGTCGACGGCTGCAGTTACCTATGCCGTTGGTAACATGCCGCTCGTGTGTAAGACCTCTTACATTGTTTGCACTCGAAGGGTCCTAACATGGCAGATAACAAATAAATCTTTAATCAAGTCAACACACCTCCTTTTATAACTCATCGTCATTCTTTAACCAATTGGTACCCAATTTTGTGTATAAGTCTCTAACAAAGCTCTCCAGGTAGTCATCATCGTCATCTCAGCTGTATGACTGCTGTCCACTGCTGGACATAGACCTCCCTCCAAGATTATGAGGGAGTTGTTGCCTCACTCGCCTCGCTTGGCGGATTGATGAGCGCAGTACGAGATGTTAATACACGGAAAGTCGCTGCCGGCCATCTACCGGAGCTATCCCTTAGCAGATTATTTATTTATTTTAGGAATAACAAACGACAACATTGTGTATAGTAAAGGTTACAATATTAGAATAGGTACTTAATTATAAGCATAATGTTATTAACAATGTAGTCCACTGCGCTATCCACATATTGGTCTTATAAATAAAAAAATACAAATTATTGCAGCTAGAGGGCTAGTAAGATATATATACAAATATAAATATAGGTACGTAATTACATAACAGAATTCGTAGGAAAAATATTATTATATAATTATTACTCTATCCTCGGGCAAGAGAGGAGGGGCAACATTCTACTGCCGGCACCCCACGGCGGACTATTGCGCTACTGAAATGCTACACTGTCTTGTAACTTGGTCACTGTATCGTGGTATACAAGGGTAGGTATAGACCGAACCTTTTCATTGTGCACTCCCAATAGGCGCTAGTGTAGTGTGGACTTTATTTTTGTACGTCCGGTGCTACGTCCTTGTGGGTTGGAATAAATCAAATAAAGTTATAACGAACTAGGCGATTTTAGAAAGATAGATAGAAAACTCTTTATTGCACACCACATTAAGCTTAGCATAAGAACATAAACAATTAAGAATTAACGCAAAAACAACACAGGAGTACAAACGGCGGCCTTATCGCTCTGATCGATCTCCCAGGCAACCTTGGGATGGACAGAATAAAAAGGACGCTCTATCGTGCCGTAAAATTTAAGAGAGTAAATAAATAAAACTAACATAATTAAATAAAAAAAGTCATAGATTAGGTACATAGTTAAGTATTTTCCCCGAAAATATAATAAAAATAAAAATACATAAACATAAAAACTAGAATAAATATCTATGCATCATCATCATCAGCTTTTATCAACCCACTGCTGGGCATAGGCCTCCCTTTGATTTTGTCATTCGCCTCTGTCGTAAGCTATTCTTAGCCAGGTGCAACCCACGGTCTTCCGAACATCGTCAACCCATCGGGATGGTGGACGACCCCTTTTTCTGTGCCCTTCTCTCGGCCACCATTCAGTCAGCGTTTTCGTCCACCTGTCGTCATTTCGTCTGGCCAAGTGTTCTGCCCAACTTCATTTGAGCCCCATTATTCGCTCGCCGACATCCTGAACCTAAGTCCGCTTGCGAATTTCAAAGGTCTATGAGTGTGATGCTGAGCAATCTGAGCATGGCGCGCTCCATGACTCTCTGCGCAACGCTGATTTTGTGCACAGCCTCCTTAGTAAGTCACCATGTCTCAGCACCGTAGGTCAATGTTGGTAGGACACATTGATTGAAGAGACGCATACTATAAAATAATTAGAGTGATAAATAATATGGATAATAGAAGATTTTTCTACTGATGTTCAGGCGGAGAGCGTTCCACAGAAGTGTTGAGAACAAAATATTCATCATGAAAAGGTATGAAAATCAAGATTATATTAAGTCTATCAGTAAGAATAATACGAAAATAAACACGTAGTTTTTTGTAATTAATAACATTTAAATAATAAAGCATATCGCAACGTCTTTTCGTCCAACATACCTCAGTGCCTTACGACGAGTCTACAATCAGTATGTGTTACCAGTGATGACATATGGAACCGAGACGTGGTCCTTCACAAGAGAGGAGAGGAAAAATTCTACTACCGGATCCCCACGGTATAAGAGATAGAACGAGTTAATGATCGACCATTTAAAAGTCTTTGCATTAGCGGACTTCAGCTTCAGTTTCATGAAACATTAACCTAAAACCTAAGTATCTTATTCTTTCTCTATTCAAGTTTAAAATGACACGAGACCTAAGTAAGCGAAACTATAAAAGTTACATTTAGAACCCTACTCATGAAACTGCTCAAAGTTTGAGAACAACGGGTTTGATGGTCTATTTATAACCGAGCGGGGCGACATGGTGACATCATTCTAAGTCGAGGAGTATAAGGGTATGTTTATCTTTAATTGCCGACGTGCTTAGTTAACGTAATCGCCGCGGTATTGCAGTTGTAGGTAATAGACAGAGGTTGCCGCTTTATATCAGGGGGACAATTCTCATGCATCGTGATCAAAGTCAAAATCAATGTCTATAAGTCTTTATTCAATAGAGCAACAAGCTACATAGAATAGTCAATTTACAAAATAAGAACAAGATACATTTAAATTGAGTAAAGCACATAATTGAATTCGTTCGCTACAGATAACTTATTTTTCAAGCGAGGGTAATAAGCGAGCAAGAAACCTCACTCTTTCACTTCTATTCATCGTTACAATATTTGTCCTAATATTATGCTTAACTATATGTCCGCAAGGAGATTTGATAGTTTGAATATTGCTAGATGACATAATTTCTTATCACGATCCAAGTGATAAACGCTCATAAACGATAAATTTCACAAAGACTGACAATATCCATATTACGCTATTTTTAAATAAAAAAATAATGATAGATGAAGAAGAAGAAAATCGTTTATTGATCCACAACAAGGATACCTAAGTACATAAAATTAATAATACCTATAGTAAAATTTGTGGACCAAAAGGTCCTACCTCAGCATAATGATAATCCTTAAATGTAAGGATTAACGCTGGTTTTCAGGTAGGACCTTATGTGAGTGTCGCACATAAAAAAAGAACAAAGTAAAATAAAATTTAATATTGGTTTTTAACTGACTTAGTAACTAAATTAAACTTATAAAATTAATGGAAAGCCCATTCAACACTGGATCAGATCAACAATAAACTAAAAAAAAAAAAAAAACTTCAAACGGACGGCTGACTAGCAATCAAAACTGGCTTGACTGTGACAAATAACTTATAACTTGACACCAATTCCGTGTTTCTATAGATATATATAATAGATATTTTTTATTGTATACTAGCTTGTGTACGCCGCTTCGCATGCGTTGTACCCGGATAAAAAGTAGCCTATGTGTAAATTTTGCAAACGTATAGATGTTGACTAGGATAACCTAGTCAACAACTATATTGTTGCAAAATTTCAGCTCGATACGTACGCTAGTTTTTGCGTAAAGAGGTAACAAACCGCCATACAAACAAATTTTCGGCTTTATAATATTAGTGAGATAGAAAAATATCCAGAACATCCTGAACACCTGCAATACCTGCAAATCGTGCAGACATTTGACCCGAGGCGGAAATCCAACCCGCAACCTCTTGCATCGCAGGTGGACTTTCGCCCGCTGCGTCACCGAGGTCGTCAAATAGTTCCCTCGTGCCTTAAGGATGGCGTTATGTGTTCTTTTACTGGTAGGAAACACCATTTAAACATGACAGCAATTGTGATTAATCGCATATTTGCTTTTTCCGCTTGCCAGCATTCTAAAAAAAGGTAGTAAGTAGCTAAACGGCTCATTATGACATTTGAGCTAGTATTATATCTACCAACTACAAAATTCCCATACCAAAAATAACACACGGGATAACCTTAACCACATACCCGCAAGCGTAATAATACCACCACAGCGCTCAGTTTAAATTTTAAGTTTTATATCTTCATCTCTTCTTGAGTGGTCGTTCCCGCCCCGTCTAGCTCTAACTGCTCTTAGGTAAAAGAGGTGAGTGCCCTAAAGGCCCGTGAAGTCCTGAAAAAGTGCGCAAGTGGCGGCATCAGTCACTCCGAGCCACTTTGCGTTCTTGTAAGTTGTACCTCACAGCGACATGAATAAAACATAGCAGTGCATTGTGATTTTCATTATATTTCTTCATTAATTTGCATCTAAGATGGGCATAAGATATGGTTTTCTTCTATTATAATGTAACTGTACCAAAACATCGGAAAACAAAAGTTTAGTGTCATTATAATACTATGCTCAGCAGTGGGATCACCAATGGTGCTTATTTTTAAATAAGCACCATTTCGAGAGGTCGGAACAGGTTGCGTCAGAATACCAGCGCTGCTCTGCTCACCTGGAGTAGCTCGAAGCTGAGACGGGACCTCTTTACTCGCACCGCTACTGCTAGGTCCAATAATTACATAATTTTACGTAACCAACGTTTGTTTTTTTTGTTCTTTTTTTATTGTAATGTACCTGCTTTTATATATGTGTGTATGACAATAAATAATTTTCTATTTTTATATTTACCGAACGAAACGCTGTCACCAGCGTCCCACGCAACGTTAAATCTGTCGATCCAAATCAGCGTGAAATGGTGGAGGGATTATCATACGGCATCCCACGCGTAAACCTGTGTTTGTAGAACTTACGTTTTCAGCGCGTAAGTTACGAATAGACGTTGGTTTTGTACGCGGAACCACCTGTGCACACCAACTCACGTCGCATGGTATACATTGCATACTTGTGCTTAGTATGTTACCTTTTAATGAGTCTATAAGGTTCCTTGAAAATAATAAATACTGCTTAAATTTGAGTTTTTAATTTAATCAATTTCAATTCCATTGTTCGTACGTATTTTATTGATTTTAACACGGATATTGCTGATATAAACTTGAGCTCTGATTTGTAGATTCAAAAGAACAAAGAGACATCAGATTACCAATAGGTACGTTACACACATCAGGCGTGCTTTAGTAAGAAGCTGTGGCAAATGGCCACTTACACGCACAGTTCACATTGTCACAGCCAATTAGCTAGCTCGGCCAGACAAGGGCGTCTTGTTAGTTTAATTACGTTTTGTACCAAAGTGCCCGCATTTAGAGACTATAGACTTTGCACCAAGTTTTTTTAGTCTACTAATAAAATAATGCTGGACATTTGACACAGCACTAATGTAAACAGAACCTGTGTAATAGGTACCGGATGATTGATAGGGTACCTATTTTTGATAAAATGTGTTGCCGTGGGGAGCAGGCAGTAGAATGTTACCCCTCCTCTCATACCCGTGGATGCAGTAAGAGCCTGCTAAAGGGTTATCTTCGTAAGATGGTCAACAGCGCCTTTCCGTGTATCAACATCCCGTACTGCGCTCGCCATTCCGCCTGCCAAGCGTGGTGAGTGTGGCAACTACCCCACATGGAGATCCATGAAGGAGGCCTGTGTGCCGTAGTGGACGAAACATGTTCTAATCATGCAAAGAATTATACCCAGACACGGTACCAATATCTGTAGAAAAATTACAAACATTTGTCCCGTGGCGAGAATCGAACTTTGGTACTTCCTCAGTTGTTTATACTCTCTCCGAATATAAATAAGACCTCAACGTACACAACGTTGTGTCCCTGTGTTCAGTTGTGGACATTTTACGGCTGCAATAATGATGATGTAAGGTACGTAAAGCTTCAACTATTTCCCTAAGACTAAGCACTTGGCTTGTTTGGTCAAGATCGAGAGTAAGTGCCCACTTACCCGGCCGGTCCACTGCGTCACGGTCAATTAGCGTGGACGCTGTGACGTCACACGCATAAGTTTAATTGAACGAGCTCGTGTTCGCCCATGGATGCCCGTATAACATAAAAACAATGAGTGTTTTGTAATGCAGCGAGAGTTAAACAAAATATTTTTTGATGTGATCATCTTTTTCGGGGGTAAAACCGATCAGACAAGAGGTGACGCGTGACGCTTGGAGATGTGCGAGTTAGTACTAGGGTGACTGCTCTTCGTCCATCGTGCCCATCGTGTTAGCTGTGGCGACTGTAGCGACTGTGGTGACTATAGCAACTGGGGCTACTGTGGCGACTGTGGCGACTATGGTGTCTGTGGTGAATATAGCAACAAAAAGGTAAGTAAAGGTAAAATTTTATTAGATCTGATAGGTTACAATATAGAAAAATAATAAAACCAACAGTAACAAATAAAGCTGATGGTGCATTTAATCACATTGTTAAAATAATGTTTACAATTATGTAGGCAAGTTTGTATAAATAAAGTGTGAAATTTAAAAGTACCAAGTTTGTATAAATTAAGTGTGAAATTTAAAAGTACCACGTTTGTATAAATAAAGTGTGAAATTTAAAAGTACCACGTTTGTATAAATAAAGTGTGAAATTTAAAATTACTAAGTTTGTATAAATGAAGTGTAAAATTTAAAAGTACCAAGTTTGTATAAATAAAGTGTGAAATTTAAAATTACCAAGTTTGTATAAGTGTGAAATTTAAAAGTACCACGTTTGTATAAATAAAGTGTGAAATTTAAAAGTACCACATTTGTATATATAAAGTGTGAAACTTGAAAGTACCAGGCGACCATAATTAATATAGAACGTTCAAAATTTGCTTTAATAAATAAATTACTATTAAAGCACCTTCATTAGGGATGATGTACGCGGTGACAATGACGTAACTGCAACAAAAGTCACTTAAGCGCGCTATTTCTTACTTTGCATTTTATTAAGCTAACAGTGTACGTAGAGGCGATTTTATTTTCTACATTATAGGGAAACCAGAATTAGCTATACGAGTAATAGATTTTAAGGTTGATACCTCATCATCATCATCAACATCTGAGCCGTAGGACGTCCTCTATTGGACATAGGCCTCTCTTATGGATATGCAAACAATGTTCATGAGGGGTTGTTTCCATTACGCGCTTGGCACGGGTTGGCGAGGGTTGTACGGGATGTTGATACACGGAAGCCGCTGCCTATCTTCCGTTGGTATCTCTTAGCATATTCCTACTTGCATCCACGGGCAAGAGTTTCTACTGCCGGCACCCAACGGCAAGGTTGATACCTCATCATTTCAGCCGTAAAACGTCCACATCTGAACACAGGCCTCCCTCAGGGATCTCCATGAGGGGTAGTTGCCATACTCACCACACTTGGCAGGCGGGTTGGCGAGCACAGTACGGTATGTTGATACACGGAAAGACGTTGCCGCTCATCTTCTGGAGGTATCCCTTAGCAGGCTCTTACTGCATCTACGGGCATAAGAGGAGGGGTAACATTCTACTGCCGGCACCCAAAGGCAAGGTATCTATCCACCTGAAAATATGAGAGAAATCGCTAAAAAATACCCCCTAATAAAACCTGTGACATTCTAACTCGGAGCCAAAAGTGATAAATCAATGTAAGGCCGGTGCGTTCTGGACGTAAATCACGTAGGAGTCACATTTGCCACAGTACGCAAAATTATATACAGAACACAATTTCTCATTTTTTTACGAAAAACTCTTTTAAAATAAACCCTTTCATTTGTTACGCATGATTCATTTTATCTATTTTATTGACATGTTTGTTTTTGTTATGTATAACACAGCGCATTTCTTGTACTGTAATGTTGTGTTATTGTCTGAATAAATATATAAATTTAGCGAAATGTTATAAGATTATGTCATGCCTAATCATGGTGATCTAGATATATTTTTGGGAAATAAACTAGATTGCGGCAACGATCTTCTAAAATTGTACTTAACTGTTTATTTGCTGTTTTGTTTTCTGAATATATACATATGTATGTAAATATATATATCTCGTCTACTCATCTTGCTGCCGGACGACCAACATTTCTAACATCTTTGTCTATGTTACCATTAAAAACTTTATTCCGCCCGCCTTAAACACGCCTCGCCATGTGAACGAAATCTGCCGTCAATTGCTTTATTTCAAGTATCGACATTAATGTAATAAAATAAAGCTCATTATAAAATATGTGATTATCTAGAAGAAAAAAATGTTTGGAAGGGAATTTGCTGCAACTCCGAATGAACTAAAAAAGTAACTACTAACAAGGCCTTTCTAATCGCTGCTTATCACAGTGCGAACAAACAGATTCATTCACGTACTTTATTTCCAATCAATTTAAGATTAAATATCTGTCATGATATTATGTTATTACAAACAATGGAAATAAGTTTTGAATTTTGAAACTATTATTTTGCTACTGAATAAATACTTTATTACTTCTGTTATGTTCTCATATTGTGCGTTTCAGAAAGCAATGCTCAATAAACATCATACCGTAACAGTCCGAGATTTATTGGCTCCAACGGATGAAAGTTTTGAGGCCCAGAGGACCCAATACCTGCTTTTATAAAATGACGTGAAAAACGGCCCACTTTGGAGAAACTTTTGCTACGGGAATAATAAAAAAATGATTTTCGGATATGATTTCGTAAATCGAACGAAAATTAGAAGAATTCGAGCGGAAGCCTGTGTACCTTTAACTTGATCTTATTGTTTTTTTTTAATACGAGATTAAATACGAGTACCTACCCGCCTTAATTTCGCGACTAGCTCTTTTATCACATAAATTGTGTAAAGACGTTTTAAGTTGACATTGTTTATTTTATTATTTTTCGTAGGTACGTTTAAATAAAAGCTTGCTTTACCTTTAAGTTATTACTGGACAGATAGTTTCTTGTCTGTTCATCTCATGCCCGCTATGTTGGATTAAGAGTGATGTCATAATTTTTCGAGTAACTCTCAGCAAGCCCTTATATTTGATATCCATAATGTAAAAATGCATTATTAAAATAACTAGTCCGCCATCTTGGGTATTCTGCCATGTTGGATTTAGAGTGATGTCGTTTAGATTATCGAGTAACTCTCAGCAAGCCCTTTCATTTGATACCCATATTGTAGGAGTCCATTAAATATAACTAGTCCGCCAACTTGGGTGTTCCACCATGTTGGATTCAGAGTGACGTCATTTCAATTTTTGAGTTATTCTCAGCGATCCCTTTCATTTGATACCCATATTATAGAAGTACATTAAAAATAAGTAGTCCGCCATCTTGGGTGTTCCTCCATGTTGGATTCAGAGTGACGTCACATAGCTGACCATGAATTGATATCCAAAGAAAACATGTATACAAAATTTCAGTTTAATTAGATGAAGATATCTAGCTTCAAAATTGAGTTGCAAGATTCCACCCGAACAAACATAGATACAGGGTAAGCTAAATACAAGCTTATAAAAATAACTAAATAACATAAACTAAATCTCAAATAAAAAACACATTCTTCCCTGACGCAGCTTTTAAAAGACGTCTAATAACAACTATTAAAGTACTAATAAAGTATAGAAGCATTATTCACACTTCAACATTAACTTGAGAACTTCATGAGTAACCCAAATAGGTTACCACTAGGACCAAATTAATAAGCGATGAAGGCAAAGTTAAAGCAAGTAAATACATTCCGACCCTCGAAGACGCAATCTCAGTATGTAATAATGGAAGACTCAATCCAACCGTAGTAAAGATGAATTAAATTATAAATCCTCTAACTAAGCAAGCACTAAAATTTTCAACAAGTAAGTCTATTTATTATAAACTATAATGTGTGGGGTCTTCGAATCTAGAAATGCTTTCTGTCCGGCAAATAAGGATGATGAGAGTGTATGAAAATCATTATTCTCATTAATCCGTCAGTTAGATAATACAAAAATAATAGACACGTATTTTTCCTTTTTCAAATTAATGAAACAATACTTATATACATAAAGCGAGTTAAAGTTTAGGAGTGGGGGCTCGTGACGTCATAATTCTGTGCCGAGTGCCGAGGCACGTTCGGCGCGTACCAACGTGTCCCTTCACGCGACATTCCAATAAATGTATCGCAGTTGTTTTTGGATTACGATAAAAAATAAGTGTCCAATAGATTTTGTTAATCTAACGACGAACTAAGAATTTTATAAAAAATGTCATCTGGCCTATTGTATATTTTGTGCTTAAGGTGATGTGAAAAATAGTACGTCTACGCGTCTTTTAAAATTATGCTAGTATTTTAGGACTAGGATAGTTGCCGTGGGATGCTGGTAGTGTAATGTTGCGTCTCCTCTCATGCCCGTTGTAACAGTAACAATCTGCCAAGGGATACCTCCGGAAGATGGGCAGCAGCGTCATTCCGTGTATCAACATCCTGTACTGCGCTCGCCATCCCGCCTGCCAAGCGGAATCAGTATGGCAACAACACCCGCATGGTCTTGGAGATCCATCCAGCAGTGGACGTTGACAGCATTCCTACGGCTGAGATGATGATGAAGATTTTAAGACAGTAGTTCATCATAATTATCTATTATTTTCGTGTATCCTCTATCTGTTTATTATCTTGTATACATTAGTGAAGGCCAGCTTACTATTTCTAGTTTAGTTTTCATATAAATTGTGTTATATAACTTATGGCTTTCCGAAATAATAAATTACTAACGGGATAAAAAGTTGAGCTCATCGAGTCATGCCGATTTTCTACAACATCTGCGTGTCCTTCAGGGATGCTCATGGAATGCTCTCAGTGGCCCAGAGTCCTTCTCCGGCATTTCAAGGAGTTGGGCAGGCTATGGTCGGGGTAGTGTCGCGGGGGACAGTACACAATACACCCCCAATGCGGGACGTATGTGCAGATCTGGAATCTACCAACAGAAGTAGTACTTTTATTATCCAGATCGAGGTTTTAGATTTAAAAGTGCAACACTAAAGTGATTCGGCAGTTCGTTTATTATTAAAATGCTAGATTCCTACGGGATTCGATTTTTTTATTTTAATCAAACCGATCCTTCCTTATACGAAATAACAAACGAAACAAAAAAAAAATAAGTCTTTACGGGACGCCTGGCAGATGTAAAACATTTTCACCACAGTCGCCTCAGTTGCCATAGTCACCATTGTCACCACAGTAGCCCCAGTCGCCACAGCCGCTCCAGTCGCCACAGCCGCCCCAGTCGCCACAGTCAACACGATGGGGACGATGGACGAAAGGCAATCGTCCTAGTACTAACTCGCACATCTCCAAGCAAAGCGTCACCTATCGTCCGATCGGTTTTTTTCACCTAAAAAATAATTAGCTAAACTGTTCCAGCCGTTATTCGCGTGATGCCTTGACCAAGGGAAATATGCAATATGAATATGAATAAAATGCGTTACAAATTCGAAAAGGCCTTGCTTAATTTACTAATAACTTAAAGATTGGAGATATTTTAAATCCAGAAATATATGAATCAAAGTCTTATTTATTCCCTAGTTAAGTTAATGCGCCTTTTTAATAACATTTATAACTGGCAGCGCCATCTAGCCCATTTTATACGAAGTAGTTGAAAGGTTTTTTTTTATAAGTATTGCTGAACACACAGAATAGATAATACGAAGAAGGCGTATCAAATCAAATCAAAAATCAAAATCAAAAATGTTTATTTCTGTAACTTATAAATTATGTATCATGGCGTATAAAGGCTGAATGTTCTACTGCCCAGTATAAATATTTCTTAAAATAATTATGATACTATTATCGAAACACGCGAACGCGAAAGGGCACGAGTCTCGCTCGCACTTGTCTATATTATCAGACAGCACGAACGAAGAACGTATATTTAACTACCAAATAAACGTTGCTTATACATATATCAAACCGGTTATCAAAACATCCGGCTACTGAGCGCCACAGCATCCTTATCTCGAACCCTGGACCCCAGGGAACAAAGTCCTTGGCGTTAGTCATAAACGTTAGACATTCACGAGTTATGGTTACCGAACGAGATGGGGTACTTAATTACTGTACCTTTAGTTATGAAGATACGAGGCTCGTAAAAATGATTTTGGGTAGTGGAGGGGTGGTCGTTGGTAGGCCCACTGTGTTAATTATTGTTATGTACAAATGGTTAGTAATTTTTAGTGTTTCAATCTCTTATATTTTCGCTTTGGCTGTCTCTCTGTCTGTCCGTCCATCCGTCGCCGGTTTGGCAAAGAGACTATTAGCACAGATTACCTATTAGTCCTAGAAAGCTGTTATTTTGCATGGGCATATAAAATAATAACGCCAAAATAACGATACAAAAAAAACGCCAGAGAACAGGCTAATAGCAAAAAACCAAATTTTAGTGATTTATAACTTTCAAAACTTTTTAAGCCTTATCTAATTCTGTTCTGTTTATGTTATCCATGGTATTGTTAGTTCAAGCTATTCTTAAATGCTTGACGCACCAAATGCGATCAAAGGTTTTGGGTATTTTTTAACCGTGTGGAACGTCCAAGGCATCGTCGGTTCATCTCATGTGCCACGTACTCATATGCCACCATCTTGACCCTAGTTATAACTGTGTTAATATTGCCCCTCCTCTCTTGCCCGTGGTAGCAGTAAAAGTCTGCCTAGGGATACTGATACCTCCTTATTGGAGATCCATGAAGGAAGCCTGTGCCCTTTGCCCTGAGAAGATGATGTTGAATCCGTCTACGTCCAACTTAATCAAATCTCGAAATAACACAAACACATTCTTCCAAATCAGCATATTCAAGTTAAGGTAGAAGTGCAAACAGCAGAGTAAGTTGGTAGCACTTGCGTTACTTTACTTCCACCTATGCAGGGAAACTAAGTGGCCCCATAAATTTTGCTGGTGTAAGTTTAAACGGAGAACAAAGAGATAGGACACTGGATACGGTTTATTTATTACCCAACTGCGACAAAGGTTTATGAGATTAGCTGTCTATGTTTTTTTCTATTATGATATCCGTGAATAAGGTATCCATTGATTGGCAAATGTAGTATGAGGTAAGTCTAAAACTAGAACCTACTATGAAAAAAAAGAACTATCAAACAAACTCTCTGATGGAGTCCAGTTATTTAATAATCTTCCAAATGAGATAAAAGGAGCATTAACTATAAAAACAATTAAAATATAATTTATGCCAATATTTACAATGGAATTGATTGGTAATAATTTAAACAGGCACTCAACCTAATCCTAAATTTAAGTACTTATTTGTTAAGGTCCAGGGGCTAGTAAACAGTTCTGTTAAGAAATGATACAGGACATTGATACATAGAAATAAACGGCGACAGAGGTCTTGACGGCACTAGATCCTGCTTGCAGCTTCACATGTAGATATTTTTCAACTTATTTGACACAGTTAAAGTAAAGCCGTAAGGTGCCGGCAGTATAATATTGCCCCTTCTCCCTTGCCAGTGGTTGCAATAAGAATATTTCAAGGGATACCGCCGGAGGATAGGCAGCAGCGTCGTTCCGTGTATCAACCTCCGTACCGCGTGTATCAACCCGTCTGCCAAGCATGGTAAGTATGGCAACAACCCCTCATGAACCCACTCAATTTCTTCTCGGCGGCCTCGGCTACAACTCCCTTAAAGGTTCGCCCATGATCAGCTGACTTTGGGCTGCAAGGTGCGGCGCGGAAAAATAGACGCTTCAGACTTAGGTGACGAGCTGGTTCGTTTCTCCGTCCCAAACAACTACTGCAGAGCTCGGAGACACAGGCTGTTCTCTGTACCGCGAGCGCGCACCGTTGCACGTGCACACTCCACTACCGCGCGTCCTCGCCGCGCTGAATCAAGAATCAAGAATCAAAAAATACTTTATTCAGTGCGGCCGCATGGACCTTATTGATGCGTCACAAATTACAAAATGAAACAACACAAATAAATAGAATAAAGCACATAATTGAATCTGTTCACTTCAGATGACACGCGAGTTAGGAAAAGAAGTGAACAGAAGAACCTAACTCGGTCGTTATAGTCATCATTTAACAATTTTATTTTGTCTTATGTAACGTTTGACGGAGTTGGAGCAGATTCCTTCCCAAGTGGTTTTGTCCTCTAGGTAATCTGATATTTTATAATAAGCTTTATTGAATGCGCTCCTGGCCTCCAATCCGGAATGCAACTTGTTTGTGGACGGATGGACGAAAATATTGTCGGATTGTTTGAAGTACTGCGAGAGTGATGTATGACAGTATTTCATATAATTATCAAGCTAATTTTAGAAATAAGTTGAATGAAAATTAGACAGTAATTTTCATTTTATTTTTATTTTATGTATGTAATGCTAAAATGTATTTAAGTAATTAATGTAATTGGTGTGTAACCGTTTTAATCAAATTGTAATAAATAAATGATCAGCTCATGTAGCAGTGGCACTACTACGTTTGAGATGATGATGATGACATCGGATAAAATTGTCACAGCTGCCACATCCAGCAACGCTAATCCGCTGAAACTTTTCCCGAGGCATATATTTCTCCATACAGTGTTGTCAGTGTGTCTAATAAAGTGGTCACAGTCGAAGCAAGATTAACAGCCTCTCTTTATTATTGTTTGTGTTTACGGTGTTGAGTTACTCTCCCGAGTACCGGGGGGTTTGGGAGGAATTATGAATACCTGGGGTAGGAAGGACTTGTAGGAATCACTACGCGGAGTACTGATATGAAAGTTATAAGTGTGGAGTGAATTAATGTGTGTAGCTTGGTCGTCTTTGTATACAAGCGCTGAAGTTGTGTTTTTATGTGCATCTGCATCGGAAACTCCATATTTTTTTACTTCGTTTACTTGTCATTCTTAAATTTTCTTACTTAATAATGTAAATCTTAATATTTCGAACAAAAACACCGACTTTATTGATTGCTATAAAAAAATAAACGACAACATTTTCTTGCTCAGTAGACCGTAACACTTTTTAACCGACTGACAAAAAGGAGAAGGTTCTCAAGTCGTCTGTGTGTATACAATTTAATACTCATATATTTAACTAGCTGCTACCCACGGATTTGCCCACGTTTTAATTTTTCAATATATTCTCTAGCTATCCTCGGTAAATGGACTATTCAACCGGAAAATATTTTTTCAATTCGAACTAGTGTTTGCTAAGATTAGCGAATTTAACTAAACAAATAAACTTTATTAGCTTTATAAAATTGAGGTATAGATTATTCCACACTAACAACTATAATTTTTACAGACAATTGTTAAAATGCATGCCCTAAAAAGTCTTGGTTTTTAGTTACATTAAACAGATTATTAATAGATCATTGGCCTCAATGAAGCTAAATTTAATTTTTCATAATCATCGTTTCTATGACCAACATTTCCGAAGCAAAGTCAAAGTCAATAAGTGTTTATTCAATAGAACAAAACACATTTAAATTTAATAAAGCACAAATTGAATTCGTTCGCTTCGGAAAACTTTTTTTTCCAAGTGAAGGAGAAAAACAAAAAAGGCAAACAAGTAACCTCAAAAGCAATTCTTCTCTGTCAGTCGTCAAATCAACATTTACTTCTTCCGCTCATATCATCTTTCACACAATCCACCCATGTTTTCAAATTTTTATTTATTTATCACAAGTAACATTACAGATAAGTTATCTAAGGCGTTACATGGTCATAATGGTACACAATTAAAAAAAATTAAAGGCGGATATTATTAAACTATGTACAAAAAAAAATCAAGACAAGATAAAAAAAATACTACACTTAAATTATATAAAAAAACAAAACATCTTACATAATTAGAAAACAACATAAATATAGTATTATTTTGGTAAAAATCTAAAAGCAGGTGTGTGTGGGTGCACTAAGAATCTGCTAAGGGATACCTCTAAAAGATGGGCAGCAGCGTCCTTCCGTGTATTAACAACACTTACTGCACTCGCCAACCCGTCTGCCAAGCGTGGTGAGTATGGCAGCAGCCCCTCATGTTCAGTACGTACGTATATATCTATCAGGGAGGCATTTGTCCAGCAGTTGACGTCCTACGGCTGAGATGATGATGATAATTATACATATTCACTACATAATTATTCACATATATATATATATATATATATATATATATATATATATATATATATATATATATATATATATATATATATATAAAAGTAAAAGTAAAAGTAAGGCCTTTGCATCTATTATAGATGATTTATACAGCGTCAGCAACTGGTAATGATGCTGTACGGGACGCTGCAGTGCCTGGGACATTGTTAGATGGATTAGGCTTGCCCAGCACCTATACCATCCTCTCAGCTTAGTCAGCTATTATTCAGAGGAAAGGACAGGTTGGTTGAAGCCGTGTTGGCCGAGTGGTATGTACCCCTGACTTTCAATCCGAAGGTCGTGGGTTCGATACCGGCAGTGCACCAATGGATTTTTCTTTCTTGAAAAATGTATGTGCACACTTAACACGTGCTTTAACGGTGAAGGAAACATCGTGAGGAAACCCGCGGCTTAGTTAGCTTCAGACGTATTGACCTGTTCTTTCCTCTGAATATATATATATATTGTATATATTTACATGCATAGGCATATCATTTTATTTAAAACTTCTGTGCCAGACAAGCGCAAGAACGGGTTCTAAAGGGTTCTTTCTCATTATAAGATAAGGAATCATGACATATCGTGACGCGACCCATATTCAACTTCACATTCATAATTTGAACAAGTGAGTTTGTACGCGTATGTTGATTTGGTTGCTACGTAATATATTTTCATAAAGTTTTGTTTACTTTTGTTATACGCTAGTATTTACGTAAATTATTTTGAGAATCATGTATTTTGAAGGAGACCCTATTATTTTGGAAGTAGACGTAGAACGAACGTTGTTCAGTGGATCAGAGTGGAATAGAAAGAGTCATTGAATTTTTTTTTAACTATTCTAACTCGGATGAAATTTTCTTTAGTTTTATGGCTAGACGCAGATGGCTGACAATACTTTTTTTTAGTGAAATAGTCAGGCGTTTCATAGGTGAGCTATTCTTGGTCTAACAAAATTATTCGTTTTGTTGTCCCAAGGGACCTAATAACTAGAAGCAATACATCATTGTCAATCCGTGTCAGTCCACCGCTGGACATGGAACTCTCACGTGGCAAGCTATTTAGTTCGATTTTCAGCTTTCTTCCTCCAATCCCGCCCTTTTGTTTAAAGGCTTTGAGATATTGGCGTTACGACTCGTCAAAGTCTGCCAAATGCTTTGCCAGCCTAGCTGTATCCGTCTCTTGAGCTTCTTATTAAAGTTGTTCTTTTTTGAGCATTTGCCCTAGGCAAACATACTCGGAAACAACTTCGAGGGACTCCATTCCATTTACGGCAATCGGTCCCGCCTATATAGGATGATGACAGACTCCCCAGCTCTGTTACACGAAGCCAAAGTCTGCCCGCATTCAAGTCCAAACTAAAGGGCTGGTTATTGCGCAAACCTTCTATAGCTATGACAAATTCGTAGCTCATAAGAAATTTTTGTATTGTTAATTTTTGATTCGTACCTTTTCTTATTATTATTTATTTATTTCCTGTAATGACTTTTTCTTTTAATTATTTTAATATATCATTCTTATATTTCTTTAGTGTAGATATAATTATGAAAAATCTGAAATTGTTATTATGTATTAATCTAATTATGTATCAAATTTATAATAAATGACTATTTTGACTATTATTATTATGATTTCGAATATTCATTAAGAAAAGATTTTAAAGAGATATAAAATAACAACGTTGGTATAAAAAAAAGAGTATCCCAACTTATTTTTGAAATACATTAACGCGAGCAGGCTTTTTACTTTATCGTGTCGTTCTATTGTATTCTTTATTTATATCATTTCAGCCTTTCAAAGTGTTTTCAGATAGAAAAACATGTTTACATTTACACAAACTTTTATACGCGCCGTTAGTAAATATTCTTGGTCTTTGTAAACTAACAACTACTTCGTTACTTTCCTTTAACCTCATTCCATCTCTGTACCCTTTTATAATTCGACGGAACAAAGACCTCCCAAGTGATTCAAAACTTTGAATATATTCAAGAAATTTTCCAAAACCTCACACGAGCGAATTCCCAAACAGAAGCTAGTCAATTATTATTACTTTGCGAGCCCCAGGCCCCGGTAGCCATTTAACCGTAATTCCAACGACAAAGTTCGCACTGCAATAAACCCATCAGATAAATTGACAATTTATTTCGAACAAGACAAAATTCTATTTCCCCGTTTGGTTCAAGACATTGGGGCCTATCAGCCTTTGGTGGCTTTTAAGTGCGACCGATTTTAATAAAAAAATTGAGTCGTCACGGGACGCCTGACAGATGTAAAATAATTTCACCACAGTCGCCATAGTTGCCACAGCCGCCACAGTCACCACAATCGCTACACTAGCCCCAGTTGCTATAGTCGCTACGGTCGCCAAAGTTGCTACGGTAGCCCCAGCTGTCAAAATCACCTCAGTTTCCCCAGTCGCCATAGTCACCCCAGTCACCGCAGTCACCCCAGTCGCCAAAGTCAACACGATGGGCACTATGGACTACTAGGGCAGTCGCTCTAGTACTAACTCCCACATCTCCAAGCCTCACGCGTCACCTCACGTCGGATCGGTTTTACCCCCGCAAAAGATGTTTTACATCAAAAATGGAATCGGAGAAGCCATTTTGTTTTCCAGATACCGATTATAATGTTATCATAATCATTTCAGCCGTAGGAAATCCAATGCTGGACATAGGCCTCTCTCATGGATTTCCAGTTATTGCGGTTCGAAGCGACCCAGTTGAGACCACCGTCGACCGGCGGTATCAACTGGGTCGTCAGCCCAGTCTTGGTATAATGAGCATAAAGAGTAAACTTTCAAGACCACGACACATTTTTTTTTATTTATTTATTCTAGAACGGATTGACCAATTACTATAATCCATATTAATTCACGAAACAATAACACATAATATTATTAATAATAATAATAATGTTTTTTTGCACCTTAATAATTACATTTTACAAGTAGTATAATTAAAAAAAAAAACATTATAATGAGTACAGAGTATTCAAATCAGCGAATATACAAATTGAATACATTAGATCAAATAAATTCAATTCTAAAAATATTAAAATGTTAACCAACAATACAATCCACACTAGTTTTAAATACATACTCGTATTTAGTCGGATATTTATCGTGCTGTAAATAAATATATATTGCTGGACAATTCACACAGCATCATCTAGACCCAAACTAAGCAGAGCTTGTGTTATGGGTACTAGATGACTGATATACTTAATAGATGTAATTTTTTTTTCAAACAATGTAAATACAAGTATCTGCTTAAATCTCTCGACAAGCTTTTTTATCACCTAAATTGTGTAAAGGCGTTTTAAGTTGACATTAAACTTTAATGAAAAATGTTTATTTTATTATTTTAGTTCGTTTTAATACAATCTTTTTTTGTTTAAATTTTTTTTTTAACTTTTAATTTATTTTTTTTATAATTTAATTATCACTGGACAGTTAATTTGGACAAATAATCTGGCGGTTTCTTGTCTGTTCATGTCATGCCCGCCATGTTGGATTTAGAGTGATGTCATATACATTTTCGAGTAACTCTCAGCAAGCGGACTAGTTATTTTAGGATATCAAATAAAAGGGTTATTTGATATCCTAAAATAACTAATCCGCCATCTTGGCTATTCTGCCATATTTGATTTCAACTGACGTTATTTCATGTTTCGAATTAGTCCGCCACCTTGAGTATAATACCGCCATGTTGGATCTTTAGTGATTTTATTTAATTTTTCGAGTAACTCTCAGCAAGGCCTTTAATTTGATACCCATATTGTAAGAGTGCCTTAAGAATAAATAGTCCGCCATGTTGGATTCAGAGTATCGTCATTTCAATTTCGAATTATTCTCAGCAAGCCCTTTCATATGATACCCATATTGAAGGTATCCATTAAAAAAAACTAGTCCGCCATCTTGGGTGTTCCGCCATGTTGGATTCAGAGTGACGTCATTTAATTTTTGAGTTATTCTCAGCAAGCCCTTACATTTGATACCCATATTATAGGAGTACATTAAAAATAAGTAGTCTGCCATCTTGGGTGTTCCGCCATGTTGGACGTCACATAGCTTATATTCATATTCAGAATTCATTTATTCATAAATATAAACCTTTAGGATCGGGATGTATGGAGGGAATTGGGGGAGGCCTTTGCCCAGCAGTGGGACCCAAATGGCTCATAATAATAATAATAATAATAAGCCCCTCAAAGCCCAACCACACGTCCGCGCTGACCACCTAAGCCACGTGAGGGGCGGACACCTGCAATAAAATAACCTAGCAGGTGACCAAAAGGGTCCTGGCAAACCCATCAATATGGAGAATCGTAAAGATAATATAAGTATAGGGTCGCTTCCCGGGGGCGATCGCCGGGGCGCGCTTGGAGCCGATGCTGAGCGCTACAGCATACGAACCATCGGTGGCGAGGGTAATGGGCGGCCCTCTGCCGGGTATCCCGAACAATGCGAGCCCACAAGAAGGTACGACCTACGGCCTCTAACTAGAAGCCGGAGCAGATCTCAAGCCGGCAACGTCCTCTCAAGCAGGGACAACGACGACGTGGGAGTTACACGGCTTGCTCCTATTGAGGAAAGGAGCCTGACAAGCCTGTATGACAGGGATGAAGGAGAACAAGAAGCCCTGTCAACTATATCCTCACCTACTTCTCTTTTCCCCTCTCTTCCTTCTTCTCCACCTTCTTACTTAAATACTTCTGAAACAACTTCCCTTACTTCTTCACCGAAATCTCCGGTTTCCACAAGACGATCATCAAGGCTACGGGTTCAACCCGTAGTCATACAAACATTAAACAGAGAAGTTACTCCGGTTGAGGATGTTTCGCAGGAGGCTCCGGCCGCTCAACCTGCGACCACCAAAGCTGGTAAACCAAGAGTGCGTATGAAATGGGATGACGAAATAAATACTTTCATCGTGCGCACATATTTTTACATAACTAATTTAGAAACTGACAAAACAATGTACTGCAAGAAACTTTTTGACCAGTTTAAAGTAAAATATCCAAGTCTTGATGTTTCATCCCAAAGAATCGCTGATCAAAGACGGGTTATCTTCCGAAACAAATTACTTTCAGACGACCAAATCATTAAAATTAAATTGGAAGTATCGGATCAATTAAATCGAGAACAGGAAATTAATGAGATTGCTAGACCACCAGACACGCACACACAGCCAGGAGACAATGTTATAAACACAATTACACCGTCTCCTATGCCTCAGTCCTTTAGCACCAATAATACACATGATCATACACCTTCTACCCAACTATTATCAATCGACTCTGACCAGGAATTAATCTCAGGTCGAACAATAACATCCATAGACTCACCCCACACAACACAAGTGTCGAACCAAGCTCTACAAGACCTAATAGATCAGTTTAAAACTACTTTGGAAATATACACAAATAGTGACCCAACAACTAGGCCTAGATTACCTGTTTTACGAGAAAACAAGAAGTTATATGAGATGGTTCACGCATTTAACCATGAGATTTTAGGCAAATTCTGTAACGAGGATACCGACCTAACACAAATTCACACTTTTATATATTGCAGTGCCCTAGTCATTTCAACGAGTTTAGGATATAAAATATCATCCATACAAAATAATCAGCCTCGCAGAAGAAACAATCTTAAAGCCCCATGGCAAATAAGATTAGAAAACGATATTAAGCAGCTCCGGGCTGATATCGGCAGGATTACACAGTATATAAATAACAATAGGCACCCGAATTTGATAAAGAAAGTAAATTCCATTTTTGACAAAAATAAAGTCCATACTATCCACGAGAAAAATAATACTAGGCCGGAAGAATTTCTAGACACACTCAAACAAAAATTAACATTAAAATCACAAAGGTTAGCTCGATACATAAAATCTTTACAAAGAAAAACTGATAATAAACTATTTAATACAAATGAAAAGCTATTTTACAGAAAGTTAAAAGAAAATAAAGAAATAAATATAAACAAGGAAATACCAACAGAACAAAACTTAAAAGACTTCTGGGCCGGTATTTGGAAAAGGGATAGAGAACACAACGATAAGGCCCATTGGATTAAAATAGAGGAAGAAAATGCAGCTTATATCCAAGAAATGGATTTTACGGAGGTATCAAAATTAGAAATAGAAGTGGTTACCAGAAGGATGAAAAACTGGAAGGCTGCAGGAGTTGATGGAATACATAATTTCTTGTTAAACTTTCGCGATTTGTTAACATATTTTTAGTTTTAAAATTACAGGATTTTATCGCGTACCTTTTTTATTATTTTCCCGACGTTTCGAACACCTTTCAGCGTTCTTGGTCGCGGGAGGACTGATGTGCTGGGAGCTACCGCCGCGAATTGATGGCAGAATCCACGACTACCCTCAATTCGTCTTCAGATTCAGAAATGTCCAAGTTCACATTACGACACACTACACTGACGGTATCGGACTGCTGTACCGTCGGAACACAACGCACACACTTCGTGTGCACACTTAAGTGTGTGCGTTGTGTTCCGACGGTACAGCAGTCCGATACCGTCAGTGTAGTGTGTCGTAATGTGAACTTGGACATTTCTGAATCTGAAGACGAATTGAGGGTAGTCGTGGATTCTGCCATCAATTCGCGGCGGTAGCTCCCAGCACATCAGTCCTCCCGCGACCAAGAACGCTGATTCTCATCTTCAGATTCAGAAATGTCCAAGTTCACATTACGACACACTACACTGACGGTATCGGACTGCTGTACCGTCGGAACACAACGCACACACTTAAGTGTGCACACGAAGTGTGTGCGTTGTGTTCCGACGGTACAGCAGTCCGATACCGTCAGTGTAGTGTAGTAATGTGAATCTGAAGACGAATTGAGGGTAGTCGTGGATTCTGCCATCAATTCGCGGCGGTAGCTCCCAGCACATCAGTCCTCCCGCGACCAAGAACGCTGAAAGGTGTTCGAAACGTCGGGAAAATAATAAAAAAGGTACGCGATAAAATCCTGTAATTTTAAAACTAAAAATACATAATTTCTGGTATAAAAAATTCACTGTGCTCCATGAATCTCTAGCAAAAATTATAACGAATGTTGTAAAAGGAAACCAAGATCTGCCGCCGTTTGTAACTAAAGGAATTACCTTTATGTTAGCAAAGAGCAACGATACAGCAAATCCTTCCCAATATCGCCCAATCACATGTTTACCCACCATATACAAATTAATAACATCTTGCATTACTAGTAAAATTAATAACCATTTATCCATATACAACGTACTTACTGAAGAACAAAAGGGGTGCAGACAAAGCCATAAGGGATGTAAAGAACAATTAATAATAGATTCTACCATACTTAAACATGCTACCACTAATAGCCGTAATTTACATTTAACATACATCGATTATCAAAAAGCTTTTGATAGTGTACCACACTCTTGGCTGATCCGTGTATTGCAGATTTATAAGATAAATCCAGACATTATTACTTTCTTAGAAAATACTATGAGTACCTGGCGAACAACACTATCACTCAGAAATAACGATAACTTGGTCACCACAGACGAAATTTACATTGAAAATGGTATCTTCCAGGGAGATTCATTGAGTCCCTTGTGGTTCTGTCTGGCATTAAATCCACTATCAAATATGCTAAATAAATCAAAATTTGGATACAAACTTACTACAGACACCACCATTTCTCATCTCATGTATATGGATGACATAAAATTATTTGCTAAAAATTGTACAGAAATGAATAAATTAATAAGTTTAACGTCAGAGTTTAGTACAGATATAAATATGAAATTCGGATTAGATAAATGCAAAACTCTAAAATTACAAAGAGGCAAAGTATCGACTAGGGATCATAATAATGAAGATGAAAATATATTTGTAGTATTAGAAGAGAATGAAACGTATAAATATTTAGGACTTCACCAAGGTAGGATAATTGATCACGTCAGTATTAAAACAGAAATTAGAAAAGAATTCATCCATAGACTAAATCTTATATGTAAAAAACCTCTCAACTCTAAAAATCTTATAAAAGCTATCAATACTTATGCGGTTCCTGTACTAACCTATTCGTTTGGCATTGTTAAATGGTCAGCCACAGACATAAAAAAGCTACAAGTAAAAACTAGAACAACATTCACTAAACATAATTATTTACACCCTAAGTCTGGGATTGAAAGAATTTCATTAAGTAGAATAAAAGGTGGAAGGGGACTTATTGATTTGAAAAACTTATGGGTAGGCCAGATTCAAAACCTGCGAAAGTTTTTCTATGAGAAATCAAGCACCAGTAAAATACACTTAGCAACTACAGAATTAGATAAAAACTTTACACCATTAAATCTTTATAATCAAGACTTGCAGTTTAAAAATTCCACAGATAATGAAAAAGAAAAACTTGATAGATGGCGAAGTAAGGAACTCCATGGTCGTCATATAAAGGACTTAGAGCAGCCACACATTGACCTACAAGCCTCGAACAACTGGCTCAGATTTGGCTCCCTATTCCCTGAAACGGAGGGATTTATGATAGCGATACAAGATCAGGTGATAAACACAAGAAATTACAGAAAGTTCATATTAAAAAGCCCCAACAGTCAAAACGATAAATGTAGGAAATGCCACCGTCAATCTGAAACCATTCAACACATCACCAGCGCCTGTCCCAGCCTCACACAAACAGACTACACCCATAGACACAACCAAGTAGTTCATATTGTACATCAAAAAATCGCAATAAAGCACCATCTCGTTTCTGGAAAACTTTTACCTTATTACCAATACAGTCCTAAGCCGGTATTAGAGAGCAATATTTACAAAATGTATTATGATAGAGCTGTTCTTACAGACAGAACTGTACATAACAATAGACCAGATATCACATTACTAGACAAAGTCAACAAACATACATATTTAATAGATATCGCAATACCAAATACACATAACATTCAAAAAACAGTGACGGAAAAAATACATAAATACACAGAGTTAAAAGAAGAGATACTGAGAATGTGGAAAATTAACAAGGTTTATATCGTTCCACTTGTGCTCTCTTGTACCGGCGTTGTGCCTACGAATCTCATGCATTACCTGAAAGTGTTAGGTCTTCAGGAAAGCCTACACGTGACTATGCAGAAAGCTGCTATATTAAATACCTGTAGAACGGTCCGAAAGTTCTTGCAGGACGATTCCACGACAACTCAACACTCCAGTGATACGCACTTGGCTTAGGCCCGTGAGTTTCACTTATACTGAAATATCTAAAAGATATTTTGAGAAAAAAAACCCTTTCTAAATAATAATAATAATAAACCTTAACAAAATAATTAATACCTAGTGCAATTATCAAAACTTTACCTCCCGTACTAGTTAAAAAACTGTGTTACGGCAAGGTAACCTCTCAAACTGCGCGTACATATGAAAATATCTTAAAAAGGTCCTTTATCATATACCATAAAGACTAACATACATACACTTTATAATAAAAATAAAATTTATATACTACATGCTAATTTATGGAGTATTTTCGTGTTCGCATCCCTATAGCGACGGTATACAACTCTTGCAGGCCAGAAATCGGGAGTGAGGAGCACGTCCTTGTATTTTGCAGGTACTCGTAGTACATACGACTTGAAGGACGCGTTCATCGTTCTCGTCGACTCGAGATGCAGCAGATGTGTCTGTGTGATCTGGAACGACGGCGGATTTTTCATCGAGAAACGGACTCTTTCTTTCACGTATCGTTGGACCTCATCGTCTGAGGTGTTGGGATCCAACCTCGATAGGTAGAAGGAGTCGGCTCCACAGCACGCAGGGTGCCCTCCGGATGCTATTGTGACATCTGTACCACGTCGGTTGCGAGATGGCTTCGATGGACGTCTTTTTTGACCTAGGTGAAGCCATCAACGTCGGCTTTCTTCGTTGCAGCTACCGTCTTCACCTCACTGCTACGCACTTTATGAGGCTGATCTGATTGTGGCTGGGACGAGACTTGTGCGTAACTCTTCTTCTGTTTGATGGCACGTGGAGCAGAAGAAGATGCAGCTGACACAGATATCGGTGCTGCCACGGAGGCCGAGGTCATCGGTGCCGGGCGTTTGTTTACCTGTGCATCGGTAGTGGTATTTGTCGCGTCTGCATTCCTTGACAAAATGCTGATCGGTGATGTTTGGCAATTGATACCGCGTCGCGCACACACGTTTTGTGCACTGCGATGAAATCGACGACAATGCAATTTTGTAGCGTAATGTCGCGACCATTGTCACCCAAAGAAAATATGTATACAAAATTTCAGCTCAATTGGTTAAAGATATCTGTTTCAAAATTGAGTTTCAAGATTCCACCAACAAACTTAGTTACATACATACATACATACGTATGTACATACAGGGCAAGGTAAATTAAAGCTTGTAAAAACGGCTTCGATGCAAGAGATGACGGAATCGATTCTTGCTACGAAGCAAATGTATTTAAATTTTTGAAAAATAATTTTCCATATCGGTTCATATATGACGATTTATCTCGTCTAAGTATACGACGGAGTATAAATATTAAGAAAAACTACAGCCGACTTAAGAACCCCTTCCGTTGTTTTAAGTCGGTTAATATACATGTGAGCCGAATGCCAGCAGAGAAATGGGCTCAGAGTGTAACACCTTGGCTCCCTGATGAGGGAACGCGGTGTTGGGGTCGACCGAGGAAGCGTTGGAGGGATGAACTTGTTACATTCGACAGAGGATGGTGGGAGTCTGCAAAGGATCGGGATAGTTGGAAGATTGTAGGGGAGACCTTTGCCCAGCAGTGGGACAACATAGGAAAAGTAATATATATATATATATATATGCGTTGACGGTTTGGGTACTTTCAGAAACATTTCAGACATTAGGATTTCCCTCGATTCATCATGGATCCTTTCATCAGAACTGAGTTTTAAAAATGGGACCCAATTTAAAGTGTCTATATTCGAACTCGAAAAGAATTTTCCAAATAGGTATATAAACGACGGAGTTCTGAGGTTACAAAGATTTAACAAAATACAGACGGCTAAAGAACCTCCTCCTATTTTCGAAGTCGGTTAAAGATCGTATCGCACACTCTACAGCGCCCGCATTTGTACTAAGGCTCGAGACCTATTAGACTCAGCGCCTCGCCGAATTATTTTCACGATTCTATGAAAGGCACGGAGACGTATGCAAATACTCTACTTTGTTTTGTAACTTTATATCAATTTGGGGGAATACGGACGACAATCCTCCCGGGTTTTCCTGATTTTATGGGACGCGAACATTTTTGTGAGTAATAGGAATTTATTGGGGTGTAGTTGGTACAATATGAAATATCGTGACAGGAACACGCCATCTGTCATTGCCTGGGAACAGGTGTGTGAGGAATATCTAAATAAATTAGCTTCTGCGCCCGGCTTTACACGAAGCAAAGGTAGGATATGCAAAAGCCTTAAGCCCTAAACCTTTTATCTCTTTTTTAGGGTTCCGTAAACAGTTGTGCTCATAGTAAAGGATACCACTAAACCTCAGTGTGACCTTGTGTATCCTTAGCTTAGTGGTAACATTTACCATGAACAGGACTGTACAACAAGAAACTCTTCTTGGTTCGCTTTGTCTGTATTTCCGTCTGTCTGCAGCTTTACGAAGAGACTTTAAAGTCCTTTATAGCTGTTTCATCATACTGAACACAGGCCTCCCTCCCATCAAGATAGGGGTTGTTACAATACTCACCATGCTTAGCAGGCGGGTTGGCGAGCTCAGTACGAGATGTTGATACATGTAAAGACGCTGCTGCCCATCTTCATCTGTGTGAGTGTGCATGTGTGTGTGTGCGTGTATGTGTGCGTGTGTGCGAATGTTTGTGTGTGTTTTAATGGTAGTGTGAGTATGTGTAAATACAACTACGGATTCTTAATGAATTGATGAGAAAAGGACCATGGTTATTTGAAAGATATTAAAGGTCTTCAGTCTCTTGATATGTAAGAGACTGGAACCAAGACGAGACTTTACATTTGTAAGAGGAGAGAGCATAAATTTTAAGTATACGGTTTACCTTATTGTACAAAGAACCACTTTAGTATAAGAAGTGTCTAGAAGCAAGAACAGATAGTTCTACGCGGTTCTATGATACAAACAATACCAGAAGGTCGTTTAGTGGTAGTCAATCCTGGATTATAAGCCAACTGGGAGTGTTTACGCAAGACTACAGCTAGGATGAATAGCTGCCTTACCGTCAACACCCCACAAATTGTATAAAGGTTAGTGGTAGGAAAACGTCTCGGCTTAGACTACATTACTTTCAAAACTGCTCGCTGTGCACGTTCCACTCTCAAAATTTGTGTCTTAATGGCACCGCCCCAAGCAAAAATGCCGTAGGAGAGGATGGATTGAGCCAAAGCATAATATATCATTTTTAAACAACTAACGTCAGCAGCGCACCTCAGACTTCTAAAGATGAAAATAAGTTTTCTGACTCTAGAGATTGTAGTTTCAATGTACCCTACATTGAAACTACAATCTCTAGAGTGATCCAAGAGAGAGTAGAATCCAATAGTATGCCAAGATATTTTATAGTTGGCGTGCGTTCAATACAGGGGCAGGAGCATACATCTCTAGTAACATCCGAACAGTTATGGGCTCTTAGCAATTAAGTAACCTATAGGGTACCTTAACCTTCCATAATTGTTAGATAGGAATGATTTCTTTCTTGTTTATCCTATCGTATGGGGTATTATTGAATAGGTCTTTTAAAACCATTGCGGGGCTGTGAAGACAAATTTTCGATTTAGAGTTTCTTTTCCAAAATATATATAAAGTTTTTAATATTTTTAAAGGCCTGAAATCTAAACTGCTAGATTTACAAATCTGAAAAAAACATATATGTTGGTATTTAGTTATAATCGGCGACTTTCTAAAAAAAGTTTTGGAGGAATTGTCGCTCAAATGAGGGATGCGGTTTACCAAACCAAACTTACATAAATAAAGCCAGGTGTGTGTCAGGCCACGCGCTACATAGGGTTTCGACTACAAAACCCTATGTAGAACAGTATGTATAAATCTGTTGTTAGATGTTGGCGTATGCTCTTTAGCGATAAGGCCGCCAATTGTCACTATGTTCTCAAGTTTCTTTTGTTATTATGTTTAGTTTTAAGGTGTGCAATAAAGTATTTTCTATCTATCTATTGCTTTATTGTTACCAAAACATATTCACAGGAATTAATTGAGTTTTCGGCTTAAAGTATTCCGGTAATTCTGGAAAAACGTATCACTAATTTGAGCAACTATTTCTCCAAAACTAAAAAAGCTGTATCAACCAATATATTTTTCTAGAAAGTTTATGATTTTCTAGATTTATGATTTTTTTAATTTTTAAAAGCTAGGGGTTTAGATTTTAGAGGGGGGACCCTCGAAAAAAGCTTCTTACTTTAATATAATATTTCGCAAGGGGAACCCTAAATCGAAAAATTGACTTTGCAACCTCCTAATTGAATTATACAAGGTGTCCCGTAACTGGTGTATGAAGCCAGGAACTGCAAATTACCCCCCACCAAAGGAATGCAAAGGCGAAGAAAGATTTCAGAAAAACGTATTTTCAGGTTTCCATACAAAATTAAAGTATTCCAAGTCGCTGTCAACCCTAATGTATAACAGACGTGTGTCCGTAATACATACCTACGCGCCTACGCACACCACGCACCTATACCCACACTCAATATACGCACAAGCGCGTTGCGGGCGCGTCGCGGGAATCCCCGGCGGTCAATAGGTCATTGCCCGTAACAGCTGAGAGCAGGGTTGTCACTCTTATGAAATTGGTATAAACTTTGAACGTTATCTTATCACTGAAAAACTTGAAAATCAAGAAAGTCGTAGAACAAACGTTGTTTGCCAGGGGGGGTAGAAAACCCCCCTTTCGGCTTAGTACCCCAATTACGGGACACGCTGTATATACATACATTAGAGTCATCCCTTAACACAAGCTCTGCTTAGCTTGGGGCTGTGTGAATTGTCCAGCATCAATTATTTATTCATTATCACAGGAATATATTTAGAATAATCTTTATTTATCGTATAAATTTTATTATATTCTTACTAAAAGCCAACGAAAATTAATTTCGCGAAAACATAACGCTACAGAACAAAAGTGAAAGGTCGGCCCTAATTCTGTAAACAAAATTAGGCTCAGAACGTGTTTCACTTTGTAAAACAATTTTTGTCTTTCACTCGAGAATTGTATTGCTACATAGCAGCAGCATTAGGCCGAGCGCACACTTCTATTTTATTTTGCGACACGATTTCAAGGCCAAAGTTGCCTTGGAGTAGTAGAATGTTCCCCTCCTCACTTACCCGTGGATGCTGTGGGACGGGCGGCGCGGCCTCGGACTGACGGGTTACGACGGCCCGCACCAGAGGCGAACGCAGCGGGAGTGGCTTGATCAGGTGCTCAGCAAGGCCAGGAGGTAAACTTAATGGTAAGGATTGATCGCTGAGGGCTGCCGGCAATAGAATGTCCTCTTTTACCTGAGGATGCAGTAAAATCCTGTGGAAAAACGCTGTCTATTTTCCTGAGGTGGGATACCGGGTGTACTAACATCCTGTATTGCGCTCACTAACAAAAACCTCCTCATGATCGGTACTTGATAGATAAATGGGGAAGAGCTACATCCAACAGTGGACTTCCTACGGCTGAGATGATGATAATAATGATATCAAAGCACGGCTCTGAGGCTCACAAAGGAATACATTTATTAGAGCCACCAACAGAAGATACACAAAGAAAAATTACAAAAGTAAAAACAATAAAAATCATGAGCTAGTGTTCTCCCAATTACAGGCAGCTACATACATCTAGGTTACAAATTAAGTTATCATAGCAAAAGTTAACATATTACGAATTAGAATTTTTAAACATAGGTAACAATTATATTTAAGAATTTTTAACAAAACAAATATCTACGTTCTACGTAAGATTGAATAAAATAAAAAGAAACTAGAGTTAAAACAAAAACTAGAGTTAGTCAGTAGACAATATAGGACTCATAGTTCGGCATATCCCTCCTCGATCACCATCCCTCATCGATATCCGACGTTACGATACACCAGCGCACAAAAGTCGTAGATAAAAGTTATGGTTATAATAATGCTGGACATTACAGACAAAACCATCTAGTCCCAAACTAAGCAAAGCTTGTCCTTTAGAAATCAGATTATTGATAGAATACTTAAGTATTTTTATTAAATACATACTTATCTTATATAGAAAAATATACCCGAACGACCCGAGACAAATATCTGCAGATCAATATTACAATCATTTTCCCCCGGCGGGAATCGATCTACCTCCTGTGCTCATGTACCAATGTGCTCAGCTATTAGACCAACTGAGCCACGGAGGCAGTCAAGTATGCGGATTGCGAGTTTTAAGTGGAGATAGGCAGGACATGTCGCTTGGCGATACCTCTGCCGATGGACCAATACGGTAACATAGTGGTTGCCGGAATCGAGGCGGCTTCGACTACCTGCCACATAAGTAAGCTTACTCCACCTTGGCACTGCAGCTGAAAACGCTTAGAAGATTTTATAAAAATCGTAGTATGCGCTTGGCCTTACAGCCATGTGGGAGGTATTTGTATAAATAAAATGAAAGTGGCAAATGGAACAAATGAAAGAAAATGAAAGAATTTATCATTGGGCTCCTGCAATAATCCCATCAGCTAATTTCATCTTCAACGTACGGCTTGTTTATCAGAGTAAGAAAATGTGTGAAAACAGAATAAGGAACGATATGAGCAAGATTTGATCTTGTATAAAATATTAATTTTCATATATTTTATATATATATTTTGTAACTTCTTCAAGCAAAAACTAATAAAGATGTTTTAAAATGATTTATAGACTTAAATAAAACCGGGCAAGAGCGAGTCGGACTCGCGCACCGAGGGTTCCGTGCCATCATACAATATAATATATGACAAAGGCGGTTTTATATTTGTTGGAGAACCTTGACAGCGCCATCTCTTGTCTGATAGCGGAAATTATGTAGAGATTTACACTTTCGATGATTTCTAAAAAAGTATGCTAAGTAGAGAGATTGTAATAAATTTCCTCTAATCTTTACATTTACTTCTCATAGCAATAAAAGTTTCAGAGGTTTATCTCCGCAAACTTCGGAGATAAGGGGGGGGGAACGCTATTTTTTTCAACATTTTTGTAAATAACTCAAAAACGATACGACTTAAAGGAAAACTAAAAACTGTTTATTAATGTACAAATGAATACCTGTCATATGATACCCCACATCACCTATTAATTTCACAAAATTTTTGAAAACCCCCCTTCCACCCCCCTTGTATAAAAAACTATGCAAATTAGGGAGTTCGCTATAATTTTCCTATAAAGTTTACATACACTTCTATTAGCTATAAAAGTATCACGGGTTTATCTCTGCAAACTTCGGAGATAAGGGGGGGGGAACGGTCGTTTTTTCAACATTTTTGTAAATAACTCAAAAACAATACGACTTGAAGAAAAACTAAAAACTGTTTATTAATGTGCAAATAAATACCTTTCATATGATACCCCACACGGCCTAGTAACTTCACTTAAAAATTTTGAGATCCCCTATCCGCCCCCCTGCAGTCAAAATAAGGATATTTATTAAAATTTTTAAATATGCTATGTTAGAAAAAAAGTGTTGTCTTTTACCATTTCAAATTTCAAGTCGATAGCATCAGTAGTTCTCGAGATATCCAGTTGTGACAGACAGACAGACAGACAGACAGACAGACAGAGTGATTCTATAAGGGTTCCTTTTTACCATTTTGGTCCGGAACCCTAAAAAGGGGGACGTTCTGAAGTAGAATTTATTTATCAGTCTTACTAATGTTTGTTACTCATCAATTTCCTTTAATTTGAGCCCTGATCGAGTTATAGTTTTGACAACATTCATTGCTTCATTGCTTCAAAAATAGGAGAAGGAAAGAAATCGTCTGTATTGTTCAGTCTTACTAATCGTTACGTCTTCAAGCAAAAACAAAAGAATATGATCGTCAAACGGTTTCAAAAATAGGAGGAGTTTCTCAAGTCTGTGTTTCATTATTTATTTATTCCTTGTTACCTTAACCCTTTTACCAATTTATTCATTTAACTGTCAAGAAAAATTCAGTGTGAGGATAATTTGCGAGCTCGTTTTTAAAAAGGCAGCTATTTTAAAATGTAAGAGCTCTCTGAAAACTTTTTAACTCCCGCAAAAACATCAACGAGCGAGTGGCGTCGATAACTAAATGACTTTCGCTTTAACCGAACATCTTGATTATAAAATTTACGGTAAAAGTGATGTTTTTTTGAAAATATTTCAAGTAGGTATTTATCTGACTCAAGTCTCATCTGACTCGCATCTAGACTTATCTATACTTCTATACGATAATATATAAAGCTGAAGAGTTTGTTTGTTTGCTTGAACTTGCTAATCTCTGGAACTACTGGTCCGATATGAAAAATTCTTTCAGTGTTAGATAGCCCATTTATCGAGGAAGGCTACAACATCACGCTACGACCTACGGGAGCGGAGCAGTAACCAAAGATGCGAGTGAAACCGCGGACGACTTCTACTATTATTGTAAAGCTAATAAAAAGTTGGTATGTTTAGCTGAACGCGTTAATCTCAGAAACTTCTTCGACCAACTCTGTCAAGGACAAGGTTTTCCTGCAAGCAAGCAAGTTCAGAAGTTACGTTTTATCTTTTATACGAGTAGAAAATACGCGCTCACTTTCGACATTCATTCATTTTAGATTTTTGGACCCACTGAAGCCACGAGTAACACTTGTATTTTTGTAATGGTAGCATAATAATTATATACCCAAGTTGTTCCATTAATGGAACTACGTACTTGTACATCGTCACTTTATGTGTAACGTTTATAATTTGAACCTAAAGCTGAAAGTAAAACAGTATATTAGCATATTTGTGGGCGGGCTTTTCGGGCATCATATATGTAATTATCACATCTGTTTTGGCTTCGAAATGGCTACGGCTATTTTTTTAAGTGTTTATGTAATTAAAACCTGATAAACTAAACACAACATTGCTAAGCCGTTCCGGAAGCCGAATATGTTTTTAGCAAGCGACGAATATAGCGACGAAAATAGCCTAATTTCGAGAATTATTTCTAAGAAAAAAAATATCCTCGAAATTATTCCCATACCCATAATATGGTTTTAATTTCCTTAATGTGTTCTACCTAAGGCCTTTTTCCACCAGAAGTCCCACGGCTGGAAGAGAAGAAGAATAGAGAAGTGTCATTAAAGTCAAAATTACTAAAATTAAAACTTATGACCAAATAAAAATTTTATCTCTTTATATAATTTTTTAATTTATCAAGAAAAAAAACCGACTTCAATAAGAAAATCTAAAATGTTATTGAAAATACTATACGTATGCTTTATTAATTATTTATTATATTAATTGATTTAAGGCTCGAGCAGACCGGATGCGTATGCGTAGACGTGCACGTACCACTGAGTTGTAATGTATAGATCTGTATGACGACGCGCACGTCTACGTTACGCAAGCGGTGTGTCCTGTCTCATACAGTTCCATACATTACAACTCAGTGGTACGTGCACGTCTACGCTTACGTCTACGCATACGCATCCCGTCTGCTCGAGCCTTTATCATGTAACCCATCATCAGAGCTGGGTTGAAAAGCAAGCAAACATTATTAGGTGAAACAACCTAATACCTCGAGGGACTCAAGTAACATCCTACTGATCAGTGATATCCTTTCCTATCCTTCTAATCATACTAATATATATATGTATAAAATGTAAGTCCTGTATTGGCCTTAAGTCTTAAAATTAAGTATGTTTTAATTGTTACTAAAGGCTTTTGGATTTTGTCAAACAAATCAAATAAAATATAAATAAACACCTAACCGCAAGTTTAAATTTTGGGCATAACACTGTGATACCTCGAGGGACTCCAGTAACATCCTACTGATCAGTGATCATATCCTATCCTATCCTTCTAATCCTACTAATATATATGTTTGTATGTACATACATATGTATGTTCCCATTTCACGTAAAAACCGCTGAACCGATTTGGATGAATTTTAGTACAGGAGTAGATTAGACCATGTAGACATATGTACATAGGCTACTTTTCGTTGCGTAAATTAAATCAAAAGAGGTTAAGACAGGGGATGAAAGTTTATATGGAAAAAAATATTAATAAATAAATAATAATAATAATAAATAATGCTGGACAAATCACACAGCAAACAATTAAACAATTTTATTAAAATAAAATTAAATAACAATTTCAATTAAACAGGTTTCAGCGTTAGTTGTAGCGTAGTTGTAGGGTAGTTGTAGGACAGTTATAGGGTAGTTGTAGGGTAGTAGTAGAGTAGTAGTAGGGTCATTGTAGGGTACGTAAGTGGTGGTTGTAATTATAGGTGCGATACGACGTTCGCCGGGTCAGCTAGATATTTATATATAACACAATAACATTATTTTATACCAATGATCCTGATGCTGATGATGATGATGTGTAAGAGGTAAGTATAATGATTAGTGGATCGGGATAATTGTTATTAATTTAGCCATCTTTAGATGACGTCACCCGTGAATTTTCTTCATCAGCTTCACTTCACCAAATCATACTTTCTGTATGCAAATGCTTGTGCTTGAGCTAAATATGTCGAAATTCCTGTATGTTTAAATTTTTTTTTATTTGAGAAGTTCCCTCGATTCCTTATGAATTCTATCATCAGAACTGAGTTTTGAAAATAGTGGAACATACTTCAAAGTGTATCTATACAAACCCAAAATGAATTTTAATAAACGGTTCATAAGCGGAGTTCTGTTACAAAGATTAAAAAAATACAGACGACTAGAGAACATCCTCTTTTTTTGAAGTCGGTTGAAAATAATGTCAAGTCTCCCACAAAGCGCCACTTACAAGCAACACTTCTAGCCGGATGACTGAATATAAAATATACTTATTTCTTATTCAGGCAATTCATATAATTCCACACCTATGTAGTTTGGCTACTAAATGGCTTCATCTATTTTTCTTTATTACATTGCAGCTTACATTACAGCTTACGTCGATTAAAGTTGATAAATTAAACAAAATAATGCTGGACCATCCTAAATCAGAAAATAATTAAACTAACTAAGCTACGGAACCCTGGAAGGGCCAAGTCTAAAAAGTTTTACGTTTCCTTGAAATAATCTACCTAAAGTAAAGTAAAAATTAGAAACCATAAAATAATGTCAAGTCTTCACACAGCGTCCAGATGACTGAATATAAAAGATACTCGTAGAGTGTGCCCATAATATCAACTATGGGCACAACTGTCAATTATAGACTAACCATAAAATATCTCATAAAACTCGGCCCAAGACGTTCACACATTAAGTAACGCATTAAGACCCTTTTATAACACTCCTTGGGCATTATGAGTCTTTCAGGTAAACATAAAATTGTTCAGGCAAATCATATAATTCTCATACCTATATAGTTTAGCTATTAAATGGCTTCATCTATTTTTCTTTATAACATCGTGAGTGCTTACGTCAATAATAGACGTTGAATAATTTAACAATATAATGCTGATCGTCCTAAAGCCGAAAGCCTGGCCGGTTTTCGTCCAGATTGTTTGATGATATTTTTTTATATTTCCTCGAAATGTTCACGTGGTTTTGAAAATGACAAAATATAGCCACACGAGTTGTCTCAAGGTATGCAACAACCAGATGACTGAGTATAAAAGATAGAGTGTGTCCATAATATCGAAGTGTCAATTATGTACCATAAAATACACATAAAACTCGGTCCAAGACGTTCACACGCAAAGTAACACATTAAGACCCTTTTAAAACACTCCACGAGTCTCTCAGCTGAGCATAAAATTATTCACGCAACCGTGCAAGGCTCGCTGAAGCCGTGAAGAGGTGGACGGGCCCTAACCCTTCACTTAGGACCGCGCATGACACTTTAGGGCGTACTTTAGGGCCGGTACAACGGAACTCCATTTACTCAAAGTCAGCTTTTTGTGATCTTTTTTACCCTGGAGATTAATGCTCATAAAATATTTGTAAGGTAAATATGGATTTGGAATTGTTTATGGGAAGAATACGATTGAAGCTGAAAGATGGTAAGTTTGTTAATGGAACACACTTTTTCCATTATTGAATCATCTTATGTATATCTCAGGGGTTTAGGATTTCAAGTAGTTGAATGATTGACGCATAATCGAATCAATACATACTTGGTATAAAACAAAGTCGCTTTCCGCTGTCTGTTTGTCCCTATGTTTGCTTAGATCTTTAAAACTACGCAACGGATTTTGACGCACAATAGATAGAGTGATTCAAGCCGAAGGTTTTTATGTATAATAATTGACTAATTTAAGAGAGAAACAATGATAATTTTAGAGATTTCTAATATGAGGTCGTAAATAAACACATTTCTTTTCGCTTACATTGCAAACGCTGGCTGAACCCTACGAGATAGATCAAAATAATGTACTACAGTATTGTACACCTAAAAAAGGTCTGCTAAAAGTCTGCGATGGTATTTATCTTTGTATATTTGTAGAATATTTAGTATCAGCATTGCACCCGTGCAAAGCCGAGGCGGGTCGCTAGTAGCATATAAAGGCTCACCACATCTAAACCCATTGTTCTCGAATAAAAACCACCATATAACGATATCCAACAAGGATTACAATAATAATTTTACAAAACATGTTCGTTTAAACATTCTCATACATGCATAAGTTGAGGTAGAGCCAGCACGATAATTTTCTGATAGTATATTAGCCGAGGGGTGCCGGTAGTAGAATGCCCCTCCTCTTATGCCCGTGGATGCAGTACGAGTCTGCCTCCGGAAGATGGGAAGCAGCGTCTTTCCGTGTCAAAATCCTGCACTACGCTCGTCAACCTGCCTACTAAGCGTGGTGAGTATGGCAACAATCCTTTATGGAGATCCATGAGGGGACACCTGTGTCCATTAGTGCACGTTTAACGGCTGAAGTTATGAAAAATGAATGATATTAGCTTAGTACGAATACTAAAAATGTTAAATAACATAACGGAAAAGGTAAAGGTTCTCCTTTGCAATTTTTTTGCCATACAATACAATGTGGTAGAGCTAAGTACTATTTTAGCCTCGCAACTTACTTGCAACTTGAACTTCATTGTAAGCATACAAATAAATAAAGCCCAGAAGCCTTGTTATGTTGACTGTACTAAAACATTTTGTATAGGTAAGTGGGAATATATTTTTTAATTAAATAAATGTTGCCGGATGTGAATGGGAATATTTTTTTGGATGTGATGGGACGAAGCATTTATAAAAATGGCCCAGAGACACAGAAATTGATCACTCTGAGTTACACACTTAGTTAGATACTTTCGATAAATATCTATATCTACAATCAAAGTTGGGTTAGTTATACCATTTGTAACTCGAGAATGGATGGACCAATTTCAATGTTTTAATGTTTTTTGGATTTGTATACTTAGGTATGCCTGGAATATGTATAGGCTAATAAATATCGTAAATGTTAACAAAAAAAAAATAATGTAAATTTTCTCATATTTTTTTAAAGATCATGACATTTTTTAGTTGTCAAATATTTATAGTTGCGTTCAAAAAATTTATGTGATTGTTGTAATGTGTGTGTAGATCGCCATCTTGGGTGTTCCGCCATGTTGGATTCAGAGTGACGTAATTACAATTTTTGAGTTATTCTCAGCAAGCCCTACCATTTGATACCCATATTATAGGGTACATTAAAAATAAGTAGTCCGCCATCTTGGGTGTTCCGTCATGTTCGATTCAGAGTGACGTCACATAGCCGACCATGCATTGTCATCCAAAGTAAACATGTATACAAAATTTCAGCTCAATTGGTTGAAGATATCTGCTTCAAAATTGAGTTGCAAGATTCCGCGAACAAAAATATAATAATACAATACATACAGGGCAAGCTAAATAAAAGCTTGTAAAAAGCCGCGACAAGTGCTAAGCGCCGCACGCCCGCTTTTACCTATGCGACGTTGCCAGCTCGAGCGGCCAATACGCAGGTGACGAGGCGACACGTTGCCATTTCTAATGTTATTGTAGGCACCTTCATACGCATAGAGATGTCTTATGCAACAGTGTAAAATACTTTTTTCGACACACTGGGCACCAAGTCACTTTTCTCAGATTTTTTTTTAATGTTACAATATGTTTTTACTTTAATTGTTAAGTGTTTATTTCAATCCGGGCTATTGGCCAGCCTATTATTTCCGGTAAGCTTGTGCTGACCCTATAATGACCCTATAATATATAATGATAAGGTGATTATGAATCAGGATATTCCTAGTATATTTTATTTTTTGTATTGTATATGGATGAAAACCTTTAACATAGAATTTAGAATTAATTTTAAAAATAGATCACTCTCACTAGATCAAATCAACAGATCCAGCCTGGATCTAGTGAGAGTTTTCATTTTAGAAAACTCTCACTATATCCATCCAGTATTTAAAGTTTTTCGAATACTGGATCTAATACGTATTTGGTTTTTATAAGTTTCGAATAAGCCTCTGGTTTTCCGAAAAAATAATAAATTAATAAATGTGGTAGTAGTAGAGTAAAAAGAAAGAAAAAGAAAATCTTTAGTTACCACACGCACAAGTCAATACAATACAACCACAAAGAAAATATGAATTATTAACAAAGAAAACAAATATAGGTAAAATAATAAAAAAAAAATATATCACATTGCGGACTGGATGAAGAGGATGTGGCGCGGGTAAATGGGTCCTCAACTCAGTAATGTGTAGCACCTGGCCAGGCTCCGATACTACGCTGGTTTTCAGTTGGGGCCCTGGGGGATTTCACCGGGTGAGTATATCAGTAGTAGTAGAAGAGTAGTATAGTAGCGGTAGTAGTAGAGAAGTAGAAAGCCAAGCGTGGCGAGTATGGCAACACAAGCCCCCATGACCAGTTATTGAAGATTCATGAGGCCATCGTCCAGCAGTGGACTTCCCACGGCTTAGATGAGATACTATTCCACGCCCTCGTTACCCGTGTTACTACCCATGTTACTACCAGTAGTAACACAGGTATTTTACGGGCGGCTTTAAACCTGTGGAACGCATTGCCTGTATCCATCAGGCGTGCTCCATCCCTTCAAGTTTTCAAATCTATGGTTAAGGAACACTATTGTCCTGTTGAAATGAGCTACTTGAATCATTGTCAAAATACAAAATTTGTATATTAATTTATTTGTTTGTATGTTATAAATAAATACTTATTATTTATAATATGCTATAAATTATTATATCTACATATAAACATATATATGTACATTATTACACACATATAGAGGTATACACATTATTATTATTATTATAAATGTATATCTTATATGGTATTTTTTTTTTATATTTACTTTTTCTTTTTAATCTCACACCATTTTACCCCTTCTCATTACCACAATCCAGTCCATCGAAAGGTTGTCTGGTAGAGATCGCTCTTTAGCGATAAGACCGCCGATTGTCACTTTATGTTTAGTGTATCTCTTTTTTTGTTAATTTGTTTAGTTTAAGGTGTGCAATAAAGCATTTTCTATCTATCTATTTTTTTCCCGTGTCACCACTATCTGTACTGGTAGTAAGACGGGACATTTTTTAGTTCTCCTATTACTACTGCCCATTATCATGGTTCAACCTACTTCTTTTTTTGAAAATCATTGACGCTTGTGATTATGACAATTTTAAGAAACGCACACTAACTTCTGCACCATTCAAAAAACAAACTACGCATTGAGGTCTACGTAGTTCTACAAGTAAGTTCTACGTAGTTGCCGTGGGGTGCCGGCACTAGAATGTTACCCCTCCTCTCATGCCCGTGGATACAGTAAGAGCCTGCTAAGGGATACCTCTGGAAGATGGGCGGCAGCGTCTTTCCGTATTTCAACATCGCAAACTGCGTTCGCCAACCCGCCTGCCAAGCGTGGATGGCAACTACCCCTCATGGAGATCCATAAGGGAGGCCTGTGTGCAGTGGATGTTTTACGGCTGGAATGATGATGATGATGATGAGTTCTACAAAACGCCCATAAGTACCGATGAACGTTCTAATTCCACTTATCTGCATACTAATGGCTATGGACTCTGTCCAATCCCATATCGTCGCAATACAGCTTTGATCTCAATATGCTGCTCTATAATTACAAACCATCCAAGCACAAAGATAAATTTACATTTAACTGTATGCAAAAGCTCTTCGCAATACCCTTAGTGCAAATTCTCAATAAGCTCTGGCTGAGTTGACCTCAGGAGTTGGTCTGAGTTAAAGCGTCTTCAATTATTTAAAATTTAAAAAATCAGTTAATTTTCTAGAATTATTTAATGGAAAAATGTTATATTCCAATTTATTTTAGTCTTTATGTGTATTTTAAGCGTTGTTCTGCTAGTGCAACGGAGATCTGCGCTATATTAACTTTTTAGATAGTGTAGCACAAGCTGAGTGGTTGCCATTTTCTTTGTAAAGTATGTAAAATTATGTAATATTGTATGTAAAATTCTTAAATGAGTTAAATGTTTTGTTTATTTAAGATGTGTTAAAACGAAATAAAGTTTATCGTATCTTACATAATGTTCGATCAAATAATAACCGATGTACATGGCCGAGTACTGATCATGAGGGGTTATTGCCATAGTCACCACCCTTGACAGTCGGGTTGGCGAGCGCAGTACGGGATGTTAATACATGGAAAGACACTGCTGCCCATCTTCCAGAGGCATCCCTTAGCAGACTCTTTCTGCATACGGGTAAGAGATGAGTAACAACATTCTTCTGCTGGCACCCGACGGCGAGATACCATACAGCTTCCTTATTTACCATTATTTTAGAGACCATTATTCATGGTTATGGCGTTGACTAAACACCCCGTTGACCGCCCTTGGGGCATATCAAGGGGCTTCGGGGCATAGCTATGGCCAATAAACCGTTACATTTAACCAGTATTGACCGTACACGCGATTAGTTTTGACAGATTTGCCATTCAAAAACTGACAAAAATGTCAGTGAGTGATCAGCCATTTTGAAGCCATATGCTATGTATAACGGAAGCTGGTAGCCCTAAGTCTAGCGAAACTGTTAACATTTATCCATGTCATCGTGACCCACGACCAGCCCATGTCCATTGTTCTTGTGTGGAGCTCACTCGTGTCAAAAATACAAAATATTTAGGGGTACAAATAGATGCTAATCCAAACTGGAAGCTACATAATATCCACTCTTGCTACAAGGATAAGAAAGATTATCTTCAAGACACTGAGAACTGTGGCCAAATCAAAACTTCTTTTACAAACATAAAAAGGCCTTTGTGAATGTATAATTACGTATTGCATATGTACATGGGGTACCGCTGCAAAAACACACATCATACAAGTGGAACGTGCACAACGTCCTATACTGAAAGTCCTTCAGAAGTTACCGTTCAGGCACCTCAATAAACAAATCTGCATACAAACTGAGACAAAAAGCTAGCCTGAAATGAAAAGTCGTACGCGCCAAATAGTAATTCTCGTTTTGAATAAAAACTATTGGTAGTTATGTAAAATCCAACCACCATTTTGAAAAGGGTGTACTCATTATGTACAAAAAATTATGACACATAAATCGATTTTATTCACCTGTAAAGTGAAAATCTATGTTTTATAGAGCAGTCTTGTTTTTTTTTGTTATGTATAATATAGTTTACTAGTCGTGTAAACCAACAACCAATTTATAGTATAAGTCAATCATAAAAAGTTCGAAACATAAAATATCAATTCCGAATGTTTTCCCAATGTGAAATCCCTGACGGCAATATCGCCAATACGTCTGTCTTCTTTACACAATATTTTTTTATTTTATTTTTACCTATGTTGTCCCACTGCTGGGCACAGGTCTCCTACAAAGTCCTCCAACCCGATCCTTTGCAGACTCCCACTAACCTCTGTCAAAGGTAACAAGTTCATCCCGCCAACGTTTCAACGTTTCTTCGGTCGACCCCGACACCGCCTTCAGTCATCAGGGAGCCAAGGTGTTACACTCTGAGCTCACTTCTTCTTAGGTAAGAAGCTAAATACACACTGAAATTGGATTTCTGGCATTGTTTTAGTTTAGTTTAAATGACACTTACATATATTTCAGATATTTTGCCTGCAAAAAACGTTTTTTATTTATTTATTTATGATTTTACACACACCGACATCTGTAATTTATTTATTTATTTTAACAATTTTATGAAAACTTACAGCTATGCTTAAGTATATGTAGGTACATGCTAAACAATATGACATGATTGCATCATGTCGTCATTCTGACAGCTAATTACAAGTTCCCGCAGATAGGTTTAAACTTAAATGTGAGAAAAGGTCAGTAGATGACAATCGCCACTTATGGATAATGAAATAAAAAGGAAAACCACTAAAATATATAACGAGATAGGTAGGATGCCAGTAATTACACCAGATTACATGTAAAAAGTTACAAAGCTGTAACTTGAGCCTCTTCTAACCGCTGAAAGTGTGGCCAACCACCTCATATCCGCTATCAAGCCGATAGAGTTACAAGATCAACTCGGTATTGCAAAATGCACTTAGATAAGTTTACCAGCGGAAGGACATATGGGACAATGTACTATTTAGATGAATTTCTCAGTTTGATTGTTCTGGAAAGTTCGATTGCGGAACAAAGTACCGACGTTCTATTGTGGGATATTGTTACTGGGGGATGTTTTCTTGGTTTTGGATTAAGATTTGAAGAGTTATTTCAATAGAAATGCAAAATCTTTGTAAGGTTCGTTCCTTTGTTGCCTCTACCAATGCTTTATGTTTACGAAAACATGGATGTTTACGCCGTAGGCAGTGCCGACAGCAGAATGTTGCCTTTCCTCTTTTGACCTCTGAATGCAGTAAGAATCTGGCAAAGGATAGCCAACCCGCCTGCCAAGCGTGGTGACTATTTTTGCCTCCTAAGTCATGGGTATTTTTGCCGTGGGGTGCCAGCAGCATAAGCCTGGAAAGGCTTATAAAAAAATAAAATGAATAGTGAGATTTAATATTTTTATTATTGAAAAGTCAGTGGGGTGGTGGTGGTCAATGGGGCGAAAATTCCAATCCATCCCATTGACTTAAGTAATGGATAGGATGTATTTTTTTCCCAACCACCCCACTGATGGGGAGGTTAATGGGGTGGTTGGGAATATATCGGCAAATGATACCTCCGAAAGATGGGCAGCAGCGTCTTTCCGTGTATCAAGATTCCGTACTGCGCTCGCCAACCCGCCTGCCAAGCGTGGCGAGTATGGCAACAACCCCCTCATGATCTTGGAGGTCCGTGAGCCTATGTCTACCTCTAGCACTGGACGTATGACAAAATTCTAGGCAATGTTGAGACACGAATAGGTTTATTCTAAAAGGACAAAAAAGCTGCTTGACTATATCATCATTTCAGCCATAAAACGTCCACTGATGAACACAGGCCTCCCTCATGGATCTCGGAATGGGAGGAGGGGTAACATTCTACTGCCGGCACCCCACGGTTTCTACTATATACTACTATTAAAACATAAACATCTTGATTTTAAGTTTAAACACAATATAAACTTTTTGAACGTACCTTAAAACATTTGGCAACCGAAAAATATCATCACATCATCCGCATAAAATGTATGGAAAATGAATTTCATATAATAATATTATTATTTTTTCTGTAAATTTTTACGACTTTAAAATAGCCTTATATGTAAACCCAGGCTCAGATAAATCTAAACCACCTAAGTTCATTGAAATCGATCCAGCCGTTCTCGAGTTATAATTGGTGTAACTAACACTACTTTGTTTTTATATAATATATATAGATTTAAAACAAAACAATCTACAAAAAAAGCGCAGATACTCAGAAAAAACTAACCTAAAGCACAAATGCGTTAAATATTAAATAAGTAAATAGAAAAAGTAAATTCCAACAGATTTACATTGTACTGTTGCTATCAAATCACTAAAATGTTTGCGGTGAATGTTCTTTCATTTCTGAGATTAAATTCAAACGCACTGGTTTATTACCTGACGCGATATTTAGGTAACGTTGATAAGGGATTTGCCGTGGGGTGCCGGCAGTAGAATGTTACCCCTCCTCTCATACCCATGGATGCAGTAAGAGCCTGCTAAGGGATACCTCCGGAAGATGGGCAGCAGCGGTTTTCCGTGTACCAACATCCCATACTGCGCTCGCCAACCCGCCTGCTAAGCGTGGTGAGTATGGCAACTACCCCTCATGGAGATCCATGAGCGAGGCCTGTGTTCAGTAGTGGACGTTGTACGTGGAGTTTGGAAATCGCTGAAACGATAAGGGATTGGAAGGTATTTTGCTATAAACACTGCGAGCGTTTAAAAATTATCTATTAATTTAAGACAAGCTTCTGCCTCAACAAACTAACTAGGGTTTCCCAGTTAGGTTGCACGAGTACAGTTCAGATTATCTTCAAAACAAGGGTAAATAGGTACTTTCTAGGTAAGAGTGTACCCTAGACAACATCATTGCTTATCATCAGGCAAGATGTGGTCAAACGCAAGCCTATATGAAAAAAAAAAACAGCTCACACGCTAATAAGGTAAGCCTTATTAGCATGTGCACTTAGTTTGAGAAATTTATTTAACTTAAATTTATATTTATAAACTTTAAATTTATAAACTTTTATTGATGTGATTAAAATAGCATTCCGTATAATTCTTTAATTTGTCAACAAAAAACCTACTGCAATGTTAAAATCTAAAATGTTGCTGAAAATACTCAATCCGCTATTATGTATGCTTGTTACATTTGAGTACTTCCCTTGAATTATCATGGATCTCGTCATCAAAACTGGGTTTTAAAGCAAACAACATTAATAAGTGAAACAAAAAACTTAACCGCAAGCTTAAATTTAGGGCACAGCACTATACCTTGAGGGACTCCAGTACACACTATTACATTATTGAATTCCATTACATTTTATTCCAATGACCCCGATGCTCATAATGATGATGTGTAGGTAAGTATGATGATTACTAGTTGTTCGCTATAAACATAGAACGAGCGAGCAACTTCTTTCAATAAGGTTCCATTGCATTTAAACCCTGATTTCACGTAGCGATCTGGATTGTGTGTGATCTACCGCGTAAAATTCGTCCAATCTGTAGGACACAATACAAATTATACTCCAACATTATCTTTTAATGGCGCAGGACAGGACGGAGTTGGGTTTGGACGTCAAATCCGCGTTTTTGTTAAACTAATGATAGACATAAATTTTGAAAATATCATGGTTGTGAACACTAAGTTTATGCAATTGTAACGGGATATGACCTTAAAACGGTGACCTTATAACGACGGCAAAAACAATAAGATGTAATGCAGAAGAAATAATAAATTTTGTACCTAAAAATTGCGACCATAAATTAAAACGTAAATTAAAATTGATTTTACAGATTATTCGAATTCTTGATTGTAAATTAAATAATTTTATTGCACTTTTGATGAGAGCTGGAATCGACTGGGATGTTTTAGTACTCACGGAATATAGGCTTTCTTCTAATAAATGCATACCTGACCTGCCGGGCTATAACAGCGTTGCTACAAATTACAGTTAAAATGAAGGAGTGGTCATATACTACACACAAACATTTAAAGCAACTAGTGAAGAGCCAGTATATATGTAGTTACTGGGGCAAACTGCATTCTTTTAAAAATAAACACTGAAATCTCATTACTAGGTCACGATTGTTCCCCACTTATCTCCGAAGTTTGCAAAGATAAGCCTATGAAAGTTTTATAGATAATAGAAGTGTATGTAAAGTTTATAGGAAAATTATAGCGAACTTTCTAATATGCATCGTTTTTTAGACAAGGGGGGTCGAAGTGGGGTTTTTATTTTCTGTTTTTATATTTTTTTTCATTATCATTTTTTACTTTACATTTATTTTACTTTTGATCATTTTTATTAAGTAGGTACTTTTAATTAGCTTAGCCTTAATGTGACTACTTTTTATTTGATTTCAACAACCAGCGGAGTCGGGGGCTCTAGTGACTTGTGCCGTTGCGCTGTCCAAAGCAGTGCGTACGCCAAAATCTTGTGACAAGCGACAACATTTATCAGTGTCGCGCGACAAACGATCGCAATTAACATTCCTCGCCATTGTTAGCGACGCGACAGCGACGTTAGGCCATTGTTGAACACTTGATGTAGGAAGGGAGCTGGTGGTGTTATTATTTCGTTATGCTAATGAGGCGGCCGGATGAGCTTGACTCCTTTAGGATAGACTCGTTTCAACAAACTCGTGCTAATGACCTTATTTATAAGACAACCTCCGTGCTGTTGGTCTAGCCGGCTTAGAGTTGCGGAAATTTGAGGAGTTCCCTCGATTCGTAATGCATCTCATCATCAGAACTAGTTTTGAAAACAACTGGGACCTAATATAAAGTGTACATATCTATTCGGACTCAAAAATTGTTTGAAATCGGTTTATGAACGAGGCGGAGTACTGAGGTTACAAATATTATATAAAAAAACAAACACTGTCAAAAGTGCAATAAAACAATGTGTTTTATTTTTATTTTTTCAGATCTATTTTTTTGTACACATAAGGTGAGAAAACCTTAGTCCGGTGGAGAGTATAGGTACGCCATAACACAGACACCTAGCTACCCAAGCTAGATCTGATCAAATAAAAATAAAACACATTGTTTTATTGCAGTTTTGACATTGTTTGTCTCCTATAATTTCTACCTTGAATTATTTGTATGCATAAAACCTTAGATCTAAGTTATATAATTATACAAACGTAACAAATCATGTAACGCTTGTAAAAGGAATAAATTTATGTGTAATAATTATTTGTAATAATTGATATTTATATTAAGACAACATAGTCCAATTTTTGTAAGCAAACTTATACCTGCGTGGTCGTACTTATAATTTAATACAGAATTATAATTTAGACAACCTCCGTGCGAATTTGATTCCTTAAAATATAATCGTGATATTCGACATAGTAGAATAAAAGATGGGTAACTTATACCTAGGTTTAGGTACAATAAAATGTTTGTAAGAACGCCTTACACTTGGTTCGTAAACTGATCGGAGTTTATCTAGACCCTTATAATTATGAATGTATAATAGATAAGGAACATTTATGCCACATTTATTTATATGTTGAATTTATATAATGTAAGAAAACTCGACGCGAGCTCCCGTTCTATACTAATTTATCGGTCTCGGTTAGTTAGGCTGATGTTGCATGATAGATGGATGACATCAATGCGCACAGAAATTAACTCGGTGTATGAAATTACAAATACGAATGTATGAATTTTTGATTTTTCTTCATCAGAAATTCTCGGCTTTATTGATTAACTATCAATGTAAATTAAAACGATAATGTTAAAAGTTAAATAATCCTACCTGTTTTGAAGATAGCATAAGATAGATATGCAGACGGAACTTTGCGACGCAAGGGATTGCGGGTTCGATTCCCGCCTCGGGACAAATGTCTGTACGATCTGCAGATATTTGTTTAATTATTTTTTTCTATTTTCCTAAATAGAAAGATATTTTTTTATAATCAATAAAAAACACATACAGAATAACACGAACGTCTGCAGATCGTAATGTATTAAGTTTATCAGACATCTAATACCCATAACACAAGCTCTGCTTAGCTTGGGGCTTTGTGTGAATTGTCCAGCATTATTCATTAATTTATGTTTTTTATGGTACCTCATAATATTGGAATTATGTATATTTATCATACATATACATTTTCTATCGTTTCTTATTAGATTTTTTTTAATTGTCTCCCGGCGGGAATCACTCTCGCACCCCCTGCATCTCAGCCGGCTATTATAACAACTGGTTAAGTTCTGGCCGTGGGGTGTCGGCAATAGAATGCAGCCTCTCCTCTCTTGCCCGTGGATACAGTAATAATCTGCTAAGGGTTATCTTCGGAAGATGGGTAGCAGCGTCTTACCGTGGGTTAACATTCCATTCCGCGCTTGACGACCCGCCTGCCATGAAACAGACCCCTCATGATCTTGGAAAGCGATCAAAGAGGCCTTTCTCCAGCATGAGACGTTGATAGCAGTCCTACACATCTGAGATGATGAAGTACCGATCGTTCCATTAACTACCAATGTAAAAGGTCCTCAGACAGAAGTTGTTGTCCATAAAACTGGATGTGCAAAGGTTACCTATTCTAAACCACCTCGTAAAACAACCCGAACAGTGATTTAACACTAAAAAAGCAATTCCCATAAATCCACTTTCGATTCCGCCACCGCCCGATACATCAAGCTATCGATAAACCGCAAAATAAAGTCGAAGTCTCCTTAATAAGTGCCTGTAAAGTGCTTCTGTTGTTAATAGGACCCCTTAGCCCAGACGTTGATGAAAGTGCAGCAGGGATTAACGGAGGAAGGATTAAAGCTAGTGCAGGAGAAATGTCTTGGAGCCACGTCGTTACAGATTTCAAGATTATTATCAAGGAGCTTCAGACCGTTGCTTCGGTCAATTGAACTCGGAAGTTCAGTATCGGTTCTTATGTTCTGGCATTATACCATTTATTGCCAGATTGCCGCAATAACAAAATGTTCGATTGCACTAGGGGACTTAGCCGTGGGGTGCCGGCAGTAACTGTGGAGTACTGGCAGTAGAATGTTGCCCCACCTGTCTTGCCCGTGGATGAAGTAAGAATCTGCTAAGGGCTACCTCCGGAAGACGGGCAGCAGCGTCTTTCCTTTCTTTGTATCAACATCCCGTACTGCGCTCGCCAATCCGCCTACCAAGCGTGGTGAGTATGGCAGCAACCCTCTCATGATCTTGGAGCTACACGGAGGCATAAGTCCAGCTGTGGATGTGGACAACAGTCCTACGGTTGAGAGAGAGACTACGGGACTTGGTACTGCCGCTACAGCCATACAGTATAGATCAGCCTAGCATTTGAACAATAGCCTCTGGTTATAATTTTTTTACCAATCCCCTGTTATAGCTAGCCTACCTCCTGGCCTTCCAAGGATCATAAAGCACGACACCGTTCATTTTATTAACACCACGGAGGGACCTCCCGTTTTCTCTTCATCATAATGATGATGCGTAGTACGTCCACCTACAAGATGAGCAGCCGACTTGGTATCAATCACTCACGTAGTATTGTAACGTGCCGTGTGGTGCTGGCAGTAGAATGTTACTCCTCCTCTCATGCCCGCGGATGCAGTAAGAGCCTGCTAAGGAATTTCCCGGAAGATGGGCAGCAGTGTCTATCCGTGTATGTCAACATCCCGTACTGCGCTCGCCAACCCGCCTGCCAAGCGTGGTGAGCATGGCAACTACCCTTCATGGAAATCCATGAGGGAGGCCTTTGTTCAGTAGTCGACGTTTTGCGGCTGAAATGATGATGATGATGATTGTAACGTCGAAGATAATTCAGACACGTTTCGATTTTTCAAGAATATCATCATCATGGGATTGAATGCCCGTTGAAGATGTTATAATACTCAAACTTAAAATGCTTACGGCCTTTACAAAATAAATCTTATTGATTTACAGTTTACTTACAAGAAAAAACTTAAATTTGACACTTAATCAATCAATGCGCTAGTTGCACAATTTAAAAAACAATTTACTCAAACTTCTGTTTATAAGTTTTTTATGCTCTACAATTTTTCTATAAAAATAAATAAATAAATAATGTTAGACAATTCTCACCGCATCTAGCACCAAACTATGCAAAGCTTGTATTATGATCTTCTAGATGTGGGTACTAGATGACTGATAAACTTGACACATTTTACTACATTAATAAATATTTTTATTAAATATAGAAAACATCCAGAACACCTTGAACAATTAACTGCAGATTGTACAGACATTTTTTCCCGAGGCGGGAATCGAAACTGCAACCTCTTGCATCGCATGCGGACCTTCGCCCGCTGCGCCATGTAAGGCCTTTGCATCTACTAAAGATGATTTATGCAGCGTCAGCAACTGGTAATCATGCTGTACGGGACGCTGCAGTGCCTGGAAAATTGTTTGATGGATTAGGCTTGCCCAGCACCTTTACCATCCTCTCAGTTTAGTCAGCTGTTAGAGGAAAGAACAGGTCAATACGTCTGAAGCTAACTAAGCCGCGGGTCTCCTCATGACGTTTCCTTCACCGTAAAGCATGTGTTAAATGTGAAAGAAAAATCCATTGGTTCACGGCCGGTATCGAACCCACGACCTTCCGATTGAAAGTCGGGGTTTAGTGCGCCATAGAGGTCGTAAAAAAAACAATTTAGCGGGGTCGCGAACTGCGATATAAGAATTCTCAATAATGAACCATTTCGCAGTGGGTTCATAATATCTTCCGGTTAAAGTTTACAAGAAACGCTGCCTCTCGACGTTTGCTCGTTGAATTAATTTGCAAAATTGGTCTCCTCAAAAGCATTTTAATGTTGTTAGTTAGATAGGTAGTTGTAGTAGCGCCAGTGATGGAAAAGGAGAGGTAATAGATTAGCAGTAAAAGAAACCCGCCGTGGGGTGCCGGCAGTAGAATGTCACCCCTCCTCTCATGCCCGTGGATGCAGTAAGAGCCTGCTAAGGGTTACCTCCGGAAGATGGGCAGCAGCGTCTCTCCGTGTATCAACATCCCGAACTGATCTCACCAACCCGCCTGCCAACCGTGGTGAGTATACCAACTACCCCTCATGGAGATCCATTAAGGAGGCCTGCGTTCAGTAGTGGACGTTTTACTGCTGAAATAATGAGATCGCTGGATTGTGACTAGGTCTTACATTGTGTCAGTAATTATCTTCATAAGATAAAGTGGAATGAAATTAGCTAAATGTAGTATTTCACTTCCGTATCAATAAAGTAGGTTTCAGAGCAGTTTTTACTGAAGTCAGAAGCACGAAGCGTTGTTCAATCATCGCGCATGGCTCTGGCGAACTGCAAGTTGGAATTACCTCTTACCTCACGACGCGTGGGATTACTGCTGTCCCTTACTATTGTACCACATGCTGGTTTTTAGTGCTTTATCGGACACTGTTTTGCATAGATGTTTGTTACCTCTTCACGCAAAAACTACTCTAGAGATTGAGCTGAAACTTTGCACAGCTATTGACGTCGACTAGAAATAACACATAGGCTAGATTATATCCGGGTACAACGCATGCAAAGCGACGGGTAGAAGCTAGTTAGAAATACAATTTTAAGTGATGTTGAGACATCTAAAAATTCCCTACTTATTCCCTACATTCTGCATACCTACCTCAAAAGACGTGATTTCGGAAATGAATTAATTTATTATACACACCCAACATTACAGAAGAAGCACAGAATTTTTTTTGTTTCATGAATAATGAAATCATAAAACTATTAGCTTTTCCAGTTACGGGATGTTACAGCGAGCGGTAAAATGTTTATCTTAAGATTCCGGTAGTGAAACTGACCGACGAAATTGTCATTGCATAATAAGAATACCTATAATTTTGTGAGTTATCATCGAGTTTCCATGATAACATCAATACGTACCTCCAGTTTAAATAACCTTCGGTAACCGGTGAGAATTTTAACTCCACTTCAGCGATCGTAAACCATTTCTAGGGTGTTGCCAACGAACTGCGGATGAGTAAAATATTCACGGGTAGAAGGAGCATAGCAAAATAACTGCTGACGTTTATTTATATTGATATTGTCATTGAAAACGATTACATATTTTTATTTTTTTGTATTTTTATTAGAATTAAAAAGTATTGCCTAATGAACGAGCTGTAGAGCTTGCGAGCGGAGCAAGCAAAGTAATAATAGTCATTGTGTTTACCGATAATAAACGATCACTAACATTTAGTATCTAAAACATAAAACCATTTAGTGTCTTCTAATTTTTCATGTATTTTATTTTATATATCATTAAGAAAGCCGTCAGTTAAATTAAGAAGTCAGATTAACTGTCCATAAATTTTCCCATCCAAATTAATTTATATACATTTTTGCTAGTTGTGTTCGAGTTTCCGTGGTTACATTAATACGTACCATCAGTTTAAATAACCTTCGGTAACTGGTGAGAATTTGAATCTGTTTTAGCGATCGTAAACCATTTCTACGGTATTGCTAACGAATTGCGGAGTAAAATATTTAAAGGTAGAAACGCCCATTGCCCAGAATGGCAGACTTTCGCTCTGGACCAAAACGATCGGAAAAAGAACACGTCAAAAAAAGGAAAGGAAGGAGCTCTTTGCTCACCAGATGGAATGTTAAATTAGATTAGAAAGATAATCTGTCCTCCTCCTTTTCTTTCAGTTCGAGTACAGATGATTTTTGCGCCTGTCGATCTATTGAAAGAACGAACTTAATTCGTAACCCGGGAAATAATAAAAATATTTAAAAATTCATGAAACTGGTCCGACTATATGGCGAGACTAGCCGTAGGCCCATGGGTTATGAAACGGTACCCTCTGCCTATTACAACTGTAATACCGCAGTAATCACGTTCACTATAAATGAATTACAAATTACTAAGCACGAGACTACTAACGCTGCACTGCACCCGTCATGCTGAGACATAGAGTTGTAAGGTCTCATATGATCGTAATTTCAGGTTTTAATCAGGAAGCGCTTATGCTAGCCTATATGTCATTGTCACTTTGACAGTTCATTTTGTGTAACTGCATTTTCACTTGGGATGGATGCAAAAATCACACGATAACTCTGGAAAGGGCACAACGATCCATGCTTAAAGTTATGCTTCGCTAGAAATTTAGGTAACGCACCGTGTTGCTTTTCTCAGATGCGCAGACTCTTAGTATTTGGCAGCTCAGCCATCTGATTATTCTAAACTCTTGTATGTAAGTCGATTCTCATTCCCTCCAGATTCACTACAGATAATCGATCGTGTCGAAAATAATATTTGATACCTAATTAAAATTAACTTTGTTCCTACTTCTATAAATTTCGCTCATCCACGATCGGTCCGGTGAGGATCAATCCGGTGGAAACCGGTTAAGAGCCGGATGAAAACGGTTTCACTGTTGGCGATGTGCTGGCTATTTATTGTCGACCGGTTATTGGAGAACATTCAGTGAAATGGTTTCTTGGATTTATTTCTTTTTGTGGTATAAAAAAGTTAGCTGTTTTGTAATAACTTGTCTGAAATATTGGAAATATAAAATGAGCCATGTGGTAAGGAAATCAACACACAGTTATTCCGAGTGCGTAACACATATTCGTGCAACATTTTTCCCGCAAAAAGGAGTTACCTAATTATGTCAGTGGCATAATTTTATCCACGAATGAATATCTCAATGATTTGACGCTTAATAAATAGGACTAAAAAAAATGTACAAAGGTCGAAAATTAAAAATATATACGTGTGGTGTGGACAAGACGAAGATTATGTCGAATGTCCATGTTGCGCCTGCCCCAGTTATGGTTGAGAACTCGGCTCTCGAAGTAGTCGACGCGTATGTATACCTAGGACAAACAGTCCAATTAGGTAGGTCCAACTTCGAGAAAGAGGTTAATCGACGAATCCAACTCGGATGGGCAGCGTTTGAGAAACTATGCAACGTCTTTTCGTCCAAAATTCCTCAGTGCCTTAAGACGAAAGTCTACAATCAGTGTGTGTTACCAGTGATGACATATGGAATCGAGACGTGGTCATTCACGTGTGTCTACCGTGATTGGTGCAATCCTGTAGAAACGTCTGTCTGTATATAAAAATAAATGTCATATACCCGTAACTCCAATATCGTAGTGATAATGTGTTCTCATTGCAAAGTTTTAATAAATTAGGCCAGGTGCGTGTTGGGCCACGCTTTGTGTAAGGTTTCGTAGTTAACTGTAGACCTGTTGTTATAAGTTGTAGTATATTTTTTCCGTTTACCAAAACATATTATTAACAATTATCGATTATTTATTGAGTTTTCGGTTTAAAGTATTATGTATGGTAAACCTGTATAGCTTATTTGAGCGACAATTTCTCCGAAACTAAAAGAGTTAGCTTAATGGGTATAGTCTTCATAGTAAATTCGTGGTGAAAACTACAGTAAGGAGTTTTGATTTTAGGGGGAAAAAAATTAAAACTTTAATATTTCCCAAACAGAACCCTAATTTAAAAATTTATCTTCGCAACCCAAAATGTTTTTTAAATACCTATCCCCATCTTGCGTGTATGGGAGGTACCCCAAATGTATTATTTATGGAGCATTTTTGGCATGATTATTTTATATGTCCATACAAAATTACGGCTTTCTAGGACTAGTCTTTTTTAAACTTTCGCGATCACGACACATTATTAACACATATTTAAACGGGTATTTATCGCGCTATTTTCTAGGACTAATAGTCTCTTCGTAAAGCTGACGACAGACAGGCATACATACATACATACATACATACATCAGGGACAATAATGTGACATTAATGTGTATAACATGCCTTGGCAATCCAAAACTACATCTAGTGGTTAAGTTTCTACCTAACTAACCATTTCAATTACTTACCAGCCTACAAAAAGGTAGTTCATCCTTTGTAAAATTTGCATGAAGGAATCTACCGGCGACATTATTAGCTTCGAATCAGATATTTCCTGCTGCAGGAACAAGATATTATGGACCTTTGTTCCATGGGAGCCTTTGGTCTTGGGGACCATCGGCTTATAGGTTGGTGCAAGTTACAAGAGTCTAGCTCACATTTCTTAACACTTTTCCCACGTTTCAAACACGTTTTAGTCGCGGGAGAACTTATGAACTGGGAGCTACTGCCGAGAATTGATGGTAGGATACACGACTGCCCTCAATTCGTCTTCGGAATAAGAAAACATGTTCAAATAACGATGCACTGCTATGCAATTACAACACAACGCACGCACTTATTAGTCAGAGGATTCCACACAACTGTCAAAAAACCGACAATAAGGTTGATTAATTTAATCAGTATTTATAGTGAGAAAATTAATCAAATAAACTACGTCCAGTATTTTAAACTTTAGTCAGACAGAAGCTTAAAATACTAGTTAACTTTTTACTGGCCTATATAAAGGAAGGTTCATCCGTGGTAAAATAAGCATGAAGGAATTTTACCGGCGACATTATTAGCTTCAAATTAGATTGTCCTGCTGCAGGGACAAGATATTATGTACCATTTTTTATTTCGATGGAACAAAACCGTACCGTAAGCATTGGCTTACGGGACGGTTTTGTTCTATCGAAATATGTAAGTGATGTAAGTTATTTATATAATATTTATGTCTTAGATAGTTATAAATTGTATAAGTTGATAAATTCGGGATAACGAATGAATGTCCATGGTACGGAGTTTTAGTTTTTATTTAAAAAGTGCCGGTCTAGTGGCGGCTAGCTGGCTGATGACTAGTTCTTAATGCTAGGCTGTTCATCATCATCATCATTTAAGCCGCAAAACGTCCATTACTAAACACAGGCCTCCCTCATGGATCTCAATGAGGGATAGTTGCCATACTATTCAGTTGAGAGAAAATCTTGTATAGAAATAAGGTGACTTCTCATAAGGCCCCAGTTATATAATGAAAAAATGGAAGCAACTATAACTTAACATAAGATCAAACTCACTCCACAAACTCCATGGCTCAGTTAGTTTTAAAGTCAGCTAGATGCAGGAGATTCTGGGTTCGATCCTCGCCCGGGGACAAATGTTTTATCTGCAAATATTTGTCTTAGGTCTGTTTGTTTTCTATGTATGATAAATATATATACAAAAAAAAAGGTATTTAAGTCCACCTGGCAACCCATAACACAAGGTCTGCTTACTTTGGGGCTGTGTGAAATGTCTAGCATTGAAATATACGAAATATGAAATATATTAAAATAAATAAGGGGCATTATCATCATCATCATCAGGCGATGTGGTTGCTCATCGACAAAGCCTTGTTCTGTGTATATAAAAAGAATATGAAAACTGCAACAAATAATCCAAAGTAATGTTACCGAGCCGTGGGGTGCCGGCAGTAGAATGGTACCTCACCTCTCATACCCATGGATGCAGTAAGAGCCTGCTAAGGGATACCTCCGGAAGATGGGCAGCAGCGTCTTTCCGTGTATCAACATCCCATACTGAGCTCGCCAACCCGCCTGCCATGCGTGGTGAGTATGGCAACTACCCCTCATGGATATCCACGAGGGAGGCCTGTGTTCAGTAGTGGACGTTTTACGGCTGAAATGATGATGATGAATGTTACCGCTTCATCTCTTGCCATGTAACACACAACAGATCCAAGCAGGCGTACGGAACGACCCGCCGAATCCCGTCGGTAAATCTCGTAAAAAGGATTTCTCCCTTGTATCCGCGTCGATTTACAACCACAGCCTAACGTTTTGTATGCTTTACAACGTAATTTTTATACCTCACGGACTTTTGTTGGCTGATTCGCTGGCATAGCCTTTTTTAAGGGTTTTCTATGGGAAAACGCTGAGCTAGCAACTTTCATGTGTAGTTAACTTGGCTTGGACGTAGGTATTTTTCCTCAAGCCTTTCCACCGATGTGTGAAGCTATGGAAATGAGATGATTATTTTGGTGGATTAAATAAATAAATAAATAATGCTGGACAAATCACACAGCATCATCTAGCCCCAAGCTAAGCAGAGCTTGTGTTATGGGTACTAAATGGCTGATATACTTAATACATTATAAGTACTATTTAAAAAGATATTTTTACTATATATAGAAAAACACCCAGAACAAATATCTGCAGATCGTACAGACATTTCTCCCGAGGCGGGAATCGAACCCGCAACCCCTTGCGTCGCAGGCGGACCTTCGCCTGCTGCGCCACAGAGCTCGTCATGCGCGGATTGATGCGAGTGAATCCAACGATTCTATTGGTGTAATGATATCAACAGTGTTGAATCTGTGTATCTCTTGTTGGTGGTCCTAATAAATAAATAAATAAATAAATAAATAAACAGGTCAGGCAGTTAATTTATAACATTAAGAAAGGCCTTTACATCTATTATAGATGATTTATACAGTGTAAGCAACTGGTATTCATGATGTACAGGACGCAGCAGTACATTGTTAGATGGATTAGACTTGCCTAGCTCCTACACCAACTTCCCAGCTTAGTCGGCTATTAGTCAGTGGAAAGAACAGGTCTATACGTCTGAAGCTAAATAAGGCACGGGTTTTTTCACGATGTTTTTCCTTCGCCGCTATGCACTTGTTAAATGTGAACATACATTTTTCAAGAAAGAAAAATCCATTGGTTCACGGCCGGTTTCGAACCCACGACTTTCGGATTGAAAGTCGGTGGTACATGCCACCCGGCTAACAGGGTTTTATAATATTATTAAAAGAATAAGCCGTGCCATTGCCGTGGGGTGCCGGCATTAGAATGTTACCCCTCCTCTCATGCCTGTGGATGCAGTAAGAGCCTGCTAAGGGATACCTCCGGAAGATAGGCAGCAGCGTCTTTCCGTGTATCAACATCCCGTACTGCGCTCGCCAACCCGCCTGCCAAGCGTGGTGAGTATGGCAACTACCCCTCATGGAGATCCATGAGGGACGCCTGTTCAGTAGTGGACTTTTTACGGCTGGAATGATGAAAAGAATAATTCCTACTTCTTTTCATAATCTAATTCAAGGGTTTCACTCCCATCGGTTCAACTAATGCCAAAAAACTACCCTGGAGACAGTGCAAACCATGCCTTGGCAATTACAAATAAAAGAAAAGTCATCTTTATCAATTCGTCTCATGGGATATCCGAACACTGGACACAGGCCTCCCTCAAGGATCAAGAACTGATCCTAAGAGGTTGTTGCCATACGCAACATGCTTGGCATACGGGTCAGCGAGTGCAGTACCAAATGTTGATACACGGTAAGACGCTGCCCGTCTTCCAGAGGTATCCCTTTTTTTTTTTTAGGTGTGGTAATCATCTAATGACTTCTCCCGCTCTAGGTGGAGCGGGAGGGCGTGTCAGACTTTTACTGACTAAAACCACACCTGTGTCCTTCAGTTGCCCCTTGCGTTCCCTAGAACTACGGAGTTTACGGAGGACTACGGGTTTCCTTTTCAGAAATTCCCCGCGGTCCTAGCTTGCGGGCATCGGCCCTATTGAGTCCCTACGGTTTGTAGCATCTCTTTGAGGAGCGTGTGGAACACTACGCGCTGTTGACGACTGGGCTTGGTCTGGTCGATTACCGGACAGCCGGACGGCGAGCTAAGAGGTATCCCTTGGCAGATTCTTACTGCATCCACGGGCAAGAGAGGAGACGGAACTTTCTACTGGGGGCACCTTACGGCAAGATAAAGTAAAAGTATTGATCATAAGAGGGTGTTGCCATACGCACCACGCTTGGCAGGCGGGTTGGCAAGCTCAGTACCGAATGTTGATACGGAAAGGCGCTGCCCGTCTTCCAGAGGTATCTCTTGGCAGATTCTTACTGCATTCACGAGTAAGAAAGGATGCGGAACATTCTACTGCACTGCACGGACACCTTACGGCAAGATGAAATAAAGGAGCCAGACTTGAGCCATCTTCAAGTAAATAACAGACAAGTTGCCTAATTTTATGTTTTTATTCCGTCATAGAAATATTGGAAAGGTATTTATCATGCAATCAAAAAATACATTGAATCGAAATATTCATTTTTATAACATTGTCGCGTGGCGTCACGTCGTGTTTCAGTTTAAGGCAGGTTATGACGTCTCCGGTCCTTCTCCTAAATTTAAATGCGCTTTATTTAAATATTTTTGCATTAACTTGAACAAAGAAAAAATGTCAAGGACCTCCTGCGGTCGTCGTCAAATACATAATCAAATTGTAAGCTCGTTGACAGGGTATGGAAAAGCTAAATTTTGATAAGGCCGCTATTCCACTGGCGTTTCCAAGTGTTTAAGACGGCCTTAACACAATTATGTGTGCCAAAGTACCGAAGGTGCCGGCAGCAGAATAATTTGTCCGAAGATAGAATTAGAATAGAATTCAATCAAAATCCGATCATCCGTTAAAAAAGTTGGTCAATTGCGAATCGGAATCGCGTATGAAGGGTTCCGTGCCATCGTGTGTAAAAAATATTCTGTGAATATTTCAAGCGTCGACCCTGTTGCCGTTATTAGTATCGAGCAAAAAACTACAAAAAAATCACGTTTGTATGGGAATCCCCTTAAAATTTAATTTAATTTTGTTTTTAGTGTTTGTTATTAAAGCGGCAACAGAAATACATCATCAGTGAAATTTTCAAGTCTAGCTATCACGGTTTATGAGATAACAGATTGCTGATAGACAGACAGACAGGCGGACAGCGGAGTCTTAGTAGTGTCCCGTTTTTAACCTTTGGATACGGAACCCGTTTGATTTAATCTTCTTATTTTGAAGAAGATTCATTTCAGCCATAAAACTTCCACTGATAAACACAGGCCTCTCCCTCATGGATCTCCATGAGGGGTGGTTGCCATACTCACCACGCTTGGCAGGCGGGTTGGTGAGTGCAGTATGGGATGTTGATACACGGAAAGACGCTGCTGCCCATCTTCCGGAGGTTCCCTTAGCAGGCTCTTACTGCATCCATGGGCATGAGAGGAGGGATAACATACTACTGCCGGCACCCCACGGCAAGAAGATTAAATCAATACAAATCGATTGTCATGGGTGATTTATGATAAGTCGTGTAGTTTTTTAAGATATGGGGAATCATTAAACCAGGCAAAATCTACCCAGATTACTACGGAATCAAGTTCAATTGCAATGGGACTTAATTGAAAGAATTCGCACGCTCTTAACAAGTTCGTGGCTAACAACTATTTATTTATATTCCACAGTTCAGATATCTACATGCAGATCAAAAGCTAGTAGTACTACCAGTACGCCAGCACGTCCACCGCTGACAGTGTAATCCGCAGCGATGGAGATGAATTGGTTAACGTTACCAGCTGGCAGAGCGCCAGTGAATCTACTTAATTAAAATGTGGTTACGCCTTTCTACTAGGTTTTTACACCCATCTGCCATTTTTTTATCCGACTATAGCTAAATAAAACCGGGCAAGAGCGAGTCGGACTCGCGCACCGAGGGTTCCGTGCCATCAAACAATATCATCATCATCATTACAGCCGTAAGATATCCACAGCTGGACATAGGCCTCCCTCATTGACTTAGAGATCCAAGTGCATGAGGGGTTGTTGCCATACTCACCACGCTTGGCAGGCGGGTTGGTGAGCGCAGTTCGGGATGTTCTTGCACGGAAAGACGCTGCTGCCCATCTTCCGGAGATATCCCTTAGCAGATTCTTACTGCATCCACGGGCAGGAGAGGAGCATACAATATAATATATGACAAAGGCGGTTTTATATTTGTAGGAGAACCTTGACAGCGCCATCTCTTGTCTGATAGCGGAACTTATGTAGATTTTTTACACTTTCGATGATTTCTAAAAAAGTATGCTATGTAGAGAGATTGTAATAAATTTCCTCTAATCTTTACATATATTTCTAATAGCAATAATAGTTTCAGAGGTTTATCTTCGCAAACTTCGGAGATAAGGGGGGGGAACGCTATTTTTTTCAACATTTTTGTAAATAACTCAAAAACTATACAATTTAAAGGAAAACTAAAAACTGTTTATTAATGTGCAAATGAATACCTTTCATATGATACCCCACATTACCTAGTAACTTTCCAAAAATTTTGAAAACGCCCCTTCCACCCCCATTGTCTAAAAAACTATGCAAATTAGAGTGTTCGCTATAATTTTCCTATAAAGTTTACATACACTTCTATGAGCAATAAAAGTATCACGGGTTTATCTCTGCAAACTTCGGAGATAAGGGGGGGGGAACGGTCAATTTTTCAACATTTTTGTAAATAACTCAAAAACAATACGGCTTATAGAAAAACTAAAAACTGTTTATTAATTTGCAAATGAATACCTTTCATATGATACCCCACATTAACTATTTACTTTACAATAATTTTGAAAACCCCCATTCCACCCCCCTTGTCCAAAAAACTATGCTAATTAGAGAGTTCGCTATAATTTTCCTATAAAGTTTACATACACTTCTATTAGCTTTGAAAGTATCACGGGGTTATCTCAGCAAACTTCGGAGATAAGGGGGGGGGGGAACGGTCGTTTTTTCAACATTTTTGTAAATAACTCAAAAACGATACGTTTTAAAGAAAAATTAAAAACTGTTTATTAATGTGCAAATGAATACCTTTCATATGATACCCCACACGGCCTAGTAACTTCACTTAAAATTTTTGAGATCCCCTATCCGCCCCCCTGCAATCAAAATAAGAATATTTTTTAACATTTTTAAATATGCTATATTAGTAAGAAAGTGTTGTCTCTTACCATTTTAAATTTCAAGTCGATAGCATCAGTAGTTCTCGAGATATCCATGTGTGACAGACAGACAGACAGACAGAGTGATTCTATAAGGGTTCCTTTTTACCATTTTGGTCCGGAACCCTAAAAATGAAGGGTTGTTTTACGAGTCTTTCATGCTTTGTATATCAAACTAGCTTATGCCCGCCGCTTCATATGCGTTGTACCCGGATAAAGTGTAGCCTATGTGTTAATCCTGGTTAACATCTATAAAATAAATAAAATAATAATAAAAAATCCTGTTTATTCCTTAACATAATTAATACAAATACTTAAATTATTATCGTGCATTATTATAATTATTATTTATATAAATTTTTAGATCTAAAAAACATATATTTTATGCAAAAAAAAATGGGTTTTAGGACCCCTCTCTTGTAAAGGCCTCTTCCAGTTCTTTCCATTGGTTGTTGTCTTGTGCCTCTTCTGTCCAGTTTTGGGTTTTCAGGGTTTTCTTTAATTCGTTAGTCCATCCAGCTAGTGGCCTGCCGGTTCTTCTTTTCCCCTTCGGACTTGTCCATGAGGTGACTACAGTAGCCCATCTTTCGATACGCATTCTGGCTATGTGTCCAGCCCATTGCCATTTCATCTTCATCGCGAACTCTAGGGCATCTATGAATTTAGTATTGAATCTTATTTCTTGATGACGTATTTTTTCTACCAATCTTATTTTCATGATGTTTCGTTCTATTGCTCATAGGCATTTTGCTATTTTGTTTTTTGCTTCTCTTGTGTATATCCATGTCTGACTGCCGTATGTAAATGTCGGAAGAAGACAGGAGTAGACTACTTTGATCTTCAGCTGTAAGGGTAATGGGCCTTTTGGTATGTCTTTCATGCTCCAGAACTTTTTCCATGTTTTCGCTATTCTTCGTTCTATTTATTCGATGTTGTTTGTTGATTTGAAAGAAACTTGTTTTCCTAGAAAATATATTCTTGTACATTACTCGAGCTGGATATCATTTTTAAATATGTTCCTATGTTCGCTGTTTTTCATAGCTTGTGTTTTTGTAGGTTCATTTCAAGTCATTTTCTATTACTCGCAGTGTGCAGAGTCGTCAGCATAAATTGAAGAGAAGGAGCCTCTTCTGCAAGTAAAATAATGTCATCTGCAAAGGATAAGTATGTTAGTTTTTTATTATTTATCTTTATTCCTTCGCTATTCCAGGAGAGTTGTCTTACAATTGAATTTAAAACTGTAACAAATAGAGTCGTTGAAAGTGGATCTCTCTGTCGTACTTATCTTCCTATTTTGATAAATTTGCCGGTCTTTTCCAACTTAACTATACTTTTGCATAAATGTTTTTTTATGATTTTTATGTAGGTTTCGTCGACTTTTGCTTGTTCTGAGGCGGTCCAAATAGTCGTGTGGTCTATTGTATCAAAAGCTTTTTGAAAATCTATAAAGGCTTAATAAAGAGGTTTTCGAAACTCTTCGTACTTTTCTATAATCTGTTCTAGGGTATGGATATGATCTATTGTACTGAAACTCCCGGCTTGCTCGATGCACAGGAACTCTTCCACTCTTGGAGTCAGTCTCTGCTGTAAGCCTTGTGAAATTTCAGCTTTATTCGTAGGCTAGTTTTTGCGTTATATTATTAGTAGGATTCTATGTGCCGCTCTGCAGCCTAAAAGGCTTGATGGATTTAAACATAAAATGATTAGGTAAAATACTTAGAAAGATACGATACTGTATCTTGTATTTAAAAGTCTATACTTACCTACACGTTTCTATATTTGTGTAGAAACGGGTATATAAGTACTGAAATAAACTCTGCTTTGAATAGTTCAAGCACAAAATCAGATGTTGCTCTAAAGTTATACAAATGCGATAATTGAATAGCTTTGGCATAGCTTAGGAACTACGGTACAGTCAGCGTCAAATCAAAATACGAATGTTATACTTTTACACATAATCTATACTAATATTATAATGGCGTAAAGTTTGTGAGTTTGTGAGGTTGTAGGGGGTAATCTCTGGATCGACTGAACCTATTTTCAAAATTCTTTTACTAATAGTAATAGAAAGCCACAGTATTTGTGAGTGTCATAGTCTATAAATTACCGCCCAACGAAGTGGGCACCGGGTCAGCTAGTCAATGACCCGACTAAAAATGATACGATACAAATGGTGATGTTGATCAATATTTTATTAGAAGCACTAAGATTTGGAACAATAACTAAAGATCATATTAATAATAATATGTTGTTTGGTGCTAGCAGTAGAATGATGCCCCTCTTCTCTTGCCCGTGGATGCAGTAAGAATCAGCTTAGGGATACCTCTGAAAGATAGACAGCAGCGTCTTCCGCGTCTTATAACACCATATACCACCACGCATACTGCGCTTGCCAACCCGTCTTCCAAGCGTGGTGACTATGGCAGAAACCCCTCAATGGATACAAAACCAATGGAAATGCATGACGGAGGCCTATATCCGGCACTTGACGACCAACCCAATTTGGGAACGGGATTTTATCACATAATTCTTGATCTATAAAAAACGTAGATATAGTTTTAATTAATCTGTGCCATAAACATCGTATGAAGTTTGTCTTGGTACTCGTACATACAGTCGTCTTTATTTAACCATGCCCGACGTTTCCGCTGGGTTGCAACAGGATCCTGGGAAATAGATTTCCCGGAGACTCCAGTGCATTCTCTAGAGAGAATGCACCAGTCTCCGGAGTCGTCGAGAAGTGATTCCCGTGTCAATATACAGAGGGGGCAAAATTTGGCCCCATTACCTACCTTTGCTTTTGAAATTGGAAAGTTTTGTTCTTAAGAAATTATATAACTCACACTCAAAAGTCCTCTAAGAAATGTCAATGTATAGTCAAGATCCAATATATCATTCATTCATTCAAAATCCCTTAAGACTCACTTGTTTTGAGCTTGATATACTTGATATACCAGTTCTCGTCTCGCGGCCCTCGGAGTCGGCCACGAACGGTGCTCATGAAGAAGGGCCTCTAAATGGTCTACGAAACGTCAGCAAGATGATAATAAGTTAGGTACGTGGTGTAAGCCGTATTATATTTATTTAATGATGTCTAGCCACGATAATTTCAATTCTTTGATATACTATATATATTTATTTTAATTATGTATCTAGTTTCCTAAAGACAAAACTTTTTAAATGCGTAATATATTAGAATAAAGAAAGAGTCCTGCGTTAATGCAGGGTGGGGCAACTTTTTATCTAAGGGATCACAATTTGACATTTAAATGTGTAGCACCCTAAAGTCAAAAACTAAGTAAAGCTTGTACTGTGGAAGACAATTGGTTGACAGAATACTTAAATACAGTTTTTTTGATTAAAATATTTACTATAAGTACATAGAAAACACCCTGGGTCTATGTTTATTTTGACGGTAGATGTGCTATGTGAAATATCCAGCAACATTATTTACTAGTCTGATAGTTTTGGTACTAACTGTACAAAGGCCTCACGACAAGCCTAATTGGAACAATTATCTACGAATAGATCAATCTATCAGTTAGCAGTTACATCATTCCATGGATATTGCCAACTAGATTTAACGTTATTATACAGGGTGTATTATAATATGTGTGCTAAGCCTGGGTGATTTTAAACACCCCAAGGAACAACTATTGTTCTACGAATCTTTAGGATTCGATGACTTTCATTTCAGAAAATACCACGAAAGTTTTAACTTCAACACCTGATTATAATGGCAACAAAAACGGCAGCTTATTCTTGACAGGTCATTGACCTCCGCAAAGCGTTGTACCTATGTATATAAATAAAAATACCTAAAGCCTTTTTAAAAAGAGGTATTTTTTAAAACTGCTTGATTCGTTGACACCATTGTATATATTTATATGTATTGTAGTATATAATATAACAGTTGTCTCTATATTTATGTATGTTTATCAAGTACCTATGTATGTATATAATTATGTATGCTATAATGTTTGATATATGATATAAATTACTATTACCTTATGTACATCTTGCATCGATAGAACCCCATGTTGCATATAATAATCCAATCCATCCCAAAGTTGTCTGGTAGAGATCGCTCTTTAGCGATAGGACCGCCGATTGTCACATCATCAGTGTTTCTTTAGTTTTTTATTTTGTATTTGTATGTTTTGAGGTGTGCAATAAAGCATTTTCTATCTATCTTTCTATTTTTATTACCGTGTAAAAAATCCAATTTTGTCCTCGGGATCAACTTTACATCATAAAATTGAAAATTAATAAAAAAAAAACTTCCAAAACTACTTGTTTTCGTTGGCTGAAACTTCCTTTTTTGGGGTACATATACATTCTGTCTAGGTATGATTCTAATTTTATGTGGGGTTTAATCAAGGGCATGATGTTTGTCCAATATACCTAGTGCAACCTTCACCGTCCACGCTGCTCCTGACAATATCTCATATTTTTTTAGAGATGTTTCGCATATATTATATTAGAGGAACTGAAAGCTAAAGGCGTGCCTGCAATGTAACTGTATTCTTAAAAAACGTGCGATACGTCCTTTTTTAATTGAGGGCAGAACGGGCTCAGAAGAAAATATCATAAATTTTTCATCAAATAAGCCGAGTTCAATGTGTTCATGATTACTATCAAATACAAATTATACAAATTATTTATTTTATAGTAATACATGTCTTGGTACTTACTACAGTTATAATACTGTACATTAACTATTTTAACGTTAGTAAGACAAGTAGCAGTTGTACCCGAATAAGCTCTGTTCCCCGCACTATCAATAGCAATATCATCTGGATGGTAATGATGATGATGGTGGTGGTAGGCGTGACAAATAAATAAATAAATAATGCTGGACAATTCACCCAGCATCAACATCTAGCCCCAAGCTAAGCAAAGCTTGTGTTATGGAACTAGATGCTTGATACATTTAATACATTATACTTTATAGATATACATTTTTTATTATATATAGAAAAACATCCATAACTCCCAGAACAAATATCTGTAGATCATACAGTCATTGCCGTTGGCTACCTTAGATAAAAGATAAAAAAGATAAAAAATATTTATTTAGACAAAGTTTAACAATCAATCACAAGTAAACAGACAATTAATAATTTCTAAAGTATTTAAAAATAATACCATAAAAACTAACAAACAAACATTTCATAGCTATCAGCGGTCCTCGCACTAGGCCAAGCCTGTATCGCGAAGACCAATCTCACATGAACTTGTACAGTAGTTTGTCTCGGTGTGACTACTTGACTCGTAATTATAAGAGAAGACAAAAATATCTAATTAATCTTTTAGCGATAAGACCGCCCATTGTATGTTATATTTGACTGTGTTTCTCTTTGTGAAACTTATGTTATGGCGAATGTACAATAAAGAGTATCTATCTATCTATCTAATGATAAAAAGAAACAGTATTTATAAAGAAAAAATAAAAATGAGATTACTAGCCTATCTTGATATTTTAAGGATATCCTCAGTATCTGTGTAGTTTAAGGTGAGCAACCAGTTCTTTACAATATTTTTAGCTTTACAGACTGACTTATCTTTTATATTACAATATTTCACCACTTTGTTGTATACATGTGCCCTATTAAATTCACCAAAGCGGTGAGCAAAGAATGTGTTTACCGACGGGGTAGGAATTTTAAAAACTCTTTGGTTAGCCAATTTTTTATAATTATCCGAAAGTATAACTGACTTATGCACAGCTAAGGACGTCCTGTAAATAAAAAGTTGTCGAACGCTTAAAACGCGACTTTCATTGTACAGTTCAGTTGTTGGATGCCTGTACGGTTTCCTAAGCATGACTTTAAGGACAGAACGTTGAGCTCGCTCCACTTGTATAAGGTAGGTTTTCGCTGCACTTCCCCAACAGGTTATACAATACAATATTAAAGATTGACACATGGCCAGGTAGATGGAATTTAGCAACTCTTTACTTGCAATATCTCGGAGACAGCGCATGATATGTATGACCTTTCTAATTCGACCAGAGAGACCTTCAAAATGTTTTTTAAAATTTAAATTTTCATCTATATATATTCCTAAATACTTAATAAATTTTGCTCTATCAATAGTTTGACAGCCACAGAAAGTCCTATGACTCCGACAGGAAGACTTGTGGATTTTTATTGTTAGATTTTTCGGGGGTGCTGATGCCGCAGTTTTGTGAAAGTATACATATTTTGTTTTACTAGTATTAAGGGTAAGTAGGTTTTGTTGCAGCCATCCATTCATCCGAGACATTCCAAGTTCTGTCGAAGATTGAACCTCTTGCCAATTTTTTCCGTGAAAAACAATTACTGTGTCGTCAGCGTAGCAAATAATTTCAGAATTGTTAATTGGGAGATCGTGCATATCATTAATGTATAAATTAAACAGAGTGGGGCCCAAAATGCTACCCTGGGGCACTCCAAAGGATACAGTTTGAGTGCTACTGAGAGTTTGTAGGATCTTGACACACTGTCTCCGTTCTAATAAGTAGCTTTTAAACCAATCTGCAGCTATTCCACGAATTCCTAGGCCGTCTAGTTTTTTAAGTAGTATCGGGACGGAGACCGTGTCAAATGCCTTCGCTAAGTCCAAAAAGACTCCCAAGCAACATTGGCCCTTGTCCAACTGTGATGACACTTCAGAAGTTAGCAATAGAACTGCATCCTCAGTATTTTTACCTCTACGAAAGCCGAATTGTCGTTGAGAGATCAGTTTACGGGTTTCCAAGAAATGTACTAACCGTCTGTTCACTAGTTTTTCCAGAAGCTTGGAAATAGAACTCAGCAAAGAAACGGGCCTGTAGTTATTCAGCAAGTTCTTGGCGCCTCCTTTATGTATGGGGCAAACAGATGCAAGTTTCCACTTATGTGGGAATATCCCTATAGACAAGCTGAGGTTAAATATAAAAGTGAGGGGTGCAGTTATGTAGTCCTTAATGTGCTTCAACAGTGAGTTGTCAAGTCCGTCTATACCTGGCGCCTTGTTATTTTGCAACCCATTTATTAAGCTTTCAACTTCTTTTGGATCGGTTGGATTAAGATAAAATGAGTCGACAGGGGGATGTTTTATTCGTGCGGATGTTGCAAGATCGGATTCAGTTTTATTAAGAGCTAAAAGAATTTCACTAGCAAGTTTTTGACCAGCTGTAGTAAAGTGAGTATTACAAGTATTGACCGAAGATTGTGGAGTCGAATTCTCGTTTATGGATAAAAGCTCAGAGGTTTCTTGCCGTGTGGTTGTTAAGCTACAAATACTTTTTACTGATTTCCATAGACTTTTAGGGTCGTGTAGATTATTGCTTAGTTCCTTTGATTCGTAGTCTTTCTTAAGGTCGCGTAATAATCCCCTAAAAAAGTTTTGGTAACGCTTATATGATATTTGTAGGATTTCATTTTTTGGCTCTAGTCTTGCCTGAGAATGTAACCTATCGCGGTGACGCATGCAGCGCATGATACCTGGTGTGATCCACGGCTTTAAATTATACTTATTTCGACTAAGTTTTATTTCTTTCGTGTTTTTTTCTACTATTTCCTCTAGAGTGTTAGAGAAATGATCTAGTGCAGTATCTACGTCACTCATTTCGTACAGGTCATGCCAGTCATAGTTGGAAAGTACTTTTGCGATACCGTCAAAGTCCCTCTTAAGTTTGGTACGGCTAAGTCTTTCAAAGTTTGGCTTGGTTGTGGATATTCCCAACATGACTAGGTAATGGTCCGTGATGTCTGTTTGACAGACAATACCCAAAGCATTGCTTGAAAAATGGTCACTCACATATATATGGTCCAGACATGCTAGCCCCCGTGTTGGTTGACTTATAGCTGGCATAAATCCGCACTCGGCCATGAAGCATTGGTACTCCAAACTATGAGTATTTTCCGTACTGTCCATAATATTAATGTTTATATCGCCAGCTATCACAAGAGGAATGCTACTACAGGAGTTATCTTTAATTGCAGTTTCCAATGATGACAGGAACTTGTCTAGAGTTTTACTTGATGGTGAGCGATAAATAGCAAGAATTGAGATAACTTTAGGGATACATACTGCTAGGCAATCAGAATTATCAACAATGGGTTCCGTAACCTGAGCATTCCAAGTATTTCTGATATAAACCACGATCCCACTATTTTGATTCCTATATATTGTAGATTTATACATCCTGTATCCAGAGAGGATGGGAATAGCAGAGTTTTCGTGTAACCAGCACTCTGTTAAAAAAACTATATCAACCTCTATTTTCAATCGCGAGAAAGCCACAAGGAAATTATCGTAGTTTTTCTGTATACTCCGTATGTTAAAAGCAATCATTTTAAAATTTTGTTTTTGTGTAAACAAGTTTTTACAGTTTTCTATGAGATTACTATTTTCGCAATTGATCAAATACGAGTCTAATTCACAGCTTATTAATTTCGAGAGAAGTTTTATAAAGGGTTTGTATCCCGCGGGTCTCCATTGTAATGAACACGTAGACGTAAGAAGACAAACTGATTGGTCGGGCAATATGTTGTTTATGTATTTGATGCTTTTGCTTCACAAGTACACAAAATAAAAATATTAGTTTTACATGTCTAATATTCCCCGCAAAATATCTGTCTAACATTATAAAGGTTAAATTATCGCACATATACACATTTAAGATAAATACTACAAAAGGTGAAATAAAATAAGAAGTAACATAAAAGGCTCTTATGTATAAAAATAATACCAATTTAGTTTTTTCAGTTTTGCGGTCTATGAGATATGGGTAAATTAACTTAAGTATGAATACTTTTTGCTTACATTTATTGGTTACACAGAAACACAAAAACAGGGGCCAAACACTTTCAAAACAAAACACAAAAATACATTCTATAAACGAGTACGCTATGTAAGGACAGTGACAATTTTGGAGCATTATGTATGTACTAGAATATTCACTGTACACCTTTGTTTCCATTTGTTGAGCCAGTCCCCGTCGGTAGCACTCGGTCGAGGTCGGCTTGCATCCGGATCGCCATAGCAGGTTTACCCTCCATTTGTCGGACATAAATTGTGCCGTTATTGCACCAGCAAAAATGGAATCCGTGGTATTTCGCTCTTGAACGCGCTTCCCGAAATAAAACACGATTCTGCTTGGTAAGGCGTTCGTTAAAGAACAGTTTAAGAGGAGCACCCACTACTTCCAGGTCCGCGCTAGAGATGTTGCGGCGCAATTTCGCGGCTTTTAAGATTTCGTCACGCTTTGAGCGACGTAGGAGTCGCACAACAATCGTACGGGGAGCCCTATCCGGTAGCCCAGTTTCACCAGATGGCACGGGCGCGGCGTGCAGACGGCGAGGGCCGCTCCTGGTGATAAAGTCCAAATCGCCGTCGCCTAGGCCAACCCCAAGTTTGGTCGCTGCAACTTTAACAATATGCTCAAGGTTTTCATTCAGCATTTCGGGGATCCCAGCTATTTCGAGCTCATTTCTGAGCGAGTACTGTGCTTGCGCGTTCAGCTCCAACTGAAGATTATTGACAGTCGATCTGAGCTCCAGCACCTCCTGATCGCGTCTCTCTAAGTTCCTTATGCGGTCTTCCGTGGCTTTCAAGTTCGAGACGATATCATCCATCCGCCCGTGGCAGTGGTTAAGGGATAAAGTTACATCGTCTAATTTACTATTTAGCGTCGAAAATTCCTGTGTCAGCTGACGAAGTTGGCTTGTAAGCTCTTTGAGGTCAGACTCAGTTTCGGGGGCCGTCATTAAAGGGAGCGAGTCGCCCTTCTTACGGAAGGTGATGTTTTGAGAGTCCGACGCTTGAGACCTTACAGGCGTGAGGGTGTTGTCACCACCTTTTTTTGAAGAGGCCGAGCAATCCGGACATTTCCATGTTTTTTTGCGTTCGTTATTGAGGGGCGAAACATCAATGCACAAATTACAGAAAATGTTGTTGCATGCTGGGGAGGAACATTTTATAGCATTCTCCCTAGTAGGCTTAAGACAACCACCACACTTCATTATTCAGTTAAATAGTCTTAATTCCAGTTCTAAATCACGTCAAAAAAGTTATTAGTCACACACGCAATTATCACCACTAAGGAACGCTGTTACGGTCGGTAATTGCTTGCTCTGCGCGCCGATATGTAAACAATACCCGCACAGTTCGAGTCCACCTTGTTGTACCGTGTTTTATAACGTGTGTTTCCGTTAAACCTTACCGTTAACCTTACCGTTAACCTTACCGTAACCTACCTTAAATTAAATATGCCGTGGGGTGCCGGCAGCAGAATGTTACCCCTCCTCTCATGACCGTGGATGTAGTAAGAGCCTGCTAAGGGATCCCTCCGGAAGATAGACAGCAGCGTTTTTCCGTGTATCAACATTTCGTACTGCGCTCGCCAACCCGCCTGCCAAGCGTGGTGAGTATGGCAACTACCCCTCATGGAGATCCTTGAGGGAGGCCTGCGTTCAGTAGTGGACGTTTTACGGCTGTAATGATGATACAGTCATTTGTTCCGAGGCGAGAATCGAACCCCCAACCTCTTGCGTTGCAGGTAGACCTACGCCCGCTGTGCCATAGGGGTCGCGAACTTTTAATATCTAAGAGTTTCGTTGCCCATCTGATGCTCTTCTTCGTCATATTCGGTTCAGCAAATCATACTTTCTAATTGATCATGCAATACAACTCCGACAATACGATACGCAGTCGAAAGTTGGGTCAGGATGGATCTCTTAGATCATGAAGGGGTTGTTGCCATACTCGCCACGCTTGGCAAGCGGGTTGGCGAATGCAGTACGAGATGCTGATACACGGAAAGATGCTGCTGTCCATCTCCCGGTAGTATTCCTTTGCATCCTCTTACTGCATCCTCGGGCAAGAGAGAGAGCAGAGAGGCAAAATTCTACTGCCGGCGTCCAACGGCATTTGTAATTACTTTTCAAAGATAGAAAATTTTAACAAAAATAGCCAGACTCGTGACAAATGTCTGTAGAAAATTTATAAACATTAGCCTCGAGGCGAGGATTGAACCTGCAGCCTCGTCTCAGTCGGCGATCAACCGCGCCACGAAAGTCAGTTGTATTATATTTTAAGAGTTGCCCTTAAAACAAAAATAGACACTGACTAATCCCATTTCTTTCTTATGTAATACAGCCCCGACAAAGCAATACCCTGTCAAAAGTTGGGTCAGGAGTCAACCCTTTAAATCTTAGAAGTTGTCGACGTAATTGTTTTAGTTAAACTTTTGTTTCCGAGTCTTGGTCCGAAGTTTTTATTTACTGAGTTCCGAGGAAGGTTTATGTTGCTTTGCTTATTGGATGTTATCAATAAAAATGGCTTTGCCTTAATAATTTTACGCAGAACCGCACGATAGGTAATGTTGATGATCTAGCTCAAACAGCTAAGCATTGTTTTATAACGCACACATACAATAAGGTTGTACTTTGTTACTACATTTACAGATATTCATCATCATTATCATCATCCAAAGCCCGTACCCACTGCTGGGTGTAACCCTTTATTAAGCCGGTCCCGCGCTGAACCAAGCCAGTAGTTTCCCACGACTTGAGCTGATGTCGTCAAACCACCGCGCTATCGGACGACCACGACTTCTTTGGCCGGTCTTCTACTACTATTCGGTAAGAGCTTAGCTCCATCTCCGTCACCGCATCTGGCCACGTGTCCTGCCCAGTTCCACCTAAGATGCATAACCTTGATTCCAACGTCGTGAACTTTAGTCGTCGCCGGATCTCAGTGTTACGGATGCGGTTTTGCAATTCGATGCCGAACATGGCTCGCTCCATGATTCTCTGTCTCGACTTGTATCTTGTAAACACTCTTCTTAGTGCGCGTCCATGTCTCGGCACCGTAAGTAAACACCATTCAGTAAGAGTTTAGCTCCATCTGACGTCACCGCGTCTGGCCATGTGTCCTGCCCAGTGCCACTTAAGATGCATAACCCTGATTCCGACGTCGTCAACTTTTGAACGGCCCCGCATCTCGGTGTTACGTGATCTCCGTGGCTCTCGACTTGTATCTTGCACCTTAGTGAGCGTCCATGTCTTGATACCGTAAGTTAATAGTTGGGAGGACACACTGTTTATAAAGACGGGTTTTGAGGCACTGTGGAACATTTTCCGACCGTAAAACATATTCTATTTACAGATATTACATATTAAAAACTTCAAGTATTAAACGAGCACTTCGCAGGTTTCGTTCTTAACTATCCCGCTACAATCCCCATACATTTTGGTGCTACGAACATTTTATCATTCATTGAACTACAGAACCAGTGTCCTATACTTTCTAAATTCAAAATATTGATATTTAGAGAATTTGAGAACCATTGCCATGGTTGATAGAATCATCATCATCATTTCAGCCGTGGGACTGCTGTCGTCCACTGCCAAACATAGGATGCCTATGTTGCCTTATAGATCTACAAGACGATGAGGGGGTTGTGGCTTGGTACCTACCAAGCGTGGCGAGTATGGCATATATGGGTTGGCGAGCACAGTACGGGATGATGATACATGGAAAGATGCTGCTGCCCATCTTCCGGAGGTATCCTCTGGCAGATTATTACTGCATCAACGGGCAAGAGAGGAGGGGCAAAATTCTACTTCTATTGTACATTCACTTCTGATTATGGGATCCAGAAATCGAGGAAAGTCCCTCGATTTCTCATGCATACCACGCTTAAAAGTTGTAGGTATTATAGCCATCCCGAAATATTTAGCTTTAGATTCAAGCATTTACATTAAAAAATACGAGTATGATAAAGAAGACCACAGATGGTTATCAAAACTCTTCAATACTACAAAATTCACGGGTGACGACATCGAAAAATAGCTGAAGCATCATCATCATCATTACAGCCGTAAGATATCCACTGCTGGTCATAGGCCTCCCTTATTGACTTAGAGATACAAGTGCATGAGGGGTTGTTGCCATACTCACCACGCTTGGCAGGCGGGTTGGTGAGCGCAGTTCGGGATGTTCTTACACGGAAAGACGCTGCTGCCCATCTTCGGGAGATATCCTTTAGCAGATTCTTACTGCATCCACGGGCAGGAGAGGAGGGGTGACATTCTACTGCCGGCACCCCACGGCAATGAATTTGGCTGAAGCGATTGACATTTATTTTAATAATTATATCCCTATCTACTTATCGTCATACTTACCCACACATCATCATCACCGTTATCAGCATCAGTGTCATTGAAATACAATTTAATGGAATGAAATAATTTAATAGTAAGTTATGCCCTAAATTTGAACTTGCAGTTGAGTTTTTCTTTCACAAATTTAAAAAATTAAATTAAAAAGAAAAAAAATATTATTATTAATTTAATTTAATAATTTTATTTTCTTTTTTTTTAACTCTTGTTTGCTTGCTTTTACACCCAGTTCAGATGACGAGGTCATTTATTATGATAAATCAAGTGCAATAATAAGATGAAGCATACATATAGAGCAGTTAGGGTATTTTCAGCAACATTTTCGATTTTATCACTGAAGTCGGACAAGGTCAAGAATGGACAGAAAAAAGTGAAGAGTTCTCGTATCAGATGCCAAGACTCACTGTGGTTCCCTGAGCCAATGGAGTAGGGTAGTAGTAGCAACATGTCGAGGATTGTATCGTTGAAATCGGCTTTGTTTTGTTGTAAAATTAATGAACTTTTATCCCTTAAGCTGGGTTTAAAATTTTATTGATAACGCTTTGTATTTATGTAGCCACCTTCGTTTGTTACTTTCTAGTTTTATCGCGTCTACAGATAAAAATGTCAATCGCTTCAGAGTTTAGTTCGTGTTTTATGTTCTGTGCGTAACCCGACCATTGAAACGCAAGGCAGGCTGAGTTGGTGATGAAAATGCCTGGGGTATTTTAATAGTTCATCAAGAAATTTAGTATTCCGTTAATTATTGCTTTCTGGGTGTTCTGGATGTTTTTTCTATACATAACTAGTTGTACACCACGAACTTAGAACGAGCGAGCGACTTATTTCAATGCATTTGAATTTGATTCGTGGCGGGAATGGAGTGTACCTGCTGCGTTTCAATTGGCTACTAGGTATACGTGTGTTGGTAAAATCTCCCTGTGTTTAAATTTAATTAAAATCCGGGAATATATTCAGGAGTTTATTCTCGGACAATAGACATCGATTAATAAATCCCAATATCTCAAAACCTACACTTTTTGTTAGAAATCACCCGATTTTTGATATGTATAGGTAGATGTAATATTCTTATGTTTCAAATTTGAACAAAATCGGATCATTCAAGAGTTTTTTGTTCAAAAAAAACGATTAATTCCCATATCTCAAAAACTACCCCATAAACAAAAATTCCCTCGCGATACTCGATTTGTATTGATGTAGTCTCCTTAAAATCTAAATTTCATCAAAACCGATCATCCGTTCAAGATTTATCCTTGAACATAATTTGCGGACGTACGTACATACAAACATTCAGCCGGAACGCCTTGTTGCAACAAGTTGTAAATAAAAAAACATTAAAAATATATATATTTTCACCCAATCGATATCGTGGAAAGTTAATATTTTTGAAAAATACATAGTATTGTAAAAATCTATGTAATATCAGATTTTCAATCGACATGCTTTTCATCCTGAGTTCTATGTCGCATTTGTACGTTTAACGTTATAATTACGGTAAATATCTTATTTACCAACATATTGATAATATAACATCTATTATATTATTAATATGTTGTTGTTGTTCTACATATTAATAATATAACATCTATGATATTATTTATGTTGTTAGGGTTTGAATAAAAAAATGATTAATGAATTGATTTAAAACAATTTCTATTCAAGCATCTTACATACCATTTCTCGCGAGTCGCATTCTAAAAATAAGACAGCACTGGCGACTGTTTCCACAAAGTCACCCGAGCGAATTGACTCCACAGCACATTTCTCAGTGAGTCAACCTCCGCAAACGTGAAAAAGCTATTTCGCGACTCCTTCACCTCGAAATATTTATTAACGTCAACTGTATCGTTCGCGTCGGCTCCATTACTGTATTTGCTTAGATAGTGTGAGTTGGCGACAGGAGAACGACGCAGTGTATAGGAAGCAGAGAGGTAGTATGGTTTTTGGAACAATTCGAATATTATAATTTATGATCCATTTTTAAATATTCGTTAACCTTTTTCTTTTTGTACAAAAAAAATATTTTGTTATTTTGTGAGAAACTGTTTTCAAAACTTTGTTATAGAGACGGGCGCTAACACTGCAACACAGTTACTCAACATTCGCAGCTGTCAACGTTCAAATATTGTTTTTGTTTCAAGCGTTTTTTTACAAATCAATATGTTTTGATTTTAAATTCAAATCCTTATGTCAAATTAGTATGTAGAATGTTGTCTACATCTGTAGCTTTGTCGGTCGGATAGATGGCTGGGGCGAAGGACGTTGCGGGTTTGATCCCATTCGGTAGACAAATAATGTTTTTTGTATTTGTCTCGAGGTCTGAGTGTTTGCTGCGTATGAAAAGCATGTACGTATTAACAAAAACAAGCTTTTAAGTGTTCTATCTATCAGCTGATTTCCACAGTACCTACAAGCTTTTAGTTTGGGACGAGATAGTCATAAGACATTCCTAAGTGTACAAAGGTGCCTTCAACCTTCATACGTTTAGGGGGATTTCTTATGCAACAGTGTAAAATACTTTTTTCGACCAACTAGGCACTTTCATTTAGTCGATTTTCTCAGATTTTTTTTTATATAAAAAATAAATATTTTACTCTAATGTGTTTATTTTAATCCAAACTATTGGCCGGCCGATTATTTCCGGTAAGCTTGTGCTGACCCTTTATTTACGTAATAATTACGCTAAATATGTTGTTAAGGTTTTAATAAATAAATGATGATTGGTTTAAAATAATCTGTATTCATTCTAGGTGTTTATTTTAATCCAAACTATTGGCCGGCCGATTATTTCCGGTAAGCTTGTGCTGGCCCTTTATTTACGTAATAAGTACGCTAAATATGTTGTTAAGGTTTTAATAAATAAATGATGATTGGTTTAAAATAATCTGTATTCATTCTAGGTGTTTATTTTAATCCAAACTATTGGCCGGCCGATTATTTCCGGTAAGCTTGTGCTGGCCCTTTATTTACGTAATAATTACGCTAAATATGTTGTTAAGGTTTTAATAAATAAATGATGATTGGTTTAAAATAATCTGTATTCATTCTAGGTGTTTATTTTAATCCAAACTATTGGCCGGCCGATTATTTCCGGTAAGCTTGTGCTGGCCCTTTATTTACGTAATAATTACGCTAAATATGTTGTTAAGGTTCTAATAAATAAATATGATTGATTTAAAACAATCTGTATTCATTCTAGGATTATATCTGTTACGAATAATTCCAGTAAAACATAATATGTGATAAAATCCGACTCAGCGGTGCACTGCAAAAAGTGTGACATATTTATTTATTTATTTATTTATTTATTTAGAACACCAACATATCTAGCACTAAAACATTTTTAAATAAGTGTAAGGAGATACATTTGTTAAGTGCAAGTACAATTAAAGGTGTAGACAACATGCATAATGTGATATTACATATCATGTAAGTTTAACCAATTTAGTTCAAAATCTACTAAGAAAGCACATAATTAATCAACAGTGATACCACAGATAATATTTATTTTAGTATTGTTCATAAACTTTAGTTACCAATTTAGTAATATCACCAAATGCTTAGGTTTTTTTGCAGTTTCAGTCTTCGCCTCCTGAGAGTTATTTAAGGAGACTCGTACCGGCATTGATCTAAACCGAACCACGCAAAAGCCGCCAAATTAGCCATGGTATCTTCTAAGCTAATTTATTGGTTCAGCTCTAGATAAGGCATATCTAGATGGCTTAGTTTAAAGATGTGCTGCTTATAATTGTTTGTGACCGTAAAAACCGTAGTATTTAAATCAGTGTTGTCATTAGTCATTGTTCAGTTTATAATATTCATGATATTCATGACATGTACATAGATTGTTACTTATAAATGGGGAGATAATTTTAAATTGAGTTTTTGTAAACTATATTATATAAATGTTGTAAGTAGTTCCAAACCACACCTTTCGGAACTCAAGTCAACCACTCCGGCCCGTGGTAGGTACACCCTACCGAATAACAAACGAGGCTCTGGCGCTTCACTCAACCAACCCGTACTTGACCAGCGCAGTGGGTTACGGTCCAAACCCCTTCCCTTTTTAAAGGCAATGGAGGCCTGTCGGATCTAACGGGTTAATTAGATTTTTTATTTCTATTTGAACTTTATGTTTTAAAAACCTTACTCTCTGTATCAAACTCTACAGTGTTCACGCCGAGGGCGACGAGTAATGGATTTCTGACGTTGAAATAAATGATAGATCGCCACGATGCATTACCTGTGGACACGTCTGCTGCATTACGCATGCTTAGGGCCTGTTATGTAGGTGGCTGACATTCATTCGATTAATATTACGTTTAATGCTACAAACTTGGTTGTTTACGAATGCAAACGGAGCGGGATACGCTCGGAGTCTTTTGGGTAAAATCCGCTTCAAGGTTTTATTAATTTAATTTAATTTCAACGGTACAAGGACCAATAACATTAATTAAATAAATTACAATGGTATATTACAGTATTTTATTTTAGTACCAAGCTAATTTTAGAATTAAAATTACTGACATGTATTGTGCAGTTTCTGTTTTATTTTTATTCAATTCAATTTATTTATTTATTTCATTTCAAGCATAAGATACTATATGATATTTTTAATATCATATCTACATTTGGATGCAGTTATGCATAGTGATTCCAAGCGCCAAATTGAATTTTTCTATTTTTGTGCAGTTTTGTAATCACTAAGGCATAATAAAATTTAGCCATAGAAAAACACTGAGGCAGCAAGCTTCACTCTGAACAATATTTTTTAATACCCAGTCAAAGCACCTTCTCGCAAATGAGATATTTTGATACGCAAAACAAGCCCAAAAACCAATTCAAAACTAACAACAAAATTTTATAATGAGAAAACACTTTTCCGTTTATACATAACAAGCCCAAACGACGTAGTGTTACGTGATGCGTATGAAATTATATTTTTTTTTTCTACTTGAATATGTAGAGGTATGTAATGCTAAAATGTATTTAATTAATATAATTGGTAAGTAACCGTTTAAATGAAATTGTAATAAAGACATAAATTATTGATAATATAGAATTTATTATTTAACGAAAATAATCTCACTAATATTATAAAGCCGAAAGTTTGTTTGTATAGATGTATGGATGTTTGTTAACTCTTCACGCAAAAACTACCACACGGATTGAGCTAAATCTTTTTACATGTATTGATGTTCACCAGGATTAATATTTAGACTACTTTTTGTCCGGGTACAACAAATGCGAAGCGGCGGGCAGAAGCTAGTTAATAATAATATCGATTAAAGTAATTTCAAAATTAAAACATTTGAAATAAGAAACAAAATAATGTCAGGTAAGACTAGTTGCCGTGTGGTGCCGGCAGTAGAAACATTCTACCCCTCCTCTCATACCCATGGATGCAGTAAGAGCCTGCTAGGGGATATCTCCGGAAGATGGGCAGCAGCATCTTTCCGTGTACCAACATCCCGTACTGCGCTCGCCAACCCGCCTGCCAAGCGTGGTGAGTATGGCAACTACCCCTCATTTAACACCTTTTATGTTCATGAATAATAAAATTATACAATCTTTTTTCTTAATTCTTGATCCAAAATTTAATAATCGGTGTTCTGTCAGGTAACTTCAAAAAAATTTTATTATATTCCATTTTTAACATTAACTAATCTTCGTTTCAGCCATAAAACGTCCACTGATGAACACAGGCCTCCCTCATGGATCTCCATGAGGGGTAGTTGCCATTCTCACGACGCTTGGCAGGCGGGTTGGTGAGCGCAGTATGGGATGTTGATTCACGGATAGACGCTGCTGCCCATCTTCCGGAGGAATCCCTTAGCAGGCTCTTACTGCATCCATAGGCATGAGAGAAGGGGTATCATTCTACTGCCGGCACCCCACGGCGGATGCTGTAGCACATGACAGTAGCTAGATGATGCTGTATGTTATACCCAGCATTATTTATTTATAACCGATGTGACCGTTCCGATTAACATCAATCGTTGTTGGTACCCGTAACGTTCTATTTCCGTTTTCCATCATCATCAACTCTTTGCACCCTTTCAATGAGATAAAAAATCAAACAGATCAAAATAGATGTCCCTAACACCAATAGTGACGCAGTTGTCGATCAGTGTTTTATGGGGTATTCAGTCAAATGCTTTTGATAGGTTGCAGTAACTGCGACCAATCTAAATTGCTTGCAATGAAGTAATTTGTAAATTTAGCCGTGGGGTGCCGGCAGTAGAATGTTACCCCTCCTCTCCTACCCGTGGATGCAGTAAGAACCTGCTAAGGGATACCTCCGGAAGATGGGCAGCAGCGTCTTTCCGTGTATCAACATCCCATACTGCGCTCGTCAACCCGCCTGCCAAGCGTGGTGAGTATGGCAACTACCCCTGATGGAGGTCCATGAGGGAGGCCTGTTCAGTAGTGGACTTTTTACGGCTGGAATGATGATGATGATGATGAAGTAATTTGCTGTCGATAAAATGTAATAATGCTTAATTATAGATAAGGCGTAACAAATCACTCATGTTCTGCGATAATTTGTACAGGTTAGTTATTTGTTCTTCATTAACTACTTTTTGATCGTTTATAATTTGATTTCCGCCTTTGGTATATAAGGAACGTTTACTTTGTAAGCGTTAAATTGCAATTTATTAAGTCAAAGCTATGGAGCGGAAACAGCATCTACATCTCTGTGCTGGTGAGAAATCACTCTGTAATGTTTAACATCTTTCTTTTTTTCACAAAAGTACCTGAACTGTGCCGATTTTGCCGTGGGGTGCCGGCAGTAGAATGTTACCCCTCCTCTCATGCCCGTGGAAGCAGTAAGGGATACCTCCGGAAGATGGGCAGCAGCGTCTTTCCGTGTATCAACATCCCGTACTGCGCTCGCCAACCCGCCAGCCAAGGGTGGTGAGTATGGCAACTACCCCTCCTCATGAAGATCCATGAGGGAGGCCTGTGTTCAGTAGTGGACGTCTTACGGCTGAAATAATGATTATGATGATGAGGAGTTTCGATAGCCATCTTTGACCTTCTTTCTGTGGTTTTCTTCATCAACATCATCACCATCGGCCTTTGCGTCTATTTCAGTTGAGCCAGGTAATGCCTTTGGTTTGCGTGTTGCATTTCTTTAAATGACTAAACAGTCCTATCCTTGACCCACTTTATCCCACCGCGCGACTGCAGTTTTGGAAGACGTGGCTGTCCATTGCAGTTGATAATAAAGAGTCCTTTACTTGACCCACCTTATCCCACCGCGCGACTGCAGTTTTGTGTGGGCTGTCCATTGCAGTTGGTGGATGTATCTGCCTGCCGATGCCGTCTTGCTCGTTTGTCGGCTAATGAGATTGAGCCAGGTTAAGTCGTCGTTTTTCTTACAAGTCACCAAATAATACTTTCTGAACAGCTTGACTTTTAGCTGAAGATCGCTTTACGTCAATCATAATGCTTGCCAGCAGTAGTATAGGAGTTCCCCTATTCCTAATGTAATCCACTATCAGAACTGTGCTTTGAAAAATATAACATCAATCTAGAAGTATATCTATTCGTACAAAACACAAAATAAATTAGGCAAGGCGCGTGTCGAAGGAAGGAAGGGAGGCCGTTGCCCTGCAGTGGGACAGTACAGGCTCTTAATAAAATTTGACATGTAAATTGGTTTTATCAATAAATCGTATTTCTGTATTTCTGTAATAATAATTATATTAAGGCACGTAGGGTTCCGTAGCTACACGCAGACCTGTTTTTTTTTCCTTTACTGCAACTAAGATGGCAATCGCCGGTTACTGCCTGTGCATACTATTTTTGTTTTCTAAAAGCTAATTAAATCTAGGGTTTCATTATTTCTTACAATCTAAGCGGGGCTGATTACAAAAAAACCCTGTGGCGTATCCAGCGACTATTTAATTTTTTTTTCATATTCGTAAACATATTGTTACCATCTTTTTAGCAATAGGTCTATTACATACAGACCTGTTGTTGGAGTCGGTGTACTCACCTATGTCGAAATTGATTTGTATTAGGCTTAGGTACTGTGAGGCGGTATAAAATTGATTTAATGTAATATGATTGTAAATTGTTTTTATTTTGACTTTAATATTTGTTTGACCGTGATTTATAGATTTGTTTTTGTTTTATATGATGTTTTTTGTTTTAATTCCAATATAATTCTAATCTTATGTTATTTAGATGATAAATTAATGGATTGAACTTGACATTTTATGCCTATTTATTTTATATAATTTTATTATGAGGATAATTCTGATTCTACCCTTTCACTTTTGTAATGCTGTGTTAATTATTTATTATATTTTAAATTTTTAAGTATTTTAATTAATGTGATTAATTAGTGTAATTGGTGTAAACCGTGCTAATTGAATAAATAAATAAAATAAAATAAATGTTTCTTACTAGAACATATTTACATGGAGTTTTCGGCTCAGAGTCTTGCGGTATGCTTGGTAAACCCTATCATTTATTTTAGCGACAATATCTTCGAAACAAAAAACCTTGCTTAGCCATTTTAAATTTCTTAGAAAGTTCATGACTTAAGCCATGATTTTTTTAGATTTTTATATCTAGCTGTTTAGATTTAAGGGATACGCTCGAAAAAATGTATAACTTGAATATTTCGCAAACGGAACCATACATCTAAAAGTTGCTTTCGCAACCCCTTATTAATTGGGCTATTATTATTATCATCTATTACTTCTTTATTATCTAATTGGGCGTCATAATCGCATAAGCGACAAAGCCCTTCTTTATGATAAAAAAAATCTTATTAGTTTTAAAATGCATATGTAATGATATCCAACTCGGTAGGAAAATCAAGAAGAAAATATCATCCTCATCGTAGGTGTATAATGTATGTATGTATCCATTCAAATGAATATTTTTTTTAGCATTCTTTATAGCGTTGTCTTGGCGTCATAATTGTTTATGCTCATGCAAAATAACGGATTTCTAGAATTAATAGTCTCTACGTAAAGCCGAAGACAGACAAACAGACAGACAGATGGGCAAAGAGTAACTAAAAAAAGGACTAACTGGGTTACTTAAAATTATGAAGGGCTCAAAAAGAAAAATAGGCATCACTATTACAAAATAGCCTATGTCCAGCAGTGGACGTCCTACGGCTGAAATGATGATGATGATGATGATTACAAAATAGATTCGGATTACCTATCTCATCTCAAGCACATTATTCTCAAAACCTTACTTCATTTTCATAATTTCAGCCGAAGGACGTTTACAAAGGCCTTTCTCATGGATCTCTCAGGACTGACCATGAAGGGTTAGTTTCTATACCCGCCACGCTTGGCAGGCGCATTGGCGAGTGCAGTACGGAATGTTGTTATGCGGAATGACGCTACTGCTCATTTTCCGGAGGTATCCCGTGGCGGAATCTTACTGCATCCACGAGCAAGAGAGGAGGGGCAAGATTCAACCAACGGGACTCCACGGCATAACAAATAAAGGAGCTACATAATAATCAACACCATCATCACTTCAGCCGTAAAACTTCCACTACTGAACACAGGCCTCCCTCATGGATCTCCATGAGGGGTAGTTGCCATACTCACTACGCTTGGCAGGCGGGTTGGTGAGCGCAGTATGGGATGTTGATACACGGATAGACGCTGCTGCCCATCTTCTGGAGGTATCCCTTAGCAGGCTCTTACTGCATCTACGGTTGATTTTTGACATTACTCTCATTTATTTTCAGTGATAATGATCGCGTTATGTGCTCCTTTGCATTCATTGGTGGAAGGCAACAATACCTTGTTTCTTGAAACTTCTGTACAGTGTGAGTATATATTATGTTAAAATGTTTATTCTGGTCAATCGGTAAGAAAGCTCTCAAGTTCGAAGCACCAACAGGATAAGTATGTTAGACGCTATGGTGGAACTTCCGTTAATAAATAAATGTTAAATAGCATGGACTAAAATAGGCCATTAGATGTATGCCGTGGGGTACGGGCAGTAGAATGTTACCCCTCCTCTCATGCCCGCGGAAGCAGTAAGAGCCTGCTAAATACTGTTTACCAACATTTTACATAAAAATGATCTTGGCGGGATACTAATGATTTTTTAATACGCGTGTGTCATCGTATATTACCAAATGGCTGGACCGATTCTGATAATATTGTTTGCGCTTAAGTCCTCGGTCCTCGAATGGTTCATTTCAAATTTGTTCCAACTGTATTAATTTCACAAATAAGTTAATCTATTACGGACCAAACGGATGTAATTGAGACAGGTCTTATACAACGTGTTACAAAATACCCTGCAAAAATATAATTAATTAACTAAGCCAAAAATATTGTCAACCCTAGTAAGCTGTCATGTCAAGGAACCAGATTATTTAACAGGAAGGCCTACGTACCTATTTTACCTATTATTTGTCTACTTTAATAGTTTTTTTATTTTATTTTTCATTCATAAATGTTTGCTACCTCAATACAAGGACTCAAGTACTGGCTTAAAAAAATTTCAAGTTAGAAAAAAAAATATGTTGATAATTTCAAATCTTCTAATCGATATCCTGCAACTGTTTCGAGTTTTTTTTCCAACATTTATTGCAAAAAATTGTATTTGTTGTAAACTTTTGTGCGAAATTCCACACAAGTCATATCCCGACGAGCGAGGTTGTGTATTGAGCAAGGCGGAGCACACTTTGAGCCGTTTCTGTAAATTTGACGTTTATTATGAAAAAGTAAGTGTTTCTTTAGGTTCTTTCGTTAGGTATTTTACGTCTTTTTGACGTTCCGCGAATTAGGTAGAAATGTAGGTACATCCTGCGTAGTTTACTCTTTAATTTTACTGAAATAGGGTTTGCACATCAGTGAAAATAATAATATTTTTTTATTTTCTTGGGGTATGTTATACAGCGTTACTACGGTTCTTAAATATTGTGAATGGACTCGTTATAAGGCCCTATTTTACCTCCTTTCGGCTTTACGGGTAGTTTTGTAACACCCTGTATTGAAATTTTATATTTTGCAGCTATGACGCCGAAAGTACCCGAATCAGTGGCCAAAGCATTCTTGCGACAACAATACTATGACACTGACGGGAACATTTGTAGGTGTTCGTGTAAAACCTCAGGTGGAGCTCCGCTAAAACTCTCGAGTGTATTCGATGGAGAGGGTGGTAATACATTCCAAGTCCAACTGTCCCAACACATGGATCCGTTTAGGCCGAACAAACTCTCAAGTGGATGGGACGGAGAGGGTGGAGCTCCGCACAAGCTCTCAGGTGGATTCGACGGAGAGGGTGGTAATACATTCCAAGTCCAACTGTCCCAACACAGGGATCTGTTAAGTACAAACAAACTTTCGGGTGGTTTGGGCGGAAATAAGTCGTACCAAATCCAGTTGAAAATGACCAAGAAAATTGGTCCGTCACGTAATCCCCAACCAAACGAAGAAATGAAACGAATAAATAATATACAAATTTAAATAAATAAATCAATTTCTGAATGTATTTCTTCTTGGTTTTATTTTATTTATTTCTTTTATTTTACACATTTTAGGAAAACTAACAGCTCGCCTAAAAAACTAATAGATAAATTAATACATGTAGCCGGTACAACCAGCACATGCGCACTGATGGCCAATTATAAGTTTCCACTTATAGGAAGAAGAATATTACGTAGGTAAGAAAAAAAAACGTGGGTAGACGACTTATGGATTATCAAAGGAGAAACAAAAGAAAGAATACTACATTTACATTACGACAGAAAATAGGCATGATGATAGAAAAATCAAAGTCCTGTCTACTCCGTCAAACAAATAACAAAAAGAAAATGAAAATAAAAATAAAAACTTATTCTTATAATAACATTATAAGAAAAAATAATAAAAATAATAACATTATGATAATAATATAATAGACACGCATCCTTTCACCCTTCAATACATTTAGATAAAGCGCATAAAAGTTTTAAAGTTTCTAAGTGGGATATCATGACGCAATAACCAATCATAAGATGTACTAAGGCGTGACGTCACGTCACGGCATTCCGACTCGAATGTATTTTGCTAAGGATAAATGTAAAAAAGATGAAAAACTACGCGTCCAATACTTTCCGTGAATTTACAAGACGGACCTAACACTAAAATTAAGTTAACTAGCCGGCCCATTCAGTTATGTAATTAAATTTAAATGTTAACACAATAATGTTGCTCGGATAGCAAGCGTTTAAGCTTACACGCAGAAGTGTTGAATAGATCGATATCTATATTTAGGTATATCTGCCAACGAGTTGAACGAATTGCTGGCTCTTAGCAAGAATGAATTTGCCTGTAATTCGTTTTAACCATAGGCACATAAAGCAAGCTAAGCTTTCTCAATGCAGCGTTATTTGTACGAAACCCTAATTGTTCAAGTAGCTCCGGACAGTCGACATTTCCATTACAGATGTTTACGAGGTAAGCTAGGTCAGCTATCTGTCTACGCTTGCTAAGTGGAAGGAAATGGAATTTGCTACACCTATATGTATAATCAGGTAGGTATATATTGGCTCTATATTGCAGATATCTTAAAAATCTTTTTTGAATACATTCGAGACGCAAGGAATAAGTGTCGTAGAACGGGTTCCATACCTGCGATGCGTACTCAAGATGACTACGTACGTATGCACAGTATATAATTTTGAAAGTCTTAACACTGACAAATTCCGAAGACATCCTCAGGACAAATCCCAGGCAACGCGTAACCTTTTTGACAATACTATTTATGTGTTCATCGAATAGTAATTTACTATCAAAAATTACACCAAGATCCCTAATAGTGTCCACTCTAGTTATAGGTATGTTAAAAAATGTATAGGTAGAAGTGATTTTAGTAGGTTTGCGGGTGAAAGAGCATATATAACATTTCGAGACGTTAAGTTCAAGTTTATTTAGATTACAATAATTTTGGAATCTATTTAGATCGGACTGAAGTAGTAAAGAATCATTGGTACTATTAATTGGGAAAAGGATCTTCATGTTATCGGCGTAAAGGAAAATATTAGCGTTAACAAAACAGGATGCAACATCGTTCAAGAAGATGTTGCAAAGCAAAGGTCCTAATAAGGATCCTTGAGGAACTCCTGATGGGACACTTAGGGGTAAGGGGGAGTACCCTCCTAAAACTGCAGTCTGGCACCGATTCCGGACGTACGATGTAAACCACCTGAACAGATTCCCTCTTATACCTATTGTCTGTAGCTTCTTTAAGAGAATATTGTGGTCAATTCGGTCGAAGCATTTGGAATAATCCGTGTAAATAACGTCCACTTGTGAAGGTTCAGACATTGAACGTGTTAAGAACTCGGTACTTAGCAGTAAATTGGACGTGGTAGACCTAACTTTTAAAAAACCATGTTGGTGTAATGATATGGTTTGCATGAGAGCGGGATAAAGCTGGGCGTATACTATTTTTTCAAGAACCTTCGCAAACAAGCATAATTGCGATATAGGTCTATTAGTTCTCGACATTATTTTTCGGGCCTTTTTTATGTATAAGTGTGATATAGGCGGCCTTCCAAATGTTAGGTACAATAATACCTTCATTTAAGGAGCGACGATATAGAAGTGATAAAGGAAGCACAAGACTTTTGGCACATTTAACTATGAAAATAGCGGGTATTTTGTCAGGCCCCGCTGATTTGGTAAGATCCAGTGACTTAAATAATTTTAAAACATTTAAGTCAAAAACTTCAACCGTACAGATGTCAGAAGAGGATGAAAAGTCGAGTAGGTACGAGGTAGATATCACGTGCTCAAGTTGAACATCCCCATTTGTTTGTTGATCAACTTGAAGACAGTTAGCATGAAAAAAGTCCCCGAAAAAGTTGCAAATTTCTTCTCCTTTATCTGACGAGTGACCCGCGTATTGTAATACCAAAGGATATGTATTAGACTGACGTTTACTTTTAATATATGACCAGAAAGCGCGGGGGTTATTTTAATAGAATTTTCGACATCAGCTTTTCTTGCAACTTTCGTACATTTCCTTCTTCATTGTGCGGGCCCTATCCCTAAGAAGAATAAATGAATCATGATCGTAAATATTACCATACTTTTTATATTTTTTGTGATATTTAGATTTCTCACGAAGTCATTTAATTAATGGACGTCTATACCACAACGGATATTTACGTGACGCGGGTACCAACCTAGAGGTGATGAACGTGTCGCGTAGTTTGTAAATATTAGTATATAAGAAGGATACTGCATCTTCAACAGATCTTTCACCTAGCTCCCAAATGCCAATCGATACAATCTAGGCCCTCTTTTTGCTTTCATAAAATTCCAGAACGATTTCGGATCCTCTGTCAGACGGTGCTCTACTCGACGCTGGTGCTGAGTTTGCGCCTCCTCTACCATTTTCTTCACCCTTGCTCTACTTTCCGAAAATGCTGCATAACTCGATCTTCTTTGTTTGTATTGCCTATGTTGCTTTGCCTTCAGCTTAATCTCTCTTATGATGTCCGCTGTGTACCAGTTAGGATACCGATACCTAGAGTCTGTTCGATGATGACGTTTTTTGGGAACACATATGTCAAAAATGTCTATTAAAGTGCAATAGAGTAAATCCAAGGCTTCCTCGGGATCTGGTGTTTCATAGAGAGGACTCCAATCCACTGCTGCAATCGACGAATACAGTTCGTGATAATCAGCTTTCGAAAAGGTCCATTGGTGTTCGTCGTCGGGCGGGGGCAGCGGCGCAGAGGGCGGCGCGCGTGCTGCGGGCGGCGCGCGGCGCACCGACACCGCGAGCAGTGGGTGCTGCTCATCGCGCAGCACTAACTCCTCGTCAGAGGGACATACCACCACCTCATCCATGCCCAGAGAGACTAACACTAAATCCAATATTCGATCGTTACAGTTCTTTACCTCATTTCTTTGAGCGAACTCGCAAAAAGCTTTCACAAATTCAAAATAATTAATAACATTATCATTACAAGAATACATATTAAAGTCGCCTATAACTAAACACGAATTGTATTTTGCGCACCAATTTTCGATTATTGAAAATAAAATCATATAATCATTTTCCTTACTATTTGGGGGGATGCACTACAAAAAAACATAAAAATATTATTTAAATGAATTGTTGCCCCTATTATTTCGAAAACACAATAATTATTAACATCTACCCCCGCTGGTACATCCACTTTTCGCAACACTACTCGCGGCGCAGCTGCTAGGAATACCCCGCCGTGTTTTCTTCCATCCGTGCTGTCGCACCTCAGTTATCATAGAACTACTGAAACCTCATAGAACTGTAGTCCCCACTATGATATAAATATTTAGTGTACGGTAGTGGTTTAATGGTATGTAATTCGACAAATTTAGTATCGATTAAAAGAGAAGGATGGTGAAGGTCTTCGGGAACGAGGGAGGCCTCTAAGGGCGTTACATTGTTATTAGAAAAAATCAAATCCAATAAACGGCCATGGGTATCATTTAAACAGTAATTATATTGTAAAAGGTTGCATGTATCCAAGATATCATAAAAATCGAATTGATGAGGGCCGTGGAGATTACTCGGTGACAGAGAAAGACCGTCAGCATTTCTTGTCCAAAAAATGTTGGGTAAATTAAAATCTCCCAGCACTCTATCTAAGGCACTATCTAATGTTATGTTATTTAAATATATAGAAAAGTTAAAAAGTTGCGTTGACATCGAGTTACCTAAATTTTCGTTACAAATATAAACGACTCCTATATGTAATTTGTAGATAGACCTAGGGCTATTATTTTTTAGACTCAGAGTTACCCAAATATCTTCAGCAGTAGAAGACCATTCAGCCCGGTGCTGAGCCAGTAGGTCCCGGTGGACGGCTATCAACACACCGCCTCCTTTTAACTGGCCCGTACATACATACATAATTACGATCACGCCTCCAAACCATGTATCGATCATCAAATAGTCCGTTGTTCATTCCATTGTCCATGTAGCGGCAGTGCACAGCTATAATAATTGTTTTATTTTTATTGTCATTGCGCATGGGAACCCTAGCCAAAAAAAGTGGGAAAACTAGCATTAACTTGGTCAATTGGAATGGAGCATTTTATGTGGGATCCTATCTTAGCAGACCTTCAATTGCTGTTCCAGGTTCTGGACACGAATATGTACGTATTCAACATCGGCTTTTGTCTTTTTCAAGGATTGAAAATCCTTCTCCATTTCCGCAATCTTGTCGGAGAAGGCCACGAATTTGTGGTCCATAAAGTTAATAGTAGTCTTGATGTCCGACAAAATTCGTGCTTAATTGTCATTAAGTCCGATAGTTCCGTCTTCATAGCATTAATACTCGCTTCAAGTCCAGGCAGAACAGATACCTGAAGTGTAAGTCTCTTCAGCTCAGCAAGAACAGCGTCCATGTCAGCTGGAGCAGGAGATTTGGGCACAGTTAGATTGGGACTTCCTGATCTAGTGTTTTTGCATCTAGAACACCTTTAAGTGACCTTCCTTTCACCTAATCGACAATATCCCGTTTCCGCTATACCGGCGCAGGCAAAGTCGAAATGTCCCTGACAAACGGAACAAGTAGCTCCGTCTCTGAACTCCACGTCACAGCTTTTGCACTTAAACATTTTGGTTGAAATTAATTAGTAGATAGCAAGAAGCGGGCCGTGCGACAGGGTAATCGCTGGTGTTCGCGAGAATAAGCTAACCGTCGCGGTAAGCGGGCGTGCGTAGCGTGCGTCGTCTACGGACGGACTTTTGTCGTGGTTTTTATCTAATTCCAATATGTTTTTTTAAAACCTGTTAGGTACAACATATCAAATTGCTGCTTATAATTTTTCAAAACAATTGTGTATATCGGAATACCATAAGTATTCCGATTTAGGGACAACCGTGATAGGTTTCCCGCGCTGAGTGATTAATTAATCATTAAAATTTTACCAGTCGGTTACGCAGTAAACAGCTGTTTACTACTTAAGACTTTAATTTCATCTGTTGCTAAACTCGGGTCTCAGCCTTTATAATTGACTTGGATTTAGAAAAGACATAGACATAGACGATACCGCCGTCTATCGGATAGAAGAAGAGGCTCCTCAGTGACAGACGTGTGTCAATAGTTTAAATCACTGTCAGGAAAAACGGCAGGAGTTATCTAGGTGACCCGCCTTACTACCTTAACAACTTCAACTTTAGGAAAATATAAACCTGTGTTAGAGCTTAGACGAGATAAATAAGGACAAGCCATATATAAAAAATATGGACCTACCCCTCTAGTAATCCTGTACGCTGTTCCGTAACGGGTTTATAAAAGCTACTTCAGCAATCGATTTTCCAGTTACAAAATCGCTGATGATGCTGGTATCACTTTTGGGTATTTTGGCATTTAGTTTAAGTCAGTTCCTTTCCAACCAGAAAAATCCATGTTTATAGGCCTTACTTTATTTAATGTATAAAAGCATTCAATGCTACGGCAAATGTAGAACCTTAGCATAGTGCCAATCAAAAACGTTGAGATCATTCATGTCTTGAAAAGAAACTGCCGATAACGGTGAATGAAAGATGTTGATAAATGAGTTTTTATTCGCAACAGATTAGTTTACAAATAAGGCTTATCTGATCCGCGTTTTGAATGGTGGAAAACGAAATATGTTGGGTTGAATCTCATCTTTCATCATCATCTTAGCCGTGGGGCTGCTGTCCACGTCCACTGATACATAGACCTTCCATTCGGATCTCCAAGTTCATGGATACTCACCACGCTTTGCAGGCGGGACGGCGAGCGCAGTCCAGGATGTTTATATACGGTAAGACGCTGCTGCCCATCTTCCGAGGTTCCGTGGGGTGCCAGTAGTATAATGTTACTCCTCCTTTGTTGCCCGTGGATGTAGTGAGAATTTACCAAGGGAAATTCCAGAAAATGGGCAGCATCGACTTTGCGTTTATCAATCTAACATCCTCTACTGGCTCGCCAACCCGCCTGCCAGACGTGGCGAGTATAGCAACAACACCCTCGCAATCTTGGAGATCCATGAGGAAGGCCTTTCTCCAGCAGTGGACGTGTACTACAGTCCTACGGCTGATATCATGAAGCTTCCTCAAAATCCCACTAACTACTCTCCTATCAATCGTACCTACCCAAATTAGTCGTTTTAAAGTCTCTCGGCAACGACGGATTATGCAGTTGCAAAAAACTTCGACAGAAACAAAGGAGCCGGCTGCCTCGTTGATGATTACCGGCGCCCGTCATTATTTTTCTCATTAGCGCTGGAGAACTGTGACGATTAAGTGTTGCGACCTGGTACCTGGGTACTGGCGATCTCTGTTGCAACATAATTAAAGTCGGTTTTACTGTGGATTCAGCTGTATAACGCAAAGTTAAGTAAAAAATGATTTACTTTCAAATTAAAATACACCTTGACATCTAGATCTTTTACTAATTTGAATTTAGGTCAACAATTACGTGTTGTAATTGTAGAGTATAAGATCATCGGCATTTTAACTGCATATATTTTATTTATTTATATTCGAATACGTACCCAAATAATATAATATGATACAATTAGTTATGAGTTCAAGTTACCTAAACATATTAGAAGGTATTAGTTGAGTTTTCGTTTTTAAGTATTCCGGCATGTTCGTATCACTTATTTGAGATTTTTCAGAAACTAAAAAAGCTAGCTTAACCTATACAGTTTTCCTTGATTAGATTAGATTAGATTTCATTTACTGACTTATAAGCAACACAATAACTTACATATTTATCGTATAAATAAAAATTAAATCACGTGCTACATTTTATGGCTCGTCTGGTAAGTACAAGTTTCATTATAAATAGTTTTAGAGAATAAGTTATTACAATAAAATAAAATGAGAATACTTAATTATTGGTACGCTGTATAGAGGCGTCAAAAAATAAACATAAAAAATAATTATAAAGTTATATTCAGGCGAAAAGTAAAAAGTAAAATTGACAATTAAATTTATAACGGTAATAGGTAATAGGTACATTTTCAGTTTTGATTAAAATCTTTATCTAAGTTTGAAAAGTCATTATCTCTAAATTCCTTGACACTGTATAGCGTTTTATCAAAAAGGAGTGACTTCACATGGCTATGGAAACAGTCTTCACTTTCAATTTCTCTCATCTTCTTGGGCAGTTTATTATACAATTTTTGGCCAATAATAAGAGGTCTCTTTTTAGGGTTCCGGACCAAAATGGTAAAAAGGAACCCTTATAGAATCACTCTGTCTGTCTGTCTGTCTGTCTGTCTGTCTGTCACAAGTAGATATCTCGAGAACTACTGATGCTATCGACTTGAAATTTAAAATGGTAAAAGACAACACTTTTTTACTAATATAGCATATATGAAAATGTTAAAAAATATTCTTATTTTGATTTCAGGGGGGCGGATAGGGGATCTCAAAAATTTTAAGTGAAGTTACTAGACCGTGTGGGGTATCATATGAAAGGTATTAATTTGCACATCAATAAAAAGTTTTTAGTTTTTCTTTAAACCGTATCGATTTTGAGTTATTTACAAAAATGTTGAAAAAACGACCGTTCCCCCCCCCCTTATTTCCGAAGTTTGCAGAGATAAACCCGTGATACTTTTAAAGCTAATAGAAGTGTATGTAAACTTTATAGGAAAATTATAGCGAACTCTCTAATTTGCGTAGTTTTTTAGACAAGGGGGGCGGAAGGGGGGTTTTTAAAAATTTTGTGAAGTTAATAGGTGATATGGGGTATCATATGAAAGGTATTCATTTGCACATTAATAAACAGTATTTAGTTTTCCTTTAAACCGTATTGTTTTTGAGTTATTTACAAAAATGTTGAAAAATTGACCGTTCCCCCCCCCTTATCTCCGAAGTTTGCAGAGATAAACCCGTGATACTTTTCTAGCTAATAGAAGTGTATGTAAACTTTATAGGAAAATTATAGCGAACTCCCTAATTTGCATAGTTTTTTAGACAATGGGGGTGGAAGGGGCGTTTTCAAAATTTTTGGAAAGTTACTAGGTGATGTGGGATATCATATGAAATATATTCATTTGCACATTAATAAACAGTTTTTAGTTTTCCTTTAAGTTGTATAGTTTTTGAGTTATTTACAAAAATGTTGAAAAAAATAGCGTTCCCCCCCCCCTTATCTCCGAAGTTTGCAGAGATAAACCTCTGAAACTTTTATTGCTATTAGATGTGTATGTAAAGATTAGAGGAAATTTATTACAATCTCTCTACATAGCATACTTTTTTATAAATCATCGAAAGTGTAAAAAATCTACATAAGTTCCGCTATCAGATAAGAGATGGCGCTGTCAAGGTTCTCCTACAAATATAAAACCGCCTTTGTCATATATTATATTGTATGATGGCACGGAACCCTCGGTGCGCGAGTCCGACTCGCTCTGGCCCGGTTTTATTTGATAAAGATAATCTATGAGGAATACTGACTAAGCGTGTATTGTCTCTTTCTCTCATACATATTGTACTGATATTACCTTTCTTTTGATAGTCCGAAATATTCCGTCTGACATATTTAAGGATTTCAAAAATATACACTGAAGTAGATGTTAATATTTTTAGAGTTTTAAAGTTATTTCTACATGAATCTCTATATTTTGCATTGACTAGAACACGAACTGCACGTTTTTGCATTTTCAGCACTCTTTCGCAGTCGGTTGAGTAGTTTATGTTCATGGTTAAACTACATAGGAACATGATCTTTTCAGATTAGTAAAGAAAGCCGTTTAGATTTAAGATGCCCTTCAAAATATTGAAATCTTTTATATTTCGAAAACGCAACTCTATAAAGAAAAATTTGTTTTAAAAGAGCTATTTAACGATACACGACGGGAAAAACATAAAAAAAACTACCTACGTCTTTTAATCGTAGGTACCACAATTTTTTTCTCTTATTTTTTCCTCGGCTTGATTGTGTCAAATACTTTCTTTCAGGCTTTCTAGGACTAATAGTCTCGTAACGCCGCAGTCAGACTGGCAAACAGACAGACAAAACAAAACTATAAGGATTCCGTGTACTACAGAAACCTAAAACGCTTTTATATATTTCAAAGTATTCAGTTAACTAAAGCTGACTGTAAACCGAGCCGTTCGCTTTATAGCTTCATCAATTCTAACAATACCCTATGTTCTTCTGCCATAAAGGGAATGGTCATCGCTTACGAACTTTACAGCTACTATAGTTAATCAACCCTTTGATTAAAAGAGCGAATTACAGCCTTTATAACGGCTATAAACGACTCAAACTGACCGTCTAGGTTTAAAGCCGGAGCTAAATGAACAGTGAGAGGGTTAAGTGAGTCATGGACGCGAAAATAATATTTAATATAGCTATAATTTGAATATAGCTTTTATTTAGCTTGCCCTACATGTATGTACATATGTATGTACAATGTATGTAACTATGTTTGCTCGCGGAATCTTGCAACTTAATTTTAAAGCAGATATCTTCAACCAATTGAGCTGAAATTTTGTATGCATGTTTACTTTGGATGACAATGCATGGTCAGCTATGTGACGACATTCTGAATCTAGCATTGTAGAATACCCAAGATGGCGGACTACATAATTTTTAATGTACCCATGTATGGGTATCAAATGAAAGGGCTTGCTGAGAATAATTTTAAAAAATGAAATGACGTCACTCTAAATCCAACATGGCGCATTCCAGTCCAGTTCAGTCCAGTCCAGTCCAGGCCAGTCCTGGCAACACCCAACACTGGCCTGGACTGGACTGGGCTGGGCTGGACTTGACTTGACTGGACTGGACTGTACTGTACTGTACTGTATTGTCATGTACTGCCCTGTACTGTCCTGGCGAACTACTTATTTTTTGATGTACTCCAATAATATTGGTTCAAATGAAAGGGCTTGCTGAGAATAACTCAAAAAATTAAATGGCTTAACTCTGAATCCAACATGGTGGAACACCCAAGATGGCGGACAAGTTATTTTTAATGGATTCTTACAATATGGGTATCAAATGAAAGGGCTTGTGTGAGAATAATTCGAAAATGAATTGACGATACTCTGAATCCAACATGGCGGTATATTCAAGATGGCGGACGAGTTATTCTTAATGCACTCTTACAATATGGGTATCAAATGAAAGGCCTTGCTAAAAATTACTTGAAAGATTATATTACATCACTCTAAATCTAACATGGCGGTCATGAGATGAACGGACAAGAAACCAACTGTCCAGTGATAACTAAAAAGTAAAATAAATTAAAAGTAAAAAAAAAACTTTTTAACAAGCTTTTATTTAAACGTACCCACTAAAAATAATAAAATAAACATTTTTCATTAAAGTTAAATGTCAGCTTAAAACGTCTTTACACAATATAGGTATGTATGTGATAAAAAAGCTTGTCGCATGATTTAAGCAGGTATTCGTATTTACATTGTTTGAAAAAAAAATTCAATCAATTAGATCAAGTTACAGATACAGAGGTTAATCTCGCGACAAGCTTATTATATACCTCTAATTTAAGAATTTTTTTTCAAACAATATAAGTACGAGTACCTGCTTAAATCTCGCGACAAGCTTTTTTATTACATATATTGTGTGAAGACGTTTTAAGTTGACATTAAACTTTAATGAAAAATGTTTATTTTATTATTTTTAGTGGGTACGTTTAAACATATACATCCACGGGCATGAGAGGAGAGGTAACATTCTATTGCCGGCATCCAACGGCAATATTATCTTTATACTATTACGCGTCCATAACTCACTTAACCCTCTCACTATATCACTACTAGTGAGAGGGTTAAGTGAGTTATAGGCGCGTACCTACATAATGATTTCTAGCCTCCGACGAAAAAGAGGGCTTTTATAAGTTTGTCTAAAGCACCAATGGATTTTACTTTTGTAAAAAATTATGTGCACATTTAAAACGCGCTTAAACGGTGAAGGAAAACATCGTGAGGAAACCCGCAGTTTAGTCGGCTTTAGACGAATCGACCCGTTCTATCCTATGACTAATAGCTAACTTAGCTAAACTAGCTATTAGTCAGAGGATAAAAATCCTCCCAGGAGGATGGTCTAAGTATTGGGCAAGCCTAGCAGACGAGACAAACCGAACAACTGCAAAACCGCGGTGATCACACTCACTAAGCACGTGACCAACGCTGCATTGCATTGCGCCCGTCACCCTGAGACATTGAGTTGTCAGGTCTCATGTGCCCGTAATTATCTCCGACCCCTTACCCTTCAGACCGGAACACAGCAATGCAGACATTACTGCTTGGCGGCAGAAATAGGTATGGTGGTAGTACCTTCCCGGATGAACTCTTCACAAAAAAGTCTACAACTATGTACTTACCATTATAGTTTTAAAACCTATATAATTTCTTAGATGTATTTTTACCGATTCTATATAATTGTGTGATGAATTTAACTCCATGTCGTCGGGTGCCGGCAGTAGAATGTTGCCTTACATCTCTTGCCCGTAGATGTAATAAGAATCCGTCAAGGGATACGTCCGGAAGACTGACAGCAACGTTTTCTTCTTGTATCAACATCCCGTTCTGCACTTGTCAACCCGCCTGCCAAGCGTGGCGAGTATGGTAACAAACCCCTCATGATTAGTTTGGCGGGGAGGCCTGTGTCCAGTAGTAGTGTCCTATTTTGTCTGATTTATCTGATTTATTTATTCAAGAAATAACACAGCATTACAGTACAACCAATGCGCTATGCTATAATATATAAATTGTTGTTTAGTTGTAATGCATGTTTCAAAATAATAATCTAACACGCCATCATGCATTACAGCTTTTAGTTTTATACACATGGTTGGTTAGGGCTATTTGCACACACGTTTTGACAGCGCTATTATACCGTGACGAGTTTCGACTTTATGCCAGTTTAGGTACAACACACACCGAAATTGTTACTATAATGGTAAATAGGAGCAGACTGAAAACCATCGTTGCTCCATTCCTATTCCAGGAGCGGAGCAACACAAGCTGAGGCTGCCTCCTTTTTAGTGCACATTATCAGCGCAGACCAGCCAGTAGTACCCTTAGTTATGTATACATAATAGAATTGGTTCAATAATGTAATTAATAAGTTTTCTATATACTGTCTTTTTTCATAATTTGTTTCATGTTTTTTGTTTTTGTTTTTTTGTTGTTTTTTTTACCAATTAATTATCTTTTAAGTTCCTAACTACTGTTATAAACTAAGATAAATGTATTATGTAATGTATTATGTCTGTGCTGTTTTTGTGAACTGAATAAATGTCTATTCTATTCTATTCTATACATACATAAGGTAAAGTAAACAATCAAATTTACATAAATAACAAACATCTTACACCATCCACAATAAAACAGAAAAAATACAATAAAATATTAACAAATTGTACTTTTTCTTATGGTATCAACCTCTTCACAATACCTCAGGCAAACTCTGTTGCTATGTCTCTGTTGCTATTTGGCTATTGTCTATGGCTGAGATGCTGATGATGATATACAATTTCACGTCCATAAGCGCTACCGTCCATGGTTTTATGTAAATAAATCTTTATTTAGGGCGGTTAGACTTTTATAACAGTTTATTTTACGATTTCGGATAAAACAAGCAAATTTTAGGAATGAAAAGCTATTAGAACTGTATTTCGTTAGCTTGCCGTCTTATTATATTAAATGTTTAGAAACGACCTCGGTGGCGTGTTTGGTTTTAAAGCCGGATGTGACGCAGTAGTTAGCGGCTTTGGTTCTCGTCGCGAGAAAAAAAAATCTTAGTTTTCTGCAGATATTTGTCAATGGTCTGGGTACTTTATTTCTATGTATGAAGATAATAGTAGTATTTTTATATTTTGTTTAGGTAGGTATAACATAATTTCCACCAATTCTTCGTATATAAGTTTTACAAATTAGTGGAAACTTTATTGGATTGTGTAATACTTTATATTTAAGATTAAGATTATATTATTGTTCTGTGTGTTTTCCTAAATAAACTTGAACTTAAATAAATAAATAAATAACTGAAAAAAATTGTTTGAATACTTCATTTTTACATTTTGCTAACATCTAATATTCTCACATTAATCTGACAAAGTATGTAGTTTAAGTTGCTTTAAATTAAAAGACAACAGGTCAATTTGTCTGAAGCTAACTAAGCCTAAGGCTTAAGGTATCCTCACGATGTTTCCTTCACCGTTAAATTGTTTAAGTTTAATGTGCACATAAACTTTTCATGAGAGAAAAATCCATTGGTGGTCATTTAAAGTCGGGGGTACATACAAAATATATGGAGGCCGGAAATAAACAGAATATACCAATAACTTCTCAAATCACTGCAGTACTTCAAAATCTAGTTTACAACGATTATTACCCACGTATGCCGTGGGGTGCCGTTTATGAAAGACGTGATATGATAAGTACCTACACAGTTCTGTCTGAGACATCAATTTCAATTTTCAATTTATTTATTTCAATACAGAAACACAAAATACAAGGAAATGATATAGATAAGTACTTTATACTATGTGTATAGGTAATTATTTCTTTTGCAGCCGTGCTAGGTCTAACCTGTGTTACGGTCTGCAAAGTTAGAGACATGGTTTTATAAATATTGTTATCTAAAGTTCTTTTGTAACGTCAAGCAAAAAACTATTTTGCGCGAAACTGCAAAAGCTTACAGAAGTGTAATGCAAAGATAATGAAAACAATATTGTTTTCCTCGCTCTACCATAACTCATAATCTAGTTATTTAGACGGAGTTCAAACGAGCGATGTTGTACGCTCAAGAGCCTTCCATCCACTATAGTTTAAAAATTAAAAGTAAAAAAACTTTTAAACAAACAAACTATTATTTAAACGAACTTAAAAGAATAAAATAAACATTTTCCATAAAAGTTTAATGTCAACTTAAAACGTCTTTACACAATTTATCCCACTAACATTATAAAGCCGAAAGTTTGTTTCTATGGAGGTTTGTTACCTCTTCACGCAAAAACTACCGTACGGATTGAGCTGAAACTTTTCACACGTATAGATGTAGGTCTGGATTAATACGTAGGCTACTTTTTATCCGCCTACCTTATTTAACATTGACGATTGAAAGCGCCGCTGACCTGTGTTTCTTACTAAGTCTTCTGCCCATCTTGTTGGACGGCCTATGGCCTGCCCATTGCCACTTCAACGTGCTAATCCGTTTGGCTATGTTGGTGACCCGAGTTATTCTACGTATACGATCGACGATGCACTATTGAATGAATAGCGTTATTAATAAATAAATAATGTTTATTGTTCAATCTCACTCTATAAAATTGTTTAATTAATGAGATTTAATTCAATAAAAAGTGGTTCTAAATTTAAATTGCTGTTTATCCTTTTTGGTACAGATCGTTAGTTTGTTCCTCACCTAGTACATTTGATAAAACAGATTATGTTGTAAATTGTAATACAAGACAAGCAACGATATAATGTACTCGTAATAAGACTGTAATATTACCTACAGTATGGTTGCAGGTAGGTATTTTGTCTAGGACTTAATTAAAGCCTCATTGAAGAAAAAGAAGAAGAAAAGCATTTATTTACCACACGAACAAATCACAATACTAAACAACCACAAAAAAAATGTTAATAAACAAAAACAGTATAAAAAATAAATAATAATAATATCACATTGCGGACAGGAAGAAGAGGATGTGGCGCGGATAAATTTGGGGACCCATTTACACTCTTAGCTTTGTGTAGCACCTGGCCAGACTCAGATTCTAGGCTGGTTTTCAGTTGGGAGGAATAGCGAATAATGTAGTAGGTATAGAATGGAGGATTGCTAAACTTAAATTGCTGAACTCTAGCCCATGCTATTTTATTGTTTTTTTAACACCTATATAACCGGGTATTTATCGCGTTATTTACCTTTATTATTGCCCGACGTTTCGATAGGATTGCACCCATCGTGGTCCCGGGAAGACATAAAAGGGAGGATTGCACACGATGGGTGCAATCCTGTCGAAACGTCGGGCAATATTTAAGGTAAATAACGCGATAAATACCCGGTTAAATATGTGTTAATAATGTGTCGTGATAGCGAAAGTTAAAAAAAGACTATTGTTTTTTTTATCAGCCTATATCTAACTGCTGGGCAAATATATTATTTTTTTTTTGCTTTTGTTATTTTTTTGTGTATCTTCTGTTGGTGGCTCAAATAAATGAATAAATAGAATGCCTGGGGCAAAATAATAGAGATTTTTTGGTATTTGACTTTCAAGTAATTTTCATATATTTAAAAACAAGAGATATTTTTGCTTAATATAAACTCTACCTTACGGATTACGTTATTATTTTTACTATAATTTTAAATCAACTTTAGTTAAAGATTTCTTATCTATTAAGAAGTTTGATTTAAAATTGTGGTTTACTACCTCGGACCATACGAATCGAACCTGTAGGATTAACTGACAACCTGGTTGATCTGTCGGGTGATATTGAGTATCTCACAAAAACTAACCTATCTATTAATAATAATATTAACCTTGTGCGTTTGTTTGTTTGGTTGAACTTGGAAATCTTTGGAACTACTCGAATCGAAAAAATATTTTAGTGTTGGATAGCTTATTTATCTATTATATTATACATAATTATTTTATGATATTATTTATTATTTATGACACGAGCAGAGCACCACAAGGGGGCAGTAGAATATTGCCTCTCTTACCCGTGAATTCAGTAAGAATCTGTCAAGGGACACCTCCGGAAATTGGGCAGAAGCGTCTTTCCGTGTATTAACATCCAGTACTGCGCTCGCCAACCCACCTGCGTGTGGTGAGTATGGCGAAAACCCGGTATGATCAGTATTTGTAGATCGAGACCTACTTGTAGATTCATGAAGGCCTATGTCTGGTGATGATGGTGATGAGAGCAACAACGCATACGAAATCGCGAGTAACGTAATAGTAAAAATAAATTTTAACACAGCACCCAGTCTTTAGTAGGTATTTAATATTCTCCCATACAATATTAAGTCTCAAAAATAGCGTCGAAAACTATGTGAACACTGCTAGTAAAGACTAAAAAAGTCTTATTTACCTACAACGAAAGTTAGCGTATTTCAAACATTTTTCTTCTCTCTTAAGCACCTTCTAGAGCCATATTAAAACGGCTTCTTTGAGGATTTCAGGCTTAGGAGGATAATCTACTGGTATAATTAAAAATCTTCAGAAAAACAACGAAAGAAAATCTCTATTTAGTGCCGTAATATTGGGCGGATTAAATGTTGGTTGCGGCAATGTCATTGTCATAGACATTCAAGAGCATAGTACTTCTTTTCAAGATGACTCCTTTTTAGTGGAGACTGTTCGACTTTGAATGGAATCTAGGAATGGTAGTTCAGGGTAGTTCTCCAGATATCGCCGTTTGAAATTTGACAGATGTCATCAAAAAATAAATAAAAAAGTAGATCTCATCGAGCTCTTTCATTTGAACCAACAATGAAAAGTCTATGATGAGAAGTTCTCGAGATATCGCCGTTTGAAGTTTGACAGCTGTCATCAAAAAGTAGATCTTATCTAGGCCTTAACCTCTTCACCAAAATACACCATGTAACCAGACTACTACCGAAAACGTTGGGTTGCGGGGTGTTGCAATCAGACCATGATACTGAAAATATTTAGCGAAAAAAAACCGCAAAAAATATGTCAACATATGTATCTACGTCCTTTTAATTTTTTTTCTTGTAACAAACGCGTACTACAACATTATAAGAATAATCCTATCTAATTACCTCATTTCAAACAGCCAGGAAAAATTTAAATAAGAAGTACACTTTTTATTTTTATATAATTTTAAGTATAATAAAACAAGCGAACTTGTTGAGTCTTTATTTATACTGAAACGTTGACGACCGTGAACATATGATATATCATTTTGTAAATCTGAAAAGAAAACACCAATCACTCAGCAGTTAGGCAGTTCACAATCTGCACATACTGCAGGCAAAATTTGGTTACGACAATGATGATGATTAATGAAGCTGCAGTAGATTTTCTTATATTTGGCAACCACTCGTAAATTAATTGATGATTTTTTTATTGTAGGACCATGTTTGAGAATTTTTATTAAATCTTACTTTGTGTGGTCCGTACCCTAATAGCTTAATACAAAATTATATATCCATATATTTAGAATCTGAAAATTAATTTAAATTTACATAGGCCAAAACACAATTGCAATGCCCTTGCAGGATGTATTTTTTTTTTATTTATTTAATACTTTATTGCACACAAACCTAAATAAGGGTACAATTATTGGACATAATGCCGAAGGCATTTTCTACCTGTCAACCACAAAGGTGAATAACTGTAAAATGGCGTGCTAACATAACTACTTAAATATTCAATAAAACACAAACTGTAAGTACCTATAAACTAAATTTACATAACAAAGAAGAAAATCTAATATTAACTTATTTTACTTAAATTATATATATGTATATTATATCCATTACACTATAAATAAGATGAATACCCCATAATTATAATACCCCCCATATATATGTACGTGTGTGTATATATATATATATATATATATATAAATATATATATATATATATAAATATAAATAAAGCGACAGCTAGAAAGGAGAAATAAAATCAAAGGGTTTCGAAAAGATGGTCACGAGTAAGCTTTTTAAAACACATCTTTGATTCAGCCTTTCGAATATTGTTAGGAAGTTCATTCCAGGCTCTAACAGCCTCAACAGAAAAGGAACTGCCAACAAATGATGTGTGGTGCCTAGGAACCTCAAGAAGGAGATTGTCTGATGACCTTAATTGCCTATCATGAGATTCATCTAGATACCTAAAACGATTTTTTAAATATGTAGGTGTAAAGGGATCATTTAGAATTGAGAAAAGAAGAGAAAGCATCCTGAGTTTCCTACGTTCCCGAATGTATGTGCTTACTTAAGGCTATTTAAGATCTAAGCTACAAGTGTAAAAAATATAATATTATGATTAGGTTATTATTAATCATCTTATTAACTTTTTAATTGTTTTCAATTTTAACTTATTTTATTTTTTCCTTTTTTTTGAGAAAATTATAAAAAGGTACGCGATTAAATCCATTAAATGTATTTTATTACAAGCTTTTGTTTAGTCACATGTCCCGATGTCTGCCTGTAATCAAATCTTACAAGATCCACTTTTCCGTTACCGATTGACCTGAAATTTTGCATGAACGTGTAAATCGGATGACAATACAAAATTATTATGACATGCAGCTGATCTGATGATGGAACCGGAAGGTGGCCATAGGAACTCGGTAGTTAAACGACACAACCCCAGCGAGTTTGGACTCGTTTGATCCGTCTTGACGAGTACATTGGTGCTAGATGGTAACCAGGGTCTGATGATGCAGTAAGAAGGTGGCCATATGAACTCAGTAATTAAGCGATTTTTTACTTTTTAATTATAGGTATTTGTTTCTAGTGTTTATTACTTGAAATAGATAGAACTAAAAAGTTAGCTTGTTTTTAGATTTTTTTCAACTCAACTTGTTTATTTTATTTATTTATTAATAAAACCGGACAAGTGCGAGCTGGACTCACCCACCGAGGGTTCCGAAGGTATGTGGGAACATACTAATTATTGTAAATTAGCTGATCTGATTTAGTCTTTTTTAAACTTTCGCGATCACACCACATTATTAAAATATGGGATTATCGGGTATTTATCGCGTAATTACCTTTATTTTATTCCCGACGTTTCGACCGGATTGCACCTGGTCGTGGTCGCGGGGAGACTGGCGTGCTGAAGTTAAACGCAGCAAAGCGAAGGCATCTTTTCAGACTACCCTCACTTGGTCTTCATAATTAAAAATTTGAGATTTAAGGCCGGTTCACACTGGGACAGCACACTACACTCACTGTATCAGCACACTTTGGTTTATTTGGTTGAACTCCACAATCCCAAGATTATTTCCAACGAGAGGCACTACTACAAGAGAATGGTTCGGGAAGCGATTGAAATTAAGAAATATCCTAATTTTAATCGTGAAGACGGCTTCAGACTCTCTGCCTCATGGAATCCAGTGATAGCCAAGTGTACTCGGCGTGTGAATAAACCAAAGTGTGCTGATACAGTGAGTGTAGTGTGCTGTCCCAGTGTGAACCGGCCTTAAATCTCAAATTTCTAATTATGAAGACCAAGTGAGGGTAGTCTGAAAAGATGCCTTCGCTTTGCTGCGGTTAACTTCAGCACGCCAGTCTCCCCGCGACCACGACCAGGTGCAATCCGGTCGAAACGTCGGGAATAAAATAAAGGTAATTACGCGATAAATACCCGATAATCCCATATTTTAATAATGATCTGATTTAGTAAGCTGTATACATTTTAGTATGATATAGGATTCCATAGGATTCCATTCAAATGTATAGTTTTTGGATTTATCGCTGTATCTAAAGTATAAGACGATATACATTGACAAGTTTCATAGTTCTTGGTCTACGGGAGGTACCCTATGAACTTTGATTCCTTTGAGAATGTTGAAACATGCGTTTTTTGCGACATAAACGGTCGTATCTTTTTTTCAGGTTAACTTAGAAAATTGATTTTTTCACAGCATAAAGAGGCTGTAGATTTGAGTGTATGGTTATAATTTCAACTCTATATATGTAGCTCTACACGTTCTCACGTAATATGCTGAAACCTAAAACTAATAATTGAGGAGGTCTCTTCCTCATGGATTGAGATCCATGAGGAAGGGACAGAGTTTTGAAAATAAATGGCATCTAATAGAAAGTATTTCTATTAGAACTCAAAAAGTTAAGAGTTCGACAGAGTTCTGATGTAACGAACATTATTTTTTAAATACAAAAAAGTAAGGCTTTTGCATCTATTATAGATGATTTATACAGCGTCAGCAACTGGTAATCATGCAGTACGGGACGCCGCAGTGCCAAGGACATTTTTAGATGAATTAGGCTTGCCCAGCACCTATACCATCCTCTCAGCTTAGTCAGCTTTTATTATTCAGAGGAAAGATCAGGTCAATACGTCTGAAGCTAACTAAGCCGCGGGTTTCCTCACGATGTTTCCTTTACCGTTAAAGCACGTGTTAAGTGTCCACATACATTTTTCAAGAAAAAAAATCCATTGTTGCACTGCCGGTATCGAACTCACGACCTTCGGATTGAAAGTCGGGGGTGCATACCACTCGGCCAACACGGCTTTTTAATACAGACGACTTGAGAATTCTCCTTTATTTTTCGAAGTCAGAAATAAATAAAATCATCACTCATCAGGAGAAGCTGCTGTTGGACCTGAACTGCATTGAGGTGACGATTTCTCAAAATAGTGCTGGCAATATATCGGTCTTCTCTAGCTGTAGTGCAGAATATAATATAGCAATAGTAAAGTTGCATGAAAATCGTTTGTAGGTACAACAACAAGCACAAAAGGAGCCAAAATATCTCTCAAAACCACGACGCAGACCCGCAAGAATGCTAAATGCACGGCATCTCTTCCTAAACTATATTATTAAAGTGTAGTTGAAACCGAGCTGTGAACATGCGGTCTTCTATGCAGAGATTCCAAGAAATGACCTTACTAGATTTTAGGTTTAAGTAAGGCCTTTGCATCTATTATAGATGATTTATAGGCCGTGGGGTGCCGGCAGTAGAATGTTACCCCTCCTCTCATGCCCGTGGATGCAGTAAGAGCCTGCTAAGGGATACCTCCGGAAGATGGGCAGCAGCGACTTTCCGTGGGTCAACATCCCGTACTGCGCTCGCCAACCCGCCTGCCAAGCGTGGTGAGTATGGCAACTACCCCTCATGGAGATCCATAAGGGAGGCCTGTTCAGTAGTGAACTTTTTACGGCTGGAATGATGATACAGCGTCAGCAACTGGTAATCATGCTGTACGGGACGCTGCAGTGCCTGGGACATTGTTAGATGGATTAGGCTTGCCCAGCAACTATACCATCCTCTCAGCTTAGTCAGCTATTATTCAGAGGAAAAACAGGTCAATACGTCTGAAGCTAACTAAGCCGCGGGTTTCCTCACGATGTTTCCTTCACCGTTAAAGCTCGTGTTAAGTGTGCACATACATTTTTCAAGAAAGAAAAATCCATTGGTGCACGGCCGGTATCGATCCCACGATCTTCGGATTGAAAGTCGGGGGTACATACCACTCGGCCAACACGGCTTTAAACAACTTAATTATCACCGAAGGCAAATTTCAAATAAGTCACCCTGAAGGATAGAGACGTTTTCATTAAAAAGTAAAAACTTCAAAAACTTGTTAAACTTTCATGATTTGTTACACATTATTTAGTTTTAAAGTTACATGATTTTATCGCGTACGTTTTTAGTTCCGGACTAAATGGTAAAAAACCCTTATGGTATCACTTTGTCTGTTTGTCTGTCACAAATGGTTATCTTGAGAACTACTGATGCTATCGACTTGAAATTTGAAATGGTATAAGATAACGCTTTTCAAGTAATATAGAATATATAAAAATGTTCAAAAATATTCTTATTATGATGAGGGGGGCGAAAAGGGTGTCTCAAAATTTTTATGTGAAGTTACTAGGTCATGTGGAATATTATTATGAAAGTTAATTCATTTGCACATTAATAAACAGTTTTTAGTTTCCCTTTAAGCCGTATCGTTTTCGACTTATTTACAAAAATTGTGTTCCCCTTATCTCCGAAATTTGCGGAGATAAACCTCTGAAACTTTGATTGCTAATTAGGGGTACCGGCAGTAGAATCTTTTCCCTCCTTTCTTGCCCGTAGATGCTGTCAGAATCTGCAAAGGGCTACCTCCGGAAGATGGTCAGCCCTGTATGAACATCCCGTACTGAGCTCTCCAACCCGCCTGCCAAGCGTGGCGAGTATGGCAACAACCCCCTCACGATGCTAGAGATCCATAATGGAAGGGTTTTGTCCAGCAGTGGACGTGGAAAGCATCCTACGGCTGAGAAGATGATCTCTCAACGCCTCGTGCAGTATGAATACTAGTTCCTTTAGCTTATTCAAAACAAAATTTGATAAAGAATTGTATAAAAAATACAACGTATCAAAAACAGACAACAATAATAGGTGGCGAGACATTGTATTATTCCTTCGCATCACCTTATTATATTAGAATCGGCTACACAATACGGATAACTGAAGTCCGGAAATTGAATTTCCTATCGTACCCACCATTTCCTCTTTATAAACGAGCCTTTATATATATACTATATATATTTTGCATAGCTATACCGAATGAAATGTGTGTTATCACTGATAGACATAATAAGGACCAGCATTAGTGCAGGGATTACGTACAGTAAAAAGGTATATTATTGACATAAAACAGTGTAGCGTACAAATTTGATTCATAAGATCCCGAACTAGTTATAAACTGTGCATCAGGAGGCAGTGGCTTGTCCATAATTATATAATAATAGTGTTTAGTTGTACCTAAATAAATAATAAATAATGCTGGACAAAACACAAATCATTATCTAGCCCTAAGCTAAGCAGAGCTTGTGTTATGGGTACTAGTGACTGATATACCTACTTAATACATTATACAGATAATACATACCTACTTAATATATATAGATAAATATTTTTATTATATATAGAAAAACATCCAGAACACCCTGAACAAATATCTGCAGATCGTACAGACATTGGTCTCGAGGCGGGAATCACAGAGCTCGTCGTTATAAGCTATTTCGTCTATTTCCTTAACCTATGAATAATAAAGTTTTTTGGTTTTAATTTGAGCCATATTGCCAATTGCATAGTGCGCTATGCAATAGAACATTTAAAACAAAATTCGGTTTTGCTACCCACTCTCGAGCACATAGCCGAAAATCGAAATAGTCCAGTCAGGTTCGCCATTGTCGAATACGACACGGAGGACTGTATTTTATGAAACAACGACTATTTAGAGGTATATAATTAGCATGTATTTCAGAATTGTAACAACCTCATGATTAGCACTTGAGACCTGTGATGCAGGCCTAATGTCCTTAGTGGAAGCCGTAGGGGCTGAGATGAAGACGATGATGATTAAAAAAGTAAGTACATATAATTTGAAGGTCGTGGGTTCGATACCGGCCGTGAACCAATGGATTTTTCTTTCTTGAAAAGTAAGTACACATTTAACACGTGCTTAACGGTGAAGGAAACACCGTGAGGAAACCCGCGGCTTAGTTAGCTTCAGACGTATTGATCTGTTCTTTCCTCTGACTAACAGCTGATTAAGCTGAGAGGATGGTATAGGTACTGGGCAAGCCTAATCCATCGACCAATGTTCCAGGCACTGCAGCATCCCGTACAGCATGATTTATGCAGCGTCAGCAATTACTGACGCTGCATAAATCATCTATAATAAATGCAAAGGCCTTACTACTACAAAACACTTTGCAATTGCAGTCGTCTTCCCCAATCCTAGTTTTACTTCCTTTGCAACACTATGGTGCTGTGTAAATTTTTCACCAGCCCTATTTACTACATTAAAAAACGGCTCGTAGATATATCTATGTATATCTGTTCTGATCTACAAAAACAAAGTAAAGTCCAACCAGCTACCATTAAACTTGTAAACTAGCCCATTGAGATTTGGTCTTGGCGGGTTGCCACCGGAGCCTATTCCACGTGCCCATCGAATATTTCACTAACATAAAAATTCACTGGCTGTATCTTGGGGTTAGCAGTTTCAACGGATTTTAAAGTTCGTGTTTTGGTATTTGTGTGAACTCGTTTACGCTAGTTCATTTGTTGGTGGGTTCGTCCGCGTTTCCTTTGACTGGAATGAATGCAGGATGATGCTGAGCAAGCCTAATTAATCTAGCAATGTCTAGTGGCAACTAAATCATGAATAATCAGGGGGCTCCGTGTTGGCCGAGCGGTATGTACGTGTGTAAGGTCGTGGGTTTGATACCGGGCGCGCAACAATGGATTTTTCTTTTTTGAAAAATGTATGCACACTTAACACGCGCTTCAACGGTGAAGGTAACATCGTGAAGAAACCCGCGGCAACAGGATGGGTGCTGGGCAAGCCTAATCCATATTACAATGTCCCAGTCACTTCAGCGTCCCGTACAGCATGATTACCAGTTGGTGACGCTGTATAAATCATCTATATTAGATGCAAAGGCTTGCTCTTGCTCTTGAATGCCAATTGCGATAAATGTAAATCGTAATCAAGCCAAACGTCTTTTATGGTCATTACGTAAAGATTGCTATTCTGAAGATAATATCGTAATTGTTTTCTAGAGTAGGCGCCCAGTTGTGAAAGGTCAATTGCGTTATTCACGTCAGTGAGAATAAGACTAAGTCCAAAGATCGTGGTAAGAAAAATCTATGTTCACATTTAAGGAAAACATAGTGCGAAAACCAGCTTAGTTAGCTTCAGACTTATTGACCTGTTCTTTCCTCTGATTAAAGGCGACTAAGTTGGGGAGGTGATATAGGTGCTGGTCAAGCCTAATCCATCTATCAAAGTCCCAGGCACTGCAGCATCCTGTACAGAATGAATACTAGTTGATAGATATAATCGCCTTCAACCAATTGATGCAACGCTTCCATTATTTTATCTCCTTGACCTGCCAGCGACTTCTCCTTGTGAACATGTTAGGTACTAAGTTACATAAATCTACAATATAAATAGTGTACATTTTTACCCTAGTTTTTACTAGTTGGCTACATGTTATTTTACAAGCATATAATGGGCTTTGTGAAAACACAATAATTTTATATACACAATAATTTTATATGAGATAGACTTAAAATATATACCCATTTCAAAATAATGTTGGGATTTGAGAGCTTCAGAACGTTAACTTTAGTGTTGCATAACGTTGGTTTCTCGTTTTCTGGTCACTGCGAGGAGAACTGATTTTCAGTACTACCCGTACTGAAAATCAGTGCTCCTAGAGTAAACTCATGCTAATCTTTTTGCCATGCTGCAACACACAAATCCAGTATTTTATTGGGAAATATAAATATGTTGTATGTTCTGTTTTCTTATAGTAGATTATCATTAATATGTGATTTAGTTTTCTTTTGTTTGTTTTTATGCTTATTTAGGTAAGGTAAGACACTAGGCTTTTGGTTTGTGCCCCAGTGGACTTAATATTAAAGTTGAACTAGCAGATCATAAGAAAATAATTATGTATGTATAATAATAATATAAGTATGTACATACTATCCATCTAATAACACGATAAATTCTTTGTATTCGATCTTATAGCAAAGTAGTAAAGGACTCTCATGGCGTGGACATTGACATGTATTCGAACTCACTGAGTGGATTTAAACTGAACTGAAATCTTATCCACTAATGAGATAAGTTATGTGGATAACGTATTTGCTTAGTAGATCGATAAAGTTAATACAGCGTCTCCAGAATGCATGTGTCCGTTTTTGTGTTACCATACCTCGGCGAGCACTATTTCCCCCTATATTAATAAACGAAAAGGGGGCGAAGGCCTCAAACGGTCACCAAAGGTCAAAAATGTCATTTTAGGGTTTTGAACGTTTTCGGCCATTTGAAGACTTTTATTTTTTGGTGACCTTTTGAGATCACAGTAACTCCGTTCCCTGTGACCCTAAGTTCACCAAAATCAATCAGTCCTCTTCTCTCATTAGGACGGTGCTACCAAAAAAGGTTCCATGTAAATCGGTCAACGCGTTCGGTTGCAATCGTCAAATACACAGACAGACAGACAGTGCTATGCATAAACATATATTGCTTCGCCCCCTAATAGATGAATAAATAAAAGATTTCAAATCCCACCGGAATCGTAAAAAAAAATTAAAAGGTTTTCATTTCCTTGAGAGATAAATAAATAAAGTCCCGTTAATCAGCTTCAACATATATTACTTAAAGACTTTTACAGCGTCAGCAACTGGTTATCATACTGTCCGGGACACTGTTCTGTGCGAATCCTTGAGATAACGTAGGCACCACTGAAAATAATCTTATCGATTTTTCGGATTATTCCCATCGGGTTTTACGATTCACAATCAAAATTAATGACCATTAAACCGAGCCTAAATCCACTAGCACTTAGTTAATCAGCCGTTTTAATACATTTCGCTAAATCAAAAAGACAGTTATTATGTGGTTATCGGTAAAACAATAATCTGGATTAACTTTGTGAAAACTGTATGTTAAAATGGTTTAAGTTGACAAGTGGTAGATATGTATATTAACCAAAAGTTATATACAGTATGATATACATATATATATAGATATAGTTGAACGTTTTGTGGAATGTTTAATATCAATTGAAAGTTATAATGTAAAATTAAAACTTATTTTGAAGTTAAGAAGGTAAAAATAAATATGAAATTAAAATAAATGTTAAATAATATAAAGAAATAAATAATATAGGACATTTGCATACAGCTAAATTAAGTCCCAAACTAAGCAAAGCTTCTGCCATGAAACCAGAATGTTTTATCAAATACTTTTATATGTTCTAGTAACATGTCTTGGGATGCTGGCAGTATGATGTTGCTCCTCCTACCTTGCTTGTAGATGCAGTAAGAATCGGCCAAGGGATACATCCAGAAGATGGGCAGCAGCGTCTTTCCATGTATCAACATTCCGTACTGCGCTCGCTAACCGCCTGCCAAGCGTGGTGAGTCTGGCAACCACCCCCTCGTGATCAGTACTTGGAAATCCATGAGGGAGGCCTATGTCCAGAAGCAGACGTTCTATGGCCTAAACGGTGATGAGAAGACGAAATACTTATCATGCTCGGAAAATACTTAGACCCAAGGCAAATGTTTGCAGACAAAGCAAACATTTGGCCAACGGTAGAAATCGATCTTGTTAAAACTAGATTTATGTTTTTATCCATAACGTAGTCGTTGTAATCGTGAAAAGACATGAAAACCTCGCCTTTAGACGTAAATTACATTTAATAGCAATTTTATTGGCTATGAAAATTATTATTGCGCAATTTTGAAGTTCCCAGCCTAATAAGAAATAAAACTTGATATTCAGAAGAACTTATACTCTCTTTTTACAGAAATAAAGCTTAATATTGAGTATCTTAAGTACACATATTGACTTTTAAACTGTAAACTGCTAACGAAAATATATATTTAATGCATGCCTTTGAGACAGTAGTTACATAGATAGAAAATAGAAAACGCTTTATTGCACACCTTAAAACATACAAATACAAAATTAACTAAGGAACCTAGTACTAAAAAAAACACTGAACATAAAGTGTCAATCGGCGGTCTTATCGCTAAAGAGCGAATCTCTACAAGACAACCTTGGGATGGATCGGATAATTATAATGCAACATGGAATCCTATCGACGTAGGATGTAATTACATGGGGTAATCATGGAGAATGTATTTATTATTAACTACCAATTTGAAGGTCGTGGGTTCCGAACTTACCACGTGAACAAATAAAGACTGAGATAAACAGACCTTATAACAGTCTTATAACCAGGAGGCTACGAGTTCAATTCCCGCCACGGGACAGTTATTTGTAATTGATCTGCAGATATTTGTCCCGGGTCTGGGTATATTTCCATGTATAAATAAGTAGAGGAAAGTAACCATGAATGTCATTTTTTTATGTCATATAAAAAAACAATATGCTTTGATAAATAAAACTTTTATAAATATCTGTGATTAATTTAGTAACAGTCTTGTATTACAAGTGTCTGTCCGTCTGACCATCTGTCCGTCTGTCCCTTGATTTCCCGTAGACCTAAAACCATGATATATGGCAAGGTAGGTATATCGTCTTATACTGTAGAGGTAGATACAGATAATAATCTAAAAACTTCATTTGCAATGACATCATATTATCATATCAATCATCGAGTTAAGCAACCCTACGCGCGGTCATAGATTGGATGGGTGACCGAATCTCTTTGTGCATTTTTAAAACTTTTACTAGATCAGATCAGCTAATTTACAATAATTATTATGTTCCTACATACCTACGGAACCAACGCACTTGTCCGTTCTTATTCCTACTGGTAGGTATCGCCGAAGCTAAGATTAATTAATTATGATAAATAAAGCAACAATTGTTATTACCAAAACAATGCCGTAATACCTTCATAGGATTCAATTAGGCATCACTCCGGGAGATATCTACGTAATCACGGACAATAAGCAAGGATTAGTCGATCGCACCTAGCTGGTGCGAAGGCGTTTATTTAATCTGAAGGGAAGCGTTATTGCAAACACTGGTAGCAATGATGCTTGGTAAAACGCGAGGCGTCGTTTTAAACTAACTATATACATACTTATAATTTATTTATTATGAGCCCATCTGATCCCACTACTAGGAACAGGCCCTCCCTCTACTACTTCCATGCAGCTCGATCCTGAACCACTTCCCTCCAGTCAACCAGATATGTTGAGCAGGTGGAGCTCGTCCCGCCATCTACGTCTCGGCCCACTGCGTCGCCTCCTCGCCGTAGCAGGACGCCACTGTCACTGCCCTGGCCCACACCTCAAATATATATACTATATGTAGTATAAATATATATTTTTTTATCTTTGTTACCTAAGAACTCGGAAGTTTATGCACCGTTTTGTTTTTTTTTTTAGTTCGATTAGATACTCTTTGAATTAGGTCCCATTTTTTTCAAAACTCAGTTCTGGTGACGGGATCCGTGAGCAATATAGCGATTTTGGATCCCTCTCAGTAGATCCAGTCAACAGATGCAGTCTGGATCTAGTGAGAGTTTTCCCTTTCATGGTATTGTTAAGCCCTAAATTTAAACTTGCCGTTGGGTTTTTAGTTTCATATATTAATGTTTCCTTGCTTTTAAAACCAGTTCTGATGATGGCACCCATAATAAACCAAGGGAAATATATGAATATAATATTTAATATATTCATTAAAATTTTAGATTTTCTCATTGAAGCCGGTTTTTTGTTGTTATAAATAGATTAAATATATTAATTTATTGCAGGCTCATGGCTCATATCATACAAAAAAACTTCAATACACAATTTTAAAATTAAAATTATATTATATGATTATTGTAACAGGTTTTTTCTTTCTTTCTTTCAATTGATGCACTGATGACTACAATGTTGCCTTAAGCTACCTAACCCTTAACCATTTACATTTAATCAAAAAATAAAATTAAAAAGGACATAATCTTTTACCGTCTTTGGACAAAGTAGTCTATACCCAGAAAAAAAAACGTATTTTCAATATTCAGATTAGTTGCACTTATAATTAATTTCATAAGTCATCACCACGAGAGGTTTTTGCCATACTCACCTCGCTTGGCAGGCAGGTTGGCGGGCGTGGTGCGGGATGTTGATACACAGAAAGATGCTGTTGCCCATTTTCCGTAAGAATCCCTTAGCAGATCCTTACTTCATCTACGGGCAAGAAAGGAAGGGCAGCGCACTGCCGGCGCCCCCCCGGCTTGCCATAAAACAATCATACTGAAACTTTATTCTAGATTTATCTGTTTTGTGTACAAATTTTTTTCGACATTTATTTATTTATTTAGATATTAGGCTCAGGCACTGTCCGAGACCATGGTATGTTTTTCTGTATGACTAAATGAGGAGACAAGCCGAAGGCCCACCTGATGTTAAGCCGTAACCTCTACCTATTACAATAGCGCGTGTGACTAAAGTCCCGAAATATCGGGAAATTTCAAGTCTTTTATCTTGGTAAATAGCCTCGAAATATTACACAATAGTGTTCGCAACCACAATAGTTTGCAAGTTAAGGTAACTGACAGTTCATCAGGCGAACAAACTCCCTTACATTTTTGCAGAACCAACCAAATATTGCGAATACGCAACCTGATATCGAAAGCTAATGGGAAAAATAATGGCCGCCCTTATCTGGTCTCTATTGGCCTTTGAGTGGCCTTATTACTCTCGTCTATTCTGTGGCCTTATCTTTGGATGCTGTATTAATGACTACAGATATTTGTTTTCGGGCCAATGGGAAATAAATAAAACACGTTTTTGTTTTTACTTTTTGTTAAAAAGATATTAAGATAAGGGCGGATATTCTTTCCTGTGAAATACATTAAGGGAATTATAAGGAAAACATTGTTTGAATAAATCAACTGGTTATAGACATTACTAGATGAAGGTATACAATGGAAATGTTCTTAAGTAAATATTCTCATGGATGCATTAATGGGGGGGCGCCTCCCAAAGGGGTGGCTAAGCTCCATACAAAGTTAAAAGGCCTAGAAGTTCTAAATAAGCGTTGTGTTTTTATTAGGGTACCGGAGTACAACAAGGAATCCTTAAAGTTTCGATTTGTCGGTCTGTCTTCGGATTTCATTATTCCAGCCGTAAAACGTCCACTACTGAATACAGGCCTCCCTCATGGATCTCCATGAGGGGTACTTGCCATACTCACCACGCTTGGCAGGCGGGTTGGCGAGTGCAGTACGGGATGTTAATACATGGAAAGACGCTGCTGCCCATCTTCCAAAGGTATCTTTAGCAGACTCTTACTGCATCCACGGGTATGAGAGGAGGGGTAACGTTATACTGCCGGCACCCCACGGCAGTCTTCGGCTTTCCAAAGATACTATTAGTCCTAGAAAGCTGAAATTTTGCATATTAATAGTAATACCCCGAGATGACGATGCAAAACCTACCTCCTATACACGTAGGATGGGAATGAACTTATTTTTACTTAACTTTCCGATCGTGGGTATCGTTGAATAGGTATTTTATAACCATTTATGGGTTTCAAAGACAATTTGACGACCATGAACATTCTAGGTAAACTAGAGGTAGAACGGTTGAGCTAGGTTTTTTAGATTCGGAGAAACTGCCTAAATAAATGATACGGATACATAGATAGACCTGCACCGCACGTTCGTTTGTATCCTCAACAAACAATAGCAACTCTGAGTGAGTTGTTCTACTTCTACAATTTTGAAGCTAACTGATAAGACATGTTTTAAAATAATGTTGCGGCTACCTACTGCTGTAAAATTTTGAGTTCTGTTTTTTACCTAAACGTTTTGTGTATCATAAGGTTATTTTTGCTTTGTAAATTAATAATCTAAGTATTTGAGTAGTTAGAAACTGCATTTATTTATTAGTCTTTAGGTTATGCTTGTTTCTACCCTAGCCTAAATAATAATAAGTGTTGTTCTCATAAGTGAACTGTATTTTCGTTGTTGAGAATAAAGATTCTTTAAACCGATACGGTTTACCAAACATACGGCAATACTTCAAACTCAAATAATACCTGTAATATGTTTAGTAAGCGTAAAAATAAATACATCAACTTCTTCTTCTTTTGTTTAGTCGCTAAATTGTGCACGCTGTGGTAACCTGTAATTGAGGTAACACAAAGTCAACAATATTTTTAGATCCTAATATTAACTGATATTATGTGTTTTTTTTTTGTTGGATGCCCTTTAATAAATAAATAAATAACAACAGGTCTACAACCACGGAACCCTAAACAGTGCGTGGCCCGACACACACCTGGCTTGATTTATTATACTATTTCATTATAGACTATTAATTAATTTATTAGCACAGCATGAAAGGTCTTGATAATTGCGAAGAACATATAGATTTTGTTCCTTATAGAAGGCCCTCGATAAAGGTCACGACAATTGGTGCCTCCAACAGCAAAACAAGAACGGTAACGTTTCCGTCAATTAAATACATTTAATACAAGTATTATCAGTTGCCGTGGCGTGTCCGGGCCGTAGAATGTTGCTTCTCCTCTCTCGCTTGTGGACGGAGTAAGATGACAGATCCAAGCAGATCAAGTTCTGGAGGTATATCTGCCCTTGGCAGATCCAAGGGCAGATATACCTCCAGAAGATCTACAGCATCTTTCCGTGTAACACATTTCGTTCTGCGCGCTCGCCCAACGGCCTGCTAAGCATGGCGAATATAGCAATAACCCCCTCGAGATGATGATGATGAATACGAGTATGTTTTATGGGTTTCATAAATAAATGATTGAATGATTAAAAAAATGTGATATCAAAGGCTTTTCATATGACGGAGAAGAGTATTTTTAACCTCCGACGCAATAAGACAGGGGTGTTGTAAGTTTAACGTCTCTGTGTATCTGTCTGTGGTATCGTAGCTCCCAAACGGATGAACCGATTTTCGTTTAGTTTTTTTGTGTCATAGATAATTTTATCCCAAGTGTTCTAAGCCATGTATTATCAAAAACAGTTGAGAAGCTTACAAGATATAGAGGGTGAAAGAGGGGGATGTATAATCGAATGATTCCAATTATACCCGATTTTGGTATCAAATTAAAGTAATTAGTGTGTAGAATGCAAAACTGAAAGTTATATAGAAATCGGTTGAGCCATTTATGAGATAGGGGGGTTGAAAATAGGGGTGAACAATCGAATGTTTGCAAATATACCCAAGTCGGGTATCAAATAAAATGGCATGATGTGCAAAACTGGAGACTAGAGACTAGAGTGTCGGAAGTTACTTAAAAAAAAAAATTATGAACTTGTCTCAATTGGGTCCAGTGTGTCTACCATGAGTTTTCACTGTTAGATCGCCTGCCGTTACTACTTATTACATCACTATGACATCTGTCAGATTTAAAGCTCTTGGTACTGCGAAAATGGCCGCCAACAGGGCCAACCAAATAACTTATAAACTTGACACTGGCGGAATTGTGTAAAACCAAACAAAAACAGCCATAAAATAATAAGACAAGACAAGACAAATTCTAAGCAAATGAATCCCAAACTACAGTAGCTGTAGTATAATAGTCTACTGCGTATTTTAGTAACAAATTATCCGCTATAGGCGCTGTACCACTTTTCGTACATTTTTTAACTGCAGTCGCTAGGGAGAATAGACTGTGAAAACTCATGGTAGACCTACTGGTCGTAAAATAATATTAATATCGTCCAATTAGACCTCAATAAACCTCTTTATTGTATTTTCCAAGCAACAGATGATTGCAACCAGCAGGAGCGCTTTGAGTTTGCGCCATTCGATTGGTATTCATTAAAGCAGTCTCAATTAACGGCTGGGCCTATCGAACTGTAAAACATTTTCGGAGTGGCCTCGATTCTGGGGCTCTTTTGTAGTATTTTGTTAATAAAATAATTGATTAATAATGTTTTTCTGTAATCACTATTCATTAAAATATGGATTGTATTATGATTATTTACGTTACCAGAATGTTTATAAAAAATTTACATAAAATATCAATAGATTATTCATATTTTTTGAAGTTATAACACTTTTTCACCACGTAAGCAAGTAAATCGAGAACCCGTATATAACCAACATGTTCCGATTTTTGCTTAGATTCCGTGTGTGGCTCGAGTTTTAATAATTGTATTATTAAAACTCGAGCCACACACGGAATTTTTCAGCATTTTTATGAATAAGTCTAAAACTATACGGCTTACATGAAAACTAAAAACGGTTTCATAAAGTCATGTTGACTTCTAGTAACTCCTTCAAAAAAATTGATAGCCACTTGTAATCACTATGAGAATATTTTTATATAAGCAATATTACACGATAGGCAGCCGACCTTGTAAGGTATGCAGATAGGCGGTAGATGCAGGCCGCTTCCAGCCGAAATACTTGGAAGTCCATGAGTGAGGCCTATGTCCAACAGTGGACGTCCTATTGCTGAAATGATGATGATGAATATTACACGAATCATATATATCACGATATCGAATATCACGAGATCGCCGTGGGGTGCCGGCAGTAGAATGTTACCCCTCCTCTCATGCCCGTGGATGCAGTAAGAGCCTGCTAAGGGATACCTCCGGAAGATGGGCAGTAGCGTCTTTCCGTGTATCAACAGCCTGTACTGCGCTCGCCAACCCGCCTGCCAAGCGTGGTGAGTATGGCAATTACCCCATTATGGAGATCCATGTGGGAGGCCTTTGTCCAGTAGTGGATATCCTACGGCTACTATGATGATGATGAAATCACTCATCAACAACTTAAACTTCATGAAAATCGGATCATCCGATCAGATATAATTTTGTGCTCTGCGAGTAATGTTTTGTAAAATGTCAAATATTATGACTTTTAGTGCCAGGATAACCTCCACGCCCTCATTCCTATATTTCAATTTTCGTTTGTGTTTTCACGTTGTCGCGTACATTTAGCAATGCATGAATTATCGCTTCTATTCCGAGTTTCCATTCAACGATACTGCTTAATTGATTTCGTGCAAACGTTTTAGAACTCTATGTCAGTGCAGTTGCATAGTAATTGTACCGTTCTATTCTATATTGCTGACTGAGACAGCGATTTGCATTTCAATTTTCATTAAGCTGCGGTCAGATGTATTTGGGTTAATATCGGATTTATTGATATCTATCAGAAGCAAATGTTTTGAATAGGCCCCACAAAATGTTATGACAGTACGCTGATGGCTCGATTATTATTAGGCAGAACGAAATAACTTTTGAAAGCTCATTTGAATTTGAGTTAACAGTATATGCAAAATATTTACGGGATATACATATACCATGATTTTAATCTTTTTGAGTTTCCCGATATTTCTGAAGCTGAAACTGCGTCAAACCAGGTCAGGATCATACCTAGTTTGACGTACCATAGCTTACTGCATCCATAGCATGAAATTTGTTTTTTTTTTACTTGATTCACTTGAAATGTTGAATGAACATTGTAAAAAATAGAGTAGTTTAGAGTGTTCGTTTTTAAAAGTACGAGTATTATATCTTTTTCACATATAATAATACCTATCTTTACTAATGTGTATGGCTCGTAATTAACGGACTAATCCGGTGTTTGCTAATCTAATTTGCGATCATCAGCCTGAAAGAACATATTTTCATCTTAACTTTAGTAGAGTCTTGTGAAATTCCCGTGTGGATTCCCTTTAATACGATTTATCCAAAGCACTCCCTGTACAGGTGAGTTCGTTTATCTTCCCAACTCCAAAGGCTCTATCATGGGTCAACTGTCGTATCTGTTAGTAATCTGTAGTGAAATAAATAATGTATCATCATCATCATTTCAGATGAGAGGTAGTTGCTATACTCTCCACGCTTGGCGATTGACGGATTGGCGAGCGCAGTGTGGGATGTCGATACACGGAAAGACGCTGCTGCCCATCTTCTGGAGGTATCCCTTACCAGCTCCTTATCATTCTAATGCCGGCACCCCACAAAAATAAATAAATAATGGATATTAAAAAACAGCACCGCACCATCTAGCAACAAAATAAGCAGTGTATGTGTTATGAGTACTAGATGATTGACATAAATTGTCCAGACCAAATAAATAAAAATCTTCTTAGAAAGCAATTTCGTCTAGAGTAGAATAAATAAAAGTATGAATGTGAAGAGGTTATGTTACTTTCTACCTGTTTGTATTTTCTATGTAAGGTGTACAATTATGTAACAGAGACTTGTCCTCACGGCAAACGATACAACAATTTATTCGTGATACGGCCCCGCTTGCTTGATGCATCAGCTTCATGAATAAAGCATCGCGAAGAAAATCAAGGCAAGTTTACTTTTCATGGCTGAACGACTATACACACACTTGGCTTAAAATTTAGTTGAGAACAGTTTTACGGTAGTTGAAAACTTTTAAGTTTATGGAAGCAATCCATAAAATCTAAGTTGTTGGTTTGAAAATGTTTTTGAATGAAATATTATATGAGGAACCATTAGAATGTCAAAGTTAACATCAAATATATGTAGATAGCAGATAGCAAATCCGCTAACTGGATAGCGGATTTGCTACCCGGATATTAAAAATATTGTAAGGAAAATCACGCCTTAATAAGTTGACTTCTTGGAACTCTCATAATTAATTTAAAACAAGCATTGGTACGGGGGCACCAGAAAAGAGGGCGAAAGCCTTAAAAGGTCACTAAAGGTTAAAAATGGCATTTTTAGGGTTTTTGGACGTTTTCGTTTAAAGACTTATTTTTTGGTGACATTTTGAGGTCACAATAACTCCGGTTCCTGTGAACCGCTTAGGGTCACCAAAATCAATCAGTACCCTTCTCTCATTAAGGCGGTGCTAAGAAAAGGTTTCATGTAAATCGGTTAACGCGTTCGTTTGTAATCGTCTCATGCACAGACAGACAGACAGACAGCGCTATGCATATTAGGGGGCTTCACCCCCTAATACGTCCTTCATGCCTCTCTTGCGCCCGTGGATGCAGTGAGAATCTGCCAAGGCAAACCTCCGGTAGTTGTACAGCAGCGTCTTTCCGTGTATCAACATCAGTCCTACGGCTGAGATGATGATGAGGAAGTCCTTTATGTAGAAGAAAGAAATTTATTAGACACACACAAAATTTAAAAAACAACTATAAAATAAAAGGTTGGACTTATTTCTAATTTAAATCGATTTCTTATTATAAATTTAATCTTAGAGTACCTACCCAGATACTTTTTTAAATAGTGGCAAAAAAGTACAAGTAGCTAACTCAACGGGCCCAAGCAAAATAATGCTAATGCATATAGTGAACAACCCTGGTACCAGTCCATAAATTTGTGTGAGTCCAATGGGGCCTGACTCAGCATTATGCTCCCACACATGAGGAATGCGAGGGAGCGCTGGTTTTAGTTATATTATATGTCAATCTCCTCCTTGCGTCGTATTCCCAACACTGAGGGCGTGTTACCACTAGAGGAAGCCGTAAATATCTTCTTTCATATGATGTTGCGCCGTTGGCTCCGACTTTCAGCAAATCAAAATCAAATAAAAATATTTTATTCAGTATTAAAAGGTACAAAAGTTTTAGGCATGGTTGAAAAAACCTTTTAAGTATCATAAGAACAGTTTTACGATAGTTGAAAACTCTTAAGTTTATAGAAGCAATCTATAAAATCTAAGTTGTTGGTTTAAAAATGTTTTTGAATAAAATACTATATGAAGAACCATTAGAATATCAAAATGTACATCAAATATAGATAGCAGATAGCAAATCCGCTAACTGGATAGCGGATTTGCTAACCGGTTATTAAAAATATTGTGAGGAATATCACGCCTTAAAAAATTGACTACTTTGAACTCTCATAATTAATTTAAAACATGCTTCTGACAAGTTGATGTCGAGTGTGGTGCGAATCTGACCAGCGCATTGGACTCCTCTCTCTCGGTCTCTTCTCTTCTATTTTGTCCGGATCCTCGGAGGTTGTCTCCGGGCTTGTGGTTTATGTGGCATAAAATCACAAGCCTCCTTTGTACAAAGCCCCCGTTGCTTCTTTAAGAATACCGATTGGTTGCAGTTAAACACCGCCAGATAAACAAATCAGCGATAGCGGAGTGGATTCGAAACCTGGCCATTGAATTGAGCTCTACGATGAACAGCTTCAATATTACAGGAGAATAATACTTAAGGCAACTCCTGAATTTCAACCGCGAAGATGGATTTAGGTTCCCACATCTTAGAACCCAGTGATAAGCAGACAAAGTGTGCGTCATGATGTAACATTGCAAAGTGAAGATAATGTCAGTTATATGTGCCGCAATGTAAACGCGGCCTCACCGGGTTTTTAAGGCAAAGTGATGGTGGTTGTAAAAGAACCATCGCTATTTGATGGACACTCTGATGAAATCTCCAGTCTACCGGGGACCACCGCTGTTGAAACACAGTCGAAACGTCGGTAATTATCAAAGCGTAATAGCGATAACGTCCCGTATTTTGGATAGTTAAAACCGATTGGTTGGTACAGTGCGCGGTCCATGGGATTTGAAGCGTTTTCCTCCAGCACCACAATTCAAAGGCGTCTAAATATTGACGCTTTCAGGTTTTCGAAGTCAAAGTCCTAGCCCCGTTCAAGAATACTGAGACTAAGTTTTCAAGCAAGTAATATTAATATTAGTACAATCGATTATAGAATAAATGCATTTCATATAAATTTTCAGCAATTCATGCCCAAAAGCAGTCTTTCAATTCTTCTTTCACGGACGCAGTGCAACATTGGAAAGAAACTTATTCCATAAATGTGTTTGAAATCCCATCTAGCAATCCATTGTAAGAGCAAACATAGCCGAAGGTGCCACGGACGAGATGAGACGAGGGAATAGGGGGCGCCAATGCATAACTTGATCGTATGTCCTTGCGCGGAATAAAATGTTAAGATTGAGAGAAAACGTCCACTACTGGACACAGGCCTCCCTCATGGATCTCCATGAGGGGTAGTTGCCATACTCACCACGCTTGGCAGGCGGGTTGGCGAGCGCAGTACGGGATTTTTTGATACATCATCTGTGAAAAATAAAAAAAATCAACTGTCTAGCTATCACGGTTCATGAGATACAGCCTGGTGACAGACAGACGGACAGCGGAGTCTTAGTTATAGGGTCCCGTTTTATACCTTTTGGTTCGGAACTCTAAAACAGATTCAGAACGTCTGAAGCTGACTAAGCCGCAGGCTTCTTCCCGATGTTTTCCTTCACCGTTAGAGCACGTCTTAAATGTGCACATAAATAAAACATTCATTTGTAAATAGGAACAAAAAATATTTGGTAATTAATTTATTATACTATTGGCATTGGTTTTGCGAGAAAAAAGCATGTTTTAGTTCCATAGTTGTAAGGAAAAAATACCACTCTGAGGTATAATAATCCCGGAATACCAATGCTCTAGCAATCGATATAACACAGGCTATATCTATTACCTAATCTTAATCAAGTATTCAATTGAACTAAATTTACACAAAACAACCAAAACGTGCTATGTAATCGTAGCTATGTGCTACGGCTATGGTGAGCTACGGCGTAGCACGTAAGGGCCGAAAGCACTTGGCGGAACTGCAGCGGATAGCGACGGACGCGAGCAAACATTTTTTTTAATGATATTGTATGATGGTGACTGCAAGATCAGTTATGCGTAGTTTGTTGGCCTAACATACTGCATCATGCTGAGCTAGGTCCCTTTTGCCTACCTTACCCCTGACTGTCTACTTTATTTTCTGTACTTATTATCTTATCGTTGGTCCTGGATGGATGAAACTCTTTAATGTGTACTGAATACTAAAGGAAATAAATTACAAATTGCTAATGCTGTATCGATTGAGCTGAAATATGGTATACATCTGTAGCTTTGATGACAGTACAATATCCTTATCTTAAATCTTTCAAAATAGTCATCGCCATTAGATAGCGGATAGTGTATCTAATCTCACCACAGAGGGGCCTGTCTTTAAAAGATAATTTAAAGAAATGTGTTTTCAATATATTTCCTTAAGTCACATAAACTATCCATCATAATTAGCAGTGTGCGAAGACAAAACGCATAGCAAGTAGTAAAATTGGCTACGCCGTAGAAATTACCATTCGTAGCCGTAGCGGACGCTCATTGAATTCATAACACAGCATTCTAGCGTTGTAAAATGCAGAAACAAGTTTTTTTATGAGAAGAATTATAAATTCATCTTAGTGGATTCGTCGGAAGTTTCTTGAATGTTTAATGTAATTTTTTATATTGTGTGATAGCTAACCAGCTTTTTGCATTATTTAAAGGCGTTGCGTTTAATGTTTAATTTGAATCTGTTTAATTTTGGCAGGTGAAATATCTGTAGTACCTACGTGAATACTTAAAAATGTTTGTTTGGTTGCCCACTGACTTATTGAACTGAGTTTTGAAAATAAAGGGAATATTATATTTATTCAAGTTGTATCCATTCGAACACGAAAATAATTTTCGAAATGGATTCTTAAGCGACGGAGTTCTGAGTTAACAAAGAAATAAATACTGACAACTTGAAAACCTCATCCTTTTTTTGAAGTCTGTTAATAAAATTATAACTAGTTTTTAATAACAGTATATAACCATCAATTTGTGGACGGCATAGAATTAACTATGGCGAAAACTTTAGTTACCTAAATAATAATAAATCAATTTTTCAAAAATAAACGGACTTCAAATGATAAAATCTTTATCTTCGTGCTAAAAACTCACAATATATGTATACATGTACGGTACGCCTATTATATGAGAGTATTTCCCTGGATTTATCATAAGTTCTATCATCAGAACTGAACAGAAATTTATCTCATATAGGTTACATATTTTACAGACACAGACAGTCTGTGAGTGAGCGATCTTGGTGTCACACCATGTGGTTATTATAGTGTTTTTTCATCTTACCACAGGATTCTGTTCATTTTTATATAACTCCAAATTCTACATCCAATTCCAAAGTTAGTTTAAATAAAAGGAATTCTAAAAAAAGCAAATATAACCAAGGTGCTCTCTATGGACCTTTTTTAAAAATCGAATGCAAAAATCCTATACTATTCCGGCATGCACTTAAACTGAAAATGCTGAATTCTCAAAAGCCTTTCCGAGCTTCTACTACGATTTTCTGTTACTTTTAAACAGTTTGAATGGTTAACAACACAGTATGCATTTTATTATTTGGGAATTCTGCTTATGTGAGTTAAGGTTGTCGATATTCTAATGCGCCTTATAAACGCTGGAAATACGCAACGTTACGCTTTAGTTATTTTGTTATAATGTAAAATTATTTTGTTATATCTTTTGGTCTACTTACAAAAGTATACGATATTCCATAGAATATTCTAGTTTTATATATATTATTTTATTGTTGTCTTCTATAAGAGAAAATAGCGATCGTAAAACCTAAAACCAGAAATTTATCTCATTAAGCTTAATTATTTATGACGACATCCGTCCCGATTTAATTAAACCTGCAGTTTAATAGCTGACTGAGACTCAGGAGGTGCCGGCAGTACAATGTTACTGCTTCTCTCATACCTGTGGATGCAGTAAGAGCCTGATACTCCGGAGCATGGGTAGCAGCGTTTTTTCCGTATCTCAACACCCTGTACTGCGCTCGCCAACCGGCCTGTCAGGCGTAACGAGAATGGCAACAACCACACATTATTTACACACAACTAAGGACCAGGTCGAGTCCCCGGCAGCCCCTGGCTACGGTAGCAGCCACGGTAACGGCGGGGTTAGAGCTGCTAAGAATCCCCGTAAATATAATATAAATAGCGATAGTATACAATATAATACTGGCTACCAATCCCAACGACAACAACTGGCCCAGGTAAAACACAATATCTGAACTTTGAGGACAGACAAAAATATTCTTGAGCTGGAAAAACAAATGATTAGGTTGCACTGGGACGGGACTATCAGAAGGGCATAAAAATGCTGAGTAATAAATAGGATATTAAGTCCCGTAAGTTACAACAAAAAGTGCTCGTATTCTATTAACCATCTGGTACCCATAAGACAAGCTCTGCTTTTACTTTGGTGCCAGATAGTGTTGTGTTATATAATAGTATTATTTGTTATTATTTTATACTATAGCGCAAATCGCTAGCGAAATATGTTTGTAGGTACATATGGTAGAGGACATGGTTTCCTTATCCGTAAAAGCAGGCCCAGAATATTTTTTTACTTATTATCTTTATTCATTTTAACCGACCTAAAGAAAAAAAACTGTAAACAATATAATTGTGTATTTTTTAAAACGTTTCTACTTGATAAATATATTGAAGTGATAAAAATGAATACTGGTTTAACACAGCCTGAAACAATGTACCAGTAATTGACCAAATATTGGCATGGAATTAGTACAAAGGCTGCAATGAATTGTGTAAAATTAGCAAATACAGCTGAGCTAACAGCCGGCCGCAGACCACCCTTAAAGCAGTGTGGTAAATCCCGCTGTAGGATACGATTAACAAAATTATCAAACCATTTGGTTTTGTAATAATATTGCTACTATTAGATTCCCGCAGTAACTGAAAAGAGCACTTAGTAAATTGCTCACTATGCTAATTACTCAATGAGCGTACTGTGGCTTTCAATTCTACTATTATAGAATCATCATCATCATCATCATTACAGCCGTAAGATATCCACTGCTGGACATAGGCCTCCCTCATTGACTTAGAGATCCAAGTGCATGAGGTGTTGTTGCCATACTCACCACGCTTGGCAGGCGGTTTGGTGAGCGCAGTTCGGGATGTTCTTACACGGAAAGACGCTGTTGCCCATCTTCCGGAGATATATATCCCTTAGCAAATTCTTACTGCATCCACGGGCAGGAAAGGAGGGGTGACATTCTACTACCCCACGGCAAACCACCATTATTCAATCAAAACCACTTTTGTTGTATGAGAGCCCCACTTAAATATTTATTATTATGTTTTTAGTATTTGTTGTTATAGCGGCAACAGAAATACATCATCTGTGAAAATTTCAACTGTTTAGGTATCACGGTTCATGAGTTAAAGTATGCTGGCAGACAGATAGACGGACGGACAGACGGACAGCGGAGCCTTAGTACTAAGGTCCAGTTTTTACCCTTTAGGTACGGAATCCTAAAAATTACCTTTGACAGCGATGATCGCGAAATTTACGCCTGGTTGCAAACCAGTCGCAACGTACGTTATCAAACTGAAACGTCACTCCCGCCAGTTCTCACGCCAAGCACTAACTACTGCACCACAAACGTCGACTAACAAAGAAGTTTCAATGACTTTGCAAAATGCAACAAAGCGTGCAAGCCTGACTTCAATGTGAACTGAAAACCGCACAGCAGCAATACGATTTTACGAGTAGGTTGCATTCGACTGTGTTACTGTTATTAGAACTGGTCAGAGTGGCCCCAATGCTGCAGTGTTTGTAAACTGTTTAAGCGGCTTTGCCCTTTAAACTGTTTTGCTCATAACATTTCAACCAGATTTGCTGATAATATCCAATGAGAGCCAGAGCTGTCCGAATATTGACGCATTGGGCTGTGTAAATAGGTTTTAGTATTATTAAACTTATTCTTAAACGCCGAAGTATCATCTCTTTCTTGTTAACTATGTGTTTTTAAGGTACGAATCAGGATAAGGCACCGACCACTGCGCCACAAACTTCGAATAACAAAGAAGCTTTAAACGACCCTGCAAAATGTGAATCTAAAATGTGAAACTCTAATGTGAACTGAAAACCGCACAGCAGCAATACGATTTTACGAGTAGGTTGCATTCGACTGTGTTAGTGTTATTAGAACCGGCCAAAATGGCCCCGTTGCTGCGGTGTATTTAAACTGTTTAAACGGCTTCGCTCTAACCAGATTTCAAGCAGATCTGGTCATCAAATCGAAATTAGAGTCAAAATTAACCATTATAGCTGTCCGGATGCTGGCGCGCTAGGTTACGTGAATGGGCCTTATTATAACTTTTACTTCGACTGTTTCCGTGGCTTAGTTGGTCGACTAATATGCACGATTCCCAGCGTCGGGTCAGTATTTGTTATTTCATCATTCCAGCCGCAAACGGTCCACTACTGAAAAGGCCTCCCTCATGGATCTCCATGAGCGGTAGTTGCCATACTCACCATGCTTGGCAGGCGGGTTGGCGAGCGCAGTACGGGATGTTGATACACGGAAAGACGCTGCTACCCATCTTCCGGAGGTATCCGTTAGCAGGCTCTTACTGCATCCACGGGCATGAGAGGAGGGGTAACATTCTACTGCTGGCACCCCACGGCAATTTATTTTTATTATTTATTTGTTATTTATCTTCAGATATATAATTATTTCAGGATTCTATAAATTATTTGGTACCCGTAACAAATTATCTGGTTACTTTGGAGCAAGATGGTACTTTGTGAAATGTGCAGAATTATTTACTCGTGTTATTATATTTTTTCTACACGGTGAAGTACCTTCTGTTCCTTGGTTACTTTGTAAATTTAGGTGCCGACAATAAAAAATGCCTCACATCTCTAGCCCGTGGATGCAGTAAGCATCTGCTAAGATTTATCTGTAGAAGATGGGGCAGCAGCATCTTTCCTTGTAAGAACATCCCGAACTGCGCTCACCAAACCGCCTGCCAAGCGTGGTGAGTATGGCAACAACCCCTCATGCACACAGTGAATGTCTTACGGCTGTAATTACTATATATTCATTCATCATTCATTTCAGCCATAAAACGTCCACTGATGAAAACAGGCCTCCCTCATGGATTTCCATGAGGGGTAGTTGACATTCTCACCACGTTTGGCAGGCACCCGCCTGTGAGCGCAGTATGGGATACACGGATAGACGCTGCTGCCCATCTTCCGGAGGTGTCCCTTAGCAGGCTCTTACTGCATCCACGGGTAGGAGAGGAGGGGTAACATTCTACAGCCGGCACCCCACGGCACATTATATATTAATGGTACTTGGCCGATTTTTGTATTTGTTGACAGCAAGTTATTGACGTTTGACAGCAATGATCGCGAGATTTACGCCTGTTGCAAACCTGTCGCGAGATACGTTATTAGACTGCCGGACATCGTAACACTCTGCGCTTGCGATCCCGCCTGCCAAGTGTGGTGACTATGATAACATCCTCCTCATGAACTTGGAGATCCATGAGGGAGGCCTCTGTCCAGCAGTGGACGCAGAGATATTATGATGATGGATAACGACGGATGATTAATATATGTATGTTTCAAAATACGATATTTTTCACTTGACCCTATGATAAAAGATTAGGCAGACAGGATCGTTTTTGCTCGTTTTTGTGGTTGTACTTCAAGTATAAAAAAACCGTGTTAGCCGAGTGGTATGTACCCCCGACTTTCAATCCGAAGGTCGTGGGTTCGGCCGAGCAACAACGGATTTTTCTTTCTTGAAAAATGTATGTGCACTTAGCATGTGCTTTAACGGTTGTAGGAAACTTCGTGAGGAAACCCGCGGCTTAGTTAGCGTCAGAGGTATTAACGTGTTCTTTCCTCTGACTTATAGTTAGATAGATAGATAGAAAATACTTTATTGCACACCTTAAAACTAAACATAATAACAAGAGAAACTTGAGAACATAGTTGAGTAAGCTCAGAGGATGGTATAGGTACTGGGCAAGACTAATCCATCAAACAATGTCCCAGGCACTGCAGCGTCCCGTACAGGATGATTACCAGTTGCTGACGCTGTATAAATGATCTATGCAATGTATCGATGTAAAGGCCTTACTTTTTTACTTCAGGTGTATCATCGTTTACCTCTCAAAAAACATGTCGACATAAAGAAAGATATTCATCGGTTAGTTTTTCTCAAAAAAATTTAATTTTGTAAAACGATTAATTATAAAATATTAGTACGCGCGCCCGCACAGGGGAGAAGGTAGCGCTTAAACTATACTGCGCCGGAATAACCTGGCCTTAAGCGGCTTTACTAACTATATTTCAACCAGTTCTGCTCATTATACCCGAATTAAAGTCAAAATTAACCATACTTGTCCAAACGCTGCTGCGATATGTCGGTTAAAATGATCATTGTGATACTTATCTCTCAAACGGCTATTTGAAAGGAATTATATGCTATCACTGAGTGCCAAAACTACTGAGCAGATTAGGATTAAGCCTGGTACCTATTATACAGGGTGCATCTTCCGGAGGTATCCCTAGGCAGATTCTTACTGCATCCACGGGCAAGAAAGGAGGGGCAACCTTCTATGGCCGGCACTCCACGGCATTGCATTATATGCAAAATTATAAGGTTTTCTATGATCCATCTTGTACCCATAACACAAGCTCTGCTTATTTTCGGACTGGGCGGTGCTGTTTGGAATGTCCAGCGTTATTTATATCTAACTAGCTTTCCCGGCAAACTTTGTACCGCCCAGAATCAACTACCTACTACCACATCTTCTAACTAATACTCTACTACCACTCTATTACAACTACTACTACTCTACAATCACTACAACTCCACCACTACTACTCTACTTCTACCCCACTACTACTCTACTACTACGCTACAACTACTCAACTGCTACTCTACTTCTACCTACACTAATTAGCGTACGAATAAATTTTATTCGAGTTAAAAGAGTAAAAAAAATCCCAAATGGCGCCGATCCGCAACACAACAAATTAATTATTCACGGCTGACGAACTCTGGGACACATACAGGATGACCCGGGCCATCCCGGCTGGGAAAACATTTGACATATGGAAATAATTTTACCTTCCTTTACAATAGATCATGCAGACCCATAGAGTTACAGCTCGATATTACAAATACAAATAATTTATTTCCATCCACTTAACCTATGCATATTATACAATCATCATTTCAGCCAGAAAACGTCCACTGATGACAACAGGCCTCCCTTATGGATCTCCATGAGGGGTAGTTTGCCATACTCACCACGCTTGGCAGGCGGGTTGGTGAGCGCAGTATGGGATGTTGATACACGGATAGACGCTGCTGCCCATCTTCCGAAGGTATCCCTTAGCAGGCTCTTACTGCATCCATGGGCATGTGAGGAGGGGTATCATTCTACTGCCGGCACCCCACGGCGGGCATGCATATACAATATAAATGCTAATTAGAACCCCTTTTAAGTAAATAAATACCTGTGCAAAAGGTTCCCGCTCTTCCAGAATAAACAAATGTAATCAAAATATATTTTTCTTTGTACGCGTGTGTAAATGTTTAAAAATTGTGATTTTTAGGATTATTGACGAACGAATATTGATTTTAATTTGCACGAAAGTCTCTTTCTGAACCTTTAGAGAACCGTATTTACTCGCTAGCGACTTTAATTAAAAAAATGTATAAAATGTAAAAATGTAACTTGTTCAGCGCCTCTAGCGGATAGTTTGGTACTAAAATACGCTGTAAACTAAACTTTAAAGCAACTGTAGCTTGGGCTTCACTTGCTTAGAATTTGGTAGCATAAGTTACAAATCTGACACATGTCATAGTAACGTACTATTACCACTGTAGTAACGGCAGGCGGTCTAATAGTGCCGACTCATACACACAGCACTCCGGTACACCCTGTCAATTGTGTAAAAACATTTGTGGATCAGCAGTTTTATTTCAGGTCATGTAGAAAGATAAAAATGGCTGGAATGTTATTTATTAACAGTGGATCTGTTGTTCACCTGCAAACACCTAAATTCAAAGTTGTGACTCACCTAGAAATGATACTACATAAACCAAAAAAAATGGCCTTTAAGGATGGATTAAACTTGCCCAGTACCTATACCATTCATCATCATCATCATCATTTCAGCCGTAGGACGTCCACTGCTGGACATAGGCCTCCCTCATGGATATCCAGTTATTGCGGTTGGAAGCGATCTGCATCCACCGTCGACCTGCGGTCTTCACCAGGTCATCATCCCATCTTGTTGGTGGACGTCCTACGCTGCGCTTGCCGGTCCGTGGTCTCCACTCGAGAACTTTTCGGCCCCATCGGCCGTCTGTTCTGCGAGCTACATGGCCTGCCCATTGCCACTTCAACGTGCTAATCCGTTTGGCTATGTCGGTGACCCGAGTTCTTCTACGTATCTCCTCATTTCTGATTCGATCGCGTAAAGAAACCCCGAGCATAGCCCTCTCCATAGCTCGTTGAGCGACTCTGAGCTTATTCATGAGGCCAATCGTGAATGACCACGTCTCGGTTCCATATGTCATCACTGGCAACACACACTGGTTGTAGACTTTCGTCTTAAGGCACTGAGGAATTTTGGACGAAAAGACGTTGCGTAGTTTCCCAAACGCTGCCCATCCGAGTTGGATTCGTCGACTGACCTCTTTCTCAAAGTTGGACCTACCTAATTGGACAGTTTGTCCTAGGTATACATACGCGTCGACAACTTCGAGAGCCGAGTTCTCAACCATAACTGGGGCAGGCACCACATGGACATTCGACATAACCTTCGTCTTGTCCATGTTCATTTTAAGGCCTACCCGTTGGGAGACTCGATTGAGGCCTTCGAGCATCGTGCTGAGTTCGTCCATCGACTTTGCCATGACCACAATATCGTCGGCAAACCGAAGGTGAGTCATGTATTCGCCGTTAATGTTGATGCCTAGTCCTTTCCATTCCAAGAGCTTGAAGGCATCTTCCAAAGCGGTCGTAAACAGTTTCGGAGAGATTACGTCTCCCTGTCTTACGCCTCTTTTTAAGGGAATATCCTTCGAACTCTGTTCCTGTACTCGGACTGACATAGTGGCGTTTCTATACAAAGACTTCAACACTTCGATATACCGATAGTCAATTCGGCATCGTTGGAGAGACTCGAGCACCGCCCATGTTTCGATCGAATCAAAGGCTTTCTCATAGTCCACAAACGCGAGACATAGCGGCAAGTTATACTCTTCGGTCTTCTGTATCACTTGCCGCAGCGTATGAATGTGGTCTATGGTACTGTAGCCTTTTCGAAACCCGGCTTGTTCGGGACGCTGGAAGTCATCAAACCTGCGATCGAGACGATTTGTGATGACCCTTGAAAACAGCTTATAAACATGGCTCAAAAGCGAGATCGGTCTGTAGTTCTTAAGCAAGGTGTTGTCACCTTTCTTAAAGAACAGTACCACGACGCTTTTGTTCCATGTTTTTGGCGTAATACCTTCGAGCAAGACGGAGTTGAAGAGCTTCTGAAGGACTTTAAGTATCGGTGATCCACCCGCTTTCAGAAGCTCTGAAGTGATTCCGTCCTCCCCCGGCGCCTTGTCGTTCTTAAGCTGTTTCAGGGCCATCCTGATCTCGTACAGGCTGATGTCCGGGATATCTTCGGTATAATGTCGGGTCAGTTTGGCTCTAGGGTCTTCTGCCACACTGCAAACAGGTTTAGTGACCGAATCGTAGAGCTGTCCATAGAACCTTTCGACTTCCCTTAACACTTCTGCTTTACTTGACGCTATACTGCCATCTTCCCTCTTCAGCTTCGTCATCTGGCTTTGCCCAATAGACATATCTCTCGCGAACACTTTGGAGCCTTTGTTCCGCTCTATCGTATCTTTAATACGAGCTGTATTAAAGGTACGAATATCGTGCCGCAAGGATTTCCAAACTTGTCTATTGAGCTGCCTATATGACTTAGCATCATCGGGAGACTGCAGTCGTAATGAGCGTCGTTCAGCCATAAGGTTAAGAGTGTCATCAGAGAGTTTCTGAGGTCTTTTTGTACGGGGCGTCTTAAAGAACTGAGACCCCACCGTATGGACAGTTTCTACGAACCTGTTATTGATCTCGTCCACTGATGCATGTTCTTCGAGACCCAGACAATCAAAGCGATTTGAAAGTTCGAGTTGAAAGCTCTCGAGGTTTTGGATATGTGCACGAGTGGGTCGGAGCGTAGATTTCATCAGACGGGACCTTTCAAGTCTAACGTTCATATTCAATGTGCCTCTAACGATTCGGTGATCACTTCCGGTTTTCACCCTGTGAATCACAGTGACATCATTGAATACCCGTTTCTTGTTGGTCAAGATGAAATCAATCTCATTTCTCGTGGAACCATCGGGACTCATCCAGGTCCATTTCCTGTGAGGCGGCTTCTGGAAGAAAGAATTCATCATAAAGAGTCCTTCTTTCTCCAGAAAATCGGCCAGCCTCTGTCCCCTGGGGTTCCGTTGCCCATACCCAAATTGCCCCACTCTCAACTCATCATCGCTTCTCTTGCCTAACTTTGCATTGAAGTCCCCCATAACAACAGTGAAGTGAGTTTTGTTTGTATGTATGGCCCTACTGATGTCCTCATACATAGACTCTACTTCTTCATCTGGGTGTGACGAGGTCGGCGCATATACCTGAACGACCTTCAGCGAATATCTTTTAGATATTCTGAGTGTTAGGTATGCGACCCTGCTCGACACACTGTCGATGGTGACAATGTTGTTAATGAGTGACTTGTGAACGAGAAACCCGACACCACCTTGGGACTGTTGGTCGCCCTCCCGGTAGTAGAGTAGATTACCGGACTTAAGGGATATCGTGTCCTCGCCCTCTCTACGGACTTCTGATAATCCTAAAATGTCCCAGTGTAACCTACTCATTTCTTCTTCCAGCTCAACGATCTTTTCGTCTGTCCTCAAAGTGCGGATGTTGTGTGTTACCAGGGCCAGTGGTCGTCGTCGGGGTTGGTAGCCGTCCGTCTCCCGGGGATTCTTAGCACCCCTAGCCCCGCCGTTACCGTGGCCGCTACCGTAGCCACGACTAGCGGGGCTGCCGGGAACTCGGGGCCTGGTCCTTGGTTTCGCAATCATAAGGGGTTGTTGCCATACTCGCCACGCTTGGCAGGCGGGTTGGCGAGCGCAGTATAGGGTGTTAAAGACGCGGAAGACGCTGCTGCCCATCTTCCGAAGGCATCCCTTAGCAGATTCTTACTGCATCCACGGGCAAGAAAGGAGGGGCAACATTCTACAGCCGGCACCCCACGGCGAATACCTATACCATTATACTATACAAACACTGGAATATTATCGATTTCCGCTGAGGGACAAGATGTTTGCTTTTTCTGCTGGTATTGTTTATTATACAGTATTTCAATAATATTATGTTGTATTATGTTGTATAATGGTGTCGATTCTGTTGATGAACTTCCTAAAGCTAATTGCAATTAGACATATGACATTTCAAAGTTTAGAGCTGTCAACATAAATTAGGAAATATTTATTCCGTTTAATGATTAGAACTCCTTGCTTCTCACAGTGATGATTGACGACCTTACATAGAATTTATCTTTAGTTAAATGCCTTATCTATGCCGATGACGTCAAGATACACCTGGATATAAAATCATCTTAAGATTGTTTTGCGTTGCAAAGGGACTTAGATGCAGTACAAAGCTGGTGTCGAAATCAATAAACTTAATCTGAACATCAAAAAATGCCAAGTAATGAGCTTCACTCGATCACCAAGACCTATCATTTTCAATATAATATTAATGGCGAACCACTTATTAGATATAATTCTGTAAAAGACCTAGGAGTCCTTTTTGAATCCAGTTCGGATTCAGAAAGGACTCCTAGGTCTTTTACCTTCCACAATTACATGCATAGCATCACAATTGATTGTTTTAAAAGACTTGGTTTTGTCAATCGTACCTGTCGAGATTTCTCTAACATTATGGCCATAAGAACGCTGTATACCGCGCTAGTCAGGTCTAAGTTGGAAGTGTGCTCTTGTGTATGGAATGCCCATGAAACCACATAAACACTTATGATCGAAAAAGTTCAGAAACGCTTTTTGAGATATATATGTTACGGGTAATGCTAGAAGATTGGGTAAACCTAGGTTTACCCAAGGAGTTTGGGTAAAGTCCGAATTAAAATTATATTATGTTATTAACTAATGCAAGAGCGAGCTAAGGGCACCGCGAAGTTAGGTTTGGTTAGATTACTTTTAACCCTTTACCCAGAAACAGGAGCCGTCGATTTAATATTATTCGGACTTTACTCAAACTCCTTCATTGGAAACGCGTAGACACGTATGACACGTCGGATCAAATTCTTACTGTCGTAATCTGAGGAGTTTATTTTTTTTTTTCGCCTGCTGTTACAATAATAAACTTCGACACCTAAATACGAACCCTGGGATAGACTGAAAACCAGCCCTGAGTAGACTGTAGTTTACTCAGTCCATTGCTGAGTTTACTCCATTTGCCTAAGAGGATCTTATTTTATATTATTGTAATTTTATGTATTAATAACTGTGTTCTCTTTTTGGCAATAAATGTATTTGTATTGTATTGTATTGAGTACTCTTGACTGCCTAGAACTATTATGTGAAGCCAGTAGACTATATCCACTCAGCTGTCGCAGCATCAAATATGATGCGTGAAAAAAAATGGATGTCTGTCGTGGTATCACATTTGATGTCGGTCGGAAATTGGCAAAATTGGACCATTATTTGAACGAAACATATGTCAATCCTGTTCTAACTTGCACAAAATGTAGCAGAAAGAACAAGGATGGCATACCATCCATTGTTCCACCTCTAAAGCCAACAATCGGCGGTATCCGAGGCAATGAATACCTCTTGTGCCGTGCGTCTGCGTTCGAGAAAACATTTGTATTTCGAGTGCTAATTTCGATGAAATAATAATTTATTATTGTTTTAGGTTGAAAAATTAGTTTATTTACCTTTGTACCGTTGTTTTAGTTACCTTTGTACAACAAATTGGTAAAATTCACTGACCCCTAATTAAAATTTAGAATATATTGCTAAGACAAAACTGGACTAATCCATTTGTATTGGTTTAGCTTATTCAATAACAATTCCAATGACATAACTTTCATTCAAATGTCTCCCGTCTTTGTCGCGCACAAAAGCACCATGGTTAGTATATTAAAATCCCAAACACAGAATGTAGATATCTTTGTAGATAGATGGCGGGCACTAGAAAGATCTTGCCTAACCTATTGTGAGAACATTTAATCTATTATTAATACCATATCATTAAATTTGTTGTTAATGAGATTGTGTGTGCTTTTTTGTATTTGATTTTGATGTGTTATATGTTGTTATTGCATTAATTTTGAGAGTGTAGTTTGAGTAGTGTGTTATGAGTATGTATGTGTTCCTTTGTCGTGCAATATGCAACTCTAACCTGAATTTGAATGTCTTTAAATATGATAGATGTAATGACTTAGATTAAGTATCTGTTAAATTACAATTTTATTTTGGTACAATAATAAGAACGTACTACCGTTCAATTACAAGCTTAGCTTTATGTCATTTTAGTCAATTTTACGCAATTTCAGTTAGCTTTAGTTAGGAAGTACACCAACAGACTTGACACCATTGTGTGTGTATATTATTAGTTCTACAAAGAAGTAACGCTTTAGTTTATCAGTTATGTTACATTTTAATAAACGAATTGAAATGCGATAATTAGACCTACCGCCGTGGGGTGCCGGCAGTAGAATGTTACCCCTCCTCTCATGCCCGTGGATGCAGTAAGAGCCTGCTAAGGGATACCTCCGGAAGGTGGGCAGCAGCGTTTTTCCGTGTATCAACATCCCGTACTGCGCTCGCCAACCCGCCTGCCAAGCGTGGTGAGTATGGCAACTACCCCTCATGGAGATCCATTAGGGAGGCCTGTTCAGTAGTGGACTTTTTACGGCTGGAATGATGAATTAGGCCTACTGCGCCACAGATGTCGGTCTGTTAGATTTAACAAAATATAACCAGAATTTCACACACCCGATGAGGTCTAGCTAGTACCCAAGTTCCTGCAGCATTAGCAGATTAGTACCGGCAACTTACTACAAACTTACTTATCGTCATTGCTTTGCTTTAAACCCCAAACACATCGTAAAACCAACCTTATCGCAACTGCATAGAGACTATGAAAGATATATATGAAGAGGCGAGTTTGTTGATGTAACCTAGCCTGTGAAGTAAGCTGAAGGCAAAAACACGTAGGTACTCCGATTTCGCTTGCGGTAAGAAAATTCCTAATCAATTTTGTAATTAAAACTTGGATGAAATTATGATTAACGAATATGGGATTCCGTGTATTACAACATTGGCACACAGCTGTTATAATTTTAAAGTAATTTTCATTTGTCAATTCTACGATTTAAATCTCTGAGTTAATTACGATAAGATCGATTAGTTAAAGTAGGTTAGTACCTAAGTAGAGTACAAGAATATTTTTTAATTGTTTTTTTTTCTATTCTATTTCACAATTTTTTTACTGTTTAAAAGATTTACATGTAAGTCGGTATTATCCATGTACCTATATGCGCTACTTTTATCTTTTGCCGTGGGGTGCCGGCAGAATAATGTTGCCCCTCCTCTCTTGTCGCGTGGATGCAGTAAGAGCCTGCTAAGGGATACCTCCGGAAGATGGGCAGCAGTGTCTTTCTGTATATCAACATCTCGTACTGCGCTCGCCAACCCGCCTGCCAAGCCTGATGAGTATAGCAACCACCCTTCATGGAGATCCATGTGGGAGGCCTGTGTTCATCAGTGGACGTTTTATGGCTGAAATGATGAAGTTAGAGGGTCCGAATTTTCTATATATATATTGTAGATGATTCATACAGCGTCAGCAACTGGTACTCATGCGGTACGATAGGTGCAATCCTGTCGAAACGTCGGGTAATAATAAAGGTAAATAACGCGATAAATACCCGGTTAAATATGTGTTTATGACACTATTGAAGTTTTAAGGAAAATGCGTTTGAAATTTGAAAGGGCGTTGATTAATTCAATAAATATTTAGAGATTGGAGGGTTGAAAAAAGAAATTCCTTCAGAATATTTGCTTTGCTTGTGCCAGATAAACTCCCAGCATTCCAAATTTTAGAGTTGTAAGACTTCTGGAAGTGCCCTAGAGATGTTCCATTTTTGCCATTTTCATGCAAAAATTTAATGAAGGTCTGTTGTCTCCCCTGATGGATGCCATAACCTTATGGCATCCATCAGGGGATATCAGATACCTAGATATCAGGCAAAAATCCTGATGTCTCCTCTAGGCAGGGGCTATATCAGGGAGATATTAATTAGTACTGTTGTCTCCCCGCAGATTCAGGATGTTTCTACATTTATCTTCAAATAGCAAACCGACTATGGCCAATCGTGTTTTGAACACGTGTGAAAAATTACAGTAAATGTCAAAAATGACTGTAAATTATGAGATTTACAAGTAATGATCATGAGGGATCGTTGCCATACTCACCACGCTTGGCAGGCGGGGTTGGCGAGTGCAGTTCGGGATGACACGGAAAGACGCTGCTCCCTATCTTCCATAGGTATCCCTAGCAGATTCTTACTGCATCCACGGGTAAAAGAAAGGAGGCAACATTCTACTGCCAGCCCCCGTGGCCATTTGTAAGTTAGATTGTATTTACATAAAGAGGATTAGGTACTGAAATTTAACCCCAAGGTGTGTTCCATTAAAAAGCTAAAAGCATATACATACTTCGTACGTATGCAAAATCCTCAGAGGTTTAGACGAAAGCTTCAACAAAGGATAAAAATCAAGTTTGTACAAATAACGGGTTCTTTCACTTACGATGTTTAAACTTTCACGGCGTGCCAGGAATTTAGATAAGTTGTCTGTACGGTGGGAACATAGCAGGAACAATTTTTTGCATCGTTATAACTGCGGTAGTACGGCTTATGGCGTAAATTGGCCATCGAGGAACTTGCAACATTGAATATAGGAATTGCCATTTTGATTCTTCAGTAAAATCTTTGCAGATAATTTTACAGTCGAGAGGTATCTCTGGTTCCGAAAGGTCGAAAGTTTCGATTTATTCTACCTCCAACTACGCCTTCGATAATATTACGAATCGCGTTAATTACAAATGGATCTAACTAAGCTCGTGCCTTGTTATCTTACGATGTTATGTTATGTTACGATGGATCTCTACCTTAGTATATCTTCTTAAGGTACGCGTCCATTGGGCCTCGCCAGACGCACCGCACGCACGGCCCGCAACGGATTTTAGCTTCCTTTGTTTGATTTTACAAACACTGCGTCCACTATTCGCGCCGCCCGCATCGAAAGCCGGCATTTGAAATCCGTTCAATCCGTTGCGGGCCGTGCGTGTGGTGCGTCCGGCGCGTGCTAATGAACGCGCCACGTATTATCTCTTTAACTTTTCTCTAGTAGGTACTCAATCTAATATCTCTCATCATTAAGGCAGCGTTCGTAAGAAACGTTTTCGTTCAACCGCTTTTTCCCTGACTTACTTCGCAAACCAGACTAACACAAAAAAAAATTAGGGTTTATATTATAGCCTATGACACTCACAAAGAATGTAGCTTTCAAGTAAAATAATTTTTAAAATCGGTTCAGCAGATCCAGAGATTACCCCCTACAACCTCACAAACTCACAACGTTACAAACTTTACCTCTTTATAATATTATAAATATAAATAAATGTTCAGTAATCACAAATGGAAAGATCAGCTCCTCTTCTCCTGACATATAGATAACCCTTGTTTAGGAGTCAGAGCTTACTATGTTATTTTAATATTGTTTAATTAATTGAATTTAATTAGTTTATATTATCGACATAAATAATACGAAACCTAACATAATATAAATGCAATAAATTAATTATAAATCATATTTCAAAAATAGATAATTTTCATCAAATTCCACCCACCGTCTATACCGCGGTATCAACATTTTGCGATTCGGTAAAGCCAATCAATTATTCATTATTTGTTTAAAAAATACATTAAAAATGTCGGGTATACTATTAATATAGATACTAAAAATAGATACAGAAAATCAAAGTCAAAAAGTAAAACTTTTACTGTATCGTTAACGTAACTATACGAATTTTGTTTATGATAGGACTTCCGTTTTAGAAGTCTAGTGTCTAGCTTTTAAATCAAATTCAAGGCTTTGCGATTTATAAAACTGCTTTGTCTCCTTTTTAAAAGGAATTGCTAGTCTCGTGAATATTTTGCCACATACTGAACTAAGGCTCTAATGTTATACTTTGAATTTACAAAGAATAAGGCGTTTGATAAAAAAATATGAAACGCCAAAAATAGTTCCGCAGAACCTATTAGATGGCATTATTGTTCATTCATAATCATTTAATTCATAATCATTTATTCATAATATTGTTAGTTTATTAAAATTAAATTTGTAAAATGACAATGACAGGACTAGTAGCGTTAGTTTACGTTAGTAAAATTCTATGTCTATGTTAAATCCTTTAAATCCACACACTATAGCTCCATCTATTGTGTTCAGTAGTAAGAACTTTTTTTACTTAAAACGGCTCTGCTCACAAAACGAAGCAAAGACATGAAGGGAACCTTTTTTATTAGGCATTAGTTGAAGGGTGCTAAACCACAGAACCAGTGGGTACATCATTAGGGACCATATTCGCTAAATCTCTGAAATCGCTCACATCATTTTGTGCTTCTAAGCAGACAACGTTTAGTACTTACCAAAGCCCAGAATAAGACATTGATTGCTAAAATTGCTTTAAGTAAATCATCAACATCATCTCAGCCGTAGGGCGTCCTCCAAATGCCTCCCGCATGAATTTCGAAGCAATGATTGTTGTTGCCATGACTCATGAGGGGTTGTTGCCATACTTATTCGCTTGGCAGGTGGGTACGCGTGGCGAGCGCAGTACCCGTACTGTCTCTGTGTATCTGTCTGTACGGCAAGCGACTGTCGCCAGCAACATTTTTTTATGATTACGTTTTTTTTTTTTCAATTGTTATATGTATTTGCTAGATGATGCTGTGTGAATTGTCCAGCATTATTTATTTATTTATTATTATTTATTTATTTTTTATTAATATTATTATTATGAAAATTATGATTATTATTTTACTTTTAATTGTGTTTATTTCTGTTTTTTTCTTTAATTATTGTAATTGGTGTTGTACCGTTATAAATAAAGTAAATAAATAAATAAATAAACATCCTGATGTTGATATACGGAAAGACGGTACTGCCCATCTTCCGGAATATATATTATTTATACAGCCGTGGGGTGCCAACAGTAAAATGTTACACGTCCTCTCTCTCTTAAATCTGTTAAAACTGCATCCAAGGGCAAGAGAGAGAGGACGTGTAACATTCTACTATCGGCACCCCAAGGCAGTATTAAAAATATATATTTAAAAATAAAATGTCTTTACTCTAAGTAGGAGTTAACTGAGCTTGCCATACCTAGTACCTTTGTTCTATGCGTACTGTGTGCCAGTGGGCCCAGCAGTTTACCGAGTTTACCAAGTTTTTATTCACCTAATATCTAGCGAATAAGGGTCCCGGATAATAAATGTAAAAGCCAAGTACGGTAAGCAAGCCATCGCTTCCTCGTTACGAAGTCCAAACAGGAAGACACGCCAGTGTGTCTACCATGATTTGTCACTGTTAGATCGCCTATCGTTACTACAGTAGTAATAGTTCGTTACTATGACAGCTGTCAGATTTATAAAACATTGTACCAAATTCTAACCAAATGAAGCCCAAACTACAGTAGATGTAATAACTGTTTTCATACATTTTTTTAACTAGTCGCTAGCGAGTATAGATTGTGAAAACTCATAGTAAAGCTACAGGGGTAAAATTATCTGTCTCTACTCTATCTTACCTTTTCTGTCAACCCTTACAACTCCCTACCCAACAAAAAACATAATCAAAAGGGCGTGATAAATAGCCTAACTTCAGATTGTACATTACCTTGACAAATTCCAGTCGTGGACAAACTCACAAAAACTCTTGACACTGCCTAATTGGGGGAGAAAAATGACTTTCGCGATGTGGGTTGACGGCGTTTTTTTCTTAGATTGTGTGTGAAGCAGGGGTTGCTTTTATGTGACAGGCGCTAATAGGTTAAGTTATGAAAAATTGCGTCACGAATAGTGTTCGCGCTTACAAGAAAAAATGGAACGGAACTATTCTCGTAAACCGACTTGACGACGCCGACGCGACGGACCAATCAGCGGCGGCTTCCATCACGTGATATCGCAAATCGCACCCTCTTTCGGCTTAGTACACGTGTTATAATACACCCTGTATTCACAAATCAGATATCAAATTCAAGAAAATTAAGTTGTTAATCCCAAAACTGCAATTTACATTAAAGCGTTTTTTATTAGATAGCAGGTTTTGTAGCTTTTACTTAGTGTCGGGGGGTTACTTAAAATTCTAAAAAATACAATATTTTTACCATAGACTAAGTAAGAGCCAACCATAATATTTTATCTGTATTCGTCATCATTTCAGCCGTAAAACGTCCACTACTAAACTCAGACCTGAAGGTCTGTATCTGTAGTATCTCTGTAATCGCAACTACCCCTCATGAATGAGGGGTAGTTGCGATACTCACCACGCATGCGGGCTGGCGAGCGCAGTACGGGATGTTGATACACGAAAAGACGCTGCTGCCCATCTTCCGGAGGAATCCCTTAGCAGGCATACAAGGAGGGGTAACTTTCTACTACCGGCACCCACGGCCCACCTCTTTATTACCAGTAACACATTTCTATGTTAACTGAAATGACATTGTTAGATGGATCAGGCTTGCCCAACACCTTTACCATCCTCTAAGCATAGTCAACTATTTATTATTCAGAGGCAAGAAAGGTCTATACGTCTCAAGCTAACTAAGCCGCAGGTTTCCTCACGATATTTTCAATAACAATAATATTTATTAATATAATATTGTGTGAATAAATAAAATAAAATAAAATAAATAATGCTGGACAAATCACACAGCATCATCTAGCCCCAAGCTAAGCAGAGCTTGTGTTATGAGTACTAGATGACTGATATACTTAATACATTATACTACATAGATAGATATTTTTTATTATATATAGAAAAACACCCAGAACACCCTGGACAAATATCTGCAGATCGTACAGACATTTGTCCCGAGGCGGGAATCTAACCCCTGGCAACCCCTTGCGTCGCAGGCGGACTTTCGCCCGCTGCGCCACAGAGCTATTCAAATATATAATATGTACCTCTATAATAAATCTGTCGCATGTGTTTTTCTTGCTTTATTTATTTATTCGACGAGCTCTGTGGCGCAGCGGGCGAAGGTCCGCCTGCGACGCAAGGGGTTGCGGGTTCGATTCCCGCCTCTGGACAAATGTCTGTACGATCTGCAGATATTTGTTCAGGGTGTTCTGGGTGTTTTTCTATATATAATAAAAATATCTATCTATGTAGTATAATGTATTAAGTATATCAGTCATCTAGTACCCATAACACAAGCTCTGCTTAGCTTGGGGCTAGATGATGCTGTGTGATTTGTCCAGCATTATTTATTTTATTTATTTATTTATTGTTGTACACTTATCTGTCTTATCCAATAGGTATATTGCATCTCCTTTGCCTCAGGTTTGCTGGAAGAAAACTCTTTAGGTTTAAGCTCGCCTTTGTACATTTCTGTACCCCTTTTGTAAATGTTTTTTTGTGTGCAATAAAGAATTACAAGAACTATGCACCACCCAATTTACTTAACTTTATGTTTGACTATTCGGCACATAACGTTTCACTTTATGTGTCTAAAGAGTTGAGGCAATTTTAAACTCGACAGTATAACAAAACGTTACTCATACTTAAGTAACGTCATTTATCGGTTTTCATAGTAAAACATGAAACCCTTATAGATCCGCCTTGTCTGTTTGTCTGTCTGTCCGTCCATCACCGGCTTTGCGAAGAGACTTTTAGTCCTACGCCATGATAACGCTACAAAAATATGCTGAAAAGATAAATTCGTTTGGTGTACCTCCCATACACGTCAGGCTTAACTTTTTTATTGATTTTTCCATCGTTTGGGGAATCACTGAATAGGTATTTTAAAACCATTGGAGGTTGCGACGACTTTTTCTATTTAGGGTTCCGTTTGACAAATATCATAGTCTTAAATTAAAGTAAACGTTTTAAATTAAACGTTTTTTGAGGGTTTCGCGAGAGAAGTGGTCTCTAATATGTAAGCTACTTTTTTAGTTTCGGAGTTATTTTCGCTCAAATATGTGATGCGGTTTACCAAATATATCCGAAAGTTCAATTAATACCTGTTAGTATGTTTTGGTACACCTAAAAAAACATAATTAACAGCAGGTCTAAGGTTAAATACGGAACATTACATAGCGCGTGGCCCGACACGCGCCTGGCCTAATTTATTTTGACATATTTTTATCAAATAATGTCAAAAACTGCTTGAACACTGTTCTGCGATGAAATTAAATACTTGGATTGTACATTCTCATGCTTACGAGTGTTTACCGAAATCCTAGCTTCCCAGTAAAGATTGTAACTTCGCTCTTAGCACGGCAAACTGCTCAGTTATTCACAAAAGCGTGCTCATTAACATTAGTTGAACAGTTCAATCCCGCGTTTGTTTACCTTCAGTGAGTGAGATACAGGTTACTCCTAGGATGGATAAGCTATTACTGTTAACCTAACGTAACATGGAAATTAAAATAACATTTACATTCAATTGAGTCTTAAAATTTGCATAGGTTTATTACCTTCATAGCTGGTAAGACACCGCACGTAACATAGTATTAAATAAATAAATAATTTAAGTATTTATTATTTGTTTAATTACTTACTTATTTATTCGATATCTCTATGTTATCGATAATTTAATAAAATTAACTTTTATATCATCATGCATTTCATTTCTTGTGTTTCGCAATTTTAGTATTTTAATGCATAATAGTTGGATCAAAATGCAAAATAAAATGCTAAGTTAAAACGCGCTCAACCATTTTTGATCCAACTCAGTTGTAAGTACAAACTCAACGAGCACAAAAACTCAGATCAAAGATTTTAATGTTTTTAAATGTAAAATTGTACGCTTGTTTTAAGCAAACACAACGCATAACATTATTTTAATAAATCTGCCATAGAAAACGAACACATCATTCAATATTTTTTTTAGTAGGAAATTAATGTCATTTTAATTTTCAAATTTCTGTCATACAATTACGACGCAGATAGCTTGTTCGTGTGCATCTCCTACGTAGTACCTACAAAATGAATATTAAACTTCAGCAAAGTTCGAGCCAAACCGCCAGCAACCTAAAAATCACTTTCTTATTTTTTGTACTACTAAATGACGAGATAAGCCGAAGGCCCACCTACTTAGGTGGGCCTTCGGCTTATCTCGTACTTACGTCTTACGTAAGGTACTTACCTCTACCTATGACAACTGCAATGCCGCGGTGATCACGTTCACTATTCACGTGACCATCGCTGCATTGCATTTCGCCCGTCAGGCTGAGACATAGAGTTGTGAAAAAGGTCTTGTGTTTGGCGGCAGATATAGGTATGGTGATTGTACTTCCCCGGATGAACTCTTCACGATAAGTTCTACTGCTACAATATAATTCATGGAATCAGGCGTTACATTGCGGAAATCCATATGACAATAAAATGCAATGAAAATATCTAGTTTGAATTCCGCTAATGCTGAGATGCATATGCACCGCCCTCCCGCCCGCTAATTATGCACATGCAGGAAGAACCAGGCTGTTAGTGCAACATGCATACCCAAACCCACACGACGACACGTGTTTCGCCTCTCCGCGAGGCATCTTCAGGTGAAACGCCGAGATGTTGACTGGTCGGCGGCTGGAACGCATCAGTACAGCCAGTAACAGTAACAGCCCGGTTCTCCCTGCATGTGCATAATTAGCGGGCGGGAGGGCGGTGCATATGCATCTCAGCATTAGCGGAATTAAAACTAGATATTTTCATTGCATTTTATTGGTCTACTGCTACTATTTGTTATCTGTTGGTTTTTATATAGTTTTTTTATTTATTGTGGATGGTTGACCGCTCCTTTTAATGTACATTGAAATGCTTAGTAAAGCAAGCTTTGTAGCAGTTTGTGTATATTTTGTACCGACATGTCAAATTTAGCTGAAGAGAAGCATTGTATTAAATAAATAAATAATAAATAATTCTGGACAAATCACTCAGCATCATCTAGCCCCAAGCTAAGCAGAGCTTGTGTTATGTGTATTAGATGACTGATATACTTAATACATTATACTACATAGATAGATATTTTTATTATATATAGAATAACACCCAGAACACCCTGAACAAATATCTACAGATCGTACAGACATTTATCCCGAGGCGGGAATCGAACCCGCAACCCCTTGCGTCGCAGGCGGAACTTCGCCCGCTGCGCCACAGAGCTCGTCATTTATAGAATCGTCTATTATATGGCTTGTTCATGTTGAAACCACGAAACGGCATTTAACATATTCATGTAACTATATTTTATAGAACACCTAACCTATCCAAGACATATCCCCTACTACTTTCCAGATGCAATATGAATTTTTTTACAAGAACTTTCTGAATTATCCTGGTACTCCACAATGCCTCGCGAGAGTAAACAATGAACAGCGCTTGACTAATAAGCCAGAAGTTCATAGCTCACGGGGAGATAGGCTGTTGTTGTGATGAATGCGGTGTCGCTTTTTTACTATTTTCGGAAACTTACCAGAGAAGCGGAAAAGAACAAAAGGTCGTGGTCCCATCCGTTTGGGTGGCCAGATCCGCTCCACACTTAATACGAATACTTATGCATTCATGATGATATCTTATTATGCAATAGTTATGTGCAGAGCATCATCTCAGCCGTAGGATCCTCGTATCCTTTGGCAGATTCTTACTGCATCCATATGCATTATGTATTAGTTTGTTTTTATTAGTTATAGTTAAGTTAATAATGTACATATGTTTAAGTAGTTGTTAACACTAAGTTACCTATTTTCCTAAAGGGATTTTAACCCACCGCCTTCCTCTTCTTGCCCTATGCTCTTTTTAAATCAATTGATTGCCTGGAAGAGATTGCTTACAGCGATAAGGCCGCCCGTTGAATTGTCCAAAATTGTTTTATTATATTTCTGTTTGTTTTTATACCTCGGTATATTTTTTGTTACATGAGGTGATTAATAAAGTGTTATCTATCTATCTATCTATGGGCAATAGAGGAGGGGCAACATTCTAATGCCGGCACCCCATGACTTTACTCTATGTGCAGATAAAGCGAACATTTTGTGCCTCGGTGAGGATCGCACCTAGCGGGTTCGAGTTAAACATACAACTTAGTAAACTTATAAATGCTGATTAAAGTAATCAACACTTAATTGACGGATTTAATTACAGTTGTGTATGAAAATATGTCAAGAAACCGATTAATTTAATCATCGTGTATGAGTGAGGAGGTTAATCATTACAGGGATAACCCTACAATAAATATCTTAAGGTGAGCACAAGCTTACCGGAAATAATCGATATAAAGATGACTACAACCTTCATACGCTTAAGGATGTCTTATGCAACAGTGTAAAATACTAATTTCGACAAACTGGGCACTTAGACGATTTTCTCAGTTTTTTTTATGTAATTTTTTTTTCTTGTTTATTTTTATCACAACTATTGGCCTGCCGATTATTTCCGGTAAGCTTATGCTGACCCTATATGTACACACGATTACGATACGATACCTATATTTACACAAACACTACTACACACCTACAAAACCCCACCGGAATCGTACTTTTTTTATAAGATTTTTCATTTCTTTGAAATGTTCTACCTATTTCACTTTCAAAATTAACGTGAGATATACTCCTCATTTAGTCAAGACGACAGTAGTGACGATGAACCTGCACCGGACACATATGCCGGCGCCACTACTCCAACAACGACGCCTGCAACAGCGCAAGCGCATCATGCGCCACGCCGACCGCGCCCCTCCAGTCGCGCCGAACGTTACGAAGCTCGCGCGGCACGCGCCGCTGCCAGCGCCAGTGTCGTGTCGGCCCCACGCGCGGACGGGCATTCAATCCCATGATGATGATTTTCTTGAAAAATAAATAAATAAATAATGCTGGACAATTCACACAGCATCACCTAGCCCCAAGCTAAGCAGAGCTTGTGTTATGGGTACTAGATGACTGATATACTTAATACAATATACTACATAGACAGATATTTTTTTTATTATATATAGAAAACATCCAGAACACCCTGAACAAATATTTGCAGGTCATACAGACATTTGTTCCGAGGCGGGATTCGAACCCGCAACCTCTTGCGTAGCAGGCGGACCTTCGCCCGCTGCGCCACAGAGGTCGTCAATCGAAACGTGTCGGAATAATCTTCGACGTTACCTACAATACTACGTGAGTAATTCCCGTTTTTACAAAATGAATGTTCTACCTAAGAGTGGTTAAACACAAAAAATTACAACCTATAAAATTCATATGTATTTAGAAATTTCATATTTCTATATTTTACGTATTATGTTTAATCAATGTAAAAAGTAGTAACAAGTCATCATAATCAATATGTTTTTAAAATATTATGTGTAATGTGCATTAGTTAAATATTTTCTGTGCCTTACTTTACAGGCTCTTAGTCCTAGTGCGAGGAACAGAGTCTTACATTGGTACGTCCTATATCTTAAAACTTTATAATGAAACCTTGTCGTACCCAGTACTTTTTATGCTAAATATCTTTTTCATCATTTCAGCCGTAAAACGTCCACTACTGAACACAGGCCTCCCTCATGGATAAGGCGTAATTGCCATACTCACCACGCTTGGCAGGCGAGTTGGTAAGCGCAGTACGGAATGTTGATACACGGAAAGGTGCTGCTGCCCATCTTCCGGATGTATCCCTTAGCAGGCTCTTACTGCATCCACGGGCATGAGAGGAGGGGTAACATTCTACTGCCGGCACCCCACGGCATATCTTATTTACACGGCATATCTTTCGAACACATTTCAGCGTTCTTACGCTGAAACGCTGAAATGTGTTCGAAACGTCGGGAAAATAATAAAAAAGGTACGCGATAAAATCCTGTAATTTTAAAACTAAAAATATGTTAACAAATCGCGAAAGTTTAACAAGTTATATCTTATTATTATAATATGTATATTTATCTTTATTGTATATGTATTTGTATTTAGATACAAACTAAAGGTAAGGCCCGAAACGACTACTTAATAGTCAAAGTCAATAAGTGTTTATTCAATAGAGCAAAACACTACATAGAATAGTCAATTTACTTAAGAACAAGATACATTTAAATTGAATAAAGCACATTATTGAATTCGTTCGCTTCAGATAACTTTTGTCCAAAGGGAAAGAAGCGAACAAGAAACCTCACTCTTTCACTTCGACAGTCATAACACGGTCGACAAATGGCGGTGGCAGTAGCATGAAAACTAACTAGCATATTTAAGTTACAGCGTACAGTATCCTAAGTAAACGGCAGCTGCCTACGGCGAACTCATATTTACATAACGGTGCACGCTTGCTGTTTTAGTTTCGATAAGTCGGTGTGGGTTTATCAACTACTTACCATCGCTAACTTGGTGTATTGCTGCTGATGCCGTTTTTAGGGTTCCGAACATCTAGAGGAAAAACTGGAACCCTTATAGGATCACTCGTTTGTCTGTCAAGATCCTTTCTCTCCGTAACCGCTGAAGGTATCAATTTGATATTAATACCAAACATCAAGCCTTTACAAAATCAATGTTCCAAGACAATCAGAAGTTATATAGCACAAGTGTAATTTTTTTGTATAAAAATGGCAAAAATGGAAAACCTCTCAGGCACTTCCAGAAGTCGATTATGAAATTTGGAATGCTTATGTGGCAAAAAGGGCACAAATACAGAAAACAGAAATTTAAGAATTTTTTTTTCCATAATACCGTAATCTAGTTCGAAGAAAAATTCAATACGAAGTAGTTGACGGGTTATTTTTGATAAGTATTGCTGATCACACAAAATAGATATACCAGCAAATGGCGTATATTGGCTGAACGTCCTACCGCCTAGCATAAAATAATTCATCAAATATCTTCTAATTTCGGAACCCTTAGGGCGCGAGTCTCGCTCGCACTTGTTCACTTGATTTTCGCTACTTTTAATTTCAAGGAAATGAAAACCTCTATTATTATTTATTTTGTATTCCGACGGGGTTCGAACCCAGGTTTTTATAATCGATACTTGAGCCAGGAGTGCTTTAAGCCGCTCAGCTACGGAACCCTGACGGGCCTAGTCGTTAATCTTGATGAGATCGGTAGAGCACTGATAATATGATCCTATTTACCCAGAATGTTACCTAAGTGTGGTTCAAACAATAATTTAATCTAGTTTTGGCAGAAATGTTACGTTTTGTCGCGATAGAAGGTCTCACAAAACATCAGCATTGTGGTAAAGAATGTCGATGAACATCAAAAACATTTCAACGAATTCAGTCTTTTTCCACACAGAACGTTGCTATAGATTTATAATAGGTACTCAAAACTTTCAAAATGGCATAAGATGAGAATGAAAGGTTTTTATTTTCAGGATTTTAAATCCTAAAGACCAATTTGGCACCCTTCGTCCGTTTCCCAGTTCGTCATTTTCCCCGTTCGTCCATTTCCCCATTAAGACATATTATGACTTAGAGTATAAGTCGAAACTATAGAACTAGTAAAGAAAACAAACTTAGTATCCGCAACGCATACAAATTTTCATTGCCGTGGATGTAGTAAAAATCTGCTAGAATATACCTCCGGAAGATGGGCAGCGGCTTTCCTTGCATCAACAATTCGTACTGCGCTCGCCAATGCGCCTGCCAAGCGTGCTGAGAAAAACCCTCATATGGCCAGTACTTGGCGATCCATAAGGGCGGACTATGTCCAGCAGTGGACGTTTTACGTCTGTGATGCTGATGATGAACACCCCTATGTTTTCACAAATCCGCTTACTGGAACAAATGGCAAAACAACTTCCGAATGAAACTCCGATATTAATGAAGAGACCGCATTCGTCTTCATTTACCGATATACTATAAGTTTACTAGTCAAGAATTAACTTGTATCCAACTTTTGGGTCACAGTTCAGAAATCCGGTAAGAGAATGTTTGACAGTTTTCGAGAGGCTACGATATATTTAGTTCGGTATCTACAGTTTAACAGCCGTTGTTGTGTAACAGCCGTGTTGGCCTAGTGGCATGTACCCCCAACTTTCAATCCCAAGGTCGTGTGTTCGACACCGACCTATGGATTTTTCTTTCTTGAAAAAATTATGTGCACACTTAACACGTGCTTTAACGGTGAAGAAAACATGAGGAAACCCGCGGCTTAGTTAGCTTCAGACGTATTGACCTGTTCTTTCCTCTGACTAATAGTCGAGTAAGCTGGGAGAATGGTATAGGCGCTGGGCAAGCCTAATCCATCTAACAATGTCCCAGTTACTGCAGCGTCCCGTACAGCATGATTATCAGTTGACGCTGTGTATATCATCTATAAGAGATGCGATGCAATTTCGCGAACTTACTGGCGCGTCTTACTGCCATGTAAATAAGTAACTATTATTAAATTCCTGCCACGCGACATAGGTTTGTAGATTATTTCTTCCAGGTCTTGGTATTTTTCTATGTATGTTAGCAAATGTTGCTGAACATTTCACACAGCCCATCTAGCTCCAGAGTAAGCAAAGCTTGTGATATGGGTACCAAATATTTGATAGAATACTTTTGATAGAATATTTTACTAGAATTAGATATAATACTTTGATTAAATTCATACTACTTTACTAAGACTTATCTTAATAATGTTTACACAACTTCTTGTTAGGATCAGTAGCGTTCATACTCGAATGAACAACTATAGACATTGAGCATAGACAATGGGCAATGAAACAGATACCGCACGGCCATGGATTTATTGTTCACGTCCCTATTGTTCGGGCTACCGTACCTAGGCGTAGTGTTGTATTTGGTCTAATGCAGGCCTAAATAATTATTTGATATTAATCATTTTCATTTCGGTATATACGGCTGAATGACAAGACATGCCGAAGGCTGGACTGGACTGGACTGGACTGGATGGGATCGGACCGGACTGGACCGGACTGGACTGGACTGTACCGTACAGTAATTTTTCTATATAATGAAAATAAATGTTTATTAAATAAACAGTCATAATTTTCTGGAAAAAAAACGTAATATTTTATTTAATCATTATGTCTATATCTAGTTCCTATCGTCATCTGTTCTTTTCTGCATATTACTTTTACTAAATAATGTCGATGTTTCACATCTGCCAGGCGTCCCGTGACGGCTCACAATTTTTTTTTTATTTATTTACGCATTTTTCGCAGCAGGCGTTCAAGACCGCACCGCCTTGTCTTACGTTATATCATTTTCTCCAAAAAAAATTAGTTTTACACAATTCTGCCAGTGCCAAGTATATTAAGTAGTCTTTGAAAAAGTCAAAATTAAGGTTACAGTTAACAAAATAATCATCAAATTTAGAAAAAAACTTTTGAATGTCCTTCTGCTTTAGTAGGGTTAATTTTATCTGTAACAACACAACCTAATATTAGTTATTTATTAAAATATATACACAAATTAGTACACAAGGAAATAATTCAATGTTAAGTTTGACTGTTTACAATCATTCCACATCGAAAGTGCATTCCGCATTCTACCAAATAATTCTACCATCTTACTATCTCTGTCCCACAACATTGAAGACCGTAAAGCTCCTTGATACAGTATGGGATCGGTTCCATACTGTACCAAGGAGCTTTACGGTCCCCCTAGATTTATCGTACAACACTATTGTGTAGTGTTGCCTAATTCAAAGAGATGTATGGCCGGATTCTGATTGTGGGCTGGAAGCTGGGCTAGGTTCAATGATTTCGGATACGCTACGGCTTTGGCAAGAACATTCCTACACTATTGCATGTAACTTGTTAGTGAGTTGAAGTTTTAGATAGTGAAAGGAGACAATTTATTTTTCAAATTCCTTTCTATATAAGTTTGCACACCATTAGAGACAAGATGTGAGAGCTTGTATCTGCTATAGGTACATAATTAAGACAGTACGGTACATACAACATTATATGAAAACAAATTATTATTAATTGTATGGTAAATGATACCACTAGAAATTCAAAAGTATACCAATTAAATTACGTATTATATTAATATCAGTTTTCTAGTATCAAATAAAGAAATAAATCTAGCCGCGAAAATACACAATAAAAAAATTGTTTTCTAAAATCTAAAAAAAACATAATGGAAATTAAGTGACTGTTTGTAATATAAAACTAACAAGTAAATTTAAATATGTCTATTTTTCGTCTGTCTAACTGTTTGTTCTGTCTGGCTAATCTCCGAAACGGCTGAACCAACATTTAATTAGTGTTAAAAATTAAAACGCGGGCGCAGTAGCTAATATATTATAATAAGAATCTTATCACATTGATGAGACAATTCATATTTTTTAATGGAAATGGTGGGAATCCGTGGACTCCGTGGAAAAAAAATAAATTAGCCGAGCAATCGTATGGTTCCAAATCACGTTAGTTATTCAAAATATTGTGTGATCACTCTGTTAGATGCCCAAGGAAAATAAATAAGTATTATTTGAATATTGTTTATTAAAAAATTCAAAAGTTAAAAATAATTAAACGCTCAACATTATGTAATGCTTAAAACATGTCGCCATCAACAATTTAAAACGTGTCTTTATGGTACATAATAATTATATCACTATACTTTAGGATCAAAATTAAACTGGTAATAATTAATCTACGTCCACAAAATTAGAGTATCAAATACAGTAAGTACCCTGCCATTACCTACTACAAAGTAGCATTATCTTATTGTTTAAAAAAGCTTATAAAACAGCATAAATCACCGTTTATAAATCCATTTATCATCAAAAAAACTGTTTGAACAAAAATAATTCAATCAGCTTTCAGTAACTTTTACAATATCAGATCAGTCCTTCAATACGATTTAAAAAATGGCGATTTTTGATTTACTTCCAAACGGGTCTTTGTTCGTTCCCTTATCTCTCCAATAAATGTGAATTATTGCCGACCACTGTTCAGGAGAGCACCGACTGTATTTCAAAAAGATTGTCTAATTTAAAACTGTTCGTGGACTGTTAATTTCAAGCTAGGAGCTCTGCCTCATCTCTAGAAATAAATTCCGCAAACAAGATTACAATGGAGCTAAAAGATTCCTTGCAAAATCCCTAGAGCGCCGGCATTACAGTGTGGCTGTGACAGACCCAATAACTTTTAAAAACTTTCCAGAGTCCTGTCCCCGGTGGCTGGATAAAAAAAAGTTTTTAATAATGAAAGCACAGAATAATTCATATTTTACTAGAAGTAGAAACAAAGCTTTAAATAAGGCAGGACCCGCAAAGTTTGGAACTTTACAAAAACATTGGACATTTTAATTAAGTATGTTTTCCGCCGAACTTTGTTTCATAACTAGAGTCAACTTTCAGAGTTTATGATTTTCATCTAGAATCCGGCTGCACTGCCGTTGCTACGAGGGTCAAAAGCCCCCTCCATCATTCCACTGGGATGCCTCACAAGCGCTCCAGCATGACCCACCACTTCACTGTAATTTGGCAGCATTTTGATCGCGTGACCTCGGTCTTTAAGGTATTTTATTGTCTCCTTACCGAACCGACCTTCAAGTTTTAGAATATCGTCTGGGTCTCCTGCGAGTCGTCCATAAAGCCACCTAGGAGCAGATACGGACGATTGCAATTCCTTGTTCTGAACAACATATCTATGGAAAATTGCAGCTTGGGTCTGCGGTTGGCCATCACCACCCCTAGTTCCATAAATCATTACTCTTCCATCAGATAACTTAGCTGCAGCTGGGTTCAAAGTATGGAATGGCTTCTTACCAGGTTTAACTGAGAGGATATGGTTATTTTCTAAAGTAAATGCTACTCCTCTATTTTGCCACAGAATTCCAGTATTTGGAAGTATAATCCCACTCCCAAAAGAATGGTAAATACTTTGTATGAATGAAACGGAAAACCCTTTGTTGTCCATCACACCCATCCATATTGTATCACCTGGACCTTTCCCGTTACCTAAAGGTGAAGCCACATCGAAGTTGATTTCATTTGCCATTTTGAAAAGAGAACCACTAGAAATAAGACACTTTGGGTCGATTTTCATTTCACGTGGATCAGTTATATATTCGTCTCTCAGCTGAAATGCTTGCTTGGTAGCTTCGACTGTTGCGTGTATAAATTCCCCTTCATCTTTACCATCTATATCGAGTTTATCTAATATGCCAAGAATGCCCAATGAAACTACGCCTTGTGTAGGAGGAGGAAGGTTGAAAACTTCTCCATGTCTGTGCAAAAGTCGTAAAGGAACTTTCCTAACTGCTAAATATTCTGCTAAGTCTTGTTCTGTAAAAGGTAAACCCAAGGAAGTCGCATCCTTTGCGATCAATTTAGCCACATCACCCCTGTAAAAACTATTTAGACCATTTTGAGCTAAGCTTCTTAACGTATTAGCAAGTTGTTTTTGATATATGACGTCCCCAACTTTTGGTATATTTCCATCTGGTAGAAAAATCTTATCAAATTCAACAGATCTGATTTTGTCATTGACATCTTGAAGAGCAATACGTAGAGATTCAGTTACGGGCATGCCTTCTTCAGCATATCTGGTAGCATCAGAAAGGAGCTTATAAAGAGGCATTTTTCTGTATCCATTTTCTGATGAGTACTGCAGTGCTTCTTCCCAACCCCCAACGGTCCCTGCTACTGTGATTGCCGCTTTTGGGCCGGTAAAAGGAATCTTCGAAAGTCCTGTGAAAAATTCTGGAGTAGCCAATCTACCTACTGCTCCACAAGCTTCTATAGCTATTGGCTCTTCGTTTGGAGGGACTATGAGCCAGAATCCATCACCTCCTATGCTGTTCATGTGAGGGTAGACGACGGCTATAGTGGCTGCGGCGGCCACCATCGCTTCCATGGCTGTTCCACCTTCTTGCAGGATTTTTACAGCGCTCTGTGTGGCTAGATGGTGTGGTGCTACCACCATGGCTTTCGGAGCTACGTTGCTTTGCATGGCGGTTTTGTGGGTGCTACCTGTAACAAAACTTATAGCTGAACTACTGAAGGTTACGTTTACTTTAGGATATAAGGCATGTGGACTTTTTACCAGCCTTTTAATTTTGTTATGATGCAAAGCGATAATTTGATTACACCTTATCGATCATAGGCAGTTGAAACATTTAACAAAGTAACCAGAAGATAATCCTGGGGATTGAGTGCGCCGAAGTATTTTATCTAACATAATAAAATAAGACAATACCCAATAAATTTTATGTTATGAGAAATTCGGAAACAGGACGCGCAAATGACTATAAAATCTAACGCATGCCCATAATATAAATTCTGCTGATAGCTTACAGGCCCTCGTAAATAGGTACAGGGTTTATGCCAGGAATTACTCCTAAGGGAACGGAATCCCGTAAAATGTCGATAGCACGTACCTACACGCTGTAATAAAGATTAGGTCTCAGGACTGAGCCTTATCAGGAGTTTGCTAACCGATGTATCGCGCAACAATACTCTTCTCAATCATATGAGCTTTTTTATAAATGTTTCTTGACTGAGGACTTTCGGGTAATAAGAAAATACCCTGTCTATACTGCTGTTTAACTTCAGCCTCAAACACGTTTTAAGAAAAATCATGACATTTATAATTTGACGTTAAACTTTTTTACATTTTTATTTGAGTTCGAGAGACGCGGATGATCTAGTCCTGCTCAGCCATAACCAAGTGAATGTTAAACCGCTCGTACAGCACTGGAAATAGAAGAACGACCCCTAGGCCTCAGAATCAATTGCGACAAAACAGAGTACCTACATTCTCGTGAAATGGTACAAAAGCACTCGAAATGCAGCGCTCCACAAAGTATTATCGTTCAGGCATCTGAGCAGAAAAACCAAGGTCAGAATATACAAGACAAGCATTAATTCCATACTTATGTATGGTTGCGAGGCTGATGAGGTCATCATCATCATCATCATCATCATTTCAGCCGTAGGACGTCCACTGCTAGACAAAGGCCTCCCTCATTGATCTCCAAGTACTGCGGTTGGAAGCCGTCTGCATCCACCGCCGACCAGCAGTTCTCACCAAGTCGTCTGCCCATCTTGTAGGTGGACGTCCTACGCTGCGCTTGCCGATCCGTGGCCTCCATTCGAGAACTTTGCTGCCCCATCGGCCATCTGTTCTGCGCGCTATATGGCCTGCCCATTGCCACTTCAACGTGCTAATCCGTTTGGCTATGTCGGTGACCCGAGTTCTTCTACGTATCTCCTCATTTCTGATTCGATCCCGTAGTGAAACCCCGAGCATAGCCCTCTCCATAGCTCGTTGAGCGACTCTGAGCTTGTTCATAAGGCCAATAGTGAAGGACCACGTCTCGGTTCCATATGTCATCACTGGTAACACACACTGGTTGTAGACTTTCGTCTTAAGGCACTGAGGTATGTTGGACGAAAAGACGTTGCGAAGTTTCCCAAACGCTGCCCATCCGAGTTGGATTCGACGATTGACCTCTTTCTCGAAGTTGGACCTACCTAATTGGACTGTTTGTCCTAGGTATACGTACGCGTCTACAACTTCAAGAGCCGAGTTCTCAACCATAACTGGGGCAGGCACGACATGGACATTTGACATGATTTTCGTCTTGTCCATGTTCATTTTAAGGCCTACCCGCTGGGAGACTCGATTGAGGCCTTCGAGCATCGTGCTGAGCTCTTCCATCGATTTTGCCATGACCACAATATCGTCGGCAAATCGAAGGTGAGTGATGTATTCGCCGTTAATATTGATGCCCAGCCCTTTCCATTCCAGGAGCTTGAAGGCATCTTCCAAAGCGGTCGTAAACAGTTTCGGAGAGATTACGTCTCCCTGTCTTACGCCTCTTTTTAAGGGAATCGCCTTCGAGCTCTGTTCTTGTACTCGGACTGACATAGTGGCGTTTGTATACAAACACTTCAACACTTCGATGTACCGATAGTCAATTCGGCATCGTTGGAGAGACTCAAGCACCGCCCATGTTTCGATCGAATCGAAGGCTTTCTCATAGTCCACAAACGCAAGACATAGCGGCAAGTTATACTCCTCGGTCTTCTGTATGACTTGCCGCAGCGTATGTATGTGGTCTATGGTACTGTAGCCTTTTCGGAACCCGGCTTGTTCGGGAGGCTGGAAGTCATCAAACCTGCGTTCGAGACGGTTCGCGATGACCCTTGAAAACAGCTTATAAACATGGCTCAACAGCGAGATGGGTCTGTAATTCTTAAGTAAGGTTTTGTCACCTTTCTTGAAGAACAGAACCACCACGCCCTTGTTCCATGCTTTTGGCGTCGTACCTTCAAGCAAGGCGGAATTAAATAGCTTCTGAAGGACTTTAAGTACCGGTGATCCACCCGCTTTCAGAAGCTCTGAAGTGATTCCATCCTCACCCGGCGCCTTGTCGTTCTTAAGCTGTTTCAAGGCCATCCTGATCTCGTACAGGCTGATGTCCGGGATATCCTCGGTATAATGTCGGGTCAGTTTAGCTCTTGGGTCGTTGGCCGCACTGCAAACAGGTTTCGTGACCGAATCGTAGAGCCGTCCATAGAACCTTTCGACTTCCCTTAACACTTCTGCTTTACTTGACGTTATGCTGCCATCTTCCCTCTTCAGCTTCGTCATCTGGCTCTGCCCAATAGAACTATCTCTCGCGAACACTTTGGAGCCTTTATTCCGCTCTATCGTAGCTTTAATACTGGCTGTATTAAAGGTACGAATATCGTGCCGCAAGGATTTCCAAATTTGTCTATTGAGCTGCCTGTGTGACTGAGCATCATCGGGAGACTGCAGTCGCAAAGAACGTCGTTCAGCCATGAGGTTTAGGGTGTCATCAGAAAGTTTCTGAGGTCTATTAGTACGGGGGGTCTTAAAGAACTGGGACCCCACCGTATGGACGGTTTCTACGAACCTGTTATTGATCTCGTCCACCGATGCATCTACTCCTAGACAGTCAAAGCGATTTGCGAGTTCGAGTTGAAAGCTCTCGAGGTTTTGGATATGTGCGCGAGTGGGTCGGAGCGTAGATTTCATCAAACGGGACCTTTCAAGTTTAACGTTCATATTCAATGTGCCCCTTACAATTCGGTGATCACTGCCGGTTTTCACCCTGTGAATCACAGAGACATCATTGAATATTCGTTTCTTGTTGGTCAGGATGAAATCAATCTCATTTCTCGTAGAACCATTGGGACTCATCCAGGTCCATTTCCTGTGAGGCGGCTTCTGGAAGAAAGAATTCATCATAAAGAGTCCTTCTTTCTCCAGAAAATCGGCCAGCCTCTGTCCCCTGGGGTTCCGTTGCCCATACCCAAATTGCCCCACTCTCAACTCATCATCGCTTCTCATGTCTAGCTTTGCATTGAAGTCCCCCATTACAACAGTGAAGTGAGTGTTGTTCGTATGTATGGCTCTACTGATGTCCTCATACATAGACTCTACTTCTTCATCTGGGTGTGACGAGGTCGGCGCATATACCTGAACGACCTTCAGCAAATATCGCTTAGATATTCTGAGTATTAGGTACGCGACCCTGCTCGACACACTGTCGATGGTGACAATGTTGTTAATGAGTGACTTGTGAACGAGAAACCCGACACCACCTTGGGACTGTTGGTCGCCCTCCCGGTAGTATAGTAGGTTACCGGACTTAAGGGATATCGTGTCCTCGCCCTCTCTACGAACTTCTGATAGCCCCAAAATGTCCCAGTGTAATCTACTAATTTCTTCTTCCAGCTCAACAATCTTATCGTCTGTCCTCAAAGTGCGGATGTTGTGTATTACCAGGGCCAGTGGTCGTCGTAGGGGTTGGTAGCCGATCGTCTCCCGGGGATTCTTAGCACCCCTAGCCCCGCCGTTACCGTGACTGCTACCGTAGCCAGGATTAGCGGGGCCGCCGGGGACTCGGGGCCTGGTTTTTAGTTGTGTAGTCATGAGGGGGTTGATGCCATACTCACCACGCTTGGCAGGCGGGTTGGCGAGCGCAGTATAGGGTAGTGAAAAAACACGGAAAGATGCTGCTGCCCATCTTCCGGAGGTATCCCTTAGCAGATTCTTACTGCATCCATGGGTAAGAGAGGATAGGCAACATTCTATTCATTTTATTGAATTGCATGTTATATAATATAAACTAAACAAAATTGTACTTTTATATGTGCTTAATTGGTAAATAAACAAATTATTATATTATTATTCTATTCTACTGCCGGCGCCCCACGGCACCGTGATGAGGTCAGCCAGCAAGAACTGGCGCAAAACAGAGAAGCCTGAAGAAGTCTTGTATTGGCCACGGTCGCTGAGCCTTAGGAGTAAGTAAGTATTAGAACATCCTCCAAAACTCAATAAAGTCCACTTCGAAGTCGTAGTCAATTTATGTAGCACATAACTAAAACTTTAAAAGTAAAGCTTGCTAAAAGTTTTTACTTTTTTAAAGCGCAGTTTCCCGTCAGCACATTTAGTTCCATAAAATTTTAAGCACAAATCTTTTGCATCGCTATGGCAATGTTTATTCGTACTAGTGGTACCGGTAATAGATTTGTTCTCTATCGGTGTGTTTGTACGATATTAATATGCCTTCGGGGCGTAATATTTTCCCCTCAGACTCAGGATCATAGTAACTATTGCCATCTCTGTGCCTTTTGTTTGTTATATTGTTTGTGGATTAGGGTAAGATTGGAAAGTGTTTTAATTTACCCCATCTGCGATGCGGTTGTGTAAGCCCGAAAACGGTTTACACATTATTTTAAAAGCTCCCGAATTCTGGCCACCGACGATTTATCTGCTGTAGCCTTGGCTCGGAAAAGGGCCACTTATGGTCGGACTTCATAGCCACTGAACGCCCGTTGTGGTCAGTCGCTACTTAAGCATAGCTATTTAATTATAAATGTTAGTAAATTGTAAGAAGCAAAGGTAGCAAAGTTCATAACCCTAATTCTAATTTGGTGGATAGGGTACTAGATCTGCACTGATATTTCGCGTTGGGGTGTATTCTGCGTGATACCATGGACCATGGTGACACTACCCCGAACTTGGTCATCCCAAATCCTTAAAATATTTGAGAAGGACTCTGGGCCCCTGGCAGCATTCCCAAAGGTGATGCAGAAGATTCATAGGTACAATAGTATTAAAAATATGAAAGTTTTCTTATAATCTCTCCAACTTTAACAAAAGATCGGGATATGATCATTTTCATGAAGTAGAACATGTCCGCCGACTCGCTCTCCGTGTAACCGGGTATAAAAGATAGTAGTACTTATTAAACATTTTACAAAGTTCTATTCTTGACATTCTAAGCTATAATGAAGTGTTTTTAATTCTTTCCATTTTATTGATCTAATTCACAAGATATACATTTTTTGTTTGCGAATTTTGTTCGCGAACATGTTTGCGAATATTTTATGATCACGCACTCAGTTGCAACTCAGTGGTACTATAAACGTAGGTAGGTACTCTTAACATACAAGTAAATTACAGGTAGAAAGATATCTAGGTACCTAGAAATAGTTTCAAAGTAGAACTTGGAACGCAAGTGTGATCCATAGTTTATTGCTGTTCTAAAAACAGGATCTACTGAGAGTTAAAACTCAGGATCTGTAGACAGTAGGTATCTAGTCAGAGTGATCCCATTTTTTAAGATATTTTCATTGAAGACCAACCTGGACCTAAACTTATCTAGCTAAATAGGTATTTTTACTTAGATGAACTGTAAAAAGTACATTTGCGTCCGATTCTAAAAAGCGAATTAGGTCACCGTCGATAGCCGACCGTAAACCACGTTAAGATCCCACGGGACAGGGCCGCAGCCAGGGAATAAGGATTCAGTATTTGTACCCATTTGGAAAGGCAAAAAGCTCTATAGGCAGCAATAATTATTGTAACGTCAACATTAACCTTATTCTATCTAGATTCTTAAATCTATAAGAGATTAATAGAAGATATTTTTTAAAATGTTATTGAATGAATGAATGAATGAATATTTATTTATTTCCTCTCACACAATAGGTTATTTATCCTAGATACACACTGCTGCTTTCAATTTTATATTTCTAACCAGTTGTGAGAGGCTGGTGCCTGCGATAGGTTTGTAAAAACCTGTGGTTGCAGGTCACCAGTGCTCCACTCCACGGTTCACTAATTTGAAATTATGATAGTGTGAATACAAATATAATCAAATTGGCAACGGGTATAAGTGGATAGAGGTTAAAACTAGAATGGTTATGACTTAACAGGTTGATGCTAAAAAGCTTAGAAAATAAAATCTAATACCTAACAACAAAATACAATAAATTACAATAAATATAGTTATTAAAAAGTCAACAACCAACGGTGAATTGTCTACAACAAACAGTGCTTGACTGCAGCAAAATACGGGCCGTAGAAAAGACATGTAAAATATTTTTCGCGTCAAGATGGTTTTGATAAAACCTTTAGTCGTAAAAATAGCCAACAAAATTTTCTCTTACCTTCTCTACTTTAGGCATCTTACTCGTAAGTCTATACTGCAATCAGAGACGAATAAAACGTATCTGCTGCAATGATTCAAAACTCAATTTTCACCAACTAAATTAAATAAATTAAGAAATTAAATAAATTAAATACATTAAATAAATTAAGTAAATTAAATAAATTAAATAAATTAAATAAATTAAATAAATTAAATAAATTAAATAAATTAAATAAATTAAATAAATTAAATAAATTAAATAAATTAAATAAATTAAATAAATTAAATAAATTATATAAATTAAATAAATAAATGAATAATACGTTCAAAATGTATTCAGCCTCTAAATTAAACCTTAATACCTTCTAGCTACGATCGTAAGCCACACGCATAAAGTATGGGTTAGAACCGATCCCGATTGGGACATATTGCCCAATGAACCGGGGTGTTATTGAAAATGAAGTTTTTTGTATGCATTGAAGGTTTTACTGCTAGAGGTAATGGCGTGCAGTTAGATAAGGAGTTTGATATTTAAATATTTTAGGCTTATATTCGCAAAGTATCAGTGGGATACCAACTTATTTTTATGGGGCAAGCATAATTTCGTTGGTTTTTCTCTACCATTTCATTTGACTTTCAAAGGGCCTTCCATAATTGAGAGATAACATTTTAAATAAATGCTTAGGCACTTGCGCTCCTGTCTAAAAGGCATAAACAGGAGCTACATCTGTAGTAATATGTGTTAAAGCAGCTATCTTCGTATACTTATGGTCTGTAGTCCCTATGGCCAATAGTCGGACATATACAACGTGTAATTGAGTACGCTGAAAATTTCGAAATTTATTAAAATTAAACTGAGTACAACGTGACGATTTTTACTGATAGGGCCCCATCAAAAGAATTTGCCACGGGCCCCAGGTGGTATAGTTACGCCACTGCTTCGTAGCTGGTTACGAACCAGTTACGAAATTAAACAAATATTTTCTCAATATCAAAACTGTCTACGTAACGCAACAAAATTGTTCCGTATTTTGTATTTAAAGTGTAAACCCACACTAAGGTATCATTTATAGAAATGAAAAATCAGACGGGACTCGAACCCGTAACGCTCAGACGAACACCTTTAACGCAGGATGCCTTTACCGTTCGGCAACGGAGCAATTAACCGTCGGGTCGAAAATCTTGACTGCCTTTATCGGTTTCGAACTGAGTGGCGACATCTAGCAGAAATCCTTAGAGATAGATATTCTTGCCCACTGTCCGACAACAAGTATTCAGAGTAGCAGTGAAGAGATGTCGCTTTAGTTAATTTTATAAGCTATTTTGTATTAGTGTAAACCCACACTATACCTTATTATAATTTCTATAAAATTTTTCCTAGTTCGTAAATGGTATGAAAGCCAGTTACGTAGTGGGACGAAGGGCTCTCCGGTAACCCGTCTTTTGAAGTTGGTAAATATCCTGGCGTCCGAGAAGCAACTGAGGGTACAGAAATGTCGGCCGTCTGGCTGCAAGATGGTTAGATCGACGACAAATGAACTTTGGATAAGGCTAGGACAGGACCGTGAGAAGTGGCTCAGAAAGACTGAGGCATTTAGATACCTTTGATATTGATTTGACATCATTTCAGCCGTAAAACGTCCTCTACTGAACACAGGCCCTCGTGAGTATGGTAACTACTATATACTATGTTGATAGGTAGGTACACGGAAAGACGCTCCTGCTCATCTTCCGGATGTATCCCTTAGCAGGCTCTCCTGTAACCACGGGCATAAGAAGAGGGGTAACATTCTACTGCCGGCAACCCACGGCACGGCACGGCACGGCACGACCTTTGATATATACCTAGTGTAATAAATAACCCATCAGTCAGTGAGTGACTATAGGCTGGGGATGATGATGATGATGAAGTAACCTTACAGGGGTTATGGTAGCGCCATCTGTCTAAATTTTCTAGGCACTCCATAATACTTCAGTAAGAAAAACGCCATCTAGGTTTCATCAAGCACTAAGAGAGTTGACGTACCTAACTATTCGTCTAAAGTAGATTTTTTAAATTAGAGTTGTTGTACGCACTATTCTATTCCCCCTTTTCAGAATCAAGAATCAAGAATCAAGAATCAAAAAATACTTTATTCAGTGCGGCCGCATGGACCTTATTGACGCGTCACAAATTACAAAATAAAACAACACAAATAAATAGAATAAAGCACATAATTGAATCTGTTCACTTCAGATGACACGCGAGTTAGGAAAAGAAGTGAACAGAAGAACCTAACTCGGTCGTTATAGTCATCATTTAACAATTTTATTTTGTCTTATGTTACGTTTGACGGAGTTGGAGCAGATTCCGTCCCAAGTGGTTTTGTCCTCTAGGTAATCTGATATTTTATAATAAGCTTTATTGCACAGATTGCGTTTAATAATGTTTTTGAATTTATTCAATGATAACTTCTGCAACTCACTTGGGAGTTTGTTGTAGAAGCGTATACATTGCCCTTTAAAAGATATTTTCACCTTATGGAGCCTAGTAGTGGGCACAGCGAGTTTATTCTTATTTCTTGTATTTACATTGTGATTGTCGCTGTTTTTCTTAAACGAAGCAATATTTTTATGGGTGTACAACAGGTTCTCATAAATATATTGACAAGCTACTGTCATTATATTTATTTCTTTAAATTTAGTGCGAAGTGATTCTCTGGGACCCATATTGTAGATAGAACGAATAGCCCTCTTCTGCAGCACAAATACGGTGTCTATATCTGCAGCACATCCCCACAGTAGTAAGCCATAAGACATAATGCTGTGGAAATAGCTGAAGTAAACAAGTCTAGCGGTATCAACGTCTGTAAGAAGGCGGATTTTTTTGACTGCATATGCTGCAGAACTAAGCCTACCCGATAGTTGTTCTATGTGTGGGCCCCATTGAAGCTTATTGTCTAAAGTTATGCCTAAAAATACAGTTTTTTCTACAAGGTTTAAACTTTCACCTTTTAATTTAATCTTGGCATCAGCCTGTTTTACATTAGGAAGAGTAAATCTAATGCATTTTGTTTTATTTTCATTAAGTAATAAGTTATTGACATTAAACCAATTAACAACCTCTGAGATTGCATTATTCACCTCGTCATAATCGGTGGTACGTCGTTTCATTTTGAACAAAAGTGAAGTGTCATCAGCAAACAATACAATCTCATGATTGTTTTTGACAAGATGAGGTAGATCATTAATGTAAATTAAAAATAGAAAAGGCCCAAGAATTGATCCCTGCGGTACACCCATTGTGACTACAGATCCCGAAGAACGTTTTCAGAAACTTGATCATGAGTGTTGTTGTACTTATAGTACTGTTGTGTTAAAGTGACCAGTGGGATTTTGCCTGATTTTGCAGATGTTTTGCGACCGGCGGCAAATCTGTCACTTGTCACTGTCAAATTCAGATGTTCAATCAAAACCTCCGATAATACACGACCAAATCAAAACGCCTATGCCGGTTACTGGTTTCATTATAACTATGAAGCAATGTAAACTGGTAGCTTAAACCCAGAGCCGGGCTGTTTGAGGACGACCGTGAGCACAGTGTGTGTCTTGCAAAAATAGATTTTGCTACATTTTTACGTATTGTGACGTGTTATCAGGACGAAACAAACTCAATACAGCGGCCGCTGAGTTAAACATAACAATTTTCTCACAGAAAACATCGTTTTGTGAATAACAAAAAATCTCTGTAATGTTCAAATCTTTGTTCAGCTCTTTGGTAACAGAGGCCAACTGTCAAGAGGTGGGTAAGTTTTTATATTAGCGTACGGTTCTGAATTTAAACTGGGAACTTGTGGAAAGGAGGTTTGTATCTGTTTTATTTAATTGCGGATATCATACGGCTAATATGACCTTGATTCGTCCGTCCTTGAACTCCTGAGGAAACGTCACTCTGAACTGCGGTTAGCTCCCGTTGCATGACAACATTTAACACCTTGACTACACTTGTGGTTTCAACACTCATATTATGAAATGATATGCCTATTTACATAGTTACACGACTAGTTAGATAACCAACCTAACCTATTTGACCTTATGAGCAAAAAGAGAAAAACAAAAAATGTTGTGTCTATGTAAGGACAGTTTTTTGTTTACAGACAGCATGTAATCATCAATTAAAGTTTTAAAACAGATTTTGGTACATACCTGTCCATTAAATGAGGGAAAACCAATTAGTTTTCTATATAAAAAAACATTAAATACAGTCTTGTCTTGTGCAGATGGTGAAGGCTACTATGATTAAATAGTTGTTGACTTTTATGTATAAGCACAAGATAACAAATTCTTATCTATTACGTCAATGGCCCATGGTTAATCAATTCAGTTTGAATTATATCTTCACCAAAATGACATCCCATCGGGTAATATTTTTAATTAGTTTGCCCATTTGATATACCTATGTTAAAAAAACATTCAAATTTAGAATCTTGTGAATCTTTATTCATTTGCTCATGTGGCCAGTGAGTGATTCGTGTTGTTCAATGAAAAGTGAGCCTTATATTCAAGGAGTTGGGTTTGATTGTGATATGAAGTTTGTTTTTTTTTCATTCCTAATAATAATTTGGTTATTCAAGCTGACTGATTCTAGTGAGATCATGATTTCACCACCGTTTGAAACTAGTATTAAATTATACATTTTTATAAAAGGTAAAAAGTAGTTAAAAGTATTACCTAATTTGATATCTACTAAATACTGAATGTGCTTTTGTTACTATTAACTGATAAAAAAACCCATCAAAATAAGAGATTAAGATTTGATTACCAACTGTATTATTTCAGTAATTATTTATTCAACATATCAGAAATAGAAAGACTATATTTACCATGTCCAATGTAATTTGATAAAATCAAGTGTCCTATGGTCAGAGTTATGAACTAACTAACGAAACTAACTAAATGAAAGACTAACTTCAGTGTTAATTTTATTCCTAAAAGTTATCATGAAAAATAGATATATATTACCTAGTTAGATATGTAAGAAAAATTTTAAATACTTTACAACCGACTGTGAAAGAAATGTTATATGATTACATACTATGTTTTAAGATAGTTCTTTATGCAATAACCCTTTACTGTTCTGTTATCAGCAGTTAAAGGATAGTCATTGCATGCTCACTCATTTTGTGTGTTATTTTTTCACAAACTTGTGCAATATGATTGCAGAATAGCTTGTTGTTACAACACATACAATGCCACAGTTTTTGATGTAAGGACACATCAAACGATTAATATTTGTGATTCTCATCAATTTTGTATCTTCTTTGGCCCTGTTTCACCCTGTTATGAACTTACTTGGCTATTCAAGACTGCACTTTTCAAGGTTGCTGTATAACTTGTGGAAGCATCTTCTAGGTACCCTCATATTGAGACATTAAATATTGTCTATACACTATCACTATTCTATGCCCACCTAGCTATAGATATGCAATACACCACATACCTTCCCTCATAGTCACTTTGTTATTGTAATCTAAAGCTTACTGTTACCCTAACTAATAATAAAATTAAAACACTATATTTTTATTATTTCATTGTTTCGTAACACGTCTCCTTCGCATGTTACCACTGCTTGGGTTGGTATGCCAAGTATGTCACGCGTTTCGTTACTAGGGCCTGGAGCATCATCAGAGTCACGCCGTCGTAGCTGGTTTAAATGTCTTGTTACTATTGGTCCATTTTCCATCTTCACAAGGAATTGCACGGGACCTTTGATTCTGAATATTTCTCCTTTAACCCACTCCTCTCCTCTTGCATAGTTGCGTAGCCACACCTTATCTTTCAGTCCAAATGCGGTAACCAAAACCAATACTTCTATATTTTTTCAATTTGTCTTTCGGCAACCGGTTTTGTGGAGTAGGGATGTGTAATATCAAAACGCGTTCTGAATCGACGTTTATTAAGCAACTCTGCCGGTCATTTTCCAGTAATTCTATCTACTTATCTTCTATTAAATACATAATAAAAGGAAAGATGTGATTGTTTGTTTGTATGCAGTATGCATTATACCTGCAAGTAATCATTGGACAGGGGCTAAATCGCAACGTATTTAAATTTTCGCGAAATACCTATGTACATTTAAATTTTATAATGAATATGTACAAACGTACTTACGTGTTTTACAAAATACTTTTATTATTTTGTTAAAAACACGATTAAGTATCTACTATCAGGTAATCAATCAGTAGAATGAAATTAAAACAGCGCCATCTATTGAATTGATGAAGAATCAGCGGCCAGCGCTCCAAACGGAAATTATCGGCAACGTATAAGCTCAAGTTAAAGCGCCATCTAGAAATAAGCTGAGATATTGACATTATTTAAGTGACGATTTCTAGTATGGACATTAGCAGTCCAGTGTATATTTGGTCCATGCTCGTAATATTAAAAATTGATCAAACATACCTATCCACAATTGTTTACCTGGTCATGTTAAATTCGATTTACTTATTTAAAATTTGGTTTGCGATTTTGTCATATTGTTTTTCAGTAAGGGAACAATAAATAAATATTAGCAAACTACAAATAGATAACGATAAAAAATTAAAACAACTAAACATTCAAATTGATACGTTAGGTATATGGTTGCTATACATAGTAGTATGTATGCTATGTATAGCTACCATATACCTAATGTGCGTGTATTAAGAATAACAAAACCATGAAATTTTGTAAAAATTTAAATTTTTTATCCAAATACAAGTTTAAAAGTTTTGGTCTATAGATTACGTATTACATTAAAATAAATAAAGCCTATATTCCCAATGACTTACAAGTAGTATTACATTACATTAGTATCTAAATATGTAGAGAAGTAAATTCATTCAAGTCAAAAATCATTAAATTCGTATGACGTGTATTATGGATGACCTTTTTACAAGCACACATCCATATTTTATAAGTCATTTTTAGTTTAAAAAAAAATAGTCATGTTATATTTTTGTTAATATTGTTATTGCAGGGAGCCGGTTATTTAAAGAGAGCTGATTCAGAAAAGCTCCATGAGATATTCTTGAAGTTCGCCACCGTCGAGAAGAACGGTGAAAAGTGCATTACCAGTGAAGATTTTGTTAGGAAGTACCTTGGATTATTCACCGAAGGTAAGAACCTATATATGTTTTCGTGTTGGATATGTCAAAGATCATATTCAGGCTTTCATGCCAACTGGACTTAATTATGCCTTTGCCATTTGTCTATATTCCTGTCTTCTGTCTTACCTTGGTATTGAATAAAGTCAAGGATCACAGTGAGACCAAAAGGCAGACCGCCCAATGACATAGGTACTTGTAGTTTCGTTAGAACCCGGTAGAAACAAATCGTAAGAATCCCGCATGCCGAGGCATATACCCAACAGTGCGTGCAAACGGGCTCAAAGGATGACGCTAATGCACTTTAGATCCCAAAAGCATTAGAAACTCAACCCTATGACATTCACCAATTAGGTTCAATTTTCCAGATGACTACAACAAGGAATCCGTCAAGCTCATCGCGGGCATCGTCGACATGGACAAAGACGGCTTCATCTCCTTCTCGGAGTTCCAGGCGTTCGAGGGCTTGCTGTGTGTCCCGGACGCGCTGTACAAGACGGCATTCCAGCTGTTCGACACCAATGGGAACGGGCTTGTGGCTTTTGGTAAGTCCCTATATCTGTAGAAAACCATCATCTGTCTAATGATAGGGGAAAGCGACTCGGCAAGTGTACAGGATGGCACCAGCTGCGTGTAATAACAGTTTGGTCTGATGCGTACAAGACGGCATTCCAGCTGTTCGACACCAATGGGAACGGGCTTGTGGCTTTTGGTAAGTCTCTATATCTGTACAAAACCATCATCTGTCTAATGATAGGGGAAAGCGACTCGGCAAGTGTACAGGATGGCACCAACTGCGTGTGATAACAGTTTGGTCTGATGCGTACAAGACGGCATTCCAGCTGTTCGACAACAATGGGAACGGGCTTGTGGCTTTTGGTAAGTCCCTATATCTGTACAAAACCATCATCTGTCTAATGATAGGGGAAACCGACTCGGCAAGTGTACAGGACGGCACCAACTGCGTGTGATAACAGTTTGGTCTGATGCGTACAAGACGGCATTCTAGCTGTTCGACACCAATGGGAACGGGCTTGTGGCTTTTGGTAAGTCCCTATATCTGTACAAAACCATCATCTGTCTAATGATAGGGGAAAGCGACTCGGCAAGTGTACAGGACGGCACCAACAGCGTGTGATAACAGTTTGGTCTGATGTGTACAAGACGGGGTTCCAGGTTTTCGACCCCAATTCCAACAGGCTTGCTGCATTTGGTAAGTCTCTACAACGAAGAACTCATATTGAGAGACCGCTTTCCAAGCGTAGTGTAAGATGACCAACTAGCTGTGGCGATTTGCGGCCGCTTGTAGATGCTGAATGCGGCAAGCTGAAGACTTCGCAAGTATTAAAATCATCAAAAAATCTCCTATTCCGACTCTGATTCCGGTACAACCGCCACCTTGATATACCAACCCCAATGGGGGGTTTCTGGATTTTGGAAAAAAAATCATAAGTACCATTAATGTCTATGAAAAAATGCCATTGGAATGTTAATGTAATATTTAAGTGCTTTTGTGCGCGACAGTCGGGAGAAATTTGACGCGCCACAGTACCTGCAGGGTACTGGGCATGGGCTGGGGATAAAACTTTTGTCCACCGGTTATTTCCACTGACAAGGGATAAAATTATTTTATCCACCTGCCAAAGCACGGCAACAGGAGGAAAGAGAATTATATCACTTTTTGACATTAGATGTGGATACTCACCCCCCGCCTATAGCATAGTGCATCCACCGTGAATAGTTTATCCACCCATGTCGCCATGCTCGGAGGGTGGACAAAATTGACAGAGGGGAATAGTATTTTGTCCTCTCCCCGTGGATAAAATATCTCCGGTGATGCTAGCCCTGCTGGTGTGCTTACCGCAAATAGCGGCACTCGACTAGGATGGAATCTCGTCCTATTCTCAGGTACATATAGTCTACTGGCTTCACATAATAGTTCTGGGCAGTCAAGAGTACTCCTCAGAATACGACAGATAGTAAGAATTGGATCCGATTGTCTACGCGTTTCCAAAGAATTATAGCCCAATGTGCCCTGAAGGAGTTTAGTTGGATAAAGGAAAGGATAATATCCAAATACTTTGTGATATATATATCTCAAAAAGCGTTTCTGTACTTTTTCGATCATACATATTAAGTGTGTATGTGGTTGTAAGCCAGTACAGGGAGGACAAAGGAACTTACGTTCCTCATTGGCTTATTGATGGTAAGTTCCTTATTCTCATTGTCCGTCTTTTGAAGGACCGTTAAGTAATCAGGTAAACGTATTATCAAAACAGGTTATAAAACGTTGATTCTAGTCATTGATCAAAGCCGAGATAAAAAGATAAGACCATTGTATATTCAATGTAAGAAAATTGTTATTTCAAGGTGAACACTGACAAAACACTTGAGTATTTTCAGTCCAATCAAATAAAATGCATAATTCAAGGCTGGCAAAATATAGTATTATATATAAGTATATTCTAGCGAACTAGGCACGCAAATTCAGCATTGGAATTTCCTTATTATTATTTTACTACGTTGAGAATATTAGAGGTAGTATCCTAGACGACGACCAAATAACTATTATAATTTAGATATCTAAAATCAGGTTTGCGGTTGATTGCAAGTGCTTTGGTACAATGCATTTAATTCGTGACTCACTCCCGACAACCTCACTGACTCAAGTCTAATTAGCCGGATGAGACGCAGGATGCTGCGGTTCGATCCCCGCCGACAAATGTTTTCTTCTCTGTAGGAATTGGTCTCGGGTATGGCTGATATGAATCAAGAATCAAAAAATACTTTATTCAGTGCGGCCGCAAGGACCTTATTGACGCGTCACAAATTACAAAATAAAACAACACAAATAAATATAATAAAGCACATAATTGAATCTGTTCATGTATTATGTATTTACGTGCTTCAACGGTGAAGGAAAACATCGTGAGGAAACCAGTGCCTTGTCAGCTTCAGACGCTTTGAACTGTTCTTTCCTCTGACTAATAGCCGACTAAGCTGAGAGGTGGTATAGGTGCTGGGCAAATCTAATCCAACTGACAATGTCCAGGCAGCGTCCCGTACAGCATGAATAACATTGCTGACGCTGTATCATTTCAGCCATAAAACGTCCACTGATGAACACAGGCCTCCCTCATGGATCTCCATGAGGGGTAGTTGCCATTCTCACCACGCTTGGCAGGCGGGTTGGTGAGCGCAGTATGGGATGTTGATACACGGATAGACGCAGCTGCCCATCTTCCGGAGGTGTCCCTTAGCAGGCTCTTACTGCATCCACGGGTAGGAGAGGAGGGGTAACATTCTACTGCCGGCACCCCACGGCAATAAACGACGCTGTATAAATCATTTAAACCAAATATAAATGCCTTGTTTTTATATGTACCTATGATTAAAAAAAATAGTATTCTTTCAGTCATCGTACTACTATTGAAATAGTGAGTACAAGCATTGGATAGTTTCGGACTATATCATTGTGATATGTAGTGTCCAGCATTATTATTATTTATTCCCCCTGAGTAAGTGGGTATGGATCCCAAACATGGTCTTTAACCGAATATCAATAATCCAGACTCCAGGTATGTCAAAGAGCAGTGGAACGAAAAACTTGGAACTTGGAATCAAAAAGATCGACCGCATCCAACACTACGCTACGTTCGAAAACCGGCAGGGTGATTACGTATAAACGACAGGTTTGCAACAGGCGTATATCTCGCGACCATCGATGTCAAACGTATTTTTTTTGCTTTTATATACCGAAGCGTAGATGGCGCGACGAACGTGATCAATGCATCGTTGATGAATGCAGGTCAGGATCGGGATATATGGAGGGAATTGGGGGAGGCCTTTGCCCAGCAATGGGACCCAAATGGTTCATAATAACAATAATAATAATTATATATTGCAATAGTGACCATCGACAGCGAGCATCGCAAGATTTACGCCTGTTGCAGAGTCGATCGCGAGATATACGCCTGTTGCAAACCTATCGCGAGATACGTAATCAGGCCGGATTGCCGATGTTGGAGTTAAGGTTGCCAGGCTGATACGGAACTGGGCGGGGCATGTGAGACGCATGTATCCGGATGCAGTACGGGATGTAGATACAAGTAAAGTCGCTGCTGCCTATTTTCCAGAGGTGTCTGATGGCTGCATCCACGGGCAAGAAAGAAAAAAGCTAAATTTTACTGATGGCATCCCACGGCACATGCTTCCTGCTTTTAATATAAAATAAAAGTAAAATATTGAAATTGATACCTGCATCTATAGAACCAAACTACTTTTTGTTACAGACGAATTCACCGATGTCATGCAGAAGACGGTTCTGCACCAGAAAGTACCTTTCAATGTCCAGAGCAGTTTCTTCAGCCTCTACTTTGGCAAGGTAATGACAACGTACACTTATGCACGTGTCACATTTCAGAAGATAAATATGAAAGACTAGCTTCACTCCGCGGTTCATTCGTGTCCGTTCTCGTGGGAATACGGGGCTAAACAATAGCCTATGCTACTTAGCGATAATGTAGCATTTAATGGTGAAAGAATTTTGAAAATCGTTTCAGTAGTTTTTGAGTATATTCGTTACAAACATACAAATCTTTGCTCTTTATAATATTAGTATAAATATAGAGGCGTTTTTTTTTAATGCTGGACAAATCACACAGCATCATCTAGCCCCAAGCTAAGCAGAGCCTGTGTTATGGGTACTAGATGACTGATATACTTAATACATTATACTACATAGATAGATATTTTTATTATATACAGAAAAACACTCGGAACACCCTGAACAAATATCTGCAGATCGTACAGACATTTGTCCCGAGGCGGGAATCGAACCCGCAACCCCTTGCGTCGCAGGCGGACCTTCGCCCGCTGCGCCACAGAGCTCGTCATAATTCATTATTGTCATTCGTTAATGTCATTTCATCACCATGCCCTTATCCTGCGGCCGGCACAGTATGTTTTTCTCTTTCACTACCGCCACTAACCTTTACCTCTATACTCTATTACTACTACTCTATTACTATTATTGTTTACTCTATTGTAATTTCACAGATCAGTCCGAAGTAACGAAATTCACAAAAAAATAAACGGTATCTATTTAATTGATATTTCACTGTGCTCCCTCAGTCACCACTCTCCTTCCGTTCTCATTTCCTCATTTACACAATCCATCCACCGCTTCTATGGTCTACCTCTTCATCATTTCACAAACGTCCACTACCAAATACAGGCCTCCCTCATGGATCTCCATGAGGGCTAGTTGCTGTACTCACCACGCTTGGCAGGCGGGTTGGCAAGCGCAGTACACGGAAAAACGCTGCTTCCGGAGGTATCCTTTAGCAGGTTCTAACTGCATCCATGGTTATGAGAGGAGGAGTAACATTCCACAGCTGGCACCCCACGGCGATCTACCTCTTACCCTACCTGTATCCACATTAATTCACCACACAGTCCACATCCACAGTAAGAGCCTGCTAAGGGATACTTCCGGAAGATGGGCAGCAGCGTCTTTCCGTGTATCAACATCCCATACTGCGCTCGCCAAGCTGCCTGCCAAGCGTGGTGAGTACGGCAACTGCCCCTTATGGATATCCACGAGGGAGGCCTGTGCTCAGTAGTGGACGTTTTACGGCTGAAATGATAATGATGATGATGATTCGATTAATTCCCTTTATCACATCACACAGGGATCAACTAAATCTCTTCTTCGTCCTCAGGATAAGAAGAGGCTAGTGACTTACCAGGAGTTCAGCCAGTTCCTGCACGACTTCCACGAGGAATGCGCGGTGGAGGCGTTCAAGAAACACGACGCGGCGGGCAAGGGCTTCATCAGCGCCGGCGACTTCAAGGACATCATGTTCACTGTCAAGGACCATCTGCTCACCAAGGATATGAAAACTAAAGTTATTAATGTAAGTTGAATGAGCCATTTTTAGTATTTCATTCCCTGCTTTTATTCCACCTAGGAGGGTTCGGAACATGTGTTTTTCTTCCATTCCGCCCTATCATTCGTCAGATTCTCATTCACACCTTTTCTAGCATTATATCATGAGACATTTTAGTAAGAACTAAAAAAACTTTATACCATCTACTCAATGAAGAGACAAGCCGAAAGCACACCTTATGTTGTGATGTAACCTCTACCTATAACAATGCAATACCGCGGTGACCCTGTCCAATGTTGCATTGCCTTGCGCCTGTCACTCTGAGACATAGAGTTGTAAGATCTCATGTGTCCGTAATTTCTCCGGCCCCCTTAGCCTAGAAGCCAGAACACAGCAATGCAGCCTGCATTGCTGTGTTCTGGCTTTGGCGACAAAAATAGGTATGGTAGTAGTACTGAAACCTTTTCAGTTTTAGGAGCTTTTAAAGTCATGCCTTTCTTCTTTTACAATATTTGCATTTCGGAGATGCTTAAGGAATGCTGCCAATGGCCGCGACTCCTTCTCTTCAAGGAGTTGGGCTGGTTAGCGTCGGGGTAGCATCTCGGGTACAATGCACAATACACCCCAATGCGGGACGTCAGAATTAGAACTAGATGAGCCATTTTTAGTAAAAATTTTAAAAGTTTTCTTTTTAAACGACTAAATGTCGAGACAAGCCGAATGCCCACCTGGTGATCACGTTCACTAAACAATTCTAGACTAAAGTCGTAAACGCTCATGGCACTGCGCCCGTCACTCTGATACATATAGTTGTAAGGTCTCATGTGCCCGATATTTCACTAGCCCCCTTACCCTTTAAACCTCAATATTTTACTACCAGAATCCCACGTCATCTTCAATACATAGTATAAAACAAAGTCGCTTCCCGCTGTCTGTCTGTCCCTATATTTGCTTAGATCTTTAAAACTACGCAGCGGATTTTGATGCGGTTTTTTTAATAGATAGAGTGATTCAAGAGGAAGGTTTATGCATCATATAGGAGAGAAACACTGATAATTTTAGAGGTTTCTAATGTGAGGTCGTAAATAAACACATTTCTTTGCGCTTACATTGCAAACGCTGGCTGAACCCTACGAGATAGATCAGAATAATGTAATGATCAGAAAAATACAACAGTATTGTACACATTATTAACACATATTTAAACGGGTATTTATCGCGCGGGAAGGTCTTCCCGGGACCACGATGGGTGCAATCCTGTCGAAACGTCGGGCAATAATAAAGGTAAATAGCGCGATAAATACCCGGTTAAATATGTGTTAATAATGTGTCGTGATCGCGAAAGTTTAAAAAAGACTAGTATTGTACACCTTAAAAAGGTCTGCAAAAAAGCCCGCGTGGTACATTCAGTATTATTGTTTATTGTTCAAAAATAAATTTAATATAACAGATACTTATTCTAAATCATTACATCCTTCATATCTAAAAACATTAAAATTCAGGTTAGAGTTGCATATTGCACGATTATATTTAGTATCAGCATTGCATCCATGCGAAGCCGGGGCGGGTCGCCAGTTATAAATAAATGTTAAACGGTAAACCCTTAGTCATCATCATCATTTCAGCCATAAAACGTCCACTGATGAACACAGGTCTCCCTCATGGATCTCCATGAGGGGTAGTTGCTATACTCACCACGCTTGGCAGGCGGGTTGGTGAGCGCAGTATGGGATGTTGATACACGGATAGACGCTGCTGCCCATCTTCCGGAGGTATCCCTTAGCAGGCTCTTACTGCATCCATGGGCATGAGAGGAGGGGTATCATTCTACTGCCGGCATCCCACGGCACAAACCCTTAGTGCTCGTGTCCAACTGGCACATTCTTACTCAGCATCTCTTTCCAGGCATCAGGCTTCCCCCAAGGCGAGCGCAAGATCAGTTTTCCGTACTTCATAGCTTTCAACAGTGTCCTCAACAACATGGAGTTGCTGAAGCGAGTCTACCTCAACGCGTCTCACGGCAGCCGCACCCAGGAGGTGACCAAGGAGGAGTTTCTGAGCTCAGCTCAGATGATGAGCCAGATCACGCCGCTTGAAGTCGATATACTGTACATGCTGTGTGATGCTATAGGACATTCTAATGGGTGAGTTACTGCCTACTTATATTAGAGACTAGCAGCGCTCCGCGGTTCCACCCGCGTGGTTCCACTTCCCGTGGGAATACGAGGATATGAAAATGAAAAATGAAAAATATTTTATCAGCAAAAACAATATAACAAACAAACTTTTTAATCTAAAAACATAAAAGACTTATTCTAAATACCTACTTACTTAATTAAGGAGAAGTTAATAATTTTAAACATATATTTAGCAGGCATACTAATAAAATAAAGAAAATACTAGTGGTGTATAGTCTTGTAGCAAGTAATAGGATTATTATAATTGTTCTGCTGGAGAGAAACAAAAGCTTTTTACCAGTGACACCCCCACTAGATAAAATCTGTATCGCAGGTATCGATATGTTTATCAAAGCTTGTTTTACCTCATAAATATAGTCCATGTTACTAAGGGATAATGTAGCATTCAATTGGTGAAAGAATTTTGGAAATCGGTCCAGTAGTTATGAGTTTATTCGTTACAAACGTTCAAAATACAACATACAAATCTTTTCTCTATAAAATATTGAGATGTTAGTATAGGTTTGATTAATGGAAACAATTTGTTAACTAGCTTAGATGACGAACCAGAGTGTGTCTCAGTTAAGTTTGATTGCTAGCCAAGGTCTAACCAAAGTCGCTAAAGGCTAGTTAGTTCGACAGCATTATTGATGTCACTGGGCACGTCTGGATGTGAAAATAGGGACTGGCAAAGTACTCGTAAAGAACCAGACCACGTCGCTTGAAGTAATTTTGACATGGGAAGTGTATTCTTAATGCCGTGAGGTACCGGCAGTAGAATGTTGCCACACCCTCTTGCCCATGGATGCAGTAAGAATCTGCCATGGGATACCTCCGGAAGATGCGCAGGAGCACCTTTCCGTGAACATCCGTTCTGCGCCAACCCGCCTGCCAAGTGTGGCGACTTTGGCAACAGCTTCTTCATGGTCCCGGAGATCCATGAGGAAGGCCTATGTTCAGCTGTGGACATGCAGTATTACGCCGGAGATGGTGATAGCAAGACTAAGGTTGAAATTATATTAAAAGTGCGATTCTTATCTCCACCTAAGTACTAATCCTTACCTAGAGGACAAGTTAAATCATATGTAACGTGGATTCAATTATATTTTCAAATTCTTAAGGTTCAATTTACTACGATAAGCTAACTAGATCCGATTACATCAGTTGCGACTCGTCTCGACCATTTGATAATTCCAACCTTGATCGATAGCCATTAACCTACGATGCCATGTAGGGCTGCCTCAATAGATAAGTACGTAATAAGACGAGTGATAAGGAAAATTTACTCTTTAGTTTGTAATTTCATAGTGTTAAATAAACCACACTTGGGTAGAAAATTACTAGGCAATTAAAAACCTTCTAAAACTTATTAATTTACCTCACGATGTTTTCCTTCAAAGTTTAAAGCACGTGTTGAATGTGCACTCATTTTTTCATGAAAGAACCTACTAAGTATAAATGAATTGATTGTGACTTTGTGGAAATCCATTATTTAATCTAAATGAATAACAAATCCTCCTCTTTGCGTCGTTTCCCCAATACTGGGGGTCGTGACCCCTCAGGAAGAATTCTCTCCCGTCATATGTTGCGCCATCTGCTCCGACTTTCAGCGACATGCACCGCTTCTGACAAGTATTTAAATAACAAATATTTAGTTACAAATCAAAAAAAATATTTAAAAAAATATTACGATTCTATTCCGTGACGAACGGAGAGCCGATTTCTCCTGAAGGTGCCTTGTAGAGAGGCGAAACACGTGTCAAATTATTTTTTGAGTGTTTTTTCCAAGCGCTCATTAGATATATGTACGTTAGTGGATTTGTTACTTAATATTTATCGTTCATGTCTACTATATTTTTAAACCTTCAATATGGTGCTCTTACTATACATGCTGTTATTTATTTGTGGAATACATATGTTGTGTTTTTGCTTTGTACGAAGAGAATTATTATGCCTGTTGGATTTATGTTCGAAAAAGTAAAATCGATTATTTTTAACAAAAATGCATATTTACAATATATATTTATACTAGTAAGGGTGAGGAAATTTTCGTCTCTAAATATATTACGAAGGGATTCGCTACTTTTCATAAGATACATAGATCTTAAAAATGTACTACTGAATATATGTACATATATAATAGACCTATGGCAACCCTATTAAAGCCCTGAGATACGACACTCATTATCTTGTCTACGTCACATTGTCATGTGAGATTCGCACTTAAATACTTATTATTTACGTTGACAACACCGAAATCGAATGATTATAGCCCTGAATTATATGATAGTCAATTTTATCTTTTTAATTTTATTCGGTTTTTCACAGGACTAGCTTCTGTAAAGACCTTTCTTTTAATAAGTAAATTACTGGTGGATTTGTATCATCATTTCAGCCACAAAACGTCCACTGATGAACACAGGCCTCCCTCATGGATCTCCATGAGAGGGGTAGTTGCCATTCTCACCACGCTTGGCAGGCGGGTTGGTGAGCGCAGTATGGGATGTTGATACACGGATAGACGCTGCTGCCCATCTTCCGGAGGTATCCCTTAGCAGGTTCTTACTGCATCCATGGGCATGAGAGGAGGGGTATCATTCTACTGCCGGCACCCCACGGCGATGATTTGTATGATCATCATCATTTGTATACTAACAAATAGAACAAGTCAAAGGCATAATTATCTATATAAAAAACAGTTTAAACTACGCGGCCATACAGTTTCGAAAGGATAATATCGTTCAAAATGTTTATTAAACATATGATATCTTTTAAAACTATGTTTTTAAGAATGACATGACACGAAGACAATGTTGACCTTAATCAACATTGGACTATCAGTTTTATTTTCAAGGAAAATTTACAGCTTGTAAAGTTATTAATAATTGTACGGAAATACACACTGACGGCTAATTACAAGTTTCCACTTATATTTTATACTAATGAGAATGTATACATTAAATAATAACAAACATGGTGACAACATAAATGATTCATGTCATCATGCGTCAGGGGTATGTATGAATAAACTAACGGACAAAATCAATAAAATTTAGTATGTTAGTTAGTCAATACAAAAATAATAGACACATATATTTTACGTGTCTGTTATTTTTGCCTTTTTCAAATTAACGAATAAATATTTAGTTAAAGCGAGTTGAAGTTTAGGACTGGGGGCTCGTGACGTCATAATATACTATACCGAGGCATACCAGCGTGTACCTTCGCGAAATTTCGATATAATGTACCGCAGTTTCTTTTGGATTACGTTAAAAAAGAATAAATAGGAGTCTAATCATCATTTCAGCCATAAAACGTCCACTGATGAACACAGGCCTCCCTCATGGATCTCCATGAGGGGTAGTTGCCATACTCACCACGCTTGGCAGGCGCGTTGGTGAGCGCACGCATGTTGATACACGGGTAGACGCTGCTGCCCGTCTTCCGGAGGTATCCCTTAGCACGGTCTTACTGCATCCATGGGCATGAGAGGAGGGGTATCATTCTACTGCCGGCACCCCACGGCGGGTCTAATATATTTTGTCAATGACCATGGCGGACTAACAATTAAAATTTACTCTCGCTTAATATGTAAACCAAGAAAAACCCAATAGTCCAATTACATCTTTAGTTCTTGTTGGGAGTCAGTTGACAAGAATCGCAAGGTAACGTAAACAATGGCGGCGCATTAAAAAGGAGAGAGAGGCGAGCTGAAATGATGACAAAAAAAGTGTTACTAAAGAACAAAAAACATAAAACTAAAAAGTGCGCTAGAATAAACCTATTTTTTTTATTTCCAGGCGCATCGTATACCGCGATCTCCATCTCATAACCCCCGAGCAATACTTCAAGCAGGTCACGAGAAGGATCGCCGAAATAAAAGCAGTGTCCGTAAGTATGCACTTATTTAACCTACAGGTCGCGCGGTGGTTTAAGATCGCTCGATGAATCTAGTGGGGGCAATCGGCGCATGTGTACAATCGCGCACGAATCGAGACGCGTGAACGCAACGCGGGAGGTGACCTTGAGAACTTGAGAGCGACTGATCTACCAATGACGTGACGCCGTCAGCGCACGCCCGCCCCCCTCACCCCGCACATCACCAAATAGACCTTAGAATTGAATACTGCGCATACCACCCCTTCTACTTTTGCCGAGCGATCTTTAACTATCGCGCGACCTGTACTAACATTATCATTGAGGATAGCCAGAAGGGTAGCGATAAGGGCTATATTGGGTAAACGGGAGTAGGGAAGTGTTTCTGTCTGTCGTCTGAGTTTGCGCGAACACTTACGCACCAAAATTTATCGCATCGGTCTGTTTTCTTTTGTCAACAGGGTATTAAAAGTGCTCTGGTACCTTGTCTTAGGATACATAATAACTTTATTGTTCAACTGTTGTACATTAAGATGTTTAAATAATTGGTACAAGTTTACACAGTCTGTCCAAAACTGGACATACAAAAGTTACCTTAAAACTAAATATAAAAAGCTTTACCTACAAACAGAAAGTTATTCGTTTAACAACAAAATAAAAAAATATACTAATGATGATGCATTTTTCCAAAATAATCCTATTTTGTGTAGGTACTCACTGTCCCTTTCGTAATACTCTTTTAGATTATAAAATACTTTCGTTATTAGCCATTTCCGTAGACAATTTTCAAAACTTGTGATTCTATTATTAACAGACATAGAGATATAACCGGGTATTTATCGCGTAAATTACCTTTATTATTTCCCGACGTTTCGCTTGGATTGCACCAAGCATGGTCCCGGGAAGACTGGAAACGTCGGGAAATAATAAAGGTAATTTACGCGATAAATACCCCGTTATATGTATGTATGTTAATAATGTGTTGTGATTGTAATTCTATGTATTACAGTACAGTTAAATGTGGGTTTTCCAGTTTAGTTTTGAATCAGTACTCCTAGAAATTTTGTTACAAATACTTCTTTCACTTCTTTGCCCTTACTAACTATTTTAAAATTTACAGGTGTAGTTTTGAAGTTTTTAATCCCCATTACGTTGGTTTTATCAATGTTAATTTTAAGATATCAATAGCTCTAGCAATATATCGGTAGCTAACCAATTCACAACGTTTTCTAATGTAGAGTTTATTTCAGTTTCGAATTCTAAAGCCGTTTTTTTCTGTTGAGGTACAAAGATTGTAGGATCATCTGCAAACATTACACACAAATGCTTGGTGATGTCTGGCAGGTCATTTATGTATAAAAGGAATTGTAATGGTTCAAGGATGCTTCCTTGTGGCACACCTAGTTTTATCTCAGTAAATTCAGAATTAATTTTCTCATTGTCTTATTTTTCGGGTTATAACTATCTACTATGGTAGATTGGAATCTGTTTGACAGATATGATTTTAAAAGATCTAAAACTGTTCCCCGAATACCAATTTTCTGTACTTAATTTATTAAGTAAAATTTTGTGAACTACACAGTCAAAGGCCTTTGACATATCTAGGAAGATTGCAACAGCAAAGGATTTATTATTGATGTCTTCAATATTTCTTTGAACAGTTTGAAAATAACTAAAGTTGTATTTTTTTCTTTTTAAAATCCAAATTGATTTTTATTGATAATATTAAAGGTAGTTAAGAAAGAGAAGAGTCTATTGTATATGCCTTTTTTAAATTTTGAAACAACAAAGTAAGATGACTATTGGACGGTAATTTCTCATTTCAGTTGTGGATCCTTTTTTTAAATAAAGGTTTTATCAATGCTTTTTTTAGAGGATCAGGAAAAAGACCAGTCTCAAGAGTTAAATTTATAATGTACTCATAAGATTGGGTACAGAAGTCACGATAATAAGAAACTGTAGAAAAACAATCTCTTATGAGATATACCATTGTCTGAATGCGCATTGCAGTCGCCACGGCCGAAATCCGCTATGAGGAAACAACATCGACGAGTTCAGTTAAATTGTCTCTTCCTAACGCATCAAACCTTTCCAGGGATCGACCAGCGTTAAATGTATGTGTAGGTAATATATGCTATGTACGGCTGGCCATAATAGTCTGGTAGCTTGAACACTTGACACAAGATTCTTTCTAAAGAATTGAGTACGTTTTACTGTAGAGTAGAACTTTTCTGTTTTAACAGTATCTCAAATAATTTATGGCCAGAAACCATGGTACCTGCATTAGCAAAAGCTGTGATACCATTGCCCTTTTCCGTCATTTTTCATAAAATATAAGTACAGTTCCAAACTAATCCACAATAAATAAGATATGTGGATAAAAAATCAATTACAAAACACTCGTGAGATAGACGGGGTTTCTACTCACGTTAATTGTACGTTGAAACGTTTGAATCCTATTTTTCAGTAGAAGAAGACGAAGAAGAATAGAACACTCGTGTAAAATCACAATGGAAAGTATTTTAGGTTAAGTATTAATTGTTTGATAATAACAAACATTCCACATTCAATTTGGCTGAAGTACCGTCTTAAATTTCTTTAGGTGTGCTGTATGGCTAGCGGTACCCACACCCAGGCTTTACACCTTAAGTGTACGCAATAAGAGTTACTTTGGAAACATCACTAACTTATGGTCAATGTCTCTGTTTCTTTCAATGCTGAAAAGGACGAGGTAAATATAATAGGGGTGCATTATCGGGTGTTAGATTCTTTGACGGTGAGTAAGGACGAAGATTATGTTTCTACGTTGAGTCTTCTTAACGCTCGTGTTAAGGTTGGGAACTGTCAATGCGACAAAAACAGGCTCAAATCGACGGTTATAATTATCGGCAGGGATATTGAACCATTGACAGAGACGGGGTAGGATTTTAAACAAATTTATTTTTAATCACCGGCGCAACTGACTCAGCGTTTTAACAGTAGTACTGGTACGACTGTTAAAACGCTGAGTGGCGACCTCTTTTGGTGTCATAAATTTTGTTTGTATGTTCCTGATGTAAAAATTATATTTCGAGTTACAATTTTTTATTCTTATTCTATTTCCTTGTGGTTGATTTTGGACACGGCAAATATCTATACTTCTCGTACAAGCAATTGCGTGTTTGTGTGCCGTTATCTATAGATTAGGTATTATAAGATATAGGTATATTATTATATTCATAAATAAATAAAGCTGGACAACACACAGCTCCTTAAAGTCCCAAACTAAGCAAATATTGTTCTATGGACGACAGGCGATTGATAGAATACTAAAATAAATTTTAAATAAATATATTCGATCAGTTACAAAACTGAGAAACATCCGTTTCAAATTATATAGTGCCCAAATAAATGTCGTGGTTTAATATCCATGCCGGTACTTATGCGTCATTTAAATAAGCTCTTTAAGCTCCTCTTAAGATAACTTAGTGATCCTATACAAAATAAAAAGTTTGCAAACAAATATTCTTTTATAAGATCAGTAGGAAATATTTACTTTAGCCGAATCCGATGTGCACAAAATTTAAGCAAACAGTACTTAACCGAAAAAAACCGCCTTCATCATGTTGATTCAAAATATAATTTTATGTGGATTGTTGACCACTCCCATCAAGTGTTAATAATTATTCTTAAATAATACGGGACTTACCTACACAGAATCGTACCTAATTAAACCTAAAAAAAAACAGTGCTAGGGTAGCAAGAAAATTTTAAGTTTTCCAGTTTGTTTACATTTTGTATACATTGAATATGGCTGAAGTAAAGAGTAAGCATTTATGAAATGAGTTTTCATGTAAATAGCCAAAGCTAGCTTAACATGTTTTAAATCTAAGCTACATACATTTGCTACACCATTTACTCAAGTGTTGTCCGAAGATGTTCATGGCTAGATCATAACACGTACTCACTATTGCTGTGGAACGCTCACGGACAATTTTCATTCTTTTTAAGCACTTTAACGTTGTGAAATCATAATACAGTCAATAGTGTAAAAATGAAAATTTGGACCAAATTTTAAACGCTCAGAGACGAGTCGGAATATAAACTCTTTGGCACTTTCAAAATCACATAAATTCACATGTTGCTTTGAAAATTTCATTCTCGTGACCACAACCGTGTTTCAATCAGTCTACCTCTACTATAGATGATTTAAAAAGCGTCAGCTGGTGTTCATGCTGTACGGAACGCTGCAGTGCCTTCAATTCATAACATTTTTGTTAATAAAGACAAAACCACTTATTTCACAACAAGCTTAACTCAGAGTGCACAAAACGTACATACTGATTTCGTTTTAATTATACTTCACTATTGCCTTTATGCAAAATAGTTCAATAGTTACCTTTTAGTCTTTTGGGTGATAAAAGAGATTACTTGGAAAGTTTTCAGGAAGTTCTAAAATGGGGTTTCCCTTTCATAAATTTCATGTTTACCGCTCGCTACGCCATATCAAAAAAATGGCGCCTGGGAACTGGGCTGGGAAGTGTCACGCTTAAAAACAAACTGTTTTACTAGCCACCGAGTAGTTACCGAACTTTGCATTAATTCATTTGTTTTATGAAGAATCTTGTTTTCGCACAAACACATTCTACTGACTGTATTAGAATAAATCTTGTATCAAAAGATTTAAGGTATATACTCGTTTACGTTGTTGCAGAGCCCGGAAGACAGAGGCGTGTTTATTCAGATTCTGGAGAGCGTGTACAGGTTCACACTCGGATCTTTAGCTGGTGGTGAGTGTTTTAGTGCGGTAACGGTTTGTAGGTAGCTATTAATGGTAATGCCATTTAATAGGTACTATGCTTCGGTTCGTGGTTCCACCTTAGGCAAGGCGATGACAAATTTATACATCTCAAAGTGGTCAAAATGATAAATAACCAAACTTTTAAACAACATGGTATTTAGCTTGAAAGTCATCTTTTAACATAGAAAACCATGCTGCGCCATACGTATTTTGTAAAAAAACATGGGTTTTGAATGACTGAAGGTAATTTAATACTATTTAACTGACATTATCTTGCATGATACCTACCTTCTTATACCTACATTTAGATTGCAGTGCCCATCAGGGTTCCATTCTGTACTATTTACTTATGTTTAAGACCTATGTTTACAATGGAAAGCAATAAACAACTGAATACTGAATACTAATTTCCAAAGTGGGTTACCGCCTGTCATAAAAACACAATTTTTAACAACCTTTAACTATCCATTAAATTTAGGACTCTTGTGTCCTAATTTTAAAGAATCTTCTTAGGACCATGTTGTGCCACGAGAAGTTGGGATAAGGGCATGACCCAATAGGACCACGTTGTGCCGGATACCACGTGATACTGGGTTGAGCATGATCCAAAACACATATCAACGTTCAACAACTCTATTCCAGCTGTGGGCGCGTCAGCGGTGTACCCCATAGACCTGGTGAAGACCAGAATGCAGAACCAACGCTCTGGTTCATTCATCGGCGAGGTCGCGTACAGGAATTCTTTTGACTGCTTCCGCAAGGTCATCCGACACGAGGGCTTTCTCGGCCTGTACCGAGGGCTGGTACCGCAGCTAATTGGAGTCGCGCCGGAGAAGGCTATCAAACTAACGGTAAGTGATCTTCCCTTAGAAGTGTGATGTGTCATAGAGGAGAGGAGATACAATGCTTATCGCTCCTAAAAATACCAAACTTACGGTAGAACTGACTGACAAACGGAAAACATAGGTGTGGGCAAATGTCACTGTGTTGTAGGTAACATGGATCCAGATTCTTTAAGAGTATAACTATAATCTGCATCTAGTGGGTTTTGATGCAAAAGGAATTATAATATGATAGTGACTGAGAAGTCAAATGGACCCAGATTTTAAATGTTTAAGAGTGTTTAGAGATGTAATGGTGACTAAATATGTGTGTTGTGAGGGTAACTAAATAAATATCTGTCATTAATGGCATATGTACGATACAAGAGAAGACATCAAGAAGATTATGAAACTTGTAGTATTCAGATCTAACTAGTACCTAAGAAGGTACATCAAACTATAGGAAAAGACACAATATCTAGCTATAAAATTCTAGATTTGGTGTTATTATGCAACTGCGAATAAAAAAGTATCAAACTTCTAACAGAGTAGTCTCCTCAGAGACACCTTTTTTCGTCACTATTTTAAAATATTGGCGCGCTCGACGTATTAAAGTTTGAGCTGAAATAAGCGAGCAGAATTTTTTCTTTGGTAATAAATTTATTTCCTTTACAGGTCAACGATTTGGTTCGCGACAAGTTTATGGACAAGAATGGCAACATCAAACTGTACGCGGAGGTGTTAGCCGGTGGTTGTGTGAGTGTACATTCAAAATAACGCTTTGGATGTTACGTCTTCTTCTTTTGTTTAATGGCGTGTGTGGATGTTACGTCTATCAATGTACATTATCCTTTAATTACGTTAGTTGAATTTGTTCGCTTCAGATGACACGCCAGTCAGGATAACAAGCGAACAGAAAAACCTTACTCGGTGATAAAGTCATAATTTAAAAAGTTTATTTTTGTCTTACGTATGAGAGTTGAAACTGATTCGGTCCCAAGTAGTTTTGTCCGACATTTTAGCAATCTGATATATAAAATTAAGCTTTATTTAACCTTTAACTGGTGATGAACATTTGTGTAACGTAACTGGTGACATGGGGCATGACAAGCCTCTATTCTATTTCGTCGATTTAAATAAAATGGAGCGTTGGTAGCCTACCTAAGTATTTATTTCCTGTTGGAATGCGTATAAAGGGATAAACAAAAACAATTACTAGAAATCTTACTAAGTATATGTTTTAATAAGAAACAAGTAGTTACAAAATGTGTCCTAAGAATTGGTAAAATCGGCATGAGATCAACATTTAGTCATAAATTAACAAAAACTTGCATAAATTAATATAATTATATGTTTATGTACGTTTAGACTCCAATAAACATAAAAACTGCTATAAATATGAGATGACAAATGGCATCACAAATCTGACGTACAGCCTGAGGGGGGCCAACTTTAAATCGGTCTAACGTTTTTAAAGTTTGCTTCAACTGACGCAACTAGCTGTCTCCACGGTGTGGGCTTAACTTAACTCAAAGCTACCGAAACGCAGAAACATGGGACACGCGGAAGAGAAAGGGGGTGAAATTACGATTTGATAGTGTTGCAGGGCCTGTAAGGCCAGACGTCACCAGTTAAAGGTTAAATCTGAAGCTGAGTGTGTGTGCTGAGCTGTGTGTTTAGGCTGGGAAAGTCTAATCCATCTTACAATGCCTTAGGCACTGAAGTGTCCTATACAGCATGAATACCAGTTGCTAACGTAGTATAAATAATCTACAATAGACGCAGAGGCCTTATTTATTATAAAGAATGCTTTTGAGAACGTTTTTAAATATTCTGCAACTCACTTAGAAAAATATAGTAGCTGTATAATTGTTCCCCAGGCCGGCAGCTGCCAAGTAATATTTACGAATCCACTGGAAATAGTGAAGATCCGTCTCCAAGTGGCGGGCGAGATCGCGAGCGGCGCCAAGCTGAGCGCCTTGTCGGTCGTCAAGGAGCTCGGCCTCTTCGGCCTGTACAAGGGCACGCGCGCCTGCCTGCTGAGAGATGTGCCGTTTAGCGCCATCTACTTCCCGGCTTACGCACATGTCAAGGTAAGGCCTTACATTTTGAGAGGTAAACTGTATCGCTGTCTCATCTACATCTTAGAGTGAAGGGGTCAAAAATCATGAAATCGTGTGACGTTATTTAGTTCCGAAGCACACGGGCGTAAGGCCTTACATTTTGAGAGATAAACTGTATCGGTGTCTCATCTACATCTTAGAGCGAAGGGGTCAAAAAATCATGAAATCGTGTGACGTTATTTAGTGCCAAAACACACGGGCCACAAAACGCCGCTACCGTCATGTTTCCTGTAGTTGTGTACAGGAAATATGCCGGTGGCGGCGTTTGGCGTTTTGTGGCGGCGTTTGTGGCCCGTGTGCTTCGGCACTTATGGATCGCCCCTTTGTATCCGTGTGTAAGGCGTGTCATCCTAGATCTTCGAGACTCAAGCCAACCTTGCGGTGCACCCAGCTAAATAATGAACAAGATAACGTTTCACGCTTCAAAACGCACTGGACTGGAATGTGCTGGGTCCAAGCCATACCGCCAATGATAGTAGGCTGGTAAACCTTAGAGTATGGGGCACATACAGGGCTTAAATACCGCCAAGCGAGACCAGATCTACACTGACGTCCCGCGATAGGATGTATTGCACACTAGTGTGTAGGGGAGAATGCGGACAATGGAGTTGGGCTGGGTAGCTCGGGGTAGTCCCCGAGCTACCCAGCCCAACTCCTTAAAGTACCGGAGAATGGCTGGGTAGCTGGCAGCATTCCACGAGCACCCTCGAGGGAGTTGTAGAAGGAGGATGATAGGCTCTTGTAGTCCCGTTTTTATCCGACATCATTTCTGGCAGTTCAGTGTCATTTCAAGACATACTCGCGACTTCCCTCTATCCTTCTGAATAGAGAAAACTATCAAAGTCAATAATTGTATATTCAAAAACCAAAAGCAACATAGAATAGTCAATTTACAAAAGAACAACAAAACATATTTAAATTCATTTACAGCAACTAATGCAATTCGTTCGCTTAAGAAAAACTTTTCACAAACTTTTTTCAATATGAGGGAAAGAAGCGAAGAAGAAACCTATCATCGGTAGTCTAAAACTAATCATCATCATCATTTCAGCCGTAAAACGCCCACTACTGAACTAAGGCCTCCCTCATGGATCTCCATGAGGGGTAGTTGCCATACCACGCTTGGCAGGCGTGTTGGTGAGCGTAGTACGGGATGTTGATATACGGAAAGACGCTGCTGCCCATCTTCCGGAGGTGTCCCTTAGCAGGCTCTTACTGCATCCACGGGTAGGAGAGGAGGGGTAACATTCTACTGCCACCCCACGGCTAGCCTAATCAACCTATCATCAGTAGTCTGAAACTAATATTTTTACCATTTCAGGCTAAATTCGCCGACGAGAACGGTTACAACCACCCGCTGACGCTGCTGGCGGCGGGCGCCATCGCCGGCATCCCCGCCGCCTCGCTCGTCACCCCCGCCGACGTCATCAAGACCAGGCTGCAGGTACGACTTCTAAGATATTTACGTTATATTCTCAGTACAGTCCCCTAATGAACTTGGAGATCTGTGGTTTTGTCGTGTGGTTTTGTCTCGCCTCCGCGCGTCCTTCAGCGCCCCTGCGGACGCCCGGCGATAGTGTCGCGAGTAGCAGCGGCTACTGATGTGCCGCCACAGATCCATGAGGGCTACCTATGTCCAGCAGTTTCACAGTTGTGATGATTATACCGACGAATGATGTTCCAGGTGGTTGCACGAAGCGGGCAGACCACATACAACGGTGTTTTCGACGCAGCTAGAAAAATATACGTCGAGGAAGGCTTCCGAGCTTTCTGGAAAGGCGCTGTTGGTAAGTTAAAACTTTGTCAGTCAGACATACCTAAGCGTATAAAGGTGCCTACAACCTTCATACGTTTAGGGGGATGTCTTATGCAACAGTGTAAAATACTTTTTTCGACAAACTGGCCACTTTAACTTAGTCGATTTTCTCAGATTTTTTTTATTAAAAAAAAATATTTTTACCTTAATTTGTTTATTTCAATCCAAACTATTGGCCGGCCGATTATTTCCACGTATAAATAGATTATATACACGTGAGATGGGGACGATCGTTTTTCTTGCTTTTCCCATCGGGTTTCGTTAAGGTATTTTAAAACCATGCATTGCGAAGACAGTTTTCGATTTAGGGTTTCTTTCGTATATCTGAAACGTATTTTGTACTAACCATTTTTCGAGCGTAGAAGTCGCGGTCTAAAATCTAAACTACCTAGCTTTACAAATCTGAATAAAACCGGGCAAGAGCGAGTCGGACTCGCGCACCGAGGGTTCCGTGCCATCATACAATATAATTATATGACAAAGGCGTTTTTATATTTGTTGGAGAACCTTGACAGCGCCATCTCTTGTCTGATAGCGGAACTTATATAGATTTTTTACACTTTCGATGATTTCTAAAAAAGTATGCTATGTAGAGAGATTGTAATAAATTTCCTCTATTCTTTACATACACTTCTAATAGCAATAAAAGTTTCAGAGGTTTATCTCCGCAAACTTCGGAGATAAGGGGGAGGGGGAACGCTATTTTTTTCAACATTTTTGTAAATAACTCAAAAACAATACGGCCTAAAGAAAAACTAAAAACTGTTTATTAATGTGCAAATAAATACCTTTCATATGATACCCCACATCACCTATTTACTTTACAAAATTTTTGAAAACCCCCCTTCCACCCCCCTTGTCTAAAAAACTATGCAAATTAGAGAGTTCGCTACAATTTTCCTATAAAGTTTACATACACTTCTATTAGGTATAAAAGTATCACGGGTTTATCTCTGCAAACTTCGGAGATAAGGGGGGGGGGGGGGACGGTCGTTTTTTCAACATTTTTGTAAATAACTCAAAAACAATACGGCCTAAAGAAAAACTAAAAACTGTTTATTAATGTGCAAATAAATACCTTTCATATGATTCCCCACATCACCTATTTACTTTACAAAATTTTTGAAAACCCCCCTTCCACCCCCCTTGTCTAAAAAACTATGCAAATTAGAGAGTTCGCTACAATTTTCCTATAAAGTTTACATACACTTCTATTAGGTATAAAAGTATCACGGGTTTATCTCTGCAAACTTCGGAGATAAGGGGGTGGGACGGTCGTTTTTTCAACATTTTTGTAAATAACTCAAAAACGATACGGTTTAAAGAAAAACTAAAAACTGTTTATTAATGTGCAAATGAATACCTTTCATATGATACCCCACACGGCCTAGTAACTTCACTTAAAATTTTTGATCCCCTATCCGCCCCCCTCCCTGCAATCAAAATAAGAATATTTTTTAACATTTTCTTATATGCTATATTAGTAAAAAAGTGTTGCCTTTTACCATTTTAAATTGCAAGTCGATAGCATCAGTAGTTCTCGAGATATCCATCTGTGACAGACAGACAGACAGAGTGATTCTATAAGGGTTTCTTTTTACCATTTTGGTCCGGAACCCTAAAAATGACTTGTCATTTCTAGTTTGTATGCAGGCGGCCCCCTTAGACTGCGTTTTACCATTCTAATTACAACAATTACATTCAAATAATTGATTATGAATGCGTTATGAGTTATTTGACGAGCTCTGTGGCGCAGCGGGCGAAGGTCCGCCTGCGACGCAAGGGGTTGCGGGTTCGATTCCCGCCTCGGGACAAATGTCTGTACGATCTGCAGATATTTGTTCAGGGTGTTCTGGGTGTTTTTCTATTTATAATAAAAAAAATCTATCTATGTAGTATAATGTATTAAGTATATCAGTCATCTAGTACCCATAACACAAGCTATGCTTAGCTTGGGGCTAGATGATGCTGTGTGATTTGTCCAGCATTATTTATTTATGAGTTTCTGTTATAATTTCAGCTCGTGTATTCCGTTCGTCGCCGCAGTTCGGAGTCACGCTCGTCACCTACGAGATCTTACAGCGGCTGTTCTACGTAGACTTTGGAGGATCGTGAGTATTTGTTTAACGCCATTTACATCAGTTATCTAGTTTATACAGTTAGTTTGACATGGTGATGTGTGAACCAGAACTATTATTATTTCTCTCCTCAATTTTTTAAGTGCAGTTTTTGAATCCAGCAAACGTAACAAATAAATAATCCTGGACAATTCACACAGCATCATCTAGCCTCAAGCTAAGAAGAGCTTGTGTTATGGATACATTATTCTACATAGATAGGTTTTTGTATTACGAGGGACGTTCAATGTATTCTCTGTATCGGGGTGATTTGATATTATTGTGGGCAATTAAAATATATCATTATCTAACAACATTATCTGAGGGTATTCATATAAAATTTCATATTGATAACTTCATTAGTTTGTTTGCGACCTCCAGTCAAAGACGACGGAAATAACTGACGCGACAATGTTGAAGAAAATCGAGCATCGTGCGGTGATTCAATTCCTCACTAAACAAGGAAAATCTCAAAAAACTATCCATAAAGAAATGTTAGCCGTTTATAAAAACTCTGCTCCTTCAATATCGACCGTACAGAAGTGGTCAAGTGAATTCAATCTTTTGTCCTGCCTCTTCTGCCTTCGGCCTCTTGGCAGGGAAAGTATCGAAGATGACCCCCACCCAGGTGGCCAATCACCGCGGCTACCGAAGAAAATGTGAAAATTATCGAAAAGCTTGTATTAGAAGATGCACGTGTAAAAATCAAGATGTTGGCAGAAATAACTAAGCTATCTGTTGGTACTATACACATACTAAATGATTATCTCAAGCTTTCAAAAGTCAGTGCAAGATGGATGCCGCGCATACTCACTGCGCTTCAAAAGCAGGCGCGGGTGTTTCAGCTGCAGGTGATGAAACGTGGGTCCATCACTATGACCCTGAGAGTAAGCAGGGGTAAGCAGTGGCATAAAAAGGGATCAGACCCTCCGAAGAAGTTCAAAGTCACTCCATCGGCTGGCAAAATCATGGCCATAGTTTTCGGGGATTCTAAAGGAATCGATCGAGTACACAAAAAAGGTGAAACTGTCAACGCAGAAAAATACTCAACCACTTGACGCCGTTTGAGAGAAGCAATAAAAGAAAAAAGAAGAGGAAAGCTTGCATAGAAAATGCTGCTTCTTCGCGACAACGCACCGGCTTACACTGCGCAGCTCTCCAAGGCTGCTGTACGAGAGTGCGGGTTCGAGGAAATTAACAGCCCAGACCTGGCCCCCGGTGACTACTTTTTATTCCCAAATTAAAAAAAAAAATACTTCGGGGAAAGCGATTTGCTGACGATAACTAGCTCAAGTCCGCTGTAAATAAGCAATTTTCGGGCCAAGAAGAAAAATATTTTTTTAAATGAACAGAAAAACGTATTTCGCGATCAAACAAATGTATTGATATCATATTGACAAATCTTTTTTCTAACATACCCATACCGAGAATACATTGAACCCCTCTTATATATAGAAAAACATCCAGAACACTCGGAACAAATATCTGCAGATCGTACAGAAATTTGTCCCGAGGCGGGAATCGAACCCGCAACTTGCGTCGCAGGCGGACTTTCGCCCGAGGAGGAAGCCACAGAGTTCGTCAAAATAATTATAATTGCAATATTTTTTTTTTATATTCTTATGGTTCGAGAAAGACGAGTCAGAAGTTTCGACTTTCGAATTCTATCTGTAAATTTACTTTTCACTATAATAAAATTTATGTTTGTCCAGGCGCCCGGCCGGTTCCGAACTCAACGTGGCCACGTCGCTGGAGGAGTCCATGGTGAAGAAACCGCACCACATCGGCGGCTACCAGGTGGCGCTGCCCGTGCTCACAGGACTCGAGACCAAGTTTGGCATATCCCTACCGAGATTCTCCTTTGCCAAACCGCAGTAGACGAAATATACGACTCTCTGTACGTATGAAGTCTATCACTAGATGAATATTTAATACCTGGTTTTACTCTGTTTTAGATTATGTGTACTTTCATTTGTTGTAATGCTTGGCGTGGCGTTTCGTAAACGGGAAAAAACATATAAAATTATTAAATAATTTTGAAGTGAGATTTAAAATAGCTCCGAATTGTTCTTCGTATCTAAAAACTAAGGAAATTAAAAACCTTATCAAAAATTTTGATTCTGGGTTCGAACCCAAGGGTTGGTTGGTCAAACCGATACCTGACCCTTCCTGAAGCCGGAAGTGCTTTATCCAACTAAGCTATAGAACCCTGACAGGTTCAAAATTTTTGTTGTGATTATAATTATCAGCTGAGCACCAATCTAAAAAAAATTGTCACAATCTTCTGGCTATAAAAGAAACATACCTTGTATAAGTGGCCGCGTTCCACTTAACTTTTCGTTCCTATTAGTACTATCTCTTATAATACCATAAACATTTTCCAGCATTTTCCCTACACTGGTAATTTTCTTCGCTTAGTGTTGACCTGTTCGACTAAAATAAGCTAATACGGAAGGAACCGTCGAAATTAAATGAAAGTTAAACACAATGTTTATACAGGGAGCTCTAACAAACACAAGACACATTTAATAACGGTGCATTAGTCTTTTTTAAACTTACGCGATCACGACACATTATAAACACATATTTAACCTTTTTTTTACCATTTAACCATTTAAAATTTTATTTGTATTTATCGCGTTATTTCGCGAAAACGTCGGGCAATAATAAAGGTAAAAACGCGTTAAATACCCGGCTAAATATGTGTTAATAATCGTGAATTATTTTGTACCCATAAGTTGGTTGTTTAAACTGAGACAGTTTTCTGTATTAAATGCAGACATCCTGTTAAAAACAGTCTCAATGCAAGGTTTAAGCTGATTTTGGTGCATTATACATTAATATATTAGATATGAGCCATACTCTCTCCCTGCCACAACAATTTCATCTGAATATTTTGATTAAATCTGCCCCAACCCAATACGGTTTGTTCATATTTACTAGCGAGAATATTCACGTACTTGTTTTGCTAAATGGAGGCACAAACTACCAGCGCGGAGGGAGCGAGTCGCGTGCTGATTTTATCCTGAAGAAGACTCCATAAGGGTTGATACCTTTACCAATAAAACAAGAACATTCCCGCTAATTATAATATCAATTCAATAATTCACAAAAGCTATCGTCCGATAATGTCACATAATCAATTTCCCGTTATCAAAATGCACAAGTAAAATAAAGGCCGAAAAATTTTCAGAGTAAAACCCGATAATTAGCAGTAGGTGTGATACCGTCTTAGCTAATCCTTTGGCATTTGTTAACCTTCAAGGAAGGTACTTCTAGAATTTGTTTTTATTAGTTTGTAAGCTAAATCAGAATCAATATCGATCATGTTGTTATATTTTCTAATTGTTGTATTTTTTGAAAAAGCTGTATGTATATTATACACTATTGTTTACAAGTGGATATTGATTATATAAGTGACGTTTTGAAATAACTTGTATAGATAGGTATACATATGGAGATTATTTGATAAGAATGCAAGTGGTTTATCAGCACATCTTATTTTTTTTTTTGTTTATTTCAATGATTATTATCATGTATTTTATACATTCTAACTTTTATCTTAGGCACCAAACAAATACTGTGTACAAAACTTTGTTAACGTACGAACTTAATCTTTATCTTCACTATTTCAATAAGTGCTACTAAATGCAATATTTTAAAAGTAATCTTAAGTAATATTTTGATGGAAATTGCTATGTAACCCACATTTCGAAAAAATGTCCTATAGGTGTGATTAACTAAAATAAGCTTCATCCTCTTGCAAAGGTACCTATATATCTTTAGCCCACATGTGCACAATCTATTCTGAACTTTACATTTGTAAGTCGTTGTAAAACAACATTGTAAAAAGTTAATCATAGTGTAAAAGTGATAGATAACCGATGTGACTATATTTATTGATATTGTACATTTTGTGTTAAAATAAATCGAATAAACTATTATATTGTCTTTTATTTGGATTAATTTCTGTGACGAGCGATTTAAGATCGAGAGAGAAAGACGAGACAAAAAATGCGAAAGTACAGACACTCCTGGTTCTGCGATATCTTAGGTCCTGGCGCGTCGACCGCAAAGTGGGTCTTGCCTGCGTAACTAAGCCACTGGCTTCTGTCTTGCGTCGCCTCCATCTAGTCCGGCAGGCTGATTGCGTATCTCGCAAAAAGTTTGCAACATGCGTAAATCTAGCGAGCATCGCTGTCAAACGTCAGTTCGTGAATTAACTTTGTGACGAATATTTAACACCTGTTAATTAAATCGATATTGACGTTTGATACGATGATCACGAGATTTGCTCCAGTCGCTAGATACGTAGCCAGCATGTGGTACCACTTGAAGTGAGTGAAGATCTTTCTCCACTTCATCGTTCCACCTGTATCTGGCCACTCATTCAGCGATATCGATAAAAGGATTTTTAGCGTTAGTTGTGCATACATCTAACAGCAAAACTAGGATCTATTTCACTTTCAAAATTAACGTGAGATATACTATACATTTTCTCTTGGCAGGCGAGTTGTAGAGTGCAGTAGGGATGTTGATACCTACACGGAAAGACGCTTGCTGCCCATCTTCCGCAGGGATCCTTTAGCAGGCTCTTACTGCATCCATGGGCATGAGAGGAGAGGTAACATACTACTGCCGGCACCCCACGGCAAATAAAATGTGATGAGTATGCATGGCAACAACACCCTCAGTAGATCTATGAGCGAGGTCTACGTCCAGCGATGGGCAGCCTACCGCTGAGATGATGATGATAAATGTTGTAGGTAGAGATGCCACGAATATTCGGCTACTATTCGGTTTTCGGTCTATTCGGCCACTTTTTTTGGTATTCGGCCGAATAATGCGTACTTATTCGGCAGAATACCGAATACCAAATCATGAAAAAAAGACACGTCATATTACTCAAGATTATAATGTAGTCATTACCAAATTAGGTACAAACAGCAAAATTGATCAGTTGTAATGGATAAAAACAAGCTTTTCAGTATGTTTAGGGTTCCAGACCAAAATGGTAAAAAGGAACCCTTATAGAATCACCCTGTCTGTCTGTGACAAGTGGATATCTAGAGAACTACTGATGCTAACGACTTGAAATTTGAAACGGTTAAAGATAAGTAACACTTTTTTACTAATAAGTATAGCATATATAGCATTTTCAATTGCAGGGGGGCGGATAGAGGATATTAAAATTTTTAAGTTACTAGGTTGTGTGGGGTATCATATGAACGTCTGAAAGGATTTGCACATTAATGAAAAAAACACAACAACAATGATCTGACAAAGCGTGCCGTGACGTGATTTACTAGTAATTGAAACAAACAGTCAAACACCTGCCTGCGCTCCAGTATGCACCGCCACGTTGGAGACAGGTTGCGACTTATCTTGTTTACACGCACGACAAACATGTATTTTGCCGAATATTCGGCGCTTCGGCCGATAGCGTTGCCGAACATTCGGTATTCAGCCAAATCACTATTCGTGGCAACTCTAGTTGTAGGTATGAGTAAAAAAAAGATAGGTGAGGTATTTTTTTTATTTCATCAGTTTGAAAGAATTTATGCACACCAGAGAAAAAAAATATTTAAAAATACCGACGATATCCAGGACACATAAAATAAACAAACAAGTGTGTAGACAGACAATAACAACATGGCAATTTCAGCTACGCTAAGGTTGTTTGATTACAAGTTCACCATCCCTTCCACCTGAAGCGAACAGACGAATTAATTGCGGTTGAAGTTAAAAAATAAATACACACTTGAGTGGTTTCATACATGTGTAGTACCTACCAAAGATTTAAATCGTTAGAAACACCAAAAACTGTGGCATTGTACAAACTGTCATGAAAAAAACGCACCACTTCCGGCTAACACTGATTCCAAATGAGTGAGCTATCTCATTTCGTGTGGAAACAAAACGGCGCCGCGGCGCGGTCACATTACTCTTAAGGTAAGGGATTTTAATCTCCAACGATTTAAATCTTTTTGTAAGTAGTACATAGTTTAAAACACAATACAACAAAATAAAACTATTGTAATGTTTCTGACCTTACACTACCGACTGTACTTATACATAAATGTATGAAGTCGATATGATTGTTTTGTACTTAATCGGTTAAAAAGATCGTGAGGCATCGACCAACCTAGATCTTAACTGTACATGAAATTGCGAAGCTATAAGTTAAAATTTCCAATATAAGAACATTAGTCGTTATTAACATAACATACCTACATTATAAAATAAACAACCTAGGTTCAATAGGGATCTGCAATACAATGCTAATATTGACTTTAATAGCTACATAACTTTATTATTAACTGGCTTCTGCCCGCCGCTTCGCATGCGTTGTACATGAATAAAAAGTAGCCTGTGTTAATCCTGGTCAACATCAATACTTCTGCAAAGCTTCAGCTCAATCCGTAGCCTAGTTTTTGCGTGAAGACGTAACAAACCTCCATACATACAAACTTTCGGCTTTATAATATTAGTGGGATGGGATATTGCTGATCTTGTGATGTCATGTAAGGAAGTAGCAACTAACTTATAGATCTAACATTGTGTTAATCAGTGTAAGTACTTGACTGTTAAAAAAATCAGGGTGGTATATAGTATGTGTACTAACCTAGAAGGGGCGGTTTTGGCCCAAGAACACAAGTAGTTTTGGTAGGAAAAAATCGCGAATTCGTATTTACTTTTTCACTGGTTTGAAGAAGATGGTCCTCAGTTGATTATAGGGTCTTTTTCACATTTTGAAAAGCAAAACCTCAATATGCGTTCTTAGGTATTTTTTTTTGTATCCAACAGCAACTCCTCGTAAAGGTCATTGACACTATCAAAAATCACCTGGCATTTTGGTTATCAATATCGAATAATGCAGCTGTTGAATTTAAAACTTTCGTGTCATTTCTTGAATGAAAATACGTCGAGTTTTCACATACTACGACGACAAAGCATTGTTGTACATAGCGACGTATTTTCATTTCTTGAATGAAAATACGTCGAGTATTTTCATTTAAGAAATGACATGAATCTGAATCCTAGAAATTTGTAATTCTAAAGTTATTCCTTAGGGTGTTCAGAATCACTTTTCGGTTTGTAAACACAATATACTTTCTATAATATAGCAACCAATTGTCAAGAGTAAATATTAATAACCACGTTTCGGCAGTGAAGTATTTGCATTTAACTTTTAAATGAATTAAATTCCATCCATAGTCAACATAGTTTATATTCTAATTTTATACATACGCATGCACCATTTATTCTGTAGGTATATTATTTAGTCAAGTAACGTTACTATATACTATTATCGCTAATAATGTGCGCAGTATATAAGGCAATTCCGAATGATGCTTTGTTAATTCTATGAAACAGCATACCTGTAAAATACATAACGGCAGGGTGATTACGTATCACGCGACAGGTTTGCAACAGGCGTCTGATCAACGCTGTCAAACGTGAATTTTCTGCTTTTATATACTACAAAATTGACTATTGATGATAGCGAGATATACGCCTGTGGCAGCGTTGTTCGCGAGATACACGCCTGCTGCAAACCTGTCGCGAGATACGTAATCACCGGCCGGTCTTAAATATTTACGTTAACGTTAGGAGCGTTCGTGAGCTAGTCTGCTATTGATGATGCTGTGTGAATTGTCCAGCATCTAATTCTAGGGGGGGGGGGGGGGTTACCAGGTCTGCACTGACGTCCCGCATTGGGGTGTATTGTGCATTGTCCCCCGGGGTACTGCCCCGACCCTAACCTAACCAGCCCAACTCCTTGAAATACCGGAGAAGGACTCGGGGTCGCCGGCAGCATTCCATGAGCACCCCCGAAGAGTATGCTATGTTGAAGAAGAAGGGCATGACTCCATGAGCTCCTGCAGACCTGTCTCTAATCTACTCTGTCTCATGGCACCACAGTGCAGTAGCACGTGCTCCACGGTTTCTTCCTCCTCAAGCCACCCGCGGCATAGTCCACTGTCTGTGGCACCTATCTTGAGAAGTTGGTAGTTGAGATCAGTGTCCCGTGATGACGCCCACTATCATCCGTAGGTCTTGTCTTGTCATCTTAAGCAACGTATTGGTTATCTTTCTGTTTCTCTCTGGGAGCATTTGTTTTGTATGTGTAAGCACATACAAAACAAGCTGGTTTGCGAATTTTTTTGGTGTTTTTTTCTGATTTTTTTAAGCCTGGTTTTGATCTCTGCGGTCGGGAGATTGCAAAGGCCGATATCGTCGGAGTTTGGAATGAGACTGGCTCCTTCCTTTGCCAGCGCATCGGCCTTGGAGTTCCTTTGTCCAGCATTATTTACTTATTTATTGTTAAAGAAAATAATTGTATTTGTTTAACACACACGCACATACAGAAAGACGTGAAGAAAACGCACACAAACAAGTGTCGTATTTGCCTGTACATAATTGGTTTTACATATCAGACTTTGTACATATAAATGTTATAATATAATTTTTGATATGTGAACTGTTGGCGATCCTTTTCTTAATAAGTAAACAGCATCTATTACATCGGCAGTTGCTGAACTGGTAATCATGCCGTACGGGACTCTGCAGTGCCTGGGACATTGTTAGATGGCTTGCCTAGCACATATACCATCCTCTCAGCTTAGTCAGCTATTAGTCAGAGGAAAGAACAGGTCAATACGTCTAAAGCTAACTAACAGCTGCTGATTTCCTCAAGACGTTGTTAAGTTTTCTTAATAAATAAACAAATATTACCCTGAGGCCCTAAGTTGATAGAATAGGTACTTAAATAATATTTTTCGTGAAGACATCATAAAAAAAAATATGCTGGACATTTCATACAGCACCACCTGACTCCAAAGTAAGCAGAGCTTGTGTTATCGGTAATATATGACTAGTCGGTAAGCCGAAAAATGCATATTATCCTTTCAAAGAAAAATACCCTGACCCGGGATAAATATCTGCAGAAACCTAACAAACATTTGTCCCGCGGCGAGAATCGAACTTGCAACCTCCTGCGTCTCAGCCGGCTATTTAACTAACTGCGCCACGGAAGTCGCCAAAGCTGCAATAGCAGACTAGCTTACGAACGCTTTTAACATAAAACGGTAGGTAAATGTATTTTTATCCCCTGGAGTGTTTTAAAATAGTAAAACCTTGAACAATAGGTACAATAACCCATAAAATGACTTCACAATGCATTTTCTTTACACATCGCAACATTACAAAATATACTTTGATGATATTTATCTGCTTGTAAATAAAGTAAATAAAAAAAATACTTTCCTATATAACATTATACATAGGTACTAATTAGATATATAGTGACGGATAAAATATCTATGTAAGATGAATCTATTAAGGGAATAATTTTCCTTCGAAGGAAGCCTCTTGATAAAAATAATAATTTAATAGATTTGTGATAGAAGTGATCCCAAGAAGGGGAGTAAAAATTCACAATTAACTAACAAAATTATACTAACAGTGTTGTGTTTCCATTATTTCTAGAAAAATCTGCTACAAACATCATAGAAACAATTCAGAAACAATATTACCAATATAACAGGCCGGTATGACACCAATATGACACGCTACTTCACAAAACCTTTTGCTATGAAACTAAAAATAATTGTATTGCAAATTAATTATCCTTGGGACTAAGCTCATGGACATTTATTGAGCAAATGTATGTTAAACTATTCTTTAACTAATATCAGATGAAGATCTGAGGACTTGTATGAATAAAGTTGCACTTATTCTAGCATATGATAGCTATTAGTACAAATAGTCCAATTAATTGTCTGTGGTTGCAGTAAAAATCTGCTAAGGGACCGTCTCCACGAGCGAGGGAATCGCGGCGATGTTATCGTCCGTGCCACGTACTTCTATAAACTCTCTCCACGATTCTATAGCGCGGACTCGTCGCGATTCTCTCGCTCGTGGAGACGGTCCCTAAGGGATACCTCCGGAAGGCGGAAATACAGTACCTACTTCCGTTGGGAAACACTGTATTTCCGCGTATTCTCATGATCAGTACATCTGTAGGTCTACCATGAGTTTTCACAATCTATAGCGGCTGTAGTTAAAAAACCGGCAAAGTGCGAGTCCGACTCGCGCACCGAGGGTTCCGTACAAACCTGTAGGTATATAAGACCTGAGTATTTGATATGAATTTCAATTTAATACCTCTACGCGTTCATGAGGAAAGGCGTAGTACCTAAGTTTAAAATTATTAAAAATATTTTTATTATATGATGTAACTAAAAAATTACGGTTTTCGCAATTTTTCCTTCATCTGTGGTACCTATAAGACGTTGCTTCGTACCAAATTTCAAGATTTTGAGTTCACGGGAAGTACCCTGAAGGTTTTGATTGCCTTGCGAGTGTCGAAAATTTGCGGAAAGCGGCTTAAACGGCTGTATCTTTTTGTTGGCTTAGAAGTTTGATTTTTCACAGCTCCAAGGGACAGTAGACCTGAGTATTTGTTATAGATTCCAGCTTGATACCTCCACGCGTTCCTGAGAAAAAGGGTCTTGACAGACAGACGGATGGACAACAAAGTGATCCTATAAGGGTTGCGTTTTTTCCTTTCGAGGTACAGAACCCTAAAAATGTATGAAAACTTGTACAGCGCCTCTAGCGGATAGTTTGGTACTAAAATACGCAGTAAACCATACTACAGCTACTGTAGTTTGGGCTTAATTTGCTTAGAATTTGGTACCATGAGTTACAAATCTGACAGATGTCATAGTAACATACTATTACTACTGTAGTAACGACAGGCGATCTAACAGTGACAACTCATGGTACACACAGGGAGGCCTAAGTCCAGCAGAAAACGCCCCATGGCTAAGATGATGAGTGCAATGAATGCTTCTTGCACTAACAGTTACTATGCATTGCATAACATCAAACATTTATTCATAACAAGCTCAATATACTTACTGTAACATGGTCAAGCAATTTATTAATGGAAATATATAAAAAAGTAAGGCCTTTGCATCTATTATAGATGATTTATACAGCGTCAGCAACTGGTAATCATGCTTTACGGGACGCTGCAGTGCCTGGGACATTGTTAGATGGATTAGGCTTGCCCAGCACCTATACCATCCTCTCAGCTTAGTCAGCTATTATTCAGAGGAAAGAACAGGTCAATCTGTCTGAAGCTAACTAAGCCGCGGGTTATAAAAAATATATGGGAAATATATAGGTGTCATAGTAATAGATTGAATCCGCGTTTGTGTAGACAGCTAAGCCGGGAAGCTATATTGAAACATAGACACTAACTAACTCTCCGCTAAACCTCCCCAAAGTTCGTGTGTGAGGTTTCTTTCGCGTGCTTCTGTGCCTCAACCTGACCTGTCAGAAGTTTGTCACAGATCATGCATTTGAGCGTGAACTTGTTGAGGTCAGTGAACTGCCTAGAGGACTTCGCTTCGTGGGCTAGTTGCTCGGCTTCTCTGTACACGTCCATGTCTTCGGTAGGGAAGACTGTCTGCATACCACCCTACAATGAAAAAATTCAAATTAATAACATGTAACTTAAACACAGAAATAGCAACTCCAATCTAAGTATACCAGTGTATCTACCATGAGTTGTCATTGTTAGATCGCCTGCCGTTACTACAGTAGTAATAGTATGTTACTATAACATCTGTCGGATTGGTAACTCACCAAATTCTAAGCAAATGAAGCCCAAACAACAGTCGCTGTAGTATAGTTTGCTGCTTAATTTAGTACCAAAGTATCCGCTAGAGGCGCTGTACAAGTATTTATACATTTTTTTAACTACAGTCGCTAGCGAGTTTAGATTGTGAAAACTCATGGTAGACCCACATGTAATGTGTATTGCTTGTCGATACTCAAACGACATTATTTAATGATAGATGAAGACCTCTGTAAGCGCCCGAAGGTCCGCCTGTGACGCAAGATGTTGAGGGTTCGATTCCCGCCTCGGGACAAATGGATTTCTAGGGTTCATTGTTGTAGGGATACATGGTTACCGTGGGGCAGTAGAATGTTGCCTCTCCTTTTTGCCCGTGGATGCAGCACGGAAGCCAGATATGGCACAATTTACCAACATGGTTCTAAGAATGTCTTTACTTACAATGTTTAATGCTGTTTTTTAATTATACAATGGTAATATATAAACACGCGAAAAGATGTCGTGCGTGTGAACACCTGCCGCCGTAAATATTTTGACAAGCGATAAATTTTGCTACAACTCGTAAGATATCGATTCAAATGATATAGTTAAAAAAGGCAAAATATGTTCTATATAAACTACTCAAGATATTAAAAAAAAAACATTTTAAGATATCTATTAACACCATGTTGGTTACAACGGTTTCGCAAATAATGCATACTTTTTAATCAAAACTTCAATTAGCAAAATGTTTACTATCCATAAAAGATACACATTATGCTGTCGCTGACTTTTGTAGACCTTTTTTAAGAGGAACAATTATTTAATTTATCACTTTGCACACAACTTTAATGGTTTACGCAGCGCACGCCAAAACAACTCCCAATCGGCATGAAACAATCTTTTCATTTATTTATTTTTTAAATCTCTTTTCTTCTTGCGATCTGCCTATTGGGCATTAAGCGAGAGTTGTGTAGTTCCGCGACGCCTGGCATGAGTGGTATAAGCCCAGTGGCACATCCAACTTCTATGGTTCTTCTATATTCATATTAGGTCTTGAGGAGCTCTTCTCCTAATTCTTGTGAAAGTTTTGGCGGCAGGGTTCATCAAGTCGCACGCTAGTTCGTTAGGATGGCGGCCTATGCGCTTGGCATACGATTTGAGTTTGCTCTTGAATCTTATCATAGTTTAGCAAACTTACAACAAACCTCAATTAATTTTACTTCTAAACCTTCCTCTTGAAACTCTTTGGTGAAAACCTCATCAAAATCCGTTGTGTGGTTTAGGAGAAGAAAGCCAAACAGACAGACAGACGCGGGATAGAGATAGAGATAAGATAGAGATAAGAGAATAGAGATTAAGTACGTCTTGGGGCTAGATGATGCTGTGTAAATCGTTCAGCATTATATATATATTTTTAGAATTAGTCTTGGCTAATCTAATTAGGATTTTATTAGGAAAACATCATGCATTATGTCATCATCACATTCGCCTGTGATATCAGACAAGTCAGTAATTAAAAGTGGTCTTGCATAACAAATTGCATTGTGTTAATGACTATTTGCCGTAGGGTGCCGGCAGTAGAGTAGCCTCTCCTCTCTTGCCCGTAGCTGCAGTAAGAATCTGCCAAGGGGATACTTCCGGAAGATGAGCAGTAGCATCTTTCCGTGTATCAACATCCCAACCGACCGGCCAACCCGCCTGCCAGGCGGGGTGAGTGTGCCTGTGACCAGCAGTGGACGTCGTACGACTGAGGTGATGATGATGATGATGATGGCATGTTAGGATGTATGGAGAATGATGGGTGTCAAGCATCACAAAGCCTTGGGATGGGCGACGAAGCCTAGGCATGCCGAAATAACGCCGACGTAACGACATAAATACCTTCCAGAAGGAGTGGAAGGAAGCGACCAGTGATAGTGAGCAGTGGAAGGAGATGGGGTAGAGCTTTGCAGAGCAAGTGGGTCACATTAAAGGTACAAAACAATGTAAGATACTTACATCAGCCTGCTCCAAATACAATGGATCATAATGTACTCCGTCAAACAAAAGGAAGACTCGCTGTCCATAGTTCTTATCTTCTCCAAATCTGTTAATAATTGCGTTTAATGTGTCTACAACTGCCATTTCTACACCGTAGAATCTTGATAATATTGCTACCTGTAAGATAAGAATAAAGAACTTGTAATATCATCTTAATTCTATTAAGCCATTGACTAAATTTTATTATAACTTATTTACAATTTATCCAAGATCAGTCAGTAGACCATCAGTGTGTTGGTTATATTGTCAATTGTCTTTTGGGATACAGGCTCAACAGTCCTTCCTTCTGGTAATAGGTCCAGAATGTGGCGTGGCTTCCTTTCAACCAGCTTGTTGTTTTGGGTTTGTCAATAAGTGCTCTAGCTAGCGGTTTGGCATGGCATTTGAGGCGATCTCAGTTCCCTAGTGTCATTATTTGTTCATCAACTGTGAGAACCTGCCGGTAGTCTTAAATTTCCTTGCTAGTAATGACCCAATGAGGCAAATCTTTGCGTTTGCGTATTTAAACAACTCAATGACAGTTAATTCCACATTCATTGTGCAATACTGTGTAATACTTTGTTTTAAGGTTTTAGTAAACAATTGATTATGATTATTACAAAAGAGTTTAAATTAATTTTGCTTTTGCAACAATATCTGTATGTGTGCCTCTTTGTGTATTTGGGTCATTTAGCTGTAGCACATCCAGAGAATAATACTTTTATAAATACAGAACCAACCACTATGGTCTATTTTAACAAAAAACTCTTCAACTCGGACCATGGTTATGTTTATTTTATAGTCTAAGTAGTATCAGTGGTCAACTGATATGACCTTAATAATTTTGACTAAACCATCATCGGGTTTGTAGCTTAAACGGATAAAGCACTCCAGCTTTAGGGTCAAGGAACAATTTGACCAATGTGAGTTTGAACCCCACCGGAATTGAAAACTTTTAAAAGCAATTTCAGAAGGCTGTTCAATTTTCTAATTTCTTGATGTGAAATTGCAAAATATGTTGCTACACACTAAGGAGGTGGGAATCTCTCAAATGTGACATGAAGGCATGTGTTGTCAAAAAATTATCTAAATCATACAACATAATTCATATTTAGACTCTTAGCGACATTAAAGGGTACCTCAATTGCACCACCCCAAGAGCTCGGCTGCATAATCCAGTTGCAGTACTCAGGATTCGGCCTTCCCAGGAAGGCCTCAGTATATGTGTCTAAGTCATTTCCCACTTCCATTGCTATGATTTGTCTCATTAGTGTGTGCGCTGTTGTGTCAACATTACCATTTAGTGTAAATCCTGAAAGAAACCATAAATAAATATTTACAACAATTTATCATCAATGAACTTACTGTAACAAAGTAATCACCATAGTCTCTTGACTATGGTGATTACTAATAAAATGCATAATAAAATTATAGTTAGTATGTAGAATAATCTAGAACCCATTCAAAAGCTCAACATTCTATCAATGTCTTTTACTAACGATTTTGATAAAATATTTACATGTAAATTGACTAAATAAAAACCATGATAATAAAAAATATTAGATCATTATCTAAGAATAGTGATCAACTTACCTATGCTAGTGAAAAGACATGAGTTATCAGAAGGAACTACTTTTTTCATCAGAATACCAGGTCTACCAACAGTTGAGTGGGATGTCCCATTCTCAATAGGTCTAGGAGTGTCATTAACCGTAGGCTTAGCCGTCTCTGTCGCCTTAGACGTCTGCACAGGCAATTTCTCTTCCACAATCAGAGTCTCACCAGTTTTAAGCCCTATCTCAGTCAATGTCTTGTTATCGTCACTCACATCTATCGGTTTGGGAGGATACCCACACAGAACGCACACTCTCTCCACACTCACGTCCGAAATACTACACAGAAACAGTTTTAATTCACCAACTGTACTCTCAGAGGTCAAATCTTTCAGCACTTGCTGACCATTTTTACTTTTGACTTTGAATGCCAAAGCAGCCATTTCTTAATTTTGCTGCAACGCCGCGTTACGTGGTAATAGAGGTAAGTCAGGAAGACGCTGAGAAAGCAGATTACAAATCAAAAGTACACTTTTTGTTTTCGTAATGAAAAGAAAATGACAAAACAATGAAATGAAAGAAATGAAGGAATCAAGCCTATGTCAAGATGACAGACAGATAGTTTGGCTGCAGCATGGGACTAGATGCTCGGTATGACCAGTGCAAAAAACATAGTTTAGTTTTTCTTCACCCAAGTCTTCCGTGTCGCAGGGTTCGAATCCCGGCAAGATATTTTTAGTTCTATTATTTTATCTAATGAAGTGTTTATTTTTTACTGGCTCATATGGGGTCGTGCCCCCACCAAGACGAGTCAGGCGAATCGCACCTTTTCTTTAAGTACTTAGTTGTTTTTAGTCGGTATAATCTATTTTGTTTATTTATTGTAACATAAACATTTTAATTAAAAAATAAATTACCTAATACCTACATTATAAAGTAGGTATTGTACCCAAAAAACTTATACTCAATACTCACGCCATACCATATTTACAAACTCGTTTGCCCAATGTTGCAATCGAGTTTTAGAATTAAATATCCTACATTAATCGATAAGACACGTTTGCATAAATATTAAAGCACATACATAGGTACTACGGATGCGATAACATGATTTTATATTTTTCAAAGCCAAAATGATATGATATGATAGGAATGCTCACATCCTCTCCCTTCTATACAATATCCTTTATAACCCAACCACTCCTTCCTACCTGAAGGAACATTTTGAATTCCTTCACTGCTCCAATATCAGAAATCTTCGTTCGTCTGAAAATTTGAAACTGAAGACGCCTGCACATAGAACAAGCTTCTATAACAAATCCTTTTCTGTCCAAGCAGTGCGACTTTGGAATGCGTTACCGGTTTTGGTGAGAAAATCGTCATCCCTAGATGTATTTAAAGCCAAAGTTAAAAACTTGTATCTATCTAAAATGTCATAGAATTGTATTTTGTATCAGATTTATCCGCTATATTATCATTTCCCTTCACCCTATAGTATCAGGATAATATGTATTAGTATATAAATCTTATTTGGTTTATTATATTTATGTATTGTATGTATTCTGTGTATGTAATGTAGGTATATGTATTTATTATATCAGTTATTTTATTTTCGTATAATATTATAATTATTTTATTACCTCTCTCTATCTATCTTTTGCTATGTACACCCCCAACCATTCTTCCTTCAAATTCTTCTCCATCCAAAGGTTGTCTGGAAGAGATCGCTTCTTAGCGATAAGACCGCCCATTGTACATTTATATGCTCATTGTATTTTTTTTTTTAAAATTGTTCTATTTGGTGTACAATAAAGAATTTTCATTCATTCATTCATTCATTCATTCATTCATTCATTCATTCATTCATTCATTCATGATGTTATCGCATCTGTAGTATTCCACAAAGTCGTTTTTCACTAGGGTTTATTGTACCAGATTGTACCTATATGTTTTGAAGTGTTGAAGTCTTTGTATAGAAACGCCACTATGTCAGTCCGAGTACAGGAACAGAGTTCGAAGGCGATTCCCATAAAAAGAGGCGTAAGACAGGGAGACGTTATTTCTCCGAAACTGTTTAAGACCGCTTTGGAAGATGCCTTCAAACTCTTGGAATGGAAAGGACTGGGCATCAATATTAACGGCGAATACATGACTCACCTTCGGTTTGCCGACGATATCGTGGTCATGGCAAAGTCGATGGAAGAACTAAGCATGATGCTCGAAGGCCTCAATCGAGTCTCCCAACGGGTAGGCCTTAAAATGAACATGGACAAGACGAAGGTTATGTCGAATGTCCATGTTGTACCTACCCCTGTTATGGTTGAGAACACGACTCTTGAAGTTGTCGACGCGTATGTATACCTAGGACAAACAGTCCAATTAGGTAGGTCCAACTTCGAGAATGAGGTCAATCGCCGAATCCAGCTCGGATGGGCAGCGTTTGGGAAACTTCGCAACGTCTTTTCGTCCAATATACTCGTACCTCAGTGCCTTAAGACGAAAGTCTTTAATCAGTGTGTGTTACTTATTTATTTATTTATTTATTTATTAAGACACTCCTACGACATCTTCACATTACATTCACAAAGTACATTAACAATACTGGTCCCGTGTGAGACACCTTTACAGGAGTGTACAGCACTCGATAAAAAAAAACTAAAAACAATATTGCTCATACATAATCTTACAAAACTAAAATTAAAATCAAAATTACCTAACTACAAATTATACAATAAAAAGAAAAAAAGAAAAATTACGAAAATAAACATTTTATAAAACATTTTATTCGGTCCCAGAAGTGGTCAGAAACTTGCGTTTCAAACCACTCAGTGAGACCGAATACATGTCAATGTCAACGTCACGAGACTCTTTTACAAGATTGCTGTAAGATCGTATAAAACGATTGACCGGTGAAAATTTGCCTATGTTAGTTCTAAATGAATAAATGTCAAAAGGATTTGTTATTCTGAAACGAGGCAAGGTGCGGGGTACTGATATTTTCAGCAAGGCTAATATTTCCGGGGCATCATATATTCCATTTGCAGTCTTATATAAGGAAACAACCTCTGATTTTTGTCGACGATATTCCAATGTGTTCATATTAAAATAAGTTAATCGGGTTGGGTAGTCCGCTCGGTAAGGACATCGATAGTCTTTGTACGCTAGATATTTTGTAAATTTGTGTTGTATTTTTTCTATGCGTTTTATATGCACTTTATAGTAAGGGTTCCAAATAACTGAGGCATATTCTAAACTGCTGCGAATATATGCGTTATATAAACATTTAATGGTGCTGATATTTCTAAAATTATTGCTGATTCTTTTAATGAAGCCAAGTAACTTAAACGCCTTTGAAACTATCTTATCAATATGATACTTAAATGTTAGTGAGCTATCAAGTATGACACCCAAGTCACGAATCTGTTGAACCTGTTGTAGACAAATGCCATCCATTGAATATAGAGGTGGTAAACCGATACGTTTTCTGGAAAAATTAATACTGAAGCACTTGTCAATATTTAGACTCATCTTGTTATGTGTGCACCAAGCGTTTAAAGAGTTTAGGTCTGATTGAAGAAGTTTTGAATCATCTGCATTTTCCACTTTACGATACAGCTTCAAATCGTCAGCAAAAAGGAGACATTCACTATACTTAATACATTTAGTAATATCATTAATAAACAACAAAAACAAAATAGGACCAAGATGCGAGCCTTGCGGTACGCCGGAAGTTGCTGAAAATGAATATGAACTAAACCCGTTGACTTTGACTTTTAATTCTCGATTAGAAAGATAGGATTTGAACCACAGCAATAGTTTTCCGTGAATACCACAAAGCTGCAATTTGTGTAATAAAATATCATGGTTAACTTTATCAAAGGCGCTTTTAAAGTCTGTATATATTGCGTGAACCTCAGATCCAGAATCAATAGCTTGAGACAAATAATGTGTGTAACCAATAAGATTAGTATCGACTGACCTATTCCGATAAAACCCATGTTGGCTGTTGGTTATTATATTTTTAGCGTAAGATGTTAAAACAGGGCAAATTATAAGTTCAAATATTTTTGAGAATAAACTTAAGATGGATACAGGACGATAGTTTAATACGGAACATTTATCTCCTTTTTTAAAAATCGGAATTACATTAGCAGACCTCCATATAGTTGGGAAAACGGAAGTTAGCAGTGAACACTCAAAAATCAACTTCAGAGGATAAGTCAAGTTCTTATAAACATTTTTAATGAAGAATGGAGGAATCCCATCAGGGCCCGCACCTTTACTCGGATCAATAGATTTTAAAATTTTTGATACCATCTCTTCATTTACATGGACATTGGCTAAACAATGCTGAGTAGGATATGAATCATTACAATTAAAATTAAAATTAAGGGAGTCACTAGAATAAACAGAAGAAAAATGAGATGCGAACATGTTACAAATATCGCCACCTGAGTTGGCCAAAGAAGAATTATATTTCATTTCACTCGGTAGATCAGTATCATTAAGGCGATTTTGTTTGACATATGACCAGAACTTTTTGGGATCATTTTTCATTTTGTCTTCTATATTAAACATATATTCAGAGTAACATGACTTCATACGAGCCTCAATACGTTTGTTTAGGATTTTTAAAACAAGTTCATCCCTGGGATTCCCATAACGCTTAAATTTTAACCTAAACTTTACCTTTTCTTTTAACATTTTTATAAGATCAATTTTAAACCATGGCGGATACTTAAAGTTACGAGGTTTAGTTTTAGGCACTAAATCATTAATTATAGCATATAGTATATCATAAAAATGAGAAACCATAGCGTTGACATCATCACCATAATTTCCTAATTCCATCCTCCAGTCTATTTCACTTAATCTAGTATTAATATCAATATAATTAGCTTTCTTAAAGTTATGCGTAGCAAACATTTTTGGTTTTAATATTTTAGATTCAGTGCAAAGACCGATTTCAATTTCCAATGCTGGATGATGTGATTCAATTTTTTTAGTTAGACTGTCAGAGCTTTTACTCACAGAAATATCCGTAAAATTTGATAAAACTAAGTCCAAACATTTACCATTATCGTTTTTGATATTATTATATTGTGATAGGTTGTTTAAAGACATAAAATCCACAAACGCAAAACCAAGATTACTATTAAAATTAGATGGAGTTAATTGACTTTGATTATTATTTAAGCTCCAAGAAATAAACCCTAGATTAAAGTCTCCTAGTACAATAGTCTCAGCTTGACTAGATTGTAAAACAGTGCTTACGTTATCTAGGAATAAATCTAAACTATGAATAAGAACAGGTGGTGGAATATAAACTGCACAAATTTGTAAGTCTCTTACATTATTCTTATCACCATCACATATTTTAAGTGTGACCCAGAGATCTTCAGCAGATGACTCAAAATGCATAATCCGCCTTGATTGTATGGTCTTTAAAACTGCGACAAGTACACCTCCTCCACGTATAGAAGCCAGTTACCAGTGATGACATATGGAACTGAAACGTGGTCCTTCACTGCTGGCATAATAAATAAGCTCAGAGTCGCTCAACGAGCTATGAAGAGGGCTATGCTCGGGGTTTCTCTTCGTGATCGAATCAGAAATGAGGAGATACGTAGAAGAACTCGTGTCACCGACATAGCCAAACGGATTAGCACGTTGAAGTGGCAATGGGCAGGCCATGTAGCTCGCAGAACAGATGGCCGATGGGGCCGAAAGGTTCTCGAGTGGAGGCCACGGACCGGTAATCGCAGTGTAGGACGTCCACCTACAAGATGGGCAGATGACTTGGTGAAGACCGCAGGTCGACGGTGGATGCAGGCCGCTTCTAACCGCAATACCTGGAAATCCATGGGGGAGGCCTATGTCCAGCAGTGGGCGTCCTACGGCTGAAATGATGATGATGATGATATGTTTTAAAGCCTATTAACAAATTGCTTAAAACACGAGCGATCAGCTTCTTTCTTCTCACAGAACACTATTATCCTACGGTTTCTTCTCCATGGGCACCGTGACCCGCAGGGTGATCACGTATCTTCTTTTTCTTCTTCTTTTTTTGTGGCTTTTGTGTTTGGTTTTACACAATCGTATCTCACGACAGGTTTTGCAACAGGCATTTGACAGCAACGATTGCTGTTGAATGTCAATTCTTTGCTTCTTCTTTTTATTTTCTTTCTAATGAGCCGTTTTCAGTAACAAAACAAAAAGAGTTTTCTACTAAACCTAACAGATGGAGCTGGCAAGCGGAGTAAGCAAGTTTGTGATTAATCCTGTCATTGTCAAATTGTGCCTACCAGTAAAAGAAAATTAACGCCATCTATAAGGTTCGAGGTAACTATTTTTGAAGTTTTTACTTTTTAATGAAAACGCCTCATGGCTGATGCTTTGCACTTGCTACAACTCTGCCAGTGTCAGGTAGGTAAAAGTATCATAAACGTGTTGAGACCGGGTTAGGCAATTTTAAGCCATGACATTATCGGAAAACAAAATGATTAGGCCAAGCAAAAGCAAATAAAACAAAAAAAAGTCTTACATATTTGAAAGGAAAAGCATATTAATGAAGCTTCGATCAGATTATTTAAGTTATCAACTTTATTAAAACATGTTACAATCTAAGATTACCTATTCATATTCACAAATTTACAAAGGATAAAATTAAATAAAGTAGAGCAAAATTTTGAAGCAGGTAGGACGCGGGATTTCCTGAGGGAGAACATCATAAAGGGATAAGCGAAGTTAAGGGCAACTGAAGAAAATGTGGTCTACATTTCCTTCCTCCAATCCGCACTCACACATTGAGTGATTCTTGATCCTAAGTTTCGCAAGAAATACGGGTGTACAAGCATGACCCAGTCTTAGGCGGCAGATAGTTGAAGTGACGATCTTATTGGACTTGCGGAACTTAAAGAACCAAGGAATAGGTGGGATGTCTGGTTGGATATCAGAGTAGTACTTCCCTTTACACAGCTTCGAGGTATTCCACAAATCCGTCCAGGATTTTTGAAGAAATATTTTTGGAAGGAGGCTTAAATCGTGGCAATAGGTATAATTGAAAATGCTCAGGAGAACCTATCTGGATAGCGGCTTTTGCGCACGAGTCAGCTAACTCATTGCCTAGAATCCCAGAGTGTCCTGGAATCGAAGCTAGAACTACATTAATTCTAGATTGTTGTCAAAACAACAGAAACCTGGTGATCTAAACTATTATTTTTCACCGATTCGCAGCAATGAAAGTGATATTGATGATAGCGATAGAGATCCCAATTTCGAATAAGTTCCCGTAAGTAAAGCAATATCCAAGCCCCCTGTGGAGACAAATGCAGGCTAAATGCAAACATAAGATAGTTGAAATAATGACAAGGCAACAGTTTTTCGATGCATATTGGGGGCTCGGAAATCTGGAAAGGCAAAGAGAATTTGTTGTGTGACATTCACAAGAAATAAAGCCTAAATATCGATACTCAAGTACCTACACAAGATTTAAGAGCTCTTAACATCGCCTTTTGTTTTGAGATTAGGTAATGAATCTAATATAGGAGTATGTATGCAAACAATTTTTCAAATCGACCCTTGACTCGAGCAATAAAGCGAAGGAAGACATGAAAACAATTGACCCATAATTATGTTAAACAGAGTGTGATTTATTTTATAAATTTTATTCCATGAATTGAATCCCACTATTTACGGGGCTCAAACTACACGATAATACATTTCAAGTGACAAATCACTGGCCAATATTTATAGAGATTATAAAAAACTTCGTGAAAGGGATAATTTACCTATTGCTACGTCTACAACGTTCAGTAGGATCTTTAACACCGAATTCAACATTTCTTTCTTTTTGCCAAAAAAAGACTAATGTGATCTTTGCGAAAGATACAAGAACACGGACGAAGAAGGAAAGTGCAAGTTAGCCCAAGAATATGAATAGCATCTAATATAGAGGACTTTGGGAAGAACTGAAAAACAAAATGACAAAAATAGGACTAATGGTACCACCACAGCTATTTACGATTTGCAAGCTGTATTGCAGATTCCAAAAGGACAAGTGTCTCTATTCTTTTATAAATCCCGTATCAACTATTTTAATTTCACCGTGAGTGATTTAAGAGCTAAAGATGTTGTTTGCTTCTTTTGGAATGTAACAGAAGGAAAGTTAGTTTTGTATTAAGTAATCATAAGTTGAAAGTTGATTTCTCAGCTTACCTACTTTTGTGACCTTATTGGTTAATACCTAAATATTAAGAGAGATGTGCATTTAAAATTATTTGCCAAAAAGCAGAAGTTGCCTACATTTTTTTGTTTATTTTTCTGAGAAAATTTATTACTAAAAATACGTATTACTTACTACTTTTAGAATTAAGGAAAACGAGAGACTGTCAATAGTTTTATCATTACTATTATATTTTATAGCATTATTATTAGAAAAAATTGTTGATCTGAATACTTTTGAGTGTTTTCTTGCCAACCCACTACCAAATATATCCTTACTGTTGGCCACAGACTGCTCTATGATTTGCACTAATCATAAGTAATAAGAAAAGCTATTATATTTTTGATTTACGTGTCTCATCAAAAGAGAGTTAACTCAAAACATAATTCATCAACACAGAGTCAACTCTAAATGATAAAAATATATACACATACTTGATAAGCAAAAGGGAAATAACTCAAAAAATACTATTTTTGGCCCAAATACATGCCTAAAACACAAAAATCCTATAAGATATTTCTTATAGCTGCACATGTGTATCATAAAATCATAAACAAAAAACTCCTCCAATGCCTATGCATTTGAGGAATTTTTGTTTTGCCATGCCTCTATAGGCATGGCAATCAGTTTTTCGTCACTTCTGAAAAGTGTTTTTTTTGAGTTGAACCTGTTTAGATCTAGGGGATTTGTACTTAGATACATTGCGCATTTGCTCAGCTCCTTGTGAAAGAGCCCGTTTGTACTCATTATTCGTTAATCTAGGTTTATATTTACCAACCTATAAAATATTATGTGAGATCGAAAAAAGCCTCCATTTTCTAAACTTTTATTCAAAATAACATTCCTACTATTATAACTATTTTAAATGATAAGTATAAATGAATAACTTACAAGGTACGTATTATTCACAATAGGTATGGCTTTAGGAAAAATAACGCGATCATGCATTAAGTATAATTAATTTTTTTGGCACAAATTATGCTACTTATATGATAAGACATATTTTACCTTATAGAATACCTAATATTTGTGTACTCAAAGGGCTACATTATGGTAAATAATTAAGTACAGTAAAACTGGAATGTCATAACCCCGAAATGTTGGTAGCTGCAATGAAATAAACGATACGGTTTTATTTAATTATCAACAACATTGAAATACCTGCTTAATCATGTTAGGTACGTACTTTTATATTTAAGTGTGTCCATTGTAAAAATCCTAATGTTATTTTATCTGCTGTTACAAAAAGAGATAAAATATGTTGATAGGTAGATGAATTTTATAAAGAGTATGATTTGAACAGCTTAATTTTAACATCTAAAGTTATAATTTTTCACTTAAATTACAATATTGTCACAGTAGTCTTCACTAATTATACTAACAACTACTACAGTACGTACGAGTATTAATGAGTCTTAGGTGTATTTATCTATATTGTTTGATATGGTTATACCTACTAACAAGAATTCACAATAATTATAGTACCCACTATAAGTATCTACTGCGTATTTTGATAGAATAGAAAATAAAACAGTAATCCTAGTTTTGCAAACAAGTTTTAGGGTAGATTATTAATTGTAAAGTTTGGTTCTCAGTTATTTTCTTTTGTGGGGTACGGTGCACTTGGGTACGAATACCTCTACCTACCTCATTAAAAGAGTTTCACTATAAAAAAAACTTTGAAGCAGCTTACTAAATCTTTGGTACCGATACTGTTTGTACTTACTATGTTGTTACCTATACATTCGAACTTGCATATTAACCACTAATTAGGCATCCTAATCATGTAGGTACTATCGTTAAGAGTATTATTTCAATTACTTATTTACAATTTTTATTTAGTCGTAAAATTAATATATTTAATTCAACGTTTTTTTGCATACCTACATAATTAATTGTCAGGGTCATACAATGAAATTTTGGTAGCCAGACCGGAATTAAAAGTTCGTAGGATTTCTACGGAACTCAGTAGGTACATAATGAAAAGTCATCTAATTTGCCGTTTTCAGTAAAAAACAAAAAAGTGTTTCCTACTAAACTTAACAGATGGAGCTGGCAAGCGGAGAAAGCAAGTTTGTGATTAATCACAATTACTGTCATTGTCAAATTGTGTTTCCTACCAGTAAAATAAAACTAAGGCCATCTATATGGTTCGAGGGAACTATTTTTGAAGTTTTTACTTTTTAATGAAAACCTAATTCTTTCAAAATTAACTGGCAAACTGGCAACATCGAATCGACAGTCAAATTTTCATTTTTTTATCACTAAACCGTTTTCCGCTTCCGCTAACGTTTGTTATCGTTCAAATCAACGGAGTGTTACACACACACACACACTCTTTGTTCAAATCTATTTTAGTCATCTGAGGTTCAAATCGATATAATTTTATACCTTTTTAATCTTAGATGACAAGATAAATCCTTTATTTAGACACCTGACTGAAATGAAATAAAGAGTTAGATCCGATTGTGCGCGATACGATGTCTATGCCTCGGGTGTCGTGGCTTCGGCCAGCGTCACGTGGGTCGCCGAACGAACCGCAATGGCGGCGCGCGCATTCCTCTTCGCGCCACAACTAACGGCGGCATTTGCTCGTCCTCTTCCTCTTCATCCTCGCCACCTTCGAGACTGTCCTCTTCACTCCAAAGAGGTTTCACCAGCTGGTATGATGCTGAGAATCCTTTGAAGACTAGTGAGTCGTCTGTGCGGAAACGGACGAGCAGGGCTTCGGAGGTCGAGACGATTTCTGGTGGCATCTGTGGCAAACATTAACATTATAAGGTAAGTTGGTTTCATCTATTTAGGTAAGTACCTACCTAGGTACCTATCTATTTTCCTACCTAGCCATGGTTATTAGGTAGATAAGTTTGGAACCTACTTCCGAGCTCAGTTTCTAGTAGGGATAGGAAACCAAGGAACGTGATTAGTTATAGATAAGTAACCATAGCCGAACAACAGTAACCGAGGCGTGGGGTGCCGGCAGTAGAATATTTCCCCTACTCTCTTGCGCGTGGATGCAGTAAGAATCTGCTAAGCGATACCTCCGGAAGATGGACAGTAGCGTCTTTCCGTGTATCAACATCCTTTACTGCGCTCGCCAACTGGCTTGCCAAGCGTGGTGAGTATGGCAACAACCCCTCCATGATCTTTGGATCCATGAGGGAGGCCTATGTCCAGCAGTGGACGTGGACAGTACCTACAACGGCTGAGATGATGATGATGAGGTAACCATACGTACATAATAGAAAATAATTTATGAATTTAAAGTTTTATGTGGACAAAGAACATACCTCCCTACTTATGTATATGATGGCGAGACGTACTAAGTGTTTTTAAAATGGATTTCTAGACAAGTCGACTTGAAAGTTAAACAATCGCAGGTACCTACCTTGGACGTGGGGTGCCGGCAGTAGAATGTTACCCCTCCTCTCATGCCCGTGGATGCAGTAAGAGCCTGCTAAGGGATACCTCCGGAAGATGGGCAGCAGCGGCTTGCAGCGTGGCGTCAGCGTCGCACTGCGCTCGCCAACCCGCCTGCCAAGCGTGGTGAGTATGGCAACTACCCTCATGAAGATCCATGAGGGAGGCCTGTGTTCAGTAGTGGACGTCTTATGGCTGAAATGATAATGAGGTACCTTGGTCCCGCAAAAAGTGCCATAATTCCCTCCACTGCCGCCCAGCCCTCCGAACACCTGCACATAATCGTATCTGCAGTTCGTCTCCGGCTCCAGGTCAAACGTCAGGAACGTCAGCCTCACGAAGTGGTTCGCGGGCGCCTCGATGTTCCAGTCGCAGTCGGCGCGCGACTCGTACGAGTTGTCGCCGTAGCGCGCGTGCGAGTAGAGATGTTTGACTGTTTCTGTCGCTGCTAAGTAGCCGCCGCATGCTGGGGACAGAAGGAGAAAGAAAATACATTATTTTGAATCATGACGCGTGTCTAGATGGATGGTGCTCGTGACTATTACGATCACATATTGTATAGGTTTATTAGAATTTTATTACTAGGATTATGACTTGCTGTCCTCGCCGGCTGATTACGTATCTCGCGATAGGTTTGCAACAGGAGTAAATCCCGCGATTTTTTTTAAGTAGACAGACAGCAAGCAAGAATGATCGCGGGATATACGCCTGTTGCAAACCTATCGCAAGATACGTAATCACTCTGCCGGCATGAGTGACTCGGGCAGCAGTAAGTCGCCTGTCTAGCGAGGCCGAGGGAAGAAGACGAGTCTTTCATCGAGAAATCAATCAAGACGATCCCCATGGCGACGAAGCGGTGGATCCGTTCCTCTACTTACCTATCTACACATCTAAACGACACACGTCTATACATCTATACGATCTAAATATCTATTACCTACTACAAGTCTTCTTGCTGTCTGTCTAGTAATAAGTACTACATAATACATTAAACACCTATTTGTTCTTGGTATCGTCTTGATTACTGAGAGACGAGGCTATAATTTTTGATTGATTGATTAGGCTCCGAGGTCGCGCAGGTAAGCTTTCATCCAATCACTCTTACGCTGGATAGCTAGACTGAAAGAAAATACTTAACCTACTCCATAGTCTCGGGGACTAACTTGGCGTATTAATATAAGAGAACTCGCAATTTCCCTCTGTCCATTGCTGTATTTAGCCAGTTATCGGCTTCGAGGTCATCTTCCTTTCTTTCGCTCCAACGATACTTAGAAATGAAAATACTGAACTATTACTTACTACAATGGTGCAAAGACTTTAAAAGTGGATTTTGGCTTAGATACCTACCGCCAGGCTCCCTGTTAAATACCGTTTCAGTCCAGCCAACTGCCTGCAGCCTGAAACTTCTTTTTGAAGAAATATTTTTGGAAGGAGGCTTAAATCGTGGCAATAGGTATAATTGAAAATGCTCAGGAGAACCTATCTGGATAGCGGCTTTTGCGCACGAGTCAGCTAACTCATTGCCTAGAATCCCAGAGTGTCCTGGAATCGAAGCTAGAACTACATTAATTCTAGATTGTTGTCAAAACAACAGAAACCTGGTGATCTAAACTATTATTTTTCACCGATTCGCAGCAATGAAAGTGATATTGATGATAGCGATAGAGATCCCAATTTCGAATAAGTTCCCGTAAGTAAAGCAATATCCAAGCCCCCTGTGGAGACAAATGCAGGCTAAATGCAAACATAAGATAGTTGAAATAATGACAAGGCAACAGTTTTTCGATGCATATTGGGGGCTCGGAAATCTGGAAAGGCAAAGAGAATTTGTTGTGTGACATTCACAAGAAATAAAGCCTAAATATCGATACTCAAGTACCTACACAAGATTTAAGAGCTCTTAACATCGCCTTTTGTTTTGAGATTAGGTAATGAATCTAATATAGGAGTATGTATGCAAACAATTTTTCAAATCGACCCTTGACTCGAGCAATAAAGCGAAGGAAGACATGAAAACAATTGACCCATAATTATGTTAAACAGAGTGTGATTTATTTTATAAATTTTATTCCATGAATTGAATCCCACTATTTACGGGGCTCAAACTACACGATAATACATTTCAAGTGACAAATCACTGGCCAATATTTATAGAGATTATAAAAAACTTCGTGAAAGGGATAATTTACCTATTGCTACGTCTACAACGTTCAGTAGGATCTTTAACACCGAATTCAACATTTCTTTCTTTTTGCCAAAAAAAGACTAATGTGATCTTTGCGAAAGATACAAGAACACGGACGAAGAAGGAAAGTGCAAGTTAGCCCAAGAATATGAATAGCATCTAATATAGAGGACTTTGGGAAGAACTGAAAAACAAAATGACAAAAATAGGACTAATGGTACCACCACAGCTATTTACGATTTGCAAGCTGTATTGCAGATTCCAAAAGGACAAGTGTCTCTATTCTTTTATAAATCCCGTATCAACTATTTTAATTTCACCGTGAGTGATTTAAGAGCTAAAGATGTTGTTTGCTTCTTTTGGAATGTAACAGAAGGAAAGTTAGTTTTGTATTAAGTAATCATAAGTTGAAAGTTGATTTCTCAGCTTACCTACTTTTGTGACCTTATTGGTTAATACCTAAATATTAAGAGAGATGTGCATTTAAAATTATTTGCCAAAAAGCAGAAGTTGCCTACATTTTTTTGTTTATTTTTCTGAGAAAATTTATTACTAAAAATACGTATTACTTACTACTTTTAGAATTAAGGAAAACGAGAGACTGTCAATAGTTTTATCATTACTATTATATTTTATAGCATTATTATTAGAAAAAATTGTTGATCTGAATACTTTTGAGTGTTTTCTTGCCAACCCACTACCAAATATATCCTTACTGTTGGCCACAGACTGCTCTATGATTTGCACTAATCATAAGTAATAAGAAAAGCTATTATATTTTTGATTTACGTGTCTCATCAAAAGAGAGTTAACTCAAAACATAATTCATCAACACAGAGTCAACTCTAAATGATAAAAATATATACACATACTTGATAAGCAAAAGGGAAATAACTCAAAAAATACTATTTTTGGCCCAAATACATGCCTAAAACACAAAAATCCTATAAGATATTTCTTATAGCTGCACATGTGTATCATAAAATCATAAACAAAAAACTCCTCCAATGCCTATGCATTTGAGGAATTTTTGTTTTGCCATGCCTCTATAGGCATGGCAATCAGTTTTTCGTCACTTCTGAAAAGTGTTTTTTTTGAGTTGAACCTGTTTAGATCTAGGGGATTTGTACTTAGATACATTGCGCATTTGCTCAGCTCCTTGTGAAAGAGCCCGTTTGTACTCATTATTCGTTAATCTAGGTTTATATTTACCAACCTATAAAATATTATGTGAGATCGAAAAAAGCCTCCATTTTCTAAACTTTTATTCAAAATAACATTCCTACTATTATAACTATTTTAAATGATAAGTATAAATGAATAACTTACAAGGTACGTATTATTCACAATAGGTATGGCTTTAGGAAAAATAACGCGATCATGCATTAAGTATAATTAATTTTTTTGGCACAAATTATGCTACTTATATGATAAGACATATTTTACCTTATAGAATACCTAATATTTGTGTACTCAAAGGGCTACATTATGGTAAATAATTAAGTACAGTAAAACTGGAATGTCATAACCCCGAAATGTTGGTAGCTGCAATGAAATAAACGATACGGTTTTATTTAATTATCAACAACATTGAAATACCTGCTTAATCATGTTAGGTACGTACTTTTATATTTAAGTGTGTCCATTGTAAAAATCCTAATGTTATTTTATCTGCTGTTACAAAAAGAGATAAAATATGTTGATAGGTAGATGAATTTTATAAAGAGTATGATTTGAACAGCTTAATTTTAACATCTAAAGTTATAATTTTTCACTTAAATTACAATATTGTCACAGTAGTCTTCACTAATTATACTAACAACTACTACAGTACGTACGAGTATTAATGAGTCTTAGGTGTATTTATCTATATTGTTTGATATGGTTATACCTACTAACAAGAATTCACAATAATTATAGTACCCACTATAAGTATCTACTGCGTATTTTGATAGAATAGAAAATAAAACAGTAATCCTAGTTTTGCAAACAAGTTTTAGGGTAGATTATTAATTGTAAAGTTTGGTTCTCAGTTATTTTCTTTTGTGGGGTACGGTGCACTTGGGTACGAATACCTCTACCTACCTCATTAAAAGAGTTTCACTATAAAAAAAACTTTGAAGCAGCTTACTAAATCTTTGGTACCGATACTGTTTGTACTTACTATGTTGTTACCTATACATTCGAACTTGCATATTAACCACTAATTAGGCATCCTAATCATGTAGGTACTATCGTTAAGAGTATTATTTCAATTACTTATTTACAATTTTTATTTAGTCGTAAAATTAATATATTTAATTCAACGTTTTTTTGCATACCTACATAATTAATTGTCAGGGTCATACAATGAAATTTTGGTAGCCAGACCGGAATTAAAAGTTCGTAGGATTTCTACGGAACTCAGTAGGTACATAATGAAAAGTCATCTAATTTGCCGTTTTCAGTAAAAAACAAAAAAGTGTTTCCTACTAAACTTAACAGATGGAGCTGGCAAGCGGAGAAAGCAAGTTTGTGATTAATCACAATTACTGTCATTGTCAAATTGTGTTTCCTACCAGTAAAATAAAACTAAGGCCATCTATATGGTTCGAGGGAACTATTTTTGAAGTTTTTACTTTTTAATGAAAACCTAATTCTTTCAAAATTAACTGGCAAACTGGCAACATCGAATCGACAGTCAAATTTTCATTTTTTTATCACTAAACCGTTTTCCGCTTCCGCTAACGTTTGTTATCGTTCAAATCAACGGAGTGTTACACACACACACACACTCTTTGTTCAAATCTATTTTAGTCATCTGAGGTTCAAATCGATATAATTTTATACCTTTTTAATCTTAGATGACAAGATAAATCCTTTATTTAGACACCTGACTGAAATGAAATAAAGAGTTAGATCCGATTGTGCGCGATACGATGTCTATGCCTCGGGTGTCGTGGCTTCGGCCAGCGTCACGTGGGTCGCCGAACGAACCGCAATGGCGGCGCGCGCATTCCTCTTCGCGCCACAACTAACGGCGGCATTTGCTCGTCCTCTTCCTCTTCATCCTCGCCACCTTCGAGACTGTCCTCTTCACTCCAAAGAGGTTTCACCAGCTGGTATGATGCTGAGAATCCTTTGAAGACTAGTGAGTCGTCTGTGCGGAAACGGACGAGCAGGGCTTCGGAGGTCGAGACGATTTCTGGTGGCATCTGTGGCAAACATTAACATTATAAGGTAAGTTGGTTTCATCTATTTAGGTAAGTACCTACCTAGGTACCTATCTATTTTCCTACCTAGCCATGGTTATTAGGTAGATAAGTTTGGAACCTACTTCCGAGCTCAGTTTCTAGTAGGGATAGGAAACCAAGGAACGTGATTAGTTATAGATAAGTAACCATAGCCGAACAACAGTAACCGAGGCGTGGGGTGCCGGCAGTAGAATATTTCCCCTACTCTCTTGCGCGTGGATGCAGTAAGAATCTGCTAAGCGATACCTCCGGAAGATGGACAGTAGCGTCTTTCCGTGTATCAACATCCTTTACTGCGCTCGCCAACTGGCTTGCCAAGCGTGGTGAGTATGGCAACAACCCCTCCATGATCTTTGGATCCATGAGGGAGGCCTATGTCCAGCAGTGGACGTGGACAGTACCTACAACGGCTGAGATGATGATGATGAGGTAACCATACGTACATAATAGAAAATAATTTATGAATTTAAAGTTTTATGTGGACAAAGAACATACCTCCCTACTTATGTATATGATGGCGAGACGTACTAAGTGTTTTTAAAATGGATTTCTAGACAAGTCGACTTGAAAGTTAAACAATCGCAGGTACCTACCTTGGACGTGGGGTGCCGGCAGTAGAATGTTACCCCTCCTCTCATGCCCGTGGATGCAGTAAGAGCCTGCTAAGGGATACCTCCGGAAGATGGGCAGCAGCGGCTTGCAGCGTGGCGTCAGCGTCGCACTGCGCTCGCCAACCCGCCTGCCAAGCGTGGTGAGTATGGCAACTACCCTCATGAAGATCCATGAGGGAGGCCTGTGTTCAGTAGTGGACGTCTTATGGCTGAAATGATAATGAGGTACCTTGGTCCCGCAAAAAGTGCCATAATTCCCTCCACTGCCGCCCAGCCCTCCGAACACCTGCACATAATCGTATCTGCAGTTCGTCTCCGGCTCCAGGTCAAACGTCAGGAACGTCAGCCTCACGAAGTGGTTCGCGGGCGCCTCGATGTTCCAGTCGCAGTCGGCGCGCGACTCGTACGAGTTGTCGCCGTAGCGCGCGTGCGAGTAGAGATGTTTGACTGTTTCTGTCGCTGCTAAGTAGCCGCCGCATGCTGGGGACAGAAGGAGAAAGAAAATACATTATTTTGAATCATGACGCGTGTCTAGATGGATGGTGCTCGTGACTATTACGATCACATATTGTATAGGTTTATTAGAATTTTATTACTAGGATTATGACTTGCTGTCCTCGCCGGCTGATTACGTATCTCGCGATAGGTTTGCAACAGGAGTAAATCCCGCGATTTTTTTTAAGTAGACAGACAGCAAGCAAGAATGATCGCGGGATATACGCCTGTTGCAAACCTATCGCAAGATACGTAATCACTCTGCCGGCATGAGTGACTCGGGCAGCAGTAAGTCGCCTGTCTAGCGAGGCCGAGGGAAGAAGACGAGTCTTTCATCGAGAAATCAATCAAGACGATCCCCATGGCGACGAAGCGGTGGATCCGTTCCTCTACTTACCTATCTACACATCTAAACGACACACGTCTATACATCTATACGATCTAAATATCTATTACCTACTACAAGTCTTCTTGCTGTCTGTCTAGTAATAAGTACTACATAATACATTAAACACCTATTTGTTCTTGGTATCGTCTTGATTACTGAGAGACGAGGCTATAATTTTTGATTGATTGATTAGGCTCCGAGGTCGCGCAGGTAAGCTTTCATCCAATCACTCTTACGCTGGATAGCTAGACTGAAAGAAAATACTTAACCTACTCCATAGTCTCGGGGACTAACTTGGCGTATTAATATAAGAGAACTCGCAATTTCCCTCTGTCCATTGCTGTATTTAGCCAGTTATCGGCTTCGAGGTCATCTTCCTTTCTTTCGCTCCAACGATACTTAGAAATGAAAATACTGAACTATTACTTACTACAATGGTGCAAAGACTTTAAAAGTGGATTTTGGCTTAGATACCTACCGCCAGGCTCCCTGTTAAATACCGTTTCAGTCCAGCCAACTGCCTGCAGCCTGAAACTTCTGGTCCTTAGAAATCATAAGCCAATTAGGTACCTGTAGAATGTGTCGCCAGGAATCCCTTCCTTTGCACGGAAGCATCGCTTTTGAACACCACATACATCTGATTCTGCGAAGCCACCACCGGGTGGGGCAGTTTACTGCCGCAGAAAAGGCCTAGTGTCTTCACGTCTGCGGAGGCGCCGTCGTAAATCGTCACGTGGTCGTAGGCACATTCCTGGGAAGATAGTGATGGACATATTAAGAAAAACAACATCTAATAAACTTTAAAAGGTTGAACGCAACAAGTCACCTCAGCAAAGTAGGTTACCTAAATAAAATGGCATATGTGCATTGCACACAAAGACATCACATTGGTCTAATAACCGACTAAGACGCGCCAGTATGAGTATATGGGTTCGGTTGCCGTCGTGGACGTAATTTTTTAGTTTATATTAACTGCAGATTATTTAACCCGGGATCAAGCATTTATCTGTAGGTATGGTTGGTACATCCCTATTTATCATACACCGAAAAAAAAAATGACTCTTATACAAATATTTCAATTGTTTGCTCATACATATTATTATACATACAAACGTATTAAAGTCCATCAAGCTCCCACATAATGACGTAACACAAGCTCGGCCTGGGTTTATATGAATAATGCTAAGGAAAACTTACTAGGGTAAAAATACACTTAGGTATTGTGTCTAATCTAAATCCCTAGCATTATTCATTTTCTGACTACTTTCTGATTTTCTGACTAACAGCAGTACCTAGGTACGACTCTGTAGATACCTATAGGTACTTATGAAGTTATGAACACTCCATATATGTTGATGCCGTGATTAAAGCCGACATTATCTGAAGAAACTAGCCTCGTACCTGCCTACAGCAAGCAGTAAGAGGAAAAGTCTTGGAAAATTTACCTGATGAGGCTCTAGCTCAAAAACGTTGAAGATCAGCTTGATCCGATGACCTGGTGTTGTCGAGAACTGCCACACGCAGTCTTTTCTCGCGGGGTATGCTGCCGGGTAGTTTGGACTAGAATAAATATACAATAATTAGATTATGTATACGGTAGGTAGGTAGGTACTAAGTTCTTCTTATCAGCCGTAAACGTCCACTACTGAACACAGGCCTCCCTCATGGATCTCCATGAGGGGTAGTTGCCATACTCACCACGCTTGGCAGGCGGATTGGCGAGCGCAGTACGGAATTTTGATACACGGAACGACGCTGCTGCCCATCTTCCGGAGGTATCCCTTAGCAGGCTCTTCTGCATCCACGGGCATGAGAGGAGGGGTAACATTCTACAGCCGGCACCCCACGGTACTAAGTTATTGTTTATTTATTTAAGCAAATTCTAGGAAATCCTTTATCTAACTAAAGAAAGACATAAACACTGTCTTAGTTATACATGAAAGTAATTCTTCAAAATAATTTTGAGGGGCGCCTTCCCTATCTCCGTGACTCCGGTAATGAAGAGTCTTCAGGGCTTGCCGTCCATCCGCTTTAATCTTCCGCTACTGTACATAGCGACTAAAAGAGATTGTAGATGTTTATATCTATAGTACTGACCTGAAGATAGTCCCGTGCGGCAGCGTGACGTCATGCTTGCAACCGCCTTCCTTGCAGTCATACTTGTTGGGATGCAGCGTAAAGCCGCTGTGGCACGCACACTCGTATCCGCCGAGCGTGTTGTGGCACTCGTGTTGGCATCCACCGTTGTTCTCCGCGCATTCGTCCACGTCTATGTAGTAGGCGGCTGCGAAACCGGAGCGGTGAACTGATGCGTCTGACGTGAACTGGAAATCGAATCATGGAGGGTTATGCATCTTATGATTTAGTTATTTACGATGTAAACTGGAAACCAAAGAGGGTTATGTCAGTTATGTATCGAACTACTATTCACTATCACTCAAACAGAAGTACCTTGGTTTAAGCTACAGACTTTAAACAATAAACCAATCGCAATGCAACACTATTTTCCTCGATTATACTGGATTTTATCCTATTTATTTTAAAGGCAATGCCAACAGGTGGATGTTTGAGTTTGATCAAACTAGTTTCATCTGATCACCCTAAGTCATACAACAAGTATAATATATTCCCACTTGAAATCTTCCCCTAGTTTAAATTTACATCGAATCTTAACATCACATGGTGCCAAGAGATTTATATCTTAAAATACAGTTTTAGAAGCATCTCCAGTATTCCTAATCCGCTTTCGTTACATGGCCTTGGCCAAAATAAAGATTCATTAATACCTGAACCCTCAGCACGTTGCCATCAGAAGTGACCGGTGGCGGGAGTGCCGTCCCGCAGAACGCACCGTGTCTTCTCAGCACATCGGCCAGTTTAGAATGCACCGTCACACTGTCGTATTCACACTCCTGGAACAAAAGCCGCTTTTATCGACCATTTCAATGAATTGGACATACCTCGATGAAGTAATGGTTTGCGAACGCTCAATGCGGCAAGCGGAAGACTGGATAAAATAGCGCAGACTGTGGGTGGCCTATGTTCAGAAGTGGTAATAATGGTGATGAAGCCTTGGGCATAGCATTTTAGAATCATGTTATATCGGGCTAGAAGGAACACCCCAGATATATTGAAGATTAGAAAAACTGTGATTTGAGCTAAAGTTTTTCGATCATGGCCGGTGGCTAGTTTATAAACTAAGTGTACTTAAGAATGATACAATCTAAGCACGCCCCGATAAGGCCGATCCCCCGATAAGACAGATAGACGATATGGATCTATATCATATAAAGTCATGATTTGTATCAGTAAACGGTATAATAATAAGCAGATCTTACCTGCTGATACATATTGTTCCCTTCCAAATCAAAATGCGTGAAGTTCAGGGTAATCCTGTGTTGCGGTGGCGCCACTATCTCCCACAGACAGTTCTTCGAAGGAGGGTACCAATCCGGGAAGGATGGTGACGTTATAGTGCCGTTTGGAGCGTAGAGCGCCCCTCCACATGCGTCTGAAAGATAACAGATATGATGAAACATTTTGTGCACTTATGGAAGAAGATTGGTAACTGACAATAACGTATTGCTTTCCATCTAGTGCAGGGCTTTAACTGCAGAATATATAAAAAGTATCGCTACGTTTTCTTTCTTAAATGCTCGCAAGTGGATCCTAATAAATTATGGGTCTAAAGTCTACAATTTAATGCTAATATTTATGAGCTTTGATATCTTCAACGCCTGAGTCGACTTCTTACTTTGTTTAATTGACCTGCCTTCTTTAGCTTAGAAGATAAAAATTGTGACTTTTTGCAGCTACCTACATTGTCATCTGATAATAAATCATCCATGCCTTTACTCGTATTACTAAAATACATCTTGAGCTATGTTCTGCTATATCTACAAGTAAGTTCAAAGCCAAAATTAGCTCAAGCCCATTTACAAGTTTACCTATTCACACTCAAGAAAAAACATGATCACCGTAGCTGAAACTGGCTAGGATGACTATTTTATAAGTTTATAAAAAAAAAAAAAAAAAAAAAATTGCTGGACAAATCACACAGCGTCATCTAGCCCCAAGCTAAGCAGAGCTTGTGTTATGGGTACTAGATGACTGATATACTTAATACATTATACTACATAGATAGATATTTTTTTTATATATAGAAAAACACCCAGAACACCCTGAACAAATATCTGCAGATCGTACAGACATTTGTCCCGAGGCGGGAATCGAACCCGCAACCCCTTGCGTCGCAGGCGGACCTTCGCCCGCTGCGCCACAGAGCTCGTCAATGTTGATGAGTTTAATCACATAGGCTGGATGATTTTGGGTCTAATTGATTAAATAAAACACAGCTAACAAGAGATAGACAAGGAGGATTCTCCTTCAGTATTTCAAGGAGTTCAGGGGAGTATGGGGAATAATGCGCAATACACCTCAACGCGGATCGTAAGTGCAGTTTGTACCCAATAATTCGAACGCCGCATTTTTTGAGTCGTCTTATACTGTAGGCGGCTGTTTTGTTGCTGCGTCAGCCATGCTTATAACATGCGCTACATCTGCTAGCACGCTTAAAGCCAACATTGGCTGACCTAAATGTCATCTAAGAGTGCATTCACAAATCCACTAGGTGGTATCTTAAACAGAAGATTACCGTAGCCGAATCAGGCAGGACACAGACTACTCCAATGAGGATGACTGTTCTTATGTAGAAGTCTAATAGACTACTCACTTTCGCATTTCTTTCCGTCCGAGTGCAGTTCATACCCGATGTTGCAGGCGCATTCGTACCCTCCAAGTGTGTTCACACACGAGTGGCTGCAGCCGTGCTCTATGGATGCACACTCGTCAAACTCCTTCATGAACATGGCTGAGAAACCTGCCTTTTGTACTGTGCTGTCGGACTCGAAGATCACTAGAAGTTTGTTGGAGGTTGACCTGGGAACGAATTATCTATTTATTTATTTCACACAATACTAAACGACACACTCGTTAAAAATAGCGAAAGCTATAGCCCTCGACTACCGTTGATGGAAGAGAAGTCTTTGCTTAGCAGTGGATTAAAACGAGCTCTTTAGATTCGATTGGATAGAATTATACCTAGAAACCTATTTTTAATTCAAAATTATTCTAAGTTGTGCCAGGAGACACGGTGCGATCAAGAGCCTGACCACCATTAGTCCAATGATATTATTAGTTCTGCTGGGAGTCAGACACCGTAACAATGGCACATTAAAGAGCAGACCTAGGTATTATACCCAACAGAGAGTAAATTTTGTAAACGAATTAAAGAATATAATATATGTATTATATAATAGAATATTATTTACGTATCTAAGGTACATACGTACCGAGGTAACTACAAAATAAGGTATTTAGACAAAGACACATCAGTCACGCCAATTCAGTATTTAGCTCTAATAGTAAGTAGTAGAAAAAGTCATGAAAGCTTGAAAAAAGTCTCTGTTTCCGACTGACTTTTATATTGTAGCAAAGTCGCATTAAGACGTGCGACAATATTTCTCCAAGTAAATGCTCTAAACATAGCCACAATTAAATATTAACCAATGATTAAGGGAAGGTTTAACGCGGACCAACAAAAAATTGTCCTTTGAAGTCAGTTGTGGGTTTTATCCGGTCCTAATTACTTACCCGGTCATAATTTATTCATTTTTTAACTGTCTCCTAGGATTTTGACGTCACGTTGCAATTTAGATCCCGGTCGGACGACTTAAATCTTTAACGGTAGGGTGAAGTACATCTACTTTAGTCAAATTCGATGTACCTATACACAATGTAAACAAACTGCCCGGACCTATTTAAACCTAAAATTCACTTTCCTCTTGTCGTGGTCTGTCACTGCGTTAAGTCGCGAAGAGAAGAAGGGAAGAGAGGTCTTTGCCCTGCAGTAGGTAGGACAGTGGAGGCTAAATAATAATATAGGGCATTATAATCAGTCCGAAGGAACTTGTGCAAACAGAACGCATCATTTTATGCCTTACTAGTTACTGAAAAATATACGGTACCTACTCAGTCCGAAAAAACTAACAACCATATCACTACTTCTGAGTTGTCATACTATTTTGTCGTATCAATATGACTACCAAAACAAACATGGGCTGATAGTCATACTATAATAGAAACTAGGTTTTTCCTTTTCCTTTATAAATAAATACTTTTCTGTACGTTGACATACTAATAATGCAATAGAATCTTCAGATAAATATTTATATTTTTTTTTAGTAGGTAGTCTCAGTAGATCCAATTTACATGATTTGCTTCTACATATGCAAAAATGTAATATGTGTTTTCTCCTAAAGTAAGTCATGTAATTCGACGGACGGACGATATGTCATTTTATTCTGAAAAATTTATAAAAAACATTGTCCTAACTTGTTTCATCCTTCAGTTTTTTGAAGTTTTTGCCATTTAGTGAAAATGGCTACTTTTTGTTTTTATGTTTAATTTATGTTAGAAACATTAAATTAAGTAAGATAAACATTTATTCAAAAAATCTTTTTTAACTGTAGTTTAGGAGAAAATTGAATTTAAAGCTGTTATAAGTACTTTCTTTTGCAGGCTTGTGTAGTAAACCTACAATTTTTACACATTGAATTTGGCTTAAACAGCTATAATATTATGAAAATTCTCAGACGACTTTAGAAAAATAAATAATTACCTTGGGCTGCAGTTAATTGAAGCAAAGCAGCAGCTTTAAACCTACTCGATATAGAATAGGTACCTACTACAGGGTTTCGTTGTGAAAGATTTGATAAAGATAAAGATAAAAAATCGTTAATTTTGTCACCACAAACAATATAAATAAATACTCAGCGTATGCCGTGACATAATGAATTATGCCACAGCGCTGGTCTTCCGTGGTTGCACTTACACTACCATTTGCGTAGCATCTTATAAATCCTCTTAGTTTTTAAGACAAGCAGGCCGATTAGAGCTAAGAAACGTTTCGCATAATATTTTCTGCTAAATCGAAAATAGAGCATGCAACGGTAAAATGTGAACCGCATAAATACAAATAATGCTCCGCATCTCGAGCCATTTAACCGCGGGTCAAACAACGCCGTACTGTCACAACGTTGAGAAGGTAAACCCGGGATATAAGGTACTTTGGGTACCGCTAGGATGCGATAAGCATCGTACAAATTAGAGGAAGGCTTATAATTACCCTACGACCAAGTACCTATAAGCTTGTACTGGCGTAAGCCCAGTCATTATTATGTTAAATAATGATGACAGGCTATTGCAAAATGTGCTCTATCTGCGGTAACTAAAGTTCAAACACTTACCTGATATCAGGAGGGATCTTGTGTCCACAGAACATGCCGATCAGAGGGCTGTCCATGGAGTCTCCATCCCTGACCTGCACTTTGTCGTACGAACATGTGTCGTGGTTCTCCACCTCGAAGGAATGGAACCTTAGAGCCACTTGATAATCCTGCAAAATCAAATCCAACTGTAAGTGAACTACTTAACATTTTCAGCATTTCCTAGCCTAGATAATACCTACTCGTAAACCCAAGAATATAATCGCTGTGGTGCAAAAGCAATTTGTTTGGATATCAGTGCGTTACGTTAATCTTGTCTTGTCTTGTCTTTTTATTTTATGGCCTTTTGTGTTTGGTTTAACACAATTCCGCCAGTGTCAAGTTAATTTATAAATTCGTAAGTTATTAATGTCCAGCCATGTTGGTGGCCATTGATACGTTAATCATTGGTGGTTAAAGGATGAAGCTGAAGATGACATTGAATGGCTTGTCTATATAGTAAATGACACTGTCTATTAGTTATTAAGTTGCGACAAATTTTTGGCTGCAATAAGGGTTAGTACCTTTTCGGTTCATTTTCTTTCGTAGTTGGAATGTTTTGTTCTTGTGAATTTACAAGTTTATTTTTAAGAAAGTTATTGTTATTGAGATTATTTTTTATATGTACAGTTTCTGACTCGTAGCACACTTTGGACTATCTGTTTGTGGGTAACTACCAAAAAACACTAACCACTTCATGGTTTCTTAAATATAGTTATAATAGTCACCTGTGGGACGGAAAGCCTCCACACGCATAGTTTGTTTTGCTGATAGTCATCCGGATAGTTCGGGGATTCCAGATGACCGCTGTTATCCACTTCGATCTCCCCGCCGCAAACCGCTGAAAAAATACAATCGTTAGAAATGCGTGGGAAAGGAGCACGAGGAGGGCCTTTGTTCGCTAACACTTTGAGAATCGTGCGAACAATGGTTCCACGACGGGAATTGGACTGAAACTCAAATTCAAACTCAAAAACACTTTATTTCGTCTTAGTAGACTTGCAAGGACCTCTTAAAAAGTGAATTTACAAATAAAACAGCACAAATCAATTGAATAATGTTCGCTCAAATGACACGCGAGTTAGGAAAAAAAATGAACAGGTCGGTTAGGGTAAGCTCTAACCTTAGGTACTCGGTTATCATATTATAATTTTGCCTCGTTTCAGTCAGTTCTCACCCGCTCATTTTATAACCCCAACGCTAAGAAGAGAGCTCCCCTCTGTTTTGTATATTGGTTTTTGATTGCTTATTTGTTTCGCGTTTTTATATCTAAAATGTCGTCTTGCTTAGGTACAATATTGTAAGGCCAGTTTTGGTTATATACTATTATGTTATATTACAATATAGAGGTAGGTATACTTTTATGTGCAAAATCTTTGTTTGTACAGCAATTTTGAACAATAAAGATACTCTGTATTTTGTCGTGAATAAAACCCCACTCAACTAACCTTCATAAAACGCCCTGAATCCCCGATGTGGCTTCGGCCTCAGCCCCGGCTGGTAGACCACTGTGAGCCGGGACCCTGTAGACCTCATCATGGGCCCCTTGCCGGAACCGCAAATGCGGCCGAGGACGGGTGCGTCGGGCATGTAACCGTCCCTCACTTCCACCCACTCGGAGCGGCACTCCTCTGATTTGTGGATGTCGATATCTGAAAGAAAACGGTATTTTTTTATCAAAGTCAATAAGTGGTTATCAATAGAGCAAAAAAATAAGAACAATGCAAATTTAAATTGAATAAAGCACTTAATTGAATTCGTTCGCTATGTCTCAGGGTGACTGCCGCAATGCAATGCAGTGTAGTGTGCAAGCCGAAAGCCAACTGCAATGTAGGAGATTACGTTCACAAAGCATGTGGCCAACGCTGCATTTAATTGCGCCCGTCACCCTGAGACAGAGTTGTAAGGTCTCACGCGCTCGTAATGTGACTGGCCCTCGGACCACATCAATGCAGATATTACTGCATGGTGGCAGAAATAGGTACGGTGGTAGTACGGTCCACATTGGTAATCATACTGGATCGTATTTGAAATTCTTAGTTAAAAATTAATAATTTCGCATTTGTTGCACACTCTATAAAATCTTGCAAACTGCTACGACAGTGCTACGCCGTAGAACGTAAACGCTAAGGCTCTTAGCAAACTGCACTCTACACAAAGTTTTATGTGGAAAACGTAACCAAAACACTAGCTATTAATATTAGCCTTTATCGTCCCATTGTTGGGCAAAGGTATCTTAACCGTGGGACTGCTATCCACGTCCACTGTTGGACACAGGCCTCCACCATAGATCGCCAAGATCTTGAAATGGTATTGCCATACTTACCACGCTTGGCAGGCGGGTTGGCGTGCGCATTACGGGTTTTGATACCTGGCAGATTCTTACTACATCCACAGGCAAGAGATGAAAGGCAACATTCTACTGCCGGCATCCCATGGCATATTGCATGCGTCTAGCATGACCCGCTAATAATCGATTTCGTGGTCTACCGCGACACCGTCTCGCTGTATCAGGGCTTCCACATTGTGGTAAAACACAGACCGAAACTTTGCTTCTGTCAACCCCTTAAGACTGTATATCTTTCCGTGACAATTTTTTTTTCAGCTTACCTTTTGTACAAATGCACTAACGTAAACCTTTATATGTATATCATACTCGCACGTAACTACTACATATTATACAATAGTATAGTTTAGAGATATTTATTTCAGTATTTATGGTCTTATGGTTTATGTGAGTGAGTATGGCAACAACGACAACCCCTTTATGATCTTAGAGATCTCCGAGGGAGGCCTATGTCCAGGAGGTACAGGGGGGACGTGGATAGCAGTACTTTGGCTGAGATGATAATGATGATTTTATTATAAGTAAACTTTAGAATCTAAAGACAGATTTTAATCACATTATTTTTGTTATTATTGAATATTTTCATTCATTTCAGCCGTCTACTTTATTTAATCGTATGACATGTTTAAAAAGGCGTAGCTAACAAAATATATATGTATATAAAAAAAAAATTACAAAATTAAAAATCTTCTAAAACTAAAAATAATAACTACACTAATACTTAATCTAATTCATAAATCAATGTTCAGGTTTCCCAACCAGGATACTGCTTCAGGAGGAAGATCTATTAGGTCAGACCAGGGTCCTGGGTACGAGTGGATAGGGCAGCGTGAGATGATGTGCTCCATCGTCTGGTCCTCTTCACCGCATTCGCAGAGCGCCGAGTCCGTCCAGCCCCACTTCTGCCGACAATAGTTGCATTGGCCGTGACCAGTGAGAAGCCTGTTAAGGCGGCACCATAATTTGCGGGGCAGGGAGAAGCCTTTGTGTTTGGAAGTGGGGTCAACACATTGGGCGCACGAGCCTCGTGTTCCTTCCAGCCAGTCACTTTTCCATCTATCCGCTATCTGGAAGTTGTTTAGATGTTGGGCAGCAGCGTAAGGGGGACGTCTAGATTTCAATCTATGAGGTGGAGGGCAGAAGAAATCACCGTAGGCAGGTAGAGCAGGCTGTGAAAGTATCTTATCAGCTTCTCTTTTAAGCGCGTGCTTTCGACGGAGATTTGGAGGTTCTATGTGGCTCAGAACTGGTAGCCAGTGGAGTGGTGTTGATTTCACAGTTCCAGTGATGCAACGCATGGCGGCATTAAGCTTCGTGTCCACCTTGTGCACGTGAGCGCTTTCTAGCCACACGGGTGAGCAGTATTCCGCGGCCGAGTAGACAAGTGCGATCCCAGTCGTGCGGAGGCAGTCAGCGGATGATCCCCAGGTCGTTCCACATAGTTTGTGGAGTATATTGTTACGGGATGAGAGTTTGAGGGAGAGTTTATTTAAATGTTCTTTATATGTTAAGGATCTGTCGAGAGTTACGCCAAGATATTTTGGAAAAGGATTAAATTTTAGATTTTCGCCATTAAAATTGACTGTAGGAACGTAGTTTGCAAGGCTGTTGTTAAGATGAAAACATGTTACTTCCGTTTTACTTAGGCTGGGTATTAGTCGCCAAGACTCAAAGTATTTTGACAGCACCTGAAGATCTGCAGTCAGGATATTTTCGCTGGTTTTCATGTCAGTGCTCTGTGCAACTAGTGCGATATCATCTGCGTAAATGAATTTAGTACCTGTAGTAGCAGGGAGATCGTGGATGTAGAGGTTGAAAAGTTGAGGAGCCATCACAGATCCCTGGGGTAGACCGTTGTTCAGTTTGCGCATATGGCTTTTAGTGTTTCCTAAGTGCACCTCAAACTCTCTTTCGCTCAGCATATTGGATATCAGGTTCACAATTTCCCGGCTTGGGATCGCCGATAGAAGTTTGCAGACGAGTCCCTGTTTCCAAACTGTGTCGTAGGCTGCTGTCAGATCTATGAATACTGCGGTTGTCTTTAATTGCCTTTGGAAGCCAGCTTCGATGTGAGTTGTGAGGGCTAACACTTGATCAGTGCAGTTTCTACCTCGTCGAAATCCTGCTTGTTCAACAGGTGTCGCAGCGTCTATGTATGGCTCTATTCTAGACAGAAGGACCCTTTCCAGCAGTTTGAAAGTGCAGCTCAAGAGAGCGATTGGACGATAATTTTCGGGTTGAAGTTCTGATTTGCCAGGTTTTAGAATTGCTATAACTTTGGAAACTTTAAAATATCTTGGTAATTTATTAAGCTGCAGGATAGCAGAGAAAAAAATTGTTAGCCAGCCAACAGCTCGGGGACCCATATGGCGTATAAACTCATTGTACATGTTGTCGGGACCAGCGGCTTTGTTGTTCTTTAAAAGCTTTATGGCTTCGATGATTTCCCCAATGGAAAAGGGTCTCGATATCTGTTGGTTTGTTGGCGAGTTTTGTTTTAATGTCTTTAGATCCTGTTTGATCTTTTTAGTGAAGAGTTTGTCTCTTTTCACACGGGTGACATCCACCATCCGGTTCGCGATAGCATCTGGCTTGACGCAAGATGGCCTTTTATCTGGGTGCTGTTTTCCAGTGAGACTATGCAGCACTTTCCAGGCCTTTCTGCTTGATCTTTTAAAGTCCATGCCTTCGACTGTAGCTTCCCATTTCGCTTTCCTTTGCTCATCTAGTGACTTCAGAAGCTTGGCTCCTGAGTTGTGGTCTCCAGTTCTTTGGAATTCTCCGTAAAGCTCCTCACTCTCCGTACTCCAGCCTGGGATATATTCTTTTCTGTAACCTCTAGGGATATTCCGTTTAGCAGCTTTGATCACAAGTTCGACAAATGTGTGATAGTTTGAAGGGTTTGGTTCCAGGTGTTTTGATAACAGGGCTGAGTCGAGGTTCTTAGAAAAGCCTTCCCAGTTGGCTTTGTTAAAATTCCATCTAGGCAGGGGTATAGAGTTTACCAAGGGTATTGTTAGGCCTATATTAAGGAGCATAGGACGATGTTGACTATTTGGGAAGTCCGTAAGTACTGTTTTAGTAGCGGATAGGGGTTGGTTCAGATGATCCATGGAGACAAAAGTGAGATCGGGGTTGTAGTCTCTGTTCCATCTTGCGGAGTGGAAGGAACCCTTGTCTTTTGCGTCAAACAGCAAGTGAAGATCGCAAATTTCCATCCACTGGACCAAAGCACTCCCATTGTCGTCCGAGTTTGAATATCGCCATTTAGTGTGGTGGCTGTTGAAGTCGCCAGTGTATATGCATGGGTGGTCATAATGGGGTAGAACATTTTGAGGCCATTTGGTTCTGGGAGGTTTATAAATGTTGGTCACAATGAGCTCTTTTACTTGAATGGTGATTGTGAAGACTTGGCCAAGTTCGCTGGAGTCAATGAGCTGCACATCGTTTAAGCCTGTCCTTGCATATGTGGCTATACCGTATTTTGGGTGGTGAACAGCTTTAATCAGAACGTAGCCGGGTAGGCAGCCCCTATTTTCCAGATCAGTGTCATCCTTAGTATGGGTTTCCTGTACATTGACTATGTCTATTCTATGAGTCTGCAAGAGCTTTAGCAGATAGTCACTTTTGGCTTTACTTATGCCTTCAATGTTTAATTGTAATATACGGACTGATGGTCCGATATCTTTAATCAAAAGGCTCTGAGAAGAGCCATTTTTGGGCGGTTCTGAGAAGAACCATTTGCTGGTAGGCTCGGGGGAGAGCCAGAAGTATTCATGATTGGTGAAAGTTTTACAAAGCGCCTTTTTGTCTAATTTCGAGCTCGTTTAGCACCACCCAGGGGACACGTGCAGGGTTGTGAAGGTGCTTCCTGCGGACGCGAGCTTAATCGTCCCCCCGTCTACAGCCGTCTACTGAACACAGGCCTCCCTCATGAAACTCCATGAGGGGTAGTTGCGGATACTTCCGGAGGTATCCTTTAGCAGGCTCTTACTGCATGGGTAACATTCTACTGCCGATGCCGGCACCCCACGGCGAATTGTGTTATTTTGTTATCTTTAATGTTGCTAAAACTGTATGCGTGCATACTGCATCCTGTCAGTGGTCGGACACATGGACTTACTCAAATTTTATTTTATTCTTTATATTTCATTGTGAATAAAGGAATCACAGTACTAATTATTTAACGTTTTAAAATAAATAACACCACGATAAAAAAGGCTTCTTCAAACTCCGATAACTTCTGCGGCTTAGCAACCTACGTAAAGATCCAAGGGACTATTATATCAAGCGTCGAAATGTAATTAAACCGTGTAAGAGATACAATACATTGCCATGAATAAACAAGTTGAGTCTGGTTACGCGTAACAATAAATTTAATTGGGAGCTCATTGATTAAATCCACACACAGCGTGCAAAACTTTGCGAGCAAACTAATCGAGTTAAATAATTATAACTGGAACTCTTTATAGTTGGGTCTAGAGCAAATTAATAAAGCAGCAGTTGATGCGTTAAATGTTTTCGTTTGATATGATTTTCAACACAAAGCTTATTTTAATTAAATGTTTTATTTGGAAACTGAGTTTCTCTGAATTTGTTTTTATTTACGCGAATAATTTATTTCAGACTTTTTTTTACACGCACATTATTATGTGAATATGTTTTTTATTTATACCGTATAAAATAGTGAAAAAGATTTTCTCGATATAAGAGGGCTGTAAGGAGGTTTAAAATAGCCCTCTATCTAAAAAAGCTTTTTTAAACTACAACTTTCAGTTGCTATATAAATAAAGATGTTATCTACAGATTAACAAACTTACCTGTAGCCTACAGGTGAGTTTGTAAATCAGTTTGTCAGGATTATGAACTGTTTGTATGTTTGAACAATTGTTAAATGCTACACCACAGACAATGGACTCAAATTATAGAAAATAGTGACAATTCCGGAATGACAATGACCCAAATAAGCTTTTGATAAGGGAGCATTGAAAAATGCTTTGTTGTTTTTTTTACGATCTTATAATAGCATTGTATTAATCTAAATATAGTACGAGTGCGAGTAACAATTGAATTGTTGCTGCGACAACCTGTAAGTGTAGGTACATTATAGCCCCAAGTGTAATTAATACATCCTCGTTGGACGTCCACAAATAAATACAATCCCTTCTTTATCCCTGAAAAGTACCTATAGCTCTTAATTAGTCCTGCCTGATAACTTCATTATCATCAGTCCGACTTCACCCCGGAAGTCAAAAATCTCCGTTATTTTGGGCCTTCCACCAAGAACCTTATCTCGTCTAGCCGGATGACTAACATTAATCTATCCTTGTCTCAGTTTGTGTTCAGTTATTACCTTATATTAGAATAGATATTTCTACTACAATAATAAAATAAATATGATGCTTGTGTTCTTGTCGCGTTCGTTATAATGAAGGAAAGTGTGAAGTAATTTAACGAATACATTAACAAACATTTAAAGCCTAACAATGTAGGTAAAGGAATAGGTAGACAAGAACATAAGTTTTACGGAAAAGAAATTTGGGTAGGTGCGTGTCGGGCCACGCGCTATGTAGGGTTCCGTAGTTAACCGTAGACTTGTGTATGGTCGATTGGTCGCTCGATAAAACGTTTAAAACTTTAATGTTTTGCAAACGGAACCCTAAATCGAAAAGCTACTTGGCATCATACAATGGGAAAATAAAAAATAAACTTCATCCCCATCTTACGTGTATGGGAAGGTACTAATAGTTAGTTTCTGTAATCTGTGCTAATAGTCTCTTCGTAACGCCGAAGACAAACAGACAAAGCAAAACTATAAGGGTAGTATCCTACCGGAACCCTAAAAAGAGATGATGCTGTGTCTGAGTCGAAGGATATTAATCCCTGAGTAAGAACGCTTTAGAAAGGCAGTCTGAAGTACTCTCGGCGGTGCTTACGGTGAAATTGGGCGCGGTGGGCCTTAGTAAACAAACCTGACAACGCTCTTTTGTGAAAGCATCATAAGGACAGTACTTGTAGGGGCTTGAGAAGTACTTTGCACTCTAACGTCACTTAAACATGTCTCAGACTTGCGTTTTCTTTAGTCTTTCCTTGTACAGAATTCCAAAAATGTGAAAACAGTTCATTTTACCCAAGGACAGTTAATTTCACAGGTGACCTCAATCACCTGAGCCAAATGATCTAACTCTAATTTTGGGGTTCTGTACCCAAAGGGTAAAAACGGGACTCTATTACTAAGACTCCGCTGTCCGTATGTCTATTTGCCTGTCGGTCTGTCACCAGGCTGTAATCTCATGAACCGTGACAGCTGGACAGCTTGCACTACTCTAGAAAATGGTCAGTGGCAGGCAATTTCGTGTTGTGTATTTACCTACACGACGATGTTCAACCCACGTGAGGAGATATCAGTACTATTGAAACTCTTTGAAGTCTTGGAAATTGTTATAGTTGTATACGAACTTGTATGCAAGGCCTTTAACATTTATTTATAACTAGCAGCGCCCCGCGGTTTCACCCACGTAGTTCCCTTTACCGTGGGAAACTGGGAAAAAAATGAAGACTATTTCTATGTTACGCGCTGATAATGTAACGTTTTTGGTGGAAGAATCTTGAAAGTTGATTAAGTGGTTGAGGCGTGAGAACGAAACAAACAATACAACTAACATTCTCATTTATAATATTAGTTGGGATAGATCCTGTCGACGAACAGTCCAATGACGAATCGGTCCTCGGAGAACGGTTGCGGAATCGGATAGTAAGCATGATTTTTACAGCGTCAGCAACTGGTATTTAAGCTGTACGGGACGCTGTAGTGGATGGGTTAGACTTGCTCAGCACCTATAACTTCCCGCATAGACGGCTTTTAGTCAGAAGTTCAATACGTCACAGTTAAATGTACACAAACATATTTCAAGAAGGAAAAATCTATTTCGACCTTTTGATCGAAAGACAGGTGATCAAAATTCAATGTCATACATGCAAATATTTGACTTCTCAGTAATACCTACTGTTCGTGATGATTAAAAATCATTTATTTTATTGAGTTTCGCGATATATTTAAGAAGTTAGGTACATACACCATATGACTTAAAGTAAATCCCGTAGATATTATTCATGAAGTTTATAACTATGTTAGTTTCAAATGTTATATCTATGTGGCAATGTTTGGAAGGTACAACTGAACTCCATGACAAATTAACGGTTTGGGATTAAGCTAACCTTATTTTAAAACCTAATTTTTAACCCCCGACAAAAGAGATGGGTGTTATAAGTTTGACCGCTATGTGTGTGTGTGTATGTGTGTGTGTGTATGCGTGTGTGTGTGTGTGTATGTGTGTGTGTATATGGCACCGTAGCTCTTAAACAAGTGGACCGATTTGCATGCAGTTCTTTTTTATTTAAAAGCAGGTTTTCCAGCGGTTGGTCTTAAACATGTTATATCAGAGACTCAGAGACTGGGTAAAGTGTCGAGGGTTACTTAAAATGTTTAATTCTATAAACTTGTGTAGTTAACTTAGTTCAGTATGACATACTTTAACAACGTCTATCTATATAATTTATTTATGTATTGATGTACATATATACAGCATGTAACAAAAACCCTGTCCGATCCTTAAGAGTATTATTCGGCATCGTACCGCGTACACATATACGCAAGCATTTAATGGATTTGAGATGATTATTTTACCCCAGTGAATTTAATTAAATTAAAATAAAAAATAAAAACTGATCAACGGCAACACTGATCGCTGACCTTAAAGTGAAAGTTCACGTGTACTACCTACAGTTAGTTACCTACAGATTTTTGTCAAAAAAGCCGCCTGAGCACTGGTGTCATGAACCCGCTTTGTCGCGTGCCGCCAAACAACGTAGTAGGTAGGTATGACGTAGCGTAGGTTACGCTACGTCATACCTATGCGTAGGTATCAGCTGATATTGTTTTGTAGGCAGTGATCCGGATTTCAGACACACTGTATTTTGTGTTTCAAAAATAATTCTGTTTATCAAGAAACAATTATTAATCGAATTAAATGTAGCCCTCATAAGGGCTTTTTTTTAAATGTGATGTGCTTTTGGCAATGTACTTACCGACTGCAGGTACCTATCAGTTTATTAAAACGTTCACTTGATGTTGCTGCATACTTCCGCGATCGTGCTCCACATGTCCACCTCCAACACTAAAGGGCGCTCCACATTCTCAAGAGAATCTCGCGAGAACGCGAGAAACATGCGAGAAACGTGAATGTGGAAGCGATTCGCGTATTCTTCTCAAGTTCTCGCGTTGTTCTCCGGCTGTTCTCCACTTTTTGTCGGTTTTTTGGCGCGAGACAAAGGAGCGCGAGAACGTGAGAACAGGCGAGAACGTGTATTGACTCCACACTCTCGCATGTTTCTCAGTAGCGCGCGAGCCGCCGACTTGAACGGTTGTATGTTGTGTACCGCGTGGCGTCAATATGAGCGTAACTTGGACAAACGAACTTGAGTTGAAATTTTTAGAATATTTCCAAGCGGAACCCGTGCTATGGAATACAAATTTAAAAGACTACAAAAATAAACTAAAAAACTACTTCGGCGTCCATCGTCATCGAGCGCGAGAACTGTAGTGAGAACTATTTGAGAACATTGTGAGAGTGTGTACCCAAAAGAAGTTCTCGCTACAGTTCTCGCGAGAATCTCCGGAGATTCTCGCGTGAATGTCTCGTGAGAATGTAGAGCGGCCTTAATACGCATTCGACATCTTTTCATTAAATTTGCACGTACTCTTTGCAGCGCACTTATGTCCGATTTAAGTGAGTCGAAAGCTGCTACAATCCGAGTTCTGACTTCGATTTCTGAATCGCACTCTCTTTTATAAACTATTTGTTTAACATGAACATAAAATATTCCTGATTGGAATACGACATTGTTCGCGAAACGATAGCGCGTGATATGTACGGACGTCCGATCGAAAGCTATCTCCACGAAAGACTGCCAACAAAGTAAACAACCAGTCGGCGACATCAAAGAGTCGGCGGCGAGTTGAAAGAGTACCTACAACGCGGTAGTGTAGGGCGGTGTTCTTTGAAATAAAAATAGGTAAAAATAAAAAGATTTTGCCGCCGGGTGGAGTGTTGCCAACTTATAAAAATTTGCCATATTCTGTGTTAAATTTTGCATGGATTATAAAAATAAAAAATCAATAACTTTAGATTTTTATGAGTTACATTTTTAAAACATTTTTTTCCAGTACGTATGTTGAACCAGGACTACGCCTTTATTGGATCGGACAGGGTTTTTGTTACTAATTGTATATGTATCACTACTTATGCACAATGATGATATTGGTGACATCCTTTATGATACTAAGTGTAGTACTTTTCTTTTCCACTTTCTGCATTTATTGATAACGTTTTATAAATTTCTGTTGCACTAGTTTATTATTAAATACGTCGCTGCTGTACAACCCTCTTTACTCAGGTTTCAGCTGAAAATCAGCGTTGGGCTGTGTTAACGCACCCAACATTTATGCTGAGCTGAACGCCTTTTTAGCACAAAAGTAAATTTGTTTTTATTAGGTACTTATATAAGTAATTATTAGTTAAGTGTCTGTGTAGCGCCTAAGTTGATGTTGATATTTTGTGTTAAATAAATGCATTCTTTATCTTTATCTTTATCAGTATGTATGTACACTTCAAAATAAAATATGAAGTCCCCATAAATCTCTTTTTGCAAAAACGTTATTTAAGGTCTTTTACTATTATTGTTTCTTTTTCAGTTTTCTTGAACGCATAATATTCATCACAATACGTGATGAGTATTATGCGAGTAGGTATGTTGTACATACTTTTTCTCATTGATAATTGTGTTGTATTAAACTTTTTTGCTCACTTGGGATTTATGGGGACATTGGATTACGAGTAGGTAGATATTATATTCGTACTGTTTACCCAAATCTGTTAATTACTGCCGTAGGGTGCGGGCAGTAGAATGTTGGCCCTCCTCTCCAGCCCGTGGATGTAGTGAGAATTGACGTCCTACGGTTCAGATGATGCTGAATCTGCCTCTCATTTACTCATATGAGTGGGAAAGGTCTCGTATGTAGCACCTATCATCATTTCAAGCTCTGTTACACTCCATCAAATAAATTATCCCTTCTAACGGTGGGACATAATCGTCCTATCTGCATATTATACCACTATAATCCCTTATTGTCGACATGGTCACGACCCGCCTGGGACCTCGTTACGGAGACAAATGGCTGTCGGGACATGTATGATACGTTTCCAATTGTTAGGGGCTTATTATGAGCCAGGGGATTTGGTACAGCCATGGTTTAAGTTCATTCGATCTTATGGGATATAGGTAGGAGGTTTTAAGAAATGCAAGTTGTTTTCTAGGGTTCCGTAGCACAACAAGGAACCCTTATCGTTTCGCTTTGTCTGTCTGTCTTCGGCTTTACGAAGAGACTATTACTCCTAGAATTTTTGCATAGATATAATAAAATAATCACGCTGAGATAACGATACAATACAATGTAAAAAAAATAATTGGTGTAATTAATCCTGCAAACGTTGGAGATAAAAAGCCCTTTCATATACCCCACATGACCTTCCACAATGTAACTCCACTTATTTTTGTCCTTCTTTTCGTCTTCTTTGCCTCTTCTCCATAAAAATAATATATTCCAGCATATTTATAAATGCAATATTAGGCAGTAGAATGTTGCCTTTCCTCTCTTGCCCTTGGATACAGTAAGAGCCTGCTAAGGGATACCTCGGAAGATGGCCAGCAGCGTCTTTCCGTGTATTAACATCCCGTATTGCGCTCGCCAACCCGCCTGCCAAGCGTGGTGAGTACAGCAATTACCCCTGATGGAGATCCATGAGGGAGGCCTTTGTTCAGTAGTGGACGTTTTACGGCTGAAGTGATTAGTGAATAGGCTTTGTCTCATTTTATTTTATATTCCAAGTCGATAGCATCAATAGTTCTCAAGATATACATCTGTGACAAATATACAGACAGACAAAGCCTCACTAGATTTAGACTGGATCTATTGACTGGATCTACTGAGAGTGATCATTTATCCTGCCAGCTTCTGTCAGTTTTCTATATAGTAACAGACTTTACACACTTTGAGGCCAGATTTTACTGAAATAATAACTAGCATAAAATAATGAAGTGCACGAACGTTAGTCAACAGATATATTTCATGTAGCTTTCAGCATCATGGCCTATCTATAACTCATAACACTACACAGGTTCGCAACTGCATTGAATACAAAGCGAGATATCAAATGAATTTCTTGTTCATTGACTCGGGTACAACGTAGACTACCATCAAGAGAGGTATCTATGGAGCTATAAATCAGATGCAGATATCTGTAAAGAGGATTATTGTTCAGTTACAGCACTTGTCTTTATGAAAGGAGAGATAAATATGAAACCTTTTTCTGTAGTACCTATGTTTTCATCTTTATTGAATGGGATCTCCAAAGCCCAGCTTTGGAGGCAGGTCCTTTTGCTCGAACAATGCCTCTCAAGGAGGTACCCTCAACTTTTTTAGGATTTGTTCGAAATATGAAATTGTAGTCAATATAACTCGTATACCGTAAAAGGGTTCTGAAACTGCTAACTTTCTTTAATGTCTATCAGATAAAAACGTTCTAAAACCCACACAAAAACGCAAAAACCCCTAAGACGCATAAAAGACGCAAAGATAGCCATATGTGATGTAAAACACGGTGGGAATACAAATGGTCCAGTGAATTAATGAATTTATCGCGCGCTTTTACTTTAAGTGGCCACCGAGACGGACAGAGCAATAAATCTAAGGACTGAAGGTGCGTATACACTAGCATTACCGCGTTATATTAACCTAAAAACCTATTCCTTCTCGTTGTCTCCAAAAACCTTCTTTACTTTCAAAATTAACGTGAGATATTCATTTTGTAAATATAATACTCACGTAATATAAACCTAAGCCGCGGGATGCTGGCAGTAGAATGTTACCTTATGCCCGTGGATGCAGTAAGAGCCTGCTAAGGTGTCTACCTACCTCCGGAAGATAACAGCAGCGTCTTTCCGTTTATCAACATACCGTACTGCGCTCGCCAACCCGCCCGCCGAGCGTAGTGAGTATGGCAACTACCTACCTCATGGAGATCCATGAAGGAGGCTTGTGTCCAGTAGTAGACGTTTTACGGCTGAAATGATGATGATGATGATAAACCTCTATGTATATTATAACACGCTTCGATTTTTCATTAAATTCGTCATCAATGGGTTGAATGCGCAGTACCGGAAGCACATGATCTGCTATGGCTGGCATATCTGCATCAGCATTCTTAATGATTAGGCTAGATAACCCATGATTAGGATTTTCTTAAAAATCGAAACATGTCGAACTAAACTTCAAAGGGTAGAATTAATTATAACGGAAAAATACAATTTGGATATCTTCAAATCAAGGGTAAGCAGGTACTTTCTAGGCAAGCGTGTCCCATCCTAGACCATAACATTGCTGAACATCATGCAAGATGTTGGCAAACGCAAGGCTGATACGAAAAAAAAACTCTACTTTCCTTATGACAGCTGTCAAAACTTCAAACGGCCATACTCGTATCTGGAGAACTGCTCAAATTTTTCTGTTTTATATATTAATTTGTGTATATAAGTACATGTTATGTATTTAAATAGATAACTCTTATTAACTTGTGTTGTAACAGATAAAATTAACCCTACTAAACCATTGGTCAATTCAAAAGTTCTAATTTTCTAAATTTATTCTTCATTTGTTATCTGTAACCTTTAATTCGGCTTTCTAAAGATCATACACTTGACACTGGCAGAATTGTGTAAAACCAAACACAAAGCCACAAAAGAAGAAGAAGAAGAACTGCTCATCCTAGACTTCCCGTTGTAGGCTTAAATTAAAGGAAAATAAAGATCCTCCTTGTAGATGTTCTTATGTTTGGCATTTACTTACGTAAATGCTGATGAATGAAACTAAAGGATTGCTTTAGTTTCATATGGTAAGGCGAAAATCAATTCTATTTTCAATTTGTTTACGTTTAATATGTTAATTTGTGTATATATATAAAAGCCGTAGACGGTTGGTAGACGTATCGATGTATTCTTTCCTCTGACTAAAAGCCGACTAAGCTGGGAGGATGGCCTAGCCCAATCTATCTAACAATGTGCCAGGCACTGACTGCGTCCGCGTACAGCAAAAATACTTGTTGATATTCTATAGACCATTTATATTTATATTTAAAATAATATTTTTAAGTCCTTCTTTTTTTATTATAAATACGAGTATTACGTGAGTACACGCCTTTTGGACCTTTTTGGGAGCTTTGGCTAAGTCAAGAGTACTCCATGTAGCTTTGCGACTATTGTTCGGTATTCCACTCCACAATACCTACATATGTGCTTTATTCATTGAGATTATGTTAAGCGCTAATCTCAATGGATAAGCACATAGGTATTGTGCGGCTAATGCCGCAGACGAATCAATCTAGAGACCAAGAAAAGGAAGGAATAAAAGAATGCATTTATTTAACACAAAATATCAACAATCAACTTAGGCGCTACACAAATACTTAACCAAGAAATAAATAATTAAGTAGGTATATAAACAAATTTACTTATGTGCTAAAAGGGGATCAGCTCAGCATAAATGTTGGGTGCGTTAACACAGCCCAACGCTGATTTTCAGCTGAAACCTGAGTATAGAGGGTTGTACAGCAGCCACGAATTTAATAATAAACAGTTCAATAGAAAGAGTTCACAAAACGTTATCAAACACAGAAAGTGGAAAAGAAAAGCACACTTAGTATCAAAACGGATGTCACAAAAATCATCATTGTACATTATGTAATGTATCATCATCATCATCATTCCAGCCGTAAAAAGTCCACTACTGAACAGGCCTCCCTCATGGATCTCCATGAGGGGTAGTTGCCATACTCACCACGCTTGGCAGGCGGGTTGGCGAGCGCAGTACGGGATGTTGATACACGGAAAGACGCTGCTGCCCATCTTCCAGAGGTATCCCTTAGCAGGCTCTTACTGCATCCAAAGCATGTAATGTATGTAAGTATGCTAATGCATTAGCGGAATTAAAATTAGATATTTTCATTGCATTTTGTTGTCATGGATTTCCGCAAAGTAACGCCTGATTCCATTAATTATATTATGTTATTATCCACGGATAACTTTTCACAGAAAGTTCTACTACTACTTTTTCTTACTAATAAGTAATTAAATACTTACCAGTGATATTGAGCACGACCCGCTCCCCATGCGTGGCGACGATCCGCCACTCGCAGCGCTCCGGCGCCTGCGCAGGCTGCGTGTCCGCCCCCCAGCCGGGGGAGTTGAACCAGCCCGAATTTCCGAGCAGGGTACGACCGCATTCTGAAATAAAATTATAAATTAGGCTTTATTTACGGAGACGCGGGGCGTCGCGCGTTAGTACACACTCTACAATCCCGATATGTTTGAATTCAGCGCGGGGATTCCGCAACCACTGCAACCGCAAACCGATGGGGCCGAAAAGTTCTCGAGTGGAGGCCACGGACCGGCAAGCGCAGCGATGGACGTCCACCAACAAGATGGGCTGACGACCTGGTGCAGACCGCAGGTCAACGGTGGACGTAGATCACTTCCAACCGCAATAACTGAGGGAGGCCTATGTCCAGCAGTGAACGTCCTACGGCTGAAATGATGATGATGACCTAATACGTAGCAGAATAATTTAAAATATTTGTCCCGTCGCGGGAATCGAACCCGCTGCCTCATGCGTATCAGTTGACTATTAGACCAACGAGCCACGGAGGCAGTCAAAACTAATAGTATTAAATACAATATGTAATACTACAAATACTAAATACAAATGATGCTACAATACCATATAACACTAAAGTACTAAATAAATAAGTAATTTTTGTAAGGCCACCATTTTGTAATAATGTTTTATCTTGTGTTATTTATTCTTTGCGAATAATAAAGTGTATATTCATTCATTCATACACATACAAATTTATACGTATAAAACACGCAGGCCCGAGACAAATATCTGCAGAAGAGCCATCATTTTCCACCCCACGGACCCATTACCTCCAGCATCTCAGCCGACTATTAGACCAACTAAGCCACGGAAGTCTGAAAGATCCCAAACAATGCTACACGCTTATCTGATGTTATCTTTATTGTATACCACCCTTGAGTCAGTATCCTCTTAAGTACACCATAGACTATAGGTTTGTAGTCCCAAATACTCGTAATGGGTCTGCGAAGGGAATGATAAGGCGACACTTATGATGTGACGATATGACCATAATCCTCTGAGATTTGCATCTTCGACTTTTTTCAAATAATAAAGAGTAAATTATTGCAGTGTGATTACTTCATCAATATCACACCGGAAACGCTAGACAAAGCTAATTTTGAAAGTGATGATTAAATCCAGGACGACCTCTGTAGCGCAGCGGGCGTAAGTCCGCCTGAGACGCAAAAGGTTGCGGATTCCCGCCTCGGAACAAATGTCTGTACGATCTGCAGGTTCAGGGTGTTCTGAATGTTTTTTTTATGTACTTAACAATGTTTTTATATATAATAATAAAAATATCCATCTATGTAGTATAACATTTTAAGTATATCAGTCATCTAGTACCCATAACACAAGCTCTGTTTAGCTTGGGGCCAGATGATGATGTGTGAATTGTCCAGCATTATTTATTTATTCATTTAAATGCATGCATTTCAGTTCATCAGTGCATAAGTGGATTAAGCTGTCTTTTATTACGTCCTCTTTGTCTTTTATTACATTATCCTGTACCTGGGATAGGGTGGATTAGTCTTTTGTCGTTTCAGAACAAATAACTCCGTATTCCTCTTATATTTCATGTAACGACAACCGCTAACAATACTCATATACACATAACAACGGCTCTTCTCATCAGCAGAGCAAAGCTGCAATCAGGGGCCCAATTCTCGTGAATCGTGATTTTCCGTGAAACTTCGTCTCATATCACTTCTCATTGTCTTGTGCAGTGATGCATTACGCTCGGTTTGCAATAGACATTTGTCTATCGCGATGTTACGAGAATGTATAATAGAGATTCTTATCATCATCATTTCAGCCGTAAAACGTCCAATACTGAACACAGGCCGCCTCTCTCATGGATCTCCATGAGAGGATGTTGCCATACTCACCACGCTTGGCGAAATGGAGAGTACGCAGTACAAGAGGTTGATACACGGAAAGACGCTGCCACCCATCTTCCGGAGGCATCCCTTAGCAGCCTCTTACTGCATCCACGGGTATAAAAGGAGGGACAACATTCTACTGCGTGCACCCCATGTCTTAATTTTTATGGTTGCGATTTATGAATGAATGATGAATGATTATAACTTTATTGTACACCATAAAATAAAAGAAATAACAGTAGAGGATAAGATACTTAACTAAATGCACAATGGGCGGCCTTATCGCTAAAAGCGATTTCTTCCAGGCAACCTTTGGATGGACAGGATTGTGAGTATTTGTGAGTACTATATCAAGACAGTGGCGTACCATTATGATACACATAAAACAAATAAATTAAATGAACTATTAAATACCCAAAAACAATAAAATATATAAATATAGTATATATATATATATATTTATATATTATTATTATATACATATATATTTATGATACAGCTCCTTATATCAGCTCTGAAACTCGTTATGATTAGGTATACTTACTAGCACATTTATACAGCAAATTCGTCTGCGCGATGTCACTGGCGCTCAGCCTGACCCGCTGCCCGATCTCCGGGCGTTTCTTCCCGTGCACTTCCAGAGGCAGGATCGTGTCCAGGTACGTGCCCTTGCTGAACGTGTTCCGCGCGTAGTGCATTATGGAGTCGTAGTCGTAGGTTTGACCGAGAGAGTTCACCTCCTCTTCGGTTAGCTTGTTGAAGTTGTATTCTTGGCCTGGGGAAAAAGATGAACTTGAGTTTTGCACACTCACGCGATATCAAATATGTGTAGGGATTCGTTGTGACTGTTTTTGTTAAGCCAGAAATAAATAAGAAGAAGAATGTTTTTGTAGGGATTCGTTGTGACTGTTTTTGTTAAGCCAGAAATAAATAAGAACAATGTTTTTGTTAGAAATCATCATCATCATCATCATTTCAGCCGTAGGACATAGGCCTCCCTCATGGGTTTCCAGGTATTGCGGTTGGAAGCGGCCTGCATGCACCGTCGACCTGTGTCTTCACCAAGTCATCTGCTCATCTTGTAGGTGGACGTCCTACGCTGCGCATACTGGTCCGTGGCCTCCATTCCAGTACCTTTCGGCCCCATCGGCCATCTGTTCTCCGAGCTACATGGCCTGCCCATTGCCACTTCAACGTGCTGATCCGTTTGGCTATGTCGGTGACACGAGTTCTTCTACGTATCTCCTCATTTCTGATTCGATCGCGTAGATAAACCCCGAGCATAGCCCTCTCTATAGCTCGTTGAGCGACTCTGAGCTTATTTATTAGGCCAGCAGTGATGTTTCGGTTCAATATGTCATCACTGGTAACACACACCGATTGAAGACTTTCGTCTTCAGGCACTGCGGTATGATTATATTGGACGAAAAGACGTTGCGAAGTTGTTAAAAATACAGTAAGACAAAGAAAGCGAAATAGAATACCATCGTGGTCTTACTAGAATGAAAATTTTGCAGGAAGAATTCAGGAAATGCACGCAGAAATATATGTATCTCGCAACAGGTTTTGCAACAGGCATTTGACAGCAACGATTGCTGTCAATTGTCAATGCCTTGCTGTTCCCTAATACAAAATTGACATTTGACAGCAATCATTGCTGTCAAATGCCTGTTGCAAAACTTGTCGCGAGATACGTAATACCCTGCCGAGCACGATAAAATTGCTCAAGGGTAGGATCAGGAGAAATAGCCCAAAGATTTTAGCGTAGACACAAGTAGCTATGCACCTACTGCCTATCCAATAAGTCATCTTTTGACGAGCTCTGTGGCGCAGCGGGCGAAGATCCGCCTGCGACGCAAGGGGTTGCGGGTTCGATTCCCGCCTCGGGACAAATGTCTGTACGATCAGCAGATATTTGTTCAGGGTGTTCTGGGTGTTTTTCTATGTATAATAAAAATATATATCTATGTAGTATAATGTATTAAGTATATCAGTATTTATCTACAAATAATTCGTACTGTCATATCATAAATATTAAAAATCTTTGAACTCGAGCGAACTTCGAGCTGCAACCATCAATAAAAAAAGCTTATTAAAAGTTTCCACCCCCGACCCGTTGGGACTTTAATGTATGCTATTTTAATCGCTTGTTGTGCCTCTACACGTCACCAAATACCACTGTGACTTATGCTAAATTCTCAAAATAAAAAAAATTAAATAATGCTGGACAGTTCACACAGCATCATCTAGCCCCAAGCTAAGCGGAGCTTGTGTTATGGGTACTAGATGACTGATATACTTAATACATTATACTACATAGATAGATATTTTTTATTATACATAGAAAAACATCCAGAACACCCTGAACAAATATCTGAAGATCGTACAGATATTTGTTCCGAGGCGGGAATCGAACCCGCAACCTCTTGCGTCGCAGGCGGACCTTCGCCCGCTGCGCCACTGCAGGCATTTTGAAGGCATAGGAAAATTGTAAAATTTTATTCGCATCTCTAAGTACCATCACCTTTTTATATCTACTTGACTGATGACTATTATTTATTTACTTTGAGTCCGTGTTGGCTGCTAGGCAAAGATCCTGCTTTTCCCTTGCTTCCAGCCATCTTGATATCTTATATCTTACGCCTGGCCATGTGAACAAGACAGAACAGCAGACGATTATATTATATTATTTAATCCGAAACCTAGGTCGTCTTGAACGGCTTGAAAAGCGAAAGGCCTCACTGCGCCAATTTGTCGCACAATCAAAATAATCCAATTTGCCAAATCCACCCAAACTCAGCATTAAAGGCCATCGTCAGAAACGGAAACCCGCACAATCCGACAAATAAATACGAATCATGCAGATTGCATGAGAATGGATGACCCATTCTCATCATTATCACCTACAAAATCAGACACCCGTCATTAGTGATGACTAATGACGGGTGTCTGATTTTGTAGGTGATAATGATAAATAAAAAATAGCAAAATGCCAAAGAGCAATAGAACGAAACATCATGAAAATAAGATTGGCAGAAAAAATACGTCATCAAGAAATAAGACTCAAAACTAAATTCATAGATGCCCTAGAGTTCGCGATGAAGATGAAATGGGAATGGGCTGGATACATAGCCAGAATGCGTACTGAAAGGTAGGCTACTGTAGTCACCTCATGGACATGTCCGAAGGGGAAAAGAAGAACTGGCAGGCCACTAGCTAGATGGACTGACGAATTAAAGAAAACCCTGAAAACCCAAGACTGGATAGAAGAGGCACAAGACAAGACCGCAATTAATGGAAAGAACTGGAAGAGGCCTTTACCCGAGAGGGGTGTTACACCCATTTTTTGCACAAAATATATGTTAAAATTATAAGTACAAATTTATATAAATAATAATTTCAATAATGCACGATAATAATATAAGATTTTTTTAAATTATGTTATGGAATATACAGGCTATTTATTTGTATTATTTATTTATTTAATGATAAATAAACTTTTCAAAATTAATGTGCGATGTACTATTCATTTTGTAAAAGTCAGGCCCGTATTTTACAAAACGCGCAAATACTATTTTAGTATTTATTATAATCGCGAAGCTTATTCGATAAGTTTAAGTAGATTTTTCAAGAAAACCATTTTCATGGGATTGAGAATGAGTCGGTCTTTTCCCGAATGGACGTCGACGTTAAATACTACATGAGTATGTATGTAACGTCGACATGAATACATAAATTTACAAACGCAGCTATAAAGAAAACTGTATCATAGCTTTATATGTACATCGATGATTGTTGTTGATTTTTTTTTAAATGGCTTCACCTTGCTTGCGCCTACCTACTGCGAGTACAGACTCGCACTTCTCGGCTTATAGTAGTAGAGAGTACAGACTCGACTTCGTAGGGAACCCTAAGGCACAGGCTTAGGGTTCCCTACGAAAGTTCCAAACGTAAAATTTATAAAAGTTGATAGTCGCCTACGTATAGTGCCCTCTCTGTCCAGTACAACATTAAATAACAATTCAATTCCATTGTAGCATAAAAAGTGATTTCCATTTATTTTATGAATGCACCCATCTCTTAAGTTTTTTGGATTTTTAAATATCAGCACAGATAATATAATAATATCAGTCACCTTTTCCTTATATTTTTTTTTACTTGGCCTGTCTCGTCCTACTGCCGAACAAAAGCCTCCCCCACACCCTTCCAGCTATCCTTTATCATAAACAACTATTACAAACCGAAATTATCTCGCTAAAATGCCGAACTCCTGAATTATACCAGTTTGCAAACAGCGAATGCGTTGAAGCTAATTAAACGGGATAATTTAGAGCTTCGAAGAGCTACCTAATCGCTGGGTTAAATGGTTTTGATTTGTCTTGGTTTTGATTCTACTAGAGAACATTTAATTTTGGTAGACGCTTTAATTTGTGCTTTGTTTGCAATATAATTTTGAATCCCATAGCGGTGAGGTAGGTACTCACATAGATAAGAATGAAAGAAAAAAAATATTAATACTTTTTATTACCTCTTGTAACTTTCTTATAAACAAAATGTTACATATTATTATGTAATAATATTGTTTTTTTTTTCTAATTATGTTTTCAAACTGGTTTTTTGTTATTAGAACCTAAACAAGTCTAAGAAATAAGTACATGCACACAACAAACTAAATGGCTGCAATTATTTTATGGTGAGAGAAAACATGATGTTAAATGGATTCGAGTTTATTAAACCTATTCGAGGGAGATATCATCACCCCCATACCTTGTTAATGGCTCCACCGATTTTTATAAAACCTTCAGTTACGCGATTTACAATTAATTTGTATATACATATACATTACCTTAAATTTTTAACTAAAGTTGGATATAACCCTACTTTCACCCCCTTATATATTGTAAACGTCATAACATATTTTGATAAAGCGTATTCAAATCGGAAAATATAATATATCATATTTTAACTAAAAAATATTTTATTTTAGGTGTTTTACGGCCATGGATAATAATTTGTTTACAAAAAAGTGAGTTATATAAATACAGTACCGTGCCACAGATAGATACAAAAAGACACACACACACACATAGAGGTCAAACTTTTACACCCCTATTTTGTGTCAGGGGGTCAATACCCATATTTATAGGGTTTCCATTGCCCATGTTCTACGAAATCTCATATCCTTCGGGGCAGATCATGGAATGCTGCCCGCGGCCCAGATCCTTCTCAGATATTCCCAAGAATTGGGTTGGCTATGGGCGAGGGACAATATAACGGCAACGCAGGATGTCAGTGCAGATATGGTATCCCCCACCAGGGGGATTCTAAAAGGGCATCAACATCATCATTTCAGCCACATAACATCCACTACTATAATATAGAATATAGGCCTCTCTCATGGATTCCATGAGGGGTAGTTGCCAAACTCACCACTCTTGGCAGGCGGATTGGCGAGCGCAGTACGGGATGTTGATACACGGAAAGACGCTGCTGCCCATCTTCCGGAGGTATCCCTCAGCAGGCTCTTACTGCATCCAAGGGCAAGAGAGGAGGGGTAACATTCTACTGCCGGCACCCCACGGCATAAATATAAAAGGGTATACATTTCAGCTATATCGTATGTCAGAAATTGGGTTTTAATTCAGCTTGCAAGACTCGGGCAAATATACAAACACAACAAGTTAAATACTCGTAAAAGCTTGTCAAAATATTCAGCTCACGCATCTCGTTACAAAACACCGTGAATGTGTCCACGCTGCAAAGATTTGAAGGGAAGACGCATTGTCATGTAATAGGGTCAAGTATACACGGTGCGTGCGTTATCCACATTACTCGGAGCTTGGAATGTCCCCATTCAGATGTTGCTTTTATACGGAGTACCCCTTGAATATGGAGGCTAAACATTTATATTTTTGAAAGCTATTCAGGGATTTATTAGCTTCCTCGCACGGTTTCTTAGCGTTTTACCAGGAAAAAGTGACTAGTAGTTGTAGATTTTTTTGTGAAGACTTAACCCGGGGAAGTACTACCACCAATACTATTTCTGCCGCCAAGCGTTCCGGTTGAAGGGTTCGGTGAAATTACGGGCACATGAGACCTTACAACTCAACATCAGGTGAGCCTTCGCGTTGTTTCGTAATTTAGTCGTATATAAAAATAAGCTTTATCTGATACCGTTTTAAATCTCAAGTCTTAGCATCAGTAGTTCTCAAAATATACAACTGTGACAGTCCGACAAAGTCACACCATTGGGTTCCTTTGTATTACCATTTTGGAACCCTAAAAAAGAAAAACCAAGTTCATTTAAAACGTCCATCCTAACTATCCTACTATATTATTAATCCGAAACTTTGGATGGTTGTCTGTTATCTCTTCAAGAAACAAATACCAGACAGATCAAGCTGAATCTTTGACTTAGAAAGATGTTGACCAGGATTAACACATAAGCCGGCTTTTAATATTGAAACAATGCGTGAGAAGCAGCGTTCAGAAGCTAGTAATGCTACTGATATTATAAATCTGAAAATGTATGTGGGTGTTTTCTATGTATAAATACATACATAGAAAACACCCGGACCCAAGACAAAATCTACAAACATTTTGTCCCCCAACGCGGATCGGACTGGGCATTTTCGTAGAAATTTGTCCCGGTTACAAAATGGAATCAACAAAAAAATGTTATTTTTAAAATTATCGAAATTATTTCAAATGATTCGCTATTCCTCAGAGATATATAACATAGCGGCAAAATAACAAACAAATTGCATTTCCAAAAGATTTTTACCTTTTTTAGAGTCAGAAGGTTGTTCAGGTTTCCGTTTTGTAACTTTTTTAACACAATTTAATTGATGAAAAGTTATTATTTTGTGTTATAGGTCCCGCTTATTACGTTTAAATAAGATCGTTTTGAGGTATTTAAAAATAAATAATTCAGTTTTGGCCTTCTTTCAAGACAGGTAAAAAATTTAACTACGATCAAAAGTCGGTCAAACACTGTAGAACAAACATTTTTAAGGGGTGTCGAAAGCTAGTTTAATCTTATTTTACAATTTGTTGTTTAAAAATAGTCAAAATAAACCGTGTTTTAACGTAAATAAATCTATAAACCTAAAAAAACTTGGTAATATCTAGAAATAGACTGGTTTCAAAGAAAATTATTAATCAACTTGTGGGACACCTAAAAATCTACATGGACGTTTTTTAAAAAATAATGCCCAACTAGCAACCTGATGTGTGGGACACCGGCTATTAGACCGACTGAACTACGGAGGTCGTATTATTAAGTGCGTATAATACATTCTAAAGATAAAAAATGCAAAGACAACATGCACCCTTTGAAAAAAAGTAAAGCTTTTGCATCTATTATTGATGATTTATACAGCGTCAGCAACTGGTAATTATGCTGTACGGGGCGCTGAAGTGCCTGGGACATTGTTAGATGGATTAGGCTTGCCCAGCACCCTTTGAACAGTAATAAGAACTCATCATACCCCTTGCTACGAGCTCGTAAGATTATAAATGGTCAATTATAAATTAAAAAAAAAAACGAAAACCAAAAACGCAAACGCTAAAAGCAAAGCAAAACTTGGAGACATATTTCAGGCAATTGTTCCGCCGAAGCAAGGATAACTAAAATACCGAATGAGCGCCAAATTCTCCCGGCATTCAAACTATCCCCAGCTCACACAACGACCAGCCAAATTAAACCTTAAACGCTATGACTTTAGTTTCAATTTACTGACAAACTGATACAGTTTCAGGCAGCGAGCGATTCTGTGTTCTAAAATCCGAGGGAGAGAGTCCAAATTGTTTCGTGGGAATGCTTAAAACTTGAATATCGGAATTGTTAAGGTTCCTCAGATGGCCTGACTTAGTTCCGAGGTGAGCTTGCGATAAAATTATGAATGGGCCACTGTTATGCATATTACCGGGTTATTCGGAGACTAAAGCCTTTTATGCAGGTCGTTTGAGGGATTACATGTGGACAAAAGTTGAGTGTCTGGTGTTCTTAAACCCCGACTAAAAATAGGGGTGTTACACTTAAAACTTATACCTAATAAGTTATAAGTGTGTGTGTTTAACGTAGTTGTAACGATTTCCGAATACCTACTGTATTTGAGGGAATCCAGGGCATAATTGAAGGGATCGTTTAGGAACAAATGTTTGAGCTGGGAAATTTAGTTTTCAACGATATTTATACTCGAAGGTAGAACTTTTTGTGAAAGGTTCATACGGGGAAGTACTACCACCGTACCTATTTCTGCCGCCAAGCAGTAATGTTTCCATTGCTGTGTTCCGGTTTGAAGGGTAAACTACGGGCACATGAGACCTTACAACTCTGTCTCAGGGTGACGGGCGCAATGCAATGTAGCGTTGGTCACGTGCTTAGTGAACGTGATCACCACGGCATTGCAATTGTTATAGGTAGAGGTAACCGCTTAACATCATGTGGGCCTTCGGCTTGTCTCGTCATTTAGTACATTAAAAAAAAATGAATAACCCCCGACACTTTACCTAGTCTCTGAGGTTATCTATTTTTTTTAAATCTTACAGCTTAATGAAAAAAATAGATAAGCTCTGTCTGTGTTGTGATCGCGAAAGTTTAAAAAAGACTATAGATAAGCTCTGTTTTGCAATCTATACATCATGCCCTTTCATTTGACACCCCGCTTGGGTGTATTTGAAAACATTCGATTGTTTACCCCTATTGTCAACCCCCATATCTCATGAATGGCTCGACCGATTTCTATATTCATTTCAGTTTGCATTGCATTCTTCACATCGTTTCCTTTCATTTGATACCAAACTAGTATATTTGGAAACATTAATCGCCCAAAATCCTGCTTTTGAATAAAAAACTGCATGCAAATCGGTCCACTCGTTTAAGAGCTACGGTGCTACAGATAGAAACACAGACACACACATAGCGGCGGTCAACCTTATAACACCCCTCTTTTTGTCGGGTGTTAAAAATGAGACACGTTTGCCAGCCAGATGATGGTCTTACCTTGCATGATATTATCCCTGATGATCTGGACGTGTTTGTCCCTGTCCGGGCGCGTGTGCTCGTGCCAGAAGCCGACCACGTGACCCAGCTCGTGCACCACTATGCCAAACTTGTCGCAGTTCTTGCCAATCGAGATAGCTTGAGCTCCGCCACCGCGCTTACCGACGAAGGAACAACACCTGAAAATTACTGTATTAAAGAAAGCCATAATCGGAGAAATTATTGAAAGTTAGGTGTCGGGTATGCTTAAATTTTAACAATTAAATGTTTTAGCATAACGAATATTTCTTAAATGCAGCAGTATTCAGTAGATATTCTATTTTGCCGTGGGGCACCGGCAATAGAATGTTGCCCCTCCTCTCTTGCCCGTGGATGCAGTAAGAGCCTGCTTAGGGATACCTCCGGAAGATGGGCAGCAGCGTCTTCCCGTGTATCAACATCTCGTACTGCGCTCACCAACCCGCCTGCCAAGCGTGGTGAGTATGGCAACTACCCCTCATGGAGATCCATGAAGGAGGCCTGTGTTCAGTAGTGGACGTTTAACGGCTGAAATGATGATGATGATTCTATTTAAACGCTTTAAAAAAAAATCTGTCAAAAGTGCTCGATTAGAAAAAGGATTTTTTTAGGGGAAGAACCTGAATTAATTTTGTTTTTTAAAACAAACCAAAATCACAAGCCAGAAACAATCACTAAGAAAAAGTAAAAAAAATATGAGCTCCGTGAAACCTTACTCTGCTTTCTGTTAAAGGTTACCGGTTATAGAATTTGTTAATTATTTAAGTCCCCTAAGCCATAAGTCGGGCTTCCATAAGACACACGAGCAGTTAAATTCCTTTACGAAAGGGTATTCAGAGCAAGGCGAGGATTAACCTAAATCTCTTCCACGAGTTCTTACCACTACTTATAAGTTGAATCCTGTTCAATACACATAAGTTGGTACAGATTGCAGAAGAAGTGTACGCAGCTCAATGATATCTAGATACGGGATTCTTATAAGATCACTCCCGTAAAACCAGGTAATGTCGATATTTGTTTGGCACAGTCGTCAAAAGCTATAGAGAGTTAACATTATTTTTGATTTGAAGTGAACAACTCAATTATTTAGCTAGCGAGGATAAGAGCATTTATTCAATAGCAAATACATATTCTAATTACATTTTAACACCAATAAGTTAAAAATATAATAGTTAAATAATATTTTGCTTTGCAGCCATGCTGGGTTAGTACTGTTACGTGTGTAAGCTGCTTAATGTTTATGCTAACTGTACAACGTTGTAAGTTACAACGCTTTGCCTTGCGCTTTGCTATTACTACGTTTTGTCGAGTTCGTTAGACACCACTACAACATTTTATAGGTAAAATGAATTATCAAGGTATTTAATTGAGGAGATCAATTGGATTAATCGAATAAGCGACGCAGGGCTTGCTTGAACAGGGACTTGTAAGACCCCACTAAAGTTGCTTTCGACCTCGTGTGATAACTTTTAACAAATTGATTGTAATTGCTCAGCGAAAAAAACATAAGAACTCCTTACCCACAAGGCCGTTCAGTGAAGACAATGTTGTCCATAAGAGAGCATCAAAGGGCCTCTTAATTGCGCGTGAAGTTCTCCCAATGCCGTATGGCTTGCTTGAACAGCGACTTGTGAGCGCCGCTAAAGTTGCCGTCGATCTCGTATGGGATAACTCTTACTAATAAATATATTGCTATTGGTTGTTCAGCGATAGATAGAAACTCCTTACCCGCAAGGTTGCTCAGTGATTCAGGATCACTTTTAACTTGACAAATAGATTGTGATTGTTCAACGAGAAAAAGAAAAAATCTACTCACCCGCAAGGTCGCTCAGTGAACACAATGTAGTCCTTATGAGCATCAGCGTCCCTCTCAACGAACTTGACGCACGTAAAGTTCTCCCAATGCCGCATGGCTTGCTTGAACAGCGACTTGTGGGCGCCGCTAAAGTTGCCGTCGATCTCGTATGGGATGACTCCGTGTTCCCATATCCTTTCCTTGCGGTTTGTTGCCGCTCGTATTGAGCGATGCTTTTTAGCCTGTGAAAAAGAAATGGTGTATAAAGATATGTTAAAGCTTAGTGAACTACTTGAGTGTGGTAATGTTGTTGTATATTTAAGCGTGTGCTGAATTAATCTCTCAATATTATAAAGAGAAAAGATTTTGTATGTTTGTACCAAAAAACTTAAAAACTACTGGACTCATTTAAAAATATTTTCACCATTATAATGCTACATTATTCCTGAGTAATGTAGACTATATTTATCCCCGTATTCGCGGAGTTCAGCTAGTATTACATATATTATAATAAAAAAATGTATAGGTGACGAAACATAAGTAAGTAGATCTTAGAACTCGATGGCGAAAAGTAGAGCATAACAGAGAAGCCAGAAGAGTCTTGGTTCAGAGGTCATGATCCACTTTGGGTCGCTGAGCCAGAGGACCAAGTAAGCAAATTATACAGTACCTACGAGTACCTACCAGTACCGCAAAATACTGTAAAAATGCGAAGAATTATTGGGTAAAAATGCAGCTATAAAATACTCGAATGCAGCAGTCCCTGGCTCTCAGCCAAATTGATATGACCGTTTTGATATTTTAATTCAGTGAGTTTGAGTGGCTAAACTGGAAACTGCGGCTAGGAAATCGGAATTTTCGTTAAGTCAGTTTACAAAGAGTTAACCACTTAATCATCATATCTACAGCCCGACTTCACCCACTGCTGGGTATCAACATTTCAGCCAAAGGACGTCCACTACTAGACATATGCCTCTCTAATCAACTTGGTTGTGTGTTTATGAGGGGTTGTTGCCATACTCGTCACGCTTGGCAGGTGGGTTGGCGAGCGCAGTATAGGTTGTTTAGAAAACGCTGCTGCCCATCTTCCGGAGGTATCCCTCAGTAGATTCCTACTGCATCCACAGGCAAGAGAGGAGAGGTAACATTCTTATGCCGGCACCCCACGGCATTGCTGGGTAATAGGCCTCCCTTAGAGTGTGCTGGATCGTGGTCGCTGGTGGTGGTTTTTTACGCGGATCGTGGTCCGCCACAATCCATTGTTTGCCTACGACTTTATCTTCGACATCTGCCCATCTCGTTCCAGACGACCGACACTTTTAACCCTACAGTACTCCCCCGTCTCGGCCATCATTCAGTTATGGCTTTACTCCACACACCATCACTGCATCTGGACATGTGTCCTGCCCAGCTCCATTTGAGTTCCAAACATTCGGTTACCAACATATTTGACCTTTGTTCGGTTATAGATTTTGACATTTGGAATTCTAAAAGATTATGTAACGAGTAAACCACAGTTCTGTAAAATTAATTAACATTCAGAACTTATAATTGGAACCAGAAAACAATCTCAGAAGTAAATTAAATATGAGCTCGGATTTTTAAATAGTAGTAAGGCCTTTGCATCTTTTATATATAATTTATAACAGCGTCAGCAACCGGTAATCATGTTGTACGGACGCCGCAGTGCCTGGGACATCGTTAGATGGATTAGACTTGCTCAGCACCTATACCATCCTTTCAGCTTATTTTTTTTTATTCTCTGTCAGCTATTATTAGTCATTGGAAAGAACAGTCAATACGTCTGAAGCTAACTAACCCGCGGGTTTCCTCACGATGTGTTTTTTTACCTTAAAAGCGCGTGTTAAGTGTGCAAACACATTTTTCAAGAAATAAAAATCCATTGGTGCACGGCCGGTATCGAACCCATGACCTTCGGATTGAAAGTCGGAGGTACATTCGGCCACCACGGCTCACTAAACCTGTAGATGAAATGATCTAAAGGAGCATTGGTAAGCTTTAAAGAAATTGCATTAATGATCAGACAAATGCCTTTTGTGGCTAATAAAATCCCAGATATTAAGAGCTCTTTTATCACTTATCGGGCCATTTACACATTCCAGTTATCTTTTTCAGAGAGATCAGAGTACCCTCGTTACGGCTAATCAAAGCTAATCATTGGATAGCCCAAATTACGTTCCTATCTTGATTTTTATCCCTCTTCCCACTTCATTTGTACCAGCGAATTGACCTGATGACTACTGGCTTCTACCCAGACAAAAAGTAGCCATGTTTACCTGGGCTTGGGCTTGGGCGATGTTTACTTATCTTATAGTATGGGGATGTGTAACAGAAATCAATCGATAAACTAATCAAATCCAATCTTAGACAGGCTCTAAATTACTGTGAACTTAGCATTTCAGGTATCTGTGATTTCAGTTATGTAATGCGCTATATATGTTTGAGGTAGATTATCTTGGAATTACCAATAGTATGCACGATATTACTGTATTGGATTTATGTCACTGTTTGATTCACTAACGAAGATATTTATGGACGTGAGCATGTGTTAAGAGCAGTATTTTATTTCGTCTTGTTTATGTGAAATAGTTGTATTGTAATACATAAATACGTGTTGACCGAGTGGTATGTACACCTCAATTTCAATCCAAAGGTCATGGGTTCAATACTGAATGTGCATCAATTGACTATGCTTTCTTAAAAAAATATATGTGCACATGTAACACGTGTTTTATTGGTGAAGGAAAACCGCGGCTTAGTTGGCTTCAAACGTATTGACCAGTTCATTTCCCTGACTAATAGCCGTCTAAGCTGGGAGGATGGAATTGGTGCTAGGCAAGCCTACTCCATCTAACAATGTCTCAGGCACTGGGGCGTCCTGTACAGCATGAATACCAGTCGTTGACGCCGCATAAATCATCTATGGGATGATTATAGTAATTCATCATTTCATCCGTAAAATGTCCACTACTGAACACAGGCCTCCCTTATGGATCTCCATGAGGGGCAGTTGCCATACTCGCTTGGCAGGCGGGTTGGCGTGCGCAGTACGGGATTTTGATACACGGAAAGACGCTGCTGCCCATCTTCCGGAGAGTTCCCTTAGCAGGCTCTTACTGCATCCACGGGCATGAGAGTAGGGGTAACATTCTGCAGCCGGCACCCCGCGGCATTAAAGTAATTGATTTAATTAAATATATGGACAGACGAGTAGACAGTTAAATGTGGTTCACTTACCCCAGAGTTAGAATTATTATAAAATTGACTTTCCATCGCATCTAGATCCTCTTCATCATCACGAAAAAGCCAGTTGTTAAACTGTTCTGTTGTGTTAGTTGATTTGGGTATTTCTTTCTCAATATTACCCGCAGATAAACTCTTTTTTAGTACAAATGTTCCTCTAATTTCTTTAGATTTTTTTTCTGCAGCCCTATCTTTGTTTGCTACTCTAAGTTCAGTTCTCTTAATACTATCTTTAGGAAGTTTTCTTTCTTCAAATTCTTTATTTTCGCCAGCATTAATGTTAATCTCGTTGATGTCTTTGTATTCAGATATTCCTTCATTATTCTTTGGTGGTGCTTTCAGTTCAAATTTATCTTCAAACTCTTGTTCCGGAACCTGAAACCTTTCTTCTCGATGTTCGCGGCTGCTGTGTTTGTGGTGCCGAAAAAACTTCTTCCTGACGAAATGTGAGTTGTTACTGTCTGATAAACTGTTCTGGTTTTGCTCGCCTGAGTGGATGTTTCTCATCCTAAAACCAAAATTGCTTATAATATAAGTATCGTATTGTATGCATCTAAATCTATAGTAGGAGGGGATACAGTTAAAGGACTTTTGGTGAGACCTTTACCCAGCAGAGGGACAGTATAAATAAGTATGTGTGCCTATGTTTTCTAAGTAGATAGGCTACGTATTGGCGCATTTACTGAATAATTGCGCTAAAAAAGGCAGAGAATATGAATCTAAGAGAAAAGTATAGAAATAGGATTCACAAGTCTGGTAACAATTCAAAGTAACCAGTGTAACTAACAACCAAATATTTAAATCCAACTGCTTCTGTGGGTAATTTATCCAGCAATATTCAAGATTGTTTTACCAGTCGAGACCCAGAATAATAACGCTAAGTTAGGCAACTTGGGTCTTTGCCATTACCCGAAATAGGAAGATGAATTTGATCTTGGCAAGTCATTTGCTTACGATGTTATGGGTTGATACTTGATTATGATCTACTAAAATAGATTGTGATCTCTAAGATAATATTAATAATGGGCGTAGTAGAATAGAATAGAATAGAAATATATTTATTTGGTTTACAAAACAGCACAAGCATAGAACAAAAGGCAAAAAAGAAAAATAAGTGTGACAGTTTGTAAAACTAGATCATATACCTTGCTGGAACAAGCATTAGTACGGGGGTACCAGAAAGGGGGCGAAGGTCTCAAAAGGTCACCAAAGGTCAAAAATGTAATTTTTGCGTTTTTTGACGTTTTCAGCCATTTGAAGACTTAATTTTTGGTGACCTTTTGAGGTCACAATAACTCCGGTCCCTGTGTGTGTTGACAGCAATATTGCTGTCAAATGTCAATTTTGTATTAGAGAATAGCAAGGAATTGACATTTGACAGCAATATTGCTGTCAATTGCCTGTTGCAAAACCTGTCGCGAGATACGTAATCACCCTGCGGAGTTATTGTGACCGCAAAAGGTCACCAAAGGTGAAAAATGGCATTTTTTGGAAACCTTCGCCCCCTTTTTTGCTACCCCGTACCAATGCTCGTTCACAGTTTTCATAACAATTTACTAGCGAATCAAAACTAAATAATCATGTTTAAAGAAACCTTAGTTTAACAGAAATGGGAACAAAGTTTTCTTCGCAGGACGATATAATTCTGCATTTCGTTCGTATTTCAGTTAAACTAATACCAGCACTTAGCTTTCGAAAGGGTGGCCCTTTGAGCCAGCGCAATTACGTACCACACAGTACATCCTAGAGGAAAAATAGTAAGGGAGAAATACTGGAGCGTAGTAATGAGGAATCTTTCGCTCGAAACGGAATGAAAAGGCAGGCCTATGTAGATAACTGTGATGCATTTCAAATATTTCTGTCTTAATTTTGTTATGAAATTACATATGTTATGAGCAACTATTTCAAATCAAATCAAATGATTTAATTCGGTAGTAGGTACAAAAGGTAAAATAGTTAAGAAATTTTAATTTAACTTAATTTGGCTATGGTTCAACGCTTTTTGATTATTATATGAAATACTTTCGTGTTTGGTATATTCGCTCTTCTAAATCATTAACTGTCTTCAATTTTAAATCATTTTTTGAGTAAAATCATTAGATTAGGCTTAAGGTTTAAGGGACGTTTGAAGATGGATTAATATTTTATTTATAACATAAAAAAATATTTTATGAACTCTGCAATGCACAGAACAGATCAAGACGTAGAAGGTTGGAAGTTTTATTGAAAATAAAGACATGAAATAACTTTAAATTAATTTAATTTTATTCAGTTATTCCAGGGTCAGATAAAATAACTTTAAATTAATTTAATTTTATTCAGTTATTCTAGGGTCAGACTTTCAAACGTATGGATGGAATAGATTCTACTATTCTATCCGATTGCGGGTTCCTTATATAGTTGGCATCAGAGCCTAGTATAACAAAGAATGTGCTGTTCTGGCGTTTTTGCAGACTGCCGATCAGCAGAAGCTGATACCGCAGAAATATTGAGTCATACGTCACTGACATTACGAATAGTAAATAAGTTTATTCATGCATATGCTGTAGGGTGCCAGTGTTACCTGAAATGAACGTTATATTATTATATTAACTCACCGTCTTCTGTTCCCATGTCTTCGTCTCCTTCGTCTCTTCCCATGGTCTTTTGTCTCTTCTATATTCTGCAAACTCTCCGTCGGCTTCAACAGGTCATTTACCAATGGTTTTTCTACGTCTTCAGTCTTATTCACTAATTCCCCTTCCTGCTCACTTGACGGCAAAACCCCGTTCGTTGGAGACGGACCTACTGTTACGTTCTCTGGCACTTCTTTAGATTTGAGATTGTTATTTATATCGCCAGTGATTTCTCTACTGTTGCTCTGAATTTTGTTTGTTATTTCATCCATTTTATTTGAAACGTTTAGAATTTGTATGCGAGGGTAGAACTCGTCTAAATTCAGTATGTTATTGGTGGAAATGTTGACAACTAAGACGCCATCTTGTTCTAAGCTGTCTGAATCTGTGAAGTTATCTAGGGTCTGATTGGAATTTTCTAGATTTGTTTGGTTGATGACATTGGTGAGATTTTCAGCTTCTTCTGGGGGTAGTTTACCGTTTTTGAGCAGAATAGACTTGTCTAGTCCAGCTGGCAGTGTCTGTAATAAAAAAATACATTAAAATCTGACATCTTTGACAGGTCCTGATTCTACTACTGATATAAATTTTTCGTCAATATACTAGCGGCACGATATGATGGCCGTTTTGACTACCGCTACGTAGATTATCTGCTAGTACTTGAAAGTCAGCGCTGAATAAAATTCAAGGATTGCTTTACCTTTATATTAAGTACAGCATCATTATATTTCTTCGGCTTCTCTAAACTGATCGCAAGGGGCTGTTTGGTCCTCTTCCTGAGTATCTCAGGCATGCCCTCCTCTTCCACTTGTAACCCTTCAAGGAGAACCTCTTTCTTCAGTCTTTCTACTTCTTCTTGGAGTGATTTGTTGATTTTTTCTGATGACGGCTCACGCGACGCGTATCTTTGAAGATCTGAGTCTGGGATTGCGATGTCTCCTTGAAAATTGGCTGTAAAAATAAATATAATATTTAAAATTATAAACAATATAAATATGTTTTAATAGTCTAAGGACTAGCATTTCGCTATTGAGATAAAACTGGTGCGGATTTGGCGCGAACTGAGAAAAACATACTAACTTGTCTTCACGTTGTGATTGAAACTGATAATTATTTGGTTGACTAGAAAGATAGTGTTCAGTAAACTTTTACTTAATATTTCCTTATTAAATATAACGTAACATCGCCGTGGGGTGCCGGCAGTAGAATGATACCCCTCCTCTCATGCCCATGGATGCAGTAAGAGCCAGCTAAGGGATACCTCCGGAAGATGGGCAGCAGCGTCTATCCGTGTATCAACATCCCATACTGCGCTCACAAACCCGCCTGCCAAGCGTGGTGAGAATGGCAACCACCCCTCATGGAGATCTATGAGGGAGGCCTGTGTTCATCAGTGGACGTTTTATGGCTGAAATGATGAAAAAAAAATGATGAAATATAACAGCTAACAGTAGATAAGCATAAAGTTTTTCGACAAATTTTAAAACTCGAAAATTTTTAACAAAAACTTTTCTTGAAGTTGCAGAAAAACTTTCGCTGCCATTTTCAATTTGTAATTCAGAATTCTCTTATTCAAATATCGAATGCGACCAAATGCCAAAACAACCCAACCGAAATCGGAACGTCTAATTCCAAATTCAAATTTAACAAAACATGGCCGATTGCATACGGTCATTAAGGGCAGGTGCAAACGAGCCACTCACCATCGACTATTTAGATGAGAGGTTACACATAAGTACCTAAGTAATTGGTGGCAAGTGACTTTTGCAGTATTAGTGGTATTAGTTAGTGACAAGTGTTAATCAACTTGTTAAAATAAACTTCTTTAAATTGACCAGCGTCTGCCAGTAATCTGACATAAGTCCACCAGCCACTTTTATAATTAAATTGTGTTTGATTTTTTTTTATGCTAATACGCAGATTTCTTCATGTTGGAACGTATTTGGAAGGGTTTATGACATTTAAATTACTAGCACGGTCCATATAAGTGGCTTGTTTGAGCCACCCAACAACGAGGTACATCTGCCGCGATCATAAAATTTAATGGGCAAGACCCGTGTCTATGTGGCAGCTGGTGTACAACGCTAGCTCGTAACTAATTAATAGCCTATGTGTGCCTACAAGCGCGCATTGGATACCGCACTTTACGATAGGTGCGACTATGAATATTCATTATGAGGACGTGTTCTGTTAAATTTGATAATGGCGGCAACTTGGAGAATGGCGGAAATTGAAATTAATTGCTTTTTAAACTATCGTTGCGCGATAAAGTTTGCAATAATTGTGGACCTTTGTGAAAGACGTTATGAGCCGTAATAAATCGGATTTTCCTTTTTGTTTCTCTCCGCTAGATATACATTTCATTTGATAATTAATTTTTGAAAGCGAAGTTTTTTCGTCTATAGGCAAATATTTAAATCGTTAGTTGTGCCCTGACACCAAAAATTGTGGCAATGTCTTATGTGTGTTAACAATAATTCCGAAAGCACGCTGGTTTTGCCAATAAACCAAAGCGTTACTGTTACCATTTTTTTGAAAATTTTGAAATTGGAACCCACAAATTTTTACTTTTATATGATCATATTTTCAAAATAAATTATAACTGGCATTTCTGTCATACTTATAAACGTTTTTTCGCAATACTTTTTGAGTGGCTTGGTGTAGTTTATTTTGGACACACAATTAGCCTTAAATAAAGAAAATTACGATTTCTCGCAGATTGCTTTGTAATTATTATAATTGTAATATACTTGAAAATTACATAAAAATAGTTACTGTGGCATGCGCGAAAGCATCAACTGCCTGGGATTTTAAAAACTGACTGAATAGACTAAACTAGCATTGTACGAATATCCATTTTTTTAATTTAACCTTACCAATTGGGTAATGAAGGGGTGCCAAAACCTCCCACCAGCCCAATGCCTCCCCTATCCTCCTTTCCCTTCCACCATGAATTCGGGTTCTGAGCATTTCTGATCCATGGCAGCATAAAATGCGCAAAACCTGGCCATAGACAAAAAATCTGACAAACATCATGTTTCGAAAAGATTTTTAGCGTCACACTATTTTCCGCCTCGGGAAACGGAAAAGCGAGCATAAAACAATGAGCATGTCACCACAGTAACCCCTGCATTCAGCCGGGTGCAGCTCGCTGGAAAATCACTTCATTCCTAAACATTTATAGGGCTCGAAAAAAATATGGTGAACCATACGGAAGGTATGCTTTTGCATTCTGTTATTCTGTGAAAGTTGGTGGGTTTTTTGTGAAAATTGCACATTTTCCTTCTATCAACATACATAAATATTTTTTAGACTTTTCAACTTTCAAACGTTCTTTTTGATAAGTTTAAAAGGTAGTATAAAGGTATTGCCCTATGGTGCCAGCAGTAGAATGTGGTCTCTCCGCTCTGGCTTGTTGATGCTGTAACCCGTGTGTCAAGCTTGGTGAGTATGGCAACAACCCCTCATGATTTTGATGGTCCATAAAATATGCCTATGCCCAGCAGTGAACGGGGACAGCAGTCTACGACTAAGACAATGATGATGGCGAGGTTGTGGAGTCAATAATGATCTGTGTTCTAAATAATTTTCTGAAAGAGTAAGGTTACATAAAGTAGAAAGTTTAAACGAGTATCGTACGCTATCTACTCGTTAAAACTTTATAAATCTAAGAATCTGTGTACCTGTTTACTAAATGAAACCTTGTATTTCAGTACCTTCTAGGATTACTTTGGTGTTGCCAAAACAAGTTGCCATGACAAGATGATTAAAAACAGGACAAGAGTAAGTTGGATTAGTTACTCATTAAGGCATATCATTAGTTACTCACGAAGGGCTTAAAAAGGGGTGTTTAAAGCTAAATTTGATCTTATGATAATAAAAGAGCAACGACGGAAGAGCAGCGCTGTGGCACAATTCATTCTGCCACAACACACGATGAGTGGTCGCTGTTTTGATGAACATGTTTCTACCTACATTTTTATCTGTAAAAAAAATGTGGTGACAAAATAAATATATATTTAACGATATCTTTTATTTGTTTTACATTTAAAAAAAATATTACTTAAACAATTTTGCATATGAAGCCTATTTGCATTTAGTACGGTTTAGGGTTCTAAATGCGCGAGTTCCGAAGAGCACATGGTCTGTTTTCTTGGAACATTATCTTTCAAACTAAATTTCATAAACGCCAACGTATAAAACACGCGAGTAAAAATATAATTCTGTAATTACTGAAATAAACCTACACCTTTAAATGCGGTGCAGTCACATACAGTGTCGCCGCATAACGCATGTGCGTTAAATACTGCAATGCATCATCGCGTCAACAGCGTGTCGCGCTGAATGGAGGCGCGCTTTCAATTGAATACTTGGTACAGTTGCGTACACAATTTTACATTTTGATGATGTTTTCTGGTTGATGCTCAAGAGTTGGCCGGGTTTCAATTCTTTCTCAATTCTCACCGCGGACAAATGTTTGCTTTTCTGCAGTACGTTGTCTCGGGTCCGGATATTTTTCAGCCGAATTCAATAATTCAATAATCAGTCTGATTTTTTTATTTTTAGGGTTCCGTAACTCGAAAGGAAAAAACGGAACCCTTATACTGTCAAGACCCTTTTCCTCAGGAACTCGTAGAGGTATCATGCTGGAATTTATAACAAATACACAAGTCTAATGTCCCTTAGAGCTGTGAAAAAATCAAACTTCTAAGCCAACGCAATCAAAAAATACAACCGTTTATGCCGCAAATTTCCGCAAATTTTCGACACTCGCAAACGAATCAAAACCTACAGGGGACTTCCCGTGAACTCAGAATCTTGAAATTTGGTACGAAGCAACGTCTTATAGCACAGATCAAAGAAAATCTTAAATTTTTAGTTAAGCACATCATATAATAAAAATATTTTTAATAATTTTAAAGTTACTACCCCTTTCCTCATGAACGCGTGGAGGTATTAAATTGAAATTAATATCAAATACTCAGGTCTTATATACCTACAGGTTTGTACAGAACCCTCGGTGCGCGAGTCCGACTCGCACTTGGCCGGTTTTTTACCCCTGTACTCAGTTTAAGATCCGACTCGAAAAATATTTTTTTGTTTTGTAAAAACGGGAATTACTCACGTAGTATTGTAACGTCGAGGATTATTCCGACACGTTTCGATTTTTCAAGAAAATCATCATCATGGGATTGAATGCTCGTCCGCGCGTGGGGCCGACACGGCATTAAATCCCATGATGATGATTTTCTTGAAAAATCGAAACGTGTCGGAATAATCTTCGACGTTACAATACTACGTGAGTAATTCCCGTTTTTTACAAAATGAATAGTATATCTCACGTTAATTTTGAAAGTGAAATATTTTTTTGGTTCAACTTGATACACTTCCAGCTACGGCTAAGATCTCCAAATCCCAGAGGAACATGCGAGGTTTGTCAAGGTGGCCTTAAAATGTACACGTGAGCACATGCCTAATATCAGATAGGTTATAGAGAAGAGTTTGAGTGTTCAACACCCGTGTTGTATTATGTTTCATCGACTACGTCAAGGCATTTGACTGCGTTCGATAGAATAAACTCTGTTAGTACAAGTTAGTGCTGTAGACCAGTTTATAAACACAAGCAAAAAAAAAAAAAGTGCGAAAAGAAATGGGGGTGCCCAACACCTGATCGGGCATATCAGCCATCTACAACTACATCGCTCATCGCTCCTTTGTTCGTATGTTCGACTGATCTAAATGTTTCAAACAAAAAACGGTGTGCTTTACTGCATACTGTCACCGATGCTCTTCAATATATATATATGGGGGATATTATTTCCGGAGGAGTGGAATGGGGTTTGCTGTTCAAACAAATATCAAATATCAGCTGATGACACAAATGCAACGAGTGCCACTTCGATGGAGGAAATGGAAATCTGTCACTACCGAATATTCTCCTAATATGGCCATATAGCGAGGCGTGAGGATGAGTCTCAAAAAGTTGGTCATCGTTGGAAACGTCGAAGGATGAAGATCTCGCGGAAGATCCGCATCTAGATGGACGGATCCAGGCGAAGAAAGCCAGGTGGTCAGATGTGGTCCCTCTGGCCACACTGAAAGCAACCAAATGCTCCAACCATGAACATAATTACAATTACAGCTGTCATTGCCTGTGTTGCAAAATAATTACTGAGGTACAAAAGCTTTCTGACGTTGATTATTCAAATTCACTAAAAAACAATAACCAAGCTGACTGTGGTACAGTCTGCCAGCCGCTGGTCAACTATGAAAAATAGTTGTATCTCAAAAAATTACTAATTATGTTTTTTTTTATTTAAGCGACCAACCCATGTTACACGATTTATAATGTGTTGTGATCGTAAATGTTTAAAAAACACGATAACACATGAATGAATTAAATCTGTAACGTTGTTCTTCTCGATTGTATCAGCTACAGTTACCAAGTAGGACGTATTCACGGCGCGGCTATTATAGCGGCAGGTACAGCCGAGCACATTACCGGCCAGCTGGACAGTCGCAGCGAACGTAAATGTGCCGCTCGCTTCCGGTTACTAGTGATGTTCTTAACTTAGTGATATTGTCGATGATTTCGAGTTATTGTATTCAATTAACCTCATGTAGTACAAAAATTCTGCCAGTGTCTATTATCATAAGAAGGGTTCATTTTATCGGTTATCTCCATCATCATGGGTTTGCCATTTCCATTTTGGTCACTTGCTAAGTCATTTCGTTGCAAGTGTCCGTTCCCGACTCATCGCATCTAATTCTATTGCCATAGATGAGATCTTGTGATGTCAAAACAATGTCACGGGAAATTAAAAAAAAAGAAGCAGAGAATCTTAATACATTTTGTAGCAGTCATAGAGAGGAAATTTCATTTATTTTGTCTAACACAGGTCGGCTGTTGGCTCTGTACTGTGAAAGGCGAGAGACAGTTGTCATTGCATTAATGCAAAGCTCTATTGTGTTTCGGATTCCTTATGACCTTATTTCCCCTCTATTGGATATGTGCTCGATCGCTACGAGCTACGAAGCAATTCAGCAATTTACTTCTTGTAAGGAATAAACTTAGATTCATCGATAAATTCACACCACTGTGACAACTATCGATTTACAGCATACCTATCAATTGTCGACGACCGATACAACATCGGTAAATGAGGTCCAGCTTTGCGTTCATGCACAATACACATTCAATATTCAGGTACCTACTATATCTACGTATCTACGTCAGTATCACTTTCTGTAGATTAACACAAATCAGGTCTCCTATTTGTATTTTGATGTTGGCAACATCTGCTGTTACCTTTGTCTGTATAGACAAAGGCTTTTATCAACTTAACCAACTAAATGATGCTTGATCTATTCATAATTAGAAATGGAATACTGTTCGGTAATTCAAATCATTTGAGAATGGCTGGACTGAGTTTCAAATAAGAAATCATGTATGTGAATAAAGAAAAAAGTCTTTCATTATCACCCACCTTCGTCCCGCGCTAAAGATGTTTCAAATAAAAAAAAAGGTTAAGACATTGGCTATATCGGCGTCAGGGAATTCAACTTTTTTCAGAAAAAAATGGCTGCCAACAAGTAAAAATTACGCAAGACAAAAACTTCAAAATTAACTAACGGGAAAATAACTTAACGTTAGACTAGGCGGTATGGTTTTAAACTATAGCCTGCTCCGAAGAAGCGAAAAAAATAACAAACAACAATCAACTTTTTTCAGCCCCAACATTCAAATTATGCCAACGAATTAGCCAAAACATTCGGAATTGATATATTTTTTTTTATTTCATATTTTTATATAGTTTACAAAATTCGTTAACAACAGAAATAAAACACAAAAACTGATCGATATCAACATTGATCTCACTTTACAGATGAACGAAACTGATGGATGTCTCCAAATTTTCTATACACCTCTATCTATAGTCTACTCGTATGAATCATTCAAAATGGTAATTGGATTTTACGTATTTACCAACAGTTTTCAAACGTTGCTCGCGTTGCCCACTATTGGCTACGTAAGGTCAATGTGTCTTTTTGAGGGCAGTGTACACGCTTCTACAATGAAATTCCTACAGAAATGCAGCAATTTTCTATCAATAAGTTTAAAAAACATAAAACGTAATTTTCACAATAAAGCTACTATAAAATATCTGATTATCTATAAGACAAAAATGCTTGAAATAAAATTTGCTCCAACTCCGAAACAACTAAAAAAAACTAACTAGGTATTAAAAATAACTGTGTTTTCTGTGTAACTGTGTGTTTGAATGAGTTTAAGAGTTTAGTTTATGAACGAGCAGTTTTCGAAGAGATGTTCTTAGTGGCAACTGGGCATTTCGGCTGAAAGTTTGTACCTATGTATTTTTGTTAAACCACGAAAAAAATGCATATCCGCAATTTTGTCCGAGGATAAATCATAATCACATTTTGATGAAATTTAAAACATAAAGATAAAGAATGCATTTATTTAACACAAAATATCAACAATCAACTTAGGCGCTACACAGACACTTGACAAAGAAATAATTACTTATTATAATATTAAATATAACTAGTTTAAGTATATAAACAAATTTACTTTTGTGCTAAAGAGGCGTTCAGCTTATAATATACATAAGCATGAATACTAATCAATTGTCGTGGAGGAATTTTGACATATGGGATAGTTACTGAGATATGGGGGGTTTCATCGAATTTATTTGTCCAAGGATAATAATATTATTAAACGGACGATCCGATTTTGATGAAATATGGATGATAGATGATGCATAAGTTTATTCTATGGAGATAACATCAATGCAAGCCGATTGTATCGGGATTTTTTATAATGTTTGCTTGTTTATACCTACACCTTGTTCCGATGATGGGATCCATCCATAAGAAATCAAGGGAAAACTGAAATACTTCTTATTTCAGTATTCCCTCGATTTCAAGGATTTTATCGCTACCACCGCAACAGTAGCCCCAGTTGCCATAGTCACCACAGTCGCTACAGTCGCAACAGTAGCCTCAGTCGCCACAATCGCTACAGTAGCCCCAGTTGCCATAGTAACCAGTGCCACAGTAGTCCCAGTCGCCACATTCACCTTAGTCGCCACTGTCAACAAAGTGGGCACGATGGACGAAGGGCAGTCGCCCTTGTACTAACTCGCACATCTCCAAGCGTCACCCGTCACCTCTCGTCCGATCGGTTTGATCGGTTGGCATCTTCCAGCGGTATCCCTTGGCAGATTATTACTGCATCCACGGTCAAGAAAGACAATATTCTACGGCCGTAACCCTCGGCAAATATAGAGGTTTTAAAGTTGGTAATACTAGTAGCACACTAGTAGTTCCTACACTGGGCTGGGTCTGTATCGTGGGACCCGGAATACGAAATATCTAAAAAAATATAAGTATTTTCGAGTGTATGTATTTGTATTTGTTACCAAGGACATTTTTCTGCCGTCCATACAAACATTTGTCCCATTGAATTCGCTTCTGCTTTGTTGACCAGCCCCAATCTTCGGATTTGGACAGCGTTTTTCATTTCACTAATGATATTGGTTTCGTTTTTTGTACGGATAATTGTGTACCTTTTAATAGGATTACGTAGGTACATCAGATTTGCTTTGAAAAACATTATAATGAAGGTTTAAGGTTGTTATAAAAGGTACTTGTGGTAGTTATATAGGTTATATAACCTAAGTACCTATATAACCACCACAAGTATTCGAATTATCGCAAAAATTCTACATATTTTGCGAAAACAATGATAATTAGCAAACTTCGGAGATAAGGGGGGGAACGCTATTTTTTTTTGAAAATAACTCGAAAACGATACGCCTTAAAGGAAAACTAAAAACTGTTTATTAATATACAAATAGTACACTAGTAACTAGTAACTTCACTAAACATTTTAGAGACCCCCTTGAAATCATAATAAGAATATATTTTTAGTTTTAAAATTACAGGATTTTATCGCGTACCTTTTTTATTATTTTCCCGACGTTTCGAACACATTTCAGCGTTCTTGGTCGCGGGAGGACTGATGTGCTGGGAGCTACCGCCGCGAATTGATGGCAGAATCAATTCTGGATTCAACTCTGGATTCTGGATAAACGCTGAAATGTGTTCGAAACGTCGGGAAAATAATAAAAAAGGTACGCGATAAAATCCTGTAATTTTAAAACTAAAAATATGTTAACAAATCGCGAAAGTTTAGCAAGTTATAATAAGAATATTTTTCAACATTATTTATATTCCATATTAGTAGAAAAAGCGTTATCTTATACCATTTCGAATTTAAAGTCGATAGCTTTAGTAGTTCTCAAGATATCCATTTGTGACAGACAGACAGACAAAGTGATACCATAAGGGTTCCTTGTAACCATTTTGGTCCGGAACCCTAAAAATAAAACACAACTAAAAAAAGTGTTGTAGAAAATAAAGCTCTTTGTTTTTATTGTTTTTTTTTAATATGTTACCGCGAACCTGATAATGGTATTGCAAAAGTATGAAAAATGTTTCGGTATTATACAAAATTTAGGTGTTATTAAAATATGGGATTATCGGGTATTTATCGCGTCTCCCCGCGACCAAGACCAGGTACAATCCGGTCGAAACGTCGGGAATAAAATAAAGGTAATTACGCGATAAATACCCGATAATCCTATATTATAATAAAGTGTTGTGATCGCGAAAGTTTAAAAAAGAAAATTTAGGTGATTAAAAATGTGCAGTTAACAAACCAAAAATGTAACGCGATATCAAATGAGAAAAATAGCACAAGCTTGGGTATGTATGTAAGTCATCTCAAATCCACTTGGACACCCACCAAAAAATACTGTTACTTACGCTTTTAACCAATTAGCGTAAAGTAAAATTTATGACTACGCCGATCCGCATTTTTCATTTGAAAGTAGAAGCCCTTTTGGCGCCAACCGCAACATTTGTCATTGTTTAGGTACTAAGTTCCAAATTAAATTATGATTTTCTCGACCTTTTTCCCTTTGAGTTAGTAAGAGCACTTATTTATCTACGCTATTACCTTAGCGTTTTTGTTGACGACAAATATTGGGAGTTCAACTTTAGGTCAAAAAACAATTTATGTTACCTTTGTAAAGCCGGATATATGCGTACAGAAGCGATGGATACAACCCTTCATGACCAGTATTTGGAGATCTATTAGGGAGGCCTCTGGCTGGCCAGCAGTAGATATAGACTGCAGGGCTAGGGCTGAGATTATGATGATAATGATAGATTACTATATGTAGCTCTGAAGGCCAGTTGCTTCGTAAGTTCCACTTTAATTTGGCACAAAAAATAACAATGTTTAAGTGACTACATTTTATTTGTTGGTTAACGTTTTTTTCAATCGACGTCAAAACCAATGTCACATCTCAAGGTACAAAAGGTATATCCGTACGTATTGTTGGGAACATACGAGTACGACATAAGAAGACAAAAAACCTACCAAAAAAAAATTAATCAATCTACTTACACAAACCGCCGTGGGGTGCCCGCAGTAGAATGATACCCCTCCTCTCATGCCCATGGATTCAGTAAGAGCCTGCTAAGGGATACCTCCGGAAGATGGGCAGCAGCGTCTATCCGTGTATCAACATCCCATACTGCGCTCACCAACCCGCCTGCAAGCGTGGTGAGTATGGCAACTGCCCCTCATGGAGATCCATGTGGGAGGCCTGTGTTCATCAGTGGACGTTTTATGGCTGAAATGATGATTTACACGAACAAATTGGATGGAAAGACAACGCAAAAGCATTTCAGTCATCTTCTTAATCTGAATGTCCATTACTACCTACAAATATTTGCAGGCGCCTTCAATTACTGCGACCACATGCCCTGGGGCGGCCTCCCCTGAGACAAGCGACGGCAATCAACAAGCGAAAACGTTTCCATCCGTCCATCTCAGCCGTAAGTCGTACATTGCTAGACATAGGCTTCACTCATGGACCAAGTACTGATCATAAGGGGGTTTTGTCTTGGCAAGCGTGTTAGCGAGCGCAGTACAGGATATTGATGTTGTCTCGCGGCAGATTCTTACTGCATCCACGAGCAAGAGAGGAGGGGAAATATTCTACTGCTACCTGCTGCACCCCGAGGCAAAAACGTTTAAAAACTTTGTTATGTTAAACGGGTTTGATTAACGTGAGTAGAAAACACGTTTGACATAAGAAAACGTTTAAAAACTTTTAACCCAACTAAGGACGTTAAAGTTAAGGTTTGTACCTCCCCAAAAAAATAGGTGGAAATCTGGGTCTGAGAGGTAAAATCGAGGACGACTTCGGTGGGTTCATTCCCCGACTAAATGTTTGCTTCATCCGCAGATTTTTATCACCAATACAGTACGGTACATAAATGGCTAAAATCATATTATAACCCTTCTTTGGCTTTGCCGTAGGTCAAAAATACGCTTGGCATTTTTGACAATGTCTACAAACTATCTAGGACACGTAAACTCCGAATGAGCTGCAGCCATCTCCTTAAAAGCAAACTCTCATTTAAATAGATCTTAATGCCTATTAAGACAGATAGTGATGTCATTTACGTCGCAGTGAGCGGAAAGAGCTGTCCGTGGGGTGCCGGTAGTAGAATGGTACCCCTCCTCTCATGCCCATGGATACAATAAGAACCTGCTAAGGGATAGCTCCGGAAGATGGCAGCGCGTCTTTCCATGTATCTATGTATATCCCATACTGCGCTCACCAACACTGCCAAGCGTGGTGATTATGGCAACTACTCCTCATGGAGATCCATGGGGGAGGCCTGTGTTCATCGGTGGAGTGGCTGAAATGATGAGCGGAAAGAGTCGTCAACTTTGGCATTTGTCTGAGGACGCCTGTGGGTCGGGGTATCAAAACAGGTCGTCCGTTTGTCCAGTCAGCTATTTAAGGATCACGGCCATGCCGAATCCTATTACGTTTAAATTGCGTCCGTCCACAGTATTTACGGAGAGATTAGATGGTTTTATTTGTGTTGTTTCGGTCTCGATTAAAACAGCAATAAACCTTAGTGCACCTACTGTGCTGTAAGCTAGTGAGTATAGCAATAAGTATGATCAGAGTAATTGTGAGTAATGAATGATTCTGGGTGAGGAGTCATGCTAGACCCAGTTGTCATCTTAGACGCCCGCAGTCTGATTTCGTATCTCGCGACAGGTTTGCAACAGGCGTAGATCTTATCATGCTAATATTATCTGAAGTTTGTTTGTATGGTTACTTGATAGGTATCAAGTCTTTAGGTAAAGGGGGAACAGATATCCATCCCTACATTATAATATTAGTAAGGTAAGAGTTTTCGTCCACAGCTGGAAAAATCAATGGTAAACACACAACAACGATGCATTTCTATGTTTCTCTATGAAAAAGTAGTGGTGATTTCCTAGGCAAATGATTTCAGATTTTAGTTGACTTGCAATGATTGTCCGGGTATATTGAAAATAGTTCCTAACATTTGACTGAGTAGACATTTTGTAGATTCTGTGAGGAAAGAGAACCGTCTCGTGGCGTCAACTGGAACTTCTTTATCGTTACAATCATTCCTTAAAACGATGTTAAAGGCTTATTAATAACATTTCTAGCATAAGTAGTTTTAAAATATCAAGATGTTACAGTTTCTATAAAGAAGTAACAGTGATCTCAACACACTACTTACAAACATGGTAAATGAACACAGCTACCTACACATTGCCGTGTGGTGCCGGCATTAGAATGTTGCCTATCCTCTCTTGTCCGTGGATGCAGTAAGAATCTGCTAAGGGTCGTAATCTGCTCTTCTGGAAGATGGGCAGCAGCGTCTTTCAATGTATCAACATCTCATATTACGCTCACCAACCCGCCTGCCAAGCGTGGCAAGTATGGCAGAAACCCCTCATGATATTTGAGATGTATGGCCTATGTCCAGCAGTGGACGTGGAGAGCAGTCCTACGGCTGAGATGATGATGATGATGACTGCACACTCCTCAAATCTTAAGATGGTCCTCTTTGCACAGATTCTATATGCTTTTAGTTCTATTGACAATACACAATACAATACTCTATACTCTCACTTGGTTCTTTTAAAAAATAAAATTATTTTCGCCCAAATCTGGTAAAATGTATGATAAGTTAATGTTTAGAACTCATTTAGCCTACAAGATAGCGATATTATTTATTCAATTTTATTAACAGGATTGTTATACTGAATAACTGAATAATCAATATATATAAAACTCTTCCGTTACTGACTGAGTGACTGACAGACAATGCACAGCCTAAACCACTGGACCTAGAGACTTGAAAGGCACACATATACCTTGGTATCCTAGAGGTGTATTAAGGAGGGATTTTTCGAAATTCCCACGGGAATGGGATTTACGCGGGTGAAACTGCGGGGTGCGGCTAGTAATTAATAAACTTTTCAGTCATAATTTTTGCTATTACCCACGTCCTGCCTACGTCATAAAACCGGATTACTGCAAATACTAATTAGTCCATAAAAGAACTGGATGCAGTGCCTATCACGGGTTGACCTATGAAAATGGGGGAAGGAATTCTCTATATCAATTGAATTATGCAGTAGAGATAGGGCATATTTAAACTTCGTCAAGCAATGGCGGTCGGAAAATCTGAAAATAGATTTTTGTCGGAACCTAATGAGATTGTGAATTGTGGACTGAGTAATATTTTGAGTCTGCAGAAGAAATGTATTGTGAAATACTTTAACTTTGAACGTTTCCTTATCTTGAATGCTTTAACTTCTAATTAGTACGTTCTGTGTAGGTTCTAGCCTTCATTGATTAAATCTACAATCATCCTCAAGTCAATACGTGTTTATTCATTAAACTTATTATTAAGTGTCAATTTACAAAAGTAAAAAAAAGACATTAAAATTGAATAAAGGTCATAAATTGATCGCTTTAGAATCCTTTTTTTCCAAGTGAGGGAGAGAAACGAAGAAGAAACCTCACTCTTGAAATTCTATTCATGGTTACGATTTTTGTCTTAATGAATTAAATTCTAAGCACCCTTCGCGCGTAGGGAATCCACGGCACCCTAACTCTGTTATGCAACATATCCTGTTATGTGACCTTACCCTCAAGTTTTACGTCAGCAAGTTTATTCAAAACAAACGATTGCTCTGCTCAACCAAGTGCCAAAACGCTATCATTTATCAAGAATCAGGTTTCGAGGGTCAAGGCGAACGTTACAAATGGGCCCACTAATCAAACCAACCACGTCTTTGTGTTTTGCTCGGGTTATGGGGAAGAAAATCTTAGAAACAGTATTCGTTACTAAGTCACTAGTACTACACACTAAGCTATCATCATCATCATCATTACAGCCGTAAGATGTCCACTGCTGGACACAGGCCTCCCTCATTGACTTAGAGATCCAAGAGCATGGGGGATTGTTGTCTATATGTCATTGATTATAAGGCACTGGCGCACGAGGTTATGCCATTTTGAAACCTATCAGTGTATTGTACCTAATTTTACTTTATAAAAGCTCAGGCAACCTCTGTCGCGTGGAGACTTTAGTAATACGAGTACCTATGTACGAAATTAGCATTTTTTATGTGCAACCTATTTGCACATAAAGTTTTTCTTGTATACCATATCTGGCAGTTGTATTATTTTTATATCATATTTCACAACTCACTTTACGATCATAAAAACAGCGTTACATTTGATAACTCCTAAAATTGTTCATCACCAGCCGTAAAAGTAAAAAATTACATTTCACTACACAGAGGGGGGTTTAGCAACAGTCGTAAAATGCCCTGCAAGTTTATCACGTCCCTTATCGAGGTTTCATTCCGTGTTGGATGACGGCCCGTCACCAGGATATGAGCTTCTTTCACATAGCCAATGGGACACACGGCTTTGGGGTGCGTACAGCTTAGTTACTTAACCCAAATCGATAGAGCCGTCTGATACGCAGGAGGTGGGTTCGATTCCCCCCACGGGTCAAATGTTTGTAATTGTTAAGCAGATATTTGACCTGGGACTGGGTATTTTTCTGTGTATGATTATGATAAGCATGTTTTTATAAAAAAAAAGTAATATGTCGTGGGGTGCCGGCAGTAGAATGTTACCCCTCCTCTCATGCCCATGGATGCAGTAAGAGCCTGCTAAGGGATACCTCCGGAAGATGGGCAGCAGCGTCTTTCCGTATATCAACATCACATACTGCGCTCACCAACCCGCCTGCCAAGCGTGGTGAGTATGGCAACTACCCTTCATAGAAATCCATGAGGGAGGTCTGTGTTCATCAGTGGACGTTTTATGGCTGAAATGATGAAATGAATTGCTATCAGTAATCTGGTTTCCATAGTACAAGCTTTCCTAAGTTTGGTACTAGGTGGTGTTTGCCCTGCAGGGGGAACAAAATGGCTAAAAAAATTATAATATGTATTATTTTTTAAACTAAATCCGACTTCAAATGATAAAAAACATTGTACGTAACTTTGGTTTCCCTCGATTTTCCCGAATTCCACCATCGATGCTGACTTGGTTCCATTGGACCACATCGGAAGTGCACTCTTTCGAAAAAAGATAAAAAAAGATTGTCGATAATCGGTCCACAATTGTCGGAGAAATCGGTGAACATACATAAAAAAATATACAGTCGAACATAGAACCTCCTCCTTTTTTGAAGTCGGTTAAAAATAATAATCCCAGAACAACGAAATGTATTCACCAACTTTTCCAACAGTATGTCACCCGCATAGCACTCCACATTTCAGAGAAAAAAATGCTAAACAGTCATCTCGGCATGTAAAAGTAGGGTCGCTATTCGTACCGTACGCTCTTTTTCAGTGTTTGTGTATTTGTACGTTTACGTGTACGTATGTATACAGTTGGGTTCGTGATTTATTTCTACTCGACTGCGGAATGAGTTATGTTTGCTCTGGCGAAACTTTTCTTTTACTGATTGGAATTCTAGGGTGATCGAATTTTTAATTGGAAGCTGGTCTATTTAAGAAGATTTTATCGACTCTACATCACGTCATAATTTTTATTTTATTTATGAACCTGATTCTTCCCACTGCAGGGCAAAGGCCTTCTTCCCTTCCTTCTCTGATCCCTATCCTGTGTTCTCTGGTTCCAGTCTTTGTTGTAGGAGTCTAGCGCGTCCCTCCATCGCCGACACAAAATAAAAAAAACATCATTAGTTCAATATCTAGGCAACGTATAACGCAATAGTTCTATGTGCCGTGGAGTGCCGGCGGTAGAATGTTACCCTCTCATGCCCGTGGATGCAGTAAGAGCCTGCTAAGGGATACCACCGAAAGATGGGCAACAGCGTCTTTCCGTGTATCAACATCCCGTACTGCGCTCGCCAACCCGCCTGCCAAGCGTGGTGAGTATGGCAACTACCAGCCATAAAGATCCATGAGGGGAGGCCTGTGTTCAGAAGTGGACGTTTTTCGGCTGAAGTTAAGAAAAAAATATGATTACATTTAATATGTATAGTTCGACTACCAAACGCTCACAAAATTATTAATATTAGTTAAACTTAATATTGTTAGGATTATATAAAGTAACAATTAGCATATTTCATTCATTTCAGCCATAAAACGTCCACTGATGAACACAGGCCTCCCTCATGGATCTCCATGAGGGGTAGTTGCCATTCTCACCACGCTTGGCAGGCGGGTTGGTAAGCGCAGTATGGGATGTTGATACACGGATAGACGCTGCTGCCCATCTTCCGGAGGTGTCCCTTAGCAGGCTCTTACTGCATCCACGGGTAGGAGAGGAGGGGTAACATTCTACTGCTGGCACCCCACGGCTATTTTATAATAAGCATTTTATATTTTTTGAAAAAATGCCGTGGGGTGGCATTAGTATGTTACCCCTCCTCTCGTGCCCTTGATACATTTGTTTGTGGCGTAGATGCAGTAAGAGTGCTAAGGGATACCTCCGGAAGATCAACATCCCGGACTGCGCAGACCAACCCGCCTGCCAAGCGTGGTGAGTATGGAAATTACACCTCATGGAGATCTATGAGAAAGGCCTATGTTTAGCAATGGACGTTTTACGGCTGAAATGATGATGATTTTTTTTTGTAAACGGTAAATTATTACAAAAAAGGCCGACGACCTTAGTGTCCGGTAGTTTCAGTTGGCGTGATGCTGATGACAGTATTCGTAATGATTGTTAGTAACATTGTTGTTACATTTCTATTCGCTGGAGTAATGAGTACTAATATATTTGAAGTCGTTGACAAAATATTTTTTTTTACTTTTATCACAACACATTGTAAGTCCCGGCACTATTGTTGTCTTCCCACGTCTATGATAGGCATAATACTTTCAAAACATCTGGTTTTATAACAACTTAAGGTTTCTAAAATCATTTAAAAAAACTAAGTCTATCTATCGTGCATGCAATAAAAAAATATAACAGCTTTTAATATATGATTTACTAGATGTCCTAGCGAACTTCGTACCGCCTCAGAATCGACTACTTTATACAATACTACATCTACTACTCTACTACTACTACTATTATTTACTCTACTACTGCTTAGTCCTCTACTACGAGTATTACATTCTTCTACTACTACTTCTCTATTCCCAGTCGTCTTGTTCTCCTACTCCCATTTTATCATGAGTCTTAAAATAGTTAATTAACAGGGCCATACGCTGTATTAACGGAGGACATCACCTACGTAGTTTAAAAGCTATTCCCAGCTTATTAAAAGGGCTGAACTCGTTGTAGATTGGAGATAAAGCATGTAGGCATACAGCTTTTATGTTCGAGCAACCTTGAATTGGTACCCTATGTAGATTATGGGTTCAGCGCCAGATTTGCCCTGAAGAAATAATCTTACCCTATATAATTCTGTTTTACACATTTCAGTTTCGTTTTACGATAAATTTATATTATATTATTATGCGCTTATTAGAATTACCTATACTGATATTTTAAAGCTGAAGAGTTTGTTTGTTTGTTTGGTTGAACGCGCTAATCTCAGGAACTACTGATTAGATTTGAAAAAATATTTTTGTGTGGGATAGCCCAATTATCGAGGAAGGCTTTTTAGGCTATAAAACATCACGCTTTAACTAAAAGTTAAAATCGCTCTTACAAAAAGGCCGCGATAGCATATATCTTTTAAGGTTGAATCACTATTGCTGCTGGACACTCACTGCTGGTCAATCTGCCTCCCTTATAGATAAGTATCCAAGATCAGAGTTTGTTTCCATGCCACGGTTGGCAGGCGGGTTGTCGAGCGCAGTACGGGATGTTGATACACAGAAAGACAATGCTACTCATCTTCCGGAGGTGTTCCTTTTTCAGATTCTTACTGCATCCACGAGCAATAGAGGAGGGGCAAAATTCTGCTGCCGGCACCCCACGGTAAAAAAATGAATACCTGCGTGGAAAATCGAGAGAACCATAAAGGTGAGTCATTTATCAATGCGAGCAGTGGCAATTAAGGCTTATAAAACCTTCGGTTGCAAACACAGTCCCTTATTAATCGCTACAGGATTTTACTTTCAAAAGTTTTGAATTTGCGGTGATCGATTTCTCATTATGGCAAATTCACCCTGATTGAATGCTGCGTAAGATTTAGATCGAGTGATTTGTACATGTCTCACGTAAGTTTCTTATGCACGAAGTAAGTATCCCGTATATGCCGTTGGGTGCCGGCAGTAGAATGTTGCCCCCTCCTCTCATACCCGTAGATGCAGTAAGAGCTTAGGGATACCTCCGGAAGATAGGCAGCAGCGTATTTCCGTGTATCAATATCCCGTACTGCGCTCGCCAATCCACCACATCCAAGCGTAGTGAGTATGGCAACTACCCCTCATGGAGACCCATGATGAGGCCTGTGTTCAGTAGTGGATGATTTACGGCTGAAATTATGAAGTATCCCGTACTGCGCTCGCCAACCCGCCCGCCAAGCCTAGTAAGTATGGCAACTACCCCCTCATAATCTTAGAAATCTATGTCCGAAAGGTAAGCAGCAGCTAGTATTAGCATCCCGTACTACGCTTGCCAACTAGCCTGACAAGTATGACCAGTATGGCAACCACCCCCTCATGTTTGATCTCCAAGAGGTCCATGAGGGGATGTCCGGAAGTTGACCGCAGTCCTACGGCTGAGATGAGATGAAAATATACGCCTAAAGCTTTCCTCACGATGTATTCCTTACCAATGAAGGGCTAATACTTATAATTGGTGTGTAGACTTCGTAGAACTGTAGGCGACTGCTACGAAATTCGTAGCACTTACAAAACCAACGCTTCTTATGGATTACGCTACAGATAATATAATACACTGGTAAATAAGTTGTATTTTGAAATATCACTAATATTAAATATCTAAAAAAATATTTCTATGATAATTTGCACATTAATAAACAGTTTTTAGTTTTTCTTTAAGCCATATCGTTATTGAGTTATTTACAAATATGTTGAAAATACGACCGTTCCCCCTTTATCTCCAAAGTTTGCAGAGATAAACCCATGAAACTTTTATAGCTAATAGAAGTGTATGTAAAGTTTATAGGAAAATTATAAAGAACCCTCTAATTTGCATAGTTTTTAGAAATCATCGGAAGTGTAAATAATCTACATAAGTTCCGCTATCAGATAAGAGATGGCGCTGTCAAGATTCTCCAACAATATAAATTGCCTTTATCATATTTTATATTGTATGATGGCACGGAACCCTCGGTGCACGAGTTCAAGTCGCTATTGCCCGGCTTTATTTAAAAATTTATTATACAAATATAAAAATTTATTTAAAATAAAATAAAATAAAAAACTTATTTCGAGCCAAATTTTGTAAATATTTTATTTAACTGCAAATCATAAAAATACCCATAACGTATCTTGTCATAAAATAAAGCGATACTCATAAAGTAAATTGTAAAATACCTGCAGAGCGCTGCGTAAACCGCTTTGAACCGGTATTGTCCGTTTTTACGATTACCTGATGGGATGGGGTGGCCATTTATCGACTTTAAGCCTTTATGGAGTGCCAGATTTCAATATACGCTCTTTATACCTTCACAGGCTTTTGGTAGCTATGTTGATATAGCTTTGTTAATGCTTTTAATAAAGTTCGATAAGAGTTATATCATTTTAGCCGTAAAAACATCCACTACTGAACACAGGCCTCATGGATCTCCATGAGGGGTAGTTGGGGTCCCCATTTTTTCTTCGAAAAACGATTGTCTGAAAATCACAATCAATAACAAGTGTCTCCGAAACATCACCGTCCATAATATTATGGTCCCATAAATATCATTTCCAATAAGATATTCCTAATGCTCCTTACGCATAAAATTATTTTATCTAAAATATAATTTTCATCGTTTACATATGTATCATAATAATAACGAATCATAAAACTTATTATCCCGAATATTTTCGAAAGATTATTAAACCTTCCAGTGGCAGAAACGAGACGGAAGGACTTTTTTTACAACTATCTGAAAACACTGCCTGGGACGGAACCGAAATGAGGAGACAGTAGGTTATAAGGTTCTTTTTTATAACCATCAGACAACCCTGCCTGTGACAGAACGGAGATGGAGAGACAGTAAATTATTAGGTTTTTTTATAACCATCCAAAAGCCCTGCCTGTGACAGAACCGAGATGAAGAGACAGTAGGTTATTAGGTTTTTATTTATAACCATCGAAAAACACTGCCTATGACAGAACCGAGAGAGAGAGAGACTGTAGGTTATTAGGTTTTTTTTGTAACCATCGGAAAACACTGCCTGTGACAGAACCCCGCCGCCAACAAAATAGTCATATTATGGAACATGAAAATTATTCAAATAAATAATTATGAGAATAATGTTCATGAATTAATAATGTTATAAATTTCTTATTGCGAATCACTTTATGGATTGTAATCGTTAAGGATACCGATATTAGTGGAAACTATATTAGGGATCCTTATATTATAGATTGTTGTTGATTAAATTGTAGATTCGGGCAATCGATGTTTATAAATATAAATTTTATGGATTATTATATCAGGGAAATAAAATTTCGGTGACAAAATAGAGAACCGGGTAGTTGTTATACTCACCACTCTTGGCAGGCGGGTGGGTGAGCGCAGTACGCGATGTTGATACACGGAAAGACGCTACTGCCCATCTTCCGGAGGTATTTTTTAACAGACTCTTACTGCATCCATAGGCATAAGAGGAGGGGTAACATTGTGCTGGTTAAGGGTTTTAAGACTTTATTGTTATGTGTTATAGGTAGCGCTTGAACATCAGGGTAAATGGGATTATTTATAAACATATTGCATTATTATATCAAATTTGTACAACGTTGTTATTGCAAACGAGTACTCGCGTAAATTTTACGTTGAAACAAGAGACTAGCGTGCTCGTATAACCTCCTTTTTATTTCAGATAAAAATAACGCTATTGTAAAGCTTTTATCTATCTTAGTCAAAGTAATGTTTGGATACAAAACGTAGTTCGGTTATATTTAAACATGACTTTGTTTATTAGGATATTAAATGTTTTGGTGTCATTTCTGTAAACTTCTGTCTATTGAAATAAATAAATCTAAATAGTAAAGAAGGAATAAATGGCTTTGTCTAAAAGTTTACTTCACAACCAGAAATATTTAAAATGTATATTTTAATTAAATTTACAATACAAAACAATAAAAATTTCTCTTTTGCACACAAAATTTACAGAAAAATTATTATTCTACTAAAACTGGTACAATGGGCAGGCCCTTACTATTTTATTAAGAGTTAACAATGATTCTTAAACAAATTTTATTAAGTGTAGCATTCAAGCTTAACCCTTATTAGCTATGGTACCGGTTAACGTGCCCGGATTGTTCACACGCACACAATTCAACGTGTTAATTGTTTTATTTTTGGGTCGTCTGATAACCAATTTAAAATACGGATTGTTTTCAACAAACTCCGCATACTTATTGCGTTTTATTTTGCTTTTGTTCGATGTTTGCCCAATATAAGGAGAGAATGGCGTGATAAAGACCAGGTGTAAACCCAGCGGTACTTAATGTGGGCTGAACGTTTCAATTTAATATGACTGTGACCGAAAATATATGTAAAGCTTTTGTACTTGAAGTTTTGATTGATTTTTAACTGACTTCGATAAAAGGTGGTGATTCTCAAGTCGTATGTTTTTTTTTAAATATTTTTAAACTCAGAATTCCGTCATTTTTAAAGCGATTTAGAAAAATATTATTGAGTTCCCAATTTTTCAAACCTCATTTCTGATGATGGGATCCATGAAGAAACGAGGGGACTCCTCAAATATTGTAGATAAACATTATTTAGCTCAAGTTCTAGCATTAACTATCAGAAAGTATGATTTGTTAAAGTTGAACTAATGAAGAAGACCACAAATGTTTATCGAATCTCTTACCATTACCGTACTCTAAACATTACAAAATTCACGGGAGAAGACATCGCAGGATGTCAAAGATGATAAATACCTATCTACTAATTATCATGCTTAACGTCGTCATCATTACGAGCATCATCAGGTTCATTGAAATGAAAAAAATGGGATGAAATAATGAAATAATAGTATGTAAGGCGATCTGCCACTGACACTCAAAAGAAAACTCATGGACATGTGCATTTTGCCAATCCTCACCTATGGCGCACAGACCTGGTCATTGACCGCTTTGCAAAAGAGCAGACTTGGGGTTTGCCAGCGAGCGATAGAGCGCAGTATCCTAGGAGTCAAATTGTCAGACCGGATAAAAAATAGTGAACTGCGCTCCAAAACACAGATCGCAGACGTCGCCCAAAAATCGGGCCAATTGAAGTGGGATTGGGCGGGTCACGTCTGCCGCAGGCCGGATAAGTCATGGGCTAAATCCACTACCGAATGGATCCCACAAGACAGGAAACGACCTCGCGGCAGACCGAGACGTCGATGGAGAGACGAACTCGACGCATACTTGGAAGACTGGACCACAGTAGCTCAAGACAGAGAAAGGTGGAAGGAAGGAAGGGAGGCCTTTGCCCTGCAGTGGGACAGTACAGGCTCTTAATAATAATAATTAATAATAATAACTGGAGTCCTTCATGTAATCAAGTCTCCCCAAACCTAATAACCTATTGTCTCTCCATCTCGGTTTTGCCACAGGCATTATTTTTGGATGGTTATAAAAATAAACTAATAACCTACTGTCTCTCCATCTCGGTTCTGTCACAGGCAGGGTTTTCGGATGGTTATAAAAAAACCTAATAACCTACTGTCTCTCCATCTCAGTTCTGCCACAGGCAGGGTTTTCGGATGGTTATAAAAAAAAACCTAATAACCTACTGTCTCTCCATGTCGGTTCTGTCACAGGCAGGGTTTTCAGATACTAAAAAGTTTTCAGAGAAAGAACCTATTATATATATATATATTAATATTAGGTAAAATAATTTTATGCGTAAGGAGCATAAGGATGAACAATATCTTATTGCAAATTATATATATGGGTCCACAATAGCCAAGCGGATTAGCACGTTGAAGTGGCAATGGGCAGGCCATATAGCACGTAGAACGGATGGCCGATGGGGCCGCAAAGTTCTCGAATGGAGGCCACGGACCGGCAAGCGCAGCGTAGGACGTCCACCTACAAGATGGCCAGACGACTTGGCAAGAACCGCGGTCGGCGTTGTATGCACGCCGCTTCCAACTGCAGTACTTGGAGATCAATGAGGGAGGCCTTTGTTCAGCAGTGGACGTCTTACGGCTGATATGATGATGATTAAATATTAAAAAAAAAACAAGTGAGTTTCGTATCCCTCTGGACCCAAGTCACAACTACTATACTCAACTGATTGTGTCGAGGGTATTTTTCAAAAATCAAATTTAAATCATTTATTTACGTAAACTTTTACAACATACATATCTACATATTATTAATATATAGAACAGATACATAATATAGAATACAATAACACTTAAATTTATTTATATATAATTCAAAGTCGTGACTGACTCACTGACTGACTGACTGATTGATATATCAACGCACAGCCTAAACCACTGGACCTAAAGACTTGAAATTTGGCACACATATACCTTGAGTATTCTAAAGGTGCACTAAGAAGGGATTTTTCAAAATTACCACGGGATAAGGAATAAATAAGGATTTATATTTTCGAATCAAAGTGGCTTTGCGTGAAAAAGGGGATTTTACGTTTATTGACATCCACGCGGACGAAGTCACGGGCAAAAGTACACTTATTATATGATTCCCTTCTACACAACTAATTGGTCCGTTTCGAAAAAAAAATTACCTAGGGTCCAACTGGCGAAAACTCGAATCCTCGTATTAAATTCTACAAAAATAAAATGGTTTACATTAGAAACTTTATATTTTAAGCATAAAAGCGAAAATACTACGTTTCTTACGAGCAAAAACAAGAGGAAACTGACATATTTCTCGACTAATGATAGGTTTCTCACAAAAGATGCAGACTTCACAAAGGCAAGTCCAGTTTCGTAAAAAGAACTTTATCTTTCTCGCATTAAGCTTGCATTTCATTAGAGCATTGTACGGATCCAAAGCGCCTGACAAAAGAAACTTTAACTGGGAAAAACTCTATTTCCATTATCTGTGAATCATCATCATCATCATCATCAAGCCGTCGGGTGCCGGCAGTAGAATGTTGCCCCTCCTCTCTTGCCCGTGGACGCTGCTGCTCATCTTCCAGAGGTATCCCCTGGCAGATTATTACTGCATCCAAGGGCATAAAGGGCAATAACAAAAACCCTAGGGCGAGGTAATAAAATTTAGTTATTGTCAGTTAAGAAAAGGTTATCATGGAGAACAAAAAAAAAATAAGAATTATTCTGGACATTTCACACAGCAACATCTGTAGGTCAACCATGAGCTTTCACAGTCTATACTCGCTAGCGACTCTGTAGTTTAAAAAAAATGCTGTACAAGTATGAAAACTTGTACAGCGCCTCTAGCGGATAGTTTGGTACTAAAATACGTAGTAAATCTGACAGATGTCATGGTAACGTACTATTACTACTGCAGTAACGGCAGGCGATCTAACAGTGACAACTCATGGTAGACATACTGGCCTCAAAGTAAACAGAGCTTGTGAAACATATTATCTGTATCATATTTACGGTAAACGTTTATAGTTTCTTGCTGCTTTCTTTAATATTTTCTTTAAGAAATAGACATTATATTCCATATACCTTCTACAAGATTTGCTTATAGATATGAAAAATGCAATCAAAATTTTGTCTCCGACGGGACTCGTACCCGTAACGTTCAGACGAACACCTTTAACGCAGGCTGCCTTTACCATTCGGCTACGGAGCAATTAACCGTCGGGACAAAATTTTGATTGCATTTTTCATTTCTATAAATGATACCTTAGTGTGGGTACAAAAATAGCTTATAAGATTTGCTTAGTTTAGGACAAGTTACAGACTATAGTGTGTATTTATTATATATTAACTGTAGGTAAACGTTTATATTTCCTTGATTCTTAATGCAGCGAGCAGTGTCATCATAATCTCTTAAGAAATAAGAATTATATTTCATCGACCATCGACTTTTCATAGTATCTACAGCTCTGCTTAGTTTGTGGAAAGGTAGTTTTTGGCATTAGTGCCCAGCATTACTTATTTACTATTTTTTCGCATGTCCTTTCCTCCTACCCCTGAACCCCAGTATAAAGCCGGTAATGGACGCAATCACCGGCCATTATAAGGTGACCGAGTCCCTTCCGCCCATCCAGCGTATTGTTGACGCCACTACTCTTTAGCGGTACAGATCTCACACATCGTAATGCCAAAATAGCTGTTATAACTTTGAAAAACTTAGGTACGGCCTTTCATATCTAATGAAGATGATTATTTTATATGGCATCATTTACTGCTATTCATGCTGATCGGGTGACACGTGATATAACATACGTCAAAGAGAACTATAAGAATTATTGCTTTTAGATGTGAGATCGTGGAAGCAATTGTTATAGGTAGGTAGTCATTTTCACGTAGGATGAGTTTGGTGACAGCAGGAAAGAATATTTAAAAATCAGAGACTAAAAATGGGACTATAACTTTGTTCCTTTTGTACTTCTTAATTATTGTTTCAAATTTTCTGCTCTATTCTGCTGTCACCGGATTTACTGTAAATGCTGTAATACCACAGTAACACTTACTTGCTTTACAAGGATCCATTCCCAAATCTCCTGAATCTTTAGGCTCTACGTACAAAGACAGCAACTCTTCTATTGTAAACTTGTGCGATTCCCCCTTCTCTTCGGCCGAGGTTACTTCTACGATTGCACAAACAAACAACATCAGAATCGCGCCGACCATTGTCGATGATGCACGTTCACACCGGCACATCTTCATTATTATCACTGCACAAACACTGTTACATAGTTTACAGAGCCATTTGGGTGTCTGAAACAATGAAAAAATTACGATTAATTTTATGATTCAAAATTTAAGTCTCATTAAGTTACAAGTGAAATAAAATTTTGTAAGTTTGATTATGTATGTAATTAGCTAAATTATAAAATTTGTTAAAACATAACACAAAATCCCATATATTTATATTCAGAGTACCAAGCCAAGCGAAGACAAAAACTTGCCTAATGTAACTTATATAACCAAAAATATATTTAAATAAATATAAACTTTCTTTACTAAACTTTTCTACCTTCTGAAGAGAGATGTCAGACAGGTTTTTTGTGTCCTGTTTAAAATTGTTTACAAATAAATGCTTGTTTTAAAGTAAGATAAGTAAATTGAAATTAAATGGGACTTTCTCAGAAAATTTTACGAGTAATTAGATAGATTAGAGATAGTAATTAGATAAGATGAGATAAGCCATTTGTGGTCTTATTAATTTCCACGTTACCAAATCATACTTTAGATGTCAAAATCACCAATGTAACAAAGATTAAACATGCAAAAAAATTTAAACTTCCTCTTTGTTTTAGGTGAAAAAATTGGTATGCCTGGTGAAAAAAATATCCTCAGAGCTCTAAATTACTTATTTAGAACATTATCATGTTCATCTCAGCCATAGGACGTCCACTGCTGGACATAGGCCTCCCTCATGGATCTTCAGGTGCTGATCGTATGGGGTTGTTGCCATACTCAGCGGCGGCTTAGCGAACGGAATGCTGACTCACGGAACGACGCTTCTGCCCATCTTACGAGGGTGTTCCTTGGCGTATTACTACTGCATACACGGGCAAGAGAGGAGAGGCGACATTCTACTGCCGGCAGCCTACTGCTGTAGGATTTCAAAATTAAAACCTTTTATTGCAGTTATGTTGTAAATACAGGTGTTGGGTAGATATATTGTTTCAAACATAACCATATTACGGCACCGCAACCACAGAATATTTATCCGCAACATTGCACTAGGAGGCGCTTTTCTTAAAACGAATCACTCTCATTAGATCCAGTCTGGTTCTAATTGTTCGTATAACACTTAGTTAATGTATTTAACATAGATATATTAAATACATTAATCTATTTATGACATTATAATATTATACTCATCTATTTATTTAATAGCTTTTATGTATTTATTTATATTTATTATGGTATGTAGTTATTATTTAAAGTGTGTTTTTAGTTTAATAAGTTTTATATTTTTTCTTTTGTGTATGTTAGCACGCCTGTCTTTCTGTCTTCGACCTTTTTGGTTGGCAGGTAGATAATGCTTTCGGCATTATGCCCACCATTTGTATACTGTTTTTTTGTAAATTGTGTGCAATAAAGAATTAAATAAATAAAAAATATTCTAATGAAAATTAATAGGTACATCAACAGATAATTGCAGTCTTCTTTCTCTCTTTCGGTATAACAATATTAAGTTTTATATCCAAGGTCAATGAAACCACTGTAAGTTCACTCGTGTCTGAAGAAATGAAGAATAATCACAGATAATTTCAACAATTTTGCATAGACCTTGAGCAACAAGCTTAAAGCATTAGGCACTATTCTAATATTATACCGTTCCAAGCACTTCCGGCAACACTGTGGCTTTGTCTACAGGGTTTGGCACCATGATTGGTGGCCGGTGTAAATTGTCTGTGAGAGAGAACTTCCAGTTTGCAAACTTTTAGGATAGTTCACGAATAGTGATGTCCAGATTGTTGCCGGTCCAGAGCTTTTGTTGTTCGGCCAAGTAACTTGTTATGCGGATGCTACTGAGAATTAGCAGCTCGCTCGAATGACATTGCTGGAATGGATTTTTGCTTGCATTCTTAAAATACCAGTTATCTAAGCACGGTTATAAAATATACCGCCAATCTGGAAGGGAAGGACAATCTACAGCACAAGTTTCCACAGTTGAGTTGGTGCAGACCAACTTCATTGACGCAAGTCTTACAGCCACACACACCATTAAGTAATGTTTAATTATTTATACAATTTTATTATTTTACGTGCCGTGGGGTGCCGGCAGTAGAGTGTTACCCCCTCCTCTCATGCCCGTGGATGCAGTAAGAGCCTGCTAAGGGATACCTTCGAAAGATGGGCAGCAGCGTCTTTCCGTGTATTAACATCCCGTACTGCGCTCGCCAATCCGCCTGCCAAGCGTGGTGAGTATGGCAACTACCCCTCATGGAGATCCATGAGGGAGGCCTTAGTTCAGTAGTGGACGTTTTACGGCTAAAATGATGATGAATGAATATTTTTAAAATTGCAATCCATTGTAACGTTGGTTGTCCAGCAGCAAGATGGGCAGACGACATTGATAAAGTCGCGGGTGAACGATGGATAGCCCCGGGGCGCAGGGTCGTGGTGGATGACACATACTATGGGAGGCTTCTACCCAGCAGTGGGTGAAGTCGGGCTGTGGATGATGATGATGATAATGATTGTAAGGCTTGCGACACATTAACAGATAGATACAGTAAATGTTTTTGTAATTTTTATAATGTTTAACCACACTCGGTTGCTCAAACCGATATCACCTTATCAAGAATTTCAGCGGGTCCAGACATGGGTTCTGTAGCTTAGCGGTCAAAAGCACTTCGGGCTTAAGGAAGCGTCAAGTATCGATTAGACGGATGTGGGTTCGAATCCCACAGGAACCGTACAATTTTTGATAAGGTTATTCATTTCTTTGACACAGTAAATGTTATTTTATTCAAGAAAGTTTATAAAACACAATTTACTACATACATGCCGCGGGTGCCGTTGGATGTTGCCCCTCCTCTTTTGTCCTTGGGCACAGTAAGAATTTGCTAAGGGATAGATCCGGAAGAAGGGCAGCAGCGTCTTTCCGTATATCAACAACCCGTAATGCGCTCGACAAACCGCCTGCCAAGCGTGGCGAGTATGGCAACAACCCTCATGATCAGTACGTGGTGATTCATGAGGAGGGGGGCCTTTAATTAGCAATAGACATCCTAATACCAGCTGACGTTGTATGTATCATCTACAATAGATGTAAGGTACTTAGCTTTTTTGGTCCAAAAAACAATTAAATATTATGAAGAAGATACATAATGTGTTTTGTTCAAATTATTGTGTTTATTACATAGCATAAAGAAATAGCATACACATTTTAATTGTTACGTTAAACGGGGTTTCTACTCACGTTATTTTTGGTTGAACATAGGTTTCCAACGTGTTCAGTTCTACCCAGGGGAACTTTCGTCAGGGAATGGAGGGTTACGCCTTCTCCTTCCCTTTCACGCGCTCGCGTTGCACTATTATTTACAACCAATAAACACGTGAGTAAAACCCGTTTAACATAACAATGAATAGTGTAACTTACGAGTCTACACATATAAGGTTCAAATTATTACGTAACAACGACTGAAAACCACAAAACCCAGTAAAATGCAATAACATTGAAAAGTGAATAGGAAGAGCTTTACGTAGCAGCCGCTTAAAGTGGCGAAAATGGCGTCATTCTATTGCGTCCGAGTTTCCAGGCTCTGATTTCGTATATTCAGCCGCAGTCTGGTCGGCCATCTTTAATTTAGGTGCTTTTGAAAGCATGATTCGTTTGATGGAAAATCTAGACCTTTGGAATGGTTTGTGCGGTATATTGCAGATGGTCACATCATCATTTCAGCCGTAAAACGTCTTTTACTGAACACAGGCCCTCATGGATCTCCATCAGGGTATTTGTGATACTCACCACCCTTGGCAGGTGGGTTGGCGAGCGCAGTACGGGATGTTGATACCCATAAAGACGCTGCTACGCTTGGTAAATTAAAAAGCCTTCATTTACTACTGCTTGATTACCAAAAAGTAAATAAATACCATCGCCATCATTGGCCTCTGCGTCTATTTCAAACGATTCAAGTAATGCCTGTGTGGGCTGGGTGTTGCATTTTTTTAGACGATTTCAAAAAAAGGGTCTAAAGCTCCAATCCTGGAACTGAGACAGACGAGTGGAGGAAACTATTAATACATTTGCAAAAACTGCGGTCACTCTGTAAGAACAATGATGGGACTGTCCTTATAAATACAATGCAATCTAAAAATTTTATTACATCTGTTCGGCAGCAGTCACCTCTGCGGCGAAGGCTTCCCCTAGCTTAACAACTTAGTCAATAAATACACTGGCCTGCAAAAGAAGGTATAACACTCATAAACGTGACGATAACTTCTGTACTATTTAAATTAGAAACCTTAAATAAAAGCATTATGTAGAAAACTTTGTTTTGTTATATAAAAACACCTTTTCGACAACCTCCTTTTAAAACATGGCTGAAAAAATAAACAAAAAGAAAAACGCTTCCTTTATAAATGCTGTATTTTTTTATTTTTAGCTTCCTGATTTTGTTTTCACATTTTTTTTGATCATTTACATTTCATTCAAATGCCAAGGTGTCTTCAGCACGTAAACATTAATTATCATGCCTCTTTCACCTGAACAATGTGCAAGAACTATGGCACATCTAGAACTAGGCATCAGTATGCGTCGTACTGCAAGAATGGTGGGTGTGACATTAAGAACGGTCTTCAATGTGAAACAAAGGTACGAAGAAACTGGAAACCATCTCAGAAGACCATATAATGGCCGTCCCAGATGCACTACAGCTAGAGAAGACCGATATATTGCCAGCACTATTTTGAGAAATCGTCACCTCAATCACAGATAATATAATACACTAGTAAAAATTTGTTTTTTGATCATTTACATTAAAGCCAAGGGTATTTTCCAGCACTATTTTGAGAAATCGTCACTTCAATGCAGTTCAGGTCTAACAGCAGCTTCTCCTGATGAGGGATGATTACATTAGCGAAGACACGGTCAGAAGAAGACTTGCTGAGATAAACCTGAAGCCCTACAGGCCAGCAAATGGTCCCAAACTTAAGGCAGGGCATCGGGTTAAAAGATTGAGGTATGCTTGTGACCACGTACAGTGGGGTGAAGAAGAATGGGTAGTCAAAAGTCTTGTTCACGGATGAGTCACGTTTCTCATAATTCACTCATGCATGACTGAAGGCGAAAAGTCTACAGGCGGCCTGGTGAGCGATACGCTCAAGCCTACTTTGCAGAAAGAGTCCAATACGGCAGGGGCTCTGTACACGTATGGGCTGGCATCACTTCGGAAGGTCGCACACAGTTAGTGGATATAGAAAATGGCAATGGAAAAGTTATCTTTTTAGCGATTGTGCGAGGATATTAGTGATTTACAGAGTGATTTTAAACGAGAAAATGGCACATTTGGCTCTTATAAGTGATATTTTAACCAATGCTCATCGAGAGCATCAGCGAGAGGCAAAGGCAAAATACAAGAAGAATAGCCCGGTATTCAGAAAATGCTTTTGGCATGACCGACGACGAATTCAAAAAGTGCTACAGGGTCAGCAAAAGTCTTTTTAACGTTATGAGTAACGATTTAGTGCCTTTGATGCCTAAGCCTTCGCGTCGTAGTGATATAACCTCATGAGATACAAGGTTTGTAAACACAAAGTTGAACTCTCATGCGTGGTATTTTGTAGTGGGACTTTCCATTTCACTCTGCAGGCCTAAATGTAGGCTTGTTTCAGTCATGCAACAAAGCACGTTTGTGTCAGGATGACATAGTTATGCAAGGTTACACAAGGAGTGCAAGATCCACAGGAGGCACTCATAGATAATCCACAAGGGCCTGCCTCTGCTGAGCTGAGAAGGGGAGTTGAAGCTCGTGCACGCCTAGCTCAAGAACTGTGGGCAGCTCGGCATCTTCATCCCATCTAACATCATTTTTTAACCAATAATAAACTTTTAAATTATAATGTTTATTTTAATGTTATAATCAGTCTTATGAGATAAAAGTAAATTTAATATAAAATAATAATAATAGTACTACTCTGGCTGAAGAGCAGCAGCAATCCTATTTAGAGCATCAGCTACAGCCTGGCAATCTTCTCTTGTTGCTGCAGATAAACCCTCTATGGCTGTTGAGACATTTGTCAGCTGCTCCACAGCTTGAGATAAAGCTCTCGCCGTGAGGGTCTCAGCCTCAACCCTCTTTGCTTCTATCTCAAATTTCTCCCTGTCTTGGTCCAGCACGGCCCTCCCAGCCCGAGTATGCTATCTCTGGTTGCTGCGAGGAGACCTCCGTAATGGACTTCTCTGTCGTTGCGGTGATGTGTGACAACTGATGATAAAATTAAAAAGAATAAATATTTAAACTGAAAAATAAACTAATCAATCAATCAATCAATCAATCAATCAATCATTTATTTATAAAGATCTTAACAAAGTATTACATATCCAACGCAATTTTCAAGACCCTACCTCCCGTGCTAGTTAAAACTGTGTTACGGCAAGGTAAAGTCTCTCAAATCACGCTCACATATAAAAATACCTTACAAAGATCGTAATATATACCTTAGAGACTAACATATATTATTTTATGATAAAAAAATCCTATAGATACAGTAACGGCTATATAGTTTTATACGAAAATATTTTTTTAATTTAATCAGACAGATGAGTAAAAAGCAAGCAAAGCAAAAGACGGATTTTTAACACTAGTAACAATAACATCAAATAAAATTACATACATACAAACTCATCAATAAAATCAGATATATATCAATACTTTTCTGTGTACTTAGCATAAATGAAAAACAAGTGAACAAGAGCGCTGACGATGCATTGAACCAGATTCTTAACTTAGGTACATGGTTACAAGGTTATTCAAATAATGGAATACTAATTCTACTTAACTAAGGCTTATCTATAGTACATAATATTGGGTAATAAGATTTCTCACATTTATATAGCATAAGTTTTTAAAAACAATAAAAATATATAATTCAGAAAAAAAGTAAATAGAAAAAATAGGTTTTAAACGCCTTCATAATCAATGGAATAAATAAACCTTTTTTCCGCTATTATCTTTGCCGGGCAGTCAACAGCACCTGTGCTATGCTTACTTGGCTTTTTAAAGCGCGAGCAAGTTGCACATTTGGGGTCGTCATTCTGTTTCGGGCATTCCTGCATTGTGTGACCTTGATCACCACAATGGCCGCAAGTGTTGCAGACCTCTCTACATGTCTTGGCCGCATGTCCATACTGTTGACACTTGTAACATCGAGTTACCAGCGTGAAGTCTTTTACAGGACAGGATGACCAGTTCACGAAGACTCTATCTTTAGTTAATCATTCAATACCTATCTATTTCATGCATGCACATGTAGCAGTCTCTGCAACCTGAATAGGAGAAGCGAGGGGCACCATGTCCCCTTGTCTTAACACCTTTCCATCTTTTTGGGCAACCCTTTCCATCTTTTTGGGCACCGCCTAGCGCATTGAGGATTGCCGACAGCTCGTCCCACTTCCTCTTTGTATCAAATTTAAATGTAAAATGTACAAAGAGCGGAGGAGACCCTTAGCAATTCCTGGGTTTTCCGCCAGAAAATCTGCAAGAGCCTCAAGTTGATGGTAGGTAGGCCTACTACTCATTGTTCCCTATTGGAATGGACAAAATTTATTAAAGTACTTAGTAATTTATCATTTTACTTGGATTCTCGTACAATAAAAAATATTACAATTAAAAGCTTACCTTGATAATTGATAAAAAACTGAATGTATTAAATTACTTTCAACTTTGCTGCACTCTTCAAGTCTCGAAGCAAAATTAGGCTGAAAAGCTTGTGTAAATACCAAGAAGGTCTTGAAAAAGTGGGAACCTTGTTTGTAATTTCCCGCTTTTTTTTTTTTTTTTAAGCCGGTACGCATCGTGATATTTCATTCTGCCACTGTTATTTACAATGTGAAGTCGATCTCATACTCGATTCTAATTTCAATCACAATTTTGTTCAAGAGTGCCAATTTTACGTTTGGTGAGATTGGAACTGATTCGGATTAGAATTGGATTGAGATTGGGATTGGATTCAAGGGTAAGCCCGCTGGTCGTACAAGAGTACATTCACGAGGTTTGTATCAACTTGATGGCCTAGCCATCAAGAAGTCCTGACCTGAACCCGATCGAACACGCTTGGATGAGCTCGGAGGCTGGTCTGATGACGCAGACGACCTCCTATCACCCTCAATGATCTTAAACAGGCCCTGCTTGAAGAATGGGAGAATATCCCCCAACATCGTCTCTGAAACCTAACATCGTCTTCAGTATGCCAAACAGACTCGAAGCTGTGATCAGAGCCAGAGTAAGTAACACCAGTTATTAAAAATGTGATTTTAAGACTACAAACACCTTTTTCAGGGTTTTTAAGTTTTTGCCATTTAGTGAAAATGAAAATAAAAGCCAGAGTAAGTAACACCAGTTATTAAAAATGTGATTTTAAGACTACAAACACCTTTTTCAGGGTTTTTAAGTTTTTGCCATTTAGTGAAAATGGCTACTTAATAATTAAGTGTTACATCAACCATCTCGTACCCATAACACCCATAAAGTTCCGACTATTGATGGAATGTTTCCAAGCATTCATCGGAATTTATAACTTCCCAACAAACCCCCATAAATCCAACATCGACTCAGAAATAATATTTTATAATAATGTTCTATTTTAATTTCAAATAGCCTTTACAACTTTATAAAACAGTTTAATTCTAAATTATTAACGAAATTAATTGCTTTTGCTGAGAAGCAATACATTTTTTACTTGACAATAGGTAACTCATTAATTAATCTTTCCTTTCATCACCATCATTTCAGCCGTAAAACGTCCACTATTGAACACAGGCCCCCCTCATGGATCTCCATGAGGGGTAGTTGCCAGTATCTTTCCTATATTTAATTGTAAATAGCCGTGTTGGCCGAGTGAACTTTCAATCCAAACGCCGTGGGTTCGATACCGGCTTTTTACCGAAGGGTTTTTCTTTGATGAAACATAATGCACACGTGCTTTATAGGTGAAGGAAAACATCTTGAGGAAACGCGAGGCTTAGTAGCTTCAGTCGTATTGGCCTGTTCTGTCCTCTGACTAATAAGTAACTAATCTTAGGGGATGTTATAGGTGCTGGGCAAGCCTAATCCATCTAACAACGTCCCAGGTACTGCAGCGTCCCGTGCAACATACAGCAGTGACTCATGCTGACCCTGTATAAATCATCTATAATAAATTTTAAGGCCTTTGTAATTTAATTGTATCGAAGTAAATTGCAAGCAAATCAACAAAACCAGTACATTATTACTTCAAAACATTCGTTCTAAGTACTTGCAATCATCACGCCTAATCAGGCAATGTTCTTTGACCTTTCAATACATTTTCCCTTCAACAACTCTAGTTTCTACCTCGACCGGATAGAACCCTTATTGTTAAACGTATACGGCTCAGTTTGTTTTGTTGTTTTGTTCAGATATGACGTTCTTTTCTGTGGTAGGATGCGAGCAGTGGTCATCGTTATCAGAAGTGATAAGTGGGGTACATTCCAATAATATTCTTGCTTTCTTTGTATTCTCGCATTTAATGGAGCTGTTGGCAGATGGTTAACCGATTTGACTGTGGGTTATTGTGATGTACCCCAGCCCCATATTTGCGCTACTTTGGCAGATTACAACCATTATTTTGTAAGATCTTTGCAACTGTTGGTTCCGTTTCTGGGTATTGTTCTATGTGTAATAAGTATGTTAGCTATTACACATAGCTATTTACAAGCGCTGCTTACTTTGGGGCTAGATGGTGCTGGGTGAAATATTAAAAATCGATGAAAAAGATGCAGTTGGAAATAATTTTAATTTAGTAATTCGATACCTACTGATATGAAATAAGTAGTCAAACGCATTAAAACAGCAATAAAATTTTCGTAAACATAAACCAAAATCATATCACCGAAAAACTAACAAAAAATCCTATCCTAAAAAAAATCGGAATAGAAAAATAAACCTCAAATAATGATTAAATTTATATTTTCTGTACAGTCGCGCACAAAAGAACGCCCGGCGTTCGTGTAACGTTTACGTGACAGTTCAATTTACGCACTGTCAAAATTAATTCCAATCCGCGGTGAGGGTTTGATGACAAGTACACAGGAAGTGTAAGCTTTTTGAGCAGTTGGCACCCAGTGATATTAACGTTTTATTTAAATAATGCGGATATGTATTTATACTCGTATATACTCGACTCACACACCCAACATGGAGACACGGAAGCGTACAAAAGTCGTTCATAACAAAACACATTCATACAGTGTAGCTTTTAAACGTCAAAAAGGCCCTTGCAATTGCCTTGAATAAAGTGTTTTTTGAGTTTGAAACGAGTAAACTGATTTAGATGATTTAGTTTTTATTTGAAAGCAGGTTTTTTAGCGGTGATCAGTCTTTTAGTCGTTTGGAAATTATGGAAGGTAGGGGTGATTTAATTTTTAATGTATGGTTATTCACCTGTAAAACCTTTCAACTGACACATAATATCCAAAGAATGAAGATGAATTGGTATTTATATTTTCGGTAAAATGATATTATTTAATTGCTCCTTCGTTCTTAGAAGTGAGTTTCTGAAAATTTCCTTTGCAAAATCTTCATGTATTTTAGAAAATCGGATATCATTTCTCAAATAAAATCTTATCATTTGAAAATAATGCTCGGAGCATTACACGGAAATAACGTAAGCCCCCGTAAGTTCGCCGTGGGGTGCCGGCAGTAGAATGTTACCCCTCCTCATGCCCGTGGATGCAGTAAAAGCCTGCTAAGGGATACCTCCGAAAGATGGGCAGCAGCGTCTTTCCGTTTATCAACATCGCAAACTGCGCTCGCCAACCCGCCTGCCAAGCGAGGTGAGTATGGCAACTACCCCTCATAGAGATCCATGAGGGAGGCCTGTGTTCAGTAGCGGACGTTTCATGGCTGTAATGATGAACGTAAGCCCAATTTGTAAATTAAATTCATCCACATATTATTTACTCTAGAAATATTTTCTTAAATTCATACTTTTCTTCAAGAAAAATAGAGCTGTCACGGGACACCTGGCATATGTAAAACAATTTCACCACAGTCGCCATAGTCACCACAGTCGCTTCAGTAGCCCCAGTTGCCACAGTCACCACAGTCACCATAGTAGCCGCAGTCGCCATAATAGCCGCAGTCGCCACAGTCGCCCCAGTCGCCACAGTCAACACGATGGGCACGATGGACGGAAGGCAGTCTTCCTAGTACTAACTCGCACATCTCCAAGCGTCGTCCGATAGGTTTAATCCCCCGCAAGAGATGGTTTACATCAATAATACGGTTTTCAGAAAGACATCAGTGAGAAGGAATTTTCCGAACTTCTCTGCGTTGTCGTTGTTTCTAGTGTATTTCGTTGATTTCTACTCAGGATGCCTTGTATCGGAGGCGAAACACGTATCGAATTATTTTTTATTTTTCAAGCGCTCCTTAGATATAGGTAGGTTAGCGGATTTGTTACAAAATATTTGTTGTTCATTTAGATTATTATAATGGATTTCCGCAATGTCACGCCTGATTAAATAAATAAATTAATAAATAAATTTCCTATATCACTCATCTAGTACCATAACACAAGTTTTGCTTAGCTTGGGGCACACTGCATCATCTAATGCAGTGTGAATTAGTAGTATTATTTATTGTTTATTTATTATTCAGTCAACACAGCTTAAACTATAGCAAACATAAATATATACTACTTGTTTTTGGGCTAAGGTGAGGGAGTGGTAGATGTTAAGTCGGTAAACCTTTTCTTTTAAATACCATCATCTGACTCAAATTATTATTATAATTTATAATAATGCTAAAACGTACTTAACATACTTATTGTGCCTATAAAATCGAAAACTCTCCTACAAATACGCTCGTTTAGATACTTTAATCGGCCACTTGCTCTACTTTTCACAACACTGAAACACGAGATACAAACGCACAGTCATTTAGGGTCAGCGCATCCTGATTATCCTAGTTTAGAGGTTAAACAGTTGTCAGGAGTTTCAAGGATTGTGCCAGTCACGGTCTAACCCGTTTGTATTCACGTAATCTTTTGTCTATGATATTGTACTATGTTTTGTATGGTACCTATAATTAACTGAAATAACTTAGTTGTACTGTAATTTGTTACCTTTATTATATTTTTTTTGTGTTTTTGTTTTGTTTGTATACGGTTTTATTGTTTGTTTGAGTTTGATGTTGTTTTGAATTTTGCCGTCCGTCTGATTATTATATTAATTTCGTATCTCCTTCTTCTCCGTGGTCGTGAAAACACCCAGGGACCTGAAAACAGCGTAGCGTCTGAGCTTGGCCAGGTGCTACACAATGCTGAGTTGGGGACCCATTTACCCGCGCTACATCCTTTTCTTCCTGTCCGTATTTTAATATTTATTAAGTTTTATTTGTGTTTGGTGTTCTTTGTTTATATTTGTAGTTTTAATTTTATTTGTGGTTGTATTGTATTGTGCGTGTGGTAAATAAATGTTTTTTTCTTTCTTCTTCATTTTTTTTCTTGTGAACAGTATTACCTCTGTGGCTCAGTTAAGACGCGGGTGCGGTTGCCGCCGGGGGCAAATTTATGCTTTCCGCAGTTATTTGTATTGGGTCTGGATATTTTTAAAAGGGTTCCGTACCTCTATAGGGAAACACAGAACCCTTTTATATCTGCGGTTATTTTAGTCGTTCGTTATAATATCGGTATAATCCCAAAAAAAGGTATTACAGGGACATGTAACTCTATCATTCGGACTTTTTGTTGCGAAAAGAAAAATTGCCAGACCCTATTTTTGGCTGAAAGCAATTGGTCATTGAACAAGAAAATCAAATAAGTTTTTATTGATAATCCAAATACAAATAGACAAAAATATTAGGTTTGAGTTTAGTTTCAATCAAAAAGTAAAATTTTCTGAACGCACCAGTAAATATTTGGCGACCGTCATCGCGTCATGGCGAACGTCATCGTCTCAAATGTATGAGAAAATTATTAAGGTTATAATATTTTTTTTGAGAACTTTTACAATGTTTGAACAATTAGATCATTGAAAGCAGCCCAGCCGTTCTTGAGTTATACTCGTGAGTGGTGTAACTAACCCGACTTTGTATTATAGATATAGATCCATTCCAAAAATATTGTGACTAAAAGGGCCTATCTCAGCATAATTATGACCTCTAGAAATAAGAATCAACAATTGTTTTCTGGTAAGACTTTTGGTAGTGTCAACTCATTCAGAGATCTGATCCTGATATGAGTGTTTAGCCAGTCCAACTGCTTAAAATATCGGAGAAGGACCCTGGGTTGCTGCCAGCATTCCACGAGCTACCCTGAGTAGATAAATATGTATTTAAAGAAGGACATCACTCGATGAACTCTTTTACTTCCGTTTTTGATAATATATGGCGTCATTTGTAGCAGTTTGCTGCAGTAGCAAGTGCTGTACTGCCTTCTCGAATGTAAGATACCTTCACCACATTCAGTTATAATGCTACTCGTAGAAGAAACTCAGGACTAAGACTGCCTCTGTGGCTCGGTTGGTCTAATAGCCGACTCATACGCTCCTGCGCATGAGTCGGCTAATCCGCTACTATTAGTACTATTTTAAGATGAATGATAAGTATGTATTAACAAAAAAAATGTATTCAAGTATTCAATCAATCATCTGGATTCTATAGTACAAGCTTTGCTTATTTAGGGGGCGAAGCCCTCTAATATGCATAGCGCTGTCTGTCTGTCTGTCTGTGCATGAGACGATTACAACCGAACGCGTTGACCGATTTACATGAAACCTTTTTTGTTAGCACCGTCTTAATGAGAAAAGGGTACTGATTGATTTTGGTGACCCGTTTAATAACTCCGGTCCCTGTGACCGGAGTTATTAAACGGGTCACCAAAAAAATAAGTCTTCAAATGGGCAAAAACGTCAAAAAACCCAAAAATGCCATATTTAACCTTTGGTGACCTTTTGAGGCTTTCGCCCCCATTTCTGGTACCCCCGTACCAAAGCTTCTTTCAAGGTAATGAAAAACCTTTTTTTTACGGATTCGAACCGACGTCCATCAAATCGATCCTTGACGTAAGCTTAAGATATTTCTGTTATAAAAGATTATAATCATCACAGATCACAGAAACTAACAGATACATCACTCCAATACAAAAGCGAAAATAACTACGCTATAGCCTACAAAATTATATTAATAATACCAGCAGTTCACAGCGAGAAAGAGTGTACCATAAGTATGCAAACAGTAGACTTGAGATTGCTTTGCTCACCCTCCCCACTAACTTGCAAGTAATCTGTGACGCAGCATCGAATGAGTGGCTAGGGTTGCATCTACGATGATTTTGATAATAAAACTAATGTGGTGAAAAAAACAGTTCTTTTTAATTGGTTGATCAAATATGATTGAGTTTTTTATAACGATGGATACATTTTTTTCTTCGTCTAAAATCAGGGTTACTAAATTTTAACGTTGAAAATATGCTAAATCGCGTAATTAATTTTATGCGTACCTACGCATGAAAAAAACAGGAGCAAAGCGGATGCAATAGCGATATCATTGTTATGTGAAGAAGTCTTCTAGTGTAAATATGCTGTGAGATTCTTATTGGTGTGATTTCCTATATAAAGAGTAAATTTTGTTCTAATTGGACTACGTTATTTAATCTCGAACCCCAGCTTCCCATGTTCTAAGTGGAAAATATGGTGAGAATTTATAAAAGTAGTAGGGATTCATTTCATCATCATCATCATTTCAACCGTAGGAATCCATTTATAATATATTTAAACAACTAGTTACGCGAATAATTATTTATAACAACCGACTTCAATGATAAAATCTAATATAGTGCTGAATATATGACTTTGGCATCCATACTCTGCACAAAAGTTACGCGGTTTCGGCTAAATGAACGCATTTAACGTGCGTGCGCTCCAGCGGGCGGGCAGCCTACTGCCAGCGTAACACCGACGTTACACCAAATGGTAGGCATTTATCGCGTGGCCTTGAGCGAGTAACGGATGCCTGATAATATTGAACTTTATATAGTTAACTTAGTAAGTATGTATTGTTATATTTATGATATTAACATTTTGTTTTAAAATGTATGTACTATCCTAACTTACCAATTTTGTGTATGCCTGTAAATAATTGGTTTTACATAAATTATGTAATACCAATTACAGGCAATTAGTCTTATGACTGTGTTCGTATAAATGTTATAGTATAATTGTTGATATGTAAACTATTGGCGATCCTTTTCTTAATAAATAAATAAAATAAATATATTATGGTGTTGTGTCTAGTGTCCAGCATATGTATTTATTATATTTATATATTATTATGACTAAACAAGTGTGTGTTCATTTTAACAATGAAACCGCCTTCATCGCCCTAATCGCAATAATTTGTAAGTAAGGAAACTATTTCGCCAGGAAATTGAATCACAGTGAACAGAAGCGCGTTATTGCTATGTTAGTCGACAACTAATTAAGGACGCGTCAACATTTGTGTAAGTGATTGTACCCACTTGAATTGAGGCTCTCACGTACGCAACTTTGAAATTATTAGCTGGTGTTTACATTTTATTAGGTGGCTTCTGAATTGCGTTGTGCCAGGATAGAGATGTATAATTTGTGTATTTCCATTCTAAATCCATAATTGAGATGTTAGAACTTTAGCGTGGAAATAGTTGAACAGAATCACCTTTATCATCATCATCAACATATCAGCTCATTGACACTCACAGCTAGGCCTCTTTTTCTAGACAGCATCTTCAAAATCAAAAGTCCATGTCAATAAGTGTTTGTTCATTGGCGCAAAAGGCAACGTTGAATAGGCAATTTACAAAGAAAAAAAAATATATTCAATTGAATTCGTTCACTTCAAAAAACTAGTTTTCCAAAGTGAAGGAAAGAAGCTCAAAAGTCACTCTTTCACTTCTATTCATTGTTACAATTTTGTTGTTAATTATATGAGTCGAGAACGGTCTAGTGCCACCTTAATCCGCTGTCATCCAGCATCTTTGACGATATCATCCGCCCATATGGCAGACGTTCTGTCTTGAGGGCGTCTCGTTTCCATCAGTAACCACCCGTCATTGCCTAGGTCCATCATGTCCGTAAGGATTGAGGAGCCACATCAGATTTTTAAAATCTGATGTCACCATTATTTAGCAGCAATGTAGCTGATTTTGCAGTACGAATTCTAGATTTAGCAGTAAAATATATCACTAGTTGTATTTAATGAAAAAGTGGCTCCTCAATCTAAACGTCTGAATTGAGGAGCCACCTGGAACTCGTTAAGTAATAGTTGAATATTTTTGAAAATTTTGTATTATTTAGCAGCAATTGTGCATATCGTGCTGCAAAATCAGCTACATTGCTGCTAAATAATGGTGAAAACAGATTTTAAAAATCTGATGTGGCTCCTCAATCCTTACGGACATGGTCCATCGGCCGTCGCCCCGCCTAGTAACATGTCCTGGCCATATAGGAGTCCATAATGTCATGCCCTTCTTCTACAACATCTGCATATCCTTCGCTAATGCTCATGGAATGCTGCCAGCGCCCTAGAGTCCTTCTCCGGTACTTTAAGGAGTTGCGCTGGCTCGGGTCGGGCTAGCATCACGGGGGACATTGCACAATACACCCCAATGCGGGACGTCATTGGGGTGTAGTCTGGTAACCCCCACTAGAATTAGAATTAGTTGTCCTGCCCATCTCCACTTTAACCTTGCGATCCGCATACTTACGCCTACGAAGTTCGTGCGTATGTTGTATTTATGTCGCATATTATACATGAATTTGACATATCTCAATATAGTTTTCTATAAAAGTTTTCGTGTCATGTTATTTTTATTTTTCTATGACTTTCAAAAAAATACGAATATAAACGTGTGAACTGTTCGTATTGTAAATACAGGGACAACTAACGCTGTTTTTTTATGACTAAATGACGAGACAATCCCAAGGCCCAGCTGATGTTGACCACTACCTATTTCAACTGGAATACCGCGGTAATCACGTTCATTAAGCACGTGACCAACGCTGTACTTACTGCATTGCGCCCGTCACCCTGAGACATATAATTGTAAGGTCTCGTGTGCCCGTAATTTCACCGGCCCCCTCACTTTTATGTAAAAGTAATCGAACTAAGGTGAAAGACAGAAGGAATCGTATCACCGAACTAAAATGAAGCTGGGTAGGACACTAGCACGGATACATGACACAGGACTGTGAGGAGTGGCACAAAAAGGCGGAGGCTCATACCCAGTAGTGGGTGAAGTTATACCCAGTAGTGGGTGAAGTCAGGCTGCGGATGATGATGGTGATGATGTTAAAATAATGAAAAAAAACATACAGTGAAATTGAGAACCTCCTTTTATTAAAGTCTGTTAAAAGTCGCCACCACTCAGCGAACGCTGCGGCTCTTCAGCGATTACGTCATAAAAGAGTTCAAAGATATTATGTCCCCTAGATGTTGTGACATCACTGCAGAGTAAAGCAGTATTTTTTATCATAACGGTAGTTAATTAGCTACGCATATTTATTTTATCTCAATAAGCGTTCGGACAACGAGATTGGCATATGTAATTGTTTTTTTTTCATCCATTTGGCCTCTATTGTGACGATGTTTTAACACAAGGTCTTTGTCGTATAGTTGCTTAAAAGTTCTAAAACAGGCCCTTAGGGAAATAATGAAGCTGTAATTGCTAATTACTAGTTAGGTGGACTAATTATCTGCTGTTTGTTTCATTTATTGGGTACCTGGATTGCTTTGTTCCTAATTAGTTCCGACTAATTACGTTCTCGGGGAAGATCACTTAATTCGTACATAAAAAAATAATGCTGGAAATTTCACACAGCTCCATCTAGCCCGTAGTAAGCAGGGCGTGTGTTAAGGGTACCAGATAATTGATTACTTCAATAGATTTTTTTGAAAATACTTAAACATATAATTCATAGAAAAATACCTGAAAACCTGAGACAAATATCTGCAGAGAAGCAAACCATTTGCCTCCAGACGAGAATCGACCTCAACCTCTTGTGTATCTTCCTAATCCCCACGTCATCATCATTTCAGCCGTAAAACGTCTACTACTGAACACAGGCCTCCCTCATGGATTTTAATAAAGGGTAGTTGCTACACTCACCACACTTGGCAGGCGGGTTGGCGAGCTCAGTACGGGATGTTGATACACGGAAAGACGCTGCTTCTATCTTCCAGAGGTATCTCTTGCCAGATTCTTACTTCATCCACGGGCAACTAAGGAGAGGCAACATTCTACTGCACCCACGGCAATATATATAACGTAGGTACTGGCAACCGGACCCGGTGAGAAGGTGCCGCGATAGACTTACACAGAGATGACAGGACGAATTAGATAGGTTCTGGTCAACTGGCCCACAAGGTGATTACGTATCTCGCGACAGGTTTGCAACAGGCGTATATCTCGCGATCAACGCTGTCAACGGTCAATCTTGTGGTATATAAAAGCAAAAAAATTACGTTTGACAGCGATGATCGCGATATATACGCCTGTTGCAAACCTGTCGCGAGATACGTAATCACCCTGCGGAAGATGCTCAAGATCGTGATGTCTGGAGGGGGATGCTTGTGGCCAGCTTTAGAAATCCATACCCTTTCATGCAAGTTCATGGTAATTTTTGTTTAAGGAAATGCCGTGGGATGCCAGCAGTAGAATGTTGCCTCTCCTCTCTTACCCGTGGATGCAGAATCTGCCAAGAGATACCTCCGGAAGCTGGGCAGCAGCGTCTTTCTGTGTATCAACATCCCGTACTGCGCTTGCCAACCCGCTGTACGCGTGTACGGCAACAACCTCCTCATGATCTTGGGATCCATGAGGATGAGATCTGTTTCTAGCAGTACCTAGACGTGAACAGCAGTCATACGGACGACATGAGTGAATTAATATATTGAAAATATTCCCGTATCTTTTGAAACAATATCGCACCAATGGGAAGAGTTTGTTACAAAACACCTATCGTTAATAAAAAGCCATATTTATATAACAATAATCGTTGAACTTCGTTGAACCGATAAAAGTTGGCATAAACAAGTTCTTCGAGTAGAGACCGCGTAAACAAGTTCTTCGAGTAGAGACCGTGTAAACAAGTTCTTCGAGTAGAGACCGTGTAAACAAGTTCTTCGAGTAGAGACCGCAACATGGCAAGCGTAGTGCGGGACGCTCACCAGCCATTACCAGATGTAGTGATGATTTGCGAACGGTCGCTGGCTGGCTGGATGCGACATGCCGAAGACAGGGTAAAATGGCACAGATTTGGGAGGCCTATGTCCAGTAGTAGACTAATATGGATGTAGTACTTTGTAAACTTTCGCGATCTGTAGACATAATTTTAAACTGATTATCGGGTTTTTATCGCGTAATCACCTTATTTTATTATTTCCCGACGTTTCGAGTGCCCTGCTGCCCTCGTGGTCTCGGGTGGACATCCACCCGTGAAATATGGTAATTACGCGATAAAAGTCCCGTTAATCAGTTCATTAATAATATGGATGTGATGAATAATGAATGTCTGAAATTTTATATTAATTGTTAATTTTCATAAATAAATTTACTTTACAGTGTATGACATTTATAAAGGACCGTATACGTTGGCGTGTTGCAAAGGCCTATATCCAGCAGTAAGTGTCAACGGGCTGATGTGATGATGATGATGAAATTTGCTATGGTTGATACCTTTAGTCATCATCATCATAATCATCTACACTTCAATTTTACCCACTACTTTTATCGGGTCTTCCATAAGTTTGAGGCATCCATCACGACAATTTATTTAATTATAAATAAATTGACAACAGATGTGGAAACATAAACATTAAAATTATTATGCGTTTGTTATTAATGATTACTGTTGCCTCAGTTATGGCCTTTATTTATTTATTTCTTTCCGTAACAAATATATATTTATTTAGTTTATATTAAAGTGTTTGCGTGTATTTTGCCTGTTAACCTTTTCTTTTTGAATTTACTCTTATAGCTATACATACTAACAGAAGGAATACACTTCTATACCTCATAGTAATTCATCGCAAACATTTTATGTTATCATAAACAACTTACACCAAAACGAATCACAAGCACACCACAAAGTACAGTCACGGCGTAAAGCACATCGCCCTACCAGTGCAACTCGACACACGGCACGACACGACACTCGAACACAACTCACTGACGTGACGGTCACGCTCGACGCGAGCCCGCGGACAACTGACTGATGTCTACGTCGCGCTACGTCAACAGCCCGCAAGACAGGACACGGGAATCTGTTTTGACCGCGAAAATGAATGTGGCAATTATGAGCGGGTTACGACTGGATGTTGGCGTTTTTGGCATGGTTATAAGGTGTAACTATATTTCATATTTCATTTACTGCTTACATGTACACATTTTATACAGCTTGGATCTTATAACTAGCCTTAAGTAAATACATGCACCCTGCAAGGGCACTGCAATTTTGTGTTTGGGCCTATACCTACATTCATATGAAATAAATCGTCATATTCTAAGTATAAGTAAATATAGATAATGATGATTAGAATTCCGCTGAAAAATATATATATAGAAAATTTTTATCAACACATAATTGACATATTTTAGACAGGTAATGGTATTCGGACATTACGGTTTGCTCAAGGTCTTCTTACTGCTTTGTGCTGTCATGTGAAATATTACATGTATTAGTGTAAGAGTTTTGGTTTTTATAGTTAGTATTTCTCACGAAAATTCGTGCATAATGTTTGCACAATAAAAGGTATCAATAACAGTTTGGTTTATTGGCAAAATCAGTGTGCGTGCGTCGGCATTATTGTTAACACATCTAAAGACAATGCCGCGGTTTTGGGTATCAGGGCACATCTAACGATTTAAATCTTTGCATGACAGGACTAAACTTTACATAAACATGTCAACTGTAAGGTCAACTTTTAAAATATTCCCTAGCAAAGATTAGAATAACTCTATAATGGATTATTTTAAGATTATTTCTAATTTGCCTCTGAAATTATGTACTTCATGTTAAAAACCATAAATATGCCTGATCTATCGTGGTCACTATTTTATAAACAAATTAAAAAAGTTCCTCTAAGCCGCCTAAGCTCTCGAGGATGGTACAGGTGCTTGCGTAGACAAACCTAATCTATCTCACAACGTAAACAATGGCAATGCAGCGTCAGCATAATATTGTGAACTGGTTAAACAAACAAACATTATAATTGTATCAGAAAACCCAATTGTGGTTATAAATAGGGACCTAGCATGGAGCCTTGTGGCACTCCAGCAGGCACAAGTAAAATAGTTGCTGTTGGTTATTCTTAAGACCGTGGGGTGCCGGCAGTAGAATGTTACCCCTCCGCTCATGCCCATGGATGCAGTAAGAGCCTGCTAAGGGATACCTCCGGAAGATGGGCAGCAGCGTCTGTCCGTGTACCAACATCCCATACTGCGCTCACCAACCCGCCTGCCAAGCGTGGTGAGTATGGCAACTACCCCTCATGTAGATCCATGAGGGAGGCCTGTGTTCATCAGTGGATGTTTTATGGCTGAAATGATGATGATGATTCTTAAGACAAAGCTGTCTTTTTTAACTGAATTCAAAAAGTTCTTAATGCGAGTGTATGTCTTGCTTTTATGTTTGTTATTATGAATGGATTTTGATTAATATTTTTATATGTTAGGTCATGTTTCAGAGGTGGTCCCATTTTTTTCAAAAAGTGTTTGTGCATGATGATGAATTCATGTTATATGATGATGAATTCATGATGATGAATGATGAGGAAATAAACAATTTTATTAGTAGACAACGGGGTCCCTCAGGAAAAAGTTTTGTGGCCTAAAGTGGACTTTGCGGTCGGGTTTATTATTAGTTCTGATTATGGGATCCATGATAAATCGAGGGAAACACACAAATATAATATGCGTACATTATAGGGGTTTGGGTGTTTCCAGCAACAAGTCAACAATGATTGTGGGAACTTGAAGACGGTTTTATTTTTTGAAAAATTAATTTCGGATCAACAAAGCTAATTATGTGGAAGTACTAGAAATAATGAAATGATTAAGTAGATCAACATATTTTTTTTAATTCATGCCAATGACAGCAATGAAAATAAAATTTATATATATGTACATATATATAAGGTATATATAATAATAACACAGAACCAAACGTATTAATCGTGTGCCTGCACTAGATAAGCCTTTTTCAGGCAAAACGAGGTCACGAGCAATTTGACAGCAGCGCGCTTTAAGTTATTAAATGTTACTACAGTCTATCTATAAAGTCCTTCAAATCTCTACAATTTACGAGGCTGTTTTCGCCTACTGACCGTAAGTACACAGCTGGATAGTCTGTCCGACTGTACCATCCATCATTATCTTTATCTCCTAAGCGTCTGAACAGAACTTAATTACCGAGAATTCTGCCCATTACGCGTTTAGGTAAGTTAATTATTCGCGGTTGCGATGGAAATTAAATGATGTTTATTTTGTTGAAAAGTATTATTAATCAGAGATGTTTTAAGGTAGGTAAAGGATCGTTGGATGAGTTACTGTTATTTATTACAGTCTGTTTTTAAATTATTTATGCATTCTACGAGTATCAATCGGTTCCCATAGCTTTGCTTAGTTTGGAGCTAGATGGTGCTGTGTGTAGTAGCCATCATTGTTAATTATTTATCTTTAAAGAAGTTTTATTTTTCCAAAAATATTTATAAAATATTGTTTCGGTATAAAGTGATGGAACTCACGAGCCTCAGCTGTTTACGAGTACACTGTTGAACATAGGCCGACTGCTTTTGAAACTGTGGGCTGCAGGCCGCTTCCAGTTATGCCTGCAAACCTTGTCAGGTCGTCATCTTGGTCGTGGACTTCTTACGCTACGCTTGTCGTATCGTGGCCTTCACTGGAGAACTTTGCGGCTCCACCGGCCTGCCCTTTCTACGTTCTACCGTTTGGCTATGATGGTGACCCGAGTTTTTCTACGTATCCCTTGCTGATTCTATGTTGGTCTAACCTATATTATTTTTAACCATCTGTTTTGCAACAAAAAGAGCTTTATTCTTAAACGCGAACGAATCATGAATAAAATACCTCACGAAATTGTCTCAAATCCCGAAGGAAGGAAAAACAATGTGCGAATCGATTGTCAATAGCTCTTTATTTATTGACTGACAGGATTGATTTCGTGCTGAGTGGTAGCACTCGGATGTTTTGTGAATTGCCAAAATGGAAGGTCTGAAGTGTACTGAAAAACGTCTGTACTTTTTTTATAAATTTCAAAGTCCAAACTAGAGGTGCATGAGGGAGACATGTGTTCAGTAGTGGACGCTTTACGGCTGAAACGATGATGAATATCGAATTACAACATTGAAAAAATAAATAAAATAAATAAATAATGCTGGACAAATCACACATCATCATCTAGCCCCAAGCTAAGCAGAGCTTGTGTTATGGGTACTAGATGACTGATATACTTAATACTATAAACTACATAGATAGATATTTTTATTATATATAGAAAAACACCCAGAACACCCTGAATAAATATCTGCAGATCGTACAGACATTTGTCCAGAGGCGGGAATCGAACCTGCAACCCCTTGCGTCGCAGGCGGACCTTCGCCCGCTGCGCCACAGAGCTCGTCAAGATTGAAAGGCCGAAGTCAGCAGCGTTATCGCTGCTGACTTCGGCCTTTCTCAACTCTCCCACCCCATTATAAAAGTCACACGATACAGAATACCTCTGCGAGGTTTCATGTCCGATTTAACATGACGAGGGTCGGCCATTATTCAGCATTATCTGTCGCAAAACTGGTAACACTACATCCTGTAGCTAAATTGTTTATGATATCGAAGTTAAATGGAAATGTTGTTGCAAAGATCCTGTAGCCTGCAACTTTTGTTAATTTACTTAGCGACGAGTGTTTGTGAATTTGTCTAAGGGGCTCTTGTATTTTGGTGGTTTCTGATATCCCTTCTACTATGCTTGACTTATCAAAATATGTAAAATTAAAATGTTTTGAATGTTGAGGAATTAAATTACCTAACTAATAATAATATAATAATAATGTGTTTATATCGTACGCCTGACTCAAATCTTCACATATTTTTTAGACATTTAGAAGATTAATTAATATTATTGACAAAGAAACATAAAAAATATACTAATAGGTGACTTGAATATTGACACTTTAAATCATAATAATGTAGCCAAATTTATGTCAGATCTTCTTTCCAATTTTAACATGATATTTCATATCAATAAACCTACACGGGGTAAGTCATGTATAGATCATTTTAGCAATATTAAGAAGACTAAAGGTACATAAACTATGTCTTTCGGATCACGAAACAGCACAATGCTTAGAGTTTCCCCTTAACTACAAGAAAATTGATAGCTATTGATTTATTATTGTTTTCATCGGGTAAGAGATATGTGTGACGAAAACGTCAATAAATTTAACGACTGTATATCGGCTCTATCATTTTCGGAAGTACTGAACGAACATCTTGATGTGAATATAGTTTTTTCAAATTTTCATAATATTAATAAACTATATGTTTATTAGGCCGTGGGGTGCCGGCAATAGAATGTTACCCCTCCTCTCATGCCCATGGATGCAGTAAGAGTCTGCTAAGGGATACCTCCGGAAGATGGGCAGCAGCGTCTCCGTGTATCAACATCCCATACTGCTCTCACCAACCCGCCTGCCAAGCGTGGTGAGTATGGCAACTACCCCTCATGGAGATCCTGTGGGAGAGTGGGATCCTGCCTGTCCCATGAGGGAGGCCTGTGTTCATCAGTGGACGTTTTATGGCTGAAATGATGATATGTTTATTTATGCTTCTCAATAATCATAATCCTAAGACCCTATTTTATACATATGTTTTGCAAATAAAGTTTATGATTATGATTATACCCATGAGGGAGGCATATGTCCAGCAGTGGACGTCCTATAGCTGGTAATGATGATGATGATGATGACTTACAAATGGCTGGCGCTGCATAAAATCTAAAATAGATGATGAAAGTCCAATTTACTTACTCGTCATGTGTAAAATTAGACATGAAATCTCGCAAAAGTGAAGTTTTTTACATTGTACCTGACTCGGGGGCTATATATGTAATGTTCTTCTTTCGTGTGACTTTCATGTTCCTTTCGATATTATATTTCGATATTACGTTGATAAGGCCGATGGATTGTGTTGCGTAAACGAAATGCAAAATCCTCTTTTGCACTTGCCTACATCACAGAGTAATGCTGCACACACTTAATTGTCTTGCAGCATTTTTTCCTCAAGGAAAGAAATCGATAATCTGGTTTTCATAGTAAATTTTGCTTATTTTGGAAATTGTTAAATTTGTGTGAGACGTCTAGCGTTTTACTATTTTATTTATTAGAAGAAAGAAAAAGGCCTCCCCCCATTCCTCACATTCACGATTGCCACCCTTTGGCAGCTTCTAGTTTGTCCCGCCATCGCGCATTGCGTGGGCTACCGCCACTCCGTCTCGCTTTATTTATTATGACACTAAACCAACCTCTTGAAAATGACTAAGTCTCAAAACCGAAACTTACATAAAATAATATTTTTAATCATGAAATAAATCATATCTTAGTTTTTCGTAAACTTTCGCGATCACAATTAATTATAATATAATAACATTAACTGGCATATCTTGGAGCAGGCTTTTACCGCCGCAGGCGGTCCAAATACTACAACTGACCTTTTGTGAAAATTAACTTTTAGTGTTATAAATATAACACTAAAAGTTAATTTTCACAAAAGGTCACACCCAAGTACACCAAATAGTTTAGTTTCATTTTATTTCGTTTATATGTACAGTAATTTTATAGTGTTTTGGAAAATAAAGCTCTTTTTTTTATAACATAAACACGGGAATTTATCGCGCAAAGAAAAGTGACGTTTCAACTGTGTTTCAACAATCGTGGTCCCGGGTTGTCTCACCGGGAATAATCAAAGGTATTACGCGATAAATTCCCGTGTTTATGTTATTAAATTATAAATCATATCTTGTTTAAACTAAGCGTCAGGTTAAAATTAGAGTAATTTAGATTACTGTTAAATGGTTTCATGGGTGGCTCAATTTCAATAATACAATCATATAAACGATGAATATACAATTATAGAATAGAATAGAACAGAAAAAGTTTTATTGTTATCACAATCACTTACATTGTACATACAGTTATTTAATTACATGATAGAGAGGTGAAAACAATAAGGCTACCCCTCAGCATTTGCTACATCAGCACAAGGGCTGCTGGAGCGCTGGTTTTCAGTGGCGCCCGTATTGTGTGGCGCAGGCGGCACTGCGATACACATTTATATAAATTCACAATTTATTATAGTATAACCGCTCGTTTGGTTTTGGTCAGTTTACTTACCAAGATTTTTTAGCCGTCGTTTGGTTTTGGTAAGTAAACTGACCAGTGAGTCATCGCTGAGTCATCGTTCCACGAAAACAATTGTCATTTTTAAACTATGGTGTTTATCAACTTCTTCTTTGTTTTGTAGCCTTCTCAATGAAGTTGACAATGACAATAACAAATAAAATTTACGTAGCCCAAGAAAAAATAATTTTATTCGATTAAATTAAAATTAAAAAAAAGATTACGCAAAAAAAATGCATAAAAAATGCACTTTATAATTACGATCAAAAAATATTTTGTTCTAAGACACCTAAATGTTATGTTATATATAGTGAGGTTATACCACATACTATGTATATACCGCAAAACATGTAGATATATGATAATACATTTTGAATTATAAACAAAAGTATTTTTTATATAAAATTAAATCAATAATTAATAGAAAATAATTTTTACGCTGTATATCCCGAACACAGACTACATTATGAATGATTCTACTGACAAGCTTCATTCAAACCCTTTCCATAGAGCGTAAATACCACGCTACGCTCCATTGTAAAAACCGAGCCAGTATCCACTTAGCGCTGACGCGGAGCGCCCGCGGAGCGCCCGCCGTTTTTCCCGCCAAAACGCAAACCAATTAAGGGTCCAAAAATTATTTTCGCGTAACCAAACTAGTGGATAACTAGCCGCACCCCGCAGTTTTACCCGCGTAGTTCCCGTTCCCGTGGGAATTTCGAAAATCCCTCCTTAGTCTCTAGGATACTCAAGGTATATGTGTGCCAAATTTCAAGTCTCTAGGTCCAGTGGTTTAGGCTGTGCGTTGTCTGTCAGTCACTCAGTCAGTAACGGAAGAGTTTTATATATATTGATTTTGTTGCTGTTGTTTTGTAGACAGTTTCTTCAATCATTTCAAATCATATTGGACTCACAATGAACAACTCAGCTTTTTTTTCATTTAGCAAACGACCCCCAAGGCGCTGTCATTCAAAACTCCAATAAAACTGTCTCACACGTGTTGATGTGAGGAATTTCATGATTATTTTTAGATTTACCATTCTTCCCCTAAATTTATTACTACCAAAATACTGCAATGTCTTCTGTCGTTGTCATATAAAGACTACTTTACAGCTATTATTTACAAATTTGTGATTTAGCCTTAAACATATTTAAACAAAGAGATTATATAAATAATGCTAGACATTGAACACATAGTACCATCAAAAGTACTGAGATGCAGGAGCAACAGTTTAGGAGCAAGGTATTTATGTGCTCCTGCATCTCAGCATAAGCGGAATTAAAACTAGATATTTTTATTGCATTTTATTAAAGTGTTCACCGGAACACTTTAATAAAATGCAATAATATTCATTTGCACATTAAACAGTTTTTAGTTTTCCTATAAACCGTATCGTTTTTGAGTTATTTACAAAAATGTTGAAAAAACGACCGTTCCCCCCTTATCTCCGAAGTTTGCAGAGATAAACCCGTGATACTTTTATAACTAATAGTATGTAAACTTTATAGGAAAATTATAGCGAACTCTCTAATTTGCATAGTTTTTTAGACAATGGGGGTGGAAGGGGCGTTTTTAAAATTTTTGGAAAGTTACTAGGTGATGTGGGATATCATATGAAAGGTATTCATTTGCACATTAATAAACAGTTTTTAGTTTTCCTTGAAGTCATATATGTAGTTTTTGAGTTATTTATAAAAATGTTGAAAAAAATAGCGTTCCCCCCCCCCCTTATCTCCGAAGTTTGCGGAGATAAACCTCTGAAACTTTTATTGCTATTAGATGTGTATGTAAAGATTAGAGGAAATTTATTACAATCTCTCTACATAGCATACTTTTTTAGAAATCATCGAAAGTGTAAAAAATCTACATAATTTCCGCTATCAGACAAGAGATCTATCGGCGCTGTCAAAGTTCTCCAACTCTATATTGTATGATGGCACGGAACCCTCGGTGTGCGAGTCCGACTCGCTCTTGCCCGGTTTTATTTAAACTTTTGCGATCACAACACGTTATTAACATACATATAACCGGGTATTTATCGCGTAAATTACCTTTATTATTTCAAATTAACTTTTTCAGTCTTCCCGGGACCATGCTTGGTGCAATCCAAGCGAAACGTCGGGAAATAATAAAGGTAATTTACGCGATAAATACCCGGTTATACATATGTATGTTAATAATTACACACATCACCATCACTAAGAATAGGTTGTTTTATGGTTGATAGAACATTTTGTTTTGTAAATACAAACTTATCATACATGGCGAAAACTCAGACCCGAGATCAGCAGAAAAGCAAAAATTTGTCCCTTGCAGGAATTCAACCCGGCCGGCCAGTCCAACCGAGCCATGGAGGTCGTAAACACAGTACTGGTCCTTTCCATAAAAGAAAATACGTTACCTACAGCTTTCCCAGGAGAACCTTCGGGTATTGAACAATTAACCGTTGGCTGTATACGTCTGAGCGATGTTTTTTTTATTCAAGCAACAACAAACTTTGGCCATAAAAGCATAAAGTACAGACTCCCGGTCAACTGAGCAAGGGTGGGCAATAAAATATCAACTGTCAGCCGCACGCCGAGTGCGGTACACATGGATGTATCGATACAACTAAATAAATTAAGTTGCGTAAGCCTGTCTGGAAGTATTAGCACAGTTCTGTAATTAACTGTTTCAAATAAGTGTAAGTAAAGAATGCTTGCGTAATGCCGTGTGGTGTAGAAGAATATTGCCCCTCCTCGCTTGCCCGTGGATGCAGTAAAAATTAAATCTCCGGAAGATGGGCAGCAGCGTCTTTCTGTGTATCAACATCCCGTACGCCAAGCCACCTGCCAAGCGAGGTGAGTACGGCAACTCAAGATCAGTACTCGGAGATCCATGAAGGAGACCTTTGTCCCGCAGTTGACGTCCTACGGCTGAGATGGTGATGATGATGATGGTGATGTCTTCCAGGCCAATTTAGGCCACGGCTACCTTTTGTTTACGGTTTATATGGATGGGCTTCGTTCGTGTGCTCTATTGTGGCTGATATCCTTTTTTGATTTTGAAATCAAATTCAGTATATCTGATATATTATATATACTATGTATTCCATCATCTGGTTTTCATAGTACAGGATTTGCTTCGTTTGGAACTAGATGGGACTGTGTATATGTCCAGCATTATGCATTTATGTGCATTAATTTCTGGATGGTTTTGTCCACTGCTGCATGCCGTTCAAAACGATACCACAAGGAGCTATTTGTGGCAGCTAAATCCACGTCTCCGCGACCGCAACAATATCTTCGGTACTTCAAACTATGAAATCTTCTTTTTAAATAGATTACGGAGTAGAAGTAGAACTTTTTTGTGAATACTTCATCCGGGGAAGTACTACCACCATACCCATAACTGCCGCCAAGCAGTAGTATGCATTGCTGTGTTCCGTTTTGTAGGGAGAGGGGGCCGGTGAAATGACGGACATGAGACCTTATCACTCTATGTCTCAGGGTGGCGGGCGCAATGCAATGCAGAGTTGGTCACTTCGTGAACGTGATCACTGCGGGATTACGGAGTTATAGGTGAGTACTTAACATCAGGTGGGCCTTCTGCTAGTTTCGTCGATAAGTCGTATAAAAACATATTAATTAAATTCGCGTGTGCACTGAACTAATATCACAAAACCGCAGTCCTCATTCCACTATTAAGCTGCGATAGCTAAAACCACTCTCTGTGCTGCATTAAAACACTCTGTATATAGCATTATCTGCAAGGGGGCCGGTGAAAATACGGGTACATGAGACCTTACAACTTTGTCTCAGGGTGACGGGCGCATTGCAGTGCAGCGATGGTCACGTGCTTAGGGAACGTGATCACCGCGGCATTGCAATTGTTATAGGTAGAGCTTAAATTTACAATTATGCGAAATTCCTGATATTTTATAAATCCACGTACATATTACACAGTAAAGTCACAGGCAGCTAGCTAGTCTGACCCGAATCCCGACACATAACTCGATATATCGATACATAATCGGTTTAAATTAATGGTCTGTCGGTAACAGCCAGGCGGTTCATTGTTGCTAATGCTGGGCACTCAGACCTTTATATTTCAGAAGGGAAAGCGTAACTAGAGATGGTTTTTGAATTTCGCGAATGTGAATCTACGTTACCCATACTATGTGAATTCGTATTTCACATCTAAATTTTCATAATAACTAGCTGGTCTAGACAATGCATTTAAATTTATTAACCGACTTCAAAAAAAGATAAGGTTCTCAAGACGCCTGTATTTTTTTAAATCTTTGTTAACTCAGAACTCCGTCGTTTATGAATCACTCTACGAATCGATCATAATGAATTATAACTAGTCAACATAATGTATTTAAATTTATTAACCGACTTCATGAAAAGTATGAAGATCGCAAGTCGTCTGTATTTGTTTTAAATATTTGTTATCTGAGAACTTCGCCGTTTATGAATTGATTTGGAAAATTATTTTTGAGTTCGATGACACTTTTTATTAGGTAGGCCCCATATTTTCAAAGCTCAGTTCTCATGATGGGATCCATGAGGAATCGAAGGAACTCTTTTAATAATTAATAGAATCAGGCGTTACTTTGCGGAAATCCATAATAATATTATTATGACAAACAATGAAAATATCTAGTTTTAATTCCGCTAATGCTGAGATGCATATGCACCGCCCTCCCGCCCGCTAGGCGGGTCATAATAACACTTTTAATATAGTTATTAAACATATATTAGCATATTTGCATTTAGAAAGTATGATTTAGTAAAGTGGAACTGATGTAGAAGACCACAGATGGATATCAAAATTCTTCAATAATACAAAATTCACTACACAAAACGTTTTACAAATTGGTTCACAGTACCAATACTGTGGAATCCATATAGATACTCGTAGCTGATATATTAGTCTATGCTTAGCTGAGGACTAAAAAGCGCGGTTAGAAGCGTTAAAAATTTCAAATCAGGTGGCCATCATTCAAACAAAGGGAGATTATTAAGACACCCTTGGATGCTGATAAAACAATCGTCTCAAAAAGTGGATTATTCCTTTACGAGTGCGCGACGAGATAAGTCATTCCCCCGGCTGAAATATCAAATGGACTGAAAGAAACGTCCAAAGTGATAAAGACTAACGGGATTAGAAAGTACGTTGAAACTACATACATACGGTATTTTTTGTGGTTTTTGTATGTTGTCTGTTTTTGTAGGGTTCCGAAGCTCAAGAAAAAATACCGGAACCCTTATAGGATTTTGTTTATGTTTGTATTTTCTATATTGTAATGTCCTTTTAATTTTATTGTATCTTCTGTTTATTTATAATGTTTTGACACGAAATAAAGTTCATCTTATCGTATCTATCGTATACTTCCGTTCCTTCGTATCGCAACTACTACAACTAAGGGTAGTTGTAGGGACAACTACTAATTTACGCAACGAAAAGTACGTCTCCATGGTCTAATCTCATATACTAAAATTCATCCAAATCGGTTCAGTGGTTTTGACGTGAAACGGGAAAAACATACATACATACATTCTTACTTTCACTTTTATATATTAGTAGAGATGTAAGAGTTCTGTTATTGTGCGTCCATAGAAATAAATAAAAAAACATGCACAAAGCGAACAGCGCTTTCAGCATAATAAGGATAGCTATTTAATTCCCAAAGAATCAACGTACGGGCTAGTTAGTTACTGCTAGTTATATCGAAGCCCCGTCACTAGAGACTACTTTATTGTAGTTGTTCAAAATGGGAATAAAAAGGTGCTCCAAAATTTGGTGGTCTCATAATAGACTAGATGACATTTTTTAATTTTTAGTCCGTTATGTAGATGAACAACATTTATTTGACACATATTTTATTCGATATTATTTTATTGCGATACATTTTGTCGAGATATCCTAGCCATCTGACTGTAACGAATAAAATTTTATCCTATGGCGTAAAAAAAAAAGCCTGGCGACGAGGCGATTTGACCGAAATGAAACTTAAGGATTAGTAATATAGCTCTGTAAAACGTGTCTATTATTTTTGTATTATTTAACTGACGGACTAAATAGAATTTTGACTTTAATACCCTGCCTAATGGTGCTGAAAATGGGAATTCCTCGTTATGTCAACATTATCTTTGGGACAAAATAATTATGTGTATGTGAAAATCATAAATCATAAAAGTTTAATTTATTGTTGTTTTAATTGTTGAAAAAAATAATATGAATTACAATAATTAAAGTTTATAAGTATGTGCCAAAATTATGAAACCATAATCTAAGCTTAAGCTCTAAGAAACTTATTTAGTAATTTAGTAAGTTAACACATAATTTTAATTAGTACAAAGCATACTTTCTGTAAATATTAACTATGTGTACAGTTAAAAATGGCTTAATTTCTTACAAAGCTTTCTACCAGTCCAGCGACCACGGTTCTAGCCACCTGACTGTAAACGGTTTTCACTAAATAAAATTTTATCCTATGGCGTAAAAAATTAAAAGCCTGACAGCGAGGCAATTTGACCGAAATGAAACTTGAGGACTTAGTAATATAGGTCTGGAAAACGGCTTAAAATTTCTAAAGAAATCTTTTGGTAAACCTAGAGTGGTTTTAGGACTACGGTGACTGAGACTGGTCGAAAGAAGATACCTTTTTCAGTTTATCAGGTTTCGGGTTATCGCAAGTAGGTAAGCAATAAGCCTTCACATCTATCTAGACTTTAAGAGAATGAAGAACAGCGAAGTACTCTGTCCATCTAACAAAATTCAAGGTACCTACTGCAGGAAACCCAACAACATGAGTTAAAAGTTTCGGATGCATTGATGCGAAAGGCAATTTTTTTTACCGATTTAAAAATGGAGGAGGTTCAGAAGTCCTCAGTATTATTTTTTAAACTTTGCGATGTTAGTACTCCGTTGTTTAGATATGAATTCTTCATGAGTTCGACTCGCTACACTTGCAAATCTGCAAGTTTCCCCGGATTTTTTTAATCACTTAGTTCTGATGTCGAGATCCATAAATAATTGAAGGAACTTCTCAAATGTTATAGGCATACACATAGCTTTATAGATATTTTCGGTAACAAGACAAGCATTTGCATTCAGAAAGTATGATTTGGTGAACTGAAACTGATGAAGAAGATCACATATGAACATCGAAACTCTTCAATGTTAAAAACTCACGGGTGGTGATAACGTAAGACCTATAGGAGTTACGTTTATGGTCGCACCTTCCTACTTACCATCATATCATGGGGTAGTTCGATTTTTTTTGTTAATAATTAATGAATTATACTCTATGGATACATGGAGTTTCGGAATAAAATTGTTAAAGATTATAGTATTTTGGGGTACCTTCATTTCAATATTTGCATGCAGAATTATTCGGTGCTGCACATATGCCTTCCTCATGGATCTCAAAGTACTGACCATAAGGGGTTGTTGCCATACTCATCACGCTTGGCAGACGGGATGGCGAGCGCAGTACGGGATGTTAATACACAGAACGACGCTGCTGCCTCTTTACCTTAGCAGATTCTTATAGCATTTACGGGCAAGGGAGGAGAGACAACATTCTACTGCCGGCACCCCACGAAAAAATATTTGAGGTAAATGAATTTTTCCATTTCATAACAAACGTACGACGCTACATTGTACATAGCACTCCCTTGCATCGGATGTTAAAAATGTAGTTGCCTTTAAAAGGGGCGAAGTTGCAAAGTAGCAAACTTAGGAGACTTGTCCACTTGTCTGGGAAACTTTGCTCTTTGTCACAGAAAAAAATATAGCCTTTTAAATTGGTCACTTGTTACTTGAAGTGAGAGCGCGTAGCGTAGCCACTAACTGTGGAATGAACGAGGTCTTACTTATAAAAGCTACGTACATAAAATAGATAAAAGATAGCAAAGTTAAGCATAAACTTATTTACATAACTAGTTGTAATATTACCGAGACCCGGAATAAATGAATGCCTTCTGTTTAAATTAAAACCGTCTGTTTTGGTGGTTCTATTTAAAACATATGGGAAATAATAAAAAAGTACCTACGCGATAAAATTCTGTATTTTAAACTAATAAGCATTAAGTCCTCCTTACACAATTGTTATGTGTTAAAGTGTTAAATAAATAAATAAATAAATAAATAATAGGTCAAGAAATAGCGAAAGTTTAAGAAGTATTTTTTTTTTCAATCTGTTTAGATAACTGGATGTAATATCACCTAGAACCGGACCTAGAACCGGAAAAAACTTCACAGCATGCGTCTGTTCTAGCGGGGATCACTTTAGTAGTTGTAGAACTTTTTGTGAAGAATTCATCCGGGGAAGTACTACTACCATACCTATTTCTGCCGCCAAGCAGTAATAGGTATTCTTATGCTGCATTGCTGTGTTCCGGTTTGAAGGGTAAGGGGGCTGGTGAAATAACAGGAACATGAGACCTTACAACTCTGTCTCAGGGTGACGGGCGGCAATGCAGCGTTGGTCACATAGTCACGTGCTTCGTGACTGTGATCACCGCGGTATTGCAGCTGTAATAGGTAGAGGTTGCCGCTTTACATCAGGTGGGCCATCGGCTTGTCTCGCCATTAAGAAGTACAAAAAAAACTTCCACAGGCTGCGACTCAGTGAAAGATAGAATTATAATCTTATTTTTAAGAACCGAAAGAACGTGGTACAGATTTTGTTCCGTATGTTACGGTCAGGATGGAGAGCAGGTGACACAATTTAACAACGTTTCTGTGGCTTGAAAAATGGACGACGTAAAATTATACGGCGCGTAAAAATAACGAGTAAATTCCACAATACCGCCGAAGTTGAAATTCATCGTAAAAGAATATGTGAAATACAGGTGGAATAGAAATAAAGCGTCGCGCAGGGTTAACGATCACGGGTAGAACCACTGGCTCTGATGACCTACGGATGATGGCGGGCATCATCACGGGATGTCAACCACCATCAACATCATCACCTCAAGACAGGGGCCACAGACAGTGGACTATGTCGCGGGTGTCTTGATGAGGAGGAGACAGGGAAGCACATGCTACAGCAATGTAATCGACACTGTGACATCAGAAGCGGGACTACAGGAGCTCATAGAGTCGTGCCCTTTTTCTATAACATCTGCATGTCCTTCGGGCATGCTCATGGAATACAGCCAGCGGCCCAGATTCCTTCACCGATATTTCAAGAAGTGTTAATACACATAAATTTTTAAAGAAAAAAGCAATAATGGTTTTCAACTAGCAACTAGCTTTCATAAAAAATGCTCGAACTCAACTTGGTTTCAAAATACAGGGTTTTAATTGGATTCCCAGTGGAATTTTGTGTCGAAAACCGCGCAGTCCCTGCGACAGGGTTGTCACCCATCAAATGCACCTGATTGTTAAATTAATGGAGTGGCGAAAGCGGTGACACCCCTTGAAACTGGCAAGTGCGCACGCAAAATTACGAAAATGTTGAAAAATTTAATCTAATTAACTCTTATAAAATATTAATTTTTCATGACGAAGCTGGAAAACAACCCGGTATGACTTCGTTTTAGCTCCCTAATACCGCATTGAAGTTTAAAGAAAAAGCGTTTAAAATTCAAAAAGAACTGAATAATTCAATATTTTATGTTTATAGAAGTATTCTCAAAAAGAATTACAAATTCACTTACTTGAGAACTTTAAAAATAATAATTATAATTTACAAAAGTAGTTCCCATGCTCATGGAACACCCTCATTGAAATTGTCAATCTGCATTGATTGACAATTTCAATTAGCAGTAGGCAGATTGTACAACACAACTTTGTTGAGTTTAAAATTAGATCTAGGAGTATGCTAAAAATGGAATTTTAGATCAGGTAAAAAAAAATTATTAAAAAATTAAAGAATTTAATTTGATTTTTTTATTATTAAAGTGTTATCTATTCTAAAATTAGATTTATGCGTCACTTCATTACGATGTATTTAAAATATTTTTTCATAAGTATTGTTAATCAAGTACTAATTGGACGAATAAACGTTATAGTTATGCCGTGGGGTGCCGGCAGTAGAATGTTACCCCTCCTCTCCTACCCGTGGATGCAGTAAGAGCCTGCTAAGGGACACCTCCGGAAGATGGGCAGCAGCGTCTATCCGTGTATCAACATCCCATACTGCGCTTACCAACCCGCCTGCCAGGCGTGGTGAGAATGGCAACTACCCCTCATGGAGATCCATGAGTGAGGCCTGTGTTCATCAGTGGACGTTTTATGGCTGAAATGATGATGATGAAACGTTATAGTTTACATTAACCTACTATTTAATGTACGTAAGTCATTAAACAAAACATATACCAGCAAGTGGCGAATACTAGTAAAAAGTCCGACTGCCTAGTATATTCATAAATTATTATATCTTCTAATTTTGGAACACTTAGGGCGCGAGCCACGCTCGCACTTGTCCCATATGTTTCATAAGATTTAGTATCATGAATGGCGCAAATTTAAGCCCCTAAAGTAGTCTAGTAGTATTATTATCAACATTCTGCATTTGTAGACAGAAATTATAATTGATAAAGACCAACTCGAACATCCCACTAATATTATAATGACGAAAGTTTCTTTGTAAAAATGTATGGATGTTTGTTACATCTTCATGCAAAAAGTAAACTACGTATTGAGCTGAAACATTTCACGCGTATAGACGTTGACCAGGATTAACACATAGGCTACTTTTATCCGGGGACAACGCATGCCAAGCGGCGTGTAGAAGCTAGTTGTTAAAAAACAAGCCCGGGAAATCTCATTAGAAAGTCCCGGCCAGAATCAGCATACGTCGCGATACGTGTCCTATCCGAAGATTCGCGAGATAAGATCCGAGACGGCTTTGATTTCATCTTGTCGCTTGTAATTGAACTTGTCGAAGAATCTACAAAAAAAGTTGATTTCATCATATTATTATTTACGTCTTAGGCAGTTTTATGTCATGTTTCCGTGCGCTGTGGGGTGCCGGCAGTAAAATGTTACCACTCCTCTCATAAAGTTAGTGAGTATGTATGGATGTACATATGTTACTCTTTCGAAAACTAGGCAACGGATTGAGCTAAAATGCACACGTATAGATGTTGACCAGGATTATGACATTGGCTACATTTTATCCAGGTACAACGCATGCGAAGCGGCGGGCATAGGCTAGTATACTATATAGCGACATACTCGTAGGTCTACGTAGGGTTCGATCCCTGCCGGAGGACAAATGTCTGCTTTTCTTTGTCTCAGCGGATATCTGTCTCGGGTCTGGGTGTTTTCTATGTTTGATAAGTATAATGTAGAGTATGAGGTTCCTTCTACGCTTCTTATCCTTACCATACTTGGAATATCCATACTTGGAAAATATTAATTTATATTCTGAATCGAACGAATTCAATAATGTGCCATTATCAATTTAAATGTGTTTTGTTTTTATTTTGTAAATTGACATTTATGTTTAGACATATAGACATATATTATTTAGAAGCTTTTGCTTTAATTATTAAACACTTATTGACTTTGATACAAAAAAATATATCTTCTATCAATTATCTGGTTTCCAATGGTTTTGCTCAGTTTGGGACTTATTTTATGCGCGAGATAAGAGATCTGAGACGGGTAGCTTTGATCTCATCTCGTCGCGTGTAATTGAAAATGTCGATGTCAGTTATTTACGAAAATAATTGATTTTACTTTATTTGTTCACGTTTTTGGTCGTATTATGTCGTAGAATTTTATTTTAATTATCTAGTCTTGTCTCTTGTTATTGGTTTTTAGACAAGCCTAAGGCCCATTATGTCGAAGACAGGAGTATATGCTTATATACAAGGGTGGTAATTTAAGTATTTTTTAGCCTTGACGGTTTTAGGGTAGGTAGATAGGAAATTCTCTGCCCTAAACCTGAAGTCGTATTATTAGCAATGATACTTTTGATCAAGCTATAAATATATTTTGAAAAGTAATTTTCTAGTCGCCGTGGGGTGCGGGCAGTAGAATATTGAGTCTCCTTTCTTACCCGTAGATGCTGTTAGAATCTACCTAGGGAAATCTCTGGAAGATGGCCAGCAGCGTCTTTCCGTTTATCAATATCTCGTACTGCGCTCGCCAACCCGCCTGCCAAGCGTGGTGAGTATGGCAAATACATCATGATCTCTCCTTATTTGTTTGATCCGTGAGGGAGGCCTATGTCCAGCAGTGGACGTAGACAGCAATCAAACAGCTTAGATGACCATCATGAATTTTTCAAGTTGGTGTTCATAGAATATAGGTATAAAGGATTCGAGAAAAAAAACAACATTACAAAATGCACTTCAAAATTCATCAATAAATTGGAAATACTAGATGATCTATAGAACGTAGATGAGAGACCCGTGAATAGCAAGATAAAGGGCTTTGATAACTTTAAACATAGATGAAATTAGCTACCTCGCCAAACAAGGCTTTTTTTTAGACCTTTTTGACTTTGTTATTGTAATTGTTCATTTTTTCTTTATTTAATTTCCTACTAACTTTGTGTTGAAATGTTACTTAATAATTAGGTTTAAACTATGTATTGCAAACAACCAGACATGTAACTTTTTGTTATGAATAAATAAACTATGAGCTATAACTATGAACTATAAGGGAACACTTTTTGATGTTTTCTAAAAGCCCCCGAGAGGCTTGAGTTTCGTCTCAAAAAATCCTCGCAACAATTTAAGGTAATAAAACCCTGAGCTCCGACAGAAATCACAGTTGCACTTTACTTAGTTTAGAGTAAAAAGTTACCAAGATCCTTTTGTTTTTACTACCTGAGATTTCGAAGCTAGGAGCTACCAATTTGGGAAAACAAATGGAATAAAAATGTAAATCGAGTAGTTCGTCCTGTCGTAAAGAGGCACCCCGTGACTCATCCATCGCACCCTTCCGGGCGATTGTAATAAAGGGGAGCAATTTTGTTTCTTATATCTTAAAGTGACAGAAGTCTTTGGTATCTGCTTCAGTTAAACAACTAATGAATTTTTTGGTCGCTGTATTTTCTTTTTACAAGCTTTTATTTAGCTTTCCCTGTATGTATGTATAATGTACATATGTACATATATAATATGTATGTAACTATGTTTATTCGCGGAATCTTGCAACTCAATTTTGAAGCAGATATCTTCAACCAATTGAGCTGAAATTTTGTAAACATGTTTACTTTGGATGACAATGCATGGCCAGCTATGTGACGTCACTCTGAATCCAACATGGCAGAACACCCAAGGTGCCGGACTACATAATTTTAATGTACCCCTATAATATGGGTATCAAATGAAAGGGCTTGCTGAGAATAACTCAAAAAATGTAATGACGTCACTCTGAACCCAACATGGCGGAACACCCAGGACTGGACTGGACTGGACTGGACTAGACAAGACTAGACTAGACTAGACTAGACTGGACTGGACTGGACTCAAAGGGCTTGCTAAGAATGACTCAAAAAATTAAATAGCTTCATTAGGTACTTTACTTACTTTTAATGTACCCCTATAATATGGGTATCAAATGAAAAGGCTTGCTGAGAATAACTCAGAAAATGAAATGACGTCACTCTGAATCCAACATGGCGGAACACCCAGGATTGGACTGGACTGGACTGGACTGGACAGGACAGGACTGCATTGCACTGCACTGCACTGCACTGGACTGGACTTGACTGGACTGGACTGGACTGGACTGGCCTGACATGGACTGGACTGGACGGACCGGACCGGACTTCACCGGACCGGACTGGACTGGACTGGACTGGACACAAAGGGCTTGCCGAGAATAACTCAAAAAATTAAATGGCTTCACTCTGAATCCAACATGACGAAACACCCAAGATGGCGGACTAGTAATTTTTAATGGACTCCTAGAATATTGGTTTCGAGTTACTTGTAAAATTATATGACACAACTCTAAATCCAACATGGCGGTCATGAGATGAGCAGACAAGAAACCAACCATCTAATGATAACTAAAAAGTAAAAAATAAATTTAAGGTAAAAAAATAAGCTTTTATTTAAATGTAGACAAGGTTTTTTATTACATATATTGTGTAAAGACGTTTTAAGTTGACATTTAACTTTAATGGAAAATGTTTATTTTATTATTTTTAGTGGTTTTTTATTAGGTATTATTTTTACATTTAAATAAAAGCTTGTTTGATAAAAAGTTTTTTTTTACTAATTTATTGAGATTATGTTATATAGAGTTGTTCGGGGAAAGCGTGGATAGCTTTTTAAATTAGAAATTAAAATGATTTTGGAATTTAATATTTGAAAAGATATAAGATTGGGTTCTTAACAACGATGGAGGCTAGAACCAGGAGTTATTTCACATCACATTTTAATCGCTGTAACGCGTGAGATAACGTCAAAAAATTATACTAAAAATAAAGTAGTTTTACAGTAACAAGATCCATCAGATTTCAAAGAAACTTCCTAGAACTCCGTAATTAATTAAATTTCCAAAAATAGGCAGAGTTCCTCGTAACTTTCGTAACGTAACATAACGTAAGCGTAATGAAAATGCCTAGAAATGAAATTGCTACGTCTCCTCGACTTAACTTCGGTCTGTCATGTTGGTGTTGGTGACGGGAGAGCTAATTAAATTGATATTGTTTTGTTGATGATATTAGACGTGGGCTGTCGTCGAGTCTACAGAGATTTCTGGTTCAACTTTGTTACCATATCATTGAGTTTTAAATTTACAGTTTTTTATCACGTAACTTTTTATTATTTTCCCGATGTTTCGAACACGTTTCAGCGTACGATAAAATCGTGGAATTTTAAAACTAAATAAAATGTGTAGTGTAAACGCAAGCAGAGTGTGTACAAAAGATCTCTCAGCTTAGTCAGAAGAAAACTGCTACATTTGTGGTAAATTGATCACTCTTTTTGATTACCTAGAGACCAATTTCCTTTTTCACCTACAAGAGTAATCATCGCCACTTATCGGATTCATCTTTGGAATTTCAAAATTGCTTCTTTGTTGAGCGATGGCATTCCGAGACTACAATTTGCAAGATTGTCCAATTTGGGAGCAGGTGACAAAAACACCCCAATTTGTCAGCCGTTCAGGTTGATGATGGTATGTGCTTAGTGCATAGGAGGTAGATTTATTCAAATCTAGTATTAAATCTTCGTCTTATACAAAAAAATGTTTTTTTGGGATTTCAGCGACTTCACTTATCTAACCTTTTATCTTGTGTTCTCGTATGCAACATCGTGATCCGATAATCGTGAAACCCTTCAAATGTCTTTGGAAGGTAGTATCGATGGTAATATAGCTTATCTCATCCTATTGTTGTGCAAAGGCTTTCCATTCCCACCACTCCACACGATTACTATGTTAAGTAGGTACCTATGTTTTAAAAAATAATTCTCACTAATTGTATTCATGACCATAGGTTATATAATGCCTCGGTCCGACGCCATGTCTGTGCGTCATTAGAATGGCTGGAACAAAGGAGTACAAGTACGGAACCTCGACAATCGGATGTGCGATGAATGCTTGTGCGACTAAATTATAATGCGAACAATCATAGTTCGAATGCACGTTTGTGCGATCAACTTGACGACCTCTGTGGCGCAACGGGCGAAGGTCCGCCTGGACCTCGGGACCACGGACCACGGGACCACGGACCACGGGACCACGGACCACGGGACCACGGACCACGGATTCCCGTCTCCGGACAAATGTCTGTCTGATCTGCAGATATTTGTTCAGGGTGGTTTGGATGTTTTTCTATATATATTAGAAAAAAATATATCTATGTAGTAGAATGATCGCTGTCAAAATTCAAATCTTATACAAAATTGACGATTGAGAGCGATGATCGCGAGATTTTCTCCTGTTGCAAACCTGCCGCGAGATACGTAATCAGCCTGCGGTTTATTTGACTTATTATCAAATGTTTGTACAGATAAAAGCCTATACCTTATAGATACAATTGTCTGTCACTGTAGCGTAGCATCGAACTAATATCCGACAATCGTATACGTACAAAGTGAGTTTCGGTTTGTCGCTCTAGCGTAGTGGCGAACTGCCGTAGTGCAAACGTTAATAAGAATAGAATAAGAATAATTTATTTGCTCAATAAAAAGGATATAACAATGCTTAAAGTTAAAAACATGAATTATTAATTAAAATGTACCTAATAGCATCATTTGTTTGAGGCCTCAGATGTCTAAACTAGACTGAAAGCCTGTACGATAGACACCTGTGTTCCCCTGAATCTAAATCTCATTAATTAAATACACTGTTATTATCAATATCAAAGTCACAATTATACAAAATCACACTATAGTGTTGTCAAGCTTCCGTTTGTCGCACAAGCGTGCATTTAAACTATGGTAAGTCGCACAAGCGTTCATCGCATATCCGATTGCCGAGCACCTGTATGTCTACCATGAGTTGTCACTGTTAGATCGCCTGCCCGTTACTACAGCAGTAATAGCGTAATAGTACGTTACTATGACATGTCAGATATGTAACTCACGGTACCAAATTCTAAGCAAATGAAGCCAAAACTACAGTCGCTGTAGTGTGTTTACTGCGAATTTTAGTACCAAACTATCCGCTAGAGGGGCTGTACAAGTTTTCATACATTCTTTTAACTACAGTCGCTAGCGAGTATAGATTGTGACAACTCATGGTAGACCTATTGTTGTGTACAAGGAACAAGGCGGATAAAAATAGCTCAAAAAAGAGAAAAATGGAAAGAAATAAAGGTGGTATGCACTAAATGGATTTAAAAGGATAAAAGAAGAAGGTTAGATAATACTAACTTATAACTAATTAACTAAGCTATATCAAAACTTTCTGATTGAAGTGTTACCATGTCCAACCGCTATTAAATCTTTTTATACACTAAATGACGAGACAAGCCGGCAGAAGCGGACGCCTACGCCTGAGATTCATGAGAGCGTCGGGAAAAAATCAAACTACAAGTTACGCGTTAAAGTCCCTAAGAACTTTATATTACGCTAGTTATTGACCAACTTGTCTGAAAACTTTCACCCTTGTCACATAACCTTCCAATTTTCAGATCTATTCAGATACCCCACTTAGAAAGTGGGGTATACCCTTGTAGTGTAAAAGTTTTAAATTAACATAGGACATGTTCGTTTTATCAGACCGTAGACACGCTTCTGGGTCTGGCATAAGTCGTGTTGGCCGAGTGGTATGTACACCTGACTTCGTTCCGAAGGTCTTAGGTTCGAAGCCGGCCGTAAACCAACGGATTTTTCTTTTTTGAAAAGTTTATGTGCACATTTCACAACATGAAGGAAAACATCGTAAGGAAACCGTAAGCTTTATGCCATATGTTATATTATTGCCATATGTTTTCATTATCGAGCACCCCGCGCTTTTTTTACATTAATACTATATTATTTTTCGTTTATGTTTATTTTCTGCCTATATTAAGAATATTTTTTTACTTTTTAGTAGGTACATCTTTATTTTTTGTTTTTAGTTTCATTTATTTTTAAAAAATAACTTCAAAAATAGTGCCTTCGAACCTTATATGTAGATGGCGTTAGTTTCCTTCGATTGGTAGGTAACACAATTTGACAATGACAGAAAAAATATTGTAATATTATTTGTAAATAATCACACGAGCGCGTTGAAATCATTCTGCTTGCTTAGCAAAGGGCTACGAAACTGCTATAAGGGTGCGTAGGCGTACACAGAATATTTTGGGAAATTATTTAATTCTGACGATCCTAATCAGGGTAATAGAATAAAATCATAAAATTCTTGTATTGTCATGGGTCCTTGATAAGGCCTTTTACACAAATTATATTGTACGATGGCACGGAACCCTCGGTGCGCGACTCCGACTTGCTCTTGGCTGGTTTTATTTCGTTCTGAAAAGCATCTGATAATAAATCCGAGCTAAAATACCATTTCCTACATCTCCGACATTCGTACGCCATATCAGCACATTGGGTTGTGCAAAATGTGACAGGAATAAAATGTGAAACTTCAATTAGTTTGGCGATAAATCAGGGTTCACAATAACATACAGCGGCTTGAGGACCCTCGTCTAGAACGCACCGCAACCACAGCGCGTTAAGACTAGCTGGTACACTTGGTGGTAACACTGCTATATATGTTTTTTTTAATGTTTTCTGAAGTATGATTTAACTCTATGCGGTTATAAATGTTTTTTGTAATTTAATTATTATATATTTTCAATTCTTAGGTATATTCTATTATTATTATTTTTATTTAGGTATATATTTCAGCACCTACGACACAAGTCTTACCACTTAGTGTAGGTGCTGTAGACCAGTTAATAAACGCAAGCCATAAATGTAGATGATGTACTTTTACTTGATTATTTTCAATATATTGATTTTGTAATTTAGGCTTGAAATGAAATAAATTGACTGATTGATTGATTGATATTTTATTGCCTTTAGACATGACGTCTGCTTAGTGTAATGGAAAAAGCCACTGACTCCTGAAATACAGATATTAAACTATGTAGTTCGGATGCCTATAAGGATTCAACTTAGTACGTCATTTTAGTCCCAAATAAATGATTCATCATCATCATAATTTTGGGTACAATGTACAGTACGGGGTGTTAATACACGGAAAGACGCTGCTGCCCATCTTCCGGATGTATTACTTAGAAGGCTCTTACTGCATCCATGGGCATGAGAGGAGTAGGAAAGATAGTATTCTCGTATTCTTCATGAAGTTTGTAAAACGTAACTTGATCGCTGCGACATATGCCAAGTGACACAAATAGGGCCGGGACAATGTTGAAAATATGACGGTATATAATATTTGTTACGACGACTCATCTTTATCGCACATTTCTTTTCATCACTATTCGTGCAGTCCCACCCATGAAGACGACGTTGCCGCATATTTTATACCGAGACAAAGTTCAGAACTTGATGAACGGGATTTTGATGACAGCTGTCGCAGCAATCAAGGAAAGTTTTACGTACTATAAAAATCATCTGGTTTCCATAGTACCTTTGCTTAGTTTAGGACTAGATGGTGTTTTGTGTAGTGTCCAGCATTATTTTTTTATTTCATCGGTCACTAAGAATGTTCTCAGTTTTTCATACGTTTTAGAACTAAAAAGGATTTATTTCGTCTAAGCTAAAAAGACGTTAAACAAAGCTCCCAATTGTTTATAACCCTAAAAGAAGGGCAAACATGCACCTAGCTGTTTGCGTTGCAGCTGCGTAAACTCCATCGAAGTGGAAATTTTTAATTAATCCTGGATTAGTCGGGGAACTTTACTGGCAAGATAGATGTTTTCTATTTCCCGTTTCCAATCTGAAATGGAAGTGTCTCAGTTTATTTCTAACTACACGAGTTTGTATTTATTTTTCTATAATCGTTATAAAGTGTAGATAGTTCAGCCTGTTATCATCATCATCATCATCACCTCAGCCGTAGAACTACTGTCCACGTGCACTTCTGGATACAGGCCTTCCTCATGGATCTCCAGATCACGACGGATTGTAGCCATACTCGCCACGCATGGCAGGCGGTTTAGCGAAGTGCAATAGAAGATGTTAATACCCACACGTAAAGACACTGCTACCCATCTTCCAGAGGTATCCCTTGGCAGATTCTTTCTGCATCCACGGGCAAGAAAAGACAGATAAAAACGTTGCACGTCATCATCTGAGATGTACCACGTCTGCTGCTGGATATTGACCTTCCTTATGGATCTCCAAGTTCTGCGGTTGCCGTTTCATGGTTTTTAGGGTTCCGTACTCAAAGGGAAAAACGCACCCTAGATGCCGCTAACCTTCTGTCTGTCCCCAGGCTGTATCTCACGAACCGTGATAGCTAGACTGTTGAAATTTTCACAAATGATGTATTTCTGTTGCGGCAACAGAAATAGATCATCTGTCAATCTTTTTAACAACTAGGGGGCTCCCATGCAATGAACGTGATTATTTTGACCTTTTTTGCTCGATATTAATAACGGCAACAGCTAGACGCTTGAAATATTCCCAGAATATTTAGTTGTACATTAATTGTAAAAATAAATAATTAAATCAAAATGGTACGGAACCCTTCGTGCACGAGTCCAACTCGCACTTGGCCGATTTTTTTAACCCGAATAATTTTACGTATCTTCTCATTTCTGATTGGATTCAATAACTATGAAAGAATTTTCTCACGGTGTTTTCCTTCACCGTTCAAGCAAGTTTTAAACGTGCACATATATTTTTCAAGAAAGAAAAGGCCATTGGTGTACGGCGGTGCTGTCGAACCCACGACCTTCGGATTGAAGACAGGGATCGGACATACCACTAGGCCAACACGGCTATTGCATCTAAAAAGGTCCTTCTAAATTCAGGACAAAGTAAACCACTAAAATGCCCCTAACTAAGGCCATACAAACAGGACCGGTTTAGTTAAAATTAGATTGAATGATCACTGATTTTTGCTGGGCAAAAGAAATAGGGTCGACTGAAAGTGAAACTGGTAATGATTGCGATTAGTTGTGTGCAGTTCTCAAGTTATGACATTTTTAAGTTTGACATCGAAAAAGTCGATTTGATTAATGCTCTTTACCGTTGCACCAAAATGTTTTTCCAAGCATCAAAGCGTATTGTAATTAATGACGTATGCTGACAATTTTGAAAATTACTGTCATTTTTAAAGTTATTGCTGCCCTGAGAAAAGAGGAAGAATAATAATAATTATACTGATTCGGTTGGGCGGTAAAGATTAAACGGTTAAAGATGTTTATTTGCACGAATATAGGTTACAGAGTTGGTCTTAAAATTAAAATTAAAATGTCTCTTATATTCTACCTTATCTAGGCATGCAAATATTTTGACTTTTGAGTAACACTACACATAAGATAATAAAATTTACAGATTTCATGCAAAAATAAATGATTTAATTAATTGATTATAATAATAAAAACAATGTCAATATATATATTCAAAATCCTCTATGTCCCTGTAATTAAAATATTGATTTATAGAATAATAGCATTTACTAAGAAGCCATTTTTTTAACTGGATAATAAATAAACTTCCTGATAGTTTTTTTAAGTCCTCTGGTAAATTGTTGAATATTTGGTACACGTTGGGAAGACATTTTTTGTAATTCCCATCCTGTACCACTAAAATCTTTTACTGGTACTAAGCTCGTAGCGCTATTGGGCATTAATTAAAACTACTTTTTCGTTGACAGCTGTCAAAATTCAAACGGATATTTGGAGAACTGTTTGCATAGAGTTTCGTTGGCTCAAATGAAAAACATTGATGGGATCTCCTTTTTCGTATTGATTCTGAAATTGTAATAAGAACGGACAGATGATGGTTAGAAGGTACCTACTTGTCACGTGACACTTGTTCGAAAGCCTGCGAATGATATATGCTTCAGAAGGTGCCTGAATGCAGCTGCCAATGATTTAGGACCAATGCGCTACGAGATTCGTAGAAGGTCTACGATATTATAGGTTAGCGTACTCGTGGTACAAACGCATCACCGATTTACCAACTGTGAACATTTTAGTCATTTGATAGTGAACTCGGGTTTTAGAAATTCTGCTACGCACAAAAAGATTAATTTAGTGTATTTATTGTTGCGCTGTGTAGTAGATTTAAGGTAGGTTATTATTCTCATATATTTTTTATAGCTTCTTCTACGAGTCATTCTTTTAAAATCCCAAGAAAAGAAAGATTTGAACTAAGTATCCGCAAAAAAGATAGGATATGGAAAAAAGAGGTCATAGGAGCGGCCATAAAATTGGGGCACATTGAGAGAACTTTATGTGTCTTATTATTGTCATATGAGGCTTAACCTCTTACTAGCTTAATTACAAACGCAGCTCAAGATTAATTGTTTTATAGGTATATAAAAATAAACTAAAAAATATTTGTTTGATTGCCGTGGGGTGGCCGGCAGTATAATATTGTCCATCCTCTCTTGCGCGTGGACGCCATAAGAATCTGCCAAGGGAAGTCTTAGGAAGATAGGAGTGGCGTCTCTCCGTGTATCAACATCCCGTAGGTACTGCGCTCGCCAACCCACCTGTCAAGCGTGGCGAGTATGCCAAACAACAACCCCTTTGTGATTTAGGAGATGCATGAGGGAGGCCTATGTCTAGCAGTACAGAACATGGACAGCATTCCTACGGCTGAGATGATAATTTATTAATAATTGAATATTTGTTTTTATAATAGTTGTTGATACTTTGTTAATAAGTAAATACTTGCGCATTATAAATACGCCGTGGGGTGCCGGCAGTAGAATGTTACCCCTCCTTTCGTACCCATGGATGCAGTAAGAGCCTGCTAAGGGATGCCTCCGTAAGATGGGCAGCAGCGTCTTTCCGAGTAATAACATCCAGTATCGCGCTCGCCAACCCACCTGCCAAGCGTGGTGAGTATGGCAACTACCCCTCATGAGGGAGGCCTGTGTTCAGTAGTGGACGTTTTACGACTGAATGAATGAAAAAATACTTGCGAAATATGAGTAAAGCAGAGTATAAACTTCAACAACGTTATATATTAGGTAAAGCTTAGTAGCCTAGTCAAATGAGCTTAAAGCATAGGGCTAAGGCACCTTAAATTCGTATAGAGCCTCCAGCTTGAATGTTGAATTATACGAATTTGTAGCCTTGGGGTTTTTGACTGGGTTTAGTAGTTGTATTAATAAAAACTACAACTTACCAACTAACCTGAAAAATTACACAAGATTAAAATAATTTCATCTCTCACATGAATCATTTTATTTATCACGTACACAACTCATTAACGTAACTAACTGTTTCCAGGAATCACAAGAAGATTGTTAAATAAATGAAAAACAAATAGCTTACATTCTCCACGCCATTTTGTTCAGCTCGAGCCGAAACTAAACCACATATTATATTAGGTAATTACCCAAGCTATGTAAATGTATGGGTATATGTAAACAATATACCTGCATTCAAATTATGTATGTTCAAGTGACATCGCAAGATACGGTTTGCATTGCTTAGGTACTTTACTCAAGTGTCAATATTGAGTTGGTTTCAATCTACCTGCTTATATTACTGTAGGTACTCAAGCTAGTAAGTGATGAAAGAAACGGGATTAAGGAATTGCTGCAGAATGGATAAGAGTATAGACCTTGAGAACTTGGAGCTTATTCAGTGGATCAGACTTTTAGCCATAACTAAAAGTAAACTATCGTCTAAAAAAAACCTGTAATATAAGTGTAGTAAAAATTACGTTCAACGCACCATAACCATTGCGTTAACAATAAACAGAAATTTAATTACCTGTGCGAAATGCATGTGTGTAATTTTGATTATAAAGCAGCTTTCGAGTTTATGATTTTTTCAATAATCTTCCTTGGAGCCGTGCAACAAAAATATCTAAGACCTAATCACAGCGTACGACATTCTATAAAAGTTCTAGGTCTGTATTTATTTCAAACTTTTTTATCAAGTGTAAAAACATAGGCTTATTATACATTTGGATATATGGATAGCTGTCCCGTACGCGACAATACATTCTGGAGAAGATTTTGGTAAAGGTATTATTTCTTCGGGCTCGTTAATTTTAATCATTGCCGAACTAGTACGTTCTATTTATTAAATCAGATTGAATACACGAAATCGTGCAAAAGTGGCAAAAGGGGCTGAGATTTTCTTAGTAAAAATCAAATGTTTGTACCTTATGCTTACTGTTGATTGTATTTGCCTAAACATATTGCTGCGAGTGTTCACAAGACTGAACAAAGTTTTTCAATTTCACAAAATAGGCCACTGCCTAATCTCAAAAACATGTCAAGCACAATTTTCAAAGGAACGTGCTACGTTTCGATGTAGGTACTTCAGCAAATCGAAGTCGTCAGCAAAAGCAACTGAAACATTTGACAAAAGACGAATCCCTTCGACACGTAAACATTTCTGTCGTGGAGAACTTGATTTGCGATTATCGCCCTTACAATCATTGATTCAGAGGCCACCATAAAGTCTCAGTCCCCCAGTTCAGTGAAATTGAATTACCCTGGTCATCCAACTGAACAAAACACTCGATTTGACTGAGGCGCTTTTATACAAACAGAGTGAACTTAATATCGAATGAAAACTTTTTAATGTCATGCGATTTCATTTACGTTTAACTCCGTCTTTTAGTTAAAATGTTGTACAACGGAACATTTTAAGAGCATTGAGCATTACGTAGAGCTTTTGTTATAGCTAGGTAATAATAGAAAACCTATTATAGTCATATTCTTAATTCTTTATTGTACACATTGTAAATACACAGACAAAAGTTTAAATAAATGACATGTACGAAGGCGAGCTTAACCCTAATAAGAGTTTTCTTCCAGCAAACCTTTGAGGATAGGAAAAGCTGATTACGTGAGCTGGATACGTGTACAAAACAAAAGGAGTTTTGATATAAATACATGTTGATACAAAAGTAATGAGAATATTGTGAACATAGTTATTATGCAAATTATTATACCTACATGAAAAGTAAACATATACCTACTAATATACACAAACATAGATATAATAAATACATATTCTATGACTGTAATAAGTGCTTCTATAGGATGGCCCATGGCGATTTCGGCATACATATTTAGCTCAAGGTTAAGCATTTGCACCTAGAAAGTATGATTTGGTGAAGTGGAACAGATGAAGAAGACCACAGACGGTTATCGAAACTCTTCAATATTATAAAATTCACGGATGATGACATCGAAAGATGGCTAAGAACTTTAACCACAGACCCTAAGGGGTGGGCCCCATGGTTAAGAGAGCCTGCTATAGCCCATTTTATAGAAGCTGCTATTACAGTCGTAGACGAAGTGTCATTTCAGGTTAGAGAGAATAGAAAACACAATCTGTTTGTTGTCAATTAGTCAAGGTTAAAATGGCTTCACATCGTTTGCGCCTACTAGGTACAAATGTACAATTATGTGCAATATATTGAAAGGCACTACCTATATCGATACTTTTTTGCTACGTTTGAGACATAGACGAGATTTATCTTGTCTAAGGTTCGAAGTGGGAAAACAGTTTGCCGATACAATCTTCTTTATTGTGTCCTGCCACCTCAATGCTTCAAAGGCCCTCTGTTATTGCATTGTAAAACTGTTTGTGGACTAAGCTGTAGATCTTTTTGTGTGCCTAAAACCCGAGAACGAGGATGTCAAGACGTTTGGAAAGGACCTGTCCGTTTATTTTCTAACCATTTGTATTTTGTTGCGTTAAGTCAATTTGACCAAGAACAAATCGGGTATCGACGATATGACGCAAATCTTCTTCTGAAATGTGATCTTCATCAATTCCACTGTATAACTTGTGCATATATACTTTTAGTTCTATCGTAGGGCCGTTTGTACACTTTGATGTATCCTACCGCTTGTAAACATCACGTCATTACCCTTACACCACACTGCGCTACAACAAATTCCTAAGGTAATCATGATACCCATTATCATTAATACGGAGAAGGTAACTGTATTGGAGTAGGTGAGTAAATTGGCCTTTCATATCTCCTATAGATGATTTCGTCAACAACTAAAATGTATGCTGTACGGAACGCTGCAGGGGCTGGGACAGGTTTGGCCTGACCAGCACCAGTACCCAAAGATAGATAGATAGATAAACTCTTTATTGTACATTCACCATAAAACATAAATTTCACAAAGAGTAAACACAGACAAATATAACATACAATGGGCGGTCTTATCGCTAAAAGCGATCTCTTCCAGACAACCTTTGGATAGACAGGATATAAGATAATAAAAACGGCGGTGTACGAATAATACATACGCAAAAATAGATAGATAAAAATATACCAACATACATAACAACCTAAATACTCATTTAATAAACATACTAATAACGACATAAATATATAATTACTATAATCATAAATAAGTAACGATATAAATATTATATCCTAAAGATGAATACATAGTTAAATTATACAAGTCATATTTGGAAAAAAAAAATAAACAGTATTACGACAAGGATAAGTAATGAATGACAGTGTACTTTAGATTAAAAAATAGCCAGAGATTTTGATGATCTATTAGATTTATTTATTTATTTTATTTATTTATTGAGAAAGATACATAATAACATAAAACTAAAACTTATGTAACGATGCTAACCGCAAAAAGTATTAAACTGTGTCGCGGTGAGTAACGCGTGATAAAGGGAGTCCATTCCACAATAGCACAGCTTAAAAATTTAAATCGTTAATCCTTCGTTTAATGCTTTCCGCAAAGATATTAAAATGTCTTTGCCTTTCCGTAATGAGACCGCGCCGTTTTGTTTCCACACAAAATAAGTGAGCACGCTCATTTGGAATCAGTGTAACTCTAACCACAATGTAAGCCGGACGTGGTATGTGTTATTTTTTTCACGAAAGTTCCACAGAAGTAGCGTTTAAGATAAGAGGCCTTTTACCCAGCAAAGCGTTTTAAAGACTAAGTGACCAGACTAGCCCATTATCAACATCATCCGCAGCCAGACTTCACCCACTGCTGGGTTTATGTACTACCACAGATAATATAATACACTAGTAGTAGTAGTACTACCGACGTTCCTGTATCCATTTCTTGGACGCCATTCAGTTAACGCCTTACTCCACCTGTCGTCATGTCGCCGTGCAAGGTGTCCTGCTCAAGGCTTTGATGTTATGATTGATGTTACGCGGTAATCTCTATCTATCAAAACTGTAATACCGCGGTAATCACATTCGTTAGGCACGTGACCAACTCTGTACTGCAATGCGCCCGTCACCCAGAGACAGAGTTGTATGGTCTCATATGCCCGTAATCTGACAGGTCCCCTTATACTCATCAAAATATATTTTGAAGTTGATAGAAATATGCTAATTTTTTATTTTTATGAAATTCATTGTTGACCTTGGCCATGTACGGGCAGCTATAGCTATAGAATTTCGTTCCTTAGAATTAGGAATCTTGGTTTTAAGTAACTACCTACATTTAATTTTAGATTCTCTGACATAGCCAAGAGTACTCTTATGTTCCTACGATGAAATAAATTAGTATGGGTTTAAATAATAATCATTGGTGCACTGCCAGTATGTATTATTTAATCAATTTTGTTTTATTTTTATTGAATAACTTGATTTGATTACCGGTTATGATTGGGTGAAATATTTCGATGTAGTTCATGGATATCCGCCTCCTCTTAACTTCTCGGTGATCAACAATCCGAGGGGGTTAACTGAAAAACAGCGCTGTATCCAGCACAGGCTGAATTTACACCCTTTGCTTTTTAGATCTATTATAATTTATTTAAACGTGTACCTACCTTCTTGTTTTTTGTAATGTTACGTTTATCTTTAAAGCAATAATTTATTTTTTATTTATCTTTTTATGTACACAGCAATGTATAGTAGGTACAGAGCAGGTTAAGGTCAAAGGTATTGCATTCTGAAAGCTCCGTAATGTTGGCTCCAGGTCGTCCCCTAAAACAAACAGGAAGCCTGCCTGAGACTATTGGTAAAAGCTGATGTTTACATAGACTTATTTGATACATGCCATGGGCTGTAGAAGAATATTACCTCTTCTCTCTTGCCCTTGTTTTATTTTTTAGGGGTACTGGGCAAGCCAAATCCATCTAACAATGTCCCAGGTACTGCATCGTCCCGTACAGCATGATTACCAGTTGCTGATGCTGTATAATAGATGCAAAAGGCCTTACTTCTCTTGCCCGAAGATGTAGTAAGAAGCTGTCATGTACTCTTGCGATTCTTAGTATTGGTAAAGTAACTTCTTAATTTTTTTTATTCCTACTTAATGTCACTAAGGCACACTTGCAGTTGTAAACGATTGTACAGCCTAACCATCTGTTCCTATCTGGATGAGGAAGTCAGGAGTACTTCAATGAATAGGTTTTATTTGATTTGTAAAACGAATTTTTAATGCTCTGATAATGTGCATTACATGGCAAAAATTGTAAGTGAATAGAATGAACAAAGAACGAGAGAGTGAAAGATGAATGGAGGAATGAATGGAGGAATGCATGGGTACACAGATAAAATTAATTTATGGATTATTGTCGTTGTTTTCGGTGGTTCCACCATGGTCGGATAGATGGCGCTGAATGTGACTTCTGAACTGGTTCCACCATGGTCGGATAGATGGCGCTGAATGTGACTTCTGAACAACGATACTTATTTTATTTCATTTGTTTGCTTTAAAATAAATAATCATAAATTCAATACAATTTTGACTGCATTTTTCATCATCAGAATTGTCGAAGAACTGATTTATTTCTTTAAGTGCCCCAACAAAGTTTTTTCCATTATCGGAGAAAATTTCCAATGGCTTACCACGTCGTGCAATGAAACGTTTTAATGCTAGTAGATAGTCCTGTGTCGATAAACTGCCTACCAGCTCAAGATGTACAGCGCGAGTTGTGAAACAAACGAGTAAACATATATATGCCTTAATTAATTTAGCACCCCTGCCTTTTCGATTTAAAATGAAGACAGGTCCTGCAAAATCTGTCCCGCAACGCATGAAGCAGAAACTCCCGATTTCCAATCTTTCCTGGGGTAAATTTCCCATTTTTGGGGTATAAGTTTTACCTTTCAGGCGCGTGCACGTAACGCAGTTGTGTACTACTTGCCTAGCCAAGTTGCGAGCTCCTAGCACCCACCACTGCTCACGCATAGAATATACTAGAAGCTGAGGCCCAGCGTGTAGTAATTTCTTATGTTCATACTCGCACAGCAATCGGGAAAATCGATGTTTACCACTCAAAAGCACGGGATGTTTTTTATCGTAGCTAAAATCAGTCGCATTACATAGCCTCCCGCCTACACGAATTAGACCGCTGTTATCTAAAAATATGCTCAAACCCGCAATTTTATATCCATTTTTACCATTTTCTTTGAATGGTAAATTATTTACAAGCCTATGATACTCATTAGGAAACGATTCCTTTTGCACTGCGCGTATCAGGGTGATAAGTGAACGTTCCAGCTCGGCTGCAGTTAGTAAACCGGTTTTGTGACTAGGTGCGCATGGCGACGACCGCGCGTTATCAATGAAGCGAAGTAGGTATGCACAGGCGCGCTGTAAGCGAATAAACGAGGAAAAGCGTTCACAATTAAATAACGGACTCGTTTGCGTACAAATTAAATTAATTGTGTTAGATTTACGTTCCGGTAAGTCATCGCTACTCGTTACCTCCCTAATGCTGGACCAGCTGCTGCTAGGTTCACCTAAATACCTAGGTCCACACCACCAAGAATTATTAGTGTCGTATTTTAATGAATCTAAATTCGCACCGCGCGTGATCAGGTCGGCAGGGTTTTCCGTACCCTTAACGTGCCGCCAAATCGTATCATCGGTTAGTTCATTAATTTGTACGACCCTATTCTGTACAAATGTTTTGAGAAGATGCGGAGACATACGTAACCATCCCTGCACTATTGTAGAATCCGTCCAAAAATAAACTTTATCGAAAGTTATACAAAGGGATTCCTTTATTTTTACGTATAATTTCGCTCCTAATAACGCACCGCATAATTCGGCCCTTGGAATCGAGATAGATTTTATTGGACATAATTTGCTTTTAGCACACAATAGTTTAACTGAGATAGAAGGAGTCTGATCACAATCGTGGCGACAGGACCGAACGTAGGCACAAGCACCGTAGGCCTTTTGTGACGCGTCTGTAAATACATGTAACTCGGTATAATGAGAATCTACAGATGTTACGTAACGAGGAATACGAATTTCCTGTAAACATTGCAGATTAGAAATAAATTCGCGCCATGTACTTGCGATGCTATCTGGTACCTGTTCATTCCAGTCTAACTTTTGTAACCACAAACCTTGCAAAAGACATTTGGCTATGATGACTGCCGGAGATAACAAACCTAACGGGTCATAAATCTGTGAAATTACGGATAGCATTTTGCGCTTGGTTAGCAGTGAGTCATCTTGTGACAGCTTAGTGGTGAAATGCAATTCATCACTCTCCGGGGACCAACCTAGACCTATAGTTTTGGACATATGATTTTCACCTATGTTTAGGTCTTTACTACTCTCTGAACAAACTTCGAGATTGAATGTCCATTTGTGTAACGGAAAACAACCCAATTTCAACACTTTAGCAGTTTTATTGCATAACTCTAACAAGGTATCTGCGTTATTATGTGAGATAATGACATCGTCAACGTAAACGTCGGAATTTATGATTTCTGCCACACGCTCATCATCACATTCTTTCGCTAATTGTTTTAGGCACCGTATACTTAGGTAGGGCGAAGACGAATAACCGTATGTGACCGTATTTAATGAAAATAACTGTAACGGTAAGTCCTTATTTTCCCGCCACATTACCAATTGTAAGTTACGTAAGTCCGGCTGTACTAAGATCTGCCTGTACATCTTTTCCACGTCTGCACAAGCTACGTATCTGTGTTGCCTAAAACGGAGAAGAATGGAGAATATGCTATTCTGAAGGGGTGGGCCGATATGTTGGATGTCATTTAATGATTTATTAGTAGTTGTTTTGGCACTCGCGTCAAAAACAACTCGCAATTTAGTGGTTTGACTAGATTCGCGGTACACGCCGTGATGCGGCAGGATGTAGTACGGTTTGTTCGGGTCCGTGACATTACCCGGCACCGAGGACATGTGACCTAATGCCTCGTACTCACGCATGAAATCACAATATATGTAACTGTTTATATTGCAATGACGAATCTAGCTTTCTTTCTAGCGATAAAAAACGTTTTTTCGCCATGGTATAAGAATCTCCTAAAACGTCAGCAGATTCCTTAAACGGAATGCGCACAGAAAACCTACCCTGCTTATCGCGCTGTGTAGTTTCTGTAAATAACGATTCGCAATACCTATCCTCCTTCGTCAAGACAGAAGGTAAGTCAGTCATTTCCTCTAACTCCCAAAATTTGCGTAATTGAGAATCAATTTGAACAAAATTACAGTGAACATTTTTCATAAGATATGACTGAACATTGTGAATAGGTCCAGAGATGATCCATCCTAACTTCGAGTCGTATAGGTATGGACCAGCACTAAGTTTTATTCTGTTTACCTTGAGTAGGTCCCAGAATACATCTGCGCCTAAAAGTATATCTACCTCGGACGGGATACTAAACGTAGGATCGGCGAGCGAGATATAGCTAGGTATACCTATAGAATCGCAGTTGACGCTTATCGAAGGTAGCTTCGAGGTTATGCTAGGTAGAACCAAGCATTGGATTTCTTTGATGAAATCACTGGTTTTTGATCGAATTTGTAATTTACAAGCGTGAGTACTTTGTGATACGGTTTGACCTACGCCTGTAATCTGAACAGTGGACTGTATGATTGGTAACTGTAAACGAGTTACTAAAGATTTGGTGACGAAACAGTTCTGTGACCCGTTATCCAAAAGAACCCTAATAGTGTGATATCGATTATCCGAATCAGATATATCTACTAGCGCGGTTGACAACAAGACTGGCTGTATAAACGATTGACAGGACAGTGCTGTGCGTTCACCTCGATCTTTCGGCGCATCAGCTGACTTTTGTGAGTCATCATGAGACGGGAACATTAAACTGGCGGCGACTGCACTTATGGTTTCACTGGGGACGTGAAGTAGCGTGTTATGCTTCGCACTGCATAGCTTACAAGAGCCGTAGGTGCAGTCATTAACGGAATGCTTGTCTGAACGCAGACAATTAGAACAAAGTTTTTTAGCAGTGACTAAATGTTGCCTATCTAACACAGACATGTTTAAAAACTTCGCACAAGAATAAAGATAGTGATCGTCGCTACAATGACAACATATACGCTTTTGTGTTGTCTTATCAGCGCTCGATTTATTTGCTGACACGAATGCATGCGCTTGAGGTTGCGAGTTCGATTTATTTTGTTTCTTATTTTGCTGATAAGAATTTGCCCTGCTACCTTCGTTGGTTTTAGATTTAGACGATGAGGAACCTTTTGTGCTGTTAGTGTTTACCATTTCTAGCATGTCAGCCCGGTTTCTAAGAAAAACAAGTAAATCGTCTAGTTTGATCTTATGCTCGGTACCTATCTCATTCCGCTTGGAAACGATGATGCCCTTTTGGGATTCCCATTCACGCTCTGTGACCGAATCTAGTTTTGTCACAATTAAATATACGATTAATGTGTCCCAAGAGTCCGTGGGTTCTCCAAGGGATTTAAGGGCTCGTAGATCCCTTAGAGTGGAATCTATAAGGATTCTAATTTGTGCCGGTGACTCTGAGTGCAACGCTTGAGTGGCAAACATTGACTTCACATGATTCTGTATGAGCAATCTGTGATTTTGGAACCTTTGTTCCGGCAAATCCCACGCATGAGCATAGTTGGATTCTGTGAACTCTAACGCACTTATTACTTGAGCAGCAGTAGCAGTTAAAGATGATTTTAGGTAATGGAACTTCTGGATCGGGCCTAAATCAGTCCTGTTGTGTATCATGGTTACATACGAGTTTCTAAATTCAATCCATTTATCATAACAACCGTCAAAGGCGGGTAAAGTTATTTGAGGCAACTTTATCGACACAGAACCATCTATACCTATCGAACCATAATCGTTTGATATGCCTTTCGCAGTGGCCATCAGAGAAAAGTATTGTGACTCAAAGGATTCCCTATACTCCATTTGAGTCACGAGATCAAATTCATCATCTACTAATTGTTCAATCTCGCCTTGAATTGCATTGAAAGTTTGGAAAATGGCAGCATTGGCCTGTACACGTATGTAGATCAAATTCTACTTTATTACAAGCTGTTCGGTTGGGATTTAGATCTTCCAGCTGAATATTGGTGATGTGCTTTCCAAAAAGAGTTAATCTACATTTGAGATTAGCCCTCTGCTTTTTTAGGGATGTAAACCGCCTTACAATTATATCGCCGATAAGATATTAGGGGCCAGTAAATGTGGGGACTTTGGCCTATCAACTTTAGTAGGTTCAAGCTGATCTTAATTCATTCTATGTAAATGTAAAAACTTACGGTTTCTCTGCGGTATAGGCGATGCAAGGCACAAGGTAACGCACACACGAAACGCACAAAGAGCTGAAAAATGAAACGAATATTAACGCAGACTGCAGAGAAGAGGGAGAGGAAGGATGGGTGAGATGAACCGACCGTTGTATGGCGCTCGCTACTCCAGACCTCCTCCAGGACTCCACCAGCTTCCAGATCTCGAACCGGGAAACGTGTCCACGTGGCCGCTCGACTCGGCAAGGGCAGGTTCTTCGTTATTTGGGTCGAAGGATCAAATTTGTGTACAGCCTAACCATCTGTTCCTATCTGGATGAGGAAGTCAGGAGTACTTCAATGAATAGGTTTTATTTGATTTGTAAAACGAATTTTTAATGCTCTGATAATGTGCATTACATGGCAAAAATTGTAAGTGAATAGAATGAACAAAGAACGAGAGAGTGAAAGATGAATGGAGGAATGAATGGAGGAATGCATGGGTACACAGATAAAATTAATTTATGGATTATTGTCGTTGTTTTCGGTGGTTCCACCATGGTCGGATAGATGGCGCTGAATGTGACTTCTGAACTGGTTCCACCATGGTCGGATAGATGGCGCTGAATGTGACTTCTGAACAACGATACTTATTTTATTTCATTTGTTTGCTTTAAAATAAATAATCATAAATTCGTTATCGTTTACTTATTTACGTTAATAATTTGAATAATCGATATAATAAACTTGATAAAAATATTTGTCTTGTCTTGTCTTTTTATTTTATGGCTTTTTGTGTTTGGTTTTACACAATTCCACCAGTGTGAAGTTAATTCATAAATTCTTAAGTTATTTGGCTGGGCATGTTGGCGGCAATATTTTTAACCTTATAATATTTGCTTGTCCAACTCCAGTGTAATGACATTAACCTGTTTGACAAATTCAAAACGCAGACGTCGCTCCAGTTTTTTGGTTTTAGACAAAATAAATGACATTTCCTCTCTATTGGGTATGTTCTCGATGTACTGTACTCTCTCAGGAAAGGAAACATTCTACTGCCGGCACCCCATGGCACCACGCACTTCACTCTTGTTGAAATTCTCGTAATTAAACTTTAATTTTCGCAAAACAAATACAAATTACACGGAACTCTATTCTTATCCTTCCTTGGCAGTCGGGTGAAAATGTCATAGTTGTCTAATATTTCGCTGTTGTCGCACTCTTTCTAACCACTATGGCATTATTTAAATAGGTCTCGTTCTCACATTTTTAGCGTAAACGTAGTTACGTAGTTGGATATGTGCTTGATGCTACAGTAGTAACAGTACGTTACTATGACATCTGTCAGATTTGTATCTTACGGTACCACATTTAAAGCAAATGAAGCCCAAACTACAGTAGCTGTTTACTGCGTATTTAAGTACCAAACTATCCGCTAGAGGCGCTGTACAAGTTTTCATACATTTCTGTATCTACAGTCACTTGCGAGTACAGATTGTGAAAAATCATGGTAGACCTACAGTCCTCCTGTAACTGGGGCATTTGCAAAGGTTAGATACAGCGCCATCTCGTACGTATATTTGCTAAGTTACGAGTAACAGTCGTGGAACCAGATTCCAATTAATTGCAATTTCCTTGCAAACTTTGACTTGGAAATCGGTTCCCGAAGCTTTCGAATTGTTTTGCAAGGTATGCGGATCTTGAGATCATCGAGATTCAGAGCTAAAGCGCCTTAAAGCGCTGAATCTGACAAATACAAATATCTGACAAAATAAAACTACACAAATTTTAATTTGTCAAGTCAATAAAGTCCATGCCGGCCTGCCGGCGCACTGAATGAAGTAGGTATTTTTTGAGTTGAGTTTGAGTTTAGATAAAACGTGTAATGAAATATCTGTGGATAAAACTAATGTAATAAATTTCTCTCTTCGTTTTTTTTTTTAAATAACTTTTTTGCAGTTATATACGAATTACTGGACGGATGCAAAAAGTTCATGATCCTGAATTTATTTTTGGATAAATATACAAAAGTAAATTTTTACTCATTAATGAGCCTGCGCATCTCGCAGTGGACATGCCGCATATGACTATAAATATTTGTATACAACTTAACTTCTATGTTAACAACTTTAATAACAAGGTAGTTTTAAGGATAATACTAACTATGTAACAGCTTCCAGAAAGCTCTTTTATATCCTGCCTGTGAAATATTTCTCAACTCAAGATAACTTATTGACAAGATTCAAGACCCTCTTAACTTTTATCACAATCAAACAGCCAAACTAATCTACCCTAAATATTATTTCGTAAAAATCCCTTCAAAGGCCGGATTATGAGATATAATTCGCTGAGAGGGACTTGGAAATTGAATCTGGGATGAGATCAGTTTTTTTGATTACAAAGTGGTGACGATAGACAGTGGAGTGGCTTAGGGCTTGGTCACACGAGAATAATCATCATCATCGGCCTTTGCGTCTACTTCAGACGATTTAGATAATGCCTGCGGTTTGAGTGTTGCATTTTTAAATGACTTAACAATTCTATCGTTGACCTCACCGCGCGACCACAGTTTTTCCGCGACGAGAATAATACTCGTACCTTTTTATAAAAAAATAATATAATACTAAATTAGGTTCACAAAGGTCAAATAGTTAACATCCTATTTTTTAGAATAATAATAATAATTACATCAATTTTACAAACCAAACATCACAAGATGGACACTGACACAGCGTTGATTGCTTAGCAAGATAGGCAACCAACGCTGATTATAAGTAGGCTTTAAAATATATAACAGTAAAATCTGAGTAGCAGGCCAAGGTGAGGTAGAGCCATTTTACCTTGACAATTTATCAACCTCTTAAACAAAACGTGCTTCTAGCATATCAATGTCTTCAATAGGTGGTGGATAAATCTGGAAGTGTATCTAGTCGAACTCAAAAAGAAAGGTACATATCTCATAAAACGACGAAATACTGATGTAACAAAGATTTTTTTTAAACACAGACAATTTAAGAACCTTCTCCATTTTGAAGTCGGTTAAAAAGCCTAGAGGGTAAGTAGCTCGTAAACACAGATAGCTTTATAATGTTCCGCAACCTTACAGCACAACCCACTCAGTTCATTAAAATAATTTATTTAAGTTTTGTAAAAAAATGTGACGCCATTGCATTAGCGGACATACCTCATGTATTTATGGCTATTGCAAAAATAGGTACAGCGCCATCTAGTACCTACTTATGACCACTATCATAACAGTCGTGGAACTAGATTCCAATTAATTGTAATTTCCTTGCTCATAAGGGTACCTACTTATAGCTCGTAAAAAGACAGCTTTATACCGCCCTGGCTAGCTAAGCCCCAAACATCGCAACCTCAGTACGTTAAACGAATTTATTGGCGCACCCTCGGTTTACGCGCCACTTTGGAGCCGAAACACATATAAACACACAGCAAAATATTTTTACTGGCTTCAAAAAAATAAGGTTATCGATTCGTTACATGTGTATGTAATATTTCTTATATCTCCCTGTCTTACGCCTCTAGCCTTCGAGCTCTGTTCTTGTACCCAGACTGACATAATGACGTTTTTATACAAACACTTTAACATTTCGATGTACCTATGGTCAATACATCATTGGAGAGACTCAAGCACCGCCCATGTTTCGATCGAATCGAAGGCTTTCTCATAGTCCACAAACTTAAACGTATATTTTATTTAAACTAACTGCAAATTTCAAAGTCTTTAAAAGTAGCTCGCAAACAGATATCTTTCTACCGCCTCGGCTAACATCTCAACCTCAGTAGTTACGTAAAACTAATTTATTAGATAGCGATACATGAAAAAATGTGACCGCATTGCATTATAGGGCTTGACCTCATGTAATTTAGGCTATTGCAAGAATTGATACAGCGCCATCTAGTACGTATAACCGCTATTCTAACAACCGTGGAACTAGATTCCAATTAACTGTAATTTCCTTGGTAAAGGCTCGTAAAAAAATTGCTTTTATTCCGTCCCGGCTAGCTAAGCCCCAAACATCGCAACCTCAGTACATTAAACGAATTTATTTGCGCACCCTCGGTTTACGCGCCGCTTTAGAGCCGAAACACATTTATACGCACAGTAAAATATTTTTACTGGTTTCAAAAAAATAAGGTTATCAATTCGATAAGGCATTTCACATCTATTTGAGATGATTCAGCGTCAGCAGTCCCTAGGACATTGCAAGATGGATTAGGCTTTTCCAGCACCTATACCATCCTCCCAGCTATATTGAATTTATTTGCGCATCCTCGGTTTACGCGCCGCTTTAGAGCCGAAACACATTTATACGCACAGTAAAATATTTTTACTGGTTTCAAAAAAATAAGGTTATCAATTCGATAAGGCATTTCACATCTATTTGAGATGATTTATACAGCGTCAGCAGTCCCTAGAACATTGTAAGATAGATTAGGCTTTCCCAGCACCTATACCATCCTTCCAGCTATATTGAATTTATTTGCGCACTTTCGGTTTGCTCGCCGCTTAGAGTGAAATCCATACTAATATTATAAATGCGAAAGTAACTCTGTCTGTCTGTCTGTCTGTCTGTTCCTCTTTCACGCCTAAACGGCTGAACGGATTTTGATGAAATTTGGTATGGTGATAGATGATAACCTAGAAATGGTCATAGGCTATAAATAATCACGCCATCGTTCTTAGGGGGTAGGTAGTAGGCAGATAACTAAATTGAGTTAGTGATTTTTAGTCGTTTTTGTTGGGACTTTTGCTCTTTCACGTATAAAAGGCTGAACAGATCTTGATGAAATTTAGTAAGGTAATAGATGGTTACCTAAAAACGGATATAAGATCAAAATGATCACGTCATAGTACTTAGGGGGTAGGAAGTAGGCAGAAAACTGAATTGAGTTAGATTTTTTTATGGTTTTTGGTGGGAGTTTTGCTCTATCATGCCTAAACGGCTGAACGGATTTTGATGAAATTTAGTCAGGTGATAGATAGTAACCTAGAAAAGGATATGGGCTATTAATATTCATGCTATCGTACTTAAGGCGTAGGCAGTAGGCAGAAAACTAATTAAGTTAGTGATTTTTAATAGTTTGGTTTAAAAGTTTACCTCATTCACGCCTTAACGTCTGAACGGATTTTTATAAGACTTGGTTAATATAAAGATAGGATCCTAGGCACGGACACAGGCTACTTCTTACGGCGGGAAAATACCTCATTCCCGCGGAAATCTAGCGTGATCGTGTCAAGAAGCGAATGACGCCATAGCTACTGAAATGATTTTGATGTTTTTTTTTTAAAATGAGTGTTACTAAGACTTAAAGTTAGTATTTGATCACTTTTCTAACTTAGAGGGTCGGTAGGCGCCATAATTTAGGGAATTTATTATAAAATTTTGATGCATCTGTCTTTATTTAACAGTTTTACTTGGATCGAAACTTAGCGACATACCATCACACTACTTAACTTATAGGGTAGGAAGGTACCAAAATTCAGACTACTTTTTACTTCGGGAAAATATCTCATTCCCACAGGAACCTATACAGAGCTACCTATCTACAACATTAAAACTCTGTCTAGAATCACATTACGCCATAGCTATTGATCTGATTTGTATACGATTTTTTATTCAACTGACTGTTAAATTACATACAGATAAAATCTAATTACCTACACCACAGAATTAATATAGTACTACATAACTAGCTACGCTTTAAACTTGAGGAGGTAATTAGATAGACATTTATACGAACTTTATGCTCAGTAATCAATCATAGTGATAAGTTAATACTCATTTTAGACAAAGAAACGGATAGGTAATCAGTTCATCACCGAAATTATAACACCTACACTTAGTTTGTTTACTATTCAACGAGGGAAAATAATTCAATATAACGCAAACCTTCAAATCATACGTCGTCGTAGCACAGAATAGTAATGTATACAGTAGTTTGACTCGGCCGTATTTTTGAAATAAATACCTACAGCCGCGCGGTACGTAAACATACGATAGGGCTGCCCGCCTCCAGCATTTTAATTAAATTTGCCTACTTTGTGTTTCCATTTAGTTTTGTGATTGTAAATATACTTTTTTTATATAAACAAATATAATACTTTGTGAATTGAATAGATAAATTGAAAATATAGTGTACGCAGAAGTACTATAAAATAACATAGTTATGAATTATTAGAATAACCTACAATCTAAATGATATAAGATTATAAGACCCAGTACTTTTACCTAATGTTTTAAAGTTCCACTCTTACTGATGAAAGCGAGATGTAGGTACCTACCTACCTAAAATTACGCTTAACGTAGGTATTATTTAAAAATATTATATTTTCACCTTCTACGTAAACGAAGTCGTGGGTAAGAGTTAGCGTTAGCCCAAAGAAACTATTCCACGCGGACGAAGTCGCGGGCAGAAGCTAGTATGAAATAAAATTAGGCTAAGTGCATGCAGCGCGTGGCCCTGTGTAGTTCCGTAGTTGTTTCTTATTTTTTTGCTGTTATTTTGGCGTGCTTATTTTATTACATCTATGCAAAATTACAGCTTCCTAGAACTAAATAAGTCTCTTCGTTAAGCCGCAGACGGACGGACAGCCAGGCGTAGCGAAACTATTAGGGCTTCTTAACTACAATTCTAAAAACGATAAAATCTAGAAGGTATCAAACAAAGTGCTCCCTTAAATATAAAGCATTACCTATGCAATATTATTAAGACCACGAGTTGTAATAACACAAAAAACATGATATTCAATCTATCTCGCGACACAGTAATTTATTTTTGCGAGTACCATCGTTTTTCATGTTATTTGTCAAATTATTATTGTTCCAAATAAAGATATTTTTTATTTATTTTTATCTTTCATTATAAGAAATGAATTTGACATATTAAAGACAATTTTGATTGAAAGAAAAATTATGTTTCTGAGATCTATGATTAATTATACATATATCTATAGGCAATTACAAAACAATCGGAATTAATATTTTACGTTTTGAATTGTTAATGGTTTTAACTTTATGTTGGTAGTTGGTTTACACGATCGGTTAACTATTACAACAGAAAAAACAAAAACTGCTCCATAATAACATAGATTTCCACTTGAACGAAACCGTTTTATCCATCTAATTGTATGTACAAGTTTATACATCCTTTTAAAATGGTGGTCGATTTTACTTATAATAGTTTTTTACTTTAAACGAGAATTACTATTTTGGAGCTAAGGACCTTTCATTTCAAGCTAACTTTTCGCGTCATGGCGTCACTTTGTATGCAGGCGGATCGCGTTTTACTTTATTTTAATAATTGTTCATCGTTTTATTTTAATAATTGTTCATCAATGCGTCCTCAAGCATGCATATTTGATCCAACCGTTGCCATTTAGTTGGGTTTATTAATTTTTGCGAGAGAATTCGAGAACGAGGATTAAAGAGCTCGTTATTGGGTATTGTTTGTTAGGATATTTCCCGATGGAAAAATAATCGAGTTTCCAGGGAAATTTGGTTCAACGATTATTGGTGAATTTGAGATACCTACTCGTATTTTTGGAAGTTACTAGAAGTTTTGTTGGAGAATTCTTCTTTTTCGGAAAGCTTCGATTATTTTTGTTTGTAAATGTTAGAAAGCATTGTGTTTAATAAATAAACTGTTTCGATTCCCGTCATGAGACAAATTTATGCTTTCATCATGATCAGTAGGACTTCCACTGTCAAAGGCCTCTCTCATGGCCAACTACTGAATAAGAGGGGTTGTTGCCATACTCACCACGCTTGGCAGGCAGGTTGGCGAGTGCAGTACAGGATGTTGATACACGGAAAGACACGGTCGGGGTGTTTTCTATGTATAAGCATGTTTTTACAAAAAAATACTACTTTTCTTAGTTTTTGGACGTTTGTCCAGCATTACTTATTTATTATTATAACTTATTATTGAAAATGATTAAATAAAGCATAGTTTATAAACGTTAAAAGGCAACTAACCGTCACAAACTGTTAACTTCTATCGTTTTGGTGACCTGCTACAGCAGTACAATATTCAAATTAAAATTATATCTTAAGTATCAATCTGATATGTGAACAAAATATACGATTTATTTATCATTTATTTTTTAAGTTAGTATATATTTAAAACCAAATTTAAAATTAAAACATTAACGCAAATGATAATCGTCGTAAGTCGTAATCGCTCACGAGTTTTTGAAAGGTAATTTGAACTAGAGCTCTAGCTAAACTGATTTTCATCACATGTTTTTGAAAGGTAATTTGATCGAGAGCTGGCTGAACTGATTTTCATCACGTGTTTTTGTAAGGTAATTTAATCGATATCTAGCTGAGCTGATTTGGAGTGATGAATCCCGTGTTTTTAAAATCAGTATTACTAATAAACAAGTTAAATAATTATCAAAAACTAAGTCTGTAAAAGCGATAATCGTAACACTCTAACACTAACAAGACACATTTTTATAAATTGTATTGCAGTTACAAAATGGAACAAGCGGTCCCGCACAACTTCGCCTGTGTCACATAAGCGAGAGAGTGTATCGTAGGCGCCCTTAATCAAAATATTATACTTATTATGAATAACATAGGTAATTATTTGGATAACGGTTGATACTATTTAAAAAAAACACCTTTGCAAATAATGCATTATTTCAGAACAACTTAATTTATTACCATAAAAAAGGTAATAGTGGGTCAACCATTTTTTATGAGGAACAATTCCGCCATACATAATTTATGTATGTTAAGTATTTACAAAAAAAATATGTCTTAAATGGAGATGTATAAAAAGCTTATTATTGGAATTGGTAGAATATAAGCTAGCACATTAATCATTGTTCAGTGCCATGGTGCCTTGAAATTAATTAGTAATTTTATTTGAAAATCAAAATGGATGAATTTTGCTGTTAGTTGAAACTGCTATTTTTGTCGAAAATCTTTAATCTATTAATATACACATTCTACGTAAAAAAACTGATCAATACGAGCCCTACATTCAAATCACTAGCTGAAGACTTATTTATCCAAAAATCATTAGTGCTGCGTTATTGTCTGTTTGGTTAAACCAAACAGACAATAACGCAGCGCGGGTGACTGCGAATTCTGTTTTTTTTTAGTTTACTATAATTGATTCTAGACATTAAACAAGTGTCCATATGCCATCCTTATTTCCTTCCCTATACTTTTTGCCAGTTGTAGCAGTGAAAAATAAAGTTAAACTTAAAAAACGAATGAAACAATCCCAAATAAGCATTAAAAGCGCATGCCACAGATAGGCCTGCTCACGATGAGCTGATTCAGCTCATGGCCAATGACAAGGTCAATCATCTGGGTTCTATCGTACAGGCTTTACTTAGTTTGAGTAATACCTATAATAGACGCAATCTATACTAATAAAATAAAGAGGAATGATCTGTATGTTTGTAATAAACTCAAAAACTATTAGACTGATTTTTTAAATTCATTCACCATTAAAATGCTTCACTATCCCTGAGTAACATAGGGTATATGTTATCCTTGTCGGCAACTACGCGGATGAAACTACGGACTTACTATGCAGATTAAACATTAAAACAAAGATCGATAATTTTTATAAGTGCTCATTTACAATCAACAAGGGTCAAATAATATTGTCCTTCTATTTATTCATTATTTAAAAAATAACAAGTATAAGGTTAACTAGGGAGCCCATTTGTTTTTCATCTTCTTAAATTAAACAAATACTTATATGAGAATTAAATAAATTCTACTTACCAAAAGCAAGAACTCGCGCGAACTTAGATCGCGGTTGTTGGGCGGGCGGATGTAAGCACGCGCACCCGCTCGGCCGCCCAGCGCGTTATGACGCCCGCCCGCCCTCGCAAAGCGAAAACTGTTGTTGGTAGGTTCTCCTCGCGGCTTCGCATGCATAATTTTAATCTGCTAAGGTTACGTGATGATATTTCGGTTTACATTTATGAACAAATTGTTAAAATGATAAAAAATGATTTGGTAAACAAGACTAACGCTAGAGTAGGGTGCCAATAGTAGAATTATCATTTCAGCCATAAAACGTCACGACAACGAAACGATTTTAGGCCGGTTCACACTGGGACCGTGCCGTTGGGTGCGGGCAGTAGAATGTTACCCCTCCTTTCATGCCCGTGGATGCAGTAAGAGCCTGCTAAGGGATACCTCCGGAAGATGGGCAGCAGCGTCTTTTCGTGTATCAACATCCCGTACTGCGTTCGCCAACCCGCCTGCCAAGCGTGGTGAGTATCGAAACTCTCCTCCCATCCCTCATGGAGATCCATGAGGGATGCCTGTGTTCAGTAGTGGACGTTTAACGGCTGAAATCATGATGACACTGGGATAGTACACTACACTAACTGTATCAGCACACTTTGGTTCATTCACCCGCCGAGTGATCGCAAAGTTTACTAAAACAAACATTTACAAACGTTCTTCATAATAATATTTTATGATTCTACACCCTGTGAGTGATTGTGGCTACGTCTGGAGTGTGGCTAGATTGCGAGATGAATTATTGCTGGATATTTTTTAAGTCAGTCGTCATTTGTCTTTTGAGAGTAAATCAGTCGCCAACGTACCTAGATAAAATAAAACCAGTCAAGAGCGTCTCGACTCTCCCATCGAGGGTTCCGTGCCATTATAAAAAGAATAACCGACCTTGTCCAGCCGCTTAAAAGTGCTAAAGTTACCTAAAAGTAGTATTTTATTGCAATCTAAAAAGATTTATTTATAATATACCAAATATACCTACTTAGGTATATTTTAATGATAAAGGAGATATTCAAAGAGATTTTAAGAAGGATAGGTATTCTCATTCCACTTAGCGCAATCGGTAAAAAACACCAACGAAAATCACTTTCTCATAAAATAAAACACAGGGCCAAAATACCTACATTCATCGGGTATTTCTCTCCCGTTCCCCTGCTATTGAGGATGGGGTCCTGAATAAAAATAAACAACTGTCGCCTGTGTTGAAAAAAGGCTCTTCTATTGAAATGGCAGTCATCATGGTGGAATTAGTCCTAACCGGACCCGAAAATTTTGGTTTTCATATATGTATGTATAAATAAATTGCTATGATTAAAATTTAACAATTTAATAAGAATACGAGAACGTTTAAAAATCACTTACCTACGACGGAATCTGCTCTAAATCAACGTCAAACGTAATCAGTATAGAGGTACATAAAACTCTTCCGTTACTGACTGAGTGACTGATAGACAACGCACAGCATAAACCACTGGACCTAGAGACTTGAAATTTGGCACACATATACCTTGAGTATCCTAGAGGTGCACTAAGGAGGGATTTCTCGAAAGTCCCACGGGAACAGGAACTGCGCGGGTGAAACTGCGGGCTGCGGCTAGTACCTACTTATAAGGCAAAATAAATTGTTAAATAATGACTATGTGGGGGCAGGGGGGGGCAAGTGTCACACTATATCAATGCTTTAAGAGTTTATGTTTAAATGGCTTCAATAATAATAATAAATAATAATAAATAATGCTGGACAATTCACACAGCATCACCTAGCCCCAAGCTAAGCAGAGCTTGTGTTATGGGTACTAGATGACTGATATACTTAATACAATATACTACATAGATAGATATTTTTATTATATATAGAAAACATCCAGAACACCCTGAACAAATATCTGCAGGTCATACAGACATTTGTTCCGAGGCGGGATTCGAACCCGCAACCTCTTGCGTAGCAGGTGGACCTTCGCCCGCTGCCCCACAGAGGTCGTCGTCAATAATAGGTACCTATTCGTTCATTGTTTACAGAAAATCAGAATCCCCGAAACATAAAATCTAAACTTAGAATCACCAAATTTATGTAACAATTATGAAAAAATAAATATGATTAGGTAATTCGTTACTAAGTTTAAAAAATGTTGAGGAAAGCTTTATTGTAATTAGTCGCTACAGTACCTCAGTTGTATATTACTACCCTTGTAGGGTTTGTGTCAAAAAATGTTAGTACCTAACATTTTTTAAGACCTCATGCCACAACACCTACGCAATAAATATTTGAGTAGGTACTTGTAGAGTAAATCACAGGTGCTATGTGGAATAAACCCAGAGTAGGTAGGAGGTGTGAGCCGTTTATTTCACAGAGATGGCCTTTAGAAATTGTTTTCAGAGCTTCCCCATTGTGATCGGGTTGTTAAGGCGCTGGCGATGGAAAGATCTTTGGAGCGACATTATCATGAACAAAATATATTTTCCAATAAATCGTGACGTGTTCGGTTACTTTTTAACCGACTTACAAAAACCGAAGACAACATACTCTTACTCACTTACTATCTTGGCGAGTCAACCCCTGTGGTCAACCCCAACCAAAATGGGTCTTGGCCTCCGAAACAATAGAACGCCACTAGCTTCTGTCTTGCGCCGGCGTCCGTCGCCTCTATCTAGTCACACTTGAAGTGAGTGAAGATTTTACTATAGTAACTTTCGTGACTTTATCATCATCATTTCAGCCGTAAGACGTCCACTACTGAACACAGGCCTCCCTCATGGATCTCCATGAGGGGTAGTTGCAATACTCACCACGCTTGGCAGGCGGGCTAGCGAGCGCAGTGCGGGATGTTGATACACGGCAAGACGCTGCTGCCCATCTTCCGTAGGTATCCCTTAGCAGGCTCTTACTGCTTCCACGGGCATGAGAGGAGGGGTTACATTCTACTGCCGGTACCCCACGACAACTTTCGTGACTTATTACATTCATATTAAATAGCGGGAATGTTCACGTACTTGTTATTGTTGGTGGAGGCAACTGACACGCCCCCCACCCCCTTGCCTGCCCCGTCCGAAGACGCGCGCTGAGAGAGCCTTGGCGCGCAGTGCACGACGGGTCGCGGAGGTGGCGGGTCGCGAACCGAGTTCACCCTGACGAAGGCCCTCGATAAGGGTCGAAACAGTTGGTGCCTCCACCAACAATAACAAGTACTTGAACATTCCCGCTATTTAATATGAGTGAGTGAAGATCTTTCTCCACTTCCTCCTTCGACCTGTATCTGTGTCGGCCGACTGGTCGCCGGCGATCGGCACTCCTTGGAAAGCACGTTTTGCTGCTCGATCCTCCCCCATTCGTAACACGAGGACAAGCCAGCGCAATCTACAAACTAAGATCAGCTAAGACTAATTAGATTGACCTTTTCTTTTGTAGTAGAAGGTTTTGTTCTTAGGAACTTTCTGTTTTATTTTGAAGAAAAAAAAATTGCTATTTTTAGATTTTTGAAAAAGTACGGTTCACCCAAAAAATGACATTTGTCAAAAAAAAATGGTCTTAATCGACTCTATTTCCAACCAGGAACACTTTTACCAAATTAACATACCAAATCAAATTAAAAGTTTTGGTAAAAATTAAGAAAAAAAACATTCCCATACATTTTCTATGAAAAAACGAGTAAGTGAAAACAATAATGTCACTCATTCAATGTTTCTTAATTTAAATTCGTATGTAACTACAACCAAAAATTTGCCCCACCCTATATAAAACGGAACAAATATCCCCAATTTTACGCTGACGGCTATTAATTTAGAAACGTCATGTCTCTAATTATAATTCGTTTTAGGAAGTGTGAAACAGAATCGACACAAATAAAATATTTGGAAATTTAGATACCAAAATTATAGATTAAACAGGATGTATTAAAATATGTGTACCCAAAATGGGGGTTTCAGACCATAAACACAAGTTAGTTTTAGAGGGGGAAAAATCGGGAATCCTTATATATATAATTAAGTTCTTAATTAGTTACCATTATTGTATAACCAGCTGTTGTAGTTAAAACCTTTGTGGTCTTCTTGGAAAGTCGTAAAACTAGTGCTGTTCCTTGGCGTATCCCTTTCGGGTTTGTACACATATTACTATACACCCTGTAGAACCACAGATAACAGAAACGTAGAACGAACAGAGAACAAACGTAATACTTTATAAACCACTTAGGTACGTTTTTAGGCTCTAGCTGGCTACAAATTGTTAATAGCACCGGTCCAAAACTTGCCTGCAAATGTGTTTATCCATTAAATCCTTAATGCATCTAGGATTATCCCCACAATTAAAGAATCCAACTCGTAAGAAAATGTACGACTTAACAAATAAGAAAGTGGACAATAAATAATGATTAGCTGTGGGTTTAGGGTTTTAAACTTCTGCGTTGAATTTGGATTTAACCTTCAGACGGGATTAGGTATGAGGCACCAACCCACTTTATGCCACAGTGCAATATACCTACTCGTAGTCTAGACACAAAAGATTGAAGATTGAGAAGAACCGTGTGTTAAGGAGACCAGTGGACCGGTAGCTTTATTTTTGTAAATAGGTAAGCACCTATTTACAAAAGCTAGTAAGTGGTAAGTACCTACCTTAACAGGTAGGTTACCTAAGGTAGTAAAACTGGTTAAACACCCAGATCAGGAAGATAACAAAATTAATTATACCTATTCGCAAACTATTTTTATACCCAATAAGTACCTACCTACTCCTTATAAACTTTCATCACCCAGGTATTCTCCCTTCATCATCATCATCATCATTTCGTAAAACGTCCACTACTGAACACAGGCCTCCCTCATGGATCTCCATGAGGGGAAGTTGCCATGTGGCCATACTCACCACGCTTGGCAGGCGGGTTGGCGAGCGCAGTACGGATGTTGATACACGGGAAGACGCTGCTGCCCATCTTTTAATCCCTTAGCAGGCTCTTACTGCATCCACGGGCATGAAAGGAGGGGTAACATTCTACTGCCGGCAAACTGCATCCACGGGCACGACAGGAGGGGTATATTATTCTCCCTTAACTCCTATCTATATATATAAAATTCAAAGTCCTGACTGACTGACTGACCGATATATCAACGCACAGCCTAAACCACTGCACCTAAAAACTTGAAATTTGGCACACATATACCTTTTGTATCATAGAGGTGCACTAAGAAGGGATTTTTCGAAATTCCCACGGGATAGGGAATAAATGAGATTTATATTTTCGAATCAAAGTGGCTCTGCTGGAAAAAGGGGATTTCCACGCGGACGAAGTCGTGGGCAAAAGCTAGTAGGATATAAAATGAAATTAACATAATTATTGTAGATATATACACTAATATTGTCCTGGGTTAGAGGTATTATAGCCGTATGCTGCCAGACTTAGAAAGATACCCCTCTCTCATGTCCGTGGATGCAGGAAGAGCTACGCATGCGAAGCGGCGGGCAAAAGCTAGTCTTATCACATAAGTAATTGTAGGTAGGTGTGAAAATAATCCAAAGCACATACCTATTATTGGAATACATTAGGCCAGGTAGGGGCCAGGTACGTGTCGGGCCACGCGCGCTGTGCACGGTTCCGTAGTTATTCGTAGACCTGGTTGTTAGAAGTTGTTGAATGTTTTTTCTTCTATTCTACTTAGTTTCTGTAATCTGTGATTCCACTCTGATCAACTGAACTTACATTACTACTTTTTATTTATGTTTATCAAAACATATTCCCTGTGAATATTCGGGTGGTTGAGAGTTTTCGGTTTAAAGTATTCCGGTATTTTAAACCATTTAGGTAACCACTTTTATATTGAACGACAATTTACTTCTGAAACTAAAAAAATCTAGTTTAACCGTTAAAGTTTTCCTAGAAACTTCATGGTTAAAAAACTACATCATGATTTTTTCAAATTTGCAAAGCTAGCAGTTCAGATTTTAGAGGGGGTGGGAGGCTCGAAAAAAGAAAGAACATTTAAGTATAGACTATGGTTCCTTGTTGCATTACGGAACCATAGATAACTAACTATAGTTTCGCTTATCTGTCTGTCTGTCTGCGGCTTTATGAAGAGCCTTCGATCGTTAATAGGTAAATGATTAGTTCTATTTTAAAACCATTTAGGGGTTGCCAAGACAGTTTTTCGATTTATTTTTAATTATAATATGAGATCGCAAAGGTTCCGCAGGGTGATTACGTATCTCGCAACAGGTTTTCCAACAAGCATTTGACAGCAACGATTGCTTTATCGATTGATTTCGATTTATCCGCCGTGGGGTGCCGGCAGTAGAATGTTACCCCTCCTCTCATACCTATGGATGCAGTAAGAGCCTGCTATGGGATACCTCCGGAAGATGGGCAGCAGCGTCTTTCCGTGTACCAACATCCCGTACTGCGCTCGCCAACCCGCCTGCCAAGCGTGGTGAGTATGGAAACTACCCCTCATGTAGATCCATGAGCGAGGCCTGTGTTCAGTAGTGGACGTTTTACGGCTGAAACGAATTGCTTTCAAATGTCAATTTTGTATTAAAGGACCTTAAAGAACAGCAAGGAATTGACATTTGACAGCAATCGTTGCTCTCAAATGCCTGTTGCAAAACCTGTCGCGAGATACCTACGTAATCACCCTGCCGTTTGCGAAAAATAAACGTTCACCAGAGCATACGGCCGGAAATTATGGAAAACGCCACGAGAAAAATAAACATTCGAAAATAGAACACAACTCAATGAGAAGCAATAACTGAAACTGACGACCATGAATGAAACTACACAGTACCAAAGAGTATATAAACACTGCACAGAACCGTAGAGCGAGAAACTTACCGGTTTAAAACCTCTTTTGAAAAAAAATATATAATCTCAATAATGATTGTCAGTTTAAATATTGTATTGGTGTAAATTTGTAAATAAATAGTTAAGTAAATCATACATTGAGCAGCAATGGATGTAAGTGAAATCATTTCATCGTTTAACTTTCTCTACATTCAATGTCGGAACTTCGTAGTGCGATCTCTGGATTATCCAAACGGATGGCTGCACGACTTCCGTAAATTGTACCGTGAGTTCTTGTTTTATAAAATTGCTAGTGATTACTTATGTGCCTTCCTTCTAGATTAAACTAACTTTTATACCGGGCTTTATTTGCTGCTGTAGAGATAATTTATGTCAAGTTATTTGGGATTGGTTCATGATTTGTGACTTTTTCGATGGTCCCTATTAACAATGTCGGTTATACATTTTTACCAATTTTCATTTATTTATATAAATAGCATAACAATAAAAAGTTACACAGTGTACAATAATTTATTTGATTGAAAATCATGGGATTTAGTTAGTTTGTAGGTTAATATTGTCGGTAGTCATAACTTTCCACGCAACAGTGTTGATAGTGACGGAACTAGGCGCAGATCTGCCACTTCGCTCTTTGTCGCTGAGGGGGTCGCACGCGCGGCCGCCCGAAATTGAAATGTTTTGTTTTTGTGCGTAGGTATTAAAAAGTGAAAAGTCCCATCATGTCGAAACATTCTAAGCTAATTTTAGATCTAGTAAATTCTCATAAACTACATCCTATTTATCAACTTATGAAAGAGGCAATAAGTGACCTTCAAGATAATCCTATAACTACAGAACCAGGTGAGCATCCTTTATATTACTATAGTCGATAGAGTTATAGTAGATTTTACAGCAAATTCAATTATTTATAGATTACCTACCAATTTTAATAAAAAAATCGTATTTTGCCTAATAAAGTAGGTAGGTTCCGGTAGATACAACTATTTTCATTGGACTTCAAGTAGACAAATTTATTAGTCGGACATACCACTTCCTACATTATTACATGAACGAATAGTAGATCATTTTGTCGGATGTACTAGGTACTTCCAACACTATTACATGGAAATAAATTCAAAGATTTTGTCGTAATGTCACTTCCAACACTTTTACATGTAACCTAAAAGCAGATGTTTTGTCGGATGTGTCACTCTCGACATTATTATACGTGAACCAAAGTTAGTCAGTCGGTTGGATGTATATTTTCTATAATATTCTAGTTTTCTTACTTAAGAGCCGTGTTGGCTGAGTGGGATAGTGCTAGAGTTTTGATCCGAAAGTCGGGTATCCCAGCCGCGTATTAATGTATTTTTGTTAGTTTTTTATGATCAGTGGTAAAAACTTAACTTTAATAAACGAATACTTCGCTTCTTATCTGACTTTTGAGTAAGTTAATACCTATCATTGTCACTTAGCATTTTTATTCTAGAAATTATTTATATTTGCAGATCGAGAGTCCTCACTAGTACGTGCGCATGATGAGGAATTGACACAGTGTCTACAAGATTACATGCATGATGTATTCAATGACAGCGACGAGCCGAGGTAGAGTTCGCGCAAAACTTCTTGAGCTCTGTGAACGTTGCGGCAAATGCAAAGTTGCGTAGGCCAATGCAATGCAAGCACTAAGCAAGTAGGTAGGTAGAGTTCGCATGTTCATTCAATATTGCCAACTAGGTTATTAATAATCTTGCCACATAGTAGAAATTTTGTATTAAAAAATTGGCTTCTTGCGTTATGTAAAGGTGAATTTGTTCTAGCATTTAAGTTTTTATTAATCCTTAATAATAATAAATAATAATAATAAAATACATTTATTCACAAAAAGTAGGTTTACAAGCTACAAATCATTTTCAGTTGAATTTGATTAGGCAACATTATTCTATTTCTTTTACTTGTATTTTAAACCTTTCAAAGACATAGTGACTCCTCGCTCTAACTAAGCTTTCGCTTGTGTTTAGACGTGAGGGCTCAAATATCCTTCGGCTTTTGGAAGATAGTGTAGGTATGTACATACTCATAGGATAATACAAACTTACAAAAATAAAACTCTACTTTGAATAGTAAACAAACAAAACAAAAAGTATAAGAAAGTAGTAGAGATAGGTTATAACAGTAAACACCCAAAAGGTAAACAAGAGAAAAATGTTATATTGGTAAGAGGGTACCAACTAACTGTTTAACTTGTTCTTAACTAAAGCTTAACCTATTATACATTAAATCATTATAGCCCAAAATTAGAACTGAATACTTAACAGTTGCTCTACCTGATCATAATCTAGACTTTGCAAGTAACTCGATGCAGTTATCTTTAATTGTTGGTTTGTAGTTGACTGATGTATTTTTATTATTTTATTGATTTTATTGTACACATATGGTGCTAGGAATTTTACATGATGATGAGCAAATGATGTTTTACAGGATTTTGAAATGAAAATTTTGTTCTTTCGCCTTTTAGTTGTTACATCTAAGTGTGGTTTTTCTTTGTGTTGTTTAAGGATACATTGCAGTATGAAAAGTTTTCTAACTGAAAGGACATTAGTCTCAATGTAGAGCTGGAAAGTTGAGTATCTAAATGGTCTAGAGAAAGCAACTTTAAGCACAGCTCTCTGTGCTCTCTCTAGAGGGAGCAGACGAGACTTTGCAGCTCCTCCCCAGGATCTTATACAATATAATATTAAAGACTGACATAATGCGAAATATGTGGTCTTTAGCTGATCATCATTTGCTGCGTGCCTGATATTTTTAAAAATAGCGATTAGCTTGCGTACTCTAGCTGTAATTGACTTAATGTGATATTCATATGTCATGTGTTGGTCTATTATGACACCCAAGTATTTTATCGTTGTTTCTCTTTCAAGTATTAAGCAGTTACAATTTTCAGTAGGAGTTTGTAGACATTGGATGGAGTGAGCACGTATGATACAGTCAGAGCCGTTTGGTTGGCCTGGTTTTCGGAGGGAGAAAGTTATACACTTAGTTTTTGCTGCATTTAAAGTAAGAATGTTGTTGTAGAGATGTTTTGAAACTAGATCAAAACCTTTCTGTGCATGTTCGAACAGTGACTTCCAACTCTCTTCTCGGAAAAGCAGTACCGTATCATCCGCAAAAGCTATAAGTTTACAATTTTGAATTTTAAGGTTGCATATTTGATTCATATAGACCAAAAAGAGAGTCGGGCCAATAATAGAGCCCTGAGGAATCCCATACGATATGTTCAATTCAGTGCTGGTGTAAGCTCCAATCTTAACTCTTTGCGTACGTTCGGTCAGGTAGCTTTTAAACAAGTTAAGTTGGTCTCCCCGTATTCCTAGGCCTTCCAGCTGATTTAAAAGTAGAGAAATTGAGACCGTGTCAAATGCCTTAGCAAGGTCTAGGAATACGCCCATGCATTTAACACCGCTATCTAGACAGTCCACAATATAGTCATTTAGCTCAGTTACGGCATCTGCCGTTGAACGCCCTTTTCGAAAGCCATATTGATTCTGTGAAATTAGGTTAAAACATTCCAAGTTTTAATTTAATATAATAATTATTTTTTAAATATGTTTGTTTTAATAATTGAAAAATAAATAGATGCATGGTAAAATGTGTGCTAGATAAAACGAAAATACGCCAAAACTCGCGCTGGCAACCCTAGTTTCACTGACTGAGCCCCTCTCGCACCCCTTTTATCATTCCTTCCCCTCAACGCCCTAAAATGTGTAAAATGTTTAAAAAAAATAAAATAAAATGTTTATTCTCGTAATTTTTCTTTTTATTGTATAATTTGTAGTTAGGTAATTTTGATTTTATTTTAGTTTTGTAAGATTATGTATGAGCAATATTGTTTTTAGTTTTTTTATCGAGTGCTGTACACTCCTGTAAAGGTGTCTCACACGGGACCAGTATTGTTAATGTACTTTGTGAATGTAATGTGAAGATGTCGTAGGAGTGTCTTAATAAATAAATAAATAAAAACTGTGTACTGCGCAGTCATTCAAGCTAACTTCACAGAGCTCAAGAAGTTTTGCGCGAACTATACCCACTTAGTAGGTAATAGGTAAGTTAAGTCCACACGTACGACAAACCATACCTAGGTAGGTACATGTGTTATTATGTCCTTGTGTAAAACGCCAAAATAACAGCAATAATAACAAAACGATGGTCCCTAAATTAACAATGGCGATTCTGCAAAATGACTACTTTTGAGTACCTACCTACAGCGTTTCAAAGTTTTTACAATAAAAAAAGGTTAAGAGGCCGGTGGTGTAGAAATTTAAACTGATTGTTTTATGCATTGTTTACTGAGTACTGATACAGAAAAATCATAGAATTTCTTAATATTACAGGAAATAAGGTATTACCGACACTTTCACGTGGACTTTTTTCAGGTCTTTTGTCGGTTGTGACACTAACGAGAGTTTTGTTTGAATATTTAGGTAAAAGTAATTTATGTAGGTAGTGGTATATTCGACTTTTTCAACTGGAGATTTAAAAATACGTTTGTCGTATGTGTTTAGTGAAACATCCGAAAATAATATACCTACTTGTTATAAAACTTTTCCATGCATTTATTGAAGAATAAACATTTTACCATTAACACAAATAAAAAATAAGGAAATCACACCTTGAGATCAATGTACTTTATCCAGAAATCTATATATGTATATATAAAAGAAAGTCGTGTTAGTTACACTATTTATAACTCAAGAACGGCTGAACCGATTTGGCTGGAAATCGGTGGGGAGGTAGCTTAGAACCAGGAGACGGACATAGGCTACTTTTCGTTGCGTAAATTAAATCAGATGGGGTTAAAATAGGGGATGAAAATTTGTATGGAAAAAAATATTAACATATGTTTCATCGTTAGTTGTAGCGTAGTTGTAGGGCAGTAGCAGGGTAGTAGTAGGGTAGTAGCAGGGTAGTAGTAGGGTAGGTAGTAGTAGGGTAGGTAGTAGTAGGGTAGTTTTAGGGTAGTTGTAGGGTAGTTTTAAGGTAGTAGTAGGGTAGTTTTAGGGTAGCTGTAGGGTATTTGTAGGGTAGTAGTTGGGTAGTTGTAGGGTAAGTTGTAAGTGGTGGTTGTAGTTATAGGTGCGATACGAAGTTCGCCGGGTCAGCTAGTAAAATTATAAAAGTAAAAATAATCAACACACAATAAAAAGCTAAAAAACACCTTTAGAATGGCATCACAAAGATTTAGTGGTTTTTTTATTCTTTATTTTTTTTGTTTTGTGTATTCTATAACAAATTGCTTATTACAATCGCCCAGTTTCCAAAACTTTGAAAATATGTTCTCTCTTTGTTTTATTATCGTAGTTTTTAGTACACTTGTAGCGGCATTCATTTCCATACGGCTGCCTTAATACGAGTACCTTTTCTCCAATTTGTTTTCCTGTTTTATTTGTAAAGGCTTTTCCTTCACTTTTTTTTTCTTTGAACTAGACTCCAATTCTCTTTCCTAAATCTGTTTTATAAGTTTTCTTCCTGGAACTTTTTTGTGTAGTCGGTGTCACATTAGTGGAAGTGTCTGTTATCTGTGTTATATTATAAATGATGATTTAAGTAGACTTCTTCGGGCCTAACGGCATACGCTTCCAAGCATATGGCACAGAATTCATTTCTACATCCATCTTCGTGAACTGCAGCTGGTGACGGTATTGGTGTTGAATTCTCTCCAGGGATTCCCCTCTCAGGTATTGCCTCTTCAGGAATTCTCTGTTCGGCTAAATAAGTATATTCAGGCTCGTCGCTGTCATTGAATACATCATGCATGTAATCTTGTAGACACTGTGTCAATTCCTCATCATGCGCACGTACTAGTGAGGACTCTCGATCTGCAAATATAAATAATTTCTAGAATAAAAATGCTAAGTGACAATGATAGGTATTAACTTACTCAAAAGTCAGATAAGAAGCGAAGTATTCGTTTATTAAAGTTAAGTTTTTACCACTGATCATAAAAAACTAACAAAAATACATTAATACGCGGCTGGGATACCCGACTTTCGGATCAAAACTCTAGCACTATCCCACTCAGCCAACACGGCTCTTAAGTAAGAAAACTAGAAGATTATAGAAAATATACATCCAACCGACTGACTAACTTTGGTTCACGTATAATAATGTCGAGAGTGACACATCCGACAAAACATCTGCTTTTAGGTTACATGTAAAAGTGTTGGAAGTGACATTACGACAAAATCTTTGAATTTATTTCCATGTAATAGTGTTGGAAGTACCTAGTACATCCGACAAAATGATCTACTATTCGTTCATGTAATAATGTAGGAAGTGGTATGTCCGACTAATAAATTTGTCTACTTGAAGTCCAATGAAAATAGTTGTATCTACCGGAACCTACCTACTTTATTAGGCAAAATACGATTTTTTTATTAAAATTGGTAGGTAATCTATAAATAATTGAATTTGCTGTAAAATCTACTATAACTCTATCGACTATAGTAATATAAAGGATGCTCACCTGGTTCTGTAGTTATAGGATTATCTTGAAGGTCACTTATTGCCTCTTTCATAAGTTGATAAATAGGATGTAGTTTATGAGAATTTACTAGATCTAAAATTAGCTTAGAATGTTTCGACATGATGGGACTCTTTTTTTAATACTTATTTAGCCGAACAGAGAATTCCTGAAGAGGCAATACCTGAGAGGGGAATCCCTGGAGAGAATTCAACACCAATACCGTCACCAGCTGCAGTTCACGAAGATGGATGTAGAAATGAATTCTGTGCCATATGCTTGGAAGCGTATGCCGTTAGGCCCGAAGAAGTCTACTTAAATCATCATTTATAATATAACACAGATAACAGACACTTCCACTAATGTGACACCGACTACACAAAAAAGTTCCAGGAAGAAAACTTATAAAACAGATTTAGGAAAGAGAATTGGAGTCTAGTTCAAAGAAAAAAAAAGTGAAGGAAAAGCCTTTACAAATAAAACAGGAAAACAAATTGGAGAAAAGGTACTCGTATTAAGGCAGCCGTATGGAAATGAATGCCGCTACAAGTGTACTAAAAACTACGATAATAAAACAAAAAGAGAACATATTTTCAAAGTTTTGGAAACTGGGCGATTGTAATAAGCAATTTGTTATAGAATACACAAAACAAAAAAAATAAAGAATAAAAAAACCACTAAATCTTTGTGATGCCATTCTAAAGGTGTTTTTTAGCTTTTTATTGTGTGTTGATTATTTTTACTTTTATAATTTTACTAGCTGACCCGGCGAACTTCGTATCGCACCTATAACTACAACCACCACTTACAACTTACCCTACAACTACCCAACTACTACCCTACAAACACCCTACAACTACCCTAAAACTACCCTACTACTACCTTAAAACTACCCTACAACTACCCTAAAACTACCCTACTACTACCTACCCTACTACTACCTACCCTACTACTACCCTGCTACTACCCTACTACTACCCTGCTACTGCCCTACAACTACGCTACAACTAACGATGAAACATATGTTAATATTTTTTTCCATACAAATTTTCATCCCCTATTTTAACCCCATCTGATTTAATTTACGCAACGAAAAGTAGCCTATGTCCGTCTCCTGGTTCTAAGCTACCTCCCCACCGATTTCCAGCCAAATCGGTTCAGCCGTTCTTGAGTTATAAATAGTGTAACTAACACGACTTTCTTTTATATATACATATATAGATTTCTGGATAAAGTACATTGATCTCAAGGTGTGATTTCCTTATTTTTTATTTGTGTTAATGGTAAAATGTTTATTCTTCAATAAATGCATGGAAAAGTTTTATAACAAGTAGGTATATTATTTTCGGATGTTTCACTAAACACATACGACAAACGTATTTTTAAATCTCCAGTTGAAAAAGTCGAATATACCACTACCTACATAAATTACTTTTACCTAAATATTCAAACAAAACTCTCGTTAGTGTCACAACCGACAAAAGACCTGAAAAAAGTCCACGTGAAAGTGTCGGTAATACCTTATTTCCTGTAATATTAAGAAATTCTATGATTTTTCTGTATCAGTACTCAGTAAACAATGCATAAAACAATCAGTTTAAATTTCTACACCACCGGCCTCTTAACCTTTTTTTATTGTAAAAACTTTGAAACGCTGTAGGTAGGTACTCAAAAGTAGTCATTTTGCAGAATCGCCATTGTTAATTTAGGGACCATCGTTTTGTTATTATTGCTGTTATTTTGGCGTTTTACACAAGGACATAATAACACATGTACCTACCTAGGTATGGTTTGTCGTACGTGTGGACTTAACTTACCTATTACCTACTAAGTGGGTATAGTTCGCGCAAAACTTCTTGAGCTCTGTGAAGTTAGCTTGAATGACTGCGCAGTACACAGTTTTTATTTATTTATTTATTAAGACACTCCTACGACATCTTCACATTACATTCACAAAGTACATTAACAATACTGGTCCCGTGTGAGACACCTTTACAGGAGTGTACAGCACTCGATAAAAAAACTAAAAACAATATTGCTCATACATAATCTTACAAAACTAAAATAAAATCAAAATTACCTAACTACAAATTATACAATAAAAAGAAAAATTACGAGAATAAACATTTTATTTTATTTTTTTTAAACATTTTACACATTTTAGGGCGTTGAGGGGAAGGAATGATAAAAGGGGTGCGAGAGGGGCTCAGTCAGTGAAACTAGGGTTGCCAGCGCGAGTTTTGGCGTATTTTCGTTTTATCTAGCACACATTTTACCATGCATCTATTTATTTTTCAATTATTAAAACAAACATATTTAAAAAATAATTATTATATTAAATTAAAACTTGGAATGTTTTAACCTAATTTCACAGAATCAATATGGCTTTCGAAAAGGGCGTTCAACGGCAGATGCCGTAACTGAGCTAAATGACTATATTGTGGACTGTCTAGATAGCGGTGTTAAATGCATGGGCGTATTCCTAGACCTTGCTAAGGCATTTGACACGGTCTCAATTTCTCTACTTTTAAATCAGCTGGAAGGCCTAGGAATACGGGGAGACCAACTTAACTTGTTTAAAAGCTACCTGACCGAACGTACGCAAAGAGTTAAGATTGGAGCTTACACCAGCACTGAATTGAACATATCGTATGGGATTCCTCAGGGCTCTATTATTGGCCCGACTCTCTTTTTGGTCTATATGAATCAAATATGCAACCTTAAAATTCAAAATTGTAAACTTATAGCTTTTGCGGATGATACGGTACTGCTTTTCCGAGAAGAGAGTTGGAAGTCACTGTTCGAACATGCACAGAAATGTTTTGATCTAGTTTCAAAACATCTCTACAACAACATTCTTACTTTAAATGCAGCAAAAACTAAGTGTATAACTTTCTCCCTCCGAAAACCAGGCCAACCAAACGGCTCTGACTGTATCATACGTGCTCACTCCATCCAATGTCTACAAACTCCTACTGAAAATTGTAACTGCTTAATACTTGAAAGAGAAACAACGATAAAATACTTGGGTGTCATAATAGACCAACACATGACATATGAATATCACATTAAGTCAATTACAGCTAGAGTACGCAAGCTAATCGCTATTTTTAAAAATATCAGGCACGCAGCAAATGATGATCAGCTAAAGACCACATATTTCGCATTATGTCAGTCTTTAATATTATATTGTATAAGATCCTGGGGAGGAGCTGCAAAGTCTCGTCTGCTCCCTCTAGAGAGAGCACAGAGAGCTGTGCTTAAAGTTGCTTTCTCTAGACCATTTAGATACTCAACTTTCCAACTCTACATTGAGACTAATGTCCTTTCAGTTAGAAAACTTTTCATACTGCAATGTATCCTTAAACAACACAAAGAAAAACCACACTTAGATGTAACAACTAAAAGGCGAAAGAACAAAATTTTCATTTCAAAATCCTGTAAAACATCATTTGCTCATCATCATGTAAAATTCCTAGCACCATATGTGTACAATAAAATCAATAAAATAATAAAAATACATCAGTCAACTACAAACCAACAATTAAAGATAACTGCATCGAGTTACTTGCAAAGTCTAGATTATGATCAGGTAGAGCAACTGTTAAGTATTCAGTTCTAATTTTGGGCTATAATGATTTAATGTATAATAGGTTAAGCTTTAGTTAAGAACAAGTTAAACAGTTAGTTGGTACCCTCTTACCAATATAACATTTTTCTCTTGTTTACCTTTTGGGTGTTTACTGTTATAACCTATCTCTACTACTTTCTTATACTTTTTGTTTTGTTTGTTTACTATTCAAAGTAGAGTTTTATTTTTGTAAGTTTGTATTATCCTATGAGTATGTACATACCTACACTATATTCCAAAAGCCGAAGGATATTTGAGCCCTCACGTCTAAACACAAGCGAAAGCTTAGTTAGAGCGAGGAGTCACTATGTCTTTGAAAGGTTTAAAATACAAGTAAAAGAAATAGAATAATGTTGCCTAATCAAATTCAACTGAAAATGATTTGTAGCTTGTAAACCTACTTTTTGTGAATAAATGTATTTTATTATTATTATTTATTATTATTAAGGATTAATAAAAACTTAAATGCTAGAACAAATTCACCTTTACATAACGCAAGAAGCCAATTTTTTAATACAAAATTTCTACTATGTGGCAAGATTATTAATAACCTAGTTGGCAATATTGAATGAACATGCGAACTCTACCTACCTACTTGCTTAGTGCTTGCATTGCATTGGCCTACGCAACTTTGCATTTGCCGCAACGTTCACAGAGCTCAAGAAGTTTTGCGCGAACTCTACCTACCTACTTGCTTATTGCTTGCATTGCATTGGCCTACGCTCGGCGTGTACGCACATAATACGCTACATGAAGGGCCTACATACTTCTGTCTATATAACTTACACCTAGGTACCCAAAATCAAAGATTAAATCGGTCAAAATACCCATCTATTGTCAATAAATAATAATGTTAGATAGATAGGTGCCTAAATTAAATAGGAAAAAGACGGACTTTTCTGCAGATTGAGACGCATTGATAGTTCAAATTGATATTATTGAAATCGTACATTAGGATTAGATTGTGTACCTACCGCAAACAAATTTTATTTATCCTGCCACACAACGAAATATAAAAGTTCCCAGCAGCGCCACAAGATAGATTTGAATGCAATATATTGCAAAAATAAATATTAGTACCTAGGTACGAACTTATTTGTAGTACTTACTAGTCAGGTTACTGAGTTTAACAATTAAGGTGGCGGTGCTGGAACAAGGGACTACGAGAGGGACCATGGGTAACAAATGGGAAGTACCCCTTACCAAACCCGTGGATGCAGTAAGAGCCTGCTAAGGGATACCTTCGGAATATGGGCAGCAGCGTCTTTCCATGTATTAACATCCCGTACTGCGCTCGCCAACCCGCCTGCCAAGAGTGGTGAGTATGGCAACTACCCCTCATGGAGATCCATGAGGGAGGCCTGTATTCAGTAGTGGACGTTTTACGGCTGGAATGTGTGTGTAGTTTTTTGACTCAAAAATAAAACAATATCTAAATAATAATAGCAATGTCTAATACAATATCGAAAGTAAAATTTGTAAGGCACCTATGATATTTAATGTATTTTTTTGCAATAACTTGCATTCAAATCGCTCTTGTTGCGCTGATGACAATGACAAATGAAACCCTTAGTGACACTGACTTATCTTTAACTTTTGTTCAAAATAATCTGTCACATTCTAGTCTGTTAATTAAATGTCTAATCTGTCAGTTTGTCAAACAAAAATGGCGGCGATTGGAATTGGAATGTGTGAAACTCCCAAATGCAAATCAATTGCTCAATTACAATGCCCGACGTGCATAAAACTCGGTGTTCAGGGCTCTTACTTCTGCACACAGGAATGTTTCAAGAAATCGTGGAAAACTCACAAAATTATCCACTCGTTGGCGAGTAAGTGCCAAGCGGTTTGAGGTTAAGTTTCTACATTGGTGTTGGGTTACGGAGCTAAAATGCAATATTTGTTGTAGAGGGTGAGAGTACTGACGGGACGAACGCGGAGTTTAATCCGTGGCCTTCGTACACATTCTCTGGTAAGCTGAGACCGTTCCCGCCTGGACCTAAGCGGACGGTACCGTCTCATATTGGGCGTCCGGACTATGCCGACCATCCGACCGGGTTCCCGGCGTCGGAGCATGCCGCTAAAGGCTCGGGTCACATCAAAGTGTTGGACGATGAGGAGATCGAGGGCATGCGCGTTGCCTGCCGCCTTGGCAGGGAAGTCTTGAATGAAGCTGCCAAGTAAGTGCCCAGTCTAAACTATGCATCTACTTGTACCTGTAGTATTGTTTAGGGACCGTAAAACTCAACAACTAAGGAAGCAAGTTAGTAAGTAAACACATTTATGGGAACATAAGATACACAAACAACAAAATCAAAAATTAACTGAAAAATAAAATATATCCACATTCTTTATAAGAAAATTATAAGTTGAAAACTGAAATTTGGCACCTTATCTAAAATCAAGCCATATTTTCCATCTATGGCATTGTTTAAATGTGACCATAGCTTAATACTGTTTTGGTAATTATCATTCATCTTGAAAAGTAGTGTGCAAAATCATTTAACTCTTAAAAGTTGGTTGTTAAAAGTATATTGACATTTAACAAAGTAGCAACTTAAATAGACAATTCTATGGTCCTATAAGGGGTAGTTTGCTGTAGTAGGAAGCTCGCAGTAAAATGTTCACTCTTCTTGCCTATGGACACAGTAAGATTCTGCTGAAGGTAGAAGATGTCAACATTGTCTTTGTATCAATATCCCCCTATTCCCATATTGCGCTTGCTAACCTGCTTGCGAAGCATGGCCAGTATGGCAACAACCATCAGAGAGGCCTACATCCAGCAGTGGATGTGGGCAGCAGTCCTATGGCTGAGATAATGATGATGATGATGATTAGGCCTATCATATGATACCACCACATAACAACAATAATAATATAAATATAGAATTTTGAATCAATATTTTGAAGCAATCATTAATAAAGCTTATAAGAGTTTAGGATTTGTCTTACGAGTGAGTAAACCTTTTTCAGACATTTCTTGTATAAAATTGCTCTACTATTAGTTTGTCAGAAGTATCCTTGAATACTGTAGTACTGTTTGGAACATGCACTATATGTATAACATATTAGCGATATCGAAAACATTCAGTATAAGTTTCTTAAACATTTAAATTACAGAAAATTAAAAATTCTGAACTTAGAAAAATTAGAACTTCAAAATTACAAAGATTCATGTAATAATCATCACCTTGCAAGTCTTGAGAATCGCCGCACACTTCTGGACATGGCTTTTTTACATGGCATATGCAACGGATACATTGACTGCCCTGAACTCGCCAGTAAGATATTATGTATAAATACCCCATTACCAGCACTAGACACACCAAATTATTTGCAGTTTCGCACTCATCTACTAATTATGCACAAAACTCATTAGTTAACAGAATTCATAGAGTTTACAATAAGAGATTTGACTCAACTGATCTGTTTTTTACTAGCAAGGGAGGTTTTAAAAAGGATGTTGTAAAAATATTGGAGGATTGTGTAGAAGGTAGGTACACATACACAAAAAAAAATATTTAAATTATTTATATTTTCTAAAATGAATGGAAAGAAATATATTTCTAATAGATATATACTTAATTTGTTATTATTATTTGTTTATTTTTTTCATAGTAAATTGTTAGGTTACTCGTTTTTTTAAACTGTTTTAATATATACTTTTTAACTAGATTTATTTTCAACCTAAGTACTTTTGTTTTGATTTTTAACATTAATTTAAGTTTGCTTTAACTGTCTGCTTTTTTTTACTTATATCGTAGGATAATTTAGGATAATGTAGAATATGGACTCACAAACTCTTTCAGGGTTAAGCTCGCCGTTGTACATCAGCTTTATGTATACTTTTTTTGTTTGTATGTTTTGCTTTTGTGTCCAATAAAGAATTTAAGGACTGTGGATTTTGTTTAAATAAATAAAATAAAATAGTAAAAGTTTACAAACTGCTCCTTAAGTGTAAAGTTCATAATTTCAGGGCATGTGGTGTTGGCGTCACTACAGATGAAATTGACCGTGTTGTTCATGAAGCATGCATTGAACGGGAATGCTACCCGAGCCCGCTGAACTATCACAACTTCCCCAATAGCTGCTGCACATCGGTGAATGAGGTTATCTGTCATGGTATACCAGATACTCGTCCTTTGGAGGTAATTTCTTGTTCTTCTCTTTACATTTATATATTATTAGCTTAAAATAATAAATAATAGTCTTCCTAACCGATTTCGGCTACAGCAACCCTCTATCTGTTTAGGAGTGAGGATGAACTCTAAGATGACTTATGTAGCCAATTTTGACTTGATCATCATCATCATCATCATCATTTCAGCCGTAGGATGTCCACTGCTGGACATATGCCTCCCTCATGGATTTCCAGTTATTACGGTTGGAAGCGATCTGCATCCACCGTCGACCTGCGGTCTTCACCAGGTTATCATCCCATCTTGTTGGTGGACGTCCTACGCTGCGCTTGCCGGTCCGTGGCCTCCACTCGAGAACTTTTCGGCCCCATCGGCCATCTGTTCTGCGAGCTACATGGCCTGCCCAGGACTTCCAGGCGTTGACTTAGATACCAGCTTATAATCATCGCTTGGCGCGAGTAAAATTTTTAACCAATTTTTGGGACAAAAGCAGCCTTGTGTCATTCCTGGTTAATATATATTATGGGTGCACTAAGTTGTAAGTCTAATTTGTAGGGTTGTTTTTGCGTGAGGAGGTATCAAAGATACATCCATACAAACAAGCTTTCGCGTTTGTTTATGCATCTGGCAGGTAGTCTTGCCGTGACATCTAATGGATTCTCAGTGATAAACCAAAGATTTTTTTTTGTCGGCCCATATTGTCCAACTGCTGGGCAAACGCCTCCCGCAAATCCCTCCACTCGTCCCTATCAAGAGCGATGTCCCACCAATCTTCTCGGAAGGTGTTAAAATCGTCCCGCTAGAGCTATCGTGGACGGCCACGACTACGACTTTCTTGTGGAACCCATGTTGTTGATAGACTAGCACATCTTTCTGAGTTCATTCGACGGATGTGTCCAGCCCACTGCCATCTGAGTTTGGCCGTCTTGACTCCAACGTCGGCAATACCGGTTAGAGAGCGTAGCGTCGTATTCCGAACGCGATCAATTCGCCGGAAACCCAGGATGCTACGCTCCATTGCCCTCTGACAGATCTTGAGTTTGGACTTTTGCAACTTGGTCAGTGACCATGTCTGCGCACCGTAGGTTAGGATGGGCAGAATACACATATCAATGAGTTTGCGCTTCAGTGTCAGAGGAAGGTTTCCTTTCATGTGCTCTTTCATGGACCAGTAGCTCTTCCAGGCGTTGTCGACACGACGATCGACCTCCTTGCCCTGCCCGTTTTCGAAACTAGCTAACTGGCCCAAGTAACTATACTCATTGACATATTGTATAATCTGCCTATCTACTTCGACTATGTTTCGTGCTGTTATACATGATCTGTCTTGGTCTGATTAATTTTAAGTCAAACCTCAAGACTTGCCTCGCTCAGTTCTTGAAGCATTATTTGGAGTTCTTGTGATGTCGGAGCAAAAAGAATAATGTCGTCATTACATATAGGTACATTAAGTAATAATTATTTATTTATTCAAATTGCTGAATGGGCTTACAGATGAATCCAAGGCGCCCAGACACTATACTAATATAAATATACAATTGATAAAAAAAAATACATAGCAAACCTTAATGAAATCTTAATCCCACTAATATTATAAAGCCAAAAGTTTGTTTGGAGGTTTGTTACCTCTTCACGTAAAAACTACCAAACGGATTGAGCTGAAATTTTGCACACAATATAGATGTGGATCAGGCAAAACTAACACATAGGCTACTTTTTATCCGGGTACAATGCATGCGAAGCGGCAGGCACAAGCTAGTTAGCAATAAATAATACATTGATGTCAAAAATTGTTAACAGATACCTACAAGATCAAAATATATAGTAATAACTTATCTGAATGTTTACTATGGCTTTATTTTAGGATGGTGACGTCTGCAATGTAGATGTGACTGTCTACCACCGAGGCTTCCATGGAGATCTGAATGAGACCTTCTTTGTGGGCAATGTGCCTGAAAGCACTCGCAAACTAGTGCAGGTAATACTATCAAACTATTATTAGCTATAACATTTGTTATTTTGGCTTCTTTTACCCTCACAATAAATTACAAAATATATTTTTTTTCTTAATGTTTTTACTAGATCTTTATGCTTTTACTTGATACAGAAAAAAATAAATTTATTTATTTATTTATTGATCAAATGTTGCACTTACATACATAGTGTACATGTAGGTGTTATGCAGGTCTGGTGGTGCAAGTCTATACAGTTTGTCCAAAACTCATACATTAGTTTAACTAACAATAAAAAGTTATTTCCATTTATAAATTGTCAATTTAATGATGATGTTGATTGCATTGTCTTCACTTCTAAAATCTCGCGTGGCACGACGCTAACGCGAAAATGGGTGGGGCTTTAGATCAGTTGGGCCTTCGGCTTGTCTCGTGATTTGGTCGTATAAAAAAGGCTCGCTGAAGCGATTCATTACGAACTTCCACATACTTGTACCAGGCATCCCATGACGGCGATACATTATGTCGCATGACGTCTCAGCTCCGTACAGTTAATGGCGTGTTATGACGTCACTGCCCCCCACTTCAATACGCTTATCTAAGTATTGTTTCATTGAAATAAAAGCTAAAGTACTTGTTTGTCTATTTTGTATAATCTAACTGATGGACTAAGTAGAATTATGATTTTCATACCCCACCATCATGTTGCCTATTCTCAGGTCACTCACGAGTGCTTGATGAAAGCCATAGAGATCGTCAAGCCGGGCGAGAAGTACAGAGAGATCGGGAACGTCATCCAGAAGCATGCGCAGGCCAACGGGTTCAGCGTGGTCCGGTCGTACTGCGGGCACGGCATCCACAGGCTGTTCCACACAGCACCCAATGTGCCGCACTACGCTAGTAAGTACAGAGAGATCGGGAACGTCATCCAGAAGCATGCGCAGGCCAACGGGTTCAGCGTGGTCCGGTCGTACTGCGGGCACGGCATCCACAGGCTGTTCCACACAGCACCCAATGTGCCGCACTACGCTAGTAAGTACAGAGAGATCGGGAACGTCATCCAGAAGCATGCGCAGGCCAACGGGTTCAGCGTGGTCCGGTCGTACTGCGGGCACGGCATCCACAGGCTGTTCCACACAGCACCCAATGTGCCGCACTACGCTAGTAAGTACAGAGAGATCGGGAACGTCATCCAGAAGCATGCGCAGGCCAACGGGTTCAGCGTGGTCCGGTCGTACTGCGGGCACGGCATCCACAGGCTGTTCCACACAGCACCCAATGTGCCGCACTACGCTAGTAAGTACAGAGAGATCGGGAACGTCATCCAGAAGCATGCGCAGGCCAACGGGTTCAGCGTGGTCCGGTCGTACTGCGGGCACGGCATCCACAGGCTGTTCCACACAGCACCCAATGTGCCGCACTACGCTAGTAAGTACAGAGAGATCGGGAACGTCATCCAGAAGCATGCGCAGGCCAACGGGTTCAGCGTGGTCCGGTCGTACTGCGGGCACGGCATCCACAGGCTGTTCCACACAGCACCCAATGTGCCGCACTACGCTAGTAAGTTGATTTAGATGAAGCTTAATAATATGCCATGGGATGCTGGCAGTAGAATGTTGCCCCTGCTCTCTTGCCCATGGCTGCAGTAAGAATCTGCCAAGGGATGCCTCCGGAAGATACTGCGCGCGCGAACCCGCTTGCCATGGTAAGTATGGCAACAAACCCCCATGATACCTATAACTGTTTTATGCCAAAGGTACCGCACATAGCTGTTAAGTTCATTTTTAACCATAATCAAAAAGGAGGTGGTGTGTTATTCATGAGGCATGCAATGGCTTTCTAACCTTAGTAACGCCAACCGTTCACATTAGGTACCTATGTTTTTCCACAAGATATAGAGTTTATTATGTATTACTAGCTGTCCTGGCGATTTTTGTACCGCCCAGAATCATCTACCTACTAAACTGCCACATCTTCTAACTACTACATTACTACTACTACTCTACTATTAATACTCCACCACTAATATTATTTACACCAAAATTGTATCTTTCAGAGAACAAAGCCGTGGGTGTGATGAAGCCCGGCCACGTATTCACGATTGAGCCGATGATTAACGAGGGCGCCTGGCGCGACGAGCAGTGGCCCGACCACTGGACCGCCGTCACCGCCGACGGCTCTAGATCTGCCCAGGTAAGGATTCAGCTCTTTCTCTTCCCCTGAGTGAGTTCACGAGGGAGCCGATGTTTAACTGACGAGCAGTGGCCCGACCACTGGACCGCGGTCACCGCCGACGGCTCTAGATCTGCCCAGGTAAGGATTCAGCTCTTTCTCTTCCCCTGAGTGAGTTCACGAGGGAGCCGATGTTTAACTGACGAGCAGTGGCCCGACCACTGGACCGCGGTCACCGCCGACGGCTCTAGATCTGCCCAGGTAAGGATTCAGCTCTTTCTCTTCCCCTGAGTGAGTTCACGAGGGAGCCGATGTTTAACTGTCGAGCAGTGGCCCGACCACTGGACCGCGGTCACCGCCGACGGCTCTAGATCTGCCCAGGTAAGGATTCAGCTCTTTCTCTTCCCCTGAGTGAGTTCACGAGGGAGCCGATGTTTAACTGACGAGCAGTGGCCCGACCACTGGACCGCGGTCACCGCCGACGGCTCTAGATCTGCCCAGGTAAGGATTCAGCTCTTTCTCTTCCCCTGAGTGAGTTCACGAGGGAGCCGATGTTTAACTGACGAGCAGTGGCCCGACCACTGGACCGCGGTCACCGCCGACGGCTCTAGATCTGCCCAGGTAAGGATTCAGCTCTTTCTCTTCCCCTGAGTGAGTTCACGAGGGAGCCGATGTTTAACTGACGAGCAGTGGCCCGACCACTGGACCGCGGTCACCGCCGACGGCTCTAGATCTGCCCAGGTAAGGATTCAGCTCTTTCTCTTCCCCTGAGTGAGTTCACGAGGGAGCCGATGTTTAACTGACGAGCAGTGGCCCGACCACTGGACCGCGGTCACCGCCGACGGCTCTAGATCTGCCCAGGTAAGGATTCAGCTCTTTCTCTTCCCCTGAGTGAGTTCACGAGGGAGCCGATGTTTAACTGTCGAGCAGTGGCCCGACCACTGGACCGCGGTCACCGCCGACGGCTCTAGATCTGCCCAGGTAAGGATTCAGCTCTTTCTCTTCCCCTGAGTGAGTTCACGAGGGAGCCGATGTTTAACTGACGAGCAGTGGCCCGACCACTGGACCGCGGTCACCGCCGACGGCTCTAGATCTGCCCAGGTAAGGATTCAGCTCTTTCTCTTCCCCTGAGTGAGTTCACGAGGGAGCCGATGTTTAACTGACGAGCAGTGGCCCGACCACTGGACCGCGGTCACCGCCGACGGCTCTAGATCTGCCCAGGTAAGGATTCAGCTCTTTCTCTTCCCCTGAGTGAGTTCACGAGGGAGCCGATGTTTAACTGACGAGCAGTGGCCCGACCACTGGACCGCGGTCACCGCCGACGGCTCTAGATCTGCCCAGGTAAGGATTCAGCTCTTTCTCTTCCCCTGAGTGAGTTCACGAGGGAGCCGATGTTTAACTGACGAGCAGTGGCCCGACCACTGGACCGCGGTCACCGCCGACGGCTCTAGATCTGCCCAGGTAAGGATTCAGCTCTTTCTCTTCCCCTGAGTGAGTTCACGAGGGAGCCGATGTTTAACTGTCGAGCAGTGGCCCGACCACTGGACCGCGGTCACCGCCGACGGCTCTAGATCTGCCCAGGTAAGGATTCAGCTCTTTCTCTTCCCCTGAGTGAGTTCACGAGGGAGCCGATGTTTAACTGACGAGCAGTGGCCCGACCACTGGACCGCGGTCACCGCCGACGGCTCTAGATCTGCCCAGGTAAGGATTCAGCTCTTTCTCTTCCCCTGAGTGAGTTCACGAGGGAGCCGATGTTTAACTGACGAGCAGTGGCCCGACCACTGGACCGCGGTCACCGCCGACGGCTCTAGATCTGCCCAGGTAAGGATTCAGCTCTTTCTCTTCCCCTGAGTGAGTTCACGAGGGAGCCGATGTTTAACTGACGAGCAGTGGCCCGACCACTGGACCGCGGTCACCGCCGACGGCTCTAGATCTGCCCAGGTAAGGATTCAGCTCTTTCTCTTCCCCTGAGTGAGTTCACGAGGGAGCCGATGTTTAACTGACGAGCAGTGGCCCGACCACTGGACCGCGGTCACCGCCGACGGCTCTAGATCTGCCCAGGTAAGGATTCAGCTCTTTCTCTTCCCCTGAGTGAGTTCACGAGGGAGCCGATGTTTAACTGACGAGCAGTGGCCCGACCACTGGACCGCGGTCACCGCCGACGGCTCTAGATCTGCCCAGGTAAGGATTCAGCTCTTTCTCTTCCCCTGAGTGAGTTCACGAGGGAGCCGATGTTTAACTGTCGAGCAGTGGCCCGACCACTGGACCGCGGTCACCGCCGACGGCTCTAGATCTGCCCAGGTAAGGATTCAGCTCTTTCTCTTCCCCTGAGTGAGTTCACGAGGGAGCCGATGTTTAACTGACGAGCAGTGGCCCGACCACTGGACCGCGGTCACCGCCGACGGCTCTAGATCTGCCCAGGTAAGGATTCAGCTCTTTCTCTTCCCCTGAGTGAGTTCACGAGGGAGCCGATGTTTAACTGTCGAGCAGTGGCCCGACCACTGGACCGCGGTCACCGCCGACGGCTCTAGTTCTGCCCAGGTAAGGATTCAGCTCTTTCTCTTCCCCTGAGTGAGTTCACGAGGGAGCCGATGTTTAACTGACGAGCAGTGGCCCGACCACTGGACCGCGGTTACCGCCGACGGCTCTAGTTCTGCCCAGGTAAGGATTCAGCTCTTTCTCTTCCCCTGAGTGAGTTCATGAGGGAGCCAATGTTTAACTGACGAGCAGTGGCCCGACCACTGGACCGCGGTCACCGCCGACGGCTCTAGATCTGCCCAGGTAAGGATTCAGCTCTTTCTCTTCCCCTGAGTGAGTTCACGAGGGAGCCGATGTTTAACTGACGAGCAGTGGCCCGACCACTGGACCGCGGTCACCGCCGACGGCTCTAGATCTTCCCAGGTAAGGATTCAGCTCTTTCTCTTCCCCTGAGTGAGTTCACGAGGGAGCCGATGTTTAACTGACGAGCTGTGGCCCGACCACTGGACCGCGGTCACCGCCGACGGCTCTAGATCTGCCCAGGTAAGGATTCAGCTCTTTCTCTTCCCCTGAGTGAGTTCACGAGGGAGCCGATGTTTAACTGGACCGCGGTCACCGCCGACGGCTCTAGATCTGCCCAGGTAAGGATTCAGCTCTTTCTCTTCCCCTGAGTGAGTTCACGAGGGAGCCGATGTTTAACTGACGAGCAGTGGCCCGACCACTGGACCGCGGTCACCGCCGACGGCTCTAGATCTGCCCAGGTAAGGATTCAGCTCTTTCTCTTCCCCTGAGTGAGTTCACGAGGGAGCCGATGTTTAACTGGACCGCGGTCACCGCCGACGGCTCTAGATCTGCCCAGGTAAGGATTCAGCTCTTTCTCTTCCCCTGAGTGAGTTCACGAGGGAGCCGATGTTTAACTGACGAGCAGTGGCCCGACCACTGGACCGCGGTCACCGCCGACGGCTCTAGATCTGCCCAGGTAAGGATTCAGCTCTTTCTCTTCCCCTGAGTGAGTTCACGAGGGAGCCGATGTTTAACTGTCGAGCAGTGGCCCGACCACTGGACCGCGGTCACCGCCGACGGCTCTAGATCTGCCCAGGTAAGGATTCAGCTCTTTCTCTTCCCCTGAGTGAGTTCACGAGGGAGCCGATGTTTAACTGACGAGCAGTGGCCCGACCACTGGACCGCGGTCACCGCCGACGGCTCTAGATCTGCCCAGGTAAGGATTCAGCTCTTTCTCTTCCCCTGAGTGAGTTCACGAGGGAGCCGATGTTTAACTGACGAGCAGTGGCCCGACCACTGGACCGCGGTCACCGCCGACGGCTCTAGATCTGCCCAGGTAAGGATTCAGCTCTTTCTCTTCCCCTGAGTGAGTTCACGAGGGAGCCGATGTTTAACTGACGAGCAGTGGCCCGACCACTGGACTGCGGTCACCGCTCACGGCTCGAGATCTACATAAGTAGATCTCTCTCTCTCTTAGGAGACCTATAAATTAAAGGCCTATAAATCTTAACGCCATTTGACAGACTTGAATTTAGCTGCCTTTGATTTTATAAGTATTGTTTTTGTTGCCTAATTTGACTTTCTAAAGATTATAATACCTTGACACTGGCAGAATTATGTAAAACCAAACACAGCCACAAAAGAAGAATAAGTAGAAAATTTCATAGGCCTCATACATATATGATATGTATGTATATAAGCCGTTTGCCGTGGTGTGCCGGCAGTTTGCCGTGGGGTGCCGGCAGTAGAATGTTACCCCTCCTCTCCTACCCGTGGATGCAGTAAGAGCCTGCTAAGGGACACCTCCGGAAGATGGGCAGCAGCGTCTTTCCGTATATCAACATCCCGTACTGCGCTCACCAACCCGCCTGCCAAGCGTGGTGAGTATGGCAACTACCCCTCATGGATCTCCATGAGGGAGGCCTGTGTTCAGTAGTGGACGTTTTACGGCTGAAATGATGATGATGTATGTATATAAGATATTGTTACCAATGTTTTCTTTTTACAGTTCGAACAAACGCTGCTGGTCACGGAAACCGGCTGCGACATCCTCACGCGGCGCGCCACCGGCCGCCCGTGGTTCCTCGACCAGCTCGACCAGCTCAACGCCAACCAGTCTTAGCTCTCCAGCATGCTATGAGGTGACTGTAGGTAGCCATAGCGTCAAACTTTACATGCCTTTTATTTATTTATTTACGTACACAAACTTATAACTTTTTAACAAGCAGTACATAAAATTTTATAAAAACACTGAAAATGATCTGGCTTGAATCGCAACTCATGTGTATTCAACCAACTTACAATGCAATTCATGTTAAGTGAAGCTTATTTAAAAACGAGAAGAGAATACAAACATTATTAATTATTATTGCAAAACAAAAAGAGTAAGTCAGTTAACCTATATAGGGTCAGTGTAGTTCTAACAATGCTGAAGTTATTTTTGACAGTCTTGAGATTTTAATGTCATTGCATTCTGACTTCCGCACTGTTAGAACATCACTTGACGATAGCTACCTTATAACTACTTAGTCAGCCTATTGTTGTACGATTCTCCTAGGAGCGTTCTCCTAGCCCTTTACAACCGTAGTTTTTTTTTCAGATTTTAACTATAAAACCTTAATGTTGGCTTTCTACTAGGTCTATAGAGCCCAAAAAATGCAGTTAAAAAAATTTCGAGTTCATAGTTTACCCACAAATCCACCCGCACGATCAAGAGTCGCAGGTCGTATAGGAAATAGTCACGATCGTGAGTGTATTTTAAACTAGGCCTATGTTTCAGTAGGCTCCGGTGCTGTTGAAGGCTGTGGTTCAGGCTCTGGATCATCCAACAGATCCCGAAAGTGCTGGGTTGAATTTCGTCGTCGTCCTATCTTCAATGTCGGAGAAGTTTCCATCGCCCAGTACTTGTATTACTTGATCTTCGTTCAAATTTCTGCCTAAAAAGTAAAAAAGTAACTATTAGTTATAAAATCTATGTAAAAACAATCATCAAGCACAGCACCCACTCCCGAATAGTACGACCGGAGCCGCACGATCGTAGCGGTCGAAGTTTACAACGAAATTCTAACCAAACCGTAAAGATCAGCACAAAATAAAAATAATTTAGGTATTGAGATATCTTTTAACTATAAAATAATTATAAACTACAATCAGATACTTTCCGATTACTATTAAAAACAATTACTTACCAGAGTGAGGATCGAAAAACGCAGCCATCTTTCATCTCAACTCACAGGTTACTGACCGCTCCCAGCCGCGCCCGTTTGTTTCTTCCGCGCGTAAAATACATCTCACGTACGATCGACGCCGGTTGCGTTCGGAAAAAGTAATTTTAAAGTATTTTTTTTAATTAAACTCACGCTCGTATCTGCCCGAGTGTAACGAACGGGCTAGGAGAATCGTACAACTTTACAATTTGAAGAAATTAAGTGTTTAGTAATTTTGAGTCGAAATTATTGATTAGATCATATCAGTTGAGATCGATTTGCCCAGTTATGTATGTAAAGCTTGGTGTGGATTGTGTTTTACACCTCCAAAAACAATAATATAAAATAGTAGGGTAGCTAGATATTATGAATTTCGATCAGCTTGTATGGTAAAATATAGTTCATAGATTTTCGATGTATATCATGTATCTAGCCTATTATATCGAATGCTTTCTGTCCACATTGTTATTTTTCTGTCTAAATTGTATTCTTTCTTCACTATTGTGATGTCGAAGAATTGTTCTACATGACAAATAAATTTGTCTTATTTGTCTATATTACGAATATCGAAATATATTCACCGTCACCTCTGAGGAAAAGTTATAAACATAAAATACCTGTGTAGTTTGTGTTATTTAAAATACAATTTGTAATTGTATATTTAGATTTGTATACTTGTTTCGTGAAATGGTTTTGAGTCTATTATGTATCGACGTAGGTATTTACTGGATCTATAGAAACGTTAGTCAAAGGCTGCCTATCATTTGCAATATTATTATGTTGTCCTATAAAATAATAGTAATTAGGGGGGCCAAGCCCCCTTTTATGCATAGCGCTGTCTGTCTGTCTGTGCATGACACGATTACAACCGAACGCCTTGACCGATTTTGTTAACTGTAAACCTTTTTTGTTAGCACTGTCTTAATGAGAGAAGGTTACTGATTGATTTTGGTAACTCCAGTCCAGTGACCCTAGGTCACAGGAACCGGAGTTATTGTGACCTCAAAAGGTCACCAAAGGTCAAAAATGGCATTTTTCGGAAACCTTCGTCCCCTTTTCTGGTACCCCCGTACCAATGCTTGTTTACATAATGAGAACAGATTATAAGACTGCGTACTTAGGTGCCGTCACCTAGTCTCAAATAAACTCTTCTGTGAACGGTCACAGAAGAGTTTATTTGAGACTAAAATAAATGCATCCTGTTTGCAAAGGATAAAAAAACCTAGCATTTTCAAATTCAAAATTTAAGGACACGCGGGGCCCGCACTGAACTTGAACGTATGGCGATTATAGAGTGCGTTTATGGATTTAGCGTGCCGCACGAACGTGCTACGCCCCGCGTTTCCGTTTATATAAATGGAGGTTGTTGATACAAAGTTGACTTAGTTCGCCTATCTGTGTTGTCAGTATAAGATCTCATTAGTGACTTGTACAAAACAATAGCCTAATAAACAACATTTACTCTTAAGGCTCGAGCAGACCGGATGCGTATGCGTAGACGTGCACGTACCACTGAGTTGTAATGTATGGAACTGTACGCCGACGCGCACGTCTACGTTACGCAAGCGGTGTGTCCTGTCTCATACAGTTCCATACGTTACAACTCAGTGGTACGTGCACGTCTACGCTTACGTCTACGCATACGCATCCGGTCTGCTCGAGCCTTTATAATATTCAAGAAGTGATCACAATTGAATTAGGTTTTGTAAATTGTTATTGGAGTGTTTGGAGAATGAATAAACGGATAATAAATGTAAATAAATGTTTTATTCATAACGATTTTATAATTTGGCGTAACAATACTAAATGCACTAATACAATCTTACAAGCAAATTTAACTTAGCTTAAATAATTTAAGTAGGCTATTTACACAATTTAACAATATAAACGTAATACGAAAACAAACTGTTTGAAAGCAATCTGTCTGGTTGAAAGCAAGCCTAGCAATGTTATTCCCGAAAGGGTAAAAACATTGCTAGGCTAACGCCGTGTTTTAAAGACCGTAATCGAAGAGTTTATCCGTTCAACTTGAAATGCGTTTTCTAAAGTCAACGGTACCTACCTGACTGGCTGACAAAAAACGCAAAATCCTTTATTCAGTGGGACCGCAATTTATTTTGACCGCAAGTCAAAATAAATCAACACAAATTAATTGAATAAAAGAAATAAGTAATTGAATTTGTTCGCTTCAGATAATACACGGAAGGAAACGAACACAAGAACCTTACTCGGTTGTTTTAGTCATTTAACAATTTTATTTTTGTTTTAAACTATGTTTAACGGAGCTGATTCCGTCAATTTCCGCCCCAAGAGATTGTTACAACCCGAGTTGACTGGAGAACGTACTCGAGTAAGGTCTTGAAAACGGCGACCAGTCACATTATTTGAAATTATAAACAGCTGTGTTAATTATTATGAGAGCGTCATATGTAAAGATTTTAGATACTGTTCAAAGCTCAGATTGAATACCTGAGCCTATTATTAGTTCCGCAGAATCTGCCTGGGGCTGTATCCAAGACACATTTCCAGCGAGTCATGTTCCTGGAGGACATCGGTCCAAGACAAAAAAATACAGCGCTGTGCGTTTTTTTTACTTTTTATAAAAAAATTAGATGTGCCTACCAACTTCAGTCGGAAAGTTTTGGATTTGGATTCTCATCGTTTTTTTATTCCATTTCTTAAGTATTTTTCTACTTCGAAATATTTGGTTTTGATAAGTTTTCTGTATAAAATTATCAGGTTCATTAAACATTTATTTGGTCCCAAATAGTACTGATCAAATATATGACTAAATACGCTAAACCGTACCAACAGAACTCCTGCATATTTGCAACCAGTCTTGCACTACTCTTCGTATTCATCAAAAAGCGGTATGTAATCATCGACTCTCGATCTTAGCTTCAGGCCGAACCCAGTGACTTGGTTGCCGTTGAAACCTTTAGATTTGTCGGAGGATGCTGACTTTACGTTGGCTGCTTTCCAGTCTTCGACGGTGTACTTCTGGGTCACTGGCTGTCTCACGTGCTCTGTCGTTGCTTTTGTTACATCCTTCTGAAATGCAATTGAGAATTTAACTAACAGAGTTATTAGTAGCGGCACGAAGTTTTAGCGCTGACCGTTACTGTGCAGGAGTCAAAAGTCAGGTACCTGAGGGGGGAGGGATGAAGGGCGGGCGTGCGTAGCGCCGATTGGCTCTCCAGTCGCATTCCGTCCGCCGCACTGGTAGGACGCCCCGCGCACTGCCAGTGTACAGTCGTCGTGTGTGTGCGCACAAAAATGTGAAATGGGGCGTTGCTATTTAGTATCACTCCATTTCACATTTTTTCTTTCACAACTTTTTCTTGAATACTGATGGATTGGCAAAAGTTATGCAAAAAGGTGATTGATATAGAAGAGCAATATGTGACCATGTCGTAGATTTGGAACATAAGAATTCATTATTCGCGTTGATGGAGACAGTTCAGAGGATAGCCTTGGTGAGTTTGATGAAGATGACGCTGCTAGTGCCGACGAACAAAGCAGCCCTGAGCCTGGGCCCTCAATAAGCAAAAGGTCCTTTCTAAACACCATTGAAGGCGTGATACCTACTCCCCATAAACTTAAAAAATAATATTATTTGCGTGCGCGACAGTACTCATGCGCAGCAGCTGTCCTCCACATTTCGTTCACCGCTAGAGTTACTATTTTGAAATTACATTAAAATAATGTCATTAACGTTATTTAACTAATTATTAATAAAAGCAATATGTGTATTGCGTGCGCGACAGTACTCATGCGCAGCTATCCCCTCCACGTATCGTCCAGCGCTAGACTTACGCGCCGCTTATTCGGCTTATTGAACGACGCGCGATCTTTCTCATTAATCAGGTACCTACTGTCTAACAGAAGAAGGATCGCGCGTCATGTGCTTATTCAATTTCGTAGTTTGGTCAGTGAGTTATCTGCTCTGTGGTTATCTGGCTATTACAGCCTTTTAAAAATTGCCTTAGCGGACGGTATTTCACGTCCACATGGCGGTGTATTGGTAAAGTTTTCAACTAGCAATAATCGCACCTCGGATTAACCTTATTGGTTACGTACGATATTGCCTCTGCGCAAAGTTAATGGTTTTTTTTTCGAAAGGATTATTTTATGTTGTCGACCGCAGATGGCCATGACAACCTTACCGGACTATGGCGAGCGCAGAGGGTGCCCAGCCGCAAAAATTAGGTTGGGGCAACAAGCCCTTGAGGGGGCACCACTTAGGTTCGAACCACGGCTTGGACTGTTGCCAGATTTTTATATGTAATGATGGTTAACGTCCTGGTGCAAAGTTGCACCTTAAGACGGAAGAGTGTATTCTTCGGCCTCGCCGGCAAGACCGGTTTTTGAATGTGTGCGCCTAGCAGCTAGTGTGGGACGTGGGGTTAGCGGTGGATGCAGTAAGAGCCTGCTAAGGGATACCTCCGAAAGATGGGCAGCAGCGTCTTTCCATAGATCAACATCCCGTACTGCGCTCGCCAACCCGCCTGCCAAGCGCGGTGAGTATGGCAAATACCCCTCATGGAGACCCATGAGGTAGGCCTTTGTTCATTAGTGGACGCTTTTTGGCTGAAATGATGAATGGCTCTATTGGGTAGTCGGCGGGTAATGCCGAGATTAGTGGGTTGGGGTGTTCCGCCGCCACCATAAAAACGCTTTGAAGCAGTTTTAATAAAGTGTTCGATGGACTCGAGTTTGAGATCTCGGTGGAGGTCTTCGTTGCGCATGTACCACGGGCAGCCCGTAGCCCTGCGCAAGAAGTTATTTTGGACTTCCTGAAGGCATCTAACATGACGGGACTGGCCAAAGGCGACAGAGGAATATGTAATTATTGGCCGTACAACTGTTTTGTAAAGTCTCACTTTATTTCTAAAGTACGTTTTACTCTTCGAGTTGAGAAGGCTGTTTAATCGGCTAAGCACGAACTTTGCGCGATTAGTGACAGTTCTTATGTGGGGATAGAAGGTGAGACGTCTATCTAGGATTACTCCTAGGTAGCGAGCTGAGCTGACCTAACCCATTGGATAGGTCTATCAAAGAGGAGGAGAGGCTAGGGCAAGAGGGGACTCCGAGTACACTGCTGCACTTTTCGTCGGGTTCATCTCTATGCGCCACTTTCTAAACCAGGCACCTAGGGTGTCTAGTGCAGCCTGCAGCCTTATGCGTATGCAACTCTTGTTTTTATTGGACGTGTACAAAGCCGTGTCATCGGCGAAGAGGGCAAGTTCGACTTGCTGGGGGATGTCGCTGGTGTACAGCGTGAAAAGAAGGGGAGCAAGGACTGAGCCTTGAGGAACTCCAGCTCGGACGGGCTTGGGGTCTGAGAGCGTGCCTTCCACGGGGTAGCGAAAGCAGCGGTTCGACAAGTAGTCTCGTAAGAGTACGAGTCTGGCACTCCAAGCAGGAAAAGCTTCTGAACCAAGCCGTTGTGCCAGACTTTAACGAAGGCTTTCGCTACATCGAGGAAGAATTTAGACATAAGACAGCGCCCGTATCTACTGGCTAAGTGTGATGCCACTTCGACAGGATGTGTTCGTGATGCGGAGCCAGAGGCGGCTTTACCTATAGTGCAGGGTGTGCGGTGCACACGGGCGCCGGGTCTAAGGGGGCGCCGAGTGCCATCTAATGTGACACAACAGATTATAGGTTAATGATTATGTTGGCGTAGTGTCGCATCACTACCAAAGGCGCGTGCCGGATGAACGGGAAAAAAAACGTTGGGTAGCAGTACTCGAACGAATAATTAACATTATTCATTTTTTAGCTAGGCAATGTCTGGCTTTTCGGGGAAGATCTGAAAAAAAATACGATTCTGGTAATGGTAACTTTTTAAAGCTAAATAAATAAATAAATAATGCTGGACAAATCACACAGCATCATCTAGCCCCAAGCTAAGCAGAGCTTGTGTTATGGGTACTAGATGACTGATATACTTAATACATTATAACTACATAGATAGATATTTTTATTATATATAGAAAAAGAAGAAAGCTGGTTGAATATACCTCTAATTTTAATAATGTGCTTGCGGAACACATAGCCCTTATTCAAAACTCATTATCTTGGTCATAATATTCAGAATGAAATAATACAATTATTAGGAGAAAGAATAAAAAAGCTATTGTTTTGCAATTGACACAATCCAAATATTTTTCAATTATTTTAGATTGCACTCCAGATATTGCACACGAAGAACAAATATCGGTTGTCGTACGGTACGTTCTTTTAAATGCAAGCACCAACAATGCAAAAGAACACTTTCTGGGTTTTTTCCTATTACAGACACTACTGGCCAGGGTTTAACTCAACTTTTGTAAATTTTTTTAATCTCAAACTAAATTGGCATACAATATATGCGTGGTCAAGGTTACGATAATGGTGCAAACATGAAAGGGAAAAATATAGATCTTTATAAACGAATTTCAGATATAAACCCGCGCGCATTTTATGTACCATGTGCGACACACAGCCTAAATTTGGTAGTGAATACGCTGCTAAAGGTTCATTAGAAATAGTAAATGTATTTTCAATTGCGCAAGAAATTTATGTTACTATTTATGTTATACGTTATTTATTTATGTTACGTTGGCAAATACTTGCTAAAGAAGCGCCAACTTTAAGTCTAAAACCACTCTCAAATACTCGATGGGAGAGCAGGGTAACCCCTTCCTTCCTAAAAAGCTTCTTGACATTATTTAAAATTGCACTATTTGCACCCGAATTTTCGTATGAAAATATAACTGTAAGTATTCCATCTTGACCCCGCTCCTACTAGGGGGCGCCAGGGTACTGGTGGCACACGGGCGCCACAAGGGCTAGAGCCGCCTCTGTGCGGAGCACCTGCTGAGTGCAGGAGTGATGGGCTTGGAAGCCAAACTGTTAGTCAGGCAACAGACTATGCTCGTTGTCATGACGCCAGAGACGTCACAGAAGGAGTCGCTCGTAGATCTTCCGCAGAAGTGACTGATAGGACGGTAGGAGGAAAGCTCGTTTGCCTTTTTGCCTGGTTTGTGGATGCCAATTACATTAGCTTCCTTCCAGACATCAGGGAAAGAGCAGTTAGCCATGGCAGCATTGAAGATGCTGACAAGGAGATGTATGAGGACAACAGAGAACTTCTTGAGTACTCTGTTGCTGATGCTGTCCGAGCCAGGGGACTTCTTAAGACGACGATCTTTAATGATCTTGGCGACCTCTGCTGCCCTAATGAGGTCCAACGGAGGAGCAGAGGGGGAAGGGAAACTAGGCGGTCGACTTCACTGTTCATCATGTTAAGGTGATCAGGGTCAACGGGTTCAAGACTAGGAGAGCATTGCGATTCAAGACTCAGCTAGTGCGTCTGATTTTTCTTTATCATCAAACGCAGGCGTTCGGTGGTTCGGGCGAAGCAGAGGAGGCATGATTGAGATACCATCCGATTTCATAGATCTGGCCAGGCTCCAGTAAGCTAGATGCCCGGGTTCGATCTTAGAAAGAAAATTATCCCAAGAAGCGTTACGGTGCTCCTGAATGGCCCTCTTCACCTTGCGGCGAAGCGAGTTCATTCGGAAGCGATTTAGTTTGGAGGGCTAAGAACTGAAACGACGAGTCGCCGCGTTCTTCTCCGTAATCATTCGTCTTATCTCAGGACACAGTTACGATCAGGTGTAGCTGGGACCTGTCTAGACAAGTCGCGAACAGCGGATTGGACGTGACTGGTCAGGGAGTCGACCGCAATAGTGATGTCGTCCGGGGACCTAATGTCGTCGAGGATTGAGATCTCGGTGGAGGTCTTCGTTGCGCATGTACCACGGGCAGCCCGTAGCCCTGCGCAAGAAGTTATTTTGGACTTCCTGAAGGCATCTAACATGACGGGACTGGCCAAAGACGACAGAGGAATATGTTATTATTGGCCGTACAACTGTTTTGTAAAGTGTCACTTTATTTCTAAAGTACGTTTTACTCTTCGAATTGAGAAGGCTGTTTAATCGGCTAAGCACGAACTTGGCGCGATTAGTGACAGTCCTTATGTGGGGATAGAAGGTGAGACGTCTATCTAGGATTACTCCTAGGTAGCGAGCTGAGCTGACCTAACCCATTGGATAGGTCTATCAAAGAGGAGGAGAGGCTAGGGCAAGAGGGAAGACGAATAGAAGCAAAACCAAACGAGCGGTTATAGTAAGTTATATAATTATAATACAATATATATCATGCTAAACATAAACTTGTAAAGTTTGGCGTAAAACTCATAGTTTGAGAAAGTGAATGTGGACAAATATATTTTTATTAAAAAATACCTGGCTACAGGCATAAAACTCTGGTGCGTGATAATAAAATGCAAAAGAATGCACACTTGCACAGTGAAGTGCAAAAATAAGTATCGAATGAGTTGACAAATATGTTACGAAGTTCTTATATCAGAATTGGGACATTTTTTTGTTTGCCTATGTATGCACCACTACCTATATTTATACACTTGACTGTACCAGCCTACAATATTATTCAATATTTTTCAAATCGGCTGAGTTGACCCTATAGCGGTAGAAGATGTGGTTAATTGAGCCCGCGGCCTGAGTTGATCAAGTGGTACGAGCCACCTCCAAAATAAACAGTAACCGTCAACTAGTTGTGTCTTATATTTTGTGAATGTTTTTTAAATGTGTTTTTTTTTTTTTTCGAAATGACAAAAATGTTGTTGACCGCAGATGGCCATGACAACGTTACCGGACTATGTCGAGCGCAGAAGGCGCCCAGCCGCAAAAGTTAGGTTGGGGCAACAAGCTCAAGGGCACCACTTAGGTTCGAACCACGGCTTGGACTGTTGCCAGAATTTTTGAATCTACTGAAGGTTAGCGTCTAGGTGCAAAACTGCACCTTAAGACGGAAGAGTGTATTCTTCGGCCCCGCCGGCGGGACCGGTTTTTGAAAATGTGTCTAACAGCTAGTGTGGGACGGGTTGACGTCACCTCCGGGTTAGCGGCGGTGAGCTCGTCAACGGGCAAGCCGAGAACATGTCTCGGTCGACGGAGGAAAGAATGGCTCTATCGGGTAGTCGGAGGGTAATCCCGAGATAAGGGGATTGGAGTGTTCCGCCGCCACTTCATAAAAACGCTTTGAAGCAGTTTTAATAAAGTGTTCGATGGACTCGAGTTTGAGATCTCGGTGGAGGTCTACATTGCGCATGTACCATGGGCAACCCGTGGCCCTGCGCAAGAAGTTATTTTGGACTACCTGAAGGCATCTAACATGACGGGACTGGCCAAAGACGACAGAGGAATATGTCATTATTGGCCGTACAACTGTCTTGTAAAGTGTCACTTTATTTCTAAAGGACATTTTACTTTTCGAGTTGAGAAGGCTGTTTAACCGGCTAAGCACGAACTTCGCACGATTAGTGACAGACCTTATGTGGGGATAGAAGGTGAGACGTCTATCTAGGATTACTCCTAGGTAGCGAGCTGACCTAACCCAAGGGATGGGTTTATCGAAGAGGAGGAGAGGCAAGAAGGGACTCCGAGTGAAGTACACTGCTGCACTTTTCGTCGGGTTCACCTCTATGCGCCACTTTCTGAACCAGGCACCTAGGGTGTCTAGTGCAGCCTGCAGCCTTATGCGTACGCGATTCCTGTTCTTATCGGACGCGTACAAAGCCGTGTCATCGGCGAAGAGGGCAAGTTCGACTTGCGGGTGTCGGGGAATATCGCTGGTGTACAGCGTGAAAAGAAGGGGAGCAAGGACTGAGCCTTGAGGAACTCCAGCTCGGACGGGTTTGGGGTCTGAGAGCGTGCCTTCCACGCGGTAGCAAAAGCAGCGGTTCGACAAGTAGTCTCGTAAGATGAGTACGAGTCTGTCTGGCACTCCAAGCAGGAAAAACTTGTAAACCAAGCCGTTGTGCCAGACTTTGTCGAAGGCTTTAGCTACATCGAGGAAGACAGCGCCCGTATCTGCTGGCCAAGTGTGATGCCACTTGGACAGGATGTGCTCCGTGATGCGGAGCGGGACAGGAGTGATGGGCTCGGAAGCCAAACTGTTCGTCAGGCAAGAGACTATGCTCATTGACGTGACGCCAGAGACGTCTCAGAAGGAGACGCTCGTAGATCTTCCCCAGGGAGCTGAGGAGACTGATAGGACGGTAGGAGGAAGGCTCGTTTGCCCGGTTTGTGGATGCCAATTACATTGGCTTCCTTCCAGACATCAGGGAAAGAGCAGTTAGCCATGGCAGCATTGAAGATGCTGACCAGGAGATGTATGAGGGCAACAGAGAACTTCTTGAGTACTCTGTTGCTGATGCCGTCCGAGCCAGGGGACTTCTTAGGTCGAAGATCTTTAATGATCTCGGCGACCTCTGCTGCTCTAATGAGGTCCAAAGGAGGAGCAGAGGGGGGAAGGGAAACTAGGCGGTCGACTTCACTGTTCACCATGTTAAGGTGATCAGGGTCGACGGGTTCAAGACTAGGAGAGCATTGGGATTCAAGACTCTCAGCTAGCGCGTCTGCTTTTTCCTTGTCATCAAACGCAGGCGTTTGGTGATTCGGGCGAAGCAGAGGGGGCAGGATTGAGATACCATCTGATTTCATAGATCTAGCCAGGCTCCAGTAAGCTAGATGCCCGGGTTCGATATTAGAAAGCAGATTGTCCCAAGAAGTGTTACGATGCTCCTGAATGGCCCTCTTCACCTTGCGGCGAAGCGCGTTCATTCGGAAGCGATTTAGTTCGGAGGGCCAAGAACTAAAGCGACGAGTTGCTGCGTTCTTTTCCGTGATCAGTCGTCTTATCTGATCAGGCAGGACACAGTTACGATCAGGCGTAGCTGGGACCTGTTTAGACAAGTCGCGAACGGCGGATTGGACATGACTGGTCAGAGAGTCGACCGCAATAGCAATGTCGTCAGGGGACCTAATGTCGTCGGGGATTTTATCCAAGTCGGGAGAATGGATAACCTTGAGGGCTTTCTCAAGTTTATACCATTGCACCACAGTCTTGGTCGGGGGAGTAGGGTCCGGCAGAGGGCCAAGTCTTAATATGACGGGACGGTGGTCAGAGTCTAGTTCCTGCATCACTACTATGGAGATCATCCGGAGGGATACGTTCCGCAGCAGTGCGAGGTCTAGAGTTTGGTTGGAAAAACCAATACGTGCGGAATAACGAGTGTGACACATGGGGGCAATAAGATCTAGATTTAAAGAATCTAGATAGCCTGAGAGGAGGGCACCGTTTCTATTACGTATCGAGCAATTCCACATAGGGCTTTTGCTATTGAAGTCGCCAGCCAGAATGACTGAGCTTCCAAGACTGAGAAGGGATTCTAGGTCGCTTTTAAGAAGCTTCCTATTAGGGCTAAGATAGCAGGATGCAATAATAACCGGTTGATGACCGGTCATTGCAAGTCTGCAGACAGAGACTTCTAAGTCTGTTAAGGGCGGGGGATCGATGGGAATGCAGTGCAGCGACCTCTTGAAATAAATGGCAGTACCGCCTTTAGGGGCGTTTATTCTGTCATTTCGTACCATCTGGTAGTTAGCGATCCTAGGATCGCGATGGCACTGTTTCAAGAAGGTCTCCTGCACTAGCAGAATGTCTATTTGGTGATTGACAAGGAATTGCTTCACGAGTTCTTTCTGAGGAGATAGGCCGTTAGCATTAAAAAATGCTAACGAGAGGGAGCGTGGTTTAAGTCTTTCTTTCTGCACTGCCATACTAAAAAGACTTAAAAGTGAGGGCGTCAAGAGACGCCATGACTTCCTGATGATTAGAGATAATCATCAGTTTCTCTATGGGGGATTGCGCTAGGCTAAGTTTGCGCAGGAGCGCATTAACCGATCCGAAATCAATGTTCGGCAGCCCCAGGCTAGGGTTCTCAGCAGCAGGAGCTGGCTGAGAGGGCCTAGTGGGGCGGGGTAGGGGTGCGGGGGCAGGGGCGGAGTGAAGCTCCTGGGAACGCGGGGGAGGGGATACACCAGTTGTTGCCTGAAGAGCGCGGCTGGTGTAGCCCAAAGGTCTCGCCCAAGCTGACACAGCAGGAGGGGCGGGGGGCAACAAGGACACCTTCGGAGATGTCCTCGCGTGTTGGGGTGGGGCGGGGCGGAAGCGCTCCGGAGCCCTAGCATGCGCTCTCCTAGCGCTTGCCTTTGGGGCTCTGGGGCAGCCGCGATAGTTCGCGGTGTGCCCCTCGGTCCCGCAGAGCACGCAGCTAGGCGGCATGGGGTCATTGGGGGACGCGCTTGCAGTCAGCGGTGCCGTGGTCACCCAGGCACTTGACGCAGCGGGCAAAACAGTTGCGCGCAGTGTGGCCATATAACTGGCACCTGTGGCACTGTCCAGGGGGCCCTTCCTGAAGGGAGCCTCTACGTAGAGGCCGGAAAGGCGACACACGGTTTTGACGCCGAATATCGCCTTTCCTTCGGGCGAAAGATCTAAGATGACTAGTACGAGGTCGAACGGGGTCTTGTCCCGTCCGCTGTACATGCGATGGACTTCCCTGACGGGGAAGCCCTGATCGCAGAGGTCGGTCTTAATGACCTCAGAGTCGAACTCCGCGGGGTTTAAATGTGTTTAAAATTCTGGTCTGATGCCTCTCATTGCTAAAACGCTTCGATAGCGCGTTCTTATTTTACCAGTAGCGACATCTAGTTCGGATCTTGCGAACTAGCGTAACCGTCTGTGACAGAAAAGATAGTATTTTATTTTGTTCCTTGTGTTGAACTTGAACGCTTTGCCAAGAACCCCTCTAGAATATATTATATATATTTTTAGCCCTGTATTGTAGAAATCTTGGTGACCTTTGACAAATGACATGTTTATTTATTGTGTACCTATAATTTTGTTTATATTTCTTATTTTTTTATTTAGACTTCTAAGGATTTTCCTATATAAAGATTTTTAACGTCTTAGGGTGCATATCCTGTAATGTTTCAAATCTACTCTGTAAAAATAAATAAATAAATATTTTCGACTGGTAATGTCGTTCTCCCAATTTACCTCTCATAATTTTCTCTTGAAATTTTGATAAAAAAATTTATAAATAACCTATTTTATAAGGTTGTGATCATTTATAATATAACTGTTTCATTGTTATTATTTTCTCTTACCGGTGTTGGTCCATTTATGTAGCTCGCGTATATCCTCAAAACAGGCTCCCCTGTCTCTTCGTCAAACGTCAGCTTGCTTTTTGGCGGTATTTTGGCTTTCATCACTGTTACTTTCGAGGTAGAACTCGACGCTGTAATAGGTGCATCCTTTTTCTCAGTGACAGCGAATAATCTAAGAGGTGGTCGTTTTAGTAGGTTTTCCTTTTCTTTGTTGAAATCCTGATCTTCAGTGATGCTAGCTTCGACTATTTGACCAGCGTAGATGGCACCTTCTTTATTTAGTTTTTGCTCATTTTCATCTGTTCTGTGTAACGTGTAGGCCAGCTTAAAAGCATCTGTTGACTTTGAGAATGGAACACCTGCTATTGGTTTAAGGTCAGTAACATTACTTTTATCCTTATTTTCATTATTCTGAATGAAAACTGGTTGCAAACTTGGGGATATTGTTGTCATATTCATTTGCGCTGTCGTAGTTTCATTTGGTTTTTCAACTTGATCTATAGCGGAGGCTGCTCTGACGTCGTTTATGGCGGAATAGAATCCATTGGCTATCATGTTACCGACGCTTTGTCCAATTTGTGCATAGTAAATCGGTGTGGTATTATGTTTTACAGTGTTCTCTTTCTCAGTGCTTTCGATAACGTATTTTATGGTAGTTGTAACTGGTCTGGACTCTGCTGCGACAAGTTCTAACGTTATGTTATGTGGTTGTAGAGTTTCAACAGTCACTGTTGGCTGAACCTTTTCAGTGGTACTGTTGACGGTAAAGCTTTGTGGTTTTAAAGTTAAAACAGACCCTTCTAATGTTTCTCTTTGAACGACATTTTTAGTTTCACTGGGAACGAAGGAATCTTGCTTTAACTCTTCGTTTTCTAAGAGCAATAGTGGGTTCTGTTGATTATTTGGATTCTGTTGATTCTGCACTTCGGCTCCGTATGGTATGAATTCGACTGAGGGAAATCTTTGGGCTAGTTGGTTTTGTAGCTTTTGTAAAAACATTGGATCCTGTTGGAACAGTGCGCTTGGTGATATCATGATGCCGTCAGCTCCTGAGCTCAAGAGTTCCTGTTGTGTTGGCATGTTGAAACCATGTGGGGTATTTGTTGCGGGGAAACCTTGAGGGATGTTGTTGAACCCTTGAGGTGTTTGTATGGCGTTGAAGCCTTGAGAAGTTTGTATGCTGTTGAATGGTTGTTGGTTTTGTAATGCGTGGAATCCTTGTGGACTATGTATGCTGTTGAAAACTTGTGGACTCCCTATGGCATTGAAACCCTGAGGAGTTTGTAAGCCATTGAAACTTTGAGGAATTTGTATGCCATTGTATCCCTAAAAAAATTTAACCCATTAGCATTTCGGCGTTCAAAGAAATAAGTATGGTGTAGTGTTGCTCTTACTTGGATGGTGTAGTGTTGCGTTTGCGGAATAAGTTGGTTCTGCGGTATTCCAATTGACGAAAGACCGTATTCATTTGCCATTTGATGGAATACTTGTCCCTGTTTCATCAAGACTTCTGGTGACTGTAAGGAATGAGAAATCAAATTCTAAAATTATTGCAATTTTTTATGTCTACAGTAAATGCCCGAGACATAATTAATCGCCAGCGTGTGATCCTGATCGTGTAATTTTCCGCAATTATTTGTGTGAATCCATTCCATAATATTGTAAAACTTCTAGGGTGTAGGTACTTAGAACTTATGTCTATTTTCTTATTTAGAACAGTCTAGTAGTAGCAGCAGTAGTAATAGTTAGTGGGATTCAGCGGGCTGTTTAGATTAGATTAGAACAGTCTAAAGTGGGCCGGCCACTGCGAACGAAGCGGGTGCATTCATCATTTTTATAATTTCAGCCATAAAACGTTCACTACTAAACCCAGGCCTCCCTCGTGGATCGCAACTAAGGGTAGTTGCCATACTCACAACGCTTGGCAGGCGGATGGCGAGCGCAGTACAGGATGTTGATACACGGAAAGACGCTGCTGCCTATCTTCCGGAGGTATTCCTTAGCAGGCTCTTACTGCATTTACGGGCATGAGAGGATCATTCAAGAGGTATCATTCTACTGCCGGCACCCACGGCCCATAACTAATTTTAACTCCCAGAGACAGTCCAGTTCCTAAAGACGTAAGTGCTTTAACCGTCTTCAGGGAGAACTAAGGATCCATTTGAAAGTTTTTCTTTTCTTAAAATGTTCACTTTAAAAAGTTATATATGACAATCATGCCAACACCGAAAGGATTGCGAGTTGAAATGTCAGTGACGCCCCCGCCTCACTAGCAGTGGACGGACTTATCTATAATATAGCAGGGGCTTATCAGTTAGTTAGCCGTTATTAGTTCAGCGGAATGGATAATACTGTTAGACTAGATTTGTTAATCATTATTTGTTTCACCAATTGTTTAGTGAAGAAGCTAGGTGCTTACTTGTTTTGAAAATCCAACAGGCCTTTCTATTTTAGTAACTTGGAAAACATTTTCGGGGTATGTCTCCGTTACGTCGTATGCTGGTTTATCATTCGGCTGAAACAAACATTAAGTTTGATCCCGTTTTAGGGGCTTCTGATTCAATATTGTTTTTTATCTCTTACATCTTAGAGTACAATTTTTCGCTTATTATCAATAAGATGGCTAATATGTAGACCGGTCGTAGAACGAAGAAACGATGAGGAAAACATCATGAGGAATCCCACGACATAGTTATCCAGATAAATAACTGTTTATTGTACAACTTAGTTGTAACATATTACGTGCTCGTATGGCTTGTCTGGGGCACCATTGTGTCACCGCTTTTGTCCATCTGACGTTATTCTGCCTTGCATCGGTTTATTAAAAACCCCGATAAATTCTCATGTCGATTCACAAAATGTATTGTGATCTCGAAAGCTCAAGTGAGACTACTCTTGGTCTTACCAGTTTCGTAGTAGGGTTGAAATCCTTAAACCTTCGCGGGGGCACCATTATATCACTGCTTTTGTCCATCTGACGTCATACTGCTTTGCGTCGGTTAATTAAAAACCCCGATAAATTCTCGTGTCGATTCATAAAATGTAATGAGGCGTTTTCATTCAAAAGTTAAAACTTCAAAAATAGTTCCCTCGAACCATATAGATGGCGTTAGTTTTATTTTACTGGTAGGAAACACAATTTGACAATGACATTAATTGTGACTAATCACAAACTTGCTTTCTCCGCTTGCCAGCTCCATCTGTTTAGTAGGAAACACTTTTTTGTTTTTTACTGAAAACGGTTCATTGTGATCGCGAAATCTTTGAAATCTAAAGTGAGACTTCTTTTGTTCTTACCAGGTTTGTAGTAGGGTTGTTCTGCAGTTGCTGGTTGTCTGTGGCCTCAATGACGACTATTGGCTTCTCTGATAAGCTTAGGTTGGGCGCTGGGATTGTGTGGATTGCACCTGTTGGTCACACAAGACTGAGATACCACGCGTTCGCCCGCAGCAAGGAATGTCACTAAGTCTCCTTCTTTCCGTGTTTCAATGCGTGAATGATAAGTAATGTCATCTCATCATCATTTCAGCCGTAAAACGTCCACTATTGAACACAGGCCTTCCTCATGGATCTCCATGAGGGGTAGTTGACATACTCAACACGCTTGGCAGGCGGGTTGACGAGCGCAGAATGGATAGGTAATGTAAGCTTTTCATTTTACTGAATTACTTCCAGACTACTTGTAACATTCAGCCGAAGGTTCAGACCACTCTTTGAACTATATCAGATGAAAGAAAGCCGATAAAATTATATGCACTATAAACTTCGATAAAACCAAAACACGAAATAAAATGAATTTGAAAAAGAAACTGGAGTAACCCTAGTTGTTGTTTTCTAAGTGACATGTCAATGCTGTGGACGAACTTTAATTGTAATTTGGTGCTTGTGCACGAAAATAATTAAGAATATCACCGATCCATCAGAATTATTTAAAGAAGAAGAATTAGATTAACTCTATAAAATTCTACTGAAGTACCATCCATATCCGTATCCATCCAAATTAATACTCTACAAGAAGTACCATTTTAAATAGGTATCCTATTTCCAAGATTAAATTTTTACTTTTTTATCCTCTAAAATACAAGTATGTATGACTCAATGCCCTAGCATTAAGTCCTCCTTTTACAATTTGTTATGTTTTAAAGTGGTGAATAAATAAATTAACTACAAGTATAAATATATTACAGTAGGTACCTAAGCATCTTCCTTCTATGTTAAGACCTTAAATTCAAAATTACCCATAGGTATCGACGACACAACCACCTATACTAGAAGAAAGGGACTTGTTAATAGATCTGAGGAATAAACCAGATACACAACATTCCCACCTCATCCCTTCTATGACCATGGCTGTGTCAATCATATAATTCTGCTTCTTCCCCACATCGGGTGATTGACAGAGAAACTAATAATTATGCATCGTTTTTGATCAAATCCTTGTGATACTAATATTCCATAAAGGACTGTGAGCTGGAGGCCCAAGATAGGTATAAGCGTCAACAAAAACGAAAATAACTAAAATAAAAGTTAAAGAAAAGAGCTTTAATAAGGCTATTGATTGACCTGTCCATCTTACAATGTCCAAGGCACTGCATGTCCAAGGCACTGCAGTGACCCAAACAGCATGAATACCCATTGATGATGCTGTATAAATCATCTATAATAGATGTAAAAGACCAAATTCACTTTACTATTGGTTATGTCGAACGTTGGTAGAAATAGATGGCGGGTCGAGTAGGACACTCACTTAATCATTAGCGAACAGTGGGAGAAGTTGGGGCTAAATAATAATAGCGAAGAGTCTCGATCAACATCTCGAGACTTCCTAGGCAGTCGGATTAAGAGCTAGATCCACAAGGCAGCTCGTAGGTAGGTATAGTGTTGAGATTCCTCTCCCTGCAGTCTTATAATAGTCACCGACTGCTTGATGCTTGCTTCGCGGTCGCGTTTTGATATATTTTTAACAAAAAAATGTTTATATGAGTTTACAATTGATTTTAAAATGAAGGGGAAAAATGATTGGTAGTGTGATTGTGCTTTCGATGCAGGTATTCCAAACAAGATGTGTATAGTGCGTGCCAGTGCGTGTTCATAGCCAAACTGTACCACCATCGTTATGCACCAACGGCGGAGATGAGGCTGCACGTATGAACTCGTACTCCGAGGGCGCGGGAGAGGCTGGCATCCGGGTGGTCTTCCAGGGTCCGCTGGCGAAGAGACGGGTGCTCGGACTGTAGTGCTTTACTGCGTATCTGGGGAGAATAGTTGAGGGAATCAAGAAATTGTGACTTTAAGCCGTATCTCACACGCTCGGCGCCGGCGCCGACACAACGACGTTTGAGATACAAATTGAGATACTTACATTGCATACAATGTGAAAATCTACGGGCGCCGCGCTAAGCGGCGGAACACGATTTATATACATACATACGTCTGCAGTATGATAAACGGCATATACCTCTTAAGTAAAGTTCATACACCTCATTGAACATCGATTGTGATAACAATTCATTTAAGTTACGTAAGCACTGACAGGCGGCTGGCTTGGCGCCTAGAGGCAAGCAAATCGTCTTGCAAGAAGCGAAAATGATACGAACGCTCTAGAATTCTTGCGAACGGCTGCGCTGCTACTAAATAACCATAAGTCAGTTACTATGCTTTAGGCGCCAAGCAAGCAGTCAATGCATATGAAGCCTTTTGGATACTAAAGAGAATAGACGTGTCGAATACGGTACCTGCCGTAATGCACTGCAACTAGTAAGTATTGTATTGTGTATTGTTGTGTGGTAATACGTGATTTCCAGGTGGCATGATGATTTGATGATAATAATTTGGTTGGCGTTTGTACCTACAGTAATATTTTGTCTCTGTTTCGTTTTGACCCCGGCATTGAATACCAAAAAGACGTTGGTCTTGAAAACGGAATTGGACGGAGTTACCTGTGCGTAGGGTTTCTGTACAGCACGTAAGACGGCGATCGGAACGAGGCGGCCGGCACTATGCGATGTTGGCTCCAGGGCCGGTGCATGGTCAGGCCGGGTCTGAACACTGACGGCGATCGCACTCGGTTCGCGCTCATGCGACTGATGTATACCGCTTGTGCGATCGAGAGGAGTGTGAGGATCAACGGATACTGGAAAGATAGAAAGTTTTGTCAGTGTATATATATATGATTGATCTTTGCATTTCTTATGCCATAACCTAAAAACCCGAGATCTTTGCCCAGCATAGGTTAATAAAAAATACTGTTTGAGCTGTTTGTCATTAAATTTTGTATGACAAACTCATGCAACCAGACCAACGTTGCAACGATCGTGGAGACATATGGTTTGCTTTACCAGCTTCTGTCAATTGTTCCATTTATTATTTATAGTGTCGGAAGCATACTGCCCAGTCAACATTCCGTTTAAGTAAGCCGGGGAAAGACGGAGCCTCGACCGGTCCGCCTTCACTTAGAAAATGATTCTCGGTAACGAATCGATCTGTGTGGTGTTTGCGTTTTTTGTTACGGTTCATTTGTCACTTGATCCGACCGTTCGCGAAATGGGAAGATGACAGATGAAGAGACATGCGAACTTATCATATTAAGACCCGAGTTCACCAACAGATGTTTCAAATTTCAACAGTCGGGTTACGCAGCAGCTTTTTACCAAAAAAATTGCTGTAGATATATATTCTGAAGGTTTGTGTTTGACGTCTTTTGCGGTTTACTGCTATCGAATTGCAGGTTGAATATATTTCTTATTGAATATATGAGACATGGGATATTTTTATTACAATTTACATTTCTTTCTAACGTTGTCAAGTTAAGTTTCGTCTACCTATTCTACTATACTCATCATATCAGCCGTAGGACCTCTAATGCGTGAGAATCCAATGTATGAGGGAGGCCTATGACCAATCATTATTATTATATAACAAAAACGCGGAAATTTATATGTAGTATAAGAAAAAAAGAAATGTTTGTATCTATGACAAAATTATATGTAATGATGGTTGTAAGACAGTATTTAAGTACCTAAGAATAACATAGTTAAACTATACTGGTATTATAAAGAGGAAATATTTGTATGTTTGTAACGAATAAACTCAAACACTACTGGACTGATTTTCAAAATTCTTTCACCATTAGAATGCTACATTATCCCTGAAGTAACATTAGCTATATCATCTTTTATACTCGTATTCCCAGGGGAACGGTAACTACGCCGGTGAAACCGCGGAGTGCGCCTAGTGTAAAATAAAAATGTTTAATTGTTGGCTCCACGTTAGATTTTGTGATCAGTTAGGATTTGTTATCTCTCTGTTATCTGATCCCATTAACGTTAAGACACTGTAGATATTGATTTAATAGATACAATTGGTTTTTGTTGCCTTTCATCTATAATTCTAGATGATTTATAGCGCAAGAAGATTTCCCAGGACACAATGAGATAGAACTTCTACCGTTTTCTAAGTTTAGTCAGCCATATTGGTTTTCCAATGGTGCTCTTCTCTAGTAGATCAAGATTAGTTTAATTATTAAGAGCCTGTACCACAGATAATATAATACACTAGTACTGTCCCGCAGCAGGGCTTAGGCCTCCCTTCCTTCCTTCCACACTGCTCTGCCTTGAGCTACTGTGGTCCAGTCTTCCAAGTGCGCGTCGAGTTCGTCTCTCCATCCACGACGTCTTGGTGTGCCGCGAGGTCGTTTCCTGTCTTGTGGGATCCATTGGGTAGTGGATTAAGCCCATGACTTATCCGGCCTGCGGCAGACGTGACCGCCCAATCCTATTTTAGCTGGCCCGATTTAAAGCCGACCTCTGCGACCTGTGTTTTAGACCGCTAGCGAATGTAGTTAAAAAAATTATGAAAACTTGTACAGCGCCTTTAGCGGATAGGTTGGTTCTAAAATACGAGTAAACTTTACAACAGCTACTTACTAGTTTTTGAAGAGGATTTATCTCGTCTAAGACTGAGTCTAAGACTATAGTTTGGGCTTTCTTCTTCTAATTTTTTGGCTTCTGTGAAAAGTTTGGGCTTTGCTTAGAATTTGGTACCATGAGTGACACACATTTGACATAAGTAGGTATGTCATGGTAATGTAATATTACCTACTACTGAAGTAACGCTAACAGTGGGAAAATTAAAATGGCCGCCAACATGGCCAGCCAATAACATAAGAATTTATAAACTTGACACTGGCGGAATTGTGTAAAACCAAACACAAAAAGCCATAATATAAAAAGACAAGACAAGACCCAACAGTGACAACTCATGGTAGACACACAGTTCACGATTTTTTGACAATTAAGATACTGCGCTACTTAGCTCATAGTAGATCATCTATCTATCTATCAGCCCACGTTCACCCACTGCTGGGTGAACAGGCCTCCTCTTTGTCACGCCATTCTTTCCGACCCTGCGCCGACTCCATCCGTAGATCATAGTAATTACTTATTATTTACCGCGTAAATAAAGCGGCACACAACGGTTCTCTACACTCTAATTGCTGGGGAGCCGTTAAGAAATAGCAAGGCGGCACGATATGTCGGTAATCATACGTAAACATGTTGGTCGCAAACTCGCCTGGTGACTAGCGGATTGCCGAGTCGCTAATAAGCTAAATGACTAAATTTTAATTGTTAGTCCCTCATTTATTCATAAATCATTTATTCAGACTGGTGAGGATGTGGGTAGCCCCAATAACAAACAAGTTTACAGTTGATAATATTGGTGTAATCGAGGTGATGTAATATAAATTGATTTGAATGATTGAAAAATATAAAAATTATGCGTGTGCGAGCTTTCGTCGTCGCGTCGGCCAAGTTGTGTCCTGAAGAAGAGGTGCGCGGTGCGGGAGGAACGAAGTTACGTTCCGTTATTAGTTAGATATTAGATAGTTGGACCTACAGCCTAAGCCAACACATCTAAGAGCTATTGTAAAATCTAACTTAAATTAATACAATCATCATTCCAGTAAAAAGTCCACTAATGAACAGGCCTCAAGGGTAGTTGCCACACTCACCACGCTTGGCAGGTGGCAGGCGGGTTGGGGAGCGCAGTGCGGGATGTTGATACACGGAAAGACGCTGCTGCCCATCTTCCGGAGGTATCCCTTGGCAGGCTCTTACTGCATCCAAGGTAACATTCTACTGCCGGCACCCGACGGCTATCTAATTAATACAATAATAATATAAATAATAATTAAACAAACGAATGTACATATTGAAGTCAGTTTGTTTTTTTTTAATAAATTAAACATCGAAATGGGAACTTATCACGTAATTTATGTCGAAACGTGTTGACTTTAATTTGTAATTACTCATAAGCTATGTGGGGGTTATGATTAAACTGTTACTAAACTATAATACTACTATAAACTATGTAAGATCTCAAATCTCTAATTAGCACAGTTTGGTATGATAACGTTAATTAATATTTATTGATTTTTTGCGTGATCCAAAATCGCGTGATTTGAAACCAATGTTTACGAATTTTACGCATTTTTTACATTATTACCGGGTTTGTTTACGGTCAATCACTCGGTATTTTTTTGTTTTTAGGCAGTTTATTATAATAAAATAGTGCCGTGGGGTGCCGGCAGTAGAATTTTGCCTCGCCTCTTTTACCCGTGGATGCAGTAAGAATCTGTCAAGGGTTACCAAATTAGTGTAACAACATCCAGTACTGCGCTTGCCAACCCGCCTTCCAAGCGTGGCGAGTATGGCAACAATCCCTCATGATCGGTACCTACTTGTACGAGGGAGGCCTTTGTCCAGCATTGGACGTCCTGATATTATGAATATAGTAGAACAGTATAAAGGCAGACGAAACTTCAACTAGACAACGTCGTCAACTAGACGACCTCTTGCGTCGCAGGTGGACGCGCTGCGCCACATAAGTAAATAAATATAAAATAAGCAGGTAATGTAATGGCATGTGTTTTATTTGCGTAGTTTGTAGTGTACCTATAGCTCCTCTCTCTGTTATTTTCAAGGCATGGAGAGCTCGTAGACCGGTCTGTTCAGATTTCACATCGCAGTGTCATAGCCTAGCGTCGGTGTCAACTGAACATCGATGGGGAAAAACTAATCTACCACGCGTGAAAGCTATTATGCTATAATACTGTGTAGCTATGTACTGATGTGTATCTAGTGTAAGACGCCATTTTTATTATTTTCTCGACCAAAGTGCATTTCAAGTTTCTATTCAAACCTTAGAAATAACGTAAACTCAAACCGTGTCTTTCGAATCCACTCTTTTTTCACTGACTATCACTGACGCGATAATTGTCAGTAAAAAAAATGGAAAGAGACAGCTTCACTCCACCGTCATAACAGGTCATAACGGTGTGGAGAGGGGCTGTCTGAAAATTGAAATGAATTATTAGCCGCCAAATTAGTATATGCAAGAGCTATTCTCCCGAAATTATAGCCCCATGCGCGGCAAATATCTACGAGTATCTGTCTAATATGACCGCCGTTGAGTTGTCAATGTCAAACGCATGACAGTGTCTCCATAAGGTTTAGGCTAATCTTGTAATAAGTATAAATAAGACAAACAATGTATGTTAGTCACTATACAGTAACCTTACACTACGTGTATTGAAATCAGTCAGAGTAAATTATGTCTATCCGCCTACGGAGGTAGCCGTGGGGTGCCGGCAGTAGAATGTTACCCCTCCTCTCCTACCCGTGGATGCAGTATGAGCCTGCTAAGGGACACCTCCGGAAGATGGGCAGTAGCGTCTTTCCGTATATCAACATCCCATACTGCGCTCACCAACCCGCCTGCCAAGCGTGGTGAGTATGGCAACTACCCCTCATGGAGATCCATGGGGGAGGCCTAAGTTCAGTAGTGGACGTTTTACGGGTGAAATGATGATGATGAAATTATGTCTAATTGAAAATAAACATAGTTTTTAAATATATTATGATAGGTTATTCATAGAGTTTACAACTTTAACTTACGGTTATATTTGTGCTTGTGAAAACCCCATTTTAAGAGAGGCAAGGGAGGAGCGGCACCATTCTACTGCCGACACAGAAATTATGCTACAGTACTGAATGGTTATATACCGAAGTGTATTTTAGGTTTGTTAAATTTTTTGGGAAAAAGCCGCTGATTATCATTCTTACTCAATTATTGTTACATTGACGACCGCATAAATGTCGCAGTTGGTATACTAGCTGGGATACAGCAGGTTGCGAGTTCGATTTTTGCTGCGGGACTAATGTTTGTAGGTTTTCTGCAGATTATCCTGGATAATTTTCTATGAAATGATAGGGATTTATATATCTCACACACAAAGCTCTGCTTACTTTGGGGCTAGATGGTGCTGTGTGACTTTTTAGGCCTTCGTTGACACCAGGCATATCCTTACATGCCAACTTTCTGTCTTTTCATTCAAATAAACATTCTACTAATCATAACAAGACAGCTGAGTGGAAAGAGTGCCTTTGCCGCACCGTACAAAAATCTTCACAACGACATAATAGGTAGGTACATATAAAGTTGATTTCAGCCAGAACGTAGAAAAAATAATGCATGCAACATTTCGCTGGGGGGGGGAAGTCAGTGTCTGGTCTCGGTGGGGTGTGTTCTGCCAGGAGCACATCCCTACAAAATACTGAGCATACCAATAGTGCACGTCTAGGTGGAGCTAGACTATAGGCACGCACTGACCAGTCCGATCACATACGTCCTCGCCACTGCTAAAATGCCGCCGCGTTCTAGTAGTGGACCCACATACATACACCGTTGTGGGTCGTCTCCCCTGGACAATGTTACGGTTCAGAGCACCTAGAGCTCCCGTTTTTCCTCCTCTGAATCGTAACAGCTGAATGTGAAGGGCAACAGCGAGTCTTCGGCGCTTAAACCGAATAATGGCAAAAAAAAAAAAAATACTTAACCATGGCAGCAAAACCAAAAGAGATATTACCCCAGGAGGGTACCGGCGATGCCGGAGAATCCCTCCCTGAGCTTAGCTCAGGATGCCCCTCGTATTCTGGGGGGGGCAAAGTTTTGCCTGATATGGATCCAACTGAACGTACCTCAATCCTGGAGCCAAAGTTAGTCCAGCAGACCTTCCACAAAAGCATGTTCATTTTAAAAACACGCACCAACTCGAGCAACATGCCAACATCACAAGACTCATCAAAATACTATAGCACTAGCAACCTGCAGAACCCTGCAAATAAACACACATCACAAGAGGCCTTGGACAAGTCTCATGAACAGCAAGAGTGGCAACCAGTGGGTCTTGTTAACAATAACAAAAGAAAACGCATTGAATCTCCGCCACATGAAAACATCATTGTTACTCATAACAGATTTGCTGCGTTAGAATCTGATAACTCTGCGGAAATTACACCAAAAGGACCAAAACCTAGTAAGCCCCCGCCAATTATCTTATACGGTATTAAAGATATAAATGTACTGTCCGATCTCATCATGTCTGTCATTGACGACTCACAGTATAAAATAAAAATTATCAATAAAAACCAACTCCGAGTCATGATAGACAATGTCGAAGCTTACAAAAAAACCATTGACACAATCCGTGAGCATGGACTGATTGGTTATACATTCTCGCGAAAAGAAGACAAGCCATATCGAATTGTCATAAAGAACCTCCACCACACCACGCCAATAGATTCAATAATAGCTGCAATAGGCCTTACTAACAATAAAGTAATTGGAGAAGTAATCAATGCCAAATTCGGTCCTGAGAAAATACCAACATCAACATTCTTTGTAAACATAGAACCACACCCAAATAACAAAGACGTTAAGAACATAAAATACATAAACAACCAATCAGTGAAGATAGAAGATCCACGAAAACGAAAAGTAATAGCCCAGTGCCAAAGATGCCAACAGTATGGTCATACCAAGAACAACTGTATGCGCCCATATCGATGCGTTAAATGCGGCCTGGGGCATCGTACATCGGAATGCGCTAAGAAAGACAGGAACACACCAGCCAAATGTGCGTTATGCGAAGGAGAGCATCCTGCGAACTATAAAGGTTGTGACGTCTACCGAGAGATACTCAAAAAGAGAATGAGAACGTTGCCCAGACCACAAGGCTGTCTCACCAATGTAGAACCTCCACCAAAGCAAAACCATGAAATTCCGAGAAAAAGTGGGCAAGTAATCAGATCTCAATCTAAAATTGAACATAACTTAAACTACAAGAGACTACAGTCACATACACCACACGAACTATCTCAAGACTCTACCCCGAATAATCGTGATAAACACATCAACTGGAAAAACGAAAGGAAAAGAGCAGAACCAGAAAACGATAACTTCAACCCAAGCAATATCAGAAATAGGAGACTGTACTCTGATGTTCTTAATAAAATACCACAAGATATTCCTCCGGAAAAAAGCACACACATAAATCAACAAAACGCCTCGTCAATCGAGGTGTTAGAAAAAATCATCTTGAAACAAACGGAAAAGATCGACTTACTCCTACAACACATTAGCACTCTTATGGAGCTGATAACCACTCTCGTCACCAAATTATCTTAATGTCTACATACGAATCCATAAAAATAGCGACATGGAATGTCAACGGAGCTCTCTCTAGTGCTCAAGAGATTGAATATTTGATCAAAAAAAAATAACCTGGATGTGGTCCTGTTATCTGAACCTCATATGACTGGTGACAAAGTTCTAAAAATCCCGGATTATGTGGTATACATCACTCCCCACCCAAATGGGAAGAGCCAAGGCGGTGCAGCTGTTATAATACACAAGAAGTTAAGACACTTTGTGCATGAAAGTCATTCTACGCCCCACCTACAAGCCACGACAGTAACTGTTCAAGACAAATTTGGCTCACTTGATCTATCAGCGGTATATTGCCCGCCGAGACACAAAATAACCACCGCAATGTTTGACGAATACTTTGCCAAACTTGGCACGCGTTTTATATCGGGTGGAGACTGGAACGCTAAAAACACCTACTGGGGCTCGCGACTAACGCTCCCCCGAGGAAGAAATCTCAAAAAGACCTTAGATGCAAAAAATCTCCTAACTATTTCTACAGGTGAACCAACATACTGGCCAACAGACTCCAAAAGAATTCCCGACCTTGTAGATTTCTTTGTCACCAAAGGCATAAGCCACCTTTATACAAAAGCCGAATCAAGCCTGGACGGCTCTTCTGACCACTCACCGGTTATTCTTACCCTGTGCACAAATGTCATAAATGTGAAAAAACCAGAGAGCTTGTACAGCGGCAAAACTGATTGGGACAGCTTCAGGCAACATCTAATAGACCATATTGATCTCAATATCTCACTGAAAACCGAAGATGAAGTGGAGGACGCGTGTAAATTTATTACTAACCTTATTCAAACATCAGCATGGAAGAACACTCCAGAAGTATCATCCAAATTCCCATTCAATGTCGATAACATCCCAGACTCAATACAGAAAAAAATTGCGGAAAAACGAAGACTCAGGGCAAAATGGCACAGCACACGTCTTGCAGACGACAAAAAGGCCTTTAACAGAGCAGCTAGGGAACTCAAGGAATATATCCAAGAACACCATAACATAACGTTCAACGATCACATGGAATCCCTCTCACCGCTCTCCAAGGGCCACCACTCCCTTTGGAAGGCCACGAAACAGTTTCGAAGACCTCAACAATCCAACCCAACCATCAAAATGAGCAATGATAAGTGTGCACGGACAGACGAGCAAAAAGCAGAAACATTTGCGTCCCACTTGTCTTGCATATTTCAGCCCAACGATGGCGATGACTCAGCCGAGCAGGAAATCGATGAAATACTCGAACAACCTTACCAAATGGATAAACCGCTGCGATCAGTCAGCCCAAGAGAAGTGTGGGCTGAAATAAAGAAACTGGACTCGAAAAAGGCACCTGGATTCGATCTCATCACCCCAAAGATCCTTAAAGAACTCCCAAGAAAAGCTATAGTGCTTCTGACCATAATATTCAACGCAACTTACAGACTCGCATACTTCCCACTCCTATGGAAAGTCTCTCAAGTTATTATGATCCTCAAGCCGGGCAAACCAAACAAAGAAGTAACATCGTACAGACCCATAAGCCTCCTGCCCGTACTGTCTAAACTTTGGGAAAAACTCTTTGTGAAAAGGATGAAGTGTGTTCTCTCTACTATACCAGACCACCAATTCGGGTTCAGAGAGGGCCACTCAACCATTGAACAGGTCCACCGAGTATACTCCGTCATTAGAGAATGTTTAGAACAAAAGCAATACTGCTCAGCGGCATTTCTAGATATCCAACAGGCATTTGACAGAGTATGGCACAAGGGGTTATTATGTAAAGTCAAAACGCAGCTACCACACGTCTTCTATCCGGTGATAAAATCCTACTTATCGGATAGAATCTTTCAGGTCAAGCACGGAGAAGCGAAGTCAGTATTCTACGACATCAAAGCGGGGGTACCACAGGGGTCGGTTCTTGGCCCAGTGCTTTACAACATCTTCACTGCAGATCTACCCCAATCCTCAGGCGCTGTGACTGCCACATTTGCAGACGACACGGCCATCATGTCCTGTGATACTTCTCCAACCCAAGCGTCAAGGAATCTACAAGATCAACTGAATGATACGGTACTGTGGCTCCACAAGTGGAGAATTCGTACCAGCGCAGCTAAATCCACTCATATCACCTTTGCCCTCCGCAGAGGCGACTGTCCCTCGGTTAACCTCGGAGGTGACGAACTTCCACACAAGAATGCCATTAAATACCTTGGCTTCACACTTGACAGACGCCTAACCTGGAAAGATCACATCAAAGCAAAAAGGGCAGAAGTTGATGCTCGGTTCAAAAGCCTATACTGGTTACTTGGGCCACAATCCCGACTGTCATTGCTCAACAAGCGGTTGGTTTATAACAGTATTCTGAAACCGGTCTGGACATATGGGATACAAATCTGGAGCACCACCAGCAAATCCAATCGCACAACCATACAACGGGCCCAAAATAAAATCTTACGCACTCTTGTAAACGCACCATGGTTCGCCACTAACAAAGAGATCCATGAGTATCTAGAGGTTCCGACAGTTGAAGAGGAAATAAAACTTAGAGGAAGCCGATACCTGGACCGCCTTAAAAGTCATACTAATCCACTAGCAAGAGCACTACTCAACCCACATGACACAAAGCGGTTGAAGAGAAGCCATGTGCTGGACAACCTGCTAGAATAAGGGGATACAAATCTGATGAGACTGAACCCCAAACGCGAGAAAATCCACCAACGCACCCGCCTATAGTAGACCAACTGATAGCGGATGAAAATACAACAAAAAAAAAAAAAAAAAAAAAAAAAAAAAAAAAAAAAACATTTCGCTAATGTTTCACGCGAGTTCTTAAACGTACAAGTTCAATAACACGGACGGCCTTGCCTGCTCCCACATCTCATGTAATTGCACTATGAAATGCGACTCAACTATGCTAATAGAATTTCTCTAGTTTACACGACTATCGTCCATTACTCTTTAATTGCCTTGATACTGGATCTGAAGTGCAGTTAGCTAGGTACATCGAAGTTGTTTGAAGGGTTGAACTGAGTACGAGTGGTGTTATCGATATAATCTGGATGGAACTCAGGGAAATTGAATAAAGATACCTAATCCATCTAACAATGTCCTAGGTATCGCAGCATCGTATAGCAAGATAGTAACTTTTTATAAAATTTGATGTCTACTTTTATAATGTGAGTTAATAATTTTATTTCAGATTTCTAAAAGACCCTAGCTGTGGCCAAGATTTTAAAGCCGATTGCATATGATTCGTTTGTTTTTAAAGTTTAATACCAAACACTTTATTTTAACTGCTCTAACTTGCACAAAGTATAGGGAAGGTGATTGTTAGCCCTAGAAAGCGATAATGACGCTGAGATAACGGTACCTCTTTTTCCTTGATTTTCTCATCATGTGGGGTATCTATCGTTGAATAGGTATTTTGAACCCCTTTAGGGGTTGCGAAGACAATTTCTTGAATATGTTCCGTTTGCAAAATTTAAAAGCTTAAATTTTCTTTGAGCGTCCCGTCTTAAATCTAAACTGGTAGCTTCACAAATCTTAAAAATAATATTCTAATCTATACTTCCGTTGAGTTATAATATTGTGCAAGCGGAACTCAAAAATATATTTTTTCAAAAAAAAAAAAGTACTTAGTAGGTATGTACCTACCAGAAATAGTATTTTACTATTTCTGGTAGGTACATACATTACGGTCTATACCATATTTCAAAAAAACGTTGTTTTGCCACGTCATATTTCAAATTCAAGAATCTTTTTCCTTAGATAATAAACACCCTTGATTAGTTATTTGTTATTATTTGATAGATTGTAAGCTGGTGATCAAACCTTTCAATCAAAACGCTACTTTCCTATAAATTGCCGTGTTTTATGATTTATGGTTTAGAGCCTATGGGATCCGATTAGTGGTTCACGCCCCATAGAGCGGCCGGGGTAAATTATGGTGACGCTGTGTCTAATTTGAAATAAACACAGAGGTTTTCACCTCTAGGCTTACAGCTTAAACTTTAGTTAAGAGGGGCCAATCCAACTTACTTTTCATACAACCGCTCGTACGTGGGTGTGGCGTCGTAATAGATCTTTCTATGAATTTTTTGATCTAATAGGTATCTTGTGCACTATATCTAGGTTTCTATCCAAACCAAAAATCAAAATTTTTGAAACAAATTTTATACTGAATTTGTTTCTTCAAATTTGGATAGAAACCTAGATATAGTGCACAAGATACCTATTAGATCAAAAAATTCATAGAAAGATCTATTACGACGCCACACCCACGTACGAGCGGTTGTATGAAAAGTAAGTTGGATTGCCCCCTCCTAAGTAAAATCGGGCTTGAATCAACCCCATTTTACAATGCCGCCTCATTATAAAATGGGGTTTAAAGTTTAAGTAACTACCACGGGTAGATATGGTCTTGATAATTGCGGCTATTATGTAAAATAATGTTGTAATTTAAAAGGTTCTAAAGATAAATGATTTGATTTGACTTTTATAATAACTATCTAACTGAGATTTATATAAAAAGTTCGGGAGACATAATGCAACTGTCCCAAATTATGAAACAGTAACAGCTAAATAGGATAATCTTACAGATTCCATCATCATATCAGACGTTGGACTAATGTCAACGTAGGTACACTGCTATATATAAGCTTCCGTCATATCCTCCATCTTAGTTCGTCATTTCTTCAGCCGGTTAACGAACTTGTAAGGGCTCATTGATGTAAGCTGTATATGACAGGCGCTGCCATGTATCCCCGCGGTTTTACTCGCGTAGTTCCCGTTCCCGTACGAATACGGATATACGGGATAACATATGACCTATGATACTCGCTGATGATGCTTTCCATTGGTAAAATATATAATCGGTTACATTTATAAAATCGGTTTAGTGGTTTAGGCTTGACAGTGTAATACACAAACAAACAAACTTACATTCACATTTTTAGTACTAGTTAGGATAACGATTAGCTATGCAATTACTCTTATGAGCCGAACGAATTCAACGAATTAAATTATGTGCTTTATTCAATTTAAATATGTTTTGTTTTTATTTTGTGAATTGGCTGTTCTAAGTAGCATTTTATTCTATTGAATAAACACTTTATTGACGTTGACTTTGGGCCTTTATACTATTTTGTAGTTATTTATTTATAGTTACATTTTTTTTTTAAATGTGCTTATCTTTAACAAAAGGTTACATTAATCTATAGTTTAATTTATATTCATGTTTTCAGTGTTCTTTTGTTATTATTTTTAGGTGCGCAATAAACTATTTTATATGTATCTATTTTATTGTTTTGTATATTGTATCTCTTGTTGGTGTGTAATAAATAACTATTATAAAATAAACAACAGCTAAACAATACCTTCATCATCTTGAAATTAACACAAATCACACTTAAAAGTTCACTTCAGTTTATGTTCACAAAACACAGTCACATCATCAGCACACGTTAAAGAAAAAATAGAAACATTTAAATTAACTTTCTCATTAATCGAATGATATATACGCCAAGCCCGCAGGTGATTTTCATTAGAAATGTTCTTTGCGATGTAATACGAGACGTATAGCCAGTGGTCAAGACAGTATTGGAGCGCGATATAGGTCACTCGTGCACTTTTATAGTAGCCCCCACTGGCGCTGCTCTGCGGAAAAGCTTAGGAAAATTAGTGACTAATTATTAGTACAATTAGTAGTGTAAGCCGTGTTGGCCGAATGGTATGTACCCCGACTTTCAATCCGAAATTCGTGGGTTCGATACCGGCTGTGAACCAATGGATTTTCTTTCTTGAAAATAAGTTCACATTTAACACGTGCTTAACAGTGAAGGAAACATCGTTAGGAAACCCGCGGCTTAGTTAGCTTCAGACGTATTGACCTGTTCTTTCCTCTGACTAACAGCTGACTAAGCTGAGAGGATGGTTATAGGTGCTGGGCAAGCCTATTCCATCAAACTATGTATGTCCCAGGCACTGCACCGTCCCGTACAGCATGATTACCAGTTGCTGACGCTGCATAAATCATCTATAATAGATGCAAAGGTCGTACTTTTTTTTAGTAGTGTACATACTAAATGGACAGTGGTATTGTGTTCTAAAATCAAACAGTAGAGAAGAACGCACGCGGACAGATTTGTCCGATGTTATGGTTTTAGGGTAGGGCTCATTACAACTTTTAAGAAAGACAAACATATTAAAATGCGCGTTTGAACTAAATAAAATAGCACCGTACCTCGATAAAAATAAATTATAAAAATCAAATATTTATCAAGGGAATATATAGTGAAGAACTTAACATTAAAGTGTACAGTCTGAACATAGATCATCATTATCCCAGCCATCCCCATCTTACGTCTATGGAAGGTACCTTACATAATGATTTTTTGACCGCTATCTCGGCGTGATTATGTCCATGCAAAATTACAGCTCTCTAGGACTAATAGCACATAATAGTCTCTTCGTAAAGCCGCAGACAGACGGACAGACAGACAATGCGAAAATATAAGGTTTTATGGTTACAATAAAGAGTTTATCTATATACATATCTATATCTATAAGGGTTCATTTTTGAACTAATTAAAGTAACTTTTTGTACCCTAAAAAACACGCTGCATAGCATAGCATTGTCATCGGTCCTTATTTAGTGTGAATTAATGTACAAAGTTCCAATTAAATGTTTATTTGAATTTATTTGTAGTGTTCGCGATACATTATGTTGTCTCGTGTGTCGTATCGTCGTATGTAATCACTGGTATTGAGGTTATATGTGTGTAAAATCTGTGATATTCAAGATAACATAAGTACGAGGGAATTGTCGAGCTAGTGATGATAAAAATCATAACACCCCCTACACATAGCCGAAGCTAATAAAAAGCTACTCGTAGTTAATTAAATAGGAAATCGAATGCATTTTTTTTCTGTTCACGTAGGTAAAGTCTTAGAACTTTCCAGGATATGCCAGTAGTTCGGACCGATGAATGGGAAAGTGTGCTCGGTTAATTTAAGGCATATTACTGACAGTCTAGCTATAAGCTGTGTTGGCCGAGTGGTATATAATAATATACAGTCTAGCTCACACTAGCTACTCGTAAGCCGTGTTGGCCGATTGGTATGCACCCCTGACTTTCAATCCAAAGGTCGTGGGTACGATACCGGCCGTGCTCCAATGGATTTTTCTTTCATGAAAAATGTATCTGCAGATTTACCGCGTGCTTAAACGGTGAAGGAAAACGTTGTGAGGAAACCCGCGGCTTAGTTAGCTTCAGACTTATTAATATAATAATAACAATAATATACGTTTATTTCAGGCAACATGAGTAAAGTACAAGATGTAAAATACTTCAAACTACGGCCCATATGAAATAATAGCTTTTGCCCGCGACTTCGTCCGCGTGGAAGTCATAAAAGGTAAACTCCCCTTTTTCACGCAGAGCCACTTTGATTCGAAAATATAAATCCCATTTATTACCTATCCCGTGGGAATTTCGAAAAATCCCTTCTTAGTGCACCTATAGGATACTCAAGGTATATTTGTGCCAAATTTCAAGTCTTTAGGTCCAGTGGTTTAGGCTGTGCGTTGATACACCAGTCAGTAAGTCAGTCAGTGAGTGAGTCAGGACAATTTTATATATACATATACATAGATATAACTTACAGTCTAATATACATAAAAAAACTTGTATTGACCTGTTCTTTCCTCTGACTAATAGCTGAATCAGCTGTGAGGGTGGAGATAGGTGCTGGGCAAGTCTAATCCATCTAGCAATGTCCCAGGAACTCCTCGGCCTCGTACATCGGCCTTTCCGTCTATTTCAGACGATTCAGGTACTATAGCATGAATCTCACTAATATTATATAGCCAAAAGTTTGTTTGTATGGAGGTTTGTTACCTCTTCACACAAAAACTAGGGAGGGCAAACTTATAGATGTTGACTAGTATTAACACATAGGCTACTTTTTATCTGGGTACAATGCATGCAAAGCGACGGGCACACGATAGTATAGTATATTAAGAGATGATATGTAACTTAAGACGAAATAAACATTTTTATCTTTATCCTATCTTTGACGCAGCATAAATCATCTAATATAGATGCAAATGTCTAATCTTAAGTTAAAGACTAGCTGCGCTTAAGATTGGCCGAGTAGAATGTATCCTCCATTTTCACTTCTGGCCACGTGGTTCGACTGCATGGTTCGATCATCGATCAGTCGAGGACAAGCAACACGCAACTTCTGCGTTAGTTATTCGCCACTGCGCCTTGTGAGCCGTTTCTACATTAAACTTATGATCATTATCGTTATAGTTTATGAACAAATATTTTTACATCACAGCAATCAATCGAATGACAATATCTTTATGGCTTTATTCTACGTTAATATATCACGTCGTGTAACATGCATGAGAAAGTAACGTAAATTGCTAATACTTAATCATTTAGTATTAATTAGATGACATTAAGTATTCAAACTCGTTAATGTTGTTTTTGATTAAATTTAAAAGTTACCTATCTCTTAAAGTGCGTGTTGGCCGAGTGGCCTTCCTTTCGATCCGAAGGTCGTGGGTTTGAAACCGTACGTGAACAAATAGATTTTCTTTACTTAAGGTCCAACTAGTCGCGGAGGCAAAGTCGTCAGTGGGCGCGGCCTAAATGTATGCTATCTCACCTGACATAGTGTGTTTACCCGCGCGCTAGAATGAAATGCACAATGATTCATTCCTAAACCGACCGCGCAAAAATACGTGAATAGACTTTTAGCACAAGGGTTTTTATAGAAAAACTTGAGTGTAATCTTTTCAAAATAACATTTATTTCAACTTTTGAATAATTAAAATATGTCAAAACGGCGTTTATTTTTTAGTTTTCTTTCTCCTTATATTATTTAGTTTCGTCCAAAGTTGAGCTAAAATCAGTGTTGAAATACGAAACTTTAGAAGCTTGTATTTTTGAAATAAATACTTTTTTACGGTTTGGGGTGAATACAAACATAGATTATGACGAGATAAATTGATATAATCCTTAATGTTGGATGCTTAACGTCAAACAGTGGAGTAGTTACCCTTCCACGTTTGTATGGAAAGATGGGCGACTCGTTCATCCTTAAAAAAATATGTTCACATTTAACGTGCTGAAAACAACGTGAGAAAACCCGCTTCATATCCAGCTTTAGACGTATTGACCAGTGCTTTCCACTGACTAATAGCCGACTAAGCTGGGAATATAGTAAAAGTGCTGGGCAAGCCTAATCCATCTAACAATATCCCAGGCACGACAGCGTCCTGTACAGTATAAATACCCTTTGCTGACGCTGTATAAATTATCTAATAGATACATACATAGTATGTTCCAGTATAAATGTTCCGCTAAACAATCAGGCCGACGATATAGACAAAAAAAACATTAAATACTCTCTAGAATAGAACTAGACAAAATCGATTGATTTATAAGCTGGGCAAAGGTCTCTGAATTTTCGAGTAAGACTAGTTTAAGTTTAAAAAACCTGTCTTAGAAATAGGGTTCCGTACCCAAAGGGTAAAAACGGGACCCTGTTACTAAGACTTCGCTGTCCGTCTTTCTGTCCGTCTGTCTGTCACTAGGCTGTATCGCATGAACCGTGATAGCTAGACAGTTGAAATTTTCACAGATGATGTATTTATTTTGCCGCTATAACAACAAATACAGAATAAAATAAATATATTCTAATCCCATACAACAAACGTGATTTTTTTGCCGTTTTTCGCTCGATATTTATAACGGCAACAGATAGAAGCTTGAAATATTCACAGAATATTTAGTTGTATATTCATTTAAAAAAAAAATGATATTTAAGAGGCCCCTCTTACAACAAACGTGATTTTAATGCCGTTTTATGCTTGATATTAATAATGGCAGACCCTTGAAATATTCACTGACTTATGGTACGGAACCCTTTGTGCGTGAGTCTGACTCGCACTTGACCGATTTTATTTCATAGATTTCTAAACCACTATTATAGTTTTAGTTCCAATATCACATTATCTACAGCAATAATCTTCCCTGCCCGTAATCACCTCCGTCATTTGGTCGTATATATTTCCATCGCGTCGCTTTGATCGGCCGCTGTAACCCATGCCATCAACATCTCAATAATTCTACATTTCAATCACAAACTTAAGTACAGATCCAGTACCTAAGAATCATTAAATGAAAGCTCATTACATTTTACCCAGTTTGTACTTATTGAATCGCAGCGGGGTGCTGGCAGTAGAATGTAGCCCCTCCTCTTTTGCCTGCATGCAGTGAGCATCTGCCAAGGGATACCTCTGGAAGATGGCCAGCAGCGTCTTTCTGTGTATCATTATCAACATCCCTTACTGCGCTCGCCAACCCGCCTGCCAAGCATGGTGAAGATGACAACAACCCCCTCAGATCATGATCAGTACTTGAAGACCTATGAGAGAGATCTATATTCAGCACTGGACGACGTACGGCTGAGATGGTGATAGCATCCATGCTATCAATATCTCTAAAACTTCTACATAAAAAACCTAAGTACAAATACCTTAGAACCACTTGGGTGGGACCATTAAAGAAAAGCTGATTACTCTTTACCCAGTTTCCACGTTTTTCATATCAAAATGCCCGTAATTTTCTTCTCCTCTTCATCATTTCAGCCATACAACGTCCACTGATGAACACAGGCCTCCCTCATGGATCTCCATGAGGGGTAATTGCCATTCTCACCACGCTTGGCAGGCGGGTTGGTGAGCGCAGTATGGGATGTTGATACACGGATAGACGCTGCTGCCCATCTTCCGGAGGTATCCCTTAGCAGGCTCTTACTGCATCCATGGGCATGAGAGGAGGGGTATCATTCTACTGCCGACACCCCACGGCGTCTTTCGTCTTCTCCACTTATACTAGCATTATGCTACGTAGTAAATATACGTAGCATAGTGCTGCATAATACTTTAATAACTTCGTCCACCGATCAACTGAAGTGAGAGTGCAGTTTTTCTTGAGAGTCGGTGACTCCTGCGCACGCGACTGCGATTGCTAATGCGATGTCAATGAGCGGTGACGACTATTCTCGTCGACTAGGCTCGTTCATTTTCACGTTAAGATTGGAGATATTTTTTGCATAAAAAAAAATACAGGACATTTCATACAGCACAATCTAGCCCGAAGGTGAGTAGGGCTTGTATTATGGGTACTTTAGGCCTTTACCATCTGTTATGGATGATTTATACAGCGTCAGCAACTGCTGTACGCGATGCATGTGCCTAGGACGTTGATAGATGGATAAGGCTTGCCCAGCACCTATGCCATCCTCCCAGCTTAGTCGGCTTTTAGTCAGAGGAAAGAACAGGTTAATACGTCTGAAGCTGATAAGCCGCGGGTTTCATCACAATGTTTCCTTCGCCGTGGTACCAGATGGTTTACTAACGTATCAGACTTATATAGAAAAACACCAAGACTGAGACAAATATCTGCAGATAAGGCAAACATTTTGTCCCCCGGCGGGGATCAAACACGCAACCTCTTGCGTATCACCTAGTTATCAGACCAACTGAACTACGGAGGTTGTCGATATGTTATCAATTTGTTTTGATGAGGGCTATAGTTTTGTTTTTATATATGAGGACTGCCAACAAGAAAATCACAAATGTGGGGAAATCCATGTGAAGATAGTCCAAATGGACCTCCATGTATTGCGGCTGGAAGCGACCTGCATTCACCGACGACCTGCAGACTTTACCAGGTCGTCCGCCCATCTAGTTGGTAAACATTTTACGCTGCGCTTGCCGGTCCGTGGCCTCCATATGAGGACTTTTCGGCCATCTGTTCTTCGAGTTACATGGCCCGCCCATGCCACTTCAACGTGCTAATCCATTTGGATGTGTCGGTGACCCGAGTTCTTCTACGTATCTCTTTATTTCTGCATAGCCCTCTCCAAAGCTCGTTGAGCGACTATAAAAAGCTTGAAGCTTATTCATAAAACGTAGTTTAGTACTAACTACATACTTACAAATATGATTTCTTAATTATAGGGTCGTGCACAATTTCACGTCTAAAGAATTATGCAAGTTTAATATACTAGCTTATGCCCGAAGCTTCGCTTGTGCCCAGATAAAAGTAGCCTGTTTTAACCTCTGTTAACATCTATAAATGTGCAAAGCTATATAGTTTTTACTTAAAGAGGTAACAAACAAACTTTCGAATTTTAAAATTAGTGGTAGAATGTTTTAAAGATCAGACGGTGTTAGTAGAGAAAACACTCTAACGGTTCGAATTGAATTATAAAAACCACATTTTATTTGTGATCTCGTTTTGTCCATATCTAACCTCGCATCATATACTTCGTATTTTCTGCTCACTTCAATATTACTCTTCGCCTTTCAATATTATTCTGTAAACGGACGATATACATAAATCTATCCATACTACAAAGTATTACAGCGCCCAGTACAGCTGATCATTCCTAAGTTTACAACGGATTACACTGCTACATGTTGCTTGGGTTGTTGACGCTTTATCTGTACTCATAAGAAAATCATCTGCATAGTTGTAAAGACCCACGTTAGTTGTGTCATAAGTAGGCCTATTACCAAGCCACTAGTATCTCTTGATTATGGTTTTTTGCAATGGTCAATTTCTCATTTCCTTCGACACCCACGGAAGCGGAACAAGAAATATAACAAAATGCCCCACCATGGTTATGGTTGCGCAATGTCAGTGCCTTCCTGGTTTCAAGGCTCATTGCTCTCGCTTTCTGTATGATTGAGGGCTGGTGCCGCTAATTATGAAGGTTTGATGAACTTGCCGGGTGAGATATGATGTCGTGCGTGGTAGAACACAATGTATAAGTTCAGTTCACAAAAATTCCAGTTTAGAAAACTTACTACCGAGAATTCGTTATATTAAGGGAGATTGGAGTCGGAGTCGGAGATAAGGATGATTACGGTTAAATACTTAAACCATGGTTTTGCAATTTTGAGCTTAATTCAAATGGAATATTGTTCTTTTACATGTAAAAAAGACTTTTATTAAAATATATAAAAAATAAAATATAAATAATATTGCATTATAACAATTATTGTTATAATGCATTATAATGCAATAACATTATAATGCATTATATATAACAATTATTGTTATAATGTAATGTATTATCTCTTAAAATATCCGTGACTAATTTGTTAGCACCTTGTATAATACTAAAGATTGAATTACTTACAGAAAAAAAGAGATTAAAAAGCTCCCACTACAACATTATGCTGTGGTAGGACCTTTTGGTCCACAAAGTTGACTTTTTTTTGCTATAAATTTATACCTGATGTACAAATCGTGGATTAATATTTTTTTATTTCTTTGTAATTAAAGAACATTTGTATATAATGTCTTTGATTTCATTTACTGAACAAAAAAATTAATTGTAAATAATTTTTAAAATAATCACCCCTATGTCATTATGATTCAAGTATTTTATTTATCAACTTTATGAGGCCACTTGAATGATGGTTTAAAGAGGTTCTAGAATATGTCTAAAGAGGTCTCATTTAATTATCTTATTAACAGGGTGTTTTAACACAGCAAATTTGTTTCCTAGTTTTCTCCAAAAATACATAACAAAACCTATGATGTTTCATACTTTAATGTACTCCGAGAACCGAGTACTATCAGCTGTAAAAATATCCGTGACTAATTTGTTAGCACCTTACATAGTTGTACCATCTAAATGTTTTTGCCTCATGTATTTCGCTAGGCGTTAATCAATAAAATGTTGAAATTGCAATAGACTTTTCTAAATTATGTTATTTATGATAAAAGTTTTCTAAAAATACTTCACTGATAAGTATGTTTTTATACCTAAATAATTACATGGCAAAAATTTGACAAAATTAATTCATAAAAAAGGAGCGCGTTGATGTCTTTGACAGGCAAGTTAAGGGCACGCTATATTCATTTTGCCGGAGATTTCCACATAGCACCATCTAGTTTGTTTAATATGCAAACATTTCACTGAGCTTACTTTAGAACAGTGATTTGTTTATAGTTTGGTAATTCTCAACATATAGACAGAGGGATATTCACTTTCCTAGTATAAAGGTAATCAAGGAATCAAGAATTATTCCAAGGAATAAAGTTAATTAAGGAATTCTGCCGAGACCAATGACCAACATGTTTAAGAAAATCAGGAATCTGAAAGTTTAATAGTCCACATGTTGGAAAGCTTAATACTTTACCAATTGCTTACATTTTTCATAGGATATATTATATCCTATGAAACGTTTGAGCAATAGGTACTCGAAAATTTCACGAGGATGGAGTTCCTGGACCTAATGATGGAGACGGTAGGAGGCACAATTAAAAACGTGTTTCGTTTGTATTATGGTGCAGGAACATATTGCAATTATATGCTTATTATTTTATGCACCGACAAAGTGACACATGAGCCAATGATGCACATGATAACGATTTCAGGTGTACTGATCGATGTACCCACATAATTACTGCATAAACGTAGAGGTACATTTAATAAATGTGGATTAATATTTTTTTATTTCTTTCAACGTATTTACGGAAACGTAAAAGTTGATTTGTGAGGGGCGAGTTTTGAAGTATAAACCCAAGCGACATTGCTATGTCTTGTTCTAAAGGCTTTAGTTTGTTAAAATGTTGAAAAAAATGAAAAAATGAAAAATGATTTATTTCAATAACTTAATCTTAAATGTACATTTCAGTGGTATGAGGCTCCTTTTAAGTATGTATAATATACCTGTGCTAGGAGACCTCGCTCTTCCTCGGTACTTACGAAAACATTATGATTAAGTGTGTACAAAATTAGGTATATTTTATGCAGACAAACTAATACTAACACTTATTAGAAACATATTAAGTATATAGATAGCAGAAATTTGAATAATAAATAAATAAGAAAAATGAGTTTACGTGCGTGACAGAGTGTATGTGTGTGTGTGTGTGTGTGTGCGTGTGTGTGTGCGTGTGTGTGTGTGCGTGTGCGTATAAGGTGTGTGTGTGTATGCTTAGGTCAGTTATGATACTACTTTTATAATATTTTCCACTTCCTCGTAACCTAATGTTTGTAGCCATTCCCTTATAATTTTTTTACAATTATGTTTGTTTTCATGGTAGATATTAAGTTTTTTGTTGATACAGTTGTAGAGGTAAGCTGATTGTGTGTCATACTGTCTTGAAGCAAATTTAGATCGCGCATTATGTGTTATGTGTGTGTGTAACGACGTTCATGACTCAGGGTGATAGTAGCTGACTGAAAGAATGGATACTAGGTGTGGATCGATAGTCTTGAAACAAATTTATCATGATTTGCAGCAGTTAGTGTATGCTGCCACGGTATATTGGTTATATCGATGGTTTTATTAGGAACGTTAATCAACGATGATCACGTATGTATCTTTGTTCTGTGATCATTCTTAAAGTGTAGCTACTTCGCTAATCGTATTCATTGTCACCCCGCGACAAGTGCACGTTGACGTAGGCCCATCTCGCTAATGCTACAAAAAATCTAATTTTTTGTATTGGTATATGACTTTTCACTTGCAGTTTGTGGTCTCAATCTCATCTAATCGTGACGATTGACGAGCGATATGTCGAACGAAAATAAATAGGGCTTATTCCCAGGGCATCACAACTCTCTAGGTATATTATTTATCACACTAAATTCCCTTTTTAACACCCGATCTAAAAAATGGTGTTATAAGTTTTACCGCTATGCGTGTCTGTCTGTAGCACAGCTACACAGCACAGCTCTTAACGGGAGGACGGATTTGAATTCAGTATTTTTTGTTTGAAAGCAGGTTTTATAGCGGTTGTTCTTAAATATGTTTTATGAAAATTGGTTTAGACGTTTAGAAGTATGGAGGGGGGTGAAAGTGGGGTTGGACAATCTAATGTTTCGAAATATACCCTAGTTTGGTATCAAATTAAAGGAAGTTACGTGTTCATTGCAAAACTGAAAGTTAAAGAAAAATTACTGTGTTACATTTAGGCTCACCACAGATAATATAATACACTCCTGCTAGGCCTCACCTAGCATTCTACCAAACAGTAAACATTATCTTTTTGTATAATTTTCCGAAGGCGTCCCATCCTGTACCACTAAATTCTTCTAATTCTAGTAAAGTAAAGGATGGGAATTGCAAAAAATGACTTCACAACGTGTACCTACTACTATTATAATTATTGGAAAAGGCAGGCTAAAAATAACAATGTGAGTAGGTAGATAAGAGTTACCAGAGACGAGTAAATACTATACTTGCCTTTGGTAGATACCAAAGAATAACAGAGCACTGGCAGGGGGAGGATGCTTATTAAAAACTAACATCAAATAACATTTATCACCTTTATTTACAAAAATAATATTTTACAATAAAAAATATAAATTAATTTATTTACATAATACAATTCCACAACACCGTTCTTCCTAAGACAAGTATTTAAGCATGTGCAGGACAGAAGCAAAAATGATTTTTTTAAACTGGTTGTGTAAATCAGTAACTTAATTTAATCTTAAAGCATTTAGGAAGTGAGGATTATTAATCCTCGGGTAAAAATTCCATTGAACGCCTTTAAGATGTACCTAGTTAGAAATTTGTATAAGTCTTGAAGAACTTGGCAAAAAATAGCTGGGCTCTTGAATGCAGATCGCGATGAATCGAAATCGTAATCAAGCCAAACTAATTTTTATGGCCATTACGTAAAGATTGCCATTCTGACGATTCATTTTCTAGAGTAGGCGCCCTGATTACTAATATAGTGATTACTGAACATAGTGATCATTCAAAAATTTTAAGAATATTCACGAGGATATGGAGAATTGGCTCGGGTTTTTCCTGATATCTATAGGTTTAGCACAAAACAAACAAATATAGACAGTATACAGTTTCAGGTGTCATGTCAGAAATAAATTAAATTCTTATGTTAGTTTATAACCTAAGTCCTAGGATTATAACTGAAGGTACAGTCAGACAAAAGTCTTGTAAGTTTTATTTCTTCAGAGTCAATTTTGTGGTATTTTGGTCAAAAACTTGTAGAATATGACTTATACCTGACTGTACTGTTGCAACATTTAACCTTTACTCTAATTTTAACAATTCCAACATAACATTATGGTAACTTCAAATTCGGTTGGCAGAAATTTAACTAACTATTTTAGTTTTGAAAACAATAAGTTTGCACAAGCAGACCTTTTGTTTATTAAAATAATACTTTTCTATAATTGTTGTGGTATCAGGCGTGCTGGTGGTAGTAGTGTTGCAATTCTTCAGGACTCAGGACTGCAGTCTCTACAGGGAAATCTGGAATAATAAATAAACAAATTAATTAGCTGTAGCCGTGGGGAGTAGCCCATCTTCTCTTGCTCGTAGGTACAGTAACAATCTGCCTGGATACCTCCGGAAGATAGGCAGCAGCAATACAATACACAAATACAAATAATTTATCGTCTCATCTCAAAAATACATACAAGGTACACAATGACAAGGTCGAGAAAAAGGGAGTAAATCAGCGTAAGCTGCATGCAGAACATACAGCGCTGGTTTTCAATTTATTCGTCTCGGCCGATGTTCGCCGAGTTTACAACAAGCTGAGAATCATTCTATGTATCAACATCCCCTACTGCGCTCGCCAACCCGCCTACCAAGCGTGGTGATCAGTGTTTGGTGGTCTATGTGATAAAAAGTCAGAGTACACAGTTATTTAGCGATAGTTTTTTTTTGTGGCTAAGCAGTAAGCGTTATCCGACTGGCACGCTGGAGATTGCGGGTTCGATCATCGCCGCAGGACATGCATAAGCATGCACTGTTTTGCAGATTCCTTTGTATTTACATAAACAGAAGAATTAGTCGCAAGCAACCCTATGTAAAAAGTCGATTACCAAGTTATTACTTTATTAGATTATCTGGTATTTTTCGCGTAATTGAGGTAGCTTTTGCACCTATCGTGATCGCGGACAGACTAGGAGACAAATTCTGGACTACAATATTGGATAGGCAATAAATACCCCATAATCCATCATGGTAATATGTCAATACCAAAAGTTCTTATGTAAGAACAATTACAGACTGAGTGTGCATTTTTCAGCCTTCGAAAGAGTCCATACATTATGTAATAAGTGTGTAAATGCAATTAGAAGTTATCAAAATATACTCTTTGTTATGCAATCTCGGCGTCAAACACAAATTAAAATTGAAGTCATAAAAATGATGTTAAGCTATCGTAGTCGCACATTCACTAAAACATAAGGAAGTAAGCGGTTTTGCATCGTCGATTCTCAAACTGGTTATGATAGATATGCGAAAAGGAAGATCGAGTTGTTATAATAGGTACCTACTATACAAATACTAGTCTTAGTCAACTTAGTCGTGTTAGAGTCAAGGCAAATTTTTGCAGCAATACAGAGTAAAATTTGTAAATAAATAGTATTGCCGCAAATGTTGCCACATGCATCGTAGACAGAATTAGTCTTTTTAGTCAAGTCAGTCCAGTCAACATACCTCCAGTCAGTCACAGTCAGACTTGTACTATTGTGTTCCCTCTGAGGAAGAATCTGACTTCTTTCTTCCTTCGCTCAACGTTGGTCGTCTTTGGTGTCTCTGTGGTCGTCGTTGTCGTCGTTGTCGTCGTGGTCATTGATGACGTGGTGTCGGGGTCGGGAAGGAATTCCGCCGGGAGAACGCCGATCTCATTATCAGTGACAACGGAAGTAGGCATAGAAGGACCCATTTTCATCATATCTAACCCGTTAAACTGTGGAAGCACTTCAGAAGACCGCTGCTGCTGATTAATGTAGCTGTTCAGCTTTTTCAGGTTGAAGTTTATCTTCTGCAGTTTGTCAGCTGTTAAACCCGTCTGTATTGGATAATGAGTGGGGGGGTGGGCGGAGCTTTTTGCCGACGCGTAATCAAAAGACGGGTGTGGGTTACGAGGATCGTAATTAGGGAAAGATTCTGTTGCGGCTGGTTGGCCGTAGGAGTCTACTGCTGCCCATGTCATAGGCTTGAACTGTGGAAGAGGTTGTGGCGGTGGAGGTGGCTGGTAGGCATAAGGCTCTGCTGGGCCTGAAGGACCCGTCGGAGCTGCTGCGGCAGTGTAGCTGGAATACGCAGTTTGGCTCGACGCAGCCGTGGGATAGGAAGCTTGAGCCGCTGGGGCGGTGTGGCTAAATGCAGTCGGGCCTGGAGCAGTGTGAGCTGGGGCAGTTTGAATGACCGGGGCATGGTCGGGAGCAGGACCGTTAAATACATTCTTTATGGCACTGTATACGGAGTGGAGGATGGAAGGTGGGGGTTCTAGAATCGTGTGACCAGAGTGAGCGGTCTCCAGGGTCTCGCCGTGAGTCTCGCCCAGCGGCGCCAGGAAGACCAGACCAGCGTGCACGCCGTTCAGTTTGCCGCGTCCTGTCTCAGAAATGTACAGTCAGTTATCATGCAGCTCTAGAATGTTCTTCTGAAAATAAATGTCAATGAAATTAGTCGTCCAAGTCAATCTGTTTAGAAGATTTGCTTGTCTCGTCAACGTCTGAACCAGAATCAATGTCATAAAAGAGTTAAGGTACTTTTATTGTTAGCTATGCCAATGTATTGAATTCCGTCCTTAGTACTCCAGATATATGAGCTTCCCTCTTGCTGGTCAATAACATAGTGGTCATTGATTCAAGCTCAGTTCACATATCTACGCTTTCCTATTCTACGTCTTTAGCTTTCAATTGAACTAGTTTCGACTCATGTCCACCTGCCACACATGGAAACACAAGTTGAAGATGAAAGCTCCCTTACTTTATGTCAAGTGAAATGCTTTAAGATACATCGCATTTATTTCGGGGTTCATTATAAAGTAACAACTTTAGGAAAAAAAATAGTTTTAGTGAAGGTCGACTGAATAAGTAGAAAAACGGACTTGAATCAAAATTAATTAAGGATTTAGAATCATTTGGAAAGCAAATAAATTGTGAAAGTGATTATAAAGGTGTATGCAAAGGTTTATTGTTGGAAATTGTTCGTTTCGTAACTGTTAACTAAGATGCTTGATCATGTGTTGACTACTATTTTATATCTAACTTTACTAAATACCTAACTGAATTTTACAATTACTCGAGGCTTATCCATTAAATCGTAATTTTATTTTTGATGGTCACGGTCAGACTCAAGAGTAGACAGCTTAAATGCTTAGCCAGTAAGAATAAAACGGAAAATGAACTCTATCTAAAAGTATACAAAGTGAAAAATTGAGCGATTGACTGACTTCCTAAACTTCCCTATAGCTGTCATTAAAGCTTACACTTAATGGAATCAGTGTATACCTAGTCCACTTTTCCTAATCCAGTCTGCACTGTTAACCCAGGTAATTTGGTTCAATTGACCTCTCCGATCAAGTGTTATTCAATAGGCATAACAAAACCTGTTTTTTGCTGTAAAATTGATGTGTTACGCAATATGATGAACCCTATGGCTTACTCGGATCACTTTTACTCGAGTGGTTGCGCAATCCAAAGTTATTTGATCTCAGTGCGATTTTATGAGAGTGCGGTTTTGCTGACAAAAGTCTGGTTTGATTATAGAGTCGGCGCCACCATTGCAAAAGCGGGAACTAAACATCTACAGTACAGTCTGTTGTCGGTATTTAGTTCTGTGATAGCAGCGCAACTATCGGACTTCAGCCACTTCTGCCCTTCAGTGGTGGCACGGACTTTAGTAACATTTTTTTTTGAAAATAATCACTTTTATTATAACAAAGCCTCATTTATTAAGTAATTATGTGCATCTAGTATATTATAAGTCGTAGGATGATTTAGTAATTCGAAATATCGCGAAAATTCTAGAGATTTTGCGAAAACAGGGATAATTAGACAATTGTGATTATGTAACCATCCGAAAACACTGCTGTGACAGAACCCGAGATGGATAGACAGTAGCTTAAGCTTAGTAGGTTTAAATGTAATAATAATCACAATTGTCTACTTATCCGTGTTTTCGCAAAATCTACAGAATTTTCGCGATATTTCGAATTATCAGTTCATCCTATGACATATATAAAGAATACGCTATTGCACCTTTGACAGAAAACTAAGCATGAGTTTGAGAAGAGTCATCGTTAAGTAAGAACCAAGTGCAAGTAATATTTTGTCTATATAAAGACTCACACAGTCTTAGGTCATAGGTTACATCTTTAGTTGCATTTTGACGACTTCTGTGGCGCAAATGAAATAAAATAAAATGAAATAATTTATTTGCCTCAAGTATGGTTTTACGCAGATTTTTTTATGCTTATTGTTATGTTTCACATACTTTACCGGACTATTCGGCATGCAAATGTTAAAATGAAGGTACTACCCAATTATTATATATGTACCTAATCTTTAAAATATAAAATTATATCTCAAATTATAAAAGAACAAAATAAAAATAATAATATAAAAAATAAGCATTTATAATAAAATGCATTAAGAGTTGGATCGGTGATTTGTCCGGGAATCTAATGTTCATGCCCAAGTTCATACCTGAGAGACACTTCCGCTACATTTAACCACCTTGTAAAGTGAATGTTAAAGTGTTACATATTCGTATCAAATAAACAGTCGAGTGGGAATCGGGCCGTGTCTTCTTACCAAGTGTGACCTAGATTCAGTGCTAGATTTGGACAATGGACATTGGACAGTAAATGGAATTATGTAAATGGTCAACACCAATGCTCCCACGGTTGACAATTTTGATTATTTTGGGAGTAGATTTCATAACAGAGACCAAATAAGTGACTATGATAGCAATAAAGCTTTTTATATTCCATCATATTATATTCAAATACTTGCAACGAAGATTAATTTCGATAAGAAGATATAAGGTTTCCCTCCTATCTTGCCCGTGTACGCACTAAGATTCTGCCAAGAGATACTCCCGGAAGACGGGCAGCAGCGTCTTTCCGTGTATCAACACCCTGCTCGCTGACCCGCCTACCAAGCGTGGTGAGTACGGCAAACACCATGATCAGTGCAATGGCCTATGTCCAGCAATGGACGTCATACGGCCGAGCAGATGATGATGATGATGGCATAGGTACAAAACTTACTTGAACTTAAGTAGACAATTATAAATAGATTATCTTAGTGAACTCTATTTCTCTGAGTAATAAGAACTAACTAGCCGTAGGGTGCCGGCAGTATAATGTTACCCCTCCTCTCATGCCCGTGGATGCAGTAAGAGCCTGCTAAGGGATACTTTCGGAAGATGGGCAGCAGCGTCTTTCCGTGTATCAACATCGCAAACTGCGCTCGCCAACCCGCCTGCCAAGCGTGGTGAGTATGGCAACTGCCCCTCATGGAGATCCATAATGAGGGAGGTCTGTGTTCAGTAGTGGACGTTTTACGGCTGGAATGATGAAGAACTAACTTACTCGAACTAACCAAAGAGGCAATCAAAAAATCACATTTAGAAGACACGTCCAGAAATATTTTCCGGCTTACGACTATTATTACCTAAGCCACAACAAAGGACTCGCAACCCACAGCAGCACTACATTTTATCGGTTGGAAAGTGACAAATCACATATTTGAACGTATTTTTGCCGTAACCACTTTGAGCGGACAACTTTGATGCCTTACGAGGCATGAAAGTTGTCCGCACCACAGTTTAATTACTGAGAATGCTGCCTTTCTGGATTTGCGGTCATGAGACTGCAAGATTAGGGCTGTCTTTTATACCGAACATAATGAATAATTTATTCGCTCAGTAAAAATAAATAACAATGCTTGTTGTAAGCGCAGCGTAGGACGTCCACCTACAAGATGGGCAGACGACTTGGTAAGAACCGCAGGTCGGCATTGGATGCAGGCCGCTTCCAACCGCAGTTCCTGGAGATCAATGAGGGAGGCCTTTGTCCAGCAGTGGACGTCCTACGGCTGATATGATGATGATGATGTTGTTTGTTTTAGGCCTCAGACGCCTACACTACACTTCAAGCAAATTCGATGTATAATCTGTATTAACAAACTGTCAATTCTTAACTTATAAATAGCTTTTTTTCTTTTGGTTTGTACATTTCACTTATTGAGGATCTGTGACTATGTACTACTAATATAAATTACTATTTACTCGGTAAAAAAACCAACCTTTAGGAAAAAATTCAATTCAATTTAAAAAACAGTTTGTATTTGGCTTAAGTATAGCCTAAAAGCATCGACATCTGCGTTCCGCATACATACTTTTACTATGCTTTACACAGCCCTTCTGGACGATATTTTGACCTATTTTGATGGCAGAAAAAATATGCGCATCGCAACATCTGGTAGGCAGAAACCCTAGAGCGACAGAAATGGAAGAACAGAATGAAAGGAAAAAGCCTTTGCCCAGCTCTGGGATTCAGCGGCCTGATTTAACCAAATTCCTTGCCCAAATACTCTATCAATAATCTCTCTCAGTTGTCTTTGATTTTGCGACACCTCTCGGTGCTTGCGCAATTTATGTCGTAAGGACTTGTAGATGCGATAAATTATCTGATATATCCCGTTTGTATTGATATAATCTAAAATCATTAATTCCAGATCGTTTCCTGAGCCTATCATATCTCTTCATACTCTTTTCCTTATTAATTACATTATGTAACTATATAAGTTAGTGGAGTTTGTGGCCCCTTGGTCAGGTTGTACAAGGAAAAATTGTTTTTGACTGCAATTAAGGGGATTTGAAACTCACGTTCTCAAGAGAACAAAAGATTGCAGACTACTCTATCACATAGGTAATGATAAGATTCACGACTTTAAAAAAATAATATTCGAAATGTCTTAAACAACTATGTAACTAACTATGTAAAGTAAAGTAGATCATAATCTAAACTCTTACTTAAATAAACTTCAAACTCTTTATTCTATACCATGTTTTGATTCCAAAATGACCAATAGAATAGAGCTAGAGTCAACGACAACTAAACATATCTATTTTAATAATTCAGCAATTATACACACTCAGTTCAGCGCCGCAACCTAGCTTGCTATGTGATTGCAGTAATACTGAGGCAGAGTCAGTAAAAATCTACCAAAGGATACTTCCGGAAGATGGGCAGTGGCGTCTTTACTTGTATCAACATCGCGTACTGCGTGAACTCGGCGGCCTAGCGTGGCGAGTATGGCAACAATACCCTCATTATCTTAGAGATCCATGAGGGAGGCCTATGTCCAGTGGATGTGGACAGTCCTACAGCTGAGGTGATTATTCAGCCCAAGCTTTTCAAATTACCAATGTAAACCAAAGATCATTTCGCATGTTCACGCCACTGACCAAACAGGTTCCGTGACATAACACTTTCACTAAAGGGTAGCCGGGTGCAATGAAGGCTTATATAGACCTCTTTCTTTATGTGTTTTCATTAAATCGAAGACTTCCTCGATCTTAAGGTCGTAGGCTCGTATCTCTGTATGCTTCTTGATTGCAATATTCATTTGTATTAACTTAATCTAACACTTCCTTGATCTTTAGATTGTCAATTATTTTTGTATCTCTTTCTTATTTTTATTAAATAATTTATATTATTTTTTAATTATTTATGGACATCGAACAAAAAAATCTGAATTGAAACCAAATTAAAATAAGATCGTCTTAATGAATCTCTCCAATTTTTTTTAGATTATAGCAGGCTAAAGCTGGCACAAAATCAATTTAACTAAAGTAAAACTTCCTTGTGACTAATTATAAAAAGTTAAGTTTAACAGTCAAAAGAAGAATGTTTAAGATTCCAATCGATTTGTATAATCGAACTAAGTGGCAATAAAATTATAACGTTAGCCAGTATTAAGGTTATCTCATGCAATGTAATAGAATTTTAAATATCTTTGTCAATATTTTATAAGTGTGTAAGTGACAATCGGCATAACTGTCACTGTGTTTAGTGTTTCTTTAATTGTTATTTTGTGTTTGTATGTTTTCAGGTGTGCAATAAAGCATTTTCTATCTATGTAAACCATATTATTGTATTTATTTTTTCTATTTAATACTGATATTATAAAACTTACTATTTACTATTTTTTCTTATTAGTACGCCATCGTCATTTATAACACTTCCATATCCTGTCCATCCAAAGGTAGCCTGAGAGAGATCGCTCTGAGCGATAAAGCCGCCCATTGTTTATTAATTTGTCTATTTTTCTCCTGAATTTGAGTTATTTTTAAGTTGGTGTGTAACAAAGTTTATATAATTCATGTCTTTAAATGTACATTTATAAAATAAACATAATCTCATTCGAATCTCTTAAGCGCTAATGTAACAATGCAATGAGAATCACATTGCATTTAATGGGAGCACCCTAGCTTCCTAGTTCTTGGGCAATTGAAAGATGAACCTTCTCTTCCTTAAGATGAGGCAATAATATTGGCTCGTTAGTAGAAGGCGGACTTCGGACTACTTTTCGAAATTGCATCATTGTGATGTAAGCAAACAATTTAACATATTTTGAAAGTGTTCTCATACTGCTTTGTCTAGACGGATGCATTTAAATTTCAACAGAAGGGGTTTCCATCTCCGTTCATTAAATAGGTACGAATTTTGTAACTAATCACTCATCATCATTTCAGTAGGACTGCTTCCACTGCTGGACAGGGGCCTCCCTCATCACGATCACGAGGGGAATGTAGCCATACTCGACACACTTAGCAGGTGGGTTGGCGAGGGCAGTATGGGATGATAATAAACGGAAAGACGCTATCGCCCATCTTCCGAAGGTATCTCTTGGTAGACTCTTACTGCATTCTTACGCAAGAGAGGAGAGGAAACATTCCGTATTACATTCATAGTTCAAAATTTGCCATAGGGTGCCCCAAGGCAGTTTTGTAACAATTTCTATGTTACAAAACTGCCTTGACACTATATCAAATGATATTCTTGGAAGAATATGCCCTCGTTTTGTAATTTCGCAAAACAGGACAAAAGTCGAGGCCGTTTTAATATTTTCCCACTTCATTGAACACATTTACCAACAAGTAAATTGGAGGGCCCAACGGAATTACATTCATTGTTGCATCTGTCACTTGGTTTGGGTTATTTCATAACAAAACATCGCTTATTTCCGTTAGGGAAAGTCTATGCAAATGACGCGAGGAACATATCGGACATGCTTCAAAGACCGACTTACAAAGTAGGACATACTTTAACAACACCCACGAGATTTGGCAATACATGCATAGATGTGACGGAAAACGGTCAGAAAATACCAACTATTTTACTACTAAAAAGAATGTATAAAAGGCACAAGCAAGGTTTTAAAAGAAATAAGGGATAGTAGGAAGAATAATTGCTCAGCAATGGGTCATCAACGGCGACATGTTACAAATTACATAAAAAAAATGCTTTTCTATTCAGTAACGAGGAACACATGAAAACAATAGTCAATCGCATGTCGATGGCATATCTAACGGATGCTATACAATTATACCTATAACATGAGCAGAACCATAGATAAACAAAGAGTGAAAGTGCTTGAGAGAACGAAGCATAAATATGCAATAAACAATGCAAATATACACGCCAAACAATAGAGGGATTCCGTTTGACTTGTGCTCAGAGATATCGTGCGAGGAGTTTGGAAATTATACAATTAAAAGTAAAACCAAGATATCAAAATTGATGAAGAACATGGAGATTCTCAAGGCTGTCGAATACTGTACAAGTTCATGTACAGTTAACTTTCTTACCAAAATCAGATTTCATTTATAAGATCATAATATCGCTCCATTAGATCCATAGAGGGTATAGGAGGTTCGGGTTTTTCTACAACCGTATCAGCAACCGACGACATAACTATTAGTTCTGGAAAATAAAAATACACTTTAACACTTTGTACAAGCACTATGTTTGATAAATACCAACAACGCAAAGAGATACCTAAGCCCTCCTACTTGAACACGAGTCACCTCGGGCCAACGTTCCTGCCACACATGTCGTAATTAAACCCAAGTTTGGACTAGCGAAGCCATATCGGGGCTCATTTAAGAAATAGTCCGTAATAATTGTGTAGCGTCGTTAATCGACGACGTTTTGGACGACTTAAAGTCGCTACAGAACATTATAATAATCAGACAGACATTGAATACCTCCAAGATATTTAGAGCCGAAGCCTATTTTAGTTAGTCTCGTATTTCGGCTTTTCGAGATAATTGATAAAGTAAATGAAATCATTTATACATTTTATGATGTTTGTAGCCTTATATAATACAAATTCATAAAATCTAAGTTCACTGAAACTGGTCCAGCCTTTCTCATTTAAACGGTACAACTAGCCCAACTATGTTTTATTTAATATAAAAGATAAAATGTAATTGCGGATGAGAAAAGCGAATAAATGCATAACTGGAAAACTTAATAACTACGTGTTACCTTCTTATAACATTACTGCGTATGTTAACACATTTAAAATAACCATTTCTTCAACATATGGCTACATATGGGTATATTATATTTTACTGTATAGTTATGCATAAAAGCGTTTTTTATCTATCTATGATGGTCATTCTAATGCGACCACGATATGTCCACTCTTTTAGAGACGTCGGGATAAAAATAAAGGTCATGCGAAAAATACTCGATGTATACAAGTGAAAGGCTTTTTTTTTATTTTCTATGTTACTTATTCTACTAGATAATGTTTCTACTACATATGTTCCGATAAAAATGGACGTTGTTATACATACATGGTAGAGTGTATGTCTGTGGCACCGTCGCTCTTAAACGAGTGGACCAATTTGGATGCAATTTGTTTTATTCAAAAGCAGGTTTTAGCAGTGATTCTTAAACATGTCTTATCAAAATCGGTTGATGTTTACAAGATATGGGGGGGGGGGGGGATGAAAGTGAGGATGAACAATTGAATATTTTCAAATATACCCAAGTGTGGTATCAAATGAAAGAGCATGTGCAAGATTGCAAAACTGAGAGTCCACTTAACAAAAGAAATAAAGTAACCTCCGAGAGCTAAAGTCGGGGGTTATTCATTTTTTTCATCGTGTAAACATTGGTTTGCACATACAGAACTATAAACATTTTGGCTGTGTGAATTACTTTAATATGATATGCTTATTTTGGATTATAAAATAGCATGATTTCGAGCAATAAATACAAGCAGACATGAGAAGCACCTGTAAGAAATTCCTTCTAAGAAATATGTTGCTTCATAGCACCGAAGAACTTCTTCATCTTTAAAAAATAGTTTTGTGTGTGTAATTTAGCTTGTCAACTTAACACGTGCTTTACCGGCGAAGGAAACATCGTGAGAATACCCGCGGCTTAGTAAGCTTCAGACATATTGACCTGTTCTGTCCTCTGACTAAGCTGACTAAGCTGAGAGGATGGTATAGGTGCTGGGCAAGCCTAATCCATCTAACCATGTCCCGAGCACTCCAGCGTCCCGTACAGTATGATTACCAGTTGCTGACGCTGTATGATTTATCTATAATAGATGCAAAGGCCTTACTCAGGTAACTTGTCGAATAACAAGATAAAATGATAAGGCCTTTTACCGTAACGCGTAAAACCAGTTAAGCAGAGGCTCCCGGTATTTTATATGACAAAGTATTTGTGTGCAATATGAGTTAGGCTTTAGCAACTATGTATCTTAATGTTTCAGAACGTAATGTCTTGTTACTACACACTTCAGTGCCCTAACACAATGCGTCGTTGACATTAGCTTGCCTAAGATTTCTTAATTGCGCGTCGAATGGGCACTAGCAATGTGTCAAATGCTATTGTTGCATCTGTCAACTATTAACAGATTCGCGCTAATTGACAAACATACATACTTATAGCAACACTTTCACATTTATAATATAATTCTGCTGTTTTCATCGGTTAAACGAAAACCGCTGTGAGTCCGGCCGCAGCACGTAAAGTTCTAAATGTTAAATTGACTTTAAGCTTAAATTTACTTTATTACGGCACAACTGAACACTAGCGCTGCGACAGCATTCGTGTTGTTTTACCAAATGCTGAGTAGCGATCGACTTGTGTTATTTTTTATTGTTTTTTTAATGTATGTATATATGTGGTTGATACAAATCGCAAGGGACCAGAAATAATGGCGCATTATAGAGGAGGCCAACACACAGCAGTGGGTGCAAACGGGCTGAAATTATGAAATGATGATTCTCTATAATAATGTGTATGCTGTAAAAATACAGCAAATATATGTTTTCTATTTCTATTTTATTAATACTTACCGAGTTTTATTGCGTTATTTCCTTAATAAAGCTATAAATACCCGGTAACATATTTGATACTAATGTGTCACGAAAGTTCAAAATTACTTTCAGTTCCTATCTGAATGTTAAATTTGGTCTGTTCCTCGCTGTTTGTACTTTTACACTCTAATAATATTATTTTAAAGATCATTTAAAACGCTGTGGGGGGCAACAGTAAAATGTTGCTCCTTCTCTCTTGTCCTTGCATGCAGTAAGAATCTGCTAAGGGATACCACCGGAAGATAGGCAGCAGCGTCTTTCCGTGTATTAACATCCCGTACTGCGCTTGCCAATCCGCCTACCAATCGTGGCGAGTATGGCAACATCTTGATATGAGGTAGTTTCCAAACTTCATCCATGAAGAAGGTAGGTAATCTTCCAAACTTCTCCTGACATGGTCACCTAACAAATGTTGTTATTCGTTATTCTGGAAGTGTTAAGCACAATTCCAACTTCGTACCATCTGGATATTTGATTGTTAATGTTATTGTGACAAAGTATTTATCTACATATTAGAGGTATATGACGCTTACTTGTGTTAAACGTGATATGCAATAATATCATTAAGTAATAAGTAATATCGTTTGCCGAATTTGAATAGCCGTTAAGAAGGGTACATTGCCTTCACTTCTAGACTATAGAGGTATCTGATCCTTGGCCCACACTTATCATCCTGCATAACGAGTCAACCAATATCTATGAGTATCTTCGTTGTTTCATCTGACTTTAACGAGGTTAAAGCTCGTTCAGGTATTCTCGACAAAGTCGTTTTACGACGTTCATTTTGTCAACTTTATGGTTATCTTTATCGCCCAACATAAGTTGTCCGACATCTTGATCTATTCCACTCTAATGCTCTCCTTAATTCTATTTCGTACGTTCATCAAGCTAAGGGTCATTATAGGTAGTATCGTACACTCAATTTGATGTATTGTCAAACTAGATTGCGCAATGGCATCCATCGCTAGGTCTTTCCAGTTTGTTAGCCTCGTTACATAATCCGTTACACTTACCTGTAAGTGGCACGTTGTTTTTGTGATGTTCTTTTTTGTCCTCACTTTATTGTTTTGGCTGTTCATTCTCGGATTTAAAGTTTTTCTGTTAGAATGACTAGATTTTTATTATTTTAGAGTTTTATGGAACGGTCCGTTTTCCTTCTTGGTACAGTCGACCATTGAAAATATTTAAATTAATTTCCTAACTCTAAATTACTATTCAGTACTACAACCAGACTACAGTCCAGACTAAAGTCCAGTTAAAGACCAGTCTTTAACTAAATTAATTGTTATTTATTACCTTGATTTATGTGTTTATTATGACTACCTGCCTTATTTATGTATCGTCCTGTTAATTGATTTTACCAATAAAATGTGTTTCTATTTCTGTATTTGCAAATGCAGTTTCAAATTTGCTAAAATGTAATGTTAGATAAGTATCCAGTAGCTTCAGCTTCTATAAAATTAAAATAAGTATATTTGATCTAATTGTATAATGATCTTACGTGTAAATTTGTTTTCGTATGAATCTTCTGCATTGAACTGTGTGTTTTTTGTTTATGAAAACCGGGTTTCATTATTTTTATTCAACTTATTTATTTTTAGATATTTTTAAAACCATTTGTTTTCAGCAAAGTTAAAGGCTATGAACCATCATTCCCATGTTCCATTAGGCATTATTGCCTATTTCGTTGTCCTCTTTTAATTATATTCTTTTCCCTACGTACACCTGAAAAAATCCTATCATCTTAAATTATGAAACCTGGTGGGTGTCACGATTAAATGGAAGTGAAAGAAACAAATACTGTCAACTTCGTCGTCTTTGCACTGCAGTGAGTTAGTAATGCTTTTACTAAGGACTTAGGATTTATTTGACAGGACACTGGAGTTAAGTAACAAAAATACTGGAATTCATCGGTATTTAAAAGTAGCGTATACCTTTGATTATTCCTGACGTTTCGACTGTGTTTCATCAGCCGTGGTCCCAGGTAGACTGGAACCGTGGTAATTACGCAAGAAATTCCCGTGTTTTTGTTAATTAAAATCAATTTTGATCGTGAAAGTTTGCGAAAAGCTCCAGTTAAGGTTTGTATCTATGTATATAGTTATCTCTTATGATGACACTCACCGTCCAATGTTGAAGGGTATTTGTGCGCTGCGTATCCCGTAGGAATGGAAGGTGCGACGTAGTGCGCGGGCGCTGTTGGCGCTCCGTAAGCTGATGGGGGTGGTCCGTACTCTACGTGGGCGGGTGGGCCGTAGACAGACCCTGGAATTGTAAGGTATTAATGAGAATAACTGTGTTAGGCATTGAAAGGAAAGTGTAATATATCTATATAATAATCAACCTCCGTGGGTTAGATCCCCGCCGGTGACAAATATACATATAAGTACTTTTCTTCAAGTATTTGTCTCGAGTTTTGGTGTTTCCTATTTACAAAAGAAACCATCAAATACCAACCATGTGGTACCCATGACACAAGCTCTGCTTCCTTTGGGGCTAGTTAGTCTAAAAGGTCCAGTCCGTGTTATCTGGACTAGGTCAATCAGCTTAGTTTACATTCGGATGGTCCAAAAACTAATAATAAACCAATGCGTTCAAGGAAATCGACACATGTTATGTGTAGAGTAAAACGCAACATTATGGAAATATTTAACCTTTAACCAGGTTATGATTCGGAAAACCTGGCACAGTTCCTATTGTGCCACTTTCGCGTGCATGTCCGGATTACCTAAGATATGTCTGTGAGTCAGTTATTTACATAAATTAGGTAACAGTGTCGTGAAGACTTGCTACAACGTTAACCTGATTCTGACCAACATTTTACGGATGTAACTTAACGTTTCCATATTCAGAGTTATTAATTTCTAGGTCAGTTATGAGAGGAATGAGGGGTCAGTTGGATTCCATATCAGCTGATTATATTCGTATAATCATATTGCTGTGGCATACCTGCGGTAATAGGTTGCCCCACCTCTCTTGCCCGTGGATGCTGTAAGAATCTGCTAAAGTATACTTCCGGAAGATGCGCGCAGCGTCCTTCCGCGTATCAACATCCCGTACTGCGCTCGCCAACCTGCCTGCCAAGCGTGGTGAGTATGGTAACAACCCCATATAATCAGGATCACGATCTACGGCTGATGTGATGATGATGATGATGATGACGTCTTGGAGATGGAAATAGTCACTGGCCTATTCGATGTTACCACTTTAATCGCTTTGATCAAACATGTAAAAAATGTTTATGTGAGGAAAGAGTAAGACAGGAATCGGGGCTCTACCTCTATTTGATCAGAGTTTGTATTATTTTTTACTATACGCACAGCAATATTAAATATATACATTAATCTTAACTGAATGGCTGTCGCGGCTGTCGGGGCGCCGGCAGTCGTGGGACGCCGGCAGTAGAATGTTGCCCCTCCTCTCATGCCCATGGATGCAGTAAGAGCCTGCTAAGGGATACCTCCGAAAGATGGGCAGCAGCATCTTTCCATATATCAATATCTCATACTGCGCTCGCCAACCCGCCTGCCAAGCGTGGTGAGTATGGCAACTACCCCTCATGGAGATCCATGAGGGAGGCCTTTGTTCATTAGTGGACGTTTTATGGATGAAATGATGAATGGCTGTAGAAGTCAGGGTTAATGAACCGTTTACCAATGTATGTGCACATTAACACGTGCTAAACGGTGGAGAAAACTTATCTATAAATATTGTAAAAATTAAATGAAATATGCATTTCATAGTCCCTACTCTTCACAGGTCACATACATTTAAATTGCATGTTACATAAGTAGCGGTGCATAGCAAGGTATGCTTATGCATTGCCTTTCGCACGTCCCACGGTTCTCAAAGTCAGTGTTAATTCAATAGAGCAAAAAACTGGACGCTTATTCTGTATCTTAAGTTGACGGACCCAAGGTAATGCATATAAGAATAAGCTGGGGTATGCCATAAGTACACTTGAGACACAGGTAACGCGTCCAGTACCGTATAATATAACAGTTATCTCTATATTTATGTATGTTTATCAAGTACCTATATTTATATATTATTTATTTTACCTATGTATGTATATAATTATGTATGCTATAATATTTTCAATTACTATTACCGTATGTACCTACATCTTGCATCGATAGAACCCCATGTTGCATTATAATAATCCAATCCATCCCAAGGTTGTCTGGTAGAAATCGCTCTTTAGCGATAAGACCGCCGATTGTCACATGATCAGTGTTTCTTTAGTTTTTTATTTTGTACTTGTATGTTTTAAGGTGTGCAACAAAGCATTTTCTATCTATCTTTTCTATCTATCTACAGTGTCATAACTGGCATAGAAATTAAGACAGCCGAATAGGCTAATTAACTAAATTTTAATTCTTAAGTCCATGTAGTTTATCAAAAACTATTGAATTTATACCAAAAATAACGCCGCAGGTGGATTGGGTCGAAATGTCGCGTGACGTCACTGATCGTTCAACATTGGGTGTCACTTGTAGGGTTGGTACTTTCACTACCTACTTTAGGTTTGATTGTTCTCAGGAATATTTGAATAGAAAAGTGTTCGTAGCACAATGTACCTAAACAGTATAATATAAACAAAAGGAACACGGTGACAATACAGGGGATAATAACTACAATATAGTAAAACTAAGAGAAAACAATAATCCCTCTCGTACAGTTGACATCAGTGTGTGACGTCGCGAGCCCAAACCTTAACTTCAAAGTGCTATTTAACTAAATATTGTGTCAATCATTTGAAAAAGGAAATAATATGTGTCGAATATTTTTTGTCAATCTATATGACGGACAAGATATTCAAAATTAGTTAACTAGCTCATTTAAACTGTACGGCAATGCTGTTTATAAGTCTGAACCTAAATACAGTCGTTACTTGGTTTACACCATACTTTCCTTAGCATCTTAGTTACATACAGTCGTTTTATGGTATGGTTCCGATTGGATTTACAAAATGCGTTTGGTTTGGTAATACCAAGTTATACGAGTACATTAAGTTTTATTATCTCCATATATTTCTGTTCAATTTGCAACCTAATCACATGCTTCGACACGTCCGTTACACACACGTAGGTCGAACATTTCAGACTGAGGTTTGATGAAGAAACAAAACCCGTTCGTCCAAATATTTACAATTTTCGCAATAACTGTAATTATTATTAACACATATTTGACTTTCCGGTCAGTCTTCCTAGTACCACGATGGGTGCAATCCTGTCGAAACGTCGGGCAAAAATAAATGTAAATAACGCGATAAATACCCGGTTAAATATGTGTTAATAATGTGTCGTGATCGCGAAAGTTTAAAAAAGACATTTGTAATTATTTTACGCATTTTAGGAGGCGAAGCCCCTAATATGCATAGCGCTGTCTGTCTGTTTGTTTGTCTGTGCATGTGACGATTACAACCGAACGCGTTGACCGATTTACATGAAACCTTTTTTGTTAGCACCGTCTTAATGAGAGAAGGGTACTGATTGATTTTGGTGACCGTAAGCTGATTAGGGGCACAGGGACCAGAGTTAGTGTGGCCTCAAACGGTCACCAAAAAAAAAAGTCTTCAAATGGTCGATAACGTCCAAAATTGGCATTTTTGACCTTTGGTGACCTTTTGAGGCCTTCGCCCCCTTTTCTGGTACCCCCTTACTAATGCTTGTTGACGCACATAAAGTACGCAGTAAAACCACAGTAAAACTTTATTATCGGGAGCATGATGCAATTAATTTTGTCATGATTGATATTCAATAACATATTTGTTACAATGGGTATTTAATTAATATAATTCGTGACTGGTAGGATATTTGAACATTATCCTTCCCTTTAACTTTTGCTTTTTGTAAGCGTCCTTGTGTTGTTCAATCTTTGAGTAGGTAACACGGGAGTAGCAACACCATCCTGAGGGTAATAATAGCCCATACTTTTGATCAAAGACTAACTATAAGTATATAGTATTTGACTCATGTGACAATTTAATCATCAAAAGTCTGGCAGAAAGACTTATTCTTACAACAACATTTAGACGTTGGGTGGGCATTGCCACCTGAGTTGTTTTTAATTTTGTATTTAAATGTTTTGTTTTTTATTTTCATTTTTCATATCATAATTTTGCTATTTTTATTCTGTTTTTATGTTTAATTTTAAGAAAAATATGGATCACGTATCTGCAATAAAGATTTATTATTATTATATTATTATAAACATTCGGTATAAGTCTATAACACTCCATTACTACGTTAGCGCGATATTTTTTATGTGCACCCAATATAACCTAAGTAATTTTAATAACATATTATGCATGTGTGTTATCTGAAAACAAAAGATTTTTACATTTATTTAAGTGAAAAGTACGACGACTTTGTTTAAATATTTTTCATAGAAAAGATGTCAACGCGCTGCTCAGAACTCTTCAATCCTGTTAAAAGACAATAAGCCAAAAATTGCCCAGCCATTGTTGTTTTTTTTATAATTAGTGCAAAAGAAACAACAATCCAAACTCTTCCAGTTATCCCTTGTTTTGGTACGATCCTACCAGTCCCGTTCGAAATGATAAAAAGATATAGATAAATGTTTTAACCAAATACGTTATATTATTATGGCTTTCTAGCATTATCTATTACCCTAACACAGAATACATATTTAATTTTTAGTCATACCCAGGGACAACTAGAGAAACGCTAAAGATTGTTTATTTAAGCCTCGTCTGTTAGAAAGTATGTAACGCGACCCAATAAAATCAGCTTGGACACCGAAATACGTCGTTTGGCCTTATCTCCAGTGGTAAAAAGTTGGAACTTTATAAGCAATATTTACGAGACATTTACCATGATTTGAGTCTTTTTGAGTTTCCCGATATTTCGACGCAGTTCCACACGTCATGATCACGGATAAACTGAAGTATTTTGCGAGTAGGTAGTCATTGGCAGACAAAACTATGTACCCTATTTCTAAGTCTCTGACTACGAATGATGGCCTTACTATCGGTTTCACTTTCGAACGCAAATCGATCACGGCACACATACTAACGGTATCACTACGCGGGGCTAATACTGCACTTTTTTGGGTATACATAAAGACTGTTATCGTGGTATATATTCCGTAAATATTGCATATAATGTTAACAATCATGATAAGGTTGTTACCATTCCATTTCAAGAGTTATAACTTTTTATAATTATCATCATTATCAGCCCTTTGACACTCACTGCTGGTTATAGGCCTTCTCCTCAACACGCCAACGTTAACAGTCCTGTGCTAGGCTCATGCACTGTCTTCCGGCAACCTTGACTACATCGTATTCATCTGGCAGGTGGTCTGCTTATAGGGCGTGTCGCTTCCATCGGCAACCACTCTGTAATTGCCTTGGTTCATCGGCTACCGTTCCGCATAGCAACAGGTCATGCCCATCTCTATTTTTTAAAGCCGAAACTAATTATCATTATTTATTTATTATTTGCCGTGGTACGCCTCCTCTCATGCCCATGGATGCAGTAAGAGCCTCTAAAGGTAAACCTCCGGAAGATGGGCAGCATAAATCATCAACAGGTTATTATGAGCTATTTTTGTATTTAAAGTGTAAACCCACAATAAGGTATCATTTATAGAAAATGAAAAATGCAATCAAAATTTTGTCTCCGACGGGACTCGAACCCGTAACGTTCAGACGAACACCTTTAACGCAGGCTGCCTTTACCGTTCGGCTACTATGATAGGGTTATATAGGGGGAGCAATTAACTGTCGCCGTCGGGTCGAAAATCTTGACTGCCTTTATCGGTTTCGTACCGAGTAGGGTACGGGTTCGAGTCCCGTCGGTGACAAAATTTTGATTGCATTTATCATTTTCTAGGTTATTATGAGCTAATGAGTTTAGTCTGATAATGGATGATGTTAGTGGTTGGTTAAAGTAAATTGAACTAAACTGTATTATATTATCTGTGACTAAACTAAGATTAGAAGGTGACTTCAAAATAAGTGAAATTGAAAGGCTAATTGACTTTCGTGCTGAATACCCACTTACTATTGCACCGTAACGAATAGTTTAATTAATTAGCATTTTGTTTCCATTAACCCATTAGCGTGACTTTTAGCTTCTTTGTGTTGAAAACAGTGTCTTTCAAATATTTGTGTGACCGATGAGAAAAGCCTTTCTTCTTCACACAAAAATTTAACTTTATTATGTAATGGAGTATATAACATGTAAAATATTATTTACCGACGACTCATAATAACTAAATGTACTATTCGTTTCAGCCGTAAAACGTCCACTACTGAACATAGGCCTCGCTCATGGATCTCCATAAGGGGTAGTTGCCATACTCACCACGCTTGGCAGGCGGGTTGCCGAGCGCAGTACGGGATGTTGGTACACGGAAAGCCGCTGCTGCCTATCTTCCGGAGATATCCCTTAGCATAACCCTTAGGGTATGAGAGGAGGGTAACATTCTACTGCCGTAAAAAGAGAGGGGTGTTATAAGTTAAACGTGTCTGTCTGTGTATCTGTCTGTAGTATCGTAGCTCCCAAGCGGATGAACTCAATTTGTTTTAGTATTTTTTTGTGTCATAGATAATTTTATCCCGAGTGTTCTTAGCCATGTTTCATGAAAATCTATTCAGCCGTTTGAAAATCATCAGCTCTTTTTTTTCCAAATATACCAAAGTGTGGTATCAAATGAAAGGGCATAATATGTAGATTGCAAAACTGAGGGTAAAAATTAAGGTACCTCAGAGACTAGGTAAAGTGTCTGGGGTTCATTAAAATTTTTAATTTTATAATAAGATGTTTTTACTTTTATATCCGCTTGTTTGATATCAGTCAGTTTACTCTCTTTATCCCGAACACAGACTAAATTATGAATTGACAAACTGACAAGCTTTATTCAAACCCTTTCCATAGAGCATAACACAATACGTTCCATTGTAAAAACCGAGCCAGTATCCACTTAGCGCCGACGCGGAGCGCACGCCGTTTGCGGCAAATCTTAAATCAAACAAGGTGCGTAATCGGCGCGGCGCGAAATCAAGTGAGCGGATATACTACAAAATTTACTATTGACAGCGATGATCGCAAGATATTCGCCTGTTGCAAACCTGTCGCGAGATACGTAATCAGCCTGAGGGTTACATGTACATTAATGTGTGCCGTGGGGTGCCGGCAGTAGAATATTGACCCTCCTTTCTTACCCCTGATCTTACATCCATAATACTTGGGTTACCCTCCGGAAGATGGACAGCAGTGTCTTTGTATCAACATCCCGTACTGCGTTCGGGTACTACATCCAGCCTGCCAAGAGCAGCGAGTATATGAAAATCTAAGGTAGGCCTTTGTCTAGCTGACGACGTCCTACAGCTGAGATCTCACTAATATTATAAAGCTGAAAGTTTGTTCGTTCGGATGTTTGTTACCTCTTGACGCAAAAACTACGGATTGAGCTGAAAGTTTGTTTGTATAGATGTTTGTTACCTCTTGACGCAAAAACTACTCTACGGATTGAGCTGAAAGTTTGTTTGTATGGATGTTTGTTACCTCTTGACGCAAAAACTACTCTACGGATTGAGCTAAAAGTTTGTTTGTATGGATGTTTGTCACCTCTTGACGCAAAAACTACTCTACGGATTGAGCAAAAAGTTTGTTTGTATGGATGTTTGTTACCTCTTGACGCAAAAACTACCATACGGATTGATCTGAAAGTTTGTTTGTATGGATATTTGTTACCTCTTGACGCAAAAACTACCCTACGGATTGAGATGAAACTTTGTACATGAATAGATATTTACCAGGATTAACACATAGGCTACTTTTTAACCGGGTAAAAAGCATGCAAAGCAGCGGGCTAAAGCTAGTTAAGACATGAATTATGAATGTTTTGTGATCGCGAAAGTTTTAAAATGACAAAACGTCTCTCTTACCATGTGGTTTCTTGTGACTTAGCGCTGCAGAGCTGACAATCTTCTTGCCCAGATTGCTGACTGCATCACCCTTGACTGCGATGACCTTGCCAAGAGTGGAGGCCAGTGCACCACCGCCCTTGATGAGCTGGCCCTTCAGGATGGTGACCCCGCCGGTGATAGCTTTGACCGCTTGGAAGAGTGTGTAGAGAATCGACTTCTTCAAACCCCAGTAGTCGTATTTTTCGGCATGCTGTTGGAGAAACGTTATAAAAATTATTTGTAATTATTCTATATGGAACTTGGTGAGAAGGGACGTTGGAAGATGGACTAAGGCCGTAACAGAATGGTGGCCAAGAAACGCGGTACGACCTAGAGGCAGACCACCCGCCCGTTGGTCCAATGACGTCAAAGACATTTGAATGACGTTAGACTCCAAAAGAACGATGAAAGATGTTCTGTTGGAGTCAGTGGATCAGAATCGCAAGGGACCGTTACAATGGCGCATTAAAGAGGAGGCTTATACTCAGCAGTGGGTACAAACAAGCTGAAATGATGATAGTGATGATGTCAGCAGTGGGTGCAAATGGGCTTAAATTATGATGATAATGATGACGATGATTCTACAAAAATGTACACGTTCAATATAATTTAACAGAGTTCTCGCTGTACAGAGTTAACATTATTTAAATAGTGCCGTGGGGTGCTGGCAGTAGATTGTGTGGATTGTATAACTCCTATATTGCTAGTGGACGCAATCAGAATCTGCCAAGGGGTACCTCCGGAAGATAAGAATAAGAATATTTATTTCAACATACTTAAAAAAATATTTGTTAAGGTACCTAAATAACTTAATAATAAAGTACTTATCTAATAAACTACTACAATTAAGACAAAATTACATGCTTACGCAAAATGAAGGTACCTATACAGTTTAAAAAACTTTATCTTCCGTGCTAGTTCATAACTACGGCAAGATTCCCGTCCCATACAAATACGGATCATATTAGCGTGATTACACTACTTGACTTGTGGTTAATTAGTCCGGTGCAACTAAACAATAGGAAGAATAGACCCCAGATAGAATAGAATAAGATGGGCAGCAGCAATCCGTGAACGAACATCCCGTACTGCACTCGTTACCCCCTACCAAGCGTGGTGAGTATGGCAACAAACCCCTCATGATCGTGGATATCGATGATGGAGACTATGTCCAGCAGTGGAGGTGGACAGTGGACAGCAGTCTTTCGGCTGAGATGATGATTTTAATAGTTATTAGGCAGCCAAATCTCTCTGATTATGGCTTCTCTGGTATCACGGGGACACTGAGCAATACTCCCCAACACGGGTCGTCAGTGCAGATCTGGTATCCTCCACCAGAACTAGGATATGTATGTTGTCAGGGTATTACAATGAAAAATCTATTTAGTTCGTCAGTTAGATGTATACAAAAATAAAAGACACGTATTTTTCTTCTGTCGATTTCTGTCGAAGGAGACGGGATCGTTCCGCCAACGCTTTCTCGGCTGATCCCGACTCCGCCCTCCGCCATTAGGAGTCTACGAAGTTACCATATGAGAGACTGCGATGGATAGGGATGGTTGGAGTAGTTTCAGGGAGACCTTTGCCCAGCAGTGGGACAGAATAGGTTAGAAAAACAAATATTTTGCTTTTTAAAATTAATGAAACTACTTAGACAGAATCGTGACGTCATAATACTGTACAGAGGCAGGTCGGTGCGTACCAGCAGATCAATTCATGCGACATTCAGCTATACTTGTAATGTATCTCGGTTATTTTTGGATTACTTACAACAGGAAAATATACGTGTTTAATAGATTTTGTTGTTGACATGACAGACTAACAATTAAAATTTTGTAATTTAGCCCATTAGGGGGGGCCATATTCGCCTTACTCTGTCATTTGCCACTATGGCACTGAACCTGTGCTGTTTGAATTGTCCAGCATTATTTATTTTATTTATTAACCTAATATATTATATTATTAACCTATCAGGAGGAATAATAATGTCTACCCTAAGAAGGTAGAAGACATGCATTTTCCCTTAGATTTTATGGTTTCCTTGGAGCATTTTTGTACAATAAAATTAATACTATAGCAAATATCTAATGTCTTAATTCTACAAATTGTAAATCTCAAGAATATGTGATATGGCAATACCGAGAATTTATTAGCTGTATTAAAGTGAGAGACACATTTTATCTCCTAACAAACTAGGCTATTATTTTGTTAGAGTCTTCTTCAATCCAATTTATATTTCTTTGACACTGTATTTTGTTATTTATTTGAATAGATCTGTAATACTGTAAGCTTGTGATTATAAATTTTTGCTCGTGACGTCGTTTTGCCTTAAAATTGAGCCGTCACAGGACGCCTGACAGTCTCCACCGTAGCCACAATCGGCCCAGTCGCCACAGTCAACAAGATGGACAGTCGCCCTAGTAACCAGTTATAAGGGCAGTCGCCCTAGCACTAACTCGCACATCTCCAAACGTCACGCGTTCCCTCTCGTCCGATCTGTTTTACCCCCCGCAAAAGATGTTTTTTACTTACATCAAAAACAGAACCTAGTTCAGGCACACGATTAATACGTTAAGTTCTGTTTTATTATTAGAGATAAGTATCATGTTTTTAGTCGTAATAGTTATTTTAATAAACGTATTAATCAATAATTATTATTTGCGACCTCTTAGCATACCAATACACTATTTATTGCCAGTGAAAGTTTCGTATCGAGAGAAATTTTGTATAATCTTTATAAGATATTCAAAACTCACTTTCTTAGCTATTAAGTAGGTACTACTTTAGCTCGTCTTCCTGTCTTTTAAACTGTCTCACCCTCTTTTGTTTGTTGTATACATATGTATACAACAGGATAAATGACTAAATTTTAATTGTTAGTCCGTCATCGTCTTGTAGGATAACAAAATCTATTGGACACGTATTTTTTATTTTTTAACGTTTAAAAAAAAACTGCGATACATAATATCGAAGTCACGAGAAGTCACACGCTGGTACGTACGCGTCGACGTGCCACGGTATAGTTTTATGACGTCACGGGCCTCTACTCCTAAACTTCAATCCGCTTTATCTTATAATCATAATCATAATCAATCATTTATTTGCTAGAATACATAAAATATCACAGTAACAGATCTTAGTATTGTTTCATACATTTGAAAAAGCAAAAATACGTGTCTGTTATTTTTGTATTATCTCATAGACACACTTATATAGACATAATTTAGATTTCCATCCCTGTAATCTCATCATGCCTATTGTAGTAGACCTAACTATATAACTTAAACAACTACTTAACGTAGACTGTATAGTGATACAGTATATACTGCAGTGTACATAACATAATAATTGTACTGTTCTCGGCACTATTGTAGTAAAAACTGAGGTAGCAATGCTACACTAATGCATTGTGTATATAAAAATAATTGTACCAAGGGGGAAAAGACACATTAAGACTAAACCAACAGGGAAAGTGCAAGTCTAATTGGGCGTAACGATAAGACTAGACTTTACGGAAATACCTCATCCAACGGTAATGATCTGGGAACCACCACATTGATTTTAAAGAAAAAGTTGAAGGAACACGCATTAAAATTATATTTAAATAAGTTGTCAGGTATAATATTGGGTATAAAGTAAGTTATAAGCATAGAAACTCGTTTTACTTGCACTGTTACGAGCTATGACTGAAGATCAGCATTTTCTTCTAGAGCACATGCTGAGCCAATGGCCTTTTGAGATGCTGCACACATGTAACGATAGTGAAAACCTAAGCGCCAGCTGATTCTCAACAGGGTCATTAACCTCCGTGAAGAGTGTTTGTATATGTATACATTATAAATGATATAAGAGTGAGCTGATTACGTTTTTATGTAATACAGTAATTTCGTGTGCTGGATTACGTTTTTATGTTATTGTATTATTTTTAAGTTATTGCTAAGTTAAAACATTACAATTCTACGTAGGAACTTACCGGTTCGTAATTATATCCTGGGTGCTCATCATGCCCCGATTTGCTGGACGCTGATGAGATGAACGCAGATGCCTGACCCAACAGCCCGACTTTGCTCTGTAGCCCTGATGATGCCTTGGAGACCACTGACGTCAGAGCCTGCGCTGATGACCGCTTTGTCCTGAGAAGACAACATTATTTGAGAAAAGATTTAAGAAGACTGGTATGTGTAATTCCTCTGCTGCAGCTTCAGCATCTGCCAGCGGCCGTTCTTACATCATTACTTCATCTGGTTGATCGGCGCCTTACACGACGCGGCGCTTGTCAGGTCGCCGACTCTACTCCAGTACCATTTGAACAACTAGTATGAAATCAATACTGGTCGAGAGTCCTTTTAGTCCGAGCAATCTTTGTCAAGGTTGTTAAGTGGTTTTTGAATCATATGTCCGGAGTATATGAGGTATGACACTTTGGACATATATGTCCAAAATGTAGGGTATACATATATACGCTGAAAACCTTGACAAAGGCATCGTGGACGGTAAAGCACAGGGTAAGAATCAATCCATCCCAAGGTTGCCTGGTAGAGATCGCTCTTTAGCGATAAGGCCGCCAATTGTCACTTTGTTTTTAAGTGTTTCTTGTTATTATGTTTAGTTTTAAGGTGTGCAATAAAGAATTTTCTATCTATCTATCTATCTAAGAGGTCGAGGCCGCAGACCAGCGCGATGGATAGATTTGCTCCAGAAAACCTTGCAGATGACTAGCCAGGAGGCATTTACGCGAGCCCAGGACCGCAATAACTGTCAAAAACTATTTTAATAATGCACGATCCTCAACAATTGAGGGACCAACTATAAGAAGAAGAAATCACTCATCTCATCATAGAACTTTTTGTGAAGAGTTAATCCGGGAAAGTACTACCTACTTCCATCAAGCAGTAAAGTCTACATTGCTGTGTTCCGGTATAAAGGGTTAAGAGGGCCAGTGAAATTACGGGCGCATAAAGCGCAATTCTACGTCTCAGGGTGACGAGCGCAATGCAACGCAGCGTTGGTCACGTGATTAGTGAACGTGATAACCGCGATATTGCAGTTGTAATAGGCAGAAGTTACCGCTTAACTTCAGGTGCTGCGACTTGTCTCGTCATGTGATCGAAACATCAGGTAGGTAATAATAAATGAGCATTTCTCACCTCATTATCTCCTCAGCAGCGAGTCCTTCGGCCAGTGTTTCCAACTGCTGCGGCGACATACGACTGATGGCCGCCATGTCAATGATGTCCAGGTACAGCTGTGGCCGGGAGTTGGGGGCTGGCACTGCCATCGTGGATGCCAGGCATGCTACGCAGAACCATACCTAAAGAGAGATATTGAAATGAGTCATAAAAGTGAGGAAGGTTTTAAGGTAAGTGCCAACATATAGAGATAGATTTCCAAGATTCTACTGGCTTATCTTCTGCCGTTTAGTTGCTGATTAAATAAATCAATAATGGAAATTTCACTAACATCTAGGCTAAGAGTAAGAGCTTGTGTTATGGCTACCAAATAGTTGATAGAATACATAAATAGTTTTATTTTTGTAAATACTTATTTATCACTAGCTTGTGCCCGCCGCTTCGCATGCGTTGTACCCGGATAAAAAGTGTATGTGACATTCCTGCTCCACATCTATAAATTTGCAAAATTTCAGCTCAATCCTTTGGGTAGTTTTTGCGTGAAGAGGTAACAAACCTCCAAACAAACTTTCGGCTTTATAATATTAGTGGGATTATAATCATAATTGGGGGAACACTAGCCCTAAGTACCTATTGTTTTATTTAAATCTCATTATTTTATTTCTCTTGTTGGTGGCCCAAATATAACCTGCAAACTCCTGCGTTTCAACAGGCTATTAACAACTACCCATCCCGCCTCCGGGTTAAGCGGTCGTTTAGTTAGTTGCGCAAGGGATGTGCTTAATCGTTGATTTGCTCAGCAGAGTGCAAAGATTTTGACGCGCTTGGCTTGCTGGCACGATCTACGGCTAGATATTACCTATGATATATCACAGGTAATAAAAAAGTAAGGCCTTTGCATCTATTATAGATGATTTATACAGCGTCAGCAACTGGTAATCATGCTGTACGGGACGCTGCAGTGCCTGGGACATTGTAAGATGGATTAGGCTTGCCCAGCACCTATACCATCCTCTCAGCTTAGTCAGCTATTATTCAGAGGAAAGCACTGGTCAATACGTCTGAAGCTAACTAAGCCGCGGGTTTCCTCACGATGTTTCCTTCACCGTTAAAGCTCGTGTTAAGTATGCACATTCATTTTTCAAGAAAGAAAAATCCATTGGTGCACGGCCGGTATCGAACCCACGACCGTCGGTTTGAAAGTCGGGGGTACATACCACTCGGCCAACACGGCTTTTTGGCACCGGTAATACCTACCGTATATAATGCACCCATTTTATTTCGTACCCATTTGACCGGGGAGAGCTAACGAAACATATGTGCTATTTAATATAAGTACTTATAATTATAACTTTGTAAGGTATTTATTTTATGTGTGCGTGATTTGAGAGACTTAACCTTGCCATAGCACAGTTTTCAACTAGCACGTAAGATTATCAAGAGATATGCATCATGAAGACATTGTAGAGATTTTATTTTTAAAATAAATTATTTGTTTTCAATATTTACGTGATACTTGAAGCGCTCGAAAATGAATTTCAAAGAGACAGCCAAAATCTCTCTTGAAAAGAAGATTTTGCAATCTCGTAATCCCACTATAGACAAATGTATATTAGGTACAAACCGATTGTGATGCATCGATTGGTAAGGGACTTCGAGGCTTTCGAGATGATAGTATACTTTAAGAGTGATGTAACGTTAAGTTCGAAGTAGACTCATAGATGTGAGATAAATCGAAGCATCACGCAAAATCACGATTTACGAGAATTGACGTGTGGAACTGCGCCGAAATATCGAAAAACTCAAAGAGACTAAAATCATGGTAGATATCTTGAAAATATTGAATATAAATAATAATAAATAATGCTGGACAAATCACACAGCATCATCTAGCCCCAAGCTAAGCTGAGCTTGTGTTTTGGGTACTAGATGACTGATATACTTAATACTTTATACTACATAAAAGCCGTGTTGGCCGAGTGGTATGTACCCCCGACTTTCAAACCGACGGTCGTGGGTTCGATACCGGCCGTGCACCAATGGATTTTTCTTTCTTGAAAAATGAATGTGCATACTTAACACGAGCTTTAACGGTGAAGGAAACATCGTGAGGAAACCCGCGGCTTAGTTAGCTTCAGACGTATTGACCAGTGCTTTCCTCTGAATAATAGCTGACTAAGCTGAGAGGATGGTATAGGTGCTGGGCAAGCCTAATCCATCTTACAATGTCCCAGGCACTGCAGCGTCCCGTACAGCATGATTACCAGTTGCTGACGCTGTATAAATCATCTATAATAGATGCAAAGGCCTTACTTTTTTTATACTACATAGATAGATATTTTTATTATATATAGAAAAACACCCAGAACACCCTGAACAAATATCTGCAGATCGTACAGACATTTGTCCCGAGGCGGGAATCGAACCCGCAACCCCTTGCGTCGCAGGCGGACCTTCGCCCGCTGCGCCACAGAGCTCGTCTATATAGTGTCGACTACCATGATAGTTTCAAAGTTGTAAATTATTTGATTTGAATAAATACAAAGTCTAACGGCGAAGGAAAATATTATCAGCAATCTCGCAGCTGGGTTAAGTCTGGAGGAAGGTTAAATAACTAAAGTCTTTTATCTAAAAACGTCCGAATTCGCTGAGAGGGTGGTAATTATTGCTTCATCGAGTCATTTCATATGCCTCATAGCGTCACACCATATTGGGATAATAATTTTATTGCAGACGTGTTAATATGTATTTATTTATAAAAGATACATGGTTTAAATTAAATAGTCAGGGTTAGCTTACTTGTGGATAAATAAATAAAGACACACGCGCAGACACACTAAATAAACAAAAATATTAAAAAGATATGAATTTGATTTCGTTTTCGTGAAGGGCGCTCCACATTCTCGCGAGATTCTCTTGAGAATGTGGAGCGCCCTTCACACAATACATTGAGTTGTTTTACATGAAAATTGGGAAGGAACTGGCTCCCACCCAACATACAGCTAACGCTAGTTTGGGCTTCCTACCTTGTTGTTACAGTGAAGATAAGATAAGTATTTAAGAAGGATGATTCAGTGGTGTTTATAAGCGTCAATTGAGAAGAAGAATAATAAGTCCGCATGATTGAGTCACAAATAAGGAAACGATATTCTACGTTTTGTGTTTGTATTGCGACAGATGATTCAAGCCTTGGCAGTGAAATGAAAAGCGAAAGCTTAGCAGCGCGCGCGCCGTGACGTCACCGGCTTCCGCTTGGGGCCACGTTATAAGCGGGTTATGGCTAAACATTTGAACTGTCGATTTTACTAGAATGCGTGACGAATGATCACTGGTTGTCGAGTAAAGTCACGGAGGTGGGGCGACGCGACGCGATGTGCGCGCGCTTATTGATGTAAACTCAATAGTGTATGTTTCATTTAATTCAATTTATGATCTTGGTAAATCATCATCTTATTCGTAGGACTGCTGTTCAACGTCCACTCGTGGATCTTTAAGATCATGAGGGCGTTGCTGCCATACTCGCTACTCTTGGAATGGCGAGCGCAGTACGGGATGTTGATAAACGGAAAGAAGCTGCTACCCATCTTCTGAGGTATCACTTGTACTGCACCCATGGATCCTCTGTGCCTCTCCAGGCAACATTTTACTGCCGGCACACCACAGCAATGTTAAGCATTTATTTGTATATATTTTATCTTGCGGAAACAAACCGTCCTATGTATGTCACCTATGATAAAATAGTGCTCTAGTTTTTTTTTTAAATTTTATTGAATTTATAATTATGTAAAAAGTAGGATAAGTACATTTTCAGTTTGAATTTTATCCTTGACTAGCCGCACTCCGCAGTTTCACTCACGTAGTTCCCGTTCCAGTGAGAATACGAGGATAAAATATGCCTATGTTACTCAGGGATAATGTAGCATTCTAATGGTGAAAGAATTTCGAAAATCGGTCCAGTAGTTTTTGTTTAGTTTATTCGTTACAAACATACATGATACAAATCTTTTCTCTTTATAATATTGAGAGATTGAGGATGAGATACAAGCTTTAGAATGAGCAATTTAACACTAGTTAAGACATCGAAGTATTGCAAAGTTCCATTTATATGGCGCTCCATTCTGATATTCCACACAACTTCACATACTTTCGTCACAACATATAAGATGTTAATGATATTTATAGATTCAAGTCGCGATGCGTGTATGCCCGTGCAAATGATACACGCGTGCATTAATCAATATATATAAAACTCTTCCGTTACTGACAGAGTGACTGACAGACAACGCACAGCCTAAACCACTGGACCTAGAGACTTGAAATTTGGCACACATATACTTTGAGTATCCTAGAGGTGCACTAAGAAGGGATTTTTGAAATTCCCACGGGAACGGGAACTACGGGGGTGAAACTGCGTGGTGCGGCTAGTTTACTTATAATTGCGTTACACGATTAAACCTGATTGGTTCACTTTGGTTAAATGAAGCAAAAAATATAGGAAGAAATGACATTGAATGAATACTTTTAAGTAAGAAGGAAATGAACCACATATTATTACCATTAGATAAATATTAGGAAATTCACTTCTGCCTTTCAATTTGGATGAAGCAACCAGTAAACATATGAATATCTATGTCTATGTCTTAAACCATGTAAACATCATCATCATCATTTTAGTCGCAAAACGTCCACTGCTGACCACAGGCCACCCTCATGGATCTGCATGGGGGGTAGTTGCCATCCTCACCACGCTTTGGCGACAGGCAGGCGGTTTGGCGAGCGCATTACGGGATGTTGGTACACGGAATGGCGCTGCTGCCTATCTTCTGGAAGTATCCCTTAGCAGGCTCTTACTGCATCCACGAGTATGAGAGGAGGTGTAACATTCTATTACCGGCACCCCACGGCATCGTCAACCTACACGCGTACATGAATTTACTAATAATTGCGTACATCATCATGATTCAACTGGATTGATTTACTCTGGTTGAATGGAGCAGAAATTACGTTGAATGATTAATTTAAAAAGTAAGAAAGTAGTGAACCGTGTGTTATTTTACCATTACATAAATATTAGATCCAAATTATCCATGTAAACGTGAAACATTAAATGTCAGCAAAACCTTTTATTTCTGCTCCATTATAAATACTAATAATGCTGGACAACACGGCATCATCTAGCTCCAAGCTAAGTAGAGCTTGTGTTACGTTATGTATGAGTTATGAGTACTAGATGACTGATATACCTAATACACTTGTAGTACATACATAGTTAGATATTTTTTTATTATAAATAACAAAACATCGAGAACATTCTGAACAAACATCTGCAGATCGTACAGACATTTGTCCCGAGGCGGGAATATAAACCCGCAACCGCAACCCCGTGGCAGACCTTCCGCCCGCTGCGCCACAGAGGTCGTCACATTCAACCAAAGTGATTCGATTAGGTTGAATCGTCTAATATACCATTGAAGAGGCTTTCAATCAAAGGTTATGTAGACAATATTCTTGAGAAATATTTGGTAAACGCTCTCGCGCGGTTACTTTGTTTAACAATAACACCCGTATTCAAGAACAAAATATATGTAAGGTAGCAAGCAACAATGTGCTAAGTAAGCCATTTCTCACAGGGTTCGCTATGGTAGGCCTTTTTATTCACAAACAACACTCAAGCGACACTTCACTATGCGAACGCACTGCGTCTATTGCAGATCGTCTTCTAAATTCCTCTTCAATGTAGTAATCGAAAGGATTTTAAAAATCCCGTACCACTTTTCGTGTAGTAATTGACCTTCGTTCGTTTAAAACATTGTTGACATAATTATCAAACTCCTCATCACTACTATAATCCATTGCGTTTATAATAAAATATCGCAAAGTTTGAAGGAAGGAATACAAACAAATAAAATCAAAATGTGCAAAGCAAAATTTACCACAGAATGACAGAACATAACCTGACATTTGTGACATATGCTACGCTATGCGTTGGCTAAAATAGCTGTCGAGCTACTTTACGCGCATCATTTGAGCGCATCACTCAAGTATTGTCTACGAATCGGATTTACCGGCCCTATGCGTTCGTGTGCACTGTGAGACCTCACAGTATTGTTCTTGAATACGGGTGTAAGAGGCCACAAAGCTCGCGTGCTATTTCAATAACCGCAAGCATTATTATGACAGTCAAATCTTAGGGTCACGATACCATATTATTATGTTCATCAAAATCAGCTTCAGCTTCTTGACCTGTTCTTTCCTCTGACTAATATTATATTTACCACGATGATTGTGATTATGGTAACGACTGTTGTAACGGGCAGTAAGTGCAATCCCACGCTGCAAGGAAGTGGTAACGGAAGCCTTTGACGTGCCGTAATAATAGATTTTACGCTATTCCATGCAACCAAGCGAGCGTAGAAAACATACAGTTATACCCACAGATATCAGAAACTAAAGAACTCTGTGGTTGGTTACACACTGCACATTCACTGTACAGATACCCTGAAGCTTCGTATGAGTAAAGTAAGTAGCTCTTTTTGAAAATAGTAAAAAGGAACCTAACGACTTGAAATTTGGATTTGTTTTCTAAGACGCTACTCGAACTTAACTTACATTAAAAAGTTTTTATATTTTAAATGTAATAATGAACTACACAGCGGGAAATAATATTATACTTATTAAAGTAATTACGCGATATAGTCCTGTCAAACTTTGGCTTTCTATACCTATTTCTCTAATTACGAAATTGCTAGCTGTAAGTTTTCCTGTATGTTATAAAATGAAATAAAATAAACTGTTAATTAACTTAAATTAACTAAAATTATGTCTTCAGATCGCGAAATCGCTATATGGTCTGCCCATTGCCATTTCAACGTGCTAATCCGTCTGCCTATGTCGGTGACCTGAGTTCTTCTAAATACGTATCTCCTCATTTCTGATTCGATCCCGTAGAAAACCCCTGAGCACAGCACGTTGAAATGGCAATTGACAGACCATATAGCGCGCAGAACAGATGGCCGGTGAGGCCACCAAGTTCTCGAATGGAGGCCACGGACCAGCAAGGGCAGCGTAGGATGTCCACCTAAAAGAAGGGCAGACGATTTGGTAAGAACCGCAGGTCGGCGTTGGATGCAGGCCGCTTCCAACCGCAGTACCTGGAGATCAATGAAGGAGGCTTTTGTACAGCAGTGGACGTCCTACGGCTGATATGATGATGATAATGATGATGGGCATACTAACAAGGTCCGGCTGATTAATAGTATGTACTAAATATTAACAAATTGTGTTCATCATTTCAGCCATAAAACGTCCACTAATGAAAAAAGGCCTCCCTCATGGGTCTCCATGAGGGGTAGTGGCCATACTCACCACGCTTGGCAGGCGGGTTGGCGAGCGCAGTATGGGATGTTGATATATGGAAAGACGCTGCTGCACATCTTTCGGCGGTATCCCTTAGCAGGCTCTTACTGCATCCACGGGCATGAAAGGAGGGGTAACATTCTACTGCCGGCGCCCCACGGCTTTTGTTCAATGTTTCTCAAGTGGTTCGTGGATAAAACAAAGAAAGTTAGCTCCTTTAGCATTGTATTTAGTAGTGACCCTCTCTATCTTATGTGACGTGGGACAGCTACTTTATTTATAGATAGATACAAACATAACAGTAACACAAGAGGTAGTCCGCGCTCGTTATAAAAATCGTTCCTACATAGTTATTTCGACGCAGCGATGCGTTATAATGGCATAGGACGCTAGGCATTTCCTTTTGAAACATTTTTTATTACAAACATAGGTTTAAGCGATTGGTACCAACGCTTGCGCAAGATACCTCTATAAGACAGTTTGATTATTGGCTTCACACGGGTTTGTCGTAAGGTTCCTTGTCAAGAATTAGGGATGGAATGTGGTTCCGAATAGTTACTGTAACTATGGTTTATTCGCAAAATGTCTACAAAGCATAATGTTTCATTTCTGGTTGATTATTTGCAAGCCTAATATTACTGTGTAAACTTTCGCGATCTGTAGACATAATTTTAAACAGTATATTTTTTTTTATAACATACAGGAAAACTTACAGCTAGCAATTTCATAATTAGAGAAATAGGTACAGAAAGCCAAAGTTTGACAGAACTATATCGCGTAATTACTATATATTATTATTTCCCGCCGTGGGGTGCCGGCAGAAGAATGTTACCCCTCCTGTCATGCCGTGGATGCAGTAAGAGTCTGCTAAGGGATACTTCTGGACGACAGGTGCAGCGTCTTTCCATGTATCAACATCCCGTACTGCGCTCGCCAACCCGCCTGCCAAGTGAGGTGAGTATGGCCACTACCCCTCATGGAGATCCATGAGGGAAGCCTGTGTTCAGTACTGAACGTTTTATGGCTGAAAATGAAAGATGAATTACTTCCCGACGTTTAGAGAGCATTGCAGCTCTCGTGGTCACGTGTAGACTAATGGTCTGGAGCTATTGTCGCGGGTCGAGAGTAGTATGCGCGACTACCATCAATTCGATAAAAAAAATTATACGACTGAATGACAAGACAAGCCGAAGGCCCGTCTGCTGTGAAGCAGTAACCTCGACTGCAATACCGCGGTGAACTCATTGATCTCCAGGTACTGCGGTTAGAAGCCGCCTGCATCCAACGCCGACCTGCGGTTCTTACCATTTCGTCTGCTCATCTTTTAGGTGGACATCCTACGCTGCCCTTGCCGATCCGTGGCCTCCATTCGAGAACTTTGCGGCCCCATCGTCCACCTGTTCTGCGCGCTATATGGCCTGCCTATTGCCATTTCAACGTGCTAATCCGTCTGGCTATGTCGGTGACCCGAGTTCTTCTACGTATCTTCTCATTTCTTATTCGATCCCGTAGAAAAACCCCGAGCATAGTCCTCTCCATAGCTCGTTCAACGACTCTATGTAAAGTCCATAGTAGGTTATAATTTATTGGTTGATTTGAAGATTCATGACCGCAAGCCGTCAAATCCGCATGACGTCATATGGCTGAAATGATAGTATATACTGGAATATTCCGCCTGGACCTACCTACTTGTAATGTTCATAAGCATGATAGTGTCATAACACCATTCAGGATCAGCTGGAGTTTCTGGGAATAACTTAAATAAGCGCTTATTTCTCAAGCCGGATCTTGGGAGGAAAGAAAGTTGCATTTGCTTTTCTGAGAACACCGGTTTTTAGCGAAGTATAAGTCAGCTAATGACTTAACTACCTGCCTCGGTATTACGACACTGAAATAAAGACTTCATCATTGACTCGTACTTGTATGGTTCCGTAAATCCTATATTGGGGATTTAATAAGATTATTAACTGGTTTAAGTATTTTGAATTTGAGAACCGCAGATCGGCGGTGGATGCAGGGCGCCTACTCTAAAAAATTACGATATTATCGTCAAAATGGCAATCTTTACGTAATGGCCATAAGAGTTAGTTTGGCTTGATTATCATTTCGATTAATCGCGATATGATCGCGATGGTCATCCTACGGCTGATATGATGAAGTATTTTGTTCCCATAGTACCTAATAGCATAGTTCGCGAGACCGGAAAGAATGGCGTGTTAAAGAGTATAGCTGAATCATCTCAGCTGTAGGACTACTGAACATAGGCCTCCCTCATGGACCTCCAAGATCATGAGAGGATTGTTGCCATACTCGACACTTGGCAAGCGGGTTAGCGAGCGCAGTACCGGATGCTGATACACGAAAAGACGCTGCTGATCATCTTCCGGAGGTATCACTCGGCAGATTCTTACTGCATCCACGGGCAAGAGAGGAGAGACAACACTCAACTGCCGGCACCCCACGGCATGGATGAGTATGGGCTGATAAATAATGCTGCACAGCATCATCTACTCCCAATGACATGATCAACCTTAGCGAAATACTCGATGCCGGTGGGGTTGGAACCCACGCACGTCGGTCAAATCGATCCTTGTCCTTTCCTTAAGCCGGAAGTGCTTTAACTAACTTAGCTACGGAACCAGCTGACGGGTTAGTCGAAATTCTTGATAGGGTCATATCGGTTTATTTATTTATTTGAGATAGGGCATCCAACACAGGTTTACACATAATGCACATAATAATACTAAGGTCTAAAAATATGTAATTGTATGGTGGTCCCATAATTACAGTTTAGAATCGATAACTTACCTAAGTTGTTAATTTCCTTGAAATGTATCAAAATTACAAACTATTAAGCAGAGCTTTCGTTCTTTTTTGAGTGTTTTCAAGGTTTCAAACCCTTAAAACACTCAATATTACCTACGTTTGCTTTTTGTACCAACTTGTAAAAACCGATGAAAAAAAACAAAACTTGATCAACCCTATTACATACGCCGATTGAACGAAAGTGAAGTTCGCTTTGCTTTCTGAATAGCACGCAGTCGGTTAAATTATAAGCATATGACGTATTGGAGTTGAAATTCTATTCAGTATGCTAATGTTATCGATAGAAAGTAATATCGATAGCACTAGAGATGGACTAGGTTAGTTCATTGTGATTTTGAAATCTGGTCTAGATGAGAGAATTTATCAACTCACAGTATTTTTCTATGTATAATAATAATGTATTTACAACAAAAATATAGTTTTATAATTAAAATAAAATGCATGCAAATAGAATGTTATAAAGCGTTAAGGTTATACGAAACATAAGCAAACAATAACTATAATTGAATGCAAAAAAAATAATCAAAAATCTTCTCAACCAATTTTGGTGATAACTTCATAAGTGTTTATTTGGTCCATGTTATGAAATCGCGTTGCTACTGTTGCGTATTAATTAATAACATAGGTAGGTACTACTACCATGTCGAAATAAAATGTGAGTAGGTTATCTACTTTTAAGCAACATTCTCTTGACACGATCTCTGTCGTTAATATACTCTACTGGTAGACACAACCTCTTAGGTCACCTTATTACGAAGATAGCTGATAAGCACCATTAACTGGTTACCTGATTAAGTAACCTGTAAGTCAGTTTTGTGGTTGTGTACCTTAAAATGTAGAAAATAACAGCCCGGATTCCTCAGTCAAAGCCGTTTCATCATTCTATCGTATATCGTGTATCTACATAAACAATAAAAAATAAATTATAAAGTGCTTTTGCGTAAGATCGGACGAATTTAGATAAAAAATAAGTTTAAAATGTGTGTATTTTGTCAAAGAAATAACATATTATGTTCTTAAAATTTTCCAATGAAGCTATGAAAGATTTAGAAGATATTTGTGTAGCCATGTTTATATAAATAACCATTTTCAAATATTTTGTGGGAATGTGAGAGTATGCATCCTACTAAAACATACAGCAATTCATCTATCATATTCATATTACGTAATAATTAATTATGACCCCAAATTAAGTAATCCTCTCACTTAGTGAGAAAACGAATTAATGTTTTACTTCATTTTTTTACTTTCAAAATCATTGTATAATATAACTCACTTAATAACCTTCTCTAAAGGGGGCTTAATCCTTACAAGTTTTTTACCCAGCTGTGCCCACAGCCCACACAACACCACCCTCAAACAAAGCAAAGCTTATATTTTGGTCCCAGATGAATTTTGTCTTTAATTCCATCTAGCTGATAAGATTATTTTATACGGCGTGCGTCTAGCACAGACTACCTACTTGAGTGCGAAAGCCCATCATGGCATTTTGTTTCTTCGAAAACCTTTCAACCACATCTCTATACTTCGACGCTTTGTTAAATCGATGCCTATCTGTTACTGCGATGTTTCGTTACATCGAAAAACTGTACTGCAAACGATTTCACTACTAATTTTTATTATCTTATATCCTGTCCATTCAAAGGTTGTCTGGAAGAAATCGCTTTTAGCGATAAGACCGCCCATTGTATGTTATATTTGTCTGTGTTTCTCTTTGTGAAATTTATGTTATATGGTGAATGTACAATAAAGAGTTTATCTATCTATCATCATCATCATCATTTCAGTCGTGAAACGTCCACTACTGAACACAGGCTTCCCTCATGGATCTCAATGATAGGTAGTTGCCACACGCTTCGCAAGCGGTTTGGCGAGCGCAGTACGAGATGTTGATACACGGAAAGATGCTGCTGCCCATCTTCAATCCCTGAGGTATCCCTGAGCCGGGCATGAGAGAAGGGGTATTCTACTGCCGGCACGCCACGGCAATCCTGGTTCAATCGCTAGTAATGGGTAGCCTGAGTGTCTGTTAGACTTGACCGGCACCTAGACCTACCATACCTAGTCGACTGGTAAAATTACTGTTAGATAATTTACTGTAACAAAGTGTTTTTTTACGCGCCGTTACAGCCTTTAAATGCTAGAATTATGGTATTGTTAAGAAATATGATGAGGGCAATTAATGCTTTAAAATTACTTTAAAACATTCAAAGTGAGTTGCTTATTTTAACCTTAACCTGCCTTTTGCAATTAAGTAGTAATTAAGTGGTTGACATAAAAAACATTGCGCTATGGTATATTAGTTTATATACTTAACTAGATTTGTCCGCCTTTTACGTTTAAATGCATTAAAACTATTAATACTTTATTAGCGGTCTTGTTTTATTTTTTTCTTTGAATAACAATTCATTTTCTGTAGATGTGTTTTTTAAATGCGAAAGAAATCAATTTATACTCAAAAACATTTTTTTGCTTTATATTCCCTTCTACGCACAGTACGCGGGAGCTCCAACAGTATCCTGAACGTTATTTCAGAAAAATGTAATTGTCCTTTGATGTGGGAGCTCACTCAGAGAACCAAATCTGTTTTAGTTATTAAGTAGGTACTAACCAATTTAAGTCTGACTCCATGGACCCTGTTGTCCGAATAGATGAATTAAATTATTATTATTATACAGGGTGAATTTTTGAGACGGGACAGTAAGGGCAGGTACCTTAATCGTTATAGTTACAGGAAAACGTTTTTAGAAGACTATTCATAAATTTTTAAGATATTCTGAACTGGATTTACAGATTTTGGAAAAAATATACAGTCAGCAAGAAAATGGTCATTTTACACAAAAACTTTTTTTGATGCCAATCGATCCTCTTTCTTATTAGGATCAAAAGTCTCTACTGGACCGACTGAGGTTTGAGTACTAGAAATGTCAGAAATTGCGAAAAACTTTTCAAATACTTACATTTGATCGGAAATACAGGGGGTATAAGATAATTACAGTTTTTATCAAGCTGGCCTCGTGGCTAATAAAGTACCTAGAAGCAAAAGCGCCTACCTCAGTAGAAAATCATAATCATAGAGTAGAGTAGAAAATTAACATACCTAAGTAGAGCATCGATAATCCTCTGTATTAGAACTAAAAGAAATAATAACAAAATAAATCATTTTAATGTGTATTTTAGACACAGACAAAAATAACTTACATTAATAAATAAATGGCTCAAAATGACCGCCGTTTTCACGAATACATAAGTTCACTCAAAAGATTTTTAATTACCTTTCTTGATGGTAAGTACTTGTCGCAATGGTTACTAATTCGTGTACTACACCAATGCAGATTCCGTGTTCCTATTATTTACAAAATACGCTTCAAATAAGTCCAAACGTTTGCGATTTAAAGACATTTTTTAACAAGAAGTCTAATCTAGAATTTTCTCAGCACAAACATAAGAATGATCTGAAATAACCCAAGAATTCGAATCGAATTCAAAGTTTGAAATTTAAATCTTTTTATTACTTAAGTACCTACTTTCTTTAGCCAGTCTTCTTAATAGCGGATTATAGCGGATCTACCCATAACAAAAAGTTTGGCTAATTTAGAAGTTTGACTCTTTTACCGAAATGTATGGAAAAAGTTTTTCGCAATTTCTGACATTTCTAGTACTCAAACCTCAGTCGGTCCAGCAGAGACTTTTGATCCTAATAAGAAAGAGGAACGATTGGCATCAAAAACAGTTTTTGTGTAAAATGACCATTTTCTTGCTGACTGTACATTTTTTCCAAAATCTGTAAATGCAGTTCATAATATCTTTAAAATTTATGGATAGTCTTCTAAAAACGTTTTTCTGTAACTATAACGGTTAAGGTACCTGCCCTTACTGTCCCGTCTCAAAAATTCACCCTGTATATACCTTACCTATCAATAACAATGATTTTACAAACACATCAAAATAAAGATTGAAAGAAATTACCTGCTTCTTAATCGATGTTAAGTCCGACAACCAAATCATTCAACGGACTTCGCACTTACCAACTCAGCGACCTCTATAGCCCAGTGGCCAAAGCCGGCTTTTCCCGCCGAGGGGCTAATTATGTGCATGATGTGCAGATGCGAGTGCAGTATAGGCACTTATTATTTTATTTATAAGCCTGATATCTCCCACTGCAGGGCAAATACTTTTTTCCCTCTAGGTATACACATTAGATAAGATATAAATTAACCATGAAAATAAAATTAAAACTACCTAAAAATCTTTGAAAAGAAGCAATTTTAAGGTTCGATAGTTTTTCCAGAAAACGTAGGTGAGTTGGGTTATGGATATTCTACTAAATAAGGTATAAGAGGTGCCAAATGTTGTAAGTCGCGAGTAGGTAATCTTGAAAAATACTCATCCAAAAATTATTTACAAAGTATTAAGAATAGAATTTAGATACCTAGGTAATAATAAGTTTATTATTTATGTTATGGACATGGACTTTTTAGCCGGGCACAACGCGTGCAAAGTTGCATGAACAGGCTACATAGTAGGTATACGTACTTAAGTAAAGGTTCTTAAACGTTAGGTAAATTGAAAAAGCATTACAGCGTAACCAAACACCAAGTAGTAGGTAATTTTACAAGCGCTTTCAACCCATTCGCACCTCAGATTTGCAATTAAATTTTATCGATTACTTTATGTATTTTCTATGAAGGTTATGTTTAAAACGCTAGATGGTATTATTATCACAGACAATCGCATCTTTTTGTGTATTGTTAGTGTAGTGAAACTGAGTTTTTCGCTATTTTACTGCTGAGTACTTCCATTTTCGATTGTTTATTGTTGTATAGTCAAGACTCCTTCGCATTTTTCATAGTTGGTAGTGTTTTATCGCCAAATTTGTTTAAGAAGCTTAGTAGTTTTTCAACGATACCAAAACCTCTGGTACCTTTGACCATGGCTATGTTATCACTCGCCACTTTATTTAATTTATAGGACCAAAAATCTTGGTTTTTGTATGTATTTTGACCATTATTCTAGTTTTATTTAAGACATTATAATTGAGACGATATTAAACCAGTTTAAGGAAACTTAGTCAAATTAAAACCACAACCACGGACGGGAAGTATTTCATTCAATATCCATATGTACAATGAACATTAACCAACACATAATTAACATTAATATAACTAATTTCCCCTTAATGTAACATAAGGTACTTATATACTTATGGAAAATCCAATTTCTAACAGAAATATATGCATTCTATCAATACTTACTTTTATGTTACGTGAATCCATCATCCTCAGTGTCATCGGCGAAAGTCACTTAGCACTTATATGCACTCACTAGTGCGAAAGGGACACTCCGTTTCACTTTATCGTTCTCTTTCAATATTGATTCCACGATACATCGACAGCAACCCTTCCCTTTTTGAATTTAAAAAAGAAATAAATTGTCGTTGACGCAAATGCCGTCAATTTTAAATTTCGATGTTTACTTTCGCGCGCGGTACGTGCATCGGCGACAAACACGCTCTCACTCTCACCGTAGAACGTAAAGAGGTTTTTATTTAAACTATCCCCGCCTCTTGTTTTGCGGTTGTGTACTGCATAGATCGCATCAAATGTTATCAAATTCATATAATTAGCCTAAATAATTTAGGACAAACGGACGGATTTGGATTCGGCTGAACTTTCTTGGATTTACTGAGTTTATCCACGAACAGAGTTATTTATAAACTTGTCCTGTTAGGTTAGTGTTTTTGAGAGGTATTTGATGCTGCGCTTGCACAACAAACGAAAATATTGATTTAGTGGCAAATCAAATTTGAAAATAGAATTTCTTCATACGATTTTACTCTTCGTAATTGTGTTGTTAATTATCCGCTAAATGCATTTCAGGATCCACGTACAATTCGCGCTTAAAGTTTTTGGGTTCATTCAGTAGCTTTATATTAATTTAGCAAAATCGTCCTACTGCTGCTGCCAGACAAAGGCCTCTCCTGAATCCTTCTACTTGTCTCTATCAGGAACGACGACACACCTTTGGAAGGTGGTTAGGTAGTCCAGCTAACGCCGTATCAGCGGTCTACGTGCGGCGATCTATATTATTATTAGTAATATTATCATTATTACTTTCCTCTTAATGTTAGCATAAATTAGGTAAAAACTATATTTGCGAAATGAAGCCTTAAGGATATTTGAGCCTTAACAATAATATATTCATCATCAATAATCGTTGCCCAGACTTTTAAAAAATGCCGTGTTGATTTATTCTGAAATAAGTGAATTAATTTCTAACCAGGATAATAATTATTTGATAGAAGAAACTTTTATATACTTACATTGAAACCAACCAGGCAAAATGATTATTTTTATTATTAAATTCTTTAATGCACACAATTTACAAAAACAGGAGATAGAAACATAAACAGATTATTTGAAACTTAATCACACACAATACAGTCAAAGAGAAAAACTTATGAGATTAAATAACACATAATCAAACAAATAAAAACGGTAAATAAAAAGTTATCTGTTAAGTGTTATATAAGGTAATTATTTATCAATATTCTACACCATCAGCTTGATAAAATTCACGCATCATTGAACACCAAATAAGGCAACCATTAATATTTTTATACTGCCCACAATTTATAAATACAGTAAGTATACAAATGTTGGACATAACACGACAAAGACGATAGAGGTAGGTACTTTTTATTATTACTATTAAGAGCCTTAAATGTCCCATTACAGGGCAAATGCCTCCTTACCCTCCTTCCATTTCTCCCTGACGCTTGCTAGTTGAGGTCACTTCTTCACGTTCATACTTGAAGTAGTGGCCTCAGCTAGCATCAGAAAGCGTAATAGTTCATCTCTCCATCTGGGACTCCTTGGGCCACGCGTCTACGTCCGTTTGGAACCCATGTAGTAGTAGAACTTTTTGTGAACAGTTCATCCGGGGAAGTACTGCCACCATATAGGTACCTATTTCTGCCGCCAAGCAGTAATGTCTACATTGCTGTGTTCCGGTTTAAAGGGTAAGGGGGCCAGTGAAATAACGGGCACATGAGACCTTACAACTCTGTCTCAGGGTGACGGGCGGCAATGCAGCGTTGGTCACATAGTCACATGCTTCGTGACCACGATCACCGTGGTATTGCAGTTAAAGGTTAATAGGTAGGTGGGCACTTGATGTAAAGCGGTAACCTCTATCCATTGGCATGTCTCGTCATTAACTCGTATAAAAATCCCTTAGTTATTTCGACATACAGCATACGTGTCAGTCCCATTTCAACTTAGCAGATTTTAGAGCTACGTCCGCTATCTGGATCTACTTTTAAAATATTCGAACACTTAAGTTGGTACTTGTCTATCAATCTTCGGCCCCAGCTGGATAAAATTTACATGGAAATTTTGCAATTTGCAGGCGCTTTTGAGCAACACTGATCGATATCCAATAACATCCTTCCTCTATTAAAAAGATAGGTAAATTAGTGGTTAGCAAGAGTACTGACGATATGAGGCAAGACATACTTTTATACTTAACCCTCGATTTAATAAAGAACGTGAGGAAGCCCGGTTAGTCAGCTTCAGACGTTGACCTGTTCCTTCCTCTGACTATCAGCTGACTAACCTAGGATGATGGGCAAAGACAATGTAAATACAAGTAAGTGTTTTAAAAGAGCAAAATACTACATTTAATAGTCAATTTACAAAATAAAAACAAACCATATTTAAATTTAATAAAGCACATAATTGAATTTGCTTAAAAAAAATTTTGCTTCCAAATGAGCGAACAAAGCGAAGGAGAAACCTCACTCTTTCACTACCTATAGGTGCTGGCAAGCCTTATTTTTATTTACAGCATGGATAACAGTTGCTGTGCTGTATAAATCATCTATAATAGATGTAATGCCCTAGCTTTTTTTATTAAAGAAAGAATATTTTTTGCTAAGTGAATAGAGAGATACAAATAAGTAAAAATAAGTGTTTTTTCATTAAACGAACACAATAGTATATTGTTATACAAGGAACTAAAATGACCTATTATAATACGAGGTAGTTTTACCACAGTTTTACTAAAAAATAGAGTAAATAGAAACCGAGTTTTAATGGGTCATTTTAGTTCCTTGTATAACAATATACTAGCGCCGTGTTACACTCTACTATATCATTACGATTGCGAGAAAATAAAATAATCCAATACAAGATGAAATAGTATATTTTATTAAAAATTAAATAAACAATTTGTAAAATTCTGGATATTTTACGAAATGTGCATTCTACCAAAGAGATCGCCGATTTTAGTTCCATTTTCAAAAATAAAATGTTGTTCTACTTTTATGAAACAGTAATAAGTCGAGTCTATAATCATGATTATTCTACTCATGACTAAAGACTTTTTCGTTTTTGTAGGTTCATTGTCTTGTCTTGTCTTTTTATTTTATGGCTTTTTGTGTTTGGTTTTACACAATTTCGCCAGCGAAACAAAATATCAGGCTCATTGTCATTGGACAGACAAAAATTAACAAAATAAAAAGTTTTCCCCTAGAGGAATTAATGCAATTTTTTCTTCGCTCTGGTACGCCACAATTTGTGAAAGATTTTTTGTATTTAAAAATAAATGTCTTTGTCTATATGTCTACAAAGAAAAATACCAAACAAACGCAAAAAAATTCTCAGCACGCTATTAGACCAACTGCGCCAAGCGGTATCATATTCAAATTATAAATTTAATCATCATCATCATAATCACAGCCACAGTAGGACTGCCGTCCACGTCCAAAGCTGGACATAGGCCTCGCTCATGGATCTCCATGATCAGGAGGTGCTTGTTGCCTTACTCGCCAGTCGCCACGCTCGGCGCCGGCGGCTTGGCGAGTGCAGTATGAGATGTTGATACACGGAAAGACGCTGCTGCCCATCTTTCGGAGCTATGCCTTGACAGGTTCTTACTGCATCCACGGGCAAGAGAGGAGGGGCAACATTATTTTACCGGCACCCTACGGCTTTATGTAAATATAAATAACGTAATATATAATTTCTTAGTATCAATATCAGCAGGGTCCGACATTGCCCAACCGTTCCACATTCGCGGTGATATAAGCGGAAAGTCCTAGCCTGCGCAGACGCAAGATGCAATGAGATCTTGATGCAATCTTTCTCAAAGCTATTGAACTGGCTACCGTCCAAGTGTTCTTATTTTGGTGGTATTCCTAAACAGTCTTATTTAAAATCGCATAAAGTTTGTATAAAACTTTGTGTCAACGTAAAAAAACACAATTTGATAGTTTTAGGAAATTTTAAAATTACAAAATACTTTAATTAATGTTGCGAATGTAGATATTGAGACTGAAACGGCATCGGACAGCGGCGGAGGCCAAGATCTACTTCGGGTCTTTGCGCCGCAGCAGTAAGTAAGTAATGTAGATGGCCATTAGATGATCACATGTTAATGTCGGGGATATGTTTATTAAGAGTCTGCTAAATTGTGGTTAACCATAACTTTATGGCCTCTAGAGTTCCGTCACATACCTCTCTTACAGAACGTGTATTTATGTGATAAATGGTTAAGTAAAAGTCGGATTCCGCATTTTTAGTCTGGGATAGGATATCCCTTCTATAAATACTTATTTTAAATAATATAATAATAATGCTGGACAAATCACACAGCTTCATCTAGCCCCAAGCTAAGCAGAGCTTGTGTTATGGGTACTAGATGACTGATATACTTAATACATTATACTACATAGATATATATTTTTATTATATATAGAAAAACACCCAGAACACCCTAAACAAATATCTGCAGATCGTACAGACATTTTTCCCGAGGCGGGAATCGAACCCGCAACCCCTTGCGTCGCAGGCGGACCTTCGCCCGCTGCGCCACAGAACTCGTCAGTCGTAGTGTTAGCGTATTACACAAACGTATGACACGGAGCTTCAATAGGTCCGTCCTAAATAAGGAAGTAGGTCATATAAAAGTCCAAAATTCAGTATAAATTTGTAAACTATCGTGGCTGTTAACATTGTATTTTGAGCAGTATTTACGGAATATTTACCATGATTTAAGCTCCTTGAATTATCGGGAAACTCAAAAAACTCAAATATAGTAGACATCCCGTGAATATTGAATTTTACATTTCTAAAGTTACCGAGCTTAATAATAAAACAAATTAGGGTGACTGATCCAAACGCACTGCACCAAATAATCGGCATTCCGAATAAATAGTAAAATTTTAAGGTTTTCACTAACCCAATTTGGGTTACCACTTTACAAAATTAATAAATTGATGTTTTTGAAATCCTACTCCTGGCAATACCATACTTTCCGCCTTCAAAATGGCGAAAATGTTGTAAACAAACGTTTGTGTCTTTCAGTTCGTCCTATTTTTGCCGGTTTTTAGTGATCGAAGGTAAGTTCACGTGTTTACATTTTATACTACATATATTAGATCTTTTAGATATTGTATACTGAAACATTTGATTTATCTGATTTCTTAGATATTATAATGAGGTTAGTTGAAAAAAAAGAAAATATTTAGGTTATGTTGATATAATTGTTAAAAAATGTGGTGCTAATGGATCTAAAATTTTGCGAATTCCAAATTTTCAACACTGGTGCTGATAAATGGAAAATATTACGTAAATACTTATACCATATTTTTAATTGTAAGCCGTGTTTATTTGATGCATAGAATTCAATATTTTCGTAAAAGTAGTTTAGTGGTTCAAGTAGTACCTTCAGAATCTTAGCATGGTGCTGAAATTACATTTTGCTATTTTTCAGCATAGTACTGATAATTGGATCAAAAGCATGCTGATAATTTGGTTCTCCTAGCATTTCATCATTTTTCCTTTTTTCAGACCCTACCTAAAACTACCCTCACGAAAATCTATTAAAAGCCTTCAATGTACCTAGAGGAACTATCCAGTCGTGATTAAGAAAGCCGTGCAAGAACCTACCAAGCCCTGATCCAATATTGTTGAACGAAGAAGAGGAAGTTTTTGTAAAATGGGTTTTAGATTGCTGTCGGAAAGATTCCCAAAAAGAAAGACTGATTTACAATTGAGTGTAGCAAATTCCTTAAAGAAGACAGGAAGAGATAACTCCTTTAAAGATGACATACCTGGTAGAAAATGGTATGACCTTTTTATGCGCTGTCATCCAGAACTCAGCGAACGCACTGCCGAAGCTGTAACATCAGCCGGTGCTAATGTAGAACCAAAATTAGACAAATCAAAATTACAAGAAGATTCTTATAAAGATACAGAGTGACACGTGATACTTTAGAAAAGATTGTAGGACAAGAAAAAATTACATTTCTGCAAAGAACGCCGCTTGAAAGTCTAACAGAAACAGAAAGGATTTGAAAGAATATTTGTTGTTATTTCGATAATCAAACTGATGTGTTCATAATGTACACATCCCAAGAAGCTGTTATCGAGTTTCCCAATATTGATCAATTTCCAGTAATATCAGCAGAAGATTTTGAGATGCAAACTATGAACACTGCAACAATGAATGAACCATCTGCTAACAATACTGAAGATTGTATTGGGAGTGCGCAATTCTTATTTCTTGATAGATAACAATATTTACTAACTCCAGTCAAATTACAGGATGTGTTGTTTCGACAAATTCTAAGCTAAACAACTTAAAGAAGAAGAACAGGTAACTCGTGAGAAGAACAGATTACTGAAACAAGAAAAAAAATTAAGCAAAAGAAGAAATCACTTGAAATAAGATAAAAAAAGTGAAAGAGACAATAGCTACTAAAAAACAAGAGACAAAAGCTAATAAAATACAGGAGAAAAAAGAAAAAAAATACAAGATACAATAGAAAACAAAATGCAAGAGACAATAGAAAACAAAATGCAAGAGACAATATAAAACAAGCGATTTTTTATTTTAAAGTGTAAACCCACACTAAGGTATCATTATAGAAATGAAAAATGCAATCAAAATTTTGTCTCCGACGGGACTCGAACCCGTAACGTTCAGACGAACACCTTCAACGCAGGCTGCCTTAACCGTTTCGGCCACGGAGCAATTAACCGTCGGGTCGAAAATCTTGACTGCCTTTATCGGTTTCAAACCGAGTGGCGACATCTAGCTGAAATTCTTAGAGATATTTCTAGCCCACTGTCCGACAACCAGTAGTCAGTAGCAGTGAAGAGATGTCGCTTTAGTTAATTTTATAAGCAATTTTATTTAATTGCTCCGTGGCCGAAACGGTTAAGGCAGCCTGCGTTGAAGGTGTTCGTCTGAACGTTACGGGTTCGAGTCCCGTCGGAGACAAAATTTTGATTGCATTTTTCATTTCTATAATATAAAACAAGCTACAAGTGACAAATGAAAACAAAATAAAAGAAGTTAAAGCTAACAAAACACAAGAGACATTTATTAAGCACCAACATACAGTTATTAATCACCAAGTTATGATTCATGATAACAATATGCCATCCTCTCTTGAAAATGAACATCCGTCTAACAATAAGAAAAGAAAACCTAAAGAGCAGTCTATATTTCCACAAAATAATAAAATCTAAATTCTTTCCGACATTAAACTGAATTTACCAAACGCATTCAGAATTTCGCAAGTTGGTCAAAGAGATGACAACCAAAGTGACCCACTGGACTAAATAATCAACAATAATAGAAAGATAAATTATTCTTTACTAGAACTAGAGCAGATACATGCTGAGGATTAGAATTGATTGAAGATGTAGAGCAAGAACTATTTCTTTGATATCATTATCTTTATTAACTATTTTTTATTTAATTTTCTTACTGCTATACTTTATAAAGTGCAATTTAAGGTTCCTTTATGGTTGTACCTACCTATCTACTAGTAATACCTACCTACCATTATTATTACTAAGTAAGACACTTTCTAGTGAGATTGAACTAAAGTCCTAACATTTTTTTTTACTTGTTTTTTCTACATAACTATAAAGATATTAAACTTTGTTAAATTTATAAATACTATTAGATTATAAGTAAAAGATTATTTTTATCTTTAGTCACATAATACCCACCTATATTAAAAATGTCAATAAAAGAGATTATAAGTACTAAAACCATTTTTTATTTCATATAATTTCAATACCACTATCACAGTGCTCTGCCTCTGCTATGTCATCATAGTATCACTATACTATTAATTGGTGGTGATGGTGGTAGTAAATGGTGAGGTGGTAATATTTTGCTCTTGTTTAACTAAAAAAAAATAAGTAATCATGTTACTGATTGAATATTGCAACTAGAAAACTCGCCATAACGGGTGAAACAGTATTTTTCAATGTGATAAACGGGCTTAAGTTAGGACTAACTCTATTGCTGATAATTGGATCAGTCTCCCTATATGTTTATAACTTCATAGGACGTCCACGGTTGGACATAGGCCTGCCTCATAGACCTTTAGATATTGCGGCTGCAGGCGCTTGCATACACCGCAGACCTGCATACCTTACCACGTCGTCCGCACATCTCGTTGGTCCGCTGCGCTTGCTGGTCCGTGGCCTCCTCTCCAGAACTGTGCGGCCCCATATACATTAATTTTATTTTATTTACTTAAGAACATACAATACTTATAAAAACACAAAGGAAACAATCTTAAATAACTTCATTATTCTATAAAAAAAAATAGGAATTCAAATAAAGTAAAAATAGTTGCCGTAGTAGCAAATTGATCCCGACTCAGCATTATACCCACTCTGTTAGCAACGGACGCTGGTATTCTGCCTAAACCACCTCTTCATAGATTAATCTAGATCGGAAGACTTTGTAAAAAAATTGATTGTCTCCTGAAGGCACCAACCAGCTCTTAAGAGCTTTGGCAACAGAAGACATAAAAAGCCCTTCGATCTTCATTAACATCTTTTCTTAGGTCCTGGCATTGCCTTCCGCCTTGAGGTCCTGGTATCATCAGAGATGATTTTTAAGCTGCATTGTGCTGATTTTCAAACTCTACAAAATAATCAGGTAATCATCATCTTGACCGTAAGACGATCACTGCTATACAAGGGCCTCCCTCATGGATTTCCAAGTACTGATTGTGATGGGGTTGTTGCCATTCTCACCACGCTTGGCAGGCGGTTGGGGAGCGCAGTAGAATTTAATACATTTTCAAACTTTTTATTTTACAGGACTAAATGACGAGACAAGCCGAAGACCTTAAGAGCAGTGAAGCGGAGAAGCTGTAACCTCTACTTACGAGCATTACATCTCTACCGCGATACCGTGGTAATCACGTTCACTAAGCACGTGACTAACACTGCATTGCATTGCGCCCGTCACCCCAAGACAGAGTTGAAAAGTCTCTTGTGCCCGTAATTTAAACATGGAAATACGCTGCCCGTGTTTCGGAGTTTTGGAGATCCCTTGGCATCCACGAGCAAGCGAGGAGGGTTCAAGATCGCTTTAAATTCCTATTAGAAACTAACAATACTAGACAGAACCCTCTTTTCTTGTTTTGTCTTATAATGATTACCTGCAGACCACATTTACGCCATACTGCAGAACTAACCGCACGCACGACATATGTCGACAAAGTGTTGTCAACTCCAAGAATGTGCTAAACATTACATATCCAATTGTAATAATGCACACAATTTTTGTACGAAACAGGGCGCGACTTACGAAACATGTGACCTTTGTTGCAAAATATAGTCTATTGTTAATGATATATGGTTTAGTTTTGATGGGTTAAGTGGCAGTTGCAGAATCTTACGTCTTTATGTTAAGTATAAATGGGATGGTGTTGACAGTATCTATTTTGTTTGTGTGTGTTGCTAATGTTTTTGAAACAAGGTTCCAAGTGACAACGATTTCGTTACTTTGTTATTAAGGGCGGGGCAGATCTATGTGTCGTTGGTTTAATCAAAGGTTATGTATTTATTTTGATGTTACTTTTATTCTCAGACGCCTGTTTTCAAAATTGACATAATAGTTTCCTTTTGATATTTTTTATCTTGTTTTTTATTATAATGATGTAGATCGCCTCGTTTTTAATATTTTAAAGATATATTAAACTAGCTGCCCCGACGAACTTCGTACCGCTACCAACTAGCTACCTCTACAACTACTAAAAATTATTCTATTACTACTAAATATCTACAACTGTTTATTACTAATAGGTACGACTACACCACCACTACTAGTCTAACACTGCTACTACTGCTAATACTACTTTAATTAGCTAAAATTATAAGTTCAGTCATAAAATGAACTTTCTAAACGCACCTCTAAATATTTGACAGTTAAATATGTCATCATCTATGTAAAATGTATAAGAAAGCGAATTTACGTTATAATTAGTTTTCCGTGAACTTTTACGATGTAACAGTTCAAAGTTGTGTAAATGCTTGCTTTAATTTTTCAACAACAAAAAAACCGACTTCAATTGTAAAATCTAAAATGTTTATTATTTTTTGATTATTTGATCAGAACTGGGTTTAAGCAAACAAAAGATAATACCCAAACCGCTACATGTATGCTTATTACATTAGGATATTTCCCTTAAATTATCATGGATCCCATCATCAGAACTGGGTTTAAGCAAACAAAAAATAAGTGAAACAAAAAACCCAAACACAAGTTTAAATTTAGGGCATAACACTACACCATGAGGGACTCTAGTACATATTACATTATTTCATTCCATTAAATTTCATCCCAATGGCCTGATGATGAAGATGATGATGATGGGTAGGTAAGTATGATGATTAGTGGATAGCAATATATTACCTTAGCCATCAGCCGTGAATTTTGTAATGATAACCATCTGCGGTCTTCTTCATCAGTTTCACTTCATCATCATCATTTCAGCCATAAAACGTCCACTGATGAACACAGGCCTCTCATGGATCTCCATGAGGGGTAGTTGCCATTCTCACCACGCTTGGCAGGCGGGTTGGTGAGCGCAGTATGGGATGTTGATACACGGATAAACGCTGCTGCCCATCTTCCGGAGGTATCCCTTAGCAGGCTCTTACTGCATCCATGGGCATGAGAGGAGGGGTATCATTCTACTGCCGGCACCCCACGGCGGGTTTCACTTCACTTAATCTTTATTCTGAACGCAAATGATTGACCTTGAGCAAAATGAGTTAACCTTGAGTTTACTGAGTTCCATTTACGGTAGGTACGGAGCATTTGAGGAGTTCCCTCGATTCATCATGACCCATCATCAGAACTCAGCTTGCAACAAAATGAGACCTAATTCAAACTGTATCTGTGTATCTATTCGAACTCGAAAATAATTTTCCAAGTCGGTTTATTAACGACGGAGTCCTGAGGTAAGAAAGATTTAAAATAATCAATAATTCATTCATTTATCTATTAAAAATACAGAAAACCTCCTCCTATTTTTAGTCGGTTAAAAAGGCTTGCTGAAATAGTCAGCCCATTTATTTTTATATTACACTAAGTATAGCGTATTGGGAAATAACAATTCTTTATTTTTTCAACAAAAAACGAAGTATTCCGGTATGTTCGGTAAACCGTATGCGACAATTTTTCCCATTATAGTTTTCCTGGAAAGTTCATGGTTAAAATACCGTCTTGCTGTATCTTGGCCTCAACGACATTCATAAAACCACCTACCGGTACTCATCTTGCGGAGCTTCATATACTTACCATTACCCAAGACGAGACTCCACTCATCCTTGGGGATCCAACCCTTCGCCCTGCCTACAGGCATAGTATGGAAGATGCTGAAATATCTTATAATCGTTAGAATTGTCCTTTAATTTAACACATTAAACATATCAACAACAAGGACTTTTACTCTGGATTGATATATTTCATGTTGGAAAGGTTTCCTTCCTTCCTTTTAAAACAAATGTAGCAATCATGGAGGAGAACATTACTCAAAAATTTAATTTTAAGCTTGATATTATTGTAGCATTACGTGTATTATTTGTAATAATTATAATATTTAATTTTAAGCTTAATAAATATGGTAGCATTATGTGTAACTTTGTTATTAATGTAGAATTAAGTGTACTAGATAAATTACTTATCAATCATTGTTTTTTCTTGTTTTAGTAGATTTTTGCTTTTTACTGTCTTAAATTTTTAGTTTTGCTTTTTAAAATGTAATTCCATAATTGGCCGTAAGATATAATAATAATATTGTAAACTGATAGGAATAAGGGCTGTGGATTTTGTTAAAAACAATAATAAAATAAAATAAACATGGTTCAGTGCCATTTTTAAATAAATACATTAAATAAATAAATTAATTAATTTTGCCTCTGACCTGCTTATCTGCTAAATTCATACACCGGTGTCAATTATTTTCGAAATAACATACCCGGTAAGATCATTGTAGGCAAAGAAACACACGCATACATTTATATTAGCAATTAAGTGGCCATATAAAGTAATCATTAGAAACAGGAAAATGTCCAGTAAACATTATTTAACATAGTTAGCGTATGTACACAATTCATTGATGCCTACAGCTGTGCAACAACGTGTGTCTTTCCTAATATTATATTTTTAAGTAGAGTAAATTAAATTATACAGTGTTCGCAAATAATAATCATTATGTCTCGGTTTTTAGTGATGTTTTTGGTGAGTTTTAAATTTGTATAAATTTTAATTTGTTATCTCTAGCTATCTATACTAAACTGCTATCAGTAATAAATTCAGGGGTTTATCTCTACGAAATTCAAGAAAAGGGTTTAAGGTGGGGGCCCTATTGGCCTATGTTTGCAGAGATATTTTCAGTTCAGAATTCTATAAATAATTAAATTAGAAAACTCAAAATTGTTTGTTAATAAGCAAATAACTAACCCTTTCATATGATACGCCACACATGACCTAGTAACTCCACTTAACATTTTTGACCCCCTTTGAAATCACAAAAAAATATTTAACAACATTTTTATATTTGTAATATCCGTGAATTTAGGAATTATCTAATACCATTTCAAATTTCATGGCGATAGAATTAGTAATTTCTGAGGAATCAATCTAGGACAAAAACGATACTAAATAAGCAAGTATATTTCAAGTGCTGCAGTTTGTTTACAAACATTCCACATCGATTTTCCCAGTAAATACACATAAGAATCTTATTAGATCACCGGTTTCTCCTTGCTGACATTTTTACTCAATTCGACAACACAATCCTCCGACGTAATTTTCTAAAAGATGGCGGACCACAGAGCACTTCACACGATGTTGGCAAATTTTGATTGGTTATAATGAATTTACGGTCTAAACGTCTCCCTATTGGCTGTATTTCCACTGAATACAGGGAACTTTAAAAATATGACTTTTATTTTTCAGATAACTTTTGCCCTCGCTACATACTCAATGGGTAAGGAATCAAACACGAGAAATTGAAAAAAAAAATAAAAAAACCATTTTTTGTCTTCTTGTTTTTAATTAAGCTTCACTTAACATAAATTATATTATAAGTTTGTCGTGTACACATGAGTTGCGATTCAAGCCAGATCATTTTCAGTGTTTTTATTATTATTTTTGTATTGCTTGTTTTGTGTTTTGTGTACCTAAATAAATAAATAAAATAAAAAATAATTGCTTTCTATATTATAAAGGTCTGAACTGTTTAAACAGTATTAGGTATAAAGAACTTTATTATCTCAAAAGAATTTACAATTCACTTGATGAGATATTTTTAAATATTAGATTGGGGTTGTACAGAGTTAACATTAGTTTACGTCATAATAATAGTGTACAATTTACGAAACTTATAGCTAGAAAGTGAATAAAAGTAAATAAATGCGGGTATTAACAAAACAATGCCATAAGAACCATTCCAACACTTGTCTTTGTTCTGTTTGAGAACACGGATCTTTGTTTTACAAGAAGCTTTAATATATGTATAACTTGAATTAAATCGTAAAACTTGCCATAACGCGTGTAATTTTAAAGCAGCTCAACGATTTACTCTACTCAACTGCTATTACTAACTATTACTACAGCCTATATTACCTAAACATATAAACAGTTTAAGTTAAAGTTTAGTCACAAAGTTAGCTTGGGCGCCGCGCCGTGGGGTGCCGGCAGTAGAATGTTACCCCTCCTCTCATACCCATGGATGCAGTAACATCCATGCTAAGGGATACCTCCGGAAGGTGGGCAGCAGCGTCTTTCCGTGTACCAACATCTCGTCCTGTGCTCGCCAACCCGCTTGCCAAGCGTGGTGAGTATGGCAACTACCCCTCATGGAGATCCATGAGCGAGGCCTGTGTTCAGTAGTGGACGTTTTATGGCTGAAACGAACGAACGAACGAACCTGTATATATACCTATATTAACTAAACATATAAACAGTTTGAGTTAAAGTTTAATCACAAAGTTAGCTTTCTGAACATACCTATAAACATTCTATTATACAAAAAATCTAAGGTCATCTAAATTGGTCCAGCTTTTTTCGAGTTATAAATGGTGTAACTAACCCGACTTTGTTATAAATACCTGGATTGTTTAGTGTGAAGCAAAATATATTATTTTTCTTTATCTTATCATATATACATGTCTCCTTTCAGGGCAAGAAATAGTGATGCCACCAGAATGCCATGGACAGAGTTTTTGTAACAGTAAACCAATAAATTACGATTCAATTAGTGAAGACATCGACAAAAAAATGCCACCCGGCAGGGTAAGTCACCTGAGAGGCTGAGAGCCGTGTTGGAAGAGTGATATGTACTGTATACACCCAAGTTGTGGGTTCCATACCGGCCGTGCACCAATTTTTCTGTCTTGAATAAATTACATGCATATTTTATTTTGTTATCTCTAGTTGTGTATATTTTGCCGTGGGGTGCCGGTAGTAGAATGTTAACCCTCCTCTCATGCCCGTGGATGCAGTAAGAGCCTGCTAAGGGATACTTCCGGAAAATGGGCAGCAGCGTCTTTCCGTGTACCAATATCCCGTACTGCGCTCGCCAACCCGCTTGCCAAGCGCGGTGAGTATGGCAACTACCCCCCATGGAGATCCATGAGGGAGGCCGGTGTTCAGTAGTGGACGTTTTACGGCTGAAATGATGATGATGATATTTTATGCCGTGATTAAACGATGTAGGATAACATCGTAAGGAAACCCGAGGCTTAGTCAGCTTTAGACGTATTGACCTGTTCTTTCTTCTGACTAATAGCCGACCCTATGCTTCTTTAATCCCGTCCCAGGCGTGGTAATGTCTGTGGAGAAGGTAACTTCACCCGTGTCAGCCTGGCTACACCGACAACAAACCGGAAAGTGGCAGTCACCGGTCATAAGTTCACACACATGGGCGTATAGTTTGAACGCCAGCAGGGCTAGCATGGCCGGAGATATTTTATCCACGGGGAGAGGACAAAATACTATTCCCCTCTGTCAATTTTGTCCACCCTCCGAGCATGGCGACATGGGTGGATAAACTATTCACGGTGGACAAACCAGGGCAAACGCTTGTCCCCGAAATTATAGGCGGAGGGTGAGTATCCACGTCTAAAGTCAAAAAGTGATATAATTCTCTTTCCCCCTGTTGCCGTGCTTTGGCAGGTGGATAAAATAATTTTATCCCTTGTCAGTGGAAATAACCGGTGGACAAAAGTTTTATCCCCAGCCCATGCTAGCCCTGCAGGGGTCACTTTCGTCAGTGGGAGAGTCCATCGTAGGCTCATTGCCAAAACGGTCGCGCAGTGACGTCAAAGATAGGACTGTTTAGTCATTTAAAAAATGCAAATGTAAAAATGCAAAAATGCCAAACCACAGGCATTACCTGAATCGTCTGTAACAGACGAAAAGGCCGGTGATGATGAGCCGACTATGGCATAGGTGCTGGGCAAGCTTAATCCATCTAACAGGGTCTCAGGCACTGCGGGGCCTCCCGCAGCGCTGGATAAAGGTCTCATGGATTTTCAGTTATTGCGATCAGAAGCGACCTGCATCCATCGTCACATTTTTAACACACATTTTTAAAACCAAGTTTAACCATTTATTAAACACTTTAGCCCTTTAATTGATACCGAAACAGGACAGGTCAAAGTATCTAGTTTAGTTCAGATGAGTGTCATTAGCCAAAACTCGATGGGCTTTACTTGTTTAGTTCAGGAGTTTCTATGGCCACTTTCCGACTCCATCATCATCATCAGACCAGCTCCATGGTACCTTATTATTGTATTGTCCTAGAAGATGTGCAAGTATATTTTTGAGACCAATCGAACGTCACGACGTGGTTCTAGTTTAGCTTTCAAGAATTGACCCACACTAGCAAACGGGCAAGTTAAATACTCTAGTGAAATATTAATTCAAATGAAATCAAATATTTATTATTTTAAAAATCTAAGAAAGTATTACAGATTAGGTACTCGTAGTTGGCGCAGTGTGGTATTTTTATTATTATTTATTTATTTTTTGTTGTTTTGTACAATAGGCATGGGTTATGGTATGAAAATTAATAATTCAGTTTAGTCCGTCATTTAGATAATATAAAAATAATAGACACGTATCTTTTCCTGTTTCAAATGAGTGAAACAATACTATACAGTAATAAAGAGATTTAAAGTTCAGTAGTGGGGTCCCGTGACGTCACAGTACTGTACTGAGGCACGTCGCCGTCGGCGCGTATCAGCGTGTGACATTTCGATATAACGTAGCGGTTATTTTTGGATTACGTCAAAAAAAATACAAGTCCAATATGGACAAATAATTAAAATTTAGTCATCTAGCCTATTAACTACGGCTTGATTAAACGTTTTCTTTTTTTCAGTACTGGGCCGGGTCCGATGCAATCTCTGAAGATTTCCAGCCGGTGATAATAAGAGACTCTGTGAATTGCGGTTACATGGAAGAAGTAAGTAACTCTGTCATCTTATGCAAAATACCATTATTAATAACAAATTAAACTTTCACACGTGTTAATAGATAATTAAAATAGCGCCAGCAACTGGTATTTATGCAGTTGGTATGTGTGTGTAAGTTTACATAAAATTATAATATATTACTTCAAATCAACGAATCCAAGTCAGATAGGCAGCGTTTGGGTTACAACGCAACTACGTGCCTGAAGACGAAAGACGAAGAACGCCCTAAGACGTCTTTAATCAGTGTGTATCGGTGATGACATATGGAACCGAGACGTGGTCATTCATTATTGGCCTCATGAATAAGCTTAGAGCCACTCAACGAGCTATGGTGTGTGCTATGCTCGGGGTTTTTACGGGGTCGAAGAATAACTGAGGAGATTTATAGAAGAACTCGGGTCACCGCATAGCCAAGCGGATTAGCACGTTGAAGTGGCAATGGGCAGACCATGTAGCTCGCAGAACAAATGTCCGAAGGGGCTGAAAAGTTCCCGAGCGGAGGCCACAAGTCTACCAACAAGATGGGCTGACGACCTGGTGAAGACTGCATCGACGATGGATGCAGGTCGCTTCCGACCGCAATAACTGAAAATCCATGAGAGAGACCTTTATCCAGCGCTGCGGCTAGACTGATGATTACTTCCAAATGTTTTCTGTTTTGTGTGTCTGTGTGTCTTAGCTAAATTGATAAATACTAAATCATATTTTTTCCCTTTCGCAGTTACACAAGCCTTACATCATAAAAGTGAACGATACTAATCCTGAGAACAAGCTGGTTGTACAGACGAAATATCTGCAGCAGAAGATAAAATACGTTACGTGCCTGTAAGTTTGTGTGCCGTTGTCCATGTGCCTGTTTTCGCGGCCGTTGCTCAGCGAAAAACATCAGGATCATTTGCAAACATTGAATAAGAACTTTAATTAAAATTGCCGTGGGGATCCAGCAAGAATCTGTCAAGAGATACCTTTAGAAGATGAGCAGCAGCATCTTTCCGTGTATCAAACTCCCGCATTGAGCTCGCCAACCCGTCTGCTAACCGTGGTATCACAACAACCCCTCATTATCATTTTTGAAGATCCATCCAGCAGTGGACTTCCTACGGCTGAGATGATGATGAAGAATAAAAACGAAAATGCAATCAAACTTTTGTATCCGACGCGGCTCGAACCCGTGACGCTTAGACGAACTACGGCTACGTAGACACTAACCGCCGCCGGTTGCTTAGCCAATTTGTTATATTATATCACTTTTGTAATTGTAAACTCATCGGGACGGAATCTGCTCCAACTCCATCAAACGTAACATAAGACAAAATAAAATTGTTAAATGATGACTATAACGACCGAGTTAGGTTCTTCTGTTCACTTCTTTTCCTAACTCGCGTGTCATCTGAAGTGAACAGATTCAATTATGTGCTTTATTCTATTTATTTGTGTTGTTTTATTTTGTAATTTGTGACGCGTCAATAAGGTCCATGCGGCCGCACTGAATAAAGTATTTTTTGATTCTTGATTCTTGATTCTTCTTGATTCATCAAAATGCGTAATATAACGTTATAGAATAACTAGCTGTTCCGCATTACTTCGTCTGCATCACTATGAGAGAGTTGGTCGTTAGGCACCTATAACTCAATTCTAAAATAGGTAAAACTTTTCTTGTTTTATATACGAACCACTTGGAAACCATTAAACAACTTTTTTAAAGTATTTGGAGATTCATAACCGCCCGTGTTCCGTTGCCCCCCTCTTATCTCCGAAGTTTGCAGAGATACACACCTGAAACTGGTTTTAGCTAATAGAAGTGTATGTTAAGATTACAGGAAAAATATAACGAACTCTCTAATCAGCACAGTTTTCACAGTTATGTCAAGGTTCCCCAACAAATATAAACCGTCTTTAACACAAATTACATTGGATGACGGCAAGAAACCCTCGGTGCTCGAGTCTAACTCGCTGTTGGCCGGTTTTTTTTTAACGTAATCTAAATACGATACAATCGAAATGTTGCTGTCATCATGACTTATTGTGCATGGATCAAAGTATTTACCTACGTGGCCATGCCTATTGTACAGCGGTTCTGCCGTTCTGTGGTACCATGGATCAAAGTATTTACCTATTTGGTCCATAATGGCACTCATATTTTGTAATTTTTAAACGACTTCAGACAAAGAAGGAGGACCTAAAGTCGTCAATATGTTTTATTATTTTTCATACTTGACTAGATACACCTCCAGATTTGTTTATTTTTTTTCAAAACTTAATTATGAATCAGAACTTCTGATCATGCGATCCATGAGGAATCGAGAGAACTCCTCAAATATTATAGGCATACAATACCTTAAACTGGGGTGGGGTACCGGCAGTAGAATGTTACCCCTCCTCTCTTGCCCGTGGATGTAGAATCTGCCAAGGGATACCTTCGTAAGATGGGCAGCAGCGTCTTTCCGTGTATCTACATCCTGTACTGCGCTTGCTAACCCGCACGCCAAAGGTGGTGAGTATGGCAACAATCCCCTCATGACCAGTAGTTTGAGATCCATGAGGGAGGGCCAAGTGGCCCAAGAGGCCCAAGAGCCCAAGCAGTGGACGTAGACAGCAGGCCTAGGGCTGGGATGACCTGAAACAATTATATTTTCTTGTTACAGGGAACCTCAACCATGCTTTGAAAACTTAACGTCCGCAACAGTGAATTTGGAGTCGAAATGCGAACAGAGTTACACCAAGATCACACTCTATATCTACGATAACGGATGCATCAAAGCCCAACCTTTCAGAATCCCTGTGAGCTGCTTTTGCAAAGTTAACTTTAAGGATATATAGGCTAGCGCGAAGTGACGGGACACACAGATAGATAGATAGATTGATAGAAAATACTTTATTGCACACCTTAAAACTAAACAATAACAAGAAACACTGAAAAACAAAGTGACAATTGGCGGCCTTATCGCTAAAGAGCGATCTCTACCAGGCAACCTTGGGATGGATTGGATTGTAATATATGACAAGGGGTTATAATGGTGTACATGTAGGTTAAACTAATTACATATACATACATATACCATACATAATATACATTATAAGTACATAACATGAGTATCAAAGATAACGTATAGCCATAATTATATACTTACATGTTGTTCAGGCATCACCTTAAGTGTTGCCTTGGGCATTACATAATTTATGATTGCTTGTAATATTCTATCAGGCGTTACAATATTGTACTGTATTGATCACATGACATGTGTCAATCACTCTGTGCATTTGCGTACCCCGTACAAGCTAGACGTGTGTGTACCAAATAAATCCTAAAATTACTTTATGTTGGAGTTTTAATTTGTCTAAAGGATTAATTCTCCCTTATGTACGCTATAACTCGTACATAAATTGGTGGCCCATGAGGGGAATCAACAAGGAATCAATTCTATAAGAAAATCCGGGATTTCCCGCGCGGTTGGAGGGACTTTGGAGATCAAGAATTTCATTGAAAAGACATTGAAGATTCATCAAATCCAGACGGAGCCAATTTATCAAGACTGAAGCGGTCAGTGAATCAGCAAAAGATTCACGCCAGGAGTTGCAGTCTGACAAAAGATAAGTGCCCGCATTCCTTCCATTGTTCTTCCTAACCTAAAATTCATTACTAAATTCCCAGTCTAAATAGCATCATTTGCGCTTAACAAGGTGTTGTTTTACTAAATAAATATACTGTGATAAAGCACACTATAAAAATATGGTGTTTTACGCAGATTTCGTATAAATTTATGTCAACGTGGTGTTTTTCATGTAAGCAACCAAGTACATTTTACTCATAATATCGATAAAATTAACTTCATTTCGCGATCCCTACAGTAATTAAGCTTTGTTCACGTGAATTGTCGACGCGTTACAGGTGCACTAAGCCATCGGTTCAAGCTAGGTATTGCGTCATCTTTGAGCGGCCATCCAGAGCGTGGCGTCGTCGGCAGTTGGTGCTTAGCGGTGCGACGGGCAATCACCGTTGCGAGGGGCGTGAGATAAATAATTTATTAATTTTAAACTTTCATAATGACTTCCACAAAGGATGTTGATGGTGTCTCAGTTTTGGACGAGCTATACCGAAAACGTAGCTCTGTAAAAGGTCAAGTAACAAGGTTTAGGAATTATCTGGTAAACCAACTACAAAAAACACAGTTTACATCTATTGAATTAACGGAATTGCAACTAAAGCTTCAGAAAATTGAGACACTATCGATTCGCTTTGATAACCTGCAAGATGAGATCGAGGTTCTTAATCACAATAATTTAAGCGAAGAATTGCAAGAACGAGAGAACATTGAGCATGATTTCATCCTGAACATTGCTACTGCTAAAAATATAATTGAAAAACATCTAAAGTCAGAAATTGAACACCGACGGGAATCAATTATTGTGCCTCAGTGTTCTCACGATCGCCAGGAGGTAAGTGTTAAATTACCACCAATAAATATAGCTAAATTTGATGGTGCTTATTTCCGCTGGCTTGAATTCCATGACACATACAAAAGCCTCATTCATGATAATGTGAAAATTGCACCGATACAAAAATATCACTATTTGGTATCTTACTTGGATGGTGAGGCTGCGAGAATACTTTCAAACCTAGAAGTATCTTCAAATACTTACGAGGAAGCTTGGACGTTAATTTGCGACCGTTACAATAACAAAAGATTATTAACCAATCATCATTTAAATGCCTTGTTCAGCATTCAACAGGCCGCAAATGAAACTGAAAGGTCTCTTCGGTATGTCGTAGATACAGTAACTAAAAACTTACGTGCCTTACGCAGTCTTGGTCAGCCAACAGATCAATGGGATACATTAATTATTTTTATGATGTGTTCTAAACTAGACCCACAAACTCTCGCTAAATGGGAAGAACACCGAAATACACTTGATAACTGTCCCACATTAAATGATTTTTTCAAGCTACTAACGGATCGCGCTGATGTTTTGGAGTCTCTAAACAGAAATAAAACTAATAATAATACTAAAAATTCATCTTCAACTTCGCGCAGTCCAGTAGAATCAAGTAATAATAATCGAAACAACTACAATACAAATAAAAATAGACAAGAAAGACCAAACTACACAAAATCATTTGCCGGTGTAAATAAAGAAAAACAAAATTCAGCAACATTCATTTGCATAATTTGCGGCAAAAATCACAAAATATACGATTGTTCTATATTTAAATCTAAAAATCTTACTGAGCGTTTAAACGACGTTAAATTGTTTAGGTTATGTTCTAATTGTTTAAAGCAAGGTCACCCCGAGAACGAGTGTCGAGTGGGTCCCTGTCGTATATGCAATGAAAAACATAACTCACTGTTACATAACCCGGAGCAGTCAGTGGCAAACCATACCTCCGACGAATGTTATGATCAGGATGATGATGACACAACTGCTGTTCATTTTTCGAAGCAAAATTGCACTGAAGTCCTTTTGTCCACTGCTTTGATTGAAGTGGTGAATCCAAGGACTAATCAAACACATAAGGTTCGCGCGCTATTAGATTGCGGCAGCCAATCTAGTTTTATAACTAAAAGTCTACAGCAAAAACTATCACTCAATTCATGTCCCATAGACGCGCTAAAGGTCATTGGGATTGGCAATAATTGTTCAGATAGGGTAGTCGAAAAGAGTGACGTTCAGATAAAGTCGCTGAATACACAGTTCAGTGTATTATTGCCATGCTTTGTTCTAAACGAGCTGACAAGCAATTTACCAAGAACTCCTATAAATATCAAAATGCTAAATTTACCTGACAATATCAGCTTGGCTGATCCAACTTTCCATCAACCGGCGTCTGTTGACATGCTGATTGGAGCCGATGTTTTTTGGGACATTTTAGGTACTGAACAGAAAGGTTTAGGTCCTGATATGCCTAAATTACGCAGTTCCAAATTCGGCTGGTTACTGTCTGGCCCGATCAAATCGCAAAATAATTTCACGATTAGTCATGTCCAATGTAATCACGCCGCTGCGATGACGAAAACTACAGACGAAATAGATAGGTTACTTCCAAGGTTCTGGCAACTAGAAGAAGTGCCTAATAGGCAATTTCTTAGCGAAACTGATAAGATTTGCGAAAATCATTTTTTACAAAATACCATGAGACTTGACGATGGTCGGTTTTGTGTGAAACTGCCCTTAACTGCGGCACCTGACTGTCTAGGTGATACCTACGGTCTAGCTAAAAAAAGATTGTTTAATCTCGAGAAAAAATTTAGACGAAATCCTGATTTAAAATCCGAATATTCAAAATTCATAAAAGAATATGCTAGTCTCGGACATTTGTCCGATTCAGCAGAAATGAAACCCGTTCCGTCCTATTTCTTTTGCCATCATGCGGTTCTAAAACAAGAAAGCGAATCAACAAAACTTAGAGTTGTATTTAGTGGTTCGGAACTATCATCTTCAGGGTATTCGCTGAATAGTATCATGATGGTTGGACCGAACGTACAAGACTCATTATTTTCTATATTAATAAGAGCGCGACAGTATAAATATCTATTGACTGGCGATATAGAAAAAATGTACAGGCAAGTGCAGGTTGCCGAAAGTGATCGTAATCTGCAACTCATTGCCTGGAGGGATAATGAGTCCGAGCCAATAAAAACTTTACGGCTAAATACATTGACCTACGGAACCGCCAGCGCAAGTTACCTAAGTACGCGCTGCATAAAGCAATTAGGAGAGGAACTCGATGACTCACTGATAAAAACTATAATAAAACACGATTTTTACGTCGACGACCTTATCACAGGCGCCGACGACGAACAACAGTTACGGTACATACAGAGTGAAGTTTCGCGTACACTGAATACCGGCTGTTTTAATTTGAGAAAATTCAAAACTAATCTAAAAAACTTATTTGATAATTCTACTATAGAAACTCAGCAAAATTTAACAATTAGTGAATCATCGAGCACTCTAGGGTTGGGATGGCGTCCGGCCAGTGATACGTTATATTTTCCTATAAAGGAAATAACTGAACCGGACATAATTACAAAACGCATAATAATGTCAAATTCGTTTAAAATATTTGATCCGCTAGGCTTATTATGTCCTTGCATTATACAAGCTAAAATGCTTCTACAAAAATTGTGGAAACACAAACTAGATTGGGACCAATCTGTCCCACTAGATATTAAAAATGAATGGGATAGATTTGTCAAAAATATGTCGTATCTCAAAGATTTACAAATACCTAGGTGGGTCATCCGTGATTCGCCTACTTCGATAGAAATGCATTCGTTTAGTGATGCATCTTTAAACGCGTATGGGGCCTGCATTTATATACGCTCCATATATGCGAATGGTGACGTCACTAGTCGATTGTTAACTGCAAAATCCAAAGTAGCACCGGTAAAACCGACGACAATTCCTAGGCTCGAGTTGTCGGCTGCGCTTTTAGCTGCCCGACTGTGTACTTCGATAAATGAGTCACTTCGGAATGCGCCTGCGCGTGTCGTTCATTGGTGCGACTCGAGTATAGTACTGGCTTGGATAAAAGGCGACCTAAGCAAACTAAAGGCCTTTGTTGCCAATCGCATCGGCGAAATAAATGAGCTTACTGACAAATCATCTTGGCGTTATGTGCCCACAACAGCTAATCCTGCTGATTTAATTTCGCGGGGGGTGGATGCCAGCCACTTAGTGTCCATGAAATTATGGTGGAATGGACCTTGTTTTTTAAGTAAAGACGAGTCAGAATGGCCTGTTCTAAATTCTAAAATTAACTATGAAAGTTTACCTGAAATAAAGTCGAACACCGTTGCTATCCAGGATAACGTAATTAAATTCGAAAACTATTCTAAATTAATAAAACTTCAAAGATCATTTGCTTACGTAAAAAGATTTATACATAACTTAAAAAGTAAAAATAATAAAATTATAGGAATGTTAACTGTGGTGGAATTGAATGACTCATTCCATTATCTTTGTATTATGGCACAGCGCGAGTCGTTTGCTATCGAATACGATTGTTTAAGGGGCAATAAAACTTTAAATTCAAAATCTAAAATATTATCCTTGTCTCCATTTCTTGACAGTATAGGACTGATTCGAGTTGGTGGACGTATTGACGCTTCGGAATACGCTTACGATAAGAAGCATCCGATATTGTTGCATGCGTCACATCATTTAACGAAGCTTTTATTCGATAGGGAGCACTTACGTAATATGCATGCCGGCTCACAGTTGCTGTTAGCTGCTGTGCGCGAGTACGTATGGCCGGTCGGCGGCAGATGCTTAGCTAAGCGCACTGTGAATAAGTGTGTACGCTGTAGGCGGTTGCGTGGTAAAACACTATCACCAAAAATGGGAGATTTACCATCACAACGCATTACACCTAATTTTCCCTTTGTGTCTGTTGGCATAGACTTTGCAGGCCCGTTCTATATAATTAATCGTAAAGGTCGAGGTAGCCGCTTAATTAAGTGTTATCTCTGTTTGTTTGTATGTATGCGTTACAAATGCATTCACTTAGAGGCCGTAAGCGATTTATCTAAAAATGCATTCATTATGACACTTCGCAGATTTATTTCTCGTAGAGGAAAGCCAGCGGAAATATTTTGTGACAACGGCCGCAACTTTGTAGCTGCCGCAAAAGAGTTAGGTGATTTTTTAAAATCGGCTGCGGAACCCTTATCTGATTTTGCAGGTCAGGAAGGAATTAAATTCTTTTTCTCACCTGCTTACGCTCCTCACTTCGGTGGTATTTGGGAAGCCGGCGTAAAATCCGCTAAGCATCATTTGCGACGCGTAATTGGCAATAGTCATTTAACATTTGAAGAGTTGTCAACGTTGTTTGCGCAAGTGGAGGCTATTCTAAACAGTCGTCCCTTGTGCCCCCTACCTTCCTGTCCTAATGACCTGCTTTCCCTCTCCCCAGGGCACTTCTTGATTGGAAGACCGCTAACTGCGATGCCTTCACCTGCTCTGGAAGACCGACAAGAAACCTCACTTCAACGATACGCCCGGATCGAGCGACTCCGTCAGCATTTTTGGCAGAGATGGCAGAAGGAGTACATCGTTGAACTACAACAGAGGACCAAGTGGAAGACTAGCACTCAATTTCTAAAGCTAAACGATCTAGTCCTTCTTCAAGAGGATAATGTACCTCCCCTATGCTGGCGTCTCGGACGAGTGGCTCGCCTATTCCCAGGACCTGACGGCATCTCAAGGGTGGCAGACGTAACAACGGCAAGAGGATGCGTGCGAAGATCCCTGTCAAGACTTTGTCCCCTGCCTACGGCTGAAGATTTAAATTTAACTTCATAACTTTCACTTTTTTTATTGGGAATTTACAATTTAACTTCAATCTTTCAATATTAATGTGTAGGTGAACTTATTACTTTAATTGCTAAACTTTCTAAATAATATTTGAGTAATTTTTGTATAATTTGTTGTGTAGTTTACTTGCATTGTTTTGTAATAGCTTTGCCCATTTGTTTAATTTTTTCCCGGGCCCCAAGATGTTCAGGCATCACCTTAAGTGTTGCCTTGGGCATTACATAATTTATGATTGCTTGTAATATTCTATCAGGCGTTACAATATTGTACTGTATTGATCACATGACATGTGTCAATCACTCTGTGCATTTGCGTACCCCGTACAAGCTAGACGTGTGTGTACCAAATAAATCCTAAAATTACTTTATGTTGGAGTTTTAATTTGTCTAAAGGATTAATTCTCCCTTATGTACGCTATAACTCGTACACATGTTAATAATAAATATATAAATAAAGTGTCAATGAATCAAGCAGCTAGTGACAACAGGACAAATTAATAGTGTTCCTTAACCATAGATTTGAAGATTGGAAGGGATGGAGCACGCCTGATAGATACAGGCAAGATATAACTTTACTTGTCACCAGCAAAAACTTTTAACGTATTCTAACATCGAAACGAAATAAATTAGGCCAGGTGCGTGTCGAGCCACGCTCTATGTAGGGTTTCGTAGTTAACCGTAGACCTGATTTTAGAAGTTGAGAATGTTTTTTTAAGTTTACCAAAACATATTGACAATTATTAATTGCGTTTTGGTTTAAAGTATTCCGGTATGTTTGGAAAACCGCATCACTTATCTAAGCGACTTTTTCTCCGAGCCAAAAAACTAGCGTAACCCTCACAGATTTCCTACAAAGTTCATGGTTTAAGTGTCGACACTGTATAAATGATATATATATATACATATATGATTTATACAGTGTCAGCAACTGGCAATAATGCTGTACAGGACGCTGCAGTGCCTGGGACATTGTTAGTAAACTACATTAATGGTTTTTTTGAGATTTGTAAAGCTAGCAGTTTAGATTTTAGAGGAAAGACGCTCGAAAAATAGTTTTAAACTTTAAAAAAATCGAAAAGTTGTCTTCGCAGTCCTTAAATGATTTTAAAATACCTATTCAATCCGCCTCTAATTGGGGGAACACTAGCCCTAAGTACCTACTGTTTTATTTAAACCTCATTATTGTATTATCTCTTGTTGGTAGCCCAAATAAATATATAAAATAAAATTCCCCACACAATGGGACAATAAAGTTTAAAAAAAAAGTTAAAAATGAAGTTTTTTTCCCCAAATTAATATTATTTTCAGCTGCCGTGGGGTGCCGGCAGTAGAATGTTACTCCTCCTCTCATGCCCGTGGATGCAGTAAGAGCCTGCTAAGGGATACCTCCGGAAGATGAGCAGCAGCGTCTTTCCGTGTATCAACATCCCATACTGCGCTCGCCAACCCGCCTGCCAAGCGTGGTGAGTACGGCAACTACCCCTCATGGATATCCACGAAGGAGGCCTGTGTTCAGTAGTGGACGTTTTACGGCTGAAATGATGATGATGATGAATATTTTTTTTAGTATTTTTTGTAGCATTATCTCGGCGTTGTTATTTTACATGTCCATGCAAAATAACAGCTTTTTACCGCTAATAGTCTCTTTGCAAAGCCGGTGACGGACGTATAGACAGACAGACAGACAGACAGACAAAGCGAAACTTTATGGGTTTTTTGTTTTACTATGAAACCCTAAAATGGATAGAGGACTAATTTAAATCGTTAAATAAAAAGCCAGATAGCATTTATACGATAGCGTAAATTCTAAAATTGACAATATCTGCCAATCTTTGAATAATAATAAAGTGCAATAGTCTGTGTTTCCATCTTATGTTGCACCAATTACCCTTAAAAAGAGTAAATTTTTTTCAAAAAAATCAAAAAAATCTTGACCTAGTTGGAGGGTGTTATAAGTTTGATGTCTTTGTGTGTTTCGACTACTAGTGTATATTATATTATCTGTGGTTTCGACGCAGCTTCGTACCTCCCAAACGGATGAACCGATTTGAATGTAGATTTTTTATTCGAAAGGTAACTTGATCGAGCGTGTTCTAATCTGTTTGGTGGAAATCGGACCAGCAATTTCCAAGATATCTCAGTACTAGTCCAAGTTATGCCCAATCAAATATAAGTACCTAAACTAAATTTGACGGGATCTTACTTTCTTAGTACAAAACTGGTACTATGAAAATGGTTGATAGAACATGTAAATTATTTTTTTTATAATATGGAATTGAAAACATAGGTTGCCTACTTTTCCTTCTGCAGAACTACGGAGTTGCCAGGAGTTAACAGGTAAGTAATCGTAATTAGTTTAAGTACCCTCTTAAGTTATATGTATTTAATTTAATGTCTTATAGACATGACAGTATGGTACCCTAGAAATGCTAAAAGAACAAGAGGAAGACCCTACCGAAGATGGAAGACGACTTCAAAGAGTCAGCGGGAGACAAATGGAGACAGAAAGTTCAGGACCGTGAACTTTGGAGAAGCCTGGGGAGCCCTATGCTGGAAAGAACATCAATCAGAGCACTACCGATGTCGAACATTACCAATTAAATGTAAATTTATTGAAAAACTAGTTCAAGATTATTTAATAAATGCTATTGCATTTGAATTTGAAGAAGTTATATAGGTATTCGAGTAACGTTAAATATAAAACATATACGAGTACACTTATGCGACACTTTCAGTGACAGACTTAGTAGAATATAAATTAACAACTTTGTTGCTAATTATAAGTTGTTTTATGACTTCAAATGTTCAGAATGTCGCAATACTGCATATTTAAGTTACAAGCTTCCACTCTGCATTATCCTTATATTTTGCAATTGATATTTTACATCAGTCAATATAAAATTACCACTTACATAATTTTATATTGACTGATGAGTACATAGTACATCTATCTATTTAGCATTATACCTACGATCCAATGCAGTCAAAGTAGTTATTATAATAAATGTAGTGATGACGATGATAATCAGTTCCTCTTCACCAAATTATGCTATCTGAATGCAAATGCTGGTATTATTGCTGAAAATAACAAAACCACAAATATATTTATTTATTTATTTATTTATTAAGGCACACAATACACGATACAAGATTAACAACACAAGTAATAAAAAATAAGGTTTAGATATTATATTATATTTATTATATTTAGGTTTAGTTATTTTTTTATTTTATATATTTGACAAGATATTTTAAAAAAATCCTTACCCTTAACAATTATAACAATTATGTATTTTTAGGATGATACTGCGACTGCCCGTATCTGCAGGGCGTCGGGATGTTTGCGCAGTATCACACTGAGGGCTTTTATGCTATCATACGCTAAAAACTGCTTTGATACGCAAAATATGGAACAGTCACAACAGCACCCTGAATGTGGCATATCATCCCCACTCTGGAAGTGCTTGCGTATAGGGTGATAAACGAAGGAAACTTTTTCCTTAATTAATCATCCATGTTCACAGTTCTAATTTTTGTGATTTGATCACTCGTGTAAATTATTTGTGATGTGAGATAAAAGTTTTATTTTAACACAAGCTTTGCATATGGAGCTAGGTAGCGCTGTAAGAAATATACAGGATTTTTTTATTAAGCACAATATTTGGTCGCTCTTGCCCGTGGATGCAGTAAGAGCCTGTTGAGGGATACCTCCGGAAGATGGGCAGCAGTCTTTCCGTGTATCAACATCCGGTATTGCGCTCGCCAACCCGCCTGCCAAGCGTAGTGAGTATGGCAACTACCTTTCATGGAAGTCCATGAGGGAGGCCTGTGTTCAGTAGTGGACGTTTTACCGTTTTACGGGTGAAATGAATGAATTGGTCGCGTGGCGACGTATAAATGTAAAAAAACTTTAACATGTTGGCTACTTAAAAAAAGATTATGTGGAGGCGGAGAATATACTTACAGTCCTTTCATAAATTACTTTCTTTAACTATTTAGGTTGCCCCTGTATGCCCGAACTCTTATGAGACGGTGTCAACAGGGAGTCCTTCCTAATAAAACATAAAATTGGTTCTTTTTCTATTCTAATCGATTTTTGCTGTTTTTATTGTATAATTTAGTAGTGTATATACTCTAATTCTGAAACGCATATTCCGGTAGGAGGGTATAGGCACGCCATCATACAGGTTATTTATGCCTAGTTTGGGTGCCTATGTATTCCGTTCTGGATAGTTTTTTATTCTAGTAGAATTAAGAACTAAATTGTACTTGTGATGTTTGTAGTAAAAAATAAATTATCTTATCTTAATTATAATAATTTTCAATATTTTTCTACATTTTTATATAAATATGCAATATTAGTCAATAAGCGTTATCTAATACAATATCAAATTTCAAGTCGATAGTAGGTATCAGTAGTTCCTAAGATATCCGTATCTGTGACAGACAGACAGACAAAGTCACACCATAAGGGTTTCTTCTTACCATTTTGGTCCGAAACCTTAAAAAACAATTGTTAAATTGCGTGACGGTGTCATGGTCAGTGCGTCACAGGTATTCCCTATCTTCATACTTATTCTACGACACTTTTTCATACGTCATTCGTCAATATTTATAAATTAATAAATTGGTTAGATTGCAACCCTACAGGTAAATAAAGGTATTCGCACATCTATTGCAGTGACGGCTGAGATTTTTGCAAAATGATTGGTTTGACTACCTAATTATTGAAGATATTTTAAGAGACTATTGTACTAGGAGACTTTAATCTAGGGTTTATTTCTTGGAGCTTAAATAATAATCAAAGTCAATTAACTCCATCTAATTTTAATAGTAATCTTGGTTTTGCGTTTGTGGATTTTATGTCTTTAAACAACCTATCACAATATAATAATATCAAAAACGATAATGGTAAATGTTTGGACTTAGTTTTATCAAATTTTACGGATATTTCTGTGAGTAAAAGCTCTGACAGTCTAACTAAAAAAATTGAATCACATCATCCAGCATTGGAAATTGAAATCGGTCTTTGCACTGAATCTAAAATATTAAAACCAAAAATGTTTGCTACGCATAACTTTAAGAAAGCTAATTATATTGATATTAATACTAGATTAAGTGAAATAGACTGGAGGATGGAATTAGGAAATTATGGTGATGATGTCAACGCTATGGTTTCTCAATTTTATGATATACTATATGCTATAATTAATGATTTAGTGCCTAAAACTAAACCTCGTAACTTTAAGTATCCGCCATGGTTTAAAATTGATCTTATAAAAATGTTAAAAGAAAAGGTAAAGTTTAGGTTAAAATTTAAGCGTTATGGGAATCCCAGGGATGAACTTGTTTTAAAAATCCTAAACAAACGTATTGAGGCTCGTATGAAGTCATGTTACTCTGAATATATGTTTAATATAGAAGACAAAATGAAAAATGATCCCAAAAAGTTCTGGTCATATGTCAAACAAAATCGCCTTAATGATACTGATCTACCGAGTGAAATGAAATATAATTCTTCTTTGGCCAACTCAGGTGACGATATTTGTAACATGTTCGCATCTCATTTTTCTTCTGTTTATTCTAGTGACTCCCTTAATTTTAATTTTAATTGTAATGATTCATATCCTACTCAGCATTGTTTAGCCAATGTCCATGTAAATGAAGAGATGGTATCAAAAATTTTAAAATCTATTGATCCGAGTAAAGGTGCGGGCCCTGATGGGATTCCTCCATTCTTCATTAAAAATGTTTATAAGAACTTGACTTATCCTCTGAAGTTGATTTTTGAGTGTTCACTGCTAACTTCCGTTTTCCCAACTATATGGAGGTCTGCTAATGTAATTCCGATTTTTAAAAAAGGAGATAAATGTTCCGTATTAAACTATCGTCCTGTATCCATCTTAAGTTTATTCTCAAAAATATTTGAACTTATAATTTGCCCTGTTTTAACATCTTACGCTAAAAATATAATAACCAACAGCCAACATGGGTTTTATCGGAATAGGTCAGTCGATACTAATCTTATTGGTTACACACATTATTTGTCTCAAGCTATTGATTCTGGATCTGAGGTTCACGCAATATATACAGACTTTAAAAGCGCCTTTGATAAAGTTAACCATGATATTTTATTACACAAATTGCAGCTTTGTGGTATTCACGGAAAACTATTGCTGTGGTTCAAATCCTATCTTTCTAATCGAGAATTAAAAGTCAAAGTCAACGGGTTTAGTTCATATTCATTTTCAGCAACTTCTGGCGTACCGCAAGGCTCGCATCTTGGTCCTATTTTGTTTTTGTTGTTTATTAATGATATTACTAAATGTATTAAGTATAGTGAATGTCTCCTTTTTACTGACGATTTGAAGCTGTATCGTAAAGTGGAAAATGCAGATGATTCAAAACTTCTTCAATCAGACCTAAACTCTTTAAACGCTTGGTGCACACATAACAAGATGAGTCTAAATATTGACAAGTGCTTCAGTATTAATTTTTCCAGAAAACGTATCGGTTTACCACCTCTATATTCAATAGATGGCATTTGTCTACAGGTTCAACAGATTCGTGACTTGGGTGTCATACTTGATAGCTCACTAACATTTAAGTATCATATTGATAAGATAGTTTCAAAGGCGTTTAAGTTACTTGGCTTCATTAAAAGAATCAGCAATAATTTTAGAAATATCAGCACCATTAAATGTTTATATAACGCATATATTCGCAGCAGTTTAGAATATGCCTTAGTTATTTGGAACCCTTACTATAAAGTGCATATAAAACGCATAGAAAAAATACAACACAAATTTACAAAATATCTAGCGTACAAAGACTATCGATGTCCTTACCGAGCGGACTACCCAACCCGATTAACTTATTTTAATATGAACACATTGGAATATCGTCGACAAAAATCAGAGGTTGTTTCTTTATATAAGACTGCTAATGGAATATATGATGCCCCGGAAATATTAGCCTTGCTGAAAATATCAGTACCCCGCACCTTGCCTCGTTTCAGAATAACAAATCCTTTTGACATTTATTCATTTAGAACTAACATAGGCAAATTTTCACCGGTCAATCGTTGTATACGATCTTACAGCAATCTTGTAAAAGAGTCTCGTGACGTTGACATTGACATGTATTCGGTCTCACTGAGTGGTTTGAAACGCAAGTTTCTGACCACTTCTGGGACCGAATAAAATGTTTAATAAAATGTTTATTTTCGTAATTTTTCTTTTTTTCTTTTTATTGTATAATTTGTAGATAAGTAATTTTGATTTTAATTTTAGTTTTGTAAGATTATGTATGAGCAATATTGTTTTTAGTTTTTTTATCGAGTGCTGTACACTCCTGTAAAGGTGTCTCACACGGGACCAGTATTGTTAATGTACTTTGTGAATGTAATGTGAAGATGTCGTAGGAGTGTCTTAATAAATAAATAAATAAATAAATAAATTATAAATACAGAGGTAGAGCATCTATCTATACCATCCTTTCAGATTGGTCAGCTGTAAGAAAGAACAAGTCAATATGTATGAAGCTCACTAAGCCGCAGAAGAAATACGATTCCTGCACCACTAAAGCAGGTGTTAAATGTGCGCGCATATACATTTTTCAAGAGACTAAAATCCATGGTGGAAGGCCAAAACGAACTCACGACCTACTCATTAAAATTCGGGGGGTCTAAACCACTCGGCCAACACGGCTTTTTCGTCACTCAGCTTATACAATAACTCTTCCAGCCGTAGGAAAACCACTGCTGGACAAAAACCTTCCTCGTTGATCACTAACCACGCTTGGCAGGCGGGTTGGCGAGTGCAGTGCAGGAAAACGCTGCTACCCATCTTCCGGAGGTATCCCTTGACAGTTTCTTACTGCATCTACGGGCAAAAGAGGAGAGGCTACATTCAAGGCCAAGCGTGACGAGTATGGCAACTACCCCTCTTGGAGATCCATGATGGAGGCCTGTGATCAGTAGTGGACATTTTAAGGCTGGAATGATGCATAAGCGTTTCGATACAGCAACATTATTTGAGAGTTTACCTAGATGATCTGAGCCGTAGGACTGCTATCAACGTCCAATACTGGACATAGGCCTCCCTCATGGATCTCCAAGAACATGAGGGGTTGTTGCCATACTTGCCACGCTCGCCAGGCGAGTGGGCGAGCGCAGTACGGATGTTGATACACCGAAAAATGTTGCTGCTTATCTTACGGAGGTGTTTCATGGCAGATTCTTATTGCATGCACAAGCAAGCGAGGAGAGGCAACAATACACTGCCGGCACCCCACGGCACGTTTACCTAGATCAAATTAAGGCCTTTGCATCTATTTTAGATAATTTATACAGCATCAGCAACTAGTATTCATGCTGTATGGGACGCTGTAGTGCCTGGGACATTGTTAGATGGATTGGGCTTGCCCGGCACCTATACCATCCTCTCAGCTAATTCACATTTAGCACGTGCGTTAACGGTGAAGGAAAACCTGCAGCTTAGTTAGCTTCACACGTATTACCTAGATAACTACATAAAATATTTATAAACATGACTGTTTCCGAGCGGTTCTATACCGCATTGTGCGACAACCACATAAAATCGTATGAAACCAGTCGTCTTGTGAATACAAAGAGGATGGTCTTGTGAATACGAGAGTGCGAAATCTTCGAGACGCTCAGTTAACATTCAGATCACGAGGTGAACGCTTGTGTTCGTGAAAAAAGCTTGGTGTACGTTGATCTTTATTGCGAAAATGGTGCTTACTGGATTCTTTTTTTTACTGGTGAGTTATCGTTGTATTATTCTTTATTAGCGGCGTAATCAGCTTCAGGCGTATTTACCTGTTCTTTTCATTGATTATTGCCGACTAAGCTGTGAGGATGGTGTTATACCTGTAGGTTCTGGCAAGCCTTTTTTATATGGTACAAAAAAATTCCGAAAATAAGATACAATATTATTAGCCTTATACAAAAATGTCAAAAAAATGTCTAACATTTGTGGTCTTGACATTGTTTTTTTGTTTTTGACGATAACACAGGGTGTTTGCAAAAATTATCTTTACATCATGGGTTATTTATAGATAGATCTATTTATATATTTTCTTTATAATTTAACAAGCAAGAATCAATAATCATGAATCAAAAAATACTTTATTCAGTGCGGCCGCATGGAAGGTCCATTGACCCGTCACAAATAACAAAATAAAACAACACAAATGAATAGGTTTGAATAAAGGTATTATTTTACTGTGTTTCATTAGATCAGGAAATACGCCACAGTCAATGCATTCATTAAATATAAAAGCCAGTTCAGATGCGATTGTGTCTACCAATGGTTTTACAATGTTTACAGAAATACCCCAGAGATATGCAGTTTTCTAAACATTTATAATTATTCATTAAGCAGCTTATGTAGTGTTTTAAGCCTATGTTAAGTACCTAAACAATATAAACCAAGATAAGATGGTCTGAACATTACTCTTAATCTAATTCAAGAGAAATAAATAAAATAATATTTTTCAAGGTATTTCATTTGACATGAACAAAACAGCCGTGGAGTGCTGGCAGTAGAATGTTGCCCTCCTCTCTTGCATGGATTCAGTAAGAATCTACCAAGGGATACTTCCGGAAGATGGGCAGCAGCGTCTTTCTGTGTATTAAAATGCCGTAATGCGCTCGCCAACCCAAGCGAGTATGGCAACACCCTCTGCGCATGTAGGGTTCCGTACCATCGTGTGTAAACTTTCAGTAAATAAATTTAAGCGTCTACCTGTTGCTGTTATTAATATCAAAAAACGGCAAAAAAATTACGTTTGTTTTATGAGAGACCCCCTCAAATATTTGTTTTATTTTAATTTAATTACTAATTTTTAAAATCAATATACAACTTAATAAACTGTGAATATTTCAAGCGTCTATTTCAAGCGTCTATTGCAGTTATTAATATCGAGCAAAAACGGTATGCCCCTCTTATATATTTATTTTATTTTGTTTTCAGTATTTGTTGCTATAGCGGCAAAATAAATACATGATCTGTGGAAATTTCAACTATCTATTATATTACGGTTCATGAGATACAGCAGACAGACAGACAGGCAGACGGATAGCGGAGTCTTAGTAATAGGGTCCCGTTTTTACCCTTTGGTAACGGAACCCTAAAAATAAGTCTCCAATAGATTTTACTAACCTACATGACGGGCTAACAATTAAAATGTAGTCATCTAGCGTATTGGTAAGCGTAGATTTACTAAAGAGCTCTCGGGAAATACCTGATTTCAATACTGTAAAATACACCAGCGCGTTCATACATTAGTCATTAGACATTAGACTTGTATTGTCCCAATCAGAGAAAACCTGTGGCGGTATCATCATCATCACAGCCGTAAAACGTCCACTACTGAACACAGACCTCCCTCATGATCTCCATGAGGGGTAGGTGCCATACTCACCACGCTTGGCAGGCTTGGCGAGTGCAGTACGGGATGTTGATACACGGAAGGACGCTGTTGCGCATCTTTCATAGGTATCCCTTAGCAGGCTCTTTCTGCATCCACAGACATGAGAGGAGGGTAAGATTCTTCTGCCGGCACTCCACGGCATTTGTGGCGGTAACCCTTGACACAAATATCTACTTAAAACTCTATCATCGTCTAGTTTTTCGTAAACTTTCGCGATCACAATTCATTAAGTAATATGTGTAAGTAACATCTGTCCGTCTGTCCGTCTGTCCGTCTATCCGTCTGTCCGTCTGTCCGTCTGTCCGTCTGTCCGTCTGTCCGTCTGTCCGTCTGTCCGTCTGTCCGTCTGTCCGTCTGTCCGTCTGTCCGTCTGTCCGTCTGTCCGTCTGTCCGTCTGTCCGTCTGTCCGTCTGTCCGTCTGTCCGTCTGTACGTCTGTCCGTCTGTCCGTCTGTCTGTATATTTGACGACAACGCGTTGACCGATTTACATGAAACCTTTTTTGTTAGCACCGTCTTATTAAGACGGTGTGAGTTATTGTGACCTCAAAAGGTCACCAAAAAAAAGTCTTCAAATGGCCGAAAACGTACAAAACCCAAAAATGCCATTTTTGACCTTTGGTGACCTTATGAGGCCTTGCCCCCTTTTCTGGTACCCCCATACCAGTGCTTGTTTGTAGTTTACGTTAGTAATGTTAATATAACGCCGGCCCTTTATGTGTTGTCTCAAGGCCGAACTTAACTTCGATACGACATTTTAATTATTACCCAGTTAAGCTGTATAACTAGTTATGATACACCTTAACATATAATAAATAATAATTCTTCCTAGAAAAGTTACTATCTGTTTATGCTTAGCTTGGGGCTAGATGATGCTGTGTGATTTGTCCAGCATTATTTATTTATTTATATTTATATTCGACTAGCTGACCCGTGCCGACTTCGTTGGGCGGTCAATGTTTTTACTTGTGATGATTTTATTTATTTATTTATTTATTTATTATTAAGTAACACCAACAAAGTAAACACTCACATAGAACTAAAGGTATCATACATATAAAACACATGACTAGTGTTACCTCAATTATAGGTGTTAACCACATGCCAGTTACATTAGATGCATAGAAATAAAAAAAAATAAAAGAAAAATTATTGATTGTCTTTCAGTAGTTCCAACCCGAGATATAAGTCAATTTATAACTGCCTATGGGAAAAAACTGTTTTAAATAAAAGATTGACGTGTTTTAAGAAAAAAAATTGGTCAAGCGCGAGTCGAACTCGCGCACGAAGGGTTCTGTTCCATTATTCAATCAAAATCACGTTTGTTGTATGGGAGCCCACCTTAAATATTTGTTTCATTCTGTTTTTAAATAATATGTATTTGTTATTATAGCGGCAACAGAAATACATTATGTGTGAAAATTTCAGCTGTCTAGCTATCACGGTTTATGAGATACAGCCTGGTGACAGACAGACAGACGGACAGCGGAGTCTTATTAATAGCGTACCGTTTTTAAACTTTGGCTACGGAACCCTACAAAGCCGTCTCATAGAAATAGCACTCAATATATTACGACACGGTCGCGGGTACATACCTATGTCAAAAATAAAATAGTCTTTTGTTTTAAACACTCTGGGACTTTGCCGTGGGGTGCCGGCAGTAGAATGTTATCCCTCCTCTCATGCCCATGGATGCAGTAAAAGCCTGCTAAGGGATACCTCCGGAAAATGGGCAGCAGCGTCTTCCGTGTATCAACATCCCATACTGCGCTCACCAACCCGCCTGCCAAGCGTGGTGAGTACCTATGGCAACTACCCCTCATGGAGAACAATGAGGGAGGCCTGTGTTCATCAGTGGACGTTTTTCGGCTGAAATGATGACTCTGGGACTATTAATAATGAGGGCAATAGAGATTTTGACAAGATATTGTAGCCTTAAATAAAAGATTGACGTGTTGTTTAAGCCGTGTAATAGAAATATCACTTAAATAGATTACGACACGATCGCGGTTCCATACCTATGTCGTATTATCTCATTAACCATTTGTCCAAGCTATATGCAGTAAAAAGGAAAAGCCTTTTGTTTTAAACACTTGAGACGTAAACTTATTTATTTTGATAAGAATTCATAATTGTCGATAATAATAGAATAGAAATGTTTATTTATGTTTAAAAGATACATACATGAAAAATAACACATTAAGGTACAGAAACATAAATCGGTCGCCAACTCAGCACACGCCGTGAGAACACGACACTGATTTTCAGTGGCGCCGTATATGACCAAAAAATAATTTATTTAATCATTATCTGTTTACATGGTAGGTAGACATTTTATTGTTAAAAATGTAAATAAATCCTTATTTCAGGCAACAAAGGAAGCTCACAAAAAGTAACATACATAATAATATTCTTCATTACACGAGTCGTCGACACTGGGACAAGCTTTGTCCAGATGACAAAGACTGACCTAGTCGAGACGTATATGGAAAGAGCAAGCTCGATATTACCATATTGCAGTGTTTGTAGTTTATACTGGTTTGTTTACATTTTACATCTATGTAACTTGTTATTGCTGGTTTGAGCCCTAGGTTCACTCACCGGATTTAAACAAAGGGCTTAAGAGGGGAAGAGAGCATGTGTTTTCACTGGTACGTATTAGAACATCTAAAATTAAAATATCTACAGTCAAAATGCCGATGTTTAAAACCCCTAAAATTACAATATCTAATACTTCAAATACCTTAATGATGAAACACCGACGTATAAAGCACCTAAGTGTGCAATTCCTAACATCCAGTTTACCTAATGGTTCAAAATATCTATATCATCATCATCACACTATATAAAGCTAGACTACCACTGACTGACTGACATCATTGTTCTCCCACTTCCACTTGGAATATGGGGAATCCGAGGGTAGGGTTGTGTAGAGGGTGTGGGGGTGAGTACCAGCATCCCCCACCCCCCTTGTATCTTATTCAATCGAGAAATAAAATGTTTGACGGCATTATGCTACATTGATCCCGATAACGTATCAATGTACTTCAGTGACTTGTTACAAACATTATCATTTATTTATTTATTTATTTGGGCTACCAACAAGAGATACACAATAATGAGGTTTAATTATAACAATAGGTACTTAGGGTACTTATCATATGACGACCGGAAAATTGCTGAATGGTTTGAAGAAAATTACATGGGAATAAATAATCAAAATCCAAAATATAGCCCCCACTTTTGGTGTCTTATACTTTAACGGTGAAGGAAACATCGTGAGGAAACCCGCGGCTTAGTTAGCTTCAGACGTATTGACCTGTTCTTTCCTCTGAATAATAGCTGACTAAGCTGAGAGGATGGTATAGGTGCTGGGCAAGCCTAATCCATCTAACAATGTCTCAGGCACTGCAGCGTCTCGTACAGCATGATTACCAGTTGCTGACGCTGTATAAATCATCTGTAATAGATGCAAAGGCCTTATTTTTTCTGGTGTCTGCGTTATTCAGCTACGATTCCCCGCACTCAGAACAGTGCCGAATCATTTCACCATCACATAAACCAAATATGCTCTCAAAGACATGTTGGATTTTATCGTTTAGTGTCGGAGTTGATTAAGGAAACCAAAGTAAACCTAATTGAAATCCAAAAAAATATAAACGGTGAACCACAACCTAAGAAAAGAAAGAAAAAATATGAACATATATTGAAAAAAATAGACAACATATTGCAAAATATTCCTGAGTACACTCATGTATGTGGGCCTGTTATTGGCTATAGCGGCAAATCTTTAAAAATAATTGAAAAGTAGAAAAATGGATCATATCGACATTATTTGTATTGTATTGTTTAGTTTTAAAGATATAAAAGAACATAATTACTAGAAAAAAAAGTGTTTTTCTGATTTTGGCCATTAGGACGCCTGGGTAGTCTAGTATTTATATTTTTAGATAATACATGCTTTTATAAAATTATGTTATATAAACATCGATAAAATACTTAAGTATTCGACATTCAGAACTTCAGATAATACTTACATGTGTTGCTATAGTAAAATTAAGTTTTATAAACTTCGATAAAACACTCATTCGACATTTGAAACTTTCACTATTTTGAATGTAGATCAAACAACCATATTTATATATACCAGATTAGATATTGTAATTTTAGGGGTTTTAAACATCGGCATTTTAACTCTAGATATTTTCATTTTAGATGTTCTAATACGTACCCGTTTTCACTATGCCGAAGCAGTATTCGCTCGTTTCTGCTTACAAGCTTAAAAGCTTAGTTGGAACGAGATGATATTCTAGCTGCTAACACAAGTCTTATTTTTTTTTATTCTTTTATTTAAAGGGTTTGTTCAACAATGAACATGTGACCCTTAACACAAGTCTTATCTAAACCATAATCAGGGTAACCTATTATTACATTTACATCATCATTAACCCGTATCAGTCCACTGCTGGACATAGCTGGTGATTCATTTAGCTGGTGTGCTGGCCTTGTTTTACACTCTTTGTGTAGGACACTCATATTTACCAGCCAATATGATGAAAACTGTGGTGGTGCCAATTGTGAAAAATAAAACGGGTAACTTAAGTGACAAATCTAATTACAGACCGATTTCACTAGCCACCATAATAGCGAAAGTGTTTGACAGTTTGCTTAGTGTTCAATTGGATAAGCATCTAGAGATACATGATAACCAATTCGGATTCAGATCAGGTCTATCAACAGAAGCAGCTATATTGAGTCTAAAGCAAACTGTCAAATACTACACTACAAGACAAACACCAGTCTTTGCCTGCTTCCTTGACCTCTCGAAGGCATTCGACCTGGTCAGTTACGACATCCTGTGGCACAAATTAGAAGCCATAAAACTACCTGGAGAAGTGCTGGATATCGTCAAGTTTTGGTACCAACACCAGGTCAATGTCGTTAGATGGTCGGGTGTCTACTCGGAGCCGTATAGGTTGGAGTGTGGGATGAGGCAGGGGGGTTTGACCTCGCCGAAACTTTTCAACCTATACGTAAACGCACTGATAGAGGAGCTCAGCAGGTCTCGTGTTGGATGCCATGTTGACGGAATTGCCGTTAACAACATTAGCTACGCTGATGACATGGCCCTGCTAAGCGCCTCTGTCTGTGGCCTAACGAAGATGATAGGTATTTGTGAGAAATATGCGCATCAACATGGCTTGCGGTATAATGTGAAAAAGAGTGAATGCATGGTCTTTCCCGCCAGGGGTCGCCAATGTCCAGAGACAATACCGACGATCAAATTGTACGGTACACCGCTTCAGCGAGTTCACCAATTTAAGTACCTTGGACATTGGTTAACCTCTGATTTTAAGGACAATGTAGATATTGAGAGGGAACGGTGGGCGCTATCTGTCAGAGCGAACATGATTGCCCGCAGGTTTGCTCGATGCTCAGCTAATGTAAAAGATTGCCTGTTCAGAGCATATTGTACCAACTTTTATACATGTAGCCTGTGGGTTAACTATACTCAAAAACAGTATAGCGCCCTACGTGTCCAGTACAATAACGCGTTCAGAGTGTTGATGGGGCTGCCTCGATTTTGCAGCGCATCGGGGATGTTCGCCGCGGCGCGAGTAAACTGTTTCTACAGCACCTTGCGCAAGCGGTGCACATCCCTGGGGCGACGGATCAGAGCCAGCTCCAACGGTATTCTAAGTGTGTATGCAAGCAGGTTCGATTGCGAGCATGTGAACCACTGTAGCATGATACATGCGCAGTACAGGGATGTCAAGCTTTCCTATATATATGGGAAAGTTTGACATCCTTGTCTGCATCCTGCAACTGCTACTAGGTATAATTAGTTTGTGTTCTGTATTGTATTGTATTTTGACATTTGTGGTTATGGAATATTTAATTTTATTTTATTGTTAATTTAATACTGTGGATTATGTTGTCTGAAAATAAATGATTTATTATAGGCCTCTTCCATGGCACGCCACAGAGCTCGATCTTCAGCTTTCCTATGCCGAGGAGTGAAGGATCACTCCTTGCCCGCTGCCTTACGTATATCATCATTTTAGCCGTTAAACGTCCACTACTGAACACAGGCCTGCCTCATGGATCTCCATGAGGGTAGTTGCCATACTCACCACGTTTGGCAGGCGGGTTGGCGAGCGCAGTACGGGATATTGATACACGGAAAGACGCTGCTGCCCATCTTACGGACGCCCTTAGCAGGCTCTTACTAAATAAGATAAATAATAATAAATTATAAATAATGCTGGACAGATCACACAGCATCATCTAGCCCCAAGCTAAGCAGAGCTTGTGTTATGGGTACTAGATGACTGATATACTTAATACATTATACGACATAGATAGATTACTGCATCTACGGGCATGAGAGGACGGGTAACATTCTACTGCCGGCCTCCCACGGCAAAACGTATATCATCCCCCTATTATAACACTTACCTTTATAGTTAACTTTACTCAAAATACCTTTATGAATAAACGATTTCTAAACTCGTAATTTTGATGTTCTTATGACCAGAGTGTAAATTTGCAGGCCGCATGTACAGGCCATAGGTACTTAAACGCCAGAGTCAAGTCATGTTTTCTGAGATCATCCAAGTGTTATTAGCCTGCGTGACAAGATAATACGATTAAATCTTACATCTAAGCAAGATAAATACGACGTCGGACCAGAAGCTAGAGCTAATAACTTAAGTACCGTTATGCTCTTGACACTTGGTCTTGATAATTGCACTTATACCTTTATAATCATCATTTCAGCCATAAAACGTCCACTGATGAACACAGGCCTCCCTCATGGATCTCCATGAGGGGTAGTTGCCATTCTCACCACGCTTGGCAGGCGGGTTGGTGAGCGCAGTATGGGATGTTGATACACGGATAGACGCTGCTGCCCATCTTCCGGAGGTATCCCTTAGCAGGCTCTTACTGCATCCATGGGCATGAGAGGAGGGGTAACATTCTACTGCCGGCACCCCACGGCGAATACCTTTATAATACTTTGTTTATAATTATATTAAAGTTAATCACCTTATGGGGTTGAATTCGTGGCTCAACTACATTGATCATCATCATCATTTCAGCCGTAGGACGTCCACTGCTGGACATAGGCCATAGACATAGATTTCCAGTTATAGCGGTTGGAAGCGATCTGCATCCACCGTCGACCTGCGGTCTTCACCAGGTCATCAGCCCATCTTGTTGGTCGTCTGACGTCCTACGCAGCGCTTGCCGGTCCGTGTCCTCCACTCGAGAACTTTTCGACCCCATCGGCCATCTGTTCTGCGAGCTACATGGCCTGCCCATTGCCACTTCAACGTGCTAATCCGTTTGGCTATGTCGGTGACCCGAGTTCTTCTACGTATCTCCTCATTTCTGATTCGATCCCGTAAAGAAACCCCAAGCATAGACCTCTCCATAGCTCGTTGAGCGACTCTGAGCTTATCCATGAGGACAATCGTGAATGACCACGTCTCGGTTCCATATGTCATCACTGGTAACACACTCTGATTGTAGACTTTCTTAAGGCACTGAGGAATTTTGGACGTTACATCAACCCAATTACATTATATCCCTACTATGTTCCCTTTTAACGTCAAAACTGCTGAACCGATTTGGATGAATTTTAGTATAGGAGTAGATTAGACCATGGAGACGGAGACCATATAGGCTTAATACGGACATGGAGACGGACATAAGCATACTTTTCGTTGCGTAAATTAGTAGTTGTAGGGTAGTTGTAGAGTAGTTGTAGGGTAGTTGTAGGGTAGTTTTAAGTAGTGGTTGTAGAAGGTGCGATGCGAAGTTCACCGGGACGTCTAGTGTTTTTATATAAGTACACATAGTAATAGTGGTAATATATAACTATACATATGTAAGTAGCCAAAATAAGGATAAAATATAATTGTAACGACACTAATGAGTGCTTATATAATGAGATGGTAAAAAAAGACAATGACAATAACCTTTCTGACCAGAAGTCGAAAAGAAACCGGATATGGAATTATTGTACCCAAGACTTTTACGCGAGATATATGAAGTCGTAGTTTCAAAATAATTTGAATAGCATATTTCACTGTATTCTATCTACCCGCTTAGTTGATACTAAACAACCTGTGGAGATGGATAAGGCTTACTCAGCACCATTCTCGCAGCTTAGTCGGCTATATACAGAGGAAAGAACATTGCTACAAGTATATTTACATTTTCCGTGGGGTGCCGGCAGTAGAATGTTACCCCTCTCATGTCCGTGGATGCAGTAAGAGCCTGTTAAGGGATACCTTCGCAAGATGGGCAGCAGCGTCTTTCCGTGTGTCAACATCCCGTGTTGCGTTCGCCAACTCGCCTGTCAAGTGGTGAGTATGGCAACTACCCCTCATCCATAGCGGTAGCCTGCCTGTGTTCAGCAGTGAATGGTTTTTACAGCTGAAATGATGATGATATTTAAATTAAACTGTTTATATAACTCTACTGAAATAAACATTTAAACAATTCAATTTGTTTTTTTTTTTCAGTTGACTGTATTTGGAATCCAGCTCACAAATGCGGCAACTCCTAAACAAAGTAAGCACTATACTGATAGTTCATGTATTCTTAAGACCGCTAAAACGCTGTACCTTTTTATATGTATTTTTGCGTTCATGGTTTTTGTTCGGCGTTTTTAGTGGTCATCGCTTAGAACAGACGTGTCTTTAATTAAATTAAAATTTAACAATTAATTGCTGAGTCGTGACTTCAATTACCGGTTACCTGCATACTGTGACAGAGCGTGGCACATAATATTGCGAGTATTATGATAGTGAAAATGTACACAAGAATAAATAAAATATCAAGCAAAATACTTCAAGATGGACAGCAGTCCCTTTAATCGGAGCGGCAGGACAGCGCGCACGCCGCCTCCTGCGTTTCCGTCGCCCGCGCCCGCGCCCGCAGCCGCGCCCACGCCTACGCCTCCCGACGTTATTTCTACTGCCGAAATACAGAACTGGATGTGATCTATCGAGCAATATTTGAATGAGATCTGTAATATTGCATCTGAGGCCAAACCAAATTCCGAGCAGAAACTAAGAATAAATGCTCTGTGCCGTAAAGTAGGCTGTCCACTACCAATCCCTCAAACTGCGTGCTGTAAAAGCCCACTCCGACATAATAGTCCTGCATAATGAGCGTGATTTATCTCATCGGTTGGAAGAACTAAAGAATAAGATCGAAGAGTCCCCGAAACCTGCTCTGAAAAATTCATTTGCCGACATGGTCAAGAAAAGTACTAATAATTTTATTAAACCAATTAATCTAAGTTATGTAGCTATTTACCTCAATGACAAGTTTAAGTCTAGTAAAAATACGAAAGCCCTAGTTCAAAAAATAATATGCCCTGAAGAGATGAAATTACACGTGAGAGTCCTACGAAAGATAAAAAATGGTGGCGTGATTATCAGTACGGATACGAAGGATGATATTGAAAAACCGAACCAATCGGTGCAGCTCATTAAATCTGGCCTTACGATCCACGAGCCGTATAAGCATAAACCAAGAGTGGTTGTAATAGGAGTGCCCTCATCGATGCTGGAAAAAGATGTTTTCACCTGTCTCTACAAGCAGAACCTAGCCGAAACACTTCAGGATTTTACCCTCAAAAAGTTTTTAACTTCTATTAGCCTAAGCCACAAATCGGGAAAAAAGAATACCGAGACCTGTAATTTCGTCATTGAAGTACCTGCAGAAATACGTAAAGTTCTTGTATCGAAAGAAAAAGTTTATATCAATTGGTCATCTTGCCCAGTAAGAGATTTTACATTGGTCACCCAATGCTATAAGTGTTATCAGTATGGTCACGCGGCCAAATCATGTCGAGGCCCAAACTACACTTGCGGCTACTGCGGTGTGCGGTGATGTAGGCCATTCAATACAAGAATGCGCAAAAAATCAGATGAGCCTAAATGTGCATCTTGCTCACGGTTTAAAAAGCCAAGTAAGCACAACAAAGGTGCTGTTGACTGTCCGGCAAAAATAATTGCTGAAAATAGATTTATTAATTCAACAGATTGTGGATACCATAAACTACCTTATTTACGTGTTTAAATACCTATATATAATATATAATATTATTTCTTTACAAACGAAACAGATTAATCTAGAGTTCTCTGTCATCTCTAGACTACAACATACTATTTCTCACAGTTCCAGACCCCAATCCCATCAAGTATCCGGGTCCGGTGAAGGAGGTACAGGTCCATAGCAGATACGGCGAGGTCGATGACACCTGCAAAGGGAAGAATTTCTGTACAATCAAACCACCTGATTATCCGCAGGACAAGTTTAACAAAATGTTTAAGGGGACGGTGAGTACCTTTATCAAAAACAATTTCATCATCAACATGTTGTGCAATATTTACGGGATAATTACCGTGATCAAAAATTAATGAATAAGCTAACCTTATTAATAATTTTCTTCATCACAATAATTTTCTGTTTGCCGAGGGCGATGATGTCTGCGACACAGTTTTAAAAAAAAATGCAGGCATTATCAAATTTCTATATGTTGTAATAACTCTGTATTTTGTGCCGAAAAAAATATATTCTCATATATTAACAAAAAGTGTTTTTGAGTTTCCAAAAATTACGACGCAGATTTAACACAGGTCATGATGCCATGGCCGATAAACAAAAGTCTTTTGCAAGTGGGTAATACTGGCAAACGAAATGGTCTACACTCTCTCTAAGTCTCTGACAGTGAATGATGGCCCTACAATCGGTTTGACTTTCAAAAGCAACTCGATCACGGCACACAATACTAACGGTATCACTACGCGGGGCTAATACTGCACTTTTTCCGTTGCTACATTTTTTCGCATCAGGATTCTAGGGTCCAGATAATTGAAAACCCTCTTTACGGTTGAAGTTCTTGTGCTTGATAATCTCTATGGCTTCCTGAACCATTCTTGGATTATATGTCGCACAGTTGAGATTACTCGTAGATATATAATGTTGTTTCATCCAGTGATTTGAGCCTGACTCTAAAAGATGTTCTGCATTAGCCGATTTTTTGGTATCCGCATTTTTAACTGCCCGTATGTGCTCTTTTACCCGGTAGGCAATCGTCCTCTTGGTATGTCCTATGTAAGAGCTCCCACAGCTGCATTCAATCTTATACACCGCTGGTTTTTTTAATGGAAAGCTATATTTAGGCGAACACAGGTACTGTTGTAGCTTTTTTATTGGTGTGAAGATTGTTTTGATGGACGATTTTTGCAAGATTTTGGCAATTTGCGTCGAAATATCGGGAAACTCAAAATCACTCAAATATCCCGTAAATATTGCATAAGTATAACAAGCACGAGTGGCAAAATTGATATTCTGAAATGTACTTGGGTTGGAAATATAAATTCTCTGCACGACTCTAGCGTAAGTCTTTTACTTTTTGTTGCAAAACAGGTCAGTAAGACTATAGTTGAATTGCTTGATACGCTTTATTTTATGCCGCATCTCCACTTGAATAGCCAGACGATGTGATGCTGGCATTTGGTTACTGTTTAAAAACTTACTACTTATATATTTACCTACGAACAAGTTCTACAAGTTTCCGTAGAAACAAGTTACCTGATTATAACTGGTCGGATACATTTTACATCTCGCAGAAAACGTCTGTTTTTCCTCAGAAATGAAGATAACCCTTGAGGCTTGCAATTTGCATACCGTAAGTTAACGGGTCATCCGTGGCCATGGGTGCCAATATCGGCAGGCCGCATGAGTTGATATAAGTACTTAGTGCTTTTAACACTGTAAATACATGTGTGATCGACTTTTTACCGGGTTATTTACCTTTATTATATTTACCTTAGTTATTTATCCTTTAAGATAAGAGCTCTCGTCAACATAATAAGCCATTTCTGCTTTGAAAACTTTATTGGTTTGTTGGTTTTAGCACTTTTTCAAGTGCAAATTAAGAAGTTAAAATCCTTAAGCGATTATTATTGGACTATATTCTCTAAAAAATGATTATGAGCTATACTTACCTCCTAACTCCTAAGTAAGTAAGGCCTTTGCATCTATTATAGATGATTTATACAGCGTCAGCAACTGGTAATCATGCTGTACGGGACGCTGCAGTGCCTGGGACATTGTTAGATGGATAAGGCTTGCCCAGCACCTATACCATCCTCTCAGCTTAGTCAGCTATTATTCAGAGGAAAGAACAGGTCAATATGTCTGAAGCTAACTAAGCCGCGGGTTTCCTCACGATGTTTCCTTCACCGTTAAAGCTCGTGTTAAGTGTGCACATAAATTTTTCAAGAAAGAAAAATCCATTGGTGCACGGCCGGTATCGAACCCACGACCTTCGGATTGGAAGTCGGGGGTACATACCACTCGGCCAACACGGCTTATGCTAACTCCTAACTCCTAAGGCAACCGAATTAGCTCACGAACGAAATAATAGATTTAAATACCTTATTATGTTATCTATGCATAGTTTGATGTCAGGACATGAATTTCCAACCAGAGAAAGCAAATGTCTGGACCACTTTATGTTAAAGTTTGATACAGAAAAAGTATCTGCCGGAATTGCTGTTTTGAACACGACTATTACCGACCATTAAAAATATCATAGATATTTTTAAACGTAACCATTAAAAACTGTTCCAATGAAGCTGGTAGAATTAAAACGATTACCGATTTTAACAACGCTCTTCTTAGCTTGGCATCAAAAAATCTTCCTGAATTGCTTTTTTTTAATGATCCAAATACAGTAGTAGAGCAGCTAATCCACAAAATTCAAGAGTCTTTCCAAGAAAACACAAATAATATAAATATTTCCAGTAGTAAACGTGTGGATAACTTCGGGTATTCTGCGATGTATTAGAAACAGAAACAGACTTGAAAAAAAGACACGAAAAGATCCTCATAACGAAATTTAAAAAATCAGCTATCAGAGATATCATAACTATTGTAACAATTTGATCAAGAAACTTTAACGAAACTATGAAAGAAAACTATTATCAAAAGCAACTAGAAATTCTAAAAGTCTTTGGAAAGTATTAGATCTATTACCTATTTGAATAAATCTAAATCAGATAACACGAAATCGTTAGATATAAAATCTTCCCCATCTCTTTCAGTTAACTACGTCAATGATTGTTTTTCAAACATGGGAAAAACGTTAGCAGAAAATATGTTGGCCAATGCTATCTCACTTAATAGACCAAACTCAGACACATATACTCAACTTACCTCATTTGTATTATTAGAAACGGATAATAAGGAAGTACACGATGTGCTTATGAACCTAAATCTGATAGCGCCCCTGGATGCGATAATATCCCAACCAAATTTTTAAAACTAGCTATAAATGAAATAGTACCTATTATTTGCCACTTAGCTAACCTATGTTTCAATAAAGGTGTTTTCCCTTTATTACTAAAGCAATCTATAATTATTAACCCTGTATATATGTGTGGCGACATAGACGATGTCAATAATTATCGACCAATTTCTGTGCTATCGGCAATTACAAAACTACTTAACTTAAAACTAATAAATTCTAGATTAATTAAGTACCTAAATCACTTTCAAATATTATCAGAATCCCACTATGGCTTTAGAAATGGTCGGTCTACTGAAGATGCCGTTACAGCACTAAGTTCATTTAAAGTTGTTCAAGTAGATAGTGGACAAAAATGCTCAGCTGTTTATTTGGACATAAAAAAGCTTTTGACACCGTCTGTGTCCCTATTTTGGTCAGAAAATTAGAAAGCATGGGTGATTTCGCGACACAGCTTTGGCTCTATTTAAAGACTACCTGAGCAATCGGAATCAGAAGGTTAAAATTGGCCAATATATCAGCAGCTACTCAGATGTTACCTATGGCGTTCCCCAAGGGAGCGTCCTAGGACCAATTCTATTTCTAATTTACATAAACAATACGAGACGGAATCCATTTTGAATTTTTTGGCCTAATTTAGTAATGAATTTTGTAAATAACTAAAGACAACGAAAAAAATGTATCATACTGAACACCCTACATACCCTACCGCATAATCATAATCAACTAATGTACACTAATACATTTACATGACTACATTTACGCATACCTACACATTACACACGGGTCTCCTCTGGTACCCGGACTCCTACGAGACTGGTGCTATTATAGAAGACCCTACTCACCTGCACACATCCTCACCCCTGCATATCAGCCAACACATCCCCATACCCAACTACACACTCACACACCTCACACACAACTACACTTACTTTCTAGATTTATTATTTTGAATGTATTATTTTATTTTAATTCATGAATGTTTTATGTAATTTTATGATATGAAGAGCGGAACCTCCTAACACAGGTATTTCATACTTAAAAGGAGGTTCCCACCCCGGTAAACCCTTTATTATTTTTGTTAATGAAATAAATGCATTTTGATTTTTTTATTTTTGACTTAGAAAAATGGGATACTTTATTTTACTTTTGGACTGTCGTCACAAACAACACTATTTTATATTCATGCAACGATTTAAATCTTTAATTTCATGACCATGAATCTGCGTCAAAGCATCAATTACTTAATCAAATAATAATAATTATTATGTATTATTTATTATTATTATTTATATTTATTTTATAAGTGGAAGGAGGGAAGGGAGGCCTTTGCCCTGCAGTGGGAAACATCAGGCTTATAAATAAAATAAACTTTATTTTTCTCAGAAACCAATTTCGGTGCCGACTCTTGTGATAGAGGAGGATGGAGCTCCAAACCGTCACCAAGGAGACCCGGATGAGATTGACAACTGTGACACAGAAGTATCGGTAAGATCCTATAGTGCTACTAGTATTATAAACGCGATAGTTTGTAAGTATGTATGTATATGTGTTACTCTTTCACGCAAAAATTAGATGACGGACCTACGGATTCAGCTGAAATTTTGCACAAGTATAGATGTTGACCAGGATTAACACATAGCCTTCATTTTATCCGGATACAAAGCATGCGAAGCGGCGGGTATAAGCTAGTGCGTAATAAATAGGTACGGTAAAAGTCAGTATGTGGACCAATGGATCAAAGGTGTTATTACAAACAAAGAAAATAAATTGAATGATTTTGGATTGAAGGGAACAAGCCCTAATAGAAAAATGGCAAAACATAACTAAGGGATGTCCAATTGTATTTTGGCAGTGATTGACACACCAAAGTAATGAACATTGTGTAGTGAATTAAATGAAAGAACTCACAAATAAAATGATTCCGTTTACAGAAGTTAATTTGTCAAAGTTCTGATGGTTTGGTTAGCCTTTCTGATTGTTTCCTCTGCGTCTCTGTTCTTTACTTTACTTCTCTTTCGGTAGATACGAATGTTCTCATATTGCCACAAAATTGGCAGGCCTCCATTTTTGGCTTTCTCTGATTGAACTGCAAAACATGTAATGCGAGCGAAAGGTGCATAATTTTAAATAAATATATTTTGGGACAGGTTGCCGGTTCGATGCCGTGGTATACCGGCATGGTGAGGTGCCGTAGCAGTAGAATGTTGCCTCTATTTTCTTGCCCGTTTCCAGTCCCATCTATGGGCAGTAGCGTCTTTCCGTGCAACAACCGCCTTATGATCGTGGAGATCCATGAGGCCTATGTCCAGCTGTGGACGTGGACAGCTGTTGTGCGGCTGAGAAGATGATTTTGAGAACTCGGTACGACCGATAACTTTGTACCCATTATATAGAATGAGCATCATATACAATTACTTACCTCGGTGATTCTAAACCTATTTAATTAGGGATTTACAAAAACGTTCTTTGTTTTATCAGGCTAGTTCCCATCACTTTCTTAGTTTTCAACTAGATGGCGTTGATCTGTGTCTAACCATTTATAACTCACACTCTGAGACGCGAAGCTACAAATGAACCAAAACTTATTGCTACGGAGTTTCTGGAATGGTTCAGAGCTTGGAATGTGTTGAACTTAATATTATTGTCTCAGCCGTAGGATTGCTGTCCGCGTCCATCATGAAGGGCTTGTTGCCATACACGCCACGCTTGGTAAGCGGGTTGGCGAGCGCATAACAGGATGTTAATACACGTAAATTCGCTGCTGCTTATCTTCCGGAAGTATCCCTTGGCAGAATCTTACTGCGTCCACAAGTAAGAGAGGAGAGGCAACTTTCTACTGCCGGCACCCCACGGCTAATGTGTTGAACTGACCGTCGACAACATGTAGGCATTGGTCATAAAGAACAAAATTACTTCTTACCACTTTCTTAACAACACTGTGTGTATTTATGTACAAGTATATACATACATACCTTCAAGAAAACCAGTGTAAACAAGGTTATTGGATGTTTTCCTGTATTGATATTCGTAATACACAATTCTTTATTTACAACTTATGCTAACCAAGATGTTGGAAAATAACAATAATTAATGCTTATTCAAATTTACAAATCTTACGATAGAAACATTTTGGTCTTGAAGCAACTATGTAGTTGTTAAGTTTAGTAGTAGAACTTTTTGTGAAGAGTTCATCCAGGAGAGTACTAACACCATGTATACCTATCTGTCGCCAAGCAGTGATGGGTTTGAAGGGTAAACGGGCCGGTGAAATTACGAACACATGAGACCTTACAACTCTACTATGTCTCAGGTTGACGGGCGTAACGCAATGCAGCGTTGGTAATCATGTGCTTAGTGAATGTGATCACCCCGGTATTGCAGTTGTTATAGGTAGAGGTGACCGCTTACCATTAAGCTTTCAGCTTGTCTCGCCATTTAGTGGAATAAAAATAAATTAAAAACTTGTGACATTGTGCGAGTACATTCATATTGCGAATAAATATTTACTTTTTCTGAGGTTAACACACTGTGAGCACTTTAATTCTGACCAGGCGAATGTTTTTGAATGTTTTTGATAATTATCTTAAATCCTTTTGCGCATGCTTGATTTAGGAATTAAGAGTAACTCAGTGGTAACACTTCTCAAGTAATCTAGTGGCACGTTTATCTTTCCAATGCCATAAAATGTTCTCAGTGACGATCTGCAAAGTTACTTCTATAAAGTATAATCTATTCTCGAATTTAAGGATCTCTTGCTAAAATGTTCTGAGGTAAAGACTACAGTAGGATGTAAAACGTAAAACTTTACTAAAATAACGCATAAACTTAATTTAGGAATATATAAGACTTCTTTATATATATTTCTTGAGATAAAATACCTTGAATCTTTAAATAATACTTGAATGAATTTCAAAATTTTAATCGCTTATTTCTTCAAACTTCTATACCTACGTTGTAATAGGGTTAAAAAATCGAAATTCCTTAATATAAGAATTTTTCCATTACATGTGCCACAAAATCAATAGCATTCCAAATTTCAGAGAGACTTCTAAATCTGCCCTAGAAGTCTTCCATTTATGCTACCTTTACCATCTGCTCGTAAGCTTCGATGTTCGGTTTAAATTTCAAGCTGATACCTTCAACCATACCAAGATTGTCAGACAGATAGGTAGGAGTTTGCTCTGAGGTTCGAAACCCTAAAACTCAGCTCTATTTATCAATAAAACACTTACGCATACCTTATCTTACTCTATCTCTTTTATTATATTCTGTCTTTCTTTGTTGCAAATTAATATTATATACTTTACTTTACATCCAAGCAGTTTATAATGTTCGTTTGTATTTGCAGTACGAGCCCTTATACAAGGTGAAAAGCAAACGCGGCTGGCACACGGTGGTGCAGGCGCCGGAAGAGAACTATGTGCAGACAGTGAGGATCGAGACTTGCTCGTAAGTAACACCTTTTTTAACTCCCGACAAAAAAGTGGGTGTTACAAGTTTTTTAAGCTGAGAGAATGGTACAGATAGGTAGAAAATACTTTATTGCACACCTTAAAACTTAACATAATAAGTTAAGTTTCGGTTTGTTAACGACCAAATTCTCAAAGGACCGATAACTCAAAGTACGTGTTACGTAGTATGAACCATTCTACTGCCGGCACCCCCGGCGGGCTTGCTTATATGAATCAGCTTCATATTTCATATTTTTAATTAAACTCCCTTAGTTTTTAAGGTATAATTAGTTTGCTTTGATTGTTTACAATGCATACGTATTAGGACAAAAAAATATTTATTTTTTATAAACCTACCTGGCGTGACAAAAATTAAAATTCCGTAATACAATTTAGAAATTATAAGTTCAACAAGAATTTTACCGACGCCGAAAAAGTTGCTAGGAAATGGGCGCTAGTCCACAGATAACATAAACGGTTTGTTTAACAAGATATACAAAGTGTTTATTTTATCTATGGTCTAGCGACCTTAGTCTCTGCCATGGCCGACCTACTGTACACCTAGCATTCTACCAAACTATAAACACTTATTTTATGTCATTTTAGCAACCGAATAGTTTTATGTCATTTTAGTCTGTTTTAAATCAATTTAATTAGCTTTAGCTAGTTAGTGCAACAACAGAATCGCCACCATTATTTTACTTGATCTTTGCAGTGGATTGTACAACAACATAACTATATGATTTCAGCAACCCAGGAGGCGCGTGCTTTACTGTATTCCCGCCTTTACCTGAGTTCAAGACATTCTGCAAGCAGAAATACAGCGTGTGGGAATTCCTGGTTGATGACGGCAACGGGGGTACTGAGAAAGTCAAGACAGAACTACCTATCTGCTGCTCGTGCCACTATAAAACTGTCATATAGATTTTGAACACATTCAAATTAATTTCAGGATAAATAACTCTTTATTGTACTGTAACATAAGCCTAACACAAGAAACAAAAGAAAATTAGAAGAAATACAATAGGCCTCCATCATCCTCTTATATTTAATGGATGTACTTAATGCAATGGTTAATGACATAATTTACGCGTATAGCCGTAAAACAAAAGTGTTTGTGACAGCAGCGCATGTCGCCCGTCATGCAACGTCACGTCACGTCACGTCACGTCGCATCTGAGTAAGTCACGGGTTACAAACTGCCGTACGTGCGATGCTGAGGACATATACGCCCTTACTGAGAGAGACATTTTGAAGTTTCCCATAATTAAATTATCAGAATTACCTAATTTCATTATGGAAAACTTCAAAACGGTTAAGGGCTCATAAGAGTAGGTACTATTATGAGCCCTTAGGCTATAATTATAAGTTAACACAGGCTAGAATTAAGCAATAAAGAATAAATAATTCTCGTTCACCAAAACTTTTATTTCGACAACACAAAGCATACTAAATTGTTATTTTTAAACGACTTTTAGAGAAAAAGAGGTTATGATAAAAAAAATCATTCAGTCGTATGTTTGTTACGCGATTACTCCGCCAATTATGAATAGACTGATGTTTCAGAGGTGGTCCCATTCTTTTTCAAACCTTGGGACTTGCAGAATCTTCGCGCCACCATTTTGCCTACACTACAGAGAGATCTGCGATGTCTTTCTACATCAGCATCATCCTTAAGACTAGATGTCACGATGTGGCCAAGGCACTTTAATGTTTCGACTATTTTCACAGGTTGCCGGTTCAGATAGACTGTTGGTAGATGCTCTGGCCCCCTTCTGGACCTGAAAACCACCATTTCTGTCTTTTTCACGTTTTATATAAGTTCGTGCTTAGCAGCGTACCTTTCATTTATCCTAATTAGTTTGTTAAACAGTTTAAAATTAGGGTCATTGACCTCCACAAAGAGTTGCCGTAGAGGTACAAATAAAAATACCTAAAACCACATACGTACAGGTATTTTTTTTAATGTGATAAAAAAATACGAATTACCGCTACTTTCCCCTTCAAAACGACTTGTTTTCATGGGCTTAAACTCCCCCTTTTGGAATAGTACACAGCTATTTACTATATGGCATTATGTAAACTGTATAATGCCATATTATGTTTAGTTGTTGGAAAAAAAGCAACAATAGCTAAATATTTGACAACCTCAACATATACAAGACATAATATCATCAACATCATTTCAGCCGTAGCACGTCCACTGCTGGACATAGGCCACCCTCAAGGATCTCCCAAGTACTGACAACGAGGGGTTTGTTGCCAAACTGACCACGCTTTGCAGGCGGGTTGGCGACCGCATTATCATGATTGGAGGATGTTTCTACCAAAGATTTATGTTTAAATATTTGAAAAAATGATTTATGTTTAAATATTTGAAAAAATCTAAAGACATATTATACCGCCGGAGGTATCCCTTGGCAGACTCTTATTGCATCAACGGGCAACATGACAGCAATAGCACTGTCGCTGAGGATAAAAGTTAAAAATATATTAAGACACTTATTTAAAACAATGAAAGGAAGGAAGAGTTAAAAATATATTATGACACATATTTAAAACAATGAAAGGAAGGAAGAGGTTAGTTTAAACGGAATTTTCACAAAAATTTATGGTCATTTCGAAAATTCGATGGTAATTTTTGAGTACTATGCATTTGGTGAAGCCTGATACGCCGCCATAATGCTAACGAAAAATATTAAGTTTTTCATTCTCAATCAACATCTCGTCGTACGTCATTAATTACAGCTACTCTAATACTACTCTACAACTACTTAATTCTACTCCACCACTACCAATTTTACCTACTGTATTAACTATCGTAAATTATCGTAGGTATTCATATTAAATATCGGGAATCTTCACGTACTTGTTAAATTGGTGGAGGCGCCAACTGTTTCGATCCTTATCGAGGGCCTTCTTCAGAGTGACAGGCCGCAACCCTTTCCCTCCGCTTCCATCGTACACTGCGCGCCAAGGCTCTCAGCGCGCGACTTCGAACGGGCATGGCGTGTAGATGCTCGCGGTATGGACCGAATGTCGTTGGGTGGTGCTTCCTCATCGTTGCTGCTCTCTCCGCCGTCGTGAAGTCACAGGGAAGCAGCCAAACAGGCAGCGCTCACCACGTCTTCACCAGGTTCACTCGTCGCAATCACGTGACTGCTATGAAGGCATGGTTACCAAGCGGATAGCAGAGCCCGCCCTCTGTCTCTATTGTAATTCGGCAGCCGACCTATTTCTATCGCCTCACGAATCTTGCGAGGAACAAAATACTTTTCCCTCGACAAGATCCGGGCTTTATCGAACAGGATGTAATGGTTCGTGCTAGAGTCCAGAACGTGCTCCGCCACCGCAGAACTGTTGGAGTTCAGATTCTTCATAGCGCGTATGTGTTTCGTAAGCCTGGTTGATACGTTCCTTTTTGTCTCGCCTACATAATTTTTGCCACAATCGCAGGGGATCACATAAACACCGGGAGATCTCAATGAGTCGCTTGGAATGAGCGTATTAGTTGCCGCAGTTGTGTCAGGGATCGAAAAATCGTCTTAAAGCTGTCATCATCATCATCATTTCAGCCGTAGGACGTCCACTGCTGGACATAGGCCTCCCTCATGGATATCCAGTTATTGCGGTTGGAAGCGATCTGCATCCACCGTCGACCTGCGGTCTTCACCAGGTCATCATCCCATCTTGTTGGTGGACTTAAAGCTGTACTTGCGTTGCAATAAGAGTCCGATTTTATCCGTTAACCTGTTTACAAAGGGTAGGTATGTTACAGCTCTCTCAACCGATGTTTGACGCTTTGTGGATGGATTTTCGATGCGGAAACTCTGTCTTCAGCCGTACCCATTCTTCTCCAGTACCAGTGCCCCCCTCATGTGTTGAAGTTCGGCCTCTATGTACTGGGGCGCATAGATCCAGCGCTCTGTTTATCAGAGTACGTGGTACTGAAGACACCACCACACAAAGCACTTCTTCAGTACCATGTACTGTTATAAAAAATGATGATTATAACAAAGATACAGAATAAAGTATGTGTATGAAGTATGAAATGAAGTAAAATAAGGTAATTTACTCGTACAACCTCGTTAAAGAATTCTCAGTAAGTGTGACCAAATGTAGAAACATCCAATTTATTGAGGTTCTTTTCCATACAGAACGTGTGACTTAGGGCATGCTCATTAAACATAACAAGACCAATAATTGTACCGTAAGGAAGGCACAGTTTTACTACTTTTTTACAAAGGTTTAAACGTTAGATACGCCTTTACCGTTATGAGACCGTGCCGTTTTGTTTCCACACGAAATGTGTGAGCTCACTCATTTGGAAGCAGTGTAGCTCTAAACACGGTGTTAGCTGGACGTTGTGTGTGTTATTTTTTCACGAAATTTCGTGTAATATGACTGCACGTTAAATGGTTTCAAGTTTTATTATCGTTCGCCGTGGGGGGTTAGTAACGCCACTTATAACTCGAGAACGGCTGGACCGATTTTAAGGATCTTAGATGTTTTCTGACGAGCTATGTGGCGCAGCGGGCGAAGGTCCGCCTGCGACGCAAGGGGTTGCGGGTTCGATTTCCGCCTCGATACAAATATCTGTACGATCTGCAGATATTTGTTCAGGGTGTTCTGGGTGTTTTTCTTTATATAATAAAAATATCTATCTATGTAGTATAATGTATTAAGTATATCAGTCATCTAGTACCCATAACACAAGCTCTGCTTAGCTTGGGGCTAGATGATGCTGTGTGATTTGTCCAGCATTATTTATTTTAGATTAAGCTGAGCCGTTAATTTAGGCTACTTTAACATCGTAAAAAATTACAGATAAAATAATTCGCACGAGAAAATGCACTGATAATACAACTTCGCCGTTTCAGCCGCAAAACGTCCACTACTGAACACAGACCTCGCTCATGGATCTGCATGAGGGGTAGTTGCCATACTCACCACGCTTGGCAGGCGGGTTGGCGAGCGCAGTACGGGATGTTGATACACGGAAAGACGCTGCTGCCCATCTTCCGGTATCCCTTAGCAGGCTCTTACTGCATCCATGGGTATGAGGGGAGGGGTAACATTCTACTGCCGGCACCCTAAGGCAAGGAGTAAATATCACAAAAAGAAATGAAATAAATATATTTAATTGAATTGAATAGCTGTCTTACAATTTCGTTGCATGTACGATATGAAGGTAATTTACTCGACAACCTCGTTATAGAATTCTCAGGAAGTGTGACCAAATGTAGAGACATCCAATTTATTTATCCAATCTTTTCCATACAGAACGTGTGACCTAGGGCATGCTCATTAAACAAAATAATACCAATAATTGTACCTTGTGGAAGGCACCGTTTTGCAAAGATTTAAATCGTTAGATACGCCCTTGCCGTAATGAGACCTAGCCGTTTTGTTTCCACACGAAATGAGTGAGCTCACTTATTTGGATTCAGTGTACCTCTAAACATTGTGTAAGCTGGACGTAGCGTGTGTTATTTTGTACCCCCGCCAAAAAAGGGGGGTGTAATAAGTTTGACCGCTATGTTTGTGTGTGTGTGTTCGTGGCACTGTAGCTCTTAAACGAGTGGACCGATTTGCTTGCAGTGATTTATTTTGAAAGCTGGTTTTTCGGCGGTGGTTCTAAAATATGTTTTGTCAAAATCGGTTAAGAAGTTTACAAGATATAGGGGGTGAAAGAGGGGGTGAATAATCGAATGTTTCCAAATGAGTTGGTATCAAATGAAAGAATATTATGTGTAGACTGAAAAACTCAAAAGTTAGAAGTCGGTCAAGCCATTCATGAGATCATCATCATCATTTTAGCTGTAAAACGTCCACAGCTGAACACAAGCCTCCCTCATGGATCTCCATGAGGGGTAGTTGCCATATCACCACGCTTGGCAGGCGGGTTGGCGAGCGCAGTACGGGATGTTGATACACGGAAAGACGCTGCAGCCCATCTTCCGGTGGTATCCATTAGCAGGGTCTTACTGCATCCACGGGCATGAGAGGAGGGGTGACATTCTACTGCTGGTACCCCATGGCATCCATGAGATATGGGGATAGAAAGTAGGGGTCTAAATGTTTTTTATAATCAAATCAAATTTATTTATTGCGTTCATGTGGACAGGTAGGTCTTATAATCTAACTTTTAGTCCAAACATGATCCCAGTAAGGGCACTACAATTTAGGTATTTGTAGGTAACTACATAACAATTGTCGTACTAACCTAATTTAAAACATCTAAGTTCTTTAGCTGCTCATCTGCGGTGATATTGGACGTAGGTGGCTTCGACTTCCGAAAATTATCGCAACATCTTGTCTTAGCGTTTCAGCGTCCATAGTTGGTATTTTGTTACGATTATTCGTAGCAAAATACCACGTAGTAGATGGTGTAGGTGCAAAATTTTGACCTTTTACGCAATAAAGTCCCGTTAAACAGTTTCAAATATGTCTATTAATCGCGAAAGTTTACAAAGTCAATGACCCTGTTAAGAATCATCTGCTATTTAGATAGATAGATAAACTCTTTAGTGTACATTCACCATAAAACATAAATTTCACAAAGAGAAACACATACAAATATAACATACAATGGGCGGTCTTATCGCTAAAAGCGATTTCTTCCAACCTTTGGATGGCGTTTAGGTTTTTATTATCGTATAATCGTTGAAAACAAAACTTTCGTAGTCTTTTCTTAAATTAAAATCACCGAATTCTGGAAAGTCTTACAACTGAAGTTGCTCCCTGGGATGATCAGAGTCACCGCCGTTCGAGTTAGTACATATATGATAATACACACTGTATAAGTCACATTCTCACATGTTTAGTGTGAACTTAGCACAGAAATCCGCAGATAGTTATCTGATCTTTTACATAACGATAAAAAATGTACCTATACTTTTAATTCTATTGATAAATAGCCAGTTAACTTTAATTGACAGTTACGAGTACAATGCGATCAGTAATAACTAATCAGATGATTTAATAATCGCCCCCAGCAAATATTTTGCTCTACCTACAGGACGCTTACGGCTTGATACATTGTGCGATGAATTAGGCTTGCCCAGCACCTATACCATCATCAGCTTGTTCAGCTATGAAGAACAGGTTTCATCATTTCAGCCGTAAAACGTCCACTACTGAACACAGAGGCCTCCCTCATGGGTCTCCATGAGGGGTGGTTGCCAAACTCACCACGCTTGGCAGGCGGGTTGGCGAGCGCACTATGAGATGTTGATACACGGAAAGACGCTGCTGCCCATCTTCCGGAGGCATCTCTTAGCAGGCTCTTACTGCATCCACGAGCATGAGAGGAGGGGTAACATTCTTCTGCCGGCACCCCTCGGCTAAGAACAGGTATATTTATTATTTATTTATAATTTTTTATAAGGAAAACCAGCAGCACATAAATACAGAATAAATATAGACATACAATACTTTAATTGAATCTATCTACGTTTAAATGTACATTATTTTTTTAATATAACTTTTGAAACTATTATGGGTGGGAACACTATATGCAAAATTTACGGGACATTTACAATGATTTGAGTTTCCCGATATTTCGGCGCAGTTCCATACGCCATGATCACGGATAAACTGAAGTCTTCTGCGAGTGGGCAGACCAAACGACCTACCCTCTTTCTAAGTCTGACCTGTGGTCTGACTGCGAATGATGGCCCTACTACCGGTTTAACTTTCGAACGTAACTCGATCACGGCACACAACACTAACGTTGTCACTACGCGGGGCTAGTACTGCATTTTTTCGGTTGATACATTGTTTCACAAGAGGATACTGATAATTGAAAACCATCTTCAACAAATTTCTGTGTTTGGTAATTAGTCTAAGGTAAGAAAGATTAAAAAAATATATACAATACAGTCGACTCTCAAGTTGATAAACCTTCTCCCTTTTTGAAGTCGGTTAAAAATACCAGGCTCACTATTTACAGTTGTCCCACGTTTTTTACGGTTGATAGGACCTTGTTGTTCTCCACTCCGACACACTGCCCGCCTGAACCAGTGAAGTGACGCGAGGCACATGTTCGCGGCGGTATAAAGTGATATGAGATTTCCCACTAAACTCAAAAGCTAAATAACTTAGTAAATATAATACGGCTTACACCACGTACCTAACTTATTATCATCTTGCTGACGTTTACGCGGTACGTGGTGTAAGCCGTATTATATTTATTAAATGATGTCAGCCACGATAATTTCAATTCAGCTAAATAACTTTTGATTCTGTATGTCGATTTTGATGAAATAAACACTAAATGTTACTCAAAGTAATGCTAGATATCTTTCATTAATTGTATATTGAATCAAATTAGCGGTTTTACGTGATATGCTCACAAACAAACAAACCAACAGTTTTACGTTCTATTACCTTTTCCTCATGTATCCCACTTATTAATTTGCAAAAATATTTAATATACAGACGCGAGAGGCTTACGATTTTATTATATGAACAGATATCCCGTAAATATTGGAGTCATTTTGTAATGTCTGCCAAATTGTGCTATTTGTCGGCGGAAGCTCTCGTGAACATAATATGTTTGTAGATTGTAACTGTAAATAATACCTACTTCATTGCAACTAAAAACTGATTAGACAATATTACATTTTAACTAAAAGTTGATTAGTATTAAATGTTTATTTTTGTCGTGTCGATTTAATTGATTACTTAGATAAGTAAATACCTACCTACAATATAAATTCGTAACTAACAAGCATCGGAATATATACTCACGTGGTACTTCTGATTATAATATTTGAGGTCAACGGACAATTCACACAGCATCATCTAGCCACAACCTAATCAGAGCTTGTGGTATGGGTACTAGATGACTGATATAGGTACTTAATATATGATACATAGGTACTACACATAATAGAAAAACATCCAGAATACACTGAACAAATCTACCTTCTAAACCATAGCCACGAAATACTTAACTATACAAATCCCTCATTGTTACTAAAACAAATCGATCTAGAAAAGTACATGGAATATAATATTGTGGCATGTATGAAATCTCTGTAAGTTCCATAGCCCTTTGTATTATAATCAATAGGGAAGAGACATAAATGCTAACAAACAAAACATCGACAAAAACACAACATTGAATTTTAAACTTCAAAAGAAAATACATAAACGTCAATAAACTTGACAGTCGAATCGGCCCTTGAAGAACGTACCAGAAAAACCAGAACCGTATCAGAGGTTAACACGGTAAAAACGTGTGAAATCTCCAGTACAACTGGAGGTCTGGCAAAGGTGGTCGGTAATTAGCGTGCAAACTGCGACTGGACGGAACAGTGCGACACGATATAGTCAGTCAGTTGGCGACCGTCCTCATCACAGAACGTCTTCATCGACAGATGGTTGTTTGTCGATAGCTATGTCCCATACCTAGCTGTGATAGTGCGAATATATATAACTTCGACATGTGAATAAGTGACGGCTTAACTGGCCTGGTCGTGTGCTTTATTGTAGTGCTAAAATAAATACTTTAGTGGACAATGACGCGGATTTTGCAGTGCCTACTTTGGATTTCTATCGTAAGTGATTTTTAATAGTCGCATAAATAAACGTTTATGTTATCGTATTTAATAGCCCCGGTTTTTAATCGAGTTACATGATTACCGACAGATATTTGTATCATGTTTAAAGTTGCACTTGCATGCTTTGCAAAACAGTTTAAAATGATAATTCGCTCGGAAGAAAGTTTAAAACTTAATTATTTCGCAAACGGAACCCAAAATTTAAAAATTGTCTTCGCAACCCCTAAATGGTTTTAAAATACCTATTCAGCAATACCCTACACAATAGGAAAATCAAGAAAAATAAGTTCATTCCCACCTACGTATATGAAATTATTATTTTTTTCAGATATTTTTGTAGCATTATCTCGGCGTCATTATTTTATATGTCCAAACAAAATTACAGCTTTCTAGGACCAATAATCTCTTCCCCGCAGACAGACAGATAGACAAAGCGATGCTAAAACGGTTCCTTGTTGTACTACGGAACCCATAAAAGTATGTGGAACTGTTACAGAAGGCCACAGGCGGCCATCAGATCTCTTCAATGTTAAACATTTTACGAGCGGTGAAACCGAAGAATAGTTGAGTTTTAAGTAGGTACACCTTTCCACTAATCGTCATACCTACCTACTTATCATTATCATCACCACCATAAGGGTCATTGAAGATTTATTTGTTCTAAAATAAAACTTATTTAATGTCGGTTATTCAATATAGAAGTGAAATAACGCTAATGCCTACTTTATCACACTCACTATCATTATCACACATTAATTCATATTGGAATGTGGTTTAGTAAACCTGCGTCACTAAAGGAAAAAACTTTTACTCTAGTCACTGATTGGTCATTGTCCAGTTTGCTGAAATTGAGAAACGAAATTGATATTGTAGGTAGGTACTTCTACGTCTGTATGACGCTTGTTAAAGTGAATCAGACAGTAGGAAAACCAACATTAAGTTTGAGTTAATAAGAACATATCGTAAAGCTGTTAATCCAGAACTTCTTAAAGCAGAAGTTCCGGTTATACAAGAGCTACCGGAGCCTCTTTATCTTCTCCTTATGGCAGAACTACGGTCGCGTGGAGCGTGAGTATAGAGGTAGAGGTTATTTTAATTGAGGAGTGATAACACTTTTCTTAATATTTTTTTTCGATAAAATAAAACCAACTTCAAATGAAAACCTTGACTTGTTGCTGAAAACACCGATACCGCTATATGTACGAGTGAGTACGCCTATTATTATTTGAGTATTTCCCTCGATTTATCATGGATTCCATAACTGAGTGCAAAAGCAAAAACTTGCAAACATTATAAAATGAAAGAAAAACCCAACCGCAAGGTTAAATTTAGGTCATGAAAATATACCTTGAGGGACCCAAGTGTCTACTGTTACAATTATTCAATTCCTCATGGATCTTATCATCAGAATCGAGTTATGAAAAACCTTATAAAGATCCATTCAAATTTTCCGGAGTAATCGCGTACAAACATACAAAATAACCATGCAGTCGAATTGAGAAACTCCTTTTTTTTTAATAATCATCCCCTATGTTTGGCTTCTGTGAACCATGAAATCGCATTTGACTCTGTCGAAACTTGGTCTGTCCTGGAATCGTAGCAGCGGTGCCTAGTAGACACACTACGTCAAGGTGCTGAGGTACATATATAAACGAATACTCCACTTTACATGACCAAGTACAGAACCAGCAGTCTCTGGCCATCCAGTTGCGTAGAAAGACGGAGATGTTATGTCCCAGAAACTATTTATAAGCGAGTTCTGGGACCTATTAAAGCGAAAGATTGGAAAGGGCATTTAAACATAAACGGGGATTTCATTTCGCATTTGCGTTAATCTTTATGGCAGAACCGTTGCAGGACTGTGGACTTTCACCAATAAAGTGCTTATAGTCTGCGAATAGATGACTGTTACATACAAGTGGGATGAAACTATGAGGTACCGTCATTGCCATATTGCTTTTGGAACTTAAGTAAAGTCTCCTTAAAAACACACTGTATGGTTTGTAAAACGCTAAAGTAGGCTTTTCCTTGTACAAAACAGGATTCTTTCACCAGAACATTATTACACGCACACCTTGGTCAATATTGCGCACAACTTGCATCTCGGTCAATATTATTAATTAACACATTCTTTATCACGCACGTTCGATATTCGATCGAAAGTGGCCTGTCACTTTCTTTAAGTCGTGCAAGCGCCGGGCTACCAGACAAAGCCATGTCTAAATGGCCGATCATTGGTTTGATTTTACTAATTTTACCTTAAATTAAGTACCTTGACCTTTTACATCTATTATAAAGGTGATGTCTTATACGGTTTAGCAACTGGTACTTATGCTGTGCAGGACGCTGGGACATTGTTAGATGGATTAGACATGCCCATACCATAGTCGTTTATATTTAGAGTAAGGAACAAGTCCATAAGCCTGAAACTGACTGAACCGCTGGATAATTTCTGTTTTTTATTACTTTTGTTTTGATTGTGTATGCTTGTATTATATTTGTGTATGTTTTTTTACACATAAAAATAAATGAAAAAGAAAACCCTGAGATAAACTGTCATAACATTGATCCTCCGACTGATTGTCCGTCAATGATTCTCGAAAACAAGTTGCGAAAGACCCTTGAGAACAGCTTGTAAACAGGGCTCAAAAGTGAGATCGGTCTGTAGTTCTTAAGCAAGGTGTTGTCTTCTTTCTTAAAGAACAGTAAGTACCACGACGCTTTTGTTCCATGTTTTTGGAGTAATACCTTCGAGCAAGATGGAGTTGAAGAGCTTCTGAAGGACTTTAAGTATCGGTGATCCACCCGCTTTCAGAAGCTCTGACGTGATTCCGTCCTCTCCCGGCGCCTTGTCATTCTTAAGCTGCTTCAGGGTCGTCCTGATCTCTTACAGGCATCCTGAGGCAGGCAGGCCTGACATTATACCGAAGATATCTCGGACTGATGTCGGGTCAGCTTGGCTCTAGGGTCTTCTGCCGCACTGCAAACAGGTCCATAGAACCTTTCGAATTCCCTTAACACTTCTGCTTTACTTGACGCCATACTGCCATCTTCCCTTTTCAGCTTCGTTATCTTACTTTGCCCAATAGACATATCTCTCGCGAACATTTTGGAGCCATTGTTCCGCTCTATCTTATCTTTTAATACGAGCTGTATTAAAGGTACGAATATCGTGCCGCAAGGATTTCCAAACTTGTTTATTGAGCTGCCCATGTAACTTAACATCATCGGGAGACGGCAGTCGTAATGAGCGTCGTTCAGCCATGAGGTTAAGAGTGTCATAAGAGAGTTTCTGATGAGACCGAGATATACATACTTGTGTTAATTAATGTTAAGTTAAAGTAATATATAATACCGCTATATTTTTGCGTTGGGGGTTTAAAACCAATCAATTAATCATGAGAATAATCTAAGTAGTCACTTTGGCATGCACCGACGCCGCCGCGATGGCCCTGTCCCGTCAAAACAAAACCGTTCTGGTATTAGTTTTAACATTTCTTAATACATATGTATGTACATACATTATGTTTAAGAAATACATATTTTAGAAGCTCAGCGACCTCAATCCAAGATTTGATTATTAGTTTTTGGTCTTCGGCTTAGAGTTAAAATTTTGAGAGCAAACATTAGTGCAAAGATTAATTTTGTAAAATAATTTAAAATAAAGGGACCAAGGTGGAACCCTGCGGGAGGAACAAGTAATCATAACATAATCCTTTAAGGAGGGAGCGTAAGGGAATAATAATCCGAATTCTCAAATATAAATTAAGCCAGTGCAAAAAATAACTAATACCGAAGAGGTTTTGCGCTAAAAGAACATTACTGATTTTATCAAACGCCCTAGAGTAATCGGTATATACGACATTCATCTGAGTACCATTATCCATTGCATCTAAGACGTAATCTTAGAGCATTAGTCGGACTCAATTGACTTCTTACTAACATACTGTATCTGATCGACATTACGTAATCAAATTATCAAGGTTAATATAATTAGAACCTGCTCACTGTAGTCACACAAACGATAAATATACGTTTTCTGCACAACATACGTAATATTTCAATTAAGTATAGATTATTCGTTTTCTATGCAAATGATTTCATTGTCAAGGGTATTTCCCACGGCTAAGGTGGGTATTTTGTTGCCCAAGTATACTCTCCACAGCAAGAGCGTCGAGGACCGTTTTGTTACTCCATAGTAACAAACGACTCCAAAGTAACATAGAACAAAACTACCTTGGTCGCCTATAATTGGCATATACTATGTAGTAGGATAATTTGATAATTCGAATTATTGCGAAAATTCGGATAACACGGATAATTAGACAATTGTGATTATGTAACCTTTCGAAAACGACATTATAAGAACTGGTCCTTGCAATTCCAATATTGAATGTGTTACACATAGTATTGTTGGCGTTCCTGTTATAAATAAATAAATATTTTTTTTAACTTAATTACCCAAAGGGTGCTGGGATACTTATACTATCTACGCCATCCCTATCTGTCTGTCTGTCACTTAATTTTATATGTCGTGACTTAACTTTTTCACAGAATATTTGCTACTTTTGACCCTTTGACAAGTGATAAAAACAACAAAATATCAAAAACTATGGGGAAAATATCTCGCCCACGCACTTGGCTGCTTTATTTATTCGTTTATCTGGGCAACCGTTCCTCCTTAACTGTTACTACTGTGCCTATCCTGCGGATTTCTTTGAAGAGTTTGGATTGGACCTCGATGACCACATCGTCTAATTAACGCTTTCTCGTGCAACTCTGAAGGCATCCACCACCCCAGAAGTTAATATTTAGTTACATGCGACAAGACAAAATAATTCAGTATTAATGTATTAATAAAAATGTAAGATTGATTAGTCAGATAATGGTGTCGATTCTGTTTTACACTTCCTAGAACTAAATATAATTAGAGATATGACGTTTCTAATTTTAGAGCTGTTTAGTTTAGCTAAAAAGAACATAAAGCTATTCAGCTTTATGTTCTTTTTAGTCCGTTTCACTCACTTTAATTACCTTTAGCTTGTTTGTGCAACAACACAATCACCACCAATAGGTTTTTTTTATGAAATTGTGTGTATTGCAGTAGGAACCAACCGCAAATTGTAGTCACTGCGGAAGACGTTGGTACGCTCCGCCACACCCGGTCTGCCACAGCACATGCTGAGTAGCGACCTTTTTCGTCACTAGTTTCTAGAACCTAAATACTTATTTGTATTTGATATATTTTGTGACAAAATAAACGTTTCATTATCTTTTATCATGTACGCACCGCAGGCGGATGATGGTATGAAAATCGGCCTGTGCGAGTTGGACTCGCAAACGAAGATTCCGTATCATTATTCGAATTACCGCCGTGGCGTACCGGCAGTACGATCAAACCGTATTTGGCAGTACATCAAATACGGTTTGTTATATAGCCCTTAAATATTTATTTTATTCTGTTTTTAGTAAGTAATTGTTGTTATAGCGGCAACAGAAATACATCATCTGTGAAAATTGCAACTGTCTAGCCAAAGACAGACAGACGGACAGCGGAGTTTTAGTAATAGGGACCCGTTTTTACCCTTTGAGCACGGAACCCTAAAAATCAAGGTAATATCAGGCGTCCGTCACTCGCTCAAGGGCACGCGTTAAATGCCTACCGCTTTGCGAGGAGTCCGCGATACGCCAGTAGTTAAGGCTGCCACACGCCCGCTTGAGCGCACGCACGTTAAATGTTAAAACGTTTCTTTAAATGCCGAGACCGCGTAACTATTGTGCAGTGGATGGATGCCAAAGTAAAAAAAACGAATGAAAAATTGAAAAATTAACATTTTTTTTCTTTATTATCAAAGATATTTTAAATCTTAAGTTTTTAGAATCATTTTTTCTCTTTCCTATAAAAATGGTCAGAACGTAGGAAAGTACTACCTCTATGTAAATATTCGTAAATAAAGGAGTTCAGCTATTAAAACAGTATTGTTTGTATAAAAAATAGCTACCTATCACACACAAAATATGCCTGTAAAACTGTGGCTTTAAAAACAACAGTCCTAAAATCAAGCCAAAAAGTAGTAGGTACCCACCGGAGAACAAAGATTCAAATCTTTGCTGGCGAAGTATTTGAATACCTAGGTTATAGATAAAGTGTGGTGTTATGTCCTAGTTCGTTATGTCAAAGAATATAACTACTACCATAGTACACCTATTACTATACTGCGTATGGAGAGTAGGTAGGTTCCTCCTATACAAAAGTCGCTGCTTTTCTTAACCGACTTAAAAAAAGAGGTGGTTGTAAAAATAACTGCTTTTTTTCACCACATTCGTTTTATTATAAAAATTATCGTAGAAGCAACCCTAGCCACTGATTCGTTGCCGCGTCACAGATTACTTGCAAGTAAGTGAGGCGGGTACACTCTTTCGCTCTGTGAACTGCTGGTATTATTATTACAATTTTTTAGGCTATTATAGCGTAGGTATTTTCGCTTTTGTATTGAAGTGATGTATCTGTTAGTTTCTGTAATCTGTGGTAATATGCCAATGAACAATTAACAAGGTAAATTCCATGAGAAACTATAAATTACCAGTTTACGACCGAGCATGCAATCAATAACCGTGTTGGCCGAGTGGTATGTATCCCCGACTTTTTATCCAAATGTCGTGGGATCGGTAACGGCCGTGCTGTAATGGCTTTTCCTTTCTTGAAAAGATTATGTGCACATAACACGTTAACAGTAAAGGAAAACCCGCGGCCTGGTCAGCTTCAGACGTATTGACCTGTGTGTCTACCATGAGCTGTCACTGTTAGATCGCCTGCCGTTACTACAGTAATAATAGTCTTTGCTAATAGTACGTTACTATGACATCTGTCAGATTTGTAACTCATGGTACCAAATTCTATGCAAATGAAACCCAAACTACAGTCGCTGTAGTAAAGTTTACTGCGAATTTTAGTACCAAACTATTCGCTAGAGGCGCTGTACAAGATTTCATACATTTTTTTAACTAGGTACAGTCGCTAGCGAGTATCGATTGTGAAAACTCATGGTAGACCTACTGTTCTTTTATATGACTAATAGCGGACTTAGCTGAGAGGATGGTATAGGTGCTGGGCAAACCTAATACATTCGATAATGTCCCAGGCACTGCAGCGTCCCGTGCAGCTTGAACAGCAGTTGCTGTCGCTATATAAATCATGTATAATAGATCTTTTTCAATGTAGCAATAGACCACCCGGTCAGGTGAACCGTGGATAATAAGATTTGTAGTTGTGACCGTGGTACACCTCCGGGGTGTACCATGGGTCAAAACAAGTCCCCTTTGTCCACCCAGGTGAACTTGTGAGGTGGACCACGGGTAAGAAACGATCTAAATGATGTACGTTTATACAATCAATTGACTTCATCCGTAGCCCAGTTGGGAAATAGTCGAAGTTGGGGAATAGTAGTATTTTTAACAGACTTAAAAAAATCCTTGGAGTCGTCTGTATTGTTGTAGATCTGTTTTACCGTCATTATTTGTATTACGCAGAACTCCGTCGTTTAAGAACCGAATGGAAAATAATTTTTGAGTTCGAATAACTACATTTTGAATTTACATCGATAGGTCATGTCATTAATCATCATACTAACCTACACATTGGCATCATCAAAATCATCAGGGTTATTGGAATTAAATTCAAAGTGAAATAATTAATAGTGTGTAGGTACTGAAGTCCCTCAAGGTATAGTCATCATCATCATTTCAGCCGTAAAACGTCCACTACTGAACACATGCCTCCCACATGGATATCCATGAGGGGTAGTGGCCATACTCACCACGCTTGGCAGGCGGGTTGGCGAGCGCAGTACGGGATGTTGATACACGGAGACGCCGCTTCCCATCTTCCGGAGGTATCCCTAAACAGGCTCTTACTGTATCCATGGGCATGAGAGGAGGGGAAACATTCTACTGCCGACGTGTAGTGTTAAGTCCTATAGTTCTTGCAGTTTTGTTGCATCTAATAATTTTTGCTTGCTTTTGAACCCAGTTCTGATGATGGGATCCATGATAAATCAAGGGAAATATTCAAATGTAATAAGCATACGTATATCTGTTTGGGTATTTTCATCAATGTTATAGATTTTAACATTGAAGTCGGTTTTTTTGTTGAAAAATTAGACAATCATTTTATACATTAGAGCTGTAGGTACTTATAACCACATAAAGATAAATACCCCCTAAAAAGCCAGGAAGCGAATCGTGTAGAAGCTAATTATCAAAGCAAAAGGATTTATTTTTTGTTAACGTAAACAAAAAACATACCTATACAAAGTAATTTAAGAACAATGCCCTCCCATACACTAATTGCTGTTATCACCTTATCACAGTGGTACAGCGTGCAAAATGATTGTGAGTTTGACCACCAGTAACTTGTTATCTATGTAAAAATAACCTTATTGTTGAAGCCGTGTGGTATGTATCGCCAACTTTCAATCCGAAGGTCGTGGGTTCGATACCGGCCGAGCACCAATGGATTTTTCTGAAAAATGTATGTGCACACTTAACACGTGCTTTAACGGTGAAGGAAACATCGTGTGGAAACCCGCGGCTTAGTTAGCTTCAGACGTATTAACCTGTTCTTTCATCTGATTATTAGATGACTAAGCTGAGAGGATGGTATAGGTGCTGGGCAAGCCTAATCCATCTAACAATGTCCCAGGCACTACAGCGTGCCGTACAGCATGATTGCCAGTTGCTGACGCTGTATAAATCATCTATAATAGATGCAAGACCTTACTTTACATTGCCGTGTTGGCTGTGTGGGATGTCCCATTTAACACTCGCTTTGACGGTAAAAGAAAACACCGCGACGAAACCCGCGGTTTAGACTTTAATCTGTTCTTTCCTCTGACTAAACCTGACTAGGGCAAGCCTTTTCCATCTTACAATGACATAGGCACTGCAGCGTCCCGTACAGCATGGATCCCAGTTGCTGACGCTTTATAACTCATCTTGTATAAGGCAGCACCTGCTATACAAGTCTAATAATTTTGTTATTAATTTCATATTTTATTGTTTTTAAATATAACTAAATTTGTCTATTTTTAAGATTCCGTTCCTCTAAAGGAAATTATATATTAATAAGATCACTTTGTTGTCCGTATGTACGTCTGTCTGTCTGTCGGTCTGTCAAGACCCTTTATGTCGAGATCGGGTTGAGGTATAGAGTTGAAATTAAAACCATATACTCAAATCCACAGCATCTCTAAGCTATGAAAAATTCAATATTCTAAGTTATGCCGCAATAAACGCATGTTTCAACATTCTCAAAGGAATCAAAATTTATAGGGTATTTACCGTAGACCTAAACTAAGAATTTTGGCAAGGTACATATATCGTCTTATACTGTGTATACAGGAAAAAAATGGTCAGAGTAAATATAGGTCAATGTTTTAATAAGTAGATTAGTTCCAATAATACCTAAGAACATATTATTATTTTACCTCAATTAAAACAAACGTGACCATAATGGGTAAGTCCATTTAATTTATGGAAATTATTGCGGTTTTCTCTAACGTCACTGTTATCAATACATACTGGTTACGCAATGTGACCTGATGCTAAGAGGAAAGGAATTAATGTAACCTTTAATATAGTGTATATTAAAATAATATAGTAACAATACAAATATTTATTCAAAAACAATAATGTAGTACTTCACTATTGGCTTTATGATTTAGATGCTGTAAATATCCTGTTCAGTTCTTTGCGCATATTGTAAAATTACTGAGTCTATAACAAGCTGTTCTTTACAGCCCTGACTGAACTTCCTACATCCTTTTTGTTGCTCTACCAGAATGGAGTTACTATCAATGTGTTTGTAAATTAGCTAGGATAGGCAAACTGTTAAAATTTTATATAAGGTTTGGAGACATGTGATTGGACTACATTTTGCAGGGTTTGTAAGGCCATTTGAGTCTTTAGGTATCATGTAAATTGTTCCAGCAGTAATGTAATCATAGATTCAGGATTTTAAATGAAATTATTTAAATGATTATACAAATATGGATGAACATTATAGAGTTTTTGTACCAGAAACTATGAATCTTATCAGATCCGGGTGTCTTCCAATTATGAGTCCGCCGCAGGATATTTTGGAATCGATCTATAGGGATATGTTCATACTGCATATTCGATAACTGTGATTACCGTTCGCGCTCGTTCTGGATCCAATCGGCTGTGATGTTGTGATCAGCTGGGTTTTCCCATATATTGGCTCAAAACTGGCGTAGTTCGGCGGCGTCTAACGCCTCGATGTCTGCTGTCGCAGTAGTTAGGTTAGAGCGATTATTTGTCGTACTTTTGAGAGTTTGGTAGAATTTTCTTTCATTGTTGCAGAACTGAGTGTTCTGGATTTTACGTAACGTACAAGCTTTATATCGTCTGAGGCGGCTACTAACAATGAACCGTTTATTTTAGCTGCAGTCCATGCAATACAATGAATGGTTGTTTGCAGAGTTGCAAAGTCAGTGTCAATATTAACATTTTCGGGAATTATTATTGTGTTTAAGAACCTGACGAGTTCTGCGAATTTTATTGCCGTCTTCTGTTCGGTAGGGATGTGTACTTAAAAACTGCAGAGCTTCCATGAAAAGATCGTCTATTTTGTGTTTAATTGCTCTGGTGTAAGCATATTGCTGTTATCAACAATTCCTGTGTCATTATTTTCTATAGCATCATACCAGATAGTTGTATTAAAGTCTTCTTGGGTATGTGCACTTTCATTTGTGTTAGTGGTAGTATGTGCGCCTAGTTCTGTAGCAATATCCTGTCGGATTTGAGCAAGCCAGTCATCACCAATAAATTTATTGTTAATGATGACCCTTCGTTATCTGCAATACGCTGCTCGTTGACATGAGATAGGTGTGGGAAAGCACTTATGATACAGTTCCGTTATTCTAAAGAACGACCTAATGATGGCTTCATTATGTTCTGCAGTCCACTGCATTTACTGTGTTGTGTGTGGCGTTAGTGAGGTGGTTGTTTGTGTTTGTCCTACTGGTGTTTGTAAATAGCTCTCCACTACAGTTCGTATCTTGGTCACGACATCAGTATTAAGTAAATTGTTGTGAACTATGGCTCGTCGTTGGTCGCCTATCCTCTTTTTTAAACTTTCGCGATCACGACACATTATTAGCACATATTTAACCGGGTATTTATCGCGTTATTAAGGCTGTTTCACACTGGGACAGCGTGAAACAGCCTTACTCTCAAGTTACTATATTTATCAAGACCAAGTGAGGGTAGCTGAAAAGACGCCTTCGCTTTGCTGCGGTTACCTCTAACACGTCAGTCTTCCCGGGACCACGATGGGTGCAATCCTGTCGAAACGTCGGGCAATAATAAAGGTAAATAACGCGATAAATACCCGGTTAAATATGTGTTAATAACGCCTATCCTCTGTTTACTTATTTGCATATCAAGGAATTTCTCGTTGAATAATTTGTGTAGATCGGTGAGGTTTGCTCTTGTGCTAGTTTCTTATTTAGTTATAATGAAATAGGTACGCAGGGTAAAGATGTTCATCTCTTCGATCCATTTTTTGCGCGCACGTGTTTTGGCTTTAGCGGGCACAGGATTATCGACGTGTGTCGCCTGTGCAACGTCCTCAGCCAGTACAGTAGATTATGGAGAAGAAACAGGTGAAGGTTGAGAGCAGAAGTCAAGGTAAGAAGCAGGTAAGGAAGGTATTGAAGTGAAGAGAGATTTGGGTGAGGATGTAGTGGTGGATCGGGTTGCATGGTCCTCTTCAACCCGATCAGTTCGACTCGGCCGTCGTTCCTCAATCGATGCCAGTCGTGCTCCCACGTCAGCTGGACTAGTCCTGTTGAGTCCATCTGTGCCAGATTGAGATGTGCTCCGACTTGCTTTTCTTAGTGGTCGCAGGTTAAACATTCTTTTGGGCTCACTTTGTTCGTGCTCCCCGGTAGAGGGCCTCCCATTACCCTCGCCACCGATGGCTTGTATGCTGTGACGTCCAGCATCGGCTCCAGACGTGCCCCGGCGATCACCCCTGGGAAGCGACCATAAACGTTTACACTTACTCTTTATCTGCATCATGACGGGTTTGCCATTTCCCTTTTAGTCACCCGCTAAGTAATTTTGTTGAGAGTGTCTGCCCCTCACGTGGCATAGATGTTCAGCACGGACGTGGGGTTGGGCTTTGAGGGGCTTATTATTATTATTATTAAGAGCCTGTGGTGTCCCACTGCAGGGCAAATGCCTCCCTCCCCTCCTTCCATTCTTTGCGGTTTTCCGCAACAAGGGCCCATTCCTTATTAAAATAATAATAACCGTTAAATATAACGACAAACCGTTTATCGTTTTTCGCTCCGATCCCAGTCACTAAGGTTGGTGGAACAGGAATACCCAGTGAACCTGCGCTAGTCTTTTTACGGGTCACCGAGACCCCGCGCGCCTAATTAAAGGTTAATTAGCCTTACTCGGTATGCTTCTTAAGGCCAACATACATTGATTCAATATGACCAAATATATTACCTAATGTTTGCTTTTCTGGTAATAGCTGGCCATTACCATGTCAACACCGTGATTCGTAGAACTCGTATCGTTTAAATATTAAGTAGAATACGTAACTTTTTAAACCTTGTACTGGAATGCTTCTTAAACAACGCGTTGGATAGAGCGAAGAGGAAAGAAAAGACCAGAAAGACAGACACCACCACCAGATGGGAATAATAAATACCAAGGACATAGAGCGAGAGAGTACATACCTATGTATGCGTAACTTTTTATCCGAATGCCGTCAGTAAGGACGAAAACGAAATGAGAACCGTGATAATGTAAATCTCTGTGATGTAAATTTATGTCATATCCTTTTATTCCTGATAGATTTTAAGGTGTCATTTAAATTGGGCTTGATTTTTGAAGAACTAGGCAAATAAATCTATACTAATATTATAAAGCTGAAGAGTTTGTTTGTTTGTTTGTTTGCTTGAACACGCTAATCTCAGGAACTACTAGTCTGATTTGAAAAATTATTTCAGTGTTATATGATAGCCCATTTATCGAGGAAGGCTATAGGCTATATCGCCGTTATACTGCGATAACCAATTAACCCGACATTTTGTCGAAAATGAACTAATAATGCCAAACTACTCAAAATTTTGTGCTCTTTCGTCTGGGAAAACCCATTAACCGCTATGTATTTTAGTTTCGCTGCTAACTAATGTGATAATCAATTAATTCAAGCATATTATTATTTGTTGTCAAATACAAAACATTAGACCGATTTAACTTGACTGCCACCATAATCGTCTTCAATGAATATCAGTTAAATTGATAAAATTTGTTTTACCCCCTAGAGACCTCTTAAAATACTTTATTTTTTCTTCAGGGAAAACCATTTTTGAAGATTTAAGTCTTAGCACTTGAATAAAGTCTTCAAATAAAAACTACTATAGCAGTTTTGTTTGTTTTAGCTGACGTATTTCATACGTCTCAATACAACAATCGTCTAAGATAAAATGCTATATCCAGATAATTGGTTTTACCTGACGAATTTAACATATCTTAATACAATTTATCGTCTAAGAAAAATGGTATATCTAGATAATGGGTTTTCTTTGTGGTATGTCATACCACACTCAATACAACTTCGCTACAGCACAAAACGTTTAAACTTGTTTAGTTCCGCTCTCTATTTGGAGGTTTTAAAATATTACTCATTTTCATTTTAAAAGTCAAAATGAAAATGAGTAATAATTGTGCCCAAATTGATCGTGGAAAAGATGAAACGTCTATCCTGTAGGTGGATGTCCTACGCTGCGCTTGCCGGTCCGTGGCCTCAATTCGAGGACTTTGCAGGCCCAACGGTCATCTGTTCTGCGCGCTATATGGCTTGCCCATTGCCACTTCAACGTGCTAATCCGTTTGGCTGTCGGTGACCCGAGTTCTTCTACGTATCTCCCCATTTCCCATTTGTCCTGTAGAGAAACCCCGAGCATAGCGCTCTCCATAGCTCGTTAAGCGACTCTGAGCTTATTCATAAGGCCAATAGTGAAGGACCACGTCTTCACTGGTTCCATATGTCATCACTGGTAACACACACTGATTGTAGACTTTCGTCTTAAGGGTATGTTGGACGTTCGACATGGTTGAAATGGACATTCGACATGGTTTTTGTCTTGTCCATGTTCATTTTAAGGTCTACCCGTTGGGAGACTCGATTGAGGCCTTCGAGCATCGTGCTGAGTTCTTTCATCGACTTTGCCATGACCACAATATTGTCGGCAAATCGAAGGTGAGTGATTTATTCGCTGTTAATATTGATGCCCAGCCCTTTCCATTCCAGGAGCTTGACGGCATCTTCCAAAGCGGTCGTAAGCAGTTTCGGAGAGATTACGTCTCCCGGTCTTACGCCTATTTTTAAGGGAATCGCCTTCGAGCTCTGTTCTTGTACTCGGACTGACATAGTGGCGTTTGTATACAAACACTTCAACACTTCGATGTAACGATAGTCAATTCGGCATCGTTGGAGAGACTTAAGCACCGCCCATGTTTCGATCGAATCGAAGGCTTTCTCATAGTCCACAAACGCGAGACATAGCGACAAGTTATACTCTTCGGTCTTCTGTATGACTTGCCGCAGCGTATGTATGTGGTCTATGGTACTGTAGCCTTTTCGGAACCCGGCTTGTTCGGGAGGCTGGAAGTCATCAAACCTGCGTTCGAGACGGTTTGCGATAATCCTTGAAAACTAATAAACATGGCTCAAAAGCGAGATGGGTCTGTTATTCTTAAGGTGTTGTCACCTTTCTTGAAGAACAGAACCACCACGCCCTCGTTCCATGTTTTTGGCATCGTACCTTCAAGCAAGGCGGAATTAAAGAGCTTCTGAAGGACTTTAAGTAACGGTGATCCACCCACTTTCAAAAGCTCTGAAGTGATTCCGTCTTCACCCGGCGCCTTGTCTTTCTTAAGCTGCTTCAAGGCCATTCTGATCTCATACAGGCTGATGTCCGGGATTTATCCTGTATAATGTCGGGTCAGTTTGGCTCTTGGGTCGTTGGCCGCACTGCAAACAGGTTTAGTGACCGAATCGTAGAGCTGTCCATATAACCTTTCGACTTGCCCTAACCTTTCCGCTTTACTTGACGTTATGCTGCCATCTTCCCTCTTCAGCTTCGTCATCTGGCTCTGCTCAATAGAATTATCTCTCGCAAACACTTTGAAGCCTTTATTCCGCTCTTTATCGTATCTTTAATACGAGATGTATTAAAGGTACGAATATCGTGCCGCAAGGATTTCCAAATTTTTCTGTTGAGCTGCCTATGTGACTAAGCATCATCGGGAGACTGCAGTCGCAAAGAAGTCGTTCAGCCATGAGGTTAAGGGTGTCGTCAGAGAGTTTCTGAGGTCTATTGGTACGGGGGTTCTTAAAGAACTGGGACCCCACCTTATGGACGGTTTCTACGAACCTGTTATTGATCTCATCCACTGATGCATCTACTTTCAGACAGTGACATTTGCAAGTTCACTCTCAACTCATCATCGCTTTTCATGCCTAGCCTTGCATTAAAGTCCCCCATAACAATAGTAAAGTGAGTTTTGTTCGTTAGTATGGCTCTGCTGATGTCCTCATACATCATAGACTCTACTTCTTCATCTGGGTGAGACGAGGTCGGCGCATATACCTGAACGACCTTCAGCGAATATCGTTTAGATATTCTGAGTGTTAGGTACGCGACCCTGCTCGACACACTGTCGATGGTGATAATGTTGTGGATGAGTGACTTGTAAACGAGAAACCCAACTCCGATAAACAAACACATCGTCAGCTTTATTACAGCTTAATATCCTACTAAATAAAAGGATTATAAAGGTGATGGTAATCGAGATGGTTCATATGTCGGGGGTTATTATTTCATAAGGATTGGTGTTTCATTTAATTTTTCTCGCTTACTCACACTATTATTATTAGGATGAAAGTTAGTGTTTTTTGTCATGTTTGTTACTTCTTCACGCTCAAATGGCTGAAACAATTTTGTTGAAATTTGGTATTAAGATAGCTGATATCCTGGATTAACACATAGGCTACTTTTCATCATCATCAACAGCGAGCAAAGTCGCGAGAAGGAGCAAGTAAGATAATATTTTTTTTATTTAGAACCTGGAGTGACCAACTTCGTATAGGTATTTAAATTGTCCCAAGATATTCGGGAAATTTTCTACACGGAATGATCAAAGGTACATCTATGCATAATTTAGGACATCTAGCAAGTTTCACTCTAAAATATTTTGACTTTAATTGGAATTATAAGAATGTCAGTCGTTTATTCAGTGTTAGTCCAGGTTTCTCCATTTAATAAAATAAATTGGTTGGCACTGATAAATGATTATTGAAGCTTGATATTATTGATATTTAAATTATCAAGGTACTATGTGTTTATATAATTTTTTGAAGTCAAAATTATAATAACAACTGAAAGTACTGAAACCATAAAAATTTGTATGGGTATTTCATTGTTTCTTAAAATTTTCTGCAGGGAAAACCAATTATCTTGATACATTTTCATATGTAACTTCAAAAAGGGCAGCTGTGTAGGTATTTTTTTATCATAGTAAGCGTTGTTTATCTAAATGTAATAACTAATTTCTCAGGTTTTGCTATATTCCTACAAATTTAGAAAATAAAGAGATTTGACAATATACTGGGAAAAACAATTATAATAGGAGACCCAGTGACAGTTACCTTCAAATTTCATTACAAGCATTAAGTTTTTTATAGATCTATGGTTGCATACTAATAGAACATGAGCTATTGTACTGTTGTTAATATAGTAATAATAACAAAAGAGATTACAAACTATCATTTAAATACCTTAAACTTTACAAACGCGATATCTCATTTCGAACTTTTTGGCTGTTAATTGGTTTTCGCAGTATAACGGCGATATATCATCCCGCTAAGACTAATAGGAGCGGAGCACCAATGAATAATGTTTCAAAATCGGGTTTTTTTTTCCTTTTGAGAGCTTCCGCTGCGTGCGCTGCGTAAACGGTTAAAGTTTCGCAAAAATCATGTATGACAGAACTGTTCCCCTTAATTCTAATTCTACTGGGGGTAACCAGATCTGCACTGACGTCCCGAATTGGGGTGTACTGTGCATTGTTCCCCCTTAAAAGATCTAAAAAAAGTCCGCGACAGCGTATATCTATCTTATAAGGTTGGCTCACTATAAACTTTTTTATGCTAACCAAAGGAGATGTTTCAAAATGGGCTAGGTCTATGTACCCAAACTGAAAAATTGCGCAAAAATCGGTGATTTCGGAAAAAATACTCTTTATATAATTTAAACTAAAATGATTGTTTTATTAATGTTTTAAATACGTGGCATAATTATCACTGGTAACATTTTTACTAGGCAGCCAAGACAGTTTCTAATAAATTCTTGTAACTGTCACTGTCTAATGATTTTGACAGATGGTTTGAGTTGAAGATTTTGAAGTTTTTTAACAGTAGCTAGGCTCTTAATGTAGTTTACGTAGGTAGCCTGAGGTACTTAGGTACCTACTCGAAAATTGAAATACCTCAGGTTGACTTGATTTAGCTTCTATCATAAATCATTCATTTCACTATTATGTCAATAGCTGTCAAAATGACATCACCAACTGTATTGGTCCGCCATATTGTTCTACAGTTTTGTGTTGCTCGACTTAGGCTAGTTATTTTTAGGAAAATGCATCAAACGAAGCAACATATTAAAAAACTGATAGTGGGAAAATGTTTAATAAATATTTAGCCATGTTTGTGCACGTGTACACCTAGTTAGCCTGGATTCCATACATTCGTGAAACATCTCCTTTGTTCTAAAATAATGCATTAGGTATTTGCGCAATTGTTTTAACAGAAAATATAGGCACCTACATCAAATTAATTAGGTACTTACTACATAGTTATATATAATAGTGCATTATAAGATTTATTCTAGTCTCAGCATTTTATTATCTCTTATATAACTCCATGCTCTATAAAAACAGTAACCATTACTGGTGCTTGCTGGAATCACAGGGTTATAGGTACTCTATACTTAGTCCTTTGTTTTTGCCTGGAGTTTTTTTTTTTATTTCTTGCAACAGTTAATGTTTGCATGTTACTAAGTTACCATAGTCAAAGCAATCAAAACTTGCGAAAAAATCCTTAACAGAGTTCACAGTTGCAATCTATTTGGAAGCTATTTTCGTACAAAGCTCGCATAACGACATTATAATAACCGTAGTCTTATTAAAAATAGTAATAACCACATTAGTTTCCGGATAACGAACAGACACTAGGAATGTTTTTCTTTCTACTAGGTTAGAAACATCGTCATGGAAATTAAATGCATATTACTTAGTACCAGCACCAAATGTTTTATTGTTATTGTTTAACTAGCGACCCGCCCCGGCTTGAGCAATGCTGATACTAAATATACCTACAACAGAATATATCATCGCAGTCTTTTTTGTAGACCTTTTTAAGTTGTACAATACTGTAGTACATTATTTTGATCTATCACGTAGGGTTCAGCCAGCGTTTGCTCGCTCACATTGAGCGCAAAAAAATGTGTTTATTTACGACCTCACATTAGAAAACTCCAAAATAATCAGCGTTTCTCTACTATATTATGCATTTTTTATACATATAAACCATCCTCTTGAATCACTCTATCTATTAAAAATAAAACCGGGCAAGAGCGAGTCGGACTCGCGCACCGAGGGTTCCGTGCCATCATACGATATAATATATGACAAAGGCGGTTTTATATTTGTTGGAGAACCTAGACAGCGCCATCTCTTGTCTGATAGCGGAACTTATGTGGATTTTTTTACACTTTCGATGATTTCTAAAAAAGTATGCTAAGTAGAGAGTTTGTAATAAATTTCCTATAAAGTTCACATACACTTCTATTAGGTATAAAAGTATCACGGGTTTATCTCTGCAAACTTCGGAGATAAGGGGGGGGAACGGTCGTTTTTTCAACATTTTTGTAAATTACTCAAAAACGATACGGCTTAAAGAATAAATAAAAACTGTTTACTAATGTGCAAATGAATACCTTTCATATGATACCCTACACGGCCTAGTAACTTCACTTAAAATTTTTAAGATCCCCTATCCGCCCCCCTGCAATCAAAATAAGAATATTTTTTAACATTTTTATATATGCTATATTAGTAAAAAAGTGTTGTCTTTTACCATTTCAAATTTCAAGTCGATAGCATTAGTAGTTCTCGAGATATCCAGTTGTTACAGACAGACAGACAGACAGAGTGATTCTATAAGGGTTCCTTTTTACCATTTTGGTTCGGAACCCTAAAACCGCATTAAAATCGTTTGCGTAGTTTTAAAAATCGAAGAAAATATAGGGACAGACTGCGGGAAGCGACTTTGTATGTATTGTAATTGACTATGTATGTATTCGTACATATATTGAAATAATAATGGGCCTGATTTAGTCAATACTTAGAAACATAATTATTACGGAAAGCTACTCAAACATAGGAAACGCCTAATCTAAAAGGCTATGGAGCTTAGTCCAAACGAGCTTTACTTTGTGAATTGTGACTGTGAGTTGCGTTAAAGGCTCGAGCAGACCGGATGCGTATGCGTAGACGTAAGCGTAGACGTGCACGTACCACTGAGTTGTAATGTATGGAACTGTATGAGACAGGACATAGCGCTTGCGTAACGTAGACGTGCGCGTCATATGTCAGTTCCATACATTACAACTCAGTGGTACGCGCACGTCTACGCATACGGTCTGCTCGAGCCTTACAACTCAGTGGTACGTGCACGTCTACGCATACGCATCCGGTCTGCTCGAGCCTTTAATGAGTGGCAGAATTTACGCTACATTCGGTTTTAAGCAATAGTACTATTTATGTCACAAGAGGTGAGGCAAAATAAGTTGTCTGCTGACTCACACGCTTTTCCTAGTTCCATCTAATTGCGCTCGGGGTGATCTATTTTCTTGACTGATGACTAGGCCTCAGCCTAAAAAAATCGATACTCAAAAATGCATATTTTCATTCAGTATTATCTACGTACATATAAGTTCTTTGTCACATAATCACTTTCGAATTTCCAGCCACTAGAAAATAATTATATTTAAATATTAAATATATTAAATATTTATATTTAACGCTCTCCCTCTGAACATCAGAACTGCAAAATCTCTGCCTATTTTCAAAAAGCTTTTACATGAATATTATTTATCACTATAATTACTTATTTTGTAATATTTTGTATTTCATATAATATTAGTAAGTATTATGTTTATTTCATATATGTACTTTCGGAAAATACGTATGTACCTAATCTATGACTATTTATTTATTTGTTTGATTCCTATAATCACTTTACTTTAATTTTACGCCACGATATAGCGTCCTTTATGTTCCTGTCCATCCCAAGGTTTCCTGGAAGAAATCGCTCATAGCGAGAAGGCCGCCCTTTGTACTCCTGTGTTATTTCACCTTATTTCTCAATTGTTTATGTTCTCTTAATGTGGTGTACAATAAAGTGTTTCTATCTATCTATCTATCTATATTTGAAATAGAGTCGGCGCCGCCACTAAAGTTTCGGAAAAAGTGGGAACTACAAACATTTATATTCAGTTCTATGATAGCTGCGCCGTGTCTATCGTACTTCAATGATGGCGCTGACTATAGACAGATTAAACGCGAGTTAGAAAAAGAAGCAAATGTTTCGGTCTTTACTGTCATAGTTTTACAAATCTTTAGTCTGTAGCCGAAATTCCCAACTAGAAAAGATAATGCTGATAGACAATATTATGATTCTTTAAGCCACACTGAACATTTCACCCTCGAAATTTTGTTCCAGATGACTGCATCAGTTCGCTCCCAAAGCGATTTCAGCTACCGCCAAAACCAACGCAGCATAAGTTTCCCCGATGGAAGAACACATGAAAGCTACATAGGCACCCCGCATACTTATAACGGATTTGGAGTACAGTTAAACAAAAGAGGTGGGCAAAGACAGCATTTCATTAGCTTAAGAAGGCTGCTACAGAAGTTATACGCAGCTCTAGGTAATTACGAACATGATGTCCCACGTTAGCTGTACAAAGATGCTTGAAGGGAACAAGGGTATTATCAGCTCTAATATTTTATAATACTTAAATTTAATATTGGTGGAATGGGTGGTGGTTTATAAAACTTGTATTAAATATTAGCGAATGTAGCGATCTACCCCCTTACTTACCTAATATGCTGCATAAATTTAAGCTTGATTAAGTTAAGTATTACTTTTACAATTAACGCGTTTATCATCGAGATGTGCTTATCCAACGTCAGTTTTTTTAAGTATGGGAAAAATTACCTAAGCGTCTGACAATATCAACGGGCGCAGGTACATCCATACTTACTCTTGAAGCTACACTATATTAATTTATGTATTTAAAAAAGGCAATACCAACAGTAGACATAGTAAACCATAAAACAGAGCATGTTACAAAATAAAAATCATAAAATGTCCACCGAATGTACAAACCTCGCTGTAAAATACTTCACAAGAACGTAGCATAATAATATAAAATAATGTGTAGGTATCAGGTTTTTTCTACAAAACCAAAAATGGAATAAGGTAGCCCAAAATGTTATCCTAAATTCATCAATAAAATAGTTCCAGCTAAAGCGTTCCGTTTTAGGGCTCCGGATCAAAATGGTAAAAAGGAACCCTTATAAAATCACTTTGTCTGTCTGTATGTCACAAGTTTCAAGCATCATTAGTTCTCGAGATGTCCTCGAGAACTAATTCTGCTTACGACTTGAAATTTGAAATAGTTCAAAATAACACTTTTTTACTAATATATCATTATATATAATATGAAAATGCTAAAAAATATTCTTATTATGATTGCAGGGGATCTCAAAATTTTTAAGTGAAATTACTAACTAAGTTACTACTAAGTGAAGGTCATTTGGGGTGTCATATGAAAGGTATTCATTTGCAAATTAATAAATAGTTTTTAGTTTTCCTTTAGGCTGTATTGTCTCCGAGTTATTTACAAAAATGTTAAAAAAACTACCCCCCTTATCTCCGAAGTTTGTAGAGATAAGCTCGTGAAACTTTTATAGCTAATAAAAGTATATGTAAAGTTTATAGGAAAATTAAAGCGAATTCCCTGATTTGCATAGTTTTTTAGACAAGGAAAGGGGGGTTTTCAAATTTTTTTTTTATGTTACAAGGTTGTGTGGGGTGTCATATGAAAGGTATTCATTAGCACATTCATAAACAGTTTTTGTTTTGCTTTAAGCCGTAGTTTTTTTTTTGAACTTTTTTTAGTGTTTATATAATAATAATAATTTGCAGAGTAAACCTCTAAAACTTTTATTGCTAATAGTAAGTGCATGTATGTATGTAAAGATTACAGGAAAATTATATCAAACTCACTAATTGGCGTAGTTTTTTAGAAATCATCGAATGTGTAATAAATCTACATAAGTTCCGCTATCAGACAAGAGATGGCGCTGTCAAGGTTCTCCAACAAATATAAACCGCTTTTATCATATACCTATTAAATTGTATGATGGCACGGAACCCTCGGTGCGCGAGTCGACTCGCTCTTGTCCGGATTTATTTTAAATAAGTACTGCAGATGCTTCCACGATTGTGGCAGCGTGCCTCTGTTCGCATCTCGAAGGTCTCCTGTTGCAGACCTAATTGAATACGTTTAGGAAAAAAAGAAAATTCCTACGCCTGTATGAAACCAGGTATCGTGAACAAGGAAGGCAATTGGATACCTTATTTGCTGTCCATAATTGAATTTTGAAACCGCCGTGGGGTGCCGGCAGTAGAATGATACCCCTCTTCTCATGCCCATGGATGCAGTAAGAGCCTGCTAAGGGATACCTCCGGAAGATGGGCAGCAGCGTCTATCCGTGTATCAACATCCCATACTGCGCTCACCAACCCGCCTGCCAAGCGCGGTGAGTATGGCAACTACCCCTCATGGAGATCCATGAGGGAGGTCTGTTGTCATCAGTGGACGTTTAATGGCTGAAATGATGATGATGAATTGAATTTTACTAAAAATGGGTTTTAATGTATTTCTTGCTAGTTATTTTAACTAGCACTTTTTATTAAAAAGTGTTCCAACCCAATGTCATCAAAGGCATTTTACCATTTCCAGGCGCCATAATTCCTGACTCAAGCGAGGTGGTGTTCCCCGGTCTGACTTCCAGGGCCGGGTTCGAACCAGAAATACCTGACACTTGCAGAAAACTTGGGTATTGCGAAAGGATTCCGAATTATCCTCAGGAACACGTCAAGCAACTTATTGATGGGGTGAGCAAAAATACAGTAAAGGGTGTTTTATTTTAAAAGGAGAGAAGGGAACCATTCCATACACATTTGGGCCTAAATGTAAATGGAAAAAAGTTGTGTCAGGTAATATATAACCTGCAGGGCTAGCATGGGCTGGGGATAAAACTTTTGTACACCGGTTATTTCCATTGACAAGGGATAAAATTACTTTATCCACCTGCCAAAGCACGGCAACAGGGGGAAAGAGAATTATATCACTTTTTGACATTAGAGGTGGATACTCACCCTCCGCCTATAATTTCGGGGACAAGCGTTTCCCCTGGTTTGTCCATCGTGAATAGTTTATCCACCCATGTCGCCATGCTCGGAGGGTGGACAAAATTGACAGAGTGGAATAGTATTTTGTCCTCTACCCGTGGATAAAATATCTCCGGCCATGCTAGCCCTGATATATATGTATATATCATCATTTCAGCCGTAAAACGTCCACTACTGAACTAAGGCCTCCCTCATGGATCTCCATGAGGGGTAGTTGCCATACTCACCACGCTTGGCAGGCGGGTTGGCGAGCGCAGTACGGGATCTTGATATACGGAAAGACGCTGCTGCCCATCTTCCGGAGGTGTCCCTTAGCAGGCTCTTACTGCATCCACGGGTAGGAGAGGAGGGGTAACATTCTACTGCCGGCACCCCACGGTATATATATATAGTAGATATTATCTGACACAACCTTGCAGTAGTACCTACGTCATCATCACTGAAAATTCTGAGAATTTAAAAAATCAGAAAACTACATTACATATACGATATTTTGTACAAACTCCTTAATAAAAGATCATTCTCGTAGAATTTGAACAAAACATTACAATGACCTTTACGCCATGCGATAGTGTTGCTTTTAAGGAGCGAATTATATAAATAATGACAGTATGAAACCCCGAATGCAAGTTTTTGGGTGACCTACTGATACTGAATTCGGTTCCTAAACTGATAAAATAGAAGGGGAAAGTTAGAATGAATCCATCCGGGGTTTAATGGCTGATGATGAGCCAGTTCTCCCATCACGTTGTGAACATGGATCGTGAAGTAGAACAGCGAGTGAATGCATTGTAACTTTTCGGACAATCATGTCACATTGAACGGAATGAAGATTGTTTATTTTTAACCGACTTCAATAAAAGGCGGAGGTTCTCAAGTCGTCTGCATCTTTTATTTATCTTTGTTACCTTTAGTACTTCGTCGTTTATAAATCGATTTCAAGATTTATTTTTGCGTTCGACTTGATGGACTTACAGATTAGTCCCGTTTTTTTCAAAACACAGATCCACGAGAAATCAGAGTATTCCTTAAATTTGTAGGTATATTTTTAGTATTTCCAGAAACAAATCAAGCGCAATAGCTTGATTCTAAAATTGAACTGAAACTGACGAAGATCGCAGATGGCCAACTCTTCAATGTTAAACATCCACGTGTGGCGATAACGAAAGATGGCTTTGATCTCTACCTACCTACATTTATGGTCACACCTTTCTTCTCAACAACACTATGATAACGGTCATTGGAGTCGGTTTAAGATGAAAAATTAAAGAATTATTTGTTTCAGCTCAGTGATGATCTAAGAACCATGATCCAATCGGATGAGTTGATCAACGACGACGTCCAGATAGCACAGCGGTTCGGAAATGAGGGGCAAACATTCGGACTGTGCGATGTTGAAACAGAAAAAGTATGTAATCTACAAATTAGGTAGAGTTGTAGAACTTTTTGGGAAGTACTACCACCATATCTATTTCTAAAGTCGAGCAGTAATGTCTGCATTATTGTGTTCGGGTTTGAAGGGTAAGGGGGCGGGTGAATTACGGGCACATGAGTCAGGATGACGGGCGCAGTGCAGCGTCGGTCACGTGCTCAGTGAACGTGATCACCGCGGTATTGCAATTGTACTAGATAGGGGTTACCACTTTACATTAGGTGGGCCTTTGGCTTGTTATTGAGTTGTATAAAAAAACATGAGACGTAACTGAAATATCGACCCGAGGCCGTGGGGTGCCGGCCGGAGAATGTTGCCTTTCCTCTTTTTCCCGTGAATTCAATAAGAATCTACTAAGGGTTATCTCCGGAAGATGGCCAGCGGCTTCTTTCCGTGTATCAACATTCCTCAATGCGCTCGCCTGCCAAGCGCGGTGAGTGCGGCAACAAACCCCTCATAATCTTGGAGGCCTAAATTCAGCAGTGAACGTGGATAGCAGTCCTATGGATGGGATGATGATGACAATGAACAATATCAGACAGGCAGCCTGGCAGGATACCTGATTTATGCATGAGTTAATAGATAATTTTTATTAGAACCTGCTAAAGGTTATGCGGCACGGTATTGCATAAAAAATTCGGAGCGAAGTTTTTATGCAATACCTTTCCAAACTATCAATACCAATTACCAATATCCTTGCGGACATTAAAGTTAAGCCTAATTTAGACAAAAAATGTAACAATGAATAGAAGTGGAAGAGTGAGGTTTTTTCTTCGCTTCTTTCCCTCACTTGGAAAAAAGTTATCTGAAGGGAACGAATTAAAATATGTGCTTTACTCAATTGTTCTTCTTTTGTATTTTGTAAATTGACTATCCTATGCTTAGACGAAATAAATCATCCTTTGTAGCTTTTTGCCATATTGAATAAAAACTTATTAATATTGACTTTATGAAATTATATTGATCAGCTCCACTCTTTCCCACTCCGCTCTGCACCGGTGTACAGGCAGCCTAAAGATGGTCTACCGCAGTGTCTTTGCCCGGAACAAAAGTGATTCCTTAACCAAGAGGAAAGTTAGGAAAACTAGGAAAGTCAGAAGGAACTTGATGTTAACTACGTCTTTGTTACAGCTTTTAGTCCCTGATTCACTGCAAGACAAAGATGGGAATTGGTGGGCAGTATTACAGGACAGGGACAACAACAAGACTCAAGGATTTAGAATTGAGATTTGCAAAATTCGGTAAGTTTATAGATGTTTTTCACTTGTTTGCATTTCATACCAGTTTGACATAACCTAGGTAACTAACAATACCTTAACAGGTGTTAATACAAGCATTGGTACGGGGGTACCAGAAAAGGGCGCGAAGCCCTCAAAAGGTCACCAAAGGTCAAAAAGGTCATTTTTGGGTTTTTTGGACGTTTTCTGCCATTTGAAGAATTAATTTTTTTGGTGACCTTTTGAGGTCACAATAACTCCGGCCCCTGTGACCCTAGGATCACCAAAATCGGTCAGTCAATCAGTCCCCTTCTATCAATAAGACGGTGCAAACAAAAAAACATTTCATGTAAATCGGTCAACGCGTTCGGTTGTAATCGTCAAATACACAGACGGACAGACAGACGGCCGAACAGACAAACAGACAGACAGCGCTATGCATATTAGGGGGCTTCGCCCCCTAAAAATTATAAAACTTTGTACACTTTGTTTACGCCTACTATATAAATTTTTGGAAACTTATGAAATAAAGTCAAAAACGATTATTATACTTACTTGCTTATATACCGCTTTGTAACATCAGTTTTTAGGATTCCGTACTACAACAAGGAACCCTTATACTTAGTTTCGCTTGGCCTGTCTGTCAGCGGCTTTACGAAGATACTATTTAGTAGTCCTAGAAAGTTGTTACTTAGCATGGGTACCTATAAAATTATCACGCCGAGATAACGAGATAAGAAATTTGGGGTAGGTACTGCCATACGCGTAAAATGGGGATGAACTTATTTTTCTTGATTTTATTTATATATGTAGGTATTATTATTACTTATTTATTTATCACATATTGTGTACATAAGGATGACTTAATGCTAAAGCATTAAGATTGATTGATTGATTTTTCTATTGTGTGGGGTACCGTTAAATAGGTATTTTAAAATCACTTAGGGAGTTTCGACGACAATGTTTCGATTACCTATGGGTTCCGATTGCGAAATATTAAAGTTTTTGTCTTTTTTAAACTTTCGCGATCACAACACATTATTAACATACATATAACCGGGTATTTATCGCGTAAAACCACTCGCAAAAGTGGCTAAGCATCTGCGTACGCCAAAGGATGTAGTACCTTTGCAGGTTCCTGGTGTTTATAAGATCGATTGCAGCTGTGGGCGCTCCTACATAGGCCAAACGAAGCGCACTGTCGCCGAACGTGTTAAGGAGCACATAGCTGCGGTGAAAAATCGACAAATAAACAAGTCTGCTATAGCAGAGCATATAGTAGACTCAGGACCTAATCACTGGATTGAATTACACAACCCAAAAATCCTAGCCAACGAGAGGCACTACTATAAGAGAATGGTTCGGGAAGCGATTGAGATTAAGAAGCATCCTAATTTCAATCGTGAAGACGGTTTCAGACTCTCTGCCTCATGGAATCCAGTGATAGCAAAGTGTACTCGGCGTGAAAAATCAACTCAGTATGTGGATACAGTCAGTGTAGTGTGCTGTCCCAGTGGGAACCGGCCCTAATAATTTTTATGAAGATCAAGTGAGGGTAGTTCAACAAATGCCTTCGCTTTGCTGCGGTACCTCCATCACATCAGTCTTCCCGGGACCATGCTTGGTGCAATCCAAGCGAAACGTCGGGAAATAATAAAGGTAATTTACGCGATAAATACCCGGTTATATGTATGTTAATTAAAGTTTTTAACTTTTTTCGAGCGTAAAACCCAGTCAGTGTAAAAATGTGTCAAACAGTGACTGCTTTATGGAAGGTAACCCCCTTCCTTAAAACAGTCACTGTTTGTATTTATTTGTTTTATGGTTGGGTTAGGTTAATATGATTGATCGATCGAGGGATCGAGGCATTCAAGTGGAAACCAATCAAACCATCAGAATGACGATGTTATTGCCATTGATATAAAAGCATAGATGAGCACTAACCTCAAAAACTCTGGCATTGTGTTTACAATACTGCCGACGAATGCGCAACACGCCACGCGTACCGAAAAAATAGTGTTATCTCTTTCTCTCACATTATTATTTGCAAATACTACTTTCTCTTTCTTGCATGAGTGAGCTCACTCTCATCGTTGGAAACACAACGGCGCGGTCTCAGTACGGTGAGGGCTCATCTATGCTTTTATATCAATGGTTATTGCTCTCTCTGCGTACTTTGATAACATTTTATTTTAATAGATTCGTACCTATAGGTAATCTAATTCCTTATCTGCAGTAGGTACCTTTCAACTCTGCCACTAGTTTAAATCTTGAGATTGCTATTCACTCATGTTGTCACCATTATTGATAAAGTGAACTATAGTGTGTAGACGAACTGGACAAACCTAACATGTTTGTTAGATTATAAAGTCAATATTTATTATCTATCTGTCTTTCTATTCAATTGAAATATCTATCAACCTTAGACGAGATAAATCTAGTCTAAGCTATTAACATGCTGTTACAAATCAAAGTGTCTGTAGGTACTTTTTTTTTTAGTGACAGGGAGAGCAGCTGCAGCCCTTTGGTGACATTCCCACCCGGCTACACGAATAAATGCGTCCAGAAGTTCGGCTACCGGTCCGTGGTGGTCGTAAAAAATAACAAGGCAGTGGCTCAGAAACCCTTGAGGTTGCCTACCTGTTGCTCTTGTATGATCACTGCGCCATGATTATAAGGTCATCTCTTTGTGTTTCTTTGTAACTAGTTGTGTACAAATGCAGTGTTCAACGCCATATTGAGGCTCCATTTTTCAGATATTTTAAAATAAAAATAATTGTTTTCGTACCTATACTTAGGTATCCCAGTTAAAAATATTGGTATAAATTATCTTATCTACTTATCATTTGATATGAAGAATATGACAGATTTTAGAAAGTCGCTGACGTCTATCTTTATTCATCCATTTTTAAGCTTTTGTGTGTATGTCTAGTCTTGAATTAAATAAATGACTACCTACGTGTGTGTTAATCCATTGTGTGTGTTATTTATTATACCTGTAAGTATCCTTCGTCTACCGGTTCGTTATCAATGAAAATTTAAGTAGTAGTAGGTATTAGTACCTACTTATATTTTGTACAAAATCAATTAAGTATTGATAATATTTGTATTTGTATTTATTTATTGCATCATGTACAGGTTTGTATTAGGTCTAAGCAATACATATTATAAGTAATTACATGAACCCTGTTAGGGCGCTGCAAATTTGAGTTCGATTTATGTTTTCATGCAATTTAATTAAGAAAAATTATTAGAAAAAGGAAAAAGTATAGTATAATTAATTTGTGTTCATGTCAATAGATGTCTAGAATTAGGTAGGTAAGTAAATAAAATCACATAAGATCGAATTCAAATAAGGTCAAGTTGGTACATACTTACAAATTCAAGTCAATATAATGAATTTTTTGATAATTCCAATGTCAATGGTGACTAATGTTACACATAACTACAGAGCTACAATGCAAAACAATATTTAGGAGGTATGTCAGAAAAAATAATTAAATGTCAAGTAATAATACAATGTCAACAATATCTCGAAAATTACAGAAAACAGATTTACTTAAATGTCAATGTGAATAATGCAATAATTTAAATGAATATTAATATTTAGGTTAATTTGTCATGTAAAAATTCATCAACTGAGTAGTAGGATTTAGATATAAGAAATTCTTTAAGTTTCCTACGAAAGCCTAAATCTTTTGTTTGATTTTTGATGACATTGGGGATTTTATTGTATACATTTATAAGTCTTACGTGTGGACTGTGGGCAAATGTTTTTAGGGTGGTTGAGGGTTGTAAGAGCTTATCTTTATATCGTCTATTATATTTTTCATTATTTTCCGCGTGGGATATAAAGAAACTGCTGTATTTTCTTACGAATAGGGTCATTTGCATTATATAAATGCAAGGTAATGTCAATATCTTCATATTTTTAAAGTAGGGTCTACAGCTCTGTCTCTGTTTGATGTTTACTAGTATTCTTACAAGTTTCTTTTGCTTAATAAACACATCGTTGAAATTTACACTATCCCCCCATAAAATAATGGAAAAGTTGAACCAAGAGTAAGCGTTAGCGTAATAAGCTGAGAGGGCTGTTTGGTAATTTGTATTGCATTTTAAGATGCTTAGGGCGTATGTAAATCTTGACAGTTTTAGTAAAAGGTTTTCAATGTGTTTCTTCCAATTAAGATGCATGTCTAATGTTAGGCCTAACAGTTTGAATTCACGGGATTCTTTAATATTCAGGGTAGTTGTTAGATTACCTAGGTCTAAAGGTCTCCTTTGACAAGTCTTAAATTGCACTATTTTTGTCTTGGCGTGGTTAATTTCGAGATTGCAATCGCTGAGCCATTGTTTGGTGGACTCGAAAGTTGTTATTATTTGATCAAAGTCAGTGCCCTGCGACCTTTCAAACAGTAGTGACACGTCGTCCGCAAAAAGTACGCATTGTGTGTTAATCGCTTTTGGTAAGATATAGATAGTTATATAAACTTTATATTTATAGAACTGGTAAGAACTGGACAAACCTGCAAAAAACCTACATAAAAACTCAGCTCAAGCGCCATAATATATGTGCCTAGGTATTTTTCTATTGCGAAATTGAAAGGAGTTATTATTAGGTAGGTGGCAAAAAAAACATATTACTAAATGAAGGCAAAAGAAGCTTGCTGAAAACCCTTGGGCAAATAAGTTAACATTCCAGCAAACGACTTCTATTTGACCTTCGTGAGCTAAAATGTAAAGGCATTAAAAGTAAAATACTATTTACCTACTATTAAAATACATAATATGTACAACGATGAACACATTTCAAGCTCTAACGAAACCAACCCAACCACCTCGTAGCAAAATGTTTTGGTTCGTTCTTAGCTTTGGTAGGTACATACCTATGTATGAGACAAATAATTTAGGTAGGTACCGTAAGTACCTACATATTATTGTTATAAAGTTAATCGCTATCTAGTCTAGCAAGAAATGGGAACTAGGTCAGAACATAGAACTTTTATACAAATCTTTTAGACAAATGTATAAATCCATAAACTATACCTACTTTAATTTAAGGATTTACATAAAATGATTTGGAATAGCTAGACCGGTAAATTAACATGCTCGCTCATTATATTCATTAAACAGGTAGGTATGAAGTTTTCTGTCGTACCGTGATTATCATTAGGTACCTACAATCTGTGATTTGGTTACAAGTAGGTACCTACTTGTAAGTTCAGTTCTAAGATTTTAACGTTTAAGTAAGAAAATATGATGAGTGCTTCTTCTGTTGGGCGTTCTTAAAATAAATATATGAATTTTGATGAGGCAATCAGGCGTTCTCACTAAAAAGTAAAATAAAAATATAAGCATCTAACTTCGTGTTAACTTTTTTAGAGTAAAACAACATGACATTGGCAGTTACTTGTAACAAAGCACGTCAAAGCCAAAAAAAAGAAGAAGACAAATGTTTTGTTTTAGTTAAAAATTTTAATTTATATGCTTTCTAAAATAAAAGGATAATAAACAAAGACACATTCGTATAATACCACAGTGTGCTGTGAATCTGAAATGCTTCTGCCTTTATCCAAGAAACACATAATTACTTTGTATTTTTCGTTTTTACGGCCGTGTTTATCTGTTTCTTTTGCTAACATGTCTTCAGGAAGCGTAGATGCCGGTAAGAACTGCTTACTTAAATATTTTTTCCACTTTCTATCTAGAATTGATTAAAATCAGTTCATCTTACTACCTACTTGAAAGAGCGGTTTTTCTCATTATCTGGCGTTATAAATATTTAAGTAATCGTTTTTGTGACGATTTCTAGTCACATCGAATAATTGTGTTATTTTGGTCAGTACATATGATATTCTTGGCTTTAGATTATCACCCTGTAGTGTAGGCTTAATATGAGACTTAACTGATTTAACTTATGAGATTTAACTGTGTCCTTACAGGTTGCGTAACTGCTAAGAGTTTATCAAGTGAATTGTTGTTTGTTTTTGAAAATGGCCGCCAATTTGGCTAGCCAACTAACTTAAGAATTTATAAATTAACTTGACACTGGCGTAATTGTGTAAAACCAAACACAAAAAGCTATAAAATAAAAAGACAAGACAAGTGAATTGTCAGTGCTGCAGCTTAAGCTGCCTGTGTATTTTAAATAATAATAATAAAGGAATCAGAAGTCAACCCGCTGTGGGGTGCTGGCAGTAGAATGTTCTTAATGTTACCCTCTCATGCCCGTGGATGCAGTAAGAGCCTGCTAAGGGAGACCTTCGGAAGATGGGCAGCAGCGTTTTTCAGTAGTTGTATCAGTGTGTACCGTACTGTGCTCGCCAACCCACCTGCCAAGCATGGTGGGTATGGCAACTACCCCTCATGGAGATCCATGAGGAAGCCCTGTGTTCAGTAGTGGATGTTTTATGGCTGAAATGATGAATAAAGGAAACTGGCATGTTCACAGTACTAGGTACTTATATGTATAATAATTGTCTCTTTTACACTCATATGATTGACCTTGCGCAGTAGACATGGACAGATTCCTGCTTTATTTAAGAGACTTCCTCGCTAGAATTAGGTTTGACAATAGCCAAGTTCCCTAATTTCTAGAAATATAGTTCTTCCATTCTAATTGATCTATGTATTTGTGTAGATAAATACTCCGTTGCCTATGTAACAGTACCAAGCATCGATGTAGGGAAGGCAATCGGACATGGCCTTGTTAAGGAGAAGCTTGCAGCCTGTGTTAACATCATACCCCAAGTGACTTCAATATATGAATGGAAAAATGAGATTAATGAAGACAGCGAGGTGAGGCTTACAGGCAATGTTTAATAGTCTTTCTTTTGATGGACCCTATCAATCAGTATCATAAAAATACAATGTTTATTGGTATACATTTGGTGGGTGTATGTGTATGACTCCCTTTTCCGCATTTAGTCTCCCAGCTGGTCCATTATGCGTGAAGTGTCTGGCTAGCATAGCCAGCCCAACTTCGACCAGAAGCGCAGAATTTTCCTGGAACAAAAAAGGTTTCATGTAAATCAGGCTTCACGGAGTGACCTCAGGGGGCTCTGTGGCTCCGATGTTGAAGAGGTGTTTGTTAAGGGTGCTGTACATTTGGTGGGTTTAATTAAACAATATAATAAATAATACTGGACAATTCACACAGCATCACCTAGCCCCAAGCAAAGCAGAGCTTGTGTTATGGGTAATAGATGATATACAATGTATTATACTACATAGATATACACTGCCGGCCAAAAGTTTGAGACCACCTACATCTAAGTAGCAAAATGAAATAAAACTCAAAATATAAATCAAGAGGTTTAGATATTAATTAAAATGCTTATTTACTAATACACATTCATCAAGAAGAAAAAAAAAATCAAGAAATATCAACCATTTACGTTAAAAATGACGTTCATATTTAATAAAATCATTAAACGGATTTTTCGTCAAAAAAGCCTCCCTTGCATTTTATAACTTTTTTCACTAGTCTCGGCATACGAGCAATCAATTTATCAATTGTATCTTGTGAGATATTGTTCCAGCTTTCTTGTAAAGCCTTCCACATGTCTTCTTGTGAGGAGGGACAACAACTGCGCACATTTCTGTCAAGCTCTTCCCACAATAGCTCAATGGGGTTGAGATCCGGACTCTGAGGGGCCCACACCATGTTTTTTAACACCCTTTCTGTTTCTTTATGTTCTAAATAACCCCTGCATAATTTTGAACTATGTTTAGGATCATTATCTTGTTGGAAAAAAAATCCATTTCCAATTAATCTTAAACCAGACGGAACGGCATTTTGCTGTAGTATTCGTTTATAATGCTCCTTTTTCATGATTCCTTCGACTCGTACCAAATCTCCGGTTCCATGGCCCGAGAAGCATCCCCAGACCATAATGGAACCACCACCATGCTTAACTGTTGGCACCACACAATCTGGCATCATCTTTTCCTCGGCGGTACGTCGAACAAAAATTCGTCGTTTTGAACCAAATATTTCAAACTTGGATTCATCTGTCCAAAGAACTTCTTTAAAGTCTTCTTCAGTCCAGTCTCGATGGGTAAGGGCCCACTGCATCCGTTTCTTTTTGTTTTATGGCCTTAGTAGTGGTTTTCGAACGGCGACGCGACCAAATAACTTAGCATCAGTCAATGACACAGGTTCTGATCGGGATTTGTTCACTTCTGCGCGGATTTCTGGTGCGGTTAGGCGTCTATTCCGCTTGCTGGTAACGACGATGAAATTATCCTCGCTAGAAGTGGTAGCTCTCGGTCACCCCGATCGCGAACGATCTTGATTACTGCCAGTCTCCTTGTATCGGGTTATTGCGTTATGAACACAAGTCTTCGACAACTTACATAAGTTGAGAGGCAATCGCACGTTCAGATTTGCCTTCGCCGTGTAAAACAACTGTGGCAGAACGAGTTTCAGTGCTAATTTCGCGCACTTCTGAGGAGCAAATAATCGCCTTAGAAAAAGATATCTTAGGAGAACAATGACTAGGATCAAATATATATCATATTAATTTGTATCTAACTTTATCTTGTAACTTTTTGAAAATATCCACAAATAAAAACTTGTTTTTTGCGGTAAAAACTAAACTTGTTTATAATAAAACCCTTAATTTTTGTAAAGATAGTAGAACTCACATAACACACAACATATACACACGCGCACGAATTTTGCGTTACACACTATACACAAATTACAATTTTCTGGGAAGCTTAAGTTTGAGGGAGATTGCTTTAAAAATAATCCCGTGTTCTAAGAAAGCCCTGTTTGGGCTACTTTGGACAAATCACTATACATAATGACGGATATAAGAGAAGTTATTCAAGACATTGACAATGTCAGTGTCTCCAAATCTCACTTCATTAACCTCCCAGAAGATTGTAAAAATTACATAACTAAAACCTTCAAAAACATTTCAATAATTACAATGAATATCAGGAGCACACATAAAAACTTTGATGATTTTTCTATCATGCTGGATCGTATAGATATCAACTTTGACTTAATAATTTTAACAGAGTGTTGGTTACAATCTGCTCTGCCGACTAATTTAAATAACTATTCGCTTTTTCATACAAAAACCCACCTAAACCAAAACGATGGCCTGATCATGTATGTGAACAACAGTTTAGTGAACTGTAACGTATCGGAGGCACTCATTGAAGAAGCAAGCTGTCTAATTATAAAAATTGGTAATGAAACTTGTGTCATAGCGATATATAGACCTCCGTCTTTTCGAAGTGTTAGGAATTTCTTAAGCTCTCTGGACAATCTTTTACAGTCAACAAAATCCTACAAAAATTTAGTCATCACTGGAGATATAAATATTGATATCTCTGGCAATAACGAGGACATACAAGTCCGCGAACGTTCCAGTGACTACCTAACTTTATTAGCTAGCCACGGTATCTTAGCAGGGCATACTCTATCTACTAGAGAGAATGCGTGCCTTGATCATTACATGGTAAGATCTCTGAACTTAGTAGACATCCTTGTGTTACCGGCCTTAATAACTGACCATTCTCCTATACTACTCCAACTTAACACTAAATATAGTAATAATACGAAAAAACTATCTGTTACAAAAAAAGTTGACTACGATATGATATGCTTTGATTTATCAAACATAGTATGGGGTGAAGTTATTGATTACTCAGATGTAGACACAGCAACGACAAACTTTCTGATGATTATAAAAAATATTGTTAATAAACACACCATTACAAGAACAATTTCTAAGAGGAAAACTAGCTTAAAACCTTGGGTTACCCCAGGCCTTATAAGATCACTTAAACACAGAAACAAATTACACCTCAAATTTAGAAAATTTCCACTTGACAATGAAATCAAAAAAACCTATACTAATTACAGAAATGTTTGTAACAAACTTCTAAAAAAATTAAAAAGAAATCATGAGAGACAAGAATTAAATAAACAATATAAAAACAGTAAAGATACATGGAAAACTATAAAAAGAATCTGTAATTTCCCAGTAAAAACAAATCCTTGTGAAAGCTTACTAAATCGACAAACACCTATTATAGACTCCTTAAACAATATAAACGAACACTTTGCTGAGGTTGGTATGACTCTCGCGCAAAATATTCTTTCCGTTAATAATGAAACAGAAATCAGCCTTGCAAATAAAGCTCGACTTGCAATCAATCCCAAGGCATCATCATTCGGACTTCTCCCTACAGATCCGCTTGAAGTATTGGATATGGTAAACACTTTGAAAAATGCAAGCGCTCCAGGCTGGGACGAAATCACCTCCAAGTTGCTAAAATCTGCTCTACCCTTTCTTTTAGACCCTATAACTAAAATCTGCCAAGCTAGCTTTGATACCGGCATCTTCCCTAATGTTCTCAAAAAATCCATCATCTGTCCTATTCACAAAGGTGGAGATGTAGATCAAGTTAGCAATTATAGGCCAATATCCCTCCTACCGGTAATGTCAAAATTACTTGAGAAACTCATGAACAATCGCATAAAATCTTACCTAGAGCAAAACAACATCCTATCAAACAACCAACATGGCTTCCGTTCTGGTCGAAGTACTGACGATGCAGTTCTAGATGTCACAGAACATATAAGGAATAGTTTAGACGATGGACTCAGAACAGTCGGTGTGTTCTTGGACTTAGCGAAAGCTTTTGACACCGTTTCGTCGTCTATATTGTTAGCTAAACTTGAAATGTATGGAATTAGAGGTACACCACTAAAATGGTTTGAAAGCTATTTATCAAATAGAACCCAAAAGACGCGCGTGGGTAAGCTAGTAAGCGAGGAGATGGTCATAAAGTTTGGTGTGCCACAGGGTAGCATCCTAGGCCCCACTTTATTTCTGCTTTACATAAATGGACTCTGTGACCTGAATATAAGTAATGGAAAAATAGTTACGTATGCAGACGATACAGTAGTTCTGTTTCAAGCGAAGAACTGGGACGAAGTGGAATTGGTAGCGAATCGAGGCATGAACAAAATCTCTGAGTGGTTAAAAATTAACCTACTCACACTTAACGTATCCAAAACCAAATATATCCCTTTTTCTATAAACAAAAGTACCCAGCCTAAGAAACATCTACATTTAATTATTCACTCTGGATCATGCAATAACGCAAATAATTGCTCTTGCTCAAATCTACAACCGGTATCTCATATAAAATATTTAGGCATCCAGATCGATGAACACCTATCGTGGAATGAGCATATACATTATATTTCAGGAAGAATTAGAAAACTTATTTATGTATTCAAAAAACTAAGGCACGTGCTCGACTTTGGTTGCCTCATTAAGATCTACTATAGTCTAGCACAATCAATTTTAGCCTATTGTATAAAGGCTTGGGGTTCTGCTGACAAAACATATATGCTAGAATTGGAGCGTGCCCAAAGGGCTCTCTTAAAAGTGTCTACTTTCAAGCCACGTAGATATTCTACCACTTCCCTGTATAAATTGTGTTCGGTGTTAACTGTCAGACAACTATTTATTAAAGAAATTATCGCCAATCAACATTCACTTGTTAATAATACTACCCTTCAAAAAAGAAAATTAAAAAGAAGAAAAGACATTATCTTTAAATTACAAAAATCAAGGACAAAATTTGGTAGCAAGTCTAATCGAATCTTAGGTCCCCGGATATACAATAAAATAAACAAAAGCATGGATATAGTTAACCTAAATTACAAACATCTTTTAAAAAATACAGTAGACTACCTATTAAATCTATCATACGAAGAGACAGAAAAGCTTCTTGTATCCATTGAATAGACATCATCATATATAGTAATTTCATACATATGCACACAAACACTCTCTTACTCATATACTCACACACGCATGCGAACACACACACATACATACTCACTCACTCACACACACACACACACACACACACACACACACATCGTCACACTACTGCTACTTTATAATTATTTTAATATATTTACTAGATTTTTATGTTAACTCAACTAGTTTCACGCAAAATATTTTAATAATTTGTCAACACCTACATGTTTTAAGGTTTATTGCGAGTGCGCCAAAGCGAGTCACTGTAACCTTGCTATACAGGCTCTACCGAGACCTAGTGCGAGGGACAGAGTTAAGCCAAGGTACCCTCTGCAAATATTATATGTTTAATTGTTACCTAAGTATTATTGATTTATTTATAAGGTGCCTGATTCTGTTAACTAGTTTTTTTGTGAATAAATACTTTTTACTTTTTTTACTTTTCCCATTTTAAGATGTCTTCACTATAACAACGACGAGCTCAGACTAGTTAAGATAATGAAAAATTTACTCCATCAAAACTCAGGTAAAAAATATGTTTAAGGAAGCTAAAATAATCCGGAAGTACGGTTACCGCAAAACAAAACCAAAATAATTAGAAATGAGCAGGCCATAAAAAATATAACAATGACTCTATCACCTGGTAAGCGCGCGGTACTCATTTATGTTTTGAAACAATAGACCTTTAAAGGATGATAACTTAAAAATATACAATAAAAATGACTCTCAGAAATTCTTTGATAACAATAGAATACGCAGGTGTTCAAATTAGCTCTTTATCATGTGTACTTTTAAAATATTTTGGTGGTTACAAAGATTTTTACAAGTGGTCTCAAACTTTTGGCCGGCAGTGTACATGAAACCTTTTTTGTTTGCACTGTCTAATTGAGAGAAGGGTACTGATCAAAAAAATAAGTCTTCAAATGGCTGAAAACGTTGAAAAACCCAAAAATGCTATTCAGTAATTTTACCCTTTCAGGCCCTACTGATGATAAAAACACGCACAACCCAAGTGGACAAGCTCACCGAATATGTCCGCTCCAACCATCCATATGAAGTCTGTGAAGTAATATCATTACCAATCAAGAATGGAAACCCACCATACTTGAAGTGGATCGGAGAGAATGTTCCAGATACTCAGTGAATGCAAGAACCAGTACCTTCATTATCATCATCCTCAGTCCATAGATGCATGGTTAGTTCTTATTATTTACCTATTAGAGAAAAGTACTTAGCATAAGTAAATTATTAATAATAATGTATAAGTTCTCTGTCACTTTTAAATTAGGTAGTTTTTAAAGTAAGAGTAAATAAATTTGGTTTTAAATTGAAATTTATACTTTTCTTGTTTATATGGGACACATCATCATTTCTGTCTTCCGGACCCCTTTGGGGGTCTCCGGGTGGGGCCTCGAGGTTAGACCTCCTTACCCCGGCTTCAACTCCTGGGGCTACTACCCCAGGGTCCTTTGATAAATGCCTTTCAGGCTGGTGTCAATATATTTTTTTTTTCAGTTGTCCTCCTCTCCCTGTTCTAGGAGGTCACGTGGCTGGGAGCGCCACTGACCTTTATAGTCCGGAGGTCGGGCATGCAACGGGGCGAGGCCGTTCAAGTGGTCGTGTGGCCCGTTGTCGGCGCGGTCGAACATCCGACGCGCCGTGTTGACCACAAAGGCATCGATGGGTTGAATCTGCACGTCGCGGGCGATGACGTCATTCCTGACATAGCGGCCCGCGCCAGTGCAGATTCGCAGAGTTATGTTTTGTTGCGCCTGGATGCGCTTCCGGTTGGTGGTGGAGGTCAGGGCGTACCACGCTGGTGCAGCGTAGGTCAGTCGTGACCGGATGTACATCTTGTACATCCGCAGCTTGGTCCTGAGTGGGAGATGGGAGTCCAAGACAGGTCGGAGGAGCCCCCGGGCAGCGCGAGCTTGGCCGATCGCGCGATCTACCTGGGGCTGCATACTCAACGACCGGTCTATCTCCACTCCAAGGTACCTTGCGTGCGGAACCCACGTGACATCCTGGCCACGAAGCTGCAGGGGGGGAAGGATTTTACGGCGTCGGGTGATGAGGAGCGCTGCCGTCTTACCCACATTGACGGCGATGCGCCACTTGTCCAGCCATAGCGGGAGGAGGCTGAGGAGCTGCTGCATCCTCTTGGCGGCGAAGGTGGGGCTGGAGGACGACGCGAAGTAGGCGCTATCGTCCGCAAAGAGTCCAAGGGTCACGTCCGTTCCCCTACCCGGCCGGAGCTTCTGCTTGCAGCTTCGTAGTGTTGTACCTATATCAAGTCTATAATTGTTAATCATCACTGTGGGGTACCGGCATTATAATGTTGCCCCTCTCTTGCCCTTGGATGCAGTAACAATCTGCAAAGGGTTACGTCCGGAAGATGGGCAGCAGCGTCTCTCCGTATATAAACATCCGGTACTGCACTTGCCAACTCGCCTGCAAAGTGTGTTTTTTTTTTTTTTAATTTATTGTTATCGCCATTATTAATTTTATGGCGATTTAAACTTAATGGTTATTGTACAATGTTTATGTGATTTAATTACATATTATTATATATCGATTAATATATATCTCGATATTAATATATCGAGATCTTAAATTCATTTAACAATTATTTTAACATTGTTAGAGTGCCTATCATCCCCACTCTGGAAGTGCCTTTTACGTGTATTATATTATCTGTGCTTATACAGAGGGTGATTAATGAAGGAACCTTTATCCTCAATTAATCACCCGTGGTGCACCACAGTCCCCTTCTTTTTAAGTTTAATTATGTCACTCGTGTAAAAATGGATTTATTGTGATCTGAAATAAAAGATTTTTGTTTTACTATTATTTATTTATTATTCCAAATCATATTTTAACCTTGCCCTTAAAGCCTTCCACGATAAATGGGCTACCCAACGCAAAAAGATTTTAAAATCGAACCAGAAGTTCTTAGATTAGCGCTTTCAATCAAACAAACAAACTCTTGTTATTAGTTTAGATGATAGGTAATCTAAGGACTTACTTATTTCAAGTTTCCTTTGGGTAAACACGATTTTTTAAAGCGCCATCTATTGAAAAACCTATGAACTACCTACATTGCTACAGTCATACAGTTTTATGTTTTTCTTCAACCACAAAGCGTTTTCTGAGGCTACAGACAGATAGAGCTACGGTCTCGAAAAAATATGCTGAAAATAATGGCACAGATTACAAAACCTAATAATCTTAGAATAATAACGTAGTACGAGTAGAAACCAGCCTAAAATAGCAACGAAAATCAATAATTCTGTTCTCTTTTTACTTACGGCATTATAACCGAGTTTGAAAGAGATGCAATATACAGGAATCTTTGGAACTCTGGAATTTACAAGGATGGCGTAAATAAACAGTCAAATGGTTCTAAATTTGGTTCTACTTATGACGTATAAAGCTAACAAAAGCAATATTAAGTATACGTGAAGTTAGCTGTATAGATTACTTCTAACAAACTTTTGGTTCATGCTTTATGTAAGGGTCAGACAGAATTGTATTTTAGCCTTACTTATGTCATTATTCTGAGCTAATAATAGTATTAGTAATAAATAAAACCGGGCAAGAGCGAGTCGGACTCGCGCATCGAGGGTTCCGTGCCATTATACAACATAATACATTTGCATTCATTGTTTTTTTTGTTGCATTTGTAGGTAGTTTAGATAGTTATAAGTTAATTAGGTAGTTGTGTAAATTACATCGAGAACTTAGTGTTTAGATAAACCTAACATAGGATTTAAAACACTATTATCAAACATGTAATATTCCTGTAATAAATAAATAAATACATAAATATGATAAAGGCAATTTATATTGGTTGGAGAGCCTTGACAGCGCCATCTCTTGTCCGATAGCGGAACTTATGTAGGTTTTTTACACTTTCGATGATTTCTAAAAAACTATGCAAATTAGACGGTTCGTTATAATTTTCCTGTAACCTTTACATACACTCCTATTAGCAATAACAGGTTCAGGGGTTTATCTCTGCAAACTTCGGAGATAAGGGGGAACGCTATTTTTTTTTAACGTTTTTGTAAATAACTCAAAAACGATACGACTTAAAGGAAAACTAAAAACGAAACGAAAAACTATTTATTAATGCGCAAATGAATACCTTGCATATGATACCCCACATGAACTAGTAACTTCACAAAGTGTTTTAAAACCAAAGATTTTTTTTAGTTTTTTTTTCCACCCCCCCTTGTCTAAAAAACTATGCAAATTAGAGAGTTCGCTATAAATTTCCTATAAACTTAACATACACTTCTATTAGCTATAAAAGTTTCATGGGTTTATCTCTGAAAACTTCGGAGATTAAGGGGGGGAACGGTCGTTTTTTCAACATTTTTGTAAATAACTCAAAAACCATACGGCTTACAGGAAAACTAAAAACTTTTTATTAATGTGCAAATGAATACCTTTCATATGATACCCCACACGACCTAGTCACTTATAAATTTTGAGATCCCCTGTACGCCCCTCTGCAATCATAAGAATATTTTTTTACATATTCATATACTTATGCTATAATATTTAAAAAGTGTTAACTATTCCAAATTTCAAGTCGATAACATCAGTAGTTCTCGAGATATCCATTTGTGGCAGACAGACAGACAGGGTGATACTATAAGGGTTCCTTTTTACCATTTTGGTCCGGTACCCTAAAAAGTTAAGTCTTAATCGTTCGTAGGTTAGTAGTTACTACTATTGTAGGTATTATATTATCCGTGTTGTTATAATATACTTTCAATAAGTATAACAGGTTCCCTAGAACTGCTGGAAAAGTTAACTCACGGTTATTGAGACTTGAGGCGAAGCGTACCTATGGTATAGAGCTCTACGAATATCTTTGTTCTGAAAAAAAAACTCGTACATAGAGTTCTATGTGCTAGATATTAATTATCTACTCTATCTATGTACTTACACTAATAATAAAGGGGAAATATTTGATTGTTTGTATGCATTTAATAGGCTCCCAAAACTACTAAACCGATTTAAAAACATATTTCACCATTGGAACGCTATATTATCCCTGAGTAACGTAGGCTAAGGGATACCTCCGGAAGATATGCAGCAGCGTCTTTCCGTGTATCAACATCCCGTACTGCGCTCGCCAACCCGCCTGCCAAGCGTGGTGAGTATGGCAACAACCCTCATGGAGATCCATGTTCAGTAGTGGACTTTTTACGGCTGGAATGATGATGATGAACGTTGGCTATATTATCCCCGTATTCCCACGGGAACGGGAACTACGCGGGTGTAACTGCGGAGTGCGGCTAGTAAGTTATACATTTCGTAGTGACCTTAGCTTAGTCGGTCTGGTAGCCGGCTGATGCGCGAGAGTTTGATATGATTTGTGAGGTTTGGTACTACTGGGGACAAATGTTTGCTTTTCTACCGATATTTGTCTCGGGGTCTGGATATTTTCTATGTAAGTATTATAAAGTATTATAATTTTATATGATTTAAGTCGATAATTTCGTACCTACGCAAGCTCTGAATACTTTGGTACCATTGATATAAATCGTAGATGAGCCCTCACACCAAAAACTCTGGCATTGTGTTTACAATAGGACGAATGCGCAACACGCCACGCGTGCCGAAAAAACAGTGAGTTTGCTATAATTTTCCTATAAAGATTACATACACTTCTATTAGCTATAAAAGTATAGGGATATGAACGGTCGTTTTTTCAACATTTTTGTAAATAACTCAAAAATCATACGGCTTACAGAAAAACTAAAAATCTTTATCTCCCACATTATTTGCAAACACTACTTTCTCTTTCTTGCAAGAGTGAGCTCACTCATATCGTTTGGAAACACATCGGCGCGGTCTCAGTACGGTGAGGGCGTATCTAACGATTTAGGTATATCAATGTTTGGTACTAGATGATGGTCTTTCTTAAACTTTCGCGAACACAATATTCACTGTTTGTATGTCCAGAAATATTCCTTTATTTTATTAACCTACACTGTTCCACTACGATCTACATACTTAAAACTACTTTCAGGTTGTAATCATATTACTTAACTTTATTAAATAATAAATAAAACAAAAATCTTTTATTTCACATGAAATCCATATTTACACGAGTTACATGATTAAACTTAAAAAGAAGGGGACTGTGGTGCGCCACGGGTGATTAATTAAGGAAAAAGGTTTCTTCATTAATCACCCTCTGTATGAAGCATTTCCAGAGTGGGGATGATAGGCCATCTGCCACAGTTTGCAGGATGCTGTTGTGACTGTCCCGTATCCTGCGCATCAGGGAAGCCGTTTTTTTGTGTATGATAGCAAAAAAGCCATCAGTGTGGTACTGCGCAAACATTCCTGATGCACTGCAGAAACGGGGTAGCCGCATCATCATCCTAAAAATATTATTATACTGGATGCGTAGATAGATAGATAGATAGATAGATAAACTCTTTATTGTGTAAATCATACAGAAAATAAAAACAAAAATAACTAAAATTAACTTAAACTACAAAACAACAGAAATACACAATGGGCGGTCTTATCTTATCTTAGAGTGTCCATCGATTTTTTGGTATGCCTGACCCACAGACTTCCCGTGTAAAACTCTGACAATATGCTTTAAAAAGCGAGATCTTTACATGGTCAGCACAACGAGAAAATCTGCAAGCCAACATGTTCCCTCGAACCGACAGAGCCCTACGTTCCCTTTCAACGTCTACATCGTCTTTAAGGTCGTCGGTAAGGAAATGGCCAAGATATTTAAATTTCGACACGCGATTTATGTTCAAGCCATTGAGGATTATAGTAAGATTGTTTTCTGGACAAATGTCTATCGGGTTGCATCGACTGGTAAAGAGATTTTAGAGTGATGTGACAAGTTCGGAGTTACCGAATTATATCGGTTTATAAGTCTACTATCATCTCGATAGACACTCTTGACCGAACGATTCATCGCGATCCTTTTGTAATAGACATCTGTCTATCGTGAAATTACGAGAACGCAGAAATTTATTTTCAATAGAGATTTGGACAATGTTTGTGAAATTTATCGATTTGGAGCGGATATCACTTGGATCACAATGCACGAGAATTGCCCCCCTGGTTCGTATCCAGTCCAGCTACGAAATGATACCTACAACATACTATACTTTCTTTAGTGTATCCTAGGTATATCAACTAAAGATCGGATTATATGCAACATAAAACGCTTGTTATGCATACAAATATACATAAACCGTGGGGTGCCGGCAGTAGAATGTTGCCTCCACGGGCATGAGAGGAAGGGTAACAGTGTACTGCCGGCACCACACGGCGATTCATTTATGTAAAGGTCTAAAATAATCGATTTTTGCAGCTTACTGCAACGATGTCATATATTTTACGAACAAAACTATCTTACAAACACTACAGGCACTCTCAATACCGTTCTCTAGGTTTCTTGAGATAACCTTGCATATTGTGATCTTCGATGGCTATGGTTTATTCGGCAATGGATAAGACTTCCAGGTGTAACATAGGACCCACCTTACTACGGCCACGGCTGTTGCATGCAACGCATTACTGTAACGGAATTAATGGTTATTTGCTTTTGAATAAAAAAACGACTTCAATGACCGACAGTCAGGATCATCATCAGTGATGATCTGGTGTAGGTAGTGAAGGTATTCACTCGGATAACACGGGCCTCCCTCATGGATCTCCATGAGGTGTATTTGCCATACTCACCACGCTTGGCAGGCGTGTTGGCGAGCGCAGTACGGGATGTTGATAAAGACGCTGCTGCCCATCTTCCGGAGGTATCCCTTAGCAGGCTCTTAGTGCATCCACGGGCATGAGAGGAGGGGTAACATTCTACTGCCGGCACCCCACGGCTGGTATAGTATACCTTAATTATCTTTCGATATCGCTACCCCTGAATGTTTTTATATTGAAGAGTTTCGATGGCGATCTGTGGTCTTCTTTATCAGTTCCTCCTCATCAAATCATAATTCCTGGAAGCAAATGCTTGAGTTGTTTTTGATAATACCAAAATCACTTTCGTAAGCCTATATTTTAAGAGTTCTGTCGATTCCTTTTGGCTCCCATCACTAGGACTGAGTTTTAAAGAATAGGACCAATACGATGTATCCTTTAAAATATAACCGGAGCTATTTTTTTAGGATGTTCTCAAGTGGTCTATATTATTTTTTATCAACCCCCGAACCAACAAAAAAGAGGGGTGTTATAAGTTTGACCGCTATGTGTGTGTGTGTCTGTCTGTCACACCGTAGCTCTTAACGACGGACGAGTGCGCCGATAAAAAAAAATTAGGTGAGTGGAAAAGGGGTATTTTTCTCGTACTCACCCCCCACCCTCTGTTCTCTACACAACCCCGTTTTCAGATTCCCGATGTTCCAAGTGGAAGTGGGAGAACAATGATGTCAGTCAGTCAGTAAGTGGTAGTCTAGCTTTATTATAGGTAGGTATAGATAAAGCGTTTTTGGTAACTTTAGAAACAAAACAATCATTTGCATTCTGAAAGTATAATTTGGTAAACTGAAACTGAAGATGAAAGCGGGCATCGAAACTCTTCAATGTTTTACATTCACGGATGGTGGTATAGAAAGATAGCTATGATTTATTACCGGCGCACCTCCCTACGGCGCACAAGCCAAGTAATCATCATCACCATCACCAAGGTCATAGAAGGTGGTTTGTTTGTTTAAAAATAAAATAACTATTTGAAATTGGGTTAAATGATTTTAATCGAGTAAAACGGACTTCAGCCACCTTCAGCTTCTGTCAGTAGTTAGGTTGATATTTTATAGTGTTAACGAAATGGGTATAATAATAAAACATTTGTTAATTTTTACAACATAACACACATACACAAATAATAAAACTTTCAAAATCCAAACAAAAGTAGTAAGTGAATGCAGTGTACTTATACCACACAAATGCTGTCATTTGTTTTCAGTGTCCGTGACGCGGGTTCGACCCCCGCTGAGAGACAAAATGTTTGCTCTTACTTTAAATTGTCGCGTGTTTTGGTGTTTTTCTATGTTCATATGTATACCTAAATGTATAAAAAATAATTTAAATATCAACCACGAGGATGGTTGATAGCAGAGCTTGCTATGGGTACCTACACATGTTTTATTTTATCCATCTAACATTGTCCTAGGCACTGCAGTTGCCCGTACGTACAGCAAAAATACCAGTTGCTGACGCTGTATAAGACGTGATAGGCCAATTTACTTACTGTTTTGGTCAAAAACAGGATAGGTACTCAGTGCTTATGTTGTTATCTTTATCTATTTCTGTGAAGGATCGATAGATACCCATTGTTAAATTGTTAATAGCAACCCGTTATCCTAATTGGCAAGTGGATCTCGAAACATGCATGAGATAAATCATGCATAGGCTTCTGTGTTGGTGCTAGGTTAACCGACCTAGGTACTTCTAGCTGCGGATGTTTCGTTAAATACTTACCTGTGTTTTGGAAAAGCTCATTTACTTAGTTGTCTACGTCCTAGGAAAGAAAGATTGTTTAATTTGATTGTTTATATTATTTAGAACAGACGAAAACTAAACGTACGTTTAACGAAGGTTGCAAGTTGATTGATACGAGTTGATTCATAAAGTATTATAGCTAAGTGGTTAAATTGGTTCGTTCAAGACCCCCGCGGCCGTGCCAAAAGTTTTCAGAGTAACGATTCCAATTCTCTCTAATTGTGACAAAAAACTACCATTATCCGCTAATTGGCTCATTTGTACACCGAAAACTCCGTATGTTGGTACCACCTAACAAAGAAGAAGACAAATAGGCTTTCGCGACCCGCGTGAAGATAGTCACGGTCGACGGCGACGACCAATCGTAGCGCGCTCGTAGACGTCTACGAGCTCCGTAGCGTTTGCTGACGCAGTGCCAACCAGGGTGGCGTAGCGTCGTGCGTTCCGGAGCGTGCAAGTCTGGAGCTGGTCCTGAAGCGAGGGTCTGTCGGTCGCGATGGCAAGTGCATCCTCCTAGGCGGAGTAACCCCGCGGAGACACGCGAATGAGCTCGGCTCGGTAGCGGAGCGCGCGCGGGCGGCATTGCGGCGGCGCGGATCGATCTTGCGGCATCGACCGCGCGGCGCGGGCGGGCTCGGCTCAGTCGCGCGCGGAGTAGCGTTTGGCGCGCGGGCCCCCGGCTGCATGGCACGCCTGACTGGATGCCTCGCGCCCGAGGGGAATGGCTTCGTCCGAGGAAGAGACGACTACGGCGTCGCTCCCTGACGATGTGGAATGCCTCAATGTGCGAAAATGGTGGTGTTTTCTGCTGTCGTCGATCTTCACGTTCCTGGCTGGGCTATGCGTGGTGCTGGTATGGCGCGCGTGCGCGTTCGTGTGCTGCCACAAGGAGCCGGAGCTGGCGCCCAACGATCCCAAGCAGAAGGAGCAGAAGGCGGCGCGGCAGGGCAAGCAGGAGTTCGAGGGGACCTTCATGACCGAAGCGAAAGACTGGGCCGGCGAACTCATCTCCGGCCAGACCACCACCGGCCGCATCCTGGTAAGTTCAGCCTCTGATGATACTACCCTTAACTAGCTCTTTATCTGTGCCACGGTGAAACCCTGTGTGTGTTCACTTCATATTAATTATTCCCATTCACTTAATATTCTTTATCTGAACCTACGTTGAAATCCTCGTGTCTTGAACTTTGACGAACTAACTATACCTATTTTATCACCTATATACCTATTACCTATAGGTACATATATCTGTTCTTTACCATGAAATATGACGAATCTTTCATTAGAGCATGTATGTAATGTGACAAGGGACATGCCCCTATAACCTTAATACTTACCCGCTAAATATTCACAAATTATATAAAATTAGTTTGATTCATAAACTAATCTATATTGTTACGTAGTTTGAATTATCAGCGAAACACCGACACATATACCTACGAACTAAATTACACTGAATAATAAATTCGAAGCAGGGCAGGTGATATTTCACACGTGAAACATACAAGTAAGTTCTGTTTAAAGCACACAGTACCCTCGATATTAAAAGACGGTTTTAAAGAAAGCTTTAAAATTACCAGCTCAAAGAAAGTACCCATAAGGAAATGACCCGACCTAATTAGAATCTTATAAACAAAACTCAATCTGAATTTCAAATCGAATCATTTATTTATTCAGGTTTTAATAACACATACATATACCGTAACTATCAAGAACTTATCTCCCGAGCTAGTTAAAACTGTGTTACGGCAAGGCAAGGTCTCTATACATAATACTAGAGATCAGCTAGTATGTTGTTGATCTCAGCATCAAAACAGATATTTATCTGAACACTTTGTCACATTGTTAACTAAAGTACTTACTACTTTAAAGTTACTGTGATAAAGTTTGACCCAGTGAACGAGAAACGATGCCCTAACTGCGATTTCGGTGCGAACCTACTTGGGTGAACCTACGTGGCAAAACCATTACAGTAATTAATATTACGGTTCTCTTTATGTTGTCTTAATAAACTGAAATATGTTGCACGAGGTATGATAAAAATGATAAAACTGTGGAAGCTCAATTAACAATATCTAACATATTTTTCTATGTGAACTTTTAAGTAAGAGTCCATAATAGGTAAACTACTCGCCTTGAAAAAAATTCAACCTATTATAATAATTTTAAAAAAGTTTACAAACTTAAAAAACAAACAAAAAAACACAAGGCATACAGGTAACACTACAAATATCATAGAATACTTCATATCAAACTGAAATAAGTTTTTCTTAAAGGTTTGAAAAAAATAGTTTTGTAAAACTGCTCGGCTAAATCGTTTGGACGCTTTATACCAGAATGTCACAAGGTCAAATTAGCGGAATATCAGATTAGCAGGATGTCAGATTAAACAATCTTAGGAAACAAGAATTTTATATAGACTAAGTACGTCTCCTCCAAGAAAAGCGATAAGCCGCTAACAAATCTAGTTCAAAGTAAAATTCAAACGTATGTCCTAGTCTTGCTCAACACAGAATACCAGTTGCTGGCACTGTATAAATCATCTATAACAGATGTGAAACTTACTTTTTATATCCATGAATTGCAGCTTACAATACAGATATAGAATATTTGAAAAATCAATGAGTGAAAAAGGACTTCTTAATTCACTTTCAAAAGGAACTTTTTTATTCTTTAACTAGAGGTATAACGCTGTCACCAAACTCATCCTAGAATAGACTATAGCTTGTAATTATTGCGAAGATACCCTACTCATCAAGGGTACTAATTTCCCCGCAACATTCTACCTACCCTCATTACGGCAGACCTTCGCCTGTAACGCTCGCTGACATTTGGCGCTCTTCAACGAAAACCGATTAGGACACATCAGACGCTTCAGTACAGGAACACAAATTAAAAGTTAATTGGGTCATTACTCGGTTCATCATCATCATCATTTCAGCCGTAAAACGTCCACTACTGAACACCGGCCTCCCTCATGGATCTCCATGGGGGGTAGTTGCCATACTCACCACGCTTGGCAAGCGGGTTGGCGAGCGCAGTACGGGATATTGGTACACGGAAAGACGCTGCTGCCCATCTTCCGGAAGTATCCCTTAGCAGGCTCTTACTGCATCCACGGGCATTATAGGAGGGGTAACATTCTACTGCCGGCACCCCACGGCATAAATAATTACTCTGTTATCACCTTTGAAATAACACCAATAGTGTCCAAGGCGTCACTGAAACTTAATTAGAGTAAGTAATGGATAAAATATTAGAATGAAGCAGACAAATAATTCTTGAATTTTTCAACAAAAAGAAAATCGCTAATTTGCTGCTGAAAACCCCGTTATGTGAGCCCGGTCCATCTAACAATGTCCCAAGTCTCTGCAGCGTCCCATACATTATAAATACCAGTTACTGACGCTGTATAAATCATCAGCAATAGATGACCTTATCATCAGAACTGAAAAAGCAAGTAAAATTAAGTTCATCATCATCATTTCAGCCGCAAAACGTCCACTACTGAACTAAGGCCTCCCTCATGAATCTCCATGAGGGGTAGTTGCCATACTCACCACGCTTGGCAGGCGGGTTGGAGAGCGCCGTATGGGATGTTGATATACGGAAAGATGCTGCTGCCCATCTTCCGGAGGCGTCCCTTAGCAGGCTCTTACTGCATCCACGGTTAGGAGAGGAGGGGTAACATTCTACTGCCGGCACCCCACGGCTAATTAAGTTGAGTAAGTATAATCATCAGAAACCATCAGATGGGAAAATAAAGTTAATTAAGTTTAAATTTAGGGCATGAAACTAAGACTACAGTAGACATTCATTCCGCATGGATCCCATCAACAGAATTGTCGGTACATAAACATCAGAGTACTAAGGTACAGAAGTTAAGAAAAAACAGACGACTTAAAAACCTCCTTTTTTTAAGTCGGTTAAAATTTTTACTTAAAAGGCCTTGTTGAATTTATCGGTTAGTTAAATCGATTCATGAACACGCTTTTAAAAACATTGTTAATCCCAAACGGCATTGATGAATTGCCGTGGGTTGCCTGCAGTAGAATGTCTGCCCTCCCCTCTTGCCCGTCAATGCAGTAAGAAACCGCCAAGGGATACGTCCATCGATTGGGCAGTAGATAGATAGAGTATGCTTTATTGTACACCATATACACAAAAAATACAAACAGTAGAAAATTAACAAAAAGTCGTAATGAGGCACAATAAGCGGCCTTATCGCTAAAAGCGAAAAAAAGGGGTGCCGGCAGTAGAATGATACCCCTCCTCTCATGCCTATGGATGCAGTACTGTGATTCCGTGTATCAACATCTCGAACTGCGCTCACCAACCCGCCTGCCAAGCGTGGCGAGTATGGCAACAACCCAGATCAGTCCTTGGAGGTCCATGAGGGAGGCGGATGTCCAACAGTCGACAACCTACTGATACGATGATGATGTTTGATTAATTGACTGTGACCCAGGAAATTAAATTCGGATCTAGTCAATATACCTTTCCATTCATTGATAGGTTCGTTCATTAATTCGTTGCTCGGATAATTATGTTTGCTGTACTTCAGTAGCCAAATATTTGCTGACTAGCCTATCTTTGCTCTGTGGCCATAATATGCTTCTGGTGATAAGCTATTGGTATAACTAATGCGTGTTTACACTTATGCTAATCTTCTCATCCAAGATTCATTGCACAGTGTCTTATCAGACTGTATAGATAGATACCTTAGATACCAAAGAAGGAGTGATAACTACCAAACATTAATTTATATGCAGCTGGAGTGATGCCTACATCATGTCAGGAAGTCCGAAGGAGGCGTTAAAAAGCTTTGTATAACTACGATGTACGAATTGTGATTTTAATTCATACTTCCTCGCGCGGACTGTTAGGTTGTGGAATGAGCTGCCTACCGCGGTTTTTCCCAGAGAGAGGGTTCTTCAAAATAGGCGTTTTGAAATATTTAAAGGGTCGGCAGCGCGTGTGTGATTACTCTGGTGTTGCAAGCGTTCATAGGCTTACTGCTTACCATCAGATGGGCCGTTAGCTTGTCTGCTACCTTATTAGTATGAAAATAGTAGATTGTATCATAAGGGAGCAAAATAATACGCGCTTTTTTGAATCCGGATCGAAGTGAGGGATTCTAGAGTAGGATTCTACTAAAGAATCCTGAACGTAGCGAGGGATTCAAAGTACGTCGCCCGAGCTTAAAATATATTTTGCGCCCGAGTGATACACTCTACTTTTCATCACCCTCTATGAGAAAATAAAAGGTTAGAACTGACTGTTGATTTTAGCATTGAGAGGTACTCCAAAGAGTGGAAGGTTGCTTAGTTTTGGCTAAGTACTGGAAGTAGGCCAAAAACACAGATTCTGAAATATTCTTGGCGCCTCTTGCATTTCTCCATTCAATAAAATTACCATAGGCTTTCATATATTTCTCCCGGGATTTTGCAGGTACTAGATTATCCATCACATTTCTTGCGTCAGTTCTAATACTTTCAGGAGTTAATTCTATACTTTCACTATCACTTGAAGAACTCATTTTTCAAAACAAAACCATGAATTTCTAACAATCCGTGAAAATTTACGAAAATGCGGGCTGTAGTTCGCGCGTTTTTAATTTGATTTCTTTGTTTTTTATTTAGCCGGCTGCGCGACTATGGGCCGTCGTACCAGCCAGTATTTATTCAAACAATATTTGCGTTCGATTTCTTTGGCGCTGAACACTAAGATGTTCCAAATTCAAAAAGTGCGCGGCAAAGATAATTTCTGCGCACTAATTCAAATAGCGGCAAACATGATTGCGGCGCACTTATAAAGAGGATTAAAACTCATTACTGCCCGCTAAAAGTTTCTTATAGAAAACCCCACCTTTGGGTGCACTTAAAGGCGAACCAAGTCGTCCTTTTCGAATAGATGGGATGAAAAATACTTTGTAGTAATACAAAACTTATTCCCAAATACTCTGGTATTTGTAGTATTCGAGAATTTTTTTTTATATTTAGAAATACACTAAAAATAAAAAATAAATATTCGAATTTAAGGTACCTATACAAAAACAAATTAAGTAGGTAGTAAAGTATTAGGTATCATCAAGATCTTTGTGATGCGATCTGCAGAATTCTACGATAAATATATACTTAACATTAAGAAGTAATACAATTGATTAATTTATCACGGCTTTCACCACGTGTCCAACTTATTATCATCCTGCTGACGTTTCGAGGTCCTTCTTCACGAGCACCGTTCGTGGCCGCCTCAGAAGGCCCCGAGACAAGAACCAAAAACAATAAACTTACAGGTATTTATTAAGTGCAGTAATATCAGTCCGGTTTGATTAATATTCGCACTCACCTGACGGGTTGAATCACATCTCGACCTTGGTAACAGAGCAAATCATCGTCGTTTTTTGTCGCTTCATTAAGTCATAGACGAATAGTTTTTTTTTTTAATCTTTATTTATTTCAAAGGAGTTTGATGAGAAGATGAATAGTTGACCTAAGCAACTCACATGAATAATTTGCACAAATAAACGTTATCAAAAAAGTTTGTATTTAACATGGAACTATATTTTCTGATTAGAACTATATTTTTGCCGTGGGGTGCCGGCAGTAGAATGCTACCCCTCCTTTCATGCCCGTGGATGCAGTAAGAGCCTGCTAAGGGATACCTCCGGAAGATGGGCAGCAGCGTCTTCCCGTGTATCAACATCCGTACTGCGCTCGCCAACCCGCCTGCCAAGAGTGGTGAGTATGGCAACTACCCCTCATGGAGATCCATGAGGGAGGCCTGTGTTCAGTAGTGGACGTTTTACGGCTGAAATGAATGTCTTACAGTGAATACGAAATAATGTTCATTATCCAGATCTATTATCATGTGAACCGTCAAACAGAGAAGAGTTGGATACCCAGGCCAGCTGCTGCAAAATCATCATCATCATCATCATCTCAGCCGTAGGACGTCACTGCTGGACATAGGCCTCCCTCATAGATCTGCTAGTACTGATCATGAAGAGGTTGTTGCCATACTTGGCAGGCGGGTTGGCGAGCGCAGTATGGGGTGTTGGTACACTGAAAGATGCTGCAGCCCATCTTCTGGAGCTATCACTTAGCAGATTCTTACGGCGTCCACTGCAAGAGAGGTGAGGCAATATTCATCTAAGAATATGACCATAGCTATCTGGAGAGGTACAAAAGAAGAATCCATGAGCTATTTATTTTTATTTATTTATTTCAAGAAAATTACAATAGTTCTTAAACTAAAATACACTCAAAAAGCCCTTTTGGGCTTGTCCTAAGCGTATCGGGCCCTCCTATCTTAAATCTATACTTACGTAGGTACGTCTAACACCAAAGACATACAGTAGGTAGATAGTCACTAAAAAAATAAGACTTAAAGTAGGTACATACATCAATATACGAATACAATACACGAAGAATCAAAGCTATTGTGCGTGTCTCGTTAATATGCCGTAATACATTCACGTATACTTCCCATTACCCACTCGTATAAGTTTATGGGGTTTCCATTAATTTGCATGATATTGCTCGGCCTTTGTGAATGCCATGAAAAAGCAATTTCATCTTGTCTAGATTCCAAGTAATTGTTGGGATTCTAGGACAATGACGTAACGCTCGCTAGGCACCCTATTTACATACATAGAAGTGAAACTCCCGTGGTACTCCAGTAACATTGTTGTAAAAAGGCTCAAATAATGAAAAATAATGCAGAATTAACGCAACGTAGATATACCACTTGCTGGATGAGCCGATTATATTTCGAGGAATACAAAGAATACCTATTCATCATTATCATCATTCCAGCCGTAAAAAGTCCACTACTGAACAGGCCACCCTCATGGATCTCCATGAGGGGTAGTTGCCATACTCACCACGCTTGGCAGGCGGCTTGGCGAGCGCAGTACGGGATGTTCATACACGGAAAGACGCTGCTGCCCATCTGCCGGAGGTATCCCTTAGCAGGCTCTTACTGCATCCACGGGCATGAGAGGAGGGGTAACATTCTACTGCCGGCACCCCACGGCTTACCTGTAAAAACCTATTAAAAACAATAAATAATGCACACATAACCAAATAAATAAATAAATCTAGTCCCAAACTAAGCTAAGCTCAGAGAAAACCAGACGATAATTAGAATACTTATTTTTATACATAGATTCATACGTATTATACATAGAAAATACCTTATACCAGACCCGAGACAAATATATGTAGATAAAGCAAGCATTTTGTTCCCCCGGGATCGAACTTTTCAAAAACGGCAACGTCTATAATTTCAGCGGTTAATCTATTGTTAAAAATCTCTATCGCACTACTAACTCACGTTGACAAAGTGTTGAGAGTATACCGTCATGTGCACTACAAAAAAGTGAACTAAGCATCAAGACATCAATTCAATCTCATCAATAATATCAGACTCTCTTGTGTTTCAGTTCTGTTACGTGCTTTCATGGATATAATATCACCCCTGTAGGGTAGCATTATATTATTATAATCTACGTTTACGCCATGCTTGGATCACCTATACTTTCTAAAACTATCCTTATTGGCATTGTTTGTGTCCTGTGCTTACGTGTTAGGTTTGGATTTTCTGACATTTTATTTGAAAAGTTCTCTGCTAGCCGTGTTGGCCATTTGTGGTTCGTACACCCGACTTTCGATCAAAAAGTCGTGTTTCCATACCGGCAGGAACCAATGGAGTTCTTTCTAAAAAACACTGAAGGAAAACATCGTGATGAAACCCGCGGCTTAGTTAGCTTCAGACGTATTGACCCGTTCTTTTCCCTGACTAATAGCCGACTAGCTGGGAGGATGGTATAGTGCTGTGCAAGCCTAATCCATCCCTTAAAATGGTCTTAATGGTTTTAAAATACGTATTCGGCGATGTGAATACCAAGAAAAATAATAATGAAAATTACGAGAAGTACAATTTAAAAAAAACATTAGCATTATATTTTATCTTTATTTCGGCGTATTTTTTTAATTGTCCATGCTAAATTACAGCTTCCTAGGACTAATAAGTTTCTTCATTAAGCCGCAGACAATCGGACAGATAAACAAACAAAACGAAACTATCGTTGTAGTAAAAAATCATGTGTGCCATTAATCTAATTATATTTATAAAGTAGTTTAGTTTTAAATTCATTATGCATAAATATGTATAATGTATAATAATTCACATTAAATAAACTAAAAAAAAATATAATACATTTTATTTATATTACTAAAAAATCACACAAGAAAAATAATAATGACATAAAAGCAGGGGTTATTACGAGTATACGACAGACATTTTAGAAAGCTTCTATTGCACTAACCAAGAAATAAAAACACTAAATAAATATATAAAAATATAGCTCAGAAGTTGCCTGAAATAAACATAAACGATAATAGTGCAGTTTTATGTTGAGCAGTCTTATGTAATGGGGTTTTCAACAAGAACTTTGTTTTTCAATTGGGGCATCACCAATAGCATGACAGTTTTGACATTTAGTTTTTTGACTTATTCGAAGTAGATGAGCAATTGTTACAATGAATTGTATTTCGCTCGAAAATCGAATTAAAATAAAATCCACTACGAAAATGGTGGTTCTGTTAAAGTTACATTTCGTAAAATTCGTGATATTTTTGGACAACATAATCGTACTTCAGAGACCGCTATTAAGAATTTAGTCGCTAAATTTGAGTCGACAGGCTCGGTACAAAATGTGCCAACACCAACGCGTGTTCGACCGGGTCGTTTAACTGAAAACATCGCAGCCGTGAGCCACAGTGTTGAAGAAGATCCAGATTTGTATATTCCTCGTCGTTCTCAACAATTGGGGTTAACCAAAACCACCACATGGCGAATTTTGCGTAAGGATTTGGCTTTGAAGCCTTACAAGGTTCAACCAGTGCAGGAATTGAAGCCGACCGACCATTCCCATCGCCGTAGATTTGCTCAATTCATTCAAAAACAACCCGCTGGTTTCTCTAAAAAAAAACATTTTTTCAGACGATGTCCACTTTCGCTTGTCAGGGTACGTCAACAAACAAAATTGCCGCATTTAGGCTTCTGAAAATCCAAGAGCAATTATTGAGAAGCCTTTGCATGCTCATCTTGTCACTGTATGGGGCGCTATGTGGTCTGGACTGGAGGCGTAATTGGGCCGTTTTTTTCGAAGATGAGGATGGAAATGCGGTAACCGTCAATGGATCAGGCTATCGCGAGATGTTAACAACTCAATTTTGGCCTATTATTGATGACGTAGACATCACTGACATGTGGTTTCAACAGGACGGTGCCACATGTCACACAGCCAATGAAACGATCAATTTATTGCAAGCGAAATTTCCCGATCGCATAATTTCACGAAAGTCAGCGGTTAAGTGGCCAGCCCAGATCGTGTGATTTAACACCACTGGATTATTTTTTGTGGGGCTATGTTAAGGACAGAGTCTATACGGAGCCAATCGAATCGATTGCAGCCTTAAAACTCAAAATCCGTGATGTGATTAAAGAAATAGACCCGCCATTTTGCCTAAAAGTGATTAAAAACTTTGATGAAAGAATATAATTATTATATTATTATTGTATTATGAAGATATCTGACAAATGTCCACGAGCACGCCTACAGATGGCGTGCTCGTGGACATTTGTCAGATATCATTTTTCATTCATAATTTATTGCCAAATATACTTTATGTTGCTCACTAATTGTATAAAGCAACGCATATTTACACGTTTCTCAAAAACTACTTTTACTGATAAATAAAAATAATTAATAATGCTTAAATCCGAATGATCACAACGCATTTCTTTATGAGTTTCTCTTAGATTTAATTTTAGTAAAGAAAAGGTTTAAATAGAAATGAAGCGTATGGAGCGATGAAAATAAATTAAGCCCATGACACATCGCAGCGTGCAATTCAAAATGGGTTTAGATAATGAAACACGTAAACTACGAAAGCTACTCATACCATTATACAAATGAAAATAATATAAAATTTTTAAATATATTCTATTTATTTTAAAATGCCGTGGGGTACCGGCAGTAACATGTTGCCTCTGTTGTAGCTTCTGTTGCCCGTTGATGCAGTAAATAGAATCTGCGGCTATACTTTCCAAGGCCGACTGGCGAGTTGAAAGTCTATATTTTTTTTGTAGATAGTACTCACCAAAAGAAAGCGTTTTGCAAAGTCTCATGTTGCGCAAATTTACGGTTCACGAGATATATTTATTTTTAGTTTTCATACAAACTGGGAAATAACACACAATCACCACTTCAATTTGACAACTAATTGTCATGTCAGACGAGAAAGTCGACACTTTACGTTTCGTTAACACAGTCGAGTTGTATTTTATTCCATTTTAAGTCATGTTCTTTTACTTAAATATTTTTAAATTTTCACAATTATCATTGGTGTATAATAAATACGCAATATTACGCTTTACACTGCTCTGAACGGAATGCGAAGCGACGCCATTATGTTTCTTCTTCTTCTTTTTTGGCTTGAGGCAAACTAGTTTTGCCAAGGCTAAACTAGTTCTTCCTAAATACAACTCCGAAGCTATTTAGGAAATGTATAAAATAAAAACACTGCCTGTGACAGAACCGAGATGGAGAAACAGTAGGTTATTAGGTTTTTTTTTATAACCACCCAAAAACACTGCTGTGGCAGAACCGAGATGGCGAAACAGTAGGTTATTAGGTTTTTTTTATAACCACCCAAAAACACTGCTGTGGCAGAACCGAGATGGAGAAACAGTAGGTTATTAGGTTTTTTTTTATAACCACCCAAAAACACTGCTGTGGCAGAACCGAGATGGAGAAACAGTAGGTTATTAGGTTTTTTTTTATAACCACCCAAAAACACTGCTGTGGCAGAACCGAGATGGCGAAACAGTAGGTTATTAGGTTTTTTTTTTATAACCACCCAAAAACACTGCTGCGGCAGAACCGAGGTGGAGAAACAGTAGGTTATTAGGTTTTTTTTTTATAACCACCCAAAAACACTGCTGCGGCAGAACCGATATGGAGAAACAGTAGGTTATTAGGTTTTTTTTTTATAACCACCCAAAAACACTGCTGCGGCAGAACCGATATGGAGAAACAGTAGGTTATTAGGTTTTTTTTTATAACCACCCAAAAACACTGCTGCGGCAGAACCGATATGGAGAAACAGTAGGTTATTAGGTTTTTTTTTATAACCACCCAAAAACACTGCTGCGGCAGAACCGAGGTGGAGAAACAGTAGGTTATTAGGTTTTTTTTATAACCACCCAAAAAACTGCTGCGGCAGAACCGATATGGAGAAACAGTAGGTTATTAGGTTTTTTTTTATAACCACCCAAAAACACTGCTGCGGCAGAACCGATATGGAGAAACAGTAGGTTATTAGGTTTTTTTTTATAACCACCCAAAAACACTGCTGCGGCAGAACCGTGATGGAGAAACAGTAGGTTATTAGGTTTTTTTTTTTATAACCACCCAAAAACACTGCTGCGGCAGAACCGATGTGGAGAAACAGTAGGTTATTAGGTTTTTTTTTTATAACCACCCAAAAACACTGCTGCGGCAGAACCGAGATGGAGAAACAGTAGGTTATTAGGTTTTTTTTTTATAACCACCCAAAAACACTGCTGCGGCAGAACCGAGATGGAGAAACAGTAGGTTATTAGGTTTTTTTTTATAACCACCCAAAAACACTGCTGCGGCAGAACCGATGTGGAGAAACAGTAGGTTATTAGGTTTTTTTTTTATAACCACCCAAAAACACTGCTGCGGCAGAACCGAGATGGAGAAACAGTAGGTTATTAGGTTTTTTTTTTATAACCACCCAAAAACACTGCTGCGGCAGAACCGATATGGAGAATCAGTAGGTTATTAGGTTTTTTTTTTATAACCACCCAAAAACACTGCTGCGGCAGAACCGAGATGGAGAAACAGTAGGTTATTAGGTTTTTTTTATAACTCCGCGGGGTGGGGATGTAACAGGGGGTAGCCCCTCCCCCTTTCCCCGTCTCCGCCCCCTCCCCATCCTTAAATCCATAATGGAAATCGTTATTCTAACCTAAAAACTTTGACCATGGTTATCTCCATAACCATGGGTTTGCTCAGGGGGGGGATGGTACAGGGGCGTATCCCCTCCCCACCACTCCCCCCTCCTCCCCCCCTCCCCCCCAAATCGCCAGTCGGCTTTGGAAATTATAACCCAGGGTCCTCGAACTCCGCAAAGAGTTACCGTGCAGGTACAAATAAAAATACCTATAACCACAAAAAGGTTTTTTTTTATTAAGATCATTAATACACATACTCAAAAATTAGAACAAAATAAGTAGTCGTTTTGTGCCTTACCTTTACTTTGATTTTCATATTTATTGCATGCAAATTGTTCTTGTTTAATTCTTTTGTGTCTTATATTATCCATATAATTTTATATTCCTTTTTCTGAAAATGTTATATTTATTTATTTTTTATTTCTTTTTCATTCCATTTTAATGTGTACCTAATAAATATATAATTACCGTGCATTGCGGTAGCACCAACCGCACATCATGGTTACTACGGAAGACCAGCGCTGTGGTACGACTCGTTCTGCCACAGCACATGCTGAGTAGTGACCATTTTTGTCACTAGTTTTAAAACCGAATTGATGATATTTTTTATTTGATTGTAAAAATGTGACTAAATAAACGTTTCTTTATCTTTAACTTTAAATTGTAAATTTGGTAAAGATGCAAAGATTTTGATACACGGATAGATGCTGCTGCCCATCTTCCGGCGGTATCGCTATTCACCTTAGCGGGTAGAAATAGGCGAGTATCCTAATTTATTGAACGCGCCGAGTTCAAGTCCCACAGGCAATTACTACGCGACAAACTTTAGATTAGAAGAAAACACAATTTGAACCTTAGCAGATAAATTATCAACGTCCAATTTCTATTGTAGATATTGGATTGATGATTTCTGAATGAATTACACGGCCCTTTACTTATAAACTTTGATTAAATTAAACAACCTTTTATCTACGTTTTTTTACAATATTTTTATAAAAAAACGGTCAAAAAATAGTCAATTAAGTGCTTATTAATTTTATCAGCATTATTGCTAAAGCAACTTAAGAAGCTTTTTTTTTTGGGGTTCCGTACCGCAGAAAGAAAAATAGGTCCCTGATATTCACTTCGATGTTCATTGTGTCTGTGATGACCATTGACCGACTTCATACAAACATCAACCGACTTCATACAAACCCGACAAGTGCGAGCTGGACTCGCCCGTATGTATGTGGGAACATAATAATTTGTATTGTAATAAATTACTTAATATTATGATTTTGTAACGTACCTACGGATAAACATAGGAATAACTACCTAGTTATTCCTATTTATCCGTCAGGGACGTCTGTGACTCAAAAAGGTTCCACCGGAAGATCAGCGTTGTCTTGTCTTGTGCAGGTCAAGACCACAAATGCTGAGTTGGGCGTATGAAATCTTCGGAGTTGGGCACCTATTTTCGTCACAATAAAAATCTTTATATTGTGTAATAGTTTGTTGTATTGTGTCAGAAATAAATGTTATTTCCTTCTTTGTTTCTTTCTCTCATTATCCCTGTCATCAAGGTCAGGTCAATCTATTCTAATTAATATCACATACACACTTAGGGCTGCAATCCCTTGGAAACCAATGTAAAAGGTTTCTCAAATAATGTCAACATTATTTGAACCGTCGGTACTAGTGAAAGGTAGGAAGGTGTACGACTAGGTTTGAATGGTTTATTACAGTCAAAAACAAAAATGTTGGTAAAATGAAATTAAATAGGCTATATCTTTCATAAACATGTGGATTATCGATCTAAGGTAATGCTGTCGTACGGAACTCTTAGTGCGCGAGATTGCTTGCACTTGGCAGCATTAGTTTAAAACATGGATCAACCATTGCGAGATAATTTCTGTCATCAATAAAGCTTCTTCGATTTTTTGTCTGTATTTCTTTTACCTTGGCAATCGATTGGTAAATTTTTGGTAAATATGAATCTTGAAATTTTTTTTATAATTTTTAGCGCCTAAGCGCCTACTTTTTTCTGATAGTTTGTACTTTAGTTACTTTAGTATTTCTTATTGTTAAATCCTGAGTTTAATCTAAAATGTAGCATTATGATATTTTTGAGTTGGTATAAAACCAAAAGTGGCTACCAACCAAGCTTAAAATGGTACATGCAATACAAAATGCCATACAAACTGTTTACTTTATAAACTATAAGTAAGGTTCAACATTTCAAGTAAAAGGTTCTAGTTAAATTCCACAGACGACGTCCTTAATTTTAGTCAAATTCTAGATCGCGCTATCGAAGCGTTTTAGGGTTTTACCTACTCAATTGGATCAATAAAAATAAAATAAATAAATTTCGAGCTTGAATGAGACTCCTTCTACGTAGTACGAGTACGGTAGTTTTATTGAACACCTTTAAAACAGTCGGGAATCGTACACAAACTTTTCGACCTTGTCCGCCACCCGTCGTTAGTCATTTTACGGCATATCATGCATACAATAGATCCAGTATCCATAGTGATTAGCATATTTATCTGAATTCTCTTAAATTTTCAACACAGGTGATTCATAAGCTCACCTGATGACCTAATACAAACATTTTGGTAGATTAGTCAAAGGTCTCTGAATGTATAAACTAAGGTGAGGTTTTAGATTCTAATTAATGTATTTTGACAACTCGTATATGTGAGACAAAATTAACGCATCTTATTTTTTTCAAACGGTTTAAACGATATAGGAAATTAAAGTATACTCGGAGTAAAACGTGTGACCGCATTCGTAATACAGCACTGCGCTCCAAAACTCAAATCGCCGACGTAGCTCAAAAAGTTGCAAAACTTAAATGAATCTGGGCTGGTCATGTTTGCCAAATTCCTGAAGACCTGTGGGCCAAGATCACCACTCAGTGGAGCCCCAACATTGTGAGGCGCCGCGGCAGACCGAAGAAGCGAAGGCGTGACGTGTTAGACCAACATAACAGCTTATGGGTCGAATTGAGGGCGGATCAGGATGCATGGAGAGATGGAGGGGAGGCCTTTGCCCAACAGTGGGACACTTATGGCTAATTGTAATTGTAAGGAAATTAAACAGTGTATATCTATAAGAGAGTGTCAAAGTCTATTGTTTCACTTTCAAAATTAACGTGAGATATACTATTCATTATGTAAAAACGGGAGAATTACTCACGTAGTATATTGTAACGTCGAAGATTATTCCGACACGTTTCGATTTTTCAAGAAAATCATCATCATGGGATTGAATGCCCGTCCACGCGTGGGGCCGACACGACACTGAAACACACTGACACTGAAACGTGTCGGAATAATCTTCGACGTTACAATACTACGTGAGTAATTCCCGTTTTTACAAAATTAAAGTCTATTGTGTCTACCAAGAATTCTAAATCAAATCCTATCAGATTAACCTACCTTTGAACGTTATCAACAACACCTGGTGTCCCGATCGAAGGCGTATATTGATTTGAAGAGCTTATTATTTCACTACCAAGGGTTACTACTGCCTACCTCGAAGTGGAACTACCACCTGCTTGCTTTCATTATAAGCCACTTTATTCCACTTTAACTTTTTTATGGGTTGGCGTAGCTTACATTGAACTAAAGCACAGATTGCATAATAGTTTCCTTCCTTTGATCGCATCAATGGGTACCCTTAAGGTCGTAACCAAAGCTTCGACATAGAGTTCAAATCAGCTAGTATTTTTCACTGGCAAGGGTTGAATTTACTTTGAGCTTTAAGACCGATCATGTAAGATTTGTATTCGAACGCATTAATAATGTTGCGATCCTGGTGTTTCGCCAAAGTAAATAACATTGAGCTTTCAAACCCATGATATAAGGGTGACTTTAAGATGGGAAAAGCGGTTTATTTGTACCATTCCGCTCAGGTTCGATAAATCCTGAAGGCACATTACAGCAAAACTTACATTGAACTTTAAGCACAGACGATTGAATGGTGGTTTTCTTTGAACGCATCAATGTAACGAACGAAAGGGAACGCGCATCGATAACTCCCTAACTAGGTCATGGTTCCGCGCACCGGGCGTGCTTGGGCCAATCTCATTACCTTGTACTTCCTTACCTTAAACAACCTTACCCTTAAGGCATCAACTTTCCATGCGAGCATGACTTGCATCGTACTTACGGGTTTTCATAGCATCGTCTCAATCTAATCAAAACAGCCCGTTGAATGCGATTCTTCTTCCATGGCTTCCAATCTAGGACTTCTGTTTCTTGCCAGTTTGTAAATGCCATCAGCTTAATCATCTCAGCCGTAGAACATCTACTGCTGGACGTTGATCTCCAAATACCTACTGATCATCATGGGGCCTGTTGTAGAGCGCAGAACAGGATGTTACCTGAAAGACTGCTGCCCATCTTCCGGAGATGTCCTTTGGCAGATTCTCACAGGCAAGGGACACGCAGGCGTGAGAAGAAGACAAACATTCTACTGCCGGCAAGAATACCGCATCATACGCGTTGAAATACCTTTCTTACTGTTTTTTATATGACAACGACATACAAGCCGAAGGCCCGCGGTAATCCCCTTTGCTTCCCCTTTTAAAACAAGAAGGGGATTTGAGGAAAAAAGGTCAAAAATCTCTTTCGCAGGGCTTTGTGCCTCAGAGTTAGCAAGTATCCACGATTCTTACCATTAAATAAAAATGATACCTAGGTATACTAGGTCCGACAGCTATGCAGACGCCGGCAAAGGCTTTATTATAAAGTCAAAATATGAAACATATCACTTCGGTGCTATATTATGTTCTTCTTCTTCAACCAATTGCTACTAATTGCTGGGTATAGTTCTCATCCATAGTACTCCAGATTGTGCGGTCTCCAGTTTTGCGCATCAAATATCTAGCTTTATATTAATCTTAAACAAGTATTAGTCACGACACTTGTATTTTTTGCAGAGCAGACCGCCTTCAAACATCGTCTAGCTTTCAAACCCAAACGTACGTACATAAGACTAACACTTCCGCGAAGGTCTTCCGTACAAACAAAAGTTAAGTCGCCGTGGCCGAAATCGGCTTAGGAGACATCATCGTAATAATTTTATTTATTTATTTTATTGATCACACAACAAAATGTACATCAGATAAAACTTAAGTACACAAACATATTAATACGGTAGGTAAGTGTCATAACTACATAGTATAAAACAAAGTCGCTTCCCGCTGTCTGTCTGTGTTTATTACAAATAAAGGTGACGGCTATATGCTATTAAAAATTTAATAATTTTCGCACACTTTTTGTTAAAGACTCGTCTAGCACCGTCAGTTGTATTATTTTTTGTGCTATGATTGTTGCTAGGTTCTCGAATCGATTAAAAAAATACTTCGTCATTACCTACTTAGGTATAAGAAACCTATCATTTTAAAAGCTTCGCTAGCCATCCTAGTTATTGGTGGCGATTCTGTTGTTGCACTATCTAGCTAAAGCTAACTAAATTACATAAAACAGACCAAAAAGACATGTTGCTTTTCGGTTAGTGCCATTCTAAATTAAAACAGAACAATTACAGTAAATTTTTCGCTGACAGCTCTAAATTTAGAAACGTCATATAACTAATTATAATTAGCTTTAGGAAGTGAAAAACAGATTCCACACCATTGTTTACCTAATTCTTGCTGCTTTTAAGTACCTAAAAGCAGCAAGAATTAGAACTACTTATAATTATTTTACATTGCGTATGTTTTATCGGATAGGTAAATGCATGCAATTTGCCAAAATAAGCAGTACACTATACCTACTTGTATTTAAAAGCAAGAGCTAAACGGCAGTGTGACTGAATGACCTGACGACCTTTCGGTCAAAAAAAGTCGCAGACCTCTTGAAATATTAATCGAAGGCAAACCATCAAGAAGCACCTTAGTAAAGGCCTTTGTGTACAAATATGGCATATACAGGCCTTTGCTAAAGGTCTGCTCATTTACATAATATTTTATCGCACTGTTTTCCAAAAAACTAGACGTCTGTGTCTTTTAGGGCTGATTTCACTGCGTCAGCCACTTTTAACAAAGTTCATACTGCCAGTATCACGATATTTGTGAATATTTTGCCATTCAGAGGACCTCTGTGCCGCAGCGGACGAAGGTCCGCCTGCGACGCAAGAGGTGGCGCGTTCGATTCCCGTCTCGGGACAAATGTCTGTACGATTTACAATTATTTGTTCAGGGTGAGAGAGCATTCCACAGACGAATGGCTTGTACTGTGTAGGATTTCTCGTAGAATGAGGTAGAATGGGAAGGGGTTTTTAAAGTAAGAGTCAGAGGAGCGCAACGAACGAGAATGTGAGTCAGACAGGAATTCGAAGCGCTCTTCGAGATAGTACTGACTAAGAGGATATGACTACCAGGACAAACATGGGCTAATAGTCATACTGTAATAGAAACTAACTTTTTCCTTCCCCTGTATAAAAAATACTTTTCTGTATGTTGACATACTAATGCAATAGAATCGTCAGACCATAACCCGTCAATACCGTCAGTCAGTACCAGAATTTGCCCCGATATTTCAAAAGTAAAATCACCCATTCCAGTTTGCCAAAACCTTACAAATGATACAATCAACACCGCTAATTGTGGTGTTAATTAATAAGTTATTTTAACAGGCCGCCTCGCTCACAGGTTGCGTGTAATACCGTCGCCGTCCTTGCAGTAATAATTATTTAGATAAAGGTATGTGTACATACCTATTATATACCATAAACATACAGGTGGTAATAACAAATGGGGCAGATAAATTATGTAGGTAATTCATAAGTAATTCAAAAGTAATGCTTTTTTTGGGGTTCCGTGCCCACAGGGTAAAAACGGGACCCTATTACCACAGATTACAGAAACTAACTATTACTAATACTCCGCTGTCCGTCTGTCTGTCTGTCACGGGATATATCTCATGAAGCTTGATAGCTGGACAGTCGATTTTTTTACAGACGTTTCTCTTTTGCTGCTATAACAACAAATACTTGAAACAGTATCGTAGTATAGTGTAACAGTAGAAACAATATTTATTTTATTCACATACGTACGACAAACGTGATTTTCATGCCGTTTTTTGCTGGATATTAATAACAGCAACAGGTAGACGCTTGAAATATTCATATATTTAGTTGTATAATCATTAAAAAAAAAAAAATATGGTACGGAACCCTTCGTGCGCGAGTCCATCTCACACTTGACCGTTGGCTCTCTTTTTTATATTAGGTCAATATACCTAATATTGGTAGGTACTGTTGAATTAAATTACAAATGTCACAGTTGGTAGGTATGTGAAGCTTTCGTTCGTTCATGTCTATTGACTACCCAATCAACGAGGTACATTTCTAATTAAGTTAATAGCACGTAGGCAAAGTTTAATTGCACCTGTAGTTATAGATTACCTTAAGAACAGATAATACAATAAGAATATGGCACGAGTGTAACTATGACTTTCCCTAAACATTGTATCGGAATCTAGGATTACTTTGATAGCAAGTTATTAAATAAAATTAGTCTAGTGTTAAAACTATGCTGTTAATATATGTATAAAGTACTTGTGATATATTATTGATGAGCTATCAAGATCTACGTCTGTATAAATTTATTTAAAGTAAATATTAATTAGTTAACATAAAACCTCAATGAAGAATAAGTAATCTTTCGTAAGGTGAAGTTAAATTAATAATCCTACCCTATAAGTACGAATGCCACGAAGCCGACACGCCTCCAGCTCTTTATAAACCTTTTAAAAGTCGTCAAATTCAATTCTTTACGGTCCCAAAATTCCATTTTTACCCTCTTTTAACATGAAAAATGCATTAGAAACGTCACACACACCCGCCTGTGACCTATAAAACTTTCATTGAAACGCTGGCCGTACACAAATGGACTATAAGATAGAACTTTAGCTGCACGTTTGCTGTTTATTGGTCACGGGGAGCTGCATTTGACGCATGGACGTGGAAAGATAGAAATGAGTCTCTTATTCTAATTCCAGTGGGGATTAACAGATCTGCACTAACGTCCCGCATTGGGGAGTAAAGTTTTATTTCACACCTAAAAGACGAGACAGACCGAAGGCCTACCTAATGTTACGCGGTAACCTCTGCCTATAACAACTGCAATACCACGGTGATCACTTTCACTCACTAAGCATGTGACCATCGCTGCATTGCATTGCGCGCGTCACCCTGAGACATAGTATTGTAGGGTCACATGTGCCCGTAATTTCACCGGCCCCCTTACTCTTCAGACCGGAACACAGCAATGCAGATATTGGTTGGCGGCAGAAATAGGTGGAGGCAGTACTTCCTCGGATGAACTCTTCACAAAAAGTACTACTACTACTACTGACTGCACTGACGTCAATCATCAAACCATAACTGAAGATACTTCACTAAATACTAAGAATATACACAAACAATTTCAGAATAAATGGTATTAGCAAGTGAGTTAATTTTTACATCTTCTATAACGAACTGTTAAATTTGCGTCACCAGACACTTCCTTTGTTCTACGCAAATTGAACTTTGGACTCGACTCAAACCACTTGTCATTGGTCCTTGCCATCACGAACAACCGATTACTTCGCTGGATAAGAAAGGTAATTTCAACACTGCACTTAACAGTCTCGCTGGCTCAAAGTTATCCCCTACCGACTGAGACGATAAAAACCGTGACTTTTTGTAATTAAAAAAGCTGGTTGTTATACGGTACTGTCACCTAGGGGAATACCCAAAGACCAATTTTATTAAGAAAATCGTTTCGGGTCCAAACCCAATTGGTGCATTGGAGCAGTGTAGAGCAAAAGTACACTATCGTAAACAGAGAGGGCGCCAACAAAAAAAAATGGATCAAGAAACAAGTAATGTCACAACGCGCAGACGCCGATTAGAAAAATTCAAATCTATGGAATCACTGGATACACTCTATTAGCTCAATATCTTGCGATGAAGTGCTAGGAAAAAGTAGAGTAGATCTTTCTACGACCATGTGCTCAACGTATATAAAAGAAGGCTGAAATGGCTCAGTTAAGAACACATTTAGAAAGTACACAAAGCGAGATGGATAATATTATCCTTGAAAACCTAAAACTTAAGAAACAAATTAATAACATGGGCCAAAAGCTAAGTTTATTAAAGCAGTTATGTAGAAGTCCATTAACTACTATTTCGGACAAAATATGACACCAAGTACGAAAAAAAGCGTGAGGCGTCGACTAACGGATAGCTTTCATACTTCCTCGCAGAAAAATGGTGAACAGTTAAAACCTCAGGAAGACCATCAGGAGAAGCAACTGAAAAAAACCACAATCAACTGAACTTGGATAAACTCATATCAGAAAATGAAAATGGAATGAAAGAATCGGCTGAATCCCACCCCGAATAAAATATTGTTAAATTTATGGATAAAAATGAAGTTATAAGCAAAGAGCAAAATCCTTAAAAATAAATCCACCACTTTGGCATGTTTTAAACTTGTTAAAAAAATTATTGAGGCCGTAGATAATACGTCTATTACAACATCAGTATTTTTGGATATGAGTAAAGCGTTTGATATGGTGTGTCATAAAAGTTTGTTATACAAACTAGAGCAATATGGTATAAGAGGATCTGCATATAAATTATTAGAGAGTTATTTACATAACAGGAAACAATGCACAGAAATCATTAAAATGACAATACAATGGAAAACTTTCGGTCTATGTACTTAACAAACCATTATAGTTACCGTTTACCACAGGGTAGCGTCCTGGGACTGCTTTTGTTTATATTATATATAAACGAACTGCCAAACTCGACTGACCAGTTTACTATATTGTTTGCCGATGATACAATTACTATCCTTACTAAAGAGAAAACCTTTGAAAACGGGGTTAATGTTACAAATATAATTGTAGTAAGTATTTACAGTCATCATCAGCTTGTTGACAACCATTAATTATAAATGAATTTAATTTTTATTTTTATTATTACTTTGTTCTTTTTGTAATTTTTGTAGATAATGTTTAAAGATTAGATTTAAAATTATTGGGTACCTTCATTTTAACATTTGAATGCCGAACAGTTCGGTCGAGCAACATCTGTGAAATGCTTAATATTATAAAACAACAAAATTGTACATGCAAGTATACATGCACTGGCAAGAAAAACAAACCAACAAAAAACAGAATTATAATACTCCCTTGACTTCAAGCTGTAGGTGTACGTGTCTAAGTTCTATTCTCAACCTCCTTTTAAATGCATCGGCCACTGTGACCTATAAAAGTTGCAGTTAGCAGAGAAACGGAGTATAGTACGGAGCTTTAAAGCCATATCTGGAACGTCTGGCTGAATGACCTTTATCTATTTCAGACCTGCGAAAACTAGGCTGTATTGGATCGGTTATTTATTAATGGAACTCTTGTTTTTTTTTATGCTATGTGTGGCATCTGTTTTTTTATTAATATATTTGAATCTATTATTTATTATAGTTTTAGTACTTTGGTCCTAACAGGTGTGATTTGGCTCGCACAGTCTTTCGGCTGGAGCGAAATAAAATGACTAATTTCGCTTCTTTGAACGTCGAAGTACTTCTGAACCTACATACCGTTCCTTAAATCTTTAAATAACGTCTTGACAAAATATATCTACTTCATGTTTATATCCGCATTATATAAAGTCTGTAATAAACTACTCACATTCGAAACAGATAGGATCGGTCCCATCGGGTCACCGAGATAGGTTTCCGTCTACGCTTGCAGCATCTCGCCGTGATCGATACATCCCAGCTGCGACTGATGCTTAGGCTATAAGTACGAAACTAGAAAAATACCTATATTTCCTATTGTTTTCCTATTCCACAACCGAGTGGGCCCCCAACGCTGGAAGACGGCACCGCGGCAGACCTAGATTGAGATGGCGAGACGAACTTGACTCGTTCTTAAAAGGTTGCTTTTGTTCGGTGTAGGACAGATTCGTAATTCGGCAGATTCACTACACGACAGATCGTAAGTCATCCATAGCACAGGATCGGGAAAAATGAAATGGGGATAGGGAGGCCTTTGCACTGCAGTGAGACGAAATTGGCTAGTAACAATAATAATAATAATACTCAGCAAGCAGAGCTTGTGTTATGGGTACTAGATGACTGATATACTTAATACATTATACTACATAGATACCTAGATATTTTTATTATATGTACATACATATATAGAAAAACACCCAGAACACCCTGAACAAATATCTGCAGATCGTACAGACATTTGTCCCGAGGCGGGAATCGAACCCGCAACCCCTTGCGTCGCAGGCGGACCTTTCTAATTATTTCATTATATTGTATGTTTATTTTATATTTATTTTTTAATTAGTATTTTTAGACAAAAGAGCTTTTAATATCATAGCAACCTTCACAGCAATGACATTTGACGATAGGTATGACATTTCAAAAGAGACGTCATAATGTACCATAGACTGACGAACCTTTTAATAAAAGGTGAATGAGGGCCAAAGCGCTATAAAATCCAACCTAACACATTCCTTGTATTCGGACATATGTACATTCTTAGCCATCTAAGAATGCTATAAAACCTAACCTTTCGTTGGGTAAAAATCCTTACTCCTTTCACACAGTATTTAGTTATATAAAATTCTCTATAGCCGCTATATTATTCGCCACGGTCGACCTCATTCAATTTTTAATGACATACATAAATGGAAGTGGGTTTAATCAAAAAACGTGTTCGGTAGGGACAGCCTGGTCTATTTAAAGCAGTGGTCTGGCGCTGGTTATTTTGATATCGAGCTGAAATATGGTGACCTCACATTGAAACTTACATTTTGAATATCTGAGATTGATCGAAGTGAAGATTGTTTTATACTTTTTAATTTTAACAACATTCTAACCCGTACCTACTGATCAAACCTATCGTTCCTAAAGCAGGAAGTGCTTTTTAAATTCGATGACAAATAAGCTGCTATAATTTAGCTCTGTTTGTATCCTTATGTTTTTTGATTTCTATGGTGTACGTACAAAAATGAGTTAATATATCTATCTATCCGTCCTTTAACCCGGTTAATGCGCTAAAAAATTAAACTGTTGATAAAGGACTGAGATTTGGGTTGCCTTAGATAATCTCGCAACTTTTGTTTTTTTTCATAAATTAGCTTTTTTGGTTAAGAAAAAACTATTGTGCAATCGTAAAGGACAATGCTCATGGATATATGGAATCCCGTACCAAGCTTCATCAAAACCAAACTTGGTTTTTTATAGTCTATACTTATCATATTAACTCCTTTAAAAGTTGTTTTTGTAAACAAACTGGGGTTTCGGAGTAATTTTATGAAATCGAAAATAACCTCAAAATCAGACAAGTACCTTTGCCGGGTGATCCCACGACTCGACATATTTGCACAATGAAATACACAGAAAAAAAGTTCACAAAATATAAACAAGTTCTACTTCTCAACTCGCAATACGAAAATAATGATTACGATATGATTATCATTAATCTAAACACTAAAACACAGACTAGAACGTCTTGTCTTTTGTCTTTTTATTTTATGGCGTTTTGTGTTTGGTTTTACACAATTTCGACAGTGTCAAGTTATTTAATCATTTTCTATTTACACTGTCGCTAAGCACTAAGTATGTTTGACCCCTGAGTTTGACCCAGACTAGAACGTATTCGCATGAGCGCCGGTTAGATCTGACATCTATCTAATGTCAGTTGTCAGTAATGTGCCCGCTAAGATTTAGGGATGCGATCGATAAATTGAAATCTTTAGTAAGAAAATCGATTTTATGTCAATTAGCAATACTAAATCGATTTGGTGTACTGGATTTACTTAATTGTTACTATTATTCAATAAGAAGACAGCAAAGGTTAAATATATATCATCTGGAAATTGTTTTTGAAGCAAACGTTAAGATATTTATTAAAAAAGAAACGATTGGAATGACTGTTTAGTCGAGTCATCATATTGTTTCTAATAATGCACTACATCCCTATAACCGGTTGTGTGAACCCCACGTAAAGGAATTAAAAACAATTTTCATACTTTTATACTTTATATTAAATTCCGGGTTCAAAAATCAATTCCCTGACACGTAATGTCGTAAAAAAATATAAAAATAATTACTATAAAATTTTAATCTTGATGCGTGAGACTTTTTGGTACCACTTTTGGGCATCTCCTTTAAAAATTAAGCCGAGGACGATACGTTTCGTTTAAATTATTTTTTTGGGTTTTTTATTATTATTATTTAATATTGGTATGTTAACAATTGAAACCAAAACAATTGAAAATAACCAAATTATAGTTCCAAGTTCTATATATTGATAACCAAATTATAGAACTTGGAACTAATTTCTTTTTTCTAATTTTTAGGTTAAGAAAATGTTCGTACTTATGATAAATAGTTTTGTTATTTTATTTAGTGTTTGTGTTTTGTTTCACGTAGTAAGATTTTTACTAGCATAATAATGTACCTACTACCTTTGTAAGTTGAATTAGATTAACCAAGGTATAGTATTAAGTGCTTGGTACTTACTATACCAATTTTTCTGTGCCCTAACAGGGCGCATGTTTGATACTCCTATATTAATTTAATACCTTGTAACTCAACATGCTTGCAATAAATGAATATGACTATGACTAACTATAATTTGATTATTTTCATTTGAAACTCAGTGAGCGAAAAAATCCTGTACTCTTAAACCAAATTATGTTAGAGTAGTTAATACTAACACAAAAAAATTAATATTATCGCATCTATATTTTTTAAATGGCGGGGATCGAAACCGTTTCATTTTAGGTTATAATCATTTGAAAGCTCATTATGAAGGTTCTATACAATAACCCTTCATTTCATTTATATATGCATCAACTGACTCAATCATTTACGGTAATTGAACGTCCATAGATCCACATCTATACTAATAATATAAAGCTGAAGAGTTTGGTTGTTTGGTGGAACGCGCTATAATCTAACATATATATATACGAAAAATATGTAATTTTTTTTGGCAAAATGATGAAATGACTTAGGTAACTGTAGTGTAATGAAACGACCGGGTCTGGATAACAACTGCTTTATTCTAATAGTAGGTAGTCTTAAATAAACTTATAAAGACCTACCCACAACATCTTCCCCTTTAAAATAATTAGATAAATGCTATACTAGCTTATACTAAAACATCTTAGAACTAAAAGTAATACCTAGGTTAGATCAAGTACTTAGGTATAAACGTCACCTTATTATATGACTCTGATTACATAGATCATTTTAGTTATTCGTTTTACTGCGAAGCACTGGAGGTGAATATTCAAAACTTTCCCCGAATTCTCTACTTGGTTCGTACTCATCCCCTTCCTCAACCGAGGTGTAGTCATCATCATCCCCATCTGATGATATAACAACAGGGCTATTTAGCTTTTTATTACTATCAGGCGTGCTCTTAATTAAATGTCGTCGGTTGCGTCGATAAATACCTAACTTGTTCTTGATAATATAAGAACGCGGAGTAGACGCTTTTCCCAAAACCGTACCACGGACTTTTTTATTACGGTCTAACATGATGACGTCATCGCCGACATTTAACTCAGTGAGCGCCTTTGAATGCTTATCATAATACATTTTGCATTTTTGTTGCTTATCAAGTAATATTTTATGCTGTAATTCGTTGTTTAAATTATTTTTCTGTCTTAACAAATCCGGATGAACCGGCAATCTACAGTTCAATCGTCGCCCCATCATAAGCTGTGCAGGAGAATCCAAGTTATCACGCGGAGTATTTCTATAGCTCAACAAATTTAAATAAAAGTCACTATCGCTATCTATAGATTTTTTTAATATTTTTTTAACGGTTTGAACAGCCCTTTCACTTTTACCATTAGACTGGGCATAGTACGGAGACGATGTAATATGAGTAAAACTCCAATCATCAGCAAAAATCTTAAAATTACGGCCTGCAAACTGTGGTCCGTTGTCACTAATAACAGTATCCGGAATTCCGTAACGAGCAAAATTTTCCTTTAAAGCTATAATTACCGACTTTGCAGATGTGTCTCTTAGATAACTAACTTCCACAAATCCAGAAAAATAGTCAACTAAAATTAAATAATTTTTCTTGCCGTACTCAAATAGATCAGTTCCGATTTTATTCCAAGGCAAGTCCGGTATCGAAACTGGGATCATAGGCTCCTTACTAGGTTTATTTGTATTCTCCTGACATACTTTACATTTTTTAACAAAATCTTCAATGTCTTTTGTTATATTTGGCCAAAACAGTACTTCACGCGCGCGTCTTTTACAGCGATCGATTCCTAGGTGCCCATCATGAATTAATTTCAACATTTCACTTCTTAGTGAATCTGGAATTAATACCTGTTTATTCTTAAAAATAACACTATCTACACAATATAATTCATCTCTAATAGACCAAAAGTACTTTAAATTACTCTGTACATCATATTTATGATTGGGCCAACCTTGATTTATATAAATAAGCAACTGTTTTAATACCCCATCCTTAATTGTCTCTTGCTTAACGAGAGATAGCTTATTCTTTGACATTGGGGCATTACTGATGACCATTTTTAATTGATATAAGATTGCATTACTTATTTTGTCATCAAAAAGTTCAGGAAGAGGCGCGCGTGATAGTGTATCAGGTATATACATGAACTTCCCGGGCTTATAAATAATTGACAAATCATATGCTTGTAATCTTAACATCATTCTCTGCAAGCGTGCTGGGATCGAGTCTAAAGGCTTCTTAAATATGCTTTCTAGTGGCTTGTGGTCGGTTTCAATAATCACATTATGTTTTCCGTAAATATATTGGTGAAATTTTTCACATCCGAAAACGATGGCAAGTAATTCCTTTTCGATTTGAGCGTACCTACTTTGCGTGTCAGTGAGTGTACGCGAGGCGTACTCGACCGGGCGGCCGTGCTGCATCAGCACTGCGCCGAGCGCCACACTGCTTGCGTCTACTGATAACAGCACCGGGCTGTTTACGTCATACAGTCCTAATACAGGTGCATTACACAGAAGGTTTTTTAAATTTTTGAACGCCTCCTTATGCCCTACTTCCCAACTCCAATCCAAATTTTTTTTTAGAAGTTTCGTAAGCGGAAATATGTGCTCTGAATAATTTGGTATATATCTGGATAAATAATTAACTACTCCTAAAAATCTTTCCAAGCTCTTACGATTCGTTGGTTCGGGCATACTTTTTATAGCCCTTACTTTTTCCAAATCTACTTTCATTCCATCCTTGTTAAAGACATGACCCAAATATTTTAAATTTTAAATTGATCTCTCGCGCTCTTTTAAATAACATTTTCAGCCGCATATCATGCTCCTGCCTTGTACTTCCCCAACATATGATGTCATCGATAAATGATTCTACTCCGTCCAAGCCTTCTAGCAGCTGTTTTATTTTTGCATGAAACACTTCTGGCGCGCAATTTAAACCAAAAGGTAGCCTCAAGTACTGGTACCGGCCAAATGGAGTGTTAAATGTGCATAAATCAGCACTTTCCTTATCTAAAATCACCGACCAAAACCCAGAATTAGCATCCAAAACTGAGAAATACTTAGCGCCATGAAGTTTAACAGTTAACTCATTTATTGTTGGCAACTGAAAATGTGCACGTTGTATAGCTACATTGAGGGGCCTAGGATCCAAACATACACGTAACTGGCCATTTTTTTTAGCTACTATAACCAAAGAATTTACCCACGGCGTAGGATATGTTACTTTTTTAATAACTCCCAATTGTGTCATTCTGTTTAATTCTTCTTGTAGTTTATCGCGTAGTCCTAACGGTACTTTTCGTGAAGCACAAACCACTGGTAAAACATTTTTATCGACTACAATGTGGTATTCACCGGGTAAACAACCCAACCCATTAAATAAATCTTCATTTTCTGAAATACTAACATTTTGGATCCTTTTTACTAACCCTAACGTTACGCAAGCCTTTAGTCCCAGCACACTTTGGCTATTTATAGCGGCAATAGCAAATTTTAATTTATATTGAACATTTTTATAGTTCCATTTTAGATAACAAATTCCTTTTATGGGAATCAATCCACCATTGTACGATTGTAATTTAACACCATGATTATTCTCAATAATTTCTGGGTCATAACCCATAGCTATGAAACGTACGTACGACAAAACATTTATATCAGCACCGGTATCTAGCTTGAACTTCTCGGGGCCGCGCTCCCCGTAAAGAACTTGAAACCAGTCCTCCGACACAGTGCTAATTTCGGAAACATTATTTAGCATGGATATAAAAAACGACTCACGGTCATCTTCCTCGACCGACTTCTCTTCTTGTAATCCAATGTCATACAATTTCTTCATATCTTTTTTTAACTTACACATCCTAGCAAAATGACCATGATTCTCACACACATAGCACTGCACATTTGTAGCCGGGCACTCCGCTGGTGTACTACACTGTCGTCCGCACCTGAGACAGTGAGGTGATAACGGCACTGTACGGCGTCCAGCCCCGCTGGCGCCAGCGCCGCCGCCGCTTGCAGCGACAGGGTGTGGGCGGGCGCGCCCCGCCGGGCCTCCACGGCCGCCGCGCCAGCCGCGCCGGTAGCCCCGACCGCCGCCGCCGCCGGCGGCTCCTCGCACGCCGACTGCGTCTACGTGCGCCGCCGGCCCCGGGCCAGCACTGCGCGACTCCAACATACGGCTGCTGTCGCATGATATTTCATCGACTTGGACAATTTTGATCGCTTTATCCAATGTCAAATCATCCGTTCTTAGTAGGCGATCTCGAACTACGGTATTGCTTATTCCACAAACAATGCGGTCGCGAATAAGTTCTTCTTCTAAGTTAACAAATTCGCAACTTTTGCTCAGTAACTTTAATGCAGTAACGTACTGATTTATCGACTCGCCAGTTTCTTTATTTCTAGTGAAAAAGTGATACCTTGCTAAGGTTATGTTCGGCTTGACTCCGAAATATTCATCAAACTTTTTCAGTAACAGCGCCACATTGTCTTTGTCACCTTCATTTGTAAACGAAAATGTTTCGTAGACATCGAACCCCTCGGGTCCGATCAAATTGATCAAAAGACTAGCCTGCACCCCATCTTCTTCCTTATGCACCCCAGATGCTTTCAGAAAAAGGCTAAACTGCGTCTTCCATCGCTTCCATGCGTCAGCCCGGCTGACGGAGCTGCCATCCACACTTAATTCCGCCGGTGGTCGCGCGTGTTCCATTTTTTCACAACAACAACACGATACACAATATTATTTCGAGATAAAATGATAGTTTTAACGTGGGTTAATATTGTATTTGATTAAAAATCACCGCTGCCACCATGTAGTGTAATGAAACGACCGGGTCTGGATAACAACTGCTTTATTCTAATAGTAGGTAGTCTTAAATAAACTTATAAAGACCTACCCACAACAGTAACTATTCATCATCATCATCATTCCAGCCATAAAAAGTCCACTACTGAACAGGCCTCCCTCATGGATCTCCATGACAGTGGCATCACACTTGGCCAGCAGATACGGGAAAAAATAAGCGTAAGCCTTCGACAAAGTCTGGCACAACGGCTTGGTTTACAAGCTTTTCCTGCTTGGAGTGCCAGACTCATCTCATATATATTCATCTTACAAGACATTATATATTCATCTTGTCGAACCGCAACTTTCGCTACCACGTGGAAGGCACGCTCTCAGACCCCAAATCCGTCCGAGCTGGAGTTCCTCAAGGCTTTCTCCCCTTCTTTTCACGCTGTACACCAGCGACATCCCCCGACACCCGCAAATTGAACTTGCCCTCTTCGGATTTGTACGCATCCGATAAGAACAAGAGTCGCATACGCATAAGGCTGCACTAGACACTAGGTGCCTGGTTCAGAAAGTGGCGCATAGAGGTGAACCCGACGAAAAGTGCAGCAGTGTACTTTACTCGGAGGCCCCTCTTGCCCCTCCTCCTCTTCGATAAACCCATCTCATGGGTTAGGTAAGCTCGCTACCTAGGAGTAATCTTAGATAGACGTCTGACCTTCTATCCCCACATAAGGACTCACTAATCGCGCCAAGTTCGTGATTAGCCGGTTAAACAGCCTTCTCAACTCGAAGAGTAAAATGTCCTTTAGAATTAAAGTGACACTTTACAAAACAGTTGTACGGCCAATAATGACATATTCCTCTGTCGTCTTTGGCCAGTCCCATCATGTTAGATGCCTTCAGGTAGTCCAAAATAACTTCTTGCCACGGGCTGCCCGTAGTACATGCGCAACGAAAACTTCTACCGAGATCTCAAATTCGAGTCCACTTTATTGAAATTGCTTTGCAAAGCGTTTTTATGCCGGTACTTAACTGAAACTACAATAGTTATCACACTATTTTTAACTATTAAGAGAGACCCTACCAAAAGCCTAAAACGCTTCGATAGCGCATTCTAATTTTTATAGTAGCGACATCTAGTGTATGATAAGTTAACTTTGTATATACAAAAAAAAAGTATAGGGTTGTCGATTATATTACTTTTTAACTGGCAATTGTACTTTTAAAGTATGGCCCGTGATATTTAATTTTTATAGTAGCGACATCTAGTGTATGATAAGTTAACTTTGTATTTACAAAAAAAAAGTATAGGGTTGTCGATTAAATTACTTTTTTACTAGTAATTGTACTTTTAAAGTATGGCCCGTGATATTTAATTTTTATAGTAGCGACATCTAGTGTATGATAAGTTAACTTTGTATTTACAAAAAAAAAGTATAGGGTTGTCGATTAAATTACTTTTTTACTAGCAATTGTACTTTCAAAGTATGACACGTGATATTTATACTGATAGAATATTACCTTCCATATTTTCTCAGCCGTAGGATGTCCACCGCCGGACGTAGGCATTCCTCATGGGTCTCCTAGTGATCCTAAGGGTAGTTGCCATACTCACCTCAGCACTCTCGGCAGGCGGGTTGGCAAGCGCAGAACGGGATGTTGATAAACGGAAAGACGCTGCTGCCCATCTTCCAGTCTTCAAGAATCTGCCAAGGGACACCCTCGGCAGATTCTTACTGCATCCACGGGCAAGAGCGGAGGGGCAACATGGCACATACTGACTATCAGAATCGCCGGTTTGTGGTTAATTTTTCATAAATATGTCAGAAACAGGCTTTGATGATCGAGTAACTCCCTAAAAGTTTAACATCGTAGTAGAGTTTTCCGTTCCAATCGCCACTTAACGGCAGGAAGCTATAAACTACCCCTTAACTACTTCTCGTGTCGAAGTCTCATTATGGATTGCTCTGGCTCGCCGAGCATATTCTATAGGGAAGTGTAGGCTAGAGATGGGAGTTATTAGGTATTTTTGCGAAAGGATATCAGTTAGATATTTTGTTCCGATAACGTTATAATCTCGTTCACTCGCAAGAGATCCTTGTGTTCGATAGGGATGCCAACAAGTATTGGTTATTTAAAATAACCTTACTGTCTCGTTTACTCGCAAGAGAATCCTTGTCTGAGTCAGGAAATGCAATGAGTATTAGTTATTTCTAACCAAATAAACTGGATGGACGGTAGCAAGCGTGCCTAGATTAGGTGACAGTTATTGAAGGGTTGAGTAATTATGATATGTTATCGGTTGTGGCCGATACTCGCTTCACACAGTTATCCCCTAGCGGTACGCGGACCTTACAATAACGTTAGATATTTTTTGAATCAAACTAACGGTTTTTAGTTATGGTATACCGGACTCATCTCTAGTTTAGACGACTTTTAGGGAACTTCGACGTAGTCATGGTGGAATGGTTATTTTAGGATTGTTTGACTTGGATCTTGAATGACAAGATCATGAAGGGGTTGCCATATTCACCAAACTTGACAGGCAGGTGTTATGATCCGGAGGTTTTAGATATTTTATTTGTTACGGCAACTCAAGCAGGGTCATTGACCTCCAATGGCTCTGTCAAGAAGCTGGCGTTTATGTTACCATTAACGTATAATCAGCTGTTGTAATAAAAACTGTCTATGGATCGCGAAAGTTGACTAAACAACATTAGAAAGATTTTCTACAGGGTGTATTATAATAATTATGTGTATGAAGCCAAAAGGGGGTGATTCTGACCAACCCAAGACACAACTTTTCAACGACTTATCAGGATTTAGTGATTTTCATTCCAGGAAAGACCACGGAAATTTTAACTTCAACAGCTGTTTACACCATAATGACAACCTAAACGCCAACTGATTCTTTAAATGGTCATTGACCTCCGTGAAGAGTTGTCGTACAGATGTACGGCAACTCTTCACAAATAAAAATACCTATAACCACTTATAGGATTTTTCTATTAAAAAAAACAATTATGAACTCAGGATAATTTTTACATCACACCAATTACTAAAATTATAAATAAAAATATTAAAAAAAATTAAAAAAATACGATTTCCCGATATTTATTTTTTCCAAAACTACTTGTTTTCATGGGCTGAAATCTCCGCCCCCGTTTGGGCTAATACACATGTTATAATTCACCGTATGTAAATCCATATTGCAAGTTTTCTTTTAAACTTATACAATTTTCCGTCATTTGTTAAAAAATATTAATAATTATTTTACACAATGCTCGTCGAGCGTTTCTAATACTCCTGTCAGTATTCGATAGGTACCTACAGTTGTTGTTGAGCAAGTGACCCACTTGATCACTTCCAATCCAATTGGTTGGCGTAACAGGCGGGTCGTGCTAACCGAATTGTAACGAATGGGCGAAACCGGGAAACAATATTGCCATAAACCGAGCTCTCTGTACAAAGGGCTTAACAGGTTCTGAAAAAAAAATATTTCAGAAGACTCATTTGAATAATGCTGACCAAGCTAACTCAGTTTTTTAACGCAGTATAAATAAAACATTTCGATTGTTACTTTTGACTCTAAGCACTCAATTTATCGGTTTTCAATCGTTTCAGAATTTGTAGTCGATTTACAAGAAGCTTTGTCACTACGCGCGTAATGTGGCTAGCGTAGCAAAAAAGGCTAAGCTTGGTAGTGAATCCGAATACCCGTAGCATATTGGAGCACTTCTGAATGCTACGACCGTAGCAACTCCAGTTAACTAAACTAAGTAACTATTTACGTCGCGTAGCAGTAGTATTTCTACATACGTGGCCGCAACCAAACTATTTATTATTGCATCAGGACATAGGAGTATTGCAGTGTAGTTGCTACGAGCGTAGAGACACCGTAGCGGTGCTAAGATGTCCGTAGCAATGCGTCTACGAGCGTAGCAAGCCGCTACGTAAACCGTAGGCCCAAAAATAATTAAATCAGTTTTTACAACTGTTAGTACTAGAACCATCGGTCTCGATCGTAAAAACCTATATTTCCTGACAAAGACACCACCTAGCCCTAATCGTAAAGGCTTGCGCAATTTTTATCGCATATCCCCTGTCTACAGGTATATGTTAGTTTTACTTTCGTTTTACTACCAGCAGTAGCCCCGTAAGGGCACGTACCTTCTGTTATTTTATTCATGATTTACTTTGCAGGGTCGACTTGTGATGACGTGAGTGAAATTGAAAGTTACTTGAAGGTAGCACCTTATGTTGCAGCTATTGATTTATTAGTTCGAGAAGCTATTCGAGAAGCAATTAGCTAATAGCATTTGTGTGTTCTCCCGTAGGGTGCCGGCAGTAGAATGTTACCCCTCCTCTCTTACCCGTAGATGCAGTAAGAACCTACCAAGGGATACTTCCGGAAGATAGCAGCAGCGTCCTTCCGTGTATCAACACCCCATACTTCGCTCGACAACCCGCCTGCCACGCGCGGTGTGGCAACAACCCTTCATGATCAGTACAAAGATCCATGAGCCTACGTCCAGCAGTGGACGCCCTACGACTGCTACGACTGAGATGATGATTGTGTGCATTTATTTAAAAACTTTATTTCACATTACATAATATTGTACAAAAGGTGGGCTTAATGCTAAAAGCCATGCTTAAAGCTAAAAGAACTATCTTCGGTTTAGTTTATTTCTTGGATTTGAATTTGGACAAAAAATAATTGAAAACTAACAAAAAGAGTAGAGCGTTCAAATTGCATCATATCACAGTGCTTAAAACAGGGAAGCGAACTGATTTGTCAATGTAGGTACCGTATTTTCCTTAAGCCTAACTTTTGGTAATGTTGTGCACGTGTCCAATTTTTGTAATTACAAAGGGAATAATACAATGGTTGATTTAAATTTTTATTTGTAAACGTAACGTCATTTATTTTTTGCTACGAAAATACATTTGCATACTACATAATTCAAACTATTAAGTACCTAATAAAAATCCTTTGAAATTTACTTTGATGTAGTCCCAATTTTTGCTGACTACTAGGTATCCTCCCTTTTTAGGATTCCGTACCCAAACGGTAAAAACGGGACCCTATTTCTAAGACTCCGCTCTCAGTCTGTCTGTCTGTTTGTTGGGAAAATAGTTTCCATTTAGTAGCTGGCTACAAGACGGGAAAGCACATTTCCCATTTCGTAGTTTCTAGCTACCAAATCCGGCTACGAGCTGGTAAAATAGTTCCCATTTAGTAGCTGGCTACAAGACGGGAAAGCACATTTCCCATTTCGTAGCTAGCTACCAAATCTGGCTACGAGATGGGACTAAAGGCTGTCACCAGGCTGTATCTCACGAACTGTGATAGCAAGACAGTTTAAATTTTTACAGATGATGTATTTGTGTTGCTGCTATAACAACAAATACTAAAAACGGAATAAAATAGGTAAGGGGGGCTCCCATACAACAACCGTGAAAAACAAAAATAAAAACTTGAAACATTCACAGAATATTAGGTTTTATATTCACTTTGAGCCCCGTACAACAAATGTGATTTCCCTGTGAACCCTTCGTGCGTGAGTCCAACTATCACTTGGCCGATTTGTTGTGTTAGGTATACATACATATATGTAATTTTTGTCTGAGGGTTTAAGTATTTTTAAGTTTTTTAGCCAAAAAGATAAAGCTACTGTATTAGCCTACATATCCCATTGCCGATCGATAAAATCTTTTATTATTTACGTATTCCAATGATAATGAATTAAGAATGTAAATCGAGTTAAGTAGCAATCTCGAAAGTTCCCAGGCATGATAAAATCGCCATAAAAAGGATTCCCTTTTGTAGGAATAAGGCTTCCGTCCTCTCGACCCGCTCGTAAATACTTTTTGTTTGCCTAGTTGAGGATTGTTTATCAGCCGTTCAGGGGGTCTAGCATTAATGTAGTAGATTTGTATCAAAGACAGGGATGCGAAACATTTTTAAATGTATCGCATATTGGTGTCTCAAATTAATATTTATGATATCGTGACATCGTGATCCCACTGACGGGAAAAGACGTCCCATTAAAATTATTAACTGAATAAATTTATATTGTTGCGAAACAATAATTTTAGTTGCGAAAAGGAATACAAATCGTTGTACAACCACAAACAAATGTTTTTGCAACCAGTTAAGAAAGAAGGTTTCAAATTTTTTTTTCGCAACCAATTGCGAAACCCTGTTACTAAATAGACCGGAGCTGTATTAGTTAGTCTTATGACTAAGTCTCTATTTTTTATCAGCCTATTTTGGGTCCACTTGTTGGGCAATGAGTTCTCCAGTTCTTTATAGTTTTGGAAAACCTTCAGTGGCTAATTCCTTGCATTTCCGGCTTTTAAAAGGATCAGATTGATCAACGCGGGTTTGAATCCCATCGAAATGGATTTTTATTCACAAGCATTTTACGATAGAATCTTTTGAAATTCTAAAAATCCACTGCGACGATCCACTGCGAGGGGGATTATTTGACTTTCTGTCGAGAAAACCCCTTTCGGTTCTTATAGGGGATTTCCACAAATCCCCTTAACCATATAAAATAGGAGATGATAAGTAGAAATAAGGATATGTGAATTGACAAAACAATTGAATTCACATTTTACCATAATTCACAAGTTCTAGCGTAGGACGTCCACCTACAAGATGCGCAGATTAGGTACTTAGTAAGAACCGCAGGTCAGCTGATATGATAATGATGATGACGTATGTATATTTGTTATATTCAAAAGACTTTGAAAGTTATTATAATTAATTTATTAAATTATAACTTGTGAATTATTGACTTATGAATATATAAGTATACGTAGAACTTGTAAATTAAACTTTAGAAACGCCCAACACTATTTATTCGTGATAGAGGCTCCATATTCCCCGTTTTTGTCGGGCCTATTTGTGTAATATCAATTTTCTCTTTGTAGAACGTAACCTTAGCCACTTTACCGGGGGCGGTTGAAGTGTTCCTAATATTCTGTTTCTCGATCGGGCTATTTTCTTGATAAAATGTAATTCCATACGTATTTTGAAGAAAATAGCCGTTTGAGTTCCGAGTGGTTGGTATGTACGTACAGACGCGTTCATAGTATAGGATACCACTAAGCCGACTGGCCGGCTTACAAGTATCCTTTATTATGAACGCGTCTGTACCCCTGACTTTCAATCCAAATGGTCGTGCTACGAAACCGGCCGAGCACCAATTTTTCTTTTCAGAAAAAAACATGTTCACATTCAACATGTGTATTAACGATAAAGGGAAATATTGGCTTGGTCAGCTTCAGTCGTTTTGACTTTGCTTAGGCAGAGGAAATAATTTATCTGACTAATTAGCTGACTGAGTTGCGAGGATGGTATAGGTGCTGGGCGCGCCTAATCTATCTAACAATGTCCCCAGTCATTACAGCGTCCTGTACAGCATAAATATCAGTTGCTGACACAGTAAAAACCATGTATAATAGGTACAAAAGCCTCCCTTTGGTTAAAGCCTGGTTATTACGTCCTGTCAGCTTGGCAGCAGTCTGCCGTGTTCAGAGTAATAGTCAATACGTCTGGAGCTGACTCAGCGGGTTTCCTCACATTGTTACGCAATTTTGATCATGTTAGGTTTTCCTTACCTACATGGTTCTACAGTCTTGTTGCAAAATCTAATCGAAAGAACATTTTTTCATTGCATTTGTAGGATAAAAAATACAGTGTTTTTAACCAGTTGTGAGCATCATAAATCATTTCTTTCGTAAAAACATCTATTTTCGGAATAAAAGTTAGGTTTTATGTTAACTGACAGAAAACCCACAGACCAATAAAAGATAAGAAGGCTAGGATGTGGGCTAAGCCGAAAGATAGGTAGATGATAGTCTTTTCCACATAGGATGAGTTCGTTGACAGCAGAATAGAGCAGGGCAGTTATTAAAAGAATTGAGAAGTGCAAAAGGGACTACGCGGTTGTACCATTATCGCTCATTGATTCTTAAATTGTTCTATCCTGTTGTCATTAAACTCAACCTAAGTGTGATAGACTATCATCTCCTACCTATCTGCTTACCCCACATCCCAGCCTCTTTATCTTTTATTGTTAAGTTACCGAAGTACCAAAAAAAACTACTGAATTGTATAAAACCCAGGATACAAGAACATATGTCTTTGTGAGCCAGTAAAATTCACAGTCGTCCATTAGTTGTAAAGTACAAAAAAGGCATCTTGCGTAAAACCGCTGAGTGGCCCAAATGGGCCTCCGGTATCTCCTAATCCTTGAAAATAGGTCAGTGGGCGGAGCCCTATCGATTGCCGCTTGCAGCACTCAGGATACGGCTGTGACTGGAGGATAACTATTTGTCTGGCTTTGCTTCTGTTTCACTTGCTCCGAATGGGATTCTCAGGTCGAGACGATAGGGGAACATGATCTAAAACTTCGTGCTTCTGGTGGATAGGTAACTTAAGAGAATAATCGGTGAGAAAAGGGCATAGCTGCACTTTTGTTTTGCCAATTGCCACCTTTTTCAGTGCGACAAGGGTGCTTTTACAATATCCCTACCTAGTCCTACGTTAAGCACTAGAATAGCATTACATTAATCATTTGAGAATGAAAAAAAAATATATTTTCTTACACATAAATATAGAAAGTAACTTAACAACTTAAAAAATACGTATACAAGTTGTAAGGGCGAGTTAGTAAATTATAGCATTAAGTGTGAGACTGGTGCTTGCTATAGGTTTTTTTTTAATGTGATGCAACCTGCATCACCAAAGGTAGGTAAGGAGACCAGGGTCTTCTTACTGCATCTCTAATTTATCTAAAATCTGTTTCGGCAAACTTTGTTCTGCCTCAGAATTAACTACGAATACTATTGACGAGCTCTGTAGCGCAGCGGGCGAAGGTCCGCCTGCGATGCAAGGGGTTGCGGGTTCGATTCCCGCCTCGGGACAAATGTCTGTACGATCTGCAGATATTTGTTCAGGGTGATCTGGGTGTTTTTCTATATATAATAAAAATATCTATCTATGTAGTATAATGTATTAAGTATATCAGTCATCTAGTACCCATAACACAAGCTCTGCTTAGCTTGGGGCTAGATGATGCTGTGTAATTTGTCCAGCATTATTTATTTATTTATTTATTTATTTATTTACTATTTGGATTAAGTTCCGAATAAGTAAGGACTGCAATGTTCAAGCTTTGCTTAGATAGAAGTAATTTAGAACCTGTGTTTAGAGCCAATGCTCTCAACAATAAAATGGTTTCTTGCTTCCAAACTAAAATATTTTATTTCACACGTACACTACGTTTATTACAAGTGCAAATGCCCTCTTTGGAACCTATTCTGCCAATTAAATTTTGATTCCTTTTAGCCTTGTTTCATGTGTTTTTTTATATAGTTCGCGTAAATTATCTTTAACCTTATTGTCTGTACCAAATAAAATATAAATAAAATAAATTAAGTGATCACGCGCTGTGAAGGATTTCGTAGACCTGCTGTTAGAATTTGATGTACATATGTTTTTACGTTTTCGTTTTGGCAGGTTTCTTTTTCACTTTTTTCCTCACTTGGGGAAAAAAATATGAAGCGAATGAATTAAATTCCGTACTTTATTAAATTTAAATATGTTTTATTTTTCTCTTGTAAATTGACTATTCAAAGAAGTTATTTACTCTTGTAAATAAACACTTATTGATTTTGACAACAAGCCCCTCATGATCGTACCTGGAGATCCAGCAGTAGACACAGCTGTGATAATGTAGGTCCAGTGGTCCCCAGCGAGTTTCCTTCCACGAGTTGAATAGACAAAAATAGCACTTAGGTGAATTGGGTCTACTCTCACAATCGAATGCGATCTCTACCATAAAATACGTCTACTTGCCAACTTCAACTGCAACCGAGACCCATACGTCATCTGAAAACCATCAACAGCATTCCATGACATACGGCGCTTGCCCGTGACGTATAGGTACGGGTCGGATTCCAACGATGACGTCATAGTTACTGTACTACTACAGAACGCTTGGCGCAATGCCATACCAACTGCCCTGTCCCGAACATTAGATTTTATTTATAAAGTTGTATTTGTTTTGAATCATATCTTAAAGCACGTGATGTTCTCCATAAAGAACATCACGTGGGACGAATGTCTTAACTTATTATTTGGTTGACGACGATTATGGACGTCATGACGTCATTGTTAATCCACTTAAAATCTCCCACTGTTGGTTTACTCAGTACCTCTTGTCAGTTTTCCGAAGCTATTGCATAAATAAAATAAAAATAATCATTAAATATATTGGACATGGTTCGCTCAACATCCACTCAGGCAACTGGGCAGCATTTTAAGTTGGGTGCTATGTTATTAATACTAAAAACAATATTAAATAAATATTTAGGGGGCTCCCATACAACAAACGTTTCTTTGCCGTTTTCAGGGTTTCGTAGTAAAACGAGAAACCCTTATAGGTTCGCTTTGTCTGTCTGTCCGTCTGTCCGTCCGTCACCGGCTTTGCGAAGAGACTAGTAGTCCCAAAGCAGTTTAGATTTTAGAAGAGGGGAGGACGCTCGAAAAGAAGTTTTGTTTACCTACCGTTTGCAAAATCCCTACCCTAAATCGAAAAGTTGATTTGGCAACCACAGAAATAATGGTTTCAAAATATCTATTCCACGATGCGAAAATCAATAAAAAAACTTCATCCCCCACCTTAAGCGTATGGAAGCCAGGTAACCTAATTTATAATTTTTTACATTTTTTTATTTTTTATATGTCCATTTTATATGTCTATGCTTATTTACAGCTTTCTAGGACTAATAATCTCTTCGCAAAGCCGATGACGGACGGACGGACGTACAGACGACAGACGATTTGTGTTTGGAGCTGTTCCGCACGCTGTCTGACAGTTTTACCACAGGTTTTAACCCCAAAATACTACGCTCCATGCCTCGTTGCCAAACCCCGAGTGCGAACTTCAAATGATTAGTCAAAGACCAAGTCTGAGCACCGTATGTAAGGATGGGGAAAATGCGTACGTCCATGAGTCTCTTTTTAAGGGATTAACCCTTCAAGAACTTCTTTATTAACCAAAAGCTTCTCCAGGCATTTTCTGTGCGTCGAGCAACCTCTTTGTTTTAATAAGAAACCCTAAAAAACACCTACATATAGTTAGGTATATTATAAAGATTTGTATATAGTATATATCCCGAACACCCTGAACAAATATCTGCAGATCATACAGACATTTGTCTCCAAGGCGGGAATCGAACCCGCAACCTCATGCGTCGCGGACGGACCTTCGCCCGCTGCGCCACAGAGATCGTCCTAATAATTAATATCATTATAGTTTTATTTTCAGTAAAATCTGATAATGGGAAAGAAGTTGGTTGGCACATAAAATAGCAATCTCTTCTCTTAACTTTATTGGTTCCTCACGGTTTTATGAGGAGAAACGTAAGCCCTAACAAATCGAGGACAGAAATAGAAGTTAAGTTAGCTTGCTTTTTTATTTCCCTAACTCACTTTTGGCCTGTAATCAGCAGTGGGACAGAACATTCTAATTAAAATTAAGAACATTTAACCGTGAAGGTAAAATATTATGAGGAAACCCGCGGCTTAGTTTGCTTCAGACGTGACCTGTTCTTTCCTCTGACTAAGCTGAAAGGATAGTTTAGGTGCTGGGCAAGCCTAATCCATCTTAAAATGTCCTAGGCACTGCAGTGTCTCAAACTTGAAAATATTATTATTATTTAGCCTAGTTTACTATGAAACTTGGTGCCATAAAGTGAATGTCGTTTCAGACTATTATATTGTTGGTGGGTAATCAATGCATTTTTTTTATTTAAATTCAATTCATTTTTTTTAATAACACAATATAAAAATAACAAGTTACAGTTCCAGTGTACATTAAATCCTAGAACTATAAAAACACATGAAATCAACCGTTATTATAATTTCGGCCAACATCTAAAAGCTTATAAAAGAAAGTGGGTTGGTACTGAGTTATTCTATGATGTAAATAGACTAAAGGTACGTACTTGACGACTAATTTAAAACCAAATCGCTCTAATATGAATGAACTAAGTAATTAGACCCTAACATGTCCTTAGAGGCTATTATGGCCCTTGACTTTAATATTCTAAATGGCATGGTGTAGCGAATATTAATGTGTCATTAACCTTGCTCTGTTGGTAATGTGTCCTAGATAAGAAATATACCTACCTTATATTTGCTTAAACCTATCTTACTAAGAATTTAATTATCTGAGAGTCTTAATATAACTTAATTTAACTATAATTTGTGGCAATGTAAACTTAAGATAATTACAATTTTGTGTATAATACTGTTATTATGACTTTGGTGCAAATAAACGGTTTCTTTCTTCTTTTCTTTAAAATCACAGTTAAATATATTTTCAACTAGCTTATACCCGCCGCTTTGCATGCGTTGTACCTGGATAAAAAGTAGCCTATGTGTTAATCTATACAAAACTTTCGGCTTTATAATATTAGTGAGATTTACGAACCACGAGATCCATTTCCGGTTAAAGCTCAAATTTTAGAATTCGATTCACAGATAACCTATATTTATACATATTTATAGAAATAGATTCACAGATAACCTATATTTGCATGTCCATGACAGAGACTACGTTCCACCTAGTATTCCGCCAAACCATAGATAGGCATTATTCTACTTCTTATATTATTCGCATTCAACTACTTTGTGACTTTTTGCCCCACTGTAGCTATGCCATATCTTGCTAATGAAATGTATCTTATTTACGAACTAGAACGAACGAAGTAGTGTTACTAACGAACTACATATCATTAGGTCAACATCGATATAAGTGGTCACTAATTGAAGGAGGCCTACACACAGAGTAGGGGATAGGTAACCTCCGATGTCTACTCCGATTGGAGCCACTCCTTAGGGGTAGGGCTGACTGCACCCAGGTGTTGTTAGAGATGTAACACATTACCACGTGGAATGATTTGCCTGCCCTTTTTACATATAATCGGAACATTTTCTCTTCTTTTCTTCTCTATGTGTAAACCATCATCTATTCTATACATTGTCAAAGTCAATAAGTGTTTTTTTCAATAGAGCAAAAAGCTACATAGAATAGTAAATTAATAAAAAAAAACAACAACATTTAAATTAAAGTGGGTGATAGAACGAAGAAGGAAGCTTACTCTTTCTGCTTCTGAAATATCCGAAAACCATTACCTAAGATACAAATTCAAATGATTGGGAGAATGTGCGTGCTTTGTGGCGCTCGCCAAGTTTGGATATTGTATTACGTTGGATTACGTCACAAGCCCAATTTTTGCCCAGAATGCTTATTAGTTGCTGAAGTTTTGAACGGCAAGTTACTGTTACATACGGAATAATGCATTTTTAGCTGGAAACTTCAGAATGTCCCAATTTCTTAGTTGTAACTTAACTCATTGCAGTTACTCTGCTACTTTCTTGAAGAGATGAATATGGATTATTTACGTAGGTGAACTTAGGTTTCAAATTTCAAATATTTTGTTAACAAAATGAAAGAGCGATTTACTACTTACGTAGGTATTTACTAAAACATTGTGCCAAAAGCTGAAAAAAAATTGACAATAGTTTAAATTAAAATAAACTTAGCCCTTACATCTATTATAGATGATGTACCTAAGTATAAAGCGTCAGCATCTGTAATTCGTGCTTTATAGGACGCTGCAGTGAGAAATGAATGAACTAAGAACTTCAATAATCCTCCTCATAAAAATCAGTTAAACGTAAGAAAGTCACTGTTTACTTGTATCTAGAGCGGATTTAACAGCGTCAGCATGTTTGGCGAGATATGGGTTGCTCCAATAACCAACAAGTTTACAATTGGAATAATGGCGCAATCGATGTGAAGATAGATTGAAATTAAATTAAACATTAATTAATTATGCGTGTGCGAGCTTTCGTCGTCAGCCAAGTCTATAAGTATTGAGGAACATGTGCGCGGTGCGGGGGGACCAAGATATTTTCCATTTTGTAGTTGTCGTAGACAACTATAGATTCCCTCTACCACTTTTCTATGAATTCGAAGTCATTGTCCTCTCGTTTGGCATCTCTCGTTTTAACTCGGAGCCGGCGTATCAGATGACTGATTACGACTAACGACTAAAAAAATCATTGCCAGACTGCGTCTACACGGTTGTAGACAGGTGCCTACAATCGACATTATTTTATTTAATTACCTAGCGCTATTTTTACTAGAACTTTCTGAGGTTTGTTATGGGCATTGTTCTTTATCTCAAAAATACACTTAATTTTCTGAATTTACGTACAGTCAAAACCTTTTCCTGCCAATCCACAAGTGTGGCATAATATTTTAACCCCATAATCCGATCTCTCTAAAACTAGCCTGGTTATTTAAAATTCTTTGCAAAAATAAAATTTTGATCGACCTTTATCAGTTTACTGCAGGACATCATCATCTTGATGATCATCAAAATTTGGCGAGACTCCTCCAAATTACGTCATTTTACCCATTTTGAAAGCTTTAACTTAAGGTGATGTAAATAATAAGAATAAAGTTTATTGATCAAGAAACACAATTACAAAATAATTAGTAGTCTCTAATACAGGTGTTTACAATAAGGCGTCAATACCCCTCTCCTAGGCACGTGCATCATCACATCCTACGCCGTGGGGTGCCGGCAGTAGAATGATACCCCTCCTCTCATGCCCATGGATGCAGTAAGAGCCTGCTAAGGGATACCTCCGGAAGATGGGCAGCAGCGTCTATCTGTGTATCAACATCCCATACTGCGCTCACCAACCCGCCTGCCAAGCGTGGTGAGAATGGCAACTATGAGGGGCATGGAGATCCATGAGGGAGGCCTGTGTTCATCAGTGGACGTTTTATGGCTGAAATGATGAATGATGATGACCCCTCTCCTAGACGGTGCCTGAGCAATGTTATGGATTAGGCTATCACCACATGTTCTTTGCTCTGAATATGACTCTGCTGAGAAGATGGTTTAGGTGCTTGACATATGTTGCCTTCGCCAATTTACGCCATTTTACACATTTTAGCAAGCTATTACGTAAGAAGATAATATAATAGTAGTCTATAATACAGACACCATAGAGGGTGTCAATACCCTAGACAGCGTGCCGATTGGCTTGATTAGTCGTCTGTTTGCAATCCGGTCGCCAACATTCGAATATCAACACCCTGCGGCGAAGCACTAATTGTCTAGTAATGTGATGCAGTGTCTGCGTGTCGACAGCGTTTACTGTTCTGATTGAAAAATGCAATGCTTTCACGTTCGATTACAGAGAGAAAGACTATTTCTGGGAAAAGTTGTATGTTTTGGATATTTTTATTTTCAAAAAATCAGGTTACAAGCTTCTAGTTACTAGGCCCTTATGACTAATATAATTGAGGTAAACATAAATTTTAAACAATAAATCTACATATCACTTACAAGATAGTAAAAGAAGTTGTAGGTAAATTTAACCCTGTAGCGTCAAAGAGTTTAAATACCTCGCTCTAACTACATAAGTTTTAAAATTGTACTTGTTGTAAATGTTGTCAATTTATTTATTTTATTATAAGCATAAGCTGCCAGAAACTACGTATGTATTACAAGCTTACAAGCTTCTAGTTACTAGGCCCTTATGACTAATATAATTATAAACATAAATTTTAAACAATAAATATACATATCACTTACAAGATGAGAAAGAAGTTGTAGGTAAATTTAACCCTGTAACGTCAAAGAGTTTAAATACCTCGCTCTAACTACATAAGTTTTAAACTTGTACTTGTTGTAAATGTTGTCAATTTATTTATTTTATGATAAGCATAAGCTGCCAGAAACTACGTATGTATATACATATGTATGTACATTACACCATTTAACTAGGTATGCAAAACATGTGCAAAGCATATTTTATAATTTATATCAGTATTTGAGACCTCCTTATAAGTATTGAATTAGGAGGGATTTCTTCCATAACGTACCTACTCTTATTTAATTTAATTACACAATAACGACTGCTTCTATAGAATTTTGTAGGTAACAGAGTAGTTAATAACATCAAAAAATACGTATTATCATAAAAGCTAGTGCTTTAGTGCCGACAGTTAATTAATTAAGTAAACTTTTCAAAGCATACTTATAAAATAAAATGCTCATTTTCATTTAGACAGACAATAACGTTCATAAATAAAGAGGTACAAAAAAAGAAAATAAATTTTAAAATTATTGGTAAATTACTACCTCGTAGGGATTTATTTTCTGCCTTTCCTCTATCCTCATTGCAGTGCTCTCGTCGGTAAAACAAGACAATGAATGGAATGGATGTCTTTTGTGAACATTTCTGCTTTTCTGCCGTGAGTTAAGCGATTGTGATGTAAATTGCCATTGCCATCATAACGCCCCTATACACAACACAACATGGGCATTAGGTAATATAATGCAAATTAGACATAGATATCAGAGATATATTCGTTCTACAAAAACATTATAAAAAATAGGCATATATAAAAACCTAATATTACATTAACAAAGAGCTGCAACGAATATGTCACAACTCAGCATTATGCTTCACCATACAGGTCAGCGCTGGTATTCTGGTTAGGACTGTTAAATCGGTAACATGACCCTAAGATCATATGAGCAATATTTATACATGTGAACGTAAGAGATCTGCCCTCTCCATATGTTCTCAGTTGTTTCTCTTCTAGATATTCTGCAGAGAGCCTTAATTTCCTAAACCGATTAAAAACTAATTTGCTATTACAAGGCCAATACATATATTTTAAAGGAAATACTCCGGCTTTTATTCATATAAATTATCAGGTAATTAAAGTTTCCTTTTAAGATTCCACCGGGAGATTTATTGCTATTTCTATGTTAACGTCTCCATTTGCTGTAATTGGTGGGCTGTTCGGAATGCCGTGATTGTAGTTTGTTACGTAAACGGTAGGAACCAGCGCTGAGGGTTAGGGCTGAAAGTTGAGCTTGGCATTCAAATACTCACGCTGTTGTTGTGTAATCTGAGTTAACCTTATCAAAACAACTGGTATGCGCAGGTTAGCAACCTTACCTTTGCAATAGGGTTTTGAAACCTAATAAACTATGAAGAGCCGACTCTTTCGTGTTTTTGGGGTTCGTACGTTGCAATTAAAGTGGAGATGACGGTCGAACAGTCGTGCAGGAAATAGCCAATCAGTATCTGATTTTTATAACTTCAAACCGATTGACGTCATAAGCCTTATTTTTCTGCAGTAAATAAACTAAAGTGACCTGGATTTGATTCTACTCGTATTATCTGCATAAAATCGCGTGTCATTTTATTTCAGAACGCCCTTCAGTAATAATTTACTCATCATCATCATCAGCCCGTGTCAGTCCACTGCTGTACATAGGCCTCTCCCATGGCACGCCACTGAGCTCGATCTTCAGCTTTTCTCCTCCAATCCCTGCCCGCTATCTGACGAATATCATCACCCCACCTAGCTACAGGGCGCCCTACACTACGTTTGCCGACACGCGGTCTCCACTCAAGAACCAGCCTGCCCCAACGGCCATTGGTTCTGCGGCATATGTGACCTGTCCACTGCCACTTCACCTTGCTAATTCGCTGAGCTATGTCTAGTAGCTCGTTTTGCAGAGTTTAGTACCCTCCTCCCTAAGAATCTTCACCACTCGGTCGAATTTTTGGGCTATGCTGTCAGTGGTTTCTAGGGCAGCAAATCGGTTTTCCACTTTTAGTTGGATAGCTTGGGAGCCAATTGCAGTCTGGAGCAGATTCGGTCGGAGCCTGAACTTCATCAAACGGATCGGATTGTAGTCAATATTCAGAGTGCCTCGTACGAGCCGGTGGTAGCTTCCGGTTTTAAACCTTGCGACCACTGAGACATCTCTGAATATGCGTCTTTTATCCGCCATGATCAAGTCGATCTCATTTTTTGTTTTTCCATCGGGGCCTTGCCACGTCTACTTTCTTTGGGTCTGTTTTTTGAAGAACGAGTTCATCATAAACATCCCCTCGCTTTCTAGGAAGTTGACGAGCATTTGCCCTTGTCATTCCTGCTGCCATAGCCGTATGCCATCCGTCCCACTGAGGATTCGCTGCCAGTTTGTACTCCCACTTTGGCGTTAAAATCTCCCATGACAACGTTGTAGTGTGCCCTTGGGGTGTTATGGAGGGCCTTAGTGACGTCCTCATAGAGCGTCTCTATTTCCTCATCCGAGTGTGTCGAAGTCGGTGCGTAAACCTGCATGACCTTGAGGGTGTACCTCTCGGTCAGCTTAATAATGAGGTATGCTACCCTTGTCGACCGACACACTGGACATTTCTACCATGTTGTCAGCGAAAGTTCTATGGACCAAAAACCCGACGCCACCCTGGGAAAGTTGAGCTCCCTCCCTAAAGTACAAAAGGTGGCCAAATTCTAGGGTTATAGTGTCCACTCCCTCTTTTCGGACTTCACATAGACCCAGAACGTGCCACCTTATGCACTCCAGTTTATCTTCTAATTGCAGAAGATGTTCATCGAGTCGCAGCGTACGTCCGTTTTACGGAGCCAGGGTCAGTTGTTGTTTGTTAGGTTGGCGGCCTACCGTGTAATTTACTCAATACGATATTATTAGCCCTTACAGTCCGAGTGGATAAGATTCAAGGCACATGACATGACAAGCTTTCCACGTGCACCGATGTGGCCAGTTTTGGCATCAGAATTGCGGAAGATACGTTCAATTAGGAAAACCTCGCTATTTTCGACGATCTAGCTATTTCCCATACAGTGTTTACTGCTTTTAATATTCTCTTAAATTGTTCACAAGAAAGCGATAACTATATGAATCTCTATTGGTTACCAGGTTAGATTTGAAAGTTTAATTTCATACTGACATCACGTCATCATACATAAACTGATCTGTGTTTCGGTAAATTCGGTATGAGATGTGGATGCCGGTGAAATATGTAAAATATGGAAGCCTAAACAGGCAGTGTGGCCGCCTGCTTAGGCTTCCAACTATGCTTCGAGACTGAAGAGTAGGGAATCTCAGAGGGGATGCCTGAGCCCTATGGAGCAATACTTTATTATAACCGATGTTATTACTCCACATGACCTGATTTAATCAGGTCATGTCTTGTTGCGTCACCAGTAATTTATTTATAGCATCCCACTTCGGGGCAAGAGCCTTTTTACCTTCCATTTTTACTGATTAAATTAAATTGAAATTTCGCACACTTATCAAAGACCGACGAAAAGCCCGTTTTTAGTTTAGTTTTAAGTTACCAGGCTTACCTTAGATTGTACCATCCACCACGATATTGTGCTGGTCTAATCTAGTGCCTTATTTTAGGACTTTCATGCTTGTGTAGCCATAGTACTATCGTACACTTAATAGCAATTTTGGAATCCGGAAGTTAAGCATCGATATAGTTCACGTAGTTTACGGCGGCAAGTCACGGAATCCTAGCCAGGGTCAAGGCTGATTGGAGCTCTATTATTCTAGGCCGCTGCTGGTATTTGTCACGGGAATGTAGATATTAAATGTTTGCGCGATATAAGATCACCGGAGAATGAAAGTGGATAAACATTTAGTCCCATGGAACGTGAAACTTGTGGTAATGATCTTTTCCTGTTGACCTTTCATATCTTAATATAGATGGTTCATAAAGCGTCAGCAAATGATATTATGATACCTGTTAAACTGTGCCGAGTTAGAGCAAGGAATTAAAACTAAGAATGGTTAACTAGGTCCTTCATTCCATGTAAGACCTTATTTTGGAAATAAACGTTTTTATTATATTTATTATTATTTATGCTGTACGGGACGCAGCAGTGCCTGGAAAATTATGGGATGGATAAGACTGCCCAGCACCTATTCCATTCTCTCAGTAAAGTCCGTTATGTTACCTCTCGATGATCTTGCTGACAATGTTATAAAATGGTCAGTGAGTTATACATACCTAGGCTTACCGTGGGGTGCCGGCAGTGGAATGTTGCCTCTCCTCTCTTGCCCGTGGCTGCTGTAAGAATCTGCAAGGTTTACAAACTCTAGCAGATGGTCAACAGCGTCAATCGTAATTTTACTTATGTAGTCAAAATCTATCTACGTGACGGAAATTCGCTAAAGTACCTAACGTTAGCGTATTTTCTACTTTTAGCTTGGATTATGACCATTTAAAATTGAAATCAATTGCAAAACCTATCAAATTTAAGACCAGTTCAAAACGCTCTAAAATAAAAAAGCTCTTTTCAGTAGCCATTAAACTACAGCAGTTGCCTGCTCAATAACTGGAAGCATTTTGCGTGGCGATTATCGTTTTACGGGCACTAGGCGAATTGTTTATTGATCACAAACTGTTCCCGACAACAAATCATTTAGAAGCGAGGACCATCAGCCGCAGCGCGCCATTCCGGCTATATTTACCCGGCTAAATATAAACCGCCTATGTCACATAGCCACAGAGGGCCTTTGCACAGAACAGACAATTTTAAGTGTAGTCTTTCTTTTATTTCGCGATCATACATTTTATACATCGACACGGCAATTTATTTTCATTTATTTAACAGACCCTAGTGATTTTTTTTTAATTTATGAACCAAAAACTCTGTTTTCAAATATTTTATATAAATATATCATAAAAATTAGAAAGTGTGGTTTCGAGGGAACTTCTTTTAATGGGTGTTTTGATTCTTACAGGCTCGCGTTAAATAAAAGCAAGTCAAATGTTTGTTTTAAATATTTATGCAGCGAAAAATACATCATCTTGGGATTTTCAAAAATATTTTAAAGATTTTGAATTGAATAATTGGATCCAGACACCTCGGAATCAAAAAATGGCATTTAATTGTGTTGATAACGAACGTATTGGTTAGGTCTTAAAAGTTGGAGCTATACATTTCACAAAGCGCTGCAAAAGATAAAACGTTTATCTAAAGGTTAGGTATTTCAATTTAGATATCTGCACAAGTATAAAAACACATTGAAAAATATTCAGACATGGAATAAATTGGTAATTGCAGGTGTATCGTCCGGCAATTCCAAGCTGTGACACCGAACGGAAGTAATCAATTGTAGATACTGTTGGATGCTAGCGGCGTTAAAGCGGGAGCATAATAACTTTTTAAAAAATATGAAGAATCAAACACAAGCTTTTATTTAAACACACAAATAACTTCATCACCTTTGAGAGGATTGAAATAAAACCCAGGAATACGTTTGAACTGCCCGGGGTGTGACATTACGCGACATCGTGAAACTCATCTGCCTGATCAATTTGAACCCTATCACCACAGAATAAAGACCATATAACAGGTCATGTGGTCTTTATATATCACACGCGATGTTAGAATTTAGAGACTTATATTCAAGTAATTTTCAACCTTAACCCGACCTGGTAAACGACAATTTCGAGAAAATGAGGAAGCCAGCTGGCTTATCAAAGTCTTTTATAGGTTATCAGTCTGAATATAAAGGTCAAGTCTGAGAGCTTCCTAGTTTCTATTTTAGAAGAGTGAAACGATTGTTTGATGACTACGAGAGTGCGAAAGTTATTAGTGCGATTTTCATTACATCGAACTTTCTTCTTAAATTTTTCTTCTTAAGGCTGGTCTAAAGATGTGCTAGGATAATTTACATAATACTCTCCAAAATGTATTTATGAATAAGATCACCGTATTTTTATAGCTTGCACAGCCGTGGGCTAAAGCTGCTCAAATAACAATAACCAATCCTTTATCAACGTCCGACTCATTTCTCTAAGAAGTAAAGAACCACCAAAGATCTCAGTGAAGCTGAATTGGCCTAGCAAATTTGTAGATATAAGTCTGAGAAAATCTAATGCAGAAATCTCATCTAGTCCAAGTCGAAGATGATCTACAGTAAAATAAAACTAGAGCAAAGAACTGATCATGCAATTTTAGAGTCTCTAAAACACAGTTCAAGAAAGACAGACTGTTGCTTAAAAATGCAAGCTACGGCTTTGTAGAAAAGGCAATATAAAACGGGTTTACTCTCGTAATATAATTATGTAAAGCAAGCAATCGACACACACTGTCCAGTGTGTGTCGATCAATTGCACAGAATTTTTATCAGAGAACTGGCCATTGCGATTGCTTACACTGGTTTTGTGGTGCATAATTAAAGTTAATTTCAGCGAGATAAGTCAAGGTGGAAATACGAAGGACATCAACCAAGTCCTGCCCCACATAAAAGTAATACCTAACATAGATTCAGATTAAAAAAAATCAAAGTTTAGGCAAAAAGCTTTTGACGAAGAGTTTAAGAAAACTAGACTAGCTAGTCGTGTATTCTAGAAACTTTATGTGGATGCGGCTCTTCCTTGATGCTGTCTCGTGGTTCCAAGATTTTCCATTGTGTCGCTAGTAAGTAAATGTGAAAATTGATGCTTTGAACTTAAAAACTTGCCACACTTTCTCCAAGGGCTGATAACTATAGATATAAGTAAAGAATGCAATGTAAAATAGGTGAGGCACCACGAAATGTTAAATCAGTCACAAAACAATTAAAAGCGGTAGAACAACGGAAAACCGTGATAATGGTGATGAAACAAACTTTAGGGATATTGGCAACACGCCTAATTGGTTTAATGGGTGCTTTGACTTCACAATGGCAACGTAACAATGTGCAGATTATGATAATACATTACGGAGGTGAGGGGTCGTTCCTACTTGGTACTGGAGATGGAAGGAACTCAAGCAGATTATTGTCTGAGACGTCTTTAGATGAAATAAAATAATACCACGCGATTATAAATATTTTCTACGAAATTACCAGTATTTAATCTACACGTAAAAGCGGAGTTGAAATCATGAAAAATGAAGGAAAATTTTCGTTCATTTCCGTACAACGAATTGACTTGTGCCAAAAAAATCGCCATTTTGTGGGTATCCCCACATTTATGATCCACATTTACGAGTGTCGATAAGGACCACCAGCACCAAGGTTGTGCAAAAATATCTATAAAATGGGCCTTGCCTTGTCTCAAAGCTGTTTTGACATACTTTGCAATCAACCGCACATACAATTTAAAACGAAGATGATGTCAACGGCCCTTAAAACTTTATAAATATGACGCTTTTAAAATAATACATTCAGTGGATATTTGTGGCTTTATTTTAAAACATCCAGGGTGTATTATTTATTTATAATATAATATGTGTACTAAATCTTCCTTAAATACACTATATTAAGGTCTCATTAAGGACATCTATTATAGATGATTTTTACAGCGTCAGCAACTAGTCATGCTGTACGGGACGCTGCAGTGCCTGGGACATTGTTAGAGATTAGGCTTGCCCAGCACCTATACCATCCTCTCAGCTTAGTCAGCTATATAGAGGAAAAAAGATCAGGTCAATAGGTCTGAAGCTAAGCTGCGGGTTTCCTACAGTGTTTTACTTCGCCGTTAAAGCACGAGTTAAGTGTGCACATACATTTTTCAATTAAGAAAAATCCATTGGTGCACTTCCGGTATGGAACGTCGGGGGTACGTACCACTCAGCCAAAACGGCTACTAAATACACTAACAGGATAAAACAGGACAATTTTTTTATTTATGTGTGAGTTTCTTTTGTTAGGGTTCCGAACCAAAATGGTAAAAAGGAACCCTTATAGAACCACTTTGTCTGTCTGTCTGTCACAAATGGATATCTCGAGAACTATAGATGCTATCGTCTTGAAATTTGAAACGGTTAAAGATAACACTTTTTTACTAATATATCATATACATATAAATATGTTAAAAAATATTATTATTTTTGTTTTAAACTAAATTAGTATGTTACACTACGTTTTCTTAGATGCGATGCAAGAGGTTCGATTCTCGCCTCGGGACAAATGTCTGTACGATTTGCAGATATTTTTTCGGGGTGTTCTGGATGATTTCTATATATAATAAAAAATATATCTATGTAGTATAATGTATTAAATATTATCAGTCATCTAGTACCCATTACACAAGCTCTGCTTAGCTTAGGACTAGATGATGCTGTGTGAATTGTCCGGCATAATTTATTTGTTATCTTATCTTCTTATTATTATTTATTAACTTAGTCATAGAAGCAAGCACTGAGACTACCTATTTAAATTTTCGATGGTACTATCAAAAGCAGATTTCGCATCAGACTAGACAAAGCTGAAATAAAATAAAGATCAAATGCAGCAAGCCGCAGTTCTGTTTATGCATCGTTTTGAGAGTTTTCGTATTTTCTCTGTGAAAAATTTGCACAAACATGATCGGGGTCTGATATTATCCGACAGTATTCAGATATCAAAAAAACTTTCAAAGTTAAACATTTTTTTTAATTTCGTATAGGTCTGCGTTTGACCACATATTACCTGACGTTAAGCAAAGATGTGGTCTAGGATGGGACACGCTTGCCTATAAAATACCTATTTACCCTTGATTTGAAGATACCCAAATTGTACTTTTCGGGGAATACTCACTCCTGCAACGAATACATTGCTCCACCCAGTTACAATTAGGTACATACTGATCTGTACTGCTCCTCACTTCATAAGCATTGTATTCCAAGAAGTTGTCATCTCGAAGCTGGCGTTAAAGGTTGACGTTTATAGATTTGGTAAAGTAGGCGCGGCGCGGCGGTCCCGTTGAAACAAGAAACAGGCAAGGAATCTGTTTTATTTATAACGTTATATTTATCATTCGCTTCAGGAACTCCGGATTGCTGTGTCACTATTTAAATAGAAGTGTATTTAAACTAGCGTAAAGCATTTGTGTACCTACTCACTCTATGATGACGTAATTTTCTTTGGTGGAAATAAAAATGATCCAAATATAATAGTTTTACGCTTATTTTCATAGTGTTGGTACCCAGATATTCAAACTACTTCGAATAGTATAAAACTTTATAATATTTACGCCTGCGTTTTAAACGTGTATAAATATGTACCCCTACTTAGTTAATATCGGACGCCAAGGCATAACAGAAACTGAAATAATATTTATCTTTTGCAAACATATTTTCAATATTTTTGCAGCAGCTTCACCGATGATGGTTTTTAACTAGAGGCACATCCTCGTCCATCCACAACTCGAGGCAAGTTCGCTGACGACTAAAATAATATTATTTTGGAATAAATTTTCCGTGTTTTCATTTGATTTGAGCTGTTCCTATATTTGCCGCGAGAATATTTTTATACCAAACCTCAGCATTTCTCGACACCGTCCCGTATTTTTCATAATAAAGTCACAAGCTATTGTTGTAAGTGGGTACTTTTCATTCATAAAAATAAATAGGTCTGCACAATCTAACTGCGTAGACTAGATTGTATACTTTCTAGCCGCCGGAATACGGCCCCATTGTCCAGGCGACTATAATACTGTGGTCTTTGTACTCAGCTTAATTTGCATTCTCATCCAACCAAAATGGAATTAGGTTTGTTTCTAATTAAGCACTGTTTCCACTAAACAATTTGGAAGACTGCAATATAACTTTGAATTAAATTGTTTGGTGTCTTTTTGACTAATTGATTTTATTTTACATACGTCACATTTTGCGAATAAAAACTAATAATCGTTTTCAAATTACCCAACCCTTTCATACTCAGGTTATTAAACTACTGTCTATTTGGCTATTATTTCGATTAGATCGAAATAATAGCCAAATAGACATTCGCGCGATTTCCAATACAAATAACCCACAATACGTGTGCTGCTATATGAATAGGTGTCTCCGGATTCTATGTTTTATTCCGTCATCAGAAGCGGGATCAGGAGACCATTTAGAATAGATAGATAATAATTTATTTTTCTAAAGGTACATATATGCATTAACTCTTATGCATTAAACATCAAGATCATGATAATTGTAACATTTTTTTCTGGGTGACCTCAAAAACTATCTGTCAGAATCATGTCGGTGAGTTCACTGGATTCTTTGCGAAGCTCATCTCATCACAACTACTGATTTATACGTTTAATTACGCTCCACTTTTACCAGGCGCTTCTGTTTCAGTGAGATTTAATTTGAAATTCTTGAAGAGTCGTTACACCCCATGCGTTTGTGACGAAATTCTTGCGCGGAATTCAGTCGGTATTCTATATTTATACTTTCTTCCTCTTATGTGTTTTAATATGGTGTCGCATGTCGTTCCGATGGTAACAGGCGTTTCGACAATTTGATACCCGTTGGATTAGTTTATGTATTGCCATAAACAGTGAACGTATTAGAAGTCGAATTTTATGAAACTGATTAGAGAACTATAACTATCACAGTCATATTTCAACCATATATCAACCCAAGTACCATTAACGTCATCGGATTACAATCTAATCTATAATGTTATCTAAGAACCCCTTCGACTCTGGAAGACATCAACCTTGAATCATTTCGGGCGCTATTATGAATTTGGGTGACCCAATTTTTACCCTCACCCTGCACACGTTTCTTATAACACATAACGTTGGGCTCAGATACTCTTACCTTACCCGGGTGAGGAAACTACGTTATTCTGTGTTGAATTTTATAAGGCATTCGATTTCCGGCCCGTTAGTCCAATCCTTTTATAGGCTTCACCGAGTCGGAAAGAGGTTCCCATTTTTAGCCCGCGGCGGCCGGCACAAAGTGGAATGTATTTCTTCAGAGAAAAGATCATTTAACGAGACTTCGATCGTGGTCTTGACCTTTTAAAGGGTCTTTGTGTTCTTGAAACTGATGAGACTGTTACAATTTTTACATTGGAATCTGAAATAAGTGATGTGATTTTTAATTGCCCAACTGTTTTAGTAACCGTTTCTCAATAACACATAGATTTAATTGTACAGTGCCAACTTACTATATAACATGGAATAAAGAGTTTTTCCTCCGAACACGTACCTAGATATCTTGTGACGTAATATACAAGGTGGCCCATTCAAATCGGTCAGTATGGGAAAGTCTGAAACTGTAAGACATACGAAGATTTGTTCTTAGGAACCATGTCACCGATTTCGATAAAAAGAAAAACTGCATTCATACAATTAAAAAAAAAGTGTACCCAACTGGGGAATCGAACCCGGTTGTTTTGAAAAAATAAACTTACACTATTTCTATTCAGATATCGTTTGTGTAGGTCTTAAGCAGTAAATATCTCTAAGAAACATAATGTCTAAAATGAATAAAATGCATTTTTTTCACATACTTTAATTTATCATAGTAGGTGTTCAAAGTGACCACCGTTACAATATTCAGCAATCTATCTCTATGGTTGTTTGTACCTCTCTACTTGTTACATACACCGTGTTATGTATCATGTGGCATTGGCATTGCATTAAACGTTTAAGGAAGTTTTGTTATCTACAGTAATATTATTATCTATTATTGCAACTGCTTACTTCTATTAATCAAACACTAACAATCAATTGAAAAGCCCACTTAAAGTAAGTATGTAGATGTTGTAGATACAGAGACGTGTTAAACCTCATTTGAAAATGGAACGTGTCGGTGTGACTGGCCGAATAGCGATACAAAAAAAAAGAAAAAAAAACTTGAGTGTCAAATGTTTAGGCGGGAACTGAAAATTAAAATCAATGCTTCGGTATTTTTGTGTCGTTCGCTGTGTGGTTGGGAAAATGCGTTTTACAAATTCTGAGCACTTTGATTTATTGGAAGCTTACTTTAAAAACGATAAAAATTGCTCCCGTGCACTACATTGGTACCATATCAAATATCCGACACGTATTTTACCTACCCGTAAGATATTCATCAAAATTGTGCACAATTTGAAGACTTACGGAAGTTTTAAAAAGCCAATTAAAGTAAAACCAAGAAAATGTGATGAAAACATGGAAATGAACATTTTAACCTATTTTGAAGCAACACCAGATGCCTCCACCCGTAATGCAAGTCGTGATATTCCTGAAATTTCACGAACACAGATTCAAAGAACCCTAAAGAAACACAAATACAAGTGCTACAAGAATGGACATTGGGTGCAGGCCTTACATGCAGGAGATGATATCAGACGACTTGAATTTTGCAATTGGATAAAAGAGAGAATGGGCCTAGACAGACATTTTTTAAACTACGTAATATTTTCTGATGAAACTCAATTTTCCAATAACGGAATGTACAATCGTAAGAATCATCACTATTGGAGTCGAGAAAATCCCTTACGAGTGCACGAAGGACGCCGTCAAGTTAGATTCTCATTTAACTGCTGGGTCGGCCTACTTCACAATAAGGTACTCATGTTTAAAATTTATGATGGACATTTGGACAGATTCAAGTACCTTGCAATCTTAGAAGATCTTTTAGAGGCCGTAGGAGAAATGGCAGTAGAAATAAGAGAACAACTTTATTTTCAACAGGATGGAGCACCGGCTCACAATAGTCGTATAGCAAAAGACTTTTTAAATGAAAACTTTCAGCGAAAGTGGATTGGTACGAACGGCCCGATCAAATGGCCGGCGAGGTCGCCCGATTTAACGCCTCTAGATTATTTTTTGTGGGGTTACATTAAAGATGAAGTGTACAAAAATAGCTATAACACCGTTGAAGAACTAAAAGTAGCCATAGAGTCAACTTTAACGCAGATTCACCACATGAAGATACAAAATGCAATAGTAAGATCGTTACCTAGACGTGTTGAATATTGTATTGAAAAAGACGGTGGTCACTTTGAACACCTACTATGATAAATTAAAGTATGTGAAAAAAATGCATTTTATTCATTTTAGACATTATGTTTCTTAGAGATATTTACTGCTTAAGACCTACACAAACGATATCTGAATAGAAATAGTGTAAGTTTATTTTTTCAAAACAACCGGGTTCGATTCCCCAGTTGGGTACACTTTTTTTTTAATTGTATGAATGCAGTTTTTCTTTTTATCGAAATCGGTGACATGGTTCCTAATAACAAATCTTCGTATGTCTTACAGTTTCAGACTTTCCCATACTGACCGATTTGAATGGGCCACCTTGTATAATACGTCACCAAGCTCGACGCCAGCAAGGCTCTTGAAAATAAGGGTAAACGAACTTTGACGCCGAGTCGTGCGGCTGAATTCTTGTAATATTACGCAATGGAGCTGACATAAAGCTTCCATTAGATGGGTAATTAAATTTATTGTTTATTTACTGTTCTTCTGCGAGGTTTTACTGCTTTATTGATATGTGCTATTGTAATGATCTCTTAAACATTTACCGCCGTCATAAAATAATTTCAAGGGGTTAACGTTTCGAGACGTATGTGTAGCTAGTCCGTAAAGTAAATGAATACTATAGAACATCGCTCAAGCATTGATTAAAACACTTGAGTTGGGATTTCTTGATAATTTTAATCCCACTAATATCATAAAGCCGAAAGTTTGTTTGGATGGAGGTTTGTTACCTCTTCACGCAAAAGCTAGGCTACGGATTGAGCTGAAACTTTGCACACGTATTGATGTTGACCAGGATTAACACATAGGCTACTTTTTATTTGGGTACAACGCATGCGAAGCGGCGGGCAGAAGCTAGTTGAATATAATCATGTCAAAAATCTCCACCGCTCTTAACGTGCTGTCTACTGTCAAAAGATAGGCAATCATTTGGGCAGTTTCAAGTTTATAGACGACGACGGCTGCTCTGAATAGTGATTTGGTGCTCCTCCCAAACCACTGGCATAAGTTTTTAAGCCATGATATTCTTCTGCGGCCAGGGCACAAACAGGCTTTGCCTTCCACTTGTCTTTAGAATAATATTTGAAGGATAAAACAACAAACTACTTGGTCTTATTAAATATTTGTACCTTATTCTTCTTCTTCTCACTCACTCTCATCAACATTGCTTTCAATTGCTTATTGTCCAAAGCTAACAGAGCTGCTGCACCCTTGCGATTATCACCTTCGATAGAGCTATAAGATAGATTAAACCCGGGTTAGCAAATCTTCCCTTGCCTCGACTTCAAGGCGTCACCTTCAGTTAGTCAGTGTTGCATTGCATATATGTATAATTGGATACTGTAAATGGATTAGCCTTGTTGCGCGCAGTTATTTTACAATCCAATAATGAAACACGGGTATCTTAGCATTCAAAGAAATTACGCATCCCGGCCTGCCTACAAACAATTATACGACTACATAGTCGGTCTGCAGAGGGTAGAGAGAAGTTTTCACTAATAGACCCTTACCCAGTTGGGGAACTTAATATAGGTTAAATACCTCTATATTAAAAAATGTGTAGAACTGATGCCTGTGACATTTTTAGATGGATTATGCTTGCCCAACACCTATACCATCCTCTCAGATTAGTCAACTAATAGTCAGAGAAAAGAACTGGTCAATACGTCTGAAGCTAACTAAGCTACTAAGTCCTTAACAGTTTAGATTAATAGGTAGCCGCTATACGAGGACCTACAAGAATGTTAGCGATTCTTAACCTCCACGCATCAAGTGGCTCCAATTAGATATCTTTCAAAAAAGTTGTTATAGGTAAACGTTGATCTAGAACCATATATTTATACATCTCAATTATAGTTAGTTGCAACCAATGTATTGCTGTAACTTCTCAAGATTATTTTACTTTTGGTATTTGCAGCTTCTGAAACTTAGACTTCTGTGACACGCTTTAAGCTAGCAGGCTCAGGCAAAGTCTAATCTGTTGGGCTAGTCTGAACTCTGAACGTGAAATTTAGAAACTTTTATGATTCTGATGAACCGGGGTTCAGGTGCTTTACATTTAATATTATTCACTTTTCATGAAACCAATACCTAACGGAACGCTTTTTCTGAATTAAGATCAACTCCTTGCCAGTGGAAATTCGTAGGGCCTCGTCTATCGGAATCTTCAAATCCAAACTGTATTTATATTTTATATCCCTTCAGAATGGTCAACAAAATTGAGCAATTTATGTTTATTTATTTATTTGTAGATATACTTATTGTATGTATTATTATTTGGATATTTCTTTTATTATGCTGTTTATCTTATTATGTATGTATCTTTATGTTAATTTTTATTTGTAAATTACCAACTCAAAATCATATTTATTTCTCGCACCACCACAAAACTCTGCACTACACAAAGGTTAGCTGGAAGAAAATGCTAAATAGCATTAAGTTCGCCTATGTACATGTTTTTGTGCAATAAAGAATTTTCTTATCTTATCTTATCTTAACTTTTTAGTCTTCATTTTAAACGTTATAAAAGTCTCAAGTAAAAATCACTTGGAAAGTCCGGAAGACGGCAGATATGAAACTCAAATTCGGAAGGATCTCTTAAGCTGGTTTCGGCATGTTGCCAAGTACCATTTAAGTGACAAGTAGATGCAATTTATTTCTGGTCTATTCGTTGCTACTCGTACCGTGAAATGGTTTCAAAAAAGTTTGCTCAATGATTCCTTTGTTTACGGGATACCACTATCGCATTCATGCGGCTTATTTCTTGTGCCAAGTTTAAAGGCAACATAGTGTGAAATACTATAGCAAATCTACGTGTTTACGTTTTGTTCTTTGCTAGTAAGTTTAGTGCCAAAATGTGTATCTTATTCTACCCTACTGTAGTTGTATTGTTTGGCGATGGATATTCCATTTTCTTTATTAAGTGAGTTCACGATTTGGGGTTTATTCGCACACGGGATATTAACTTGTATTGTTTACGGAGATTTACATGTATAAAATAATGCTTTTAACAATTATGTATTACATACTAAGAAAAATACTCTGCCCAATAAAAACCTGCGTGCTGTCAATGCGTCGACTCCTCGTTCAACTAAGTGTTAAACTTGTGTTTAGACACGAGGGGTGCTCTGCCTCGACATGCTCAGGTATGGGCCAGTAGAACATAGTCAGGTATGATATTTTACTTGACAAAAGAAAAGATATAAAAGATACCATAACCAAAAGATAACATTTCAGCGTATGTAAAAAGTGTAATGTGTGTAGAGTTATGTATGTATGTGTTGTTTATGTTATGTATACGTGCATTTATATGGGAGATCAATATATTTATATATATATACATACATATATAAATAATATATATAATTTTATTTTATTACTTTTAACAAATTTTCTATCTCTTCGTTATTTAAACCTTGTAAATATTTTTTTCAATTTCATTTTCAGTTGCATATTACTCATATTTTGTAGTGCAATTATTTTGTTTATTTGTTAAATGTGGTCTTAAAAAGTATGATTTTTTTGAGCAAAATGAGTTTTACACAGTACTGATTAGTATTTTTTTATGCATTCTTCGCTTTAAACTCATGTGCTTGTTATTTAGTGTCAGAATATTTTGGTAGAGATAAGTAGCAACTTCGTTAAATCCATTTTGTGCGTATTTATAAGTGTAAGCATGATCCCATGTATCTCCGGAGAACAGTAAAACAGTATCGTCGGCAAAGCTGAGGAGCTTACAATTTTGAGGCGTTAGGTTGCATATTCGATTGATGTAGGTTAGAAAAAGGGTTGGACCTAGGATACTTCCTTGTGGATACGTGACAGGCAACTCTGAGCTGCAGTGGTTTCCAAGTTTAACCCGTTGCGTTCTATCGGTTAGATAGATGCCTCCATCTTCGTAACTTTTGAGTCGTTGAATAGTTTAACTAGCTCACGCGGCGATTTACTTGAGCTTCATTAATTGTATTTTCTTCTCAGCCGTTTCGATTTTAGTAAAATATTCAAATAAGATATGACCTACAATAAGTGAATTCAGATGATTCCAAGTAAGCATTGCAATGTCGTATAGGTACTTTAGTTTTATTAGCTGATTCATACTTGCACATTCTATCCCAAGAACACACGAATCTTAATAAATGGCCTCATAAACATGATTAATATTAATATGTATGACACTGAGAAGATACTGCATTTTAATTGGAAAATTACGCAGTCCTGTTTTACTAATCAAAGCATATTGAGTGTCAGAAGATTTTCCATAACTGTCATGTGACATTTCAACTTGAACTTTACAAACATGTTAATCTCGTCTGTTTATCTTTTCTCTGTTTATCTATTATTCTTGCCTTACACTATATTACACTTTAATATAACTTTATAAGCCGGGACCCATGTCTAATTTTAGCGTCGAGATTTACAATTATTGTATGATGGATGACATCAGAAGCTTGGTGTGAGCGCATTTGGGGGGGGGGGGATAATACGTGGATTGAATAAGCAATTCTAATATTTCAAACGAAGTTATTAAAGTTCATCTATACAACTACTCATCTAGACTACTAGAACTATAGAAACTACACGCAAAATTACTAAATTTAACGTAAATCATATCTTCTATTAAATCCTTTCTTATTGCTCGTTTTGTCTACTTATAGCTTAGATAAGAAATAAGAAAGGATTTTATAAAATTTAAACCCTAAGGGTGGAAGATAGTAGAAACTATTATAAGTAGAGGTTACCGCTTAACATCAGGTGGGCCTTTGGCTAGTCTCATCATTCAGTAGTATGAAAAAACCTTTTTGTGAAGAGTTCATCCGAGGAAGTACTACCACCATACCTATTTCTGCGGGCACATGAGAACTTGCAACACTGACTCAGAGTGACGGGCGCAATGCACGTTGGTCACGTGTTTAGTGAACGTGATCACCGCGGTATTGCAGTTGTATTAGGATCATTAAGTAGTATAAAAAAATGGGATGAATTGTATGTAAAATTGTTGTTTTTTACACACTTGAAAGTTTGCGCAAATATTAAGAATTTAAACTAATTTTACACGTGTTTTTGAGCGTTTCTCAAAAATCATCCCCTAAAAGGGGATGAAAGTTGTATGGGAATATTTTTTACTTGCTTGCTTTGAATTTTGTTAAAATATTGGCAAACAGAAACAATAAAAAAAATTAAGCGTATTTCAAATCATCTCTTGAATGAAAATATAGGGGAAGAAAGTTTGTATGGAAATTCGTTGCTTTTCAGCAAATGATCTTCAAAGTTTGCATAAATATTGGAAATTTAAAATAACTAAATATGTGTCCCAGCGTTTCTTATAAATCTTCCCCTAAGTGAAATGGATAAATTAAAGTGCATGGGAATTATTTTTCACTTGTTCTTGCTCGTTGTTACTAGTATTATGTGATTTATTAAATGTATTTTTTTCTTTCTATTCCAGGTCGTGCTGGTGTTCATTCTCAGTATAGCATCACTCATCATCTACTTCATTGACGCATCCAGGTAATTTCACTTCGATCACACCTTTGATTTCCATCATTATTGCTCATTTATTAATTCAAAATATCTTGTAATGCTGAATTCATAAGGAATACGTGAGTCATTGTAAATAAATAAATGTGGTCCAAACTGTTTGCTGCAACTAGTGTATAAATGTTAGCTTCTGTTTTCTTTATCAGCTGAACTGTGTTATTTAGCAGTGGCTTATCCGTGACATGTTCTGTTTGTTTGTCGTATGTACTATTATGTGTTTAGTTAGTATTACCGACGTTAACGTGTTCGATTTCAGTGAAGAAGTGGAGAGATGCCAGAAATGGAGTGACAATATCACTCAGCAAATCGACCTTGCCTTTAACATATTTTTTATGGTCTACTTTTTTATACGAGTAAGTAGTCTCCGTTTTTTGGTTTGATTATATATCTACTGGATCCTCGTGAGTAATACTTGATTTCTTTCTGTTTCAGTTTATAGCAGCTAGTGACAAACTATGGTTCATGCTCGAAATGTATTCATTTGTAGATTATTTCACGATACCCCCATCCTTTGTATCAATATACCTGGATAGAACATGGATAGGTAAGTTATACTATGGAACTTGTAAATGCAAATTTGTTTTTTGTGAAATAAAGAAAGCACTGTTTTAGTATTAAAAACTAAATTGTTTTAAATTTATTGACGTTGGTCGGAATGGTTTAGATTTTTCATATTTGCGTTTGCAGCTCTTTATTACTTGTAGATTCAATGGTCTTTTAAAACGTTTCTTTCTCATTTTCAGGACTGAGGTTTCTTAGAGCTCTACGCTTAATGACCGTGCCTGATATTTTGCAATACCTCAATATTTTAAAGACATCGAGCTCAATTCGGTTGGCGCAGTTAGTTTCAATATTTATATCAGTGTGGCTTACTGCAGCCGGAATTATTCATTTGGTAAGCATTATAATATTCAAATCTTCTTTGATGTTTAGCCTTTCTCTTGTCGTCTTTCTCATATATGTAGCTTTACTAAGCGTTTTTGTCTTGCTTGTTACTACAGCAATATTTTTTTATTTTCAGCTGGAAAACTCCGGTGATCCATTAGAGTTTGAAAACTCTCAGAAGCTTTCATACTGGACGTGTGTATACTTTCTAATAGTCACCATGTCCACAGTAGGTTACGGAGATGTGTTCTGCCATACTGTCCTCGGCAGAACATTTTTGGTATTTTTTCTCCTCGTTGGCTTGGTAAGTTTAATTTTCAAACACTTCTATCTTAACTGTAAATCTACTAAAATTTATATGAATTAATAATTTGATATCACAACAAAATTGATACTTAACTTTCGCAAGGGGAGGCAAGTTTATGACCAATGTATACGATAAAGTTGGGTAAACTTCTTTTACATTTCTTACTCAGTACCCAGCTTGCTATTCCTTGCATTGCTGATATTTTTTATAACAAAGCAAAAGGAAATAACCGTGACTAGCCAATGGAAGAAAAAACAATAGTTCACGCGAGAGTTAGACAAGCGTACTGGTTTACCACACAGCTCGTTGAATGATTGTAAGCCTGTCTAGTGCACCATAACTATAGAGCATGTAAAATAATCGGTAACCGTTGCGTTCGGGAGGGCCGATCGGGGCGCCCCTTCCGTGACAGACCGTGACATCGTGTGTAAGCGCCGTAAAGCGTGGCCACTGGCCGTGAGCCATCTTCGTTCGAGAGACATTCTTCTACTATCGCCCAACACTAAATATCTGCTTTAATTTCGAGCGACCGCATGGGTGTTTTCTGTTTTTTTCTTTTGCTTTGTTACGTAACGTGTTAGTGAGCATATTGTGCGGGGGTGTACTCCCAGCGCGCTCTGCTCTGCGTACGGTACTGTAGTGAGGGAGTACTGTACGGCAGAGCGACCCCAGAGCCGCGCCGCGTCCGCGCCCGGGCGGCGCCGGACCGGCCGGCCGCCGCGCCCCCCTCCCCCCTCGCGATCTCTGCATGCCGCACCTGTGCCTGGCTGTGTTCAGTTGCTCACATCACCGGTAGACACACACTCTCGTTTCTTTTATTTTTATTTCGCTCCGCTACCGGCTACACTTACGACTCTTGCGTCACATAGAATGTAAACCGAGACTCGAGGTGGACATTGTCGTGCATCACGCGATGGTGTCCGCGCGCGCCAGACTTTTTCCGATCGGCACCGTGGTCTGTTGCAGGCAATGTTCGCTAGTAGCATTCCCGAAATTATAGAGCTGGTAGGAAGTAGGTCCAAGTACAGTGGCGAGCTGAAGCGCGAACATGGAAAAAGGTATCAGTTTGATATAATGAATCGATCCTCGGAAGTGAAGGCGACTCATTCCTCAGCAAGGCGCGCTAGTTTCGCGTGTCATGCTCGCCATGATTCGCCCGATCTCTCGGAGAACTGTGAGATCACCACCTTTAAGAAAGCTTGCTCAGTGCCGTCAGATGTATTGTGTCATCTACTCGTGGGCAGTCGCCAGCCCCGTGGCGCGCGGCGGGCGGCGCGTCGCGCGCGCTCCACGCCGCGAGCGCGCCCCGAGCCCGTCCGCGGTTCGAGCGCACTCGCGCCCGTGGAGCCCGCGCGAGGCACCGCCCAGCTCGCCCGCCACGCGGCCCGCCTCTGCCCGCGTCTACCAGACGTCTATATCGAATGCCCACCGCTCCACCCGTAGTTCCAAGATCCGGTCGAACCGATTTCTTTTAAGTTCCGTTCATCGATTAGTTAGCGTATGTATCCTTAGGCTTTGCATGCACCCGGTCACGAGTCCCCGTTGCGGCGACTTGTCCCTGCCTGCGTTGTAGCTAGCTCGGCACGGCACCCTGTCCCGCACACCCACACAGCCACGCCACACGCAGACGAGGTCAGACAGCGACACAGGCTCAGGGCGCGAGCGGGCGGGCGCGGGACGCGGGTCGCGGGCGGGGGCGCGGGCGCGGGTCGACTCGCGGTACTCACGTGGTGCGTGTGTTGTGTACGTAGGCTGTGTTCGCCAGCTGGATCCCCGAGATCACGGAGCTGGCGGCGCAGCGCAACAAATACGGCGGCCGGTACAACAAGGACGTCCGCCGCAGGTACCCTGCCCAATCACGCCCCCGCTCCACGCGGCTTCCTGCCTTCCTACCTCTCACGGTTTCGATCTTGGTTGATTGAATGCGGAGTTTGCTAATGAAATTTATTAATCCTTCACTAGAATCGGTCTCTCGGTGCCGTGGCGCATGCTCGATGAGTTGGCTCTGGCGGCCGCGCCCCTCTCCCCAACGAGAGACAGGCGCGACCGACCGATGCACTATTACATGCCTTTTTTCGTAAATATTACTCGAGTTAACTTGAGCTTTTTAATCCTTCTAACGAGACTAGATCTGGAGAGAGCCGATGTAAAGTTTTGTAATGCTGTCGATGAGTAGTGTTTGGTTTGTTCGCTTGCACACGATGCCTGTCGCCACGCTGTAGCGCTAGCTCCGGCACCTCGCCACGACAGTCCCGAGTCACACACAGCCAGTGCCGCGCGCCCGCCCGACCGCCCGCGCCTCGACGATTGCCACCTGTCACTAACCGCCCGCCCCGCGCCTGCGCCCGACATCCGCCCCGCGAGAGGACCTGTCCCGAAGCGAGCCGCCGCCGCCGCGCCCGCGCTCATCACGCCACACACGCGCCGGCGGCTCGTTTCACCCAGGCCCTCACACTCACCACTCGATTCAATGTCAATATCTTGTTTTGTCTGTCGGCGTTTAGGCGATATTTGCCAGTTGTATCCCAGAGATAATTGACTTAATCGGCACTAGACCCAAGTATGGCGGCACCCTCAAGAATGAGCGGGGACGCAGGTGAGCCGCTGTCTTCACTTCGTTCCGTTGAATGTGTTCCGTGTTGTGAATCTATATTCTTCCTTTTCCTCTCTTAGCACGCTTCTGTGTTCTCACTTATCTAAGCGGGACGCGAGTCCCGCGCATTGTCTTTGTTTTATGAGTCGATATTGATTGTAAATTTACCTTTGAATTTGAGTTCAGTTAAACTAGCGAACAGCAGATAGTGGCTAGTGTTATCGCTCGTCTTTATATATTTAGGTTTAATGATTATGTTCTGTTAGTTCTGTACGTAAAGGAATGTTAATGGTAAAGCTTAGTTACGGAGAGTTAAATGTTGAGTGGTACCGTATCGTAGTGCGTTGTTGGAGTTGTGGTGTGCGATGCGAGGCCTCGACAGCTCCTCTCGGCGCGGCGCCGCCTGCCGGGGCGCTGTTGAAGCACCACCCGCCCCGTCCCGTCCCGACCCGCCCCGAGCCTCGTCCGCCCCTGTCCCACCTTCCTGCCTGCACGACTCTGTTCTGTAACTGTATCTGTTCTGTACTCTTAATGTTGACCCTCTTTAATGTTTTCATCTGTTAAAGTACTTTGGATCGATCCCCTCGGTTGTATTAGTGTAATGTATTTACGTAAATAAATTCATAGAGCGTGGCAAGGCTGTGTGCATTGAGGACATTTTAACGCAAAATTAGCTTAGTTCGACATTCCATATAACACTTTTGGAGATCATCTTAGAAGTGAACATAAATCATTTTTAATGATTTTTGAATTACTGATTTGAAAATTATTTGCAATGTTTATGCGGTCTTAAAATTCAAGGTAGAGTTTTAAAGATATTGTTTTAAAGAAAATGATCAGTTCTTTGCCACACCTTAGATGAATAATAGTTTGCATGATTGTAAATAGTTTTGCAGTTTGCAGAATAATCCTTTTTATCTCTCCACTTTTCTCTTTCTGTGATGATTTAGTGAGTTTGTGCATCCCCTTCTTTGTTTTTACTAACAGCTTCAACCTCCATCATTGTACCAACACTTGACTATCCACTATTCAGACTACTGCCTTCATTTAACCCTCTCCGAGTTTAAAATACTAAAAATCGCTATTAAATCAAGCACTGAACTTACTAGAAAACACCGGTAAATCCCATAGACATGCCATTCACAAGCTTTCGTGTAAAGCCATCTAAACACAGCGTTGCTTTCCGTGGATTACAATCTAAATTCGTGATACGATATGACTGTGTTTAGATATTAAATTACATTCCTCTACAATGCACATTCACTATTAAATATACTGCGGTTGTTGTTGTTTTTATATCTAAATGTTACGTTTTAAATTTGATGTTCCCTTTTCATCTGTCCCTGCAAGCTAGACCCTCCCTCAGTATCCCGTTTGTTTAGAGTGGTAGATAGTTACACAAGTCCTGACCGAAACTGAGCTTCATAGATAAGTCGTTCATTTATTTGTGGAATTAAAAACTCAATACTAACTATTTGTCATTTCAAATTCATGCAATATCGATGCAACCGACCCACAAACTGATGAACAAATTAATGTTAATTGTAAATTATGGAGGTTACGTTCTAGCAACGTCTTTATTTCTCAAAATTTTGCCAACAACCCGCAATTTAACTCTATTTTTATGATAAAAAGTTTTAAGAATTAACAACCTTGTTTCATATTATTGGATTTTAAATAAAGACGTTGCATGTTTTTAATTAGTTGTAGTATTCTCATGCTTAATCACGATATTGTTTTGTTTAACCCTGTTGCGACCCGTTTGCTTGAATCTCTTGTTTCCTATTTTCTAATTAACCTCTTGCGGTCCCAGGTGTTAAACAAAACTTCAAATTGCTGTACTTCTATCTTTCCTATCTTTAACTAAAAACTACACTTAAGCTTTCTGAAAATTTGCTTACTAAATTTCAAGCTATAGCTGCTAAATAAAATTTAAGCAAAAGTCTATTCAATTCTTTGTCAAAGCTTTCAAAGCTTCAAGAGCTTTAAATATTTAAATATGCATTAGTAGTTGCACTTTTAACGGACCTTATTTACTGTGATACAATAACATTATAACTGTTTCCAGGCACATAGTCGTATGTGGTCACATAACTTATGAGTCAGTGAGCCATTTTTTAAAAGACTTCCTACACGAGGACAGAGAAGATGTGGATGTCGAGGTTGTATTTTTACACAGGTCAGTATTTATGATGATTGGTTATTATGAAATATTTTTAGAATATGTCTTAATGACATTGTTCAAAAAACTTAATTGCAATGAATAGTTATTATTATAATGCATGAAATACAAAAGCGTAAAAAAAAAAATTAATTGGCATTACAAAGGGAAGCTTACCTATAAATAAAAAATAAAATAAAATATCTTCTTAAACATAAAGTATCTTCTTAGGTAGTCATGATTATTTAGATATTTTTTATTAATTATAATGTGTAAAAGTAGTGAAAAGCGGTGTAAGTAACTGTACCTATGAACTACGGCATGTAAACGAGAGGTTTATATGTAACATGTTCGCTCGACGACGACTTTCAGAAAAGAGCCCGATCTAGAGCTGGAAGGTCTACTGAAGCGTCACTACACCACCGTCGAGTTTTTTCAGGGTACAATGATGAATGCCGTCGACCTTGAACGAGTCAAGGTTAGAGAGTACGACAACTAGAACAGGCATTAGAAACCGCACGGCCGTTATCATTACAACGCGTCTACGTGATTTTTTTGTATTATTGTGCATAAATAATTTTTTTTCTTCCGTAAAAGTGCTCTTTCATAGTCACTGTAGGATTTGTTTCACTTTGGTAATTTGTATGTTGTATGTAATTATTTTGAGGCATTCATCGCTTTTCACGGTGGCGCGGCGACGCCCACCTGATGAGCGTCACCGCGCCGCGGGCTGCGGTACTAGCGTGCATGGTTGGGCCGACAGGCGGCCGACGCTCAGTCAGCCACTAGATAACCTAGCGTTCATGGCAGGAAACCGCCCGACCTGGAGCTCGAAGGCCTGTTCAAGAGACACTTTACCACTGTGGAATTCTTTCAAGGCACCATTATGAATCCAATAGATCTTCAGAGGGTAAAAGTAAGTAGCACTGCACATAATCTAATATTTGGGCGTGGTGTCAGTTTTGTACAGACTGTCGTTCCTAGCAGTAGAGCGAAGCTCGTTCAGTATCCGCTCGGGAGATCCGTGTGCCCTTCTGTACCTGAGCTGTCTGTGCGTGCCTGTCGCTATGTGTGCTGCCCGACTTGGTACTGCCCCCAGTACCGACCCGAGCGCTGTGTGTCTATACTTCCCTCTGGTCCCTTCGCCGCGCCCGCAGGCCACTCTACTTCCACCGAACGGTGTCTTTTGCGGCCAATGTGATACTTCGATATCGATTTAACTGTACATAAGCTCAGATTATTGGCGTTAATGGCTGCCTACGAAAGGATTCTCTTTAAAATTAGTTGTTCAGAGTAGGTACAGTTGTCGATGGTCGAGTGTTCGTGGTAAGTTGCATGGCTATCCGGACTGCTGTAGTAGGTATTTGCATGTTCTTTCTTCCAATGTACACAGCACCCACCCGCGTTCCTAAATGGACACTACTGATCTTAATCCATGTAACAAATCAAGTCAACTCCTTCAAACCACCTGACAATATTTTACCTTTTATGAGAGTAATAGAACTCATGGTATAAAAATCGTAGTGATCATTTTAATTGTTTGTAATACCTGCTGCCGTTTGCATGCTTATTCAGGCTTTTAGTATCATTATATGTATGTGAAGTTATTGATGGGTATATTTTGACTTGTTTATAAATGATGAGAAACAATTTAAATTTCTTTTTAAAAACTATATCATACCAAACTTTGGACAAGTTGGAATTTTGCGTAGCCAAATATTTCTACTCGGGGTGTAACTAATTGTTTCTTGGCTTTTGTGACAAAGTCATACATACAATCCCAATAATTCAAGGTTTAATGGTATTTACAATGTTAATTAGTATCAATTATATTATACCTGCTATTACTACATAAGCCTTCCGCTCTGAAGTTATCCTGATCTATAATTTTATAAAAATCTCAGTTACATCTGTAAAAGCCGTACAGTAAGTTGTGCAACCTAATTTATCAGTTCTACGTAATTATTCTTAGGCTCAGCTTGGCTGACTGTAGTAAGAAAACCGATTATTCAACAATTATTTATGTATAGGTTCATGAAGCAGATGCTTGTCTGGTACTCGCCAACAAATACTGCCAAGACCCAGACGCGGAAGACGCAGCGAATATCATGAGGGTCATCTCGATAAAGAATTACTCCGACGATATCAGAGTTATCATTCAGCTTATGCAGTACCATAATAAGGTGAGTTTAGATATACATGGAAACGGTTCAACCAAACAGATTTATTTATATTATTTATTTATTTACTAAACATTACCTACAAATGACTTAAAGCTAGACATAGTCCCACAAAACTATTTTTTTATAGTTTGACTGTGGGATCAGGGGTTTAGTAAACATTATAAGACAAAGTAATTACATTATTACGTTACTTTACTGGTGAATACAGTAGGATGCTCTTACCAATTGTAAGTAAAATACATCACTGAGCGAGCACAAGTCTCTTAGTTCTGAATAACAAAATAACAATTGAAATTGAAAAAGTCTATTGAAAATCATGTTGTAATAGATACATTAACCAAATGCCTTAGGATGCACTCTCTTGCCTCCTTGACAATGGTGCTGTAATATATTTCTTACTTTCTAGGCATACCTTCTCAACATTCCGTCGTGGGACTGGAAACAAGGCGACGACGTCATCTGCTTGGCAGAGCTGAAGCTCGGGTTTATAGCACAGAGCTGCCTCGCGCCTGGATTCTCCACAATGATGGCCAATCTTTTCGCCATGAGAAGCTTTAAGACGGTCAGCTTTTATTTTGATATTTTTTAACACTTGCTATTTTTTAATTACCTTTCCTGCTAAATTTCAGCCTCAAAAGATAAATCCTACAAGGAAAAATTCAAATTAAAACAAGAAAACTTTAATGTCGGTAGATCATTAAAATGTTATGATTTACCAAATAGAAAAAAGGGCTTGCTCAGCTATATTTTGAAAAGACTTGTATTGTATTATTGGCAGCAGAAACATTTCCCTCAATCACTTCGATCATGCTCAGGTTCTAACGACTTATGCGGCATTTCCACAGTCCCAAGAAATGGCTATGTGGACTAATGACTACATGCGAGGTACCGGAATGGAGATGTATACCGAGAAGCTAAGTAGCACCTTTATCGGGATGGGCTTCGGCGTAGCCGCAGAGTAAGTGGGCGCCACAATGATGGCTCGTTGTGACGTCACAGACTCTACTGTAAAGTGTTTGCATACCCATCGAAAATCGTCCCTAACCGATGATGCATAGCTTCCCATGTCAAACTTGTTTGCCAGCTTGCAGACTGCGATTTATCGATGTTTATATCATTAATGAACTGCACTGAATAACATACCCCCTAGGTAACTAATTAAGTGATGTTAGTCGGAGTGCCCCGCAGACAACTAACAAGGCACGAGCTTAGCATCTCCTGTTGATTGCAGTCTCCCGACACTCAAGCTTGGCAGAACGATTACCTGCAGGGTACAGGATGCGAGATGTACACGGAAACCCTGTCGACTTCCTTCACGGGAATGAGCTTCCCACAAGCGAGCGAGTAAGATTTATCTCGATCCTGGGTCTGCCTGCACTGCACCGTAGGCACTGTGTGTCGTCGCTAACTCTAGATGATAGTTGCACAAACTGTTCCGCTAGACTGATGTTCTTGCGTTGGCAAAGTTTGTTGTCGCTTAGAAATGTGTGAAGTTGATAGAGTTCTTGTTTGCAATGGTACCTGAGTGTTACATACTCTTTGCCTTGTAATTCTATACGACATTATCCACTGGTGCTCCAATGGGAGCATAAATCCCACAAAATTCACGATAATGACTTACATGTACAGTATTACTCAAAATCGTCTCTAAGAAGTCGTAGCTAATAGCAAATTCTTATTCAAAGCAGGACTTTTTGTCACAAACCTATTTACACTTTTCGTTATACGGGAAATCACTTTTGATAAGTATACAATTTAATTTTGATGATGTTGCTTATTGCATCAACCCTATCTTCTCGACGACTTCTTTCTTCGCCAACGCATTTTTTTCTTGTCTTGACGAAGCAAACCTAGATCACTTTGGATAGAACTAACTGGTTTTCTGGTTTCAGAAATAGATGCATGTGGAATGGGTATATTTAGTGATTAGTGGTATGTATCTAGAAGTTTCTAACGCGATGTTTAGGTAGAACTTGTAAACACCTATATTTGATTAGTTGTTTGGCATCCTCTACTTGTTTAGTTACTGATTCTATGTATTAGCAAAATTAAAACTGTCAAATTAATCTACTTCAGTGCAGTATGACGTTAATATTCTTCATTTTATTTTTTTCACTATCACAATCATAGCATGAACATTCACATCTGTTTACCCTACATAATTTAAACAATTTGCTTTAATAACTTCTTCTATACTTGAAGTTTTGCTTATTTTTAATAATTCGTCCTTACTAGAACCTTATTTGAATTTAGTAGTTGTATTTAGATTCTTTCAGTGTGGTATTTGTAGATTCGGCTTTTTATTATAGGTAAGTATTGTATGTTTACTGTATTTGGTAAGGTCATCTAAATAATCAAAGAATCTTTGGTTTATTCTACTATTGCTTGAAAATTTTGCTAATAACATAATGAGAATGTCAAATGTAAACAAAATCTGTAGCGAATACCTTTCTGCCTAGGTTATGCTTCACAAAGCTAAAGCTGCTGCTTCTTGCCATCGAAATCAAGGGTGAGGAAGGTGCTGACAGCAAGATCTCCATCAACCCTAGGAATGTGAAGATACATGCCAATACCCAAGGATTCTTCATCGCACAGTCTGCCGACGAAGTCAAAAGGTATGCCTATATAATCGTGTAGCTAGAAAATATATACCTACAAACAAGCATATTAAAGGCAGTTATAATTTTAATTTACTCGTACCGTAGGATTGTTTCGCCCGCGAGTCGGGTATTAGGTATACATATGTTGATGATATACTTCATGTTTCAAATGCTATCGCTTTTACCAGAATGTTTAGACAAGAGACCCCTACTTCTTGTCTCTATGCGGTAATGCTGCGAACTGTGTACAGTTGGTACTATTCTGTCTTTGCTCATACATAACTGTTGTTTTCGTTATATTTTGCTCGCATTTTTTATTCCATAGAACGTATAATTAAAATACGGAAAATTCTCGAACTTACAGAGCTTGGTACTACTGCAAAGCCTGCCACGAGGACATCAAAGACGAAACACTTATCAAGAAATGCAAATGCAAAAACTGTAAGATCATTGAATTGCTTTCACCCATAGAATATATAAATAATACAATTACAATCAACTTGATAACAAGATTTACTTAATTTAAACTTAATTTCTGTGACATTCTTTCTTGGAGATATAAGTATTACATGTTGTCCGTTTACACGCGCTGTGTCCTGTATCGTAACTCACGATGAACACGATGTTTCCTTGAGTACGTCTATAATGTCACATGTGTAATGTAACACCAATATGGCCGTTCTAATTACGGACTCACACAGCCAACTGTCGTTTCGACGTTACACTGTTTACTTTATATTCAAGAAACATTAATGGAATATTGTTCGGCTAAACTTTTAGTGACCGCGCACCAGCGGAAGGTTGGAGCCGACATAGGTAACTTGCACCACACCTAACCTCACATTGACGTTTTCTGATATTTATTTTTCGTGTCTATAATTTTTGAGTTGCTTTAGTGGTGTTGCGTCCGTACCTCACAGACTGGATCGGCTGCAAGGCATTTCTTGACCCGTGCTCGTTTACACCCTACTTAGCGATCATTGTGTATGTCCGCTCGCTCTTGAATGATACCGCCACGGATAAAGCACTTGACACAGCCATTTCTATGCCTATGAGATCGCTCTGATTTGTATCGATACAATCCGCGAGGTTTAGTGCATCATACAACCCGAACGAATCCACAATCAGGAACATGAAACACAAAATCACAATGAAAAATTCCGTAGAACACAATGATGCAAATCAGTAGAGTTAACATGATGCACAAAGTCCAGCACAGGCAGTACTTGCATGTAAACTAAAAGTAGAACTAAATATCGCAAACAGCAAATTGCACCGTCATTGTACCCCGAAACACTTAGATAACAAATCCATGAAAGCATGTCTCAGAAACAATGAGAAAGAAAACAAGTGCTACAGACCCTGAGAGTGAGCTTCCCGAGACAAAGACTTTATACAACAGTCATGCTCGTCTGTGCTAATTGGCAGTGATTAATGCGAAGAAAGCTAAAATACCATCATCACATCACCCGTGAGCTTGTACTAGAGTCAAACCGAAGCGTCACTTCACACGATACCGGGCTTGTTCTGCTCCACGATAACATAGAACATGTACATGTCGCCGCAAGCGTTAGGGTAGGCTCTAGAATGCATACGTGTTTGTCAGTTTTTGGATTTTTACAGATGTCGGAATGATGATGATGCAGTCTGGGATGGTGAAACAAACTGTTAATACATACCGTGTATTCGACGGTACGACACGATAATCCCAACAATCAGTACTATCATACACTTTAGTTTGTTTGCAGCAACTAACCATTATGCTCATGAACAAAATAAAATTGAGCTAAAGTATATTGTACGCTAATACACGATTAAAAAATACACGCCGCTAGTTTATGGCAGCTGGGCTATATCACAAAATAACTAAAAAATGCTTATAATTTAGGATTTTTTTGGTATATTGGTATAATGAAGTTAGAGTTAAGTTAGACTTTCCGGTACATGTTATTTAGCATTCACTTCCAACACCCACAACAAATTCCACGTATATATCATGTTCCATATGTCTTCGATTACCTTTAACGACGAATGTTCTTCCTAATATCTTCTACTCCAGCACCCTTTATGACTTGTTTTGGGATGAGGTAATCTGAAGTCCTGTTAGACTATATCGGTGACAATATTTAAGAAACTCCTTAGCTTTGCATCTGTGTCTGCATAAGTATCTAGGTATATGTTTATTTGCGTATTGTGTCCCACAGTAAGCAGGTTAAATATGATAGTTGTTAAAACCACAAAATTTAAACGGTATTGTTTCTGGTTCAGTGGCGACATTCAGGAAAGGCGTACGAGCCGTCCAGATGGTTGGCAGGGCAAGTACGTACCTCTCTGTATAAAGTCCGTGTATACTGTATATGTCAATGTGATGTTCTGGCGACGCGGGGTGCACAGCCCATGGGCCCGCGCGCGCACATAGCAATCTCGTGTCCTGTTATCATTGTCTTGTCTGTCTGTATACGTTACTCTATGTGCATTTATACAGCAATTAGATGTTTGCCTCTCTATAGCCGATATCGTACACATCGGGAGAAATAATGTGATGTCGTTTATTTATTTTGGTGTTGTTGTTATTTGTTATTATATCGAAATATTTTCTCTAGGAGTATTTTGAACCCTGATTTCTGCATCGATTATAGTCCCTCTGATATTGATGTTGTGAAGTCAATAGATTTACATTGAAATTTTATTATGCTTATAAAGTCCGTGGAGAATTCGTTACCCCGCCTAGGAAGTTTAATTTAGATGATCCGCCTCGATAGAACCGTCGGACTAGCAGTCATTGTCTACTGCGCCTGGTCCAGTCCAGAAATGGTATATTTGCTGCATTTCGATCTCATTCCAGTAATACTTTGATTGCCTTCATCGAGCCATTCTAATTAGTAGGCTATAACAGTCACTCCATGAGACCATAGAACATCCCTCTTCCATTAGATAACTCATTATTAAGATAGTACCTACTTATTAAAATCCATAAATTTTTACCCTAACCATATTAAACATAGCACATAGAGCTTGTCTTTAGAATAGCATTTTATTTATGTATGTTTTAGCTTTTTTGTATGTTTGGTGCATGGGGTTTTGGTAATTAGATTAGATAGTTTTATTTCTAACTATTGATTGATTGTTTGAACTGTATTTTGAATTGTTCGGTTTCACCTTTCATTTGATTTCTTCGATGCTTAATCAAACTGCGTGTGAAGCTTGTAACTTAAATCAGCTTACAAGTCACTGATCAAAACGCTTTCACTCGAAACTTTGTCTATTGATCATAAATTATATGCGAAAGCTTACATTTGCAAAAGGTGAAACCGAAATTTATTGCTCCGTTAATATGTCATTGTTGAGAATCCACACGCTGTATGATATCGCGATGTGCCAGTAGGTCTCGTAAACTGAGTGGTGTATCGGAATGCGAATATGTGCTGATGTTTTGCAGATGATCACCATCCTCCCCCCACCTTCACGCCGCCAGAGTTGCCCAAGAAGGTCCATGTTCGAGGTACATCTCAGACTCAAGGACTGAGTGATATTTTTTTGTTTATTTTTTGTCTTTCTCTATCATCGGCCCACACTAACCCATTGAACCGGCAATGTGCTTCGACCCAAGTTACCGAAAGGTATATAATAGTGCACTTAGATGCTTTGTCACGCATTTCTCATAGAGAGCACTATGCGACGGTCGGATACCGTCCAAACCAGTTCTGTTCCGAACGCATGTGACCCGGCTGACGTAGACTAACACCAGTACCGCCTACTAACTAAGCGACTACCGAAACCCTCAAACTATATATATAAATAGCCGCAAAATTCAAAAAGCAATTACCCTTTTCATTATTTTCCTTTTGCTATCACTGCTCTAGAATGGGATGATTCAAAATTTGATTTTCCATCGATACGTGCTTCTTGGTAAACTCTAAAGCGGATGTAATATCATTTGTGGTTTGTACTACCCCTGCGCCGAGCATTGCAAATATTCATGCATTGCATCTATATCTATCTACCCGCCATATTTTGTATTTTGAAGTAGAGTTGCCAGTTGATTTTATGCTCATCATAATAATTATTTTAGTATATTTTTTTCGGAATGAGATGGCAACACTATTTTAAATTAAATATTGTTCCGCTTTTGTTGTAGTATTCGAAAACGTTTACTCTTTCTTTCGTACTTAAATTAAAATAGTTTAATAAATTAATTAATCGAGTCAATAATAAATATTTCAAAATAATATTTTGCTTGAAATCAAATTTTACCTAGCTCAGACCATAAAATTAACCATACTTATAATATTTTTAATAAAATTTCAGGCGAAATTGCGAGAGAAAGAGGGGAGGACATTAGTTGTAAGTATTCTAGCTTATGCTAATAATATCTGGGTGGCTAAGTTACCTTTCAATTGGTGCCGATTGAATTAGCACATATACAAGCCAGCTAAACGAAATGTTAGAAGTAAAATAAACCTTATTCCAACAGTAATAAATCGAAATCACCGAAACGCCGCGCCGACGGCTCTGCTATCACCCATGGCCAACCAACTTATGAACACGACCACGAGACAAGTCAACAAGGTTAAACCAAACGTGAACAGAGCACCGCCCGATACGTAAGTGTAAATTCAATAAATTTTACTTTTAAAATATTTTGGCAGTTGGCAACATCTTTTGTTTTTTTTACTGGCAGAACGTTGGTATTGCCAAATTTAAAGGCTAATGTGGCGCTAAAATAAAATCTGTGTTAATAATTTATATAAAGCAAGGTTGTGTTGTGCCAGGATCAACAATAAATAAGCCCTTTGCAACATAAATCAGACAGAAAGTAAATCTTAAAACAATAAATATCATCCACAATAAAATGTAATCTAATATTTTTTCCCATTTGAAGCTACCTGTCAACTTTTTCCGTGTGCACTGCACTGAACTATCCTGCACTTTATGTGAATACAATTAGTTTTATATGATAAACAAAAGTAGACACAATGGCCTGTGTTACAGGAACCCTCAGGAACAAGATACGAATTACCAGGCGTATCACCTTGCCTACGAAGTGAAAAAACTCATGTAATTCCAAATTATATATCAGCTAGACGATTTTGTATCTGTAGTTTGGAAACGTGCGACAGTGCATTAATTTATTGTAGAAACAAGTGAAGTCTGCCGTAAAATTTTGGATTAAAATATTTATATAAAAATATCCGCCTCTGTACCTTTTTACGAAAGATCGGTTACTTTGACGGCCGCAGTTAAACGTATTGAACATTAATAAAATATATCTACATAATCATTCTCTTTACCTAAAATTGTCACCTTCATTTACTTCGGGAATTCGGAGTTTTTGTCGATTTCTAGTTATGAAAGATGGTAACGTTTATAATAGTAACCAGCTTTAAAGAAATAAAAAATATTTGAGTTACCCAACTATACTCGATGCCATTTAGCGTGGCAATACAGGTCATTCACCTACCTTCACTACGTTATCATAAAATTTAATGAAAGTGTTGCTAATTCTGTCGCTTACCATACGAACCGCATAGCACGTTTTCGATAGGTTTGTATGGTAAGCGACAGAATTAGCAACACTTTCATTGCATTTTATGATAGCGCAGTGAAGGTAGGTGAATGACCTGTATTGCCACGCTAAATGGCATCGAGTATAACAACCTTCAGTATTAAAAGAAGCAAACGACGTTTTCAATTAATGCGAACCGTAGGTGACTTGTTAGGTACCTAATGTAAATTTGTTATTTATATTTATATACAGGCAGACTTCTCTTGTAAAGAGTTTTTCGGATGTAGACAGTAGTGCTTGCAAATAAATTATTGAGCTTCAAATCGAACAATAATTTATGAATAGTGTCTATTGTGTATTTTATTTTGCACCTCGATATAGCACGACTCACTTTTCAGAGCATGAGTATTTTCTATTATAATTATTGCAATCAGTTTTATTTCTATACCGAATGTAGTTATTTAGTCGCGAACTTTCTATAGATATTATTAATGTAGAAAGTAAGCTTTCCAAAGTAATTCACAATAGTGCACATTAGATTAAAAAAAAGTTAAAACAGAGCATTAAATCAGTTCACATAACACAAAGCACATGACAGAAACCGTTCAACCGTGTTCTGTGATTTTTCTGCTTATAAAATGGTTTGTAATGATGTTTTTCTGCTTAGGCCTACGAGTAGAAGTAGCGGTACGAACCAGAACAGCAATGGCGGTGTCAGCCTGCCAGCGGGCCTGGCGGACGACCAGTCGAAGGATTTCGATTTTGAAAAGACTGAAATGAAATACGACTCCACGGGCATGTTCCATTGGAGCCCAGCTAGGAATCTGGAGGATTGTATATTAGTAAGTTTCTTATTTAAACTCTACGCTTCGCAGAAGTCATGTTTATGGTTGGTTAATCTTTCCAGTGATAGAAGAGGCTCATTTTTTAGCGGACTGTTAAAGATGTTGTTTTACAATGACCTGAGTTTATCAACATTATTTCACAGTCTTGTTTCTGTCAAGGACATTGTTTTATACCCAAGTCAGAAGCAAGCCGTGGATGGAGTCATCACGACTTCATAAGATTTTTACGTTTAGCAAACCATCTCGGTAATTCTTCAAACCATGCGTAGAATGAAAAACCACATTAAACTTTTGGTATTTTCCGCATTCTATAACTGTTCTCGAATATTTGTAATATTCTTGACATATTACGTTCTTTTTTCCGAGAGAAAACGTAGTCTACATTGGGTTCATGTAGCCAAGTTGTACCTATTGCATCCCAATTTCATATTTCATAAAGTCTTTTTGATCCACAGGACAGAAACCAAGCGGCAATGACAGTACTGAACGGACACGTGGTAGTTTGTCTGTTTGCGGACCCCGATTCACCGCTAATAGGACTGCGGAACCTCGTCATGCCGCTACGAGCATCCAACTTCCACTACCATGAGCTGAAGCACGTCGTTATAGTTGGCAGCGTCGAATACATCCGGAGGGAATGGAAGATGTTGCAGAATCTACCCAAGATTTCTGTTTTGAATGTAGGTTTTGTAGGGAACGTCGAGGAGCTACTTCTTTGATCAGTACTCGATTAGTCACCTTAACTTCTTAGTTTTCAAGTTCGATAATTTACTTTTAAACTAGCATTTAATGTCACTTACTCTCTGTCTCTTCCCGGCTAATCATATCATAGGGTGAAGCCTTCTTCCCTCCTTCTACATCCATGATGTCGTCTTAAAAAAAACTTTGCAAACTCTCTTAGCTTTCTTATTAAGCAGTGTAAAACAATATCTCTTTGTGTCCAGGGTTCACCGCTAAGCCGGGCCGACTTGCGTGCAGTGAACGTGAACTTGTGCGACATGTGCTGTATTCTGTCAGCGAAGGTGCCGTCTAACGACGATCCCACGCTGGCCGACAAGGAAGCTATATTGGCTTCGCTGAACATCAAAGCTATGACGTTCGACGACACTATAGGTAAGATTTTTCTTCTCTAGCCATAGTGGTGTAATTTCTAATTTGTTGGCAGATGTGATTTACAACTCACGATACCTAAACGCCTTTTTCTTAATAATGTTCTTAAGTAAATCATAAATTTAAGCTCTTTCTATTTTAATATTTTCTAGGGTTTAAAACCAGAAGTGCACTTCGTAGTTCGGTCCATTTTTTGATTTTTAGCTTCACCGTTAGGCAAGATAGACGTAGACTTTTTGTCATAGCGCAATGAGTATCAACGTCTACAAAACATCTTACGTCAAGCGAGTATAAATGTTTTGTTTTGTCGTCCCCAAGCATAACAACATCAAGCAAATATCCAATAGAGGGGAAATAAGGTCATAAGAATTACAAAACACATTAGTGCTTTGCACTAATGCAACGCCAACTGTCTCTCGCCTTTGACAGTACAGCGAGCGCCTACTACAGCCGACCTGTGTACTTTTCCGTACAATTATGAAATATTTTTGGCGGAATTGTTGTTTAGACAAAATAAATGACATTTCCTCTCTATTGGATATGTCCTCGGTGCGTGTTACGAACTTGACTTAAACTTGATTCTAGGTGTGCTAAGCGCAGGGGTAGGAACGAATGGAACGAGTAATGCGGTACCGCCGCCGGGCCAGCCGCCCGCGCCGGTGCTACTGCAGAGGAGAGGCAGTGTGTATGGAGCCAATGTGCCTATGATCACGGGTGAGAATAAATCTTCTTTAGGACATTTATAAGGAGCAACAGCCGGGCACAGCTTGGTAAATCAAAAGTGATAGTGTAGTTTATTTAAATGATACTTTCAAGGGAACAAACAGAAACATTAATAGCGACTTCTATGTACGCTTCACATTATGTAGTGATTCTGGGCTGGACACGTCTGCCGCAGATATCAGCAGACGATCTCCGGACCAAAGTCACCAACGATTAGATCCCGAGTAGTCTGAGCAGCGGTGATAGCAGGATGAGTTAGATATTGTATCTGCCGGATTTTCCCGTTTGCGAGAAACCGGAAGATGGCGGGGTTAATCATAAATAAACAAATACATGAATAATGGTGAGTGCGGCAACAACCCACTTATGATCTTAGAGATCCATGAGTAATAGCGATTTTACTTAGTAAAATTCTTCGAATTTTTCAAATAAGTAACAAGCTTTTTGGATAATCTAATAGCAGTCGTGTCTGTTAACAAGGAATTAACGAACTGGTTTAGAACTGATCCGATTTAGGTTATAATAAAATTCATCAGTATCTAATTGTATTAGGTGCCTAATTCTGACCACAAAGACTGGAAAAGGAATAAGATTCCCACAGCAATAGGTTCTACATTGGAATACTTTCTAACTTTTCTTCTCCCAGAACTGGTGAACGACAGCAACGTCCAGTTCCTGGATCAAGACGACGACGACGACCCTGACACGGAGCTGTATCTCACGCAGCCGTTCGCCTGCGGTACCGCCTTCGCCGTCAGCGTGCTCGACTCTCTGATGTCCACCGTATGTACTTGTCATAGGGTTCACTATTCAACGTTACGTATGTCTGGCCTTTCAACCGATGTTATACTGCAGCGCAGCCTTTCAACAGAGTGTCCACAGTTTCTATTTGAATCATATACCTATTTAAAAGACGTCTTTATCCAAGTTTACTTGTGATCATTTTACAGAGTATGTATTTATGATAGGGTCAGCGTGCTCGACTCTGATATCCACTGTATGTACTTGTGATCGGATTATTCAACGTTACATCGCTGGCGCAGCCTTTTAATCGAATGTCCATAATACTCGATCTTCTCTTCACTCTTCTCGATACGTGTGACAATTGTACATGTACACCTAACCTACTTGTGATACGTTTAATTACTGAACGACACGTTTTTGGTGCAATATTTTAACCTAAAGTCTACTGTATGTAGTTGTGATCAGGTTTTTAAACGTTACTTTGTCTGGTGAGCACCAATAACTTTTACCCGAATGGCCACCATATGTTATGATATGATGTACTCGTATATAAAATATGTTATTTACCGTCGTCGACGTTAATGAGTAGCTAGCCCTTATACAGAGTGGAGCAAAAGTTTGGCTCCTTCAGAGCTACATTTCCTTGGTAAATATAATGTTTTGTTCTTAGAAAGTGATGGTTTTTTAAGGTTAATAATTATAATTATTATTACTATTTGTATTTTTAGAAACCGTAAAATAACATTTTTCGAAAAAAAAAACATGCTGGTCTTAATCACCACTAGAAATTCTTTTCCCAAAGGTTATCACTATCCAAATCAAATCCTATGTTGTTGTGTTGCTTTTATGTCAATAAATGAAATCTAATCTAATCTATGTTTTCGCAATAATTAGTGGATTTAGTTAGTTCTCCCAGTAAGGAATAGCATTTTATGTCGATTTTTGGGCTATTTGTACCTTTTACAAAAAGCATAAATGCTCTTATTTTTTGCTTACCCTCCAGAAGTAAAATTTTTCCCCCAATAATTGGGTTGATATTACAGTGCACTAAAATTTAAGAGGACCAGTTGAATAACTAGTTATTTCCTTCCAATAGACTAATTGACCACCGGAAAGTTTTTATGATCCGTTCCCAGTAGTCTTACCGTGGAGTCTTACCAGTTGAACTACGTAATTTCGTTACCAATAGAATTACTACTAAGACTTATCCCAAAAGGTAAATAGTTTCTATAAATTATCCCTTAGTGAGGGTTTACACTTTAATAATACAAATAGTTGTATAATTTACAGTAAATCAGACACATATTTTCGAAATGCGAAGTGTCTGATTTAAATTAATAATAATAATATAATATAATTTAATTTAAATCATTGTATTGTAAAAAGAAGTAGAACAGTCAGTTTACAAAATAAGAACAAAATAAATTTAAATTGAATAGAGCACATAATTGAATTCGTTCGCTTCGGAAAACTTTTTTTTTCGAGGGAAAGAAGCAAACAAGAAACCTCACTCTTTCACTTCTATTCATTGTTACAATATTTGTCTTAATATTATGCTTAATTTAATGTCCGCAAGGATATGGGATAATTAGGATATTGCAAGATGACATCATTTCTTATCGCGCTTGAACCGAGCAACACTAGGCCAAGGGTCAATATCATTCAAAAAAGCATCTTTGGAGTAATAAGCTTTTTCTATGAGATTTTGTTTTATAAAAAGCCTAAACCTATGAATCGATAGTTCAGTCGCCACAGATGGAAGCTTATTATAGAAACGCACACAGTTTCCTATAAATTATTTATTTGCTTCTTGGAGCCTTTTAGGGATGTGTAATTTATTTTTGTGTCTTGTATTTATGGCTATGCACATCACATCTCTTGATCAAATTAGTCATATTTTGTGTGCGTACAGTAAGTTTTCATAAATATATTACGACATAACAGTTAAAATATTGATTTCCTTAAATAGTTATCTAAGTGAGTCGCGAGGTTTCATTTTGTAAATGGCACGAATCGCCCTTTTATGAAGGACAAAAATTGTCTGTACATCGGCCGCCCTTCCCCAGAGTAAAATACATAACACATCACACTGTGGAAGTAGCTAAAATAAACCAGTCTAGCTGTAGCTTTATCAGTAATAGTTCTTATTGTTCTAACTGCATAAGCAGCTTAACCTTTGACCTGCAAGTGTATCAATTTTGAAATTTCCATTGAAGGATAGAATCTATGTGTATTCCTAAAAATACTGTAGAGTTTACCGGATTAAGCATTTCCCCATCCAACATTGTTTTTGCGATACCTTATTATTAAACGATCAACATTTTTCGGCGTATCCGGAATGATCGTCATATCTCCACTTCAGTTATCTTCTCGGTAATGTAAATGCGTTGTATTAAATCCCTGTACATTTGGCAGACGTATTTCAACCAGAATGCCTTAACGCTGATCCGGTCGTTGATCACCGGGGGAGCGACTCCGGAGCTGGAGCTCATCCTCGCCGAAGGAGCTGGACTCCGCGGGGGGTACTCCACGCCGGAGAGTTTAGCTAACAGGTACCAACTTTATGCACTGGTAATAAAGTTCAAAGTTTCCTAAGGACACCTTGCAAGGCGTGGTGATGACAGGTGGAGCAAGACAACAACAGAATGGTGGTCGAGGATGGGGCATAGAAGCGTCGGGCGACCGGTGGCGAGGTGGGTCGTCGACCATGGTACACATCGCAGGGCGTCAATGGATGCGACTAGCACAGGATCGTGGTGGATGGCACAACCTTAGGGAGGCCTATACCCAGCAGTGGGTGAAATCGGGCTGTGGATGATGATGATGATGAATAAAGTTCAATTTGCATAACAATGTCGATCATTCCAAACTCATGAGCAAGAGCTAACAGGTATGTTATTCACCTTATTCACTGGTAATAAGGGTTGATTAGCAGCCGAATGTTGGTGGTCGATATCAATTGCAATAGGTTTAAATCTATTATGCATTGTTTCTTATTGAACCAGATAAGAACATTTGCAACCGTGTCTACTTGGCATTAAGGTTAAATTTGTAGCTAGCAGACTGACTGGCGCAGCCGGAAATTTTAACTACCTAATTAGATCAACTAGGTGTTAACGAGACTTCTACCGTAAGTAAACACAATCAAGTATTCTACTGTACTGCAGAGGTTCCTTTGTCTGGCGCAGCCGGTAGCACGAGTATAATCGCAGAAAAAATATATTTCACGGTTATTCGTTCATATAAGATTTTCTCCATGTTTTAATCTAACTTTCTATCACCGCAGGGACCGTTGTAGAGTCGGCCAGATATCGCTTTACGACGGGCCGTTAGCGCAGTTCGGCGAAGCCGGGAAGTACGGCGATCTCTTCGTCGCCGCACTCGGGACGTACGGCATGCTCTGCATAGGGCTGTACCGCTTCAGAGACACGTCATCGTCTTGCGACGCGAGCAGCAAACGATACGTCATCACAAACCCGCCAGATGACTTCTCTTTGCTGCCTACTGATCAGGTAAGGGCATGCTTGGCTTCGCTTAATAAAACCGCGCGAGTTAGAGCCTGGTCAAGTTTTAAGACCGATTAGTTGAATGTAAGGCTAGGCAGTTCACTAAACGTCGGTATTTAATTGAACGACCGATGGGAGAACCAATGTCGATCAGCGTTTAACGATCAAGTTAGCTGGTTCCAAGCTAACGTTTTGGATAGGTACGGCTGAAGTCACGCCTTTAGCTGGAATTTATATAATGAAACTAGTTTCTTCCCGCAGATTCACACGTGTTGCATGCAGATTAAAACTAGCCTATACTTTAATTAATCCTCGTCTACATAATACAAGTGCAAAGTTCCAACTTGATCTGTCCGGCATTATTTCCGTGATGAGGAAACATCATCATATTTAGTGAATTATTTTCACTTGTTCGTGTTTCTTTGTTAAGTCCATAGTTATACAAGTAATTTAGACGCAGCTTTACACATAACTTTTCAAATTCAAAAAAATATTTATTCAGTGCGGCCGCATGGAACGTATTGACGCGTCCCAAATTACAAAATAAAACAACACAATTAATAGAATAAAGCACATAATTGAACCTGTCCACTTCAACTCAAGCTATTGTGATATCTCCCCTTCACTTGATAAGTTCCCGTGTGTTATTTTTATGGTAATCCTAACCTAACTTCTTCCAGGTGTTCGTCCTAATGCAGTTCGACCCGGGCGTGGAGTAGGTACCGGTCGCAGCGGCACGCCGGTTCCGCCACCTCCTGACTATTGCTGTGCAGCGCCTTGACAGACGGGCCCTACTCCGATCCCCATCACGTGACAATCCATTTGTGAATCCCTAACAGCTCTAGACCCTCCTGTCTAGATGTAGGACCGTCTGTCAGGGCGCTACACAGCAATAGTCAGAGGGCGTCGTCCTTGACGCTACCGGTGGCGGAGCAGGCGAGCCGTTGCGACCGATACTAAGCGATTGCGTATCTCGCCACAGGCGTTAGTTTCGCGATAATCGCTGTCAAACGTCAATTGCTTGCTGTTGTCAACACAACAATGACGTTTGACAGCTATGATCGCGAGATTCACGCCTGTTGCAAACCTGTCGCGAGATACGTAACAAGCCTGCGGCAGGCTGATTACGTCCATATACCGGTCGACCTACCTCCCCTATACAACTGCAACTTATTCTCATTTAATCACATACTTGTTTTGTTTCCCATTTAGAAGTGTTCCTCGTAATCCTGCAGTATGAATAAATATATGAATTTAATTAAATTGTTAGTTTGAATGCAGATGAAACTTACTTACTTCTTTTCCAGGTGTTCGTCCTAATGCAGTTCGACCCGGGCGTGGAGTACCGGTCGCAGCGGCGCGCCGGCTCCGCCACCGGGAGCGGCAAGGACGACGCCTCCTGACTATTGCTGTGCAGCGCCCTCACAGACGGGCCCTACTCCTACATCTAGGCAGTAGGGGCCACCACGTGACAATCCAATTGGGGATCCCCCATCTGACGCGACTGTTGCATCGGTGCCTGATTGCGTTGTAAAGAGTCAAGTTGAGCGATAACTTGAGCGATCTCGTTTTACGCATTGGCACGGGTAATTTGGTAGTTACGTAAAAATGTTCCAACCCTTTGAACCTTTGTGGATTGGAACATTTTCGCTTACAATATGGGTAATTTGGACGTAGGTAGTTACGCGAATGTTCCAATCCACTTTTGAAACTTTGTGGATGGGAACTAAGGAACTCCGTTGATTTACTTAAATAAAAAAATTAAGGTATCACGTAATTTAACCTAAATCAAAAATATGGGTATATTATGCTAAAAATTCCCGTGTCGATGTGTAAAATGAGTTATTTATTACCAATTTCCATCGTGATTTCATCAGAACTTCTAAGTTTTTTCGCTAATGTGACCATTAATGCTACAGGCCACAGGCAATCCGCTGTGTTTCCACTAAAGAAAGGTAACATCTACAGGCAATGTAATATTAATACCTAATAAGTACGTCTATTACGTTGATTTTACTTAACTTCTCGCTTTAGAAGAAATACAACTGATTACCTTGCTATAGAGTACGATCAGTGTAGGCAGAGCGTGAGCGGTGATGCATCTTGAAAACGTTCCAATCCACAAAGGTAAGTTGGAACATTTTGGAGTCCAGTTTTGCTACAAACTTTTTTGGGCTTTCCGATATCCGTTTCCGCTACCGTCCACATTGCGACGTTGCGATTTAGCCGAAATCGATGGTTACCTTAACGAAATTATCTCGAATTGCAAGATCTTCCCAACAACACAACTCAGGCCCGATGTAACAAACCCGGAAAACATTTTTGTCGCTACATAATGTGGTAATCAATAGCGACAAAAATCGTTGCCCAATTTTTTTAGCACTGCACTCTATCGGTTCTCCCTTTTAACTACCTGTTTCTTTCTATCCTGCAATAGTCCACAGAAACTTGTAACTTCTTGATAGAAGTTTGCAGGACTTAGATAGTGTAAAAGGGATACTTGACAACGACACTTCCCTTTATTATTTCGCAATTTTAACACTGGCACGACGATAATCTCCAAATGCACACAATCGAGCAAGAAATATTTAGCACTAGTTTTGTTTTAATGCAATGTATAAAGCTATCTTTATATTAGCAGCGCGGGACAACTTAAGGTATTGAAACTATATAAAAATATATCTCATCTTGTTAACTATTTATAATTAATAACTATTATCGATAAATTTAATGAGTTAACGCAAAAAAGACAATGCACTTTAACAAATTATGATATGACATTACTTTAAATAAAAAAAATATAACCATTCTATTATATCTCCAAACATAGGGAAGCGAACTAGTAATAATATATTTGCTGTTATGCTCCAAATATTAAACTATTTTATAAATAAGTTAAAGTCAACAGCTAAGGTTCGCTTTCAGTTTCAGCCCAGATAATTATAAATTGGAATAATTAACTATTAAATAGGTAAGGTTGTAATTTTTTCCAAAATTTGGAGTGGAGATATTACTCATTTAGTTTTAAAATGGTGATGGAACTATTTCAATACGCGGTTTGCTTAATTCTGACACACCTCTTTCGATTAATACGATGAGGCCTCTTTATAGATTTTTTTGTATAATTCTCCATCAATCCATCTTTTACTCTCTTCATTTTCATGTATTTATACTAAACTTTCGCATTTGCGTAGGTATCTCATGTCAACGCGCGCCCTTTATCGCCATCTTGCGTATTTTGCCGCGCATTTCAGAACTCAGGAGAACGTAAATTCTTATTTCAAAATGCTCGCTATCTAAAGGAACTTTCTACATTATTGCATGTTATAAAGTTTTTATGTATATCTGGACAATTTATTGTAAGCTACATTTAATCTCTTACTCTTTCTTTATAGTACCATTCCTTTATACTCATTCGGTTTTTCTTTCTTTCATTTCAAGTATGAACGCTATCTATATAAAAGCTTTTTTTTAGTTCTACATATTTTAAGCATTTAATATATTTTATTGACTCATTAAATATTATACACATCATAAGATGCAAATACGATGTGCATAATAGTCATTATTTTAAGTTATTTTTAAAGTTCATGTATTTGTAGTTGTTAATTCATTAGGGATAATTAAAATGCACGTTTTGTAGTTGTATACAGTTCCATTGCTCATTTAATGATATTTTTTATGTTTATTGTTTAGTAGATTTTATTATTTGTTGATATTATTGCTTGAATTTATGTGCAAATCAGCGGATTAAAGGTACCTAAATATTTGAGTAAACAACTCTTAAGCGATTTTTTCTGCACAAAAATTCCATGCATGAAATTTGACTTAGCTACGATTGACTTCAATTAGAAATAGCACATTTTTGTTTATTTTAAATAAAATTTATATAAAGCTTTATTTATTTTTTGTTTTTCTTTATTCTAACCCCAGTATTGGGCGGGGGATTGTCAAAGTGGACGTGGTCTAAGGCGCTGCACAAACAATGAACATTGAACGAACATTCAACGTGTGGTTGAGACTTTTCGTAGTGAGTTTGTCGTGTTTTGTTGCGAGGACACAGTGCAAGTGAGTTTCGCTGTATATATTGTGATATTATTTCCAAACGACTTTGTTGAGGGCTTTAAGCCTACGATGTATTTAGTGTTAACTGGGGTGCTTTGACGATTGTGGACTCTCATAGATTACGTTGATTGTACTAGATAAGGAGTACCTTTGACCGACTGCACGGGAACCATACCCTTGTCGACGCTCCGTGCAGTTCGTCGGAGCACCTTTTAGAATTTACTAGCTCATAGTTACATTCGCATCACAAATTAGAACCATTCCAAGTAAGTCGGTTAGTTAAAAACGCAATAATTTACAACAAATTTTACAAGATGTTTGATGAAAGAACCCAAGTCTGTAAGCGACACGCACGAAATATCACCAAAATATTTTTTAAACTTAATATAACCTAATAATTAATAAATACCTCAATTTTACTGATAGTGAGTAAAGTTTGATTATTATAAAGTTTATCAAACATCCTGTATATAGATGTTCTCATGTCATTATAGTGAGTCATGTCATTCGTCTAGATTATGCAAAACCGGCCTTAATTACAACTAGGTTTTAATGTGGGTGTTTTTTTAATCAGTTGTGTGGTCATACGTGAGTTCAATGTGTCTGAAGTGACGAGTGATAGTGAAACGATCTCTCGCCTAGGAGACCTCAGTCCCTGATTGTTTACCTTCGAAGACAGCACAGAACCCTAGCCCGTAAAGGAATTGAACGCAAACATACTGCCATATTTTGTAAAGCCACATAATCAGTAACCGAAAAACGAAAAAGTACAAAAAAAGCCAATGAAAATAATTATGAAAGCGAAGCGATAAGAAAATTTTAAAGCACACTTTGTACAGAGCCTCCATGTTTTGGACACCAATGGCTTTTAGATTCAATGTTATAGGAAGCGATTAATGTTATGAGGATTATAAAGAAATTATCAAGAAAAATTATAAATCACCGGGACATTATGAATGTAAAGTTTTGAGATGGTTGTGCACGATAGGTAAAAAAATTATATAAAATTAAATTGGTCTGTCCAAATAATCGGCTTATTCGGCCAAGCATACGAATGGGCTTCGCCAAATAATTGCCAACTCTTGAGTAGGGCGCGCGTCATGCTCAGGGCTGCCACCCACGGCGACGCCGAGCCCGGAGCGATGAATGTGCGTGCGTGTTTAACTGTTCAAATGATAATGGAATTCGACGGTTTGACCATAGACAAGTCACTTAACAACAGACAAGAATTCAACGATGAACAAAATCTACAGCCTACTTATCCCACCCAAGCCAAGAAAGTACAAAAACGGCGTTGCGTGGCTAGTGAAGTCTGAAAATGTAAAGGTTTTGGTCTGTTTATTACGCTGAATTATCAGGGACATCTATGGTCAAACCCAAAGGTTAGATAATACCACGGCAGAAGCTCAGCGGAGCCGCTGGGTGGCGCCCCTGTCGACCGCACATCAGATGAGTCGTTAGTTGTAATTTGAGCTTGGTACTTCGGTAAGTAGACCCATGCATGGAGCCCTAGCCAAACTAGGTACCTAATATTTAGCGTACCATTGTGCTACATTCGACACTTTCAATTTTTAGCTAGATTGTACATAGTCAGATGTAATTTTGTATGGTACGTAAGTTTTTTGAATATGTCTCCTTTGCATAACTAGCGGGCTACGGCCACGCCAACGGTTACCGATCGTGAGTAGTTGTTGTGATTAGGCTTCGATGTCACTGTATGCTACTAGGTAACGTTAGTTCGGACGTCTCATTGTAAAAATGTAAAATACACGCTATCTATTTGGTATATCTGAATGTTAATTAAGTATTTAATATAAATGACGATTTTTTCCTTTAATATTTTTATACAGCATTACAAAGTATTTAACGCAATTAAAAGAAAATTTTATAGAGGTGGGTCAGTGTGCAATTCGTGACGTAAGATAGTGTTTATATAATCGCCTTATCGAGAGAGAATTATAGCCGAGTCGTTGTGACTGCTCGGGTCTAAAAGTACGTTGTGTCGTGTCGTGTCTTATGAAGCGTGAATGTCCCTGGGAACTTGCATCTGCGATTCTAGACATTTAGAACTAGGGCCACAGTCAGAATGAAACGATGAGAACATTCACACATCTTTCAAGGTCAGAACAAAAAAAATATATCAATTACTTTTTGAAACTCTCATCCTTACAAACAATACGAATAATTAGCTTTAGGTTATTTACCATGATTTGAGTCTTGTTGAGTTTCTGCGTGAGCGTATGTAACCGCGTCGCAATCTCGGAAAACTCAAAAAAACTCAAATCATAGTAAATATTTCGCAGATTCATGTTATAAATGAATTGCCTAATACAGGTAGCTCCGTAATATGCAGTTAAATTGGCATTAACCTATCGAGAAGTACGTAAAATTATTTAAGCACCATTTTGTTTTTCTCGCGCTTCGTTCTGACTGAGACCACTAAACTGCCTACACACCACAACACCACAGGCGGAACCTTTACGGAATTCAACAAAAGGGTATAATATAAGCACGTTGGGCACATTATCACTTTACGAGGTTATTTTTGAGTGACACATTTAGTTAAATTTTGTGCAAACGCTCACACGTTTAAAATAGATCAGATTATAATGAAGCGGGTATATTTAGTTTTCGGTGGGAGATGTGTACACAGGGGAATGATGTCAACAAAACAATGAACTAGTTTTTAAAGCGAGCCGTGATGTGTCATTTTTAGATGATAAACATAGTGTTTAACATACGGTAGATATGTGAGAAACCTGCTTTATACATCTCCTACCTCTTTAATAACAAATACGGTTAAAATTCTACTTCTCTCACATCAAAAATTTACACTTAAAACGCCTATACGCAATCTAGTACCTACTATTCAATGTTCTGTGTGCATAAAATCTTAGAATTAACAAGATTGTTGATTATTGCTAATAGCTTGAGGTTGTTAACGTTTATAGAACGGAAAAATGGTGAATTTTTCAATGTATTATATAAATATACGGATATCTTTACGCTCTCTATAATGTTCGCTAGACCCTTTTATAAGCTGATTGCCATCTTGTCGTGTTGTTATACACTAGTCCTGTCTAATTAAAGTAGTATCAATATATAATGATGGCTGTGAGATAATTGTAAACAATTTAAATTATATTTGTGTAAATGAGAAGTTTATATAAATAGCAACGTATCTATCTGATCGCTCTGTCGCAAACGACCGGCGCCTGTCCGTGTTTGTCTCTTCATCAGAAATTATACCATCGGCGACGAACGTTGCTGGCCAATACAACGACATCCCATTAAATAGCTTTACTAACACCGTGTGATCACATGCAACAAAGTAATAAACATAATATGTTCCTTAAATACAATTTATAGTACAAATTATAATTTCTGATGAACGGGTGAGTTAAATGCAAGTTTTGGCGCTAATACTTCAAGTGAAGGGTTGCCATAACAGAATATGAACATCTATTCAGATCATACGTGAATTTACGGTTATTAATACGTCTGTCCTGTTACCATTATTATCTCAGATTAGCTAGTAAATTTTATGTAAAAGAGTTTTAGAATTGTTATCTGTAAGATTTGTTTTATTTACCATCAAACAAGAAGTTACGTTGTATGGTGGCAACCCACGAAAATCAAGCTCACAGCTTTCTCTGCATTTGCTCAAAATTTTCAGCATAAACTATAAACCCATATGTCACCGCTTCTAGTAAACCATTTACTATATAAACCACCATTTATATCTCAAACGATGTTACATTGGCTTTGAGTGCGTGGGCGGCCATCTTGTGCACCTAACAAAAACAAAATGGCGGTACACCAAGGCAATGTAACATCACCAGACTGTTCATATATCACACCACAAGAACAAATTATTTAATATTGTTGATGTTGATTGTTAATAAATGCAAATAATGTAAATATCAAAATAAATTCTGTATTTGTATTTGAATAACTTTTTTACTACTAACCCTCTTCACATTTATGACAAGTAGACGTGTAGGTTCTAATAAAACGTATAAATAAGGTATTTAGAAAATATATTTCATTATAACACAATATTCATTTTATTTTGATATGACTACAGTCAAAAATAGTGCTTTATTAAATAACTTACCTACTCATATCAAGTCTCACACAGCATATTATTCGAATTGACTAGAAAACTGGGCGAACTCAACAATTAGCTTTGAGTTTATCGAAAAAAGAATGTGTTTGTACAAGATCAAAGTAACTTGTTAATAAATCATCACAGATAACACAGTTCTTGAGAACCAAAAACAGTTTAAATCAGGCTAGGCTACGTTGATGGAAATCCGTCACAACTTTAAGACGACGCATTGGCGATATTGAATATTGGCGTCGGGGATTTAGTAGTTTTTCAGCAATTCGAAATTGATATGTAATATTTCGAATTTTTAAGTCTTTCACTTCCAGTTTACAACAGAAAACATCCCAAAACTCCTCCAAAAAAATGTTTACTTTAAAGGCGAACAAACCGTATATATAGTTTTACTGACCCTTTTCTAAATGGTGGTTAGATTTCATGTACATTATTACTAATTGTTTCAATTTTAAACGAGAATTACTGTTTTGTCGCTTACAACTTTGCATTTCAAGTCAGCTTTTCGCGTCAGTTTGTATGCAGGCGGCCCCCCTTAGTCCGCGTTTTACCATTGTAATTTGAACGATTATATTCTAATAATAAGTTTATCAATGCGTCGCCTTAAGATGAGACCACAATAAAATAAGGAACAAATCTACCGACTTAGTGGTTATAAAAGTGCAACTCACCAAATACTCGAACACATCTTCAAATTCACACTTAGTGCAGATAATTTCCTAAAACTATTTTTTTAGAATCGTATGTCAATGTCTCACTTTGTCTAGTTGGTAGAACGGTTGACTTCTCTTTCGCGGTTTTTTATTGTGCTTCTTTGCTGACGCCACTTTTCTTTTTTCCTCTTCCAACAACAGTGGGGGTAACGAGACTTTTCTAATGTGGTACTGTTGTAAACTCAGTGCTTTCGACTCGTGGAGTGTTTCCGGTGAGCAAAGAGGTTCGAGCCTAGTTAGCTCTCTATGTCTAGCTGTGGCCGTTCTACCATTAACACTTAGCACAGAGTTGCGTTCCGACGCACTAAGTGCCATAAAGTTCCTAGTATCTAGTAAGGACTTAGCGCTATTTCTATCACTGTTTACTGAGGAATCTGGGCGGCAGTTTCGCATCCATTTCGATGATGCTATCTCGGATCGGAGTATGGAGCTCTTCTTCCTGTGTGATGGACTCCGTATGTGTATTGGAGTGATGTGTAGCAGGGATGAGAAGGCGTCCGGTAGGTCTTCGTCTTCGTAATTTGGGTGTAGGGATACTTTCTCTCTGGTCAGCCTGAAATGGAAACGATTTTGTTAATTTGCAATTTATACAATCGTGTACGTATGAATGAAAAAAATGAATGTGTAGAAAAGCGTCAGAAACACGAGTAACTAACCAAAATCACAGTGTTCTGTTCTAACAGTACCAAACTTGGCTCAGTTCCGGACTATATGGTACTGTCAGTCCACCCGTGACTACGAGGGCAGCAGGGCACTCGAAACGTCAGGAAATTATAAAATAAGGTAATAACGCGATAAAATCTCGTTAATCAGTTTAAAATTATGTCTACAGATCGCGAAAGTTTACAAAGTACTATTATGGTACTGTTGAAAAGGTTTAGTAAGTAAGTTGTTAGTAGTAAGTAAGTTTACAATTGTACTTGCCATCAACTAGCAGGTCGAGACCGGGCTCCAAGTGGCATGCCATTGTTTGACCTGGCTTCTAACGTCAACGTACGGCGAGGCGCACAGCTAAACGTGCCTATGTAGGCACGTAGTGTGTGTTTATGTAGGTGCTATTGTATTTTATAACCTGTATCCATTTTACTGTATCTATATTAAATAAGCATGTTTGTAATATATTTTTATATGTGCATGTAGTTGGAGAGACCTTGCCTTGCCGTAACACAGTTTTTTAACTAGCACAAGAGGTAAGGTCTTGATAATTACGGTATATATTTTATAGGTGTTTTAAACCCCTAATTTCTTGTATATTTTTTTTTCTATTTTCAGATGTTTTACGTATTTTTTTTTATAAAATAGTCTTTAATTATGATGAAACTCATAGTAGGTAACTACAAATAAGTACCACTTATACTTTAAGTATTTACCTAATACTGTATTATTTTTATTTAAGCATACCTAAGTTTAATTTAGTCGAGTAATATTGTAATAGCACATGCTGTGGCACCCTGTAATTAGAATAGTACATAGTTCGAATATTTTAATGTATAAGGTAAGAAAAATGTTATGTGCTACTTCTGTTGGGCGTCCTTATAAATAAATAAATATGTTTTTAAGGCTTTAACAAAGAAATGATTGATTGATTGATTGAACCATCAGCACAAAAGTAGGCTTAAGTCGTGGCTATGTGGTGCTATCTAAAATGTGCGGCACCACTGATAAACTAACTTAGTTTCATGCAGCTTATTTTGCTGTCTTATAGCATTCAATTACTGGCAATGTTCCTTGACTTTGTTTATGTTGGCCGAGTGGTATGTACCCCCGACTTCCAATCCGAAGGTCGTGGGTTCGATACCGGCCATGCACCAATGGATTTTTCTTTCTTGAAAAATTTATGTGCACACTTAACACGAGCTTTAACGGTGAAGGAAACATCGTGAGGAAACCCGCGGCTTAGTTAGCTTCAGACGTATTGACCTGTTCTTTCCTCTGAATAATAGCTGACTAAGCTGAGAGGATGGTATAGGTGCTGGGCAAGCCTAATCCATCTAACAATGTCCCAGGCACTGCAGCGTCCCGTACAGCATGATTACCAGTTGCTGACGCTGTATAAATCAGGCCTTACTTTTTTCCTTGACTTTGATTAATTCCTTCAAAACCATTTTCTGAAAGCGTCAGCCGTGAGCCCTTAGAGAAACATCTCGCATACGCGGTTGCGCCAAAATAAAATCTGCGAAATTCCTTGCAAGGTTCCATGTTTGTACAATCTTCCTGTGCTGACTGGTTGATTAACATCTTAGACCGGAAAGTGTGCAGAGGGATGCAACGGGCTGATTAGATTAGATATTGTATGGTGTTATCTAATAAGTCCAGCATCATGATTTAGCACTCTACAATGATATCTTATATGTGTATTGTAATATAGTGTATATATATTTATATGTATGTATGTTTATATTATAATATAATATTTCTTATATTCGTATTTATTTATTTTTGCAAGTGGGAGACAATTTTTATTTTGTTATAAATATTGATATATATGTATATATAGGTATATTTCTTTTTTAAGTTGAAAGGTGTGTTTTTTTATTACGCTTTTTATTAAGCTTTTTGTTTAGATTTACCTAAGTTACACATAATTATTATCACAGATTGTTGGAGAAGCCACTGGCTCCTGAAACACAATTATTAACTAGTTCGGGAGCCTATGGATTCATTAATAATTGTAACACCCTACTTATGTGACATATAAACTGACCTTGGCTCGTGCAACTCCTCGGGTATGGACGCGGTGGAAGGGCGGGGCGAGTTCTGGGGCGTGACGTCAGTGCTGCTCTGCGACAGCCGGTCCTCACTCTCGCTGAACTGCTCGTAGTCGGTGTAGTGCATGGCGATCACCTCGTCGTGCTCTATCAAACGGTAGCTTGCCCTTTTCTCAGGCAGTTGTATTGCCTTGCCGACCACTCTAGAATGACAGGTACTTTTTGAAATGGGGATCTCAAGCATCTCGTCGTGCTCTATCAAACGGTAGCTTGCCCTTTTCTCAGGCAGTTGTATTGCCTTGCCGACCACTCTAGAATGACAGGTACTTTTTGAAATGGGGATCTCAAGCATCTCGTCGTGCTCTATCAAACGTTAGCTTGCCCTTTTCTCAGGCAGTTGTATTGATTTGCCGACCACTCTAGAATGACAGGTACGGATCTCAAGCAGTATATGACTTATCTTTATAGTTTCTTAAGGACAAGGGATACACTCAGTCAACCTGAGTAGCTATACAAGTTATGCTCAACGAGTGATTTCGTTATAGTTTTTGTAAGTAAGCTTTCTAGATAGGCAAAAACCCATTTCGTGGAAGTATCTAGTACCTTGTAGTAGTAGTAGCCGTGGGGCGCCGGCAGTAGAATGTTGCCCCTCCTCTCATGCCCGTGGATGCAGTAAGAGCCTGCTAATGGATACTTCCGAAAGATGGGCAGCAGCGTCTTTCCATATATCAACATCCCAAACTGCGCTCGCCAACCCGCCTGCCAAGCGTGGTGAGTATGGCAACTACCCCTCATGGAGACCCATGAGGGAGGCCTTTGTTCATTAATGGACGTTTTATGGCTGAAATGATGATCTAGTACCTATAGGGACTCAGTTCGACCGAGAGGCAGACCACCTGCTCAATGGGCTCATGACATCGTTAGCTCCGTTGGAAACCGGACACAAATCGCAAGGGACCGGAAAGAATGGCACATTAAAGGGCAGGCGTACACCCAGCAGTGGGTGTAAACGGGCTGAAATTATGATGGTGATGTAGTACAGAGGAAAACTACTGTACGAAATCAATAGGTCAATTAGAAGCATGTCTAAACGGAATGCTACCGCAGCCAAGGTTACCATAAATATGTAATGAATTTTCCATAATCAATAACAACATTTCGTTAATTGAAACATGACAATCACAGCGGCTATCTGCTACTGCCTGGAGCATTCAATGAAACAGTCGTTTGCGAAACAGAGTTGGCGTGGGTTGAGGTAAACTTTCGTCATCATCATCATCATCATATCCTTGTCCTTGTGCCACTTTATGCAGGGTCGGCGTAATCTCATAACTCATTTCTTTTTTCTACTCTTTCTTTGTTTGTCAACTTTGTGGATAATCTTTTACGACCCTCTTCCAGAAGGGGTGAAAATGCCTCGAATCGTCACGCGCAATATCAATTACGCGAATTGATTTACGTTTTGATCTTTATCGCGTTGGCAGTAGCCAACTTTACAAAGCATACATTAATATGGAACTGGTCTAGAAGGCGGCGGCGCGGGGAGCGTCTGCATTGACGTAATGTTGCATTGTTTTATTTTTTGATCGAAGACGCCGCGACTTTTCAAAATATTAAGAATTTCGTTCATGAATAAAGAGACTAATATCTTATAAACACAATACTATGCCGCTCTAGCGCTGCGCGATCTGCCCGCTAGCTTCGAGACTGGATCTGCGTTGGCGCGCCCCGGCGCCGCTCCCGCGCCGCTGACTTCGTAACCGCAGCCTGATATTTCACGAACTATTTGAATGCACTTGTGACCCATTCATAACTTAAATCTATATTATTTACTTTACTACTTTATTAAAATATAGGTCAACAATTAAAGTTCTGCGTAGCTTTTACTCAAATTGTAGAATTCATGGCAATATGTCATATAAATCTTGAATAAGCTTAATATGTATTTATGTTTGTATGTTTACATCTATTGCTATAATTTTATGTTTAGTTTTAAGGTGTGCAATAAAGTATTTTCTATCCATCTATCTATGATAAGGTTTTTTATTGAACTTGCTGATGCCCTATCCTTTGTCGTAGTCCCAAGTCCTATCTCTATAAATTTTATTATGATCTGTTCAGCCATTTAGCCATGAAAACGTAACATAGATTTAAAAATAAATCGTAAATATTGCAGTTTGACACACATTTTATTGCAATGGATTTTTCTAAGCATTGTAGTGTAACTTATAAAATCATTTCTGTTTGTTTTTTTTTATTCTGTTTCTCTAATAGTGCATGAACCAACTTTGATAAAGGTAACAAATAGTGTTATGTTAGGTAACAGGAATCTCTTAATAGGGTGTGGGATGCTTTCTTTCAGAAGTTATATAAAATAAGCTAATTAAAATGCCACAAGCAATATGTTGTTTAAATTAAGGCAGAACCAGGTGACCTAATTCTAATTGTTGTGGGGGATACCAGTGATAGTGCATTGTCACCCCTGATCCTACCCTGACCCAACTCCTTAAAGTAATGAAGAAGAACTCTGGGTTACTGGGAGCTTTCCATGAGAGTGAGATATTGTGTTGATTTGGAAAGGGCTTCACATCACCTGTGGATGACTTAGTGTTTACAATTCATACCGAAGCTGAGGATGTAACTGCCTCCATTGCCTGCATTCCTCTAGGATGCTTGGCCTTGTAGATTTCTCTCCATCTTCATTATACAGGGTCCGCTCTATCCTATTCCATTCCTCAGACAATGTTTTAGTGGCTTCTGCTGTGGTCCGACGCAGGATGGAACCTGAACTGCTGTCACTCTCTTCACTATGGAAGTCAGGAGTCCCTGAAATGAGGAATTCAACAATATTACTGGTGAATACAGTTTCTGAAAAAGAATCAAATAATTATTGATTATATGTAGAAAACTTATTACACACATATATATATTTATTTATTTATTTATTTAATATGGACATCCAACGAAAAAATCACAATGAAAACTTAAAATAACAATCATGGTCTTAAGACCTGGATAAACTATGTGTTTTTTCATTTATAGGACGTCACAGCATGCACTTCAAAATAGATTCAATCAAAACAAAAGCTTATAGTCTAAAGATGAGATCAAAATTAACTAATTAATATATATATATTTCAATTTTTTAAATTATTCACTATTAGGTAAAATGTAATAAAGTATGAGAAATAACAAAGAAAAGAAGAAAAAATATTACATACGAAAATTAGATAAATAAAGAGAAGGTCATTCCTTATAAATCTTTTAATAGAAGGGATTTTAGGTCTTTATCAAATTTTTGAAGAGGGTCACTTAAATCTAGTAAACTATTCTTAGATATGGAATTAAAGTGTCTGCAGAGTCTTGGTATAATGGCGTTTTTTCCCAGGTTGGTCCTCTTATATGGGACATGAAACAGATTATAGGCCTTAATTCTGGGTAATCTTAGAGGAGCATTTATTACTAATTGGTTGTTAAGGTTTATGCAATCAATATTAACGTTGAAGAGTTTAAATAAAAATAGTAAATCAGATCTTTATATATATATATATATAGATGATTCATACAGATTCAGCATCTGTTTAACTTAGCAGAATGAGATGCTGTAATGCCTGGAACTCTGGGACAGTGTAAGACAGATTAGGTTTGCCCTACAGTATCCTCTACCTATTTGTAATATTTACATGTTTATAAATAAAATAAAAGATGCCTAGTACATAATATATGTTTCGCAAGGTATCTTACCTCCTTCACTGTCAGAGAAAAAGTCTGATAGAGGTGTTCCAGTGCGATCAACACTGTTTACTAAATATGGATTTAAGTCGTACGTAAAGTGGAGGTTCCTATTCAACACCTTGCTAGTATTAGCAGACAACGGCGGCAGCTCCTGAGCCGAACGGTATCCGAACTTCTGCTGGTTGATACTAGGTAAACAATCAATCAATTTTCCGTAATTTTTATCACGAGCGGAGAGGTAGTTTCGTGCAGACATAATCGGTTGTTGTTCAATGAAATCTCATTATTTTCACATGTCATTAAAATAACGTTGAAATAAACTATCGGACTGTGCTAAATAAAAGCGTAATTTGTGTTCCAAATGTTATTTAAATTTTAAATTCAACACAACACGGGTTGGTTTGGTTGTGAATATTCAGAATTTGTGATTGATTTGAACGCCAGTCAGTAAGACAGCTGTCATTGTCAAGAATTTAAATGACAGTTTGGTACTCCCTGGCAGCGACACAGCCCCTACTTGAATGCCAGCTTTTGTAACAAAAATTACGTTATGTAGTCAATTAGTACTTATTTGAAATAATATGTACTAGTCAGGATAGCGAGAAATTTAACAAAAAAGGTGGCGCTACACTGCCACTTAAATTGCATGGTATCGAAGTTTTAATAAATGAAACACACCACACCGCACTATCATGCGAATAGCACGGTGTGGTGTGTTACCCACTATCGGACAACATTTACTATCAGCTGTCATAATAAGTTATGTGACAATGTCAAGAAGATTAGAGCAAGGCAAGGTGGCCAACTTGTGAGGAATTTCCCAATATGCGGGGGCTTTCAAGTCAAGAGGATTGGAATTTTATGGGGAAAATGAGGGCATTATGAATATCTATTGTCCAGGCCGCCGGGTCGGAACACTTCTTCAAGAACACCAACTACTGTTATTAAATTTTTATATTTTTTTTTTTCAAAAAAATCAAATCTTAAATATATATTTTGGAACAATAAACCTAATAGTTACAATAAAAAAAATCTAATAAACGATGATGACTGCAATAGTTAGAAACTGTGACGCAGTCACCAACGCCCACCTTTTGGTACAACAGGAAAGTATACATGTTCCAGCTTAGGTACAACAAATTAATATCGACTTCTGAAGGAAGATTTTTACCAAAAACAAGGGTGAAGATAAGGTAAGATTATATAATTTTGTGTATGTTATTGTATAATATAATATATGTGTATGAATGAATGTACGTTTATTTGTAGAGTTTATTACCATACATTTAATAGGTCTTCTGTGTCGTTATATACATATACTTACTATAATTTAAGGTCGATATTATAAACTATATTGCTGACCTTATCTTTGTGACTTGTAACTTGGTGTTATTAATAAATAATTGTATTGTATTGTATAATAAGATAGATTCTGCAACCAGGGTAAAATTTTACGTTTAGAATTATATTTATATAATGAGTATATGTATGTCTTATTTAGCATTTATAAGATTGTACAATTTAGAACTCATGAAATAGTTGGTTTACCTACAGTAGCTGTTCTACGATGTTCAATTACACAAACTTTGTCTGATCTACGCTTATTAAAATTTTTTGGATCAAATTTCAACTGCCGGTGTTTTTGGTTAAGGAATAACTCTTCACATTTCAATAGTATTTTTATTGCACCATAATATATTTAATTTTTTGGACCTAATTTCGGTATCTTCATCATCATCACCAATGCGTCAGTGTTTTATACAATATATTTTAAATTCAAACCAGTTCCACACAAATACTTTACTTACGCCTAGGCCTCATCATCATCATCAGTGTACCTCTACACTCAGTCTCATATTTTTTTCACGAAAGTCCATGCAACATGATTACACAATAAATGGTAACATTAATAGTTTGGTTTATTGGTACAGCATGCGTCGACGTTATTCTTAACACACACACATACTAAGTCAGGCACATCTAACGATTTAAGTCTTTGAGAATCAGTATATTTGTTGTCCCCAAATTGGATAATATGCCTTGGATGTTCGGGGAATCTGATAAAGTGTTGTTGGCAACGCTGCTCTGTGGGCAAGTCAGTCAAGTCTCACTCACACAACCTCAAGTCTCTCAATCTCAAGTCAAATCAAATCCGATTTTAATTCGGTGGAGCGTGATCGATTTTCGTATTTTTATGAACTTATTCTAAAAATTGTGCAAACAATAACTGTGATATCATCAAAATGTCAAAGATTAGTACAAAGAGTGGTGAAAAAACTCAAGACGAGGTATGTGTCTAACAAAGTTATAAACTGATGTATTTTACTTGCCGAAACTCAAAAAATTCAGAAGGATAATAAACATTTTGTGAATTCATAAATTTGTTGGTTTGTTCTAAAAACAAGTTATTGGGGATCTTAGTTATTAACACCGACCATTTCTCTTATAAATGTATGAGATAGATAGGTGCATATAACTATAATTATGTCGCATTGCGCCTGCAGTCTCCCTTCAGTTAGAAGAGCTGTTTTTCTTGAAGTTACTACTATCTTTTGAGAAACTAACAGTGTTGATAGAAACATAAAAAAATATGCCACTGAGACAACATAGAGCATGTAAAGATTTGCTTGCCTAAGCTGCTGTAAAAAAATAGGAGGTGTTATTGTTTTAAATCTAATTAAAAATTGTACATAATCAAATGTCTGCATTTTGTAAAAAAATCTGTAGATTAAGTCTAGTGATGGTAAGTTATGTTCTTGGTATGGAGGTCCTTATTTAAATATTATTCAAAAGATCCTTTATATTTATTTAATTGTTAGTACTTATCATTATTCTCCAGGTCATGTACCATTAAAACATTTATTTTCAGAACATAATAAAAAACCATGATACCTTACTGTGGGTTTACACTTTAAATACAAAAAAATAGCTTATAATAAAAAACCTTTACTAAATATATTTTTTGATTCTGACTCAAATCACTGCTAAATGTTAGAGTAAAAAAATGGTTTATTTAAAACTAAAAGTAATGATTTTGATCTCTATGAAATGCAGCATTGTTAAGTTTATAAAATATGCAGATGCAAATGGAATCAAATAAAAATGTCAATCACTTTTATTTTATTACCATAGTCATTGCTCCATATTAATAAAATATCTAAGTACACTGTTTTTGTTAAAATTTTCTCAAGTAATCTAGGTACTACATTTTTTTTACCTATTCTGTCCCACTGCTGGGAAAAGGTCTCCCTCAAACTACTCCAACCATCCCTATCCTTTGCAGTCTTCCACCAATTTCTGTCAAAGGAGACGAGATAGTCCCGCCAACACTTTCTCGGCCGACCCCGACGCCGCCCTCCGCCATTAGGAGAACATGAAGTTACCATATGGGCCCATTTCTCAGGTTGCATCCAGCTCACTTGGCCCGCCCAATCCCATTTAAGCTTGGCAGTTTTCTTACGAGAGAATGCAGCATGGTGTTGCATACTCAGTCAACATGTTTGAATCCGAGTATGCTGTGTTCCATTGCTTTCTGGCAGATCTTGAGCTTGGACTTCTGTAACCCAGTCAGAGACCATGTCTGTTCACCGTAGGTTAGGACGGGCAGAATACACATGTTGACAAGTTTGCGCTTTGGTGTCAAAGGAAGGTCTCCCTTCATGTGCGCCTTCATGGACCAGTAGCTCTTCCAGGCATTCTCGATCCTACGACCGATCTCCTTGTCTTGTCTGTTTTCGACTCACTAATTGGCCCAGGTAAATATACTCATCAACATATTGTATATCCTGCCCGTCTACCTCGACTCTATGTCTTGTGCTATTTGACATAACATTAGTCTTCGACCGTACATCTACGTGTCCACTTATAATAAAGAGAGATTTCATTGTCTGTTAGTATGCATAGAATAGGGTACTGAACCTGCATGATGGAACTGACATACCAACAAAGGTAAAAGTCCTGTAAATAAATTGAGAATAAAAAAAAGGGTACTAAACCAATTTAAAAAATTCTTTCACCATTGGAATCCTACATTATTTCTGATGAACATGGGCTATATATTTCATCCCCATATTCCCACGGAAACAGGAACTATGCGGGTGAAACTACAGAGTGCTGCTAGTCAGACAATAAAGGTGTGTCATGTGAATTATGAAATTATTATGTTAAATTAAATTGAATCAAATCTTAGCCATTCACATGATTCTATTGCTAAAGCTTTCCTTCTCCACTTTTATTATAATAATTTATGTAGGACATAATACAATTATTTCAAATATTGGTTAAACCCATAAAAAAATAAAGCTTTTATTTATTCCCTTATGAAATCCATTAAGTTCTTTAAAATAAAGCTAAATCATCTGTTTAAATCTAAATTACTAATTACCTACAATATTAATTTAATTGTGGGTCGTTTCAGCTGTAAAAAGCCTTGTTGAATCCATTTGCTGCATATAATATATTATACAATTTATAATTTTGTAATAAAATATATTTGTCGCCAGAAAATCCTTATGCCATACACATACATCCAGCAAGTGCCTGGGAAGCAGATCAGAACCAAGTTGGCTTCAGCTCTTAACTACTGGCTGAAGATATCTGACGAGAAGCTGACAGCTGTCGGGGAGATTGTGCAGATCCTGCATAATTCTAGCCTGTTGTGAGTACTTTACTATGAGCTATTTGGGTCCAACAACTTTGAGAGTTTCGTTCCTCATGCCCATTGTAGGAAAAGTTTATAGTTATATCCTTGCGCACGGTCGTATTTGCAATAATAATTCATGATAAATTCAAAGAGATAAGTTTTAAAAAAAAAATACGGGCACTTTGGTAAAAAAAAATCTTCAACTTTAGAAGAAGATAAAGGTTTTGTGTTTTTTTGAGGTTTCTTTGAGAATTTATACTGAAGTAAATTCGACTTTTAAGCAAAATTTTAAACGGGGACTTTAAACATAAAATATCGAATATTGTTAATGAAATTTCGTTTATTTTCCACTACCTGTATTTATAGACGGTATAGCATCTGAAGAACAGCAAAACTCCGCAACCAGCTCGCTAACGCGCCTTAAATTAATATTCAGAAGATGCCGTGGGGTGCCGGCAGTAGAATGTTACCCCGCCTCATGCCCGTGGATGCAGTAAGAGCCTGCTAAGGTATACCTCCGGAAGATGGGCAGCAGCATCTTTCCATGTATCAACATCCTGCACTACGCTTGCCAACTCGCCTGTCAAGCGTGGTGAGTATGGCAACCACCCTGTATTCAGTAGTGGACATTTTACGGCTGGAATGTTGATGATGAATATTCAGAATTGTTTTAAACCCCCAATTAAAACTGATGCAATATAATCTTTCCATAGCAGAGTATCTCTTTTATTTGAACCTGGGACAGGCTGATAGACTGCTGGGGAAAGTCTCTTCCAATTTTTTATAAATATTTATTAATTTCATGCATATGTAGAGATTTTTGTCAATCACCTCATGAAGAAAAACGCTGAACATGATGTGTGTCTAGCGTGGCATATCTTTGTGTAATCTGTCATTATTCTCTATAAATTCTATAATAGAATTAGTCTTACTATCGTGAAACCGCGCCAATCTCAACCAAAAATAGAAATGATACGCATGTTAGGAAGCTATGTTAAATTGTTCCAAGAACAACTCTATTTCTGTGTATTCCCAAGGGCAATCTGGTTAAGAATCCATAACAATGAGCATAGCGGGAATTTCCCATTAATTACAATGGGAGCCTCCCATTGAACATTCAGGTATTCCCAAGGGCAATCTGGTTAAGAATCCATAACAATGAGCATAGCGGGAATTTCCCATTAATTACAACGGGAGCCTCCCATTGAACATTCAGGCACAGGCGTTGGAAAAAATACAAAATAAGTTTTTGAAACATTTTAAGTACCGTTTCCCGTTTGCTGCTGTGGAACCCATCAAAACCCTACAAGATCGTCGTATTGTTAAAGACCAAATGTTTTTGTTCAAAACTCTAACAAATTTGATAGATTCAGAGTTATTGTTGGGAAATATTTATCTGTCTTGTGCCCGATTGTCTTCTCTGAAAAAGAAAACTTTTTGGACCCCAATTACCAGAACAAAGTATAAAAAAATATGTTTTTAAACAGAGTACGTGACGTATTTAATGTCAGATTTATTGATATCGATATATTTAACATAACTGCTAATGAGTTCCGTAAAAGATGTTATGATAGCATTGCCAACACTCCCCTCTCCTCCTCTTCTTCCTCTATGGCTACTTGAAGGGCTGGTTTAGAAATATTATTTAATTTCTTTAAAAATTTTAATTATTTGTTATTATTAGTATATATTAAATAAATAAATAAATATTGTAATTTTAAGTACCTACCCATTCTATAGTTAAAATTGTTTGATGTTTTCTTTTGTTTTTGTATAATAACTTATCATAGCTTCGCTAACTGTGTTATTGTACTGTTTGTTTTCCCGAATAAAACAAAATAAAATAAACATATTTTGCGCATTTATCAAACAATACAATCCATCCATGTTAAAATGATAAAGCACAATATTATCATGAATTTCGGCCCGGCGCGGCGCGGCGGAGTCTTAGAGATAGCGGGAACTTTCCACCAAGTGCAATGGGAGCTTACCATTGAACATAGTTTTCACACAATACCATCCATGTTGAACTAATAAAGCACAATATTATCATGACTTCCGACGGGCGCTAACACCACAACATCTCAAAAGCATCATCCGTTGCGTGTCTGCAGCTTATGGTCCAGCTTTCTGATCTATAGAGAAATATGGTTTCTGACTTCTGACTATGGAGACTAGTGTGTACCTACTGTGATGTTTCGGTATCTCCATTGAGTTAGGTCATCGTAGTCTTTGCCATTCCAATCCGACGTCGAATTTTCGGTTCAAGAAGCAAGTCCTTTATTTTTGATGGCTCATCCCAGGTAGACAAACTGATTGACACGCTCGTACTTGTCTCACCAGCTTGCGTGAGGGATTGCGGCAAATCGGACAATCATCACTTTGGTTTTATTTACTGCAGTTGATATTTAGACTCACCTACTTGCTTGCTGTTTCTAAGGCTGGATTTAGTGCATGACCGATGGTGAGCGCGTAAGGTGCGCGCTGACTGTACGCGCTCACCGTCGTTCGTTTACTTTAGATTTAGTGATCGACTGACGACGGAAGTACGCGAACGTATACAATTAAAAAAAAACCATTTGTTAACTCCATAATATGTGCGTGCTATTTATGTAAAAGAAAGAGAAGATACAAAATAAATAGAAATAGAAATAATTTATTTGCTGAAATGTAGGTACAAAAGGTCTTAAAATAATAAATAAATCCAATACATTCTGCCTTATACAAGCGTGCAAATATTATAAAGGAGTCTTAAAATTAATATGGAGTATAAATTGTCAAAATATCTATTTAAATAAATTGTTTAACTTAAATAACAAAATTAATAATGTATAAATTAAACTGCATAACTATAACAATCGTCAAATAACATCACCATTACATTAAAAATAATAGGTCAAAAAAATAAAAAATACATATTATATAAAGCTTTAAAATTAATGAATTACACATAACGTCACAAAATTTGTTTTAATTAAGGTTTAAAATTCAAGAATTCATTTACGTTATAGAAGCATTTATCAATTAACCAAGTTTTACATTTTCGCTTGAATAAATTTGCTTGAATAAAGAGAAGATACAAAATAAAGAGAAGATATCAAAGAAAGAGAAGATACCATGCTCACCCAATAATCATAGATCGGCTAATTGAAGGAGAATTTATTACGCTATATCCGAAGTTGCGATTATACGAGGAAATTTTTTTTTAGATATTCATTTTGTTTACGATGTTACAAAGGCGCGTGCGCTCGTCGCGCTGCGTCAGCGTGGCACTGAACGCACGCATATGGGGCCATGCCATAGCGCGCCACCGGACCGACGAGCTCGACCGATGATTCCCGTCAGCGCGACGTAGTTGTACGCGCGTAGGTTACAATTTTATTAGTATTGCACTGTAGCCGTTCATATGTTTAATGAATATAGCTACGTTCGACCGATGTCAGCGCTGACCGTCGAGCGAGCACTAAATCCAGCCTAAGCGATCCGTAACAGATATTCGTTAATTGGACGCCACCTACCCCCTTCCTTACATCCTTCAAGGGTCTTGCGCATTATGTGTTCACCATAAATATTGAACAGGATGGGTGTGATAACGCAGCCCTGCCGAACTCCTATCTTAAACATGACAAGATCGGATGTGACGTCCTTCAGTTTTACCGTGCCAAAACCTGTGTCGTTGGACCGAGTCCGAGAATGTTCGGAGCCTATAATTTATGCAGAAGGACCTTGCATGAGATATTACGGCAATGGTTGTGCAGTTTCTAAATTACCCTTGTTTGTGCAGTGATCATTTGCAGGCCATTTGCAGGTTTACCAGACATTTTTGCATACCTCCTGTAAAGCACCTGCTCCTTTTTCGGTCAAGGACCTTTAAAGCTTCTGCTGTAATGCGATCGCTACCTAGAGCTTTATTCCTTTTCATTTTTCGCACAGAGCGTCTTCGATTTCAGACAAGAGAATATTTGGCTTTAGTTCTATAGCAGTGTCTGAGATAGTATTCCGGGGTAGATAGTTCTCCTTGTTCGAGTTTGGAGCAGTACTCTTTCCATCGCTCCGCTGCCTTTTCCATGTCATGAATAGGGTTTCCCTCACTATCGTCGATTAACTATGATTACAATTAACGATAGATGTTTTTATCTCGTCTGCAAAGCGCTTGTTTGCACACGCTAGCTCAGATTTTTTTAAATTTATATTTTATCGTCTGTGATTTGTAACTTTAACTTCTAAATAAAGGACCACGTTTCGTCCGATATCCAGTACGGTTACTTGGGGTTCTGGCCATGGAATCTAGAACTTCAGACATTTGAGTTTGGAGGTACGTCCAGTTGTCATTGTCATCTCCTTCGGTGGCTGTATCACGTCGAGTCAGTTTAGCTTCTGTTTTTAGCTGAAAGTATTCAACTTGTTTTTTCCATACCCTTATCACAGGCGTTGTTCGTTTCTGTGTACATTTAAGGCGCATCTTAAGATCTGCTACAAGAAGCTGATGATCACTATCGCAATCTGCCCCTGGGAAGGTCCTTGAGTTTAAGACTGCTGATCTCCAGCGACGTGCGACTGTGATGAAATCAATTTCTTTTCTATAACTTTTTCCATCCTTCTTCAGGGTGCCATCACGTGTACACCTGTTTGTGGTGCTGGAAGCAAGAGTTTGTGATGGTGAGATCTTTGTTCACGCAAAAGTCCAGAAATAGTTCGCCCCCTTTCATTCCGTATCCTCAGACCATATATCCCGAGGATTTAGCGTATGTGATCGTCTTGTTCCGTATTTTCAATATTCCAGACTGCTTGGACCAGAATAATAATAATGTTAAAAATACTCAAATAAGTGATGCTGTTTCCCAAACATACCGGAATACTTGAAACCGAAAACTCAATTAATTCCTGTTAATATGTTTAGGTCAACGTTAAAAAACATATACCAACATCTAACAACAGGTCTACGGTTAACTACGGAACCCTGCATAGTGCGTGGCCAGACCAGCACCTGGTCTAATTTATTTAATCATTGTAACCGGAAAATCCAACTCGTATATTTTGGATTTGAAAGGATACACTTTGGTTCCGTTTTGTCAGGTCTGTTTTCGCGTCGTTCGGTCAAGCAGCTACTGCTATCTTTAGACAAGCATTGGTACGGGGGTACCAGAAAAAGGGGCGAAGGCCTTAAAAGGACACCAAAGGTCAAAAATGGCGTTTTTGGACTTTTTTGGCCATTTGAAGACTTATTTTTTTGGTGACCTTTTGAGGTCACAATAACTCGGTCCCTGTGGCCTGGTACGTATTTTGGTGACCAGGGTCACCAAAATCAATCAGTACCTACCCTTCTCTCATAAATACGGTTTTGACAAAAAAGGTTTCATGTAAATCGGTCAACGCGTTCGGTTGTAATCGTCTCATGCACAGACAGACAGACAGCGCTATGCATATTAGGGCGTTTCGCCTCCTAAATATGAATTGATGTTTTGTTGCTTAATATGAAACAATAATGTTTTCTAGCTCGTACGAGTCCCGACTGAATGCGACCACGCAAAAGCCAAGCATCCTCGTTAATCCCAAAATCAGGTAAATCATTTACCTACAGCACCCTCTCGATATACAATAATATACATGTCGTGTTGTAAGTGTTTGCTGCTACAGTTTTCAGGTTTTTTTATTTTTTTAACTGCCATCTTTATCACAGTCTAACCCTGAACACACTAATATTTGGAACCAGGCGCCATAGTAACTTTTACTCAGCTAAAAAATAGCTGTCCAATGATATATCACAGTCATCACATATAGCTATTGGAGACAGGTACAGTCACACTCATAGTTAAGGATACACTAAGGCGTAGTGGTTATTTCCTTTACTAAGAGCGCGACTGTATTAGAGTTCGTACATTTCCTGGCAACGGGACTACAATTAAGACGTAACGTCATTATTTTATCATTAATTATTATTTATTTATTTATTTTACTTTAACTAGAACGATACATGTACCAATTACACTAATTAAAGACATAATTACATTTCCTCGCAGACTATACAAATTAACGAGTCAACATAAATAATTTAATTATAAAAAACATTGTAGAAATAAAACAATTAAATAAATAAAATAAATAAATAAATAATGCTGTACAAATCACACAGCATCATCTAGCCCCAAGCTAAGCAGAGCTTGTGTTATGGGTACTAGATGACTGATACACTTAATACATTATACTACATATATAGATATTTAATTAATTAAGGATAATTGAGAAATTTTATACAAATTGAAATATTACATAATTTTACAAAAATAGTCAAATAAATTATTAGTCACGTCAATCACGGGATATTCTCACAAAATGTCAGTCATGCTGATAAAATGTTTGTCCATCTGTCTACATACGGATCAAAGTCCGCATCGCATGCAAGAAGAGCGTTGATAACAGTGAGAGGAAGTGGTGTACTAGCCCGCGCAACGGTTCGACACTGAGGCACAGAAAAAAAACTATGTCTTCGTATCCGGAAATAATTGTTAGGCGTGAAAAATCTAGCCAACTGTTGTGCAGATCAGGTGCATCAATCATTCCCCGAAATATGTTACAGACTGTGATGATCGTTCGCCCTTCTTGTTTCGAGAGAATTGAAACCAAGATATCCCTTAAGAAACTTGGTGGGATATAAGAAGGGGTAATAGCCTTGATTACGTCTGTAGAGATACCTAAGAAATTACTTGCACCTTCTCTAGTACAAGCTTATACTGTGTCTCGTGAGGACTCCAATCACAAGCGCTTGCTTCAAGCTTACTGTGAGCAAGTGCACTATAAAGAAGCCGTATTGTGATACGGCTTCTTATTACTATTATTATTATTGCTTATTCCTCAAATCACGAGAATTTCGGAGTACAAAGCCTAAACGCTGAGAAGATTGCTTGGCGACTGCGAGGATGTGGTCGTGAAAGTTAAGTTTCTGATCGAACGTAACACCCAAGTCCTTCATTGAACTCGTTCTTAGCATGGTGTTAGCTCCGATGTTATATTTGAAAATTATTGGGTCATTTTTTCTTCCCAAAGGTCGTGGAATAACATTTGTTCTAGTTAAAATTCATCCTATGGGCACTCGTACTCCGCTGCAACATCTCTTTGGATCGCCATGCAATCCGACTCAAATCGTACTACAGAATACAGCTTTAGGTCATCAGCGTACAGAAGGCACTACTCAGCATGCCTAAGACCATCGGTAAATCAATTACTATTAGAAGAAAAGCAAAGGGTCAAGGATGGACCCTGGCTCACACCAGATCTTGTATGGTAAGGTGTCGACTTGTAAATTCCCAGACGGACATATTGTTTGCGCTCTTGTAGGTAATGAAAAAATGTAGGTAGTGATGTATCCAATGAGAACCTTTTAAAATTTAGCAGAGATCGTTTATGCTTTTCGACTCATGTCCGGAGAAACATGGTGTAGTGTCTTGCGCCTTTTCGCAGATGCGATATATGGAAATTTCATACGCGTATTGTCCTTTTTCCATCACTTCTAACTTCCCCAGTTTTAAAAGACCGCGTACATTCCATGGCCCAATTCTGTGTTTGTCGCGGATGTTTAAGCCATTTTTTGTTTGCAAAACTACCGCGGGAGCCTCCCACGCAGTCTTCGGTAGCATATTTCCCACTTCATGACCGGGGTATTAAAAGCCGGATTGTCCGACAGAACGTAACCTGTATACTTGCATCATCGGAGTTCTCTCGGGATGGTAATCGTAGTGGTTTCCTGTTGAAACGTTAGGTGGTTTTAAGGGTATATCCAGCATTTCATAACCAACCCCTTTCGGGGTACAGTCTAGTTAACCGCCGCCTGTGACCCCGCTTTATCATTCGTTTCTTTATCAGAGGGTGACACCTACGGACGCGAATAACTTCAACCCCCATGTTTGTTTTAACTGCAGTTATTTGTTCCTGCACTCTTCTCGTATTTAACCTACATTATCCTTACATATTATAAAAAAAAATATCATAAAAAGGTCTATAAAAAAGTCGACAGCATAACGAGTATGTCTATCTTTTAAGGTTACCATAAAGTAAACATATTTCTAAATTAAATTTTGATTGAAAAGTATGCATTATTTGCGAAGTCCTGTAAACAAACTTGGTGTGCAAAATCTTGAGTAGTTCTAACATATTTGCCCTTTAAATCATATCATCTAAATCAATATCTTAGAGTTATAGCGAAATTAAAACTCGCGCGACAAAATAATTACAGCGGCGCGGGCGTACGTTTTTCTATCTCCTCCTAAACAGCTGGACCGACACGATTGAACCCGGTAGGTATATGGCGCTGCTGTCAGTCTCCAAATCAGCGGGCGGGGCGTCTGACGGGTGCGCTGGTGTCTGATAATTATGTGCCTTCAGACCGGTCTCCGACTGGTCACGCACACCGTCCAGCGCATCGCTGGCGTATGCGCATGCTCGATGCGCCGCCATCACTCTTGACGCACACTTTCGATTCTGTAGGGTATTTCTTCACCCTACAAAATCTAATTTCGAGGGCTAATTATAAATCTACACTACTTGTTTTTCCTAGTAGGTTGCCTGAAAGAAATTGCTTTGAGCAATAAGGCCGCCAGTTTGTACAATAATGTTTTATCTTGTTTTTTAGTATGTGTGTGTTTCTTTGTGCATTAATAAAGCGTTAATTCATTCATTCATTCATTCTACACTAATATTCATCATTTCAGCCGTAAAACGTCCACTACTGAACACAAGCCTCCCTTATGGGTCTCCATGAGGGGTAGTTGCCATACTCACCACGCTTGGCAGGCGGGTTGGTGAGCGCAGTCCGGGATGTTGATATACGGAAAGACGCTGCTGCCCATCTTCCGAAGGTGTCCCTTAGCAGGCTCTTACTGCATCCAGGGATAGGAGAGGAGGGGTAACATTCTACTGCCGGCACCCCACGGCACTACACTAATATTGTAAAGAGGAAATATTTGATTGTTTGTTTGTATTGAATAGGCTCGGAACTACTGGACCGATTTTGAAATTTCTTTTACCATTAGAATGCTACATTAACATAGGCTATATTTAAGTTTGGCCCTGAGTAACATATGCTATGTTTTATTCCCACGGGAACGGTAACTACTCGGGTGAAGCTGCAGAGTGCGTCTAGTAACAAATAACTATAATAGTTTAACTAGGTACCTACTGTGTCATTTGTTTCCCAGGATTGACGATATCCAAGACAACTCGATCCTCCGGCGGGGTATACCGGTAGCGCACTCCATCTACGGTGTCGCCAGCACCATAAACGCAGCTAACTACGCCATGATCGTCGCCTTGGAGAAGACCTTGGAGTTAGGACATCCTATGGTAAGTCTTTTTATTTATTTATTTAATAGGACATCCAACACAGGGTTACACATAATATACATAATACTAAGGACTAAATGTTAATAGCCTGGTGCTCCCGTAATTACAGGATGTCACAGCATGTACATACATAGTTAGAGCGACAACTGATAAAAAGTATTATTTTTGAAACAGTATTTAGAGCATATAAGAAAAATTGTGACATAAACTTTACCTAAGTTAATAAAATTTTAAACAGTATATAAAGCAAGTATGAAAAATTATAACATAAACTTTAGGTTCATTATGAACAATCATTGAAGTTAGTAGGTTAGAAAAGAAAACATTTTAATTAAAATTAATAGTAAAGAAAGAAACACAATGACAATATGTTGAGTTGGTACGTAAATATTTAAAAAATAAGTAACTTTTAATGTTTATGGTATCATTTATGCATTTATACTTCCATGATCTTTAATAGTTGTTTTTTGAAGCTATGCACTGAATCTGAGATGTCTAGATCACTAGGTTTTGACAACATATTGTATTGCCTACAAAGCCGCGACATGGCAGCATGTTGACCAAGATTCGTTCTAGAGTAGGGTACGTTAAAAAAATTGTAAGCCCGTATTCTTGGTAGTCTAGCTGGTGCAGAAATAAGAATTAAGTTGGTGAGTTCCATGCAGTCTATATTTCCATTAAAAACCTTATGTAGAAATATTTGATCGTTAATTTTTCTTCTCTTGTCAAGCGTAGTCAACCTGTAGTTTTTGAGTCTTAAATTATAGCTAGAAAGTTTCTTAGCTTTATTATCCTTGTATGCTAAATGATACAAAAATCTACTCTGGATGCTTTCAATTCTTTTCGAGTAAACTTCGTACTGAGGGTTCCATATAACAGAACAGTACTCAGTCAAAGGCCGGACCAAGCTATTAAAAAGTTTGATTCTTGTAGAGCTATATTTAAAATCCTTGCTGTTACGTATTACAAAACCTAAGACTTTAAAGCATTTAGTAACTAAATTTAAGATGTGTGAGTCAAAGCTAAGTTTTGGGTCGATAGTTACTCCTAAATCTTTTACATTTTCTTTACCTTGCTTTTGGGTTAGGTCGAGTTAGGGTCTCCCCACATTAGTCGACGTGGAATCGGCTTAAGCCGGTCAAAAAAGCCTTTATGTCTACGAAATAAGAGTGTTACTAACACCATTCGCATCGGCTCGGCTCCGTCGACGCGTCGCGACGCCGGCCGACGGCGAAACGAGCCGTTTGCGATCAGCTGATCGCATCCGTTTGCGTGTCTTCATCTCCGACGGTAGCCGAACGGCGCCGGAGACGGCCAAGTACCGATGGTGGGGCACAGGCGCTCGCGATTGCAGTCAGTTGAGTCAGTCAAGTGTTTGAATTGATCAGTCGTACGCTGCTGCCGTCCCATGATATTCCGTTAGTGCCGTTCGGAGTAATCGACTGCCGATCGCATGTCGACAGCCGTCGCGACAGCTGAATGGCATTAAGCCGAGTAGTGTGGTGATACGCAATCGGCTTAAGCCGATTCCGCGTCGACTAATGTGGGAAGACCCTTGTGGCCAGACCGCCGTGGCCATTTACGTAAGTGCTGCGCGGACTAGGCTGCCAGCGGCTACTAGGGAAGTAATAATCGGCCGCAGCGACCTGGCCGCCTAATGCGCACATGGCTTACTCGTACACTGAAAAAAATATAGTTTAAATAAAAAGCTTTTTCTCGTGGTTCATCATCATCATTTCAGCCGTAGGATGTTCACTGCTGGACATAGGCCTCCCTTATAGATTTTCAGTTATTGAAATGAAATGAAATAGTTTATTTACCCAGAAGTATGGTATTGCGTTGGAAGCGACCTGCATCCACCTTCGACCAGCGGTCTTCAGCCCATCTTGTTGGTGGACGTCCTACGCTGCGCTTGCCGGTCCGTGGCCTCCACTCGAGATCTTTTCTGCCCCATCGGCTATCTGTTCTGCGAGCTACATGGGTGGCCATTGACACTTCAACGTGCTTATCCGCTTGGCTATGTCGGTGACCCGAGTTCTTCTACGTATCTCCTCATGACGAGCTCTGTGGCGCAGCAGGCGAAGGTCCGCCTGCGACGCAAGGGGTTGCGGGTTCGATTCCCGCCTCGGGACAAATGTCTGTACGATCTGCAGATATTTGTTCTGGGTGTTTTTCTATATATAATAAAAATATATATCTATGTAGTATGATGTATTAAGTATATCAGTCATAGACCCATAACACAAGCTCTGCTTAGCTTGGGGCTAGATGATACTGTGTGATTTGTCCAGCATTATTTATTGATTTATTTCCGAGCATATAGCCCTCTCCATGACTCGTTCAGCTAATCTGAGCTTATTCATGAGTCCAATAGTGGTACGTCACTGGTAACATACTCTTCCTCTACGTTGACGTCAGTATATTATTTAGAATGATAGAATAGGCACATTGTTGACATAATCATGAACGCTCCTTGTGAAAGTAAATATTTATATAATGTCTTTAATACCGTTTACCATTTCACTTTGTCGTAATAAACATTTATGTGCACAGGGTTAGCAACCTTGTCACACTTTTAGTTCAAGTAAACTGTACTAACAAATCTATGTGGTGTTTGTTCATCAACAAAACTTTTAATAAAGATTGAAAAACATATTATACTAATATTATGTAGTCATCATCATCATTTCATCAGCCGTAAAACGTCCAGTACTGAACACAGGCCTCCTTCATGGATCTCCATGAGGGGTAGTTGCCATACTCACCACGCTTGGCAGGCGGGTTAGCGAGCGCAGTACGGGATGTTGACATGGAAAGACGCTGCTGCTTCCAGAGGTATCCCTTAGCATGTTCTTACTGCATACACGGGCATGAGATGAGGGGTAACATTCGACTGCCTCAAGAGGTCTACAGCGAATCTACGGCCAATGAATAGATTGGCCGTAGATTCGCTGTAGATGAATAGCTGAAGATGACTGGCTGAAAAAAAGTTTTTTTTTACTTCAAACTCCGAATTCGATTTGAATATGGTTATCATAAAGAGTATTGTGACATCGAAAGATTTTCTTCAAACTTTTAATTTAATAATGATTATAAGAAAGAATTATGATGCCAGATTGAGTGCGTAGCAGATACCAAAACGATATTATTTCTTAGAATTATCTCAGTATATGAACCTATAATGAGTACCTATTAAGATTCTAAACACATCATGGCCCTATGACTTACAAACTAAAATTAGCTCTGAATATATCAAACATTACAATAACAATGCTCCTTCACAGTAGACTATTCCCAGTACTTTTTAATTTATGCTAAAGCTGTTATACCAAAACTGAAAAAAATATTTGAAAGAAAGACTCCACCTACTTACAGATTCTCCACCTACTTACAAAAAAATACTAAAAAGTTGATTTAAGCCGCGTATCCCTTACGCGCCAATGTTCACCAAGAGGTCGAACATTGGCATGCGTTCCAGCAGCGCGAAATGAATATAGCTTTGGAACGCGCGCCAAATTGTTCATTAGAACGTTCAATTTTGGAGCACCATCTCTTGTTGATATTTTACCGCGTATCAAAGAATGGCGCGTGCTTTATATTGAGACGAATTTTTCACAATGCGTGTGTTTTTCGTTTCGAGCTATGTATTACCAAAGTTGCCGTAAATTAATACAAATACATATATGGTGCAAAATAACTGCTGTGGAATTATAATAAAGCGCTCAGAGAAGATGCTAAGCATGTAAATGTTTTTATTGTCATCGTCAGCTTACAACTGCATCTCTCGTGAGTCTCTATTTAAAAAACAAAAAGTTATTATGTTATTCTCAAAATTTGTATTCCTGCATGCTGTGACATCCTGTAAGTGGAGGAACACATTGACTTAAGTTAAATTAGTTATAAGTTTATATTATTTTGTGATTCTTTTCTTGGGTGTCTATAAATAAATAAATAAATAAATTCTATTTTGATACAATTTTTTCGTTCACCAGCGCACTAATCGTTTCTCTTCTGCATTCAAACTATGAATAACGATAAAAGTGGCAGCTCGTGCTTGAACTGTTAAACACTGAAACAGCTGCCACGAGCGCCAGACGCGCCTAGCTGATACACTTCAAACATTTGGAACGCGTTCCGCGGAACGCACTCTCGGCGCGGTCATTCAGGTCGCGCGCCGGGAGCGCTTAATCGATACGCGGCTTTATACAACGTGGGGATGTGTAAACACATGTTGTACGAGACGCAGCTGTATTCATGCTATTAATCAATGCCATCATCTTAAGTAGGTATTAAATATTTTTTTAACGTAGGTATATTATTATAACAAGGTGCCAGCCAGAAGATGGAAGGCGACGTCGGGGCAGGCCGCAGGCGATGGCGGGACGACCTAGATTCATCTTATAGTTATTGGTTCTATATTTCGAAGGAGAGAGATGATTGGAAGAGTTTAGGGAGACCTTTGCCTAGCAGTGGGATGAGATAGGTTAATTAAAAATAAGGTATATATTACAAATAAGAACGCACGTTACCAACGCTGCATTTCATTGCGCCCGTCACCCTGAGACTCAAGAGTTGTAAGGTCTCATGTGGCCGTAAATTCACCGGCCCCCATACCCTTGAAACCGGACCACAACAATGCAGATATTACTGCTTGGCGGTTGAAATACTCACAAAAAGTTCTACAACGAGTACCTACTGTAGTACTCGTGTTGAAAATTATTAGTATTTTGTTCCACTGCAGGAAAAAACCTTCCTGCACGGAGCTAGGTTTTGGTCTTCCGCGACGCTTATTTTTATAACATTGTTTCAGGCGACACAAGTGTACACGGAACAGCTGTTGGAGCTGCATCGAGGACAGGGGATGGAGATCTACTGGCGGGATAACTTCACGTGCCCCTCGGAGGAGGAGTACAAGGAGATGACGGTTAAGAGTGAGTACGAACATAAATCATCATCATTTCAGCCGCAAAACGTCCACTACTGAACACAGGCCTCCCTCGTGGATAACCATGAAGGGTTGTTGCCATACTGACCACGCTTGGCAGGTGGGTTGGCGAGCGCAGTACGGGATGTTGATACACGGAAATACGCTGCTGCCCATCTTCTGGAGGTATCCTTTAGCAGGCTCTTACTGCATCCACGGGCACGAGGGGAGGGGTAATATTCTACTGCCGGCACACCACGGCTTAATTTTTATACGACTAAACGACGAGACAAGCCGAAGGCCACCTGACATTGAGCGGTAACCTCTACCTATTACAATTTAGGCTTTTGCATAATAATTTTATTGTTAACCTTTGTCTTAATTTATTTGTTACGTCACAGATGGCAAGGTAGTTTCCTTTTTGGTAAATCTATTATTTGTCAGGCCTCCAGGTTTAATTACGAGTGGTTCCTAGAAAAACCATGATTACATAAATAAATAATGCTGGATTCACACAGCACCATCTAGTTCCAAAGTAAGCTTGTGTAATACCGGATGGTTGATAAAATACTTACATGTTTTTTTTGGAAATACTTACCTTCATATCTCTCATTGTGCCGTGGGGTGCCGGCAGTAGAATGTTACCCCTCCTCTCATGCCCGTGGATGCAGTAAGAGCCTGCTAAGGGTTACCTCCGGCAGATGGGCAGCAGCGTCTTTCCGTGTATCAACATCCCGTACTGCGCTCGCCAACCCGCCGGCCAAGCGTGGTGAGTATGGCAACTACCCCTCATGGAGATCCATGAGGAAGGCCTGTTCAGTAGTGGACTTTTTACGGCTGGAATGATGATATCTCTCATACATATGTATACTTTGCGCATCACTCAGCTATTAGACCAACTGAGTCACGGAGGCAATCAGGCATAAAAAATTAACTTTTCAAAATTTTATATAATTTAGTAAGAGCCTGCTAAGCGCTACCTCCGGAAGATGGGCAGCAGCGTCATTCCGTGTATCAACATCCCGTACTGCGCGCGCCAACCCGCCGGCCAGGCGTGGTAAGTATGGCAACTGCCCCTTATGGAGATCCATGAGGGAGGCCTGTGTTCAGTAGTGGACGTTTTACAGCTGAAATGATGATGATGATATAATGTAGTCCTTGGAGCTACAATATTTTCCATATTTTTAGTATTATTACAATGAATATCTATCTGTATTTGTTACAATGAATATCTGTATTTGTTACAATGTATATCTCGCCGATATACCATATTCACAAGCCATGGTCATAATATTCAGTTCTCCGAAGTTCTCTACAATATCCCCATATCCTATATTTTACGTCTAATGTATCGCGATTCGAACCCGCTACCTGGGCATCAGTTGACTTTTAGACAAACTGAACCATGTCATATGTAAATAGGAATCCTATCAAAAACTCTAATGTGAAAAGGGGAGCTAAGTTCAATATTTAGAATTTCGTGGTTGTCGACTTCGCCCACAAAAGAATTGAGATCTAAAAGTCGCTAAGTTCTATAATTCTGCAATTTATTCAAAGGAATATTATTGATAACTTAGGATCAATTTAAAGCTCACGGTTTAATTTGGCTGATTTAGTTTTAGCTAAATAAAAAAAATCACGTCTAATAGGTTTTGAGATACGTCTACGCTCGGTCGCTTTGCTTGAACTTGGCTTCAACGTAGCGTAATGTGTTAACCTATATTCTAACGATTCCAATGATATACGCTTTTTATACATCTCCTATACAAAACTTATGTGATCCTGGTCCACGGAGTTGATGGATCGCGCTAAAAAAGAGCGAGACAAAAAGACGCTCCACAGATCGCGCGAAACGGGTTCTACAGATAAACGGGATGGATAAGGCTTGCCCAGCACTATACTCTGACCTATACCATCTACTCAGCTAGCACGCACACGATACCTACGTTATTAATGTCCTACTTTCAATCTATTTATTCATTTACGACTCAGATAAAAGGGACATTAATCATTACCATTGTTACAGAAACCGGAGGTCTCTTTATGCTGGCCATAAGACTGATGCAGTTGTTCAGCGATAACAAATCGGACTTCAGCAAACTATCCGCGATCCTAGGCCTTTACTTCCAGATAAGAGATGATTATTGCAATCTAAATCTACAAGAGGTAATGTACTGAACATATACAAAAGAAACCATTTTAGAACTCTGTTTTGCATTACCTTTGTTGTAGTAGTAGGTACCTACATACTTTATAGATTTCAATCGGTGCCGTGGGGTGCCGAAAGTAGAATGTTGCTCCTCTTTCACCCGTGGATGCAGTCTGCGCCATCAATCTTCAAGTTATCCCTACCTGCGGAAGATGGGCAGCAACATTCTGTACTGCGCTCGCCAACCCGCCTGCCAAGCGTGGTGAGTATGGCAACAACCCAACGCCTCATGATCAGTACTTGCACATGCTTGGGGGAGGCCCATGTCCAGCAGCAGGGCTAGCTTGGGCTGGGGATAAAACTTTAGTCCACCGGTTATTTCCACTGACAAGGGATAAAATTATTTTATCCACCTGCCAAAGCACGGCAACGGGGAAAGAGAATTATATCACTTTTTGACATTAGACGTGGATACTCACCCTCCGCCTATAATTTCGGTGACAAGCGTTTCCCCTGGTTTGTCCACCGTGAATAGTTTATCCACCCATGTCGCCATGCTCGGAGGGTGGACAAAATTGACAGAAGGGAATAGTATTTTGTCCTCTCCCCGTGGATAAAATATCTCCGGCCATGCTAGCCCTGCTGTAGAGGTCTTACGGTTGATATGATGCTGACGATACGTTTTTTTTTCGATAGTAATAATAAAATTCAGTTTTATATCTGATGAGCGTTTGAAAAAATACTCGGCAATAATTCGATACGTGTTTCGCCTCAAGGCAACTTCAGGAGTAATCGCTCCATGTTCGTCACGGAACACACTGAAACAACGAAGGCTCAGAGGTAGGTCGTTGCCCAATAAATACACGTACGTTATGTATGATATAGGTTAGCGGATTTGTTACTAAATATTTGTTCGTTTAGATATTATAATGGATTTCCGCAAAGTCACGCGTGAATCAATTCATCTCTTAATGTATGTAACACAAGCTCTACTTACTGCCCGGTATACGGAAGTCCTAGACTACCTCGAAATAAAACCTAGTCGCCTTGCAAACTTTATAATTAAGAAGATAACTTGGAATACATTGACGATTATATGTTTAGAAACTGAAAATTCATAATTCGCTGTTTGCTGAGATGGTTTTATCTTTAAGGGATGTAGATTTTGTTTAAATCCGCCGTGGGGGGCCGGCAGTAGAATGGTGGCCCTTCTCTCTTGCCCGTGGATGCTGTAAAAATCAGCCAAGAGATACCTCCGGAAGATGGGCAGCAGCGTCATTCCGTGTATTAACATCCCGTACTGCGCTCGCCAACCCGTGCGTATGGCAACTACCCCTCATGGAGATCCATGATAGGAGGCCTGTGTTCAGCAGTGGACGTTTAACGACTGAAATGACGAAAAAAAATAACGTATGATGATGGTGTCACGGCGCATCTAAGGATTTTAAATCTTTGCACCACGTTTAACGTAAATGTACTTATATGCTATTCCAGTACACGGAGAACAAGAGCTTCTGCGAAGACCTCTACCCCTCATGGATCTCATGGGAGGCCTGTGATCAGTAGTGGACGTTTACGATTGAAATGATGATGTTGATGGTGTCAGGACGCATCTAACGATTTAAATCTCTGCACCACGCTTAATGAAATGCGCTTGTATGCTATTCCAGTACACGGAGAACAAGAGCTTCTGCGAAGACCTGACTGAGGGCAAGTTCAGCTTTCCCGTGCTGCACGCCATCCGCAACCAGGAGGGCGATAACCAGGTGCTGCGTATCCTTTTAACGGACCCTGGCTTATGGCTACCCATATATTTACCTGTATGTATTTAATCATAGAAAGTTTCAAAAACCTACGTAAAGTCCGCTATCAGAAGATGGCGCTGTCAAGATTCTCTAACAAATATAAACCTCTTTTAGACAAGTTATATTTTATGACGGCATGTTACTTTAAATACCTAATATTTACTATTGCCTAACCACTGGTAGGTACGATGTGTCTGACGCCTACGCGTTTGAAAAAAAAACTTAAAAAATGTTTTATAATATTATTATTATTCCACATCATTTATTTGTAAACTCTTAAAAATACATTTTTTCTACAAAGAAATATAATAACAAATACTTTACAGTAAAAAATATATAAAAACGGTGAATCACGGACCGCAAAGCAAGGCTCAAGCGGTCGCTGACTAGGGCTGCAGGGAGAGGCATCTCCTTAATGCCTAGGTTACACAGTACGAGCTGGCATGCGAGCTGACCGAGTGTTACTGGGGTGCAGCTACTACGCATGTGTGACCGCATCATACGAGTTACTGTCATGTGCGAATGGGACAGTTGCTCGCGTCCGAGTTACTTCAACATTTTTTGTTTTTACTCGCTACTTGCCTTCCCCCACCACGCCACTGCACGCCGCTCGGTCGTCAACTCGCACGATTTTGCGAAATGACAGTAGCTCGTACGCTCGGGCCCACGCCGGGTGCAGTGTTTCTTGTTTCGGCTTCGAAATCCACTGAAAATCAGTGCCGTGTTCTCACGGCGTGTGCTGAGTTGGTGACCAGTTTATGTCTCATAAGATTTTTATTCTGTTTAAATTATGTAATTTTAATTTACCTGTGTACTTATGAGTCGTAAATAAATATTTTCTTATTTTTATTTTCTTAAAATGGCGGAAAGGTGATTCGATCAAAATATAAAGTTTCTGGAGCATATACAACTTATTAAACAATAGTTCCCTGAGCGTTCCATACAGATATCCTCCGGCAGCGGACGAGAGATGTGGAAGTGAAGCAGTACTGCATCTCGCTACTGGAGAAACTCGGCAGCTTCCGGTACACTCGGGCCATCCTCATAAAGCTGGACCAGGATGCTAGGAAGGAGGTATACACGTGAAATTACGGGCACATAAGACCTTACAACTCTGTCTCAGAGTGACGGGCGCAATGCAGCGTTGGTCACGTGCTTAGTGAACGTGATTACCGCGGTATTGCTATAGTAATAGAGTTACCACCGCTTAACATCAGATGGGCCTCGGACTTGTCTCGTCTCACTTGCATTCATCGTTAGCATTACAGCCGTAGGGCTCCTGTCCACGTCCACTGCTGGACATAGGCCTCCCTCATACATCTCCAAGGTCATGAGGGGCTTGTTGCTATACTCACCACGCTTGGCAGGCGGGTTGGCGAGCGCAGTATGGGATGTTGATACACGGGAAGACGCTGCTACATCTTTAGGAGCAGAGCTGACCCTTAGCAGATCTTTACTGCGTCCACGGACAAGAGAGGAGAGGCAACATTCTGATGCCGGCACCTCACTTGCGTTATTAATTTCTAAATGACTCCCCAGGCCTTCTGGACGGGCTGCAGAGCTGGCGGCGAGACACCAAATAAATTAAATAAATCATTTCAGCCGTAAAACGTTCACTTCTGTACACGGGCTTCCCTCATGGAGATCCATGAGGGAGGCCCGTCCTCTCATGCCCGTGGATGCAGTAAGAGCCTGCTAAGGGATACCTCCGGAAGATGGGCAGCAGCGTCTTTCCGTGTATCAACATCCCGTACTGCGCTCGCCAACCCGCCTGCCAAGCGTGGTGAGTATGGCAACTACCCCTCATGGAGATCCATGAGGGAGGCCTGTTCAATAGTGGGCTTTTAACGGCTGGAATGATGAGAGTGAAAAAAAATACACAGGCGAAGTCTGTGATTTTGCAGGCTTTCTCACCTATAGGTATACTTAGTTCACTCGCTGTCCTCAACTTCCATCAGCATTTCTACGACCGCTGTGTCCCGACTGGTAATGGGGTTCCTTTACGCGATCGAATCAGAAATGAGGAGATACGCAGAAGAACTCGGTTCACCGACATGGATTAGCACGTTGAAGTGGCAATGGGCAGGCCATGTAGCTCGCAGAACAGATGGCCGATGGGGCCGAAAAGTTCTCGAGTGGAGGCCACGGACCGGCAAGCGCAGCGTAGGACGTCCACCAACAAGATGGGATGATGACCTGGTGAAGACCGCAGGTCGACGGTGGATGCAGATCGCTTCCAACCGCAATAACTGGATATCCATGAGGGAGGCCTATGTCCAGCAGTGGACGTCCTACGGCTGAAATGATGTGTCCCGACTGCGGATTGCCAGGTTGCCTTGAGCTTGTCTCGCCTCGCTTGCGTTATTAACTTGTAAGTGGTAACATCCAGGTGGCGCGTCTCGGCGGGAACCCGCACCTGGAAGGCCTGCTGGACGAGCTGCTGAGCTGGCGGCGAGACACCAAGACCAGCGAACCCAGCGCCGAGCGCGTGTAGCGAGGAGCTCCCGCTACGTTCGCTCGATCGCCCTGAACTTGACGTGTGAGAGTGTACATTATTACTTCGAGCGCTCAAATCAAATCATCATTTATTTATTCAAAACCTCTGCAACATATTACATACTAGCTTCTGCCAGCAGCTTCGCACGGGTTGTGCCGGGATACAAAGAAGCCCATGTGTTATTCCTGGTCTATACATCTAACAAACTTTTGGCTTTATAATATTAGTGAGATAGTGAGATTTACCGCAATTATCAAGACTTCACTGGAGCTACCTCCCGTGCTAGTATTGTATAAAACTTAGCTTGATCGCTGCGACAGATGCCAAGTGACACATTAGGGCTGGAACTATGTTGAAAATACACCGCCTTCATGCGGCTTTTTTATATTACACTAGCTGACGCGGTGCCCACTTCGTTGGGCGGTAATTTATAGCCTATGACACTACTGTGGCTTTCTATTAGTAAAAGAATTTTGAAAATCGGTTCATTAGATCCAGAGATCACCCCCTACAAACTCACAAACTTTACCTCTTTATAACATTATTATAAATTACGAGGGCTGCAAGGCACTCGAAGCGTCGAGAAATAATCATTATCCGTGGTCGCGCGTGTTCCATTTTTTCACAACAACAACACGATACACAATATTATTTCGAGATAAAATGATAGTTTTAACGTGGGTTGATATTGTATTTGATTAAAAATCCCACCGCTGTCACCATGTAGTGTAATGAAACGACCGGGTCTGGATAACAACTGCTTTATTGTAATAGTAGGTAGTCTTAAATAAACTTATAAAGACCTACCCACAACAGTGGTACATCCACTGCTAGACACAGGCCTCCCCCATGGATCCCAAGAGTTGATGATGAGAGGCATCATGCCGGCACCCCACAGCAAATAAACAAATAAGATAATTACGCGATAAAGTCCCGTTTATCAGTTTTAAAATTATGTGTGCAGATCGCGAAAGTTCATATAGCATCCACCAATCAGAGGCTTGTTGATAAGAAGCTTTAAGTCGTCTACGTCGTATAAACGGCAAGTTCAGGGCGGTCAAGTTGTAACGGCCTAAGTGCATTACTAACTGGTCATTAGTTTTTACGTTATTCGCGAAATACCTCCAAGTATTTAAAAAGTATCGCCATAATTTAGATCATACAGTTAGGTACTGTGATTAGAACGCGCTATGATATGCAGCTGAAACTGCCGCAAGAGCGTTTCATGTATGTTTTGTTATAGATAAAGTGTTAAACTACACATAATTATGCTTAGGCCACTATCGATGTAGAATGTTTTGAACAAATTGTCGCACCTAAAATTTAATTGCGTCCTAAGGGTTGGTCTTTTGACCGAATCTATAGTAATTTGTATTGAAAGGAGTGGTCCCAATAAATTTACTTTTAGGTCAAGTATTGACAGTTTGTTGAGAAACACTACATCGAAAGTGGCTGGAGTAAGGTAGAACTTTTCAAAGAAATGAAGAACCTTATTTTTTTCGATCCCGGCGGAACACACGTTGGTCAAAACGATTTTTAGATTTTTGATTTTTTCTTTAACCGCTAAGGTACGAAACCCATGACGGGCTGAGTCGAAATACTTGATACAATCTCAACGGTGAAAACAATTTTTTTGTTGGTGATAAGGTTTTTCATTTCATGTATGTTATTGACACGGTGCGTGCTTCTTGAGGTTCGATTCTGGAGCCAAATTGAAGCTATTTCATTAAATTAACGATCGATATTGTAGGAAGCATGATTTAAAATGACAAAAATACTATAATTTTTATTTCGACGACCACTGGCATAGCGGGCGAGCTCCGCCTGCGACGCAAGTTCAATTTAATTAAATCTGGTTCGATTCCGTCTTGGGACAAATGTCTGTACAATCTGCAGATATTTGTTCAGGGTGTTCTGGATGTTATTCTATATATAATAAAAATATTTATGTAGTTATAACGTATTATGTTAGTCATCTATTACCCATAACACAAGCTCTGCTTAGCTTGGGGCTAGATGATGCTGTGTGGATTGTCCAGCATTATTTATCTGACTACCCTGGACCACGGCTGTTACAGCGGGACACAGTCGAAACGTCGCCGGGAATAATGAAAGGTATTCAATATAAATTGCCGTGTTTTTGTTATTTAAAATTAATTGTGATCGAGAAATTATAGAAAGCATAATTCGGGTCCCATAATTTGGGAAAGTTTTCTTGCTCTATTAGCGTTATAAGAGAGCGATAGTTAAGCGGTCTCATAGAAATGTGTGCGGCGTAGATTTAAGGGTTTATAATGTAGCTGACAGGTCAAATGGCTTTACGCAGATAAGGGTTATTTTAATATGACATAGAAAGTGATTTCCCGATATCCAACATTCAATCATCAAGACTAAAAAACTTTTGGAGTGAAAAAAGTGTAAAACAACAAGAACGATACAAATTATTCGTTTAAAAAAACGAGGAATACTAACGTAATAATATAAAGTCGAATGGACGAGTGGATTTTTCTTTCTTGATTATGTGCACATTTAACACGTGCAACGGTAAAGGAAGACATCGTGAGGAAACCCGCGGCTTGGTTAGCGTCCGCCGTATTGACATGTTCTTTTTCGAAACTGGAACTACCTAGAGTAAAAACAGGTAAAAACTCCACACTAGACCTATCATTTATTGCTGTTCTAAAAACTGGATCTACTGAGAGTGGTCCTATTATAAGTATAGCCCACTAAGCTGGGAGAATGGTATAGGTGCTTAGCAAGCCTAATCCATCTAACAATGTCCCAGGCACTGCAGCGTCCCGTACAGCATGATTATCAGTTGCTGACGCTGCATAAATCATCGACATAATAGATGTAAAAAAACACCAATTTACTTTCTTTAAAGTTGAATGTTATCGAATATTGTCGGCATTCATTTTTTTTATTTATTATCATTATAAAAGATTTACGATCCCGTGTTTGGTACTTAATAGCAAGAAAAAAACCACTAAGGTTTGGAAAATAAAACATGCTATTAACGAGTCTATGCTCACACAAATTATAATGTAAAACAGAATAGTAGTCGACTTTAAATTATAACGTAAGTAATTCTCGTATTTTTAGTAAAGTGAACTCTCATTAGTACTCACTCTACTTTGTTCGAGAACTCTATCAAAAGTTGCTCCACATTATCTGTAAGGACGCTTTTCTATTATGTACTTATGTTGTTCTAGATGTGGTATTTGTTTGAGATATAATCAATATTTGTATGTATTGTTTTTTTAAATATTTTTATACTGATTGTTACATTTTTGGAGTATCTAATAATTGATTCCAATTAATTAATGTTAAGTTTTGTGCATATTTTAATGTATTTAAATCGACCAAAAATAAAATCATAATAGCGCTTTTTTGTATGGCGTTGCTTTTTGTATAGGCACGAAATGCTTTTAAATATTGCGCATTTTAATATAGAATATAATATTATAAATATCTCGTAAACAGTTTATGGATAAATTCATGTATACGTTTGCCAACCCATAGATAATTAAGAACCTAAGTAAATAGCAGACCTAGGTTGAATTTGTAGAGATTTCATGTAAGTTTCTGGTTATAATAACAGGTATCTATGCTTTTCAATTTGTTTGCTCATTAATGAGGCTTATAAAGCAAATAAAAAATTAAAGTAGATTGTTGTAGAGATAAGTAATGGTAATTTATTTGTATTCGTCTAGGTATTTTGAATTAAGTGTTTTTCCATAATGATCTTGGTTAAAAGTACTTACAAAATGTGCCATGAGCTAATTTAAAATAACAATGGTGTACCTAGTTCTCGGTCTGGTGCTGTTCAACTCTGAAAATATATTTTTTTTAAGTATCGCATTATTAGGTATTACAAAACAAAACGCAGACTTAGCTGAGGACAAATAAGCGTGACTTTGTGAGACGTGAGCGCAATGAGCCATTTTCAGTAAAAAAGAAGTAAGTGATATTTTACTAAACCAAACAGATGGAGCTGGCAAGCGGAGAAAGCGAGTTTGTGATCAATCACAATTGCTGTCATTGTCAAATTGTGTTTCTTACCAGTAAAAAGAAAACTAACGCCATCTATAAGGTTTGAGGAAACTATTTTTGAAGATTTAACTTTTTAATGAAAATGCCTCATTTAGGTTCTACTGAAATAGTCATTTTGCGACGCAGTGTGGCACGAACAGATTGATTGTATGAATTTAGATTCAATCACTACTCAATTACGCTTATTTCGCGCTAGCCTTGTTATAAAATCGTCACTCAAGTATAAATCCACGTTGTAGCGCCGTTATAATGTACGGCTCTGTATATTTAACCTTTCCAATGCATCTTAGATGCTTCAATGATTGTAGTATCTAGGTAAAAGGCTGAAACATTCCATTATTGGAGCTCTAGATTTTAGGCCTGAAGAATGTACTTATTACATTGCGTTTCATGTAGCTAGCCAAATATGACAATAAATTTCTCTGATCATATACCTTTGGACAGCTGTTTGTTAAAAATATAATTTTTCACATTATACATTTTGTTTTTATTTGGTGTTTGCGAGTAGAATAGCTCTAACATATCCAATGTATGTCTTCCAATATCTGACAATAAATAGAAAATTAGATGGAATTGTTGTTGTCTCTCTGAATGTCTTGACGATCCTGATTTATGGTGAAAAACTAGGTATAGAAACGTTCTTAGCGACTGTTAGTTTCCCCTCTAATCTTTACATTACATTTACCTCTATCAATTACAAAGGGTTCATCAATCTATCTCTATCAATTTCTCTAAAAATTGCTTCGGAAATGAGGGAGGGGAAACGTCCCCATCCTCATCTCCAAATTCAAAACCAGTTTTTTTCACATTTCAGAATAAGTTAATAAACAACCTGCGTCCGTCATCAAAAGTGCACACATTTTGCTCTACCAAACGGCCGATTTTCTGTTATTATTTTTTTAACCTGTGTGAGCCGTATTGACAGTGGGGTATGTAGGTACGTCCGACTTTCAATTCGAAGGGTTCGATATCGGCCGTGCACCAAAGGATTTTTCTTTCTTGAAAAATGCATGTGCACAGCACATTAAACACGTTTTAACGGCGAAGGAAAACAAAAAATCCTAAGAAAACTTGCGGCTATTGACCTGTTCTTTCCTCTGACTAGGCTAAGAGGGTGGTATACCTAGGCTTATCCATCTAACAATGTCCATAGCACTGCAGCGTCCTGTACAGCATACATACCAAATGACGCTGTATAAATAGTCTTTAATAAATCTGGCAGAGAATGCTAGCATTAAGTCCTCCTTACACAATTGTTATGTGTTAAATAAATAAATAATAGACGTAGAGCCCTTTGTATGTGTCCCACAGCAAAGATCTCCCCTATCTCCTTTCACCGCTTGCGATCATTAATAGTGAGGCATCGGTACCGGCTCTTTTTAAAATGAATTAACCGACTCGTTGTATTGCTGGGCAAACGCCTCACCCAAACCCTTCCATCCCTGGTTTGTTTGGTCCGATGTGTCCCCTTCGAAAAGATAGTGATCGCCACGCCAACGCTTTATAGGCCGACCCCGACGTCGCTTCCCATCTTCAGACTGCCATTGAGTACTACTCAATAAAAGCCCACTTTTTTTGGATTTCCTTAAGGATTGAGGAGCCACATCAGATTTTAAAAATAAAAATCTGGCTTACGGACATCTTTTTTGGGCAGGCCACGTCAGCCTATTATTAGGTGAGAAAATGAGGCATTCCACTTAGCGCACCAATACGAATCCTACCAAAGTACTGCCACGTAGCGCCGCACCAGTCTCGCTTGATGCGCTTCATCTAGTAGGCAAAACTATTAATTCTTTATTCCACATAACATAACGCACTAATGACAATGTAAGGGCTTCGTGGGTTGCTCTGAAAAGGAACTAAGGTGTGAAATGAAAAACAGAGCAAATGTTTATGTACTTTATTTTTTACAGTTGTCACAAACTACAGCACTGCGACTCGAATAAATTTTCGTTGGACAAAATGCTTCCGAACCATCAAAATACCAACCAACAAAATAATATCGATAATTAATTTAACATAATTTTTTTGTCGCAATATAAAATCTAAATTCATTTACAAATAATCTCTTATTGAAACTAGAATACGAAAGTCGAAGCGGTTTTAATGGAAAAAACATGATGTTTTATCACAATGTTACGGTCACTTAAGAATAGCTCCCCCGGTAGATTCTATCAAATATACATAAAGTTACATTTTAAACATAAGCATTTTTGTTTCAAGAAAGCAAAAGGTTACCAATAACTTGAAAGCCAGTCGCACTACGTTGTAAGCCTTCTATGCTTTTACAAGACAAGAACGATGCTAGAGTAGAAAAATTCAAAAATAAGAAAGTATTACAATTGATATAAAAAGTCTATTCTGAAGATTAATCGTGGTCGAACCTAGTGCTTTATTGAAATTATATAGTTAAAAATTACTCTCCATTGACGCAGAACATGACTTCCCTTATTTATATGTTAGATCTATCTAACGATATATCTACCTTACAAGAAAAATCGTTTCTAATGTTAGAAATAGTATTTCAGATAAGTTAATAATTGCAAATAATTTACAGAACACTCAAGTTTCAAGCCGTCGTCAAAAACTATCCTTTTATTTCAGTCAAAATTGCATAAGTTAGAACATTAAAGTCAAATAATTAGTAATTTTGGTCAAACAAAAGTCAAAAGAGAAGCATGTTTCGCATTAATGGAATGTTGACATCTATAAAATATATTACAATTTATTATCTTATTAAAATTAATACATTATTAGCACACTAACGTAAGAATTAACAATAAAAACGCACAGCACACACCATTCACGGTCAAGAGTTGTCGTTTTACTCGATAGAGTTGTTATTTTAGCGATGGTCCTGCCATCTGGCTAGTAAAGTTGCCATATAAAATAATAACAATGACGTTGTATGTGACACCGTAAGGCTTTAAGAACCGTTAGTTTACAAATTACCTAGTTAGATTGTAAAATGCCGCTAAATTATAAACAGGGTTTTCATCTGTTTACAATTTAACGACATTGGCAATTTAACGTTTTCGTCAGTTTATAAACTTACGATGTGTATCCGGTACCTATATGGTACATTTGCTAATGGCAAATACAATTTAACGGTGACATTAGCATATATTAAGCAATATTGTGCTAAATATACGTAGATTTGCTGTAGGATATAACGACAACTATTGCTTTCCGCACAACACTCAAGCGTACAATTGTTCTGTCTAAAATAGTCTTTGCTGTTGAGTGGTTTGTAGTGATGTACATAATTAGAAATCTACATCTATTTGTAACTTATTTCGATGATGTTAAGCTATAAGGCACAAATCTTAAATTATTTGTGACATAACGCATCCTGCTTCGCCTTCATAGGTTGACAGTATGTATGCCATACTGGCAACCTGAAAATACCAACAGCAATGCATAAGTCCTCTAACAAAAGAGAGAGAGAGACGCAACAAAGTAACGACACAACTTAGTGCCACATTCGAATAAACTTCACTCGTTCGTCCATATCATCAGAACGAACGTGTGAGGTTCTTAATCATACTTTCCTGACTGGAGTTTCATCTGACAGGAACGAATTCAAATACATATGTGCTCCGTTTCAATTGTTTAGTTGATATTTATTTGACGTCACGATACATGCATAGGCTAGACAAACTGCTATCACAGTGTCATTCAATATCTTGTTAATTCTTCAAACTATACAGATAGTTCTATTCACGATATGCACTGACATGTTAAAAGCTTGAAAATTTGACAACGTTAACTTCTTCTTCGTGGAGATGAAGTTAACGTTGTCATCCAAGAGAATCAGGGCTTGTAGAGCCTACTGAATCTGTGCCTTACTAAGATATTAGATATAGGTACACTACGACAACACTAGTTAACTTCGGTGTAGATGCATAATGAAGATTGCAAAGTGCGTTCACTCGACTACCAACACGCAACAGCAAAGACTGCGGCGACAGGGTGGCGGGCGGCGGGCGGCGCGGGTGCGGGGCGGGCGCGGGCGCTCACGGGATCCAACCCACCACGTAGCTGCGGCTGCGGACGAAGTTGGAAACGCGACGGATGCGACCACCTGCGATGCCATCAATACTTAGTTAATAATAGAAACTCGCCAACCCGCCTGCCAAGCGTGGCGAGTATGGCGACACAACTCATGATCTTGGAGATAGATGCATGAGGGAGGCCTGTGTCCAGCAGTGAACGTGGACAGTGGTCCTACGGCTATGATGATGAATAGAAGTGAAATAGTGAGGTTTCGTGTGCGCTTCTTTCCTTCACTTGAGTCTACCCGGGACCACGGCCGATGTAACACAGTCCAAACGTTGGGAATAATCAAAAGTATTACGCGATAAATAACCGTGTTTTTTGCTATTTAAAATGTAATCGTGAAAGTGTAATAAATAAACCGGTCCGATCTAACCGTTTACTTAAAGATTTATGATATTAGATTGGACTGCTACAGCTGGAAACCGAGACGACTGAAGAGATCTCAGATATCAGAAGCATTCGCCTTGCATTGGGACATTGCAGGGAAAAGGCCTCCCTAGTGATGACTCACTGGAGAACCCTTTCGACCGAAAAGATGAGTGTTCCTAAACCTCTGACATTTTTTTGAGAAATTAGATTGCACAAGACGCATATTCCAAAAATCTCACTGCATTTTCCCTTAATTCGATGGTAACTTGTGTCTTAATATGATATGTGTCCACTGTTCTGTCATGTCTTACAGACCTCTTACTTGTCCTAAGTAGAAAAAAACACTAGTAAAGAATAAAAACAAAACCTTTCAAGTGATGGGTGAAACACAATGTTCTAAATAACGTGATTAAGTCATGTATTTCAAAGTGTAGTTTATCATAGAGTTGAAAACATAAATAGGATACGGGTTAGGTGGCTGACTGACGAATATAAAATGCATAAACTAAATGTTGAAAATGTTTCATAATAATCCTTCCCGTTCTTGTCAGTTATTTTGTTTTATATGAATCTATGACGAGACAAGTCTAAGGCCCACCTGATGTGAAGCGGTAACCTCTACCAATTACAACTGCATTATTTGAAGAGGAATAGGATTTAAATGCACAATGTAGCATACACAAGACATAATCGGGTGGCAACTGTGCATGTCAACATTTATAATATCGTTCAGACAACGCGAACGAACATGCACACATATATGGAGGTTTCGTGCTTACTTACGAGTAAATTATACGATGCGAATGTAATAAAGATTGATGCATACCAAGATTCTAGAAACATACGATACAATCAATATTGATGTAGATAACAGTGTGTAAAACAAAACTATCAGCGATAAATAGCGATTCTTAAAGATGACAAAACATAAGTTCAACAGGTCGAGATAGCATTTGATAGTCAGCTTTCATCTAACATTGGCATGCTTAGAAGACCAGCGCCGCCTTATCTTAGTAAACTAATTATTTTACTAGATTTATTCATGCAGTGTCTACGCGGGGTTAAACGTCATCGTTTACCAATGCGTTTACAATGCACCAAGCTCTAAATGGAAAACTTTCCTGTACCGAATATATACCGTAATCACTTAAACACATAAAATATCGAATTGATTTCGATTGAGATGAGTATGATCGAAAAGACACATAAGGCGACTGGTAGATGCCAAGTCATTATCTAGTGAAAGCTGACTATGAGAACTAACAGAAGAATAAAAACAAAGTTCTGGAACTTACCACAAGCGAAGATTATGGATCTAAGCGCTGTTCTGGCTCCGGCGCTGCTGGCGTACTGGAATACACACGGGGAACGTTGACACACTTTTATATACATACAGACGGGACCGCTGACGTTCACTATGCATAAACTTTAAAATTTTATAGAAAAGTTTTTTTTGCAAACTCCGTTAAAACAATTTTTTCTTAGTTTAAACTTTATGCGTTCAGTACACAGTATATATACAGAAAGCGAGTATTTCCGGCGTAAATTACCTTTCCTGTACCCGGAGTTTCGACCGCATTGCACCAACCATGGTTTGCGCAATCCAGTCGAAACGTCAGCTAAAGAAATTAATTTTACGAGAAATATAGCCGGTAACATGTATATGAAGACTTCATCACTAATTCGGTCAGCCTGATTTGAAGAGGTAACCATAGCCGACAACTTGGCATTGTCGTCACATTAAGAGCATACAAGTCCCTGATCTTTACAGATAATAATTTGAAACAAACACTAGTGAACATCAGCAGTGATATAAAAAGGTAAACTTGGAACATAATAAATGCACAGGTAAACATAATCACAAGTAAAACTCATCAGTTAGTTCTCAGACCATGCCAACACGTTAGGTGCTAAGTGCGCTCACGGTTTCAATTACATTCAATTAGATAACACGACATGCCTACAGTTAGTATACGATACATTTTATCCCCTTTATCAATACTTAGCTGTAGTATTTGTAAACAGTAAAGCGTCGGTAGATAGATTCATACACCGTGAAGTCTAAGCTTTCTGTTTTTGAATCATAAATATTTCTGCCATTAAACTTTTGAAATTATCATGGCTGAGGCCAAACGAGTGTATTTTTTTTGAGTTGCAAGTCGCGGAATTTAAGCTGCTTTTGTTTTCATACAAAAGTCCTGTTTGTGCCACACCCACACGGCGACTCAAAACGCAACTCACACTCACAAAATTACGCTCGTCTCACGTACGCGGCCTCAGGCTAACACTTGGCAGTTTTAACGGGATATTTATCACGCTTAATAAGGCTTTTTGATTACACTCAGTTGTTCTTATATTTTTTTCTTTTAAATATTTTCGTTATATGTTAAAAAAGATAAAAACATGACAAAAAGAAGCTATTCTTTTTTCAAACTGCGACAATACAGTAACAAAAAATAACAGGGATGAAACTTAGTAACCACACAGTGAGTTAAATGCAACAGACTGTCTCCCGTCTCATTCGGAACCCTCCAGCTGCATGTGGGTAGCTCAAAGCCACACTCTTAGTTAGCTGAGCTGCGAAAAAAACGTTATTTCCCGAAAAATATCGGCTACATGATAAAAAACTGATATTTTACCGATATCCTCGACTTTCTCTACTTATTATCTTTTTCTATGCTCCCCTCTCGGCTAAAAATTAAATGCTAGTATTAATAACACGTCAAGTTTTAAAAATAGTAAGAATGTATTAGTGTGTTGATGTTTGAATTGAATAGCTGAGGTTTGTAAAAATCAGGATATAATACTTAGTTAAGAAAGTGTAATATGTTAAATAGTAATATACCGCTCGATCCATGCGATTGAAGCAAGGGAAGAGGCATATCCGTAAGATAACACTAACTAACGAGTTAGTGCAGGTTTATACTTTGTGCAAGGCAAAAATCAAGTGCTTATTGATAGACACATAGGCACTGCGTTTTTGTCTCATCTTAATATTAATTTGTTTTGGAAATATAAGTTAACAATAACACCTTAAGGAAGCAAGTTAGTACTAAATTCACATTAATATAAATCTGCACCACAAATATTCTGCCATTAAAGTAATAAAAGTAACAATAAGCTAAGCGAAGAGTTGTTATCTGCCGTGCTAACATTGTACCACAGCCGTGGATAACTGGATACCTCGATATTATTGGCTACGCGCCCCCTTTGGTAGGTTGTTAAAGAATCTGAATTGAAGTCGCAGAGTTAGGTCTTTCCGTACTGTAATGGAATAAAATACTCTCAAAATACGAGACATATGGTGTATGGTTGGGGGAATAACATATAGTTGGGTTGGGGTCGGAATTAGGACAATGCAACTAAATAAACTGTAGTGTCATTTTGGCATTTCAAAAGCGATCTGTCGAGGCGCCATTTTGAAACAACGGAAGTAAAACAAAATGGCGGCAATTGTCAAGACTTCCGTAAGAAAGAAAGATTCGACAATCGGCAACATTATACTTTGACTGTAGTTTGTTCTGACTCTACCAATTGTTCATAAAAGAAGAGCCAACAAAATGTGCCTACGCCAGACTTCTCTACCAAACTCAGTCAAGATGCATTGTTCAAGTTCCCATAAACTAGACAGTGTAAAACCTCACTACATAACATGTACGTACACAGGGGGTGGGCACGCGTGAGTGTGTGTGTCATACATCGCGACTACTCACGAATGGGGGTTGGGGTTTACGTCGGGTCGCTCGGCTTTTACGAACGAATCCGTGCCGTTTACATCAACTGGCATTTCTGTAGGTTCTTCTGGTTGGGCTGGTAGTTTAACGTCGACAGAGACGGTTTGTTCCGTTGGTTCGCTGGTGGGCGTGACAGCCTCAGCGCTGGGCGGTGTTAGATTGAAGAAGGAGCTGTCTACGCCGACGGCCGGCGGCCGGCCGCGCGGCAGCCGCAGGCTGAGAGAAGCGCTAGCTCGCTTTTGGACTCGGCAATCTGATTAGGTAGATATTGTTATTGCTTGCTGCTTTGGGATGTTAAGAGGTTTGGGGTGTCTAGATTGGCATTGATATCGTGACAGCTAGGTTAATGATATCTGATCTTGACAACTGATTAAGTGACTTCTGAAAAGTTAGGTTGAAACTAATCTACTTATTTGTCAACTCATAAGTATTAGATGACTTGGTACTAGTTGGTGGTTTCTGGTTTTTATCAGCAGATTTAGATATAACTTTGAAAGACCATTAGTCGACTTCCTTCTTTTAATATTTCCAAGTGATATGTCTTCGTATACACAAAATGAGTGAGCATCCGGTATCACCACATATCTTGCTGTTAGTTAGCAGTCTTGAATTATGTTTTCTTTTGTTGAAATGCGCATGACGTGATGTCAGTTCTCTCTGATTGGCTGCAGCTGTTGTCGATGTTTCAAGCCGAAGCGACGCGATATGTTAATTGGTTGTGAATGATCAAACTGCCTTCTGACGTATGCACTTGAAGGTGAGTGTGTGTGTTATAGAGGCCGACTCTTGAGTTTGGTAGTTGATTTGTTCAATGAGATGTGGCATAAATACTGTGACCATTTTAACGATTTCAGATTAAAATAGCTTTATGACCAATGTAAGATAAAAACTGGTGGTGTTTTACTTTGTTTATAATTCATGGGACACCAACAGCTCAATAGACAAAGGAATTAGAGAAGATAAAGGGCCAATCAAGGCTGCGATTCAAGTATAAATGTGTTCATCAGTAACGAATCAAAAAATTTGCAAGGGTATTTGTAATCAAGCACTAGATTTGCTTATTTTGGGACTAGTTGGCCCCAATATCTTTTATACAAATTACAATATGTTACAGACACACATACGATTTCTGACGCAGTAAAAATCATCCCGACAGTTGTGGTCAATTTATCATCATCATCATCGCAGCCTCTCCACGTCCACTGCTGGACATAGGCCCCCTCATAGATATAGAAGATCATGAGAGGGCTGTTGCCATACTCGCCACGCTTGGCAGGATACATGGTAAGACGCTGCTCATCTACCGGAGGTAACCCTTGGCGGATTCCTATAGCATCCAGAGGCAAGTGGGGAGAGGCAACATTCAACCGCCACCTCACGGCAATTTCTCGGTCTTTCTTTTCTCTTCTCGGGCAGTAGAATGTTACCCCTCCTTTCAAGCCCGTGGATGCAGTAAGAGCCTGCTAAGGTATACCTCCGGAAAATGGGCAGCAGCGTCTTTCCTTGTATCAACATTAGTGGTGAGTATGGCGACTTCCCCTCATGGAGATCCACGAAGGAGGCCTGTGTTCAGTAGTGGACGTTTTACGGCTGATGTGATGATGATGATGATGAATTTATGTACCTGAATAAACAGCTACCAAACCCAGCATGTGGCCAATGGGATACATAGATAGATAAGAGAGTGATTACTGTGACACGTGACCGAGATGCGACGCCGCGCCGCGCAAGCCATCTGCACGACGTACGAAATGCATGATAATCACTTGCGTTACATCCTACTTATAATACTGAACCATTCTCAACATCAATAAGCGAACCAACAGATATGTTTACCGTTTGCCGGGTTTCTATATAGTCAAACTAACGGGTATATTTATAATATTTTTTTCGACTAAATAACCTTTGGAATCAGTGTCTAAACACAGTGTTAGCTGGACGTGGTGTATATTATTTTATTCACGAAAGTTCGTACAATTTGATTGCACGATATATGGTAACAATAACAATTTGGTTTATTTCAAAACCCGTGTGAGTGCGTCTGCATTATTGTTAACACACATAATTTTTTTACGAATAAATATCGATACAAGCTTAAGAAGGCCCACCTTGATGTTAACCTGCAATAGCGCGGTGATCATGTTCACTAAACACGTGACCACGCTGCATTGCACCGCGCTTGTCACCCTGAGACATATAGTTGCAAGGTCTCATGTGCCCGTAATTTCACCATTTAATAGTGCCGTGATAGGTACTAAACCGTTCATCTCATACTCAAAAGTAATATCACGCGACAATGAGACAAAGGATCTGATACGAACTATATAGTATGCTTTATAATGGTTATTAACAGTTTAGACATCATAATTATATTTTCATTATGATGTTAAAACTAATTTCATTAATATCATTAATATCTAGAAACCCAGCACAAATTATATTTGCTGTAATGATCGTATCTTATTGCAAAATATTGAGATAGGTTCAGAAATAAAATGAAAGAAGTGGTTAGTCTGAAGAACAACAAGAAGATCCAGATCTCCTTGAACCAAAGCCACATGACTCATAAAGAAACCTGAAAGAAAAGTTGGTTGAAGCCCTTCCCGGCGAAGCTACTTACATAAAATATATTTTATTAAGTGGGCAAGTACCCAGTTCTCTTTCACATTAGATTAAGATTAATACTCTCAATGGCCCATTTATTATTTATGCAAATAAAAAGGTAAATAGGTGCCAATTCTAGAATTTCGACGAAATCGAATATTTATTGTAGCAGTTATTATAGCATTTTGGCTTCTATCCTACTGGCGTTTTCCAAGCGCTCGCAGTTATGTTTGACCAGCGACAATGTTGACGTCGCGGGCCTCTGATTACAGAGACATCGCAACGTTAAACGTCGTTTTGGCAACAGGTACCTACAATGACGCTGCGGCGTCACAGTCCTCGCAGAAATCGCATGCATTAAGATCACGTCTGCTCAGCGTGGTCGCTGCGCACACGTAGAAAGGCCAACGCTCGTAAACGCCAGTGGGATAGCGGCCTTATATATTCCGATACTTTATCTACCTCAAACGAATCAGTGAGACTAACTTACACCGATTTCACCTGAGACCATCAGTCTGATTACGTATATCGCGACAGGTTTGCAACGGAATTTGCAATCTCGCGATCATAGTTGTCAAAAGTCAATTTTGTATTAGCCTACAGCTAGCAATTGACGTAGGACAGCGATAATTGCGAAATACGTGATTAGCCTGCAGTTTAAACTCGTACCAAATACCAAAGATTTAAAACGTTAGATATGCCCTTAGCGCTTATGAGACCGCGCCCTTTTGTTTTCACTCATTTGTAAACAGTTTACCTCTCAACGCAAGCTGGACGTGGTGGGTGTGTATTATTTTGTCACGAAAGTTCGTAAAATATGATAGCACAATATATGGCAACATAACAGTTTGGTTTATCCGCAGAACCCGTGTGCGTGCGTCTGCATTATTGTTAACGCACATATTTTTTTTATACGAATAAATGTCGAGACAAGCCGAAGGCCCCCTGATATTAAGCGGCAACCTCTGCCCATAACAACCGCAATACTGCGGTGATCACTTTCACTAAACACGTGACCAACGCTGCACTGCACTGCGCTCTGAGACATAGAGTTGTCAGGTCTCATGTACCCGTAATTTTCCCGGCTCCCTTATCTTATACCTAGTGCGAACCAAAAGGTCTCAGCATGTGTCGACCATATGACAATATGGGCCAACGCTGGTATTCTGGCAGGACCTGCAGATATTTGTTCAGAGCGTTTTGGATATCTTTCTGTATACAATAAATATATATCTATGTAGCATAATGTATTATGTATGTATATCAATCATTTAGTACCTATAACACAAGCTCTGCTTAGCTTGGGGCAAGAGATGTGTGCAACCACGGAAGACCAGCGCTGTGGCGCGATTTATTGTGCCACAGCATTTGCTGGAGTGGTAGCCATTTTTGTTACCATATTTTTAAGTATCTACTAATTGTTTTTGTTGTTTGATTTAATGTGCCTTCGAATTGTTTGTGTGTACTTTATGCATGGTAACAAAATTCACTTGTTTTTATCTTTTATCTTTATCTAAGTGTCCAGCATTATTAAATTGTATTATATTTTTGCTTGTTTTTATACCTCGGTATATTTTTTTTGTTACATGTGGTGATCAATAAAGTGTTATCTATCTATCTATCTATTATTTAATATTTAGTTTTTTTTATTTTATATAGGCTTGCGTTTGAGCACATCCTGCCTGATGTGGTCTAGGACGGGACACTAGTTGTCGGTGTCAGGGCACATCTAATGATTGTAATCTGTGATCTCGTACAGCTCGCACAGGCAGCGGCAGCGACACTCACTTCTGTCGATGTTCCGCTGCAGATGGCTGGCGACGCGGTGCCGCGCGTCGCTGTACTCGAGGTGCAGGCCGAGCCGCAGCAGCGTCGGGTTCTGCTCCACCAGCGACGTGATCTCCATCTCTATCTTGTTGCCGAGGACTTGCGACCGCTGGAACGAGACGGAGATATATATGTAAGATCGCGCTGCGTTATGAAATGAAAAGAAAAAGCATTTATTCGGACGTTTAAACTTATGCTAACTAACAAAACTACTGCAAAACTGCATAGCAGTTTGAGGATTCGGTTCTCGCCTGGGATTTTCCCCGCTGCTTTGCTTCTCGTACAGCAAGGTTCAACAGGTGCTGGATATATTATTTCTTGATAGATCTTAAATGTCTATCATCGTCCTTACAGCATGATTGAAACAGTGCCAGCATCATAGGGCGCTGTTTCAGTCATCGATATATCATCTCTAGATACATATATTCAAGCGGACTATCATCTCTAGATAGATCTAAAAGTTCTATAATCAGATGTCTCTAAAGGTACCTGAAGCGCGGTACTCCTCAACACTGCTGGCGGTCAGCAGCGCTTTGACCAGCTGCACGACGCCAGCGGGGCTGAGGAAGTTGGTCTCCACGTTAACGACGCGCAGACAAGAGTTCTGCGTCAGAGCCTCTGCCAGCTACGCCTTGCCGTGGTCCGACGTTCTCTTTCACTTAAAAGCTGGAGTCAACACTAAGTTAACCCAGTCACGGTCACCATCCAAGGACGCGTATATCCTATCGGTTATCGAACGATGTAACTACATCCCGCAACTCCCAGCAGCCGTTTGCAAAGCTTAAGGGCGTCTTAGACTATGCGTTAGTACCTGTATCTTGCAATGGTTCAACAGATGCTGGCAGCATCTGTGTTAATCATCTTTAGATAGATCTCAAAGGTCTCTTGATAAATCTTACAGGCCTACCAACTGTAAGCGTAGGTAGATTTAACTTGGAACTCCTCCTTGGTAGTCAGTAGCGCTTTGACCAGCTGCACGACGCCAGCGGGGCTTTGCTTTAGCATTATAATTACTATTATAGGGCTACTATACCACCTTTCTATATTCATCCTGAGGATATATTTCCCCTTAAGCAGCTGACATACCGCAAAATTGCTGTAGACTGTTTATCCAGCTTATGTGCTAGTTGGGTATGCATTAGTACCTGTACCTTGCAATGGTTCAACAGATGCTGGCGCTGTATTATTCATCTCTAGGTAGATCTAGAAGGTACATACATATATCATCTCTAGATAAATCTTACAGGCCTGCCATCTGTAAACGTAGACAGATTTGAGAGTGTGAATGTGTACGATATTAGATATGTACCTGATTAGAAGCGCGGAACTCCTCGACGCTGTTGGTGGTGAGCAGCGCTTTGACCAGCTGCACGACGCCGCCGGGGCTGAGGAAGTTGGTCTCCACGTTGACGACGCGCAGGCCGGAGTTCTGCGCCAGCGCGTCCGCCAGCTTGGCCGCGCCGCGGTCCGACAGGCCCACGTTGACGAGGGACAGCACCTCCAGGTGGGTGTTGGTTTTGAGACCTTCGAACAGCTTGTCGAATTTCTCGTCACTTATGTTCTGGAATAAGACGAATATGTGAAAGATAGAAAGAAAACACGTTTATTGGCACACAAGACATACAGGTGAACAACAAAATCAAACCATTATTAGAATTATGTAGGTATGTGCTACGTTTATTGTAAGCCGTGTTGGCCGAGTGGTATGTACCTCCGACTTTCAAACTGAAGGTCGTGGGTTGGATACCGGCCGTGCACCAATGGATTTTTTTTCTTGAAAAATGTATGTGCACACTTAACACGTGCTTTAACGGTGAAGGAAACATCGTGAGGAAACCCGCGGCTTAGTTAGCTTCAGACGTATTGATCTGTTCTCTCCTGTGAATAATAGCTGACTAAGCTGAGAGGATAGTATAGGTGCTGGGCAAGCCTAATTAATCTAACAATGTCCCAGGCACTGCAGCGTCCCGTACAGCATGATTACCAGTTGCTGACGCTGTATAAATCATCTATAATAGATGCAAAAGGCCTTACTTTTATTGTAAACTAGCTGACCCGGTGCCCACTTCGTTGGGCGGTAATTTATAGCCTAGGACACTCTCAAATACTGTGGCTTTCTATTAGTAAAAGAACTTTGAAAATCGGTTCAGTAGATCCAGAGATTACCCCCTACAACCTCACAAACTTTATCTTTTTATAATTTTAGTATAGATTCAATTTAAATTAAATTAAATTTTAATTAAATGTGGGCAAAGATAGCCACCGAGTGGGTCCCACATGCGGTACAACGACCGCGCGGCCGGCCCAGGCGCAGATGGCGGGATGAGCTGGACATGTACTGTGCTGACTGGTCGACCAACGCCTTGGACCGGGAAGTATGGAGAGAGGGAAGGGAGGCCTTTGCCCAGCAGTGGGATCCTACAGGCTGATTAGATTAGATTAGTATAGATTCGCAGGTCACACTTGCTGTTATCTTAAATTTAATAATATTACTGTCAGGTCGTCACTATGTTAAGTATAGAAGCTATTTGTTTTCAATTTGAATGTTACACATTTATTATTTACTAGATGTTCCCTGCGACTTCGCACCTGTTTTGATGTTATGCTTATACCACATGTCGTTGAGTTATATGTTAAAGCCTTAATAAGACTTCCTTGGTAATTGTCTTTTTTAAACTTTCGCGATCACAACACATTATTAACATACATATAACCGGGTATTTATCGCGTAAATTACCTTTATTATTTTCCGACGTTTCGCTTGGATTGCACCAAGCATGGTCCCGGGAAGACTCATCGATCTCACCGGGAAGACACTCGAAACGTCGGGAAATAATAAAGGTAATTTACGCGATAAATACCCGGTTATATGTATGTTAATAACTTCCTTGGTAAATCATCTATCCAACGCTAAAATTATTATTCGGTTAGTAGTTCCTGAGATTAGCGCGTTCAACAAACAAACTCTTCAGCTTTATAATAATAGTATGTATAGAATAATAGCTGTGTGTTCATAATTACCTTAATATTATTCCAATTGAGATCGGTGAGCTTCTGGTCGTCGCTTTTGACGCGCTTGATGGTGTCCTCTGGGTCTGTGTCGTTGGGGGGATCCATGGGGAAAACCTGCAGCATAATATTATCCAATATTATTGCCAATTGAAGTGGGATTGGGCGGGTCACGTCTGCCGCAGGCCGGATAAGTCATAGGCTATATCCACTACCGAATGGATCCCGCAAGACAGGAAACGACCTCGCGGCAGACCGAGACGTCGATGGAGAGACGAACTCGACGCATACTTGGAAGACTGGACCACAGTAGCTCAAGACAGAGAAAGGTGGAAGGAAGGAAGGGAGGCCTTTGCCCTGCAGTGGGACAGTACAGGCTCTTAATAATAATAATAATATGCCCCTCAAAGCCCAACCACACGTCCGCGCTGACCACCTAAGCCACGTGAGGGGCGGACACCTGCAATAAAATAACCTAGCAGGTGACCAAAAGGGTCCTGGCAAACCCATCAATATGGAGAATCGTAAAGATAATATAAGTATAGGGTCGCTTCCCGGGGGCGATCGCCGGGGCGCGCTTGGAGCCGATGCTGAGCGCTACAGCATACGAACCATCGGTGGCGAGGGTAATGGGCGGCCCTCTGCCGGGTATCCCGAACAATGCGAGCCCACAAGAAGGTACGACCTACGGCCTCTAACTAGAAGCCGGAGCAGATCTCAAGCCGGCAACGTCCTCTCAAGCAGGGACAACGACGACGTGGGAGTTACACGGCTTGCTCCTATTGAGGAAAGGAGCCTGACAAGCCTGTATGACAGGGCTGAAGGAGAACAAGAAGCCCTGTCAACTATATCCTCACCTACTTCTCTTTTCCCCTCTCTTCCTTCTTCTCCACCTTCTTACTTAAATACTTCTGAAACATCTTCCCTTACTTCTTCACCGAAATCTCCGGTTTCCACAAGACGATCATCAAGGCTACGGGTTCAACCCGTAGTCATACAAACATTAAACAGAGAAGTTACTCCGGTTGAGGATGTTTCGCAGGAGGCTCCGGCCGCTCAACCTGCGACCACCAAAGCTGGTAAACCAAGAGTGCGTATGAAATGGGATGACGAAATAAATACTTTCATCGTGCGCACATATTTTTACATAACTAATTTAGAAACTGACAAAACAATGTACTGCAAGAAACTTTTTGACCAGTTTAAAGTAAAATATCCAAGTCTTGACACGTGACTATGCAGAAAGCTGCTATATTAAATACCTGTAGAACGGTCCGAAAGTTCTTGCAGGACGATTCCACGACAACTCAACACTCCAGTGATACGCACTTGGCTTAGGCCCGTGAGTTTCACTTATACCGAAATATCTAAAAGATATTTTGAGAAAAAAAACCCTTTCAAAATAATAATATTATCAGCGTCATTTGTCGTCGAAGCAGTTTACAGTTTTTTTAAACTCCAAATTGAGTCATTATTATTTATTATCTTTTGATATAGAATTTTCTGCGTAAGAATATGTATGTATTCATCATTTCAGCCGCAAAACGTCCATTACTGAACACAGGTCTTCCTCACGGATAACCATGAGGGGTAGTTGCCATACTCACCTCGCTTGACAGGGAGAAGGCGAGCGCATTACGGGATGTTGATACACGGGAAGACGCTGCTGCCCCATCTTTCAGAGGTATCCCTTAGGAGGCTCTTACTGCACTATTTGAAAAGACTGTGCGAAGCGTTGCCGTGGGGTGCCGGCAGTAGAATGTTGCCCCTCTTTTCTTGCCCTGGGATGCAGCGGCGTTGGTTGCCTAGCTTGCTATACAATCAACTCAATGCTGAGTCAGTGTCCATTTTGTGATGTTATGTTTACAATATTTATGTGTGTGTATTGTTGTTTTTAATTATAAAATGTTTTGGGAGATAACTCCCCATTTGACCATGCAGCTTTGGTAAACTTAACATTATTATTATGAGCCATTTGGGTCCCACTGCTGGGCAAAGGCCTCCCCCAATTCCCTCCATACATCATAACATTATAAAATATTTAAAAATAAGAATAAGAAAATATTTATTTACGACTCATAGGTTTAAAATTACATAATTTAAACAGAATAAAAATCTTATGAGACATAGACTGGTCACCAACTCAGCACATTTATTGAACTCACTTTAGGTTTGGAAGCTTTAGTGATGCCATCCCAGCCGAGTCCGACGGGCTGGCCCTTGTTCAGCAGCGAGGCGTGGTACTGGTCCTGATTCATCATCGAGTGGAAGCCGAGGATAGCTGGAAACGGAAATAACCTTCAATAAGAGTAGCAGTAGGGTGCCCCTCCTCTCTTGCACGTAGATGCATTAAGAGTCTACCAACAAATAACTCCGGGAGACGGGCAGCAGCGTCTATGTTTTGTAATTGCAAACTATGGAAATAAATGAATTAATCTCTGAATTTCCGTATATCAACATTCTGTACTGCGCTAGCTAGTGCACCAGACAAGCGTGGTGAGTACAAGAACCATGAGAGAGGCCTAAGTCCATCAGTTGACGTTTTAAGGCTCAGATAATAATCATTGATGAAGACCAAGACATAGGAATTAGAGTTACAAAAGAACTTGATAAACTTCTTGATAACAAATTTAAATCTGAAAAACACATCTTTGGATTTGATAGGATGATTTAAATGCCAGAATATTAATCGTCTACGGTTTCACTTATAATTATTGGATTTGACAAGTGATTTGACTATATGTTCTTATATACATTATATATATCTATCATAGATATATTACATCCCCATTTATTGTTTAATTTAGGATGCTGTATAACAACCAGTTTCGAGAGTCATTCGATATTGTTTTTATCTGAACACATAATCATGATTCGGCGTACTAGGAAACTATATAGTTGTCTAGTATTTTGTGATTGTTGACATTGGCCTTGCTTGAAGTACACTCGGTGTCAGTTAAAATAGAACACTTGGCGTATCCGCTGCACGGCACGTGTATGATTATAGATAGTTTTCGATGTATTCGTTCATGTAAATTTATTTATTTTACTTTCAGAACACTCGTGAGTTTATGGTTATAATATTAATAATATAATAATTTATTCAGTCAGACGCAAGATCCATTCTTAATCTAGATAAAAATACTAAGTAACTTAATCTGTAAATAAGTTATGTTAAGGATAGTCGGATGAAACTTTATCAACCAACTAGCAGCAATACTAGCAAATGCTTAATTATGCTTGTTATTTTAAGAGTTGTGGATTTTGTTTAAACGATAAAGTATTGCATAATTCGGATGGAGCTAGACCCAACATTGATAAACTCTGCTTGTGAAATAAAAGATTGTAAGATTTAGTATTTTCTTTTGTTATATGAACCTATCTCGTCTCACTACTGGGGTCTCTCCAAACTTCTCGAGTCATCCATCTCCCTGAGATCTTCCACCAATTTCCGTCAAATGAGTCGAGGACGTCCCGCCGTCAACAGTATTTTCAATTAACTTAATGTTAAATTCCTTAATTACGCAGAAAAAATCACAACAATTAAAGCTTCGTGTGAGTCCATTGGCATCAAAATGTCGCACGTTCTCGGAATACCAGCAAATAACAGGTTTTTCATACAAATCAGTATTTCGTTGCACACATTTGTCAAAGCTGTGGAATCACAAACAATTTTTCTTGTCATATCTATTAAAGTGCGCAAGTAACCGACTGGATGTTTGCCAAAATTTCACCTCTATCCTCTTGTTATTATTACAAAACACACTTACATCAGTTATAAAGATTATGACACATAAAACCATTTCTTTATTCAGCCACATTTATGTTTCGGCGTTTGCGAATTTTGCGAAAGCGACAAATGCCGGGGCAGTGGGTCGCTGTTATTTTGAAATAGACTAAGCTAGAGAAATTGGTTTAACCAATTGATGCGTTTTAGGTCACCTGAGAATAGAGTATATATTTGTATAAGATTAACACATTAACAAAATAATGTCTAGACTTTTAGATCGTAGAGGAGCATTAAGATTTCTAGAGAATTCGGAAACCATTACTCATGTTTTATATGTGTTTAGTTAGATAATAGCAAACCACTGCATAGTATCAATAAACTCGCTATTTATGTGTGTCTGCTTGTTCTCCAAACCATACGAACGAAACTATACATATACTGTAGATTATTATACGGTATTTTAGCATTATTTATATAAAGTATTCCAACTGATTCATGTAAATTACAGGCGAAGCAACTATTATAGATGAATTTTGCAGCGTTTTTATTTTTCAGTCTTTATTATAGTCAGCAACTGTACGGGAAGCTGCATTGCCTGGGACATTGTAAGATAAACTAGACTTGCTTCGGACCTATGCGATCCTGTCAGCTTAGTCAGCTATATTAGTCAGAGGAAAGAACAGGTCAGTACGCTTGAAACTAACTAAGCCACAGGTTTTCCCAGGATGTTTTCCTTCACCGTTAAAGCAGGCATTATAATAACACATACTTTTTTTAAGAAAGACAATTCCATTGATGCACTTTCAGCATCGAACCCACGACTCTCGGGACTCGGGACTCGCGGACTCTCGCCACACACTCGGCTAACATGGTTTTTTGCTAGTTTAACGGAATTGATAAACACAAGTCATTCCTAGATAACCCAGATTTGCTAGATTGTTTCTGGAATTTTTATTACTTAAAACAACCACATTATTTTTTCGCTAAAAAATTTAGAAGATATTGATACATGACGTATTTAATATAATAATACTCAGAAAAGCAAGTGTTTAAAAGTCGGGCACGTTATGGCGTGGTTTATAATAAGACAGGCCGTGACGTCACGCGACATTGCGACTCAATGAAACGCCATTATTTTTTATTTACTTAAAAATGTACGTGTGCAATATTTCTTTTAATAAATGACGGACTAATTATTTTTAAATGGGCAACTAAGGCCGGTCATATCTGTCGAAGAACCGATAACGGTTATGGTATAAGGGATTTTGAGTGTAGACCGTGACTTGGCAAGCGTAGTGTGGGACGCCTACCAGCTATAAGGAGTGATGATTTGCGAACGGTCGCTGGCAGACTGGATGCGGCGAGCTATCATCAACATTTCAGCCGTAAGACTGGTGTCTACGTCTACAGCTGGATCTTCAAGATCATGAGGCTTGCCATACTTCGTATATATTTGGTTTTTAGGCCTTTACATATACAGCGTCAGCATACTGTGCAGGATGGTTTGTTGGGTGGGTACCAACCTAATCGATGATAACATAAACGTTGCCCATGCACTCGATAAACTGCGGTAAACCAAAAGAAGGATTGCATTTGGAAGGAACTAAAGGAGTATGTTTATGTTGTTAATTTTGTTATTAAAATAGATCACAAACGCATAGAGTATATGTAGGTACTTCTGTTTTATTTCATTGTTTTCTTTAATAATATACAGTTAAGTTATTATACCTTTTTTAATTAGTTGGCTTATACAAAATTCAGGGACCACGGGTAAAATAATTCCTGTGGTACCTTCGAGGGACTATCACAGGGACCATGGGCAACAAAGGACACGGAAAGATGTTGCTGCCCATCCGCAGGAGGTATCCCTTGGCAGAATCTAACTGCACCCTCGGGCAAGAGAGAAGTAACATTCTACTGCCATCACCCCACAGCTGTTGTTGTGAATGTTTGATGATTTGGGGAGGTCCACGTCCAGCAGTGGACTTATACAAGCCGATAAAGATGATGAACTCGTCTATTCCTTCCTAGATTACCCAGATTGTTTCGGTAGTTTTAATTGAAACCCAGCATTATTTAGCTCATGTACACGGCACGCCGCCATTTCCCTGTCAAACTATTTTCGCTGACGGAATTAAAACAAGCGCGTCAAACGGTATATAATTCCGAAGAAACGAGAACGTACGCGTGGAACAAATTAAAGTTTTTTACAATACAAGGTATTTTTAAAACGAACGGAAGTAGTCGATCAGAATTCATAACAAAAATATTAGACAGGAATATTCTAAATATTCATCATCATCATATCAGCCGTAGGACGTCCACTGCTGGACAAAGGCCTCCCTGATTGATCTCCAAGTACTGCGGTTGAAAGCGGCCTGCATCCACCGCCGACCAGCGGTTCTCACCAAGTCGTCTGCCCATCTTGTAGGTGGACGTCCTACGCTGCGCTTGCCGATCTGTGGCCTCCATTCGAGAACTTTGCGGCAATTGCAGCCCCATCGGCCATCTGTTCTGCGCGCTATATGGCCTGCCCATTGGCACTTCAACTTCTAAATATTATATGTAATATTTAAAGGATATTTACCATGTGAGTATTTTTGAGTTTATCCGTGATCATGACGTGTGAAACTGCGTCGGAATATCGGGGAACTCAAAATGACTCAAATCATCGTAAATATCTCATAAGTTATATTCTAAATATGTTTATTTATTAGTTTTTTTGAGCCACCAACAGAAGATACACAAAATGCTCATAAAAGTAAAAATAATGAAATAGCACGGACTAGCATACCCCCAATTACAGGCAGAATGCTTTATGTTGCTATTATTCCTAGCATTTTTGATTTGTTTCTAGACCTACTAGACCTACTTCTAGTTAAATGTACCCCGATCATCACGCCAGCGTCTCCTAGGCCTGCCTCGGCGTCTTCGCCCGTCCTCAGGCACCCACTGTGTGAGGATCCGGCCCACCTCTCCGGATGCATGCGACTCGCATGCCTCATAACATAGATAGAAATGTTTTATTAAATATAGAAAAACATACAGAACACCCGGAGTAAATATCTGCAGTTCATACATACAATAACCAATAATTAATATATAAATACCGTAATTACAGAACGCATGTACAAAGTTAAAAGCGTACCAAATATGTAACACTTTCTTACATTTTTAAATTAATATTTGATTTGATGAGACCAACTGAGCCACGGAGGCAGTCAGTTATTTCCTGTTTTATATGAGAGCGTGTTATATATTAAGGCAGTTGTTACATACACACCTACATAACGCATGCGTCTGAAGCATGACTATCCTCAACAGCGATACAATTATTTACGCAGCGGCTAATTGATATAAACGGTATTATTTACCGTTAAGTTACATAGTTCAAATATCGACCGAGCTCGTTATGTATAAGGTTCCGCTTAGATAATTATCTAATTAATGTGTAGATGGTGTAATATTTTTTTATGATAGTATTAAAAATACTGACTTAGTTACGAATTAAGTTAGGTAAGCAGTCAAATAGTTGTCATTTCGGCATTACCAACGATAATTGTGTTTTAAGCCTGGGTTGAAGGTTAAATACTAAGCCGTCTCCTAAGGGCCTAGTTTATACATGCAATAAATAATAATACAATGTGTTATAACCATAGAGGGGTTATTCCGATCCAATATAAGGACTAGTTTTACGATTTTCCCGGTATCATTGTCACAGATGAGGACAACCCAAATATCAACTGAACAGGGTTCATGTTAAGAGACGGTATAGGTTCATGAAAGGTGACAATGCATTTAATCAATCGTCATACTAGCCGTAGGAGGTCCACTGCTGGACAAAGGCCTCCCTCATCGATCTCCGAATACTGCGGTTGGAAGCGGCCTGTGTCCAACGCCGACCTGCGGTTCTTACCAAGTCGTCTGCCAAGATGGGCACTTTGATTCGAAAATATAAATCCCATTTATTCCCTATCCCGTAGGAATTTTGAAAAATCCCTTCTTAGTGCACCTCTAGGATACTCAAGGTATATGTGTGCCAAATTTCAAGTCTTTAGGTCCAGTGGTTTAGGCTGTGCGTTGATAAATCAGTGAGTCAGTCAGTGAGTCAGTCAGGACTTTGAATTTTATATATATAGATAAGTCGTACATGTTAACCAACAAGATGGGATGATGACCTGGTGAAGACCGCAGGTCGACGGTGGATGCAGATCGCTTCCAACCGCAATAACTGGATATCCATGAGGGAGGCCTATGTCCAGCAGTGGACGTCCTACGGCTGAAATGATGATGAAAAATGATGATGATAAGTCGTAAGGTGCCGGCCCTGTCTTCCCCGTGGCTGCAGTAAGAATCTGCCAAGGGATGATGCTGAGGTATGTAACTGAACTCACCGGCAAGGTCGATGATCTCCTCCTGGCTGGCGTCAGTGAGCGCCTGGTCGTACTCCTCGCCGAGGTCGATGGCGATCTGCTCCTCGGCATCGCGCTGCTTGTCCGGCACGGTCGGCGGGATCCACTGGGAACGACCACAACATTTATTTATTTATCTAGGACTAGCTTGTGCCCGCCGCTTCGCATGCGTTGTTGTACCGACTTGTACCCGGACAAAAAGTAGCCTATGTGTTAATCCTGGTCAACATCTATAAGTGTGCAAAATTTCAGCACAATCGGTGGGCTAGTTTTTGCGTGAAAAAGTAACAAACATCTATACAAACAAACTTTCGGCTTTATTATCAGTGAGATAGGATACCCAAAATAGGGTTACACATAATAGGTTTATGCCGTGGAGTGCCGGGTGTAGAATGTTGCCCCTCTTCTCTCGCCCGTGGATGCAGAAGAGCCTGCTAAGGGGTATCCCATCCGGAAGATGGGCAGCAGCCTCTTTCCGTGTATCAACATCCCGTACTGCGCTCGCCAACCCGCCTGCCAAGCGTGGTGAGTATGGGAACTACCCCTCACAGAGATCCATGAGGGAGGCCTGTGTTCAGTAGCGGACGTTTTACGGCTGAAATGATGAAGCGTCGGTACCGTCCTCGGTGCTGTACCGACATTTAGCTGAGGCTGAACCTGTCTAGCCGCGCACTTGGGGAAAGATCAATTTCTTGTTTTGTTGTGTATTTTATATTAATACCTGATTTATGTTGGTTTTCTTTTGTTTTCTAAGTTTTAGTTGTCTAAGAGTTGTAAACAGCCTGGTGCTCCCGTAATTGCGGAACGCAAGTGAATTAGGAACGGGTGAGCGCAGTCTGTCTCGCCCGCTTATTAGCGTCTTTACATTGTCGGTCTAGCTCGTGCATCAAAACCGGCTTCTTATAGGCAGGCAAAACCGCTCGATGCGAATCGAAATGATTAGTTTACATTTTTAAATATTGTATTATTGTTCTATTCTAACTGCATTGTTTTTAGAGTATTTTTTTGTTCATATTACTTAGTAGTTATGTAAGTTTATATCATAAGAGACTCACTAAGCATGCGGACAAACTGCTTACGGTTTTTGCATGCTTTTAAACTTTACTGTTCTGTATATAATAAATAAAATAAAAAGTACAAAGTTAAAGCGGCACTGTCTGTCGGTACGGTCTGTCTGTCGGTCTGTCAAGACCCTTTATCTCGAGAACGTGTAAATCTACAGCCTCTTTAAGCTGTGAAAAAGTCAATATTCTAAGTTAACCTAAAAAAAGATACGGCCGTTTATGTCGCACATGTTTCGACATTCTCAAAGTACAGTTCTAGATCTAGAACTATGAAATTTGACAAGGTTATCTTCTTATACTGTATATACAGAGAAAAATCCAAAAAATATACATTTGCAATGGAATCTTTAAAAAAATCGTCCTAAAAAAAGTACGAAATCAATCATCGAGGTTAAACAACCTTACGCACGGTCATAAAATGGATGGGAGACCGAATCATTTTGTGCATTTTTAAAACTTTAACTAATATTTATTATGTTCCTACATAGCTACGAAAATCTCGGTGGGCGATTCCAGCTAGCTCTTGTCCGATTTTATTTTTAAATAAATCCATAAAAAAATTTAGGACCGAGACAAACTTCTGCAAAAACAAACGACGGTTTGTTTACAAACATTCTACATGGAAAATGGCTGAAGTATCAAAAAATACTTTATTCAGTGCGGCCGCATGGACCATATTGACGCGTCACAAGTTACAAAATAAAACGGTCTGAAAAGTTTGATTCTAGTACTTTGTATGCATAAAAACAATTTGTATTACGAGCTCTGTTACTGATAATGTACATTCCGAATGTCCTCTGCATTTTGTAGACTAGTAAACAAACAATTAAACGTATAGGAAAAGAAACAATAAAGATCATTTGCCAAGGCAAGACCCATGTCTTACCTATATAGGTTACTCATCCAATGGCGATTCACTAATTCAAAACACACGTTTTTGTCCGCGAAACGGTTAAAGCAGGAAACAGGTATTTACGAGCTCAATCGAACGTATTAATAAACCGAGTCGATCAACCAATCTACACGATGACGTCACGTATCTAATTCGCATTATATTCGCATTGAGACTATCGCGACTGGACCTCCGTTCTGTTGCAACTAAACGTGCAACTAAAATTACCGAATAATCAACTATTGCGTAGCGCCTAAATGCTCACGCCAACCAAAATATAGGTTCACTAGTGAGTAAATCATTTCTGCTGTAATAATAGCGCACACAATAACTGGTCGAATGAATTGCAACACAGTAATTGGCCTCTCTCATCTACACAGGTCATTAATTTGACGTGGGGTGCCGGCAGTAGAATGTTTCCTCTCCTTTCTTACCCGTGCATGCATGAGAATCTGCCCCGGAAATGGGCAGCAGTGTTGTCTGTGTATCAACATATCGTTGTAAGACTATATGTACTTTTATTGCATTGGGCTACCTACGCCTGTAAAAATACATGTACGTTTGAAGTAAATAAATAAATAAATCTCGTACTACGCTCGCCAACCCGCCTGCCAGGCGTATCGAGTAGGTACAACTTAGTTTCTGTAATCTGTGGTACAACAGCAAACCCCCACATGATCTATGAGATCCACGAGGGAGGCCTATGCCCAGCAGTGGATGTGGACAGCAGTCCCACAGTTGAGATGATGAGACTATTTTTATACAACGTCAGCAACTATTGATTCATCATACTATCCTTTCCGTGGTTATCCTTGGCCGTGGGGTGCCGGCAGTAGAATGTTGCCCCTCCTTTCATGCCCGTGGATGCAGTAAGAGCCTGCTAAGGGATACCTCCGGAAGATGGGCAGCAGCGTCTTTCCGTGTATCAACATCCCGTACTGCGCTCGCCAATCCGCTTGCCAAGCGTGGTGAGTATGGCAACTACCCCTCATGGAGATCCATGAGGGAGGCCTGTGTTCAGTAGTGGACTTTTTTTTACGGCTGGAATGGTAATGATGATGATGACTATCCTTTCATCTCAGTCGGCTTTATTCAATGGAAAGAATACGTTTAAAACTGACCAAGTTGCGTGTTTACCAAGATACTTCGACATTCGTGCTTAATGTGCACTTACATTATCGAGGAGAAAAATCAGCTGGTGCACTATTGGTATCGAAACCACGAGATTTCTATTAAAAGTAGACGGTACAATACTCGTACCAAGGCTTAATCAGCTTCAGACGAGTGCTTTACGTGCTTTCCTCTGAATAACAGTAGTGAGTAGTAGTAGTAGTAGAATAGTAGTAGTATATATAGTAGTAGTTGTAGAATAGAAGTAGTAGTAGAGTAGTAGTAGTTGTAATGTAAAGTAGAAGTAGTAATAAAGTAGTAGTAGTAGTTGTAGAAGTAGAAAGTTGATTATTAGGCGGTACGAAGTTCGCCGGGACAGCGAGTCACATAATTCACACATCAATCCAACGCGGCTCTAGTAAGTAAATAATTCCTGTTTTAATATTAGCTCTCAAAATAACTAGCCATATGAATTGCAAAACAACAATAGGCCGTTGGAATTGGCCAACTTTCAAATAAAACTGTTGCGTCACGTAAAAACTACATCGCGGATGATTGAAGGTGAAGGTCGCTGGGCCGAACGGGACAAATGGGTACTGACAGCCCGAGGAATGCAACCTTTGGATGTTTTGACATTAACTACGCTGTATCCGAATTATATTTTTGTGTATTGATAATAGAGTGATTTTATAGAACTAGCTTCATCATTACATACAGCAGTTGGACTGTTGGACACAGGCCTCCCTCATGTATCAATAATCATAAGGGGCCTGTTGCCATGCTCACCACGTTTGGCAGGCGAGTTGGCACAGAACGGGATGTTGATACACAGATATACGCTGCTGCCCATCTTCAAGAGATATGCCTTGGCAGATTCTTATCAGCTATTCTAGAACGATCAGGCAACATTCTACTGCCGGCACCCCGCGCCTGCAAGAACTAGCTTATGTCTTCTTTAAAGATAAAGAAGACAGAAAAGATACATTTATGTTGCCACACACAATTCAAAATATAAAAAAACTAGTGTCCTAGTAAACAAAATTAGTGACAAAAATGGTCACTAGTCAGCATAATGTTTTGGCAGAACGGGTCGTACCACAGTGCTAGTCTTCCGTGTAGACCAAAGTTTGCGGTTGGTGGCAACCGCGATACACAAATGCAATACGCTAATAAAATAATCATAAGAATATATATAATCATATTATTTGCGAGTGCATCAAAAACTATTCAATATCTTTACAAGCTTTGTATTTGGATAAAATACTATAATGTTAATATTCTGTGATGTTATTAAACCAGAACGATGGTGTGGCTACATACGTTAAAAATGCTCATACAGACTATAAGGTACAAGAAATTAAAATATCACATGCTTCCTGTCTACAATTAACTATATAACACAGTTATTCTTTGTATTTACAGATCGCCTTCAAATCCAAATGCTGAACCATTTATAAATTCATTAAACGCACATTTACAAATACTAGATAGCTACGAAAAAATATTATTGGTAGGCGACATAAATATTAACACATTACCAAAATGTACTGAGAGCATTCAAAACAGACAGAATCGGTTAAATTACCTAAATATGCTATCTATACATGGCCTCCTACCTGGACATAACCTTCCTACGAGAATTGAAAGCTGCCTAGATCACGCCTTAATCAAAATAAACAAAATGTTAAATACAGCCGCGGTCGCCGTATTACAAACTTCTGTCACAGATCACTTAACGGTACTCGTATGTCTTTCAAAGATACATATTGTGAACAAACCCAGGTATTCCACGATAATTGACTATGATAACGCACTGAAAGATTTATCCAAACAAAATTTGTCATTATTGCTGGATGAAAATGACCCGAATACTCTTTGTGAGAAACTAATTTTAGTAATACAAGAATGTCTCTATAAAAATACTACAACACGACGTGTTCCCCGAAGTAAACAAACAATAAAACCATGGATAACGCACGGAGTTTTGCGTTGTATAAGGAATAGAAATAATCTACAGAAACAATTAAGAGGTAATCCCCATGATGATATATTAAAAATTACATATCGAAGGTATAGGAACTACTGTAATAATTTAATCAAAAAACTAAAGCGAAATTACAATAGAGAACAACTTAGTAAATCATCTAAATCAAGTAAAACCCTATGGAAAACTGTTAACAATATAACTAACTATAAACCAGTAAGGACAACAAACAAAGATATACTTAATTTGAAAGCTACACCGATGGAATCTGTTAATTATGCAAATTCGTTCTTTTCAAACATTGGCAAATCTCTTGCTGAACAAATTTTACTGCCAAATGGGAGAGACAATACTAGTTCTTTGGCTCTACCATCCAACCATATCTCATCATTTGTATGGTTTGAGACTGACCCCCATAAAATCTATAACATAATCATAGACCTTAAAACAGAGAGTGCCCCAGGTATAGATAACATTACTTCAAAATTTTTAAAAGTATCTAAACATATATTAATACCCATACTGTCTCATCTCACAAACTTGTGTTTTAAAAACGGAATCTTCCCTAATCCCTTAAAGAAGTCAAGTATAACGCCAGTATATAAGAATGGACCAAAAGAAGACATAAATAACTATAGGCCGATTTCTATATTACCGTCTATTTCCAAAATAATTGAGAAACTAATAAACAAGCGACTGCTGAATTACCTAGCTAAGTTTAACATCTTGTCCGACTCACAATTTGGCTTTAGACAAGGATTATCAACAGAGAATGCTGTGGCAGCTATCAGTAACCACATTGTAGAGCAAATTGATTCTGGAAGAAAGTGCCTAGCGGCGTTCCTTGACCTCAAGAAAGCGTTTGATACTGTCTCTATCAAAATCCTAATAAATAAGCTTGAAAATATAGGGGTTCGAGGAACGCCGCTGGCACTTCTCTCAGATTACCTATGTAATCGGACACAGCGGGTTAAAATAGGAGAATATTCTAGCACAGAAGAAGCAATAGATTTTCGTGTTCCGCAGGGAAGCGTGCTCGGCCCAACGTTGTTCTTAGTCTACATTAACGATATCTGCAACCTTAACATTAGCAATGCAGCCATATTCTGCTACGCTGACGATACCGCTATCGTATTTTCGGAGAAATCCTGGAGTCTTCTAAAATGTAAGTCGGAAACCGGATTGAGTGAGGTTTCTAAATGGCTTGATCACAATCTACTAACTTTGAATGTAGCTAAAACAAACTTCATGACTTTTACTAAGTACAACCGGACTCAAACTAGTCAAGATTTCACCTTAAAATTACACAGTTGTGAACTACGTAGCTCTGATTGTAGTTGCTCTATCATAAAAAAAGTCTCTACAATAAAGTATCTAGGTATTATGATAGACCAACGCATGTCCTGGTATCCTCACATAGAATTAGTTATGAGTAGAATTCGTAAGTTAATTTGGATTTTTAAAATATTGCGACATACTGCTACAAAAGAAATTATAGAACAAATTTATATAAGCCTGGCACAATCAATATTAAAATACTGTATACCAATATGGGGAGGAGCTGCCAAAACAAAATTCCTTGATTTAGAGCGAGTTCAAAGATCCTTGGTAAAAGTTATGTATTGTAAGCCGTTTCAACATCCTACAGACTTGCTCTACCAGGAATCGAGAATTCTGTCAGTAAGGAAACTCTACATTCTAGATACCATCTTAAAATATCACAAAATATTAGGATTTGACCTTAGTAAGACAAAAAAGCGACGGAAGGATAAGGTTGCAGACAAAGTTTTATGTCGATCCAAATATGCATCCAGACAGTACGCCAAACAGTCCGCATACATTTACGACGCCATTAACAAAATTCTTAATATATACTCATTGAACAATCATTCCTGTAAAAAATACTGAGTTTATGGCTGTCCACAATAAGTTACGAAGATGGAGAAAAACTCCTAGAAACTATAGCATAGTAACAGTTATTTTTTAATTTAAACCACACATCCCTAGCAAACAAACATTCACATACGCATACACACACGCGAGCACACACACACACACACACATATACACACACACACATACACACGTACATTTACCACATATGGATAGAGTAACTGCAATATACACGCAGACATATGTAGTTACCTACTTTTTTATTGTTACTACTTTTATTTTAATTTTATTTTTGTGTCAATAACTCTCATAATTAATTGAATTACTTAGAGTGTTTGATCTTATTTTTATAACATTACCACAACCAAAAGAAGATTTTATTTTTTGTGAATTTTTATAAACATTAAATTCTCTAGAATTTAAATTTAAATTGTTTCTTTTTGTACTTAGTATAATAGTATTATGTTGCTAGTTTTCTTTTTTTAATATTAACAATTTACGCTAAGCTTAATTATTATACTTAATTTATCTTAAAGATAGCCGCGCTGCAGAGCGAGACCCTCTAGCACAGGTATCATATTACTTAAAAGAGGGTCCCATTCCACTGAAATGTATTAGATTAAGTTGAAGAAATAAACTATTTACTTATTATTTATTATTGAGTGAGGTTTCTTGTTCGCTTCTTTCTCTCACTTGAAAAAAAGTAAACACTAATTGGATTTGCTTTATTAATATTTTTTTATTTATCACTTTAAATTATAATTTTCAAGAAGGCTTGCACTGGGCGCGTAAAAAAAACTTGCGCGCCATTTCCCTTAATCCATTTTCAAATATGAAAACTAAAGCTGTGATGCTTTAGCTTTCATATTTGGTTTTATCGTATTCGTAGCTGTGTGGTAAATTAATTTGTTTTTTCCTCGCAAGTGTGTTGAAAAACGTCGTATGACACGCGTGAGCATTGATCATTCATTCATTACACTCTCGGCTCCATTACGCCCTCGGCTTCGGCTCGGGCTGCAATCTCGCCTCGACTGTAATGACCAACATTGCACACTTGTTTCATAATGTACTATTTGGAGATGTCAAATTGGCTATTCTTTCTGTTCTGGCTGTAGATACACCACACTGTCGGCGGGTTTTGGAATCGGATTACATCACTTGCAAGGATTCAGTTTTCTGCTTGATATCATTTCACTAATCTGGACAAACAAAGCCCACGACCAAGTATACGAATGAAATATATACATACATACGATATAAATATATATGAATGAAAGCAAAACGGTTCAAAGAAATATGCGGAACAGGCGCGGCTTGAAATTTATGCATCATATTAATAATAATAATTAGTATGCTGAAATTAATATACGTTTTTAACGTATAGTTAATTAGGCACTTTAAAAAATCTGAAGTGAACGAATAAAATTATGTGCTCTATTCAATTGAAATATGTGTTGTTTTTTTTTGTAAATTGACATATGTATTTGGCCGTAGGGTCCACATAAATAAATTTCTTGTGGTTGAATGAGCCGTGGGCGCCTCTGGCCGGAGGGCCTCAAGTTTTGTACATACCATCTTTCCTTAACGACTACGGCGACGAAGGGTTTAACTTCCGGCCAGTCTGTGGTCTCGAGAGCTTGCTTGTGCTCCATCAATTTGTTGCGGATTTGTTGCGGCGTGGGCTCCTCTGATCGGGGGCCCGAAAGCGGTTTCACCGGAGTTCCTTAATGAGGGGCCCACAAGTTGTTTGTACATACCTTCTTCCCCCTAACGACTCCGGCGACGAAGGGCTTAACCTCCGGCCGGTCTGGGGTCTCGAGGGCTTGCTTGTTTATGTGCTCTATCAGTTTCTTGCGGTTGAGGGGGCCCGTGGGGTCCTTCTCGCAGTCGTAGTTGTTTCTCTGGTCGGGGGGCAGGAAGTTGTCCTGGAAATAACGATTGCGAAGTTAGAATGTACATCTATAGTGATTTCAAAAGGTAGGGTAATATTAACATCGCAAGCTCACGATATACTTAATTTGGTTTTATTTCTACTGGGGGCGCTATTTCTTTCTTTAACTTGTAAATTCTTAACTTAGTCCGGACAAAATAGACATTCCAGTGCCAAGAACTTTACAAAACGTCTGCTATGTCTACATGATCCCGTAATACTTTTCGTATATCCATTCAGATCACAACACATTATACACAACACTTAAATAATGTAGGTACACAACACACGGATTGCGTCTCGTTCTGCTTGCACTCTACAGGCTATGGCTGAAAATCAGCGTTCGCTCCTTGAGCATATCTCACGCTGAGCCATGACCTTATGACGTGCTGCAGCACACACATAACATTTTGATTGCTAATTATATTGTCTTAATTTGTTATATTTTGTGTTTATTTGATGTATTGTAATGTTGTACTCAGCTTTTGTTTCTTGTATGTGTGTCTGCAGTCGTAAATAAACGTTTTATCTATCTATCATTATTACTTTATTATATTATCGGATATTTATCGCGTAAAAATAACGTCGAGAAAATAAAGGTAATTTACGCGATAAATACTCGATAATCCATTCTTTGTTCTGAGCGTTTTCACTCATTGACAATAGCCTTTTTTGCTTTCTCAAACAAGATTTGGACCCTTCCCATGTGAGTCAGCCATCGTACCCTTTTAAGATACTGGCATGATAAGTGTATGGGAATGGTTTCATAACCTATGGGTAGCCCAAGGCTCGGGTCTGTGTGAAAGGCATGTGAATGTCAGTAAACTTTATCTATGGTAGCTCAAGGCCCTTGCTAGAGATCTAAAAGCTTAGAGGGCCTTTACTACACGATTTAGAGTGGCAAGTGTCATAAATGTACTCGTATAATTTGGGTCCTATCTATTCTTATTTGATTCTGCACGATGTTATTTAATAGTACCTCTATTCGTATCGACCTTTTTAAAGATAATTTGACGACTTGTTGTCTCAGTCGGTCTTACCCGGCTGATACACAGGAGGATGCAGGTTCGAACACCGCCGGGGGACAAATGTTTGATTTTCTGCAGACCTTTGCCTCGGGTCTGTGTTTTGTATGACATACATATATGTATGTATGACAAGTATGTATAGCCGTGGGGTGCCGGCAGTAGAACCTGCTCTTACTGCATCTACGGGTCAGAGAGGAGGGGCGACATTCTACTACATTGTCATTACTACATCGTACATTTGGGCAGCAGCGTCTCTCCGTGTATCAACATATCGTACTGGGCTCGCCAACCCGCCTCCCAAGCGTGGTGAGTATGGCAACTACCTGTGTTCAGTAGTGGACGATTTACGGCTGAAATGATGAAGTATGTACATATATACAAAAAAATTGTGTTTAAGTATTCTATCAATCACCTTGTTTCGATAGTACAAGCTTAGTTTGCGACTAGTTCGTGCTGTGTATTAGTGTCCAGTATTATTTATTTCAATTTTATTCTATATGATGAAATAATAAATAAATGAAAGCTAAATTTTATTAAGTTGCCTTTAAATTTGTTCACATTTGTCTCTAAAATCTGCGCGAATCTAGGCATTCTGACCCCAATGTCCTAACAGACTTAACACAACAGAGTGGGCACAGTCACACCCAAAATCTGTTATAATATCGACACATCATTGCAACTCTAAAGTGCCTATGAAGCCTAAAGTATTGTGTTTTGTGAAATTCAACCGACCGAAACATTTCGAGACACGCAACAGATTAGCAAACATTTCTGCGTTGCTGCATCTGAGTTTGCTATGCAATTGCATAAACAGCAAAGATGCATTTGTGCGAGAATATCGCTTCGAGGAAATTCGAACGGCAGACTAGCGGCTGATTATCGGAATCAATTGACAAGTGTCTTCTGATTGTAAGTGTGTATTGAATGAATTAATGATTTATTTGCATGAAAACGGGTATTAAGTTCTTAGGCTACTTAAATATATACGAAATCACTGTACTCGGCTTCTAAGTCGCGCAAATTTTTAGTTAATTAAAATAGTATTAATAGTCTATAATATTAGCAAGAATATATTTTGCTATAGGTCTCTAATCAGTATGTTAAATAAGTTGATTTAATGTAAAAAGTCCAATTTTGAGGAACGTTAATAAAAAAATAGGTACGTAAAAATATTAAAAACACTTGATTAAATGGTACATACGTATGTAGATAAGTGGATCTTTATGATACTTTCTGAATGCAAATGATAGACTTACAGCTGAAGATGCTAAATGCATACAATACCTATTTGAGGAATTCCCACAATTCCTCATGGATCTCATCATCAGAACCGAGTTTTAAATGAAATGCATCTCTATACAAACACAAAAATAATATTCGATATCGGTTCATGAACGTCGCTCCGAGGTAAAAGTTGAATGTCAGTTAAAATATTTATAGAGCACTTGTTTTTAACCCACGACAAAAAAGAGTTGTGTTCTAAGTTTAACAGCTATGTGCACCGTGTGTGTCTATTTGTGGCACTGTAGCTGTTAAAGGAGTGGACTGATTTATTTATTTATTTTATTTATTTAACTAGAACGGATTAACCAATTACACTAATTAATATTAATTCACAAAACAATAACACATAATATTCATAGTAATGAGTACAGTAAAATAATAAATAAATAACAATATAATAAGGTCAAAGTACAGTCTACAAATTAATAAATTAAAGTTAACAAATATCAAATAAATGCAAATTCTAAAATAATAAATAACAATATAATTACATAGGTCAATGATTAAAATTACCACATAATTACAATTTGCATGCACTTTTTTATATTTTAAAGCGGATTTTCTAGCGGTGTCTCTTAACCATGTTTTATCAAAATTGGTTAAAAAGTTTCATGATATGGGGGTGAAAGAGGGATGAATAATCGAATGCTTCCAAATATACCCGAGTATCATTCGATGGAAATGATGTATAGAATGCAAAACTGATTAAATATGAACCAGTCAAGCCATTCATGAGATATGGGGGTTGAAAGTAGGAGTGAACAATCGAATGCTTTCAAATTTTCCCAAGTGTGGTATCAAATGAAAGGGCATCATCATTTCGGCCGTAATACGTCCACTACTGAACACAGGCCTCCCTCATGGATCTCCATGAGGGGTAGTTGCCATACTCACCACGCCTGGCAGGCGGGTTGGCGAGCGCAGTACGGGATGTTGATACACGGGAAGACGCTGCTGCCCAAATTCTTGAGGTATCCCTTAGCAGGCTCTTACTGCATCCACGGGCATGAAAGGAGGGGTAAGATTCTACTGCCGGCACCCCACGGCAATGATCCCATCTCAATGAAAGGGCATGGATGTGTAGATTGCAAAACTGAGGGTACATATTACAAAAACTTAGGTAACCTCCGAAGTAGTTAAGGTGTCGAGGGTTACTCAATTTTTTAATTTTATAAACTTGTTAATGTTCCTATTCGTTTATTAAAAACAAATCTAGTCTGTCTATGTCATTCCTGCCCTACAATGTATGTCGCTTCACCATTTTTGCCGAACTCCAGGCAAAAAAAAAGCGAGAACTATAGAAACCAGTATACTACGCTAGCTATGGAATCAATAATAATGGCCTACTTAGCATGCCTCCATTAGATTTTCTTGAGTTCAATGTACTCGTTAACCTTTCCTGTCACATATCCTATGCCTTGTAATGAATGTTATGTGGTAATAGTTATGCATGACAAATCTCGTTAGGATATGCCGTTAATTTATAGAAGAATCATTATCAACCGCGTAGTCTTGCATAACACTGTTTAATAATGTTATGTCAACAAGCTTTATTAGTCTTAATAATAGCGTCGATCATGTGCGCAATAGAAACAGTCTTATAATTAAACTTACGAGTAAAGTAAATTAGCCTTTCACATCTAATTATTTATATAGCGTCAGGTACTCATGTTGTACGGGACGCTGCAGTGCCTGAGACATTGTAAGATGGATCCTCTCAGCTTAGTCGGTTATATTTTGGAGGAAAAACATAGTGTCAATAGTTGACTTAACTTACGAGTATATTATACTTCGTATAAACAAGCATTGTTACAGGAGTACCAGAAGGGGGCGAAGGCCGTAAAAGGTCACCAAAGGTCAAAAATGGCATTTTTGGGTTTTTGGTCGTTTTCGGCCATTTGAAGACTTATTTTTTTGGTGACCGTTTGAGGTCACAATAACTCCGGTCCCTGTGACCCTAGGGTCACCAAAATCAATCAGTACCCTTCTCTCATTAAGACGGTGCTAACAAAAAAGTTTCATGTAAATCGGTCAACGCGTTCGGTTGTAATCGTCTCATACACAGACAGACAGACAGTACCTAATATGCATATCGCTGTCATTTCGGCATTACAATATACTATTTCGGCATTACAATATACACACATTTGAACCCATAATTGACAGCTGAGGCGCTGAAGTATGTAAGGTACATTACAGATGATAGTGCCTATATATACCTAACGATTTTATTTTTTATGGACCTTGCGGGAACTACTATAGAGTGGCATTATATTCTATAGGAAAGAATTTTGCGAAATTCCTATTGGTACTTTGTTTCCAGTTAGGGCGGATTTGTTCTTAGAATCCCTGAGGCAACTACAATATAAGATCGGAGAGAACTCATTTTTGAGGAAGAATTTTAAGAAATACCTACTCACACCCGCTGTTTGTACATAACAATTTATTGTATTACATATACATTGGGCGAGTAGTTTACGAAAAATACCTTTGATTATAACCGACATTTCGACTGTGATTCTACAGTGGTCCCAAGTAGACTGATTAATTACTGATTGTTTCATATTTAAAATGTATTGCGAAAGTAAAGAGACTATAGTTGACTAGTCTCCAACTAACAAGGCCTGTTGTTTGCCGGCAGATATAAGTTGTGCTACCCGGTCTTGCCCTTTAAACATATAGTAGAGCTACTACAAATACTGTTACTCGCTACTATAATGGATGCGTGGCCATTGAAGCAGAGCGGAGCTAAGATGCGGAAAATGTATTAGCCTCTACACAAGTAGCTGGTTATAATAGGTCTATTGTTGCTTAGATTCAGGTTATGTTGTTACATAGCCGGGCGGAATACGGGCCTGAACAACTAGATAAAGGAAGCATGATGCTGAGTTTGGACCTTTTTACTGCTGCAGCACAGAATTTTTGTATATATAATGTTAATGTAATCTATCTATGTAGTATAATGTATTAAGTATATCAGTCATCTAGTACCCATACCACAAGCTCTGCTTAGCTTGGGGCTAGATGATGCTGTGTGATTTGTCCAGCATTATTATTATTAATGTTACTTATCTGTTGTTTTATTTTTGCCAATGTCTCTGGTTTTCAGCTTTAGGTATCTTCGTTATGAAGTTTCATTATGCATTTAGTAAAAAGCTGTTATAATTTTGTATATGTATAGAATATAGAAGTAAGTAAATATTTTTATATTCTTTTGTATATTTTATACATAAATAGACAAAAGAATAAAATTAAAGTGTCTGTAAAATCTAAATTTTAACAGCTTTTTACTAAATCTAAATCTAATATATAAAATTCAAAGTCCTGACTGACTCACTGACTGACTGATGTATCAACGCACAGCCTAAACCACTGGACCTAAAGACTTGAAATTTGGCACACATATAACCTTAAGTATCTTAGAGGTGCACTAAGAAGGGATTTTTCGAAATTCCCACGGGATAGGGAATAAATGGGATTTACATTTTCGAATAAAAGTGGCTCTGCGTGAAAAAGGGGATTTTACGTTTTATGACTTCCACGCGGACGAAGTCGCGGGCAAAAGCTAATGCATTATATTATTTAGTATACGTATTCTATGTATAGAATATTGATGTAAATATATATTCTATACTCCTGGAAGATTCGTAGATAGCTCTTTTATAGCTTTGTAGTTACTTAACGCGTTCTTAAAATTAAATTAATTAAAGCGTAATTCTTCCACAGATTAGAAAAATAATGTCACACAGCTAGTCATACAATTTTTAAACAATAAAGAGACATACACACAGAATAAGCTAAACAGAAAGGTACACATACACACAGAATTAATGTGTAATGTTATGCAATGTGCCTCACAAGTTAGTAAAATAAGGTTGTAATAAATAATTGTAATTCCTACAATCTTTATATTTCAATGTAAGAAATCGATAAGAATTGTTAATGCAAGCTGGTGCCACTGAGTTATCTCGGCGATAATTAGAGATATAACAACTATTAACACGAAAAGATAAAATTAATTTTAAGCGTGTCGTAAAATAATAATATGGACTTGTATTTGTACAGCTGAATCTTTTAAACAATCATTTTGTTTTACACACAATGAATAAATTCATCGTTGTCTGTACATTTAACTGGCCTAACATTTATGGCTATTCTAAGCAAATATTACAGATAGTTGTAGAGAAATGACACTTCCACATGGTTGCGAGACACCTAGATGTAATGTACATTTAACCTACCTAGATGAAATCATTTTGCATGAAGAAAATGCAACGCCATGTTTCGCACGGTACACCTGTGTATTATCTAGTCTCCCAAACCGTTTATCGATATAAACCTATCCTATTTATAGACTGAAAAGTTGTTCCATAAAGAGTGTTTCGGTTCAACCATAGATTGACCATATACCCTCTATGGTCAATACCCGAAACACTGCCTGTGACCGCAGATCACATCTGTGCAGGCGGGTTTCACACCCTAACTCACCTAGGAAAAGATTTCCAGAAGCTAATAAAAGCAGGTTAAATACCAATTCGTGATAATACTTGTACCATGACATAACAATTTCAAACTGGGCTTGATATTGAAAGAAACAACACAAAAAAAGTAAAATAAATAAACATTTAAATTTATTTAAATTTTATGTGGAAATGCATTTGTGAAGCAGAAGCAGGTTTTGTTTTAATTTAAATTATGTAAAGGACCTGTCTGATGTTCAGCAGAGCAAGTTTTGATCTTACACATAGTATTGTTGATTTGTTATGCTACTTGAGTATTTTCACATGATTTTCAACCTGAATACTCATTACAATACATTGCAGTATTTAATTAGTCTGGAATATTTGGCAAGGGAATTGTTGTTATTCTTGCAACAGTTGGGTAACATTATTGTGTGTGTACTGCCTCTGTGGCTTAGTAAGTCTACTAGCCGGCTGAAACGCAAGATTTTCAATTCCACTCTAAACAAATGCTTTGTAACTGTTCTGCAGGTATTTTTTTTGGTCTGGGTTGTTTTGTTTGTTTGATTAGCACATATATTAACACAAAAAATATGTATTTAAATATGTATTCAATCAATCATCTAGTATACAATAACACCTCTGCTTACTACTTACTTGGGTCTAGATGTTTCTGTATGAAAAGTCCAGCATTATTATTATTATTAGAAAGGTAACCACTTTACTGTTAGGATTACACCTTTCACTCTATCAATATACTAATTACCAAATAACAAAATGTTAAACGGACAATGTTGGTCATTTAAAATCTTTAAGTACTGAATGTTGCCAATAGTAAAATACAAAGATCAATAAACAAATACAGGTGTTACCTGCTACTAATTCTCTGAGTGTGTACATTCCACGGAAGCTGGCTCGCAGCCAAAAATGTCCATTCATTAAGATCTCACTACCTCACAGGTATGATAGAGGTGTTCATGAAAATTTACCACCAGCTTTAGCAGTCTTCACAAAATTATATATGAAAGCCACAGCTCAGTCAGCTTCACATACATATTGACATGTTCTTTCCTGCAGAACCCAACTAGACTAGAAAAGCGCAGGATAAAGGTAAGTGGAGATGATGGTATTGGTTCTGCAAGCAAGCCTAATCCATCTAACAATGTCCTCAGTCATAAAAATTATATCCCTTACAGCATAAATGCCAGTTGATGCTGTATAATTGATGATAATAGATTTAAATGGCCAATTACTTTTACTTGATGACAAACTCTCCCCTAAATAAGCTGTAAAAAGTATTTTAAGGATTACTTACTGTTTTATAAATACCTACTTATTACAAAATGGCATTTTTGTATGTTTATTTTTTTTGTATCTAAAATTTTGTATCTTTTCTTTGCTTCGTAAAATCCGCTATAGTATATTTTTTGAGAGGATTATCAATGGAATTTGATGATGATAAATGATAACAACAAACAGTCAACAAAATAAAATACCTAATTTTCTCATTGAATCAAGAATCAAAATATACTTTATTCAGTGCGGCCGCATGGACCTTATTGACGCGTCACAAATTACAAAATAAAACAATAAATTGCTAAATAAAACTATGACATAACATGTCCGTCGACCTCATCAGTCCTTTCAATTGGCTCCCTGACTTTACAACTCTATTAATGTGAACAAGCAGAGAAGGCCACTGTACCTACACAACATGTGATAATGCTTCAACAACAAAGCCATTCCCACTAGCTACCTTGAGTTTTTATCACAAAGCCTTGTGATATTAAGTAACCACATAGTAATACAAGTTTATTTTGTATTATTTACATCTGAATTTGATAAAAGTTTTGATAAATATTGGTAATTTTTGCAACCTAATCTGTTTATTTTAGAGATAAGCACCTTGACATTTTTAGTGAAGGAAAGTATGACTCACCAAAACCATCTTTAAAATATTTCAATGTCAGGCAGTCAATACTAGTAGATAGATCGTTGTTTAGGATGGACTAACAATCCTGATCTCTTCCTAACATGTAGAAAAAGATGTTTTCCGACATGTTTCTCCATCTAAGTGTTGAAATTCGTGAAGTTGTTGATCTTGTGAAAACAAAAAGGTTACACTTACGTCAGGATCAACCTCCTTGGCCAACATATTCAGCTCCTCAGCGGTAAGCTTCGAGAGGAGCTCGTCCACGTCCACCTCATCGAATGAGCCGAGGTCCCGTCCAAACAGCTTGGCCGGGGTCGTCATCGTCGTAGTCTTCGTTGATGACGATTTCTACGAACAAACACAACACTTTTTAGGTTACCGCACTCGTAAAAGAACCACTAAATCATAACATCGGACTTGTTATTGATTAAATCACGTAATTGTCTCAGTATTTTCAAGTTAAAGGACTTTTTATCATTGATTTTAATGACACTTTCGGCGTTTACCACACCCACAATTTTTAATTGATTGGTCACTTATTAACTACCGGGAAGGTGAAATGGACTAGTTCATGTGATTTTAGTTTTAACACGTTGCTGATTTTAATGCGAATTTCTTACTTTGGCGAATAAAACTCAGTTTTCTTTGAAAACGAAGCAAGCACGGATCACAAAACACTACAGCACGGAATGACTGACGACAAGCGCCCTCTTGAAATGCCAAATACGGACTAAAATAAAGAGTAAGCGAGCGAGCGAATGAAGTGTGACAGAGATACGAGTTGAATAGAGAAGGGATTATTAACGATATTTCATATTTTCACCGTGCAGTGCATCGGATTTTCAGTTTTCATTTTCAACCATGACCGACATGAACATGTTGCTCAAAGGTCATTAAAACAAAAATTAGAATAAAAAAAAATGTCAACTAATAACTATTGAAATTGCACCAGCCTCAAATAAATTTCATAAATAATTTACTAACTACATACCTAATATACGTAATATTTGGAAGAACAGCAACAGCCATGGGCCTTCATCATCATCATTTCAGCCATAAAACGTCCACTGATGAACACAAGCCTCCCTCATGGATCTCCATGAGGGGTAGTTGCCATTCTCACCACGCTTGGCAGGCGGGTTGGTGAGCGCAGTATGGGATGTTGATACACGGATAGACGCTGCTGCCCATCTTCCGGAGGTGTCCCTTAGCAGGCTCTTACTGCATCCACGGGTAGGAGAGGAGGGGTAACATTCTACTGCCGGCACCCCACGGCAAATGGCCTTATTTAATAAAAATACCTTAGACGAGATAAAGCCACGGGCAGATTTCTCTTTACTAAAAATTCTGCTATTTTTTGCGGGGGGAATGGAAAGAACATGACTAATAAAACCACTAAAACTACATGCAAAAGTGATACCAGCATCACCATTCTATTCACCCTCATATAATTATTATTGTACTTCACAGATATGGCTTCGTTGTGGAATGACTTAGGTAGGAACGTTAAATCTATAATACTATGTTAGTGATTATTTTTTATCTCACACAATTGTGAGACATTTTATAACAAAATCAGTCGTTATCTCCATGAGGGGTAGTTGCCTGCCATACCACGCTTGGCAAGCGGGTTGGCGAGCGCAGTACGGGATGTTGATACACGGAAAGACGCTGCTGCCCATCTTCCGGAGGTATCCCTTTGCAGGCTCTTACTGCATCCACGGGCATGAGAGGAAGGGTAACATTCTACTGCCGGCACCACGGAAATACGCTACAGACGAGCCTGCAAAGGGATACTCCGGAAGATGGGCATCTTCCGAAGCATCCATAAGCAGGTAACTTAGTAGTGGTTAATTATTTGATTTACAGAACAAATACTCATCTGGGATGTTGTATCCCTTGCTCTGCTCAGGATTCTGTAATAATAATTTCTATTTTTTACTTGCTAAGTAATTTAATATTTTAAACATAAACGCTGCAATAGCCATAACAAATTGATTCCAGTTTTATATTTCAAGTAGGTACCTATTTATTTATAGAATTATACTGTTTGTTATTTTTATGTTAAAAGTATGTACCTACCTATTATATTCCAATTATATTATATATACCAAATATATTCTTCAAAATCGTCGGCATTTCAAAAATACTGGGCTAGCCGTCTCCGAACTTCTAGGGCCTGAATCACAGCTAATCCGCAAAAGTCTGATACAAAAGCTCGTGGAAGCTCGACGAAATGGACACCGTGCAAATATTGTCGACAATAAGCTAATTATCAATGGGAAAGAGTTCAAGGCAGAAACAACTGAGAAAGATCATAGTTCTACCCCAGAAAGTATGTCACAAAACTTAATTATGCCTAATGATGATGAAATTGAAAAAAAATCCGAAAAATCTACACCAAGTCAAGAAAAACCTTTTATTAGAAAGCCATGTCGTCCCCAAAATTCACAACATTCACCAAATATTTTTTTTCGAGACTAGAATAAATGTCCTTTATCAAAACATGCAAAGTATTTGCAATAAGAGGCATTTGCTAGAAGAGGCTACAGACCATGATAAAAACATACATCTACTTTGCCTCTCTGAAACATGGGTGACAACATCAAAAAAAGACATACTTCAAGTTGAAGGGTACAAATTAGCGTCTTCATACTGCCGATCCAATGGGGTGTTTTCATTAAAAAGTAAACACTTCAAAAATAGTTCCCTCGAACCATATAGATGGCGTTAGTTTTATTTTACTGGTAGGAAACACAATTTGACAATGACAGTAATTGTGATTAATCACAAACTTGCTTTCTCCGCTTGTCAGCTCCATCTGTTAAGTTTTGCAGGAAACACTTTTTTGTTTTTTACTGAAAACGGCTCATTACGAGGGTGGCGGAGTTTGCATTTTTCTGAAAGATGAGTTAGATTTCCTTGAAATAAGAGATATATTAAATTTAAGTATAGAATATTATATTGAAACCTGTGCTATAGAGCTAGGAAAGTATGATTTAATTTTCGTTATTGTTTATTGGCCAGATAGAAAAAGAAGGCCAGATTTATTTTATGGTGTCGTAGAGAAACTTTTAAAACATTTAGTACAGAAGTATGGCAAGAAAAACATTATAATAGGAGGAGATTTTAATGTGGATATATTTGATAATGCTGGCTCTCAAACACTTTTAAATCTGATGCGTTGTCACAATTTTTCTCAACATGTAAACGAACCAACAAGAATTTGCAGAAAAACCGATAAAACTAAAAGTTCCTGCATAGATCTTATATTTACAAATTTTAAAAACGATAGCTTTACTGTAACTGTAAAAGAATATGGATTTAGTGACCACATGGGAGTGCTTTTACATACGCAAGTTAAAAAACAAAAAAAACAAAAAAACTGGGTTATGGAAAAAATATTATTTAACGAAAAAAATGTACGATACTTCTTGACGGAATTGAAGAAGGTTGATTTTAATGATATTCTTATAACAGGAAAAAATACTTCTGATAATTATAACACATTTACTGAAGTTATAAAAATACTATTAGACCAATGTATCCCCAAGGTAAAAATAAAAATAAAACATAACAATAAAAAAACATGGCTAACGAAAGGGATTAGGCAATCATGCGCAAACAAAAGACTACTAAAAAAATTAATAACCGAAACAAATAATCCTCTTCTTAACAAAGACTATAAACAATATGAAAAAACACTAAAAAAAACTGTCCTTGCCTCAAAAAAAATACAATGTATCAAAAAAATTCAAAATTCAGATAACATCGTCAAAGCAATGTGGCACATAGTAAAAGAAAAAACGAACAAACTACCACCAAAACCAAAAACAAATATAAAGCTAAAAATTAATAACATCACTACAGATAATCCTTTTCTAATAGCAGACGCATTTAACTCATTCTTTACATCTATTGGAGAAAATGATTCTTCATTCACGCCATTGGGGCAACCAGTTATAGCGTCAGTCGAAAATTCAATGTTCCTGTACCCCGTTACACCACTTGAAATATGTAAAATAATAAGAAATTTGAAAAATAAAAGAAGCTTCGGTTACGACGAACTACCCCCCATGCTTATAAGAAGATGTGCAATAGAGTTAGCATCACCGATTTCATTCATAATAAATCAGTCATTCACGGAATCATGCGTTCCTGACGCTATGAAAATATCTATTATAAAACCACTTTATAAAAAAGGCGACCATAAAGATATTAACAACTATCGACCAATTGCATTACTGACAACATTTACTAAGATTATAGAAACCGCAATGTCAAACCGACTAAACTCTTATTGCGAAAAATTTAAGATTTTCAATGATTGCCAAAACGGATTTAGAAAAAATCGATCTACATCATACGCAGTGTATAAGTATGTCAACGAAATATTAAATATTATAGATGATAAAAAATACGCCATCGGTATGCTGCTTGACATGAGCAAAGCTTATGACAGAGTTTTATTTAATATCCTCTTAAAAAAGCTTCATGGTATTGGCATTAGAGGTCCAAGTCTTAATTGGTTTATCTCTTACTTCAAAAATCGAGTTCAGTTTGTAGAAATAGATCATTACGACCATAGAACAGGAACCATTAGAAAAATTACATCAAAAAAAGCGTATGTCACTAGATCCATCCCTCAGGGTAGTGTCCTTGGTTGTATTTTATTTCTCATCTACATAAATGATTTACCAAAAATGATCGACTCATCCTGTTCTTTATTTGCAGACGACATATCAGTAGTACTCCCGTGTAAATCTGACTCCAACATAGAAAACATCCTAGATTCCACTTTGTCAAAAATAGTTAATTGGCTAAGTGATCACAACCTTCAGTTGAACTTCACTAAAACTAAGATTATACAATTTAGGCACTACCAAAAAAAAAACCTCTAACTATTAAATACACTTTTCAAAACACCCATATAGAAAACGTTGACATCTACCCCCTCTTGGGTATGCACATAGATTCACACTTGAACTGGAAAGGACATATTAAACAAGTAGCTTTAAAGTTATCTAGGTTCACTTATGCATTATACGAACTAAAGACATCTACCGATATTAAAACCGCTACCACCGCCTACTATGCTTATGCGCATTCCTGGTTACAATATGGGGTAATACTTTGGGGTAATAGTTCAGATGTAATTAAATTATTTACTCTACAAAAACGTTGTATTAGAATCATCCATAACCTCCATGAAATGACAAGCTGTAAACCATATTTTATTAATGAAAAAATTCTAACATTACCATGCATATATATATTAGAAATTAGTATTTTTGTAAAAAAGAATTTAAATTTTTTCAAAATTTATAACCGTCCAAAACATTTGCGGCCTCGAACTAGACTAGATAACCCATTTTCAAAATTACACATCTTTCACACAGGACCTCATGCAATGTGCATAAAAATTTACAATAAAATACCCAAAGAAATTCAAAACGAAAGCCAACTATTCAAATTTAAAGCTATCCTTAAAAAATATCTAATAGAGCACAGTTTCTATAGCCTGCAAGAATTTTTAGACCAGTAGATTGTATATTTTTAAATTTTATGTATGTTACACCATTCCTTAGTATAGCCGTATCTTATGTTATTATTACGCTTCAAAAGCAACATTGTAGGTTTTTAAAATATATTATAAATAATTTTTAAAGTTATAAGATTCCTAAGTTAAGTACATATTATATTATTGTTTTTTGTTTAGTCTGTTATGTGTAAAAATTTTGAATAATGTTTTTATTTAATATTAATTGTCACCTAGCGTCATTATAATATTGTTGTGCCCTAGCCGGGTCCATGTCTGAAACTTTTATTTAATAAGATCTTTTGTACAACATGGTTACAATAAACTATTTGACTTTGACTTTATTGATTATAAATCTTTCGTAAAAAACTCTAGTTATTTTTTTTGTCGCAATAAATAACAATCGACTCTTTAATCTGTGAAACCGAATATCAACTTTTGATTATCGTTACTTTCAATCCCTATGACTACTGTCATTTTGAGAAATAATGTTACCAGTATATAACTCATTCCCACTTTTTACACAATTTAGGGAAAATAAATGCTCATTGGTTGTATGTTTTTATTTTTTCGGAGCTTTGTAATCCGCAATAATATCTTCAGTAAAAAATTATTTTTCTTATTCTTGTTCGTCAAATCTGATGACTTGACGAATAAGAATACGCGATATTATTGATATAATATCGCGTAAATGGATTCATTTTGTAATAAAAATGTAGCCATATCACAACTTTATAAGATTTAAAACTGTTCTTTAATAAACACCAACATATAGGTTTATTGTTTATTCTTATGTAATTCTACAACGAAGCCCAAATCGGTTAAGCGAAATTAGAAAATATGAGGGTGAATAATGATGACGCTGGTATCACTTTTGAGTTTTTTTGCATGTAGTTTAAGTCAGTCGTGACTGCGTAGCGTTGCGTATTTTTCCCAAATTTTAAACTAGTGTTGAGAATATATGTCTGGTTGTGTTTATAAAGCCATAAACAATTTTCATGTGTATTGTATAGCTATGGTTACAATATGTCTGTTTCTTCTCCCCCCGCTAAAAATGGCAGATTTTTTTGTACTGAGAAATAGGCGCGCGCCTTGTCTTGTTAAATAACGTCTTATAATACCTATTGATGGTTTGACAAACGACGATGATGATCATTGATGTTCCTATCATACATAACTTAGACGAAACAAAACTCGTTTTAGATCGTCTAAGTATTATAAGTTGTTCTGGTTTGAATGTCCTAAACTGATAAGATAGAAATTAAAATTAATAGATGTTAATACCTACTACTATTGTACTTAATCTTCTATACCTAAATACCGATCGACAGTAACTTCCCGCAAATACCTATAACTAAAGTTGTATTTGTGTGTAATTCATGGTTTCACGGCACGGTGTGGATTCGCAAAAGTCGATCGCACCGGACGACATACAGTACCTATCTAGGTAGTTAATCAGAGTGCTAGGTTTAGCCGTCCCATGTGCCATTCCTACATGCAGAACATTTTTACCAAAGATTTAAATTATTTTAGATGTTGATTCGTTATCCAGTTCTATAGGTAACAATAATAGTATTGTCAGTGTATCCAATATACTCCAATATATCAGTTGCTGACGTTAAAATTCACATACGTAAACTCAAACCTAAAAGTGCCGTAGGTCCAGATAATGTCCCACCTTACATAGTTAAAGCCCTAAATCAACAACTTGCCACACCACTAGTGCACATTTTCAATATCTCATTAAATACATGCATTTATCCATCACGCTGGAAACAATCCAGAGTTGTCCCGATTTATAAGTCAGGAGACAAAACCAAAACGAATAATTACCGGCCAATTGCAATCCTCCCTTGCTTTGGAAAACTATTTGAGAGCATTCTTCACATCAACATATATAAACAAATAGAACCCTATCTCACAGACACGCAACACGCATTTAGAAAGAAACGGTCAGTTAATACCAACCTACTCACACTTGTAGATACCATCTCTCAAAAACTTGATCATAACGTTCAAGTCGATGTGGTATACCTAGACTTCAGTAAAGCTTTCGATCGTGTTAACAATGATGTTCTTCTGGGAAAGCTTAGTGATATGGGATTCGCGCCTAAACTCTTACGATTCTTTGCAGACTTCTTGCAGGACCGTAGCCAATTTGTAAGATTAGGTTGCTACGTCTCTGATTCCTATCACGTGCGTTCTGGGGTAAGTCAAGGTTCGTCACTAGGGCCTCTTCTTTTTACCATCATGATCAATGATCTCCCAGAATGTCTCCGTAATAGTAGATGTTTGTTGTATGCAGACGACCTTAAAAATTTTAAACCCATTCTTTCTATCGATGACTGCAATACGCTACAGCAAGATCTTAATAGTGTTTTAGACTGGTGTAAAACTTACCAATTAAACCTGAATTTAAATAAATGTCAAATGACCAGTTTCACACGAGCCAAACAGCCTATATTTTGGATGTATGAACTGGAAGGTCGGCCTATTTCCAGATGCAGGACAATAAAGGACCTTGGGGTAGTATTCGACTCAAACTTAAACTTTCACGACCACATAAGCACACTCACCACGGACTGTTTTCAAAGACTAGGATTTGTAACAAGAAACTGTAAAGACTTTACAAATATTAATGCCATCCGTATTTTATATGTATATGTCACTTGTTCGCACCAAACTAGAAAACAGCTCATGTGTATGGAATCCTCATGAGTCCACATACGCCCTAATGCTTGAAAAAGTTCAGAAACGTTTCCTTAGATTCCTATATAAAAAATGTCACGGATACTTTCCCTTCATGTATCCCACCAAATACCTACTGGGAACATTAGGTTTTAACTCCTTGGAAACACGTAGGTTAAGTGAGCAACTTATGTGTGTGTGCCGTATCCTACAAGGTCTAATTGACAGCCCTGACTTGGCAGGTGAAGCTAGTCGGCTCTATGTACCAGAGCAGCGTGGTAGATTTCGTCCAGGGCGAGTCCCGCTTTTTGCCCCAATGCCCCCACGCACTGTTGCGCGACAACAATCGCCCGTCTGCCGTGCCCAAAACCACCTAAACAAACTTCTTAAATATAACCCCGAACTTGATTTGTTTACGGATGATATACATTTAATAGCCAAAACATGTTTAAATTATTCTGAGAAAATTTGTAATGTTTTTACCCTTTATACTTAATTTTATGATTCCTTTTTGTTGTTGTTATTATAAAATTCTATTAATTATATTAATTCTTGTATTTGTTTTTTGTTGTAATATTAATTCTTGTACTTATGTGTTTTTTTTTCTTGTATTTGTTTATTAGTATGTTTCGAAATGACATGTTTCTCTATTGTGTACCTATAATTTTGCTTACTCATATTTCTTATTTAGACTTTAAGGATTTTCTTAAATAAAGATTTTTAACGTCTTAGGGTGCATATCCTGTAATGTTTGAAATCTATTGTGTAAATAAATAAATAAATAAATAAATAAATAAATAAATAAATAAATTAAAATCTTTGGGTAAAACGGTTAAACCATATAGATTAATATGATAAACAAAGAAAAATATCTAGTTTTAATTCCGCTAATGCTGAGATGCATATGCACCGCCGGGCGCACCGCGGGCGGGAGGCCCGCAATGCATCTCAGCATTAGCGGAATGAAAACTAGATATTTTTCTTTGTTTATCATAATAATATGGATTTCCGCAAAGTAACGCCTGATTCTATTAATCATATAGATTAAGATTAAAATGCCTAATCTATAGGGTTTAACAAGGAAGTAAAAATGTGCCAAGACAACCATTGACCTCATTGTATAAGCACGCCAAAATCATAGGTGCAACACTGTAGTTTAGGAAGAGCTCAAATGATAAGATGATGATTGATTAGGCGAATCGATTGCATTTGTTCCTGCTGACCACGCGACGGTAATTTTAGCTGGCTGCTCGCCAGTCTGCTATAATTGGTGCCCGCCACGGAGACAACTGGTATTCTTAGCCGAACATTCGGCCACTGGCCTTCTAATCAACAAATAATATAAAAAAGTTCCTCAAAAAAATAACACATTTGCAATTTGGCCACGTAAAACGCAACATTATAAGTTTGTGTAACTTTTCTAATCTGACCAAGATTTTTTTAAATACATATGTATACTAGTGAATGAACTTTACCGTACAAAGATCGTAACGCAACCTGGTGTTTTAAATAGTTTAGTATGTAGCCGGCGCTAAATGTGACATTAAAAAAAATATGTCATATTTTAGAAATGTGAAAGACGAGCGCGCGATTTGTCTGTTTTCCAAATTGCATTCACGGTAAAAGGTTTTTTTATATTCTGAATTCACATTATCAAGTTAAACAGAGAATTTCGAGCAGTAACAAATTCTACATTTCCCTACGTCATGTCATCGCTACCATACGGACCTGCGCTACGGGTATCTCCGCTTATAAGAGGTGCTAGATGGGCCCTACTTATTGCTGGGTTTTTTTACGCGCGGGGTAAACAGGCCCTGTACAACGCACAGGAAGAGACCTGGCGCGAACAGGAAGCAGAGAGAAAGATAATTCGCGACAAGCACATGGCTGTATTGAAGATGAAGATTGCGAAGGAGGAGATGGAAAATGTTAGATTACTGGAGTCTGGGAAATTGTTTGATGAACTATGATATGTATACTATGTGACGCAATAATTGCACATGTTACTCATGTTACATTGGTAGGTACCTACTTATAATAAATGCAACAGACGTGAGTATACATAATAGTTATTTGAATTAATCTCAGTTTATCAGTTTTGTAGGTTTAAAATTGGAAAGTAATGCACAGTTTTAATATTTGTTTAAATTTCCATAAATACCTACTACCTACCTACCCTATACGTTGGACAGTAAAAGCAAACAAAAAAGGTTTTTTTTGTTAGTTTTTTTGTTTGTGTTTTTTTGGACAGTAAAAGCAAACAAAAAAGGTTTTTTTTGTTTGCTTTTACTGTCCAACGTATATACTCAAAGTACCTATGCAAGACACTTTAGTAGATAGGTAGGTAATATGAACCTACTCGGTAGAAGACAACTTTCAAAGCAGTTCACAATCAACATCACGTCCTCACATGAGAACCGCCAACAATGGCAGCTTTCCAAGGTGCGAAAGTTGAAAAGCTAACACTTTCCATCTTCCGATGTGATAAATACCCGAACGATTGTATGTATATTGTTAAGTTATCGGCAACTGTTCTCGAGCCCTATATAGATGACTATGGGCATTGTAGAGATATCGACGATTTGAGTATGGAAATACGGTTTAAATTTGAAAAATTGACTAGCTCACCCACAGTATCACATGAGAGTTCGATAATTAACATTCACGTGGTAAGATCAAGACTCGAGACGCTAGGCTTTCTATAGTCCTACAACCTACATATGTTTACATGATGTTTACAACTAACAGTTGTTTTATCGACTTCGACATACCTACTCGTATTTGCATGCAGATCATGCGTCCAGCGTTTATTTTAATCTATGTCGGTATTTGAATGCAAGAAGTTATAGGGGGTGCGAAAGGCCACAGAAGCGATGGATGGATTATGTGAAAGAAGATATTGAGAAGTAAAGGGGTGAGTGATGATTTAGGTAGGAGAGAAATAGAGACCATGCCGACCCGGCATAGAGTGGCATGCATAAGGGTATAATGATACCATGATACTCTGAGCTGACTTGAATGCAAGAAGCACAGAGAAGATCAGATTAGCAGAAGAGAAATGAGGCCCCACTTCTACTCGTAGGTTCAAGCGGTGGGTGGCCAGATAATCCAGATTAGGAGATAAGAACCTAACTACTAACAAGTTTCCGCAAAATTATAGAGACAGACCACTGTTTAGCAATGTATAGGTTCCTTCCATCGGACTACGGTACGTAATGTACCTTACGTACCGTAGTCCGATGGAAGGAACCTGGGTATGTACCTAATTCTCATAAGTCTGCGGTTGTGAGCCTACCCTCATTGCTTCCCTTTTCTCCGGATGAACCTAATTATTAATAAGAATAAGTACGCTTACCGCAAAATTATAGAGACAGACATGTTATTTGAAGGCGTGGTCTCGTCTCGTTTACCGGTTATTATCGTCGAAGAACCGGACTGTCCGGTTTTCTTGCGGGTTGCGGTCGCGACTTCCATTCAGCCAGAGGCGAAAGTTAATTGTTTCGATTGATAGCTCTCATTATAACTGTTTAGATAGAAACAATGAAATTGTTACAGCAGCGTTATGTAAGGGCACGCTGTTATTTTATGATAGTAGGTAGGTACCTAGGTATACCTATGTTTTCTTGACATCTGTTTGACCGTTTGTCCGATAAGGATTCAAGTAATCGGAGCGGGGCGTGTTGGCCTCTTTCATAATTGGATGTATGCATTATTATGCTGCCTTGGTGTGCCAGCAGTTGAATGTTGCCTCTCCTCTCTTGCCCGGATGCAGTAAGAACCTCTTCTTCTCGTCTTTACAAACGGAAAGACGCTGCTCTCCATTTTCCGCAGTAATAGCTTGGCAGGTTCTTACTGCAGCAATGGTATCAGCATACTGCACTCGCCAACTCGCCTGCCAAGAGTGCCGAGTTTGCCAACAACCCCTAATGATCTTGGAGATTCCTGCGGCAGGCATATGTCCAGCAGTGGATGTGGATAGCAGTGGCTCAGATGATGAGATTAATATGCTGTTATTCCCTTCTGTGAGCATCCTGGTTCACCCAGTCATCCAGACTTGCTTTGCGTGTTTGTGTATTTCATCCGTCCGCGTCCAGCAATGAGTCGTTCGGTTGTCATCCCCGGTTGTCATCCTCGGCTAAGTTCAGGCGTTTAATGTTTACTCATTGGCTACAGCCGAGTAAATTAAACCAGCATAGACGGCCGAGGGGTGCCGGCCATTGATATAAAAGCATAGATGAGCCCTCACCGTACTGAGACCGCGCCGTTGTGATTCCAAACGATATGAGTGAGCCCACTCATGCAAGAAAGAGAAAGTAGTGTTTGCAAATAATGTGGGAGACAAAGAGATAACACTATTTTTTCGGTACGCGTGGCGTGTTGCGTATTCGTCGACAGTATTGTAAACACTTTGATGTGAAGGCTCATCTATGCTTTTATATCAATGGTGCCGGCAGCAGTTGTTGCCCGTGGAAGCACTTAATCTGCCCAAGAATATCTCCGGAAAATCGTCTGTCTGAGAAGCGTGGTGGTGAGTATGGCAACAACCCCGTCACAATCAGTGACTGGAGACTCTAGGGAAGCCTTTATCCATCTGTGACCGTACCTACTACAGCTGAGATGCTACCACAGAATAAGTACTTGTCAACTATCATCTCAGCACATTACGTGGCAGCTGCAACACCGTTTAGAAATCACTTCCGTCGGACAAACAAGACAAGTTATTAGCAAGACTAACTATTATCTAATTGTAGGGAACGCAATACCGTTACCGCGGACGTAAGCGATGCAAAGAGAGGCTACTTAGGTTCCGTGATGCGGGACGTAAAGGTCCATTACCACAGATATAATGGTAATATTAGCAGTAGGGTGGATCGTTGTATACCTATAATGCGAACATTAAAAGCATAATAATAAGACAGAAATTGTAAATGAACAGAAGTGAAGGAGTGAGGATTTTTGATCGCTTCTTTCCCTCACTTGGAAAAAAAGTTATTTGAAGCGAACGAATTCAATTATGTGCTTTATTCAATTAAAATGTGTCTTGTTCTTCTTCTGTAAATCTATGTAGCGTTTTGCTATTGAATAAACACTTTGACTTTGAATTTTTGACGTTGACTTTGTATTTTTAGGGTTCCAGAACAATATAATAAAAAGAAACCCATAAGGTGTGACTTTGTCTGCCACAGATGGATATATCTATCAGTGACAGACAAAACTACTGATGCCATCGACATGAAATTTGAAATGATTGTAATAAATAACGCTTAATCACTTAAATTGTATAGGTATTGACGACCTCAGTGGCGCAGCGGGCGAAGGTCCGCCTGCGACGCAAGAGATTGCAGGTTCGATTCCCGCCTCGGGAGAAATGTCTGTATGATCTGCAGGTATTTCTTCAGGGTGTTTTCGATGTTTTTCTATATATAATACGCTATCTGTGTAGTGTATTAAGTATATCATATATCAGTGATCTCGTTCCCATAACCAAGCTCTGCTTAGCTTGGGGCTAGATGATGCTGTGTGAATTGTCCAGCATTTCTCTTTATAAGGTATGTAAAAATTAAAAAAAATACGAGAATGTTTACTAGGATTGCAAATGAGGCTGAAAGGAAGCCTCAACATTTTCAAGGGAAGTTTATCATAGCCAAGTAGTATCATAGCAGGTACCCAATATTTTTTTTAATTTTATTTTAATTTTAGAGCACATAGGTTTTATTGTTGTTATTTCTTGTGGTCTGTCTTCCTCGATAGGCTGAGCCTAGTGAGGAAGTCGACAATAACCTCTTCCAGATAATATGTTTTCCAGCGTTAGGTACCTACTTGTGTTATTGGTTTTAATGGGAACAAATTGTCATATATGGTAAGGTTTGAAATGCGAATTAAAATTTGTACCCTGCGAACATTGTAATATGGTATTTGCAGTAATATTACTTTGTTTTTCATCTTCATATGAAAATGCTCACATCACCTTCGACGATTCGGCTGATAGTAACTTTTGGGCCCTCTATTTTTTGCAGTTTTCACATACACCGGCATTTTCTAGTTAGGTAACTACTTACTACTTATACAGTAGCCACAGACACAAAAATGCATTGCGAAAGATATAAAACTTCTAATCTCTCACAGATTGATAATATCATCTCATCTGTTTATGCATGGGGCGTGCAACTGTGACGTCCTACTTAGTCACGGCCGTTACTAATAAATCGGAGGTCCGCATTGTCTGTCTGTCATACATTTGTCTCTGATTTAACAAAGTTATTACATGAAAAATGCTATTATAATGTTGACGAATTTCTAAAGGATAAATTTAAATTTTAATTAATTTTACAAATAAATGTCTTTATCTTATGATTCTGAGCCTATTTGCTTATTTCCTCATCGAAGTCATAGTCAATTTACATAAAAAATAAAAAGAAATAAAAAATATAATAATTTAATAAGGCACGCAGTGTACATAATTCATTCACTTAAGAAAACTTTTTTCCAAGTGATTTCTATTAATTATTTGGATAGTTTGGATATTTTAATGTGACTTCTTATGTCATGATATCATTGTAAGGGGAAATTGAATTAACCTTATTTTATGACGTTTAGATGAACCTCACACGTATGGTGGCAGACCACATTTCTGGCCTACTGTATACCTTTATGATTATAATCACGATATCACAATCGTGTTTTAAACACGTAACTGTTACAGACCTAACAATATAATGTTTGTTATGGGAGTAGATATTGTTATTGAAATTTTGAATTCAATAGGTTGGTATTCCTATTTTTGTGGGAACTGGCTTTGTTTACATATTATTTTCCCACGATTGTAGAAGCTTATGGAAGAAATACATGTAGGATAAGATGATTTTAGTTATGTTGCAGTATAATCTAAACTTAACAAACCTGGAAGTGTTCGCCAATCTAGCCTACACTATTACTAATTCGGTTAGACTTCAAAAAAAGGATGATGTCCTCAAGTCGTCTGTATTTTTTATACTTTGTTACCTTAGTTCTCCGTCGTTTATAAACCGATTTTGAAATCGGTTGAAGGTTTAGAAGGATTGCTTATTGGTCCTACTTTTTTAAACTCAGTAAAGATGATAGGATCCATGAGAAATCGGGGGAAATCCTCAAGTACTCACTAAAAATATCATGCAGTGACATTTGTAATTGATATTTTTTTAAAAGGATATTTAATTTAGCTAACAGTTTTGTAGCATGCCACTTTTAAACTACATCTGCGAAGTTGTTCCAAACGACTTATTTTGTCATCCTAGCTAAAACATATTTATGGAAATAAATGGTCTTTATCTTTTTACAAACGGACTCTACAATTTAATTTTAACGAGCTCTGTGGCGCAGCGGGCGAAGGTCCGCTGCGACGCAAGAGGTTGCGAGTTCGATTCCCGCCACACATGTCTGTGCGATCTGCAGATATTTTTCCAGGGTGTTCTGGGTGTTTTTCTATATATAATAAAATATGTATTTATGTAGTAAAATTTATTAAGCATATCAGTCATCTAGTACCCATAACACAAGCTCTGCCTAGCTTGGAGCTAGATGATGCTGTGGGAATTGTCCAGCTTTATTTATTATTATTTATAATTTGTTTGCATAGATAATTTAAATCAGGTCTCTGAACAAACACATTGCCATGGTCGGACTGCAGTAGTTTATAACGCGCCTAGAAGCTCATAACTAAAACAATCAGACAGTCAGATGTTTTATAGATGTTTCATACGTGCGTCTGCACAAAATCTGTCTCGCGTGACATTTCTCACGCACTCAGCCCAGGTTACGAGCTAAAAAATAGAATAAATTGATTTGCAATCCTAATAAAAGCAGAAAGCAAAACATTGAATAAATATACATTTGATGCGAATGTATAGAATTTCAAACGAGTTTGAGTGTCGAGACTTGAATGCAATAGGTGTTCAATATTATGCAACTCGCTCTGTGCAGCCTATAATTTATGATAGACTAGCTGAACCGGCGAACTTCGTATCGCACCTATAACTACAACCACCACGTACAACTACCCTACAACTTACAACTACCCTACAACTACGCTGCAACTAACGTTGAAACATGTGTTTGATATTTTTTTCAATACAAACTTTCATCCCCTATTTTATCCCCTTCTGATTCAATTTACGTAACGAAAGTAAAGTACCCTATGTCCGTCTCCATGGTCTAATCTACTCCTATACTAAAATTCATTCAAATCGGTCCAGCGGTTTTGACGTGAAAAGTGAACATACATACATACATACATACATTCTTACATTTCTTACCTTCACTTTTATTTAATAGTAGGAAGTAGGATAGGATAGGATTCTATTACCTGCCCATCCTTGTACATGTTCCTGCGTGGTTATAAGGTTTGCCTAACTATAAATGGTAAAATTGCTTTATTGTTTATTGTAAATAGTCAATTGCAATAAGGTGTCGCATTGATAAAACCATATAAAACTATTATTTCAAATAATTATTAATTTTATCAATAAGTTGCGTGTAATTGGGCAGAGATTAAAAAACGGACTGAAAAGTCGTAGGCGACATACAGTAGGACTCATATCTCGTTTAAAATAAAAACTATTGATACCTAATTATTGCAAATAAAGCACCAAAATCAAGCTCCAATAAAAAAAGTTGACTCACCCGAGGGGTTAAGTAAAATCTAGCAACAATTGTGAAAAAATGATTTACTAATTTTTTTTTAATTTACCAAAAATATAAAGCCATTTATCGGTTTAGTTCACCTGTAAAGTGAAAATCTATGTTTTTAAAGAGCAGTTTTCGAGCTTTTTTCTATTGTAATAATCAAACAATTGTGCAAAAACGAACTACCGATATGAAGTAAAAAACATTATGAATGCAAAACAGATATATCAATACCGAATATGTTTTGTATAGGCTGAAAAACGTGGAAATCCCTGACGCCAATATCGCCAAATGCGTCGTCCTAAATAAAACGGGAAAACCTAGGGGAAAACGAGGGCTTTAGTTAAGACCGCGACTTAGCAGAGCGTAGTGTTGACGCCTACCAGCTAAATGCAGTGATGATTTGCTAACAGTAGCTGGCACATGGAGACATGGTGAAATGCTGCAGTTTGAGGAGGTCTATGTCCAGCAGTTGACTAATATAGGCCGATGATAATTGCATATTATTGTGATGGTTCATGTAGGTATGTTGTACTCGTATCTTACCTTCTACCATAACTTCATTTTTAATATCTCGTAATATATACATTGAGTATTGATATGTCGTGGGGAGCAGATGAAATGAAGACTCACTAAGGGGTTTGCCATAATGTCATAATTATAAAGCCCTGGCACAACTTTGAGCTATATTTACGTGCACTTTTGCATCGCTAGACCGGATATCCCGTTACGAGACCGGTCTCTCGTCGGTCGCCGCAAAACCTCAAAGCCTCAAACTCCTTGGGCTCAAAATTGCATCGAATGGTGTTTTATTGTGTTCTACTTTTGCGTGAAATGGAACGATGAAACCGATATTCTCTTGCTTTTATTGAGACCTCGGAAAAAGTTTTCGTGTTTTATTTTATTTTATTTTCCTATTTTACCGTGGTTATAGTTCTCAAGATTACCGTAAAGTGGTATAAATGTATGCATTTATTGAACGAGTGAGCGAAGAGAACGAAGTTCTTAGTGGCAACTAGGCGTCTCGGCTGAATTTATCAAAACGATCCAAAAAAAAAGCGCTAGTTTTCGGTTTCGGTGTTTCAAAACGAATCAACGCCAACCAAAGTGAAACGACCTAGAAGCGGGGAATGATTTCGATCGCATGTTTTTTTCAATTTGACTGGCTATTTGGTATTAATTTATTTACGGAACCAAAGAAGCATCAACGCCGAATGGTAAACTATCAAAGGCTTGGCAAACGTTTTCTCTGATGAGCAACTAGCGACCAAATACAAGGCTCCGCGGGCTATTGCTCCACCACGACAACGCGCCCGCGCATACCGCACTCAAAACGAGGGACTTCCTAGGCAGCACGCCTGTCATACTCCTGGGTCACCCTTCTTACAGCCCTGACCTAACACCGTGTGACTTCTCTTTATTCCAACAGCCAACAAAACTAGATGGGTTTCTTACTCGTAGTTTTTTTTAATTCCCAGTCATTTTCCAGCAGATGTTTATGAGCATGTGTTTGTCCTAGTTCAGAAAATAGCGTTGTCAGACATCGTTATCGTTATTCGGCTGGCGTGGAAATCGATTCTATAAAATCGAACGCAAATCGAATTGCTCTATTGATCGGAAGTAATTGATTGATTCACAGTTTTGGGACACAGTACTCGCGCTGGTAAATGGCGTGGAAAAAGTGAAACTTGGAACCGTAAATAACAATAGAAACAATTAGGTCGTTTAGATACTCTAGCGTTGGTTCGTACGTAACGCACCGTTTTCAGTAAAAAAATGTTATTGGTCTTAAAAGAGGATCTAGCGCGCGGAGTGAGCGAGTTTTTGTTAAATACTTAAGAAAAATATTACTAACGCCATCTATGGAACTATTATTGACATTTTTATTTTTTATGAAAACAATGAGGATTTGATGGAGTTTAGTTTTTTGACAGGTTTCATTAAAAATATGCCAAATTCCTCCACCAAGTATAAGGTTTATAAGTCTTGGTTATGTTCTGTAAGTAATACCAATTCGTACGCTTATTAGATTTTTTTACATATTTCAATTGAAAGCTTTAAAAAATAACACTAAATATAGAGTTTTCACCTTCGACACCCAAGTAATGAATAGTAGACTCAAAGTAATTGGGTACTTACCTAATGGCTACCTACTAATCTTCAAACTCGTTGACATTCTTATAAAAGCTAGCTTAGCTTTTGAATGTAAAATAATACCGTCGTAAGAGATTACCTAACGAATTATAAATATTGTGCCGCATCTTATCTACCTACCTCTTGCGATTTGCACTACATATTCTCTCTACCTAGCAACACAATAACATAAGAAGGTATGTAATCATTATTATCATTTCACCTAGATCTCGTCGCTAAACAGTTTAATAAGGTAAGTACCTACCTACTTATTTCATTATCTAAGATGTTTTATGGAGCAAGGTGGGTATTTAATGTGAGATTTATCACGATAAAAATTCACAATTATTATAGTAAGATATGATGAGAGTCAGAATGGCGGGTGTACTTTTTCAAAAATCAACATGTATGATAATGCTTTACATAATCATACATGTTGTACTTTGTTATCGTCTGAAGATCCCATTCAGTTCATCAAATTATGAAAACTATTGTAAAAAATTTCATATTCTTCCTTTGGTAAAAAGACGTGAAATTGCTGACATCATTTTTAATACTACAAATACCTACTATTAACTGTCCTGATCTTATAAATAAAATTTATCTTGATGTTCCATTTAAAACACTAAGATTTAACCCCAGCATCCATGTTCCTCTCGCTGGTACCAACTACCGGCAAAATACATTTTTATGGCGAGCAAGTGACAATTTTAATAAGTTAAGCGAGCAATTTGACCTTGATCTATTCCGCATAAGTGTCGGTTCGGCCAGGCAGCGGCTGAACAGAGAATTTTTTGGAAAAAATCCTCGAAATTAGGTATTTAATATGATTAAACATTTTTATTGATTTTAAATTATAAGTATGTTTGTGTGTTAGATAGATAGTAGATTCTAATAATACTACTTAAAAGTTGGTTCACATCTGTCACTAGCATGTTTCTAGACGTGAAAACCTGTAATTGGCCTGCTGTAATTTAGACTAATGTATATTAAGATATTATTATATAGCTTAGCTTGGGGCTAGATGATGCTGTGTGATCTGTCCAGCATTATTTATATTTATTTTTATTTATTTTATTGCTGTTGCTTTTCCTACGAATAAATAAATAAAAGGAATGTACCAGCAATGTACCTGAATGTATGTACCTTTAATGAATTTCAATGTAGCTGCATGAAACAAGATAATTTTCAATAATAAAATGAGAAATGATGATAGTAGTGTGTATATTTCAAGTAGTGAATCAAACAATAACAAAAATCATTAAGATCACTCTAATGAATTAGAATGGAATAAAATAATGACAAAAGGAATTTAAATCAATGTATCTGCCTAATCAACAATTAACCAGCAATTGTTTGCTAAAGTTTTTACACTGAATTTGCTATTTACAATGTAAAATAATTAATGGTCCCCTTTTCTTAAACTGCCTTCTCCTCATACACTTTCAATAATTAGAACGGTCATTAACATGTCGTATAATAAAGATTATTTTTATATTGTAGGTGTACAAGTCTAATATAAAATCTTGAAGCTGACAACGTAGAGGAAAATTAAAGAGAGCGCGTTGAAGTCTTTTACATGGGGCAATTGGCGGGCGTAGCGTTTGTATGTTATACAAAGTAACTTACTAATGTATTTGTAAGTTTCATAAATACGCTGTCTCGTGTGTCCCATGTATTGACGGGTATTGATTAGCGAGCTGTCACTGTCACGATGAGAACTGTCATGAAAGTGTGATTTAAAATGCGAATGACAAGACACTGCCTACTGAGGGCATTAACTTTTAATGTGTGGTCTTAGTATTTTTGTAACTTAAGGTTGAATGAGTCACCCATCTTTCCATACAAAAGTGGAATGGTAACTACTCCACTGTTTGACGTTGACCATCCAACACTAAGGATTATGTCAATTTATCTCGTCATAATCTATGTTTGTTATATGTTTGTACCCCAAACCGTAAAAAAGTATTAATTTTAAAAATACAAGCTTATAAACTTTGGTATTTCAACATTGATTTGGACGAATTTGGACGAAACTAAATAATATACGAAGAAAGAAAATTCAAAAATAAACGCCGTTTCGACATAGTTTTACGACATTATTCAAAAGTTGAAATAAATGTTATTTTGAAAAGATTACACTTAAGTTTTTCTATAATAACCCTTGTGCTAAAAGTCTATTAACATATTTTTGCGCGGTCGTTTTAAGAATAAATCACTGGGCATTTCATTCTAGCGCGCGGGTACACGCACTATGTCAGGTGAGATAGCATACTTTTAGGCCGCGCCCACTGACGACTTTGCCTCCGCGACTTGTTCAACCTTAAAGCAAAGATTTAAATCGTTAGATGCGCCCTTACCGCGATGAGACCGCACCGTTTTGTTTCCACACGAAATAAGTGAATTCACTCTTTTGGAATCAGTGTACCTCTAAACACAGTGTTATAATCTGTGGTGTTAGTCGGACGTGGTGTGTGTTATTTTTTTCATACAAGTTCGTGCAACGTGATTTTACAACAAATGGTAACAATAACGTTTAGTTCATTGTCAAAACCAGCGTGCGTGCGTCGGCATTACCGTTAACACACATAATAAAGACAATGCCACAGTTTTTGGTGTCAGGAAACATCTAACTATTTAATTCTATTACTTAAAGCAGATCAATTTGTGTTAACTTTACATTATTTCATAAAAACACCCCATTCCAATAGCTTAATCTATGTCTCTGCTCAAAACTGCGCATTTACCTATTCCAGTTTCGATTTATAAAAACTGCACAGTAAAATATTAGTGCATACTACATTTACAGCACAATATGTCACTGTGAAAAATAAATTTAATACAACGTCCGAACATTCCTCAAGACTTTTGCCAAGGTTAGATACACCTACACTGCTGAGTAAACGAATCTAATAATTCATTTCCCAATTTTAAGGTCTAGGTCGCTAGAATGTCGTACAGACCTATTTATACAATTTTATTTATTTAATATTTTGTATTATTTAATTAGCTTATCTATATATTTAAAACAAAATCGGGTTAGTTACACAACTCAAGAACGGCTGGACCGATTTCAATGTTATTAGTTTTTCCAGATTGGCCTGCGCCCAGAATAAAATTAGGCTAATTAATTAAACATCGTAAAAATACACAGAAAAATAATTATAATGTAAATTTATTTCCTCATACATTTGGGTCTACAAAAGGTTGATGGCATTTTTTGTTTGTCAATCATTTATACGTGCATTCAAAATATTTATATTGCGACTAAACTAGATGATTACATTTTTGGGTAATTTTGGTAGTAGAGTAGTAGTAGTAGAGTAGTGTAGTATAGTTATAGTGTAAAAGTATTAGTAGAGTACTTTTAGTAGTAGAGTATTTGTAGAGTAATAGTAGTAGTAGTTAGTAGTGGTAAGAGTAGTATTTTAGTTTCGCATTGTCTGTATGACAGTCCGCCTTTCGTCAGCTTTACGAAGAGACTATTTAATCTTAGAAAGCTGTTGATTTTCCCATTATGTGAGTTCGTGGGTATCGTTGAATAGGTATTTCAAAATGATCAAGTTTGAACCATGAACTTTCTAGGAAAACTATGACGGTTAAGCTAGCTTTGTTAGTTTCGAAGAAATTGTCGCTCAAATAAGTGAAACGGTTTACTAAACATACCGGAATACTATAAACCTTAATTATTTTAATTATTATACATAGACACGCATCTCGCATAATTAATTATCTGTTTTATTTATTATCTATTTTATATAATCCGCCTTTATCATGTATTATATTGTATGACGGCACGGAACCCTCGGTGCGCGAGTCGTTCTTGCCCGTTTTTATTATAAGGATTAAAAAAAGATTTAAATTTATTTGTTTCATTTATATTTATTATAAAAGAATACTCTTTCTATTTGGCATGATGAGAGCAAACAAGAATTATCTATAAGTAAACCGGAATACCCAAAGATTTAAATTTAATTAAACATCGACTATGACGGACTGCGCGTGAGTGCCAACTGAATTGATTTAGCTGGTAGAAAATGGCTTCCTAGACCAACTATTCCACGGAAGTGCTTGAACTAAGTTTTTGTCTTAGTAAATATAATTAATAATGAAAATTTAGGGCGAAAACGGATGAATTATGCTACCGCGTTATTTCCGCAGCCAAAGAGGAATTTCCTTTTTCGCGGAGTGGATGGGATAGTATGGGGTCCTCTTATTAAAATACCTACTAAGCAGCCTGCTGAATCCCACTAATGGGCAAAGGCCTCCCTTCTCCTCTTCTTCCTCTTATTAGGTATACGATTGTACCTACGCTAAGAAAACGGATTATATAGTTTTTTTGTATTTCTTAATGACGAGACATTGAGCATTGAGTAATGCTTTTTATAGGTGCCTATATTTATCTTTGTATCCTAATTTAAAACGGAAAGATGAAGAATTAATAGATTATTTTTTTTAATGTATATTGTGCACACGTGCTTTTATTGACATTGACATGTTCTTTCTTCTGAAAATAGCCGACTATCCCAGCTTAGTCGGCTATTTTCAGGATGGTACCAATAGTGCTGCACAAACTTAGTTCTCCTTAAACGTCCCAGGAACTGCTGAGTCCCGTACATCATAAATACCAGTTACTGACGCTGTATAAATCATCTGTATAGTAGATAAGAAAGGCCAAATTGTTAACACGGTATACTTTTTCCAAAAGGCACTTTCATATCATCATATCAGCCGTAAAACGTCCACTACTGAACACAGGCCTCCCTCCTGATGTCAATAAGGGGCAGTTGCCATACTCACCACGCTTGGCAGGCGGGTTAGCGAGCGCAGTATGGGATGTCGATACACGGAATGACGCTGCTGCCCATCTTCCGGAGGTAACTCTCAGCAGACTCTTACTGCATCCACGGGCAAGAGAGGAGGGACAATATTCTACTGCCGGCACCCCACGGCATTATATTTACGACATTATAATGGCACTTTACTTATATTTATTCCGAGGACATATACATATCTGATAGGTTTCTTTAATAAATAAAAAATAAAAAAAATAAATTAATGTTTAATGTGGTTCCAGTTTCCACCGCGCTACTCAGCTATATTCAAACTCATAAGCCCTATATCGCCGCTAAGATCTTGTTTATTAACACGCTGCATGCAAAATTAGCCTGGGATTAGGATGACGTCAGATGCGCTTAATTCACTCTGATTAATTCGCTTTTCGAGGATACGTTTCATGTATTTGTTCAGCCTTGACCCGTTTTTAACCAACATAAAAGAAGGAGGTGACCATATCGGTTGTTAAAGCTGCTTAATGCCGTCGACTAACAAACTTCGGAATGCCGTCATATTTAGAAAATTTGGTCAAAAACTATTTACTTAATATTATTAGGAACCTGTCCTGTCCCACAGCAGGGCAAAGGCCCTTGTGGGATCTATTCGGTGATAGATGACTCATCCGGCCTGCGGCAGACGAGACCCGCCCCGTTCCACTTCAACTGGCCCGATTTTTGGACGACGTCTGCAATCTGTGTTTTATGGCGCAGTTCACTATTTTTTATCCGGTCTAACAATTCGACTACTAGGATACTGCGCTGCATAACCCTTTGGCAAACCCCTAAGTCTGCTGTTTTGCAGAGCGTTCAATGACCGGGTTTGGGCACCATGGATGAGGATGGGTAAAATGCACATGTCCATGAGTTTTCTTTTAGGTCGCCTTTCATTAGATCTTTCAGACCAGTAGCACCAGTAGCCCTTCCTGGCGTTTTCAGTTCGTCTTAAAACGATTTGTTCAACGATAAAAGAATCTATGAGGAATAGAGGAACTCTTCAAATTATTAAGCAAATAATACATTACGATACGATTTTAGGATTTTTAGCAATAGGTTAAGCATTTGCATTTAGAGAGTAAACTGTTGAAGAAGGTTACAAATGGCCACCGAAACTCGACTCCTCAATCATCACCTATGATTAAAAAGTTGGGGCCAAAATGGATTCACTTGACGTTATTACCACACCAAAGGGCAATATTGGAAAGGCGAATTAGGACAGCCAGCCACTCTTGGCTGTATCCCTGCATAGACACGGACTGCCTGCATAGACATACTATAAGTATGTAGATAATAAGTTCTATGTCTTTGTCCGGCCTTGAGCCCGTTTTTCACACGAGAATACAGGCCTCTAATTGATATGACAAAAGAGTAGGTATGACACTTTGGAAGTAGCGATAAAACTGTCCAATGCCGATGATTGGAATCAATTCGACACACGTTCGTAAGTAGGCCAAACGTTTTTTTTTTTATCGTGCGATCATTTGTGGTCTTTTTTGCGGTAAACAGTGAAAACAACTTTTTCAGTTTTGTCGACATTAGAAAACTATGAAATTAGAGTGCCGGCGTGTGGTGCGCAGTAGAATATTGCCCCTCCTAGACATTAAAATTTATCTGGCAAAAAAACAGCACAGATAGGAACAGTACATAGAAAATACCAACTTAAATACAGACTTAGCAGTACACAAAGGAAAAAATGGCAACAGACATGATTACATACACAATTTTACACGTTTTAATGAATTATGATAGTCGGGCAGGGCACCAGTAGGTGTAGTTACTTCACTATTAACGTGGTTTAACTGCCAAATATGTCCCTTATTTGACATTAATTAATTAATTCATGAACATTGTAGGTTTTGTGACTCATTAGGACGACATTTTGATAATCATTATATTCACAACGTGTAACAGTGGTACTCTCTGGGAAGTATTGTTTTGCTATTCCCATATTAATTCATAAACATTGTAGGTTTTCTAACTAGTTAAGACGACATTTTGGTAATGTATTCCCATCGTGTAGCAGTGTTACTCGCTGGAAGGTATTTTTCGGTAATTTCCAACAGTGACTCGTTAAGAAGACGTTTTGATAACGTATTCCCTTCGTGTTACAGTGTTCCTCGATGGGAAGTATTTTTTGTAATTCCCAACGAGTAACATTGTTACACGCTTGGAATTCTTCGTCGAAAGCTGTTCAAAGTGAAAGCTGCAATGTATATCGATCTCGTAACAAACGACAATAAGTATATCTTCACCATCATCTCAGCGGGAGAACTGCTGTCCACATCCACTGCTTGACGCAGGCCTCCCTCATGGATATCCAAGATCATGCCGTACCCACCACGCTGGCAGGCGGGTTCGCGAGTGCAGTACTAGATGTTGATAAGCGGAAAGACGCTGCTGCCTATCTTCCGGAAGTATCCCTTGGCAGATTTTTACTGCATTTACGGGCACTATCTGAGTTGAGCTTTTGCGCAAGTAAAGAGTCATCCGAAGTAATACCACTTTCTATTTACACACAAAATAACCTTGTTCCGTTATTTATAGAATTTTATTTGATTTCCAAAAATGTACGTATCTCGCAGAAGCAGAGCGGTTGAATCTATTTTTGATCTTCGACCACTCAATTTCAAAACGGCGTATTTAAAAACTGCTGTGGCTGGACGATTGTGTGCTCTACCACCTATTGCGAAGGTGCTTTTTCGGGTAACATCCAGGCTGAGCAGCGACGATTTTTATAAATCATTTCATTACTCTCTGGTAATTTTATTTACGACACATTCTTGAAGCCGTGTTTTATCTCGTAATAAATTTTATAACTGCAATTGCACCTTTATGTTTTTATGGAGGTCATAGATCTTCTTTCTTATACTTGCATCTGTATATTTTCGTGAAAACTAAAACAATAATGACTTGTCACAAAATACGGAAATGGAAATACCACCGGCATTCAATCCGAAGGTCGTGGGATCGATACCGGCCGCGGACCAATGAATTTCTCTTGCTTTAACGGTGAAGGAAAACAGTTGAAACCCACGGCTTAGTCGGCTTCAGACGTATTGACCTGTTCTTTACTCTGATCAATAGCAGACTAAGCTGAGAGGATGGTATAGGAGATGGGCAAGCCTAATCTGTCTAACACTGCAGTGCGACCCGTACAGCATAATTACTATTTGCTGACGCTATATAAATCATTTATAATAGATGAAACGGCCTTACTTTTTAATAAAACATACAAATACAAGATTCACAACTTAAAGAAACACTAAACAGCCGGTCTAATCGCTTGAGCGATCTCTACCAGGAACAAAATATTATAGATGCAAAAGGTTCAAATGGACATTCATTATCATTATCTCAGCCGCAGAACGTCCAATGTCCGCACTAGAATGTTGCTCCTCATCCATATGAGGAGCAACATTCTAGTGCGGACATTGGACGTTCTGCGGCTGAGATAATGATAATGAATGATAATGAAACGGCCGCCCGTTATTATCACGGCCATCCGTGGATGCAGTAAAATATGCCAAGGGATACCTCCGGAAGATAGACAGCAGCGTCATTCCGTGCATCAACATCCCTTACTGCGCTCGCCAACCCGGCAGGGGTCGTGAGTATGGCTACAACCCTTTATCAGCATTTGCATTATCAGTGCCGTTAGAGGGTTTCTTACCGGCGGTCCACCTCACAAGTTCACCTGGGTGGACTACTAGGGTTAGGTCAATGAGGGAGGCCTATGTTCAGCAGTGGATGTCCTAATGATGACGATATGATGACGATGATTTCGGATTTGGGTACGTATTGTATAATCCACTAATAGCTATATTTCGTCGCTCTTGCCTCAAGTTTGCTGGAAGAAAACTCTTTATGCTAAGCCCACATGTCTATTTTTCTACCCTATTTGTATTTTGTTTATGTGTGCAGTAAAGAATTACAAGAATATCGTAGGTATGTATGTATTTAGATAAATTGTGCGTAATCGGATTTTGGCTCACAACACCAGAATTTAGTCGGCTGTCTCAGTAATTAGCACTTTTGCCACCTGTCATCGCGTTTTGTCTAGTATTTTCTGTGAAACAATATTTCTGTTTACCTACTAGCAATGACGAGTTATGCCACTGGTCTCCAATAGTAGGATACTGGATAGCGGCGTTGGTTATGTTTAACACTTCCTAAAAATAATGAGGCGTTTTCATTAAAAAGTAAAAACTTCAAAAATAGCTCCCTCGAAACTTATAGATGGCGTTAATTTTCTTTTACTGGTAGGAAACACAATTCGACAAGGACGGCAATTGTGATTAACCACAAACTTGCTTTCTGCGCTTGCCAGCGCCATCTGTTAGGTTTAGTAGAAAACACTTTTTCTTTTTTACTGAAAACGTCTCATTATAATGAGCCGTTTTCATTAAAAAGTATAAACTTCAAAAATAGTTCCCTCGAATCATATAGATGCCGTTAGTGATTTTTTACTGGTAGGAAACACAATTTGACAATGACAGAATTAGGGATCAACAACAAACTGTTTTCTTCGCTTGCCAGCTCTATCTGTTAGGTTTAGGAGAAAACTATTTTTCCTTTTTTACTGAAAACTGCTCATTAGAGATATTTTTTTTTCTTGGGCGAAGTAAAACTATTGTCATTGTCAACTTCACTCAGAAGGCACCAAAACAAACAAAAAGTCGATAAACACTATAGTTTACCAATAATAATTGTTTTAGTGGAACGCTAAATCACTAGTCAGTTTACTAACCAAAACCAGACAACGGCTAAAAAATCTTTGCAAGTAAACTGACCAAAACCAGACAAGCGGTTATTAGTCTGGTCAATTTGACATCCAAGGTTACATTAATTCCCAACAAGCTGAAAGTTGGTATAAACCAGCGTCAAGTTAACGTTCATTGAACTCGATTCCACTAATATCCCAAGGCCCCAACTGAAAATTAGCGTAGCATCTGAGCTTTGCCAGGTGCTACACAAAGCTGAGTTGGGGACCTTTTTACTTGCCATTTCTGTTCGTCCTCTTTACTGCATATATAACTTAAAATATTTGTGGAAACTTATAATTAGCCTTCGTTAAATTATGTCACTTTTGAAAATGTGCGTAGGTAATATTACTTATGATTGTTTTCTTTAAGTTCAAAAATAAGATAATATATCCTTCTAATGTATACTTTTGTGTCTGTAAATGTTGTGTGCAAGGTAAATAAATGTTTTTTTATTTCTTAATTACGTATGTAAAAAGAAGTTTGTTACCTCTTCAAGCAAAAACTACAGAACAGATCAAGCTGAAACCTAGCAAATATAATATATCAAGTTCTGAATTTTGTAACGGTATAAATGACATATGCACGAATAGTGTTTTACGATGCCGATAATTTATCGTAACATATAGCATCATAATCATAACCCATAAGTCCCCGGAAATCGAACCCTGAGACGCAAGGTATTGCACCTTGCATAGTCGGCTAGTAGATCAACTACGCCACGGGGGTCGTCACAGTCAAACCACAATATAGCTTGCAGTTATATAAAAAAAATTGTATCGAAATATTTGCAATATTAACCCACGTACAACTGATTCTCCAATAGTCCATCCCAGCTTTTAAATTAAAAAAAAATATATTTGATTATTATAGAGTATTTTGATACGGTTTTTTTTAATATTGAATTTGAAGTCAATGAATCACAAAATGTTATATCTATAATTTTAATTGAAGGTTACTATGTTAGGAATTGCATCCGAGGTTGGTGGTAAATTAATTTGATTTTGATTAAATACTGTCCAATTAGCTTGACGAATGAGCTAGAATCATGCCAAATAACGCACTTTATCTCTTAGCTAAATTATTAGCCTGAAGGGCCTGAAGGGAATTGCCTGAACACAACCGATAATTCATCGATATCGATAAAAATATCATAATCATCACAGCCGTAAGAAATCCACTGCTGGACATAGGCCTCCCTCATGGACTAAGAGATCAAAAAAATAAAGTAAAAATAACCAGATATAAACAGGTATCTATTACAGGTGGGTGATTCATCCGACTATACATCCAAAATGACCTACATACATATATGTATACCTAGCATGATCTCTTCTTTCCCTTTCATCGACAAAGAGTTTAATGCTAGATACAATCCTCGATTCGTTGTAAGACATCTATTGACGTCTCACCAGCTGTTTATTTAGGTGCAGTGATCTTAAGAATGAATAATAATAATAATAACATTTATTGAACAAAATCAAGATATTACACATAATTAGAGCAGTGGCCCCCAAACTAGGATATCCTGTATCTTGGGGAATGAATGAATGAACACTTTACTTTACTAAACAGGAAAACCTTTACATTAACTTAATATATAAAATATAAGATGTACAATAGGCGGCTTTATCGCTGAAATAAATTTCTTCCAGGCTTCTTCTTAAGATATAAGAATAGCAGCCCAAAGTTAAAACTCTCTCTCCTAGCCGCAGGACGTCCAATGCCGGACAAAGGCCTCCCTCATTGATCACTTAGTACTACCAATGAGACCAATGAGGGGTTGTTGCCACACTCACCACGCGTGGCAGGCGGGTTGGCGAGCGCAGTAGATGATACACGGAAAGACGCTGCTGCCCATCTTTCGGAGGTACATATCTCTTGACAGATTTTTACTGCATCCACGGCCAAGAGAGAAGGGGCAACAGTCCACTGCCGGCACCCCACGGTGAGCAAGTTAAATCTGTTACTGCAATTTAAACAACTATAGGTGTAAACACCATGAGGTCGACGACCCGAAGTAACGAGGCGGGCGCCGTGCCCCATTTAGAAAACACTTTCTACGGGGTTCGGGAGTTTGAGGAAAGTGAACGAATAACATTTTGACACGGTAAGACAGCGCGACAGATCGAAGAAACGATAGTGTGACGATTTAGTTAGACCAATATGCATGATCGCATGTGCGCATGGGTCGAATTGACAGCAGATCGAGAAGCATGGGAGAGATGGGAAGGACGCCTTTTCCCAGCAGTGGGACACTTACAGCTAATTGGAATTGGAAAATGACTTCATCATCATCATCTCAGCCGTAGGATATCCACTGCTGGTCGTAGGCTTCCCTCATGGATCTCCATGTGATCATGAGGGGTTGTTGCCATACTCACCACGCTTGGCAGGCGGGTTGGCGAGCGCAGTACGGGATATTGATACACGGAAAGACGCTGCTGCCCATCTTCCGGAGCTAGCCCTTGACAGGTTCTCACTGCATCCACGGGCAAGAGAGGAGGGGCAACATTCTACTGCCAGCACCCCACGGCAAAATGATTTATTTAATCATAATATTTTTATTCACTTATTTGAACAATGCCGGGGGGTGCTGGCAGTAGAATGTTACCCCTCCTCTCATACCCATGGATGCAGTAAGAGCCTGCTAAGGGATACCTCCGGAAGTTGGGCAGCAGCGTCTTTCCGTGTATCAACATCACATACCTACTGCGCTCGCCAACCCGCCTGCCAAGCGTGGTGAGTATGGCAACTACCCCTCATGGATGAGGGAGGCCTGTGTTCAGTAGTGAACGTTTTACGGCTGAAATGAATTTGAACAAACGAGGTAATATAGCCAAATTGGCATGCAAATACATACAACATACATTATGCTTTAAAAATAAAACCCTCCTGGTATTCAGGAAATTATTCGTAGCACTCAGTACTAACCTAACCACACTCATCATTTCATCACAAGTAAAAATGCTTACCGCCCAACGAAGTGGGCACCGGGTCAGCTAGTAAGTAGTGTATATTTCCGTATTTCTGCAAAGTAATGCAAACACATACCTATTCCTAAAATATTAAACCAGCATTTGATTTTCGCGTTGTGCAATCGCTTAGTAGCAAGAGCTCATTCACTGTTATAACTTCTTCTCGGAAACGAGGCTCCATAACATTTAGCCTGATTACAAGTCTACTTTGGTTGCCACAACATTGTTATTTTCAATACTACTAACAATTTCATAGTCCTAAAGATGTTCGAAGTTCGAGTTTTGTTATTAACCAGAACGATTCGATTCTAGTATTATGAGACATTTAACCCCCGGCCAAGAAGAAGGTCGGAGGTTGCAACAGAATACTTTCCGAACCAATGTCGCTAGATGCCAAGGGACTTATGGAAATATACCGTGCAGCTCTTAAAGAACGATTTTCAAATGAAATTGTAAATTCAGAGTAATCTACTTTTGATCTGTTTTGAATTTGTAGTACTTTTGATCTTATTCCATTCTACTGTTTTTATATTGACATATTTATGAAATTGTATGACTATTTTAACCATATCATTTAATTTGTGTTTGACATTGTTATTTTTTTTTTTTACTGATATTATTTAACAGAATTTATTGAATTGTTTTTTTCTTTTTAGTCTTAATTAATTATAAATTAACTTTTGAATGTTTTGGATTTTTAGTCTGTAAGTTCAATTGTGTTTCCATAAATAAATAAATAAATAAATCTAAATTAAGTATAGTCTATAAGGGTGTCATGTAACCAAAACCCTGTATAAATAATAAATGATTAAAAATAAAAACAAGAACTATTCGATTCTAGTATTATGAGACATTTAACCCCCGGCCATGAAGAAGGGTGCATAAAATACACACTTACACTTAAAATTTGAAGTATGTGTGTGTTTCGTGGCATCGTAGTTCCAAAACGAACCGATCTTAATATAGCTTTTTATTATTGAGTTAAAAGGTTAAGGTTTCAGCGGTATTTGTACTCCAGGATCTGATAATGACCTTCTAGATCGTCGATAGATTGTGGAGTTTTATTTCAAATTTTAATTTGCTTACGGCAATTCTGGCCTGGATATTGGTATTTAATAATGAATAGATCATCAGAGACCTGAAACCTTCTAAAGGTTCGCTTCTTTACACTCCTAGCTTGTTATTAAACTTCCCGAAGAATTCAATATCCGTGCCGTAGGAGCCTCAGTTAGGTAGTTGTTTTCATGTGGCAAAATAGTTTTTATATAAAAAGTTTCTTTACAACACGCTTATGGCCATCCAAATTGCGATTGCGTTCCAGGATTATAATTACTGATGAGCCCGTTTTGTTTATTGTTTTTGCAACATATTTCAAACTAGGTTTACCATTTTTTACTTTGGTGTCTAGAAACTATGAGAAGTAGAGCAAGCTATCCAATGAATCATACGGTGTTTACAAGCCGTGCTGTTGCATTAAACATTGTTTTCAGAGTAGCATGGAATTAGAAAATGTGGGAATATTAGGAGCACTCCATCTAGCAATTAAATTATTATTATTTAGAGCCTCTACTGTCCCACTGCAGGGCAAAGACCTCCCTTCATTCCTTGTGTTACTACCTACCTCTCCTTATTTAGTTATTGTATATCTTCTAAGCGTATAATTATTATAATTATTATCGCTTCTAAGCGATAAGACCGCCCATTGTACCAATCTTCTTTGTAAGTTTTTTTTTCTGTATTATTTTGTTAAGGTGTGCAATAAAGTGTTTTGTATTGTATTGTATTACAATGTATTTACGAAATATTATCACTTTATACATGTATTTTGTGTCGCCTACGATGTACACAGACAGACAAGGCCATCACACGGACCTGCTTTCTATGTGGTTACTGAAGCAGTGTCCAGTTTTTGATCCCACGAAACACGCTTTGGTACCAGAACTATAATACAAATACAAAAAGAATTATTTGCAAACCAAAGGGAAAAATACGTAATTAACAAATCAGTTTTAGTACAAACCATACACACAATCAGAACAAAATTTATAAAACGCATAAAGTAAGTAGACAATGATAGGCAAAATGGACCTAGCTCAGCATGGTGCAGTTTGTGTTAAGGAGCCAACAAACTACGCTGGTCTTCCGATAGGACTGACCGCATCAAACTTGCGGACTTATACTTAAAGACTAACAAAAAACTTAATATAAACAAAAAGAGAAATGAATACTTGGGATAGTTGTAAAAAAATCATGCAATTAAAAAAAACAAACTAAGAAGTTACTTCTATTTTTTTAAATAAACTAAACAATTGTGAGCGATATCCGTGCTGTGACTTAATATCCGAATATGGCATAGTGACTAAGATATTATATTATATAATATATAGCACTCGTTTCTAGGAGAAGGTTTTCCTGCATCTTCTGCCAACACAAGAGGAAGGTTTTTAATTTTTCGTTAAACCATGAATACCATGAAAACCAGGCTCCGTATTGGTGGCGGTATGTTATTCCAACATCTCGTCGCAGCGTAGCGGAAACTTCCTCTTAATGCAGTGGTTTTGGCATGTCTTTGGTTTTGTAATAATATTGGCTAAGCACGACATGCTCATATACTTATTTGAGAAGCTAAAAAACCCGTCATCCTCTAGATCCTGCGTACTTCGCCAATGCTCATCGCAACAGCTGCGACGAGCATTGGCGAAAATTTGCTCGTGCTGTATAAGTCATTCTGAATTTAAAAGTCCGTGAAATGAACAATGCCAGGGAACCAGAATATTTTTAGGTAAAGTCAAGATTGTAAATACTCATCTAGTGAACCATGATATTCTTCAATTCTCAGAAAGATGATTCGTTTATAAATGCATTATTATCCTTACTACTTTCATTGTTTTCAAACAAATTTCTCTTCGAAACGCTGCGATCTTATTACAATCGATAAAGCTGATACCTTTACCACATTTTCATTGAAAGACATTGTCTACCCTTCCTTTTACTAACGTGAATCCAACATCACGACTGCCGGTCGTGTATCACGACACAAACAAATCGTCGTGACATAAGCCAATATCATTACAAAACCAAACGACACTTAGCCTGATGGGAAATTGACTTAATAATATTATGTCAATGAAAATCTTAGAGTACTATCGATAAATTAGTTAGAAGTCATCTACATGACATGTAGATTATGGCGTACAAACCTCGACACTCAAACCGTTAAGTAAATGTCACATAATTTTAAACATTAATGAGTGATCACGGTGGTGAAGAAGGTCGTTTTGCAGCAATTAAATATGTTTTTAAATATTTCGCGGGACATGTTTAATATCAGTTTGAAAGTTGACTGACTAATATACATATCCCGGGAATGTTTATGTTTATCAACAATGACGAATTCAGCTCTAATTCTATTCAAACATACGAGTATAAACGTATCTTGATGTGAGAGATATGAAATAAAATGAAATCTCTTCTAAATTAGTTAGAGGTAGCGCTCAACATTATACAATATTTCGTAAGGTAGTACAGATCAAAATAAGTACTTATATAAAACACGGTTTGGAATTAAAGCTATTTAAAAATGTGTGTTTGATAATTCAACGTGATGATTCCGAGAAGCAAAAAGCTTTTATTTTGCAAGAAAAAGTTTTTATTTTGCATTTCTGCACATATTTAATGACATAGGTAGCGCACAACATAAAACAATCTTTCGTTAGGTAGAAACAGATAAAAATACATACATAGTTTGGAATAAAAGCTATTTAAAAAAATGTAAAAATGTATGTAAATGATAATTAAAAGTGATGATTCCGAGAAGCGAAATTGTAAACTGTGTTTCTATTTTGCATTTCTGCTTAGAAATTTTGTATTTTTAGTGAATGTGAGTTAATGCGTCTGTTGATTTATACAGAGATGTGACATTTGACGTTTGAGAGTGGGCCGGTGTTCGCCTTCACCTTGGACCAGCACTGGTTTGTATCACGGGGAGCCAACATTGACAGCGCCCGTGACACCAGCGGGCTGGGCTTCTCCAAAATAAACACCTCTAACAATAATACCAGACGGACAATAATATTATATGCATCGCTTTAGTTTTCTCTTTCATGTTCAGGAAGATTTTATTTCACAGCTGCGATTTCATGGCAATGATATCACAATATTTCAGTTAAATGTATTTTAATATTACATTTCTTTACTCAGCCGCTACATTGTACAAATTCTCTGAAGCAAAAATAAGCCTGAGGTGCGAGTCACGATCAAGGACGTCTGGAGTAGATGGTGTGAGTCACACAAAACAACTTACTCGTGGTATCCGCGATCTGGTAGTGGTTGTGGTGATGGTTTCCACAGTTTCCACTGTCTCCTCCATATTTCCACTCTGGCCAGGTTTGTTCCATGATCCGAAAAATTCCGTCATGATTCCTGGTAAATTCCCGATCACCCACTTCACTGAACTCCAAACTGCATCCAACACACATTCACTGCACTTTTAGAGCACCACATCCAAACGCGTTTATCACAAGAACTTTCCAGGTACTTCGAATGTCGTTTTAGTTGTCTCCTTTTGTGTGGGTGTGCGGTGCATCCATTGCATCCAGCCAGCACTAGAAAACACCCCGATTATCCACGACAGAAGCTACAACTCTCCGCTGCACCGCGGAGACGGCCAATGCTGATGTTGTATAAAATCCTACTGGAAAACTGAAATAACCGCGGCGAACAAAAAGCACCAGCCAAAACATTTCACGTGCGAGAATATTATTAGTTGGACGATCTAGCCGAAAGAGTTAAGTGTCGCTACGACCTTTTACACGAGTTATATCCAGGAATAATTCTCGTTTTCCGCGTTTAGTATTTACGCTACACAACACTGACTTGTCATTTTATATTGTAGTCATTTCCGCACCTTATAAGAATAACAAAGGCAGTGAACTAGCACTATACACAAAATATGAAGCTTTGCAACCCAGTTATAGATCAATTTTCTCAGCGAATTTGAAATATTGAATACACCGTACAGTCAACTTGAGCTTGCGATGAATTCATTTGTCATACTGAATGTTTTCATTATTTGAATATCGGACTATTATAAGATTTGGCAGATTTTCAGAGATTTCTACATTTTCTGCAAAACACTCTTCGCTTGGTTACGTCACAATAATTTAATTGGATCTTTCTGGAGAGTACAACGTACCTGCTAACTAATAGGTGTAGGAAATTATTTTAAAGTTCTTGATCTTCAAAGCTTTATAAACTACAGATAGCAAATATATTCCGTGAGACTTTGCAGAAATCTAGACCAAGTCCATTACTTCAGCGTTTGAGAGCATTTGACTCCAAATGCAACGCAATCTGCAATTATGCAAACTAGAAACAGAATTTACAGGATTCAACTAAATAATAAAAGATTTATCTAGCTGGAATCTGTTGTATGCAGCCGTCCAGAAGCGGCGTCAGCGTAGGCGATGACAGCTCCTCCACTTAATATAAATACGTGGTTCTCCAAACAGCCCCGTGTTAAATCCGTACTGCCGAGGGATTACTGTGCGAGTTGCTATTTTAATAGTTTATCGATAGAGTCGCCTATTGAGCGCGGGCACAGCACTAGACTTTACAGTGTATGACGTGGTCAAATTTATGACTTTATTGTCTTCCAATAAAGTTTCGAATTAGATGTGTTAACGTGAATATACGAGTATAGGTGAATATTTTCAGATTGATTTCATTTCATTTTGCTGTATTTATACTGACTAAACGATTACGTTTTTCATATATTGACATGTGCCTGTCGTTAATAGAGATTTTTATTTCAAGTTGTTTAGTGGTGTCGTTTTAAAAAAAAGTGTAAAAGATTATTCAGTGGCCATATTTCCTGCCAGTCATATTGAACAAGACTAAACCTTTCCCAGGAAATACTTACGTGACTTTGTTTTCGCTCGTTCCCCACACCTTCCTGTTTGGCTTCCCATCGCGTAAATCAAGGTTACTTACCTGCAATCAAAAATGTACCTTATTTGCAAAGAAATAAAGTAGTAAAAACACGCAGGTGAGGAAAGTACATTCTAGCTACATCCTTTTCGTCCTTCTTAAAGCATACGAGATATTCAATGTTTTTCAGAATTTGCGCGCTTTTAAATGTAACTGTCTTGGTCGTGTTTCATTGGGTAATTATTGCGCGTTCCTGACCTACTACGTGCATTTCCGGTTGCTCTCCCTATAAATAATGGGGATCTTCCGTGTAGTCCGTCATTACAAACGCTATAGTTTTACTATGTCTTATTTGTTGACGTAAACAAATGACGTGAAACCCTAAAATTAAACATGTTTGTTACAACTATTGTATTATATCGATTTAAAAAGCCAGCTCCGCTTTTTAATTCACCTATTTTTAAATCTTATATTTACTCACCTATGCTCCAAACATAAATAATGATTACCATTGACCTGTAAAAAATATGTTAAATTCCTTCTGAAAAGCAGATTTTTTTAAGAAACCTTTTCCGGACTCCTGACGTTGCGTCCTCGTCTCGGTACCAGCACAACTCTAGATACTTCATGTGTGGACGGCTATTAGTGTTGGAAACAGTTATAACTGGTGATTTGTGGTCAACGGCCATTCTACGGATTAAGCGCTGATTTACGGTGTTTTTACGGTTGTATTCTAATGTTCTACGTGAGAAATTCATTATGTTTTGCATAATTACTTGTAAGAAAGATGGAGATAACATCTTTCTATCTTTAAGTAATTACAGGGTTATTGGTTACAATGTGGGCATATACTATACAAAGAGGTTCCTAGGAACCTCTTTGTATAGGAGATATAAGATTCATGAGGTGTTTTATCATGATGATGCAGTTCTGAGAATGGCATTAGTCTCTAGAGACTAATGCCATTCTCAGAACTGCCATGATCTGCCGTATTTTGAGTATAGATCTGGTCCGACCAAACATCTAGCTCTGAATAAGTCACGATAATTTCCACCTGTTAGATTTCTTGCATCATGATAAAACCCCTCATGAATCTTTTGATGAACTTTTGACGGGTTTTGAATCATTACTTCTACCAGATTCTAGTTGTATTAGAACCTGTATCGATAGTAGGTAACGATGGCGAACAGCCAAAAAGACGAAACCAAACCGCCATTTCCAAACTTTACAAGAGACCTAGACTAAAGTATGCGGAAAAATTAGAAGATACCAACGATCTCACTTATTAAGCTGAAAATTTGGTTGTATGGATGTATGTTTTATACCTTTTCACGCAAAAACTGATGGCTGAAACTCTGCACATGTACATATATATATTGACCATAATAATAACTCATAGGCTACTTTTTATTCGGGTACCACGCGTGCAGAAGCCAGTTTCACATAAATTGCCCTGCCCCCAACCTCAGTCTCTGCCTCCAACCCTCGAGGGGAACTATCGATACCATGGGGGCAAACGGTAGTAAATAAAAATCATGAAGTCATCACGTATCGGTGTGAAAGAACCATTTTACACAATGGACAGAATAGTCGATTGTCTCATTGTTGTCGGACAGAACTGTGTAAGTGTTGTTCATTAAAATTGTAAGTGACGGTAATTTGTGTTTGTTGTGATGTTCTAAAAGGATTTCATTGTTTGGTTTCGGTGAAGCACAGTTTTTTAGTAGTGCTCTTTGTATTTTATTTTCAACACAGGGATTTTCAGTAATTTTAATATTGGTAAAATACATAGCCGAAGCCAAACAGCAACAAAAATGTAATAAATTCGGTAATGAATACGACGAGAAAGACGAGTAGGTAAAAAATAATTATGATGTCCGGAGTCCGGAGATAATAGTAAGTTTCAGCGCCATTTTAAGAAAGCAACTTCTAGGGAGACGTAGTATCTGAAAATAACAAATCAGCTCCGCACCAACGCTCTCCATCATATTTTTACTTCTTTAAATCCTCGAAACATTCATATGAAACCAATTTTGCACTTCACCTGCTACTGTATAGAGCTTTCTCTCCAACTCGTCAAGTTGTGGTGCCTCCACGACAACTGCTACATCCTCCGCACACGTAAACGTACGTCCGCGTCTGTAATACAGTCTGGTAAGTTGTTAAGAAGAAGTGACAATAGAATAACGATGAGCCTTGTGCAACGCCAATCGCGATTGACATCTGGTTCTATTTACCCTCCCCACTTGCCTGTCGCGTTCTTTCGCGGCTCACCATCTATGCCACAGTGCACAAGCTTTGCTGCAAGTACGGTATGATCCGCGTCGTTGAATCCTCTCATCAAACTCGACAGATGCCCTGTTAGCCGCGAGCTGAGACCGCGCTCGAACATTTTAACGATAGCTGGCATTATCGACACGGGATGATATTAAAGCAAAGAATCGTCCAGCGCTAAAAATAAATGTTTCGAGAAAATCTGTGCACGGCATGGAACACACGACCCTCCATTCGAAAGTCGGGTGTAAGTACATAGTGGTATGTGGCCTTCGGCCAACACGGCTTGTATACTCTCACAAGCTAAAATAAAGACTCTTTACTCACCTACGTAAGTGAAGTGGAGACCTAAAAGCTTTGATCTCAAAAAAGAAATGCTCATTTAGTATTTAAAAGTCATAATAATTAAGAGCTGTTTACATCGCACGGTACATTAAACTGCAGAGTTCGTTTCGTTACAGTCATAATGATTTGAAAATGTATTTTATTTTTATAGCAATTTACAAGATTTATATGCTAAATGTGTTAACACTATCACGTGATCCAACGTAGGGAACAAGAGATTAACGGAAATGGGTCTAATGGCCTATTATACAAATTCATGCAGATGTCCTCTTAAAAATATAAAGCCACTCAAATTTTATAAATACCAATCTAATACTTATCAACAAAAGCAATCAAGTCATGATGCCCTTCTCAATTAACATCTGTAGCTACCTTTGGGGATGCTCAGAATGCTGGCTGGCGAGAGTCGGGGTATCATTAGGAAGACGAGACGATACATACTTACACTACAACGCGAGACGTCAGGTCTCCCTCATCCCACTAATATTATAAAGCCGAAAGTTTGTTTGGATGGAGGTTTGTTACCTCTTCACGCAAAAACTAGGCTATGGATTAAGCTGAAACTTTGCAAACGTATTGATGTTGGCTAGAATTAACACAGGCTACTTTTTATTCGGTTACAACGCATGCGAAGCGGCGAGCAGAAGCTAGTTAGAATATATATTTTCGTGATCATTGCTGTCAAAAGTGAATTTTGTATTATCTAACAAGCAAGGAAAGTACTATTGTTTTGTGTTTACGCCTGTTGTAAACCTGTCGCGAGATACGTAATCAGTTTGCAGGACTCTCGGAACTATCGCTCATAGTTCCAAGTCAATGTATGTATTCTATGTGCGACAGTGCATGTATTCTATCGAATGCGGTTTATGCGGTGCTCAGATAACCCCGCAATGTAGCCGTAGTTCAGCGTTTCCATAAAATCGTTACTAAGTATTTTCGCTTTAAAATCCATCTTTACAACGATCGCATGGAATATTCATTATATTTTTAAAATAAGTTGTAAAACAAAGAAATGCTAGTGCTCTACAATAATGATAAGTGCACAAACCATTGTAGATAATTTAATAGTGTTACTTTCATAACCAATTACACTGACGTAGTAATAATTTATATATATAAAAATTCAAAGTCCTGACTGGCTAGTGCTCTACAATAATGATAAGTGCACAAACCATTGTAGATAATTTAATAGTGTTACTTTCATAACCAATTACACTGACGTAGTAATAATTTATATATATAAAAATTCAAAGTCCTGACTGACTGACTGACTGATATATCAACGCACAGTCTAAACCACTGGACTAAAGACTTGAAATTAGGCACACGTATACCTTGAATATCCTAGAGGTGCACTAGAAGGGATTTTCGAAATTCCTACGGGATAGGGAATAAATGGGATTTATATTTTAGAATCAAAGTGGCTCTGCGTGAAAAAGGGGATTTCGACGCGGACGAAGTCGCGGGCAAAAGCTAGTTCATATTACAATTTTTGGCCAACGTGGACCACCTACATACATATTAATATACAATGTGCATTGACCGGTAAATTATATTCGGACAGCTGCGCGCGTCTCTTGTTTATGCTCAGATGTAGGTTAATGCATGTAGCGACATCTATTCGATGGATTATGAACTAACGTTTCCGTTCGGGAAATGGAGGGAAATTGGCGCGCTGAGCGCTATTTAGTACACACTCTACACAAAAAAACGCTATCATTACAAATATCGTGACCGCGCTGTAGTGAGAAGTCAAACTCTATGGCCAACTTGCACAAGGATCCTAAACTATATTTCGTTTAGCGGATAAACACAATCACAAACTGTTTTTAATTTGTGATTGACGACCTCTGTGGCGCAGCAGGCGGACCTCCGCCTGCTGTTTGTGGGTGGTGAGGTTATGGGTTCGAATCCCGCCTCAGAACAAATGTCTGTACGATCTGCAGATATTTGTTCAGGGTGTTCTGGATGGTTTTCTATATAATAAAAAATATCATAATCTTTTCAATAACTAAACGGAAATAAATGATTTTTTTATGTTTTGGTAAAGTGCATACCTACAAACCTTGAGGATGATTTTTATATCTACAAATGCGTACGCGTCTAGTACAGAATTGTGGCGGATGCTTCAATTTAGAATAGCCTATTCCATCGTCCCTGGCATTGCAGCGAGAATAACAGTTGCTGACGCTGCAGCGTCTTACTCAATATTATAGAGGTACATGTATGTTAAGTGTATTTACAAAAAAATGTTTGTTTTTTATACAAACTTTGCGTAGTATTTATAATAATAAATAGTGCTGGAAACAAGATGATTTAATAAAATCATCATTGCCAGGTCGTAGTGACCCATTGCTGGGTTTGAGCATCCTTCGCTAACCGTCAAAGAGCTCTACTCTGAGCCTTTTGCATCCGGATCTTACAAAATAATCTATGTGTGATGTAAAAAGCCAATTTAGCCTTTACTCTACATAAAGGATGATGATGAAACGGCCTAGGTCTTTTTGCCTCATATGCCAATCTTAGTTAATATTTGCAGTCAATTTTGATGAATGCCTCTTGTCGGTTTTGGCATGCCACGGCAGATAAATTACAATGGCCGTACATGTCGATCAGAATAAGTGACCTGTCAGAAATCTGCCAGTGGTGATTTACCGGTTATTGTTCTGAGGCGAGACGAAGTTCGTCGGGTTATCTTGTTATATTTAAATAAGTGGTCATTTCTAATTGTGGTCATTAACCGCCGAAAGGCTCTCTAAGTCTTTCACCTTTTATTATTACCTAGGTACAACTGACTTTATACATAAGTCAGCTTGCGCAACAATCACTAAACGAATTTAACGGCCAATCAAGTTTAAAAATATGAATAATGCTGGACAATTCACACAGCATCATCGAGCCCCAAGCAAAGCAGAGCTTGTGTTATGGGAACTAGATGACTGATATACTCAATACATTATACTAAGTACATAGATAGATATTTTTTATTATATATAGAAAATCATCCAGAACACACTGAACAAACATCTGCAGATATATGTACCGAGGCGGGAATCGAACCCGCAACCTCTTACTCCGCAGGCGGACCTTCGCCCGCTGCGCCATAGATCGCCATAGGTCATAAATTTTCTTTAACAATTCATTTTTAATTTCATTATTTTATCACTAGTGATAAAGCTACCTAGGTATAATCTATCCAATCACTTGACTACAATCAGACAATAAACTAAAGAAAATAATAATAATTAGACAACTAGCCATCCATTGTTTACCAATAAACCAACGAAAGTAGAAAGTTAACGAATTGTCGCCAGAAACCGTCGTAAAAACTCGATTGCAAACTCGTCACGATCTCATAACTTTTCTACTTAGTTGAGTCTCGAGTCTCGATCTATTGTTTTCACTTTTGTTCGGCGTGAGAATAACAAAGATATCGGTAAGATTAGAGGTAACCAGAGCGTTTGATCCACTGCTTTTTATTAGATTTCGTCTTAGTCATACTTGCGTTAATTATATCCGCCCGCGGCTCTGCATGCGTGGTACGCAATTAACATAAAAAATCGCCTTACGCTTTGCACCTATTGGAGGTACACCTATACAGCGTCAGCAAGTAATCATGCTGTAGGGGAAAACCGTTACCATTCGTAAAGCGAGAGCATTCAAACATTCATCTTAACTCTGCGATTACAAACATTAGCGCGTTCATAGTTGTATGTGTGCCTCCCCTCTACCGTGGCAGGAATCTAAATAAATCTAAATAAGTTAGAGTATCTAAAAACATTAAATTTATTTAGAAATTTCAATTAGTTTTATTTTTACGAGGTTTACAATAAAAAGTGTACGAATGATCCTCACCTTCCCCTACGGGAGGCTGCATTGCCTAGGACATTTTGAATCAGCACCTATCCTATTAGCAATATCAACTCGACACTATTAATAAGTTTGAGGTTTATTGCGTTCATGTTATAACTACTGCGTCGCCCACATTTTTTTAGTATTTTTGCAATGTAAACGTGTTCGCGAATAATACAGGTTAGTACTGATACTAACCTGTATTATTCGCGAACACGTTTGCAAACATGATCACTATAGATCACGCAATGAAATGAAATGAAAATGCGTTTATTGGTACACCACACCTTAAACATAATTAATAATCTAACTTATGAAGGTTACAGTTTTTCATAAAAGTGTGGTGTGCCAAAAGGTTCTGTCTCAGCAATAGTTGCACCTAAGATAAAAGATGCAACGCTGGTATTCTGACAGAACCTTTTGAGTACCGCAACAGAACACATAAAAAAAATACGAATAAACAGAAATGTCAATGCAGGCATCACTTGAAAAATAATTTTACGTAGCCCAAGGAGACCAGCCGGAGCCATGGTTCGGACTATTGGTCGGAAACTAGCAGCTCCTGATAAACCGAAAATTAATTAAGACACAAAAAACCATTATAGAAGAAGAAGAAGAAAAAGAGCTGTCAATGGAGGAGCAAGCATCGCAAGCAACGCCGATACTGATATCGGTATCATTATGTTCGTCTTTACATTATTACAAAGCGTCTCTATTGTCATAGAATAGGTATAAATGTTTGACGTAAGAACAAAATTTATATGACTTTAAATTGTGTGAAATGTGCAATGTATCCATTATTGCTCATTTCACACAATTTTAAGTCATATTATTACAAAATAAATAATTATCTGCTAAGGCTACATCAATTGTATTATTAATCATCTAAAAATTAAATGCTCTCTTACATATCTTAAAAATTCATGTCATATTTCCTTCTTTAAGTCAATATAATTATTAAATCATTTTATTAACTACATAGTTTTTTTTAAAGATTTTAGGTACCTTAACTAGTCCTTGGAACTTCAATATTTTCCTTTTTTTGGTATTACGACAATTAATATCTGGTTTTGTCATAACGTTTCTAGTAGGTCATCTTTTATTATCTTCATTCAGCTGAAGTTCTCTCTACAAGTGTCCCTTTAAGTATATTAGCCTGTTCGTTAGGTTCGTTAGGTAGGCGCCTAGATGGGCACAATTTAGTATTTATTCCATAAAAAACTCTTCTAAATTGTCGCGATCTGTAGTCATAATTTTAAACTGATAAAAAAATATTTACGCGATAAAGTCTCGCGAACAGTTTTTTTTCCAATAGATAGAATTTCTTTCTGAATATCTTTTGATATATCTAATAATGTTCCTGGAACGTCCTGTTCAATAGAACACCAGTTCATCATTTCAGCCATAAAACGTCCACTGATGAACACAGGCCTCCCTCATGGATCTCCATGAGGGGTAGTTGCCATACACACCACGCTTGGCAGGCGGGTTGGCGAGCGCAGTATGGGATGTTGATACACGGATAGACGCTGCTGCCCATCTTCCGGAGGTATCCCTTAGCAGGCTCTTACTGCATCCACGGGCATGAGAGGAGGGGTATCATTCTACTGCCGGCACCCCACGGCGGAACACCAGTTGCTGACGCTGTATAGATAATATAAAACGTACCTACGCTTACTTAGACATCGCCTTCACAAGCTAGAGCCATCAACAACCTACAACCTACCAAGCCATCTTATCTACAATGCCGCCGGACAACTCTGCTGCCACTCTTGCTATAGGGCTTTTCCGCAAAGTTTGGTCTAGCGAGGCATATTAGAGCTCATCATAACGGACAGATAGTAATCAAAGGTCGCCGTCCGCGAAATCGATAAATCGAAAATCGAGGAATATATTATTATATAAGAACTTAATATATTTACTTCCTTATAATTTTAAAAAGCCGTGTTGGCCGAGTGGTATGTACCCCCGACTTTCAATCCGAAGATCGTGAGTTCGATACCGGCCGTGCACCAATGGATTTTTCTTTCTTGAAAAAATTATGTGCACACTTAACACGAGCTTTAACGGTGAAGGAAACACCGTGAGGAAACCCGCGGCTTAGTTAGCTTCAGACGTATTGACGTGTTCTTTCCTCTGAATAATAGCTGACTAAGCTGAGAGGATGGTATAGGTGCTGGGCAAGCCTTATCCATCTTACAATGTCCCAGGCACTGCAGCGTCCCGTACAGCATGATTACCAGTTGCTGACGCTGTATAAAATCATCTATAATAGATGCAAAGGCCTTGCTTTTATAATTTTAAAGCGTATTAAGCTACGATAGATGTGAAAGGCCAATCTAGACACGCAGCAGTGTGTATTTTACCCGAACCATTTGTGTATTTGCTTTTGGTCCCTTCATAACTCAAAATCTATTTAACACAAACCGTGAGCTTAAATCGTTCCTAAGTTATCAGCAATATTCTCATAAACAGGTTTCATGATTCTCTACAGAACTTGGCGTCATTTAGATCTCAATTCTTTTGTGGGTGAAGTCAACCACCACGACATTCTAAATATTGAAATGGCTCCTATATTCACATTTATGTTTTTGATAGGATTAACTATATCGATAAAGTTGGGTGTCTGTCTATTTCAGCTTTCCTGACATTTCAAACAAACTAAAGAGACCTAGAAAAAGTAATTTCGTTGTAACTTCCCTCTAGATTTTGTCATTTCATTGTGATTTTATCTACATTTGAGAGTGGCAGTGAGAATGCCAAGGTTTATTATGAGCCAGGAACCAGACAAGGTGAGGCGTAGGTAGCGCTAAAGATGCTCCTTTGATAGTGGGACATTTTAGCACTATTATAAATATTCTTGGCACTATTTTAAATTGCCGTGGGGTGCAGTAGAATGTTGCCCCTCCTCGCTTGCCCGTGGATGCAGTAAGAATCTGCCAAGGGATACGTCCTACGGAAGATGGGCGTCGGTGGGCTACGCGTTTTTCCGTGATGATTTAGGAGATTCATGAGGGTGGTTAGCAGTGGACATGGAAAACAGGCTGAGATGATGACGGATAATTAAATTCACTTATATTTACATATTAAAAGTGAATTTATTTATATTAAGACTGATAATTAAAATCACTCATATTTATTATAAGTGAATTTAATTATCCGTGCCTCAATTGGTCTAACAGCTGACTGATACGTGATCGTGTTATTGGAGGTAGCGGGTTCGATGCCCGCCGCGGAACAAATGTTTGTAATTGTTTTGCAGATATTTGTCAAGGCTCAAGCACATAATGCCACGCAAGCTCTGCTTACCTGGTAGTGCTGTAAAAAAAATGCAATGAAAATATTTAGTTATAATTCCGTATATGCCTAAGCATAAGCGGAATCAAAACTAAATATTTTCATTGCATTTTATTGTCCTGGATTTCCGCAAAGTAACGCCTGATTCCATTAATTATGGTACTGCTGTGTAAAAGTGTCGATAATTATTTATTTACCTAAGTAATCCTGGGAGTCTCATGTTAACTGTTCCTGTTCGTGTGTAGTAGAGATACAAATGGCCCAATTACGACCTCTATAATGGCGCAGTGGGTGAAGGTCCGCCTGCGACGCAAAAGTTACGTTCTGTATATATTTATTGTGGGTGTTCTGGTACATTATTAACACATATTTAAACGGGTATTTATCGCGCTATTTACCTTTATTATTGCCCGACGTTTCGACAGGATTGCACCCATCGTGGTCCCGGGAAGACGTGGTCCCGTTTAAATATGTGTTAATAATGTGTCGTGATCGCGAAAGTTTAAAAAAGACTGGTGTTCTGGTAGTTTTTCTATATATAATAAAAAGTATCTAACTAAGTATGTATTAAGTATATCAATCATCTTGTACCCATAACACTAGTTCTGCTTAGCTTTGGGCTAGATAATACAGTGTGAATTGTCCAGCATTATTTATTTATGTCCACCATTATTTAAATATTTTCACCATCCTGCCTGTCCCCGTTTCCTTCTGATTTGTTTGACAGACAGACGTTAACACCCCGTGGGCGACTTCTAATCGTTAATTGGACTATGTTGCCGCGTTATGCAATTAATAGAGCAGAAATAAAATTTGTCTGCAGTGTCCGCTCTTATATATAGGCGGTGCAGCCTGTATTTTAGATCTACACGTCTGCTAACCAGACTGCGGTTAAAAATAGGGATCTGTTCATGAGGATTAATCAGTGATCATGCAGCTAAAATAACTTTTGTCTTGTCTCTGATGATAAGATTAAAATGTACTTACGAATCTTATTTATGAATCTTCTATAGCTATGGTTATTTTGAAAGTACTTATTACTTTTAAAACTATCATGGTTCTGAACACTATATTATTCAATTCAATTCTCAAGCGTCGATACTTCCATTGATTTTTTAAATAAAGACTCGGGCCCTGAGGGTTCTGAAATTATTTACCTACGCCCATACTGCTCTATACCGTGGGGTGCCGGCAGTAGAATGTTACCCCTCCTCTCATGCCCGTGGATGCAGTAAGAGCCTGCTAAGGGATACCTCCGAAAGATGGGCAGCAGCGTCTTCCTATATATCAACATCCAGAACTGCGCTCGCCAACCCGCCTGCCAAGCGTGGTGAGTATGGCAACTAACCCTCATGAAGATCCATGAGGGAGGCCTGCGTTCAGTAGTGGACGTTTAACGGCTGAAATGATGAATGATGATGATACTGCTCTAAACTATTATTATTTTAAACAACTAACTTATGTCCACGGTTTAATTCGCATACCTAACCTAGCAGAAAAGGTCTGACATGCCATCATGCTTTCCACAACGTGTCAATTTTTATTGAGAATAGTGTGTTTAAAAGTACACCGTTTATTAATATTCAATTAGTAGATACTTAATTAGCAATACCTATACCTACATCTACTATCGTGAGGAAACCCGCGGCTTAGTTAGCTTCAGACGTATTGACCTGTTATTTCCTCTGACTAATACTTAGTTGACTAAGCTGAGAGGATGGTACACTGGGCAAGCCTAATCCATCTAACAATATCCCAGGCACTACAGCGTCCCGTACAGCGTAATTACCAGTTGCTGACGCTGTATAAATCATCTATAATAGATGCAAAGGCCTTACTTTTATACCTACGTAATAATTTTTCAACTACTCCGTATTAAATTGACGCTAGATGGCGCTACCTACCGAATTTTGTCGTTACTTTTGACACAATACATAAGCTCCCAGAATTCCAAATATCAGAGTCGTGAGACGCCTGGAACCGCACTAAAGTTTTTCCATTTTCATTGACGATCTCTGTGACGCAGCGGGTTAAGTTCCGTCTGCGACGCAAGACCGCCTCGGGACAAATGTCTGTTTGTCCCGAGATCTGCAGATATTTGTTCAGTGTTCTGGATGTTTTTCTATATACCTATAATAAAAATGTCCAACTATGTAGTATAATGTAATAATAAGCAGCAATAACTGATATTAGTAATCTAGTACTCATAACATAAGCTCTGCTTAGCTTGGGGCTAGATGTTGCTGAATGAATAGTCCAGCATTATTTATTTTCATAAAAAAAAACACTTGTTTCACGAATTGTTAGCACGAATTTTCTAATTTTAATTAAATATTGATATGTTACAGGTACATTTATTTTCAGTGTTCAAAACCTAAAGAGCAAAAACCAGAACTCTTGTAGGATCACTCGTTCGTCTGTCTGTCTGTCAAGACCCTTTTTAACCAAACTACTAAATTTCAAGGTCTGCAGGCAGATAAAATCTGGATATTTCAAGGGCATCATCTGCCTGCAGACCTGGTATAGTTTTTAACTTATTTACAAAAATGTTGAAAAAATACCGTTCCTCCCTTATCTCCGAAGTTTGTAAATACAAATACCTGAAACTTTTATAGCTAATCGAAGTGTATGTAAAGATTACAGGAAAATTAAAATTAACCCTCTAATTAACATAGTTTTTTAGAAATCATCGAAAGTTTAGTTTAAATTCTGTATAAGTTCCGCTATCAGACAAGATATAGCGCTTCTGCAACAAATATAAACGGCTTATATTGTATGATGACATGGAACCCTCGAAGCGCGAGTCGATCTTGGCTGGTTTTATTTTTAATAAGTATAATATATAAACACAATGCGTTCCTATAATTTATGAGTTGAATGACACAAAATAGGTTTAATTTGTCTTAGCCTTACTTTTACTAAAGTTTTTTTAAGTTATTTTACGTTACTAAAAGTTACTTTTAGTTACTAAAATTTGTGTCTCTAACAGGCATTTTGTATGAATCATGCGGTAGTATGTTCATAAGACCATACAAAGTATTCTTTACGAGTGTGGTTTGTGTTTACGTCGTTAAAGTCTTGTTAGCCAACTGTCTTCGATGATTAATTAAAACAGATAAAAGCTGTTTAGTTTGCTTTAGAATTAACCAGACGACGAATTTTGCGGGATGAGATGTCTTTGTTTAGCTCTGATTACAAAAAGGGTATACATACACGTAAGCTTAATGAGACGACTTATTACTCTAAACATATATGCTTTCTTTGTATACAAAGAGCACATGTCACTTTTGGATACAATATAAGTGAACTTTATACGACGACTTTCGATTTATACTCGTAGTACCTACCTAAGGCCTTATTTAGATGATTAAAAGAGCGTAAGCAACTGTTATTCAAGCTATATGAGACGCTTTATTGCCTGGGACAATGATAGATGGATTAGGCTTGCCCAGCTTCCAGCTTAGTCAGCTTAGATCATTTTTAAAATGATTTTATTTTTTTCTATATGTTTTATTGTGTAACAAATATTATATATGTTATATAGGTATAACTTATAAACCAGACTTGTAACATATATTTTTAATGATAAAATTGATTATTGATTAGAGAAAAGAACAGGTCAATACGTATGAAGCTGACTAAGCCTCGAGGTCTCACGATAATTTCCTACATCGAACCCACGACTTGCGGACCGAAAGTCAAGGGCACATACCGCTCAGCCAGCTCTCAACGATTTATAGGACTTTTTTTCTTTAACTGCAAGAAAATCTATCAGTTTATTTTTTGATTTGCCTTTTGAGAGTTGGAACATTTATCTTTAGGTGCAAGAAATTCTACGAGTTTATTTTGCCTCAGAGAGTTGAAACGTTAGGTACGAGTTAAACCAATAACTGTAGTTTAAGCCGCACAATAATATTTATGAGGACATGAAATCCTGCTAAACGTTTTAATATTCTCCCGCCCGCAGATTTGCTCGAGGCTTATTACCTACTGGAGTTTATTACTGTTTATAAATATTTTCAGTGCGTGGACGAACTGCAGTTTTTAGTTCCTTTTAGAACTTAAAAAAGTATTTGCGAACGCAATGGACCATCTAACAAGGATCGTTATTTTTTTATAATTAATGGAATCAGGCGTTACTTTGCGGAAATCCATGACAATAAAATGCAATAAAAAATATCTAGTTTTAATTCCGCTTATGCTGAGATGCAGGAGCACCGCCCTCCCGCCCGCTAATTATGCACATGCAGGGAGAACTAGCTTGTCAGTGCAGCATGCATACCCAAACCTACACGACGACACGTGCTTCGCCTCTCGGCGAGGCATCATCAGGTGACCGCTGAGATGTTGACTGGTCGGCCGCTGGAAATCTTTCGTTCGTCGTGTAGGTTTGGGTATGCATGCTGCACTGACAAGCTAGTTCTCCCTGCATGTGCATAATTAGCGGGCGGGAGGGCGGTGCTCCTGCATCTCAGCATAAGCGGAATTAAAACTAGATATTTTTTATTGCATTTTATCGTTATTTTTTTGTTATCGAGGCGTAGAGTAAAGCTTGTTATCTAGTAAAATAAGAATTCGTGCGTTGAACCTATAACAAATATCGTGATTTTTTATTGATATCGAGGTGAACAATAAGGTTTTTTTATAGACCAAATAAATTAAGAATAATAATCCACCTACAATAAAGTATTTTTTTTAAATACCTAGCTCATAAAAATCTGACGGTAACAATAATGAATAAAATAATAGTAATGATGAGTGGGTTTCTCGGGGTAAGTTCTCTGACAACTGTCAAGTGACATTTTAATTTAAGAGTCAATAAACTAAAAAGTGAAAGTGAGTGAAAATTTAATTGATTGATGGAGACTTTGGTTGACGTTTTTGAACCTTAAACTCTTGTAGCCATGAAACTCAAATTTTCGTTGTATTATTAATTAATTTTATCCTAATCCGCCCCTGCCTACGTCACCCATGCATTTTAGATCTCCTGAACGGTCCTAAAGTCCAACGACCCGTCCCTGACTCATCAATCTTGAGTAACAAATCAGTTTTTGCATTTAGGTCGCGCGTAAAATTGCTAGCGCTCTGGAGCCATTTTGTGTCGGCCATTTTGTTTCTGTCATCGTAGCTTTTACGCGTAAACAATGGGCTCTAATGTAAAAGCCAATTTTATAATATTTATATGATTTTTCCGGCATTTTAGTGGTGATTTTTCTTCTTATGAGTACCTAACATCGGAATGGTAGGAATATATTCATAAAGTCTAGGCAATACCATGCTGTCTGATAACAAAATGTTAGTGATGATTTCAAAAATAACTATTTTATAGCTCGAGAAACTATTTTGAAACAATATGGAATAATAAAGTTATGCTAAGTAGGTACCTATTATGTAGGTACCTAACCTAAGTTTTTGAGGAAGACCTGCAATTATTCGGTCCTTTACACCGAATATACATAAGAATATAGGTCTTCTCGCTAAGCACCAAATATAAAAAATAATTTTTTTTTATTAAATTAACTTTTTATCTGAATAAATACTGGTGCAATACCATCAGTGCAATATAAATGCAAGCCACATGTCCTACATGCCCAAATCGTAAAACAGCCGCATGTTTTGGAGCGAACGTTTCTAAACATCCGCACACAGCGACCGAAATATTATGTGGTTAGTGTAGTTTCTTCGTATAAGTCATCATCATCATTCCGCCTGCGACGCGGGTTCGAATCCCGCCTCGGGACAAATGTCTGTACGATCTGCAGATATTTGTTCAGGGTGTTCTGGATGGTTTTCTATGTCTAATAAAAATATCTATATCTATGTAGTGTATAATGTATGAAGTATATCAGTCATCTAGTACCCATAACACAAGCTCTGCTTAGTTTGAGGCTAGATGTTGCTGTGTGAATTTTATATTTATTAAATTTAATTCTAATGACCCTGATGATGATGATGATGTGTAGGTAAGTATCATAATTAGTGTTATTGTTTTACCTCAGCAGAACTCCGTCGTTTAAGAACTGATTTGGAAAATTCTTTTTGGGTTCGTATAGATACACTTTGAATTAGCTTCCATTTTTTTTAAGAACTCGGCTCTGATGATCGGATTCATGAGGAATCGAGGAAACTCCTCAAATGTTGTAGGTAAACATAATATCGATTTTGGCATATTTAGCTCAAGCTTGCCACGCAAGGGGTGGCGGGTTCGGTTGCCGCCTCGGGACAAATATCTGTACAATCTGCAGATATTTGTTCACGGTTTTCAGGGTTGCAGTTTTTCTATCATCATCATTCCAGCATTAAAAAGTCCACTGCTGAACAGGCCTCCCTCATGGATCTCCATGAGGGGTAGTTGCCATACTCACCACGCTTGGCAGGCGGGTTGGCGAGCGCAGTACGGGATGTTGATACACGGAAAGACGCTGCTGCCCATCTTCCGGAGGTATTCCTTAGCAGGCTCTTACTGCATCCACGGGCATGAGAGGAGGGGTAACATCCTACTGCCGGCACCCCACGGCTTTTCTATATATAATACAAAATATCTATGTATGTAGTATAACCATGGACCAAATAAATATCCATGTCCATGGTATAACGTATCAAGTATATCAGTCATCTAGTACGCATAACCCAAGCTCGGTGATGCGGTTTACCAAACAAACCGGAATACTTTTAACCGAAAACTCAATGAATACCTGTTAATATGTTTTCGTAAACCTAAAAACACACACCAACTACTGTCAACATGTTTACGGGTAACTACGGAACCCTATAATAGCACGTGGCCCGAAACGCACCTGGCCGAATTTATTAAAATGGCCTGTCGCGGCGGGGCGCCATGCGCCATTGCGTTGTAGCCAAGCCTTTATATATTATGTAGAATAGAATGATGATGACAAACGCTGCCGTGCGTTCAGAAATAGCGCGCTCCTGTCCGTCCAATGTCGAGGTAAAATAATGTCATGTCTGAATATTCCGATTGTCTATGACCTTACTGAGCGTCATCGATATTCTAAAGTTTTTGTTACGTCATTGCGACGTCACTACACATTACTGCAGTCTACACACTTATCTGTCGAGACGCAGTTCAAATTGTCTCTGCATCATCAATACATATTATGAAACAAAGTCACATCCCGCTGTCTGTCTGTCCCTGTGCTTTGATCTTTTAAACAACGCAACGGATTTTGATCTGGTTTTTTTCAATAGAAAGTGATTCAAGAGAAAGGTTTATATGTATGTATAATACATGCATAATATAGGAGAGAAACAATGATAATTTTGGAGACTTCTAATGTGAGGTTACGACCTCATAAACACATTTTTTTGCATTCATTGCACCCGTGCGAAGCTAGGGCGGGTCGATAGTGTGATGGCTATATGAGAAGGATTGGTTTTCGATAATAGATACGAGTATATCTTAGCTAAAAGTTTTTCTCCGCATACGAGATATGTATGTCGTAAATCAATTATCTTTTTATTGTACCCAGTAAAAAACAAAAAAAAAGATACCCAGGAGAGGTACAATAAAAAGATAATTGATTTACATGTTACCGGGTAGATATTTATCGTATTTATTTATTTATTATATTATATATATATTTTTTTAAATAAATTTATATTTATTTATTTATCGCGTTGATTAACATCATTATTACCCGGCGCCGGCGCCGACTGGATTGCACCAGCCAACGCGCTATGTACTCAACCTGCACCATAATAACCCCTTGTCGTATTTTTACAATCCAATCCATCCCAAGGTTGCCTGGTAGAGATCGCTCTTTAGCGATAAGGCGGCCAATTGTCACTATGTTCTCAAGTTTCTCTTAATAATATGTTTAGTTTTAAGGTGTGCAATAAAGTATTTTCTATCTATATCTACATATATACCCGGTTACAAGTTTTAGTATTGTGTCGCGAAAGTTTAAATAAACCTGGGCAAGAGCGAGTCGGTCTCGCGCACCGAGAGTTCCGTGCCATTATTCAATAATGATACAGGCGGTTTATATTTGTTGGAGAACCTTAACAGCGCCATCTCTTGTCTGATAGCAATCTTACTATATAACTATGTTGAACTTAAGTAGATAACTTATGTAGATTTATTACACTTTCGATGATTTCTAAAAAACTACGCCAATTAGAGAGTTTGTTATAATTTTCCTGTAATCTTTAGGTGCATACACTCCTATTAGCAATAAAAGTTCCACAGGTTTATCTTTGCAAACTTCGGAGATAAGGGAGAGCGGTATTTTTTTCAACGTTTTTGTAAATAAGTCAAAAACTGTACGGCTTAAAGCAAAACTAAAAACTGTTTATTAATGTGCAAATTAATACCTTTCATATGATACCTCACACGACCTAGTAACTCTACTTAAACATTTTGAGATCCCCTATCCGCCCCCGTGCAATCATAATAAAAATATTTTTTAGCATTTTCATATAAGTATGATATATTAGTAAAAAAGTATTATCTTTAACCATATCAAATTTCAAGTCATTAGCATCATTAAATCTCGAGATATCCACTTGTGACAGACAGACAGAAAAAGTGATTCTGGTCCGGAACCCTAAGAACAAAATTACATTATTAGCTATCTTCAGTTACACGTATAAGATAGAAATGCTTGAAGTTGTGTAAATAGAATTCACAGCTCTTATAGTGTAACCAGGCCTTTATCTTTCGGGGTAAACAGAATCGTTATACTGTTTAGTACTTACAAGATAAATTTTAGTAGATAGGTAGGTATTTTGTTCGAAATAGTCGGAGTAGGAAACTGTATTGTGTGTTGGAAAAAAGACTAGGACTTCAACCCGAAAAAATTGAGGTAGAATAGGGAATTATATTTTTCTGAGTATTTAGTACTAGTGTATTATATTATCTGTGGTATTTAGGTAACTAATTGATAAAATGTATTTTGTGTAGGACTTTCACGATCATACAATAATACGAAGATCTTAGTCGAAGGAAGAGATACATTTTTTTTATGTCTCAAAGATATCCCAAAGTTCATTCTAACGTAACACGTTGTCTATGCCATCAAATATGTCCTTACTACATTTTTTTGTTTAGTAAACCGTAACTAGGTATTAGACAAAAATAGAAGCTCTTACAAATAGCATAAAATTATATTTAAAATTGGAACGACGGAGCACGACACAAGAAATTATGTTATTAATTTTCCCAGCGCTTTCAGCGCTTTTATTTTGTTTTTCCGTAGCGAAATAAGTGTGCAAACCTTCGACAAAGACAACAAAATAATTTTCAATGGTGACGTAGAGCCAAATAAGAGAGTGGTACCTAGAGGAAATACTCTAACTAACCTATGAATCTCGGAGGTAAAATATTGAAATGTTAACGTTAAATAACGTGTAACTTTGTTTTTGATACGCAATAATGAGATGTTTGAATGAACTGGAGAAAAGCGTATTTTTTTCAATATTTACTCGTAGAAACATCTCCATATAATTGCAAATATTCTTCTCTAGCGACGTAATCTATTATTAGTATTAACTTACACCTTAATATCGTTTCCAAGTTTTATTAGCAGGTTTTGCTTTATGGATGCGAAGCATGGACACTAAAGGAAGATCTTCGCAAACGAATAGAGGCATTTGAAATGTGGGTATACCGTCGCATGCTCCGCATAAGCTGGACGCAGAAAGTCACCAATACTGTAGTACTGCAGCGAATGCGAATTAAAAGAACCAACCTTGTACGAACCATCAAACAGAGAAAAGTTGGCTACCTCGGCCATATCTTGCGACATGACCGGTACCAACTGCTGCAAATTATCATGATGGGGAAGATACAAGGAAAAAGATCTGTTGGCAGAAGAAAACTTTCCTGGCTGCGGAATATACGGCAGTGGACAGGCATAAAAAAGGCTGAAGATCTTTTCCGGATGGCCCAAGATAAAGAACAATTCAAGAGGATGACCGCCGACCTTCAATAACTGGAGAGGCACTATAATAAGAAGACCAGCATTTAAACATTGCAACGTTAATAGCTATCAAAATATTATGCCTGGGCTTTTAAAACGCTGTTTACCACACATAACCGTTATAGAATTGATATTTATATATCATTGACTAGTATAGAGGTAGCGGTAAAGATTTAAATAGTTAGATACGGCCTTACCGTAATGAGACCGCGCCGTTTTGTTTCCACACGAAATGAGATAGCTCACTCATTTGGAATAAGTGTACTTCTAAGCACAGTGTTAGCCGGACGTGGTGTGTTATTTTTTTCACGAAAGCTCGTGCAATATGATTGTACAATAAATGGTAACAATAACAGTTTGGTTACTTGGCAAAACCCGTGTGCGTGTGTCGGCATTATTGTGAACACATATATATATTATAGACAACTAGCTTCTGCCCGCAGCTTCGCATGGGTTCTGCCCGGATAAAAAGTAGCAAGTAGTATAATGTGCAAAGTTACAGCTTGATCTGTTCAGTAGTTTTTGCTTAAAAAGGTAACAAACATCTATACAAACTAACTTTTCGGATTTATAATATAAGTGAGATACCACAGTTTTTGGTCTTAGACAAGATAAATCCTTGTCTATGGTTAGGGCACATCTAAAGATTTAAATGTTTGGGTAGGGGAATAGATAGGTCGATCGCGTCAATCTGCGTAAATCGAACACGACCGATCGCCAAGGTCCCACCCAGGCGCGTGGTGTCGAAATAGCAAATACATTCTACGTAGGAACAGTGCATGCTTCGTTCCCGATTTCCTGTGGGATATTACAGGAACCTTTAATGGATTCAACATTAGAATTAAGTAGTAGCACTACTTAGTTAATATCTAACAACAATTTTATTACGTTCGTGCGCCCTAAGATGACTGGCGAAACCAATTTTGGCTTTAAATGTACAAGTACGCTTGTACACTTTGTGAACTTGTTCTAATCATTGCATGTGTAGGTACATATCATCCCATTGATGTACTAAGACTCCATTCGATGGGTTCCCAACGAATAGGTGACACAATAAACGAGTCACATTGCGGACAGTTGACTTTTGAGATCATTTTTATTGCAGACAATGTGGTAAGCATTCGCGTATTTCCTTTTACCGGCTTCAAAATGGATGAGGTTCTATGTTCGACTGTATATTTTGTTTTTCAATGATGTTCATCGATTTCACCGTTTTATCTCGTCTAACTCGTCTAAGTCAATGAGCCGTTGAGCCGTTTTCAGTAAAACGAAAACAAGTTTTCTGTGCATCACTATTGCTGTCATTGTCAATTTTGTTTCCTAAGTAAAACAAAACTAACGCCATCTTTTAAGGTTCGAGGGAACTATTTTTGAAGTTTTCGGAGTGTTAACTCCGTTTAGAGAAAACTTCTCATACTCTTTGGTTTTTACGATGAAAACTCCTCATTGTGAACCGATTTAAAAAAAAATATTCGATAGTGTGCACTTCCGAGGTGGTCCCTTACAAAGTTATTGAAGTGGGTTTATTTTGTTGAAAAAATCATTAATTATTTTATAATAAGTTTCATTGCCGTGGGGCGGCGGCAGCAAAATGTTGCCCCTCCTCTCTTGCCCGTGGATGCAGTAAGAATCTGCTAAGGGATACCTCCGGAAGATGGGCAGCAGCATCTTTTCGTGTTTTCAATACCCTATACTGCGCTCGCCAACTCGCCAGCCAAGCGTGGCGAGTATGGCAACAACCCCCTTATGAGGGAGGCCTTTGTCCAGCAGTGGACGTCCTACGGCTGATATGATGATGATTTATTGTACGTAGAGGATCGACGATACATACATAGATGACCGCCAATGCATCTTGATTAAGGGATACCAATAGCCAATAGACTGGTAACTTTTATTTCCCAGTTGAATCGTTGCTTGTCGTCATTGTGTGACATTGAATTAGCTTTATCGGAGGCAAAGAACCTATTAACATTAAAAAGAAATTATTTTTGTTTATACGACTTAGTCATTCGATATTTAGGTCAATTTTGCTAAAAATAGGCGCTGAAGTAACATAAAATGAGTGTAAGAAATTTTACACAGGTTTATTTAGCTCGAAGCTAAGCAAAACTTGCCGTAAATAGGAATAAAAAAACTGTGATTTCAAGGGATATGATGTTGCATATATGTATATGTATTAATTTAAGCAGCCTCATTTTATATTTATTTGATTTATGTGTGTTATGTGAGTGAAAATTTATAAAATGCCAGGAATTGGTTACCCATGCTCTTGCATGCCGTGCCTGGGACAAATTGTTAGATGGATAAGACTTGCCATCATACCATTATCTCATCTAAGTCAGCCTTGTTCACTGGTCTATGTGTGCGTCTGCACAAAAGCATCTGTTTAAACTTATTTAACTATTGGTCAATAGTGTCTTGTTGATTTCGTTTATTCCCTCCTCCCTCCTCCCACTATTTAGTCTACGTTAATTATATCCGCTGCGTTCCATTTTCTCGCTTCCGTGATCTATGCTGAGCCATCGGCTGTCGAACGCAACCACATGACATATCGCAGGCGGCTGCGCACTAAATTTAAATCGTAAACGTTCAACAACCCTAAAAATCACTTTTTCGGACCAATGTCAAGCATATTTTGGTATCTTTATCGCTAAGTGCAGGAATCAAAGTTCCATGCCCGTCAATTATGAACACTCGAGTTGGCAAAGTTCCCGTACAGTTGTTCTGATGTTGAGATTTGCGCGTTCTGATTCGCGGCGATGCTGCACGCTGATGTCCTTATTTGGTTTGCGTTTGGAAACTTGCTTGGCGTGCACAAAGAGCTTTTGCTTTGTTTATTTGTTTTGTTTCTTTGTAACGTGCCAACGAAAGCAACGCAACTTTTGTCAAATGTTTCTCTTTGTGCTCTGAAAGGGGTATTAGCATTTAAAAATAATTTATCAACCATTTTATGAGGATGTTTAAGTTCTTATTCTTCGATCTTGACCCTTTTGATTGCTGGCATGAAATCTGTTTTATTATACCAAACATTAATTCTTATTATGATTTGTTGCTGAAAATAACCAAAGTGCTATATGTATGTATGATTTCTTATGGAACCTATCATAGAACTGGGTTCCATAAGAAATTGTAGCGAAAGTAGCTAACTACTTGCCCCTTATTTAAGCCCCCAGTTGGGTTTTTTGTTTTATATAATAATATTTGCTTGTTTCAAAACCCAGTTCTATAAACACCCTTGGGACACTTAGATACCTATTATATTCTCATAATTCTCGTACCTTTATAAATAAGATTGGGTAAGTAGGTACACAAGTCACCTTAGAGCGTATGAAAGTGTAGAATACCAAAACTTTCTTAAGATACTTCTTAACTGAAGGCACAGTCGCCATGGCCGAAATTGGCTAAAAAACAAATCATCATCATATAAATTCTTTATTTTCCTCATATAATTCATCATCAGAACAGAGTTTAGCAAAAAAATAGATCAATCTGGAAGTAATTCAGTTCAAACAATTTGCAATTGCAATTTACCAAATTACAAAGCTACAATAAATATAATCTACCGACAAAACTCTTAAATCATCATGTCATTTATATTTAGCTCAATACAACAGCTATAAAACACGGTTTGGGTGGACACATTTTCAATCAAAAAGACTTGCAAACGCATATTGATGATTATTGTATTAACAAGGTGAATCTATAAACACATATTTACCCGGGTATTTATCGCGTTATTTACCTTGAAGACCAGAGGTGATTACCGGGAAGACCACTTGGGTGCAGTCCTGTCAAAACGTCGGGCAATATTAAAGGTAAATAACGCGATAAATATGTGTTAATAATTCGTGAGTTACACTATTCATTGTTATGTTATAAGGGTATTCTACTCACGTTAATTATTTATTACAGTGCAACGCGAGCGCGTGAGAGGGAAGGAGACGGTACCGCGTAAAAAAGCTCCATTCCCTGACGAAAGTTCCCCTGCACTGGGAGGAACTGAACACGTTGGATACCTATTTTCAACGAATAATTAACGTAAGTAGAAAACCCGTTTAACATAACAATGTGTTAATAATGTGTCGCGATCGCGAAAGTTTAAAGAGACTAAAGTGAATAGACATAAATTACCTACTGACAGAGCTAAATAACAATAACTTTGCTGGTGCTGTGTGAAACATCCAAATCTTTATTTTCCAATTCTCTTTATTTGATGATGATGTTTCCTAGCCGATTTCGGCCATGGCGACTGAGTATTCAGATAAGAAGTCTCATAGGAGGGTTCTGGTTTTCTACCCTTCCATGTGCCCTAAGGTGACTTGTGTAGGTACCCAAACCTATAAGAGAAGGTACGAGAGCACTTTGGGCACGTTAATATAATACCCCGTTGATAAAATTGTACCGGATGTCAGCTGGTACACAGGCTTTATCTTTTTTTTCTCTTTATTTAATTCATTAGAGGTAGTAAGTAGTGCAATAGATATGTGTAACCTCTGTCGTTTATGAACCACCGAAAAATATTTGTTTTGTTATAATTTTGGCTTTGAAAATGACTTTCAGTTTTGATCCTATTCTTCATTTGAGGGACTCCTCAAATTTTCTAAGCATACATGTTTGCTTTTTTGATAATTGCTGCAACAAGTCAAACCTTTGCATTTATCATTTCAGCCGTAGGACATCCACTGCTGAACATAGGTCACGGACCTCCAGGTATTGCGGGTGGCATCCACCGCCGACCTGCTGACCTTACCAGGTCGTCCGCCCATCTAGTTGGAGAACGTCCTACGCTGCGCTTACCGGTCCGTGGCCTCCATTCGAGAACCATTCGATCCCATCGGCTATCTATCTTTGCATTCATAAAGTACCAAATCAGGATAAGTGGAAATGATGAAGAAGACCAAAGATAGCTATCGAAATGTTCAGGCTGTGTCACAGCTACATTATTTATTATTCTTACAATTATTAGGTAAGGTTGTTTTGCGTTTTATCATGTACTATATAAATATGTAGTACATGCGAAAGGCCAATTTATACGGTTTAATTTTTATTATCATACCTTTCTACTGATCATCATTACTATTAGGATCACTGAAGCCGGACGTTTTGTTGAAAAATAAAATAATTATTCTTTCGGTATTCAGATACATTAAGAGACTAATATTCTGCGCCGACAAAAAAGCTGGATTACAACAATCACCCGTTTTTATGGACCCCCTGCTGAGCTGCTAATTTTCGTTTGTCATTCGTTCGGCCACGCTACTACAGCTGGGTGAGTGACGTCTCCCAAAAATATGACGATATCACGATATCTCTACGTCCGCACATCATCTCAGCCGTACCTACGTAGGACGTTTTCTGCCAGTCATAGGCATCCATAATGCTGATCATGAGAGGATTGTAGCCATTTACACCACGCTTGGGCGAGCGCAGTACAGGATGTCGATACACGGAAGATGCTGCTGCCCATATTCCGGAGGTGTCCCTTGGCACAGTCTTACCGCATCCGAGGGCAATAGAGGAGAACCTAGTGCCGGCAACCCACGTTCATACAAATAGTACTAAATCTTTACTACATCTTGGGTACAGTAGGTACAGACAGACAATATGCGAAAAGTCTGTATTGAAGATGTAGTATTTATGAGTAGAATAGAATAGCACAACTTGTAATGTACACAATAATATATAAAATAACACAAAAGTGACGATTGGCGATCTTATCCCTAAAGAGCCATTAGTGTTTATAAATTCTGAATTGTGTCAATCTTACTGTCTAGCACAGATGTCATCTTGATCCACAGCCCATAAGGACTCACTGCTGGGTGTAGGGTCTCCCTTTGTTATCGCTACATAAGCAGGTCCTGTGCACAGGCTGTGCTCTGCTAAACCAATAATTTCCAAAGATGTTTGACCACTGTATTTGTTTACAATTTGGGTGTGTTTGTAAGTGTTTTCATGAACTTTATCAATCTCAAAAGATTATTGAACAGGCGGAATGCTCGAACGCTTGAATTAGGTGTTGACTGTACAGTATAAATACGTTTGCGTTGGTATACCATAACATTATATTATCTGTGCCATAACACTAATTACTAGTATCACTACGCCCACCATTTCTGCGAATCCTCGATTAAATCATACTCGTCTAAGTAAACTTTAATTTGAACCGTGTTCAAAACGAAATTTAACGCAACGCATATTGAATAAAATAAATAAAAATTTATTTATTGGGAACGAACGTAAAATATAACAAAAAACTATAAACGATGATAATCGCAGAAGTAAAAAATATACTGTGTCGCGATAATCAACGCCCTTTATCTATGTAGGTACAGGCGTAGTTCCCTTTTTAGATTAAATTAAATTATACAAACTAAGATAGTAATTAAAAATAACATTTTTACTGATTGTGTGTGAGTGTGAGTGTCGGTGTGTGTGAGTGTATGGGTGTGTGTGAGTGTGTGGGTGTGTTATTTGTGGGTGTGTGAATGCGAATCAATCAAAAACAAATACAAATTGGCCAGTAAGTTACAATACATCAATACATGTTTTTCTTTTTTTTTTTTCTTAAGTTGTAAAGCATAATATATTTTCAGTTTCTTCGTAGGAAAGAGTCAGTAGCCACTTGAGGCAATTTCTTTTGCAATTATAATTAGATAGGGGAAATATATTTAATTTGCTATTTATACGGTTGTACAATGAAGGACTGCAGTAAAAGAAGTGACGGCTCGCTGTGGTCGTAGTGCGACGTTCGACTTTACAGACCTTGTCTGATCTTCTCTTAGAAACAGCAGAGTCCTTGTTATAGAAGAGTTGGGAATGTTTACGAAGAACAGATTGAAGAATGAAAAACTTGCGAACGGATAGCACTTGGCATATAGAAAATAGGTCTGATGTGGGAAAAAAAAAAAAAGAATTAGAAGATTATTGAGATATTGCAATATTGGAGCAAATATTTGAGGGATTGCTGTTAGTGTTGCTGGCGCCAGCATAGGTGATTTAGAGGATAAGGCTTACTCATAAATATCTGTAAATATCGCTTGGTGCTATCGCATGAGATTCCTAATTTAGTTCCCTGAGTTGGGAACTAAATCAGGCATCTCATTTCAAAATCTTGTATTCTTGTTGGTATCGACTTCATCTTTTACAGGTTGATAATGATAGAGTAATTGCAGTAATCAAAACAAATATCATTTGCTCTTTAGTTTTTTTTTATTCTGTGTTTTTTTAGGAAATAGAACAAGTAAGTTTCAAACACTGAGTATGATAGATCTATTTTTTTATTGATTTTTCAATTCCAGTATAATGTAGAGCGCACCGGAAATAACACGCAAAGTTTTACACACAGTTCTTTAAATCATGACATTAGAACAGAGCTTTTAGCCATTTTGAAAACAGTTATATGGAAAACAATAAATGCTTTAGAACGGAAGCCGTAATGTTCCACAGTAGCAGTAATCTCTTGAGAGTACAAAATTACCTTTATTGCAGCTGTTTACATTCGTCATCCCGTACATTAATTTGTCCCTTTGATGCGCTAGCATTTAGCTCAGGAAAAAAACACAAGCATTTGCCAAAAAGTTTCACATAAATATTTTGTGTCTTGAGTCAAGCACACAAGGACGGCCATGTCGAATAAACAGACAACAATATTGCCGGTCATTTCACTTCGAACGGGACGTTTCGAAGCTAATACGAAGCTGGTTTATACCTCTGATGCAGGCATCGGCTCCAAACCCACAGTGAGAACGACAAGTGGCTCAAACGCACACATTAATGCTCACATTCGTATTGTGAATAAACATCGTAATGTAGCAGATAAACTAGGATGGGAGCCAAGACGAAAATATGCCACGCCGCGTTTTTCCATTGGATTTTGCGCTTTGGAAACGGGCAGTAGCCGCGACACCCGACAGACTCATTGTTAATTCACTGAAGGAATGTAATAACATCACGAGTTTCTACTTCTTTTTCTAACAAACAATGATAAATAATGCAGTTAAGTATGACTGTTTCATTTGATCTGACTGCGTTGGAAACTAACGTGTGAAACGTCCGAACCTGCTTTTCATAGTTTGTCATGTCATCATAGCACACTGCATAACAAAAACTACTGTAACTCCTAGGGTGATGTAATTAAAGTGTGTACCTAGGTGTGTGTTGTTCATGTTATGTGTTCATTGTGTGTCCTGTGTTTGTGTATGTTGCAAGGTCGCACGTGGAGTTCCTTTGACAGGTCGACGCACAAGTCAAGGTGGGCTGGGAAATTTTCATTCAACCGACTGTTATATTTAAATTTGTGATCGTTCGCGTCACGCGCTTCCTCCGCCATTATGTCGGAGCAAGTCGAGGTGAAGCGCGTATTCCGGGGAATCGTACATCCGGGTTCCTTCGGGTTCGGTGTGAGTCGTGTCGCGGTGTTTACGTCCGTGTTCACTGTCACGGTATAACTGTTATGTGAGCAGGTGTATTTTTGTCGCGCGGGCGTTATTTAAAATGTGTCCTCACCTCCTCTATCTTGAGGCTTGTGCGGACCACCTTTCGGGTGACCGCGGTCTCGTAGGATTCCTCGATTGTCTCCGCCATGGTTGCGCGGCGCGGGTACGCGCGTACGACGCGGGGGTTACGGTTCTACTGACGGGCGCGCGGTTATTTTTAGCCACACACTGCTGGCGATACGAACTGGGATCAACTGGGCTGCCGAACTGCCCGACTGACAGGGGGTGACTAAACAGCGCAAGAGTGCAATGACAGCTCTTTTACCCCTCTACCCCTGCCCTGCGGGTACTTTGTACTGTTTTGACTTTACACATTTGTCTCTATACGATGTTGATTATTTTTAAAAGAGAAACATAAGTTTGTCTTTTTGACACAACCGGTTTTTTGACAGTAATTAACCTCCTAGTCCACACACCATAGTATAGTCGGGATCGAAATACTTAGAGATCTTTAAGACTATTAAAATTAATAGGTATTCAGTACAAAACTGTTCTGACTCTGTAAAAATTCTATTAAAAAACTCGAGTGTTTTGAATCGAATGATGGATGAACACGCACAGAGGCGGTGTTATCTCATAGTGAAGTGTAGGAACGATCTGACCTGTCAGAATTACTGAAATAGAAGCAAGAAGCGGCCTCTAGAGTTCGCTACACGAAACTCTAATTCTCAAGCTCTAGTAGTTGATAATGTAGTTTGGAAAAATGTAAATATAACAGAGACGTGTGCTTAAATTGTTTCTGATACATGCATGTGCACAAACTGCTCATTTTGGGTCTAGATGGCGCTGTATAAAATCATCATTTCAGCCGTAAAACGTCCACTACTGAACACAGGTCTCCCTCATGGATCTCCATGAGGGGCAGTTACCATACTCACCACGCTTGGCAGGCGGGTTGGCGAGCGCAGTATGGGATGTTGATACACGGAATGACGCTGCTGCCCATCTTCCGGAGGTATCTTAGCAGGCTCTTACTGCATCCACGGGTAAGAGAGGAGGGGCAACATTCTACTGCAAAATATCCAGCATTCATTAATATTTAAGCTTATCTAGTCAATGTTGCCGGACGACAGTGGATAAGGCTAACACAGGAATGTTTAAGTTAGCGTGTTGCATATGATGATGAATTATTAAATAAATAATGTTGGACAATTCACACTGCGACACGTCTGCGAAACGTCGGGCAATAATAAAGGTAATTAACGCGATAAATACCCGGTTAAATATGTGTCGTGATCGCGAAAGTTTAAAAAAGAAAAGACTTATTCACACTGCATCATCCAGCCCCAGCTAAGCAGAGCTTGTGTTATGGGTACTAGATGACTGATATACTTAATACATTATATTAGTACCCATAACACAAGCTCTACTTAGCTTGGGGCTAGATGATGCTGTGTGAATTGTCCAGCATTATTTATTATTATTTACTATTAATAAAGGGGAAAGATTTAATTGTTTGTTTGTATGTATGTATTGAATTGGCTCCGAAACTACTGGACCGATTTGAAAAAGTCTTTCACCATTAGAATGCTACATCATCCCTGAGTAATATAGACTAAGTATATTTTATTTCTGTATTCCCACGGGAACAGGAACTACGCGGGAGTGCGGCTAGTCCCTATGTATGTAGTCCGTATGTATGTATGTTCCCTTTTTATGTCAAAACGGCTGAACCGATTTTGATGAATTTTAGTATAGGAATAGATTAGACCATGGAGACGTTTTTACTTTTCGTTGCGTAAATTAAACCAGAAGGGGTAATAGGGGATGAAAGTTTGTATAGAAAAATCGTTATTTTTCACTTAAAGTACCTACAAATCTTACATATTCATTAGGATTTAAAACTTAATGTTTAAATCCTAACCGTTTAAACCTGTGTTTCAGAATTCCGCAAAAATCATCCCATCAGTGAAAATAAATGTAATAAAAATTTGTTTGGGAATATTTTTTTGACTTGATTTACTTGAATTTTTTTTTTATTATTATTATTTTAGTTTAATATATTTTTTCAGCGTTTCTCTAAAATCACCCCCTGAGTTTAGGAGTTTGAGGCTTATTAGGGCATAAAAGTTTGTAAGGTTGAAAAATCATAGTTTTTCACTTGATTTAGGCGCAATAAATTTTTCATAAATATTAGGACATAAATATTATCAAACGTATTTCAGAATATTTCAAAAATCAGCCCAGGCCCTTGATTGAAAATATAGGGGATGAAACCTTATACGGTAAACATTATTTTTTACTTGAGATCCTTGAAAATTGGTACTAAGTATCTCCTAAAAGATACCTCCGGAACATGGGAAGCAGCGTCTTTCCGTGTATCAACATCCCGTTCGCAGAACAGGATGCCAACCCGCCTTCCAAGCGTGGCGAGTATGGTCACAACTCCCTCATGAGCTTGAAGATCCATGAGGAAGAGGGAGGCCTATGCCCAGCTGTTGACATGGAATGGTCCTGTGACTGAGATGATATGTACGCACGTTGGGAAATAAAATAATTTAAAAATAAAAAATATGTTGAGTGGGAAGGCGTGTCGAGGTTAAGACCGATGGAGGAGATTCAAATAGGAGGACATCGATGCCGACCCTACGTTAGGAAGGCTGGTCGTCGATAACACGAGAAGCGCCATCTAACGTTTATTTTGAGTTGTTTAAATTGTGCTACTGCCAACTCCTGCGTCATTATCGCGTCACGGGCATCATGGGATGAAAATAATTGTTTAAACGTTATTTTAGTCCCACAGATGTTCGTTAGATGACGCTAGTTGTGCTTTAGAGAGATAAATTTCTACTAAAGCTAACAGATAGAGCTGGTAAGCGGAGAAAGCAAGTTTGTAATTACAATCGCTGTCATCGAAAAATTCTGTTTTTACCAGTGAAAAAAAACTAAAGCCATCTATCTATAAGGTTCGAAAAAATATTTTTGAAAATTTTACTTTTAATTGGAAACGCCATCATTCATTACTAGTGAAATGGGGGTCTTGATTATCTTTCTATTTGAAAGTAGCTAATATGTTTACCAACACCTAGAAAAATTAGTTATGTATTTCATTAAACAAATTATATTGGTTGCTAATGTTATTAAAAATAAATAATGCTGCACATGATTCAGAAATCAAGATACTTGTAACAAAGAAATGTCATGCATGATATGTTATGTCACTGTCGTAATGACTAGTCCGGGGTAGAATCTTTTTTTTACCATGGATCACAAATTAGTAGTAATGGCGCGCGGTTTTGCTTGTGCGATAGATACCAGCCTAAATATTTCCTAACCAAACTTCAGAACACTGAAAATTAGGTACCTTCTAAAATATCAAAGGCAGTGTCGCGGCCTCGTTTCCCTGTGTCCATAAGGAAATTAGGTTGTCAATTCGAATTTAGAACAGGAAAATCAACTGCTGACGCCGTATCTGAGCTAAACAAGTTTGTAGTGGACTGTTTGGATAGATGGAAAAAGCCCTTAGCTATTTTTCTCGATCTTGCAAAGGCATTTACGGTGATACAGATACGGTGTCCATTCCTAGTCTCTTAGAAAAACAGCAGAATCAGCAGGTATACGACAGAAACAACTAAAACTAATGCAGAGTTATCTGACTGATCGATATCAATCAGTTAAGTTAGAAAACCAAGTACAGAACTTCCAGTAACGTTCGGCATATCTCAAGGTAGCATAATCGGTACGACTCTATTCTTGGTCTAAATTCATCAAATCTGCCAACTAAACTTAAACTCTGGGAAGTTGATTGCATACGCAAACGACACTGTCCTTTTATTCCAATGAGGTGTTTACTTCAGCTCAAACGGCATTAAACACAGTCTCTATGTCTCTACCAGAATTTATTAACACTTAACGACACCAAAACCAAATATGTAACGTTCTCTTTAAAATAAATTCCTCACCACCAACCTAACAATCTTAGTTTAATAGTACACAGAATAACATGTCTCCCTGCCTCCAAATCTGACTGTCAATGTATGCCGCTGGAAAAAACCAAATAAAAAACCTGGGTGTCATTATTGACTCTCGAATGTCCTATGTCCCACATATCAATTCTCTGACAGGAAGAATTCGCAAGCTTATGGCTATTTTCAAAAACATAAGACATGCTGCAAGCGAATTACACATCAAATGTTACCCCTCCTCATGCCCGTGGATGCAGTAAGAGCCTGCTAAGGGATACCTCCGGAAGAAGGGCAGCAGCGTCTTTGCGTGTATCAACATCCCGTACTGCGCTCGCCAACCCGCCTGCCAAGCGTGGTGAGTATGGCAACTACCCCTCATGGAGATCCATTAGGGAGGCCTGTTCAGTAGTGGACTTTTTACAGCTGGAATGATGATGATGAAACACAAAAAGCCATAAACTAAAAAGACAAGACAAGAATCAGAGTATCTCTTCATGTCATGTCATGACTGATTTGTTGTAAAATTTAAATAAAATATATTTTAAAATGATTTAATAACCTGACACTGGCGGAATTGTGTAGAACCAAACACAAAAAGCCATAAAATAAAAAGACAAGACAAGAATCAGAGTATAGATGATCTATAAGGTAGTAGCTAGTAAATCCTAAAGTTAACTTTATCTTACTTTGAAGCCTTGGGGTGCCGGCAGTACTATATTCCGGAAGATGGGCAGCAGCGTCATTCCGTGTATCAATATCTCGTACTGCGCTCGCCAACCCGCCTGCCAAGCGCGGTGAGTATGACAACAACCTCCTCATGTTCCGTACTGAGAGATCTAACCATATTAGGAAGGCCAATGTCAATGTTTAATATCGTCTATACTAAAAAAAAGAAAAAAGAAATTACAGTCACTTTAGAACAATGTCTAGCAGTGGTCGTCCTAAATGATGAACTTTATCTCATTAGGTTAGTACGTACAAGAAAACTAGTAAGGGCATTCGTTTCATAATACCAAAGTTATAAAAAATGCCGTGGGGTGCCGGCAGTAGAATGATACCCCTCCTCTCATGCCCATGGATGCAGTAAGAGCCTGCTAAGGGATACCTCCGGAAGATGGGCAGCAGCGTCTATCCGTGTATCAACATCCCATACTGCGCTCACCAACCCGCCTGCCAAGCGTGGTGAGAATGGCAACTACCCCTCATGGAGGTCCATGAGGGAGGCCTGTGTTCATCAGTGGACGTTTTATGGCTGAAATGATGAATGATGATAAAATAAATTATGTGCAGGTGTCGAATATACATAAAAAATATATTACGTTTATAACATTTATTATCTCATTCGTCAACAATTACATATGATACGTCGGTATAAATTATATAAATAAATGTACGCCTAGTTCTAAGGTAAGATATTGAGATACATTCCTTTTATATATATCACTGGATATCGTATAGAACTATTGTATTAAATACAATATGAACTTCCTTGGTGGAAAGTAGTTTCTTCTTGCAGTTCCATTGAGTTATCCTTGCGCTAATACTTAAATTTTAACTTGTGCTTGCGATGACTTGTGCTTACTCCACTTTGCTGTAAAGAAAAAAAGCTTATTAGTTACTTGCCGCACTTCGCGGTTTCACCCGCGTAGTTCCCGTTCCCGTGGGAATACGGGGATAAAATATACCCTGTTACTCGGGGATAATGTAGCATTCTTATGGTGAAAGAATTTTCAAATCAGTCTAGTAGTGTTTTAGTTTATTCATTGCAAACCTTCGATCAAATATAACATAGATATCGCGCAAGCTCACTAAAAGTGACCAGACTAAAGAGTGCAAAAATTCATTGTTTGCACTCTTTTGCCGTCAGTATCGCGCCGACTGTCACGCGTGTAACAATGCCGAAATGTTTCGTAAAAAATTGTAAAATATCACACTCGCAAGGAAATAACAACATGGAATCTCGTATTTCCCGAAAGTATTACATTTTTACAAGTAAATTAGAGTTATTAAACTTCTAAATAATTTAGTAATCATCTCTAAATTAGTTTAAAAAAAATGTATATCCTATTATTTTGGCTTCGATGTTGTTTCTTTCACACGCGTAACGCAAGACAAGGACAAATATAACCTTGGTTCAGAACAATAACTTTGCAAAATATTGGAGTCGCCTTATTTTTAAAACATTTTAATCTAAAAGTAGTTTTAAATTACAGATTTCCTAAAAACGAAGTTAAAAGATAAAAGTGGCGGTTATTGGTTAAAGAAGAACGCAATGACGAATATTATACACCTACTCCAGTGTAGTTTCTTCAGACCATTTTGCTGAATCAGATATGTACATCACAAAAAACGGACTTCGAAGAATATATAAAAATAATAAAGAATAACCCTAATACGTGCCAATTTAAAGCAGCAAAAAGAAGATGTTAGCTCATTTAGAGCTAAGTAGTAAATTCAGTGGGAATTGTATACCTACCGCTAGAAAATATTTCCATTCTGCAAACTACTTCAACCCAAAATATTAATAATACTTCGAGCAGTCACCGTCACGAGTATGAAAATGAATTGTTATTATAACTGTTATTAGTAACAAATGTATATTAGTAATAAATAAAAGTATTTTTGTTATCAAATTAGTTGCCCTTTGAATTCATGTATTACCTAACCCCTACATTCCTCGGAGTTTGAGTCAATAAAAATATTAACTTAAATTGTTCAGTCGTTGCTATATGAAAAGAGAACAAACAATCTCACTTGTATATGAATGTATTTCGGAGTCAATGGAGAAAGGTTATTACAAAAAATGATAACTTGAGCGAAGCCAGCGCAAGCTATCTAGGTCATAAATTTACAGCAAAATAACAGTTCTTCATAAATTTCATAAAACAAAAAAAATATTATACGAAAACTACTCCATTGGACTTATGTTCTATCGTAGTTTTGACAGATAATCGTAGTTTTGACAGATTTCAAAAGTAAAAATCAAGCCGTTTGCTTGCGTAGTTTCATTAGGTAATGTTGTATCTAGGTTATATTTGATCGAAGTTGCAAACATACAAAATACAACATACATCATCATCATCATCATTTCAGCCGTAAAACGTCCACTACTGAACACAGGCCTCCCTCGTGGATATCCATGAGGGGTAGTTGCCATACTCACCACGCTTGGCAGGCGGGTTGGCGAGCGCAGTATGGGATGTTGATACACGGAAAGACGCTGCTGCCCATCTTCCGGAGGTATCCCTTAGCAGGCTCTTACTGCATCCACGGGCATGAGAGGAGGGGTAACATTCTACATAAGAGAATATTTTTTTAATATTTTTTTTATACGACTAATGACGGGACAAGCCGAAGGCACCATGTGATCAAGTGGTAACCCCCTATTACAATTGCAATACCGCGTTGATCACTCCACTGAGCACGTAACCAACGTTGCATTGCATTGCGCCCGTCACTCTGAGACGAGAGTTGTAAGGTCTCATGTGCCCGTCATTTCACCAGCCCCTTTAGGGTAAAGTCAAACCGTAACACAGCAATGCAGACATTTAAAATTTAGCAAATAGAAATAGATATGGTGGTAGTACTTCCCCGGATGAAATCTTCACCACAAGTTAGGAGAACTTATTATGTCACAAGCAATGCCTAATTTTATAGCCAACCTCAAACAAGAAGGAGCTTCTATGTTCGTTAGTATGTATCGAAGTGAAGTTGTAGTGAACAAATATTAAAACTCAAAAGCAATTTAATGTGGGTGTTTGTTCCATTTGAACGGTAAAACTGCTGAACGGAATATGAAACTTGGTAAATATTTTGGAAAATATTACGTAACAAAATAGATTAAAATGTAATATTTAGTTAAACTTGACTGCTGCGATATTGTGCCAAGTGACATCAATAGGGGTGGGACCAAAGATTTAAATCGTTAGATGCGCCCTGGCACCAAAAAACTGTAGCATTGTCTTTATGTGTTTACAAAAATGCCGACGCACCGACACTGGTTTTGCCACTAAACCAAACTGTTATTGTTACCATTAATTAAACAGGCACAACATCGGCTAACAGTGTGTTTAGAGGTACACTGATTTCAAATGAGCGTGGTCACTCATTTCGTGTGGAAACAAAACGGCGCGATCTCATTACGATAACGGCGTATCTAACTATTTATATCTTTGGTTGGGACTATGTTGAAAATATGACGGTATATTGTCAGTCTTTCAATCCGAAGGTCGTGGATTCGATACCGGCCGTGCACCATTGGATTTTTCTTTCTTGAAATATATATGTGCACACTTAACACGTGATTTGACGGTGAAGGAAACATCGTGAGGAAACCCGCGGCTTAGTTAGCTTCAGACGTATCGACCTGTTCTTTCCTCTGACTAATAGCTGACTAAGCTGAGAGGATGGTATAGGTGCTGGGCAAGCCTAATCCATCTAACAATGTCCCAGGCACTGCAGCGTCCCGTACAGCATGATTACCAGTTGCTGACGCTTTATAAATCATCTATAATAGATGCCTTACTATTGTCAGTTACATGACTCATCGGCTTCATACATCATTCGTGCAGTACCACAGGTGCCATAAGCTTAAGGGTTATTATTATTATAAGCGTACTAACATGACGCGCAGTGTGTTGGTGAACCCGGAGCCCTGCTTCCAGCCGGTGACCACGACGACGTGGTCGCCGGGCTTGATGAACCCGCGCGCCTGCCCGAACTTCAGGCCGTTCTGTACGCGGTTGTCGACGTCCTTCAACCAGTCACTGGCGGTGGGCTCTGTTGGAGACAAATACATTCTTAATTTTTTCTTAAACTCCTGTAGGTCACAAGTTTTCACAATCTAAACTCTCTAGCGTCTGTAGTAAAAAATGTATGAAAACTTGTACAGCGCCTCTAGCGGATAGTTTGGTACTAAAATACGCAGTAAACTATACTACAGCGACTGTGGTTTGGGCTTCATTTGCTTAAAATTTGGTAACATACAATTACTACTATAGTAACGGCAGGCGATCTGACTGTGCTAATTCATGGTAGACACACTGATGTAGAGTTCGCGCAAAACTTCTTGAGCTCTGTGAAGTTAGCTTCAGTGACTGCGCAGTACACAGTTTTTAGGGCGTTGAGGGGAAGGAATGTTAAAGGGGTGCGAGAGGGGCTCAGTCTGTGAAACGAGGGTTGCCAGCGCGAGTTTTGGTGTATTTTCGTTTTATCTAGCACACATTTTACTATACATTTATTTATTTTTAAATTATTGAAACAAACGTATTTAAAAATCAATTATTATATTCAATTAAGGATTAATAAAAACTGAAATGCCAGAACAACATCACCTTTACTTATCGCAAGAAGCCAATTTTTTCATATAAAATTTCTACTGTGTAGCAAGATTATTTTATAACCTAGTTGGCAATATTGAATGAACATGTCAACATGCGCAACTTTGCATTTGCCGCAACGTTCACAGAACTCAAGAAGTTTTGCGCGAACTATACCAGGATAAACCATCAGGAGCGAGTGTGTATGCCCTTTCCACCAGGAAAGGCAGTTTGGAGATTCTAGAGCGTGTAATAGCGCCCCTTCCACAAATCCCTATGTAGGCAAGGGTTTAAGTCTTATCAGAAGAGTTGGTTCTTAGGAAAGAGTATCATCATCCTGCCCTTATCCCACTCTAGATGGTGTCGGCACAATATGTTATCCTCTATTACTGTCCCACTCCTTTCCCTCTCAAATCCTCATTGATACAATTTTCATCGCTTCTCTAAAATTCTCGAGTGGAGGCCACGGACCGGAAAGCGCAGCGTAGGACGTCCACCTACAAGAAAGGCAGAGGACTTGGTAGGAACCGCAGGTTGGCGGCGGATCTAGGCTTTTAACTGCAGTTCTTTGAGATACATGAGGGGGACCTGTGTCCCGCAGTGGACGACGATATGACATCTATGTTGGAGCACGTACCTTGGTAAGTGAGCGGCAGCACGCCCCTGTAGAGGTGCGCCTGGCGCGCCGTCTGCGGCTGGCGCGTCACCGCGATGATGGGGCAGCGCGGGCGGTACTTGGACAGCAGGTGGGCGGACTTGCCGCTGGTGGTGATCACGACATGACATCTATGAAGGAGCACGTACCTTGGTAAGTGAGCGGCAGCACGCCCCTGTAGAGGTGCGCCTGGCGCGCCGTCTGCGGCTGGCGCGTCACCGCGATGATGGGGCAGCGCGGGCGGTACTTGGACAGCAGGTGGGCGGACTTGCCGCTGGTGGTGATCACGACATGACATCTATGAAGGAGCACGTACCTTGGTAAGTGAGCGGCAGCACGCCCCTGTAGAGGTGCGCCTGGCGCGCCGTCTGCGGCTGGCGCGTCACCGCGATGATGGGGCAGCGCGGGCGGTACTTGGACAGCAGGTGGGCGGACTTGCCGCTGGTGGTGATCACGACATGACATCTATGAAGGAGCACGTACCTTGGTAAGTGAGCGGCAGCACGCCCCTGTAGAGGTGCGCCTGGCGCGCCGTCTGCGGCTGGCGCGTCACCGCGATGATGGGGCAGCGCGGGCGGTACTTGGACAGCAGGTGGGCGGACTTGCCGCTGGTGGTGATCACGACATGACATCTATGAAGGAGCACGTACCTTGGTAAGTGAGCGGCAGCACGCCCCTGTAGAGGTGCGCCTGGCGCGCCGTCTGCGGCTGGCGCGTCACCGCGATGATGGGGCAGCGCGGGCGGTACTTGGACAACAGGTGGGCGGACTTGCCGCTGGTGGTGATCACGACATGACATCTATGTTGGAGCACGTACCTTGGTAAGTGAGCGGCAGCACGCCCCTGTAGAGGTGCGCCTGGCGCGCCGTCTGCGGCTGGCGCGTCACCGCGATGATGGGGCAGCGCGGGCGGTACTTGGACAGCAGGTGGGCGGACTTGCCGCTGGTGGTGATCACGACATGACATCTATGAAGGAGCACGTACCTTGGTAAGTGAGCGGCAGCACGCCCCTGTAGAGGTGCGCCTGGCGCGCCGTCTGCGGCTGGCGCGTCACCGCGATGATGGGGCAGCGCGGGCGGTACTTGGACAGCAGGTGGGCGGACTTGCCGCTGGTGGTGATCACGACATGACATCTATGAAGGAGCACGTACCTTGGTAAGTGAGCGGCAGCACGCCCCTGTAGAGGTGCGCCTGGCGCGCCGTCTGCGGCTGGCGCGTCACCGCGATGATGGGGCAGCGCGGGCGGTACTTGGACAGCAGGTGGGCGGACTTGCCGCTGGTGGTGATCACGACATGACATCTATGAAGGAGCACGTACCTTGGTAAGTGAGCGGCAGCACGCCCCTGTAGAGGTGCGCCTGGCGCGCCGTCTGCGGCTGGCGCGTCACCGCGATGATGGGGCAGCGCGGGCGGTACTTGGACAGCAGGTGGGCGGACTTGCCGCTGGTGGTGATCACGACATGACATCTATGAAGGAGCACGTACCTTGGTAAGTGAGCGGCAGCACGCCCCTGTAGAGGTGCGCCTGGCGCGCCGTCTGCGGCTGGCGCGTCACCGCGATGATGGGGCAGCGCGGGCGGTACTTGGACAGCAGGTGGGCGGACTTGCCGCTGGTGGTGATCACGACATGACATCTATGAAGGAGCACGTACCTTGGTAAGTGAGCGGCAGCACGCCCCTGTAGAGGTGCGCCTGGCGCGCCGTCTGCGGCTGGCGCGTCACCGCGATGATGGGGCAGCGCGGGCGGTACTTGGACAGCAGGTGGGCGGACTTGCCGCTGGTGGTGATCACGACATGACATCTATGAAGGAGCACGTACCTTGGTAAGTGAGCGGCAGCACGCCCCTGTAGAGGTGCGCCTGGCGCGCCGTCTGCGGCTGGCGCGTCACCGCGATGATGGGGCAGCGCGGGCGGTACTTGGACAGCAGGTGGGCGGACTTGCCGCTGGTGGTGATCACGACATGACATCTATGAAGGAGCACGTACCTTGGTAAGTGAGCGGCAGCACGCCCCTGTAGAGGTGCGCCTGGCGCGCCGTCTGCGGCTGGCGCGTCACCGCGATGATGGGGCAGCGCGGGCGGTACTTGGACAGCAGGTGGGCGGACTTGCCGCTGGTGGTGATCACGACATGACATCTATGAAGGAGCACGTACCTTGGTAAGTGAGCGGCAGCACGCCCCTGTAGAGGTGCGCCTGGCGCGCCGTCTGCGGCTGGCGCGTCACCGCGATGATGGGGCAGCGCGGGCGGTACTTGGACAGCAGGTGGGCGGACTTGCCGCTGGTGGTGATCACGACGATGGCGGAGGCGAGGCACTTGGTGGCGGCCTCCACGGCGGCGATGGCGACCGAGTGCGCGGGGTCAGTTACTTTCACCTAAGGCAAAAAACGTTTCAAATCAATATATAATTCTGAACTTTTCTAAGTCCACAATCAGTGTGTGTAACCAGTAATGACATATGGAACCGAGACGTGGTCATTCACTATTAGCCTTATGAATAAGCTCAGAGTCGCTAAACGAGCTATGGAGAAGGCTATGCTCGGGGTTTCTTTACGGGATCGAGTCAGAAATGAGGAGATAAGTAGAACTCGGGGCATCGACATAGCCAAGCGGATTAGCAAGTTGAAGTGTCAATGGGCAGGCCACGTAGCTCGCAAAACAGATGGCTGATGGGGCCGAAAAGTTCCCGAGTGGAGGCCACGGACCGGCAAGCGCAGCGTAGGACGTCCGCCATCAAGATGGGCTGACGACCTGGTGGAGACCGCAGGTCGACGGTGGATGCAGGTCGCTTCCAACCGCAATAACTAGAAATCCATGAGGGAGGCCCAGCAGTGGAAGTCCTACGGCTGAAATGATGACTGAATTTTTCAAGCGACGAGACAATCAGTAGGCCCATCTGAATAAAGGTTTTTGACTTTGAGTTCACACAGCGCCATCTAGATGGGACTAGTCACAAGGATGACTGATGTAATATAAGAGATCCGACTAAAAATATCTACTTGATACCTAGTATAAGGTATAACTACTAAGTAGAATGTATTTATAGTTTACTATAAATACATAGAATGTATTTATAGTTTACTATAAATACATTCCACTCAATAGTTATAGTAGTCTTCTTTCACTAGATACCATGATACCTACAGGACTTTATTTAGTTGAAGAGCTATTATGTGCCTTAAGCCACCTTGTTGGAGATGAGTGATACATACTCGTATTAGAAGTCTTTCTTAGCAAGCATATCTGCTATATCATAGTGGAGTATACATATGTATCTTACATCAGCTGTGAGGATGTTGAAGAGTGTCTCGTACCGTTGAAGAGCTGAATCCTCTAAGCATGTGTTAGTCACCTATCCGGAACTATCCGGACCTATCTGGAAATAACTCTACGTGGGTAATACCTCAGCTGTGAGGTCGTTGAACAGCTGCTTGTGCCAGATAGCGGCCTCCGCCTCCTTGCAGATGTTGGCCATGGTGAGCACGCACTCCAGCGGGTAGTCTCCCTTGGCGGTCTCCCCAGACAGCATGACGCAGTCGGCTCCGTCCAGGATGGCGTTGGCGACGTCGGAGGTCTCGGCGCGGGTGGGGCGCGGCTTCTTGACCATGGACTCCAGCATTTGGGTGGCGCAGATTACTGGTTTGCCGACCTGGAGTGATAAATAAATTGTTAACCATGAATATCAAGTGAAAGAGTGAGGTTTCTTTTTCGCTTCTTTCACTCACATTATTCTTTCTTTCGCTCAGATAATTAAGAAAGGAAGACACGAATCGGCTGCCACTCATTATTTACAGTGACAACATGAATTGGTACCGTTTTCACGAATTGACTATTGAGGGCTTTTTCCACCTCCTTGTCGGTGTGGGTCAGAATTACCCCCATTTCGGTTAGTACACATATTACTAAGCACATTATAAAACTACGCATTATTTTTGAGATATTACAAAAGTTTCAAAGTTACTTACCCTGTTGCAACGAGCGATCATGGTCTTTTGCGCGAGGTTGACCTTCTCCGGGGGGATCTCGATACCGAGGTCTCCACGGGCCACCATGATACCGTCAGATGCCTGAAACGTAATAAAACTATTGAGTACGAACATATCTTAGTATAATTATTATATAACCTTAATATCTTATTACCCTACAGGGCTTCGGCAAATAGTGTTTTACTGGTAGCGATTCTGTTGTTGCACTTACTAGTCAAAGCTAATTAAATTTACGAAAAACGAATAAAATGACATATTCGGTTAACAAATTTAGTTAGCGTTACATTCGGTTAGCGCCATTCTCAAATTATAACGGAACAAATATACCCAATTTTATACTGACAGTTCTAAATTTAATTATAATCAGTTTTAGGAAGTGTAAAACAGAATCGCCCCTTCTGATACGGTAAAACAGAGCGTTAGCAGTAGGTACGCATCCCTGTTATTTTATTTTCGCAATAACGAAACGGTAAGTACGCGATTTTGTTTGGTTTATCCTAGCTGCATCTATCACATCATCTCGCCGAAATAGGAAACTTCGGTCAGTATTCATTTTGTAAAAACGGGAATTACTCACGTAGTATTGTAACGTCTAAGATTATTCCGACACGTTTCGATTTTTCAAGAAAATCATCATCATGGGATTGAATGCCCGTCCGCGCGTGGGGCCGACACGACACTGAACAAGAGTGTCGGAATAATCTTCGACGTTACAATACTACGTGAGTAATTCCCGTTTTTACAAAATGAATAGTATATCTCACGTTAATTTTGAAAATTCGGTCAGTATGTCAACGAGAAACCAATAATATTATGTGCTAAAGCAAAAAATATTTGATTTTATATTTGTTTTGCTTCAGTGGAAACATCAAAGCCATTTAACTCTTTCAAGCATAAAATAGCCTCTAAACCTATTTAACTGCATAGATCTGCAGGTCAGTTCTGCGATCAATAGTATAATGGGCGGACGACGGCAATTTCGCGCGTGACTGCAAATTCCAGCCAACATTAGAGACTATGTAAATTGCATTCTGTGTCGATTTATCCGCATTGTAAATGGAGTATGTTTTTGAATAAAGCCATTAGTTACACTTTTTAGAAGGTCTTTACAACTATATTAATTATTTTGCATTTTATATTATTTCGGCAGCGACCGCGGCCCGTTTTCGCCCATAGATAATTTCAGACTTTTCCAGTGGATATTTTTCTTACAAATCTAGTCATGAAAATTCAACTCGACGAAAATTAAATAAGCCAAATTAGTCGAGCCGTTAGCAATAAGTGACATCAGACAAATATTAATTATAATATTAATTAAGTATTTGACACCTAATCCATATGATTATATTTTCTGAAAATCAAATGAAAATCCTGTGAGTTAAACATAACTTTAAGTATGATCTTAAGAAGTGGCAGGATATGGGGGAAACCTAGCAGTGCGACACATTATAGGTTACTAGCTTTTGCCCGCGACTTCGTCCGCGTGGAAGTCATAAAACGTAAAATCCCCTTTTTCACGCAGAGCCATTTTGATTCGAATATATAAATCCCATTCATTCCCTATCCCGTGGGAATTTCGAAAAATCCCTTCTTAGTGCACCTCTAGGATACTCAAGGTATATGTATGTCTGCCAAATTTCAAGTCTTTAGGTCCAGTGGTTTAGGCTGCGCGTTGATATATCGGTCAGTCAGTCAGTCAGGACTTTGATCGGTGACCTTTACAACGTCGGCAGAGGTCGTTTGATGATGCTATTTCTTCTGGGAATTCTTAGTACCCCTGACGCCGGGGGTTGCCATCCCCATCACTGTATATTTGTAACCCTTACATATAATCGCTACTTCAAATTTTCAGCACCTAAATAGTGAGCGTGTCTGTTTTGTTAATTACAAACTATAGAAATAGAGTGAATTAATTTTAAATAACGATTTTATACAGTTACAAAAACATGATACAAAGCCATGCTTTATGTTATTTATAAAAAAATATAATTTGAAAATATTAATAAATAAATATTTAAATAAAAGTATAATTTGGTAGTTTTTAAGAGCTGTGTGTTTCATAATCAATTTCACTAATATTATATTGCCGAAGTTTGTATAGATGTATGCATTGTTACCTCTTCACGCAAAAACCACCCTACGTAATGAGCTGAAACTTTGCACACATATATATGTTGACCAGGATTGACACATAGGCTACTTTTTATCTGGATACAACGCATGCGAAGCGGCGGGCAGAACCTAGTCTACACTAATAATAAAGAGGAAAGATTTTATTGTTTGTATAATTATGCATTAAATAGGCTCCGAAACTACTAGACCGATTTTAAAAATTATTATTATTTCACCATTAGAATTTCTACATTATTGCTGATGAACATGGGCTATATTTTATCCCTTTATTCCCACGGGAACGGGAACTACGCGGGTGAAACCGCGGAGTGCCGCTAGTAAATAATTAAATGTGTAACGTACCGCGATGATCTCGTCGAGGTTCACCATTCCCTGGTGGTTCTCGATCTTGGAGATGATCTTGATGTTCTTCCCCTTGTCTCCGAGGATGCCGCGGATCTCAGACAGGGCGGCGCCGTTACGGATGAAACTGGCGAAGATCATGTCCACCTGGAGATGAAACAACCGTTATTGGGTGGGAATCTACTAAAAATAGTGCTTGGGAATGTACCAAAAAAAGTGCATAAACTTAGGTAACGCCGAATGAGGAAAAACTAAGGTAACGCCGGAGCAATTTCAATCAAAATGTGTTAAAATAAAATTTAAAAAATCCCGGACATTTCCTGCATGGGTCTGTCACCATCTAGCCTCTAATTACTAAATAAGTAAGTACAGCTTGCGTTACGGTTACCAGATGGTTATTAAAATACTAACCTATATACATTTTATTTCACAAAACTATTTTCATAAATACCAGAAAACATCTGCAGATGAGCAAACATTTGTTCCCCGGCGGGGATCGAACCCGCCTATCAAACCAACTGCGCCACGGAAGTGATCAATAATGACAAAATGTAAACGGTAATAGTCTCACTTAGAAAATCGGACTTATACATCGGGACGGTTATAATTAAAGCCTTAATTATGGTCAGTTGGCAACGACACTTCACCACAAGGTCAAACACCTAATCAGCTTTCTTCTAGTCAATATAATATATATCGGGCTATCGAAGCAAGGTCACAGATATGAGAGCCGACGTTTCCATAACAGCCTCACGTTGATAAGGTATCAGTTACACTACCTCGACGAATGCATCATTGGCGAATTATATAATAAATGTAATAAATAAGATTAGTTATAATAATATATCTTATTTATGGTCGTGGGTTCGATACCGGCCGTTCTTGATTAATGTTTGTGCACATTTAACACGTGCTTTAACGGTGAAGGAAACATCGTGAGGAAACCCGCGGCTTAGTTATCTTCAGACGTTTTGACCTGTTCTTTCCTCTGAATAATAGCTGACTAAGTTGCTAGGATGGTATAGGTGCTGGGCAAGCCTAATCCATCTAACAATGTCCCAGGCACTGCAGCGTCCCGTACGGCATGATTACCGGTTGCTGACTCTGTATAAATTATCTATGATGGATGCAAAGGCCTTACTTATTTATGTTAGTATTTCAGTAACTGTTTGTTTCAATTTAAATTTCTTTATTTATAACAAGTAACATTTCAGATGCATTACATACCCGTATTACATTGTCTGAAGGTTGTATGTATCATAAACAAAATAATTGATTACCATGAGTCGTAAATCAATTATTTCTAATTAAAATTTCTAAAAAAGGTTAACGTATTTTTCTATGTAGGATATGTACATATAAAATATTGCATTGTCGTGCATTAAAATAAAGTTTTCGGCGATGAAACCGGCGTAGAGAACGACGTGATCCCCTAAAATCTCTTCGATGTATCGGATCGCCGTCTTCTGTAGACTCGTCGTCTTCTATCGCTACCATGCAAGCACACTCGTCTGAGAAGAGAACGCAGCTCCATTGTTCGTCAGTCCAATCAACGTGTTCTCAATCAAGCGCGGAGAAACATGCATCCACGCGCGTAAGTGCGGGGCGAGACGCAGGGTATGGCACACCGAGTCCCGCAGTCTAGCGAACAGCTTTGAATGAAATGCGTCAGAGCCGCCGTGAATCCACAAAACGCAACTACGCGCGTGAGTGCGTGAAAAACCCGCACGATGATGCACATCTGCACTCCCGCAAGTACGCGCGTAGGTGCGTCGACACGCAACATGCAGCGTGGTGCGTGGCATTGTGATAACCGCCATAGTCATGAAAATTTAATGATCCATTCTCAAAATGTCAGACATAAGATATGTCTATCGTTCCAGATAGTCATTTTATCTGTCGTTTTGAAGAAACATCGACGGCGCGCGTGGAATTAAATAAGGCTTCGATAGGTCATCGACACTGTTGACGAAGTAGGCGATAAGATACACAAACTTGATAGACATGAGACTATAATTTATTTTTGTATTCCTCAGTAATAAAAGACTGTGAATCAGAACATGGCGCGTGAAAATGTTTTATACCCTGTAACAGCATTACTTTCAAGGCTTATTTATAGAGAAGATAATTGCAAGAACGTATGTTAAATGTCTTGTTTTGGGCTGCCACAGTGAGATGTAGAAGCACATGTAGAAAGTAAAAGATACAATTTTACTTAAGGAATTAAACATTAAACGCCATGTTGTTACCTTTTTATAAGTCTGTTTTGTTTAATTTCAGTTTATTATTTCTGTTTTTGTTCAATTTATAATATGTTTTATAGATCCTTGTAGTGCTTGTAGTCCGAAATAAAGATTTTTGATTCATTTGCTTGATGCTTTATTAATATGCCTCAGTCTGTGCGCTAAAAATGGGGTGATCAACATGTAGGTAAGGAATAAAAGTGTTATGTCTAGTACTTACACCCTGTTCCACTCCGAAAAGTAAGTCGGACTTGTCCTTCTCCGAGACTGCGGGCAAATCCACGGGCAGGCCGGGGAGGTTCACGCCCTTTCTTGATCCGAGCATACCTGCGCAAATACATCAGCTGCAGTTCCATACATCTCATGCAGAAAAAGATCCGGATAAGTACTTTAGGCATTCATCATTTCAGCCGTAAAACGTCCACTACTGAACTAAGGCCTCCCTCATGGGTCTCCATGAGGGGTAGTTGCCATACTCACCACGCTTGGCAGGCGGGTTGCCGAGCGCAGTAAAAGAAGTTAATACACGGAAAGAGGCTGCTGTCCATCTTCCGGAGCTATCCCTTAGCAGGCTCTTACTGCATCCACTGGCATGAGAGGAGGGGTAACATTCTACTGCCGGCACCCCACGGCAACGTTTACGGTACAACGTGCACGGTTTGGGCATTACAATGGAAAATAATATATTGTAAAAACAATTTAGTGGACATGTGCAATTAAAATCATACATACAAATACCCAAATAGTACATAGAAATTTAGGCGCTACAGTGGACATACATATGTACATACGTAAATAAAAAATAAATACAAATACCTAAAAAGAAAAAGGAATTTATCTTTTGGCGGTGGTTATTTTGAAAGTATTTTAATATTGACCTACTGCATATTGTATTAACACCAGAACTCGAGGTGTATCAGGTGTATGCGAAATTTTCAGCATAATCGGAATCTAACTAACATAACAACCAGATAAGTGGGCCCACGTTGTAACTTCGTGGACATTTAATGACGGAAGTCGGGGTCGGCCGAGAAAGCGTTGGCGGGACGATCTCGTCACCTTCGACAGAAAATGGTAAGATCTGCGAGGTATGGTTGGAGGAGTTTTAAGGAGACCTTTGCCCAGTGATAGTTTAGGACGACAAACGTTAAGAAATGAAGCATGGCAATTCTCGCAGTAGTCCTGTCCCAACAATTTTGCAATTGTGTTTCCTCCGTGGCTAAGTTGGTCTAATATCCGACTTGCCGATTCCCGCCACGGGACAAATATCTGATATCGCTTTGCAGATATTTGTCCTGGACCTGGGTATGTTGTATTGTATAAAAATAACTACGTATTTACAATAAAAAATGTATTTAACTATTCTATCAATCATCTAGTATCCATAGTACAAGATTTGCTTAGTTTGGGACTAGTTGGTGCTGTGTGTAGTATTCAGCATTATTTACTTACAAACTAAACACGAACTAAGTTAGTATTGCGGAGATCCCGCTGAACGTTCGAAGCGAAATGTCGAAAACTTACCTCCATTCTCAATAATGCAGGTCAAAGTGCCATTAACGGAGGTCTGGCAGATGACGGAGATCAGACCGTCGTCGATGAAGATCCTGTTCCCGGGCTTCACCACGTTGGTGATGTTCTTATAGTCAAGCCACACGATGTCGGCGTTGCCTTTCTCCAGGTACGCATCGTCGGTTGTCAGCTTGATGGTGCCGCCTTTCTTCAGTTCCACCTCCGCTGAGCCGCCCTGGGAAGATATAAATAAATAAAAATAAATAATGCTGGACAAATCACACAGCATCATCTAGCCCCAAGCTAAGCAGAGCTTGTGTTATGGGTACTAGATGACTGATATACTTAATACATTATACTACATAGATAGATATTTTTATTATATAGAAAAACACGCAGAACACCCTGGAACAAATATATGCAGATCGCGCAGACATTTGTCCCGAGGCGGAAATCGAACCCGCAACCCCTTGCGTCGCAGGCGGACCTTTGCCCGCTGCGCCACAGAGCTCGTCAAACCCAAGATAGAAGTTACGTTAAATGGAATTCTGATCGAGTTTTCCGGAAAGCAAGTATAGAGTCTATCTATAGGTACTTTAGACCCTTAACTAGATTCAAGATAACGGCCAAGGTCAATCAACTAATCAGCTTTCTTCTATTCAATACATTTTCGGAATTAGAGGTTCCTTGGTCATCAACGAGACTGTCCTGGAGAGAAATAAATGGAAAAGTATGCATCAGTTGGACCGAAAAGACTCGTAAATTAGAAGAAGAGATTCCTAGACAGAAAGCTACACATAGTGATTTCCTAGTTAGTATTAAAGAATAAGAGTGCGGTGGGGTGCCGGCAGTAGAATCCCTCTCCTCTCTTGCCCGTGGGTGCAGTAAGATTCTGCCACGGGGTACCTAAGGGGAAGACGGGCAGTAGTGTTTCTTCGTGTATTAACATACCGCATTGCGCTCGCCAACCCGCCTGCCAAGCGTGGTGAGTATAGCAAAAACTCCTCATGGTACTTGGAGATCCATAAGAGAGGCCTATGTCCAGCAGTGGACGACTTACGGCTGAGATGATGATGGATGGTTAAAGATTTTTTTACTTTTTATTTTGTAATTTCATGAATTGCTGAAGGTAATTCTAACAAACCTCGGCGGAGGAGCATATCAGATGTTACCAAGCTATCATGACTTCAGCTTGTATAAGGCAGTAAAATAAGGGCCAGCCAACACCGGCAAGCAATTTTCTTACAGTCTTGCTAGGAAGGCTTTTTGTCATGTATCAAATATAAAGAAAAATCTGTATCCAACACTAAAATAAAAATAATAGTAAAGGAATGGCTAGGCACATTAAATTATAACGACACGGAAAACCTACTACTTTAAAAAACATAATAACGACTAATCTATCTATTTCTATTACCATGACAATAAGGAATAAAGGTTTATAATTATGTAATTATTATTCCTAATTAATGTTATTATTAAATTTATATATTGCACTTACGTAATTTTTTAGAATTTGTAAAAATGTAGTATATTTGATAAATTTATAATATAATATCCCTACATGACACACAATATTACATCATAAAATAAAGTTTTTGTTTTCATTAGATCAATGTCAATGTAAATTTAACTAATCCATTAATTAAGAACTTTATACTGTGAGAAGAAACTGTCTCCTGGCACACAGCTAACGCTAGTTCGGGAGCCAGGGCTTGATACTAAACTGTACCAATGATTTGATCAATAAACGTTATTTGTATTTGTATGTCAGTCTCTTATTGTGAAAACGTATCCGACAGTCGTCATCCCATATTACCTAATGCAACAAACGTATGGGGAAGCCGAGATTTGGCTGCGTGATCACTTTAGCAATGCGGGAATTGGCAACAGCTCTGCGATCATTGTAATATTTATTTAAGGTCATTTACATCCGTGAATAGTTTTATATAAGCAAGAATTTTAGTAATAACAACACTGACCAACTATCGTGGATAGGTCCGGTCACACGGTGGTAGTGCTGTCCTTTTCATGTTAATACAATTGTGCAAAAACTAGATAGTTTATTTGTAAATTGAAAGGGACGCTGCTCGTGACAAACGTTCAGCAAAAACATACTCGTCAACGTCCGAGACATGAGAAACATTTAAGAAATATTACTTACGCCTTCCAAAAGTCCAGTTCTGATCTCAGGTCTAGAGTCATGGCCGGAGAGAAGGAGAAGCCGAGCTCAGCGTTGTAGTTCTTCTTAGCAATACAGCGCACTTTACCCAACCACTAGCCGAATTTATAAGCTATTTTTGTATTTAAAGTTAACCCTCTTATAAATTTAACTAAAGCGACATCTCTTCACTGCTACTGACTACTTGTTGTCGGACGCTGGGCAAGATTTCTGCTAGATGTCGCCACTCGGTTCGAAACCGATTAGGGCAGTCAAGATTTTCGACCCGTCTGTTAATTGCTCCGTAGCCGAATGGTAAAGGCAGCCTGCGTTAAAGGTGTTCGTCTGAACGTTACGGGTTCCCCGGGAGTCCCGTCGGAGACAAAATTTTGATGGCATTTTTCAACACTACCCGAATGTTAGAAGATAGTACTTACACCTTCCAAAAGTCCAGTTCTGATCTCAGGCCCCTTGGTATCCAGAGCGATGGCCAGAGAGAAGGGGAAGCCGAGCTTAGCGCTGTAGTTCTTCTCGGCAATGCGGCAGTTGGCGATGGTCTCCGCGTGGTACTCGTGGGAGCCGTGGGAGAAGTTCATACGGGCGACGTTCATACCGGTCTCCATCATCTTCTCTAGCATGGCTACATCGCGGGAGACGGGCCCTGGGAGACAATAATAAGAATGTGTCAAAAATAAAAATGCCGTAGATGCAATAACAATCTGCTAAGGGATACCTCCGGGGGATGGGCAGCAGCGTGTACCTGTGTATTAACATACCGCACTGCGCTCGCCATCCCGCCTGCCAAGCGTGGTGAGTATGGCAAAAACCCCTCATGATCAGTACTTGGAGATCCATGAGGGAGGCCTATGTCCAGCTGAGTCCAGCAGTGGACGTCCTTCGGCTGTGACCACGATGATACTTACCAATGGTACAGATGATGCCGGACAGACGGACATAGGAAGCCTTGGAGTCGATGTCAAGGCCGCAAATGTGCTGGAGTTGCGAGCCAACATTGGCGGCGGCGAGCTGACCAGCCGGCTTGTCTGCGGACCCAGCCTAAAAGGAGACAGAATGTTAGAGCCTGGAGAAGTTAGAACTGAAGAAGTCGTTTTGTGGCTGTGGGTAAAGGCCATATTGTCTATTTACATTATCTTCATTCTTACGTCATCTATCAATACTCTATACTCATAGAAGACAGAATGTTAGAGCTTGGAGAAGTTATAACTGAAGTAGTCGTTTTGTGGCTGTGGGTAAAGGCCATATTGTCTATTTACATTATCTTCTTTCTAACGTCATATATCAATACTATATCCGCTAAATTGGTTTCGCGAAAATAATTTTTCGACCCTCATTTGGTTTGCATTTTGGCGCGAAAAACGGCGGGCGCTCCGCGTCGGCGCTAAGTGGATACTGGCTCGGTTTTTACAATGGAGCGTATCGTGGTATTTACGCTCTATGGAAAGGGATTGAATGAAGCTTGTCAGTACAATCATTCATAATTTAGTCTGTGTTCGGGATATATAGCGTAAAAATTATTTTCTATTAATTATTGATTTAATTTTATATAAAAAATACTTTTGTTTGTAATTCAAAATGTATTATCATATATCTACATGTTTTGCGGTATATACATAGTATGTGGTATAACCTCACTATATATAACATAACATTTAGGTGTCTTAGAACAAAATATTTTTTGATCGTAATTATAAAGTGCATTTTTTATGCACTTTTTTTGCGTAATTTTTTTTTTAATTTTAATTTAATCGAATAAAATTATTTTTTCTTGGGCTACGTAAATTTTATTTGTTATTGTCATTGTCAACTTCATTGAGAAGGCTACAAAACAAAGAAGAAGTTGATAAACACCATAGTTTAAAAATGACAATTGTTTTCGTGGAACGATGACTCAGCGATGACTCACTGGTCAGTTTACTTACCAAAACCAAACGACGGCTAAAAAATCTTGGTAAGTAAACTGACCAAAACCAAACGAGCGGATATACTCATAGAAGACAGAATGTTAGAGCTTGGAGAAGTTATAACTGAAGTAGTTTTGTGGCTGTGGGTAAAGGCCATATTGTCTATTTACATTATCTTCTTTCTAACGTCATATATCAATACTATATACTCATAGAAGACAGAATGTTAGAGCTTGGAGAAGTTAGAACTGAAGAAGTCGTTTTGTGGCTGTGGGTAAAGCCTATATTGTCTGTTCACATTATCTTCTTTCACACTGTCTATTATTCATCATTGGTGTTTCCTATTTTATTTTTTAGAGAGAAACGAAATTTAAATAGAGCAGTATAACGCGGTTTAGGAGCCAGATACTATTTGTATTACTTCTAAATACCACAAAAACTACGGTAGATAAGAACAGTTAGCAGAAACTTATCAAGCAAATTAAGAATTGAAAAGTTTGGATGGAACCTTCTTGTTATGCAGCAACAAAACCAGTCTATCAGACTTAAGTTATTTTAAGAATTTAATTGCTACCTGCTTTTCAGACAGAGATGTGATATCATTTGGGATTGTCGGGGGTTTACCAATAAAAGCGAACTTCTTAAGTTCACACCAAAGTTAAATTAAAAAAATATATACTGACTGTTGCCAAGAGCCTTGATGTAGAAAATAGTCTACTTCTTATAAACATGACAATTTATTAGTTGGTACACAAAGTTTATTTAAATGTGATATGTGAAATTAATGGAGTTACGCGGTTACTGAGTCACAAGTTGACCATAACAGAGGCAGATTATTTACATTTTGAATTATACTTTAAGTGTTAATCACGAGTTTCATGACATTTACAGGCATTAGTAACGGGCCGTCTCCACGAGCGAGGGAATCGCGGCGATGTTATCGTCCGTGCCACGTATTTCTATACACTCTCTCAGAGGCCGTCTCCACGAGCGAGAGAATCGCGACGAGTCCGCGCTATAGAATCGCCGCGATTCCCTCGCTCGTGGAGACGGTCCCTAAGTGTCCATTAAACCAAGTACCTATTACATTATTATGTAACTACCCACTCATTTTACATAGCTATTGCAGCATTTCTATGATTTAATTTTAATATGAACAACCACCATAAGGTCTGTTTAATAGAGGCAACCAGAGTTTTGTAAAGCTATTAAATCTTACAGAAAGGACATATTATGTACTTTCAGATTTTATAGCTTAAAATCGTTTAAAGCACAAGTCAGTGTTATGGTAATACCATTTTGGTACCCAACACCCAAGACTACATTATTTAACAAGTAAGGTGTTGAATAGGAAAGTGGATGGATATAACGGTAGAGGGAGACCAAAAAAAATATGGATGGACTGCGTAAATGATGATAATGGCTAGAAATGGTGTGAATGGGAATCTGACGAGTGATAGGGCGGAATGGAAGAAAAGCACATGTCGACTCCACCTAGGTGGGATAAGGGCAGAAGAAAGAATACCAAGACTACATTACTCTATTTACTAGGTAGGTAGTGTCCTAATGAAACAGAATTAGTTTTCAAGTTCAGATAAGATTGTACCATAACGTTCTTGACATTGGGAGTGTGCAGTGAAGTGTAGATAAATCTATCTAGGAAATGATAGTCAAGTACCTATTCTAAGGAAGGTCTGTGCGTCTATTATTTGGAAGTTAAATTTAGTGTTCGTTTTAGTTTAAAACCTACAGTTTAATTTAACACCCTTTCTTTTAAGTAGTGATTAAGTTTAAGCAGCTATTCATTAATAGATACCTACTTGACAATTTGAAAAAAAATATTGACCCTAAAGGCCCTAGACCACTAAGGTGTTCATAAAAGAATCCCACCAAGAATATATTTTCAAAATAATACTACCGGGAGCATTACTTCCCCTTCCCTTATTCCCTAATTTAGTAGCAGTTCTTTGATGAAATGATAATCCATTATATTTTATTACAGGATATTTGATAAGAATATCACAATACCAACGTAATAAAGGAATCAAAAGAGTTAGATAGTCATTATTTCGAATATTAGTTACCTTGCAAAAGTTGTGAATACTATCTGTAGGTTTTTTATTTATTTTCCATTACATAACAATTGTAAGGTGAATTGCTGCTTTCTGTTTGGCATTATTTTATATTTAATGTAAAGTGAATGTAAGTAATGGAATCAATCTGTGTCATTTGTATGGTGTTCTGCATTTATTTAACTTTTTACATAAAATTGGGACAAGTTTTTAATCTCAATATTATATGCATGGCGTCAAGGCTGATAAAGCATCTGTTTATTAGGGATAGAAGCCCCCTATTATGCATAGAACTGTCTCTCTGTCTGTGCATGACATGATTACAACTGAATGTGTTGACCAATTTACATTAAACCTTTTTTGTTAGCACTGTTATAATGAGTTAAGGGTACCTACTGATTGATTTTGGTGACCCTAGGGTCACAGGGATTGGAGTTATTGTGACCTCAAAAGGTCACCAAAGGTCAAAAATGGCATTTTTCGGAAACCTTCGCCCCCTTTTCTGGTACCCCCGTACCAATGCTTGTTTATATTAAAATAGGAACTAACAGTTGTTACATCAATTCTTAGAAATTGAAGCTAAGTACTTAATAACAAAAAAGTATTTTTTAACAGCTGAATGCACAACTACTTACAGGTTAACACCACAATACTATCTGTATCTATCATATAATAATATCTAGTAAGATCTTAAAAGACAATTTAACATTTTAAAGTTAACAATAGCAACAACACCTTTAGAAATAAAGTTTTTCATATGAACACACCCTTAGATAAAGACAAGGCTAAGAGCAGAATAGTAAATGAATGACATAACCTTAGAGTACCTATGTACCTATACTGTGGGCCATAGAGATTGCTGCACTATGAGAGAAGTACAAACAAAACTGATCTACCTATAGTGTTGTTTATTGTATGTTTGCAATATGAGCTAGCTCAATAAGGAAGTATACACAATTCATTATCATCTGTTGTAAACAATAGGTACCTACCTATACCAGGAAATATTTGCATGTGACAACATATCTTTTAAAGTAAGCTAAATTTATGTACCTATATTCTATAACATAATACATTTTTTTTATTTATTATTAGTTTCATGTTGTTTATTTTAGATTTTTTATTATTATTGATTGCTCTGATGTTAATTATTTAGTGCAATACCTTGTTATTATTATACAAGTGATATAATGTTATAATTTATTGCAATAGATTAAGATGCCGCTGATACTGCAGAGCTGTTGAACCCAGAAAAAGATGGGCAGACAACATTATAGACAGTTGGGAAGGATTGGCCAGTAGTTGCCGAGCACTGAGAGAAGTGGAAGCCGAGGGAGGAGGCCTGAACCCAAAAGAGATTCAGTATTCAGTAAAATATGTAAGCTATATTTTATCCCCATATTCCAGCAGCTATGGGAACTATGCGGGTGAAACTGCAGAGTGCAGATAGTCACAGATATAATACTACACCAGTTGGTGCCATTTATTACTTAGCACATATTCAATATTAGAAGATTTATCATGATCGCTTTCATTCGTTCGGAATACCTACCTGATACCAGATAAGATATAAGGTGATGGCTGGGAAATTCATGAAATGAAATTATTATACCTAGGTTCACAAGCACAACAGTATATTATGATTCATATCTGTAGTTAATCTATACTTTAAAAATACTTTTTGATTTTATAATAAAGATATTTTTATTTCATGGCACATTCATCGATGAGAATATTATTATTTAAATTTAGATTGATAAGAAAATTTAAACACATAAACTGTGTTCCATTTGATTTAAATAAAACACCTATGGTTATTTCCAAAAACAAAACTGGATAAATCAGCTGAAAACCGGCGACACATGGGAAACAGCCAAGGCAACACGGATAACCGTAACAAATGAGTTCACGTAATCAGAACAAAAATAGACATACAGGCAGGCATACCTCAGTTTTACCATCGTAGATCGTGGGAAATACCATTTTTACAGCGTTCAAATGTATGAATTTTTCACTGAACTCCACGCGATATCGATCGCGCGGCTTTTGTGATCTTGAACTGCCCTTCCGAGTGGAAAACTGAAGCACACAGCGGGGTGCGGTGGACGGAGCTGCGTACTCGACGCAAAATCGTGAGCGGCGCGCGCAGTATCGCGCGACTGCCACGATAGGGTGAGTGGAACCACCAAACAAATCAAATTATGACTCCGATTTAACTCAGCTCAGGAGTCTCAAGAAATATTATTACGCCGGTTTTTACACAGCAGCTGTCGATTTCAACCCTCAGAAAAGCGACTATGACCACTAGATTCCCAAATTCTAATTTTAAACTATTGAAAACCTGCCAACTTTTGCACCTTTAGGCAAATCTAAAGCCGTTAATACATTTAATTAGATTATATATTATAATTATCTAATTATTTTGAAACAACTTTTGGGACAATATCGAGTTCACTTTACCAGTTACCACGATTTATATCAATGCTTACCATACCACACACGAAAGCCGGATAGAATCCTTCCCTTCTTTCTTTCATAAAACTTTTTGACAACTCAGCTCAGTCAGCTGTTTCCGGTTTGAAGACTTCCTTCCTCGCCGCCAAACGCAGGTAGCCTATTTACTTTATAATTTACTTTTTTTTTGTTAATTTTTTCACTCGTTAACCTTTTGTAAACTATAGCCTGCTCCGAAAGCGGAGCAGGCTATAGTTTAACCATGCCACCTAGTATAACGTTATGTTATTTTCCCTTTATTAATTCATTTTGCAGTTTTGTCTTGCGTAATTTTTACTTGTTGGCCGGTATAATATTTACTATATTTCTACCATAGATTAAAAACATTTGGTTGAATGTGTGTACGTTACGGCCACGATCAGACTGGTGCAATTTACTATGATCATGATCAGCATTGCAATATTTTTTTTTTCACCATCTCTTTGTTTGCTACCTCAATTAAATTGCAAATTTGTGAACATACATGTTAGGACAATGAATTTATCCAAAGGTGAAAAAAAATCTGTTTTCCATTTAAACCAATAAATTATTTTTGTAAAATTGGTTCCGTAATCCTACCTATCGTAGCTAGGTACAAAAATATATTTATGGAAACCTACATCCATTTGCACAAAATTGCGAAGCAATCAAAGGTGCCATACCTATTTACCAAAAATGATAACAACAATGTGAACGAATTACTCAAATAACATTTTATAATGTGACTTTAAATTCTAAACGGTTTGTGAACATGTATATAATATGTAAATGTATATATCCTATAATTTCATGTCTTAAACTATTTTAAATATACTAGGTACCCCCTGACTAGTAAAAATCTTTTAAAAATTAGGGTGCACAGAATTAGAAGTACCTACACCAAGGTAGGTAAGCTACAATACTTATCAATATTTCACTCTCAAAGTAACATGAGAAATACTATTCGTTTTGTTTATAGTTCAAGTCAATCACAAAAAATAATGCACTAGAATCTAGTGCATTATTCTCCAATACAGTGATAAAGACAAAACAATGTATATAATAGGTTTATTAGTTTTGTTACCTCTACTGCCCTCCTTACGATAAACAGCGTAGGTGACATTTTTTGCGAAAATAAGTTATTAGCATATTTGTAATCAGCTAAACGAGATCTATCTGAATCAATTATTCATTTTTCTGTATGTTTGATAGAAATAAAAATAAACATAAGCATAAACATCGTATGTGCAAGATTTTAATTTTGTTCCTAAACATAAACAACGTATTGTCCACTACGCTCAGAGATTCTACTCAATCTCCTTGTCATAATTAACGCACAAGAACTTACGTTGTTTATGATTTGTAGTACCTTCGACTCTCCGCTCAACTTACAAAACATAATGGTTATTATGAGCCACTTACGTTGTTTATGCCTTGTACCTATTTAAGAAAGTTTAAGAATATTCTATAAATAAAAATAATACCATCTCCTACGCTCTTTATTTGTTGCATTAAATCTTTATTTTTTTGCGTTTTCCTATACATACACAACGCAAGTAACGCACATACGTTGTATTTGTCTGGTAAAGACAATACAGAAACGGTAGGGAGGTGAAGTATGGGGGGGGAACATTACTAACAGTGAACAAAAATCATTCGCGTTGCGAGTGACGAGCTAGATGGACGTCGTCACTTGACGAGAATTTTGCGCGAAACGAACCCGTGGTGAGTTTGAATTTTAATTTACCAACAGACGAAGAGAATCAGGTACAAAATCAAATTATTTTACAGAAAGAAGCTACAACTAGTAAGGGTTTCACGAAATCCGGAGAGCCAAGAAAGAGAAAATTGTATGATGAGTCGTAAAAATATTTCCTAAAAGATCCATGCATTTTTCTAACCTGCAAAAAAAAATACACTTCATGTATCACCGAAGACCAGAGAAAATAAATTCATGATATATATATTAATTTAAATTTTGAAGCAAAAGGCCTTTTCATCAAATGCTCGACAGACACAACAGCAGTACAATGAAGAAAAATGTCAAGCTATGAAAAATTAACAATTACTTATAAGTATTACATGAAGGTAAGTGGTTTAGAAAAACCTGAAGTCTGTAAGACATTTTTTTGACGACTCTTGGATATGAGGCTAATAATGATGGTAAAATTAAAAATGTGATGAAAAAGAGTAGAGAGTTGAAAAAATTTACAAAGGAATTATAAAAGATCACATGAAACAATGTAATTCTAGTGTTTCTCATCATTATAGACGTGAGCACGCTCGAAATCGCTTGTACCTACCGTACCGAGTGACCTTTCAGTTACAGCGATGCAAAAACAATTTTTTAACAACATTCAGAAGCTAAGATTTCATTAGAGTCATATCGATTAGTTGTCAAGAAAGACCTGAATATTACATTTGCCAACTTGGGCCATGAAGAATGCGAAACATGTGCAATTTTTGAGAGACATTACACTAAACACAAAGATAGCCCGGATAATGCGAGACTTGCAATAATTACATTACTCACAGAAAAAAATATGAAGAGTGCTGTTCTGAGTACCAAAATGATGTTAAGACTGCAGCAGAAGTGAAAACTGACGTTTTTTATACTGCTGATTTACAGAAAGTCATTATGCTGCCTAAAATAGACCAGTTCACAGCCGCCATTTTCTGCCCACAGATTAATGAAAGTTTTGTTGACAACATTTGAGCAGGTACCCTTTGTAGCGCTATGGAACGAGACTGTATCAGGCAGAAATCAAGAAGACATTATATCAACATTTCGTTAGTTTTTCAAACACAAACGAGATGCTGAAAATATTTCTATTTGGGTAGACATTGTGCAGCGCAAAATAAGATATGGGCTCTTCTATCATTTTTAATAACAATTGTAAACAGTAACGTTATTAGCGCTAAAAAAATAACCTTAAATACTTATTTTGAGCCTGGGCATTCTTTCATGTCTGCTGATTCATTTCGTCACCAGGTCGAGCGATCGCTGAAGAAGAAAGGAAAAGTGTACGATTTTCTGACTTTGTACATTGTGTTCAGGTGACAAAACTCTGGAAAGAATTTTGTAAATATTATGGAAATTACAGACTATTTTCTTTCCAAGACCTGTCATCGCAACAAAAACTCAACAGAAAATGGAGCCTAGAATTTATTTGAAGGACATGATGTGCGATTGAGTCCAAAAAGGACTTCAAAAGATCATGTACAAGACTAGTCATGCCGAAGAAAATTTTACTGAGCTTGATTTTCTTCAAATGAAAATAACAAAAACAATGCACATCCCATCCCGCAAGCAGTTGCTAAACTAGAGAAAAGACGTATTGATAAAGAACGCAAAGCGGCAATAATAACAAAACTAGTGCCACTAAATAATGCCGTCAAATAGACGAGATTTTTGGTTTAATTTACCTGTTTCAAATTCACCTGTAATAGACTAAAAGGCTGAAGATATTTTAGTTTTAACAACTACATAATTTAAACGGTGAAGCACCAAACAGTCCAATTTTGTTATTTTCATAGCTGACATAGCAACGTGTTTTTTTAACAATTAAGCCTAATTCTTGCTCCAAGAACATGTTTTATATAACAATAAGTATTCGAAAGATTTAGGTACAATAAGTTACAATTAGGTACAATAGTTTGAGTCTGATACCTTTGATAGATTTAAAATATAATGATGTTGATTCTTACTAATTAGGTATAAGTTTTATGTATTGTCAAAGGTGTTAAGAGTATTTTGAATAGTCGTGCTTATTGATCTCTACTTAGATAGTTTACTTATAAGGTGTATGAAGAACTGATTAATATTTAAAATATTAATATTTGTGATTGTGTATTGTTTTTTTGCATTTAATAATTTTGTCAATAAAACATTATTTCATATTAATATTTTTTTAGAATTACTTTTATTTATTAATTCATCATCGTTCATCATTTCAGCCATAGGACGTCCACTGCTGGACATAGGCCTCCCTCATGGATATCCAGTTATTGCGGTTGGAAGCGATCTGCATCCACCGTCGACCTGCGGTCTTCACCAGGTCATCATCCCATCTTGTTGGTGGACGTCCTACGCTGCGCTTGCCGGTCCGTGGCCTCCACTCGAGAACTTTTCGGCCCCATCGGCCATCTGTTCTGCGAGCTACATGGCCTGCCCATTGCCACTTCAACGTGCTAATCCGTTTGGCTATGTCGGTGACCCGAGTTCTTCTACGTATCTCCTCATTTCTGATTCGATCGCGTAAAGAAACCCCGAGCATAGCCCTCTCCATAGCTCGTTGAGCGACTCTGAGCTTATTCATGAGGCCAATCGTGAATGACCACGTCTCGGTTCCATATGTCATCACTGGTAACACACACTGATTGTAGACTTTCGTCTTAAGGCACTAAGGTATTTTGGACGAAAAGACATTGCGTAGTTTCCCAAACGCTGCCCATCCGAGTTGGATTCGTCGATTGACCTCTTTCTCGAAGTTGGACTTACCTAATTGGACTGTTTGTCCTAGGTATACATACGCGTCAACAACTTCGAGAGCCGAGTTCTCAACCATAACTAGGGCAGGCGCAACATGGACATTCGACATAATCTTCGTCTTGTCCATGTTCATTTTAAGACCTACCCGTTGGGAGACTCGGTTGAGGCCTTCGAGCATCGTGCCGAGTTCCTCCATCGACTTTGCCATGACCACAATATCGTCGGCAAACCGAAGGTGAGTCATGTATTCGCCGTTAATGTTGATGCCTTTTCCTTTCCATTCCAAGAGCTTAAAAGCATCTTTCAAAGCGGTCGTAAACAGTTTCGGAGAAATAACGTCTCCCTGTCTTACGCCTCTTTTTAAGGGAATATCCTTCGAACTCTGTTCCTGTACTCGGACTGACATAGTGGCGTTTCTATACAAAGACTTCAACACTTCGATATACCGATAGTCAATTCGGCATCGTTGGAGAGACTCGAGCACCGCCCATGTTTCGATCGAATCGAAGGCTTTCTCATAGTCCACAAACGCGAGACATAGCGGCAAGTTATACTCTTCGGTCTTCTGTATCGCTTGCCGCAGCGTATGAATGTGGTCTATGGTACTGTAGCCTTTTCGAAACCCGGCTTGTTCGGGACGCTGGAAGTCATCAAACCTGCGATCGAGACGATTTGTGATGACCCTTGAAAACAGCTTATAAACATGTTATTAATTAATCTACACTATATAACATATTTATTAATTAATCTATAATAATTATTATTATCTATATGCACTTATATTAAAAATGGAATAAGTAATTAACACAAAACTACAAACTTTCGCATTTATAATATTAATAGAATTAACTTTACTTCATCAAATCAAAATTCTGATACTCCTAAAGTTACAAGCCCCAATAATATTATAGCTTACTTGCACGTTGAACTCATTAGAATTTACTTTGGTACTAGTCATATTCAACGTATGTGGTTGCTTAAGATTATTTTTTTTTGTAAATTATTTTTGCTTTGTATGAAGATACTAGACATAAACAGTGTAAGTTAAATTTTCCTAGTCATAAACATCGCAACTGCTGCACATGCGATGTTTATGTTTAGTATATCAAAATAGGTGAAATTACATTTTACTAATCATTAATAATTTTTGAGTTTTAATAACCCAGAAATAAAAGAGAAAACAAAAATATGTAAGTAATTATAAAATACACACTTCTACCTAGATTTAAAAGTAACAATTTTAAAAATAACTCAATTAGTGTAGTCGTGGCAACAAAAATAGGGAAAAAAACTTTAGACGCGATTTTCTCGAAATATGCCGAGATGCACTTACGCTGTTTATGATAAGAAGGGCAGTCTAAATATGTTGTGTTTACAAATCATTGTGATTGTGACTAGTGATTGGTCATATTTTTTTAACCCCCGACCTAAAAATAGGCTGTCACACAGTAGCTCTTAAACGAGTAGGTACGCAGTTCTTTATAATTAGAAGCGGGATTTTAGCGGTGGTTCATAAACATGATAAATCAAAATTGGTTAAAACATTTACAAAGTATTAGGGGTGAAAGTGGAGATGAATACCTAATCGAATGTTTCCAATCATACCCAAGTTTGGTATCAAATGAATGGTAGGCAGAATGCAAAATTGAAAGTGACATAGAAATCGGTTGAGCCATTTACAATATATGGGTGGTGATAGTAAGGATGACGAATCAAATGTTTTCAAATATAAGTAGGTACCCAAATTTTGTATAAAACGAAACGAAATATTATGTAGAATGCAAAACTTTAAATAAGTAATATAAAAATCAGTTGAACCAGTTACCTTTGCCTTATAAATTAGAAAGCAGCTTTTTAGCTCTTACTTGGTGTGGGCGATATTTATGTCTTTCTATATGTATATCACCTATTATCATACATGTGGTTTCAATACAGATCTTTACCAATATATAAAGTGTCTCCCGTTACTTCTGTTAACAGTATCTACTGACATAAATGCCGTACATTTAGTAAAACAATTTTTTTTCATATCAAAAAATTAAAAAATATTATTTAATTTTTTTTTATTCGTTCATAACCGACTTATTTTTCTATATACTGCAGTATATATATATATATATATATATATATAAAAAATGTTATATATATATAGTTTTTTTTTTATATCTAAACATGGTGTTTATAAAATAAAATATAGGTTGCACTAATCCAACATGTAGATACTAATTACATCATGATACCTATATTATGCTAAAGCTAATTAAATTAACATAATAAATCAAATTTAAAAACTAATAATGACAAAAGTTATAGTTAGGTAGGTACCTAATTTTAAACATTCACAAACAAAAATATTTTTGGTTCTTTTAGAGGTTATCTTTTTTAACTTTTAAATTACAAGAAGACATCAATTTACTAAGTAGTATATAGGTACATATATACACAAGTTTCTATGGTAATTTGTGAAATAGTAACCTTAAAACGTCTGGATTTGTTTTCTTGTATTAGTACAGAAGGTCCTAACAACCTAATTATTATAGGTGAATACAAAATCTTTTAAGGTTTATAATCATTGGCAACCACTGGCAATTGGCAAGGGCCACAATGATGTCCTACTACGAGAATTTTTCAACATATTGTCATAGTAATTTCCTACAATAAGCATGTTACGGTGTTTCTTTATAACAATGTTTTTCCCTTTAGAACATCAGCTGTTCTAAAATGCTTTCCTTTCTAAAAATGGTGCCTAGAATAGGAATTAAAAATATAAAAAGAAACTACAATATCTATAATACTCACAAATGCCATTTTGTTCTATTGTAAAATAATATCAAAAATATATTATTTGCCGGAACCACCCGACGTTTTTGACAGTCTAAGTGCAGTCAAGGACAACAAAGGTCAAAGGAATGTCAAATCATAGACAATAATTTTTAAGACTTTTAAAGAACTCATGCGCAGTGCGTTTTTATTTCAGTTATTAAAAAAAATACATATTCTATATGTCGGAATAGTATTTAATTTACATAGCGTCTCTTGCCTTTATTAATTATTGTGGATCACTCTGTGTGTTGTGTGCTTTATTCCCCTAGTAATATAAACTGTTAGTTATCAGTTATGCCAAAAATGTTTACGACAGCTGATAGAGCTTTTTGTGTTTTATGGCCGCCAAAATGGCCAGCCAAATAACAGAAGAATTTATAAATTAACTTGACACTGGCGGATTTGTGTTTTAAAGCAAACACAACAAGCCATAAAATAAAAAGCCAAGACAAAAAATATAAATTAACTTTTTGTAAAATCAAATTCGTACTTTAATTATTTGTAAATCAGAAATAGAAATACTTACACTGCATTTAGTTCTCTTTTCCATAGCCTTCATCGTATATTTTTTTATTACACCGCACTTTTTTTGCGTTAATATATTCTGTGTCTGTCAGACCTGTCGGTTTCCCGGCGCGAAGTATAATCGGGAACTGATAAATAAAAATTCTGACATAGAACTTGGTCGCCCTTATCTTTATCGGCAGTCAATAAGTCAACAAAACTAGTCGTGATAACGTCCTTTAGCTTTGTTTTCGGGATTGGCTTCTCAAGTTTATAAACTACTGGTAAGTAGGTACTTACATAGGTACCTACCTAGACCTAAGTAGGTACTTACCAGTAAAGTTACTTTGACCTACTTACAAATAAATAGGTAATAGCATAATCTAGTTTTTAGTTACTCTTTATCCTTTACCTCATCTTAAATTTATCTACACATTACAAAAGGTAGGTAGTAGGTATATTATTCTTGCTTTGGCCTGTATAGCTAACATTATAAAACATCGTTATAGGTACTTGCGTCTTCTTAACTTCTTAAATTGCCTTCTCAAAATTACTACTTATAATAGGTACCTACTATGTCCAGATAAGGGCCGTGGGGTGCCGGCAGTAGAATGCTGCCTCTTATCTCTTGCCCGTGGATGCAGTTAGAATCTGTCAAGGGACACCTGCGAAAGATAGGCAGCAGCGTCCGTGTATCATCATTATGCAGTACCGTGCTCGCAGACCCGCCTAACAAGCGTGGTGAGTATAGCAACCCCTTATGATCAGTACCTACTTGTAGCTTCATGAGGGAGGCCTATGTCCAGCCGTAGACATCCTTCGGCTGAGACGATGATGTAAAATATGTTTAAATAAATAAAAAACAATTCAGTCAAACTTCCTGTAAATTAAAACTTTAACAACATAGTTGCACGACCTCAGTTTGACATTATTCCGATTACCACATGCACCTTCCTCATGTTATATGAACTGCGATATAACATAAAATTGGCACTCATTTGTTTTCAATTTATAATCATCCAAGCTCGAAATCCCCTCGGGACAAATGTCCGTAAGATATGTATGGATGGCCTATTTATTGCACTCAGTAGTGAGTGATCTCTTTATTTTTTCCATCGGTGAAAATTGTATCAAAATCCGTTGCGTGGTTTAGGAGAAGAAAGCCAAACAGACAGACAGAGAAGACGCGGGAAAGCGACTTCAATTTATAATATCGATTCCATCGATCACGGATTTTTCTTAAATGGTTTGTTGTATGTTTTCAACTTTTTGGCGTTTAGATGGTGTTAAGTTCTAGTTTTCTTCCAAATACTCTATAGAGTTTTTCCGAAGTGGAACCTACGATTAATTTGCCCATTTTCTTATTTTTTTTATTTTACACTTGTTTGCACGGAAAGGCTAAAAAATACATTATTTATATTATTTCTATATAAAGTAACAATAATTGATAACATATTTGCACACGTTATTCCATCGATCTATTGATTTTCATGATAATTTTAATGTAGTTGTAAGGTAGCACTAGGCAGAGGCGGCTTTATCTATAGTGCAGGGTGTGCGGCGCACACGGGCGCCGGGTCTAAGGGGGCGCCGAGCGCCCTCTAATGCGACACCTCCAAAGATGCGTGCGTCACTCGCGCACGGCACCGGCGCTCTCAAAGACCCTGCGCCCGTGTTTCAGCCGATGCCGCCGGGCGCAAAGCAAGGCGCGCCACCACAAGCTGCGTCTTTACCTACTCTACATTAGGCTTAGTTCAGATACCGCGCGGCGACGCGCGCTACCGCGCCGTTCAGCTGTTCAGATGGCGGCGGCTTGCGCGCGGCAGTCTAGCGTGAACATTCAGTGGAGAATGGACGTGGAGGAGGCTATTTGCACAAGCAAAGTTTGCGGTATAAAACCTACAAGGGTTTTATACCGCAAACTGCGACGTCGTCGTCGAAAGCAAAGACTATACTGGGTGCACCCTATTTTGAGGCAAAGACTTTCTTTAAGCCTGTTTGTGACTTTATATCCCACACTAAGACAACACGAAGATCGGTTTTTCAACTGCTTTAGGATGTCCATTCGAATTAAGATTCCAAATCGCATCTCTTCTTTCAATTTCGTCAATTATTAAATCAATTGATATCTCGTCCTCCATTTTTTAGTGGCTCCGTGTGTCCGCCCGCCTCAAACCGCGCGGGTCATCTGAACAAGTCGATACAGGATTGTAGATCTTAAGCCGCGCGTCGCCGCGCGGTGACGCGCGCTTCAAGATCTTGCGCGCGGTGCATGGCGGTGCGCGCGGGCACGCGCGGTGAGGCGCGGTCATGTACACAACAACATTGATTTGTTACAATCTCAAACCGCGCGCCGAGCCAACCGCGCGTCGCCGCACGTTCATCTGAACTTACTCTTACTTTTGTTTCAACGTGAAATCAGCCTTAAAACAGATAATTAAAGATTATATTGGCGCAGAAAAGTAAAGATTACATACACTTCTATATGAATTGTTTCCTATAAATTTTACATACATTTCTGTTAGCAAACTTCGGAGATAAGGATAACGGTCGTTTTTTCAACATTTTTGTTAATAACTCAAAAACGATACTGCTTAAAGGAAAAATAAAAACTGTTTAATAATGTGCAAATGAATACCTTTCATATGATACCCCACACGACCTAGTAACTTCACAAAAAATTTGAAAACCATAAATGCAACCATTTCTCGTCCCATAGCTGCAATTGCCCTCGTTTATTAACAGTAGAGTCAGAAAAATATAAACTGTTTAATAATATGCAAATAATTATATTTCATATGATACCCACACGACCTAGTAACTTAACATAAAAATTTTGAGATCCCCGCCCGATTTTATCTGCAATCATAATAAGAATATTGCATTTACAGCATTTTCATTTAAGCTATATTAGTAAAAAAGTGTTACCTATCTATAACCATACAAAGTTGTTTTATTGTTGTAACCCCTTCCTTCCTAAAAAGCTTCTTGACATTTAAAATTGCACTATTTGCACCCGAATTTTCGTATTAAAATATAACTGTATATTATAAATATTCCATTTTGACCCCGCTCCTACTAGGGGGCGCCAGGGTACCTACTGGTGGCACACTGGCGCCACAAGGGCTAGAGCCGCCTCACTAGGGTAGTTATAGGATGGTTGTAGGGTGGGTATTTGTAGGGTGAATTGTAAATGGTGATTGTAGTTTTAGGTGCGATACGAAGTTCGCCGGGTCTGCTAGTTTGCCATATAAAAATACTCTTGAACTATGTAATTGAAAAGTACCACGCTTTTAGTGATGTGTAGGTATTATTAACAATTATTAATAATTACCTAGTTTATTAGAAAATATTTGTATAGAATATATCGCATATCAATATGATTACCAGGACAAACATGGGCTGGTAGTCATACTACACTTCTTTGTACATGTCATATCACAAGTTTACCAGTTATAGCTATTAAAATGTGTTATAATTTTTAAAATTTTTTTATGATAGTTAGATTATCCTACCACATATAAGAAAAATGTAGCACGAGAAAAACACGTAGAAATCTAATTTTAATAAGTGATTGATGAGACGATAATTACGCTCCTGACCCATAAAGTGCCGCGCCGCGGCAGGGGGTCAAAAGTAGGGCATGCATTACGAAACTCCGGAATTTCAGACAGATTTTTCCGATATTTAAATTCCGGAGTTGAGAGGTCTAATATAGTAATTCCGATGTTTTAAAATTTTACTTACTGACACATTGATTTTGCGATTTATCTTTTTTCTTGCCTTAAAGCTATCACATAATCCCTTCCCTACAGTTTCAGGCCAAAAAAATGTAAACTTGAAAATCTATGTACAAAAACAGGACCAAAAAGTTACGGTTTCTATAATAATTTTACAATGACAACGTAAATGCACAGATGTGTTAAAAAATATAGGTACGTCATTTTACACTCTTTTGATTTTATGTTTTTACTATTTAGAACCAGTACCTACTTCAGTAATTTGATATTTTTAGAAGGCGACATTACTTTTCCTTCGTAGTATAAAAAATGCTGATTAAAAGACTGATTTAACACAACTTGTTTAGTTACGGTTACTGGTTAAGTCGACCTATTCCCGTTAAGGACGTGTAGTTTACATTGTTTCTGACTGATTTGACTATAAAACACCCTATCCTAAATCTAACCGTTTTCGAGGTATCTGACAGCCCGTGTGTAAAGGGCTAATAAATACCTACTCGTAATGTTTAATTTCAATTTTGTAATTCGTGCTGTATGATTTGAAAAAAAAACACAAAAAGTCATCGAACTTATTTTATTATCCAATGAATGATAATAACAATTTGTCAGATTATTATTAAAACATAACTCATAAGCTACTGACAAGAATTATTTACCTTTTTCAAAGGTTTGGAATGGCATCCGCAACAAATACATAAATAAATTGAGTAAATTTAGGTCATTTTGTGTACCTTTTTTTAACTATACCTAAAGTCTATCTCACCACATTCAAAATAGTTATCTGTCGCTGAATTCATAAGATCCTGTTATACTAATTTCATAAATCTATACCTAATATTAGTAGCCATTTTCAATCTTCAATAGGACCTGTTTAAGTCTGCGTATATAAGTCCATATCACCTGGGAGGACAAAGTGACAAACGAGAGGGTCCTCAAACAAGTGGAACTACCTAGTTTCACTGGCATGCTTAAACAGCGCCGTCTAAGGTGGCTAGGACATATACATCGCATGGATGAGTCCCGTCTACCAAGAACTATTTTGTTAAGCGAAATCGCTAACGCCAAACGAGCAGTGGGAAGACCCATGCTCCGATATAAAGATTGCGCAAAGAGAGACATGGCAGCGTTTAACATCAAGCGCAGTGACTGGGCATCACTGGCTGAGAACAGACCAGAATGGAGAAAAAACTTACACGAAGGTCTTAAACACCACGGCCAAACCTGGTTTGTCTCATTAGCCGAGAAACGAGCGAGACGGCATCGACAGGCAGATACATCCAATCCACCGACTGCAATGGACACCCACGTCTGCCAAAACTGCGGTCGCGCAGTGAGGTCAAAGATAGGACTGTTTAGTCATTTAAAAAAATGCAACACCCAAACCACAGGCATTACCTGAATCGTCTGTAATAGACGAAAAGGCCGATGATGATGAAGTCTGCGTATAAGCGTGCGTAATTTTTCAAGTTGTGAGTAGCTTAATTTACTTTGGCCGTGGGGTGCCGGCAGTAGAATGTTACCCCTCCTCTCATGCCCGTGAATGCAGTAAGAACCTGCAAAGGGATACATCCCACATGGAGATGTATGATCATGGAGGCCTGCGTTCAGTAGTGGACGTTTTACAGCTGAAATGATGATGAATTTACGTTGACAAAATACGCGACTCACGTCTCACATAACGCTCGTTTCGCACCAGCGATAACCACCTTTGTCAAGGACTTTAAACAAGCGAGGTTTTCCTAAATTGCACGCGAATGTGTGTGAGTGATATCTCGAAACTGTGTGCTGTACAAACAACCCTACAGCTTTCAATCCCACTATCGAGAGTTTACAAATACCTAGCATGCACTCTAACCTATGTAAAGACTATCCTAAGGCTACTTATCAAATATTGAAAATGGCTGAGGTTGGTAAACAATCCACAAACCCAATAGAAATAGACATCATGCATAAAGCGCACAAATTACAAGATGAATTGTTTCATAACAGTTTTAAAAGTACTATCAAAATCGGTCCAGCAAAGACAAGCTCTAAATAATCGATATATAAAAAACACACAGCTACCGCATAGAAAAATACACAGTATTCAGATTAGCGAACGCTAATCTAGTTGTGACTGAATCCTTAAAAATAGTTAAGTAAATACATTATAAATGAAAAAAAAAGTCGTATGTCAGCAAGCAAGTAGTATCGTTGTAGTCTCTTAGTATGGCTAATCTACGAAAATGCGCCCACCCTATCATCACACGATCGATTCGTTCTTGAGATAAATGACTGCGTTCTAGCTACAGATACTATGTGCGTTTCGTATCAAAAGAATGAAACTAAAAGTGCCAAGTCTCAATTCTGATATCTACCTTAATCGTAACGGATTCTAAATAAACACAGGTCAACATATTTTGATTGCTAAAGCTAGAAACAAACGCAGTTGATGAGACATAGTTACACAGAAATCAGAATGAACAAATAAGATTAAAACTAAGCATCCGTACCATTTCAAAGCCCTACGTTAGAACGTAACGCGTAAAAACGTGCGTTTAGTATAAACGATTCAAAACCACGCATTTCACATCAAAATAAGCAAAAGTTTAACAAGTGTTAACTGTCATGAAAAATAACACTTATCAATGTTTAACGGTTAAGTTACTACAAAACTGTTGTCACTTTAAATATTAATAAAAAAACACGAGAACTTATCGTGTCATCTTTGATTATTCCCGAAGTGTCGACAGTATTAGAGAATAATCAGTATTCTACTTTTATCAAGTATTGTGAACGCGAGAGTTAGAGAGAAAGAAATACGCTCTTAGCTTTTCTTTCCCTTCACGAGTACGCTTTGAAAGTTAAACTAATTAATCGCCCGTTTTTACGCGCAGTAAGAAACTCGGACCACAAAAAATCATCAACATGTGTAAATTGATTGCTGTACAAGATATTACTCAGCAGTATCGCAACTACTAAATGGAGGTAAAAAGAAAATATTTTCGCTATAATTGACGGAAAACAGTTTGGACCATGGATTGCAATTATTCTATCTAATACATTTCAATGTGAACAACTTTAGGCCATAAAGATTTTAGACAACATACACTTCAACAACGGCGAAAAGGAGTTAAATTAGCCTCTTTTAATATGTATTCGAAACTTGCTTCCGCCCACAGCTTTACATACAATCTATAGTAAAAGCAGCTCAATTATTTTGACTGTCATTATTAGCATAATAATTTAGTGGAACGAAGCTTTTATTCTTGTCCATTTTGATCAACATAAGTAGGTATTTAAAATGAACTCGCCCCGAGTTGTTCACGCATACAGTTGTAATGTCAACTCTATTTAACAGTATAATAAAAGGTACTACAGTCAATATTGTCAGTAAACGGAGAATGCGTGAATTACACTATACAATATACATGTAGCTTTTCTATACATTTTCGCTAGATAATATCACGTCACGGCGAAACAGGGTAGATAGAGTTCGCGCCTACCACATAATACGACCAAGTTAACAGGAGACTTAGCTAGAACTAACAGAGTTCTAACTAGGTGTCGCGGTAAATTGGCAGTGAGCTATCTCTTCCAAGTATAACACGACCACGTTTACAAGACCCTTAGCAGAGCTCTAACTAGATATCGTGATAAATTGGCAGTGTTGTACATCTCTAACTCAAACACTACCAAGTAAACAAGAACCATGTTTAGAGACAACAGAGCTCTAACTAGGTGTCGTGATGAATTGGCAGTGTTGTACATGTCTTTCAAAGCATGTAAATAACCCCATTGTTTCAAACCACCCTATAAAGAGGAAATTACAATACATTTAATTGATTAAGCACATTTTCCACACAAGCGGTGTCACGGAGTTGATAAGCTTGCTGTACGTACGTCATGTTTGTAAGTTTATTATCAAATAGACAAGAATCTAAATTCTGAATTTGTTTTACAAAAATAAGTATTCCGTAAGTATTAAATGAATGGAGAATGCGATAGTTTAAGAACACATTAGACTTTAAAACTCGATATTGACATTGAAGAGAAATCTCCATGTACTAATTATTTTTTACATTTATCGGCTATCAGGTTATAAGGAGTATTAACTAGAACCTTATACAGAAGGTGGAGTTACACACATAGAAGGTTCACTCAGGCGATCGTAATGGGATCGATTTAACTTAACAATGATCGAAAATGTATGACGAAATCTTTGCAGAGAGAAGCGCTAAATAGTTGCTACGTATTCTAAAGACATATTGTACAAAACATTGAAATTGATTAGAGTCACACGTAACATAACCTTTGCTGACAAATGCGCGATATTCCCCAAAATGGCGCGACGGTTTTTCAGATAGACGTGAACAAACTAGCAAACGTATTGCACCACCACCACCCGACTATCCACCCCTACACTAGCCGAAATCCTTCTTCAGATGGGTTAGTAGATAGAGCGTCGCAGCGCACCTCATCTTCGGCTCAGCTGACAGCAGATCTTCGATGGGTCTGACTAGTTAGTCGTCGCAAGCGAGCAAACAGTTGACAAGGGGGCGAGGCACGCAGCGTTCGTTGACCGTGCCAGGTGGTCGGGGGGTGTTTCGTAAGTATAGAGAGATTCTTAGTCTTGCAGTCTGATGTTTCACGCCTTTCGCGTCCTCCGTTTAGTAAACATTTAGGTAATTTATTGCGTAAACATTTTTTGTAATACAAATTCAGATTTTGACAGTGAATTTACAAATGTGATGTACAGCAAGCGTTTCGCCTCAGCAACCCTCCTACTATCCAACCCTACACTAGCCAACATCCGTCTTCACATAGAACAGTAGATACGGCGTCGCGGCGGACCTCATCTTCGGCTCAGCTGACAGTAGGTCCTCAAACTCTTCGTTGGAGATGGGCCTGACCAGTTCGTCGTCGCAGGCGAGCCAGCTGCCGGCGCGCGCGCGCGGCGCGCAGCACTCGCCGGCCGCGCAGCCCGAGGGCGGCGGCCGCGGCCGGCTGAACAGGGTCCGCATGAAGCTGGAACCGCTCGAGGTCGTGGTCGCGTCTCCGGTGCCTGCAAGTTAATATGGAGAGTAAGTGTCTACGGCTGAACCGCGACTTAGTTAGCTTCGACGCATCGTATTGACTTGTTATTTCCTCTGAATATAGCCGACTAAGGTGGAGAGGATGCTATAGGTTTGCACACGCCTTGCCTAGTATTTTTTTTGGTATTGTATAATAATAATAATAGGCCTTTTCATCTATGTCAGATGTTTTAAGCAGCAAGACGGTGGCACTTGCGTTCGTGGCTATAGAGTCCAATTCGAGAGAGGATCCCTCGGCCACACTTGCGACAAGTGTATGCGTATGCTCTCCCTGGTGGTCGGGGGTTGGAGGCCTGTATATACACTGCCGGCCAAAAGTTTGAGACCACTTGTAAAAATCTTTGTAACCACCAAAATATTTCAAAAGTACACATGATGAAGAGCTAATTTGAACACCTGCGTATTCTATTGTTATCAAAGAATTTCTGAGAGTCATTTTTATTGTATATTTTTAAGTTATCATCCTTTAAAGGTCTATTGTTTCAAAACATAAATGAGTACCGCGCGCTTACCAGGTGATAGAGTCATTGTTATATTTTTTATGGCCTGCTCATTTCTAATTATTTTGGTTTTGTTTTGCGGTAACCGTACTTCCGGATTATTTTAGCTTCCTTAAACATATTTTTTACCTGAGTTTTGATGGAGTAAATTTTTCATTATCTTAACTAGTCTGAGCTCGTCGTTGTTACAGTGAAGACATCTTAAAATGGGAAAAGTGCGCGAAATTAGCACTGAAACTCGTTCTGCCATAGTTGTTTTACACGGCGAAGGCAAATCTGAAGGTGCGATTGCCTCTCAACTTAAGTTGTCGAAGACTTGTGTTCATAACGCAATAACCCGATACAAGGAGACTGGCAGTAATCAAGATCGTTCGCGATCGGGGAGACCGAGAGCTACCACTTCTAGCGAGGATAATTTCATCGTCGTTACCAGCAAGCGGAATAGACGCCTAACCGCACCAGAAATCCGCGCAGAAGTGAACAAATCCCGATCAGAACCTGTGTCATTGACTACAGTAAAAAGACGATTGAGAGATGCTAAGTTATTTGGTCGCGTCGCCGTTCGAAAACCACTACTAAGGCCACAAAACAAAAAGAAACGGATGCAGTGGGCCCTTACCCATCGAGACTGGACTGAAGAAGACTTTAAAGAAGTTCTTTGGACAGATGAATCCAAGTTTGAAATATTTGGTTCAAAACGACGAATTTTTGTTCGACGTACCGCCGAGGAAAAGATGATGCCAGATTGTGTGGTGCCAACAGTTAAGCATGGTGGTGGTTCCATTATGGTCTGGGGATGCTTCTCGGGCCATGGAACCGGAGATTTGGTACGAGTCGAAGGAATCATGAAAAAGGAGCATTATAAACGAATACTACAGCAAAATGCCGTTCCGTCTGGTTTAAGATTAATTGGAAATGGATTTTTTTTCCATCAAGATAATGATCCTAAACATAGTTCAAAATTATGCAGGGGTTATTTAGAACATAAAGAAACAGAAAGGGTGTTAAAAAACATGGTGTGGCCCCCTCAGAGTCCGGATCTCAACCCCATTGAGCTATTGTGGGAAGAGCTTGACAGAAATGTGCGCAGTTGTTGTCCCTCCTCACAAGAAGACATGTGGAAGGCTTTACAAGAAAGCTGGAACAATATCTCACAAGATACAATTGATAAATTGATTGCTCGTATGCCGAGACTAGTGAAAAAAGTTATAAATTCAAGGGAGGCTTTTTTGACGAAAAATCCGTTTAATGATTTTATTAAATATGAACGTCATTTTTAACGTAAATGGTTGATATTTCTTGATTTTTTTTTTCTCCTTGATGAATGTGTATTAGTAAATAAGCATTTTAATTAATATCTAAACCTCTTGATTTATATTTTGAGTTTTATTTCATTTTGCTACTTGGTCTCAAACTTTTGGCCGGCAGTGTATATACAGGGTGTAATCGTTAAGTGTGCACAGGCGATTATTCCGTAACTATTGCAGATATCAAAAAACTTTAAACTGATATCGAAAGTACTTTACCTAATGAGTAAAATGACATTAATAACTTTTTAAAAATAAAACGAGAAATATCCAAAAAAATTACATTAATCACTCCCATACATTTTATTTCTTAGTAAGTACAAAATTTTGTGTTCAAAGCATATGTTCGAAGTGACGTCCTCCTTGTGCAATACAATGACGAGCTCTATTTACAGTTTCTAAATGAACTTTCCTTAACATTTGCGGAGTAATTAAAGCAATTGCACGACGTACACGATTCTGTAACTCTTCTAGGCTGTGTACTCTCTCAGCGTACACGTGGTCTTTGACAAATCCCCATAGGAAGAAATCACAAGGCGTGAGATCCGGGGATCTGGCAGGCCAAGGGGTTGCACTATTATTGGCTATTAAGCCATTATAATTGTTTCGTAAGAAATTTATTACAACATTTGTATTATGTGCAGGTGCTCCATCTTGTTGAAAAATTATCGACCTTCTTTCATCGTCTGGAATTGGTTCTAAGAGACTTGGCATATCGTTTTGTACAAAGGAGAAATATCTCTGTCCATTTAAGGTTCCACTGTAAAAATATGGCCCAATGATCCGATCTCCAAGAATACCACACCACACATTAATTGAGAATCGCACCTGAGCTCTAACTTCAGTAGTTAAGCGAGGATTGTCAATTGACCAATAATGCGAGTTTTTTCTATTGTAAATGCCGCAGTTTGAAACATTACTTTCATCGGTCCATAAAATTGACCTTACATTGACATAATTATTGACTAGCCAATTGCAATAGACCAGCCGACGAGCAGGATCATCATTGTGCAGCGTTTGAGTAGGTTTTATCTTAAATGCTTTGAAGTTGTGTTTTTTTAATAACTTGTGTACATAATTGTGGGACACTGGAAATGATCGGGCCACTGAACGCGTTGATTCTTGTGGATTATCTACTACGTAGTTAATAATATTGTTATCTAAGTCATTATCAAATTCCGGAGCTCTTGTTCTCGAACCTTTTTTTCTGTTAAAAGATCCATAATTTATCAAATTGTTATCCAACTTACGTAAATACGTACCAGAAGGAACTTCTCTATCTGGGTACTCTCTTCTGTAGGCGATAATGGCCGCCCTATTGTTACAATCATGTTTGTAGTACATTTTTAACATGTCCCTCTTTTCTGTATTGGAATATGCCATTTTTCAATCAATAAATGCAACAATCACGATTATTAACGCAAATTGAAAAATACAATAAATTGGCGGGAACGAGAACCCGCGATAAAGAATTTGAATTTAGAACGAACACCAAAGAGTATCTTTCTTTTTGTTTTTATTTAGTATGTTGCTTTTCAGCTAGTTCAAATCAATACAATATGGAAACAAGGTTTATTATAAATTTGAAGTGGTAAGATAATTAATCTACACGTGTATCTACTTGAAATTCATTAATACCTTCATATCGTACATAATTATAAAATGACAAGGGTAAAATGAGTAGGTACTATTCCACTTAAAATAAGGAAACTAAAACCTTTCTACTATCTCATACTAAATGTATGGGAGTGATTAATGTATTTTTTTTTGATATTTCTCGTTTTATTTTTAAAAAGTTATTAATGTCATTTTACTCATTAGGTAAAGTACTTTCGATATCAGTTTAAAGTTTTTTGATATCTGCAATAGTTACGGAATAATCGCCTGTGCACACTTAACGATTACACCCTGTATAATATATAATGTATATATAAATAACTATTGCCAGGTTTTTAAAGGGAAAAATAAATATATTTGTTCCTAAAATAGTAGATCTGTCACCTAAATTGAATCACAAGTAATATTAAACCCTTCATAAAAATATATTGTACCTTCTCTTTCGCATTTGAAGTCGCAGGTGGTATCTCGGGCGTACGCCACATAGTGGCCACCAGTCAGGTTCTGACCGAGATGCATTATCACCGCCCAAAGTATGTATCTGAAAGGAGATTTTACTAGATTATTACGGAATTTAGGGCATTCAATGACCATAACACAAGCTCAGAAAATTATCATACTGAACCTGCCCAGTCGTAGAGGTAGACCCAAAAAGAAGTGGACAGACGTGATCAAAGAAGACCTGTGACGCTTCCCAAGATGACGCGTTAGATAGAACGAAGTGGAAGGAAAAGACCGGAAAGGACCCCACCATCAGATGGGAATAAGAAATGCCAAAGAGAGGCTATGCTATGGTTGAAGGCTAGCTTGATCGACGAGGATTCGTGGCACGCATGAGTAGGACCAGTTATAGTCACTAACCTATGTTTAGGCGGATGTTTAGTCCTGGTGGTACAAGGTTCGCAGAAGCAAGGCACCAGTAGCGGCGTTGGCGCGTGTCGAGTTATCTTCTCCATTCCGCCGCTGAATCTCTTCAACTGGAGAACTAGGAGTCGCGGCAGGCGCGAGTAGGCGACCGAGCGCCGAGCTTCGTTCAGTCGCAGGCAGCGTTCGCACCAGTACTAAAATATACATTAGCTGTAGAAATGGGTTCAGGGTGAAGGGGAGGAATAAACTAAAATATTTCAGCGTCCAAGCACCGGCTCTAAGTGGGGGTATTTTACACCGAATAGAATGAGCCGCTTTCAGTAAAAAAAAATAAAAAAGTGTTGTTGATTTATTATTCTGATATTGTCAAATTGTGTTTCCCACCAGTAAAAGAAAGCTAACGCCATCTATAAGGTTCGAGGGAACTATTTTTGAAGTTTCAACTTTTTAGTGACAACTCCTCAATCAACAAGTATTCCTTGAGAAGTGGGATAACGTCAAGCAAACGCCTAATCAGAAAAACACAACCAAAATAGTTGGTCATATTTCAATTATGGACAATGTTATGCCAAAACGTTATGTGGGATAAGAGCAGGACATTGAGCGCTTCATTAATTGTTATTCTCAATGTTCACTGGTTCAAAAACAGCAGCCCTCTTTATTTATATTTACAACCTAGTTTAGCGTCTCTCAGGTGGAGTGTACAAACTATCATTGTACCTGGAATATGCCTAGGAGTCCTTGTTATCCTCGTCGTCGTCTCCCACCGACGCGCATAGTTCGTAAACAGCTTGTGATTTCTCAGTAAAGGTACATATATACTCGTAGTATATACATATTACTCGGTAAGGCCGCGTTTACATTGCGGCACACAACACTAACAGTATCTTCACTATGCAATGTTACATCACGAATCACGACGCACACTACACCTACTTATCACTGGATTCCAAGATATTGGGAGCCTAAATCCATCTTCACGGTTGAAATTCTGGTGTTTTTTGATTTCGATTGCCTCACGAATCATTCTCCGGTAATATTGATGTACATTGGCAAGAATTTTAGGATCGTGAAGCTCAATCCAATGGCCAGGTCCCGAATCCTGTGTTCCTTTATGCGTTCGGCTTTTGTACGCTTGCTTTGCCCAATATACATACGAACGGCCACAACTACAGTCAATTTTATACACATCAGGTACTTGCAGAGCACAGTGTGTTATTTAGCCTTAGTTGCGGCCATCCTTATTTTTTGAGGCTTTTGGAAAGACAATAACCATACAAAACCACTATTACAAGTACCGTGGCTTTATGTGCCATAGTTTTCGAAATATTTGTATAATCGAGATAAATCCATAGAAACCATAGAAATGTGTTTTTGGCTCTTATGATGGACATTTTACAATTAATGTTTCAAAGCACCTAGCCATTAACTTAATGCATCGTTATAGCTATTTAACCCAAAAAAAAACGATCTCCTAATCGTCAATTTATTTTTTTATATAAATTATTAATATTTTTTTTTATGGTTATTCTTTACATGGTCGCGTTTAATTTTTATGCGTAAATACAATACAATACTAAGTATTACCACACAAAAAATGGGAGGCAACGAACACAAGAACTCTAAAATATTCACCTTTAAAGTTTTAGTTTAGGGTTGTCATCTAGTTACCTTTTGAAAACAAACAAGCAATTTTGTTAATTAATGTAGGAACAACCAACGATGGCAACACTGCACGTACTGCGTTGTCAGATTCAAACAGGCAAACATTTGCAAATATTTTTAGAATTGAAGAATGGCTTGTTGAGGATTTACATATCATTCTGGTGGCATTATCAAGCGAGCTGGAAATCGATCCTCAAAAGTTTCAACATTTTTGTTAAAATCTCGCTGTTAAATACGTGCAAAAGTACAACTTTATATGTCATTTACTCTGCACAAAATATTGATGCATGGAGCAAAAATAATAGAATCTATTTCCTTACCCATTGGAATGCTATCAGAACAAACCGGTGAATCAAGGAACAAGTTTTGGCGTTACGTTCGTGAGCATCACACCCGAAACTTAGATCGCAAAATAACAGTACTCCACTTGTTTCACCGCGCACTAGTCTTCCGACCCATACCTATCGACGATGCCTATTGGCAGGCGACATACAAAAAATAAACGTTCTGATTTTCCCGACAAGGTTCTGTCACTTTTAAAACCGACAATGGATAATGTTCTTATCCATGATACTGAATTGGTTACAAACGCTTCTGATGATGATACGCTTGTAGCCCCACATATCGTATACCTAGTAGTTGTTAAAAGAGTTTACTCAAAAATATTTAGATACATAGAAAATATCTGGCACATTTATTTTATTTTGTTGCACTGCAACAGCCCTACTTCCATAGAAATTTCTAAAATATTTAGAAATGTTCTATCTTCGTCTTCTTGCTATTGTCTCGTTTCAAATTTTAGGGCAACCTTAACAGTAATATTACGCTTATTTTTAAATGAAAATAAAATGCGACCGTGATAAGACAACATGAAAAAAAATTTTTTTGTGTAAATCGGTAAAAGTGAAAAATCTCCGAATATATCAAAGATACAACGTTGCATTTTTTTATCTCAATAGATATTATGTTGTTACCTTTTTTAAAGGATTAACTAAATATGTATAACAACAACTTTCGAAACTAAAAATTATTTTCGTTTTTCTTACTTTTAACTGAAACCTTAATAACTTTCTAATTACACAAAAAAAAAGTATCGGTCTTTCTGCCAAACCTTTATCGTTACCATATCTATCTAATAAAAACATAAAATTAATGTGACCGCAACTAAGGCTAAATAACACACTGTGCAGAGGTGTGACGTCTTTCGTCGATCTCAACAGCTTTGCTACCTTGGTCATTGGAGTAAAAATGGTCTTGACCGAAAACTTTTTCAAAATATTCCCAATTTTATCAGTTACTCCTTTGACATATGACAGATAATTCATTTATTGTTTGTGAATCAGGTACAAATAGTTAGGTGGTAGGTGGTACTTGTACAGCGCCTCTAGCGGATAGTTTGGTACTAAAATACGCAGTAAACTATATACTACAGCGACTGTAGTTTGCGCTTCATTTGCTTAGAATTTGGTACCATGAGTTACAAATCTGACGGATGTCATAGTAACGTACTATTACTACTGTCGTAGCCGTAGGCGATCTAGAGGTAGAGTTCAGTGTGCGGTACAAATGTTTGAATGCTAGAAAACACCAAAATGTCATTCAAACATTTGTGCCGCACACTGGTGGAATCCTACCTTAACCGCTCGCGTGCCCCGCGCGGCGCACCGCGCGGCACCCCGTGCCCGGCCCCCTGTAGCGTTGCTAACCCAAACGCCCGGCGACAAATACTTAGCACACCTCGCCGTGCCCCGCCGTATTTACGCCTGCGGCGCGCGGGCCGGCTTTCACGCAATCGTTACTTGTGACTTAATTTGTTTTAAAAGATTGTCAAGTGTTATATTTTTTATGTTAAATCTGAAACTAGCTATACAATGTTATCTTTTTATTCTCAGTTTACGACTCTGGTGCAGAGTTATGCTGTGCTGAACTTGAGATAGCGCGTTTTAAAGCTCGTCTTGTATTTAAAAGCTCATGCCTCAATAATTAAAGCGTTGACTTATAGTTTTTAATCTTTGATTACGTTACTTATAAAATACATAATAGGATAAGAAATTAAAACGTACACTTGTCCATACATATTTATTAATTCACAGACCTCTGATTCCACACCATTATCTGGCGCCGCGCGGCGTAATTTATGTTAAACGTGACAAGGCATATCATGCGCAAATATAATTTTTAGGCATAAAATGAAATTAACATTAAATAAGTAGTCTTATATTCTTTTAAAACAAACAAAAACCATAGGGATAGCATTCACCCCTTCTGAGAAATATAAACATTTCTGCAACAGTTCCCATGCTCTCAGTAAAATCACTTAGTTTTACTTTCACTCGAAAAAGTCAAATCTTATGTTTCATGCTGGAATTTTTATATTTACGTGTTAGTTATTCACATTCCTTGATTTACACAATAAATCTTGAAGAACAAAACTACATTTCACAAGAAAATCAGCAGAAATATCGCACACATCTAACACATCCCGCACCGAATCAACACTCAATGACAAGATTGACAAGGAACGTTTTTTTCTCACTTTCTTTTCTTTTGTCTATGGCTTGGATACTCGACTGGGATTAATTATGACGGGAAATTTAACGGAGAAACGAGATAAATAATACAAACTAAGCCCTAGAGGGACAAGGACGAGTATATTTCACTTTTTCGACCGCTAGGTCATGTTAACTACAGGTTGACACGGGCATTTTGGCATGGCGGCGTCATGTCAACTACTAGTTGACAAGGGCATAGTAGACTGAATCGCGATGTTAACTACCAGTTAACATGGACATTTTAGCGTTGTGCGTTTTGTTAACTACTGGTTAACACGGGCAAGCGAGCGGATAACAGTGACTACTCACGGTAGACACACTGGAATACGTGTTGTTATCTATACTGCCTCACCTTGTTGGCGTCCCGCAGGTACTCGGTGGACAGGCAGGCGGCTCGAAAGGGCTCCGCCTCGTCGTCGTCTCCCACCGGCACGCACAGTTCGCAGACCGCTTGAGATTTCTCAGTGACCGTCTCGCATTCCATACACATCGTGCGCACTATCATTGTGCCTAGGCAAAAAAAAATAGGTCTTAACTTAATGTTCTCAGAAAAGCGCGTAAGTCGAATTGACGGCGGATTAAGATACCTTGAAGTAGGTTAATTATGTTACGTCCGTAATTACAAAAAAAAAAAAAAATACAAAATATGTTTATTTCCAAAAACAGGTTAACAAACTTCTAATTACTAGGCATATATGATTAAGGAATATATTTGTAACTTAGAATGTAAATAGAAGATGGAAAAATAACCCTGTGGAGTCAAAGAGGCTGATACCTCGCTCTAACTAAGTTTAACACTTGTATTTAGACGCGAGGGCTCACTGCTTCGGCTATGTCTACAGAAGGTTAAAGGATGATGTTGATAACGAGAGAAAAAAAATATTAAAGTGTAATATTTAGGTAAAAATTTTAAGGAAATGGACATTTAAATGGCTCGTGCATGACATTTAAATCCATTTAAATATCCAATATATATAAAATTACATTACAGTATGTTACCAAGTTTTGAAATGAATTACGGACTTATTGACTGCAAACCAGCGCTCTCTAGCATTCCATGTGTGGGAGCATTAAGGAATGCTAGGTAGATAAGAACATGTATTATATAGTCAGGCCCCATAGGACAGTCACAACTTTAAGCACTGGTACCAGGGTCGTTCACTATAATAAGCATTATCTTGCTTCCACCCACTGAGTGAGCTGCTTGCCATTATTTTTTTAAATATTTAACAGGGTAAATATTCTTAGATTAAAATTATAATAAGAAATAGATTACAATTACAAATAAGTCTAACCATTTACTATAATGTTCTTTAAGTTTTGTGTGTGTCTAATAAGCGTGTTTCTTCTTCTTCTTCTAATTAGTATTATGTATTCTTTAAACAGTGCAATGCACAGAACAATATACTCTTAACGAGGTGCAATGTTAGCACTTATAGTATTGTATTTCAGTCAATACACGGCATCAAAAAATAAAGGGATGTTTCACTCGCACACAACCATGTAACTCTTAAGTGGTTCTCTATTTAGTCTCCAAAATTTTATATCCCTAATATAATAATCTATCAAATTTATTTTCATAATCATTGATTGCCCGAATAATCAAAAGGTTTAATATAGTTTCCAGTAATATATGTATCCATAATGATTACAATCCATAAAGTGATTCGCAATAAGTAAAGAAATCCATAACATTATTAACTCATAAACATTATTCTCATAATGATTTATTACAATAATATTCATGATCATAATATTTGGTTGGTTAAACCTAATAACCTACTGTCTCTCCAAAAAAAATATTTTGTCTTCGCTCTGGTACGCCACAATGACGGTCTTTTTGAGCAAGAGGAGTGAAACTTATACTTTATGCGTAAAGAGCATTAGGACGATGATTAGTATGAGTATGAGTATTGTAAATTTCTTTGAAATTATCGTCTAAACAGCTACCTATTGAATTTAAAACTTTTAATGTCTCAGGACTAAAGTTGTTCTTTGGGGTGTCAGAATCACCCCCTTTCGGCTTATTACAATACACTGTATAAGGTGTGTCTATAGGTTGAGTCTCTTTTAAATTTGGATGGTGTTGGACCTTCAAAGTCCTCCGCCACAAAGTCCCAGCCCGGCTTCGACCGCTCGTCCCGTTCCGGCTGCGGCGAGGGCGCGCGCTCCTCCGTCGGGGAGCCGCGCTTGTCCTTCACGTCGCGGCGCTTCTTCCAAGACTTGCGGATGTTGTGTCTGGTGATGTTACCTTCAAAGTCCTCCGCCACAAAGTCCCAGCCCGGCTTCGAGCGCTCGTCCTTCTCCGGCTGCGGCGAGGGCGCGCGCTCCTCCGTCGGGGAGCCGCGCTTGTCCTTCACGTCGCGGCGCTTCTTCCAAGACTTGCGGATGTTGTGTCTGGTGATGTTACCTTCAAAGTCCTCCGCCACAAAGTCCCAGCCCGGCTTCGAGCGCTCGTCCTTCTCCGGCTGCGGCGAGGGCGCGCGCTCCTCCGTCGGGGAGCCGCGCTTGTCCTTCACGTCGCGGCGCTTCTTCCAAGACTTGCGGATGTTGTGTCTGGTGATGTTACCTTCAAAGTCCTCCGCCACAAAGTCCCAGCCCGGCTTCGAGCGCTCGTCCTTCTCCGGCTGCGGCGAGGGCGCGCGCTCCTCCGTCGGGGAGCCGCGCTTGTCCTTCACGTCGCGGCGCTTCTTCCAAGACTTGCGGATGTTGTGTCTGGTGATGTTACCTTCAAAGTCCTCCGCCACAAAGTCCCAGCCCGGCTTCGAGCGCTCGTCCTTCTCCGGCTGCGGCGAGGGCGCGCGCTCCTCCGTCGGGGAGCCGCGCTTGTCCTTCACGTCGCGGCGCTTCTTCCAAGACTTGCGGATGTTGTGTCTGGTGATGTTACCTTCAAAGTCCTCCGCCACAAAGTCCCAGCCCGGCTTCGAGCGCTCGTCCTTCTCCGGCTGCGGCGAGGGCGCGCGCTCCTCCGTCGGGGAGCCGCGCTTGTCCTTCACGTCGCGGCGCTTCTTCCAAGACTTGCGGATGTTGTGTCTGGTGATGTTACCTTCAAAGTCCTCCGCCACAAAGTCCCAGCCCGGCTTCGAGCGCTCGTCCTTCTCCGGCTGCGGCGAGGGCGCGCGCTCCTCCGTCGGGGAGCCGCGCTTGTCCTTCACGTCGCGGCGCTTCTTCCAAGACTTGCGGATGTTGTGTCTGGTGATGTTACCTTCAAAGTCCTCCGCCACAAAGTCCCAGCCCGGCTTCGAGCGCTCGTCCTTCTCCGGCTGCGGCGAGGGCGCGCGCTCCTCCGTCGGGGAGCCGCGCTTGTCCTTCACGTCGCGGCGCTTCTTCCAAGACTTGCGGATGTTGTGTCTGGTGATGTTACCTTCAAAGTCCTCCGCCACAAAGTCCCAGCCCGGCTTCGAGCGCTCGTCCTTCTCCGGCTGCGGCGAGGGCGCGCGCTCCTCCGTCGGGGAGCCGCGCTTGTCCTTCACGTCGCGGCGCTTCTTCCAAGACTTGCGGATGTTGTGTCTGGTGATGTTACCTTCAAAGTCCTCCGCCACAAAGTCCCAGCCCGGCTTCGAGCGCTCGTCCTTCTCCGGCTGCGGCGAGGGCGCGCGCTCCTCCGTCGGGGAGCCGCGCTTGTCCTTCACGTCGCGGCGCTTCTTCCAAGACTTGCGGATGTTGTGTCTGGTGATGTTACCTTCAAAGTCCTCCGCCACAAAGTCCCAGCCCGGCTTCGAGCGCTCGTCCTTCTCCGGCTGCGGCGAGGGCGCGCGCTCCTCCGTCGGGGAGCCGCGCTTGTCCTTCACGTCGCGGCGCTTCTTCCAAGACTTGCGGATGTTGTGTCTGGTGATGTTACCTTCAAAGTCCTCCGCCACAAAGTCCCAGCCCGGCTTCGAGCGCTCGTCCTTCTCCGGCTGCGGCGAGGGCGCGCGCTCCTCCGTCGGGGAGCCGCGCTTGTCCTTCACGTCGCGGCGCTTCTTCCAAGACTTGCGGATGTTGTGTCTGGTGATGTTACCTTCAAAGTCCTCCGCCACAAAGTCCCAGCCCGGCTTCGAGCGCTCGTCCTTCTCCGGCTGCGGCGAGGGCGCGCGCTCCTCCGTCGGGGAGCCGCGCTTGTCCTTCACGTCGCGGCGCTTCTTCCAAGACTTGCGGATGTTGTGTCTGGTGATGTTACCTTCAAAGTCCTCCGCCACAAAGTCCCAGCCCGGCTTCGAGCGCTCGTCCTTCTCCGGCTGCGGCGAGGGCGCGCGCTCCTCCGTCGGGGAGCCGCGCTTGTCCTTCACGTCGCGGCGCTTCTTCCAAGACTTGCGGATGTTGTGTCTGGTGATGTTACCTTCAAAGTCCTCCGCCACAAAGTCCCAGCCCGGCTTCGAGCGCTCGTCCTTCTCCGGCTGCGGCGAGGGCGCGCGCTCCTCCGTCGGGGAGCCGCGCTTGTCCTTCACGTCGCGGCGCTTCTTCCAAGACTTGCGGATGTTGTGTCTGGTGATGTTACCTTCAAAGTCCTCCGCCACAAAGTCCCAGCCCGGCTTCGAGCGCTCGTCCTTCTCCGGCTGCGGCGAGGGCGCGCGCTCCTCCGTCGGGGAGCCGCGCTTGTCCTTCACGTCGCGGCGCTTCTTCCAAGACTTGCGGATGTTGTGTCTGGTGATGTTACCTTCAAAGTCCTCCGCCACAAAGTCCCAGCCCGGCTTCGAGCGCTCGTCCTTCTCCGGCTGCGGCGAGGGCGCGCGCTCCTCCGTCGGGGAGCCGCGCTTGTCCTTCACGTCGCGGCGCTTCTTCCAAGACTTGCGGATGTTGTGTCTGGTGATGTTACCTTCAAAGTCCTCCGCCACAAAGTCCCAGCCCGGCTTCGAGCGCTCGTCCTTCTCCGGCTGCGGCGAGGGCGCGCGCTCCTCCGTCGGGGAGCCGCGCTTGTCCTTCACGTCGCGGCGCTTCTTCCAAGACTTGCGGATGTTGTGTCTGGTGATGTTACCTTCAAAGTCCTCCGCCACAAAGTCCCAGCCCGGCTTCGAGCGCTCGTCCTTCTCCGGCTGCGGCGAGGGCGCGCGCTCCTCCGTCGGGGAGCCGCGCTTGTCCTTCACGTCGCGGCGCTTCTTCCAAGACTTGCGGATGTTGCCGAGCGGCGCCTTGCTGCCGTCGCCGTCCAGGCTCGGCTGCCGGCCGATGCCGTTGCTGGAAGTGTTCAAATCAAAACATTTATTTGCAAACATTGGTCAAAAAGATATTGAGTGTTTATACATGCTCCAGACATGTTGTACCATAGGGCACGCAAATTCATAACCTAGTAATTAGTCAGTTTATGAAACAGCCGTGGGGTCGCGGCAATATGTATAATAATATAATGTTATTAATGTTTCCTACTCTTTCTACGTGAGTGTACGTTTATAGTTTTAAGTAATAAGATGGAATTTAGCAGCCGTAACACAGGTGCAACTTAGAACGGCTGCTAAAGTACAATGTTTAGTTGAAATTCTGTTAATTGTAAAATATGGTTTATGAATGTTTTTAGAATAAGTTATTTTGATCTAAATAAATACTTTAAATATAATATACGCATCCTCTCATACCCGTGGATGCAGTAAGAGCCTGCTAATGGATACCTCGGGAAGATGGGGAAGCAGCGTCTATCCGAGCATCAATATCCCCCCTACTGCGCTCGCCAACCCGCCTGCTAAGCGTGGTGAATATAGCAACTCCCTCTGATGGAGACGCATGAGAGGCCTGTTTAGTAGTGGACGTTTTACGGCTGAAATGATTATGAAGGCAACAGCAAAAAATTATGATGGTGACTTAAAATGATGGCCCCTTTGTGACCGGCGATTTTTACTCGTAAGAGAATCTTTTTAGCGTTCTTGCGTTTCTGCCCTCGCTCATCGCGAAGCCACGAACTAAAGACGCAAAGTTATAAAAGTAATGTTGCTAATGATTGGGAACTTTTGAAAGTGAGATCATTAAACAAACTTTATAGGCGAGAAGGTTAAGCATCAAATATTCACCGTGTCCTTGGTGAATCAAACACGCAGAGCTGTCTTTGACCGTGGGAATATAATCAATAATGCAGCAAATCTATTATTGGCGAGACTCCAATAAGCTTATTTTGAGTGCAAGTAGTCTTCATTATGGATTTGCTGGGCGACTTATGCGTTACATCTATGATATTAAAATAAGGAACCTTGAGTAGGTTTGTTATTTTAATATCATAGATGTAACTCAGAAGAATCAAATTTATCATCAGAAGATCAGGAATGCATAGAGTATTTTAAAAGCACAACCACTCGCCGGGAAGATAGTCGGTATGAAGTACGGCTGCCAATGAAAACGGACTTTGAAAAGAACTTGGGCCTATCTAAAAATAGAGCAGTTGCACAATTTAAATCATTGGAACGAAAATTCACCAAAAATCCTGAAATGGAAAATCATTACAAATCATTTATGAATGAATATCAATCAAATCATATCAAGCTGTGTGGATTTGGTACTACTTCCCACTCTTATTTTACGATCAATAAATTCGAGCAAACGGGAGAAAGATACAGCAACATCCGGGCAGCTATTCATAACTATATGAAGCCGAGGGAAGAAATAAGAACTCCTTCCTCACTTATCAAACCAGCCACCCCTATGGTTGTGCCGGTGACTCCAACGGATTTCTCGTATCAAGCTCGGGGTAGTGATAGTAAGACCGATGAGATGCTGCGGAAGCAAAGCAGTAATTTCAAGGCATTTGAGCATACCATCGCGAACATCAACTTAGATTCCATAGAAGAAAAATGGGAGTTTGATCACTGGTTAAATACCATTCAATCTCGCTGGTCTATGATCGACACCCTTCATTGGGAGTTAGATAGCGAAACAGCAGGTCAGAAGAATCCGGATTACGAGTCGCATTTTTTTCAAGCCGAGAAAAAGTACAATGATATCATCAAGTCAATTAATAAAACAAAGTATTTTATCATGCTGCCTTACCGATTCCGGTCTGCCTCCGGCTCAGTTGATCTAATAGCCGACGATACGCAAGAGGTCGATCGATTCCCGCCACGGGACAAATGTTTGTAATTGTTCTGCATATATTTGTCTCGGGTCTGAGTATTTTTGTATGTATGATTATATGTATGTATTTTCAAAAAATCTGGATTCCATAGTGCAAGCTTTGCTTAGTTTGGGACTAGATGGTGTTGTGTGTAGTGTCCTACATTATTTATTTATTAATGCAAAATGTTTTATTTTATTCACAGCTTGAATATCTCCATACCAACCGCAAATAGGGTGGTGGTAATGAAATTGTTTCAAATACTACCTCAGCTCGAAAACTATTTTACCCCGCACCAACGCGGGACAAAATTAAATAAATGTTTGTTCCATCTAAAATATATAAATAGTGCTGAGTGAAATGTATAGCACTGCTGTAAGATCCAGCGGGCCGATAAGATTAGAGTCAACCTTCCAGGCGATGTAAGATTTACTAGAAATGAATAAATAAGTAATGCTGGACAATAATACACACAGCATCATCTAGCCCCAAGCTAAGCAGAGCTTGTGTTATGGGTACTAAATGACTGGTATAAAGTAAGGCCTTTGCATCTATTATAGATGATTTATACAGCGTCAGCAACTGGTAATCATGCTGTACGGGACGCTGCAGTGCCTGGGACTTTGTTAGATGGATTAGGTTTGCTAAGAAGCTAACTAAGCCGCGGGTTTCCTCACGATGTCTTTTGATCTTTGATGACTGGTATACTTAATACATTATACTACATAGATATATATTTTTATTATATATAGAAAAACCGCAGGTGGATGCAGATCGTTTCCAACTGCTCCAGTTATTGGAAATCCATGAGGGAGGCCTATGTCCAGCAGTGAACGTCCTACGGCTGAAATGATGATGATGATAGAAAAACATCCAGAACACCCTGAACAAATCTGCATATCGTACAGACATTGGTCCCGAGGCGGGAATCGGACCCGCAACCTCTTGCGTCGCAGGCGCACCTTCGCCCGCTGCGCCACAGCGCTCGTCAAGGCAATGGTTACCTCTCGCCGTTTTCGTGAAGCTGCAGCCGGGTGGCGCGCTGGCCGAGCGTCTTGCACGTTTCCCGGATGTTGTCGAGTATACAGACGAGCAACTCATGCGCGTCCTGTTGTCTGTTGCCTGCAAATATATTTAGACATTTGAATAATTGCCCCCTAATATGCATAGCGCTGTCTGTCTGTGCATGAGACGATTACAACCGAACGCGTAGACCGATTTACATGAAACCTTTTTTGTTAGCACCATCTTAATGAGAGAAGGGTACCTACAGATTGATTTTGGTGATCCTAGGGTCACAGGGTCCGGAGTTATTGTGACCTCAAAAGGTCACCAAAAAAATCTTCAAATAGCCGAAGACGTCCAAAAAACCAAAAATGCCATTTTGACCTTTGGTGACCTTTTGAGGCCTTCGCCCCCTTTTCTGGTACCCCCGTACCAATGCTTGTTCAATAAATACACTGCCGGCCAAAAGTTTGAGACCACTTGTAAAAATCTTTGTAACCACCAAAATATTTCAAAAGTACACATGATAAAGAGCTAATTTGAACACCTGCGTATTCTATTGTTATCAAAGAATTTCTGAGAGTCATTTTTATTGTATATTTTTAAGTTATCATCCTTTAAAGGTCTATTGTTTCAAAACATAAATAAGTACCGCGCGCTTACCAGGTGATAAGAGTCATTGTTATATTTTTTATGGCCTGCTCATTTCTAATTATTTTGGTTTTGTTTTGCGGTAACCGTACTTCCGGATTATTTTAGTTTCCTTAAACATATTTTTTACCTGAGTTTTGATGGAGTAAATTTTTCATTATCTTAACTAGTCTGAGCTCGTCGTTGTTACAGTGAAGACATCTTAAAATGGGAAAAGTGCGCGAAATTAGCACTGAAACTCGTTCTGCCATAGTTGTTTTACACGGCGAAGGCAAATCTGAACGTGCGATTGCCTCTCAACTTAAGTTGTCGAAGACTTGTGTTCATAACGCAATAACCCGATACAAGGAGACTGGCAGTAATCAAGATCGTTCGCGATCGGGGAGACCGAGAGCTACCACTTCTAGCGAGGATAATTTCATCGTCGTTACCAGCAAGCGGAATAGACGCCTAACCGCACCAGAAATCCGCGCAGAAGTGAACAAATCCCGATCAGAACCTGTGTCATTGACTACAGTAAAAAGACGATTGAGAGATGCTAAGTTATTTGGTCGCGTCGCCGTTCGAAAACCACTACTAAGGCCACAAAACAAAAAGAAACGGATGCAGTGGGCCCTTACCCATCGAGACTGGACTGAAGAAGACTTTAAAGAAGTTCTTTGGACAGATGAATCCAAGTTTGAAATATTTGGTTCAAAACGACGAATTTTTGTTCGACGTACCGCCGAGGAAAAGATGATGCCAGATTGTGTGGTGCCAACAGTTAAGCATGGTGGTGGTTCCATTATGGTCTGGGGATGCTTCTCGGGCCATGGAACCGGAGATTTGGTACGAGTCGAAGGAATCATGAAAAAGGAGCATTATAAACGAATACTACAGCAAAATGCCGTTCCGTCTGGTTTAAGATTAATTGGAAATGGATTTTTTTTCCAACAAGATAATGATCCTAAACATAGTTCAAAATTATGCAGTGGTTATTTAGAACATAAAGAAACAGAAAGGGTGTTAAAAAACATGGTGTGGCCCCCTCAGAGTCCGGATCTCAACCCCATTGAGCTATTGTGGGAAGAGCTTGACAGAAATGTGCGCAGTTGTTGTCCCTCCTCACAAGAAGACATGTGGAAGGCTTTACAAGAAAGCTGGAACAATATCTCACAAGATACAATTGATAAATTGATTGCTCGTATGCCGAGACTAGTGAAAAAAGTTATAAAATGCAAGGGAGGCTTTTTTGACGAAAAATCCGTTTAATGATTTTATTAAATATGAACGTCATTTTTAACGTAAATGGTTGATATTTCTTGATTTTTTTTTCTTCTTGATGAATGTGTATTAGTAAATAAGCATTTTAATTAATATCTAAACCTCTTGATTTATATTTTGAGTTTTATTTCATTTTGCTACTTAGATGTAGGTGGTCTCAAACTTTTGGCCGGCAGTGTATAATGAGGCAAAAGCCTTTTTTACACGGAAAACCGTGGGGTACTGGCAGTAGAATATAGCCTCTCCTCTCTCGCCCGTGGATGCAGTAAAATCTGCCAAGGGATACCTCCGGAAGATGGGCGGCAGCGTCTTTCCGTGTACTAATATTCCGTACTGAACTCGCCAACTCGCTTGCCAAGCATGGCGAGTATGGCAACAACGCCTCAATGGAGATCCATGACTGATGCCCTATGTCCAGCAGTGGATGTGGACAGCAATCCTACGGCTGAGATGATGAATGAGGCTTTCGCCACCACGTACCTAACTTATTATCATCTTGCTGACGTTTCGTAGACCATTTACGTACTTACCTACTCATAACTCGTCTCGCGGCCCTCGGAGGCGGCCACGAACGGTGCTCATGAAGAAGGGGGCACTCGAGAACTTTCCAGCCATCTGTTCTGCGAGTTACATGGCCTGCCCATTGCCACTTCAACGTGCTAATCCGTTTGGCTATGCCGGTGACTTGAGTTCTTCTCCGTATCTCCTCTGGTAACACACCAGTGTGTGTTACCAGTGACGACATGGAACCGGACGTGGCCATTTATTATTGCCGTTATGGATAAGCTCAAGAGTCGATTATGGAGAGGAAGTGCTCGGGGTTTCTTTACGGAAACGATTCAGAAATGAGGAGATACGGAGAAGAACTCAAGTCAACCAGTGTTGAAGACTTTCGTCTTAATAAGGTACCTACCTTCAAAAGTAGAGTTGACCTCCCTGAGCGCAGCCAAAAAGGCGTCAGCCGCGTAGGGCTCCGGGCTCGCGTCCGCCACATTACTGTTCAAGCATTTGGACTCCGCGACACGCAAGTTCATGTACGTCTCGTGAAGCTTCTCTGTTGCTACCTGTGAAGTGATATTATGTAAGCAAAGATTTTTTTTTGTTTTTTTTATACTACTAAATGACGATTCAAGCCCACCTGATGTTAAGCTGTAACCTCTACCTATAACAATTGCAATGCCGCGGTGATCACGTTCACTAAGCACGTGACCAACGCTGCATTGCATTGCGCCCGTCACTCTGAGACAGTAGTAAGGTCTCATGTGCCCGTAATTTCACCGGCCCCTTTACCATTCAAACCGGAACACAGCAATGAAGACATTACTGCTTGGCGGCAGAAATAGGTATGGTGGTAGTACTTCTCCGGATGAACCTTTCACAAAGTTCTACTACTTCTAGAAAGATGATAATAAACTCAAAGATATCTACGTTTATTTTGTCACACATACAAGAAATTGAAACACATTAGTAGGTTCTAAAACTAGTGACAAAGATGGTCACTACTCAGCATGTGCCATGGCGTGTCGTACCACAGCGCTGGTCTTCCGTAGTGACCAACGCCGTTATATGCTAATGTCATAGTGGTGTATAATAATCCCACTAATATTATAAAGCCGAAAGTTTGTTTGGATGGAGGTTTGTTACCTCTTCACGCAAAAACTAGGCTACGGATTGAGCTGAAACTTTGCACACATAATTAATGTTGACCAGGATTAACACATAGGCTACATTTTATTCGTGTACAGCGCATGCGAAGCGGCGGGCAGAAGCTAGTATGTATATAAACTCAAAAGGGGTGATTTGGAATAACTCTAGTTAGACAACGAAACTTTTTACTTCAACAGCTGATTTTACTATAATTGGTATGCAGGACCAATAATTATATATATAAATGAATAGAATATAATTACAACTATTTGGCCCGCGGCGAGAATCGAACCCCGCTAACTGCTGTTTCTCATTTGGCTTTTAGACTAACTGTGGAGGCAGGCATCAATGTAATTTGCAAATTGTGAATGAAAATTTAATCAAAGCTTTTTAAACTTTATTCAGACAAATATATAGGAAATTCTATTTTCCATATCAAATGATTCATAGATGATATCAAAGTAGGTATTAGTGTAAAAAATATACTTCTTCCTTGAGTTTTATCAAGATACACAGAAACATGATAAAAATATTGATAACAGTAGATATGAAAAACTGGATAAACATTATGTTTGACTTAGCAATATTTAAACTAACATAATAATTTTCTAATTTTAAAGGAAATTTAAACCTATCAGAATTTTCGATTTACGTTTTTCTTCATCTTTATTATCATAACAATTATTTGTCACATCTTCATGCATACTTTTCTTAATCAAATAAAAAAACTGTTTTAGCAGATTAGCTCACATGACTTTTAATAGATAAAAAACATGGTATAGCAACAATGAGTTTTTTTGTCGTCTTATACCACAGCTGGGCAAACGTCTTTACTAAAATTTAATTTACTAATTATCCTATCTTCTGACAAAAGGAATGAGATCATTACCTCCAACACTTTATAGGCTGATCATAATAATAGCTGTGAAAAAATATTATTTAACTGATTGATGTCATGTCTCATCATAGAAACTATCTTACTTTGTTGAATTTGGTGGTCTTTTTTACTAACATGATATAAGCCAGTAATAACTTCTGCACTTCTCATGTGTTCTGTTTGATAATTCAAAAATGAATTCAATTATTTCCATAGTTTGCAATTACAAAATATAGACATGTCAACTTACAAAAATAAAAATATATTTAATCTTATGTTAACAGGAAACACATGAATGAATCGGGATACTATACCTGTATTTTACTCTTCCCACTCGTATCAGCCTGTCCCAGAGATAGTAGGTCCTTGCTGCTCCAAGACCGTGCACCTGATGAAGCGAGCCCGGCTGCGCTGCGCCCAAGCGAGGAACTCTTCAATCTGATGCTGCCTAGCTTCTGTTCCACGCTGGCGAGGTCTGACACCAGGTGGTGCAGGTTGTGGAGGAACCGGGGAGCGAATCTGGTTATCAGATATTAAATAATGCTTGTTTGAAAATGTATGAAATAAGTCACATGTTTTATTCAAATTTTTTTTTTTTCGAAATGATTATATAATTATATTGTTGACCGCAGATGGCTATGACAACGTTACCAGACTATGGCGAGCGCAGAGGGCGCCCAGCCGCAAAAGTTAGGTTGGGGAACTTTATTCAAATGAGTCGCAAGCACAAGACTTTTCAACACTGTGGACATACGACACATCACAAGCTGCTCATCTTTTAAAGCTAATTGAGTATTATCCAATATTCAATTAGCTTTAAATAGGGCTTTAATTTGATACATTGGTTTGCTACAATCATCACTACAGCTGTAAAACTTCCACTACTGAACACAGGCCTCCCCATGGATCTCCATGAGGGGTAGTTGCCATACTCACCACGCTTGGCAGGCGGGTTGGTGAGCGCAGTACGGGATGTTGATATACGGAAAGACGCTGCTGCCCATCTTCCGGAGGTATCTCTTAGTAGGCTCTTACTGCATTCACGGGCATGAGAGGAGGGGTAACATTTTACTGCTGGCACCCCTCGGCACAATGGTTTTGACAAATTATTTTGAATAATAATTGCATATGCACCAGAATAAAAAATAAAAAGTGGTGCACAATCCCCAATTAACATTTTCTGTATAAATAATATTATTTATTGTGTTAGCACTTAAGGGAGCCTCAACACGGTAAAGCACTGCTGCAGACCAAAGAAGCGATGGTGTGACAAACAGTGGGTTTTTGACAATGAGTGGGTTGACTAACAGCAGTTTGAAATGCATGGAGATTTTAACCTTTGCCCACCATTGAGAAATCATCATCATTTTCATGTCTGCCTTAGGTCATCTGGACACAGGCCTCCCTCATGGATCTCCAAGCATGAGCGGGTTTCTTTTTCTTTTCTTCTTAATGTTGATACACAGACAGATACTGCTGCTCATCTACCACTGGTATCCTTTGGCAGATTCTTACTACATCCACAGGCAAGAAAGGGGGGGTCAACATTCTACTGCCAGCACTCCACGGAAACTAATTGTAAGCACTTACCTCAAAGTATACAGAACACTATTCAGAAAGCAAGTGTTTCCCAGGTTGGAAAGAGTTGCAATAGGGGTTTTCTTTGACACAATTGTGGCCGTAGACCCATACTGACTATCAGCTGGAGATGGATGGTGGCCATTCAACATGGCCGGCGGCAGTTTGGGATCCAGAACTACCAACTCTCTTTCCACTTGCCAATCTAAAAATAATTATGAGCATTTATTAAGATGCCCTTATCCTTCACCAATTGGGTTAGTCTTCATTAAGTGTAGCATAATGGCAGGAAGTTGGTGTATGACATTACATATGTTATAAACTAGCTTCTGCCCTCCACTTTGCATGCGTTGTACCCGGACAAAGTAGCCTATGTGTCAACATCAATACATGTACAAAGTTTCAGCTCAATCTGTAGGGTAGTTTTTCCATGAAGAGGTAACAAACATCCATCATCATTTCAGCCATAAAACATCCACAGATGAACACAGGCCTCCCTCACCACGCTTGGCAGGCAGGTTGGTGAGCGCAGTATGGGATGTTGATACATGGATAGACGCTGCTGCCCATCTTCCAGAGGTATCCCTTAGCAGGCTCTTACTGCATCCATGGGCATGAGAGGAGGGGTATCATTTTACTGCCAGCACCCCACGACCTACATCCATACAAACTTACAGCTTTATAATATTAGTGGGATTCAAAAGATAATACTGGAAGAAGACTGCTTTCCAACAAACAATCTCAAAAATCTAGTGTTATTGCAGACAAAAGACTTTTCAATGTTGTGGTATACTCATTAGCGTAATGTGCTCATCTATAAATCATCATCATCATATCAGCCCGTTGAAATAAATATAAATCATCTATAAATAAATAATAATAATACATTTGCTTTTCACATTTGTAATGATGATTTATACAGGGTCAGCATCAGTTATGTAATTATATGCTAAACAAGATGTTCTGATTCTGGTGGGGGATACCAGATCCAGACCAACATCCCATTATGTGGGTTGGCTAGGGTTAGGTATTGTGCATACACCCCTAGGTGTATGCACAATACACCCCTATAAAACCCTAACCCTATAAAACACTTAGGGTATAATAGGGTTTTATAGGTAAAACCCTAGCGAACCCACAAGATGTTGCAAACTGGTACATTGTTAGGACTAGGCATCTACTTCCTGTCTTAAGGTATGTTCTGAAGCATCTAGTAGAAACAATTATATTTACTTTACATGGAAAGACATAAATTAAAGTGTACATTAAGAACATCCATGATTGCACTATTAGTTGGTTGTTATGGATACTTAATCACAAGATAATAACTCACAAAGGCAATGCTGGGTAGCTGTAATGAAAATGTAAATATTTTAGATGTGTTGTAAATGCTCCAATGTGGCATGACCTCTTTATTGTACTAAGAGTTAGGTGAAAACTTGAGACTGCAGCATTATCAGGTTAAATTATTTCAATTGCCGGAAACACCGGATATTTCGAAAGGTACATGTTACACAATCTGCTTACCTGAAAGTTTACCAGCCTCTGAGAGAGGCTTTAGTCTCTTTGCAGCGCTTACGGTGTTGGAGTATATCCCGTTCAAAGCACGCTTAGCTGGCCTGTTCTCCTTGTTATTATTATTAGGCCTAGATTTATCTGTATTCTCTTTTGAATTTTCGCAGGGTCTCCGATTTTCGTCACTCACAATATTTGCATTCCTTCTGTTGAGGGACAGTGAAAATCTTGGTTTTTCGACACCTTGCTTGTTTTCCGACACAGAGTTAACTGGCATCTTCAGTAAACCTGCAACGAATGCACCAAAAAGCCATTAGACGCAAAATACGGAGGCCACTTCTTAACTTTCTCATAGCATGTCAAGGATGTTGCCGGATCATATCTGAACCATAGTTACTTACAGTAAAACCTTCATCGGACACATAGACTTACATTATCATGTAAGGATGTTTATAATGTGTGGAATCATTTACTTTTGCCGCAAAATTGATACAAATTCCCATGAACAGCCCCATCGGAAGCTCTCGGCCATGTTGGTTGAAAAATGTTGATGATGGACGGATGTCATGTCAATCTGTCATTTTGACATTAGAATTTGTCTCTGGTTTGGACCTCATAGTTACCAGATTTAAAAAAAGAAACGAAGTATTGTGAGTAGGCAGCTTTAGATATAAATTGATTGGCGGGAATCATTTGAATTTGAACCAAAATTATTTGTTAAGTTATTTATTTCATTTAGTTAGCTCTATTGTGTCGCATCAAAAGCGTTTTTTATTTCATGCTCTTATAATTGAATATACCATAACTCCTTTGGTATGTAGGTATGTATTAAATAAACCTTCTTAAAATTTAAACCTTGAATAGAGGTCTCTACCAAAGATTTTAATCGTTTGATGTGCCCTGACATCAAAAACTGTGGCATTGTCTATAAAGGTGTGTTAACATTAATGCCAACGCATACTCTAATTTTGCCATATTGCAATTATATTGCACGAACTTTCGTGAAAGAATTATAATTTATAACACACACCACGTCCGGCTAACACTGTGTTTAGAGGTAGGTACCTACACTGATTACAAACAAGCGTACTCACTCATTTCGTGTGGAAACATAACGGCGCGGTGCGGTCTTACTACGGTGAGGGCGTCTCTAATATTATTGTAAAATAAACTTTAACTTATTTTTATTAGGGTTCCGAACCAAAATGGTAAAAGGAACCCATAATGTGTGATTTGTTTCTGTCCGAGTGCTGGACAACTCAGGAACTCCCATCTAATTGTATCGATTGATTTTAGATAGATTTAAGATAACAAACCCGCCTAAACTCAAGCACACATAATACTAAATATCTCACACACAAAAGCCTTGCTAAAAGTGCTTAGGTACACTAAATCCTAAGTCCTGAGTACAATAAAACTGATGTCCAACAAAAGAACAAGGTCAAACTTTTACTTCACTTTGGTAAACCTCTTTGTATAGAAAGATGATCGATTGTGAAGTTCTATAGACGGGCGACTGAATTATTGCAATGAGGTGTTTTCAATAAAAAGAAAAAACTTCAAAAATAGTTCCCTCGAACCATATAGATGGCGTTAGTTTTATTTTACTGGTAGGAAACACAATTTGACAATGACAGCAATTGTGATTTATCAAAAACTTGCTTTCTCCGCTTGCCAGCTCCATCTGTTAAGTTTAGTAGAAAACACTTTTTTGTTTTTTACTGAAAACGGCTCATTAGTGATTTAATAATATTAGAGATTTCGTTGGGCGGTTTTACACTCGTGCATCGCCAAAATGAAATAAAATCTAGTAGGTATGATATTTACAGTCATTTAATAGTTTTACCTGGAAAACTTTCCATTCTACCTACCTATAGATTTGGTTGTTATTATTAGGTATATTTGAGTCTTGGTTGTGTTCTTTCCGAATTTTTATTTTGCCACCTATCTTTGCCGCTCACACAATTAAAAGCCATAATAAGCAGTTTTTTGATAAATCTCCTTTCCGACTCACAAGAGTACACAGTACCTACTCTGGAAATATATTTTAATTAGGTACCCATTTTAAAACTCCCGGAAAACTTTCCAGGTCAAGCTCTTTTATTTTACCCAAATGACTGGACCATTACCTAATCTCTTAAATTTAAATAGTGTTTGATAGCTCACTAAATCGATTGGTCGAGCCCAATAATTTTGAATGTAAAAGTCATGCATGTTACAGGCGAGCAACTTATAAGTAAAGTCCTACCAGGTTTTAATGCAGGCAATGTAAGCAGCGACTTTTGAGTTGACAGGCAGACCAGTCAACTCAAAGGTCGCTCCACGAATGTTGCTCGATTAGACGTTACTCGTATATGTAAACGGATATCGGGTCGTCAAATATTGACGATGGGCCAATTGCCATCCGCCGCATTCGCGTATTACGGCGCAGCAGTTGGATCAAATGACCTCTGAAGCTTTCATAAGCCGTAGGTAAGTTTGTATTAAATCTAAATTGTTTATTGTTTTACCCAATTTACATTAAGCTTAACAGTATTCGAAGCCTCCTTGTATTACTAAGGAAGCATCGCTCTCCCTTAACACACATATTACAATGAATGCTTTTAAATACATTTCTAATTAACTGCAGAAACACAAAATGACGAATTTTATAAACGATTGTAAATAAATTAGCGGGCCTAATTTATTTACAATCGTGTCGAACCACGCGCTGTAGTTTTAGTGTTACCTGTAGTTACTTGTATGCCGGTTGATAAAAGTTCGTGTATGTTTTTATCGTTTACCAAAACATTATTATGAGGTAAGTGAGCCAATGACTGAGTTTCGTCGTGTCCGTTGTAGGAAGAGTTTAAAGTTTTATCCTTGCGCACGGTTGTATTTGCAATAATAATTATGATAAATTCAAAATAATGATTTTTTTTTTAAATTACAGGCACTATTGTTATAAATAAATTATCTACCTGTTGGTGTAAAAATAAAACTAAATTACCTCAACTTTTGAAGAAGTTACAGGTTTTGTGTTTTTAGTGAGGTTTCTTTGAGAATTTATACTGAAGTAAATACGACGTTTAAGCAAAATTTTAAGCGGGGACTTAAAATGTCGAATATTTTTAGTGACCTTTCAGTTATTTATTCAATCCCTGTATTTATAGAGGGTATAGCGTTCGAAAAACTCCGCGATCAGCTCGCTAACGCGCCCTAATTGAGTTTTCGGACACGTACATATTTTGTCTTTTTAACGTACATAGGTAATCCAAAAATAACGGCGTGATGAGAAGACACGCGCCGACGCGACGCGACGACGTGTTGCGCTACTACCTAAAGTTTATTACTATGCTCTGACGTCATGAGCCCCCACTTCTAAGCTTAAATTCTGAAATTAAAAATAATATGAAAAAGCAAAAAAATACGTGTTTATATTTTTTTTATTATCAAACTGACATACCTGGAATTAAAATCTTTATACCATGTCAAGTAGACTATTTGGCTATTGGGCTGAGGTCTGTATGTATGTAAGTGATCTGTAGGTAAGCTTAGGTTAGGTCCGTCGGTATCCTAGTTTTATCAACGCAAGGAATTCCTGGGTACAAAAGTGCGCTCGAATCCAATATGAAAATTCCATACATGAAGCATTCACTAAAGAAATGATAAAAGAGAAGTGGAAGCAGACGGAGGAGGCTTTACCCAAAAGGGATTCAATATTCAGTAAAACATTTTATTTAGATAACAATATGTAAAACAAATGTAAAATATTGAAATTAATGGCTATATTAATTATTATGACAATAAAATGCAATGAACATATCTAGTTTTATTTATTGAGATGCATATGCACCGCCCTCCCGCCCGCAAGAGGGCGGGCGGGAGGGCGGTGCATATGCATCTCAGCATTAGCGGAATTAAAACTAGATATGTTCATTGCATTTTATTGTCATAATAATATGTATTTCCGCAAAGTAACGCCTGATTCCATTAATTAAATATTAATTATTATTATAAAAAATGCTATGGCTAAGGTTGGAGAGCCGGTATCGGCCAGACCCTCGTTGTTTTATAAAAGGTGAAATTTTCACAGTAATTATATATATGTATTTTTAATTCTGTTTTAACATTTTAGTAACGAAAAGTTTAGTGAAGTACTGTACTTGTGCTTCGTTCCGACCTAAGGTCGAGCGATATTTTCTTTTTCCAATTCATCATCTCAGCCGTAAGACGCTACGCTACTGAACAAAGGCCTCCCTCATGGATAACTACGAACCGATCTTGAGGAGTGTTGCCATACTCGCCATGCTTGGGTAGTCGAGCGCAGTCCAGGATGTTGATACTCGGAAAGTCGCTGCTTATCTTATCTTATCTTACGGAGGTATCCCTTCGCAGATTCAACATTCTGGCAACATTCTAATGCCGGCACCCCACGGCATGTGTGTATTTATGAAATTTATAATGAAAAGTAGAAAACGCGGTATTGGCAGACGAGTTGTCCAAGTTCGTTAACACTACAGCTAATAAGAAACAGCTGTAAGTAGCTTTAAAGTGAAAACACTTTTTCTTCTGCAATTTATCAGGAGTGACTTTTTATGCACCAGTACAGATACCAAAGAATACTTATAAAGAAGTTTTTTACCCAACTTCAAACATTCATCAGAGTTTCATAAGTTTTTAAATAGGTTTCAGCGTCAGCAACTGTATTTTTTTTATTTAAGGTTTATATTGTTACTAGCTGTCCCGGCGTACTTCGTATCGCATCAAATACTACTAGGTACTACTCTACCACCACTCTGCAACTACTCTACATCTACTCTACAACTACCCAACAACTACTCTACAACTACCCTACAACTACTTTACAACTACTAATTAAATATAGACATCTTGAGTTTAAGTTTCATCACAATTATACATTTTCTGAACGAACCCTTAAATATTTGACATTCAAGTTCCTGGGGCATTGCCATTGTTGACATGCATTAAGCTAGCCAATCACCTTTCAGCTTAGTCTGTGTTCAAGCCCACCTTTCAGCTTAAACTGTGTTCAGAGGAAAGATCGTAATTATCACTACGCCTGAAGCTGACAAAGCCGCGGGTTTCCTCACGATGTTGTCCCTCACCGTTAATGTATGTGTTATAGTTACATCTAACTGGTACCTATTTCTACTGATCGTTTGCCGTGGGTTGCCGGCAGTAGAATGTAGCCTCTCCTCTCTTCCAAGTGGATTCAGTAACAATCTGCCAAGGGATGCCTCTGGAAGATGGGCAGTACCGTTTTTCCGTGTAGCAATATCGCGTTCTGCGCTCACCAATCCGCCTGCCCCGCGAGTATGGGAACAACCCTCTCATGATTTTCTAGATCCATGAGGGAGGCATGAGCCCAGCAGTGGACGTGGATAGTCCTCGAGTTATACATCTGTGATGATGATGATGATGAACTGGTACAGCTGTTGAGAAAACCACCACCGTAGCGTAAGTGTCAAACAGAAGCTGCAGTCGAATACCTCTACAGATCCTAACTTGAATATCCAATTACAAAGCCAATTGGAATTTCAATTAGAAATGCAGAAGCTGATAGAATCCGCCTCTTCGCTCCACTTCACGGGTTAATTTATATTGAAAAAGAGCACTTCAATGCTACATTAACTGGCATAATAACCAGTTCGTAATTTATTATTAGTTTTTAAAATACAGGATTCTATCGCGTAGTTTATTTTTATTATCTTCCCGACGTTTCGACCCGCAGGCTGATTACGTATCTCGCGACAGGTTTGCAACAAGCTCAAATCTCGCAATCATCGCTGTCAAACGTCAATTTGTGAATTATGTAACTTTGTGACGAGTATACAACAACACCTGTTAACTAAGGCCATGTTCAGATGGCAAAATTTTGACGCGCGTTTTTAAATCGCGCATTTTCAATCAACATTGAAGTTTGATAGCGACGATCACAGTATTCGCGCCTGTTGGAAACCTGTCGCTGCACTCGTAATACGGGGGCTGATTGCACCTGGTCATGGTCGAGGGAGGACTGCTACTAAAAGTCGGTTTGAAAACTAATAATTTAATAACAAATTGCGAAAGTTTAACAAGTTCGAGTTCGTAATACTTAGTTTAACAAGTTCGAGTTCGTAATACTTAGTTTAACAAGTTCGACTTCGTAATACTTAGTTTAACAAGTTCGAGTTCGTAATTATTCAGAGCAGGTCAGTAATCGAGCGAGTGTCCAGCCCAGAGCAAAAGGTTCATTCCAGTGAAGTTCCCTGGAGAATACGAAAGTTACTCGTAATAGTGCATTTTTTTATTTCATGCTGGACAATTCACACAGCTTCATCTAGCCCCAAGCTAAGCAGAGCTTGTGTAATGATATTTTCTTTTTTATTATAGAAATAACATCCAGAACACCCTGAACAAATATCTGCAGATCGTACAGACATTTGTCCCAAGGCGGGAATCGAACCCGTAACCTATTGCGTCACAACCGGACCTTCGCCCGCTGGGCCGCATAGTTTTCGTCAGTTGTTTTTACATTACCTACACCTAACACGTTGTTTCGTTGGTTTGTTGCTTCATCTCTTGAGAAATAACAAAAAAATGTATTATTCTTCTTTTATAGGCCCACAGAAAAGTCTATATAAGTATCTTTATAACCGATCTAAAAAAAGGAGGGGTTCTCAATTTGCCTGTATTTTTAATTTTTTTATCTTTTTTACCTCAGAATTCCGTCGTTTTTGAACGGATTTGGATAACTTTCTTTTTCCTTTTTGAGTTCGAATAGATAAGATACCGTTTCAATAAGGTTCAATTTTTTTAAACTCTGTTCTGATGATGGGATCCATGAGGAATCGAGGGAAATCCTCAATTATTAAAGGGAAACATGTAGCGATTTTGGCATATTTTAGCTCAAGGACAAGCATTTGCATTCAGAAAGTATGATTTCAAAGGCTATTGAATCGGTACATTCTAGTGTTGGTTACATTTATCCAAAACACTTCAGAAGAATCGCACAAAGTGTCATTCCAGCACTGGAATGACGTGAACGGGGCATTAGCCTAGACAAGGTATTTGAGCTTTCGTTAGTTTAAGACGCTGGGTTGGCGATATTGGTGTCTGGGATTTCAAATTTTTTCAGCAATTACAAAACGTTTGAAGTTCATAAATTATGTTTTGAATTTTGTATGTTTTTACTTGAATTTTAAACAATTTAATACCTACGAGTATAACAACAGAAAAAAATTACTTTACCGATTAACGAAACCGACACACACACTATACCTAAGTCTAACACGAATATTTGTATTTTGTATTTTCATCTATTTAGTAGAAAAAATGAATTCCTATTTTTCTTGGTCACGGCATCACGTGCGTACGGCTGGACCGATTTCGCTAATTCTTTTTCTGTTGTGTTTATTGTCAGGAGAAGTTTCTTATGAAAGAAAATAATAAGAAAATAGCGAGAAATATAGGTACTAAAATCATGAATTTAATTTTCCAATATAAACTATTCCAGTCAAACATTTGATGTTCGGCCCGTCGGTGTCACTTGGTTGTCTAATATTTATAGGTGCGTTCAAAAAGTTTATTCTATGACTACTTAAAGTGATTATATTTTTTGACTCTCTTAGGTAGTAGTAGTAGAGTATATGTAGGGTAGTAGTAGAGTAGTTAAGGGGTAGTTATAGAGAAGTAATATTAGAGTAGTTGAGTATCTGTAGGGTAGTAGTGGAGTAGTTGTATAGTAGTAGTAGGGAAGAAGTAGAGTAGTAGAGAACTAGTAGTAGTGAAGTAGTAGTAGGTAGAAGTAGGATATAAGTAGGGTAGAAGTAGAGTAGTAGTAGAGTAATGGTACAGTAGTAGTAATAGTAGAGTAGTAGTAGAGTAGTAGTTAGAACATGTGGTAGTAGGTAGTTGATTATGAGCGGTACAAAATTCGCCGGGACAGCTAGTATACAATATTTTGAACGAGAATAATATTTATTGTTTTGGCACTAACGACTTTTCATTTAGACCTACATACATACGTCAACCAAGATATGTTTTATAACTCTACGATGCAAGCGAACGGAAATACCGTTCCGTTAATAGTGGACTTTTTTTTCTTATGTACCTTCACTACCTGTCTCTTTCCTTCCAGTTTCACCTGTGCTCATGACACCATCCAAACACCCGAGGGACTTGACTGAAAACTAGCGTAGCAGCAGGGGAGCAATTCTCGTGCATCGTGATTCAAGTGATAAACGCTAAAATCGATAATATTCACATAACCTGTCAAAAACTCTTTTGAAAAGAACGTTTTGGATTCACGTAATCTCACGATAGACAGATGTGTTTTGCAAACCGATCGTGATACATCGTCTGGTAAAGAGTCGGCCGTCGAAATGATAGTAGGTTTTTAAAATGATGTGACAAATTCGGAATAGACACTAAGAAGTCAGATGAGACGCAAAATCACGCAAAATCATGACTCACGAGAATTGGCGAGCTTTGTCAGGAAGATATGAGTGCGAAGGAGTGAATTTTTATATTAGGTCTGACAGTTAGATTTTTTCGAAATCAACAATAATTTTCGAAATAGGTTCATAAATGAACAGAGTTCATGGGTAACAAAGAAAAAAATTACATCAGCGAGCAGACGTCTTAAGAAACTCCTGCTGTTTTTTTATGTCGGTTTAAAGTTCACGGATGATGTCGTTTATTGTTTAATCATTGAAATGGTTTTTCTTGTCAATTAAAAAAATATTGTGTTTTCCAAAAATACAAAGTTTAAGTTAATTTTATTTATATTTGTTTTATTTTAGAAATGATTTACACAATAAATAGGTAACAGCCTATAGTGCCGTGGGGTGCCGGCAGTAGAATGTTACCCCTCCTCTCATGCCCGTGGATGCAGTAAGAGCCTGCTTAGGGATACCTCCGGAAGATGGGCAGCAGCGTCTTTCCTTGTATTAACATCCCGTACTGCGCTCGCCAACCCGCCTGCTAAGCGTGGTGAGTATGGCAACTACCCCTCATGGAGATCCATGAGGGAGGCCTGTTCAGTAGTGGACTTTTTACGGCTGGAATGATGATGATGAATAAATAGTTTATCTATCTATCTATCTTCAAAACGACTTAAATTATGACAGCCCATTTAGGTAGATAAACGTCCAAAATAGGAAAAACAAAGGCTCGGCCGGTCGCTTCAAAATGTAAAACCATTTGGCTAATTGCCCCAAGTATACGTAATACAAACAAATGGACCATTGTCGACCCGACACTGTGCAAATAACATTGTTATGGCAAATAGCTTCGATGAAAACGATTAATTACGCTCGTTATAGCTGAGCCTACAGTCGGGGACAGTTTCTAATAGCGAGAAATTACATTGGTGTCTGCCGTGGGGTGCCAGCAGTAGAATGTCGGCCCTCCTCTCTTGCCCGTGGATGCAGTAAGAGCCTGCTAAGGGATACCTCTGGAAGATGGACAGCAGCGTCTTTGCGTGTATTAAAATCCCGCACTGCGCTCGCCAACCTTGGCAGGCGCCGAGCGGGAGTATGGCAACAACTCCTCATGATCAGTTCTTGAAGATCCATGCTTATGTCCAGCAGTGGACGTCCTACAGCTGAGATGATGATGATGATGACATTGGTGTCAATTCTTTTGGCACAAATAAATATAGCTAACTAAAAATGACGTAAAATGAACTAAAATTATATAAAACTATCCGTTAGAGCTGTTTCAAAGATCAAACAATTTTAGTTAATTTTATGCTGACAGCTTTAAATTTAGAAACGTCATATCTCCAATTATAATAAGCTTTAGGAAGTGCAAGAACAGAATCGACACTATTATCTGATGCCTCAAAGACCAATACCTAAATTTTTCAACAAGAAAATCATACTTCAATGACCAAATCCTTGATTTGTTGCTAAAAATACCAAAACTTCGAATATGTTTTGTGTATTTCCCTCGATTTATCTATTGATATATTATTTTTTTTAATTTTCAACCATTATTGTCCCATTGCTGGGCAAATGCCTCGGTTTTCTCCAGCCAACACGACTTCTAATTAAAAATTATACATAGTTTTTAGCTTGTATCGACAGATATTTACTCGAAACTGACATACTCGTATGTGTTTTTAAGTATTAACCTTGTAAGTGGTTTTTAAGTAAAACAAATGACAAGATTATTCTTGCCTACCCAGCAATGTTTCAGACTTAAGCTAAAGCTATGACTAAGATTTTGTAAGTGACTGTACAAGGCAATGTATTTATCCTGAGCAATTATTAGATATCAACGGTTATTATTTATCGCCAGCTGTTTATTTATCGACTTCTTAAGATGCTTACAGATGACCCTGGGAACGTTCTGGAAAGGTAATTATTGATGTTTTTTCTTCTCTAAACTTTTTTAAAAGTAAATTAAATAGTTTTCGATTCGGCTGTATTTTTATACCTTAATTCTGTGAGTCACCTTACTCCTAAATTTTTTATTGTTCTGGTTTAAATGTTTGTCAAATTTTGATCTTCTTCTTTTTTCTCTTCTTTTTTTCTTACACACTTTCGATGTCAGTGTACTTTTAATAAACAAAAAAGGGGTTGGACTGATTTGGATGAAATTTTTGTGTATATTTTATTGAGATTCTGGATGGTTTGAAAAGAAAATTGGACCTGTGGGAGGCGCTGCTGTTAGTATGTCATCAAATTACCGGGCAGGACGACGTCTGCTGGGTCCGCTAGTCGTTAACAAATGATAAAATAAATAAATAAATAATGCTGGACGATTCACACAGCATCATCTAGCCACAAGCAGTGCTTGTGTTATGGGTACTAGATGACTGATATATCTAATACATTATACTATTTACATTCATAGATATTTTTTATTATATACGGGTCACGTCTGCCGCAGGCCGGACAAGTCATGGGCTAAATCCACTACCGAATGGATCCCACAAGACAGGAAACGACCTCGCGGCAGACCGAGACGTCGATGGAGAGACGAACTCGACGCATACTTGGAATACTGGACCACAGTAGCTCAAGACAGAGAAAGGTGGAAGGAAGGAAGGGAGGCCTTTGCCCTGCAGTGGGACAGTACAGGCTCTTAATAATAATATTAATAATAATATATAGAAAAACACCTAAACAAATATCTGCAGATAAAAGGTATATAAGTTAAGACATGGAGTTACAGAAATGGAGCTTTTGCTTCTGGCCTCGTCTTAAGAAGTCAAAATAGACAAGACTATTCTATTTTATTTTATTTCGTTTGCGTTGACCACATTGCCTGATGTTAAGCAATGAGATGGTCTAGGATGAAACATTATTGTATTATTCAAAACGCTTTTACTATGCAAGCATATGTAAGTTGATAGTTTAGTGCTCCCTTACACGTGGAGTATAAATCCTTGGTCTAAAGTTTAATCTGAAAAATCATAAGAAGTTTCTCATATTCTTAATAATTCTTCATAATATGTCGTAGACGTTTGTCTTCCCTAATGCCCCCTCCCCCGTAGGGGATCATCATTTATCTTAGTTTAGTAGTAACTTTACTTCAAAACTTGGTAAAAGTTTATGATTTTCTGCGAGTATTTTGAAAGCCAACTAACAAAGTAGTACTTGGTTGCTTTTATAAGTTTGGAATAAATTATATGTTTTTCTTTGATCTAAGGGTTAAAATAAGGGTAAGATTTGCAAGGCCATGCAACATGTGGTAACTGTTATTCTTCTTCTTATTTAAAAGTTTAATTCTTGTCGTTTGACTGATGAAATATTTTCCATTTATTTATTTCTAGGGTAAAACCTCCTTGTACGTCATGATGATAACTTTCTTCTTCACCTGGTTCATATAACTCTTAGACAAGAGATATAACTACTCCTTGGTCTTCTTTTTCTTCCTTCAGCTTAGTTAGTTATCGGAATCATAATGATGTCAATTCTATTGTTGCGCTGACTAGCTAAATCTAACTAAAATTGATTAAAATGAACAACTATAAAACTACAAACAACTGAACTGAAATGACGTTTAGCAATACTGTTCGTGCCGTTCTAAAATCAAAACGGAACAATTTGACGTAATTTTACGTTGACAGTTCTAAATTTTAAAAACGTCAAATCTCTAATTATAAATAGCTTTAGAGAGCGCAAAAACAAAATCGACAAAATAAAAAAACTATATATTACATACCCTTTGGATTGCACTATGACTTCTCGTGTTTATTTTTGGTAAGGATTTTTTTCTTCGTGTAAATTTCCAGACAGTCCTGGTTATTGTAATTAAAATATATTAAGCTATAACTTTTCAATAATAAAAAATAACTACAATGACCTTGATGATGATCATAATTTGATAAATAGTTAGTTCACATTTAAACCTAAGATGAGCCTGTCCTAACCTGATACTGCTGACCCCACAAGCCGGTAAGGGCAGGGTAGTGATGAATAGGAGTCATTCCCACTCAGGAGCACCCAGTCGTAAACACTGTTGACGATCGGAAAAAAATATTTAAAAATACAGCTACCTATTTCACTTTCAAAATTAATGTGAGGTATAGTATTTATTTTATAAATAAAGGGGTTTAAGCGCGTGGGGCCGACATGTCAGTGTCATGTCTATGTGATTTTCTTGAAAAATCAAAACGTTTCGGAATAATCTTCAACTTTATAATAGTACGTGAGTAAACCCCTTATTTATAAAAAAATAGTATACCTCACATTCATTTTGAAAGTGAAATAGCTGTATTTGTAAATATTTTTTTCCGATCGTCAACAGTGTTAACGATGCGCGATGGGGTGTTCCTGAGTGGGAATGACTCCTATTCATCACTACCCTGCCCTTACCGGGATACCTGCCCTTAAATACGGGGATTTACAAAATGAATCCGTGAAATTGGCCGTGATGTGCTGGCAGTAAAATGGCCTACGGATACAGTAAGAACCTGCTAAGGTATCCCTTAGCAGGTTCTTACTGTATCCGTAGGCCATTTTACACCGGAAGATGGGCAGCAGCGTCTTTCCGTATAGCAACATCCCGTACTGCGCACGCCAACCCGCCTGCCAAGCGTGGTGTGTATGGCAACTACCCCTCATGGAGATCCGTGAGGGAGGCCTGTGCTCAGTAGTGGACGTTTTACGGCTGTAATGATGATGATGACAAAACGAATCACAAATACAGCATTTACGTACGAAACTTTGTTGTTCGATGGGCGACATAATAATACTGCAATAGCAGACGGCATCTTACTGAATGGGAATAACTCATAAATAGTAGTTGATTAGCATTTATAGGAATCGGATTAAAGACAAAGCTTAAAATTTCCATCGTATTTAATAATAATAATATGCACATCAATCCTTTATATTAAACATTGATTATAATTTCGACATACAAACATTACTTAATATATACAGTTCGATCTTAACTAGGCATGTTATTTTATTTTTTTTATTATTTACACTGATTTATTTAATTTAAAGACTAGTAATGAGATATTCTCATTTTTTCAGTTGACATGTATTGTTTTTTTAGAATATTAGGTACTTATAGTTAACAAATATGGCGTAGCACGCCTAACGTAGGCCTAACGTAGCATTAGGCTACCAAAAATGAGAATATTTTGTTAATCTTTTAAATTTATATAAAAATTGAGATTGATATTGAGTTATTTTGAGGGAAAAAGCTCAAGATCGAGATGCATGGAGGGAATGGGGAGGCCTTTGCCCAGCAGTGGGATCAGATGGGCTCATGATAATAAGTTATTTCAATCAGTTGGTTACAAATAATTTCTTTGTAAAAATTAGCATAATGTATATTTACATACTGAAAACATAAATTTAATTACACATTATATAAGATATTTTTTAAATCTATGTGTATACAATTTGCAAAGATCTTTACCTGTTCAAGAAAATAATAGTAAATAAGGAAAAGCACAAAAATATTTACAATACATTTATTCAAATCTACGAAGATAATAAAAAACGAGGTAAGACTTTTAATTTTACAACTTGTTCATTATTATGCGCATTGCATATTGTCCCTGTACCATATTTTTTATTGAAACTAATGTTTATAAATACAAATAATACCTACAAGTTATATACTAATGGTCATCAAGATTGAAAATTGCAGTATTATAATAATGCAACACCAAAATACTGTATCGTTCGCAGATTCCGTTCCTTTAACAAATTAATCATTGCATTGTAGCTTAACACTTTATTGTCTTTTAAAACACTTTAATAAACGTAGATTGTCTGCGATCTTCCTAGATGGTCTACGAACTTTACTAGATAGTCTATTATCTTCGTAGATGATCTACGAATTTCGTAGATGGTCTACGAACAACTTCGTAGAGGTGTTTGGAGATGCGTATACTCAAGCATACAGATCTTGAGGGGTGCGAGGGACGCGCGGGGGGCGGGTCTCACGTCATATCCACGTGCGTTCTACGTTAGGCGTGTCAGTCGGCCCGCAATCGCCGTGCGGGCCGGACGCACCGCGCCGATGTCAGGCGGCGGTCACCATCGTATTGTTGTACGTGCTATTCATCGAAATGCGAATCGTGCCTGAAAATATTACATTATTTTTTATATTAGGTCTAGTAGATATGTGGCGAAGGAACTAAAAGCACGCGAAAAGCAAGACGTTGAGCCTAACTACATTTGAAAGGAAGCCGTAAGGTGGTGCCACGTCTTTCCACAACATCCAAAATGGCCTTGTCTCTTACTTGTTTATTTTATTTGCATGAAGCAAGATGGGCGAGCCATGTGGGGTTTTGATGAATTTTGTCGTCTTGAACAAACCTATGAAGAAGAATATCATTGTCTATGAGTTGGTCAACACTATATCAACTCTTTCAATCGTATTTGAGAGTAGTTTAAAATATTTATTGACACAAATTAGTAATACACAGAATGCCTCAGAAGACGAATGCATCGTTTTTCACAGAGCTACGCTGCCGCTAGATATGACGATATGCTTTGCGACAACTGAGTCTCTACTTTTTCTAGAACACGGTTAAGTTACACATTGCCACCAGCTTATGTATGTTCAATGCCAAAAAGGGCGTTAGTTTAAATGTCAGTTCGCTATCAATACTATTATCCAAAATAAGTTAAAGTCAAAGGCGATAAGTGTTTTTTGAACAGAAAAAAGGCCTTTTGCATTTGTTATATGTGATATACAGCGTCAGCAACTGGTAATCATGCTGTACGGGACGCTGCAGTGCCTGGGACTTTGCTAGATGGCAGATTAAGGCTTGCATAGCACTTATACCATCCTCTCAGCTTAGATAAAAGTTACATAGAATAGTCAATTTTACAAAAAAAACACATTTTAATTAAATAAAGCACTTGATTGAATTCGTTCGCTTCAGAATTTTTTTTTTCCAAGAGAGGGAAAGATGCAAGGAAGAAACCTTGAATTACGTTTTGTTGATCAACAATATGCAATACCACTATAGGTAAGTACAGAATACCTGATATAAAATGACGTATTATACGGTACTGCATGTTATCATAATGTTATGTTATGGTAATGTAGATGCATTATAACCAACGTTAACGTAATCGAATTGGCAAAAAACGCACTGCTCTGTGTTTTTGCCAATTCGAGTATGTTGATAGTGCTACTGAGAGATTAGTATTGATAGTGGATTGACGTTTTAAACTTTATAAATTCCCATAGGTACAAGTAAAGCTCTGAGTTCAGATTCATACAAAAGATCAATACAGCCTCAAGCGAACACAAGCGGTCTGTTGTCTCGGCCGAACTAAATATAACGACAAGTATTCGATGTAATGAAAATAGCGCTATCAACTTTTACAATTATTAATATACATGTTAAAATAAAGGTACTGTAAGCAAAAAATACCCGGTTACACATATATTAATAATGTGCTGTGATCGCGATAGTTTCAAAAAGACAACATTCATAATTTCGTAAGGGGCCATCCATAAATCACAAGAATTCAATGATTTTTTCACCCTCCCTCCTTGTCACAACTAGTCATATTTGTAAGATACCCTCCTACCCAGCGTAATGTCATATTTAGCAATTTGACATCTATTTACACAAAATTTAAACAGCATTCCGAAGTTTTATTTCCACTTTATTATTTTTTTTGAAATATGACATCATGAATTTTAGGACTAATTCTTCACAACCGCATTCAATGTCACACTTCGTCGACCCCCTCTTTCCCCCTAACCTAATTTATGGATGACCCCTAATGAACCCAGGGTGACCATACGGTTTGGTTAAACCGTCAGTGTTACAGGTTTGTAACACTGACCGTAACCGCAAACCGCCTTCGTTTGGCGAGTTGAGGTTAGTGGCAATATGAAAGATATGCACCTGACTTTTAGCCGTACATCTATCATACCAGGAACCTAATTATAGTAAATTCTTCTAGTAAATTTGACATATGCCGAGTGCGCTTTTCGTAAGCGCCGTTGTTTACATTTGGTATCGCTTCTCTTCGGCTGTACTTTAGCAACTCTACAACTTTACAATACGAAGCCAAAACGCAAACAAAATGGATGAAGACCAGCTTACTTGTACCGTTCTTTCTGCTCGGTGAGATAGACCGCACTGAGCGGTCCAGCCTCTCGGTGCCACCGAAGGGTCGGTGCCTCGTGAGCCCGCCGTGTCCAAACGCTCCGCAGCACCAGAAGAACTGCTTGAATCCTCGCCTGAATCTAGGGAAGGAGATTAGTTTCATATAGTATTGCAGACATTTCCATCTTCAGATGTTTTAAGAAAAATCAAACCTTTTATAGTTGCCTAATTTTTTGCGTTTGTTTGTAGCTGAATTTTACCAATAATATTTTTATCCGTGTGACAATGCATACGTAATTACTATTATTACTCGTAGTTATCAGTACAACTATACTAATAATATTATAAAGCTGAAGAGTTTGTTTGTTTGTTTGAACGCGCTAATCTCAGAAACTACTGAACGTCCGATTTGAAAAATTCTTTCAGTGTTAGATAGCCCATTTATCGAGGAAGGCTATATAGGGCTATATAGTAATAAGCAGTGGTTGTAGTAGGTGCGATACGAAGTTCGCCGGGACACCTAGTTAAGAAATATTTGGAATTGTATTGTTGTGATGTTTCTGTAAAAATAAATTATCCGTAACTTACCTTGCTTTCTTTTATTGACTTATTTTTTATGACTAAAAAGTAAAACAATACTAAAACGAATACTTACTTAGAATTCATCCAGCAGTATATTATGGGGTTGTACATGGAGTTGCTCATAGCCAGCCAGTAGATGCCCAGGTAGATCTCCTGGATGTGCTCATAGTTGACGACGTTAGGGTAGTATGACGTCACCAGGAAGTACATATGGAAGGGTAGCCAGCAGACAGCGAATATTACCACCACGACTATCATCATTTTCACGACCTGCGAAAGTTTGTTAGGTTATTTTCACAATACGCATTTGCAGATTAGCATGGTACCGTGAATATATACATATGAATGAATGAATGAATAAACACTTTATTTCACAGCAGTAAAATAAGATAAACTTATAATATAAAATATAATACGTACAATAGTAGGCAGCCTTACCGCTGAAAGAATCAAGAAGAATCAAAAAACTTTAAACTATTAACTTTATATACATACGTAAATATAATATACTTAATATAGCACTAGCATAAATAAATAAGGCTGGAAATTTCACACAGCACCATTTAGAACCAAAGAAGGCATAGCTTGGATATGGACGTTTTTGCGTGAATAGGTAACCAACATTCTTACATCCATCCTTAAAAAAAAAATTCTGCTTTATAATATTAGTGAGATTTTTTTATTTAATTTATTTCTTTATTTTTGTTAAAGCCTCCTGCAAAGACTTCCTATCTTTAGGATTAATTGCAATATTTGCAAAATATCTGCTTGCAGTCGCAACTATGCCATCTTGTCATCTGGTATGAGGCCGCCTTTGTTCTCTGGAGCCGCCTGACCATTTTGTGGCTGTTAGTGTCTATCTGTCATCATCATCAATGTGGCACATGGCCAGCCCATTTCCACTTCATACTTTATATTTTTTTGATTACAAAGTAAAAATGACGTGTTCATTATTTTTGAAACTGATTAACGGGAATTATTGTGTAATTATCTTATTTTATTATTTCCCGATGTTCGAGTCTCCCGTCACCATGAGGGCTGCAAGGCACTCGAAACATTGTGTGATAATAAAATAAGGCAATTATGTCTACAGATCGCGAAAGTAATAGTTTTAACGTAACCATTATTTTGGTATCCTATATGACGGCATACAAATTTAAATGTAGTATGTAGCCTACTATCATGCCAAGCCTAAACTATTGCATTATCCTATTTTATTGAAGTTATTAAAGATCCATCTCCTGGTGTTCACAGTTGAGGACGTCAAGGTAGTATGACGTCATCAGGAAGTACTTATAGAAGGGTAGCCTGCAAACTGCGCATATTACGAGCACTATCATCATTTTCACGAGCTGCGGAATAGATAGCAATTTTGTTGCATTTTAATCTTTATGTTGTTTGTCGTAAAGCTCTGTTTACGTTGTGATAAGAAATACAATAATAATATAAGTATTTCTGTTGTAATATTATGATGGTAAATATTGCAAAATATTTTCGAAAAATCATTTGGATCTGTTTGTGTCTTGAGAGAACTGTACGTAAACTATTATTAGGTGAAATTATTAATAATAAAAATGTAATTGATAGAATATGCAAATTATACATTTGTACAAGAAGAGAGAAATCGATTAAAAAATAAATGATGTTTTATTGAAAACAATGGAATGTAAATTACCCAAACACATCTAATTAAAGATGATCTATACAGCGTCAGCAGTTGGTATTCATGCTGTACGTGACTGTGACATTATTACGTATATTTGGCTATACCATCCTCTGAGCAAAGTCTTCTATATTTAGAGGAAAGAACATGTCAATACAAGCCTGAGCTACTCGTATGTCAGCTTCAGACTTGTATTGACTTAACACTTTTGAAACTATCATGGTTCTTAATATTAAATATCAGGAATGTTTACGTACTTGGTAAATTGGTGGAGGCACCAACTGTTTTGACCGAGGGCCTTCTTCAGGTTGTGAATATTAAATGCAATATTTACGGGATATGACTACCCACTCGCAAGACTTCAGAACCATGACGTGTGAAACTGCGTCGAAATAATTTCATAAACCCACATATACATATTTCATATATTATCGTATTGACATGTTCGTTTGCCCCCGTTTCCCGTGGCTGGAACTTGTTCCAGCCTTACTATCCATTCTTACGTATAAACATCATATAATATCGTAGGTATATAATCTATTTCATTATTATGTTCACGTACATGTTATGTTTGTGGAGGCACCAACTGTTTCGACCCTTATCGAGGACCTTCTTCAGGGTGATGACGGTTGTCCACCCTCTTCCTTCACGTCCTGTCGAACACTGAGTGCACAGTGTTCAATTGGAAAAGTCACGACAGTTATTAAAGATCTATTTGTGTAGAGTTGCTACCCCTCTCCAATTTATATTGATCACACTCTGATTCCGCTATTTGTAATATTTGTTACCGCTGCTACGTGAAGGTTTTCTATCCTAATAAAACTGAGTTATTATTACATTTAGTATTGCCTATCGGATATAATCATCCACGGGGATCATGAGGGAGGCCTGTGTTCAGTAGTGGACGTTATACGGCTGAAATTATGATTTGTAATTTGTAATTTATTTATTCATGTACATGAAGCAATGAATAAATAAATTACAAATTACAAATCATAATTTCAGCCGTATAACGTCCACTACTGAACACAGGCCTCCCTCATGATCCCCGTGGAGGGTAGTTGCCGTACTCACCACGCTTGGCAGGCGAGATGGCGAGCGCAGTACGGGATGTTGATACACGGAAAGACGCTGCTGCCCATCTTCCGGAGGTGTTCCTTAGCAGACTCTTACTGTATCCACGGGCATAAGAGGAGGGGTAACATTCTATTCCCGGCACCCCATGGCAATAATAGCTAACATAAATGATTGGTTAATCTTGTACTAATATTATACAACAACGCCGTTTTACGTCGTGGGGTGCCGGCAGTAGAATGATACCCCTCCTCTCATGCCCATGGATGCAGTAAGAGCCTGCTAAGGGATACCTCAGGAAGATGGGCAGCGGCGTCTATCCATGTATCAACATCCCATACTGCGCTCACCAACCCGCCTGCCAAGCTTGGTGAGTATTACAACTACCCCTCATGGAGATCCATTAGGGAGGCCTGTGTTCATCAGTGGACGTTTTATGGCTGATATGAATACAACAAACCGCAAGATTGGTATTTTATAAACGAATAAATGACGACACAAGCCCAAGGCCCATCTGATGTTAAGCGGTAACCTGTACCTATTACAACTGCAATACCGCGGTAATCACGTTCACTAAGCACGTGACCAACTCTGTACTGCATTGCGTCCGTCATTTTGAGACATAGAGTTGTAAGGTCTCATGAGCCCGTAATTTCCCCGGCCCCCTTACCCTTCAAACCGAAACATAACAATGTAGACGTTACTGCTTGGCGGCAGAAATAGGTATAGTGGTAGTACTTTTCCAGATTAACTCAACATAAAAAGTTCAACTACTCTAAAAAATACTCTGGTATGTGTTTGTAATAAATAAATTTTAAAAATACTGTATATACACCGTGTCCGTTAATAACCCGAAAGATTTAAGCCATCGATTCTAGAGCCTAATTATTAGAGTATATAAAATTATGTGACATATAGTCCAAAAACCCATACTTAAGGAGATATTAATTATTTAAATCAAATCACAAGTAAAAAGTCTCCAGTCTAACACAGCCTAAAAGCCACCTAACTACGTAGATACTACTTTTTCACGCAGTTTTAACTTGACACTTCTTGTCATAGAACACAAGTCACGGCATTCGCCGCTCGTCGTATGATTTCGGAGCGATTCGTGAAGTGTCACGCCCGCTCTCTGTTTCTCTACTTGAGTTTCTCAACTAAAGACTTGTTCACAAAGAAGCGGGCAATTAATAAGATTTAATTTGTACTGAAATAGTAATTTAATTAAGACAAATAATTAGACCCATGTTGATATAATATTACTTACTCGTATTGTCGTCAAAAATACGTGTGATTTAAATCTTTCGGGTTATTAAGGGGCACGGTGTATAATACAATATCGATTTAAAATAATATATTTTATTAGTAAAATATTTTTTTAAATCGAAATCTACCTCTCGTGGAGATCCATGAGGGAGGCCCGTGTTCGGTAGTTGACGTTTTGCGGCTGAAATGATGATGATGATGATGATGACTTAGGGACCACTATTTGGTATTCCTATCCATACTCAGAAAAAATCTTAAATGGAGTAGCAAGACTTTTCCACCTAGAATCGAGACCACTAAAACCCAGTGCTTGATACCTGAACATAATGTATTCAAACGTGCTTGCAGATTATATTACTTAAAATTGTTTGTGGTAAGCGCATGTCTAGACGGAAAGGAAATTTAAAGACGAAGACACCGTTTTTCCATTAGTGCAAAACACAAGTTCAAAGAAGTATTGAGAAATACTTTACTCGGAGTTTGTTGCAGAATTTACTAGAACATGTACTCGTACCATGTTGAGTAATATAATCTGCCTACTTTGAGGTTAGTCGGATATCTAAACCAGGGTTGTTGCTGATGCGGTTTTTAGACAAATCAACGGATGCTGATGCTGATGCTGATTTTTGACCTTGACATCAGCGGATGCTGATGCTGATGCTGATTTTGGCCAAGTGCGTGTCGGGCTGGCAAACTTAGTGTTCCACACTTACTTAATGTAGGTGGTTCTTCAAATAGAAACCGAGTCTCGAAAAATCTTGCATTTTTTGAGGGTTTAGTACACAAAGGGTAGCACAGGGAACACCCTTTGTGTGTTATTTGTACTTTTTTACCTAATTTGTACAAAAATGCGCTTTAAGCCCCGCCTCTTCGGGTCATGTCGCGACTCGAACATCAGCATTGAAAATCAGCATCGATCAATGCGGATGCTGATGCGGATGCTGATGCTGATGTTTAAATCAAGGCTGATCATCAGCAGATGCTGATGCTGATATTCGCAACAACCCTAATCTAAACGAACAACAAAACATATGAATATTATAGTAACAAATCCGGTAATCTATATCTAATGAGTGCTTGAAAAAAAAACTCAGAAAGAATGACCCATGTGTTTCACGAGGTTTCTTCAGGAGAAATTGACTCCCCGTTCGTCACGGAATACACTAGAAACAACGAAGACCTAGGTGTCCAACAACGCACAACACTATCTCCCTGGACGTGTTGCCTCTTCGACCGTCAAACAGAAAGATATATGTATAACTATACTGTTGTTAGGTATAAAGAATTTTATTTCTCACAAGAACTACAAAGTTCACTTAAAATGAGATTCACAAAAGAAAAAATTATTAAATAATTTTATTTCTCACAAGAACTACAAAGTTCACTTAAAATGAGATTCACAAAAATGAAATTAAATACTAGTTACCAGCCTCTGGAAACTTAATAACTGACACAAAAATATCTTGTCGTCGTTACACGGAAGCAGTAATTGCTCGGCAACAAGAATGGATCAATCTAGAGTAATTAGTGTAGCAATATGCGCAATTCAAAAAAATGCAGCAATTGTTTTGGCTATATTGCTTCTTGATTATTGCTGATTGCTCTAATATCAGTTAGAAGATTATTGACACATATTTAACAGGGTATTAATCGCGATAATTGCCTTTATTATTGCCCGACGTTTCGACAGGATTGCACCCATCGTGGTCCCGGGAAGACTGTTACTGACAATTAGAAGATACTAATGATGATTGAATGAATAACTATTATTGATGATACTAACTGAATTGCTCGTGTAGCAAAGTACCTAGTGTCTAGTTTCGTTAGTCTAGTGGCAGTTTCGTGTTGCTCCTTATCGCTCCATATTGTTGTTCCAAAGTATTTGGTAAATTGATGCTTGTTGTCGTTGCCGTAAGTTGCTCGATATTTTATCGCGTCGCATCTATCTACCATTATTGCTCATAATTGAGAAATTTTTATTGCTTATGTAAGCGCACCTTTAAGCGCTTATACAAAATTATTAATTCTAATAAATTTTGCAAACTTAAAATAAAATAGTTAAAAATAAATAAATAAAATAAATAAATAATGCTGGACAATCCACACAACATCATCTAGCCCCAAGCTAAGCAGAGTTTGTGTTATGCGTACTAGATGACTGATATACTTAATACAATATACTACATAGATAGATATTTTTATTATACCTACATAGAAAAACATCCAGAACACCCTGAACAAATATCTGCAGATCGTACAGACATTTGTCCCGAGGCGGGAATCGAGCCCGCAACCTCTTGCGTCGCAGGCGGACCTTCGCCCGCTGCGCCACAGAGCTCGTCAGCTAAGTTGATTTAGATATTATAATGGATTTCCGCAAAGTCACACCGGAATCAATTATTTTGTTGAGTTGTTAAACTTTCGCGATTTGCTAACATATTTTTAGTTTTAAAATTACAGGATTTTGTTGAGTGTTCAATTTCGCTACTGCTTACTTCCTTCATTAACTAAAACAATGTCCCAGACACACAGCGTCTTGTATAGCATAAATTAACAAGAATCCATGTACTAGTGTTTTGGTTGACTGTATTAGTCATCATCTCGGCCGTAGGACTATTGCCCATGTCCACTGCTGGACATAGGCCTCCCTAATGGACCTCCAAGATGAGGGGGTTGTTGCCATACTCGCCACGCTTGACAGGCGGGTTGGCGAGCGCAGTACGGGATGTTGATACACGGAGACGCTGCTGCCCATCTTCTGGGGGTATCCCTTGGAAGAATCTTACTGCATCTACGGGCAAGAGAGGAGGGGCAACATTCTACTGCCGGCACCCCACGGCGTGGATAAACCTATAAGCTGGAAAAGCCTATCCGTTCTAATTATTTATTAAACAGATACATATGTGTGATTTTCGTAGTAGGTAGTACAAATTATCATCAACAAAACCGATAAAAGCAATCAAGATTTTCGACCCGACGGTCTTCGTGGCCGAAGTGGTTAAGGCAGCCTACGTTTACCTACGTCGAAGACAAAATTTTAATTGCATTTTTCATTGCGGTTGGATTTTTGGTTTCATCTTATTAGATGAAATGTTTGCCCAGCTCTGATGATGGGATCCATGACAAATCGAGGGAAATACTCAATATAATCAGCAAACATAAAGCAGTTTGTGTATTTTTAGCAACATAATTAGAATTAACATTAGAGTCGGTTTTTTTCGTTTACAAAATTAAAGAATTATGCTACAAAAAATTATATTCGTAAGTACTTTGCAATGATTTACAGAAGTTTACGCGTAAATGTCAATGTCATACTTACATGTAAACTCATTCAAAAAAAATGTTTTATAAATCCAAACGATCTAAATATAATATTGGTAGGAAATAATTCGATCTTTCTTTAGCCAATATCGAGACTAGTAGCAATAAAAGACAGACCAAATAAACAGAAATTGACCTCTCCACACCCACATAATAACATCACTCGTACATCACTTGCTTCTGAACATTATGAGTTGCCGCCAAGACACTCCGGGGAAATCAACGTCAAAAGAAAACGTTGAATATTACGAGTATATCCATCTGACGTACTAACAAATTTGTCGTGACGACCATTGTTTAACAGTTCGTTTGACAGCCGGCTGGGACGCAGGCGGTTCCGTCTTCGGTTCTTGCCGCAGGAAAATTGGTTATGATTTTTCGACAGTCATTTGCCCTGAGTCCGGGTATTGTCAATCAATCATCTAGGGCCTAGCCACCACAAGAAGACCCCTGTTGAACTGGACCAATTAGACAAGCGCAAAGGGAAAAGAGTATGTGAAGTGCCTAGATGCCGAACTGCTTTTGCCCGACGCCATTCAGCCTTCTTAGGAGCATACATCTACAACAAACTTAATGTATCCCTACAATTTTATACAGCACCTAGTAAAAAATGTAAAATGGTAATAAAAAATTGGTTACTAAATTTAAACTATTTGCAAACTGAAACTGTTCTTACTATATTGTCATAATATGAATATATTGTTCAATACTCAACTTATTAAAGACCTCAGTAAAGAAGTCACGCTGCTATTTACCCGTATTAATTATAAGTAGTCTTTTAAATTTACATGTCTTTTTTTCTTAAATTTATGTCTCATTGTTTTAAATTTTAATGTGTTATATTTTATTTGTACCATATGTAAGATTACATTACATATGGTACAAATAAGGTGATAAAACCTTAGTCTGGTGGAGAGTATAGGTACGCCATAACACAGGTATTTACCTAGCTTGGGTACCTATATTTTTCTAACATGAACTGTTTATATGCATAAAAACTTTAGATCTAAGTTGTATGATTTGTAACGTTTGTAAAATAAAATAAATTATTATTATTAATGCCGCTGCTTACTTTGAGGCTAGATTTTGCTGTGTAAAATCATCCTTTCCGCCGTAAAACGTCCACTACTGAACACAGGCCTCATGTACCTCCTGGTTGCCATACTCACCACGCTTGGCAGGCGGGTTACATTGATACACGGAAAGACGCTGCTGCCCATCTTCCGGAAGTATCCCTTAGGAGGTTCTTACTGCATCCACGGGCATAAAAGGAGGGGTAACATTCCACTGCCGATACCCCATAGCGTAAAATATTCAGCGTTATTTGATTAAATCAGCAATATTTGCTACTTCAGTAGAAGCGAGAAATTGTTTGTGATTTAAATAATTTTCTCGGTATTAAGCACCATTTTTTCCGTCCACTGAACTTGCTTAAAAACGTTAAAGTCAATGAGCTGGTACAGATGTAAGATCATCATCATCATCATTATCATCTCAGCCATAGGACGCCCCCTGCTGGATATTAGTCATGGATCTTCAACGGATTATGATAGGGTTGTTGGTGAGTACACCAGCTTGGCAGGCGGGTTGGCGAGCGCAGTACGGGATTGATACACGGAAAGACACTGCTGCCTATCTTCCGGAAGTATTAATTGGCAGATTCTTACTATGCATATGCATTCATGTGAACGCAAATACAATTTTTGATATATGTGTTCTAGATAATATTTACAAGCAGTTGTGTACTGCAAATTAATCTCTCTTCAACAACAAAGACATTGCCATGATTGCGTCTAAATTCTTAGTTAAACGTATAGTAGTCAATTTAAATCTAATGAGTTTGAATGTTTGTTACCTCTGGATTCCGCGATTCGCAAGGCCTCATCCAATTCAAACGGTAGGTAGGTACCTTAAGGGTGTATACTTTCTTAGTTCTAAATCTATAGCATTTATAGTTTTACTGTAAATTTAGTGGCAATTTTGGATTTTTTTTATTAAGAAAATTTAATGGTATCATAGTCGTGGGGTGCCGGCAGTAGAATGTTGCCCCTCCTCTCATGCCCGTGGATGCAGTAAGAGCCTGCTAAGGGATACCTCCGGAAGATGGGCAGCAGCGTCTTTCCGTGTATCAACATCCCGTACTGCGCTCGCCAACCCGCCTGCCAAGCGTGGTGAGTACGGCAACTACCCCTCATGGAGATCCATGAGGGAGGCCTGTTCAGTAGTGGACTTTTTACGGCTGGACTGATGAATGGTATCATATTTTCTAAACATATGAAGAATAGAGTAAGTAAGTCTTTACCATGTCTTAATTTCGAAGTGATGAGTAGTTTTGAAGATATGGAGACGCAGAGGAGTTGGAAATAAGCAATTTGAGGTAGTTTACACCCTTCAGCCACACGTAAGAATAGATTAAATTTACTGCCAATGGTCCTGTTGTTGTACTAACTAGCTAGTTAGTGCAACAACAGAAACGCTAGTTAGTAGTAATTAGCTGAAGAAATTGACGTAAATCGGACTAAAATTACATATAGCTACTCAGCTAGTGCCGTTCTAAAATGAAAACGGAAAAAATAGACCCGATTTTAGGCAGATAGCTATAAATTTAGAAACGCCATATCTCAAAATAATTCGTTTTAGGAAGAGTAAAACGTCACCTCTATCTTCGTATTTAAAATTCACAGGCACATCATCTCAGCCGGAGGGCGGAGGCCTCAGCATCTTTCCGAGTATCAACATCCCGTACTGCGCTCGCCAACCTGTCTTACAAGCATGGCGAGTATGGCAATAACCCCCTCATGATCTTGGAGATCCATGCTGGAGGCCTATATCCAGCAGTGGACGTGGACCGCAGTCCTACGACTGTGATGAAAATGATGTATCCGATAGTGAATTGACCCTGATAGCATCTTCTATTAAACTATGAAAGTAAATTGACTAAGGCATAAAAGTCACCTTTTTCCTAACTTTTAATGAGACAGATTTTATCACTCACTGTTTTATACTTTCGCAAAGTTTTTAGAGCCTCAAAAGCTCAAGATAAAAAGACAAAAGATACCCGGCAATTTAGGAAATAGATCGTACAAAAATCCTGTTTCACACACCTTAAATTATACAAATACTTATAATCATTAAATACAGACAATCGGCGGTTTTATCGCTAAAGAACAATATCTACTCGCTTATAGTATAATATCTGTCAAAAACGAGTAGATACTGTTCATATGAAGAAATCCTCCTGAACTATTATTTAATAAATGATCAAACGCGAGCGCATACATAGTTCATAATAATCATCTCAGCCGTAGCATGTCCACTGCTGGACATCCTACGACATAGGCCTCCCTCATGGATCTCACAGATCATGTGGGGGTTCTTGCCACACTCGCCACGCTTAGCAGGTGGGTTGTCGAGCGCTGTTTAGGGCGTTGAACACACGGAATGACACTGCGGCCCATCTTCCGGAGGTAGACTTTCACTCTGCATCCACGGGCAAGAGAGGAGAGGCAATATTCTACTGGCGGCTCCCTATTGAAATCCATCTAGTAATGTCGTGGGTACTGCAACGTCCCGTACAGCATGAATAGCATTTGACTACGGTGTAACTCAAGAAAGTGCTATATTAGTTTTATTAGACCATAAGTTTATTGACTTAGTTGGTACTTTTGTGAGAGAAATACAAATATGCGTTTTATTTTCTTATTATTTATTAATTTTCGTCAGTTATATATGTATATTATAAATTTTTGCCTATGAACTTCTCAGTACGCCACCGTCTACTCTTCTTCACCTATTCGTGTCCATCCAAAGGTTGCCTGGAAGAGATCGCTTTTAGCGATAAGGCCGCCCATTGTGTCTTTTTGTAAATTTTCTACTGTTTGTATTTTTTTTGTATATGGTGTACAATAAAGCATACTCTATCTATCTATCTATCTACAAATCGATTGTCGTGGGGGAATTTTGATTTGTGGGGTAGTTTTTGAGATTGGGTTAAGTAGTTTTTTTTCTCTGAAGATAACCTCTTGAACGGATGATCTGGTTTTGATCAAATGTGAAATACATGAACATTTTATCATTACAAAAGGTGGGGTTTCAGGCCATGTAACAACTCGTTTTGGAGGGAATAGTGGGAATTTAAATCTCTTTTTTATTTATATTTATTTATATTACTAGTTGATTTGGTGTTAAAATTATTACAAGTTAATAATAAGAAATTTTAATTTTTATAGCATTTTGGAAAAAAAATTGTCGCTGTGTGTCTTTATATTTGACCTCTACGGTAATTCTAAGGTCAATGACCCTGTTATCAAAATCACCCCTTTCGGGCTAATACACATTATCATATACATACATCCTGTATACAGGTATGCATTAATACATGTCTCGAACTCGAAAGGCGGGGTTTCAGCCCATGAAAACAAGTAGTTTTAGAAGTAAACATATTCAAAATTTTGTAGTTTTTTAATATTTTTATTTATTTTACCAGATGGTGTGATGTAGAAATGATCCTGAGGTCATAATCGTTTTTTATTTTACTAATCTTATTTGTGTTTATAGATATTTTTATTTGTACCTGTACGACAACTCTTCGCAGAGGCCAATGACCCAATGTCAAGAATCAGCTGGCTTTTAGGTTGTCATTATCGTATAATCAGCTCTTAAAGTTAAAACTTTCGTGGTCTTTCTTGAATGAAAATCACTGAATCCTGAAAAGTCGTTAAACAAAAGTTGTTCATTGGGATGGTCAGAACCACCTCCTTTCGGCTTAGTACACATGTTATGATACACCCTGTAGATGTAAACAATCTGTAAATAATCCAATAATAGACGTAAACAAGCAATGTACCTCTCATTGTGTATTTTCCTTTCATTTCAATTTCAGCTTTTTCAGTGAACTCAAGCGTTCTGTGTACATACAATCATTCGCATTTTTTATGAAGTGCTCTCGTATCCCCGGTGAATTATGTAGATTACAGGTTTAATTTGGTATCTGGTTTTATACACACTGCAAAAAAAACTTTTAAAGAGTTAATCTTTACTAATATGATAAAGACGAAAGATGTGTATTTTGTATGTTTGTAACGAATAAACTCAAAGTCTATTTGTCAGATTTTCAAAATGATTTCACCGTTCGAATGCTACATTATCCTATATTTTAATACCCGTAAACTGCCCCTTACGGAGATCCTTGAGGGAGGCCTGTGTTCAGTAGTGGACGTTTTACGACTGAAATGATAATGATGATGAATACCCGTATTCCCACGGCGACTATAATACGTGGGTGAAACGGCCAGAATTGAATCGGCTGCCGGTTGCACATGTTTCTACCACATTTCTCAATTAAGTTGTACTTGCGTTCTATTACGCTATTAGTAGTCTAAGATACAACTGCATGGTTACTATGTTCACTTGTTTTTAACCAAACACTTATTTTTTTAGCGATCAATTGGAAGAGGGAATGGTATTTTAACCCCCGAAAAAAAATAAGGGTGTATAAGTTTGACCGCTATGTGTGTTGAAAAGCCGTGTTGGCCGAGTAGTATGTACCCCCGACTTTCAATCCGAAGGTCGTGGGTTCGATACCAGCCGTGCACCAATGGATTTTTCTTTCTTGAAAAATGTATGTGCACACTTAACACGAGCTTTAACGGTGAAGGAAACATCGTGAGGAAACCCGCGGCTTAGTTAGCTTCAGACGTATTGACCTGTTCTTTCCTCTGAGTAATAGCTGACTAAGCTGAGAGGATGGTATAGGTGCTGGGCAAGCCTAATCCATCTAACAATGTCCCAGGCACTGCAGCGTCCCGTACAGCATGATTACCAGTTGCTGACGCTGTATAAATCATCTATAATAGATGAAAAGGCCTTACTTTTTATGTGTGTGTGTGTATATGTGTTTATCTGTGGCACCGTAGCTAAAACGAATGGACCGATTTGCATGCAGTTTTTTTTTTATTTTCTTAAACTTGTTTTATCAAAATCGGTTAAGAAGTTTACAAGACAAGGAAGGTGAAAGAGGGGATAAATAATCGAATGTTTCCATATATACTCGAGTTTGGTATCAAATGCAAAACTGAGGGTACACGTTACAAAAAAAAAATAGGTAACCTCAAAGACCAGGTAAAATGTCGGGGGTTACTCAAAACTTTGAATTTTATAAACTTGTTGCTGACTTGCATGCCAAAAATAGCTGCAAGTTTTTGTTTGTAGGTACATAATTCTTTAATTTTTGCACAAAAAGAACCTACTTCAATGATAAAATCTAATATGTTGCTGAAAATATCCATATCGCTATATGTATGCTTATTACATTTGAGTCTTTCCCTAGACTTATCATGAACCTCATCGTCAGAACTCGGATTAAAAGCAAGCAGACTCTAATGAGTGAAACAAAAACCCAACCGACAATCATTCTCCCTACCAAAGAGGTTGGCAGGTAGAAAATGGTTTAGCTAATGCTAAAGGCTTAATAGCCCGACTTTTGTACAATATTATGTAATGTGCAGTATTTATTATTAACTAGCTGTCCCGGCGAACTTCGTATTGCACCTACTACAACCACTACTTACAACTTACCCTACAACTACCCTACAACTACGCTACTATTTTAACACCTTCTGATTTAATTAACGCAACGTAGTAAGAAAAGTTTCTAAATAAATATTATATATATAGTTAACATAAACTATACCAACAATTATTTATATAAACATGATATAACATAAGTAAATAAATATATATGCATATAATGAATATATATGCATATAATGAATATATATACATATATATATATTCATTTTGTAAAAACGGGAATTACTCACGTAGTATATATACGTAGTGTATACGTGAGTAATTCCCGTTTTTACAAAATGAATAGTATATCTCACGTTAATTTTGAAAGTGAAATGTATATATATACATATATATATTTAAAATATATAAATAATACAAAGCTAAGGCCTAAGAAGAGAAATTAAATAAGAATAGAATATTTAGAACTCGGATTAACCTTATCTACAAAGTATTTGGGATATTAGCCATCTTTCGATGTCGTCACACGTGAATATTGTATTATTGAAGAGTTTCGATAGCCAGTTGTGGTCTTCTTCATCAGTTTCACTTCACCGAATCATAGTTTCTGAATTTTTCAAATCGTTTAATAGACGACGACGGTCTGAGGTAACAAGGATAAAAAAACACAGACGACTTGAGAACCTCCTCTATTTTTTTAAAATCGGTTCAAAAATATTATTCAACAAAAATATTACTTCTTCTTCAAGCAGTCAGAACTACCTGCGTAATTTATAAGTCACATTAAACGTATATAATTTTCTATAATAAAATCACTTGCAGATTTCGCAAAAAATATATGCCGATCGTATGTATTTTCGATTAATTAAATAACGTTGTTATCATGTTCCCGGATCTTGTACTATATTGGAGGGAAATAGCTAAAAGCTATCGAAAACGGTCACGAAATTAGCAAAGTAATTAGTATTGGAAAGCGAAAAGTTTAATTAAACGTAGCGCCCCACTCTCGAGAGAGAGTGGGGCGCTATGTCTGCGTCACATTCTCATGTGACGCAGACGAAATTGCGCGCAACAGCTAGTCTACATCTACTCATCTACATAATTATGTAGATGTGTATATACACTTATCATAATTTTTCATCATTTCAGCCGTAAAACGTCCACTACTGAACACAGGTCTCCCTCATATCCATGAGGGAGACAGTATGGCAACTACCCCTCATGAAGATCCCTCCATGAGGGGTAGTTGCCATACTCACCACGCTTGCCAGGCTAGACTTGTGGCTGATATTTCGAAAATTATTTCATTAGAGGCTGTGTTAACAGAAAAAATATCTAGTTTGTTAGTATATATTGTATTTGTTGTTAGGTATTAGATTTTAGAGGTAGTTTCTAAGCTTTTTAGCACCAACCTGTATGTCGTAATCGTTCTAGTTTTAACCTGTTACCACTTATACCCATTGGCAATTTTATTATATTTGTATTTACTTGCACTCATCATCATCATTTCAGCCGTAAAACGTCCACTACTGAACTAAGGCCTCCCTCATGGATCTCCATGAGGGGTAGTTGCCATACTCACCACGCTTGGCTGGCGGGTTGGTGAGCGCAGTACGGGATGTTGATATACGGAAAGACGCTGCTGCCCATCTTCCAGAGGTGTCCCTTAGCAGGCTCTTACTGCATCCACGGGTAGGAGAGGAGGCGTAAAATTCTACTGCCGGCACCCCACGGCACTTACACCTTATAAATTAATGAACCGTGGAGTGGAGCACTGATGACCTGCAACTACGAACCTATCGCAGGCACCAGCCTCTCACAAAACTGGTTAGAAATATACAATTTTAAGCATCAGTGTGTACCTAGCATATACATATGTATAACCTATTGTGTCAGAGGAAATAAATAAATATTCACTCGTTCATTCATTCATTCATATTAGTGGGAAAGTTAGGGCATCATTTTGGTTACTGTTTCTAGTAAACGGAGTGTTCCATACTCTTTGGTTTCTAGTTTCGTTTTTCTTTGTATACGCCTCTACAACAAACTCCCATGTGAGTTGCAGAAGGTAACATTGAATAAAATAAAAAACGTTGTTGAACGCAATCTTTGCAATAAGGCTTTTTTATAAACGACGGAATCTGCTCCGACATCGTAACATAAGACAAAAGAAAATTGTTAAATGATGACTATGACGCAAGTGTTTACAAACGTTGTATTTTAATATATAATTTATTTTGTACGTGTGTTTCTCATCCAACACCTCCTAAACAGTTGGATGATATTGTAGATATATTTTAATGGGTTCGTAGATGCTGAAAAAACACAATTGGACCTGGTAGGTGTGTTGTTTTCAATATATCACCAGATCAGCGGGCAGAACGATGTCTGCCGAGTCCGCTAGTAGTACGAGTAGTTTATTTTTTTGTCGTGGTTATGATAGCTAGATTCAGGAGGTACTAACCCTTCGTTTACTCTTCACATTGTCAAGTTGCCTCTGCGTGCATGATAGCTAGATTCAGGAGGTACTTACCCTTCGTTTACTCTTCACATTGTCCAGTTGCCTCTGCGTGCATGATAGCTAGATTCAGGAGGTGCTTACCCTTCGTTTACTCTTCACATTGTCCAGTTGCCTCTGCGTGCATGATAGCTAGATTCAGGAGGTACTTACCCTTCGTTTACTCTTCACATTGTCCAGTTGCCTCTGCGTGCATGATAGCTAGATTCAGGAGGTACTTACCCTTCGTTTACTCTTCACATTGTCCAGTTGCCTCTGCGTGCATGATAGCTAGATTCAGGAGGTACTTACCCTTCGTTTACTCTTCACATTGTCCAGTTGCCTCTGCGTGCACTCGCCTATGGACTGCGAGCCCCACAGCTCGACGCCGACGCGCGTGTACGCGAACGTCATGGCTATAATCGGCAGGAAGTACGTCAGCACCATGAACACTAGGTTGTATCTGTGGAGTTAAATACATTTTTATTTTTTTAAATCTTTGTTACCTTAACTCCGTTGTTTATGAACCGATTTGGAAAATCATTTTTTAGTTTATACGCTTTCAATTATGCCCCACTTTTTTTAAACTCGTTAATGAATTATTGTAGGTAAACATATAGCGATTTTGGCATATTTAGCTCAAGGCATTTGTATTTAAAAAGTATAATTTGGTGGAACTTATGAAGGACCACAGATGGTTATAAAACTCTTCAGTATTACAAAAATCACGGGCACGACATCAGAAGATGACTAAGTTAATATATTCCTACCCACTTATCATCGTACTTACCTACACATCATCATCATCATGATTGAAAATAGAACCGGCCAAGAGCGAGAAGGACTTGCGCGCCGAGGGTTCCGTGCCATGATACAATAATATATGATAGTAGCCGTTTATATTTGTTGGAGAACCTTGACAGCTCCATCTCTTGTCTGATAGCGGAACTTATGTAGATTTTTACGGGACGGTATTTTTTTCAACATTTTTGTAAATAAGTCGAAAACTATACGGTTTTAAGATAAACTATAAACTGTTTATCATGTGCAAATGAAACCCTTTCAGATGATACCCACATGACCTAGTAACTTCACTTAAAATATTTGAGCACCCCTTTCTGCCCCTTGCAATCATAATAAGATTTTTTTTCAACATTTTTATATATTCCATATTAGTGAAAAAGCGTTATCTTACACCGTTTAAAATTTCATCGATTCGAATAATTCGATAGCATCAGTAGTTCTCAAGATATCTATTTGTGACAGACAGACAAAGTCACACCATAAGGGTTCCTTTTTACCACTTTGGTCGGAATCCTAAAAATTTAACAATGTCTACTGGAGTCCCTCAGGGTATAGTGAAATGCCCTAAACTTGTGGTTTGGTTTTTTGTTTCACTCAATAGTGTCCATTTGCTTTTAAACCCAGTTATGATGATGGGATCCAAGATAAATGGCAATAATACAATAAACGTTTCATTATAACTTGGGACGTATTATAACCGTTATTTAACAGTTTATTTAGTAAAATAGAATGTTGTGCAAGATGATATTAAACAAACTCCTTATGAAAGCGCAGCTGCTGTTCGGTATTATATTAAATAACTTCTGTAATTCCTTTCTTTTCATAGTTTTCTTTTCGAACTCTTGAAGACTAACATCTGTTTGACTCTGATCTGCATTATTTACAACGAATGGATATATATTATATATATATCTGTCTTGGCCGATTTCGACTACAGCGACTGTATTTTTCTGGACATATTCAACTATAAGGACTTATTTGAGGGTTATGAGGGTGAATGGGGGTGTAATTGTTCCACCCTTTGGTGCGCTCTCTGGTGGCTTGCATACCCAAGTTTGTTGGTGAAGGTACTAATATATATAATATATGTATGTATATATATTGAACGAATGGATAAAGACTAACTAAGCATCTTTATTAATATTATAAAGCTGGAGAGGTTGTTTGTTTGGCTGAATGCGCTAATCTCAGTAAATACTGGACCGATTTGAAAAATGATTGTGGATAGTCCCGTTATCGAGAAAAGGTTTAAGTTTTATAACATCACGCTATCACCTGTAGGATCGAAGCATCATTGAAAAATGTTGCATAAACTTGGATAAATGTTGGACATTTTTCTCGGGTCTGATTATTTTCTATGTATGATAATAAGTATGTATTTACACTATATTATATATATATTATGTATTCTATTAATCGTCTGGTTTTGTAAAATGTCCAGCAGTATTTATCATGTACCTATGCATACTTACAAATATTCCACCCTGGACTGTGTGGTCATACCGTCAGGCCATTCCGAGAAGCAAACTCGTCTGAAACAAATATAGTGTTATTTACTTCACTTTCAAATTCAACATGAGATTTATATATAGAAACATAATTAATTGATTTGCAACAACAAGCATTTTCATACAAATTAATTTTCTATAACAAAAAAAGAAAAAAATGGTGAAAGAGAATACAAAAAGGTCTCAGCATAAGTTGATTATAAACCAACGCTGGTCATCCGACCGAGACGTTTGGTGACGTCACGATATGATGATTTTCTTCAAAAAACGATACCTGTCGGAATTAATGTCAACGTTATAATATTACGTGAGTGATCCCTGTATTTTATAAAATAAATAATGGTGCTTATAAAAATGTTCAAAGCGAAGGTCGTTCCATAAATATAATATACGTATATTAAAATATTCCCGCGAAGTTTAATAACGAAAATACTTACACCCAGTTTTGTTTGTTTATTGAGCGCAGTTGCTGTTCTGTATTATATTAAATAACTTCTGTAAGTCTTTATTTTCATAGTTTTCGAACTCTTGAAGACTAACATCTGTTTGACTCTGATCTGCATTATTTCCAACGAATGGTTAAAGTCGCAGGCATTACCATGTAGTGAAACCAGAGCAGTATGTTAACATAACGTAAGCTGCTTTCGACCGATTCCTGTCAACTACTTCCAATTTATTTTCTATTTAAAACTCTGTTATTTTTTACATTTTATTCATAAATAAATGTTATTTTGCTCTTTTTTTGACAAGCGCAAGCTGGCAACAGTGTGAGAGGACTCAGGAGACCAATCATGAGTTTAAAGTTGATGACACCTTATATGAAAGGCGTCAATATTAGACGTACACACACGGTTAGGTGCTGGGCAACCTTAATTTCTCTAATGTGTGTTGTTCATATATATAGATAAAGCTCTATCTGACGGTACCATCGGGCACCTGGTCGGTCTCCGTGGTGAAGTACATGAGGTTGGGACTGCTGATGAGGGAGGACCAGAGCTAGGTGGCTGCCGAGGGCCGCTCGTTTGCCAAGCCGCGGTCGAATGGACTTGTGAGAGGCCTGTGGGTGTGTGGTGTGTGTTTTCGCTCTATAATGATAGAGCGAAAACACACACCCACACACCAAAAACTAACCTATACACACCTACATAACCACTGTACGTCTTGGTACGCTTTATAAATACTTAAGTTGTAAAGTCCATACCTAATGGTGCCATCGGGCAGCTGGTCGTTCTCCGTGGTGAAGTACATAAGGTTGGGACTGCTGATGAGGCAGGACCAGCCCCAGATGGCGGCCGTGATGCCCAGGGTCGCTCGTTTGCCGAGCCGCGGTCGGAGTGGACTCATTATTGCTACGTATCTGGAAACATTAACATCAAAATGGTGGATTGACGTAATTAAAATACAATGGTCAGCCGATATCCAGATGTCGGCAGGTAAATGGGCATAATAACTAGTGTACTCCTATTGTTTTTTATGTGTGTTTTTATAATCAATGTACCGTTGTTCTTTAATATAGGTTCTAACGTCTTGGGGTATATATATATATACCCTGTATACCTTATATCTACTGTGCAATAAAGAAATAAATAAAATATTGGACTCTACAAACAGTAGTGTCCCGTATTTTTGGTTTTTCAAATTATTGCGACAGTACTTACTCGTGACGTCATAATGCTGTACCGAGGCACGTCTGCGCGTACCAGCGTGTGACTTCACGCAACATTTCGATGTAATGTATCGCGGTTATTTTTATTTAGATTACGTTAAATAAGAAAACATACGTGTCCAATAGATTTGGTTCATTTACATGACGGAATAACAATTCAAATTTAGTCCTCCAGCCTATCGTATAACTAATATCAATAAAAAATCTACCAAAAAAGTCTAAAATCAGTCAATAATTTTAATATCCCAATCTCAAAGTTCTATCTAGATTTTTTGCGAGCGAACTTTTCGGTGTTCTTTGGAGTCATTGAATGTCCAACGTTCGTTTGGCGACTCGTTGATTTGATTTCTAACTAAAACTTTGGATGCCAAAGTCGTCTGATCTTTTGAAACTAAATTTATTATTATTGTTACGAGAAAACTTGGAAAACTAAAAGTACGTCCATTTTATCTCAATTTATATATCATAAGTTTTGCTACAAGTAGCAAACAACTTTTAAAAATAAAATTAATAAAATCACTTGCGTGATAGCGGCAAAGTGTTTCTTCTAGTATTTCTTCATCAAGTATATCTTTTATTAGAAATGTTGATGATCTTGTTAATGTTATTTTTAATGAGGATGACGAAGATTATAAATATGATGGTTTCGGGGTTATTATCTTGACTATCTAAAATAATGGCGAGCAGCGTGAACACAGACGTGGATATACTGAGCACGCCGATTAATTGCGAGGACTTGCAGTAGAAATGACCGAACGGCCAGTCCGAGTTCATAAGAATAATGAAGATATAGTTGACATTAATGACATGGATGCTTATATCAAAAAAGTTAAAGATCTTGTTGATGTTGCTAATGAGGATGGTGGGGATTATAAAGATGATAGTTTCGGAGTTATTATCTTACCTATCTACACTAATGGCGAGCAGCGTGAACACAGACGTGGATATACTGAGCACGGCGATAAACTGCGAGAACTTGCAGTAGAAATGACCGAACGGCCAGTCCGAGTTCAGCATGTAAGTGAAATTGAACGTCACATTCAGTGTTGACATCATCGCGTCCGCCACTGAAAGGTTCACTGCGGAGAAAGAAGGAAGATTAAATAAACACTTTAAATGAGATCCTGTAACTCACTGCTGAGATAAAGGCCTCCCTAAGGGTCGTTTTATTTATAAAACGCAGCATGAAGATACTGCCAAATTGATGACGTAAAATTTATACATTTAACAAATACATTCACATGTAAAAAACCTAAACATTAATTTACCAAACAATATGTTCATTTGGTAAATTAATGTATGTTACATACCGTGAAAACATAAATTTACTTACTACTACTACTTACCCTGAACAAATATCTGCAGATCGTACAAACATCCGAGGCGGGAATCGAATCTCTTGCGTCGCAGGCGAACCTTCGTCCGCTGCGCCAGAGAGGTCGTCAAAATAGCCGATAACCGGGTTATCGATTCTTCAGAAGATATAGCCAGCCCAAAGACGGCAAGGTTGATTAAAAAGTCCAAACCTAAGAAGTAGTTGGTGACACTCCTCATCCGCTTGTTCGCCAGCACTATCCAAATGACCACGAGGTTGCCGACTGTGGCCACCACCACCATACCCGCAAAGAGCAGCGTCCACACCACCTGCCGCCACCATGGCAGGATGAAGGAGTGGTATGCCTGGGGAATGGTAAGGAAAATTAATAAATGTCCTTACATAATTGTTTCTAAAGGGAGTCTGAGGCGTTTCGCTGGGACAGCTAGACTTAAATAAAATAATATTATAATTTTAAGTATATATAACGTAAAACATTTACAACAATAATAATTGCAAAATAATAAATTAATTATTTTAAATTATTGCATTTATATATTTTTTTTATTTATTTATTTAAAATTTTATATGATATTATTATTATATTATATATAGGATTATCGGGTATTTATCGCGTTTTGTTATTCTATTTCACAATTTTAGGGTGCCTAACCTCAAAAGGCACAAGTTTATAAAAATAAAAATTTTAAGTAACCCCCGACACTTTACCTAGTCTCTGAGGTGACCTAATTTTTTTATAATTTGTGTACCACATTATAAATAAATTAGTGTTTTCTCAGTTTTTAAATCTACACATCATGCCCTTTCATTTGATACGCCACTTGGGTATATTTGAAAATATTCGATTATTCCCACTACTTTCAACCCCTCTATGAATGGCTCAACCGATTTCATTGAGGTATTGCCGATTAGCTAAATCGCACTCTATTTCACGGGAAAGTGCTGGAAGTCCAAACTGATACAGTGCCTTACCCGACATGTTAAGCACACAGTTTCAACAGCTGCTATAAAGTCAATAATGTACGCATTGTGTTCATGCAGCAATTTCTGCAACTGGCCTACCAGTTCTGGCTTAACACCAGGTAAGATACCACATCGGATCTCCCTCTCATAATCATCACCGCCAACAAAGTGTATTTGAAGAAAGGGCGGTTGCTGCTGGGGCCTCGCCGTAAGACATCCTATCCTGTGATAGACTTGCCCCTGAACCTTGAAAGTTGGCATTTAACTACCCTCATTCACATCTTTAGCTCCAAACGATGTCATCTGAAACCATGCATTATATTTCCGGGAAGAATTAAAAAAATGTTCTGACATTGGATGTTGGTGCGTGAGGAGACTATGGAGAGGCTCAGGGTACGTTTCTAATGTAGGAAGCTGGACATTACCACTACTGCAGCACATACCGGGAGGCTCATCTTCCTACTTTAGGGCACGACACCAGGTGCAGGGATGACGACATCCAAGTTCAACCACCTTATCCTAGGAATGATCAATTTCAGGCTCATATTTTAAACCAGATAAATGCTTATTTGTCCAAGGCAATAATTTATTTGCCGTGGGGTGCCGGCAGTAGAATGTCACCCCTCCTCTCCTGCCCATGCATGCAGTAAGGATCTGCTAAGGGATATCTCCGAAAGATGGGCAGCAGCGTCTTTCCGTGTAAGAACATCCCGAACTGCGCTCACCAACCCGCCTGCCAAGCGTGGTGAGTATGGCAATAGCCCCTCATGCACTTGGATCTAAGTCAATGAGGGAGGGCTATCCAGCAGTGGATGTCTTACGGCTGTAATGATGAATATTTTATTTGCGTAATATTTTGCTTCTGCTGTCTGGTTAATGTGATGCATAATGCTTCACAGCTTCACCTAGAAATTGGCATAAAAATTTTAGAACGTTATAGAACCTCATTTCATGACCTTTCAGCAGACGCCTGCATATTACTGAAACATACTGGCCACCTAGAAATTCCCATAAAAACTGAAGATAAACCTCAAGAAACTTCCAAATTCTTATTTCAATGTAAAATATGCATTAACGCGTTGTCGTAAAATTCAATTTCGATCTTTATCGGCTTCCGAATTCTAATTTTAATGTAAAGTATGCAATTACGCGTTATTACCGTAAGATTAAATTTGGTTCTTTAACTTTTTTCATACTAACATTAAACACCCTTAAGGGCCGAATTTCGTAAAACCTTTTCTTGGTGAGCACCTAGAAGCCGAAAGGAACATTCAGCTGTGAAACTTGTATTAAACCAGAGGAATATGCCCGGAACTAAGCCGATAGGCAAGAGGTCCTGGACGAGCTTAAGCTCAATATTGTTAACGTCGGGGTATTTCACCATATACTATCTTGTCCCACATCTATTGAAGCCAAAATGATTTATGAACTAGTCAAAATTTATTGCTGACTGGTTCATCATGCTCTGCAGGGCTAGCATGGCCGGAGACATTTTATCCACGGGGAGAGGACAAAATACTATTCCCCTCTGTCAATTTTGTCCACCCTCCGAGCATGGCGACATGGGTGGATAAACTATTCCCGGTGAACAAACCAGGGGAAACGCTTGTCCACGTCTAATGTCAAAAAGTGATATAATTCTCTTTCCCCCTGTTGCCGTGCTTTGGCAGGTGGATAAAATAATTTTATCCCTTGTCAGTGGAATTAACCGGTGGACAAAAGTTTTATCCCCAGCCCATGCTAGCCCTGCTGAGTGTGCTAAATGTATAGGTAATCTATGTGAGTGCACATTCATAGCTAACCATTCAACGAATGGATGTGCAATTAGTGTGTACTCACCTACTTATTTGCTAATCTTTTGTTGTTATTGTCTTTTTTAGGAGTTATTTTATAGTTTCATTTTGTTTCTATGTTGTTTACTTTATCTTACCGGAATGAACTTGTAGTTCAAAGGTCATAAAATTAAGAATAATAAAAAACAGGGTTCTACCTCAGGGCATTCAGAAGTAATAACAGAAACTGTATTTTTTTGTATTAAAATAGAATAAATTGAAAACCTCTAGGGCACTTTCAGAAGTCTTACGACTCTGAAATTTGGAACGCTGGGAGCTAATGTGGCACAATTAGAGGAAAACTTCTGGAATTTAGGAATTTCATATTACCGTGTTGAAGTTTGAAGAAAAATGCGTTTGAAATTTGAAAAGGCCTAAAATAGAATGAGCAGGACATGTTGCTAGGCGTTAATAGAGTGGCTTTATGGAAGCTCCCGCTTCCAGCCTTGAGACGTACCCGTCTCGAGGCAGACCACCGGCCAGATGGGCGGACGATCTAATCAGGGTTGCCGGGCGACAGTGGATGAGACTTGCACAGGGCTTGTTACGTTGGCGCGTTGAAGAGGAGGCCTATACCCAGCAGTGGGTGTTAAGAGGGGCCAATCCAACTTACTTTTCATACAACCGCTCGTACGTGGGAGTGACGTCGTAATATATCTTTCTATGAAACTTTTGATCTAATAGGTATCTTGTGCACTATATCTAGGTTTCTATCCAAACAAAAAATAAAAATTTGGAAAAAGAAATTTTATACTGAATTTGTTTCTCCAAATTTTGATTTTGATTTGACCCACGTACGAGCGGTTGTATGAAAAGTAAGTTGGATTGGCCCCTCTTAACGGGCTAATAAGATGATGATGATGGTAGGGGTTGGCACTCTCTGAAATGTTCAGCATCATCAAACAAAAATATAGGACAACGAAGCCAGTCCAGCACATAGCATTGTAAAATAAAGTTCAAAACTTTCGAATAAACGTTGTCCGTCGTTTCATTTGACTTGCTGAATTTGATCTTGAGTCGAACATTACTTTTGTCATCACGTTTACTGCATATTATGGCTTCCTAGCGCAGCTGCAGCAAACGGCTTTGCATGTATATTAAAACACTATTTCTGTATTTACTCGCTATGCTGCCTGTAGCGTTACCCACTGCGAAACAATCTTATGTCTCGTGAGAAATGCATTTTATTTATTTGCAGCTTTATCTGTCCTATTTATGAAATAATTTTCAGTTTTGGTCTTCATTTCAAATAAATGGAAATATAACCTTGGTAGTATAATCAGATAAATTATATATAAATAAATATAATTAAAGTGTCTGTTGGTAATAACAAAAAAATACTATTAAGCGCACATGAAAGTATGTATGATTTTAAATACCATTTTTGAAACAATTTTAAAAATATCTTTAGGTCTGGCTGAGAATCTGTCTATCTGTTTTTATTCTACAAAACAGCTAGAGCGATCTACGAAACGGCTGGACCGATTTGACGGGACTTTCACTAACAGTAGTAACAGGAGTAACTAAGGCTACTAATCTTAAAATAAAAATAACTATTTAACTTGATAACAGCACCACAGTTCCATCACCGAACCACTCGCCACAAAACCAAATTTCATCCGCACCACTTGGATAGCTGGTTCTCCGCTACAACTCGTTTTGCGCGCTTAATTTTTGCCGCGTACGATTAAGTTGTGGAACGAACTCCTATCTGCGGTATTCCCCCGGAGCTTCGAAATGTGGTCCTTCAAAAAGCGGGTATTTTCCTTCCTCAAAAGCCGGCAGCGCATCAGCCTCGCCTCTGGAGATGCCATGTCCATGGGTGACGGTGACCACTTTGCATCAGGTGGCCCGTTTGCTCGTCTTCCAGCTTATAATATATATAAAAAAAAAGTTAGGCAATAACCCTCAATCGTGCCAGCCCGTTACTGAGACTTGAAATATTGCCTATTTCCCAAAAGCAATGCAATCTTGATGGTAGAAATAACTGTGGGTACAGTCGGTATCAGATATTCAACTGCATCATGGGTAATAATTCAATCCGAAGGTCGTAAGTTCGATACCGGCAGTGCACCAATGGATTTTTCTTTCTTGAAAAATGTATGTGCACACTTAACACGTGCTTTTAACGGTGAAGGAAACATCGTGAGGAAACCCGCGGCTTAGTTAACTTCAGACGTATTGACCTGTTCTTTCCTCTGAATAATAGCTGACTAAGCTGAGAGGATGGTATAGGTGCTAGCCAGCCTAATCCATCTAACAATGTCCCAGGCACTGCAGCGGCTCGTACAGCATGATTATCCGTTGCTGACGCTGTATAAATCATCTATAATAGATGCAGAGGCCTTACTTTATGGGTAACAATATCATCAAAATAAAATTCAAAAAATACTTTATTCAGTGCGCCGTAAGGGCCTTTTTGACGCGTCAATACTCTGTAAACAACAAACCTTTAATCCGAAGATCGTTGAGTACGACACCGACCGTGTACGGTGGATTTTTCTCTCTTGAATGATTCTAAATGATCTCTTTAATGCTCTAAAAGTATTGAGCTATTCTTTCATTCGACTAATAGCCGATTAAAGTCGGAGGATGGTTTAGGTGCTGGGCAAGCCTGATCCTTCTTATAATGTCCCAGATGAAATCTAGTCCTAATCCATGGCGGCTGGTGAATAAATAAATCATTTACGTCGAAAGTGTAAAGTTTAAATATTTTAAGTCCCTCTTTTAGTTAGAAAAGCTTAAACTTACTTTTACTGTGATTCTCATCGTCCGTTTTCTATCAATATCACGAACGAACGTTCAAATAGGGCAGTCATTACAGTTCTTGAAACACATAAACCGAAAGTACGCACGTAAGTATATTTTATTTTCTAACATGATTAGCCGTGTATTTTTTCTATTTTAACAACGTCTGTAATGGTATACTTTAAAAATGACGTAACGTTGTTACCTAACCGACTGTACATAGACATTTTAGCCATTAATTGGCTTGTTTACAGCGTAATTGCACAAATATTTTGTTTTGTTCAAATTCTCTCGTAAATTTCAGTTTAGTTATAATTGGCTCGTTTCTGCCAGCTGTTTTTCAATGACGAGAATGAATTGGTTAAATTAGTGCTAATTTGACTTTAACTTTATGAATATTGTGTAGCATAATAAACGAATTGTATAATTTGTTATGTCGTTATTGTTCTGTGGTTGTTAATGTGACAGAGTTGAATTAAAAGAGGACTAAAGCAACCATAAAATAGGGTACATAAATCATTGTTATGGTTTTACTTATTTAACGTATTTTTTGGTGTTCCGTACACAAAGGGTCAAAACGGGACCCTATTACAAAAACTCCGCTGTCCTTCTGTCCGTCTGTCTGTTAGACTGTTGACATTTTCACAGATGATGTATTTCTATTGCCGCTATAACAACAAATAAAATAAAAATTTAAGAAGGGCTCCCATACAACAAAATTGATTTTTTTGTCGTTTTTTATCTATATTAATAACGGCAACAGGTAGATGCTTGAAATATTCACAAAATATTAAGTTGTATATTTACTTTAAAAATAAATATTTAAATTTAAATAAAACAAATACTTAAGGAGGGCTCCCATACAACAAACGTGATTTTAATGCCGTTTTTTGTTTGATATAAATAACGGTGCTAGCTCAAAAACAAGTTCTTTTGCGCGAGACCGACTCGCTCGTGCTCGATTTTTAGAAGTCGGTAAACAAATGCTCTTTAAACGAATAACGTTAGAAGTAATTTTTATGTTAGACCTTTTGTAATATAAAAAAATCTTCAAAGTCACCGATACTACTAAGGGCCGATTTCACCAGTGCAACTGAACGCGATCAATTCAAGGTAAACTCAGTTTAAGCATTTGACTGCGTCAGCGCTCCAGTTTGCATTTCACGAGCTTAAATTGCACCGAGTTTAAGCTGAACTAAGTTTAATTTCTGAACGCCCGATTTTCGACGTTTAGCACATTAAACGCGTTCAAGGGCTGCACTTTCACGTCATTCAACAATCATTCAACTCGTGAGTGGAACATTTTGATATAAATAATGAAAAGAACCCTGGCGCTTGCCTTTGATGAGAGATATGATGAGGAAGACGTTATTGCTCGTCGCCCAAGATACGTGAGAGAGAAAAGCACTTTGATGACAAAGACTTTTACAAGATTTCGTCCTAAGAAACCAACAGTTCTGTCGGTATCAGAGTCTGTTGAAGATAAAATAGAGTTTCCTACAGACATGGCGTTAAATTCATCCGCTAATAAACGCCACTCCTCGGATTTGATTTTTATACTAACAGCATCTGTTTTTTTCGACTCCAAAATATGGAAATGCTTTTCGAACAAATCAATTAATGCCATTTTTTCACTGCCAGCAAAGGTCGGGTCCTTTTTCTATTGGACATAGCTATCACAAAATATAAAATCACACGCGGAATCACAATGTCCAGCAGAGTCGATTCGAAAAAAATAATAACACAAAACTGAAAAACTATCACCACACACCGCAAACAAACCAAACAACGCATATATTCTACATAATCAATCTATGCAAAATGATATTTGATTTATTCTATGCGAATTCTATGTTTAAGTGACGACATTTACGTTCTAAGGCATCATAACTTGGTTTACGTGAACGCAATCAAAATACTGTTGGTGAAATCGGTTCGACGTTAAACGAGATCAAAACTGACACTTGAACTCGTTTAGGCTAAACTCGTTTTGATATGCGAACGGTGAAATCCGCCCATAGGCAGTTATGCTAGAAACAAAATTTATTTCTAATGAATTATTCTTGCTAAATATCGAGGTTTCATTAAAAGTTGCAAAACTTCACATACGACGCCAATTTCACTCATACCCATAAAATCGCGTGATTATTGAATTGTCCAGAAATAAAATAAAAATAAAATTTACCGACGAAAAACAAAGGAGAAGGTTTCTCAATTCGAAAGTTTGATGAAGTTTGAAATTTGTTATATCTTTTCCGGGCTTTAATAATCGGCTGATACGGAAGAGGTTTCATTCCCGCCGGTGGGGGGGGGGGGGGGGGGGGGGGGAATGTTACCCCTCCTCTCATGCCCGTGGATGCAGTAAGAGCCTGCTAAGGGATACCTCCGGAAGTTTGACGTTTAACAACATCTCGTACTGCGCTCGCCAACCCGCTTGCCAAGCGCGTTGAGTATGGCAACTACCCCTCATGGATGTCCATGAGGGAGGCCTGTGTTCAGTAGTGGACGTTTTACAGCTGAAATGATGATGCTAGACAAAGGCCTCAGATTGTATATACTCGTACAAAACCAAAACAGTTGAAATATTCTATTAATCATCTAGTACCCTTAACACTAGCTCTGCTTACTTTGGGGCTAGATGATGCTGTGTGAAATATCCAGCATCACGTATCCATCATCATTTACAACCTATAATGAAGAGTGTAAAAAATTCAAGATTAAGACTTAACAACTGCTATGATATTCAACCGTTTAGGACAAACGAACGGATAAAGTTGCACATAAGAGTACCAGCTTTACTATTATGATATAACTTTTGAAACTATCATGGTTGTGAACATTATATTATACATTCGACGCAGTTTAACACGTCATGATCACAGTTTATTGACGAGCTCTGTGGCGCAGCGGGCGAAGGTCCGCCTACGACGCAAGGGGTTGCGGGTTCGATTCCCGCCTCGGGACAAATGTCTGTACGATCTGCAAATATTTGTTCAGGGTGTTCTGGATGTTTTTCTATCTATGTATTATAATGTATTAAGTATATCAGTCATCTAGCACCCATAACACAAGCTCTGCTTAGCTTGGGGCTAGATGATGCTGTGTGATTTGTCCAGCATTATTTATTTATTTAGTTTATCCGTGATCATGACATGTGTAACTGCGTCGAAATATCGAGAAACTCAAAAAGGCTGAAATCATGGTAATTATCCCGTAAATATTGCATAATAATCTTTACTGTTATGGTCTGCAACCGAAGATGTTGGTGACTGCCGAGTCACACAAAAGTCGATTATACTTCTGAGGAAAGAGATATTGCTGAAAATGACAGCATTCCTTGCTATAAAATGACGTCATAAAATATTTGAATTTGGTATAAGTTTTGGCGATAAAAACCCGGTGGATTATGCTCTATCGATATCAATATTTCAAGGTTCCTGTGTCGTTTGCTTAAATGACAGACATAAAAACACGATGTATATCAAAACAGTGGCAAACCAGGTGGTAAAATCGTGCAAAAATGTCATGAATTAGTTTGCTACACCCCTTAATTAGCTTTTTGATTTGTTTAACAAAAAAAAAATTAAACCTTCATAGAGGACCGTAATACAAAAGCTTATGAAAAATATGTAGAAGTAGAATCTTACCAATGCCTAATCTATCTAACAATGTCAAAGCAGAGTCCCGCAGGCTGATTACGGATCTCGCGACAGGTTTGCAATTGGCGTTTGATTTCGCGATTATCACGAGATATACGCCTGTTGCAAACCTGTCGCTAGATACGTAATACGGGGGCCGATCAAATGTGTCCCGAGCTACCTAAGACGAGATAGATATAATGGTCATAGAGTCTGTCAATAAGTCGGATGTAAATGTTTTTGAAGCGCGATCACCACACATTGTTAATACATTCTATGTAACTGGTTATTTTCACCCGAGGTAATTAGAAAGAAAGAAACAAAAAAACATGTCTAAAATAAATGTATTTCTATTTACCACGCGCATAACATTAACAACACAAAAATATAAAACAGAGCGGAGAGAAAGAAGAACAGATTAAGTGGCGGTTAAAAAGTGCCCCATTCAGCTTTGTGTAGCCTGGCAGAGCTTAGATGGTTTTCAGTTGGAGCCCGGGTGGTGTCATGACCAAATTGGAAAGGGAAGAGAAAGAGACAGGATATTTGAGGAAAGACAGAGTGAATGTACAGACCCAAAGATTAGAAAGATCAGTATGCATAAAATATATCATAAAAATAAAACAATGATTTGTAGAAATTAGTAATACGGTCCCGTTTTTACCCTTTGGGTACGAAACCCAAAGAACAATGCAAACTTGCATAATAAATAAATCTAGCACATCCATAACTCGGCTACATGCGATTTTATGGATCACTCTCAGTAAATTCAATTTTTAGAACAGCAATGAATTATGAATCAGGTGAGAGTTTTTATTCTCAGTAGATTTTGATGGATTGATTTTATAAGGCTTCCTTAAACGATAATGGTTCTGATCAACATCATCACCTTTGCCGTAAGACGTTTAAAATCAAATCAAATCATAATCAAAAGGTCTTCAGTTTCAGTTTTAAGATATTTTATTTCTCATTTAAAACATAATGTCTTATTTTTACAAGCTTTTTTTAGCTAGCCCTGTATGTATGTATCTATGTATGTATGTATATAACTATAAAATAAATAAAAATAAAATAAATTTATTCAAATAACTATTACGGCTAAGAACAAGATACTTTTAACTAATAATAACAAAAAATCTAACGTATTAGTTGTGTGCCTGAACTAGGTAATCCTGTTTTTCAGGCAATATGAGGTCACGAGCAAAAATTTATAATCACAAGCTTACGAGTACCTATTACAGATTTGTTAAGTTAATAAATAACAAAATACAGCGTCAAATAAAGCTAATATTGCAGTGAAGCAGAATCTTACAATATAATTAATTAGAAAATATTAATTAGCCTAGTTAATTAGAAAATAAAATTTTAAACCTACTATAATACAGCTAATAACTTCTCGGTATCGTCATATGACATACTTTTGAGTTAGTTCCTATTAACTTTTTTTACAGTTTTTAGAGTTAAGCCAGTATATATTGGCTAACGCATTTATTCTTTTGTACAAGAATGATCCAAGGAAACTATAAAATCTATGAGAAAAGACGTCATGCTTTCTACCTGGTTGCTTAGGGCAGACATTATTCCTCCTTTTATTAGTAGGTTCAGTGCTTTAAGGGGGCGCTGTGTGTTGTTTAAGTACGATGTTCATTATGAATAACTGTCGAACTGATAAAACTCCGCACGATTTGTAAAGAAAACTAGTTGGAAGAATATAAGGGCGGAAAGTTGATACTTTAAGTACGGCTCTTTGTGCTCTTTCGACAGTTAGAAATAACGTTTTACATACCCCACCCCATGACGTAATGCAGAAAGATAAAATTGATTGACAAAGGGCCTGGTAAATGCTTATAATAAGTTTTCGATCCGCAATATTTATTTATTTATTCAAGAAATAACACAGCATTACAGTACAACCAATGCGCTATGCTATACATAGGTAAAGTAAACAATTAAATTTACACAAACAACAAACATCTTACACCTTAATAGTAAAAACAGAAAAAAAATACAATAAAATATTAACAAATGGTACTTATTCTCACGGTATCAACCTCTTCACAATACCTCAGGCAAACTCTGCACATATATGGCGTAATATAAATTAAATTGTGTAAAGACGTTTTAAGTTGACATTAAACTTTTATGGAAAATGTTTATGTTATTATTTTTAGTAGGTACGTTTAAAAAGCTTGTTTGTAAAAAAGTTTTTTAACCTTTAATTTATTGTCACATACGTATACCACTGCTGGACATGGCCTCCCAAGGATCATGGATTTCGAAGTACTGCGGTTGAAAGTATGTAAATCTCAGGTTGGCGCCAACCTGAGGTCTTCACCAGGTCAAATAACCGTCTTACAACTTGTGTCTTGGACGTCCTACGCTGCGCTTACCGATCCATGGCCTCCACTCGAGAACTTTTCCGCGCTAATTGGCTCCATGGCATAGCTTTTTCTAAAGTAAATGTGTGAACATACCTCTGTAGAGTTGCTATTGTTAACATATCTCTGGCTGCCCTCGTCGAAGAAGGTGACATAGAAGTTGTGGAGGTCGCTTAATGAAGTTGAATTATTGAACGGCAGAGTCGTAATTGGCTCGTCCAGCATCCTCGCATCGGAGTGCCTGTAACGACGAAAAACATATTTTAAAATAAATAATGCTGGAAACTTCCGGCAGTATAATATTACCCCTCCTCTCATGCCCGTGGATGCAGTAAGAGCCTGCCAAGGGATACCTCCGGAAGATGGGCAGCGGCATCTTTCCGTACATCAAAATCCCGCACTGCGTTCACCAACACGGCTGCCAAGCGTGGTGAGTATGGCAACTATCCCTCACCCCTCATGGGGATCCACGTGGGAGGCCTGTGCTCAGTAGTGGACGTTTTATGGCTGAAATGATGATGATGAATGCTGGAAATTTCACACATCACTATCTAGCCCTAAAGTGAGCAGGGCTATTGGGTACCAGATGAAAGAAAGAAAAAAAAAATTATTTATGTCTCATTTAAAAATACACAAACGGAACTGTTACAATAAAATATTTATAGACATAAATCGGTCGCCAACTCAGCGTACGCTGTGTTAGACACAGCACTGGTTTTCAGTGGCGCCGTGGGAGAGTTTGCGCGGAACACACCCGACACAGTACAATTTTTAACATGAAACTTATTAAACACCAACTTCACATAAATGCACTATACTTAGTTTACTTAGTAAATACGATAAAAAAAAACTTAAATCCAAACAAATAAGGGTAAAATTATAAATTGTACATCTATTTATAATAACATTATTACGTTCATTCATATAATGGAGGTATTCATATAATGGTTGATAGAGTACTTAAAAATATCCAGACCCGGAATGTCCCGCGCCGAAAATCAAACCAGCAACCTCCTGCCTCTCAGCCGGCTATTAAAACTTCGCCTTGGAGGTCGTCTGATTATGGAAGCTTTACGTTTTTTTTTATAAAATGCTGAGACTCCAAAATTTGTAGCGTTGTACTCGCAGTTCTAAGGATTTTGGTTCATATATATTTTGCAGGAGTTTTAATCTCATTTTTACCACCAACAAGGTACAACTAATTCTCGATTTGTCGGATTCTGGCACCTATTAATATAACTTGAAAGTGATTTTATGTTTTCCTTGCCGAGCTGAATTGATTGGTTATTCATATAAAACGTGGGGACCATTCAATTTTAAAAATCAATCAATTAGTAGCGATATATAGCTAAATTTATTATTGAGCAGCCTGAATTCCTATAAATGCCAAAACTCGTATAAATACTGAACCATTCATTTTCTATATTGATGCAGAGGTTTTATCGCTCTGCCTCGGAGCTGAGTTTTATTGAGAAAATAGATTCTGCTGGCGTATTTATTCCAGTTGGTCCTATAACAAATGGTGGCAGACATTATTCCTCCTTTTATTAGTAGGTTCAGTGCTTTAAGGGAGCGCTGTGTGTTGTTTAAGTACGATGTTCATTATGAATAACTGTCGAACTGATACAGAATCAAGTTCGAATGGTGGCAGATAGAGATAGCCTACCGTTAATCCAAGTAATGTATTGCCACCATTAACATTATCATTAAGCCTATTGAATGCATAGTTCACCGAATTTGGGTAAGTGGTGTCTTTTTGTAAATATTTAGCCGGGATCTTCTGTTCAAAATCACTATTCTTGTGCCACTTCAATTCTGATACCTTAAAACAGGGTTTCTCTAAGATATAGCTACAATACCCTTATTATATATATATATATATATATATATATATATATATATAGAGCCTCTAGATTTGATCTAATCACCGTCATCTCATCAAAGTCCAATCTTGGACATAATGCTCCGCTAAATAGACTTGCTAGAGAATTTAACACTATCTCCAAAAATTCGGAAGTCGATCTCTTCTCAGGCTCTATTCGCAAGTTTAAAAATAACTGTATCTCTGTGTTATATTAATTGTATTATTACTATAAATTAATCAATGTTTTATTATATTCAAAATTTCAATGATTTGTTTAGTTAGGTTTTATATTTATTACATTTTACTCGCTCAATTATTTTATTTTTAATAGCATGTAGTCGTCTCCTATAATTGTAATGACACTTACCTACCGTATGTAATTATGTTAATATGTTTGTGTACTTAAGTTTCATCTAGTGTACATTATGTTGTGTGATCAATAAAATTAACAAAAAAATTAGACTACCAATACAATGGCGAGCCTCCTTAATAATATCTTTTAGTCTGTCCCTCAATCGGAAAGAAACGGAAGACCAGCGCTGTGGTACGACTCGTTCTGCCACAGCACATGCTGAGTAGTGACCATTTTTGTCACCAGTTTTAAAACCGAATTGATGATTTTTCTTATTTGATTGTAAAAATGTGACAAAATAAACGTTTCTTTATCTTCTTTCTTATCTTTATCTTTAATCGCTGAGGATATGGGCGCGCTTAGTAATTAATACTTATATCAATAAAATAAGGATAGACTCCTTTATTATAAAATGCTATGAGACAAACTTACAGTCAACGTGCAACCTAAACCACTGATCCTAAAGACTTGAAATTTTCAGGCTACTGCTGGGTACTTGAAAGGGGATTTTGGTAATGTAGAATCTGAGGGGTTCCAAATAGGCTTAAAGTTATCTTACTATCTATGTGACTTATCTCTGAAACCTTGCATGGTAGACGCATGCAATTTGGAATGTAGATACCTCATTCAAGCTTAGCAATGACGTATTTAAGGATTTTTTTAGTTGATCTCCAGAATCATATGAAAGCAAGAGGCATGACAAGTTTTTAGTATTTTGGTAATTACCGAAGAAGATAGTAAAAGCATGTGAATTAATATAATATACAAAAAGAAATTTCCGACCATATACGTAATTTTAGTAACTCAGCTATAATGTCGGACTGGTGAATTTATTTTTCAACGCTACCCAGATGACTTCGTCCGGGTAGTGTACGTACACGTACTACTTTAATAACAAAATAACTATTTGAAGGGCGATATCCAAAGAATTCCATGGTTTCCAGGCCATCAAGCGCACTCTAAATTTGGAAAATATTCACAAGAACAGAACATACCCCCAAGCATTGACTATTAAATAAATAAGATAAGAGCCTTTCTTGGTTTCACTTTAGCCTAAGGGCCATTTACGAGTTGGAGTTCTGTGACTCGGCTGTCGAGTTTCTATGACAACGGCAAGCAAGCACGGTTAATCTCTTGATGAAGGCAATACGTAGACTTGTAATGTGGCATAGATAAGGATTGAGGTTGCTTATGTAAATGTGTTCCTGCGAGGAATAATTTATCAAGGGGGTATCTCCATGCCTTAACTTTATTTTACTGTGTAATGACATTAATGATACCATATAATAAAGACGATAATGCGTACTGTTTAACATCGGTCTATTTAATTTTAGCCATAGGGTTGCCATTGTCGTATTGAATCTTGTCACGTAACGTTTCGGTTTTAAACTAGTATGGTAAGAAAAAAAAGGATATATCACAAATCCACTGGTACTTTGTCTAAAACGCTGTATCTAAGCCAATGATGGATTAATTTGCGGTAAGGACATCCTACTAAATTTATATTAAATATTTCATTAGGGATTTTTGACAAAGATTTTCTATTCTGTATGGTAAATTTTTGTTTTTATTATTTATTGTATTCAAATTTCAAAATTAATATTATGTTACTTTAATAAATTGGCTTAAATTTTTTTTTAATTCTAAACTGACTTGTCCAAGAACATGTAATTTGTCAAAGGATATGAATAAATGAAATGAATTAGAAGACAGAAACATTTTGTCGTGTGCCCACTTGGTTTGTAGATAAATTGTAAAAACATACATATGTAATTCCTGATGTGTGTAGAAGGACAGTTACCTAGCAATATAGTTATGATAAGCCATTAGTATTCTGTTTTATAGACTACCTACAGATAATAATTAAAAATAATAGTGAGAGTAATTTGGCACAGATACAGTTTCCATTGTACTACTATTATTTCCGATATGATGATGATGATGATGGCCTCCTTGACGTGTCCGTCAACGGCGAAACTGGCAAAACTTTAAATTAGGTTTTTCGCTGATGGGAACGAATATGGCTAGCAAGGCCAAATTTAGTTTTAAAAACTCTGTCACAGGATGCACAGTACAGTTGTCCTGCAGAATTATATGTGTAAAGATATACAGTTTTGGGTAGAGCTTTTCGAGACTGGCGCTTGGCTTCAAGATGTTCAAGACGTGCCTCCTCAAAGAGTGCGCACGATTTGTGTACAGTGTTGCGCCAGTCAGAACGATGAAGTGCAAGTTCTTCCCAGTTGTTATGCTGTATATCACAAGATGTTAAGTGGCGCTTGAGGACATCTTTGTATCGCAAGAACTGGCCTCCTGACTTACGCTTTCCTTCAGTGAGCTCCGAGTAAAAGACTAATTTCGGAAGTCTGAAGTCAGTCATACGTACAACATGCCCGCACCATTTGAGTTGTCCCTTAATTAGGAGTGACTCTATACCACAGAGCTGAGTGCGACGAAGAATCTCTGTGTTAGGAACATGATCTTGCCAACGTACTCGTAGAATAGACCTGAGACATCTCATGTGGAATGTATCTAGACGCCTTATATCACCTCTATAAAGGCACCAGGTTTCCGTGGCATAAAGCAATATGGGTAGAATTATAGCTTTGTACACAGCCACCTTCGTTTGAAGTTGCAGGTCGTGGGAGTCCCAAACTCTCTTATTAAGTTTTCCAAAAGATGCAGCCGCCCTTGCAATGCGAGAGGAGATCTCCGTAACAAGCCGGCATTCATCGCGAACATAAGACCCCAGGTAGCGGAAGGATGACACTTCTTCGAGAGGTTTCCCGGTAAGAGATACTGGCGTCGGGTCGGCTGTTTCACCCCGTGCTGGTTGTTTGAGCAGTTGGGTTTTGGAAATACTTATTACTAAACCAAATTTGCGGCACGATTCGTCTAAGTTATTAATGTAATTTTGGAGACTAGTGATGTTATCGGCCATCAAGCAAACATCATCAGCATAGAGTATGTCCATCACCGAATGTACTTGTACTTTCTGCTTTGCCTTAAATCGGGATATGTCAAAGACACTTTTATCTGATCTGACCTTTAGCGCAATTTGGTCTGTGCAGGCTTTGTAAGAGTCTCTCATTACAGCAGCGAAGTACAAAGCAAACAGTGTAGGAGCCATGACGCAGCCCTGTTTGACACCGCTAGTAACAGGGAACTGTTCGGTGTGATCATTCTCGTGTATGACTCGAGCCATCATACCGTCATGAAAATCCCTTATGAGTCGGATAATTTTTTCTGGGCAGCCTGCACGCTCAAGGACAATCCATAGGGCATCTCTGGGGACTCGGTCAAACGCCTTCTCGAGATCAACAAAACACATATATAGCGGACGTTGTTGCTCTAGGCTCTTTTCCTGTAATTGTTTTACTACGAAAATGGCATCGACCGTTCCCCTGCATGGCCTGAAACCACACTGAGACTCGGGTAAGATTTGCTCCGCTAAGGCAACTAGTCTGTAATTGATTATATGTGCCAAGACTTTTCCAGCTGTACTCAGGAGACTAATGCCTCTGTAAGAGCCACACTCAGATACACAGCCCTTACCTTTGTACAGTTTGCAGATGGACGCATTTTTCCAGTCTTGCGGTACAGTACTAGCTTCCCAGATTCTCAATATTAATTCAAAAAGATGGCTTTTGATGCTAGATCCGCTATATTTGTAAACTTCTGAGGATAAACCATCAGCACCGGGAGATTTATTGTTTTTAAGCCGATTGACAGCATTGCAAAATTCTTCAAAAGATGGCCGATTATCTAAATCTGGGGAAAGCGGCAATGACTCTAGAGATCGTATGTAATTTAGGTCTGTAGTTTGAGCTCCAGGATTTAAAACTTCACTAAAGTGCTCAGCCCAGCGTGCTAGAATATCGTCTCGTTCTGTGAGGGTATGGCTTTTGTCAGATGATAGGATGGATGAATTCTTACGACATTTGGGGCCAAACACAGTTTTAATACCCTCAAAGAACTTAGCACTCTGGTTAGACTCGGCTAGAAGTTGTAGCTCTTGCGCTTTAGTTTGCCACCATCGATTTTTTAGCTCTCGTATTTTTGATTTTAGCTCGCTTTGTAGAAGCCTGCGATGTTCATTGTTTGGACCATTTAGCGCTTTCCTTGCGTCATTAACAAGTTTCATAACCTCTTCTTCAGAATCATCGAACCAGTCCTGATTCTTCTTTTTGGGCTTTCCTAGCACTTGTTCTGCGACGTCATGAAGTGACTGGGCAATGGAACACCAATGATGTTCAATGTCTGAGGTTGTGTCAATAGCTTTGGAGCCAAACTGTTTATCCAGCTCTGACTGTAGTTCACTGTGGCATCTAAGTTTTCCAAATGCCAATTTAGATGAGACTTTGTGATTAGCTCTGCGGGGGGGTCGGTAGTGTAGTTTTAACTTTGATCTTATCAGTCGATGGTCTGTCCAACCTTGAGCGCCTCGCATGGATCTAGTTATCAGAACATCATTTAAGTCTTTTTTTTGACAATGACATAGTCTATTAGATGCCAATGCTTAGATCTTGGGTGCATCCAGGATGTTTTGTATTTATCTGGCATTCGAAAAAAGGTGTTCGTGATGCTTAGGTTGAATTCAGCACATAGAGTCAGCAGCAAAAGACCGTTTGAGTTGCAGTTTCCTATACCGTGACGACCTAGAACGTCATTCCAAACATTGAACTCTGATCCTACCCGAGCATTAAAGTCCCCAAGTAGAACAACTTTATCTGTGTTTGGTATCTTTTGTAGGACAGTCCTAAGATCGTCATAGAATTTATTCTTGTCCTCATCGGAATACGTCATTGTGGGCGCGTATACACTCACAAGGTGTAGGTATTTGTTAAGAGCGGTGCAGATTCTCAACGTAATAATTCGATCATTGATACCCTTGGGCAGTTCATGGAGAGTTCTAGCAATTGTCGTTTTTATTGCAAAACCGACACCGCTACTGGCTCTTTCACTCGAAGGTTTGCCGATCCAGTAAAAAGTGTAACCGGCACCACTTTCATAAAGTTCCCCGCTATCGCAAAGGTGCGTCTCACTTAAAGCGGCTATATCAATCCTGTACTTGGCAAGCTCGCGAGCAATTAGAGCTGTCTTTCTTTCTGGACATGAGTTAGTTGAATTGTCCAGAAGTGTTCTTACATTCCACGTGGCTATAGTTAGTTTTTTAGAATGGGTTTTAGTTTTATGTGAGTTTCGACCGCGCTTAATTCGGTGCTGGATGACCGCGGTTTGCCATCCAGTTTAGAGTGAGACGAACCATGTTAAGGCCACCTTTTCTAGGCCCCTCCCCTGTGCAGGGGAAAGCAGGGCGATCCTAAATAGGGCTGCTTTGTCGTCAGACGTGCTGCCGAACCCGTTCTCTCGTCTCAATCGAGCCTAGGAGCGACCACTCTCGTCTGATCGCCTGTGTGCAGATCGACAGCTAAGAACTGATTACACCGTAAATCAAATTCCCACCACCATCTCTCCATCGCCACAGGACTTAAGCTCGGAATCCATGAGAGAAATGCCAGTTTCATCTGCGCGGGAATTTATTTTAAGTGGACTAGCAGTTGCGCTGGTGCAAGCCCACTCTCTCGTCTCGAATCACCATAATCCGATGGGCCAGTTTCCTGGTACGACCGGTGGTGACGGAGATGCAGTGACAGGCCAAATGCCATTATATAGATCCTGACTATTGCCCTTAGGGATTGCCACGTTACCCTGCTGTATCGCATGCCATACCGATACAGGCTGTGCCTATCATGGGGATCGTCCATAGACTGTGTCGTAGTCTTTGGTGGTTAAAGTCGCCATTGCCTTGTCCGTCTGTCAGCAGGGACACCACTTGCAGGTAAGGTTGGCTTAAGGGTTGAGATGTTTTACCCTCCAAAGTCCCCATTTCCGATATAAAGAGTCACCAAGCTGTTATATAAATCGATTTTGCAACCTTTTATTCAAACAAAAACAGTGAAAATGAAAAGCTACCTGTCATATTGTTCAAAACTATCCCGGGGCGGCCAGGCCCCTTATCTGAGGACAATGGCGTGGTTCTATCTCTCTGAGTAAGGGCGAGATTCATGTCATCGGCTGTCGTTTTATCAGACCGGGTATACAGGGTAACCTCTGTCTGAGTTTACAGTGCTTTTTTGATTTTTACTTTATTTTAAAGAGTTTTAATTGTGTTTATTATTGCAAAAAAAGGGTTTGAATCCTATCGAAATACCAGATGATTGATAGAATACGTAAATACATGTTTTATAATCATCATTCCAGCCGTATAAAGTCCACTACTGGACAGGCCTCCCTCTTGGATCTCCATGAGGGGTAGTTGCCATACTCACCACGCTTGGCAGGCGGGTTGGCGAGCGCAGTACGGGATGTTGATACACGGAAAGACGCTGCTGCCCATCTTCCAGAGGTATCCCTTAGTAGGCTCTTACTGCATCCACGGGCATGAGAGGAGGGGTAACATTCTACCTTCTAGTTTACCTTTTTAAACTTTCTCACAACACAACATCATAAAATAAGTTGAAGTAACTCAATTATAGAAATTTGAGGGTGTTTTTAACCAACTTGGTTTGTATTAATGATTGCCTTGTTATACTTTCTTACAAAACATTATATATGTACATGAAATCAAAGAATCTTCCTCATTATCAATTTCAGACATCATGGCTTGAAATTGAAATAAAACTCGTGCGAAAAGTTAAACTGAAGTTTGTATTGTTCTAGGTTCTTTCACAACGCAACAGGTATTATAGTAAGAGTATTGACACAAATTATAAAGTTGCCAATATCGAAACTAGATCGTTTCCTGCCGCCCAAAATCAATCTGTTTTTTTCGACAATCCTTGTCATAATTCATGTAAGGAAACATCTATTTTACCACCAGCCAGTGTCTATCCCGAATGAACCTCTTTGTTGATGGTGATCTGACTTTGACATATGGATTCAATGAATGTGACACTATCCTCTTGATAGAAACCGCTGGCCGGAGTCGACCTAAGTATTTGTTTACTTTTTTCGATACAGCTACAAATTGGTTTTAATTATGAAATTATTGCAGGATTCCACATGTATATATATATATATATATATATATATTACATACATTCGATTAGGTAAATTAAATATACTTTTAAAACTCGAACGTTGTAAAATTAACATAATGTGAGGCGTGAAGGATGACATTTAATTTACGCTCGAAAAATAGTTTAAAAGTGTAATATTTCGCAAACGGTGCCCAAAATCGTAAAAAAGTCTTCGCAACCCTGAAATTATTTTAAAATACTTATATAACAATACCCCAAACGATGGGAAAATAAAGAAAAAAAAAATCATCCTCCATCCAAACGTTCATCCTTACGTGTACGGGACAGGCGTTGTTATTCATGCATAAGTCCATGCAAAATTTCAGCTTTCTAGGACTAATAGTCTTTTCGCAAAGTCAGTGACGGACGGACTGACAGATAGATAGACATACAGACAAAGAGAAACTATAAGGGTTTCTTGTTTTACTACGAAACCCTAAAGAAGGAGAAGGTTCTTAAATCGTCTGTACTTTTTTGACCTTTTTACCTCAGCTATCCGTCGTTAACCAAACGATTTGGAAAATCTTTTTGGGATATTAGATATATTTCCAGATTGGTCCCATTTTTTTCAAAACTCAGTTCTGATGATGGGATTCATGAGGAATCGAGGGAACTCCTCAAATATTGCAGGTATATATAGCATTTTGATATTTTCAGAAACAAGTTCAAGCGTTTGCATTATAGTATGAATCGGTGAACTGAGCTGATTAAGAATCACAGATGGGCATCGAAACTCTTATGTAAAAATTCACGGGTGGCGATAACGAAAGATGGCTATGATGGATACCTGTACATTCATAATCGTACATTTCTTCTCATCATCATAATTACCATCATCAGGATAATTGAAGTCGTTTGTTTTGTTGAAAAGTTAAATATTTTGTTCCGGGATAAATAGAACTTTTGCTGACAATAATATTCTTATTATAGCTGACTAAGGGGCTAAAATTATTGCTCTGTTCATTCATTCAGACCTACGGCGTAGAGCATCTACTTCATATGCTCTACGCCGTAGGTCTGAATGAAAAGCCTGTCTACGTCATAGAAGACTAACGCAAAGAAGCCTTATTTTTGTTATTAATTATTAAAAAACTTGAAATAATAAAAAAGTTTAAGAGATAGCGTGTCAAGTTCCGTAACAATAAATAATGTTTATCATTTATAACTGGCTCACTGGCTCCTGAAACACAGTTTATAACTAGTTCAGGAGCCTATGGATCAAACTTGTATGCTACACTGTATTATGTCAATAAAATACCTTTTTACTTTTTACTTTTACTAACTAACTAGCTGACCCGGTGCCCACTTCGTTGGGCGGTAATTTATAGCCTATGACACTCACAAATACTGTGACTTTCCATTAGTAAAAGAATTTTGAAAATTGATTCAGTAGATCCAGAGATTAACCCCTATAACCTCACAAACTAACAAACTTTACCTCTTTATAATATTAGTATAGATATAACCCTGAAAACCTTTCAGGCCGCCCAAGTAGAACAACCAAAACTTGTTTTGCCGTTGAAATTGAAACCCTCTATTCGTGCTAGTATTTTCTATTGTTGCTGGATGTTCGTGAATTGCACGATAACAGGTAAATGCCTCTATTGCATGCGATGGACGAAAATAAAGAAAACTAACATGGAATAAGAATAATTAAAATTCCTTATCTTGCCGCGTTGTTTATAAGCCCCCTTTGGATCGAAAGGTCTAAGGTTGGATATTAATGGATATATATTTTTTAAATCAAAATTAATGAAACATAACAGAGAACAGTCTGCCCGCGACCACGACGGGTGCAATCTTGTCAAAACGACGGGATAAAAGTAAAGTTAAATGCTTGATCATCCATTAGCGATTTATTTTTTATTTCCATGCTTGTATATTTTTATTTTTTGTGTATGATTTGTAATGTGTGAAACAAATAAACGCTTTTATCTATTATCTTATCAGTATAGTGATATTTTGTTGTGGTCGCTATAGCTTAAAAAAGAGAAATCTAAACTATTACGGTTACCATAATTACGTAAGTTTTTTATAAATATGTATAAATACATATAAACAATGCTGGACACACAACAATAGTCCCAAACTACGCAAAGCTTGTACTATGGAAACCAGATTGATTGATTCTATCAATCTGAATACTTCTTTTGTAAATACATTCTTATTATACCTATAAAAATACTCAGACACGGGACAAATATCTGCAGAACAATTACAAACATTTGTCCCGTGGCGGGAATCGAACGCTTCCTGACTATCAGTCGGCTATCAGGCCAACTAAGCCACGAAGGCAGTATGTGTTGCTTAGTGGAAGGTATCCCAATGTCTAATTAAAATGATGGGAATAATTCGGTCAGCGGCTTTATTTCTTTCTAAACAGCTTGTTGCTATAAACTGTTCAAATAACGCTCCCTGTAATGACGTCATTCTAATGAGAAATACGTCAAGTTAACTACTTCATTAGTATAATTGATAAGGTTGGCGTGATAAGCAAAGTTCATTAAGTAGGCTTACGTACTTTATTTCTTATGATCAACCAAAAATCCTATTCCCATAATAGGGTAGGATTCGGCTGTGGATAAAAATGATAAAGTATTACAAGTATATTAAGCGCCGTGGGGTGCCGGCAGTAGAATGTTGCCCCTCCTCTCATGCCCGTGGATGCAGTAAGAGCCAGCTAAGGGATACCTTTGGAAGATGGGCAGCAGCGTTTTTTCGTGTAATAACATCCCGTACTGCGCCGTCAACCCGGCTGCCAAGCGTGGTGAGTATGGCAAGTTCTACCCATCATGGATATCCATGAGGCCTGTCAGTAGTGGACGTTTTGCGGCTGGAATGATGATTACAAGTATTTTGAGATATTTTTTTACTTACCACTACAAATCGCGTACTATGAATCAAGATACAAGATCGGGCTTGCCTAGTTCTTATATCTTCCTCCCAGCATAGTTCGCTATAGCCAAGGACTTATAAGTCAGAATAAAAAGGTCAGGTCATTACACCTGAAGCTGATTAACCCGCTGGTTTCCTCACGATGTTTTCCTGCAGAGTTGAAGATTGTGTTAAATGTGCTTATATATTCTTGGAGAAAACCAGTACCACTGAAAATCTATGCCGTGTTCTCACGGCATGTGCTGAGTTGGCGACTGATTTATGTTTCTCTATCTTAATGTTTTTTTGTTCTTTGAGACAAAAATAAACATTTTCTATTTTTATAAAAAAAAACTATTGTTGCACGGCCAGTATCGATTCAGAGATCTTATTAAATCGTATAAATCCTTCCTAACAACATGTGGTACTTAGAACCATATCCCCTCAAAGTTCGCTTGTTTGACGCCCGTATACAATCTGTCAGCAAACGCTTTTCAATGTGACATGGTGCTTAGTTATCTTACTTATTAGTTGTGTGTACCCTCATACCCCCATCCTATTATTCTATCTTATTTGCTTGAATAAAACAAGGTGGCCTGCTATTTGCTAACACCGATATGTATTACTAATACATTTGGCATCTAAGATATAAAGCTGTCTACGCACAAACAAATAAAACTTGTCAAATTATGTTTCGTAATTTTTTGATAAGGTTTTTAATTTCATTGGCCTGTTCTACTTTCACTTCACACTATGAAAATTACAAAATATAGAAAAAAACATGGATAACACGAACATCGCTCATGGAACATTTAGTTCGTACGTGTGGGCGAGCAAAGCGAATACGAACACTGTACGAACAGTCTTCTACTTGTATTCGCACTCAATCCTTTAGTAACCACCAGAGATGGACAGTCAGACAGCCAAATAAGAAACGAACGCAGCGAACAATGTTGCATAAGACTTCTTTGAACACCGTTCGCACAGAACAACCATATTGGATCATAATCTCAGCTGTAGGACTACTGTCCACGTCCACAGCTGGACATAGGCCTCCATCATAGAACTCCGCGACCATGAGGGGTTTTTTATATTATAAGCAGGGAGACGAGCAGACTGGCCACTTGATGGGAAGAGGTCACCGTCGCCCATGGACATCTGCAACACCAGAGCCGAAGCTGATGCGCTGCCGGCTTTTGAGGAGGGAGAATACCCGCTTTTTAAAGGACCCCTTATCGTAGCTCCGAGGGAATACCGCGGATGAGAGTTCGTTCCACAGCTAGATCGTCCGCGGCAAAAAGAGCGCGAAAAGCGAGTGGTTCTGGAGAATCAGCGATACAGCTATGCATCCAGCAGTTATGGTGCTGATGAAAATTTGCTTTTAGGCGAGTAGAGCGGTGATGGAAGTTAGCTGCAGGTACTTAGCTGTATAGTTATTCAGAACATTTCCCATTATACAGACGATATAATAAATTAAATAATAAACTTTATTTTAGGCAACAAGCTTAGTTTAGTACAAAAGGTTTTTATGCTTAAACTACGGCCCATATAAATATATACCTTATAGACTAACATACATAAAAATAAATCTTCGGAACCCTCCGCGAATCGACGAAATTCAACGCCCTTCGGCCACCATTCCGAATTTAAAAAGGTCGATAGCTTTTCAGTCGGATCTCTCACCACAAATGAATTAAAACTCACATTATGGCGAGAATCCAACTACTCGACCCTTAATTCGAATCCTATCTTCTTGCGTAGATATTTTACCACCTCCACGGCCTGCACCACATAGTGAACGCGAGATATGTAGAGCTGAGTGGTAGGTACCTCTGCTCGGAAATTACTGGATGCCAATGCAGTTCCGCACTGGTTCCGGTTAGTGGGCTTGCGGCGCTTACGCACCTCCGTGAATTCCTCCATATTACTGGGGCTCCTTTGTTGGAGCCGGCTCTGGCGCAGCACTGCGAACTGGCTCACAGGGCCGCTTTTTCTACATTTTTTTTGCGTTTTATTTTGATATAGCACACACAGAGAACCTACGTCTCTTCAAAGGCTTAAGGGCTCCAGATCGTCTGTGAGTTTCGAATCGCCGACAATACGGGTTGCTCTGCGTTGTATCAGATCAATTGGAAGGAGTTGGTATTGTGGCGCGTCTGCCCAGAGGTGTGAGTTGTACTCCATGTGCGGTCATACTTGCGCCTTGTAAAGCACAAGTTTTTGGACCGACTCGCCCTGTTGACAACGCCCAGTTTTTTAGAGGCTAATTTGGCCTTACCTTCCAAATGATCATGGAACTGGACGCTACACAAAATGTCAACACTTAGGATTCCAATACTCTTGTAGATATTAAGAGGAATGTTCTGAAACCTCGGAGCTTTATCGAATGGGGTTTTTTTAGTGGAGAACGCGGAAAACTTTTGTTTTAACGGGGTTTTAAAAGCTTAAAAGCGAACAAGATTTTGATCCCCCCAGACTGAGACTTGCTCCATAGAAGCCTCAATTTCAGAAACAGGTTTGGTACGGTACTCATCTACTGTCACCTGTACTGTCATTTGCATAGCAATGTATGTTACTTTGTTGTAACATGTCATTGATATGCAGAATGAACAAGGTAGGTGACAAAACAGAGTCTTGTGAGACGCCAGCGTTTATAGGTTTTGTATTGGAGCAAAATTCGTCTACCGCAACCTTAATACTTCGCTCCGATAAGGCTGGCTATCCAGCTTCATAGTTTTTCCGGAAGCCCGTATGCTGGAAGCTTCGATAGAAGTGCCTTGTGCCATACCCGATCAAACGCCTTAGAAATATCAAGACTAACGGGCAGAGCCTCTCCCTGGTTCTCGACGGCTTCGGCCCATCGATGATTAAGGTACACAAGAAGATCACCAGCTGATCGACCATGACGAAAGCCATATTGCCTGTCATTAATCAGCTGGTGCTCTTCTAGGTAATCGAGGAGCTGGTCATTAATAACCCTTTCCATCACCTTAGAGAGGAGGGAGGTTATCGCTATAGGCCGATAGTTTTTTGGGTTTGAACGGTCGGTTGTCACCACGCTTGGCAGCAGGTTGGTGTTCACTGTACGGGATATTGATAATAATATACGGAAAGGCGCTGCTGCCCATCTTCCGGAGGAATCCCTAAGCAGATTCTTACTGCATCCACAGGCAAGAAAGTAGAGGCATCATTCTACTGCCGGCCCCACCATATTAGCTACGAAAACTACTAACACTCTGTTATCATAGGGTGAAACCCCCCTTTGGTTTAAAACAGTTTACACAAATAACATCCAGTATTAAGAGATGAGAACGTTTCAATACGCGTAAAGCTCACTAAGCTTCGGGATATGTGTAAACATTTCGTCACTTCAATCTTTATTTACGTTAGCCGATTGCTAAAACAATACCACCAGTTCCCTAAGCCTACTATCTTGGTAATTCGAATGAAGGTTAGGTCGAGCGTGTTTTGGCGTCAGTCGGTAGACTGGCTTTAATATTCTAGGCTAGGTCGTTTGGTTGTTTGTTTTTCTTTGCGGTTGGGGCACCCTGCAAGAATTTGAAAGTCTATAGATGAAATATCTTTAGGCTTTCTTATTTTGTTCATGCCTAGAAGTTGCCGTTTTACACTTTCCAAAATAGAAAATAGAGAAGAAATGGAAAGATATACTCGTTATTATGTGAAATATCTATCTTACAATTTTATTAACACCTTGATTTTACTCATACCGCTATGGGTAAATAAATATTTAATGCAAATGCTAACTAATTTTCTTTTGTCAGATTGTCATGAAAACTTCACTTGAGAAATTAATAGACTAGTAAGTAAAGAACTGAGGTTTCTTTTGCGTTCAAGCGATTAAATTTATTTAGGTGCTTTAAAATAATTTTAAATAATATTTTCATCACACCTTAAATTATGTCCCGTCCCAGGACATTGCGTTGCGTTCCTATAAAGGTACATAATAATAAATGTAACAAAAACTTTGCGCCCCGAAACGGTATTTTTATGAAACCTTATTGTATAAAAATATTAATAAAATATTAAATGTCTAATCCACTGACGTTATTTAAGTGTAAAAAAAAATTAAGGGATTGGCTACTGGAACTAGACTATTCCTCAACTATTGACTAAAGTTTTCGTTTAGAGTAAGTAATTTTACAATAAAATAGTAATTTTGAAATAAAATCCGTACATTTAAGCATTTATTGCTACAACTAAATCAATTTATATTACTTAATGTTAAAATCGATGGCGAGGTGGGTCGACGATCTGGTACACATCGCAGGGAGTCAATGGATGCGACTGGCGCAGGGTCGTGATGGATGGCACAAACTAAGGGAGGCCTATACCCAGCAGTGGGTGAAATCGGGCTGTGGGTAATGATGATTATGAATGTTAAAATCAATCAAACTTAAACTTAATCTTTAAATACATTATATTCATGTTATGTACACTATGACTTCTATATTTTGTATCCAAATGTATTAGTTTTACATAATGCATACGTCATAATAATTTCTGTAAACATTGTATGGTGGAGGGCATTGGTACGCCATAACACAGGGAATCCTAGTTTGGGTACCAATGTTGTTCTACATTATTAGTTCAGTCATAGCACTATAAATAATGTAATAGTTTTTATGTCATGTCAGTTGTGTCATTACATCTTTGGTCTGAAATAAATTATATATTATTATTATCTATTATTAATATTTTTTGATTTTAATTTCCAAATGAATTATGTTTTTTTTTGTAAACTTACATTTATATATGGACATTTATAGACAACGTTAATGCCTGGATGATCAAAGTCGGCGGTGATAGCAAATAGCTTTTCTGAATCTTTGAATTGACTCTATTGCAGTAAAGCGAACACAAGTTGTGGTATTACATAGAACAAAGTGTCGTCTGACCTAAAAACCGCTTTAAACTTACCTACCACATTCTTGGTGTTCTCTTAAACCGTCATATAATGAAGAAAGTTCTGGATACTTTAAGTAAGGTATTCTTACGTAACTCGTTTAGGTAACGTGTTTTGGGCAATAATTGCTAGCACGCGAAAACGTTGAATATTTAGACAGGTTTTCTGAGTAATCGTAACACTTGGAGCTTTAGAAATAATATTCTTTTGCTGTGGTTTTTAACCGGCTTTAAAAATAATGTTGTCTTCTGTATTTATTTTTAATTTACTCGCCTACATGTGAAATAGGCTACCTGACTTAATTTTAATTTACTTCGTCATTCCGATTAACAAAAACAATTGGACAGGTAGGTATTTTTTCTTTTTTAACGTTTTCCAAAAATAGCGCTGAAACATAAAGCTGAAATGTAGCGTGACGTCATGCGCACACGTGTTTCGGTACAGTTTATGACTATGCTCTGACGTCACGAACCCCACTTCTAAACTTCAATACACTTTTTCTATGTATTGTTTCATTAATTTAAAAAGCTAAAAATACGTGTCATTTCTTAATTATCTACCTGATATACTATAATATATGAAATTTTAATTTTCATCATCATTCCAGCCGTAAAAAGTCCACTACTGAACAGGCCTCCCTCATGGAGCTCCATGAGGGGTAGTTGCCATACTCACCACGCTTGGCAGGCGGGTTGGCGAGCGCAGTACGGGATGTTGATACACGGAAAGACGCTGCTGCCCATCTACCGGAGGTATCCCTTAGCAGGCTCTTACTCCATCCATGGGCATGAGAGGAGGGGTAACATTCTACCCACCCAAACACAAATTTGTCGTGGTACCCCACGACAAATTTTCACACCAAAAGGAAAAATTACCTGAACCTGTCTGCCTGTGCCTACTGTAAAGACATTTAACTAATCATAATATCCCGGCACAATGAACACTTCAAACATGAAATCTGGCTAACAGAACGGTTTCTGCTCTCATAAACCATTTATCACCAAAACCACCATGGAAGGTACGTTATATTAAATCCTTGTTTGACAAGGCGTAGTAAGCCTGATTGATGTTAATTATTTTCACACAGTTTCGGTATCTTACCTATGTATAAAATAGGGATTAAAAGACGATTACCTACATATTGGATAAGCTTATACAAAACAAATATTATCTTAATATAGTTTAGGCCTTGTGCAAATAGAAGCGATTTCCGGTCGCGAGCCCTGTTCTCGACATAAATTAGGCAAGGTGCGTGTCGGGCCACGCGCTGTGTAGGGTTCCGAAGACCTGTTGTTGTATTTTTTACGTTTAGCAAAACATATGAACATATATTAACCGAGTTTTTAGTACTCGACTATGTTTGGTGAGCCGTATCACTTATTTGAGCAACAATTTATCCGAAACTAAAAAAGCTAGCTTAACCATTAACGTTTTCCAAGAAAGGTTCATGGTTAAAACTACACTTATGATTTTTCAGATTTGTAGACTTAGTTAACAGTATAGATTGTATACCTTGATAAAAGTTTAAAACTTTGTATATTTCGCAAACGGAACATACACATTTTCCATACACTTTATGGAAAAATTACAGCTTTCTAGGACTATTAATCTCTTCGTAAAACCAGACAGATAGAGAGAGCGAAACTATAATAGTTCCTTGTTGTACTATGGAACCCTAAAAATGCCAGCAATGTCATTCAAGCGAGTCCTTAATAAAGATTAGAGTTAAAAGTATTTTAGTTCTTTGAATAAAACCTAAAAACGAAGCCTTCAATCTGTTAAAGATGATTTATACAGCATCAGTAGCTGATATTTACGGTGGTCAGGACGCTGTAGTGCCGAGGATATTATTAGATGGATTAGACTAATTGTCCAGCACCTAAATCATCCCCCAGCTAAGTCTGTTATTAGTCAGAGGAAAGCACAGGTCTATACGTCTGATGCTGACTAAGCCGCGGGTTTCCTAAAGATATTTTCCTCCACCGTTAAAGAGTGTTAGATGTGAACATACATTTTTAAGAAAGATAAATCCATTGGTTTACGGCCCCACGACCTTCGAATCGAAAGTCGGGGTACATACTACTCGTCCAACATGTCCTTTTAATTGCCTTATGATTCCAAGCTAATCTTTCCATATTAAGGACGGTCATCAAATCAATATATACCTCTATAACACTCTTCCGTTACTGACTGAGTGACAGACAACGCACAGCCTAAACCACTGGACCTAGAGACTTGAAATTTGGCACACACATATCTTGAGTATCCTAGAGGTGCACTAAGAAGGGATTTTTTGAAATGCCAACGGGAACGGGAACTACGCGGGTGAAACTGCGGGGTGCGGCTAGTCGTTACATAAAAAGGTCTTCCCTATTGTATCTAACAATTGGATGATCCTATAATAACAATAAACATCTTCACTTCAGCCATAAATACAAATTAGTAGCGTGGTATATGGTCCCCTTATACGCTCTGTACCTCAGAATAATGACATACATTCTGAGCTCTGTACAATCAGCTACAGGTTCATAGCACGTTTTTACGACGCTTAGGCAATTCCGCCTTAACACAATCTGCCAAACCCAGTTTCTGCCGTTCACAATGTCGGGCATAAAGGGCGCTCCACATTCTCACGAGAATCTCGCGAGAACGCGAGAAACATGCGAGAAACGTGAATGTGAAATGCACATCCACATGAATCAACATTCACGTTTCTCGCATGTTTCTCGCGTTCTCGCGAGATTCTCTTGAGAATGTGGAGCGCCCTAAACAGTAACTATACTCTGTAGTATCGACGACCTCTGTGGCGCAGCGAGCGAAGGTCCGCCTGCGACGCAAGAGGTTGCGGGTTCGATTCCCGCCTCGGGACTAATGCCTGTACAATCTGCAGATGTTCAGGGTGTTCTGGATGTTTTTCTATATGTACAAAAAATATCTATCAATGTATTATGTAAATCAGTCATCTAGTACCCATAACACAAGCTCTGCTTAGCTTGCGGCTAGATGATGCTGTGTGAGTTGTCCAGCTATTATAATTATTTATTATTTATTATACTACAGCCAAATTTGTTCTAGAATGTTTGTCAATAAACTGTCAATATCCCAATATTAAAATCCCGTACTGCGCTCGCTAATCCGCCTGCCAAGCGTGGTGAGTATGGCAACAACCTCATGATAAATACTCGGAAACCCATAAGCATTTGATCACGTTGAACGTTTCTATCATGATTATTACAGGTTTTACGACACTTGCGAAGGGCTGATAATAAGCCATTTCTAAAATGGACGTGTTAATATAGAAGATGCTGATACAGGTGAGCTTGATTTAATTACCTTTGAGCAGCATGGGAATCGATGCTATAATATTTTTGAAATTCTCTCCGAGCTTTTTCGACCCCTATGATATTTATACAGTCACATTTGCACATGATGTATTGGCAAAACTCTTTAGGTTCTTTAAAAGAACCCTTGCTGGTACTTACTTCCTGAACATTTTCTTTTGCCAATGCTAATATGCTCTTAGCTCTTGAATGCTGTGCCATCCTATACACACACTTAGTACAATCATCCAAATTAATTCGTTATTTTATTTGTTTTACTCCTTTCACTTTGACAAAGACAAACAAACTGGGAAGGTCGATCGTGCGTGCGATTTTGCGTGATCCTGAGCTTGGGGGTGGCGGGGAGGAGAGGGAATGACAAGTTAACTTCAAATGTTTGTTTGCATTACAAGTCCATGCGACAAATGTTTGAATTATTGGTTTGCGTTCGGAACCAAACTCATGTTTATAGTTTTGTATAACCAGTCCAAGTACCTAACAAACAAAAGTCGTAACACTATGTCGTTTGGGCTTGTTATGTATAAACAGAAAAGTGTTTTTTCGTTATAAAATCTTGTTGTTAGTTTTGAATTGGTTTTTGGGATTGTTTTGCGTATCAAAATATCTCGTTTGCTATAGAAGGTTCAGTAGAAGTCCAAGCGGGACTGGGTATTAAAAATACCACTCAATGTGAAGCTTGCTGCATGAGTGTTTTTTCTATGGCTAATTTATATCTTATAGATTACAGAACTGCAAAAAAATGGAAAAATTCAATTCGGCGCTTGGACACGTTTGGATACAGTTATGCATAGTGATGCATAACTGTATCCAAATGTGTTTTAATAATATATAAACATAACATATATCGCGGGCCCAAATCGAGGGAAGTTTACAAGTTGCTACAAGTGAAAGGCGGCTTTTTATGGTAAATTGTCGTTATTTTCAACACAAGAACAACATAACAACATGTAATCTTTCGTTGTATAGAGGTAGATATTCGGATTAGAGTAATACTTATCCATACTGAAAGCCGTGTTAGCCGAGCGGTACGAGCATTATATACCCCCGACTTTCAATCGGAAGGTAGTGGGTTGGGACCCGGCCAAGCACCAATGGATTTTTCTTTCTTGAAAAATGTATGTGCACATTTAACACGTGCTTCAACCGTGAAGGAAAACATCGTGAGGAAACCCACGGCTTAGTTAGCTTCAGACTCGCCAACCCGCCTGCCAAGCGTGTTGAGTATGGGACCAACCTCTAATGATCAGTAGTTGAAGATCCATGAGGTTCCAGGAAGCCTATGTCCTACAGAACACGTCGTAGTACAGCTGAGATGATGATGATGATGATGATCCTGAGGTTTAGTCTTTTTTAAACTTTCGCGATCACAACACATTATTAAAATATGGGAATATCGGGTATTTATCGCGTAATTACCTTTATTTTATACCCGACAATTCGACCGGATTGCACCTGGTCGTGGTCGCGGGGAAACCAGGTGCAATCCGGTCGAAACGTCGGGAATAAAATAAAGGTAATTACGCGATAAATACCCGATATTCCCATATTTTAATAATGATCCTGAGGTTTGTTTAATACGCTTACCTATTGAATCCCTAAGGTCTATAAGTTACTTGACCCGAATAAGGATGTACACTTGGGACCAATGTGCCCTTTTACAAAATGTATTGATTTTACTGCTAATCCGATAATGTTCCGATGCTTATTCATTAGTCTGAGGTTGGACTGGTAACACAAAGTATATCTTGATTATTGAATTTTATCTTTTAAGAATCGTGATTATGGTCTAATAGACGAGGACCCTACTAAATTGGCCTTTCGCATTTGCAATTTGAATTAACTTATCTGTTTTTAATTTTTTTTACCACACTTGTGCCACTGCAAGGCCAAAGATCTGTATTTCATCATTAAAACTTATCTCCATTACACTTTACCAAGTTTTACTGAGCAGGGAAGCTGGATTTGCTCCAAGCATAAATTGATTTCGTGAGTGGATGGATCTATGTTATAAGAATTTTACTTTGGGTCTTTTACCCAGTGTGCCTTACATTTGAAATTTTATCGCGTGTTCAGCTCATTTCACGGAAATTGATTCTATTCCACGATGGTGTGAGAAAAGGTTGCGGCGGAATGTATGTTTGGTGATAAGCGCATTGAGAAAGATATTTTTAGTGTATCAGCAGTATGAGCATAAATTAGAATTCAATGTAAAAGCCAATAGTACATATTTCAAAGACGGGTAAAAAGTTATAATGTTGAGGTCATTAAATCGTCATAGAACGGTGCTTAAGTGATGTAATCCTATCAAGAATTTTGACTCAGCCCATGATGGATCCAACATAGCTTAGTAGGCACTACTGGCTTCATGAAGAGTTAAGTATCGATTTGACTAATGTGGGTTCAAACACCATCGGAATCGAAAATAAAAAGGTTTTCCATTTATTGAAACTTAATAAATTAAACATCCAAAAGTGAATTTAAAATGGCTGCTCTAATATCGAGATAAGATATCTTCAGTATTTTCATCTGACTCTTGACTAAATTAATTTTCAATTTGGGTAGTTAATCGATTTACGATTTAATTTAGCTCAATTTATAACAATACTTGTCTATATTCATTAAGATATAACTTAACGAATGGCTAAAGGCGTTAGTTTAATTTCTTATAGAGCCTCCAAATGGCTAAAAGTTTCGGTCGGGATACACCCGAAAGAAGAGAATGGAAAGCAAAATTATTTATATTGGCCAAAAATACTTAAATACAATAAAAATAAATTAAACTAAATTTCCTGTATACTTACATTACTAAAATAAGTCAACATAATAAAAATAAAAAATAATTATGGAATAATATACGGCGTGGATGAGGGTTACATACGAGTTTTTGGCCTTGTGAAATTTAATTACAAATACAAAAAACTTATAAATAAATGCAAAATTACCATACTATTTATTAATTTTAAAATAAAAAAAAATAACAGAAAAAGTCGTTAGTCTTCCCTGCATCATCTATCTACACACGAAACATAAATCCAAATTGTATCCCTACCTTAACTTTTTTATAGACTTTGTGTGACTTAAATATTAAGCTAAGTAACAAAGCTACCAAAATAAATAAAATTCCATAATGCGAAAAAATAATTGTCATGAAAGAATGGTAGGCAACCGAGGATCCTTGCAGTTGAGATAACCCATTATGACTGTCATCTTGAAAATTAATTAAGGAGGTTCGATCCTTGAAAATTGAAAAGGAAAAAGGAGGCAAAGTTTTTGGTTATAGATAGGGCGAAGTTCGCAATTTTTCGAAACCACAATTAGGGAAGAGTTTGAATACATTATTTCATTTTATATCTTTAGCGCTTGTGCGTACGATATTCAGTTGTAATAGGCAGAGGTGGTGAGCCTTCGGCTTATCTTGTCATTTAATAAATAAAAAAAATCAATGCTACTCTTTCTCTTATCTATACTAACATTAAAGAGGTAAAGTTTGTGAGTTTGTGAGATTGTAGGGGGTAATCTGGATCTACTGAACCGATTTTCAAAATTATTTTACTAATAGAAAGCCACAGTATTTGTGAGTGTCATAGGCTATAAATTACCGCCCAACGAAGTGAGCACCCGGTCATCTAGTGCTGTATAAAGTACTAGTAAGTAAGTAGGATAGTTTAACCCTCTAATTTCATGATTCTCTTCTTCGTCCGTTTTTATGTACAAAACCACAATACGTAGATAACGCAAAAAGCTACTAACTCTAACGTAATTACTTCTAACGCAATCCAAAAAGAAAACAGCGATACATTGTGTCGAAATGTAGCGTGACGTCATGCGCGCACGCCGACGTATATTTCGGTACAGGTTTATGACTACGCGCTGACGTCACGAGCTTAAAATTGAATGCGCTTTATCTAAGTATTGTTCCATTTATTTGAAAAAGCAAAATATACGTGTCTGTGTACATATTATCTAACTCACGGGCTTAACATAATTTTGATCTTTTTACCCTGTTAAGTAGCTTAAAACCCTCGAAGTCAACGCTAGGTTTCTGTTTAGGAAAATGGCAATGAGGCCAGGTTAAAGTACAGTTTCCTGGAAGTCATTACAGCTAGTAATTTGAAAAGTATAATTTATCAAAGTCCGGAAGACTCAAGGAATAGATGGCATATCCTTCGCTGCCAAGTTGGAACAATTTATTTCTTGTTTAATCCTCCTAAAGCTTATACTTGAAATTACGGACACAGGACACCTTGCAACTCTCGTCTCAGGATTACGGGCGCAATCAAATGTAGCGTTGGTCACATGTTTCGTGAACGTGATTACATCGGTATTGCAGTGATTCTATGTAAAGGTTACTACTTAACACCAGGTGGGCCTTCGGCTTGTCTTATAATTTTGTCGTATAAAAAAATCTCAGGATGATTGATGACTTCCGTGGCGCAGTTGGTTTAATAGTTAGATGAGATGCAGGAGGTTGCTGGTTCGATTGTCGCTGAAGGAAAAATGTTTTCTGCAGGTACTGGTCCCAGGATTTTTCATGTAAGTTTTTTGGTTAAGCATTTATTCACAAAAAAAGTACTGTAAGTATTCTATCAATCATCTTGATCCACCCATAACACAAACTGTACTGACTTTAGCTATAGTAAAGCTATAAAAAAATAAAATTCAAATTTAAAGCTATATTTAATTTTTTTATATATTGACTAATAAAAGGTTAACTGCAAATATTCGACCTTAAATTGAAACGTAAATAACGCGCAAGTCCTGGGTAGAAATTCTTATTATTTTTATTGACATTAGGTACCTTAAAACAGACACTATATTTTATTTATTTGTCTAGATGATTTATACAGATGATGTACGCTTAGCACCTACCTCAGCATCTCTCATCTCAGCCGTAAGACGTCCACTGCTGGACATAGGCCTGCCTCATAGATCTTTAAGTCCAGATCAGATAATGGCAGGCGGGTTGACAAGCGCAGTACAGTATGCTGATACAAGGAAAGACGCTGCTGCCAGATTATTACTGCATTTATGGGCAAGAGGAGAGGCAACATTTCACTGTCGGCATCCCGCGGCAACCTATCTCTCTAAAGTCAGCCATATTTAGATAAAAAGAGGGAATATCAAAAGGCTTACAACCTCAGGTAGGGTCCTCAAGCCCATCCAATTATCGTCTACCCGCAAAATCTTTTACATCTAAGCTAAAGTATTGGGAGGTAATATAAAAGTGAAGACACTCTAATCTGGAACGACACTTGAGCCCACGGTCCTTGTAAAGACTTGGGAGCGGTAATAAACCACAAGGGTTAGACACAGAGCTAGAGCATGTAAATTCCTCTTTATCTTCTTCATCATGTTGTGTTCGCCTAAAATTGGCGTACAGTAACAGGCCAACACATTGTAATTATTACTTTATACAAATGTATGGTTATTGTACCTGTTGGCGTCCCTATTTTGAATAAATAAATCATTTCTCAGCCATAGGACTGTGTTCACGTACACTGTTGCCTTACTCACTACACTTGCAATGGTAGGCGAGCGCTGTATGGGATGTTGATATATAGAAATAAGCTGCTGTCCATCTTCTGATTCTTACTGCATCCATAGGCAAAGGAGGAGGCAAATCTGCTGTCGGCACCCCACGGTGTTAAAATCATGAAAAAGAACGCGGCCAGAGCCGAATTGACGTGTCGGGGCGCTAGGGTTTTTTCTCAGGTACTCTTGCTAGAGTATTTTAGCTATGGACGCGTGAGTACCCGAAGCGGTCCGCGAAGTCATCATAATTTTATTTGAAGGCGGTCATGCTTTTCCTTGGTCTCGTATTAATTACAAGTACATTTTCGGTTGCCTAACGTGCAGTGTATCCGTGCACGGTCAAGAGAGGAGGCAACATACTACTGCCACACCCTACGGTGTAAAAAACATTTGAATAAAACGAGAAAGAACGCAGCCAGAGCCGCATTGAGGTGTCGGGGCGCGAAGTATGCTGTGTTGGCCTTTGTTTCCAATATTCCTTCCTTTCTGATCATTTGCTGCGTTGCGTCCATTAAATCCAGACAGTTGCTCTAGGGATCAGTCAACTCCTCTTCAATTTTGTCAGGCATAAAATGCCTATGGCAACCTGCGGTGCGAATGTACTCAGAAACAGTGCTTGGGTTTTTCGCACCGCATCTTCGAATCGCGTGTGCGAAACGACTAAAGACCCATTTATTCGCCGAATTTGCATCATTTTAAGGGTTCCGTAGTACAAGGTACCCTTATAGTTTCACTTAGTCGGTCTGCCTGTCTGTCATCGGCTTTACAAAGAGACTTTTGGTCCTAGAAAGCTGTGGTTTTGCATGGGCATATAAAATGATGACGCCGAGACAGCAGTCCAAAAACTGCTGAAAAACTTGTTAATTAGCGGTTCTATACGCTTCTCGGATAGAGGATCGATATACGGATCAGCTTGTTTTTCTTAATTTTCCCATCGTTTGTGGAATTTTTGAATAGGTACTTTAAAATTATTTCGGGGTGGCCAAGACAATTTTCCGATTTGGTTTAAAAATATGAAAAAATCATGAAGCATTTTTAGTTACGAAAAAAACTGCCTCATGAATATGATATCTTGAAAAATAAAAAACTTTTCGGAATAAGCTTATACGATAAAATACTACGTTAAGTAATCCCCGTGTTTACTAAATAAAAAGTTCATCTCACGTTATTTTGAAAGTTAAATATTATATTGAATTTATAAAAAAAGGCCTTACTTCAGCCTCGTGATCATTAGTCTCCAAATGACATAAATAAAGCCGAAAATAAATAATCTAGGTTTAATGTGAAAGGGCTAAGTTATAAAGGACCCCAGTTCTGAGCGGAGGCACTCCTAAAAGCACTCGTAAAGTTTATTTCAACGACTGTGTAATTGCACAACTCCGTTCTCCGTTTTAGTACAGTCTACGATAAAATTCCAAGGTTTTTCGTCTGTTTTAGATATTTTAGATGATTTCAGGCAAGGTACAATAATCAAATGTGACATCATGACATATCTCATCAATTTATATATGACATTCAAAGTTATGGTATAATGTGTTTATTCATTTGAAGGCCACATAGAAATGTCAATTTAAAAAATTAAAACAAAACTAATTTAATTATTAAACTTAATAAGTTTTGATTTTCTTTTTTGAGTCTCATAATTTGCCGTCGGGGTGCCCCTCCTCTCTTGCCTGTGGACTCTCACTTCATTGGCATGCGAATCACCAACAACCATGGCCGGAAATGATGATACAGAGAAGATTTGAAAACCCTAAACAAAAACGGAATGATCCACAATAAGCAGAACTTTCCTGCAAATTTTTTGCCCAAACATGAAACAATGGCTCGAGAATGACAGAGATTTCATCGGATGAGGAGATTATCGCTGCCACGGAGGGCTGTTTCAGTCCAACATTTTTAATTTTGCAATATTAGTAAATAACCTCAAGAAAATCTCGGGTCTTTAGTCGTTTCGCACCACACGCGATTCGGACCGCCGTGCGAAAAACCCAAGTACTGTTTCTGAATGGGGCCATTCGCACCGCAGTGGTTCGGCGGTGCGAATCGCCCAAGATTCTTTTGAAATGGGTCGTTTCGAACCACGGGAAAAAACGACTTGATGCTCATTTTATAAGTCCAAAATTTAGGCACGCATCAAAAATTTAAGGATTTCAATTATTTATTTGTACGGATTAGAAGAAACATGGATACTGGTAAAAAAATTGCAAGATAATATGTAATAATTATATTTGCTCAACAGCTGTATATTTTTTAAAGTAATAGTAATCACAGTTTGGTCAACATTTTACTAAAAATTAAATATTGCTAATCACAGGTATGACGTACATTATTATTACATACTTATGACTAGATAATCACTCACAGCGGTATTTTTTGAACACCTTCAATCAAAGTGACAGAACCAATAATATGGTGGAGTCATGGAATCATCATTACAGCCGTAAGATATCCACTTCTGGACATAGGCCTCCCTCATTGACTTAGAGATCCAAGTGCATGAGAGGTTGTTGCCATACTCACCACGCTTGGCAGGCGGGTTGGTGATTACTTTAAAAACGATACACCTGTTGAGCGAATATAATTATTACATATTGCAATTCTTTTATCACTACCCTTGTTTCTTCTTATCTTAGTTTAGTTTTAGTTCAAAAGTTTTATATCTTCGTTGATCAAAAAAACAAATACGGCTGTGCTTCTTAATGATTACCTAGTCATAAGTAAATAATAATGTACGTCATACCTGTGATTAGCAATAGTTAATTTTTAGTAAAATGTACATATATAAAAAATATCCAGCTGTTGAGCAAATATAATTATTACATAATTATCTTGCAATTTTTTTATCACTATCCATGTTTCTTCTTCTGTACAAATAAATAATTGAAATCCTTAATTTTTTGATGCGTGCCTAAATTGGACTTACAAAATGAGCATCAAGTCGTTTTTCCCGTGGTTCGAAACGACCCATTTCAAAAGAATCTTGGGCGATTCGCACCGCGGTGCGAATGGCCCCATTCAGAAACAGTACTTAGGTTTTTCGCACCGCGGTCCAAATCGCGTGTGGTGCGAAACGACTAAAGACCCAAAATCTCAAGATATCCATCTGTGAGTGACAGACAAAGTCACATTTTATGGGTTCCTGTTAACCATTTTGGCCCGAGGCTTAAAACAATTTTTTTCAGAGCAGCACAATCATTTATCTTGAATCCTAGCTATTCCTTATAAGTTTGCATTTGTTGTCTTATATAATTATTATCTGTTGATTGAATAATTAATTGTTTAAGGACCGATTTAACTGAATTGATTTTATTGAACAAAACTTTATCAAACAGAAAGTTATATTTCTGCGTGTACAGCTGAATAAACACCTTAATGTTTGTTTGATTCAAAATTCTAACTTTGAATTGTAAATTATTTTATAGAAGTTTTAATAGTTAAAGTTACGAAGAGGAGTTAATGGCTGACAGATTTCACGCAGTAATAAATAGGAAGGTTTCTAATAAATTACAGTTAGCTGATTACTTCCTCTGATTCGGAGTTAGTTATGATTTATTACATGATTTGTTTTGTTTTTTACGCTGTTCCGAAACTTATAACTATGTGAATGTGGGAATGATGTATCTGTCAACTCATGCTGAACAGGACGCTGTGTATGATCTATACGCGTGAAGGGTACAAGGCTCCAAAAATTTTAATATAGAATAGCCTAATCAATTACACTTAAATTTTTAATTCATCATGTAGAATCCTTTCTTTTTTATCGTCCTTAAAATAACAGCGTCACTATACTCCAGCCACTTTCGATGTGGAATGTTTGTAAACAAACTGTTAAACTTAAAGTTTAATTGCTTGCTAAAGGTTGGCTTTTGACCGAGTTAATAGTTATTTATATTAAAGGGCCTCAATAATTGAAAAATATATACATATTAGAACCAACAGAAATAAAGTTATTTTTAGGTTAAGTATTGACAGTTTATTGACAAACATTCCATCTTCAAAGTGGCTGGAGTATAGTCATGGTGTCGCGTGACGTCGTGGATTGTTTTATTTTATTGTAATTGATGACGTCACGAGCCCTTACGCCTTAATGCACTTCTATACAAGGTGTCCCGTAACTGGTGTATGAAGCCAGGAGCTGCAAATTACCCCCCACCAAAGGAATGCAAAGGCGAAGAAAGATTTCAGAAAAACGTATTTTCAGGTTTCCATACAAAATTAAAGTTTTCCAAGTCGCTGTCAACCCTAATGTATAACAGACGTGTGTCCGTAATACATACCTACGCGCCTACGCACACCACGCACCTATACCCACACTCAATATACGCACAAGCGCGTTGCGGGCGCGCCGCGGGAATCCCCGGCGGTCAATAGGTCATTGCCCGTAACAGCTGAGAGCAGGGTTGTCACTCTTATGAAATTGGTATAAACTTTGAACGTTATCTTATCACTGAAAAACTTGAAAAGTCAAGAAAAAACTCAAGAAAGTCGTAGAACAAACGTTGTTTGCTAGGCGGGGTAGAAAACCCCCCTTTCGGCTTAGTACCCCAATTACGGGACACGCTGTATATATATTGAAGTATTTTTTTTATTTCTTATAAAGCTAAAAATATGTATTTATTATCTAACAGACGGATTTGAAGAAGAAGAAGAAGAAGAAGAAGAAGAAGAAGAAGCAGCGATGATGCGATGATGCAGATGATGCGATGATGCAGATGATGCGATGATGCATATGATGCGATGATGCGATGATGCAGATGATGCGATGATGCATATGATGCGATGATGCATATGATGCGATGATGCAGATTATGCGATGATGCAGATTATGCGATGATGCAGATTATGCGATGATGCAGATTATGCGATGATGCAGATGATGCGATGGTGCAGATGATGCAGATGATGCAGATGATGCGATGCAGAAGCAGAAGAAGAAGAAGCAGACGAAGCAGATGATGATGATGATATGATGCAGAAGAAGAAGAAGAAGCAGCGATGATGCTATGATGCGTTGATGCAGATGATGCAGATGATGCGATGATGCGATGATGCAGATGATGCAGATGATGCAGATGATGCAGATGATGCGATGATGCGATGATGCAGATGATGCGATGATGCAGATGATGCAGATAATGCGATGATGCAGATGATGCAGATGATGCGATGATGCAGATAATGCAGATGATGCGATGATGCAGATGATGCGATGATGCAGATAATGCGATGATGCGATGATGCAGATAATGCAGATGATGCGATGATGCAGATGATGCGATGATGCAGATGATGCAGATGATGCAGAAATATAATTCCCATGTATTTATTATCGTTAAATCTGTAATCTATTTATATACAACTGGTCGGAAAGGGTATAAAGAAGAGGCGTTTTAATGGAATTGAAGATCAAGTTTTGTTTGTTCGTTATTTAATGTAAGGTTTTTAATTTAAGTTACTCTTTACTACTTGTTATAATTTGGGTCGGTTATACTGTTAGTTGGACAACAATGACCCAGCATACATATCATACTAAAAACAGAATAATATGTGAACATTAGCTTAGTCGGCTATAATGTACACATAAAGGTGCCTGTAAACGGGCTAGAAAAGTTGCATCTTGCCGGATCCGGATCCTCAAACAGTGGGTGCTTGAGGACGGGTGAAGACGTCCAGGCAAGCCAAGAACAGGATAGTATGATGATTTGGATACATTCGGCATTGAATGGTGGGACTTTGCAAGCGAGCTAGTTTCCTGGAACGACTTGAGAGAGACCTTTTTCCAGCAGTGAGGTAGCATAAAAAAAATCGAGAATGGGTTGGAGACAATTCTCTTTATTTAAAAGAAGTAATTATGCTAATAGAATTAATTGAATTAAATTAATGAAGTAATTGTCCAGCAGTGGACGTCCTACGGCTGAAATGATGATGATGATGATGAGTTATGCTAAGGTGTAGGGTTGGGTCCTTGTTCATCATCTCAGCCGTAGGACGACCACTGCTGGACATAGGCCTCCCTCACGAATCTACAAGTGCTGATCATAAAGGGGTTGTTGCCATACTCACCACTCTTGGCAGGCGGATTGGCGAGCGCAGAACGGATAGTTGATACACGGAAAGAAGCCGCTGCCCATCATCCGGAGGTATCCCTTAGCAGATTCTTAATGCATCCACGGGCAAGAAAGGACCTTCATCTACCACCATTCTACTGTCGGCAACTCACGGCATCCTTCCTGGAAGATCCTTGTTAACAAAGACAGATAAAAAAACCGGCCAAGTGCGAGGCGGACTCGCGCACTAAGGGTTCCGTACCATTATTTGGCAAAAGAACTTGTTTTTGAGGTTTTGACCACTTTTGGTTGTAATTTTTAGTTATTTACTCATTTTTCATACGGCTATAATATTCAAACGGCATTAAAACACGTTTGTTGTACAGACAGCTAATTGCTTTAAAAAAAAGAAAAGAATTGATTGAAGGGACACCAAATTCGGCCTTATATATTATACGGCCTATACCGAGCAGTGGGAGTCAGGCTGTGAATGATGATCATGATGATTTATCCTATTTGCAAAAAAAAATTTTTTTTTTTACTAGCAGCATTGATACAAGGACGTAATACGGCCTGGGTGGGGTATGTTTACGAGAATTTTTCAGGATATCGAATTCCATATGAGTAAGTAATAAGAGAGTTTCGCGACTTTGCGCTCTTCTCAGGAATCCATCAATCCATTGTATCTGTGCGACTGCTTATTAGGGGGTGAAGCCCCCTATTAAATATATTGTTATTAAAAATTAAAAGATAAAAAAATATATGATAAAAAATTCAAAGAAAGAAAATTAAAACAAAAATTTTACAAACAAAGTCTGCTGTTCCCGAGATTAATAGCAAAATGTGTGCAAATCATGTACGTATCTAAAAAATATATTATCGAGAAAAATATCACCAATCGCGTTTTTAAAACACGTAATCCATGATAAAATCCTAAAGTATCATTTCCCTAAATATGAAGGTGGTAACTTTCACAGATTCTGAGATAAATAACGATTACGAACTACAAAATTGCCTTATGCGCACTCTTAAGTATTTCAGCGTAAGATTTGTTGCAGAAATAGTGCAGCATGTCCGGAAACAGGAGAAAATGTCGAGGAAATATTCGCGGCACATCGCAGACGTTGCCGCACTATGGAAATTTAGTGCTGCGCATATTGTATGGGGAATATTGTATTTTGTTATTTAGTAAGAAAAAAAAGTTGTAAAAAAGCGATAGTCACGTGCATAGTGAACGTGATCACTGTGGTATTGCAGTGTTATAGGCAGTGGTTACCGCTTAACTTCAGGTGGGCCTTCGGCTTGTCTTGTCATTTAGTAGTATAAAAAATAAAAAAACCTCCTAAATAAAAACTACTTTTTTTCTTAATATATAACAAAATACAATAATCCCCATACAATATGCACAGCACTAGATTTCCATACCTACAATCTACAACTATTTTAAACTACTAGTAGTGTTAGAACTTTTTGTGAAGAGTTTTTCAGGGGAAGTTAGTACTTTCCCTGATCTCATATGCATAATCATTGCAATTTATTTGTTTATTGCATATTGTACAAATTGATTAGAAAAAGGCGAAGTTGTAGGTTCATTCCCGCTGATACACAATTATTTTTATTTTTTGAAAAATGTATGTGCACAGCATTGGACTCGATTTCGACTTATCATCATCTTGAGGATCTTTGAAGTCGATTTTCCCTATTCCGTACTCCTGTGTCCAAAGTCCTGTTATAGCCGACCTCGGTAGGAGATGGCACTTCTAGAAAAATAATGTTGCTAAACAAAAGCTTAGACGAGATAAATCAACAAAAGTTACTGTGGCTCTGCATAGGTATTTTATACATTTTCAAGGATATAAATTCAACGATCAAATAAAGTAAAACTTTTAGAGAACATGAGCTTTAAGCAGTCCAATATATGAGCCGGTGCTTGCGCGGAAATGCACTCTATGTTGTGTTTACAAGAACCGAGTAAAACAGGCAAGTGGTCTAAACTTTCTATGCACATGTTAAAACTTGTAAAAAAGTTATCTGAAGCGAACAAATTCAATTTTGTTCTTTCATCATTATCATTACAGCCGTAAGATATCCACTGCTAGACATAGGCCTCCCTCATTGACTTAGAGATCCAAGTGCATGAGGGGTTGTTGCCATACTCACCACGCTTGGCAGGCGGGTTGGTGAGCGCAGTTCGGGATGTTCTTACACGGAAAGACGCTGCTGCCCATCTTCCGGAGATATCCCTTAGCAGATTCTTACTGCATCCACGGGCAGGAGAGGAGGAGTGAAATTCTACTGCCGGCACCCCACGGCATTTGTTCTTTATTCAAATTAAATGTTGTATCTTGTTCTTCTTTTGTAAATTGACGATTCTATGACGATCCATATTATTAGGATCCATTATCAATAAAATATAATCGGTTGCTCAAACCGACATCACCTTATCAAGAATTTCAGCGGGTCCCAACATGGGTTCTGTAGCTTAGCGGTCGAAGCACTTCCGTCTAAAGGAAGCATCAAGTATCGATTTGACGGACGTGGATTCGAATCCCACCAGAACCGTAAAATTTTTGATAAGCTTTTAGTTATTTATTTCTAATTACGTCAAATATTACTATTATGTTTTGTTGCTGAAATTTTACCTGCCTTCGAAACTAATTATTATAAAGAAAAATATGTGTTTGTATATATGTCAAGAGTTGACTCCGTAATTGTTTTTTATTTTTGATTCAGTAAAAAAATCTGTAACCTTAATTTTCAGAATACACGGAGACAATTTTAATATGGGTACAGTGAGCATCAAATGTTTCTCAGCGTGGAGGGTAGCAAAAACGATCTCACTTGCAGAAATTAAACATCTACAAGCTGGAAAGAACCTAGTACCTACTAAACAACGTCTTATTGCTATCCGTTGTTCAATACATTTTAATATCCGACATTCTAATCGATTTTAAAGCAAATTCAGACTGGCTACTCCCCACTTTCCCATAAACTTGTTCACACTCAACGCTCTAGTATAGTTTAATGTCGCATACCACTAGCTAGAGTAAGGGTCACTAAAACCTCAATTCAATACAAACGAGTGGCCGGATTTACGAGGTCGGGCGTTGTGAACTCCCAATACGACAATACTTCTCTGCGGCTTCTAATACTATTGGCTAGTGAACTAGAGAATTTAATTCAATCTTCAATGGTTTACGTTTCTACGACAGATCGTCCTCAGCATTGCGATGGTGATAAGGATGAATAAAATACAGCATTCCTTATCATCAAGCAGTAGGATGATACCCCTCCTCTCATGCCCATGGATGCAGTAAGAGCCTGTTAAAGGATACCTCCGGAATATGGGCAGCACCGTCTTTCCGTGTATTAACATCCCATGCTGCGCTCACCAACCCGCCCGCCAAGCGTGGTGAAAGAAGAAAAATAATTCTTATTTAAGAACTGGTTTCGAATTTTGGTTTCGTAAGTGGCCGAAGGGGGTGAGTACGGCAACTACTTTTCATGGAGATCCATGAGGGAGGCCTGTGATCATCAGTGGACGTTTTATGGCTGAAATGAAAATGATGTAGCCGTGTCAGCCGAGTGGTGAGTGTTTATATTTTGGTTTCGATACCGGCCAATGGATTTTCATCTGAAGTGTACAGATTCAATTTTGTGCCTTATTCTATTAAATTGTGTTGTTTTATTTTGTAAATTGAAGCACCAAAAAGGTCCCTGTGGCCGCACTTAATTCATGAATTTGAGTTTATTTGCTAAAAATGTATGTTACAGCGTGATGTACCCGCGACTCGGTCAGCTTTAGACGTGTTTACATTCTGTTTCCTGTGAGTATTGCTGACTTAGCTGGTGAAGAGGATGATAAAGGTGCAGGGCATGGGTTGCCAGCAGTAGAATGTTACCCATCCTCTCATGCCCGTGGATGCAGTAGGAGCCTGCTTAGGGATACCTGCGGAAGATAGGCAGCAGCGTCTTTCCGTGTATCAACATCCCGAATTGCGCTCGCCAACCCGCCTGCCAAATGTGGTGAGTATGGCAACTACCCCTCATGGAGATTCATGAGGGGTAGTTGCCATACTCACCAGAGGCCTGTGTTTAGTAGTGGACGTTTTGGGGCTGAAATGATGACACACGCCATGGTCACGAGTAAACAGTTTATCATGACAGCCATGACAGTCTCAAAATATAGACTGTACCACTGTTGACTGTCCAACTATCTTATGAATTTGTTCCCGCTCAATATTCCAAGGTAAAATTTTGTGTCATATCCCACTTGAGGGGAGAGTCATTACTTCACCTCAATAGAAACGAGTGGCTGGATTTATGAGCTCCCAGTACGAGACTTCCCTGTTTAGCTTCTATTGGATAGTGAAACAAGAGAATTTAATTTAATTTTCAATGTGTTCGTTTTACTACGGTTGCTTTTTGGTATCGTATTCGATTTCAATCAATCTATCAATCAGTCATTTATTTATTAAACATTTACCGTAATTATCAAGACCTTACTTCCTGTGCTAGTTAAAAAAACTGTGTTACGGCAAGGCAAGTTCTCTCCAACTACATGCACAGGTACAATAAAATAGATACAGATTATAAAATACAATAGCACCCAAAATATACTTTTAAGTAGCACATCAATTTTATCGCGTCCGATGTGATGACGTGCGCGCGGTGTCAGGCGGCCGATGAACTTCCTAAACAAGACACCTTTTGGCCAGAATCAGGGTCAATAAATGTCGAAAGCCGCTTCGTCGGTACTCTCACCAAGTATGAATTAAAATTCACTTTACGGCGAGATTCCAACTTCACGGCTCTCATGGAGAAACCAGTCTTCTGCTTCATGTATGCTATCACACCGTCTGCTGTCACGGCGTAGTGGACGCGTGAAATGTCGTCAACAGGGCGAGTCGGTATTTTGCGTCGGTCCAAAAACTCATGCTATACAAGGCGTAAGTACGACCGTACATGGAGTACAACTCCCATCTAGAGATGGGAGGCCTGCCTAGAGGCAGGCGCGCCACAATACCAACTGCTTCCACTTGGCCGGTTACAACGCAGGGCAACCCGTATTGTCGGTAATTCCAAGCTCACAGACGATCTAGAGCCACTATGTCTCCGAAGAGACGTAGGTTCTCTGTGTGTACTATATCGTCTATATAATGGGAAATGTTCTGAATAATTATTTAACTTGATACCAGCAGCACAGTTCCATCACCGAACTAATCGCCACAAATCCAAATTTCATCCGCACCACTTTATAGATAGCTTCTCTACTACCGCTCGTCTCGCGCGCTCTTTTTTGCCTCGGGCGATTAAGTTGTGGAACGAACTCCCATCTGCGGTATTCCCCCGGAGCTTCGAAATGGGGTCCTTCAAAAGGCGGGTATTTTCCTTCCTCAAAAGCCGGCAGCGCATCAGCCTCGCCTCTGGTGATGCAGATGTCCATGGGCGACGGTGACCACTTTCCATCAGGTGGCCCGTTTGCTCGACATCTAGCTCCGGCGCGCAGGGTCGTCAGTCCCTGTACGACAGGAGCGGCACTGCCACACTGATTACGACAAGTGGTTTTCCGCTTTCTTTCCACTAGAATGAAACCATCCTTGCAGCGGTCATTTGCAGGATTCGGAAGCAAAGCGCTACGCTGAGGCTCGCGGCGCTTTAGCTTCATCGCCTTAGTAGTGGAAGGCTCGTCGTACGCAGGGGATGGCGCGGGACGAGCGTCGGCGGCGGCGAAGGGCGCGGGCACCGGGAGGGGCGTGCTCGCGGTGGCTCGTGGTGACTCAGCTGCCGTCAGCGATGCTGAGGTCAACATAAAGCTACACGCTGACACGTTTAGCTGTGCGCCTCGCCGTAAGTTGACGTTGGACGCATCAGGTGACCCAAATACCGCAGCAGAGTTTCGCAACACCGCAACTTCGGTACGCAGGTTTGCGATGGTACTGTAAGCAGCTTCCAACTTCAACTCCATGGCGTCCAGTCGATCGTGGAAAAACGGAAAGAGTTCACTTGCTATGAAGTCTTTGTCGGAACTCATGGCAAAAAACGTGCAGCGAACAATGCCGCGCTGGTCGCGAATGTGTAAATTTGAAAGGATGCAATGACGAGTGCTCAGTCGGGCGGCCTGCACTGCGCTCCCAGATCTGTCTGACAAGAGCTGTTTATTATGATTAAGATTCGATTTTTTAAACAGGTTAACTGTACTTGCCTGTAAAACTAAACTATAGCTATAAAACTTTAGTCCTAAAACCTGCATAATTCGAACCTAAACTATATTGAGAATAAAAAAATATCCAGTTTGGCTATTTCTATAAAAAATATTGTTATTAACTTATTATTATACCTACATTTAAATATATTCACGGACCAATAATAGTCATAGCAACCAGACCAAGTACATAAAGGGAAACACAGATGTTCCGGAAATAACGAGCAGACCAATAATAGTTTACATGATAGTAAAAATAAATGGTTACTAATAAATTTAAATACTAATAAGCGTTGGCGGGATGAACTTGTTACCTTTGACAGAGGATGGTGGAAGTCTGCAAAGGATCGGGATGGCTTTAGGGGAGACCTTTGCCCAGCAGTGGGAGAGCATAGGTTAAATAAAAAAAAAATCCGTAAAAATTAACAAAGTTTAGTCGTCCACTTTGTTGCAAAAATACTTTTACTCGTTTCCCTCAGTCGTTGTCGTAAAATATCTACGTTACAAAATCGAATGCCAGCAGTACTTAGATAGAAATTTATGTAGATACCCTAGCCCTTGCACCTACTTTGTTAAAACAGCAAACAGCTGACTATTCAAGGATAGGTAGATGCTCTGCGGACCGCTCTGGCAGTGATGATGAATGATTATGCAGAAGCAATCATGAATCAAATGACTGAATCTTGCTTTAAAAATTTGATGCTGGTTGTTTCTGCATAATCAACAACCCGCAGGGTGATTACGTATCTCGCGACAGGTTTGCAACAGGTGATCGTTGCTGTCAAATATCAGTTCCTTGCTGTTCTCGATCGCCTGTTACAAACCTGTCGCGAGATACGTAATCACCCGCCGTACTGCACTCGCCAACCCTCTTGCCAAGCGTGGCGAGTATGGCAACAACTCCTCATGATCAGTACTTAGTGACCCATGACGGAGGCCTTTGTTCAGCAGTGGACGTCCTACGGCTGAGATGATGATGATGATGGTGATGATAAATAAACACTGATTGACTTTTTACTTCGTTCCTTTTTTTATTTCACTAACGTAATTAATACCACTCAAAAAATAACCTGCATTAACATTTCCGGTACGTCTGTGCAGACCTTTAAAGTCAGAAAAGTTCTTACGGGAGTCTGCCAAGTTAAAAAGATTCATACAAATATTTCCCATAATGATAAACTGCTGTGGTGTGCCGGCAGAAAAACGTTGCCTCTGCTCTCTTTCCCGTGGATTATTGAAATAATCTAACAAGGGATTCCTCCGGAAGATGGGCAGCAGCGTCTTTCCGTGTGTCAACATCCCGTACTGCGTTCGCCAACCCGCCACATGATCTTGGGGATCCCTGAGGGAAGGCCTATGTCCAGCATTGGCCGTAGCCATTCGTCCTACGACTGAGATGATGAATGTTGTTAATTAATTTCCAATCCAGGCGAACGAAGTGAGGCAAATAGCTAGGAATTATTCTGAAGCGCTTCTGATCTTGTTCTCTCAAACAGATTTACAATTTATATCAGGTCATGGCACAACGGCGATTAATTTTAATGCTTCAATTCGCAGTTGACGTGTTTTTAATCGATCCCGGCGGAACTTGAATCAAGTTGTTAAAAATATATACCGACCATCTTATCCTTATTTATAAACGCTGCACGTTCGTCAGCAATCTATATTGCTTACGAAACCTCTGCTTTATTTTTAGATTTAGACGGAAATTTCAATAATTTTATAAAACAATTTTATAAGTTCAGGAGTGTGGTTTCTTTACGCACTTGAAAAAAAATATTAACTGATGTGCTTTAGTCAATTTAATGTGTTGTTTTTCTTCGAAAATTGACATTTCTATGTGGACTATGGCTTCAAATTAATAAACACTTTGTAGTCACAAATTTTCCTTGTCTTTGCCAGTTTTCAAAACTGGAGTATAATACATTCTCGGAGAGGTAGAAATTCCTTCTCTCCGAGAATGTATTATAGTTTTATATATTTATGTATATGTATATTACTTATATTTTAGGCATATTTATTTATTTATTGTATATATGTATTTTTTTTTATTTTCAGTTTATGTATTATGTACAGTACACACCCCTGCCTCTCTTGCTTCCCTATTTATCTCCATCCAAAGGTTGTCTGGAAGAAATCACTTCTAAGAGATAAGACCTCCCATTGTACCAATCTTGTTTGTAAGTTTTTTTTTCTGTATTATTTTGTTAAGGTGTGCAATAAAGTGTTTTGTATTGTATTGTAATTTTCGTCTAAATATTATACTTAATTTAATATCATCTTATCGCGGTTAAACCGAACCACATTGGGAATAAAGTCAATATCATTTAAATAATCATCAATGTAAACAACAAAACGACGAAACATTCACATATCTATTAAAAAACTAAGTCCTGCGCGGCATCTGTCTGTTCGCGATAAACTCAAAAACTGGGCTGAGATGATGATGAACGGATTTTCATGCGGTTTTCACCTACAGAAAGAGGGGTTCAAGAAGAGGGTTTTAAAGGTAATTAAGGTTTGGTGTAAACCATTATAATTATGTGCATTTGATGTAAATAAGCATTCATCATCATCATTTCAGCCGTAGGACGCCCACTGCTGGACATAGGCCTCCCCCATGGATTTCCAGGTATTGCGGTTAGAAGCGGCCTGCATCCACCGTTGACCTGTGGTCTTCACCAAGTCATCTGCCCATCTTGTAGGTGGACGTCCTACACTGCGATTACCGGTCCGTGGCCTCCACTCGAGAACCTTTCGGCCCCATCGGCCATCTGTTCTGCGAGCTACATGGCCTGCCCATTGCCACTTCAATGTGCTAATCCGCTTGGCTATGTCGGTGACACGAGTTCTTCTACGTATCTCCTCATTTCTGATTCGATCACGAAGAGAAACCCCGAGCATAGCCCTCTCCATAGCTCGTTGAGCGACTCTGAGCTTATTTATTATGCCAGCAAATAAGCATTGCTTCTCTTAAATAGGTCTACAAAAATGTTTGCGACAGCATTTGTTTATCTTTTATGGATAGTTAACGCTTTCTAATTGAAATTTTGTTAAAAAATAAAGCTGTTTTAATCGATTAAGTGTTAATCCAAATTGTTTTTTCTTATATCTTAAGTAACATTTTTCCCCTTATAAAGTATATTTAAAACTAGCTTTTACCCACCACTTCGCCCGGTCAAGTTAATTTGACATAATGTTTCCAAGTCCAGACATCCAGCCCTGACTTTGGCAAACCGTAGCCAAACATTGTTACAACTTATCCATGAAACTGTACCTGACGTGACCTATCTTAAACATTTATCTGTGGCGGTCGTAATGCGCGAAGGAATTCGGCAGAGACTGCTGAACCTGTTTTGTATGACTTGTCTCTTAAACTATACCTGACGTAACCTGAAAAGAAACTTTGTCAGCAGAGGCTGCAGTAGCTGGTTTTTATTTAAGACTAAAATTTTATTATTTAAAATTTTTATTCAAGACCTGACGCAATCTAAATACGGCACTTTGGCAGAAATATTTTTTATGACGCATATCTCGACTTTTTCTTGATGGAAGCCAAATAAGGTACTTTTTAAGAAGCTGCGGTAGCTAGAAATTTTTATGTCTCATTACTCAAACTTTGACCTGACGGGAGTGAAATAAGGTACTTCAGCAGCGTTGCGCTAGCTGGAATTTTTTATGACTCATCTCTTGAACTTAACCTAACGGTAGCTAAGTACCTTGGCAGATGGTAGCTGGAATTTTTTTATGATGAAAATCACAAACTTTTCTAGACGGACGATAATAAAGTACTCTGGCAGAAGTTGCGGTAGCTGGAAATTTTATGACTCATCTTTAAAACTTTTCTTAATAATAAGGACTGAAAACGGTGCACTGTCAGACGCTGCGGTAGCTGGAAATTTTTTACGACCCATCTCGCGAACTTTTGTTGATGGAAGCCGAATATTTGTAGTAGTAGAACTTTTTCTGAAGAGTTCATCCGGAAAAGTACAACCACCATACCTATTTCTGCCACCAAGCAGTAATGCCTGCATTGCTGTGTTTTGGTTTAAAAGGTAAGCAGGCCGGTGAAATCACGGGCACATGAGACCTTAGAACTCTGTCTCAGGGTGATGGGCCCAATGCAATGCAGCGTTGGTCGCCTAGTCACAGGCTTCATGACCGTTTTCAACGCGGTATTGCAGTTGTAATAGGTAGAGGTTACCGCTTTACATTAGATTAGCCATCAGCCTGTCTCGTCATTAAGTCGTATAAAAAAGGTACCTTGGCAGCTGCGGAAGCTGGAAATTTTTATGAATTAACTTTCAAATTTTACTTTACGGTTGCTGAATACGGTATTTCGGCAGACGCTGCGGTAGCTGGCAGTTTGTAAGACTCATCTCTCGAAATTTACCTAGCGGTAGTTGAATACAGTACATTGGCAGACGCTGTGGTAGCTGGATTTTTTTTATATCGAATCATTCAAAATTTGTCTGACATAACCTAAATAAAAACTCCCGTTTCCCAAAATAAAAAAGAAAGTGAAATTTTTATAGAAAATTAATTGACGCATTACTTAGACTTTAAATAACGGGAATGGAATAAGTTACTTCGGCAGACGCTGCGGTAGCTGGCAGTTTGTATGACTCATCTCTCGAATTTTACCTAACGGGTGCTGAATACAGTACCTAAGCAGACGCTGTGGTAGCTGGATTTTTTTTACGACGCATCTTTCAAACTTTATCTGACGGGAGTACAATAAGGTACTTTTGCAGACGCTGGTATAGCTGTAAATCTGTATCACTCACTTCTCGACTTTTACCTAACGGGAACTGAATATGGTACCTTGGCAGACGCTGCGGTAGCTGATTTTTTATGACTTTTTATTCGAAGTTCACTTAACCTCACTTATTGTTTCAATGTCAATGTTTCAGCGTCTGCTGCGGTAACTGGATTTTTTTAATGACGCAGCCTATAAACTTTACTTGGCGGGAACGGAATAAGATTCTTCGGCAGACGCTGCAGTAGCTTTTTTTAAGATCTCGTAAATTTTACATAGCGGGAGCTTAATACCATCCTTTGGCAGATACTGCGGTAGCTGAAATTTGCAGGACTCATCCCTCATACTTAACCTAACGGAAACTTGAATAAGACTTTACCTATGTGTTAATTCCAGCCGCTACCGGTAGTATTTGTGCTAAGATGTAACAAAGAAAAACATTGCACATAAAAATGAAATTAATAACGTCTTATTCAACTTATTTAAACAAATATTTAGATCATAAAGTAACTTATGTGTTATTTCTGGACCACATCTAGTGTAAACACTACACATACGTGTGTGAAGTTTCAGCGCAATCGGTGGTGTAGTTTTTGCGTAAAGATGTAACGCAGACAAATTATCTTACAAATGAAAACTATTAACCTCATATCTGTCTTAAGGGAACTGAATTTTGAGACAAAAAGTAGTCAATATGTTATTGTTGGTCTACATTCTATCCTTGTGCAAAGTTTCAGCTTAATCTGCAGCGTAGTTTGCGTGAAGATTTAAAAGACACAAATTATCTCATGAATGAGAACTTATCACGTAATAACTACCCTACGGGTACGGGTACATCTGGGTCTATATCTATCTATGAGCAATGTTTCAGCTCAATTTTTAGCGTAGTTTTTGCGTGAATAAGTAACAAAACTTATCATACAATGAAAAATATATCTATCTTATGGGAAATAACTTTTGGGACATATAGTAGCCCATATGTCAATCTTGGTCTTTATCTATTCGTGTGCAAAGTTTCAGCTATACGCGTAGCGTAGTTTTTGCGTGAAAATGTAACAAAGTCAAATTTCCATACAAAAGAAAACTGTTTACGTCATATATATCTTTGCGAACTCAATTTTGGAACAAAGAGTAGCCTATGTGTTATTACTGGTCCACATCTATACGTGTGCAAAATTTCAGCTTAATCCGTTGGGTAGTTTTTCGTGAAGAGGAAATAAACCTCCATACATCCAAATAAACTTTCGGATTTATAATATTAGTGAGATATCTTACAAGTTTTAGTGAAATTAAAACTCAGGAAAATCAATCGCCGACTCGGCTCCGAGACGGCTTGATCCGACTCGCTCTTGACTCATTTTATTTTTCACTCTTCATACCAAATTACCGCTGATTCGTTTATCCGTATACTATATTCTACGAAGGGTTCATTGAGCAAAACGTTTGCGCTCTATTTTATAAATTATCCACGCAACACAGTTGACTAATTTTCATGATGGATACCAAACTGACGAGTTCACAGTCGGATAATTCATGTCGCGTCATCGTCACGACAATTGATTTATGAAACGCTGAAATCCCGTCCATTCTGTTGTCACTTTATGTTACGTTACGTTATGATATTTTACCGTGGTTTGTCATATGTTTGTTGCATATCGTACATCCATCATCATCATCATGATCTCAGCCGTATGACGTCTACTGCTAGACTTAGGCCTCCCTCATGAATCTCCAATTCTAATTATGAGGTAATTGCCATACTCGCCACGCTTGCATGGCAGGCGGGTTGACGAGCGTAGCGTACGGGATGTTGATATAAGGATAAGCTTCAGACGAATTGATGTGTTCTTTACTCTGATTAAAGCCGACTAAGCTGTATAGGTGCTGCGCAAGACTAAACCATCTTAAAATGTTTCAGACACAGCAGCGTCCCATCAAACATACCGGTTCCTAACGTTGTATTAATTCTACTAATATTTTTATAAATCCGGATGTTTGTTTTTATGTAAAAAACTACCGAACAGAAAGGCTGAAAATTTGCACATTTTATAAAAGATGTTGACTAGAATTAACACAAAGGTTTTTTATCCGGGTACAACGCCGGCGAAGCTGCGGACGGAAGCTAGTCATCTTATCTTTGACATGGCGCAGCGGGCGAAGGTCCGCCTGCGACGCAAGAAGTTTCGAATTCGATTCTCGCCTCGGGACAAATCTCTGTAAGTTCGGCAGATATTTGTTCAGGGTGTTCTAGATGTTATCTCTCAATATTATAAAGAGGAAAGATTTGTATGTTATATATAGTATTGTTTAGTAGTAGTAGATTCTTCTTTCTAAGCTACAGATATTTCCCCAAAAATGTAATTACTACGGGTATGAAACGCGAGAAAGGCATTGATCATGTTTCACAAACGAAATCCGCTTTTCCTTGTTGACCCAAAACAATTCTGGATTTTTTCTACAAAAATACCGACTTTTGTGACTGCGATGATGGTGATGATCATGAGTATGTACATGCGAAGATAAATGGATAGGTTCATAGCTATCTGTCGACACGAGAATTTTTAACGATCTCATGCCTATCTGTAGTTTTATCAGTTAGTGTTATATCATCAAACCATACCATGTAAACATGTCATGTTGTAATTAATGTATAAATTTTAACTAGTACCTATTTCATAAAGTAGGCTGGCTATAGACCTACAATAATATTGTATGTCCAGAATGGACAAGCTGTAATAACATGTACCTATTTCGTAACACCTTTTGTACAACAGTTCAACGATAAACATATTTCTGATTTCTTTAAACGAAAAAACCCTAAGGACCCTAAGGCACCGCACCGTCCACCGCAAGATGGATGGATCAAATCTGACATATCTGCAAATTCTAGATATGAGTATGCAGTGGTTCTGGCCAAGCTTAATCCATTACGACGTCCCATGCAGTAAATACCAGTTGCGTCACTATAGATAGATAGATATAAAATGCTTTATTGCACACCTTAAATATAAAAATAACAACAGAAAGATAAACACTAAACACAAAGTGACAACTGGCGGTCTTATCGCTAAAGAGCGATCTCGACCAGACAACCTTGGGATGGATTGGATTTGTGGATACAACAAGGGGTTTAAAGATGTACGAAAGGTTTTATTATTTATGTTTTTTTTTGTACTTTATTTATTTATTTATTATTAGCCATTAGTGTCTCACTGCTGGGCAAAGGCCTCCCACCTGCGTCACTATATAAGTCATCCATATTTGGTGTGAAAGGAATTTTTTTATATTAGATAGGTATGCACTTAAAATATATATAATTTGGGTTTTGCTTTTGCCGATTACTCGCCCGGAGAGGTTCCTCTTAACTCCAACGAAGCGATAAATTGCGCACGGCTTAAGAATAGATCTACGGCTAATAGCTCCCGTCAATCATACTTCTACGCCAATAAAGTTGCGATTGGAAAATTGCTTGGTGTGTTGGAGTCCCAGGTGGAAAAAGCGTTGCGTGTGTGATGGTAGGGTCCCCAGCGCGGAGTGTGGTTGTAGGAAGACGGCTTGCCCCCGGTCCCGCTTCCCCGCGTCAGCCGCATCCTATAGTGATGTGTCATGTAGCGTCAATAAGGTCCATGCCGCACTGAATAAAGTATTTTTTGAGTTTAAGAGAAATCGCGTGGTGACGCAAGGCGGCGATTTGTCTCCGAACAATTCCAAAGAACTCGGCGATTAGTTCCTAATTCTTAATTTTTCACGTATGAAATTTAAAAATTATTATCGGGACGAATTCTCCTTTATGAAAAGTCTTAATTTTACTAATTCTTAATTTTCCGAATGCCTCATTTTCCTTAGATAGTACCAATTCGGGTTTTTTAACGATAGTACAGTCATACTAGTATACTTTAGACGACCAAAGAAAACAAATATAAATGTATATTGACTACAATATATATTATTGTACATTGCTTAAAATTATGTTTAAACGAAACAGAGCAACACATCTCAAAATTACTAGACCATATTAGTAGCTACAACACAACCAAACACACAAGTAGGCACAAAACATTGATACCGGCGTGACTTTGCGGAAATCCAATATAATATCTAAATGAATCACAAATCATCATCATCATCTCAACCGTAGGACTGCAGTTGTCCACGTCCACTGCTGGACATAGGCCTCCCTCACAAATCTCTAAGATCATGACGGTGTTGTTGCCATACTCGCCACGCTTGGCAGGCGGGTTGTCGAGCGCAGTATGGGCACTATACACGGAAAGACGCTGCTGCCCATTTCTTTTTGCCCAGATTCTTACTGCATCCACGGGCAAGAGAGGAGAGGCAACATTCTAATTCCGGCACCTCACGGCAACAACAATAACAAATATTTTATATCACGGGAATAACAAATATTTAGTAACAAATCCAAAAACACTCAAAAAGAATCTGAAAAAGCACTTAAATAGAATTTGACACGTGTTTCGCCTGTCTACAACGCACCTTCAGGAGAAATTAGCTTCCCGTTCGTGTTAACATTAACATTAACAACGAAGACGCAGATGAGAGGCGAAACACGTGTCGTGTTGAATTCAGTTTGAGTGTGATTTCAAGCGGTCATTAGGTATAGGTTGTTGCCGTGGGGTGCCGGCAGTAGAATGTTACCCCTCCTCTCATACCCGTGGATGCAGTAAGAACCTGCTAAGGGATACCTCCGAAAGATGAGCAGCAGCATCTTTCCGTGTATTAACATCTCGTACTGCGCTCGCCAACCCGCCTGCCAAGCGTGGTACGTCACTACCCCTCATGGAGATCCATGAGGGAGGCCTGTGTTGAGTAGTGGACGTTTAACGGCTGAAATTATGATGATGATGATTGGGTAAAGGTAGCGGATTTGTTACTACATTTTTGTTGCTAATTTAGATATTACCTGGAGAAAGCAACAGAGTTAGTTTTAACGCTGCTAAAACACAAGCGTGTGTGTTTTCTGCAAAAAAACACGAATTTGACCTAGCGCCAGTGTTTTGTGGTACTACTGTAGATGTTACTGGCCGCCTTGAACTTCTTGGCATAGAGTTGACAGCTAACCTCAACTTTGGCTCTTCCATCGAATCAAAGGCTCAAATAGCGGCTAAAAAGTTGGGCATCTTAAATAAGGTAAAGCGATACTTCACACCGGGACAGCTTCTCGCACTCTACAAAGGTCAAGTCCGATCTTGCATGGAGTATTGCAGCCACCTCTGGGATGGTTCAGCTAAATACCAACTGGCTGCACTCGATTCGGTGGAACGCAGAGCTAGGAGGCTCATTGGTGAGGAATATCTTGTGACGTCAAAGCTTGATAGCCTAAGTCACCGTCGCAAGGTAGCATGTATGTACATACATAATATCAGTTTTCTACAGATTGTACTACGGAGAGTGCTCGCAGGAACTACATGACTTAATTCCATCATCACCCTTTTTCCATAGAAACTACAGACACACTGCACACTATCATCCTCATTTGGTTGAAATCCCAAAGCTGAGAACTAAACGCTTCCAATCGTCTTTTATAATGCGCACTGCTGTCGACTGGAACAAACTACCATCGTCTGTGTTTCCAACCTCTTATGACCCGATTACGTTTAAGAAAAGAGTTAATAGGCATTTTCTAGGGAAGCTCGCTCCATCGTCGATCTCATTCTTGCGATAGCAAGGATGAAATCAAGAGCTATAACCTATCTAACATAAAAAAAAAGAAAAAAAAAACATGTCATGTATATTTATTATTCCAAACAATCGTCACTTACGTTCAAATCATCCGCCGTTCTGCTCCTCACAGATCCAATAATAGCGGCTATGTCCGTCTTCCAGGGGATTCCAGGCATACCGGTTGATAACTGACTTAGGCTTACAAATGGCGAAGTGCTTCGGAGTAATGCTTCGTTCGGCATTTAGGTGGTATCCCGAAGCTATGGATTTGTCTGGAATAATTGGTTTATTCCATTCTATTTGCGCAAATTGTTGTAGTCTTATATTGTTGGCTAAATGTGATTAAGGCTTCTCTGTCTCAGAGGAGATTTGTGTCGAGTTTGTATTCCAGTGGCAAGATAATTTACTTGCAGATTATCCCTTTGAAACTTAGATCCTTGGATAATTAGGGCATCTCTTCCCATCGCATTCGCGATCTCCCTGACATTTATCAAAGGTGTTTTTTTTATACTGGAATAATAAACATTGGGCTTGATTTTAGATAGATAGATAAGATTATTTATTCACTGACAGCACACAATAAAAATATTAACTACAAGAAAATAAAAGAATATAGCATTAACTACAAGAAAAAAACAATAATACACAAAGAAAAATCACATACAATATAACTAGATTTACAATTGATTTATAGGAAAAATATAACAATAAAAACAATTAAACTGTGTGTGCTGTGTGCTATAATAAAATAAATCAAAATGCATTTAAAGTTACTTTTTAAAATACGCTTTCCACACCCGGAAAAATAATTATATAAGAGATCAAAAAACTACACCCTGGACTTTTTTGGCATCAATAGATAGGGTCAATCATAAGCATCAAATTTGCTTTGCATGCAAAATCTCCATTGTTTAGAGTACTTTTCTCCAAGTGGCACTAAAAATTACAAAATTCCACCCTGTATACTGCGTTCGCTGCTTCCAGGAAGTAACTTTGTGGTAACATTTCACAGGAAACCTGGTGGGCGACACAAACAAATCCACTCTGTATATCAACATCAATCTTGAAGAGCGATGGCCTCACCTGTCAAGAAAGACGTCGAAAAGGCGACAAGTTCTGTTGTTGGTCTGACTGGGGGATTGATGTATTGTATAACAACAACCAGTGCCTCCGTGTCAGTAGTACTACTACAGTAGTACTGTAGATGTATGTAGTACTTCCAGTTGTACTTCTCAGTAGTACTACTAACACGGAGACCAACCAGGTGTACGCATACGATATGTATTTTGTTTCTTCTGGGTACTTTTTGCTAATTAGGGGACGAAGCCCTCTAATAAGCATAGCCCTGTCTGTCTGTCTGTGTATGAGACGATTACAACCGAACGCGTTACGCGTCTAGATACTTATGCTGGTTCCCTCGATTGAGAAACTAGCGAATCGAGTAGAGATACAGGCGCAAAGAGAAGAGATGGTGCAGCGCTTGAATTTGAATCTGAAGACAGTCTCAGATTGGAGAGAAACCAATCGAGTTAATTTCAATGCCTCTAAAATACAAGCCTGTCTCTTTTCTACCAAAAAGAGTCCGTTTCTCCAGGTTCCTTAGGCCAGAGATGTACCAGTACCTATAAAAGATCAGCTGGAGCTTCTTGGTGCCACTTTAACACCGACACTCAACTTTGGCACCTTCATCGAGTCCAAAGCTAAAACTGCGGCTATGAAGCTAGGGATCCTGAACAAGGTTAAGCGATGTTTTTCACCGGGACAGCTTCTATCCCTTTACCAAGCTCAAGTCCGGTCTGGTATGGAGTATTGCTGCCATGTTTGGGATGGCTCAGCCAAGTATTAGCTGGCTGCCCTAGACTCGATTGAACGTAGAGCCTTCAGAGTCATCAGTGAGCAGTATCTTGCGGAGACTAAGATCCAAAGTCTCGACCACCGCCGCAAGGTCGCTTGCCTCGCAATCTTACAGGATCCTAGGAAACTCTACGACCTGATACCACCATATCCATTCCACTCCAGGACAAGCAGACGAACAGCGCAGTACCATCCTTATCTAGTGGACATTCTACCCACTCGTACTGAGCGGTTCTCCTCCATCTTCATCATCCGCACCGCTAAGGTCTGGAACTCGCTGCCGGTTTCTGTTTTCTCCGAAAACTTTGTAGTTTTCGAAAAAGAAAAGGAGAACCAGGTTATCCTGGTTCTCTTCAAGTCAAAAGTGAATAGGTGTCTTCTAGACCTTTGTGACCCATCACCGGCCACATCGTCGCTTACCATCAGGTGAGATTATGGTCAAACAAAGGTCTATGTGCAATAAAAAAAAACCGAATCAGTCAACGCAAATGACGTGTAGGTTTAGGTTTTTCTGTGTACTTTGTGACACTAATTCTGATTCTGGTGGAGGTTACCAGATCTGCACTGACGTCCCGCATAGGGATGTATTGTGCATTGTCCCCCGCGTTACTATACGCAGACACTAGCCAGCCCAGCTCCTTAAAATAATGGACTCTGGGTCATCGACAGCATTCCATGAGCATCTCTGAAGGGAATGCAGATGTTGTGGACGTGGATAGGCCTGGACTTAATGACACTAATTTAAAAGTCATTTTGTGAGTTTTACAACCCGAGAATGTAAACATATGTATATGTAGGTCGGTATAAAGGAAGAAAATGACGATGGTCTATATAAGCTAGTTTTCTGTAATTATTACAGCAAAGTAATTTCCTGCGCCATGGGGTGCCGGCACTAAAATGTTACCCCTCCTCTCATGCCCGTGGATGCAGTAAGAGCCTGCTAAAGGATACCTCCGGAAAATGGGCAGCAGCGACTTTCCGTGTTTCGATATCCCGTACTGCACTCGCCGGCCGACCCGCTGCTGTCTGCGTTTGTCGATCTTGTACGGGTTGTTTTCGGTTAAAAGTTGCCTATGTGTTAACCCTGCAGGGCTAGCATGGCCGGAGATATTTTATCCACGGGGAGAGGACAAAATACTATTCCCTTCTGTCAATTTTGTCCACCCTCCGAGCATGGCGACATGGGTGGATAAACTATTCACGGTGGACAAACCAGGGAAACGCTTGTTCCCGAAATTATAGGCGGAGGGTGAGTATCCACGTCTAATGTCAAAAAGTGATATAATTCTCTTTCTTTCTTTCTTTTTTATTTTTTCTTTTGTTGCCATGCTTTGGCAGGTGGATAAAATAATTTATCCCTTGTCAGTGGAAATAACCGGTGGACAAAAGTTTTATCCCCAGCCCATGCTAGCCCTGCTGGTGAACATACCTATAGGTGTCAGCTTGATCTGTTCGGAAGTATTTGTTTGAAGAGGTATCAAACATCCATAAAAATAATCTTTCGGATTTGAAATATTAGTAAAGCTTTCCTTAAGTCTCCTGTAAAATGTTCCCGCTAAGTTACTTCCTGAAGGCAATGAATGAATGTTATATTAACATCAATCTTCAAGAGTGATGGCCCCACGACCTGTCAAGAAAGCCGTCGAAATGAAGGCTAAGTTCCACCGGTACCTGGTTGTTCACTTGTATTATTTTGCTTTTAGCCGCTGAGTTAGCTGCTTGCCATCTTTTTGTCACATATTTTAAATTTATTAACTAGCTTAGATTAAAATTAGAATTAAGTCTAACCTTTTCTTATAGTTTTTATAGTGTGTGTGTGTCTTATAATGATTTGTCTTATTTTCTAATATTGCAAAGACCTTTATTTGACCGATGGTATGGTGTGATGATGATAGATCACAAAAGTCTAGAAGACTTTTCAGGGAAAATTTTAGAAAGAAAATAGTTTTAAACTTGAATATTTCGCAAACGAAAAAAACTTTCGATGCAACTCCTAAATCATTTTAAAATAGGTAGATGGAAAAACGATGGGAAAATCAAGAATAAAAAGTTCATCCCCATCTTACGTGTATGGAAGGTAACTCAAATAATAAATACTTAGTACTGCTTTCAGTATATTTCTGTAAAAAAAATCTTGAAAAAGTACAGCTTTTTAGGACACTACCAGTCTCTTAGTAAAGCCATAGGCGGACGGACAGACAGACAAACAAAGCAAATTATAAGAATTCCTTGTTGTACTACGGATTCCAAAAATGGTCGACCTTTGAAATTTATATTTAGACAAGTTACACGCGCTTGATCAGTAGAACATTGCCTTTGAACTCAGAAAATTGTTTACCTTTGATCTTAGTCAACAATATGTACATTGCTCCTTCACTCAAACGACGCGATGAATTGCTTACCGCTTTATAGTAGATCTCCAATAACTCCCGTCAATCATACTTCTGTGCCAATAAGGTTACGATTTAAGCAGGTGCGATTGGAAAATTGCTTGGTATAAGGGTACGCTTCCACTGACGCGAAGCTGGGCGAAGAGGGGCTTAGTAATAAATGAAAGAATGCTCGTTCTCTCGAGCTTTGTGTCCTTCGAGCGTTGTGATTGGTCAATTCATGCTCCGCTAAGCCGCCCAGCTTTGCGTCATTAGGAATAATAATAAACTCTTGAGAGTTTAAGTAGTATTCTAATAACTTGTATTATTGAACGGGTAATGGCTTTTCGTTGATTTTGATTAAAGCATTTGTAGATTATAACATGAGTTGAACGCGGTAGGTGGAGGCTGCCATTCTGTAAAAGATATGAATGAATAAATCGCTCTTTTCAGTATCGTTTATACGTTTTTGGTACGTGGTGAATTATAATATGCGTACTAACCCGAAAGGGGGTGATTCTGACCACCCCAAGGAATAATAATAATAAATAATAATACAGATATATTTATTTTCTCTCTTATAGGTGAAGGTGGTTAACAAGCACAGTGAACGATGAATGTTGATGGTGTAAGAAACTTAATCCTAACCTGTATATATAGGAATAACTTAAGTATTACGACTTTCCAGGATGGGTAATTTTTATTCAAGAAAAGACCACGAATGTTTCAATATCAAAAACTGATTATACGATAATGACAATCTTGACCCCAGCTGATTTATAACAGGGGCATTGACTTCCGTGAGGAGTTACTGTAGTGTAGAGGCACACATAAATAAATTAAAAGTAAAAAAACTTTTTTACAAACAAGCTTTTATTTATATGTACTTACTAAAAATAATGAAACATTTTCCATAAAAATTTAATGTCAACTTAAAACATCTTTAGTTTTTCGTAATCTTTCGCGATCACAATTCATTATAATATAATAACACTAGCTGACCGGTGCCCACTCCGTTGGGCGGTAATTTATTGCCTATGACACTTACAAATACTGTGGCTTTCTATTAGTAAAAGAATTTTGAAAATCGGTAGGTCAGTAGATCCAGAGATTACCCCCTACAATCTCACAAACTCACGAACTTTACATCTTTATAATATTAGTATAGATAAACACGGGATTTTATTGCGTAATACCATTGATTATTGGTATTACGCAATAAAATCCCGTGACGTTTCGACTGTGTTTCAACAATCGTGGTCCCGGGTTGACTGATGTTTGTTAAAACACAGTCGAAACGTCGGGAATAATCAAAGGTATTACGCGATAAATTCCCGTGTTTATGTTAAAACGTCTGTACACAATTTATATGTCAATTCAATCGAATTGACATATATGTAAATTGTGTACAGACGTTTTAACATCTCGAGCCTTGTGTAGCCGATTGGCTACTAACCGTGTGTTGGTAAAATTTCCCTGTGTTTAAATTTCCATAAAAATCCGGGCATATGCTCGGAGAAAAATAATCGATTAATAAACCTCCATATCTCAAAAACAACCCCATAAATCAAAATTCCCCGACGACAATCAATTTACATTCGTATAATACTTCAGTTTTAAATTTCATCAAAATCCGACCATCCGTTTAATAGTTATCCTCGGACAAAAAAAAACTATTAAATGGGGGCATATAATCAAAAAATACTCAATAAATCAAAATTCCTCGTCGATCGATTTGTATTGATGTAATCTCCTTAAGTTTTAAATTTCATCAACATCCGATAATCCGTTTAAGAGTTATACTCGGTTGATTTATTTGCGGACATACATACATACATACAAACATTCAGCCGAAACGGCTAGTTGCCACTAAGAACTTTGTTCGCTTCGCCCACTCGTTCAATAAAATGAAATTCTTCGATGTGCAAGTTACTAGCAACAACGTAACTGTGGAAGTATAAACATCATCGTTAAATTGTGCGATGACTAGCAGAATGTAGACCAACTCTTCTCGTGCAGTAACTAACGATCTGTTAGAGTAAAAGTGCTGGATCCTTTGTTCAGGGTTCACTCAGGAAAGTAATAATATCATGGTAATTTTGCCTGTAACGTTTCCCTCGAGGAAACAGTACTACGTTTTTACAAAGACCGACTTCAGTGATAAAACCTAATGGTGTTGAAAATACCCAGGCCGCGAATTGTTTTTGATGCTTATTTAAAACATTTGAGTTCATCCCTCGATTGACCATGGATCCCATCATCGGAACTGGTTTTGAAATTAAACAAACATTTAAGTAAAACAAAAAACCCAACCGCAGTTTAAAGGGTATATTCATCATCATCATCATTTCAGCCGTAAAACGTCCACTACTGAACTAAGGCCTCCCTCATGGATCTCCATGAGGGGTAGTTGCCATACTCACCACGCTTGGCAGGCGGGTTGGTGAGCGCAGTACGGGATGTTGATATACGGAAAGACGCTGCTGCCCATCTTCCGGAGGTGTCCCTTAGCAGGCTCTTACTGCATCCATGGGTAGTAGAGGAGGGGTAACATTCTACTGCCGGCACCCCACGGCAGTAGAAACTATTACATCTATTTAATTCCTCATGGATTCCACCACAAGATCAAAATCAAGTTTTAAAATTGGACCAATCTGGAAGTGCCTATTCAAGAAGAATCAATCAAGAATCAAAAAATACTTTATTCAGTGCGGTCGCAAGGACCTTATTGATGCGTCACAAATCACAAAATAGAACAACGCAAATTAATAGAATATAGCACGTCATTGAATCTGTTCACTTTAGATGACACGCGAGTTAGGAAAAGAAGGGCGTCACAGGGCGTCTGCGACTGGCACAGGATTGTGGTGGATGACACAAACTTAGGGAAATGAGCACAGCAGTGAGTCAAATCGGGCCGTGGATGATAATGATGATAATGGAATATCGTAGCCTTAACATAATTCAAAGTTACCAGGATGTGATGATATATAACCACGGCGGTTTTTGAAAGGGAACTCTAATTTTGTTGGGTTCATAAATCTTGATAAGTTGCTTCCTACGTTTTGAATTCATGCGCAAATTTTCACAGAAAACAACAGTCTATTCATAAAATCTTTAATATGTATTTTTGTTATAGGTATTGTATATACATACTTTGATATGCAATTAGTGAAAAATAACAGCTTATAGCCGTGTTATATACCTTCGTTATACCGAGCCGTAGGGTGCCGGCAGTAGAATGCCTCACTTGCCCGTGGATGCACTAAGAATCTACCAAGGGATACTTCCGGAAGATGTACAGTAGCGTCTTTCCGTGTATCAACATTCCGCACTGCACTCGCCAACCCGCCTGCCAAGCTTGATGAGTATGGCAAAGCCTCTCATGATTAGTACTGGCAGATCCATGAGGGAGGCCTGTGTCCAGCGGAGGATGTTTTACGGCTGAGATGATTGATGATGTACCGTTGGGAACCGATGGAGACGTATCGCAAGGGCTTGAAAAGGTGCATTAAAGTGGAGGTCTATTACTAGCGATGGGATGCGAATGATTTGTAGACAGCAAAATGCTTGATTATTATTATGACAGTTATGACAATAACACCATACTATACACAATATACATGAAAGGAACACAAGGTCACAAAATCGGCTGTCTTATCTTTAGAGAGTTATCTCTACTAGACAACATTTGGATGGAGTGAATACATAAACAATACTGGACAATTCACACATCATCATCTAGCCCCAAGCTAAGTAGATCTTGTGTTATGAGCACTAGATGACTGATATACTTAATATATCATACTACATAGACAGATAGTTTATATTATAATATAGAAAAATACCCTAAACAGATATCTGCAGATCGTACAGATACTTGTCGCGAGGCGGGAATCGAACCTGCAACCTCCTTGCATTGCAGGTGGCCCTTAACCCGCTGGATCATAGAGGTCGTGAAATTAAATACAAATTTGACCTTTAACGTAGGTATCCAACGTATATCTAAATTTACATTATCTAAATTTGGACTGTTGTCTTAGGTTACAGATATTGTCTTAAAATAGCTGGAGGGAATGAGACTATTTTGGGACGGATATTAATATTCAAATTAATATTCTGATGCCATTACATTTTAATTGATAATTCATCTTTTAATTATAAGCATTGTTATGTCCTTTTATTGAGCAAATAAATTATTCTATTACAAAATTGAAGGAGTTCCCTCTATTCCTCATGGATTTTATCATCGGAACTGAGTTTTGAAGATATGGGACCTAATTCAAATCTATTAGAACTCAAAAAAATATTTTTCTAAATCGTTTCATAAGCGTCGAAGTTCTAAAAGAAAAGGTAAAGGTTGCAAAGATAAAAAACAAACAATAAAAGTACAGACGACTTCAAACCTTTTTTTTAGTTACTCAACTTATCTTTTAACTCCTTTATGACTCATGCTAAAGGAAACCTCGGTGTCTTTTAAAATTTACTTACGTAGACAACTCTTGTAATAAAGCGAATGAATGGTAGATGGCAAGTGTAGTAATTATAATTTACATCCTAACCGTGAATCAAGAATCAAGAATCAAAAAATACTTTATTCAGTGCGGCCGCATGGACCTTATTGACGCGTCACAAATTACAAAATAAAACAACACAAATACATAGAATAAAGCACATAATTGAATCTGTTCACTTCAGATGACACGCGAGTTAGGAAAAGAAGTGAACAGAAGAACCTAACTCGGTCGTTATAGTCATCATTTAACAATTTTATTTTGTCTTATGTTACGTTTGACGGAGTTGGAGCAGATTCCGTCCTAACAGTCACACTTGTAACTTATAAAACTTATCCTACTTACTAATTAATATATAAAAGTGAAAGTAAGAACGTATGTATGTATGTATGTATGTACATATGTTCCCTTTTCACGTCAAAACCGCTAAACCGATTTAGATGAATTTTAGTATATGAGTAGATTAGAACATGTACTCGTAGTTGTAGGGTAGTTGTAGGGTAAGTTGTAAGTGGTGGTTGTAATTATAGGTGCAATACGAAGTTCTCCAGGTCAGCTAGTACCTATCTATAATCGCTCTATTTAGCATTAGAATAACGATCAAATTAGTATACCTTTATACACTTAGTTAATACTGAAAACAACTTGATAAATAAATATAAAATGCGTATGCCGTAAACACGAAACGTAAAGTAACATGTAATGTCAACGTGACGTGATTCATTAATTATGATGGCACGAGGCATCTTACAATTTTTCAAGGTAAATAATTGAGTGTCTCCTTCAAACATTAAGCTTCTTACTCGTTCTTGACAAAATAATATTGAGGAATAATCCTCTTATTTTTAAAAAGAGAAACGACATCAATGAACCTTATGATGACCACTTTATGACTGATAAAGGTAATATCTATAATTAAATGAATGGTGCTGGACACTTAACGCATTTTAGGACTCCGTAGTACAACAAGGAACTCTTATAGTTGCACTTTGTCCGTCTTGTATTTATACTACTAATCTTAGAATGCTGTATTTTTGCATAAACATAAAATATAGTGAAAAATAGGCAATTCAATTTTACTTGCAAATTTCTTACTACAAGTACAAAAACACCTTTCTTACATCTTTTGCTCTGTTGGATACGGATGAGGCAGAATTGGATCCTTGATTATGAATTTGAAAAACAATTGTGCGGTGGGATGGGACAATATCGCAACCAAAATAATAAAACGTTTGATACAAATTTAATTTCTCCTTTGACTCATATTTTTAATAAAATTTGCAATTCGGAGTTTTTCCCAAGTGCCTGAAAAAGCTATTGTTGTTCCAGTTTACAAATCTGGTTGCAAATATTAGGTCACTAAGAGTTTTTCCCAAGTGCTTGAAAAAGCTGTCGTTGTTCCGGTTTACAAATCAAATATACAAATATTAGGTCACCAATTATAGAAACATACCCTTACTTCCTACTTTGTCTTAAATTTTGACAAGAATTGTAAACTGACGTCTAGTCGGGTACTTAGAAGATGTAAGTAGGATGTAAGTAGTATGTAAGTATGAAAGTCGATTCTGTCTAGTATGCAGTTTTAGGGCTAAAGTATTTAGGCCAGGCACGTGTCGGGCCACACGCCATGTAGGGTTCCGTAATTACCCGTAGACCTTTTGTTAGGAGTTAGTGTATGTTATTGTACGTTTACCTAATCAATTAATATGTATTAATTGAATTTTAGGCTTTATTTATTTCTGATGATGTATGATGAACAGTATCACTTATTTCAGCGACAATTTTTCCGAAACTAAAAAGATAGCTCAATCTTTATAGTTTTCCTAGAAAGTTCATGGTTCATTGATGTTTTTTTTCTATGTTTTATGATTTTTTCCTGATTCGTATAGCCAGCAGTTTAGATTTTAGAGAGAGTGGGACGCTCAAAATAATAAAACTATAATATTTCGGAAACAGAACCCCGGATCGAAAAATTCTTATCGCAACCCCTATATTTTAAAATATTTATTTATCGATAGACAAGATTGGAAAATCAATAAGTAAACAGTTCATCTCCATCTTACGTGTATATTACGTGTATAACGTGTACCTAATAAATTTTTGAGAATTTTTTTGTAGCGGTATCTCGGCGTCATTATTTTATCTGTTCTAGGACTAATAGTAACGTAAAGCCGAAGTTACGAAAAGACTATGAGTCCTAGAAAACTGTAATTTTGGATGCACATGTGGACACATGGACAGACAGGCAAAGCGGAAAAGGGTTCCTTGTAGTAACTACGGAACCCTAAAAACGACTATTTTGACAAAAAATTAAGTTTAATAAAAAAGCTTTATAAATAATCTTACGAAAATAAAGAATTCGTCTTTGGAAAAATTCAACAAGGAAATTAATGTCCGTCTTATTTTCAATGCCGACAAATTCATTTCGATTTCGGCTTAATATTCTTTTCATTTTTAAGAACGGAAATTACTCACGTATTATTGTAACGTCGAAGATTAGGTATTCCGACACGTTTAAATTTTTCAAGAAAATCATCATCATGGGATTGAATGCCCGTCCGCGCTGCTGCCTATCTTTCGGAGGTATCCATTGGCAGATTCTTACCCCATCTACGTGCAAGAGATAGGGGCAATATACTGCCAGCACCTCGTGGCACATGAGAAAACATAATATCATGATGTAAATTAAAACATTTTATTTAAAACGGATTAATTATAATTAAGACATGTTCACAACCATTAAAATAAATGCACAAACCAGACAAAACCTTAATTGGATGCATCAATTATCGTGGAAGAAGAAAAGTACCTATTATAAAGTTTACAACGTTACACACTTTTATGAACCGAATAAAATAATTTGGCCAGCTTTTTACGTGGTTTTACTTCATCATCATTTCAACCGTAAGACAACTACTACTGAACACATGCCTCCCTCATGGATCTCCATGAGGGGTAGTTGCCCCATACTCACCACACTTGGCAGGCGGGTTGGCGAGCGTAGTTTGCGATGTTGTTACACGTAATGACGCTGCTGCCCATCTTCCGGAGGTGTCCCTTAGCAGGCTCTTACTGGGAGGCTCTACATCCACTGGCATGAGAGGGGGGCTAACATTCTACTGCCGGCTCCCCGCGGCTGGTGGTTTTACTTAATGTAAAGTTAATATAAATTAATATGAAATGCCGATATGTGTGTATACACATATCACACATATGCCGTGGCTTGCCGGCAGTAGAATGTTACCCACCCTTCTTCTCTTGCCCGTGAATGCAGTAAGAACCTGCCAAGTGATACCTAAGGAAGATGGGCAGCAGCGTCTTTCCGTGTATCAACAATCCCTACTGCGCTCGCCAACCCGCCTACCAAGCGTGATGAGTATAGCAACAATCCCCTAATGATCAATACTAGCTGATTCATGAGGGAGCCTATGCCCAGCAGTGGACGTCCTATGGCCGAGATGATAATGATGATGATGTATGCGCATAACTTCAGAACCAGTGCATTTTATAGATTTTTTTATTTCTGGTCTGTTTTGACCATAGACGTAGAATTTTTCACTACGTTCTAAGCCTATGGTTTTGACAGCATTAGATTTGTACAAAATATAAAATATAATGATACCTTTAACTTTTGATACTATCATGGTTGTAAGCACTCGAAGCAATATTTAGGAAATATGTGCCATGATTTGTGTCTTTTTGAATGTCCCGATATTTCGACGCAGTTTCACACGCCATGGTCGCGGATAAACACCGCATTATAATAAAATATCGGCCAAGAGCGAGTCGGACTCGCGCACGAAGGGTTCCCTACCATTATTCAAGTTTAATTATATATTTTTATTGCCGTGGGGTGCCGGCAGTAGAATGTTACCCCTCCTCTCCTACCCGTGGATGCAGTAAGAGCCTGCTAAGGGACACCTCCGGAAGATGGGCAGCAGCGTCTATCCGTTTATCAACAACCCATACTGCGCTCACCAACCCGCCTGCCAAGCGTGGTGAGAATGGCAACTACCCCTCATGGAGATCCATGAAGGAGGCCTGTGTTCATCAGTGGACGTTTTATGGCGGAAATGATGTTGATGATTTATTTTTAAAGTGAATATACAACGAAATATTCTGTAAATATTTCAAGCACTGGCATAAGTGCCAGGTAAGCCTGTTGCTATTATTAATATCGAGCAAAAAATGGCAATTAAATCATGTTTATTATATACCCCCTTAAATATTTAAGTTATTCTGTTTCTAGTTATTTATTGTTATGTTTATTGTTGTTATAGCGGCAACAGAAGTACATAATCTGTGAAAATTTCAATTGTCTAGCTATCATTGTAGCTGCCTGTAATTGGGAGAACACTAGCTCATGATTTTTATTGTTTTTACTTTTGTAATTTTTCTTTGTGTATCTTCTGTTGGTGGCTCAAATAAATAAATAAATCACGGTTCATGAGATACAAATAAGTATTATTTATTAGTACTGATCTACTTCTACTGTGATTTTACGTGTTATGTGTGTACGATTTTATGTGTGACGAGCTCTGTGGCGCAGCGGGCGAAGGTCCGCCTGCGACGCAAGGGGTTGCGGGTTCGATTCCCGCCTCGGGACAAATGTCTGTACGATCTGCAGATATTTGTTCAGGGTGTTCTGGGTGTTTTTCTATATATAATAAAAATATCTATCTATGTAGTATAATATATTAAGTATATCAGTCATCTAGTACCCATAACACAAGCTCTGCTTAGCTTGGGGCTAGATGATGCTGTGTGATTTGTCCCGCATTATTTATTTATTTATTTCTACTCTACCACTAAGTAGATAAATAGATAATTTTATATTTGTAACAACAAGTCCTACCATAAAAAATAAATCTTTTATAACAAACAAAGAAAAAACGGTGACATGCTTGAGTCAGAAAAAGGTAGGGCTTGAGAATAAATATATAATAGTACAAATAGATAAGCAGTGGTTAGTAGAGATAGAAAAGTATTAGTAGAAGCTAGTAGTCGTAGAGTAGGTTGTAGGTAGTTATTTCTGAGGCAGTAAAAGTTCGCCGGGACAGGAAGCCGGAATTTTTCACGAAAAAATGTATAAAAGTGAGATCCTGCTTCATAAGATTTATGAGTGTCAAGGGACGAATCAGTTATCATTTACATAGCATTGTCGTTTCACCTAAAAGAACCTCTAAAGTTGGCACTTAAAATAGATTAGACTTTTACACAGCGTCAGCACCTGGTTTTCATGATAAATAAATAAATAATGCTGGACAGATCACACAGCATCATCCAGCCCCAAGCTAAGCAGAGCTTGTGTTATTGGTACTAGATGACTGATATACTTAATACATTAATACTACATAGATAGATATTTTTATTATATATAGAAAAACACCCAGAACACCCTGAACAAATATCTGCAGATCGTACAGACATTTGTCCCGAGGCGGGAATCGAACCCGCAACCCCTTGCGTCGCAGGCGGACCTTCGCCCGCTGCGCCACAGAGCTCGTCGTGACGTGACGCGCGCGTACCTGGTACATTCCTAGATGGATTAGGCTTGCTCAGCGCCATACCTTAGTCGGCCATATTCTGTAATGTTGTAGGATTTAGTGGTACTTCATAAGAACGTGACGAGTGAAAGATCTTCATGTTGGTAAATAGGTGTTTATTGAATGGCGGCGCGAGGTGTTCTGTTCGAATACATACGAGTCTTAGTTAATATTGAGGCCAGGTTATCCAGGCGGTGGGTCTCTGAAGGAGTGCGCGCGGGCGCGGCCTACTTAAATTCTATATAAATTCGTTTCAAAAATGATTAATTAGGTTTTCAGAAACCATTGAATATTCTTCTAATCATCGTTGCCTATTTTCTGGGATGTCTTTTGAGAGTATAATATTGATACCCTTGAAGAACAACCACAAAAACAAGCAAGAACTATCCTTCCTTCATAATTTATTACTATCAGGTGAAGAAAAAAAACGTGTTTTGAACCTTTAAATATTCAAAAACGCTTATTATACTATGACAATATATTTTTTCCGATCAAAATAAAGAATATTTGATAAAGAATGCCTCTAAAGCTGACTATTTACCGAAGGTACGAGCAGTAGTACAAAAATGCTAAATAAATAATTCATTTGGGGTACCTACCACGCACGTAACGTCTTACGAACTAAAATGAAGTTGTAAGGAAAATACGAACAGATAAAAATAATTTAGTCTACTAGGGCATCGCGAGCCCTAACTTGTAAGTAAATTATTATGCGTCGTATCTCGTAAGTGCATTTTTGGTATCGCGTTCCGGATCAAAGCTGTGATATCGCGTCTCACGTTTGATAAGGGCGCTATGTACCTACCAATTTATTTTATACTTATAAAATTGTTTACCTTTTGTAAAAAAGATTTACAACGCGCGGAGCGCGAAGGAAATAGTGACGAAGGGGGCTAGGGATGCCACATACAAAACCAAAAATTGCAGATTTTTTTTAAATATTCTAATGCGCGTCGTAAACGAGCAGTTAACGGAAAATACTACCTACTATGTTAACAGTTTGTGTTTCATATTGAAAACGAAATAGAATAATAAATCCGAAAGTGTGTGCCTCGCAAGTGAAATAAGGACGGCATTGACCATTGGGTATTGACTCAATAATGTATGATACGAGTACTATTTCTACTCACAATCTACAAATAGATGGACAACTAAAATAATGATAGGTTACGGTTACTAGTTACGTGGTTAAATTACCAAGTTCAAACTTCTTAGTCTATATATATATAATAAGCTGATATGGCTCGCTAGATCAATCTAGCGAGCCATATCAGCTTAGACGAGATAAAATCAGGGCTCTTATAAGAAATATTCGGTAATAATTTGTTTGGAGTCGCCGTCATGGAAATCGATGAGGTGGACTATACAGGGTGTATTATAACATGTGTACTAACCCGGATTGAAAGTCGGGGGTACATACCACTCGGCCAACACGGGTTCGATACCGGCCGTGTACCAATGGATTTTTCTTTCTTGAAAAATGTATGTGCACACTTAACACGAGCTTTAACGGTGAAGGAAACATCGTGAGGAAACCCGCGGCTTAGTTAGCTTCAGACGTACTGACCTGCTCTTTCCTCTGAATAATAGCTGACTAAGCTGAGAGGATGGTATAGGTGCTGGGCAAGCCTAATCCATCTAACAATGTCCCAGGCATTGCAGCGTCCCGTACAGCATGATTACCAGTTGCTGACGCTGTATAAATCATCTATAATAGATGCAAAGGCCTTACTTACTAACCCGGTAGAGGGGGTTTCAGCCCATGAAAACAAGTAGTTTTAGAAGGAAAAAGATTCGGGAATTCGTTTTTTTTTTTTTTTAATTATTTTATCTATAATGTTACTAGATGGTGTGATATGAAAATTACGTTTTAATAAAAAAAAAACCTATTTGTGATTATAGGTATTTTTATTTGTACCAGTACGCCAACTAGTACGGAAACAGGTAGGTCACTTCATAAATAAAGAACCATCAAAATCCATTAACAATTGGCGGAGCGTGTTTTTTTTGTAAGTAAGGCCTTTGCATCTATTGTACCTAGATGATGACAGCGTCAGCAACTGGTAATCATGCTGTACTGGACGCTGCAGTGCCTGGGACATTGTTAAATGGATTAGGCTTGCCCAGCACCCACAACATCCTCTCAGCTTAGTCAGCTATTAGTCAGAGGAAAGAACAACTTCTGCAGCTAACTAAGCCGCGGGTTTCCTCACATAACAAAAATACAAAAAAAAACATACAGTCGAATTGAGATCCTTCTTCGTTTTGAAGTCCGTTTAAAAAAAATGCTGCCAGCATAAACCCAAAATAAGTCGATTGTATAGAAAATAGATGACTAATCGAAAATCTATTTATCAAGTCAATTTGGACCGCCCAATCTGTCTGTCTTGTACAAGCACACAATTGTTTGGCGAAGAGAAATTGCATTCAGAGCTGTGTCGATTAGTCACCCATCACCCACTAGTTATTTGACAGATTATTATAGTTACAGCCATGACATTTGAAGATCATGATACTGGCAAAGATAAAGTAAACCCTTGAGCTCTATAAACAGGTTGTGCTATAATATGTGTACTATCCCGAAAGGGTTATGTATAAGGCCCATGTAAACTAGTTGTTTTAAAGGGAAAAAAATCGATAATTCGATTTTTTTTTTCATTAATATTTTTATTTCTTATTTATTATTCAGGAAATTGTCCCATTGTGGGGCACCCCCTTTGCCCAGCTGTGGGAAAGTGGAGGCTTAAAATTAATAATGGTTATTTTTATTTAATATTTGCAGAGGTCAATAGCCCTGTAAAGAATCAACTGGCGTTCGTTTAAAAAAAATCCAAAAAATATATTTTATCTAGATTATTGTAATGCCATCGGTACTTCACAAGTGTATTACAATAGACATAGACATAGACCTTTATAACTATTATAGATAACTAATACAGCATCAGCAACTGGTATTTGTGCTGTACGGGACGCTGCAGTGCCTGAGACATTGTTAGATGGCTTAGACTTGCCCTGCACCCATACCATCTTCTCAACATAGTCACCAAGAACAGGTTAATAGGTCTGAAGCTGACTAAGCCACGGGTTTCCTCACGATGTTTTCCTTAACCATTTATGCACGTGTTAAATATGGACAATTCGTTTTTCAAGAAAGAAAAACGCATGCCCGGATCGAACCCTTCCTTCCTTTGCATTGAAAGTCGGCACTTACCACTGTTAGCCGTAACACGGCTCATAACTGTGTAAGGTATCAATTTAATCCGCCTTGACATTTCAGGCCGGATTAAATTAATACCTTACACTGTTTACTAACAGCCATATGATAAAGCTTACAGTCGCTCAACGAACTACGGAGAAGGCTATGCACGGGGTTTCTCTACTGGATCGAATAAGAAATAAGGAGATACGTAGAAGAACTCGGGTCACCGACATAGCCAGACGGATTAGCACGTTGAAGTAGCAATGGGCAGGCCATATAGCACGCAGAACGGATGGCCGATGGGGCCGCAAAGTTCTCGAATGAAGGCCAAGAACCGACAAGCGCAGCGTAGGACGTCCACCTACAAGATGGGCAGACGATTTGGTGAAGACCGCAGATTGGCGTTGGATGCAGGCCGGCTCCAACCGCAGTACTTGGAGATCAATGAGGGAGGCCTTTGTCCAGCAGTGGACGTCCTACGGCTGATATGATGATGATGATGAAATTGATGAAAATCACATACAAAGATCCTATCATTTCAGTTGTCTATTGCATCCATTGCATCAGGGCCGTGGGGCCGGTTGTAGAATGTTACCTATCCTCTCAAGCCGTGGTTGCAGTAAGAGCCTGCTAAGGGATACCTCCGGAAGATGGGCAGAAGCGTCTTTCCGTGTATCAAAATCCTGTAATGCGCTCGCCAACCCGCCTGTCAAGAGGACATCTATGAGGGAGGCCTGTGTCCGTATTGTACCCAATTAATGTAACAGGTACATTAATTGGATACATTACGGTCGTCTCGAAATCAGCTTGTTAAACTAAACTATCTTGACCTTGTTATAACAAGGTCAGATAGTTAGTAGAAAGATAGGTTAATAATTGGTCATTTATATTTCACATTTTGTTTTATATTACAGATATTTCCACTGTCAATTATGTCTGTGCTGTCGCACGGAGCTCAGACATTTGAGATCATTAACTAGGTATTTATAATTCGGATGGTACTTTGAATAAAGCGGGTATTTGAATGTTGTGATGTGTTGTGAGTTATATAAAAATCGGTCTTGTCATTCATGAGATATGGGGGTTGAAAGTAGGGGGGAACAATCTAATGTTTTCAAATATACCCAAGTTCGGTATCAAATAAAAGGGCATGATATTGTGTTGATTGCAAAAATAAGGGTACACATTGCAAAAAAATAGGTAATCTCCAAAGACTACACTGAAAAAAAAACTTGATAATATTGATAAAAAAAATGTTTGCAGCTATCAAGGAACTTGTTTATATACGAGCACATAAAGTAATACGATTATGGCAATAAAGTTATGTTGAATAAGCAACAGACAAGTTGTCTTGATGATATCAAACAAAGTAATTGTCAATACAATCAAGTTTGGTTAACATGCCAATGATTTATGTTGATTGAATTTACAACGAACGTGGTAATGGTTATCAAGTATTTTAGTAGTTTCAGTAATGTATATGCTTAATTTTACAAGGTAAAGTTATATATAATATAATATAGCGGGTGTGAGCGACATTTCGTCAAATGAGAGGGCGTGAAGATGGAATAAAGAACATTTATTCAAATTAACCAAATTTAACTACAGAGGGTGTCTCAGCTTTCAATACGCTAGTCCAAACAAGGGATGAAGCTAGGTACGCGCCTCTTTGACGAGTGGTAATTGTTTTTAGTCAAATCACAAAGTTAGACCCGAGACCTAAGTAAATGGGTAAAACACTTCGATAGCGCGTTCTAATTTTTCTAGTTGCGACATCTAATTCTGTTAAATGTAAACACTGAGAGGTAGGGATCTCTACAATCAATGGACCTGATTACTTTGTATTGGTAACTTGATTAATTTGATTCTGTTCGATACTCGAATCAAATATTTGTATGTTTACATTTACAATAAAACCATGTTTACAATAACATAATCATGATATCTTAATTCCTTTTATGAAGTGAATGTTATAGAAAAGTTGATCATTTCACCTTTATTGTGACAATAAATAGTGATTAATGTAGTTTTATAAGTTTTTGATTGCTTCATTCATTTTTTTTCTATCAAGCAAAATGTCATGCTTGATTGGCTGGATTTTTTTCAGTGTAGGTAAAGTGTCATGTCAGGGGGTTACTTATTTTTTTTTATTTTATAAACTTCTATACACAAGCGTGTTAGAAGCTCGGAGGTCGCGTTGAACCAGCTTCGTGACATTTTTTATTAAGGGCCCGGTTTTCTGACTAGTTACGTACTATTATGTAGTTTATTATTATCTGTGAGCACAGCTATCCACTTTGAAAAGGTATTAACAATATCTGGTTATTTATAACTCGGAGCATACTTTGAAAATAACGAGTATTCTAATGTTTTGAATTCTTCTAGAATGTTTCGTAGCGTATAGGTCCATCTTCCGGAGGTATTCCTTGGTTCTTACTGTATCTAAGGCAAGAGGGGAAAGGCATCATTCTACGGCGGCACCCCACGGCAAATTATTGGCTTATTAGGTGTTTTATTAACACATATTTAACCGGGTATTTATCGCGTTATTTACCTTTATTATCCCCACCACCATCCATCCACCACCCATTGTGGTCCCGGGTAGACTCTGAGTCTTCCCGGGAATACAATGCCTGCAATCCTGTCGAAACGTCGGGCAATCATCATCATCATTTCAGCCGTAAAACGTCCACTACTGAACTAAGGCCTCCCTCATGGATCTCCATGAGGGGTAGTTGCCATACTCACCACGCTTGGCAGGCGGGTTGGTGAGCGCAGTACGGGATGTTGGTATACGGAAAGACGCTGCTGCCCATCTTCCGGAGGTGTCCCTTAGCAGGCTTCTACTGCATCCACGGGTAGGAGAGGAAGGGTAACATTCTACTGCCGGCACCCCACGGCCAGTAATAAATAATAAATAGTCGGGCAATAATAAAGGTAAATAACGCGATAAATACCCGGTTAAATATGTGTTAATAATGTGTCGGGATCGCGAAAGTTTAAAAAATTAGGCGTTTGTCATTAATTGGAATTTTTCGATAAGACACTCGGCTTAGTTAAAAACCGTGTTGTTTGTCATCAGAGCTAAGGGTAAGATCCTTAGCCTAAAGGCCGTAAGATCCTTTTGCGGACAAGGCGATTAGGAAATTTCAAATTTATGCTAATCGATACAGATGATCATAATAAATCCTCTGTGAGTCCCTGGACACTAGTTATCTTTGGAAAGTTGATGAGGGTTGTAATAAATAATCTTAATTACAAGCCTTGTAAATAGGATAAATTTGGAAAACTTCGGCGAGGTTTCACATCGCCCATACCTCAAAGCCGTGGGGTGCCGGCAGTAGAATGATACCCCTCCTCTCTTGCCCATGGATGCAGTAAGAGCCTGCTAAGGGATACCTCCGGAAGATGGGCAGCAGCGTCTATCCGCGTATCAACATCCCATACTGCGCTCACCAACCCGCCTGCCAAGCGTGGTGAGTATGGCAACTACCCCTCATGGAGATCCACGAGGGAGGCCTGTGTTCATCAGTGGACGTTTTATGGCTGAAATGATGAAAAAAAATGATGATACCTCAAAGCCTAAAAACAAAAGTTTTTAATCAGTGCGTCCTACCTGTACTAACTTACGGAGCTGAAACGTGGCCACTGACCGTAAGACTTCTCCACCAGTTCAAAGTCGCTCAGCGAGCTTGGAGTTTCTCTGAGGGATCGATTCCGTAACGAAGTTATTCGTCAGAGAACCAAAGTTACCGACATAGCTCAGCGAATTAGCAAGCTGAAGTGGCAGTGGGCAGGTCACATATGCCGCAGAACCGATGGCCGTTGAGGCAGGCTGGTTCTTGAGTGGAGACCCCGTGTCGGCAAACGTAGTGTAGGGCGCCCTGTAGCTAGGTGGGGCGATGATATTCGTAAGACAGCAGGCAGGGGTTGAAAAATTTATGTGCACACTTATGTGTGCATATACACACGTGCTTTAACGGTGAAGGACGTATTGACCTGTTCTTTCCTCTAACTAATAGTTGACTAAGCTGAGAGGATGGTATAGGTGCTGGACAAGCCTAATCCATCTTACAATGTCCCAGGCACTGCAGCGTCCCGTACAGCATGATTATCAGTTTCTGACGCTGCATAAATCATCTATAATAGATACCCATACCTCTATTACATTAACTGTGCTTTAAGTACACGCGCTGACTACAAACAGAATTAATATACAATAATTACGATATAATTCCGCCAGTAAACTTTGTTCACATAAACATTCAATGGAATTCCCAGAAATCAAACGGAGATATGGTTTCAGCGTCATATGCCTTCAATCAGCGTGGGTATTCGCATGCAGAGAGTAAACATACGCAGACGTAAACAACGATTGTAAACACTGGCCTATGCAACGAACTACCAGCCAGATGTAAGCGGAAATTTACAAAGGAAAGTTTAAGCATGACGGTTAAAAATTGGTATGGTATGGTATGGATAATGATTAGTTAATTTTTTTGCCGCGCCTTAGTAAGCTTCAGACGTATTGACCAGGTCTTTCCTCTTACTAATAGTCTACTAGGAGGATGGTAAAGGTGCGGACAAGCCTAACCCATCTAACAATGTCCCAGGCACTACCGCATCCTAACAGCATTATTACCAGTCGCTGTCTAAATCATGTTTATCAGATGTAAAGGCCTTGCTACTACTTCTGTTGCAATATTAACAACACAAATCGATCCTAAGCCCTTCCTAAAGCCGGAAGTGCTTTAACCATTTAAGCAACGTAACCCATGACGGGCTAGTCTATGTTCTTGATATGATCGTGCCGGTTGAGCAACAATTTACCGGTTTTTAATTTCCTTGAAATGTTCTACCTTAGTATGGTTTAACATGTTAGTAACCATAATTAAAAACAGTAAATAATATACTAATTTGATATGAAAGGTAAGCCCTTTTTTTGGCACAAAGTTTTTAATGTAGGGTAACAAGGTCAACAGTTTTTAATTTGGAGTCACTAGGTACGAGTAATAATGTGGAGTATGGTATGAAAGGGCTCATTTTTTTAACCTGGACCGTCCCACTGCTGGGAAAAGGTCTCCCCAAATGTCTTCCATCTATACCGGTTAGCCAACTAATTTATAAACGTATAGTTTTTCATTTAAGTAATTAAAAAATGGTTTCCAAATTTCACAGATTTCAACGGTTCCGATTTGTATTAGGACGGAACTGTCTGGTTCGGACATTCCGGGTCGACTCTTGTTGTGTCCGTTTTTTTGTACGGTATCCAAATAACGACAGGGTTTGATACAGCTCAACGCTGTTTTTAGCTGAAACCTGAGTAAAGACAAAAATAAAATACGTCGCCGCTGGACAATCCGTACAGTAGCGACATATTTTAGTACCTCATCATCATCAAATCAGCCGTAAAACGTCCACTACTGAACACCGGCCTCCCTCATGGATCTCCATGGGGGGTAGTTGCCATACTCACCGCGCTTGGCAAGCGGGTTGGCGAGCGCAGTACGGGATATTGGTACACGGAAAGACGCTGCTGCCCATCTTCCGGAAGTATCACTTAGCAGGCTCTTACTGCATCCACGGGCATGAGAGGAGGGGTAACATTCTACTGCCGGCACCCCACAGCACCTATTTAATAACAAAAACGTTAACAAAAAGTTTACAAATTTTGTCAGTAGCTAACGAGAACGCTTGTTACATCACTCAACACATTACCTTTCACTTTTAACATTGTTTTTATCCTACATTATAGCGATAAAAATGAACAGATGCGATCAATTTTAAAATCTACTAATATCATAAACGCAAAAGTTTGTGGGTTTGAATGGATGTTTATCACTCTTTAAAAACTAGCCTACGGATTGCACAAGTATAGATGTTGCCCAGGATAAACACATAGGCTACATTTTATCACACGTTATAGATGTTGAAATTTTGCACACGTATAGATGTTGACTAGGATTAACACATTGCTACATTTTATCACACATTATAGATGTTGACTAGGATTAACACATATGCTACATTTTATCACACGCTATAGATGTTACAATTTTGCACACGTATAGATGTTGACCAGGATTAACACATAGGCTATATTTTATCACACGTAATAGATGTTTGAGCCGTGGGGTGCCGGCAGTAGAATGTTACCCCTCCTCTCCTACCCGTGGATGCAGTATGAGCCTGCTAAGGGACACCTCCGGAAGATGGGCAGCAGCGTCTTTCCGTATATCAATATCCCATACTGCGCTCACCAACCCGCCTGCCAAGCGTGGTGAGTATGGCAACTACCCCTCATGGAGATCCATGAGGGAGGCCTTAGTTCAGTAGTGGACGTTTTACGGCTGAAATGATGATGATGATGATGAATAGATGTTTAAATTTTGCACACGTATAGGTGTTGACCAGGATTAACAATGGCTACATTTTATCCGGGTACAACGCATGCGAAGCGGCGGGCATAAGCTAGTATTTCATATATCTGTCGGCGAGCGGTTAGAGAGGTGCACTCATCTTGCGTAGGACGCACCGTCTGTTGTTGCCCGGATATGTTATCGATACAGCCGAATTTTCCTTTTCTTTTTCTTGTTTCGGTATTGGCCTGTTCTTTCCTCCGACTAATAGCCGACTAAGGTGGAAGGATGGTGTTGGTGTTGGGCAAGACATCTAACAATGTCCCAGGCGTCCTGTATATAATTATAACTAGTTGCTGACGGTGTGTAAATCGTCTATAATAGATGTAAAGGCCTTACTAGCCGAATGATATGTGTGCCGTGACGTGCCGGCAGTAGAATGTTGCCTCTTTTCTCTTGCCCGTGGATTCAGTAAAAGTCTGCGAAGTGATACCTCGCCAAGGGATAAGAAACATGGGCAGCAGCGTCTCTCCGTGTATTCCGTACTGCTATTGCGAACCCTGCCAAGCGTGGCGAGTATGGCAACGACCCCCTGATGATCTTGGAGATCCATGAGGCCTATTTACAGCAGTGGACAAGATGATGGCGAACTTTCTAGAAAATGTAAGTACTCAAAGGATAATCAGACTTGCGAACTATAATAACAATCTTTCAGTAAAAATAATCCCAAATACAAACTTAAACACCTAACACGTATCAAATCTGTTGTGGTGATCACAAATAAAGCTCAACGTGGCTAAGCTTGTTCATAAAATGAGCTTAATTACGCAGGTAATAACGATCTGCAATAAAGTAAACCTTTTTCGAATTGCGTTTTTATGTGTCATTTTTACGATTTGACCTTTTATTTGTTGCTTTGTTTGAGAAAATTAAATAAATGTTTTGTCGACAAATCACTGTGCGAATCTGGTTTAGATTGATGATCAATAAGTAAGGGACTAAAAGGCGCTGATAGAATGACCAGAATTATTTACACGGGTGTGAACGATGCGTCTACGGTTAACTACGGAACTCTACACTGGCCTCTGGGATCTTTTGTTCATTTATTTAACACAAATGAAGCGGTCTATTTTATTTATAGAAAAAAAAATATGAGCATCAAAAATGTAAAATCTTAGTCAAAGACGGTATTTTAAGTGTGGCATTAATTGAGGTTTAGTGAGCCTTTGTAAAAAATAATATTTCCAAAGTTTAACACTGCGAACAAAATTTAATTGTTTTAATTGAAGTACATGTTTTATTGGGTTTGATGACTTTGGTCCAAAATGAAAAATGACAAGGTATAATAATGCCAACAACCACAAAATAAAAATGTCAACATGAAAGAATGACAAAGTATAAAAATGAAACCTAGAATGGCCACCTACATGGCTAGCCAAATAACTTACGAATTTTTATATTAACTTGACACTGGCGGAATTGTGCTAAACCAAACACAAAAAGCCATAAAAAAAAAAAAAAATAATTGCCTAGTGACGTCTCATAGCCCCATCGTATAAAATCTGTGCCTATACTTGGTACTTGGTGAGCGGACTGGTTTCCGCAACTAGGCCACTGATGGGCCCTTTTGCGTGTTTTTGGCGTGTCTATATGAAACATCTTTTGACGGAGGCTAAAACGATCTCGAATGAAGCACGCGTGCGTAGTAATGTACGATAAAGCTTTTAGCTACCAATTTTCTTAACATGTTTCTTAACTACCGGGCGTTCCGTAACAGACAGACTTTTATGGTCTTACAATAAACCCCTGCACATTATTAGGGTATTCGCCAGTTTCCGATGACAAGTTTACAGCCAATCTCAGACGATTTTGTAAATATGACGCGTGACGACGTGCGAGAACAAACCATGTCATGTCTGAAGCTGACTGAGCCGCGACTTGCCCCACGATCTATTTAATTTAGTAATTTAGAGTTATCGCAAAATTAAAAATGTTATATATCTGCCAGGCGTCCAGTGATGGCTTCTTTTTTAGGGTTCCGTACCTCAAAAGGAAAAAAAAACGGAATCCTTATGGAATCACTTTGTTGTCCATCTGTCTATCTATCAAGACTCTCTATTTCAAGAACGTGTAGAGGTATCGAGTTGAAATTAAAACCATTATACTCAAATCTACAGCCTCTTTAAGCTGTAAACAAATCTTTATTCTAAGTTTCCCTGAAAAAAGTTACGACCGTTTATGCAGTAAAAAACGCATGTTTCTTGTAAATTATTATTGTAAATTGGGTACTTCACGTAGACTTAGAACTATGCAATTTAAAATTAATAAATAAATAATGCTGGACAATTCACACAGCATGATCTAGCCCCAAGCTAAGCAGAGCTTGTTTTATGGGTACTAGATGACTGATATACTTAATACATTATACTACATACATATGTAGATAGATATTTTTTTATTATTATATAGAAAAACATCCAGAACACCCTTAATAAATATCTGCAGATCGTACAGACATTTGTGCGGTTGCAGGTTTAATTCCCGCCTCGGGGGGAATTAAACCTGCAACCGCAGGTGGACCTTCGCCCGCAACGCCACAGAACTCGTCAATTTGGCAAGGTATATATATCGTCTTATACTGTAGATACTGAGAACAACTATACATTTGCAATGGAATCATAAACAAATCGTCTCTAAAAAAGTACGAAATCAATCATCGAGGTAAAACAACCCTACGCGCGATCATAAATTACATGGGTGACCGAATCTTTTTGTGAATTTTTAATACTTTACTAATTTGTACTGAAGAGAAAAGAAAAAGAGAAATCTTATAGCTGTACTGTATATGTTTAATTGATCATAAAAAACATGGACTGTAATCTTGTTCTCTGTCTGTCTAACACGATGAGAAAATTTTAAAAAGACTGTACAACGTCTATCAGATCAGGTAATTTATAATAATTATTATGTTCCTTCATACCTACGGAACCCTCGGTTAGCAAGTTGAGCTCGCACTTGTCCCGTTTTTTTTTCTTCAATTCCTGTTTTTGGCGTGTAGGCATACGTTTTGAAAAGATGGCAACCTTGTTGTTGTTTGGCTTGTTTGTTTTTTGCTGCAATTAAGAAAAACTTGCGAAAAAATTTGAAACTTTTGCTCTCCAAATTCCTTGAAAATTAAATTTTGATTTTCGCAGGTGCTTGTGGTAAATGGGTGTTTGAATATTTTTTGGCATGAATGATGATTATTTTTATAGCTTACCAAAGTGACCACAGTGTTATCCACTTTCTTGCAATAATTACCTGAAAAAAAAATCAATTGGTTATACAAATAACACATTAATTACCATTATTTATTTACACAAGTACATAGCATAAATAATCTATACACATAATAAAATCGTAAACCTTTCGCGTCTGTACATTAAATATTTTTGCAAATAAATAAGTGGGTAAATACATGAGGAAAAGGTAATTAAACGTAAAAAAAAAACTATTTTTAAAACTTTTGTTTCTCGGTTTGTTTTATTGTTTTTGAGGGTATTACGCAAAAACCACTGATTTCATTCAATATATAATTACTGAAAAATGTCAAGCATCATCAGTAACATTTATTGTTTATTTCATCAAAATCGACTCAGAGAATCAAAAGTTATATTTAGCTTTTAAGTTTAGTTGGAAATCTCATATCACTATACCGCCGCGAAGCCTGTACCTACCTCGCGTCAATTCACGGGTTCAGGCGGGCGGTGTGTCGGGGTGGACAGAAAAAAGTAAGGCCTTTGCATCTATTATAGATGATTTATACAGCGTCAGCGACTGGTAATCATGCTGTACGGGACGCTGCAGTGCCTGGGACATTGTAAGATGGATTAGGCTTGCCCAGCACCTATACCATCCTCTCAGCTTAGTCAGCTATTATTCAGAGGAAAGAACAGGTCAATACGTCTGAAGCTAACTAAGCCGCGGGTTTCCTCACGATGTTTCCTTCACCGTTAAAGCTCGTGTTAAGTGTGCACATACATTTTTCAAGAAAGAAAAATCCATTGGTGCACGGCTGGTATCGAACCCATGACCTTCGGATTGAAAGTCGGGGGTACATACCACTCGGGGTGGACAACAACACAGATAATACACTAGGAACAACAACAAGGTCCTTTCAACTGAAGAAGACGTGGCAACGCTGGTATTTTTAACCGACTTCAAAAAGGGAGAAGGTTTGATCAACCTGTGAGTCGACTGTGTATGCATATATATTTTAATTCTTCGTTACCTTAAAACTTCGTCTTTAACGAGTATGAACCGATTTGCAAAAATCTTTTTGAGTTCGAATATATATACTTTGAAATAGGTCCCATTTAAAAACTCTGCTGATCATAGGATCCATGAGGAATCGAGGAATCTCCTTAAATGTTGAAGATAAACACATAGCGATTTCGGGATATTTAGATCAAAGTCAACATTTGCATTCAGAAAGTATGATTTGATGAAGTAGAACAGATGAAAAAGACCACAGATGTTATCAAAACTCTTCAATATTACTATATAAAATATATAATAATGCAATAAATAAATAAAAATACAGTTCGAGGACCTACATCTTTTGCCGAACTGCGAAAGTTTGATGAAGTTTTGTACCCCACTTACTAGGCTGCATGCCAAGCGCGTCATTTGCTTGATGGAGATCAACACTTTATTGAAATATGGGATTATCGGGTATTTATCGCGTAATTACCTTTATTTTATTCCCGACGTTTCGACCGGATTGCTCCTGGTCGTGGTCGCGGGGAGACTGGCGTGCTTGAGTTAACCGCAGCAAAGCGAAGGCATCTTTTCAGACTACCAACACTGATATAACGCAATGGCCGAAGCATGCATCAGCAACATATCGGCGTATTTACACGCCATTTTTACAGGATGATGAGACCAGGATTTATCAAAACGATCCAAAAACAAAGCGCCAGTCGACGGTTTCGGTGTTTCAAAACGAATCAACGCCTACCAAAGTAAAACGACCTAGAAGCGGGGGAATGATTTTGATAGCGAGTTTTTTTTTAAATTTAACTAGTTATTTGGTTAATTATTTGTAAAAATCGTTATCTAATATGATTTAAAACTTAAAGTCGATAGCATCAATAGTTCCCAAGACATCCATCTGTGACAGAGAGACAGACAGACAAAGTCACATCCCAATGGTCCCTTCGCAAATCATTCAAATCGCAAAATCCCAACAAAGGAAACAAAATTACCATTTTGGTCCGGAATCCTTTGTTGGGATTTTGCGATTATTGTCTTTCTGGAAAGAACTTGATTGATTGAACGATTTCTCGGAGCGGCCCTAATACCTACATTATTTATTTTTATAAATCAAACAAATACTAGCGTAATTCAAATACAAATAAAATAAACAAATACTTGTCGACCTTCCTGGTTGGTTTAATAGCAGACTGAGACGCAGGAGGTACCGGGTTCGATCTCCGCCGGGTGACAAAAATGTTTACTATGCTTGAACCCTTCGGATCAAAATTCAGAGATAGGCTAGCACGGTTTGGAGGTATTACAAAGAAATATATATCAATATCTTTGTCGCCGTGTGGTGCCGGCATGTTACTCCTCCTCCGCTCATGCCCGTGGACGCGGTAAGAACCTGCTAAGGGATACCTCCAGAAGATGGGTAGCAGCGTCTTGCCTTGTATCAACATCCCGTACTGCTCTCGCCAACCCGCCTGCCAAGCGCGGTTAGTATGGCATCTACTCCTCATAGAGATCCATGAGGGAGGCCTCTGTTCAGTAGTGGACGTTTTACGTCTGAAATGATGATGATGATCTTTTATCGAGGCTATCGCCTGTCCACTCTTGTGTTTATCCTAACCCCTGGAACCTCTTCTACGATGGCAAATCGCAATCGCGAGCATATTTCACTATCCATCTATAGACGGACAGATCGAAATTGAGAGCCATAGGTACTGCATTCCAGCGGAAAAAAATATTCATAACCTAATAAAAATGTAAACGAACAGGAATAACTCTGACGTCAACCAGGCCGCTGCGTAGAAGGTCTAGCTATGAATACGAATTTTTGTATTAATCTAATACAAAGAATCGGCGGGGTTACACGATGGTTTTATAAATAAGGCCTCAAATGTATTCAAGATCAATGTAAAAACCGACTTTGACACATGCTGTTGAAGTTGCATCAAGACCGGCGGCAGGGTGGATTACGTATCTCGCGACATGTTTCCAACAGGCGTATTATCGCGATCAATGCTGCAATCGGCATATATAAAAGCAAAAAATTATGTTAGACAGCGATGATCGCGAGATATACGCCTGTTGCAAACCTGACGCGAGATACGTAATCACCCTGTGGGGTTAATTATTTCAAAGAAATATAATATATCAATATCTTTGTCGCCGTGGGGTGCCAGCAGAATCTTACCCCTCCTGGTTTTGGGTGTAAATTTAAAGTTGTCCGATTAATATTTTTCATTTAGGAGTTATTTCACTTTCAAAATAGTCGTGAGTTACAAAGACTATTCATTGTAATGTTAAACGGGTTAATTATACATACGTCGAAAATAGGTTTCCAACGTGTTCAGTTCCTCCCAGGGGAACTTTCATCAGGGAACGGAGTCTTACGCGGCGCCTTGGCGAGAGAAGGCGAGTGCAGCGCGAGCGCGCGAGAGGGAAGGAGAATCGTATAACCAGGGCGCCTACTCTAGAAAAAGATTATGATATTATCGTCAGGATGGACGTACAAGATGGGCAGACGACTTGGTGAGAACCGCTGGTCGGCGGTGGAAGCAGATAGCTTCCAACCGCAGTACTTGGAGATCAATGAGGGAGGCCTTTGTCCAGCAGTGGACGTCCTACGGCTGATATGATGATGATGATGATTATAGAACTTTACAGTTACAGCAACTCACACAACTTCACGCACTTCACGCAAGTGGTAAATAATCAAAGGCGCAAGTATACAAGATACACTTTGAGTAGGCGCACCTTTGAAACTGACTTCGTGTACGTGATTACCTGCTTACTTTATATCAAAGGTAATTAACAAGACAAACGCTCGTAACGCGTATCAACTAAGTTTGTAATCGTACAGTAAATGTCTGTGTTACAAACAGCTCCTGAAATGTATGGTTTCGTTGTAGGAGGTAATAGTAGGTGGAATATGGAAATTATAATTTCCATATTCAAATAAATTAGCCTTTCACATTTTTATGAGTTTCAAGGATGACTAACGCGCGTGCCGGGTCCGAGCCGAGTCCGAGCAATTTTTCCGAGCGTTGTCCATTACTCGGCCGTCGCTCGGTTGCCGCTCGGTAAAGCGTGAGTGTGTGCTTAAAAAATAAATGTAATATTAGTTGACCGTAGTACGGCCGCGGCCGAGACTCGGCTCAGACACGACACGGTCTAGCGTGAGTCATCCTTTAACAGGGCGGTAGTCAGTGACTTTGAATTTCCCACGCAGTAACTTTAAATGCATCACTGCTGCTCTCAACTATTAGTAAACTACCGTCAAACGAGCAAACTGCATCATTTAGTCTGTGTTTGATAGCTATTGAAAGCAGACAACCTCTTGAATTAAGTATATCATAACAAAAATGAAAAAAAGTGAATGTCTTGTACTGATTAAACCTTGTGTTTTGCGTAGAAAACATAACTAAAACCAAAGAAAGGTGATATAGGTCGTATTAGAGCGTCAGAAACTGGCAATTCAAACTGTACACGATGATGCCTGATACATTTTGCCATGGATTAGGTTTACCCAACACCCGCCCACATCCGCCATAATCAGGGAAATTAACAGGTTGTATTATTTAGTTTTATCGCGTACCTTTTTTATTACTTTCCCAACGTTTTTTACACGTTTTAGCGTTTTTAGTCGCGGAGGAGGTCCTCCCGCGGTTTACTGCGATAAATGTTTCAATAACATCGGTAATGTTAACAAAACGCGACAGTATAAATAGTCGTTATTTACGTCTGAAGCCGAATAACGCTGTAAATCATCAATATAACATTATTCTAAAAGCCAATTTACGCTAACTAATATAAAATAGAATTTCAGTTCCTTTTTCAAAGATAATAATTTATGTCGGTATCTTCTCAGTTCAATCTTTTTCCAGATATATGTATAGGTGAAATTAAATGAAACGCAAAACTGGATTTTTCGTTCCTTGATTAGAATATGTTATCCTTAATATATCGGATGTGAATACGATAAGCAATTTATACCAATAGGATAATCATTTGTAATGAATTGAGCCTTTCTGAGTTTTTCGATATTTAGATGAAGATGCTACATGATTCCGGGTTAACTGGAAATTAAAGTATTTTTTAATCATCGCAGGCGTAGGATTGCAGTCCACTTCCACTGCTGGAAATAGGCGTCATGGGTTTCCAAGATAATAAGGGGGTTATTGCCATACTCGCCACTCTTGGCAGGTGGGTTGGCTTTTTAATAAATAAATAAATGAATAAATAAATGAATGAATAAATAAATAAATGAATAAATAAATAATGCTGGACAAATCACACAGCATCATCTAGGCCCAAGCTAAGCAGAGCTTGTGTTACGGGTACTAGATGACTGATATACTTAATACATTATACTACATAGATAGATATTTTTATTATATATAGAAAAACACCCAGAACACCCTGAACAAATATCTGCAGACATTTGTCCCGAGACGGGAATCGAACCCGCAACCCCTTGCGTCGCAGGCGGACCTTCGCCCGCTGCGCCACAGAGCTCGTCGACATAAATACGAGTTATTTATAAAAAAAACTCAATCGCCATGGGGTGCTGGCAGTGGAATGTTGCCTCTCCTCTCTTACGCACGCAGTAGTGCTTGTGGAAACAAAACAGCGTAGTCTCTTTACAGAAACGGCGTATCTAACCATTTAAATCTTTAATAAAAGCAGCGAATTGTATTCACTCGTCGGTGTAAATAAAGTGCTGCTATTTTTATGTCTATCATCGCCTACATTTATTTTGTTAAGATGACAGAGAATTTCATCAAAGGAAGTTGTAAGTTTAGTTGATGCCACCACGCTGACGTTTCGTAGACCGTTTAGAGGCCCTTTCTTCATTAAGAAGGGCCGCAATTTATTTATATCAACTAAACATACAATTTCCTTTCATGGTTTTCTCTGTCATCTTAGCAAAATAAATGTAGGCGATGATATACATAAAAATAACAGCACTTTATTCACACCGGGTATTGTTCACAGTTACTTTTTTAAGTCAGTTTCCTAAAGTTGGTTTCTTCCATAATAACTAACAGATCCCATGGAGATTGCTTCACTTAACAAACCATTTGGCACCAATCTTATAAAAACAGAGAATTGTGTTTACTCGTCGGTGTAAATACAGTGCTGTTATTTTTATGTCTATCATCGCCTACATTTATTTTGTTAAGATGACAGAGAATTTCATCAAAGGAAATCGTACGTTTAGTTTATGTAATAAATTGCGATTTATTTGTAAAAATGTTTTGGTCTCGTAGTATTATAGCGTTCCGTTGACAAATTATGAATCTCTCAAATGTTTTTACAACTGATTGCTTATACTATTGCTTGATAGATTGATAGATAAACTCTTTACTGTATAAATCATACAGAACATAAAACAAAATAACTAAAATTAAATCAAACAAAATAAACAACAGAAATACACACAGGCTTGTTTGTAACTACATACTTTTCGGCCGGTGGCGTCCCGGACATTTTCAGGTTTAAGCGGGCTGTCTGCTAAGAGATGATGGCTTATTTATGACTCGTTCGAATTGCATTGCTGGCAATAATTGTCATAAATAATAAATATAATACAGTACCTAACTTATAATCATCTTGCTGACGTTTCGTAGACTATTTAGAGGCCCTTCTTCGTGAAAAGGGGCCTCTAAACGGTCTACGAAACGTGCTTATGAGCAGCGTTCGTGGCCGCCTCGCCTAAATAAATAATGCTAGAAAATTCACACAGTATCATCTCGCCCCCAGCTAAGCAGAGCTTGTGTTATGCGTCCTAGATGACTGATATACATTACTTCATAGATAGATATTTTTTTACAGGAAAACATCCAGAACACCCTGACAAATATCTGTAGAGCGCACAGACATTTGTCCCGATGCGGAAGTGGCACCCGCAAGCTCTTGCTGCGCAGGCAAACCTTCGCCCGCTGCGCCAGAGTCGTTATTAGAATTGATTGAAAAATGATAACCAGCGCCAGCAATGTAAGGCTTGCAGTAATTAATGAACCATCCTATCTTGCAGTGGATGGCCCGCTTTATTTATTTACTAACTAGCTTATGCCCGCCGCTTGGGCTGTACCCGGATAAAATGAAGCCTATTTGTTAATCCTGGTCAACATCTATAATACCTACGTATGCAAAATAAGCTAAATCCGTAGGCTAGGTTTTTGTGTGAAAGAGTAACAAACATCATACATACTCACAAACTTTCGCGTTTATAATATTAGTAGGATTTAGAAAGTTACACCAACAAAATAAACACTAAACCAACAACGCAAATAAGAAAAACATATAAATAAAGTGACATTTAAATTGTCAAAAATGGAGGTGTAGTCCTCATGGAAAAATTAAAATTATACATGATAAGTTAATTAATGGGCACACATGGATGCGATATGCACAGGACAGAGGAGGCTGGCAAAAACTTAGGGAGGCCTATACCCAGCAGTGGGTGATTCCGGGCTGAGAAGAAGAAGAAGAAGAAGTTAATTAATAAGAAATAAGTTTTGATATAACATTAATATAATGATAATTTATTAGTATTGAATTTGTATTTGTAATTCTTAACAAATTGAATTGAATTTGTCAAATTCAAGTATGATGTTTTTAAAATTATAAACATAATATGTGAACTTGTGTCAATCCAACATATCTGTAACAATTATAGAAGCTATCTGAACGAAACATCAATTTCAGTGTGTTTTTCCAGATCAGTATCATCAACAACCATTATTTACGGAGTTTAGAGTGAATATAATATAAATATCTTGTGGAAGGAAAATATTTGTACGGGCAGTTTTTGTGACAAATGAAGAGTATTTGCTCCTTATAGGTAGGTAGGACACCTACATATAAGCAGAAAAGTTTACTAGAGATAGTAGATAAGAAGCATCAGTCAACCCCAGTCATCCATCAACCCATCTTAGTCTTCGATTACGTAGAGATTTTAACCAGGCTACGTTATTTCATCATGTAATCTCCGTATATATGAATAGTATAGCTCCTTAGTACATAGTTTTTTTTACTAAATTAAAGTCAAATGATTAATGCCACCGAAAGCGTTTCTAGACACATCCTGAGCGCTTTATAAACGAGTATATATCATAATGCGCCAAACGGCGCAACAACTTTTTAGTTTTAGATATATCGTGAAGAGTCAGTGAGTGATTTTCTCCAGACATATTCCTTATACTTAACTATAAACAGAACCCTACCAGAAAATTGTCCGACACTCAACAGTGACTTTTATAATTATAATTTATTATTAATCTTCAGTTTTTAATTTGACACCGGAAACTTCACTAAAACCATTGGCATTTTATGAGTTTTCGTGACGTTGGAGCCTCAATGATAGATGATAATTTAAAAAGAAATACAGTTTAAAGAAATTTTATACAAACTCATCCTTACTTTAGACAAAACAAAATGGCATTCGCATTTATCAATAATAACTATTTTAAATGCTATCACACTGACAGGCAACGTAGGTAGAGTTCGCGCAAAACTTATTGAGCTCTGTGAAGTTCAGTCAGTGAATTTCTTTATTAAAATGACCCATGTCGAGGTATCAATTCGCTTATCGGAGCCAACAGACCTCACGGTAGCGATCGGTGAATTAATGCTAATAAACTCATCACCATTTCGACGGCAGTGGATTGCGGTAGAGCATATTTTGACGATAATTTTCGGGCGAGTAGTGTATTAAGGTTATAATTTCACTGTTTCCCGAGACATGATGAATTACCGTGGGCAATAGAATGTTGCATAACCGAATAATGTTTTCGTTATAATAATTAAAAGTTCAGTGTCCACGTCTGAGTGTTAAAAGTGTTCAAGTTTATAACTGAAGGGGATTATAGATTATTAAACTTGCAAACTGCGAACAGAGGTAGGTATTATTATTATAAATCCGAATGGATTTTTGTTACTTCTCCAAACAAAAACTACCATAAAGATCAAGCTAAAACTTTGCTCACGGGTGATTTTTGTTTATTAGGTAAACTTTTCGGGGTACAACGCGTGCGAAGCTGCCGGAAAAAGCTAGTAAACAATAATCGTGTTTCGTTTCCACTGCAGAAAATTGTTTCAAATCTTTTATAAGTTTTTAAAACGATAAGTTACCTTGTTTATTTCTCAACCTCATCATTGATTCAGCAGAACATGAGCACGCGACCTCACCCTCGTGGTCCGACTGGCTTGTCTGATACGTCACTATCATCATCATTTTAGCCGTAAAACGTCTACTACTGAACACAGGCCTCCCTCATGGTTCTCCATGAGGGTTGTTGCCATACTCACCACGCTTGGCAGGCGAGTTGGCGAGCGCAGTACGGAATGTTGATACACGGAAAGACGCTGCTGCCCATCTTCCAGAGGTATCAGGTAACTATCTCTTAGCAGGGTTACTTCTCTTATTGCATCCGCGGGTATGAGAGGAGGGGTAACATTCTACTGTCGGCACCCCACGGCAATATACCATGCGGCTAAATTGAGTTACACTCGCCCATTCGTACGGAGCCACAGATTTCTGACACTAATGACATTTCCGTCGCAAATCTGCTGTTAGTCATGACGCTTATTATTAATGACAGCTTTGACACTTACAAGCTGTCATGGATAAGTGACCGATGGTAGCAATCGTTGGGTATATTGAGTTGCTATTAGCCTATTCCGGGGGCTATTTCGTTATGTGAGCTGGTTTAGTAATTACTAGACGGGCTAATGTTGATAATGATCAAGCTTGACGTTTTAAAAAAATTAAGTGCGCAGAGAAAAGCATTAAACGCATTAAATATCCGACTTTAACGCCTATCCTCTGCGCACGCTAAACAGTCAGGAAATACTAAGAAAAAGGTTTTTACCTTGTTGAGTAATAACTGAGACAGACTGATGATGCTGATGATGATAAAGCTTGACGTTTCGAACGTTTTAATCCCTTCTTGTACTACTTATCGCCGACTATGGTGGAAGAATGGTATACCTAAGTACTGTGCAAGCCTAATCTATCAAACAATGGCCCAGGCATTTTAGTGTCCCGTACAGCATGAGTACCAGTCTCTTTAGATATATCTATATAGAATCACTATAGAGTGATAACACTATTAGCTACTAATTTGCTTTACATTATGGCTGCGGTCAGGAAGTTAGCGGCGCGGCGACGCTGACCCGGCCTCGAAGCCAGCGGGCAGATCGCGGGGCGCGTAGCGTTGCATTTATGAGAAATAAGTGTCTTTGTGAACCAAATGTATACGCCCGACAAAATAACTAAATATTTAAAAAGTCGCGGCGTCTGTCAATGCAGTTCCATAAAAATGTATGCATTAAAACGCGCCGCTACCGCGCGCTGACTTCGTGTAGGTAACCTAAGAGTACCACCGGGCCGAAATGGTAAAATATACGACCTTGTTTGCTGTGCCCGATCAAATTACTGGACCCAACATTCATTAAAGGGTAAATAAAAGCCTAAATTGAATTTGGTTCCATTCTATCGAACGTTCCGGAGTTTCATTTGTAGAAATCACGATCAAGAATCATGCAATATTCATGTTAGCCGTTAATAAAACCGGGTAAAAACGAATCGGACTCGCGGACCGAGGGTTCCGTGCTATCGTACAATATAATATATGATAAAGGCGGTTTATATTTGTTGGAGAACCTTGACAGCGCCATCTCTTGTCATCTCTGCGGAACTAATGTAGATATTGTACACTCTCAATGTATTCTAAAAAACTATGCAAATTAGAGGGTTTGTTTCAATTTTCCTATAAACTTGTCTTTTATTAGCTATAACAGTTTCACGGGGTTATCTCTGCAAACTTCGGAGATCATGGGGGTGGAACGGTCGTTTTTTCAACATTTTTGTAAATCACTCGGGAACCATAAGGGTTAAAGGAAAAATAAAAACTGTTTATTAATGTGCAAATTAATACCTTTCATATGATACCCCACACGATTTAGTAACTTCCCAAACAATTTGAAAACCCCCTTGTCTAAAAAACTATGCATATTAGAGAAATCGCTATAATTTTTCTTTAAACTTTACATACACTTCTATTAGCTGTAAAAGTTTCGGGTTTATCTCTGCAAACTTCGGAGATAAGGGTCGTTTTCTCAACATTTTTGTAAATAACTCGGAAACGATATGGCTTAAAGGCAAACTAATAACTGTTTATTAATGTGCTAATGAATACCTTTTATACACACGACCTATTAACTTCACTTAAACATTTTGAGATCCCCTATCCGCCCCCTGCAATCATAATAAGAATATTTTTTAGCATTTTCTTATATGCTATATTAGTAAAAAAGTGTTATCTTAAACCATTTCAAATTTCAAGTCGTTAGTATCAGCACTTCTCGAAATATCCACTTGTGACAGACAGACAGACAAAGTAATACTATAATGGTTCCTTTTTACCATTTTGGTCCGGAACCCTAAAAAGCGTCATCTTCAACCATTTAAAATTTCATCGTCGATAGCATCAGTTGTTCTCAAGATATCTATTTGTGACAGACAAACAGAGTAATACCATAAGGGTTCCTTTTTAACATTTTAGTCCGGAACCCTAAAAACGGGGAGGTCTTTGTCCAACAGTAGACGTCCTTTGGCTGAAATTATGATGATGATCATCATTCTCAGTCGTAAGATGCCCGCTGGATCTTCAAGTACTATGAGGGGTTTTTGACATACCTACTCACCACGCTTGGCAAGGGGGTTGTCGAACGCAGTGCGGTATGTTAATACACGGAAAGACGCTGTTGCCCATACTCTGGAGGTATCCCTTAGCAGATTTTTACTGCATTGTACAAAGTAAATACCTACAAAGAGAATAAAAAAAAGCGTTGGTCACATAGTCACCTGCTTCGTGACTGTGATCACCGCGGTAATTGCAGTTGTAATAGGTAGAGGTTACCGCTTTGCATCAGGTGGGCCATCGGCTTGTCTCGTCATTAAGTCGTATAAAAAAACAAAATTTGAAGAATTAACACGTCCCACATAGGCTACTAAGGCATTGAATATTATTATCCGAGGAAATGGATTACCTCACATATTTCGGTTCATATCCAAATCCTCTTGAGTCTTCAATTACTCACGATTCACCAATTCCACCCTTTCTAAATTCGATAGGATCATTTTGCTTACGGGCGGTTGAATCGCCATTTTTTTTATCACAAAATGGTAATAGTTTTTCGTAATCTTTCGCGATCACAATCATTTTAATATAATAAAAAAACGGGAATTTATCGCGTAGTCAACCCGGGATCACGATTGTTGAAACACAGTCAAAACGTCGGGAATAATATTAAGGGTATTACGCGATAAATTCACGTGTTTTTGTTATTATATTAAAACAAAATGCTAAGTTTTAAGGAACGCCAAAATTATTATACGACTTCTCTGTGGCGCATCGAGCGAAAGCCCGCCTGCGACGCAAAAGGTTGCGGGTTCGATTCCTGTCTCGGGGCAAATGAGTATGTCATACCGAGAATATATTGCTGTATTATAGTAGGTTTAACATTTTATTTTCTAACTAACTAGGCAATTATATTGTAAGATTCTGCTTCACTGCAATATTAGTTTTATTTCAGATTGTATTTTGTTATTTATTAACATAACAGATTAGGTACTTCGTAAGCTTCTGATTATAAATTTTTGCTTGCGACCTCATTTTGCCTGAAAAACAGGATTACCTAGTTCAGGCACACAAATAGTACGTTAGATTTTTTGTTATTATTAGATAGGTATACATAAGTATAATGTTCTTAGCCATAATAGCTTGAATAGATTTATTTTATTTTATTTATTTATTTATTAACCTCGACTTAAGTCTATCTCTCTCACTTCTCTTCCAGACGTTCACTGCTGGACATAGGCCTCCCTCCATGATCACTAAGTACCGATTATAAGGGGTTGTTGCCCTACTCACCACGCTTGGCAGGCGGGTTGGCGAGCGCAGTACAGGAAGTTGATACACGGAAAGATGCTGGGGCCCATCTTCCGGAGGTATGTATCCCTTGGTATATTCTTACTGCATCCACGGGCAAGAGAGGAGGGGCAATATTCTACTGCCGGCACCCCTTAACTCTACCAAGAAATAATTTATTAGTAACTTATTTCACCCGCGTTTATCGCAAAAATATTCCGGTAGCAATGACTAACGATGCTCTTCCGAACTTTACTTTGAGGGACGGAGTAAATGAAGCGATCCCTGATGGATGGGATCCATGACGAGAACTCCAAGACTGGCCAATTATCGTGTGTTTAAGGAACTGACCATTATATGTAATTAATAATCTATCTTGCCGTGAGGAGTCCTCTCTTGCCCGTGGATACAGTAGGAATCTGCTAAGGGAAGGGATAAATCCGGAAGATGGGCAGCAGTGTTATTCCGCATCTTGAACACCCTATACTGCGCTCGCCAACCCGCCTGCCAAGCGTGGCGAGTATGGCAACAACCCCTCAATAGAAATACAATCAAGGACCGGGCCCTGAATCCCTGGCAGCCCCGCTAGTCCTGGCTACGGTAGCAGCCACGGTAACGGCTGGGCCAGGGGTGCTCCTCCAGCCGGAATACTTGGTATCCATGAGGGAGGCCTATATGCAACAGTGGACGTCCTATGGCTAAAATGACAATTTACATTGTCTACGAGGTGTAGACAATGATCATTGTGACAGAATGTTTACCATGTCTCCTTGAATTTCCCTCGTCATCATCTTCGCCGTAGGGCTATTGTCCACGTCCACTGCTCTCCCTCATGAATCTCCAAGATCATACGGGGATTGTTGCCATACTCGTCACGCTTGGCAGGCGGGTTGGCTAACGCAGTACGGGATGTTGAAACACGAAAAGGTGCTGCTGCCCTTCACTATCAACTCCCAAAAACTAAGCTTGTATTTGGAACCAGATTACTTTTGTAAATATCATCATCATCATTTCATCAGCCATAAAACGTCCACTACTGAACAGGCCTCCCTCATGGATCTCCATGAGGGTTAGTTGCCATTCTCACCACGCTTGACAGGCGGGTTGGTGAGCGTAGTATGGGATGGTGATATCATCTTCCGGAGGTATCCCTTAGCAGACTCTTACTGCATCCATGGGCATGAGAGGAGGGGTATCATTCTACTGCCGGCACCCCACGGCGGTTGTTAACAGACCAATTGCCACGGACATCAATTATAATGCGGTGAACCCAAAAAAAAGTAAGGTCTTTGCATCTATTATAGATGATTTATACAGCGTCAGCAACTGGTAATCATGCTGTACGGGACGCTGCAGTGCCTGGGACATTGTTAGATGGATTAGGCTTGCCCAGCACCTATACCATCCTCTCAGCTTAGTCAGCTATTATTCAGAGGAAAGAACAGGTCAATACGTCTGAAGCTAACTAAGCCGCGGGTTTCCTCACGATGTTTCCTTCACCGTTAAAGCTCGTGTTAAGTGTGCACATACATTTTTCAAGACAGAAAAATCCATTGGTACACGGCCGGTATCGAACCCACGACCTTCGGATTGAAAGTCGAGGGTACATACCACTCGGCCAACACGGTGACCCCACGTCCCGTGGTAAAAGTATAAAATAATGATAAATGCTAGACCATAGAGGTGGTAAAATAATTTTAGCTAATCTACTGCCGCACCACCAGCTAACTCAAAACAAATAAAAGATTAATAAAACCGGCATGAAGAAAACCTCATCATGTCAAAAACGCTGCAATTTTTCCCTTCTCTTTTGTAACTTTCCCTGTCATCTCCAAGCACGCCTGCCAAGCGAAGATTATGTCAAAACCATCTTGCCGTGAAAACATATCGTTACGTTACCTTACGGGCTGTTTACGATAATTGTGATGATAATGGTGATGTTCAACAATAGTGTGTTTTGGGAAAGCTTTGCGCGCTTTCTTCGTGTTATGTGATTCTTGGCTAGGCTGTATTTTTTCTTTATATCTGATTCATAAACACTTTTTAGCTCATCTCATTCTATAATTAATAGAATCAGGCGTTACTTTGCGGAAATCCATATTATTATGATAAACAAAGAAAAATATCTAGTTTTAATTCCGCTAATGCTGAGATGCATATGCACCGCCCTCCCGCCCGCTAATTATGCACATGCAGGGGAACCAGGCTGTTAGTGCAACATGCATACCCAAACCCACACGACGACACGTGTTTCGCCTCTCCGCGAGGCATCTTCAGGTTAAACGCCGAGATGTTGACTGGTCGGCGGCTCTTTCGTTCCAGCCACCGACCAGTCAACATCTCGGCGTTTAACCTGAAGAAGCCTCGCGGAGAGGCGAAACACGTGTCGTCGTGTGGGTTTGGGTATGCATGTTGCACTAACAGCCTGGTTCCCCTGCATGTGCATAATTAGCGGGCGGGAGGGCGGTGCATATGCATCTCAGCATTAGCGGAATTAAAACTAGATATTTTTCTTTGTTTATCATAATCATCTCATTCTTATAATGCTTCACAAAATAATCCATCTTTTCCTTGGCCTTTCTCTACATATCCTCACACTATCCACATTCTTGATAACACTTTTACTAACATATGGCATTATATCTACGCATAATTTTTATTCGCGTTATTACGCGCTAAAGCCCCGCTGATTAGTTTAAAAATTATGTCTATTGATCGCGAAAGTTTACAAAGTACTATCAACACGCATAATATCGCTATACGCTATATACTACGCTATATACTAATCACTAATGTAATTCCCAGGATTTTATTGGTTCAAGATGGGAATACTTTATTAACTTTAGTGCACGCTGTGACGTCCTTTAAATGAAAAAACACATAGTTTTTAAGACCATGATTGTTATTTTAAGTTTTCATTGTGATTTTTTCGTTGGATGTCCATATTAAATAAATAAATAAAAAAACCGGTGCTGCGGTGTGTTGGTGGGTCGGCAGCTTAGTGTATACCTACACTATACCTTTACAGGCTGATTTACGTGCACTAACTATCATATGGGTTATCCGATTGGTTTCATGTGCATTCAGAATGCCAATGATCCATTTGCCATTAATTAATTTGGCGGTAATTACCTCACGATTCCAGCACCTGGATCAAAATGAATGTAGGTGAAAAGGGTCATTAAGCCTCGTCGAAACAACGGCGGTTTCCAGACCCGAGCCAAATATATGTAGAAAAGCAAACATTTGTTCTTGGCGGGAACAAACCCACACTGTCTTTACAATTTATTATCCAAGGAAAACAATGGCACAGATGTAAACCAGCCTCTAAAACAACTCTTTGGGATGAAAACATATTGTTTAAAGCTTTGATGTTGATCCACAATGATTGCCAACTTTTGTATGGAGATGACACAAGAAGAAGAAGCAGACCATTAAGTTCTCCATTCATTTGTTTTGTTTACCTGGTTAAAAATGCCAAAATTATTGCCAACCTTTTAATGGAGACGACACAAGAAGACAAAGCAGACAAATATGTACTTCATTTATTTGTTTTGTTTACCTTAATTCATTGACATGTTCTAAAGAATGCATGCAGTTTGATTGATTAGATAGGAGTTGTTTTTAGCTGAGAGATAGCTAAGATGAGGGTTCGAAAGTTAGTAAAAACTATGAATAAACAGACAGGAGTCATGATTTACGAGTATGTAGACACGATCCTATCAATCTTCTAACCAAAGAGACAACAGAGAATTGACATTCCACGTAGACAAAAACTTCAGAAACTAATGGAATTTCAAGTAACAAAGTAGGGATAAAAATTGAACGCATTTTATGAAAAATATACAGGGTGGATTTTTGAAACGGCACACTAAGGGCAGGGATCTTAAACGTTACATTCACAGAAAAATGTTCTTAGGAGACCATCCATACATCTTTGAGATATTCTGAACTGCACTCAAAAAAATTACATATAATTAATAGAAAATGGTAATTTTTCACAAAAACTTTTTGATGCCAATCGATCCTGTTTTAGGGTTTCGTAGTAAAAGTCGACTGAGATTTGAGTACTAGAGAAGTCAAAAATTGCGAAAACTTTTTACATACATCTCAGTAAGAGAGTCGAACTTCTAAATTGGCTAATTTTTTTGTACTGGGGAGATTCGCTATACTGCTGTCTACTAACTAACACAATCGTTTTTTTACAGATTTCAATTCAGTTCAAATTTCTCTATCTTCCTGTCTTACAAACGTTATTAATAACAAATAATTTATGAGACATAGGCACGTTGTCTAAAGTTAAATTACAAAATTTACGACAGTAGTTTACTGCGTACCTACTCCGTGTCAAGTTGGCTATGTTATTTCCTATGTTGTATCTTACGACGATATATCGTCCACCATTTATTCCATACCTGCTCGTACACGAACATGTTCGTGTTATAAATTAATTATTGCAATCATTAACCCTTACCATAGCAATAAAACAACCATTATTTTTTTCTACTGGCCCTAGACCACGACGAAGCAGACGTTTTTCATTATCTATAAAAGATTTATTTATTTATTTCACATTAGATTTATATAACATTACAGGATAAAACATCCTAAGACTTATCTATTTTTCTATACAAAGATGTTAAAGGCCATACTTTTTTTTGATGACGATATTGTACAGTCATTAAGAAACTAACATAATAAGTTTGTAACATGTGTTTGGGCTTCTTGAAAGACACGGATTCCTGAAAACATTTGTACATAAATGCCCTGAATCAAATTTAACCATGAAACTTAAAGAGAATATTGTAAAGTAAACCTTAACAGATAAATGCTTTCCACAACTAATAAATAGCCCAACCCGATGAAAATGTCACAGTAGGAATTGTTGAGCATGCAGTTGACATATTGTTTCAAAGTAAAAGAGCGGTATTACGTGCAGTCGCAAAAAGCATCAGAAACCAATGAAATTGGTAAAGCAATGAAACAAGTAATTATTTTCGGACAGTCATAGTTTCTGTTCTCATTTTCTTTGTTACCGTGTTGTGCATAAACCTACCAAGCAATTTAAAACTCGAATTTTATTTTGTTCTTCAACGAAAAGTCAATATTGGTGCATGAAATATATTAAAAACAAACACTCTGTGATGCGTGTTATGAAAAGCATGTTTTGTAATTTTTTTTGTTTATCATAATGGGACGATAAGCACGAGATACTAGCGTTCTGATAGATACTTGGTGATGTTATAGGGTTGCTGATCACTTTATTCATTACAATTACAATCCCACTGCTGCTGGACAAAGGGTTGAAGCGAGGCCATTCCATGCAATTTCGATTCGGCAGTTTGTCCCAATTATCAAATAATTATTAAACTTTTTAACGAAAAAACCGACTTCAATGATAAAATCTATAATGTTGAATAAAATATGTAAACCAATAATGTATTCTTATTACATTTGAGTATATCCTTATTTTCATGGATAACATCATGAACTGGTTTTAAAAGCAAGCAAACATTTAGTTTGCGGTCTGTCGGCCGCGGCGCCACACCGTGTTGGGACTCCACTGGGTAATGATCTTGACCCACAACAGACAGACATGGCTAGTATTATATAAAGAACAATGTCGATTCTTCTGAATGATGGTGTTTGATTGATGATTCCGGCCATGGTGACGAATTCAGCTCCGATGTTGGTGTCTATGGTGAGCCCATACATGGCTTGTGTAGCCAATCATCTTTGAGAAGATCCTAGCACATTGCTGGCATGTGAGGACACCGTTAACAAAGTTATAATGTTGCGCCGAACGCAAAATAAAATTACCGAAAGGTCGAGAAAGGACCGGTGTTTAAATTTTACATGTCAGAAAGGGACAGAACTAAATGTCAAAGTTCATGTTGTGTATCACTTCTATTTTTAGAACGTAAACAAAGAAATTTTCTCGAAATATTTTGTGTGTGAAATAAGATGCTTCCGCTTATCGGATGTTCTATAAATGCGATATAAATACGTGGGCATGTTTGCCGAGAGGACAGTTCTTATTTGGCTACGAAAGTGAAAGTGCGATATATCAGAGCGACTTCAAAGTGAATACAGTGGTGATCAGTGAAGTGTGTACAAGTACTACTACAGTGTTGAACACTGTGAACAACTGTGAAGAAATGTTCTAGTGTGAATCTACTATGAGCTTCTTATTGGTGTGATCCATTATTTAAATTGGTCTAAATGGACTACATTATTTAATCCCGAATCCCAGCTCGTAACCAGGAGTCAATACTTGTGAAAAGTCCTATAGTCCTGAAATAATTTGTCTAGGAAGCACATTTTCGCGTCTGCGTTCCGGGCATCAAATTTAAACATCTGATGAAACTTTCCGATTCGCCAAACTCCACAGAATGTAATACATATTGTAGAAGATGTCCATCATGTGCTAACGGAATGTGTACGAAACGCAACCCATTGTCGCCATTATTGGCTGTTTAGTAATTATAACGATGTAGCTATGTATATTGGCTACTTATCATCGCCTTTATCAGATGGCGCTAGGAAGCTTATGTTATTATATTTTATGTTGCTTAGAAGATACCATATAGTTTTTTGCTAACGGAATAATAAAAGTAAAAGGTAAAAAAGTAAAAAGACATTTATTTATCACTCACAAAAAATAGGTTCTTATTAACTAAAAAACATGACAAGTAATTTTATTTTAACCTAGTTTTGTGAGGGACTGGTGCCTGAAATAGGTAATAATATTTTAGTTGTAGTAGTTATCTTTGTAAATAGACTGATGGGGTGATATAATCATTTTGTGGCTAAAGTCCCTTAAAATAAAGTAAAAAAACTATAGTCAATATTTGTGAAAAGTCCTATTAAAAACAAAGAACATTGTCGATACTTGTGAAACACTTGATATAAAACAGTAGTCTCATCTTGGCACTTCGCCATCAGTAGGTGAAATTATAGTACAGGGAAAATTGGATTTTGAACGTGCTACAAAACAGTGAATTTCTATTAGATAAAAAAGATTTATGCGAATCGTGCATCCATTTTACATGCACGGGGGGTATTGGAACCATTCGGAAAGTTAGATTGGGACATTATTCACAGTGGACTCAGGTGCTTGGTGAATGCAATCGGTTATCTTAGAGATTACTATAAAGTTGGATATTTAGAGGTTAGGGCTCGCCTCACACAACTCGAATTTATGAATTTATAATTTAAACTCCGGTATATTGTCTCACACACATATGTAAAAAATAATATTGCCTGGAAGAGATCGCTCATGGCGATGAGGCCGCCCTATGTATTCTTGTGTTGTTTTTACACTTCTTTATGTTTTTTTGTATTCTTTCCGTGTGGTGTACAATTAAACATTTTTCTAATTATCTATTCATTGATCATGATCATCATCATCATATCAGCCGTAGGACGTCCACTGCAGCTGGACAAAGGCCTCCCTCATTGATCTCTAAGTACTACAGTCGGAAGCCGTCTGCATCCACCGCCGACCAGCAGTTCTCACCAAGTCGTCTGCCCATCTTGTAGGTGAACGTCCTACGCTACACTTGCCGATCCATGGCCTCCATTCGAGAACTTTGCGGCCCCATCGGCCATCTGTTCTGCGCGCTATATGGCCTGCCCATTGCCACTTCAACGTGCTAATCCGTTTGGCTATGTCGGTGACCCGAGTTCTTCTACGTATCTCCTCATTTCTGATTCGATCCCGTAGAGAAACCCCGAGCATAGCCCTCTCCATAGCTCGTTGAGCGACTCTGAGCTTATTCATAAGGCCAATAGTAAAGGACCACGTCTCGGTTCCATATGTCATCATGATCATCATGATGAGAGTCAATAGTAAAAAAAAGATAAGTTTACTTAGTTACACACACATATTGTGTTTTTTAATAAGTAGAACTTTTGTGAAGAGTTAACACGGGGAAGTATATCCACCTTACCTATTACTGCTGCCAAGCAGTATAATGCCTGCATTGATGTATTCCGGTTTGAAGGGTAAGGGGGCCGGTGAAATTACACATGAGACTACAACTCTATGTCTCAGGGTGACTGGCGCAATTCAATGCAGCATTGGTCACGTGCTTCGTGAAGGTAATCACCGCGGTATTGCAGTTGTTTTATGTCATTTAGTCGTTTAAATAAAATAAAAAAACTCTCATTTACTGTTAATAAAATTAAACTAATTATGTTGTAAGAATAGTGACAAAAAGTTTCATGGCTGGTGTTTGCGCTACTAGTGTGCAGTGACAAAATTCATAACCTGATTCCCACTTGTGTGCGTTCGTTCTACAGAAATGTACGGTAAGACGCGCGTTCTGAATTCAAAAATTTAATTTTCCGTTCCGGAATCCAGAGCGCTCATACGAGCGAATATTAAATATTTAGTATGTGAAGAATAGTTACATTGTATGCCATTCCGTGCTTTCTTAATTATGAATATGCATTCATATGAATCCTAGACAAATTCCTGCTGTGTGAGGTCAGCCTTAGCGTCAGGATAAACGGACGCAAGAGGGATTGGCGTCGTCATTTTATAGCAGTGACAGACACAGAGAACTTATCCAGTTTAATAATTACTTGTTCCAGGTTCATCAGCATCTCAGGGATACGTCCACTGCTGGACAAAGGCCTCTCTCATGGCCAAGTACTGATCATGAGGGGTTGTTTCCATATTCACCACTCATAAACAGCCTCGGCACTCGAGCGCAGTGTGGAGAATTGATACTTTGACGCTGCTGCCCATATTCCGGAGGTATCCGGCACCGCAAGGAAAATGTGTAGGTTAGGTTTTTGCTTATCTCTCAGGGCGGCTTGAATGGAAAGAGTTCGTTGCACGATAAACCAATTTAAAATCCAATGAAAAGTTACGCGGTCAACACGCACAATTTACAAACAACTATCGCGGCGCGGCAGCGGTTTATCCTGCCGGGGTTGCATCTTTTCGGGCAGACTGGCGGGAAGCGTCTTCAGCTCCCTTATCACAGTCGATGGCGGTGGCGCGTGAGTTACGAGTGTTACGAGTATACCTATCGCAGGTCTTATGGAGACGTTCAAACACAGGGCCTTGAGACGCGTTTGTCGCGCTACATTCGTCTTGTTTATTATTATTATTATAAATTGCTGTCCCACAGCTGGGAAAAATACCTTCGGTTTATTCGTGAAAATTATCTGCTTGTACTGTGATATTCCTCCGTTCTATACTAATTGCTGCAAACCGACTGTTTTGTGTTTAACTAGTTAGTTTAGTTTTTTAACATGTTACTTTTCGTAATGTTTTTTTTTTATATTTCGCACATCCTTATCGGTACCGTATCATTATAGTTACTAAGACCTACATATTATAAAACAAAGTCTTCCGCCGCGTCTGTCATGTCTGTTTGCGCAAAACTAGGATACTCGGATACTACTAAACGGATTTTCATGCGTTTTTCACCAATTGAATAATTCAGCAGGAAAGTTAAAAAGTTAGTTCAGTGTAAGCTAACATTTTTAAAGATTTGGTGTAATTTAAATGAACATGATGATAGTTGAACATATCGGACAATTTATTGCCGACTGGTAGTTGTTTTGGTGTCCACCGCGTAAACCATTTAAGTTAAGTGCAAGTGATGTTACAAAGTTTATTTAATTCTAATAATAGTTTTATGCATGTCGGTAATAACAATAATTGTTCCTCCTAAAAAGGTCTACAAAAATGCATACTCGCCACGCTTGGCAGGCGGGCAGGCGAACGCAGTGAGGGATTTCGACACACGGAAAGACGATGCTGCCCATCTTCCGGGGGGTATCCCTTGGCACATTTTTACTGCATCCACGGGCAATAGAGGAGAGGTAACATTCTACTGCCAGCAATAATAATATATTATTATATCAAAAAATCAATCAAAATCAATAAGTGTTTATACAATAGAGCAAAACGCTACTTAGAATAGTCAGTTTACAAATTATGAACAAAACACATTTAAATTGAATAACGTACAAAAATTTTATTCGTTTGCTTCGGAAAACTTTTTTCCAAGTGAGGTAAAGAAGCGAACAAGAAATCTCACTCTTCCAGTTCTTTCTATTCATTGTTACAATATTTTTCTTGTTCAATATAATCTTCAAATCAACAAATTATCTGATTTCTTGTTAACTTAATATTATAATTTTAAACTGTTTAACAGGATTTTATCGCGTTTATTATACCTTGTTTTATTATTTCCTGACGTTTCAGCTTACCCCTAACCACGAGGGCATCAGGGCACTCGAAACGTCGGGAAATAATAAAACAAGGTAATTACGCGATAAAATCCCGTTAAACAATTTAAAATTATGTCTACAGATCGCGAAAGTTTACAAAGTACTAACTTCATGTTAAACGAGATAATTTGATTCTTGTTATTTCAAATTCGAACAAATACTTCGGATCTAACTCGAACAGACTGATAACATAAGTCTGAGCCCGTAGCCAAAGAACTAAAATAAAATAACAAACATGCGCGCTATAAAAATCAGATACATTACATTAAACCAAAGCAAACGAAAATATCAACATGTTATTGGCTAGGGTGTCTATTTTTATAGCCCAATGCAAAGTTTATTTAAACGTCTGTTTGTGTTACGGGCTCCTTTCATGCATCTTGGTAGGTAATAACAAACTGACGGATAAAGTTCGTAACAGCTACGATAGTTTTAAAGTTATGTTGAAATCCATTGATATAATACCTCATTACTTACTAATGAGGTCTTCCTATTAGTGGTGTTTCCGATCTCTTTGACAGAATTTCGATGAATTCAATACAGTGTGTATTAATCGTACTTTAGTTAAAAGCGCAGTCATTATACAAACACAACAAAGGATTTGACAAGCCCCTTTGGCAAGTTCGTACACCATTTTTTCTTTTGAAATTGGATATTTTATGTCATGCAAGTATTATATTATAAGTCAACAACATACAGGGTGTATTATGGGGGGTTCAGCCAATGAAAACAAATAGTTTTGGATCGATCGATCACATCGGGAATTTTACTTTTAAACTTTTCTATTTACAATATTACTTGTGTTATGTAAAAATAATGCTAGGGTCAAAATTGTTTCTTATTTTATTTAAAACCTTCTTGTGGTTATAGGTATTTTTAATTATATTTGTACGGTAACTCTTCGCGGAGTTCAATGACCCTGACAAGAATCAGCTGGCGTTAAGGTTGACATTATCGTATAATCAACTGTTATAGTTATAGCGTAGATAGTCTTGAATGAACATCATTGAATCCTGAAAAGTCGTAGAACAAAAGTGTTCCTTGGGATGGTCTGAATCGACCCTTTGGCTTTGGAAATGGGCTTAGTAATAATACACCCTGTAGAAATGAAAATACTTAAAAAAACCAGAATGGTGTTATTAACTAAATTAATAGGTTTATTTACTTTGCGTATCGAAACAGTTATGTTTAAAATCGGGTGTGGTTATAATAGATATTTAATGATTACCAAGATGCCCCAAAAAGTTAACCTAAGTTTTAGATTCTACATTTACTCTGTAAGCTTTTATTTTAAATGTCAACAACCAACACGAAGGTATTTTTATATAAATAAAAAATACCATGACAATGTTCTATTCTAACGGGATTTGAACCCGCACATTGCAGACGGACACCCTAACGTGGGCTGCCTAAACGTTCGGCTACACAATCACTGGTCGAAAATCTTGACTGGTTTTAAATTTACCTACTTTGTGTATCCAAACAGTCCTGGTTAAGATTGGGTTTAGTTTAAAGATATCTTCATCATTAAATATCTCTTTAAATTAACATCTTGATCATTCATGTTGTCCAACAACTCAACCTAAGCTCGATTCACGACAATTATTTATCTGAAGAAAACAATTAAAATAAGAACACATTACAACACGCGATTTTCAGAAACTAAAGAAACAACTTTTACAATGGTAAACTCCAAGCGATTCAAGTTACTAAATACTTCCTTATGTTGATAAGGAACTCGTCCGAAGTTGTCAACATAACAATGGAACCAATAAATTGCAAACACTTCGATGTAGTTAGGAGAAAATTTTATTCATGGTCACCATTATCTGAGCCGTAGTACGTCCACTGATGAACACAGGCCTCCCTCATGGATCTCCATGGGGGTCGTTGCCATACTCACCACACTTGGCAGGCGGGTTGGTGAGCGCAGAATGGGATGTTGATACACGGAAAGACGCTGCTGCCCATCTTCCGGAGGTATCCTTTAGCAGGCTCTTACTGCATCCATGAGCATGAGGGGAGGGGTAACATTCTACCTCCGGCACCCCACGGCACTGCTGGACATAGCTCTCCCTGAAAGATCTTCAAGTTCTGCTCATGAGGGGGTTGTTGACATAATCATCACGCTTGTAAGTCTTAGACGAGATAAACTCGTCTAAGTTGTAAGCGGCTTGGCGAGCGCAGTACCGGATGTTGCAACACGGAAAGGCCGCCCATCTTCCGGAAAATCTGGTTACCAGTCGTAATTTTTCGAAGTATGCTAAATAAATGTTTGGATAGTTTCTTGGTATACGGGGTACCGCTAGCAGGAATTGTATGTACTGTGGTACAAAATGTACGATTACCAGAATCTTTCCTTACAGGAATTTTATAAATTCTTCTTTTAATCGATAGTAATTAAAACCGCGTTTGTGAATAGACTGTATTTGATTTGTTAAGAGAGCCTGTCCCAGACAATCTTGCTAGATGTTTTACACACACACTGCGACAGCAACTATTAAACCATGCTATATCTGAAAAATTATCGAATGTTAATTGTTAGCGCCAATAATATCACGTCAAGTTTTGAAGATACAGACTCATTTTAAGTATCATCCATAAAGGTTTTTCTTTAACCTATCCCACACCTGGGAAATTATCCCCCAAACTCCACCAATCGTCTTTATCATACCTACACGCATTTACACACACACACACACTCACACAAACACCCACGCACACACACACACACACATACACGCACACACCCACATACATAAACCTAAACCGTTTTATTTGAGACCGTCCCGATAGCGTTTTCTCGGCCGACCCGGACGCCTTGCGGTTATTTACCGCACCACAAACGTAATCACATAAGATATTTAATTTACTTATCTTGCGTACGAAGTCGAAGTCACGGGTAGAAGCTGACTTCGTTACACGTTGATTGTAGTTTCAAGTACCAAGGTTCTTATACGAAACTCTCGAAAACCAGTATCAACCGCTTGCCAAGAGTTGAGATGTTTTGAGATACTTTATGCGATTAGGAGTTTGAAAAGCTCTCTGCAACTTGGTTCAGAAAGTTCTATATAAATTGAAACCTTAATATGTAAGACCACTCGTCAAGACATTAACTTTTGTGCCGAGTTCTTTAAGTTTTCATTTATGTTTATTGACTTCTAAAAAAGAAGGAGATTCTCAAGTCGTCTGTCTTTTTATAAACAACAGAATACTGAGGTAAGAGAGATTAAAAATTATATCATTGAAATAGTGTGGAGGATTTTGTAGTCATTTCATTTTAATTGTCAAATAATGTAAAAAATATTGTGAATGAAATAAACTTATATATAACTATCAATCTACTCATTTTTTGAAGTCGGATAAAAAATAAATATTACTCAGACCTTCGATTCATTTGAAATAACGTGAAAACCTAGTAGATAAAAGTCGGCTTTTAAGCCCACTCAGTGCTCTCAAACCTTTCGTATAATTGCTATCGCGCGGAACTCCAAAGCGTTTTCTCTCGTTTTATCCATCGTAACAAGATTCTCTATCAAGATTGAGCACAATTTTGTACAACGGTTCAAGATAATTTGTAAAAAGTCAATATTTTTTTGGTATTGGTATTTTTTCTCATACTCGGCCTTCCACGTCGCCTCCTAGCATTGGTTGGGCCCCACTCTGTGGTGGCGTCAAGTCGCAAGGAGTGGATGGAGGACAAGGAGGCCTTTGCCCAGCAGTGGGACAGGTTGAACGGTTGAAAATAATAAAAATAATGGTATTTTTTGTATCTTAGAAACTGTCCTTAGTTTTGATTAAGTTCTAGATATAATATATACAATATAAATTTAACTGACTTTTTATTAGTGACACATTATGTTGCGTGATGTGCTAAACTTGCTTTAACGGTTAAGGAAAACATTGTAAGGAAGCCCGCGGCTTATTAAGCTTCAGACGTATTGACCTGTTCTTTTCTCTGAGTAATAGCTGACTAAGCTGGAAGGAAGGTATAGTTGCTGGACAAACCTTATCCATCTAACATTTGAAACCATCATAGCTGTGAACTTGTTTATCCGTGATCATGGCGTTTAAAACTGCGCCGAAATATCGAAAAACTATAAAATACTCAAATCATGGTATATATCACAATCCATCTATCAATGTCCCACGCTCTGCAGTGTCCCGTGCAACATGAATACCAGTTGCTGATGCTGTATAGTAAAATGATAACTTGGGATGCAGGTGTCGGGATACTCACGACAAGCCAAAATCTCCTCCAAATACGTAGTTATATCAGGTATTGGTCACAGATGAGTCTCGTTCGAACCGATCAAGGTCGTCACGGCAGTACTTCTTCGACTGACCCGGGCATCACCTTCCATCTTCAGGCTCCCATACAGTTGTGATAAATCTTGCACCTAAAATCTTGTAACACTGATATAAAGATGGAAATTACAAAAAATTACTTCCTAACGAGTACCACTGGTACAGAGCAGAAATAAATTTCTACGATATATTCCCACCGTGTCACCAACACGGTGGGAATATATCGTAAACTAAACGAAAATATTTTTTCTTTACTTAGGCCAGCTTGCGTAGGCCAAACCATGTTAGCTACATTTTCATGAAGGAGATCAGGAAGTATCCCTCCTAGACGGATGATCACCGACGGGGTAGCGGTTGAAAACCCGCAACCCTGTCAAGTGCTAGTGCGTCACTAGACGATTCGTTCGACGAGCGGCACTCTGACATTAAGGTGAGAGACGAAATAACAATGGGTTTTTAGTTGGTATGCCAATGTCTATAAGCAGTATGTTAGTAGCCCAGTGGTGAGCCCAACTTTACCCTCTGGCTCTCCTCGGGCTAGAGGATATGCGTACAGAGCATTTCCCCATCGGAAAAAAGGCTTAGCCGTGTTACATTGGAAAGTATTTTTTGTAACTCTCATCATAAAACAGTATAACCAGATTTTGGTTTAACAGAATGGCAACCCTTCGTAATAAAATATTAGTTTTGTGGGTTCATGCGGCTGACGTTTTAAGGAGCTTAAAAGCTTTAGGAAAAGTTTTGAACTGTACATTTTATATATGATTAGTTAAAATAATAATTTTTTGTGGTAAGCACCCTCAGCCGCCGTGGGGTGCCGGCAGTATAATGTTACCCCCCCCCCCCCTCTCATGCCCGTAGATGCAGCAAGAGCCTGCTAAGGGATTCCCCGGAAGATGGGCAGCAGCGTCCATCCGTGTATGTCAACATCCCGTACTGCGCTCGCCAACCCGCCTGCCAAGCGTGGTGAGTATGGCAACTACCCCTTATGGAGATCCATGAGCGAGGCCTGTGTTCTTTAGTGGACGTTTTACGGCTAAAATGATGAAGCATTCTCAGAGTGCGAATCTCGCACACGGCCCGTCTATTGAATGTTCCATTAACACTTGCTTTTGGTATTTGCTTGCCATCTAACCTTGAAGGCCAAACAGACAAACTCCGGCTATTTTGGTACATTAAATATTAGCTATAAGATTGTGGATAAAACCTCACCAGTTCGATGGATTTATAGAAATATGGGATATGAGATGAAAATAAAAACAAAGATTCAATACTAGCAGACTTTAGAATAATGCTAGATTCAAAGAAAATTATCTAGTTCGTAACATATGGTTGCTTGGTTTGTGAAACATCCAGCGTTAGACAAAGACAAAGACAAAGACATTTATTTGCAAAAAACATGTGTTTACATTTTCATGCGAGTTGTTTAATTTTTTTATAGGGTCACAACATGCTTTACCGAAATCGGTATGCAAAGTTTTTAAGATAGGTAGGCATGCCGATGTTACAGAAAATTCAAAGAAAATACTACAACTACAACTTAAATTATTATTTTGACAATAGGTACATAAATTAAAAAAAAATGTATTAAAAATAATTAAAATTAAAATTTATCCTTTAGAAATTCGTCAACATTATAATAGCATTTTTCATGTAATAACTTACTTAATTTTTGCTTAAATAAATTAATGCTTAATTGCCTGTATTCTTCAGGTATTTTGTTAAAGATTATAGGTGCCATACACACGAGACTTTTATGCATGAGTGAGGTTTTGGAGGGATGCAATCGTAGCTTACCATTATCTCGTCTGTTTCGGCTTACAGCGTCAGACAATTTTGCAAAAAGATGGGGGTTGTTCTTAACATACATAGCTATCTCCAATATATAAAGGGACGGAAGTGTCAGAAGTTTGTGCTTTATAAATAGCGGTCTACAACTATCAGTCATTTTAATCCTAAACATAGCTCGCAGGCATCGCTTCTGCATTTTGAAGACAAAGTTTTTATTGGTAGAATTGCCCCAAAATATTATGCCGTATCTCATTAGCGACTCTGCCATACCGTGATATGCTATCAATAATGCGCTTGTATTTACCGTAGATGACAGTCTATGTAGAGCATATACTATGCTACTGATTCGCTTACTAAGCTCCTCAGTATGTGCTTTCCAGTTCAGCCGTTTATCAATTGTAAGTCCTAAAAATCGCGTAGCGTCAACTTGATTTATTAAATTATTATTATATATTAGATTTATGTCAGATGGAGTTTGGGATCTTTGATTAAAATGCATAATTTTTGTCTTTTTTAAATTGATTTTTAAGTTATTATTGTCAAGCCATGTAATTATAGATTTAATTGAACTATTGATGTCAGTTTCGTAGGATTTAATGTCATTGCATGTTATTGTTATTTATTTATTTAGCCTTACTACTCGTTCCTTCAACTCTACTACAAGAAACTAATAGAAAATGTTCTATTAGCTTCTGCCCGCAACACAGCACATGTTGCACTCTAAATCGTTAAATGTGCGTGCGTCGGCATATTATTCTTAACACACATATAAAGACAATGGTCAGGGAATCCAAAAACTGTGGCACACTGGCATTTTCTGTTGTGTGCATATGCAATATTTTAGGTTGCTTTGTACAATAGTTATTGTTTGTCGAGGTAATCAGCATCCATTCAAACTTACGGAGTAACATTAGTGGCACTTCAATGTTAGTAACATACAATCTACTCACACGCTCAGATCAAAGGACTTATTACCAGTGCATCCACAAATTAACTGAAATTGAAAATATATTTATTCAGACATTACAATCCATTTGTTAGTAATAATAATAAAATCAAATTAAACGTGTTAGTATAAGGTCTATAATAATCCATTTGTTAGTAACATACATATAATAACCGCCGTGGGGTGCCGGCAGTAGAATGATACCCCTCCTCTCATGCCCATGGATGCAGTAAGAGCCTGCTAAGGGATACCTCTGGAAGATGGGCAGCAGCGTCTATCCGTGTATCAACATCCCATACTGCGCTCACCAACCCGCCTGCCAAGCGTGGTGAGTATGGCAAACTACCCCTCATGGAGATCCGTGAGGGAGGCCTGTGTTCATCAGTGGACGTTTTATGGCTGAAATGATGATACATATAATAAAATCAAATTAAATGTGTTAGTATAAGGTCTATAATTTATAATAATTCAATTAAAAAATGTCAAGGCTAGGTACATACACAAAATTAGGATCAATTACAAAATATTATTGTGTCACGAGTTGAGCTAAAGGTTGGTGGTGCTTAACAGCCCAGAGAGCCAAGATTCCACAATTGTACGCAGAGCGATCGGCCACAACAGCCAGCATGCTGTTAGGACTGTCGCGAATGCGGCGCATCAGAGAAAGGGTCCTGCTACGCATTATCGCATTATAGTCGATAACTCTGGCAACTCTACAAAATCTCGGCAGTCCCATCAGCATCCTAAAACCATTGTTATACTGTACTTGTAGCGCTTTAATTATCACCGCCCGCCTGACAAATGAAGTTAAAAATCAGTAATGTGATGGAATAGCAGACATCTGGAGTGCCCTGGGGGCAATTCTTGTGCATCCTAATCAAAAAACGCTCAAAGTCGATAAATTTTACTAAACCGGACAAAATCTCCACTGAGTCTCCGTCTCCTCCTGTCACCGTGGCTTAGCAAAGATTAATTTCTTTGTGGCTCAGTAGGTCTTTAGTCGATTGATACGTCAGTGGTAGCGGATTCGATTTCTGCCACGGGACAAATGTTTGTAATTGTTCTGCAGATATTCGTCCCGTATCTGGGTATATTATCTATATAAAAGAAGTAAACATATTTTTTTACTAAGCCTATTTTGTCCCACTGCTGGGCAAACCCTTCTGGTCTATGAAAGAGCACATGAAGGGCGAACTTCCATGACACTCAAGCGCCGACTTATCGACAGTGCATCCTGCCCGTCCTAACCTACGGTGCGCAGATATGGTCACTGACACAGAAGAGGAGACACAGAAGTCCAAACTGAAAATTGGCCAAAAGGCAATGGAGCGTAGCATTCTCGGCTTTAAACGAATCGACCGAGATCCCACCACCGTGCTACTCTGACTAACCGGCATTGCCGACGTCGGCGAAAAAACAGCTAGACTAAAGTGGGAGTGGGCAGGCCACGTCAGCCGCATGCACTCAGGAAAGTGGGCTTTATACCACTCAATGGCAGCCTGAAGATGGGAGGCGCCGCCGGGGTCGGCCTAGAAAACGTTGGCGTGACGATCTTGATCGTTTCAAACGGGACTGAGATCATGCAAAAACCAGGGAAGTTATATTTACAGAAAAAAAATATTTATGAATTATATCAGTCATCTTAATTTCATCAAACAAGATTTGCTTAGTTTGAGACTTGATAGTGTTGTGTGTAGTGTCCAGTATTAATATTATTACATAGAAACTTTTTGCATTCTTGTGATCTCACGATAGACAATGACTAAATGCAAACCGATTGTGATCATCGATTGGATTTTGAAAATTACAGGATTTTATCACGTTATTATTTTTCCGACGTTATCCATGAAATTTTAATTATGTACGGCCAAAACAATAACCGTAAAATTTCAACCAATTTTTACAAAACATAAATAATACACAAAAACTATTATTGGTAATACCCCATTTCCGATATGAAATGGAATGAAACTGTATGAAAATCCAACTGGTAGTTTTTGCGTTAAGTCATAAAAATCGGTAAATAGTAAGTCGCACGTCATTTTCTTGCGTAATATTCCGCGTCTTATCTCATCCCATAAGCTTAAACCCCCGCAAAAGATGTTTCACATCACAAAGTATGATTTATTAGGTGTAATTTTATCCTCAACTCCTGCAAGAACTTCAAATGTCCTTGCTCTAAATATCATTCGGAAGTACATAGATCAAAACACATTCCTCCCCTGTCTGTTCCACTAGATCCATTTGTAACTAAACTCGCTGGCTCAGTTCTCACAAATACAGGGCTATAACTCAACACGCCAGATCTTTGCTATCATTAACATTACTGATTTTTACCTTCATTTATCAAGAGGAGGTCTCGAAATAATAGATAATTTTCTGCACCAGTTTCTTGAGTTAAGGATGACGGTTCTAGTTGATATATCGGAAAATTAAAAATGTTTTACATATGTCGGGCGTCCCGTGACGGCCAGTTATTTTTTTTCTTTAAGAAGTTTAAGTAGTTGCCTATCTGCTTTATGCGGTTTTTTAAATTCAAAAGTGCAAATCCTTTTTATACGGTACCACAATTGTAACTACTTACTAAACTTTAAAATTTTGAGACCCTCTTTTAGCCCCCTTTGCAATCATATTAAGAATAATTTTAAACAATTTTATGGTTACAATATTGGTATATAAGCGTTATATAATACCATTTCAGATGTCAAGTAGTTCTGAAATTGTTTTCTTTGACAAACAGACAACCACAAAGACAAAGAGTCACACCTTATCTTCTTTTTACCATTTTAGTTTGGAACCCTTAAAAAGACGTAATTCTAAAACTAAACATTATTGTGTAAATGAATCGCGAAAGCTTAACAAGTTGGAATCGAATATTTTCATAAGATGCCAGAATTGCGGCAATTTGTCGCCAAAGCCATAAATAATGAAGGAGGAACAGTACAACAGGCATAATGTCAATCGGTGGTGGATAGAACCAGTCAGAACAATATTATTTGCCCTCTACAGGGCAAAGGCCTCTCTATCCCTCTTCCGTTTTTCCCGATCCTGTACTATTAAGGAGAACTGACCTTCTAAAAATGAGTTAGGTTCATTTCGCCATCATAGTCTGGGTCTGTCGCGGTGACGTCTTCCAGCGTTGGGGGCTTTTATAAAATATGTATACTATGTGATTATGAGTGATTTTAATTGTTAGGTTGTATATATGACTGTTAAGACTGTCGAAAACACTGGTATTTTTTAACGTGTACCTACCTCAGAAAAAAGGAGGAAAACAGGCTTCAGTACCACACTGAAAAAAATGTTAGGTTGGATTTAACAGATTTTGCGTAAATGTTACTAAAGTTTTAGGTTGATTTCGGTCCTATCACGAATTTTTGTTGATTTTACCAAACTTCTTAAGTTGGTGTTGTACCAAATTTATTTGGTAGATTACACCTATGTTTTGTTCATTTTTTACCAATGTAGTTTAGTAACATTTCTCACCAAAGTACTTTAGTATAATTTTTTACCAAAGTGACTTGTAACATTTCTCACCAAAGTACTTTAGTATATATTTTTACCAAAGTGACTTGTAACATTTCTCACCAAAGTACTTTAGTATAAATTTTTACCAAAGTAACTTGGTAAAATTTCTCACCAAAGTACTTTGGTATAATTTTTACCAAAATACTTTAGTAACCTTTTTATCAAAGTACCCTAGTAAAAAAGTACAATGTAGTTTGCTGCAATCTACCAAAGTGATATTGTATATTTTACCCAACATACTTGTCTTTTTTACCAAATACATTTTGCATGTTCTACTGTTACTTTTTGTTGGTACAAATTACCGAAGGTAGTTTAATAGAAAATGCGAAGGTATTTGGTAAAATATACAACAAAAATTTGGTGGATAGCACTTATTATATGGTAGAATGTATTAAATCAGTTTGATAGAGAACACTAAACTTAACTGGTAAGTATAATCTATTTTATTTGGTAAACTCTAACAAACAACATTTTGCAGTATTTACTTATCACGTTTGGTCTATTTTATCAGCGTTAATTTGGTAATAATTACCAGATTTAGTTTTAGTTACTACCAAAGGTTGTTTGGTAATATCTACCAGATGTCTAATGCAGTTCTTATCAAGGTAAGTTTAGTATAATCTATCAGATGTGTATCGTGCTTTTTATCAGAGATAATATTGTATTATCTACCAGAAGTGTATCGTAGATTTTATCAAATACAATTAAGTATTGTCTATCATGTTTGTTTCGTATTTTTCCTAACATTTGTTTGGTAATATCTAACAGATTTGTACTGTAGTTATTACCAAACTTTAACTGGTAATGTCTACCAATATTTTATCAGCGCTTGTCTGATTGTACCGGTCTTAGTTTAGTAAAACATACCAAATAAATAGTGTAAATTTTACTGATGTTAGTTTGGTTAATTTATCAAACTAACACTAGTAAAATGTACAGGACTTTTTGGTATATATTACCAAATAGAAACTTAGTAGCTAATCTGCAATATTGCTGACATGGTATGAGAGTGAAATCATATTGCAGTTTAGATTTTGAAACTACGTACTAATTTCGTGGCCAGCAGTGGCCACGAAAGTATGTATGTACGTGTGTACCATGTCAGCAATATTGCAGATTAGCTACTAAGTTTCTAATTTTCAATGATAAGTTACCCTAAAAATAAAGTAGAAGAAAAAACCATACAAGAAATACAGGATCTAAAAAAAATTAAAAGTTTTAAGACCGTTCGACAAACACTTCCAAAATATACAGGCTTATTGGTAATTCAACATTTTATTTTTAGGGATATATACAGTAAAGTTCACAATTTGCAGTTAAAAAGGTCATGTAGGCTAGCCGAAAATCAGCAGTTTCTAGAATACGTCGAATTACCAGTAACCTTATTTAAGGGCTTAATAAAAACGGTGGTTTAAAGTAAAATAAACTCATTTTTAGTACATATCATAAAATTTATTTTACCAATCAAAAATACAATTAAATAATCTGTAGATCACTCATCTTAAAATTATATCAGTATGGGATTCAAAACCTTTCTTATTTTAAAGGACACAAGGCTGCCAGGTTTCGGCCAGGATGCTGATAAGCCGTACCAGGCACCAGGGTGGCCGCATTCGGCATTTGCGTTAAGTATAGCCGCAAAACTAGCGCCACTTCGAAAATGTTCCTATATCTCCTAAATTAGATAAATTTTCAATAATTTCCGCCTGTTAGATACTAGGGAAACACCTATAATATGGATTAAATTACTGTAAACAATTTGTCGTTCTGTAGTTGTCCCAAAAAACTTGCACAACAAAAAGCCGCCTGAGTTTTGTGCAAGTTTTTTGGGACAACTACAGAACGATATTTATTTATTAATAAATTATTGAAAATTGATCTAATTTAGGAGATATAAGAACATTTCCGAAGTGACCCTAGTTTCACGGCTATATACTTTCCTTAAAACGTTATCACCGTGATGTCGCCACCATAAGTCCACTTTATCTGTCAACGCCACGCCATCCAATGGGAGTGTTCCTGTTTGGAAAAGCACATTTCCTATTAGTTAGCGTTGTTTCCCGTATATATAACATTATCACAAACGCTCCTCCTCCTCCCCCATTTGCAAAATTAGTACTTATACCTATAAGCACGTAAAAAGAGCCCTGTCAAACTCGTTGCACAGTAGTCATTTATACTGCGCAACGAGTTTGACAGGGCTCTTTTTATTTGCGTTAGCTTATACTGAAAAACCTATGAAATTCACGAACGAATCTTCAATGTGTGCTGTACAAAGACGTGCTTCGCGTTCTATAATCACGAAGTTAAGAACGACATTTCCTTGGATGTTTGAGAAAATACAATTAGGTATTGCTTAGGTATTACTCATATTTATTTAGAGGGGTTCAAAACGTAATTCACCGTAATTCAACGTGGTTAACGCTTAGGGGGTGGAAATCGTTGTTAGTATGGAAAAGTCGTCATCTCACAATAGTCTTAAAAGTGAAATTATACATACCTTTGCATGAAGAATGAAACTGTTCATAGCTTCTTGAATGCTTGGCTTTATGGATTTTTTTGCTATACAAATGGACTCTTTGCACTGTATTCTCACAATTAGAACTATTTTATATCCGATTGTCGCGCAATAACAGAAGTCTCTAACACCTGAAAAATAAAAATGCAATAAGTTGGAATAATTGGTTTATGTTATTAGTTTAAATAAAACACTTTAAACGAATTTTACCACGTGTATTCATTATTGAGCCTCCCTGACGTTTCGATAACTTTACAGTTACTGTTGTCAAAGGTGGACTAAGAAAAACATAGTTTTGCTCTGTCAAAATAACTTTGTGCTAACTACCCACTTTAATAGTCTGAATTAAAAAATAAAGGTGTATGTACATTACATACAGTATGCCAGATGAGCCAATTTTTTTTTATACACGCGATAAAATCCGTTCAAAGTGTTTTATTTAAATGAGTGACAATCGCGGAAATCGAAGACAATATTATAAGTTTTATTAAGAAGTTTAGCTAGTCTGGTTATCAGAGATTTTTTTGCTAAACCTCCAGAACTCTTTCTGTTATTATAAAGCTATTTGCTATTATAATACACTTTAAATATACTAAAAAATATAAATGGTTTTAGTCTAAAAACTTTCACGAATTTCACAAAAAAAACGTCAAATTCGGTTTTTGTGTGAAATTCTTGAAAGTTTTAATCGATACGAGTAGGTCTACTTAATATAATAACCAACCTTTACTTGGATTTTCCTCAATCAATTTAATGACACAACAGAAGCAGCTTTAATTGTTTTCAAATGAATGAGAGCTTTCTCTAAAAATAGGTATGGGCCTTTTTTTGAATACTCGGTTCTTTTGATCCTTTGAACTTGGATTCGAAATCCAGTTCAATCTAAAAAAAAGAACCACGATATAAGTTTATTTATATATAATATATTATTGCAAATGGGTTTGCTCTTGGGCAGTATCTAGCCCAAGGTATCTTGTTCATCATCACGTTTCAGTCGAGGTAAGGATTCCGTACTTTCTTGAATCTTTTGAGCGTCAAGCGGCAAAGAAATTCACCGTGCCACTGAGAGCAAAACGAAAAAAAATTTAATTACTCCAAATTTAACAGGGATGGAGAAACACAACGGTTTGAATTTTAAACGGTTGTGCAGTGGAAATGTATGCCAACCAAACCAATCTGGTAAAATTTACTGAAGTTCGTTTTGTAAATCTATCAAGGTAAAATAGCTAATAAGGTAGGTACCTAACCGCTATTTCTAGGTCAATATCTAGGCATTCTAAATACTTATCGTCCCCTTCTATACTCTGACCCTTTTGTAGTGATAGCGATTTACAAAAAAACACGTGGGATATCGGGCCTTGACAAAAGAAGGGCTATCTCCGTTTCAAGTTGAATTCTTCGTTCATTGACACACATTATTAAAAATATAGGTATATAATATCGATCAAAATAGGCACTCACCTTCAAAGTTTGATATGGTCTCGTCAGACAATCCCCATTCGTTCAAATATTCGGCGACACCCGCACTTAAGTCCTCTTCAAGGTCACTATCCATTATTACGTGAAACCAAGCACTGCGAGAAAATTTTAGCAAAGCGACTAGCTGGCGAGAGAGTTCGCGCAAAAAGAAAGAACGGCACGCACGCGGCGCGGGCGACGCGCTGGCGAGTGGGGAAGTGGGGGCAGCGGCAGTGTGACCAGATTCAGTATAAAAAAAATACTGCTGCCGCAGCGGCGACACACAACACTTACTACTTATTAATTGATATCACAGAATAATTATCTAATTCCGCCGTGTTGATATCAAAACCATTTTTTAGATGTCAGCAATTAATACATACATACCTACCTATAATATTAATAAAACACATCACACATCAAACATTCTAAACGCGTTGAACGATATCCCATTCTTCATTCGTTTTCCCATAATTATTGGCTAACGGCCTGGTAATGGTAACTCTGAAAGCCATATTTGTGTGCGTTTAAGGAACGTAGATGCATTCAGTTACGCACACAAATAAAATGAAGTGGACACACGATATCGCTCGTGTTTTGTTCTAGACGCGGCTTCTATGCGTTATTTTTTACTTATTATTCTAAAGCTTAGTTCATTAAAACTACGGATTTTAATGCGGTTTTTTTTAATAGATAGAGTGATTCAAGAGTAGGGTTTAAATCTATAATACATACATGGTATATTTAGTATCAGCATTGCAGCCGTGCGAAGTCGGGGCGGGTCGCTTGTTGGTTACAATCTAATTTACCAATAAAATTGTAGGATAGGTAGGTAGGTATATTTGTAAGATGTCACTAAGAAATATGCACCAGCGACCGTTCAATCCACAGATGTAGGATGTAGGTATGATTCTATGCTTTGAAAACATGTGATTTGCAACCAGATCTATTAAAAAAATAATAATTAAAAAAAATTAAAAACCCGACTCCGAGTAATAAAAACTAAAAAGAAAATAACAAGTCAGTCGGAACCTAGCAACTTTATCAGTCGGGACCCTTTTTTTGGCAAGTTTTGAGCTGTCTGTCTATGTCTATTGGGTCCCGACTGTTAGTCGCTAGGTTCCGAGTCCCACTGTCTTGTTTATTTCTTTTTAGTTTTTATTTGAAGTCATTTTAGACGGAGTCGGGTTTCTGACTTTTAAAATTATTATTTTTATTTTACACTTTTTAGTTAGGATTAAGTATAATATTATTACTTATTTATTTCAAATTGAGTTATTTTGTACGTTATTAAGACCTATAGAACTTTATCATAGTTTTATTTACCTATCAATATTGAATTTTTTTGTTGACAATGGTTGATAACCAACTTTAAACCATTATAGATCCTAAATAGTCATCTGAAATTAAAAATGATATAAGAAACCTAACAATGATTATAAAATACTACCTATTCAACGATACCGCGCATGCGTGTTCGTCGACTTAATTTTTTAAATTTTTTACAATATGGCGTCTGGTTGCCGCCATTTTGTTTTTTCTTTTCACACACCTATCTAAGAACACTCGGGTGCTTCAGACGAATAGAACGATAGCTTAATTGTCGAAATCCTCGCCAATTCCAATTCCTCGCAAATTGTCGCCAAGGATCTGGGGGTATTGTTCGACGAGAAACTGACTTTCCGCGCTCACTATGAGGATTTAGTCTGTAGAGGCAACAAATTGCTTGGCTTTATCTCCAGGACCACTAGAGATTTCCAAAACCCTTCTAGTATTATTTACCTTTTCTTTTCACTAGTCCGAAGTATATTAGAATACAATTCAGTAATTTGGTCTCCGCACTATAGCATTCACTCTGATAACATTGAGAGGGTCCAAAAGAAACTTTTGAATATACTGTGTTATCGGTGTGGATGTCGCAGAGCACTGCCTTCTTACTCTGACAGACTCAAGCGGTTCCAGTTGAAGTCACTTGAATCCCGGCGTAAATTTATTGATTTAACTTGTCTCTTCAAAATAGTTCACTCCCATATCGACTCTCTAACTCTGTTATCCCTTATTAATTTCAATACAAAGCTAAGATCTCGTAATCCCTTTGTCAACACGTTTGCTCTTCAAGTTTATACGAATAACACTTCTTTTTATAATCCATGGGTTAGAATGTGCCGCCAGTATAACGATTTGTTAATTGACCATAGTGACAGGTTAGATATATTTGATAATAATTTATTTAGGTTTAGAAACGCTTTGCTTAGATTGTTATAAGTTATTTAATTTTTTATGTACTTGATTTATTAATTTAATTGTAAGTTCATATACTTAATTTTCTTTGTATTTTTTTTTTGTGTGTTATGCTGCTTCATATAAATCATGATGTGTATGCATGCTTTGGAATGCTGTCTGGTTCAATACCATTTATATACATTTATATTTATTACATTGTACTGACCGCATTCTGTTTTGTGTACCAAATAAATAAATAAATAAATAAAATCCACCCAGCCGTTTGAAAGATATGAGGTAATAAAGAAATTTACAAACATACATACAAGATACGCGTGAAAAACATAACCCTTTGTACTTTCGTACGTCTGGTAAAAACCAGCTGATGGAAAGCGATCTCTTCCAGACTAGGTACCTTTACTTTACTACTTCTAATAGGTACCTACTTTATTATTGTTAGGTATGGTTGAAATACCTAGTTGAAATTCTTAGTCGCATGTTTATAAAACTTCTAATGGATTTTGAATCTTCTAGCGTTAACAATAAACGATCTATTCGAACGGTCTGTTTTGGTACATCTCGGTCAACTTAAGTACCTAACTACATACCTACTTCGTATATTAATAATGAACAAATGCACAGACCTACTTACAACTGTTAACTTTTACCGACGAATGGATCTTGTTGAACGAGCGAGCGAAGTTCTCAGAGTCAAATTGGGCAATCTGGCGTTTGTAATTATATCTATGTATGTATGTATGTATGTGGGTATGTATGAATGTTTGTCCGACAATAACTTCCTATCCTTCCCTTAATCAGACGAGGGGTTTCCAAGATATTAGCGAGTTCACAATTCGGGGCGAACTAGGTACTTACTAGTTAAAAAAATTCAACTTAGACCACCCATTGAAAGACAGATTACCTGCCTGCAATATATGTATATTTACTGTGTGTACTTATATTGTAGGTACCTTTTTAACTTCCAGATAGATTTTGCATTGTACCTACCTAGTTAGTAGTTAAATACCAACCTACCTAAGTTAGTAACTATAGGTATTTTTATTGCAAGCCGTACGTATCAAGGTCGGTTTAATAACGCAAATTTACGTAGGTAGGTACGTAGGTACGTTTTACTGCTATACAATCTGAGATAAGATCACTGATCTCTTCAAGTACATGAAAATATGAAAGAAATAGGTTTGAATTTTGTTGATTATGTAAACGTATATTCTGTGAACGGCTAATCTGCAGTCTACCTACAACAATAAAGACTATGGGTTATTCAGGCGGCTCTCAACCCTTTGTCTAGAAAGAATTCGCGAATTCTTTGGGCACATTATCGATCCAAACAGTACTGCCTTAAAAGAAAAATCTACTACTGCTATGTCTGAGGCAATCTTCCTTCTACTACTTGCATTTCATTGGTTAGAATCACTTCGTACTTTTGATTCCCAACTTCTAATGACTCAATATTTTTTAATAAAACTCTTATAAATTTGTTATTATAATCAACACAAACTAGCACGTAAACGGCGCTTAGTTAATTTTTAAACGGGTGGGTCCAATTTCGCCATCCTCCTTTTGTTGTTATGTTCAGTTTTAGCAGCTTTTGCTATGTGACTCATTAAATGAGGGTCTCATGATGATCAGCTACTTGTATGGGGGGGGGGGGGGTGTTTTTAAATTTTAGATTTATTGTAATTTATTTACACCATGAACTCTGGTAGGGACTATATTTTGACCTGAACCGTTTTAGTCTTGTAAGTTCAACCGCGAGGTCTGGTAATATTTATCATATTTTTATGATTACATCAACCAGACAAAATTGTTGACATTTGTTTGGTAAAAAAATGTACAATATTCTTTGGTAATTTACACAATGAACTCTGGTAGGGACTATATTTTGACCTGAACTATTTTAGTCTTGTAAGTTCAACCGCGAGGTCTGGTAATATTTATCATATTTTTATGATAACATCAACCAGACTAAATTGTCGACATTTATTTGGTAAAATGTACAATATTCTTTGGTAATTTACACAACGAACTCTGGTAGGGACTATATTTTGACCTGAACCGTTTTAGTCTTGTAAGTCCAACCGCGAGGTCTGGTAATATCTATCATGTTTTTATGATTACATCAACCAGACTAAATTGTCGACATTTGTTTGGTAAAATGTACAATATTCTGTGGTAATTTACACCATGAACTCTAGTAGGGACTATATTTTGACCTGAACCGTTTAAGTCTTGTAAGTTCAACCGCGAGGTCTGGTAATATTTATCATATTTTTATGATAACATCAACCAGACTAAATTGTCGACATTTGTTTGGTAAAATGTACAATATTCTTTGGTAATTTACACCATGAACTCTGGTAGGAACTATATTTTGACCTGAACCGTTTTAGTCTTGTAAGTTCAACTGCGAGATCTGGTAATATTTATCATATTTTTTTGATAACATCAACCAGACTAAATTGTCTATATTTGTTTGGTAAAATGTACAATATTCTTTGGTAATTTACACCATGAACTCTAGCAGGGACTATATTTTGACCTGAACCGTTTTAGTCTTGTAAGTTCAACCGCGAGGTCTGGTAATATTTATCATATTTTTATGATAACATCAACCAGACTAAATTGTCTACATTTGTTTGGTAAAATGTACAATATTCTTTGGTAATTTACACCATGAACTCTGATAGGGACTATATTTTGACCTAAACCGTTTTAGTCTTGTAAGTTAAACCGCGAGGTCTGGTAATATTCATCATATTTTTAGGATAACATCAACCAGACTAAATTGTCTACATTTGTTTGGTAAAATGTACAATATTCTTTGGTAATTTACACCATGAACTCTGGTAGGGACTATATTTTGAGCTGAACCGTTTTAGTCTTGTAAGTTCAACCGCGAGGTCTGGTAATATTTATCATATTTTTATGATAACATCAACCAGACTAAATTGTCTACATTTGTTTGGTAAAATGTACAATATTCTTTGGTAATTTACACCATGAACTCTGGTAGGGACTATATTTTGACCTGAACCGTTTTAGTCTTGTAAGTTCAACCGCGAGGTCTGGTAATATTTATCATATTTTTATGATAACATCAACCAGACTAAATTGTTGACATTTGTTTGGTAAAATCTACAATATTCTTTGTTGAGTTACATCAAAACTCTGGTACCAAATTCAACCTTTTTTGTTTTGTTAGTTCAATAGCGAAATTTAGCGAGTTTTTGTTATATTTATCATAGTTTTCATGTAATTCAGCCAACCTTTACTAATTTGGTAACCATTTTTTTCAGTGCATATACCACATTCATACGCTGCGGCTAGTGATACAGAAGACCGAAGAGTATAACTTGCCGCTCTGTCTCGCGTTTGTGGACTTTGAGAAAGCCTTCAATTTAATCGGAACATGGGCGGTGCTTGAGGCTCTCCAGCGATGCCGCATTGACTATCGGTATATCGAAGTGTTGAAGTCTTTGTATTGAAACGCCACTATGTCAGTCCGAGTACAGGAACAGAGTTCGAAGGATATTCCCTTAAAAAGAGGCGTAAGACAGGGAGACGTTATTTCTCCGAAAGTTATAAGTTAAGTTATTTCACGACCGCTTTGGAAGATGCTTCAAGCTCTTGGAATGGAAAGAACTAAGCATCAACATTAACGGCAAATACTCATCTACAATTCAATGACTCATCTTCCGTTTTTCCCGATCCTGTACTATTATGGAGGACTAACCTTCTAAAAATGAGGTAGGTTCATTTCGCCATCATAGTCTGAGTCTGTCGCAGTGACGTCTTTCAGCGTTGGTGCCCACTCCGTTGATATAAAAACCCAAAGATCTCTTGGCATACGGCAGACGTTGGACCCAGAACAATATCTAAAGTCGGGTAACTCATTAGCAAGTTGTAACCGTAACTTGTGTGATTCAATAACGAGGTTCTAGTGTGTACGCGTGTTCAGGTTTCTGCTCGTGACGTCGCCCAACCCCCTTTACCGAGGGTAATCATTTTGCGATCTGTAACTGTAACCCTTTGGTTCGCGGCAAAAACCGGCAATCGTCAGCTCGCTGTGAGTCGTTCGTGTAGCCTACGACGCAAGAGGAGAGGAGAAGTGTTCGATTCCCGCCTCGGGACAAATATCTGTATGATCTGCAGATATTTGTTCAGGGTGTACTGGATGTTTTTCTATCATCATCATCATCATCATCAAATCAGCCCGTTGACACCCACTGCTGTGTATAGGCTTCCTCTTCAACACGCCAACGTGAACGGTCCTGTGCAAGTCTCATCCACTGTCGTAAATAATAAAAAATATACATCTATGTAGTATAATGTATTTAGTATATCAGTCATCTAGTACCCAAAACACAAGGTCTGCTTAGCTTGGGGCTTGATGATACTGTGTAAATTATCCAGAACTATCTATTTTTTATTTTTGTTTTTTTATGTAACAGTAGGTATATGCGGTTACGCTTACGGCTAGCTAGTGAATACCCGGTTTAGAGCAATCGGTATGGATTCAAAAAATTACATTAAACGACATTCTCTGTGTCAGCTTCTGTAAGTTTATGGTAATGACGCACTTAGGTGGAATATTTAATATTATTTCTTCACAAAAGTTTTTGAATGGGACGTGAAACCGTCAGTCCCACCTATTATCGACAGATGCGGTCCCAATGGCACCATAGGATAGGACCCTGTGGCATGATCACTTAATTCTTGGTAAGCGGGTTTTATTGAATTCTCCGATTGCAAAACTAAGTTTGGGAAATTTATATAGTTTTAGGGAATTTAACTACTTACACAATTATTATTGCGAATTTGAGAGCCTTCACGTCTAAACTACCGAACGAATTTAGATGATTTACAATACAGATTATCCGGGTATCTCGGACATTTGGGAAACAGGGTTAGGGTAATTTGTTACGCCAAATAAATAAATAAATCATAAATCATTTATTTCGTAAGAATATTACACGTTACAATTTACACACATTTCTACACTAATATAATAAATAACATTTGCGAGTATATAATTATGTCAATTAATTAATTATATTAAAATATTTATATAAAATAATTGAAATTTATACCGGTAGTTAATTGAAATAAAATAAAAAATAATAACATTTAAAAAAGCAATAATAATTAGTAAAACATTAATTTACAGAAGTTCTACTGGTTTTGTCAAGGAACTCTTCATAACTGTAAAAGGTGCTACTAATGAGCCAGCGTTTTAGTTTAAGTTTAAAGTTACTTAAGGTGATCGCTTCAGTCACACTATTAGGGAGCCTATTGTATACCTTTGGCCCCAATATGTGTGTCAACTTATCCGACTTGGTTAGTTTACGAGGTATGGCGGCAAGCTTATCAGCTTGCCGAGTGTTATACGGATGCCTATCGCTATTCCTATCAAACATTTCTAGGTTGGTCCGCACATACATAGCAGCCTGAAATATAACTACAGACGGTAGCGTCAATATTCCCAACTCTTTAAAGTAGGGTCTTGCAGAGGTATCTTGCGGAAGACCGACTATCGCTCGCACAGCTCGCTTCTGCAGGCGGAAGGCTCGCAGTCGATCAGAAGCAAGACCCCACAGTTCAGCCCCATACTGGAGGATCGAGTGGACAGTGGCAAAGTAGCAGGAGCGAACCACATGTCTGGGCAGAAACTTCGACAGTCGGCCAAGCGCATAGCACGCACCACCTAGTTTTCCGCATACTTTATCAATATGGGACTCCCAGGTGAGCGTACTATCAAGCTCAAAACCCAGGAAGATGGTGCTCTCCACTTGCTCTATTTTTGTTCCTCCAGCAAAGACCTCAAGTTTTTTGTAAGAACGTCCTGATAGACAAACGTGCATAAAATGGGTTTTTGTCAAATTTAAAACTAGTCCGTTTTTACTGAACCATTCAGCTAGTTGAGACGCCACGAGGTTCAGCTTTTGCTCTAAGCTGTCCAGTGATTCAGCTGTCACTATTGCAGCCACATCATCAGCATACATGAACACTTCTGCTGTATGTATCGCTTCTGGTAGGTCATTCAGCAGTAGCGAGAACAATATGTTGGAAACTGCAGAACCCTGTGCCACCCCCATTGTAGTGATAAGCTGTTTTGACTTTATTATGCCACTTTGGTCTACAACAATCTGAGATCGCGATCTCATCAAGTTTACGAGAACATCGAGTGCAGTATTGTTAATACCGTAGTGCCTTAACTTGACTGTTAGAACTTCGTGATCGGCAACGTCAAATGCTTTTGAGAGATCACAACAGATTAAAGCAACCTGCTGTTTTCTCTCTCGAGCATCCAATACCTTGCGTAGTACCTCACGGACAAGTGACGTCGTCGATCGGCCCGCTCGATACGCATACTGCTTATCGGATAGCACAAGTGTTTCATTTAAGAATGAAATTAGTCGCGAACTTATGCCGCTCTCCAATACCTTGGCTATAGCTGGAATAATAGACACTGGCCTATAGGAGTCTATTGCAGCTCTGCTACCTTTACCTTTATAGATTGGTGACACTTTACTGAGCTTAAAACATGCTGGTATGGTACCATTTCGTAGGCATAAGTTAAAAAGATCGGCTAGAACTGGAGCAATAGGACCTGCGGCCGTACTCAATAACTTCATTGAAATGCCGTATGCATCTTTAGATGGTTTTGGTGGGATCTTTTTTGTGATGATGTGGTATACCTCGTCAGCGGTAAACCAAGACAGCCGAAGCGACCGATCAGTCCGCATCATCAAATACCCTAAAGATAACTGTACACTGTAAATGTTGGCCTTCGGCGCCCCACAAGCCGCGGCAGCCCCTACGAATCTGGAGTTCATAGCGTCGACTGCATCAATAAATTACAAAGGAAGTAATACATTTAGAAAATGAAGGAATTTCAAAACTACCAAGGTATTTAATTGATGACGAGGTTGAGGACAATCGGATCTATCGAATGAGCGTTTTGGAAGGTGGAATTTTGGAAATATTTTTGTTCAATGTTTTTGATGAAAACGCTTCCAAAATTCCACCTAACAAAATAAAGTTCGGGATGTTTATTTTATTTTTTATTTATTTATATTAGGAAGACCATCGGCATAATAGTGCTTAAATAGTAACAAGGTAAAACAGTTTATGAAGCCATTTAAAGGTCTCCACAGCTAAAATACGAAAAGACGCTGGTGCTTATTTTCCAGAGGTATCTCTTGGCAGATTCTTACTGCATCCTCGGACAAGAGAAGAGAGGCAACATTACAATATTATAACGATTTAATATTAAGATAAATAGGTATGTAGTATGATTAGAATGCTACAATAGGCACTATATGCCTATTATAGCATTCTGCCCTCGGGCGGAACGTTCACGCATTTGATATAAAACGTTTACCAATGTCGACCTTTACTGCTTTTCAAATTAGTGAAACCGCAGCTTAATTTGATTTCCTAAATAGCTTTCGCGTCTCTAAGACACGCATATCCTTCTCGAATCAAGCAATTAAATCGCGACAATGTTATTTCTGTCTTTTATGGCTTACTTGGCAATATACCTCACGGGAAACGCTGAGCCACAAGCGACGCGATATTTTAAGTTCACTTCATCATCATCATCATTTCAGCCGTAAAACGTCCACTACTGAACTAAGACCTCCCTCATAGATCTCCATGAGGGGTAGTTGCCATACTCACCACGCTTGGCAGGCGGGTTGGTGAGCGCAGTACCGGATGTTGATATACGGAAAGACGCTGCTGCCCATCTACCGGAGGTGTCCCTTAGCAGGCTCTTACTGCATCCAAGGGTAGGAGAGGAGGGGTAACATTCTACTGCCGGCACCCCACGGCTAAGTAAGTTACTTATAGCATAATTAGCTGATGGTAGACAAAAATATTAGGTACTATTTGACAAAATATTGGGTCTTGATCGGGCTGTAATGAAGATAATGATAAAGAAGGTGTAAAATTAAGTGTAATTTTCTCTTCCCTTTACCAAATGACGATTGAAGTGAATTGAGCACTGGAATTATCGATGCACTCGAAACATCTACTCGGCAATTCGATTTCGAAGTCGATGAAACGACACGATATGAGTAGGCGGCCGAATTTATCGAATTGTTGTTTAAAAACGATTGTACGACATTGTCTGTTATATTTGTATCGAAAAACAAGAACAAATTAAAAGTTAGAAGGGCAGGATCGCTCCGCTTATCGCCACACTTTTTAATCTTAAACAAGTCAGCCTAAGGGCGCGGCGGCAGCGGCGTTAAATAGAATAGCTTTCTGTGGTTTTGTGACCTTTTAGGAATTAAGCGGAATTACGCAAGTTGATGGCGTTAATTTAATTTCCTGTTGAGGTTGCGATTCAATTATAGTTCAGAAGTAGAATACCTTACGCAAGTAGGCACAACGACCTTTAAATTTTGAAAAAATGGTAAAAAATAAATAAATGGTAAAAAAGATGCCTAAGATAATCTATCTCTATCTACTAATCATCATACTTACCTACACATCATCATCATTATCATCAGAATCAAGGTCATTGGAATGAAATTTAATGGAATGAAATAATGTAATAGTGTGTGCGGGAGTCCCCCTCAAGGTACACGGTTGTGCCCTAAATTTAAACTTGCGTTTGGGTTTTTAGTTTCACTTAATATTTTCTGCTTTAAACCCAATTCTGATGATAAGATCCATGATATATAGAAATGAAAAATGCAATAAAAATTTTGTCTCCGACGGGACTCGAACCTGTAACGTTTAGACGAACACCTTTAACGCAGGCTGCCTTTACCATTCGGCTACGGAGCAATTAACCGTCGGGTTGAAAATCTTGACTGCCTTTATCGGTTTCGAACCGAAAAAAATATATAAATATATTTTTTTCTATAAATGATATCTTAGTGTGGGTTTACACTTTAAATACAAAAATAGATCCATGATATATCGAAGGAAATACTCAAATGTAATAAGCACATCATATCGTTTTGGATATATCAACATTTGCCTTAATGTTTTTTTTTAATATTAGTTGGTTCGTTTACTGGGTGTCGAAAGCGGGAAAAACTAAAATAAAGTACAAATCGGTTCAAAAACAACGGAGTTCAAAAATCTAATCTAATTAATAATAAAGAGAAAAGATTTCATTGTTTGTTTGTTTGTATGCATTGAGTAGGCTCCGAAACTACTGGACCGATTTGAAAAATTCATTCACCATTAGAATCCTACATTATCCTTGAGTAACATAGTCCATATTTTATCTCCGTATTCCTACGGGAACGGGAACTACGCGGGAAACTGCGGATTGCGGCTAGTATAGAATTTTGCTATTACCATTGTTTAAAATACTTTTCTTCCTGGTGGCATTCAAAAACACCAACTGTATACATATCTTAAAAGCAAAACAATGTTGTCACCATAAAAAAAAATTTAAAAGCTTAATTAAAATAACTCCACGAATTTTGTAACGAGTCCCGTATTCTCGGGCTAAAGCAATGTCTTATTTACACGACCCGAATGTTTACAACTTTTCCGGGAACCTTTATTTGAGACCCTACGCCGCGGGCTATTGGGAATCCTAATTACTTTGAAAAAAGGCTGATTACACCGTTTACACCCTTAATTAATATTCGAATTTCATGAAATGGTGTTTGAAGAAATAACCTGGCCGTGGTGTGCCGGCAGTGGAATGTTGCCTCTCCTCTCTTACCCGTGGGGGCAGAAGGAGCATCCGGAAGACGGGCAGAAGCGTCTTTCCGTGTATCAACATCCCGTAATGCACTCGCCAACCCGCTTTGCTGAAATGATGATGATGAATAATAAAACCATTTCACAAATTCATGTTAATTTTTTAACTAGCAAAATCTACAAAGTTCAATGTAACGACATGTTTACCTTTACCTTGGTAAGAATGCTTTGCACTCTTTTATAACCCTTCAGAACATTTTTTGGCGATTACTAGATTTAATTCTATACTGTAGGGCCCGAAACCTAGTGAAACGCAACGATAGCACGTTCTAATTTTTAACCGACTTCTTTTACTTTAAAAAAAGAGGAGGTTCTTAAGTCGTCTGTATTTTTTTATTAGAACTTTGTTACTGAGTTCTGATTATAGTATCCACGAGGAGTCGAGGGACCTCCTCAAATATTGTAGGGAACATATAACAATTTTGACATATTTAGCACAAGGTCATTTGCATTCATTCCATTAATCATCATAATCATCACCATCATCATTTTCATCAAGTGGATTGAAATAATGTAATAGTGTGTACTGGAGTCTCTCAAGGTATAGTTTTATGACCGAAATTTAAACTAGCGGTTGGGTTTTTTATTTATTTATTTGAGCCACCAACAGACACAGAAAACATACAAAAATTGAAATATTAAAATAGCTTGGGCTAGTGTTCCCCCAATTACAGGCAGCTACATCTATATAACAAATTATAAAAAAATTAAGTCATAGCAAAATCAACATTTTAGTAGTTGTTTACAAACAAACAAAGTTTTAAACATAACAGATACAAACAAATTAAATCAATAAAGTAAGAAAGACATGTAACAAAAAGTAGGATTATTATGTTTTTAATAAAAATAAAAAAAAATAAACATCTTCGAAATTTTTTTTTTTTTTTTTTTTTTTATTTTATTTGGGAAACAAACAGTACTTTATACTTAAAAATTAAACATAAAATAAACAGAAACCAGCAAAGTTTCCTCTGTTAGGTAACAAAGATAAAAATTATTAACAGAGACATGCATAACGAACAAAATGAAGTTAAAAAAAAATACATATATATAGTGTTAACAATGGAACGAAAGTGATAATAACAATGTCAGGTAAATTTATAAATTAACTAAAACCTCTAAGAAAAAATACAATAACATCAAAATAAGAAACAATTTCAATCAACTAAAGAGTGGGCAAGCCTTTGCATAGCCTCTTTACGATAATAAGACAAATTTAAGCTAAATATATCTACATCAATAAGTTTATCATTATATATTTCACACACTCGATTCAAAAACGCATTCTTCCTATAATTTGTTTTTACAGTAGTCGTCCAAAAAGTCTTTTTTTTACGAGCAGAAAGACGGGGACAATGGAATTTAATATTTTAAAGCAAAAATGGAGAGTCAATTTCACCTGATAATATTTTATACAAGAATACCTGGTCTCTTACACTTCGACGAATTTGAAGGCTGGTCAAGCTAGGAAACAAGGGGAATCGATACCTACAGTGCTTAAGCAATTTGTTTTGTATCCTCTCAATTTCATAAATATAAATATCATACTGAGGATTCCAAACTGTTGATGCGTACTCAAGTATGGACCTAACGAAGCTATTATATAATATAATTAAAGTATCAAAGTTTGAAAACTCTCTAGCAACTCGCATAATAAACCCAAGCATTCGATAGGCTTTGGATGTGATAATATTAATATGAACATTAAAAGTAAGTTTACTGTCTAAATGGACGCCCAAATCTCTAATTACTTTGACTCGAGAGATAACAGCGTCATTGAATTTGTAATTAAAATGAATAGGATTAAGTTTACGACTAAAAGAAATGATATTACACTTTTTAGTATTTAGAAATAAAGAGTTGCATAGACAGTAATTAGCTAGCCTGGTCAGGTCACTTTGAAGCAACTGACAGTCTGAATCTGAAGCTATTTTCATAAAAATCTTCATGTCGTCAGCATAAATTAAGCAATCAGAATTAAGAAAGTTCTTTGTGACGTCATTTATAAATATTAAAAAGAGCAAAGGACCTAAATGGGAACCCTGAGGCACACCGGATGAGATCGGTACAAAAGAAGAGCAGTAACCCTTAATAGTGACTGCCTGGCTACGAGATTGAAGGTATGATTCTATCCACCTCAGAAGATCTCCATGAATCCCAATCTCAGATAGCTTCTGTATTAGAAGTGAATGTGGAACCTTGTCGAATGCTTTGGAATAGTCTGTGTAGACAACGTCGACCTGAAAACCATCATCCATAGCATTAGACACAACGTGAGTAAATTCACAGAGATTAGTCTCCGTGGAACGCTTATTGATAAAACCATGCTGCTCACCAATAATAAGAGATCTTATAGTGGGGAATAATGTATCATAAACTATTTTCTCAAACATTTTAGCTACAGTGCATAATTTGGAAATAGGCCGATAGTTTATGACATCATGTTTATTACCAGATTTAAATACAGGTACAACATATGATTGTTTCCATATGTTAGGTATACAACCAGTGCGAAGTGATAGATTGAATAACATATTGATAGGAATACAGAGAGCATCATTAAATTGTTTTAAAAATATGGGTGGGATGCCATCAGGCCCACAGCCCTTATCAATATCTAAAAGTTTTAAATATTTTTTTACAATGATGGTTGAGATCTCGATTTTATTTAAAGATGTAACTAAACTACTATTGCATGAATCATCACCATTGACTGATTGTCGAACCCTAGGCGTTGATGGCTCGAAAACGGATTGAAAGTACGAATTAAACATCCCTGCAATGACATTACCATCAGAACTTTGATCATTCATATAACTCATGGTATCAGGTAAGTCATCAGATCTTTTCTTAGATTTGACAAAAGACCAGAAGTGTTTGCTATTCTTTTTAATTTTAAGTTCAGAGGTTTTTATGAAGTGTGTATAGCATTCATTTTCACATTTCTTTTGTCGTTTCCTAAGCATACAATATGTTTTATAATCATTATTATTTTTATATATTTTCCATTTTTTATGAAATTTAAGTTTTTCTTTGATTATTTTAATTAAAGGTTTGGTGTACCAAATTGGAAACCTGTTGGATGAATTTAACTTCTTTCTAGGAACATGCTCTTTAATGATTTCGTTAATAATTCGATAGAATGATTGCACAGCAACTTCAATGTTATTGTCATATAAACAAGAACACCAATCTACTTCACCAAGTGACTTATTAACAGCAACTTGGTCAACAGATTGAAAATCAAAAATTGTTCTCGCGGCATATTAAGCGGAAATTACTAACTTTACATTTGAAGGTTTATAAATGCAGGTTTATGTGGTACATAAAAGTAAATAATAAAAATGCAGGATTATTCACAGGGTGATAAAAGTTTTTTGTTATATTTATACAGAGGTTCTCCTAAATCGAGGTCGCTTAGGTGATAAGGCGTTGTAAGTTTTACACAGCCTAGAAAAAACAGCATTCTGTCCTGAGTTGCTATTAGAAAAAGGTACGGAGGTAATATATCAAAAGCTTTTTTCCATATAATTTTTTTGAATTTTATCATTGGAGTCGGTTTTTTTCAGACTTCAGGACCCTATAAGTTTTTATATAGTTAATTATAGTAGAGTCGTCAGCTCCGTTTTTATTAATTTAAACATTCTTAAAGTTCCCTAAATTAAGACTAAAGTACACTTCAAGTTTTACACTTAAATAGAAAGTAAAGTTGGTACACTCAAAATGGCCAAGGCAAATACACTATTCATAATCCCACTGGATCATGAATTCGTTTATTTGCCGCACAAAGCATACTTCTAATAAGGCCACAATATTCCAAATTAGCCATTCAGTTCAATTTTAAATGATAAATAATCATATACCCTTTTTATTGATCTGAAAAAAAAAATTGTTATATTTGAACAAACGTTTTTGAATAACTAACGTTTCAAAACACGATAGTTTTCACTTCACCTGATAATAATAAATTATTAAGGAGGATAGTGACGTGGACGTGGTCCTTCACTATTGGCCTTATGAGCTTATAGTCGCTCAGCGAGCTATGGAGAGGGCTTTGCTTGGGGTACTTCTACGGGATCGAATGAGGAGATGCGTAGAAGAACTCGGGTCACCAACATAGCCAGACGGATCAGCACGTTGGAGGGGCAAGGGGCAGGCCATATAGAGCGCAAAACAGATGGCCGTTTGGGCCGCAAAGTTCTCAAAGGCTACGGACCGGCAAGCGCAGCGTATAACGTCCACCTACAAGATGAGCAGACGACTTGGTAAGAACCGCAGGTCGGCGTTGGATGCCTGCATTCTGAAGGTATATATTTCTGCGGTACTAGCGGCAGCGGCAGGCCGCTTCCAACCACAGTACCTGGAGCCTTTTCCAGCAGTGGATATAGTGATGATGATGATGATGATGAAGGAGGATAGTTTTTGCTCGTTTTTGTGGTTGTACTTCAAGTGTATCAAAGTTATACTCTCAAAAAACATGTAAAAAGAGACAACGACGTTTAGAACAATATTAAACGGTTAGTTTTTCTAAAAAACCTAATAAAAAAATTAAAACTAATTTTTATATAATTTATGTAGGCAGCGCCCGCGCGCACTCCTTCAGAATCCCGCCGCTGGAATAACCTGGCCTTAATCATTGCCGTGGGGCGCCGGCAGTAGAATGTTGCCTCTCCTCTCTTACCCATGGATGCAGTAAGAATCTGCTAAGGGATACCTCCGGAAGATGGGCAGCAGCATCTTTCCGTGTTTTTTTTTTTTTTTTTTTTTTTCACTACCCTATACTGCGCTCGCCAACCCGCCTGCCAAGCGTGGCGAGTATGGCATCAACCCCCTCATGACAACACAACAAAAAACCAGGCCCCGAGTCCCCGGCGGCCCCGCTAATCCTGGCTACGGTAGCAGTCACGGTAACGGCGGGGCTAGGGGTGCTAAGAATCCCCGGGAGACGATCGGCTACCAACCCCTACGACGACCACTGGCCCTGGTAACACACAACATCCGCACTTTGAGGACAGACGATAAGATTGTTGAGCTGGAAGAAGAAATTAGTAGATTACACTGGGACATTTTGGGGCTATCAGAAGTCCGTAGAGAGGGCGAGGACACGATATCCCTTAAGTCCGGTAACCTACTATACTACCGGGAGGGCGACCAACAGTCCCAAGGTGGTGTCGGGTTTCTCGTTCACAAGTCACTCATTAACAACATTGTCACCATTGACAGTGTGTCGAGCAGGGTCGCGTACCTAACACTCAGAATATCTAAGCGATATTTGCTGAAGGTCGTTCAGGTATATGCGCCGACCTCGTCACACCCAGATGAAGAAGTAGAGTCTATGTATGAGGACATCAGTAGAGCCATACATACGAACAACACTCACTTCACTGTTGTAATGGGGGACTTCAATGCAAAGCTAGGCATGAGAAGCGATGATGAGTTGAGAGTGGGGCAATTTGGGTATGGGCAACGGAACCCCAGGGGACAGAGGCTGGCCGATTTTCTGGAGAAAGAAGGACTCTTTATGATGAATTCTTTCTTCCAGAAGCCGCCTCACAGGAAATGGACCTGGATGAGTCCCAATGGTTCTACGAGAAATGAGATTGATTTCATCCTGACCAACAAGAAACGAATATTCAATGATGTCTCTGTGATTCACAGGGTGAAAACCGGCAGTGATCACCGAATTGTAAGGGGCACATTGAATATGAACGTTAAACTTGAAAGGTCCCGTTTGATGAAATCTACGCTCCGACCCACTCGCGCACATATCCAAAACCTCGAGAGCTTTCAACTCGAACTCGCAAATCGCTTTGACTGTCTAGGAGTAGATGCATCGGTGGACGAGATCAATAACAGGTTCGTAGAAACCGTCCATACGGTGGGGTCCCAGTTCTTTAAGACCCCCCGTACTAATAGACCTCAGAAACTTTCTGATGACACCCTAAACCTCATGGCTGAACGACGTTCTTTGCGACTGCAGTCTCCCGATGATGCTCAGTCACATAGGCAGCTCAATAGACAAATTTGGAAATCCTTGCGGCACGATATTCGTACCTTTAATACAGCCAGTATTAAAGATACGATAGAGCGGAATAAAGGCTCCAAAGTGTTCGCGAGAGATAGTTCTATTGGGCAGAGCCAGATGACGAAGCTGAAGAGGGAAGATGGCAGCATAACGTCAAGTAAAGCAGAAGTGTTAAGGGAAGTCGAAAGGTTCTATGGACGGCTCTACGATTCGGTCACTAAACCTGTTTGCAGTGCGGCCAACGACCCAAGAGCTAAACTGACCCGACATTATACCGAGGATATCCCGGACATCAGCCTGTACGAGATCAGGATGGCCTTGAAACAGCTTAAGAACGACAAGGCGCCGGGTGAGGACGGAATCACTTCAGAGCTTCTGAAAGCGGGTGGATCACCGGTACTTAAAGTCCTTCAGAAGCTATTTAATTCCGCCTTGCTTGAAGGTACGACGCCGAAAGCATGGAACAAGGGCGTGGTGGTTCTGTTTTTCAAGAAAGGTGACAAAACCTTACTTAAGAATTACAGACCCATCTCGCTGTTGAGCCATGTTTATAAGCTGTTTTCAAGGGTCATCGCGAACCGTCTCGAACGCAGGTTTGATGACTTCCAGCCTCCCGAACAAGCCGGGTTCCGAAAAGGCTACAGTACCATAGACCACATACATACGCTGCGGCAAGTCATACAGAAGACCGAAGAGTATAACTTGCCGCTATGTCTTGCGTTTGTGGACTATGAGAAAGCCTTCGATTCGATCGAAACATGGGCGGTGCTTGAGTCTCTCCAACGATGCCGAATTGACTATCGGTACATCGAAGTGTTGAAGTGTTTGTATACAAACGCCACTATGTCAGTCCGAGTACAAGAACAGAGCTCGAAGGCGATTCCCTTAAAAAGAGGCGTAAGACAGGGAGACGTAATCTCTCCGAAACTGTTTACGACCGCTTTGGAAGATGCCTTCAAGCTCCTGGAATGGAAAGGGCTGGGCATCAATATTAACGGCGAATACATCACTCACCTTCGATTTGCCGACGATATTGTGGTCATGGCAAAGTCGATGGAAGAGCTCAGCACGATGCTCGAAGGCCTCAATCGAGTCTCCCAGCGGGTAGGCCTTAAAATGAACATGGACAAGACGAAAATCATGTCAAATGTCCATGTCGTGCCTGCCCCAGTTATGGTTGAGAACTCGGCTCTTGAAGTTGTCGACGCGTACGTATACCTAGGACAAACAGTCCAATTAGGTAGGTCCAACTTCGAGAAAGAGGTCAATCGTCGAATCCAACTCGGATGGGCAGCGTTTGGGAAACTTCGCAACGTCTTTTCGTCCAACATACCTCAGTGCCTTAAGACGAAAGTCTACAACCAGTGTGTGTTACCAGTGATGACATATGGAACCGAGACGTGGTCCTTCACTATTGGCCTTATGAACAAGCTCAGAGTCGCTCAACGAGCTATGGAGAGGGCTATGCTCGGGGTTTCTCTACGGGATCGAATCAGAAATGAGGAGATACGTAGAAGAACTCGGGTCACCGACATAGCCAAACGGATTAGCACGTTGAAGTGGCAATGGGCAGGCCATATAGCGCGCAGAACAGATGGCCGATGGGGCAGCAAAGTTCTCGAATGGAGGCCACGGATCGGCAAGCGCAGCGTAGGACGTCCACCTACAAGATGGGCAGACGACTTGGTGAGAACTGCTGGTCGGCGGTGGATGCAGACGGCTTCCAACCGCAGTACTTGGAGATCAATGAGGGAGGCCTTTGTCCAGCAGTGGACGTCCTACGGCTGAAATGATGATGATGATGATGAATCATTAGTCCCTAACTTCGAAAGTCAATTCATCAAATCGAGTTAACTGTTTGAATTCCATAATCAATTATAAATACGCAAAGTTTTACGAATTGTGATAAAATTTGTCCGGAGGAATAATTTAACATTTACTTTAAAAAGTGAAATAATCGCCATCGGTTGAATAAGGAACATAAATCGGATGAGTTTGAAATTAATTCATTGTGATATAGGTACTATAATGACTGATATACATAAAAAATAAAATAAAAATAAAATAAAGTTTATTTCTGTAACAGTCGTACATTTAAATTTAAACAGTTTGTTGAGACCTTCATTTAAGTATAAAACTTGTGTTAGAAGGTCTCGCTCTTCTATAACAGACATAACAAAAACTTTTAACATGGGTATTACTCGAACAGAAATTATAAGTAAACTATAAGTCTAATTCTAATCTTAACAACTAACTTAATCTATTTTAGAACACTTTGTAGTCTTTTAAAGAAATGTGCAAATTTTCTAACATAAATTTGAATGAGTCTTGGGTCCCCTGAGAACACCAGTCTCTTGAGAATCTGGGCAACCGGGGATCCAGATATACAATTTTCATATTTTATAATTATGTAGCTTAATATAAGTTTTCTTCTCTAATACATAATTCATTATAATACATACATAGATATTACCTATTTATTTTAATATAGAAAAACATCCAGAACACCCTGCACAAATGTCTGCAGATCGTGCAAATATTTTTCCCGAGGCAGGAATTGAACCCGCAACCTCTTGCGTGGCAGGCGGACCTTCGCTCGCTGCGCCACAGAGATCATCATGTATCTATCACATAGTTCTCCTCATGTATTTCGATGACGCCGACCTTTGTTTATTCTCTGTGATGTATGAGTTCTATATGGCTCGCCTATTTTTCTTAATAGAGGTATAGTTTTTGCTATACATGTAACAGACTTTTAAAAATTTAATTATTTTGCAATAACAAGTTTGAGACTTCAACTCAGACTATATTTGTAGGCAGTATTGGTGCGCGGAACTAATTTGTTTCTAAAATGTTAGGATGTTCACTAAGATATAACACAAGCTATGATACTTGTTTCTTATCAACATGTGAACGTCAAAATCAGTCCAGCCGATCTTATAAGATCGTCAGTCGGAGTTGGCCGCTTCCAATCGCAAAACTTGGAGATATTCAAGACGCACAGGCTTATGGATCTATCTAATATTGGACGTCTTACTGCTTAAAATCAATCAATTAATTATTCATTTTGTATGTAATTCATACGGGGGCTTACTCACGTAGTATCATACCGTCAAAGTTTATTCCGACACTATTTGATTTTTCAAGAAAATCATCATCATGGGATCAAATGTCCATGTCAAAAGGCTGTATATTTACAAAATTAATGGATCATCTCACGGAGATGGTGTGGGCTCATTATTGACTCGCAAGTGATTTATAGCATTGATTGTCATCATTTTTCAAATCAACCAATGCCAATGAGTGAGTCGCCAATGAGCTGGCTCACCTTCTACTCGGCCCGGTTCCGCTATATACTATTGCAATATACTATTCTTCGGGCGGAGCGAAACCACCATAATATTATACAGTCAGACCAAAAAATATGAAATATTATTAATTAAAAATATTTTGTTTAGAATAATTTACTTGCCCGCTCATCACGCAGTGGATATAGAAAGCAGTATTGAATCAATATTTGATTCGAAACGAGTTTTAAAACTTCAAGAAGTATCGCATTTAAACAATAAAATAGTAGCGAGATGGGAACTTGTCTTATAAACTTGTTATGAACTTCTTCAACGAAATTCTCAACTGTATCAGCAGATTAAAGAATAAATAATTATTAGGATAAGGCAAAATTTTGGCTGCTAGAATGTGGCTTCCTTTACGTTTGTGTTATAGGAGGTTTTTACTTTTGAAGTTTATGTATATTTATAAAGAAAAATATAAGAAAATGTTAAACTATAATGTACTTACGCTAGCGTCTGTTACTGTTCTTATATATTCCTGTCCATCCAAAGATTTTATGGCAGAGATTTTAGCGATAAGGCCGCCCATTGTCAACTTAATAGTTATTAGTTTTATTTATTCTCTGTTTATGTTATTTTGCAGACTCCCACCACCCTCTGTGAAATGTAGCAAGTTCATCCCGACAACGCTTCCTCGGTCGTTTTAAGGATCGGGATGGTTGGAAGACTTTAGCAGAGACCTTTGCCAGCTTAAATGAGTCTCTATTACGAGTGTAAGTTATTGGCGGTGGTATACATCGTGGGGTGCCGGCAGCAATGTTACTCCTCCTTTCATGCCCGTGGATGCAGTATGAGCCTGCTAAGGGATACCTCCGGAAGATGGGCAGCAGTGTCTATCCGTGTATCAACATCCCGTACTGCGCTCGCCAACCCGCCTGCCAAGCGTGTTGAGTATGGCAACTACCCCCCATGAGGGAGGCCTGTGTTCAGTAGTGGACGTTTTACGGCTGAAATGATGATGATAAACATAAAGTCATTGGTAAATGTGGACACCCTAAATAGCGAGACCACGTTGCGGGAGACTGGCGAGTTGAGCCAAAAATAGGTACCATAATAGTGAGATTTTGGTGTCAAATTGGTCGTTAAGATAAACAACTTAAAAAAATAACTTCAATAAACAAGAATGCAGTCCATCAAGAAGCCTTTATTATTTAGATATCTATTATAATATCAAACTTAAAATTCACTTGCTTCTTAAGCGTTAGTTTTTTGACCGAGTTAATAGTAATTTATATTGAAGGAGTGGTCAGAAATCCTCAACAATTGAGAAACATATATAATTAAAATTGGCCAAGTGCGAATCGGAGTCACGCATGAAGGGTTCCGTAACATCGTGTTTAAATGTTATGTGTAAATTTCAAGCGTCTACCTGTTATAGTTATTAATATCGAGCAAAAAGCTGTTATAAGGGAGCCTCCCTCAAATATTTGTTTTATTTGAATTTAATTATTTATTTTTAAAGTTAATATACAGCGTGTCCCGTAATTGGGGTACTAAGCCGAAAGGGGGGTTTTCTACCCCCCCTGGCAAACAACGTTTGTTCTACGACTTTCTTGATTTTCAAGTTTTTCAGTGATAAGATAACGTTCAAAGTTTATACCAATTTCATAAGAGTGACAACCCTGCTCTCAGCTGTTACGGGCAATGACCTATTGACCGCCGGGGATTCCCGCGGCGCGCCCGCAACGCGCTTGTGCGTATATCGAGTGTGGGTATAGGTGCGTGGTGTGCGTAGGCGCGTAGGTATGTATTACGGACACACGTCTGTTATACATTAGGTTTGACAGCGACTTGAAAAACTTTAATTTTGTATGGAAACCTGAAAATACGTTTTTCTGAAATCTTTCTTCGCCTTTGCATTCCTTTGGTGGGGGGTAATTTGCAGCTCCTGGCTTCATACCCCAGTTACGGGACACCTTGTATAATTAAATATTCTGTAAATATTTCAAGCGTCTACCTGTTGCCGTTATTAATATGTAGCAACGACGGCAAAAAATCACGTTTGTTGTATGGGATTAACTAGATTAAATATTTATTTAAGTCTGTTTTTAGTATTTGTTGTTATAGCGGTAACATTAATACATCATCTGTAAAAAAAAATCAACTGTCTAGCTATCACGGTTCATGAGATACAGCCTGGTGGCAGACAGACAGACAGACATACGGACAGCGGAGTCTTAGTAATAGGGTCCCGTTTTTACCCTTTGGGTACGGAACTCTAAAAGCCAACAGAATGAAAGTTAATTTTAGGTTAATTATTGACAAACATTTTATTGACAAACATTCTACAATATAAATAAATAAATAATAAATAATGCTGGACAGATCACACAGCATCATCTAGCCCCAAGCTAAGCAGAGCTTGTGTTATGGGTACTAGATGACTGATATACTTAATACATTATACTACATAGATCATAGATAGATATTTTTATTATCTATAGAAAAACACCCACAACGAAATAATGTAATTAATATAATGCAATGAAAATATTTCGTTTTAATTCCGCTTATGCTGAGATGCAATATGTATACAAGTTGCTACATTTACTGGCTATGCTTAGGTAGTTTCATTTAACTGGTTAAGGCCAGTAAGATCAAAGAGTTCTGATCCATCAATGTTTATCCACTGAGGTCAGAGTTTTTCCTACATTCAACAAACATTGTATCAGAAATAACATGATTTTCAATTCTTTTCCCTATTGAAAAATGTTTGCCACGTCTTCAAAGAAAGGAATACATCCAACTGATTCTTTATTTATGATAATCATACATAAGTCATAGTTCTTTTAGTTCTAGTGTTGCCGTGGGGTGCTGGCAGTAGAATGTTGCCTCTCCTCTCTTGCCCGTCGATGCAGTAAGAGCCTCCGGAAGATGGGCTGCAGCGTCTTTCCGTGTACCAACAACCCATACTGCGCTCGCCAACCCGCCTGCCAAGCGTGGTGAGTATGGCAACAACCTTTGTCTAGCAGTGGACAAGCTGGATAAGATTTTATACAAGGTTATTATTTTTACAATTATTTTAACACGTTCTAACGCAACGAGAAGTGATTTCATCATCAACATAATCTCATCCGTAGGACGTACGCACTGCTGGGCATAGGCCACCCTCATAGATCATGGACACAGAAAGACGCGGCTGCCCATCTTGCAGAGGCATCCCTTGGCAGATTCTTACTGCGTCCACGGGAGCAGCACATTCTAATGGTCACTTACCGGCAGTAGAATGATACCCCTCCTTTCATGCCCATGGATGCAGTAAGAACCTGCTAAGGGATACCTCCGGAAGATGGGCAGCAGCGTCTATCCGTGTATCAACATCCCATACTGCGCTCACCAACCCGCCTGTCAAGCGTGGTGAGTATGACAACTACCCTTCATGAACAGCCATGACGGAGGCCTGTGTTCATCAGTGGACGTTTTATGGCTGAAATGATGATTAATATTATGAATTTTTAACGCAGTTTTCTTCAAGCTTCAGTACTTACGGGGTTAAAACAAAGCTGTTCCTAAATTTCAAAATGTTCCTTTACTTGTGCCACACAAGCTTCCAGTATTCTAAATATCAGAGTCGTGAGGCTTCTGGAAGTGCCCTAGAAGTTTTCCATTTTTGACATTTTCATACGAAAATTTGACACTTCTTGCTATAACATCAGAATGAGGAACCTGATTTTTAAGGGTATCTGCTTCCAAACCTTGATGTTTGGTATAAAACTCAAGTTGATAATTTAAGCCATTTCGAAAAAAAAGGTCTTGAAAGACAGACAGACAAACAAGTGATCCAATAGGGTTCCGATTTTTCCTCTTGAGGTTCGAAACCCCAGAAGAACCGAAACGTGTGTCAGTTTATTTAAAATTTTGGGTACCTAAATATTTTGGTATAAAGCCTATGTATGCTTCGGAATTTCGTAAAACCTAAAACTAGATTTACCATATCCAAAATCTCAAATGCAGCCTCATAGCTCGAGCCTCATAGTTCAGGTGAGTTTATTTATATTTAAGGTAGATGGCTAACCTTCCTTCTTCAGTCGTATTCCTCAGTTACTGAGGGTCGTGACCACTAATGATTGACATTCGACTCTTGACGATGGAGCGCCATCTGGAACGGTCCCCGGCGATGTGTAGATCCTCGTGCACGGGAGCGTCGAGTGTGGAGCGGATCTGGTCGCTCTATCGCATCGGACTACGGCCTCTTGTTCTTTTTCCTTCAATTTTGCCAGTAATCATGAGTCGTTCTAAATTATCGACTTTCTTTCTGTCAATGAGATATGAGATAGGTAACACAATGTTAGAAATTGTTGATTGAAGCTGTGTTCACAGAGTTTTACTGAATAAAATTCGAAACCCAGCCAAATAGGATTTCATTAATGTGTGTTGAAAAACATAAAATACGAGTAAAATCACGATGAAACAAGATTGCGATACAGTAAAGTAAAACTATAAAATAACTATCAAAACTCCAATCCCTTCGGTTTGACCTCGTCAAGTTCTGTTCGATATTGGTAGAGTATCCTGTAAGCGTTTCTACTTATCGGTACGATATAATTTTAAATTGTTGAGGTTTATAGGAAAAGTACAAGGTTCCACAAACCGATCATCAACATTATTGACGATCTAGCCAGCTGAAATGCAAGAGTTTGCGAGTTTCTCTCTAGGACGCTTTTCGCTTTTCTGCCTATACTGGCAAAAAATTAGGTATTCTATCAATCATCGGTACCCATAAAACAAGCTTTGCTTACTTTGGGGCCGTATGGTGCTGTGTGAAATGTACATAATTTTTTTAGCGTCCGTAGTCAGAATTCACCCACCTCTGGATATAGGCTTCTCTAATTCTTGTGCCACGCTTTTTATGCTTAGCTAAGTATCTAGGTTATCTAGGTCAGCCCTGCGACGCTTGTGAATTCGTTAGCTCGTCTCGTTAAATCACAACTGACATTCCTGTACCTAACTCTTGGATGTAATCTATTACATTTTACAAACCAAATGTAAATAAAATTCATAAGCATACAGAAAAAATACATCTTTAAAAATTATAAAAAAAAATATTTTATATTTTTTATGGAACAAAGGCATTCGATGAAAATGGGGGCATTTTAATGATAATAGTTTTCGTGGAACTTGAGTCGGAATCAAAGCGGGCTCAAAATAAGTATACACTTTTATAGAAGTTCAAGCTTCTTGCCGCAGTTTTGTCTACACAATCCAAGTATCATAGACTACGATAACATGCTTAAACCTTCTTTTGCATCCTGTTCTCGGCTAAGTCAGCTTCAGACGTAATGACTGATTCTTTCATCTGAATATAGCCGACTTAGCTGAGAGGATGGGATAGGTGGTGGGCAAGCCTAATGCATCTATCTAAAAATGTCTCAGGCACTGCAGCGTTCCGCACAAGCTGTTATCATCTATTGTAGATGTAAAGGCTAATTTACAGACATGAAGCAGGCGGCCGGTCCCTAAGATACAAAGTTAACTCTACACAACATTGTCCTTAGTAGTGAAAAGATATGTTGTGTGGATCCCACAAAATGTAAAATGAGTTCAGACAGAATAATGAAATACCCACCTGGGTAGTTTTTATAGATCAATGTTATGTACAATCGGTTCACCACAACCATTCGAACCAGTTTATACGTAAAAGAGCTAAAAAAAAACAACTTCTGAAACAATAAAAACTACATTTAAAGTTCCATGCAAGCAGTCGTCCAAGTTCTATAAGCGATATTTCATGTTTTTTCTAAAAACTTAGTATGTGTGAGACATTTTCAGGCGTTCTCAAGAGATTTCACGCTTGTAACGGTATTTTCTTTTAAAACTCGTCTTGAAAAACCGGCGAAATTTTAGTTAGAGTTATACACAACCACACAATATAAACCAATAAAAGGTTTTCACGTACATACGACATAAATTGAATGTGAAACACTTCGGAAAAAAAAATACATAGCAACATTATATACATAAAACATTATGTGTGTGCAGTATATTGTGTATTATAGAACAATATGTTTTAAGCATGGTGTGTTCTTTTAACGGGATAAAAGTGCAATAATGTATTGTTATGCAATACATTCGCCCCCCATAAAAAGTTTCAGAGGGGCACACAAGAAGTTTAAAACTTTAATATTTTGCAAACGGAATCCTAAATCGAAAAATTGTCTAAAATAGTTTTTTATAACTATTCAAGAAAAAAATAAGTTTATCTTCGTTTAACGACAGTTAAACGGACAAGTGAGAGAGAGGCTCGCGACCTAAGGGTTCCGAAATAAATAATTATATAATTTGATGAAATATTTATGCTTTGATTCGATGAAATTTTACTAGAAACAGCGACAAGGGTTGTCGTTGTCGCTGTTTCTACGAACTGTTTGTTGCTGTTACTTTACTGTTACTGTACTGTTTGTACAAGAACGATATTTATGATACAAGAACGATATTTATATTTACGAAGAACAATATTTTTTTACAACGGGTGACACCATCGTCGAAGCCATAAAAGGCGATACCCAATCAGACCGAGCGGGCGGGCTATCTAAGTGGGGCTGCTCCGTACATCGGCTCACGGATTTGTTACTAAATATTTATTGTTCATTTCGATATAATAATGGATTTCCGGAAAGTCACGCCTGGATCAATTAATTATGTTTCTAGGATTTTTCTGATAGAAGTTGCGTATGAAACCTTTATTCAAAAGGCGCAGTTGCCATTCCCATTGTGAGCGACTTCCAAAGGCTCCAGTGAAAATACTGCACAAAATGTCATCATAACTCCAAATTGTATGTATTGAATGTCTGTCGGAAATATAATGTTAGAAGCAGGACAAAAACAATGTACAATGTGAAGGGTGTGATTTGTTTGCGAAGAGTTATTTACATGGAAAGACGCTGCTGCCCATCTTTCAGAGGTATCCCTTAGCAGATTCTTACTGCATCCACGGGCAAGACAGGAGAGGTAACATACTGCTGTAGGCACCCCACGGCACATATAAACCAATAAAATTTAGGACTACAAAAAAGGTCGTTACTCAGCATTTCAGTAACAGTACTGAGTACTAATTAAAAACACTGGTTTTCAGGAGCAACAGTGTGTTACTTTTTTAACCGACTTAAAAATTTATTGATGGAAGTCCATAATTAAAAGAGGTTTCAAGTATGCCTCATTCGCTTTTGGAGCAAGATGTCAAGAATTTGCTTAAGAAAGTTTAATATAGTGAATGAAGTACTTGAACTATTGGAAAAGTATGCCGATGGCCATCAAAACTCTTCAATGAAAAGAAATCAGGGGTTTATTTAAGATATTATCACGAAAAATAGTAAAGATTAAGTACCTACTTGTTGTCACACCCTAACATTATCCTCATCATCATGATCGTATTCATAAAGCCGGTTTTGGGTTAAAAAATAAAGAATTCAATAATATTTTTCCAAAGAAAATTTACTGAAAATAGACAAAACATTAGCCGTGGGGTGCCGGCAGTAGAGTATTACCCCTCCTCTCCTACCCGTGGATGCAGTAAGAGCCAGCTAAGGGACACCTCCGGAAGATGGGCAGCAGCGTCTTTCCCTATATCAACATCTCGTACTGCGCTCACCAACCCGCCTGCCAAGCGTGGTGAGTATGGCAACTGCCCCTCATGGAGATCCATAAGGGAGGCCTTAGTTCAGTAGTGGACGTATTACGGCTGAAATGATGATTCATCATCATGAATCATGGTTTTAAAACTACACACATGGACATTACATTTGACAAAACATGGTTTTAAAACTACACACATGGACATAACATTTATAATTTCAAGTAATACCTCCAATCTCTGTAACAATAGGTAAAGTTTTCTACTCTGAGACAGGAAAAACAGGCTCGTTATTTTATGTTTACCCACTGGCATGAGCCAAAGCTTAACTTTGAGAAAAATTTCGAAAAAAAGTAAGTAAAGTTTGCAAATTTAAAAAATTTGCAAACTTGTAAAAGCATCAATGAATTTCACCCCCAGAGCCTAAACATGGGCCAATCCGTCAATTTATTAAAAAGTTCACCTGCTACATATCTAAAGTTTATACAATTTACGAGTTTGTGGGCCTTTGAAGCCGTCAACAGGTAAGCTGAGCCTGTACAGTGAGACCCAGCTGATGTGCTTTGAGTAACTTCTGTTGCGTGCGTACCTGCTTCGGTATTTTAGGCTTTAATTGTAAAGTTTACACAAAGTTGTCTGAGTTTCTATCTCCAAATCTTATACTCATACTCATTTATTTTTCCATAGGGACACTTAAGAACACTTGGATACGTCAAAGTTACACACAATAAATTAAAAACTAAAATATAAAATTCATTTAAAAGCCAGTCCGAAAACAGACAAGCCAAGCATAGTATCATATCATACTTAAAATAACAAAAGCGGAATTCGTGATCTGAACTCGTTATAAATGGACGAGTAAGTAACTAGGTAATTGAGCAATAGTCTTTTTTAAACTTTCGCGATCATAACACATTATTAAAATATGGGATTATCGGGTATTTATCTAAAGTATATATTTAAATAAAGGTAATTACGCGATAAATACCCGATAATCCCATATTTTAATAATTGAGCAATGATAATGTGGGTTAAATCTGTTCTGTTATTCTGCTCCGTGGGGTGCCGGCAGTAGACTGTTGTCCCTTCTGTCTAGCCCGTGGATACAGTAACAATCTGCCAAGGGTATCTTCGGAAGATGCTCAGCAGTTTCTTTCCGTGTATCAACGTCTCGTAGTCGTGGTGAGTATAGCAACAATCCCCTCATTATCTTGGAGATGTATGAGAGAAGCCTTATGTTCAGCAGCGGACATGGAAAGCAGTCCTGCGGCTGTAATGATAAATGATGAATTGTTTATCAATTCCCCTTAAGCCAACTGCGCTACGGAGGTCGTCAATTATGAGTCATGTATTCATCCTCCATTACAGAATGCAAACAGAAGTCGTCTGTGAGATAATGCCAACAATACTTGACACGCCATAGCCTATTTTATGGCTGTCTTTGTTTACAGACACAGTAAACAAATTGATGACCGAGGCTGTGGCTTATAAGAATCGCAATAAAAGCGGTTTTCCAGTATAATTATAAATAATATTGTTTTTTTAATCATCTCACTGGTCTCTACGATGCAGGATCGTCTAGTAGCCAGCCTAGTTTATACTCTTAAAATATCATCATTTCAGCCATAAAACGTCCACTGATGAACATAGGCCTCCCTCATGGATCTCCATGAGGGGTAGTTGCCATTCTCACCACGCTTGGCAGGCGGGTTGGTGAGCGCAGTATGGAATGTTGATACACGGATAGACGCTGCTGCCCATCTTCCGGAGGTATCCCTTAGCAGGCTCTTACTGCATCCATGGGCATGAGAGGAGGGGTATCATTCTACTGCCGGCACCCCACGGCGGTAAATATAATATAATCTTAAAATATACATTAATTTAATTATAAAATTTTCAAATATGCGAAGCCTCTGGTAAAATAGTTCTATTGGTGTTAACAACGTTTTTTTGCAAATAAATATTTTTATTTTTCAATTATGATGAACTAGCTTTGCCCTCAGCTTCGAACAAACGCTAATGTTAATCCTGGGCTTTATCTCTAAAATAAAGTATAAAGTATATTATGTGGAACAAAAACACATTGGTACATATAATGATGAACGTTGGCACAGCAAAAGTTTAATAACTGTGTAGCAGTGTCAGCGCCCGGCTCCTAAACCAATCACAATTTTAAACATTGGTACATGTAAATAAAATCAAAAGAGTCTTAAATAATAAAATAAAATTAAAGTTATCAACTACAGAATTTTTAAAAGCGGTATGAGAAGCGACTTTTAAGGGTTTTTAGGGTAAAATTATATAATGTTTACTCATAACTATTGGGCCCTACTGCTATGCAAATTTAGCAGTAGCTCTTACCTTGCCGTAACACAGTTTTTTAACTAGCTCGGGAGGTAAGTTGAATTGTATGTGTAATTTTTTGTTAAGCTTGTAAAAAATAAATGATTATAATTTCACTATATTTAATTGTATACTCACATATTTTTTTTACTATAAAGCTAAATAATACAAAACTTACCAACCAATAAATTGATACAGGCGTGATTTTGCTAATATCCATTATAATATCATCATTTCAGCCGTAAAACATCCACTACTGAACTATGGCCTCCCTCATGGATCTCCATGAGGGGCAGTTGCCAAGCGAGGCAGGCGGGTTGGTGAGCGCAGTACGGGATGTTGATATACGGAAAGACGCTGCTGCCCATCTTCCGAAGGTGTCCCTTAGCAGGCTTTTACTGCATCCACGGGTAGGAGAGGAGGTGTAACATTCTACTGCCGGCACCCCACGGCTATAAAATAACTTACAATAGTTCCCCTACAAGTCTGGTCATTTTAGCGCCTCCAGACAAGTAAAAAACATTGTTTACAAAGAAGTTTTATAAAGGGTCGCGGTGAAATAACCGATACGCGTACGAAGTCGCGGGTAACAGCTAGTCGTATATAAATGAACAACAAATATAGTAACAACACCGCTAACCTATATCTAATGAGCGCTTGAAAAACACCCAACAAGAGTTCGAAACGTGTTTCGTCTCTCTACAAGGTTTCCTCAAGAGAAATCGAGAGAAAGAGAAATCTCCCTGTTCGTCACGGAGTACACTAGAAACAACGAAGGCGCAGAGGTAGTTACCGAGCAACAATCAACACCATCGCTTTATTAACATACATATAACCGGTTATTTATCACGTAAATTACCTTTATTATTTCCCGACGTTTCGCTTGGATTGCACCAAGCATGGTCCCGGGAAGACTGGTAAGGTAATTTACGCGATAAATACCCGGTTATATGTATTATAATAATGTGTTGTGATCGCGAAAGTTTAAAAAAGACAAACACCTATTATATGTATTATGTACTTATGTACTTATATCTCTATATATTTAAATATTATCTCCCCTTATATCTCTCTCCTATTTATCGACCTCAAAGTACGCCACCGTCTTTATATTGTTTAATCTCTCCTGTCCATGCAAAGGTTGCCTGGAAGAGATCGCTCTTAGCGATAAGGCCGCCCATTGTGCATTTGTGTTTATTTTAAGTTTTCGTAATGTATTTAATTTAAGTTTTGGTGTACAATAAAGTTATATTCATTCATTCATTCATTCAACACCATCGCTCTCTGGACGTTTTTCCTTTTTAGACCTCTTCGACCCTTCAGTAATAAAAAAAATATATCAAAACGGTGAATCCCCGACCGCGGCAAGGCTCAGGCAGTTGGTGATTAGGACGTAGGTGAGGAATCTCCTCACTATACGCGCCGAGTCCAGGAGAGATGCCTTTTGGATCTGTTTCTTAAGAGTGCGAGAGTCTCTCAAGATACATACGAAGGTCTCATAGCGAAGAGTCTCGCTCAACATCGGAACTCTCCTATTATTATTAATCGAACAAGTGACAAAAGCAAACGATGTTCTTAATGGCAACTAGGCGTTTCGGCTGATTGTTTGTATGTTTGTCCGTGATATGCCCTTCGTGGGAAACTGAGCCCACACACGACTCATCCCGCGGGATCAATTAACACGTTTTATTTTGTCGGGGGCGACTCGGCCTATTAATTTGCCAAGGGGCAACTCAGCCCACGGGCGTAGTCGACACCAGTTCAGTTTTTTTTTTTTTTTTTTTTTCGAAATGACAATATATGTTGTTGACCGCAGATGGCCATGACAACGTTACCGGACTATGGCGAGCGCAGAAGGCGCCCAGCCGCAAAAGTTAGGTTGGGGCAACAAGCTCAAGGGCACCACTTAGGTTCGAACCACGGCTTGGACTGTTGCCAGAATTTTTGAATCTACTGAAGGATAGCGTCCAGGTGCAAAACTGCACCTTTAGACGGAAGAGTGTATTCTTCGGCCCCGCCGGCGGGACCGGTTTTTGAAAATGTGTCTAACAGCTAGTGTGGGACGGGTTGACGTCACCTCCGGGTTAGCGGCGGTGAGCTCGTCAACGGGCAAGCTGAGAACGTGTCTCGGTCGACGGAGGAAAGAACTCGTGGGCAATGGCTCTATCGGGTAGTCGGAGGGTAATCCCGAGATTAGGGGATTGGAGTGTTCCGCCGCCACTTCATAAAAACGCTTTGAAGCAGTTTTAATAAAGTGTTCGATGGACTCGAGTTTGAGATCTCGGTGGAGGTCTACATTGCGCATGTACCATGGGCAACCCGTGGCCCTGCGCAAGAAGTTGTTTTGGACTACCTGAAGGCATCTAACATGACGGGACTGGCCAAAGACGACAGAGGAATTTGGACATTATTGGCCGTACAACTGTCTTGTAAAGTGTCACTTTATTTCTAAAGGACATTTTACTTTTCGAGTTGAGAAGGCTGTTTAACCGGCTAAGCACGAACTTTGCACGATTAGTGACAGACCTTATGTGGGGATAGAAGGAGAGACGTCTATCTAGGATTACTCCTAGGTAGCGAGCTGACCTAACCCAAGGGATGGGTTTATCGAAGAGGAGTAGAGGCTGGGGCAAGAAGGGACTCCGAGTGAAGTACACTGCTGTACTTTTCGTCGGGTTCACCTCTATGCGCCACTTTCTGAACCAGGCACCTAGGGTGTCTAGTGCAGCCTGCAGCCTTATGCGTACGCGATTCCTGTTCTTATCGGACGCGTACAAAGCCGTGTCATCGGCGAAGAGGGCAAGTTCGACTTGCGGGTGTCGGGGAATATCGCTGGTGTACAGCGTGAAGAGAAGGGGAGCAAGGACTGAGCCTTGGGGAACTCCAGCTCGGACGGGTTTGGGGTCTGAGAGCGTGCCTTCCACGCGGTAGCGAAAACAGCGGTTCGACAAGTAGTCTCGTAAGATGAGTACGAGCCTGTCAGGCACTCCAAGCAGGAAAAGCTTGTAAACCAAGCCGTTGTGCCAGACTTTGTCGAAGGCTTTAGCTACATCGAGGAAGACAGCGCCCGTATCTGCTGGCCAAGTGTGATGCCACTTGGACAGGATGTGCTCCGTGATGCGGAGCACCTGCTGGGGACAGGAGTGATGGGCTCGGAAGCCAAACTGTTCGTCAGGCAAGAGACTATGCTCATTGACGTGACGCCAGAGACGTCTCAGAAGGAGACGCTCATAGATCTTCCCCAGGGAGCTGAGGAGACTGATGGGACGGTAGGAGGAAGGCTCGTTTGCCTTTTTGCCCGGTTTGTGGATGCCAATTACATTGGCTTCCTTCCAGACATCAGGGAAAGAGCAGTTAGCCATGGCAGCATTGAAGATGCTGACCAGGAGATGTATGAGGGCAACAGAGAACTTCTTGAGTACTCTGTTGCTGATGCCGTCCGAGCCAGGGGACTTCTTAGGGCGAAGATCTTTAATGATCTGGGCAACCTCTGCTGCTCTAATGAGGTCCAAAGGAGGAGCAGAGGGGGGAAGGGAAACTAGGCGGTCGACTTCACTGTTCACCATGTTAAGGTGATCAGGGTCGACGGGTTCAAGACTAGGAGAGCATTGGGATTCAAGGCTCTCAGCTAGCGCGTCTGCTTTTTCCTTGTCATCAAACGCAGGCGTTTGGTGATTCGGGCGAAGCAGAGGGGGCAGGATTGAGATACCATCTGATTTCATAGATCTAGCCAGGCTCCAGTAAGCTAGATGCCCGGGTTCGATATTAGAAAGCAGATTGTCCCAAGAAGTGTTACGATGCTCCTGAATGGCCCTCTTCACCTTGCGGCGAAGCGAGTTCATTCGGAAGCGATTTAGTTCGGAGGGCCAAGAACTAAAGCGACGAGTTGCTGCGTTCTTATCTGTGATCAGTCGTCTTATCTCATCAGGCAGGACACAGTTACGATCAGGCGTAGCTGGGACCTGTCTAGACAAGTCGCGAACGGCGGATTGGACATGACTGGTCAGAGAGTCGACCGCAATAGCAATGTCGTCAGGGGACCTAATGTCGTCGGGGATTTTATCCAAGTCGGGAGAATGGATAACCTTGAGGGCTTTCTCAAGTTTATACCATTGCACCACAGTCTTGGTCGGGGGAGTAGGGTCCGGCAGAGGGCCAAGTCTTAATATGACGGGACGGTGGTCAGAGTCTAGTTCCTGCATCACTACTATGGAGCTCATCCGAAGGGATACGTTCCGCAGCAGTGCGAGGTCTAGAGTTTGGTTGGAAAAACCAATACGTGGGGAATATCGAGTGTGACACATGGGGGCAATAAGATCTAGATTTAAAGAATCTAGATAGCCTGAGAGGAGGGCGCCGTTTCTATTACGTATCGAGCAATTCCACATAGGGCTTTTGCTATTGAAGTCGCCAGCCAGAATGACTGAGCTTCCAAGACTGAGAAGGGATTCTAGGTCGCTTTTAAGAAGCTTCCTATTGGGGCTAAGATAGCAGGATGCAATGATAACCGGTTGATGACCGGTCATTGCAAGTCTGCAGACAGAGACTTCTAAGTCTGTTAAGGGCGGGGGATCAATGGGAATGCAGTGCAGCGACCTCTTGAAATAAATGGCAGTACCGCCTTTAGGGGCGTTCGTTCTGTCATTTCGTACCATTTGGTAGTTAGCGATCCTAGGATCGCGATGGCACTGTTTCAAGAAGGTCTCCTGCACTAGCAGAATATCTATTTGGTGATTGACAAGGAATTGCTTCACGAGTTCTTTCTGAGGAGATAGGCCGTTAGCATTAAAAAATGCTAACGAGAGGGAGCGGGGTTTCAGTCTTTCTTTCTGCACTGCCATACTAAAAAGACTTGAAAGTGAGGGCGTCGAGAGACGCCATGACATCCTGATGATTAGAGATAATCATCAGTTTCTCTATGGGCGACTTCGCCAGGCTAAGCTTGCGCAGGAGCGCATTCACCGATCCGAAATCGATGTTCGGCAGCCCCAGGCTAGGGTTCTCAGCAGCGGGAGCTGGCTGAGAGGGCCTAGTGGGGCGGGGTAGGGGTGCGGGGGCAGGGGCGGAGTGAAGCTCCTGGGAACGCGGGGGAGAGGATACACCAGTTGTTGCCTGAAGGGCGCGGCTGGTGTAGCCCAAAGGTCTCGCCCAAGCTGACACAGCAGGAGGGGCGGGGGGCAACAAGGACACCTTCGGAGATGTCCTCGCGTGTTGGGGTGGGGCGGGGCGGAAGCGCTCCGGAGCCCTAGCATGCGCTCTCCTAGCGCTTGCCTTTGGGGCTCTGGGGCAGCCGCGATAGTTCGCGGTGTGCCCCTCGGTCCCGCAGAGCACGCAACTAGGCGGCATGGGGTCATTGGGGACGCGCTTGCAGTCAGCGGTGCCGTGGTCACCCAGACACTTGACGCAGCGGGGGCGGGCAAAACAGTTGCGCGCAGAGTGGCCATATAACTGGCACCTGTGGCACTGTCCGGGGGGGCCCTTCCTGAAGGGAGCCTCTACGTAGAGGCCGGAAAGGCGACACACGGTTTTGACGCCGAATATCGCCTTTCCTTCGGGCGAAAGGTCAAGGATGACTAGTACAAGATCGAACGGGGTCTTGTCCCGTCCGCTGTACATGCGGTGGACTTCCCTGACGGGGAAGCCCTGATCGCAGAGGTCGGACTTAATTACCTCAGAGTCGAATTCCGCGGGGAGGCCGCGGATGACTACGCGCAGAAGGCGCTCGCTCTCGAGAGCATAGGTATGAAAACCTATGTTCTCAGCGCGGAGGACAGACGTCAGACGTCGGTGATCGTCCGATGTCTGGACGTAGATCTTAATAGAGTCCTTGATGGACTGGGCATTGGTGAAATTAACCTTTTTTAAGGTTAGAAGCCTCTCCACGCTGGCCCATTTGGCCTTCTCGCGGAGGAAGACGGGCGGGGGGGGTCTCTCCTTGCGGAGGGGGGCGGGTTCGGCGGGGGTCGCGGGGGGAGTAGGCGGGCTGGTAGCCGTAGCCTCTACAGAGACTGCAATCTTAGCCGGAGGGGCTAAGGCCGATTTGTGCGACGACTTCTTCCTGCGCCGTTTGCCGCCTTCGACGACAGTGTAACTGTCGTCGGAGGACTGCTCCGACGAGGAAGAGTTGTCGCTCGGGGAGGGTTCGAGCTCCATCGCCGAAGCGTCGGAGTCCGAATCGGAGGAGGACGTGGCGGGGGAGACCGGAGTCTCCGGGGTGGCCGGAAGGGCGGGGGCGGGGGTAAGAGGGGCCGCGGTGGCCACCTCCATCGGATGGGACTTGGACTTTTTGTCCAACTTGTTCGCCTCTTGGTACGAAGCGAGCAACTTGGACAACAAGTCCCCGTGCTGCTGGGCTAACATCCTGAGTACCCCCAGGAGGGTCTCAGGATCAAGCCCACCCAGCAAGTCCGGGCTTGACAACGCGCGGGGGTGAGGGGAGGTCCCTATTCCCGGGGGGGACACCCGGGAAATAACTAAGTGTCCCTCCTTGTCGGGTATAGACAAGGAGGGGTGTGTGCCTATGTGTCCTACCTAAATGTGTGTAAACACCAGTTCAGTTTTGTCCAAGGATATCTATATATCTCTTGAATGGATGATCGGATTTTGATTAAATTTAAAACTTAAGGAGATTACAATGATAGGATTCGCTCGTTTTAAGTTCGTGGCAGTAGTATTAGTGAGGTAGTATAAGTTATTCACGGGTGACGTCCTACCTGTCTATCGCCTGGAATCCAAGGTCCATTCCAAGAAGCTGAAATCAAGTCATCGATTCTTGTTTACCTGAAAACAAAATGAAAATGATTACTTTTGTCTACTATATGTAAGGACTGTCGTATAAGTTAAACCTTTAAAATGTTTATCCGATGTTGGCTGTTAGTGATACACATTAGTTTATTTGTTTTAATTAAGCTCTAGAAGAACCATTTGTGATGAGTGCATCCAGGGTAGTAGTACCACCATACCTATTTCTTTCGCCAAACGGAATATCTACATTGCTGTGTTCCGGTTTGAAGGGTCAGGGGGCCGGTGAAATCACGGGCATATGAGACCTTATGTTTCAGGGTGAAATGCAACGCAGCATTGGTCACGTGCTTATTGAACGTGATCACCGCGGTATTACCGTTGTAATAGGTAGTGGTTTTACATGGGTGGGCTTTCGTTACGTCATTATAATAGTATAATAAAGCGGATTTACTGAATAAACAAAATTTAATTAAAAAAAACACTCATTACATGCGAACTTATTAATGAGTCCACCCTGCTCGCAGTGGACGCATGAAAATTGTTTTACCTAATGTCAATACACAGGAGCTCACTGCTTCATCATCATCATTTCGGCCGTTATACGTCCACTACTGAACACAGGCCTCCCTCATGGATCTCCATGAGGGGTAGTTGCCATACTCACCACGCTTGGCAGGCGGGTTGGCGAGTGCAGTACAAATGTTGATACACGGAAAGACGCTGCTGCCCATCTTCCGGAGGTATCCCTTAGCAGGCTCTTACTGCATCCACGGGCATGAAAGGAGGGGTAACATTCTACTGCCGGCACCCCACGGCATCTCACGCAAGCTCACTGCTTACATGTGTCCAATTTATATTACCTTGCCGTAACACAGTTTTTACTGGCGTGCCCGTGCTTGCAGTAAGAATCTGCTAATGGACACCCTGGAATATGGATAACAGCGTCTTTCAGTGTATCAACATGCCGTACTGCGTTCGCCAACCCACTTTCCAAGCGTGGCTTTCCATAAGGGAGGTATATATGCAGCAGTGGACATGCACATCTGTCCTACCGCTAGGTTATTGTTGACGATATTTAAAGTTTGAAGTGAGGTACAAAATTAAACCTAGCACTTTACAAACACCAGCTGCTAACATAAGGCTTACCTCAAAAAAAAACCTTTGAACGCAAATAATTACCAACATAATGTTCACAGCTCTACATTAACCACCCTCTATGTAAATAGCGATAGGGAAAACCAATAAACTGAGGACTCTAGGCTATTGCCGTACGAATGGCACTTACAGTTAATTTGGGTTACGAGTACTAAGCCCACGAATAAAGGACACTATTTTATTAAGCCTTGAGCTAGGGCTGGCAAGTCCCTCCAGGTCCCTCTTATGTGTAAATAAACTTAGCTAATATATCAATTAGTGTCAATTAACCGTATTGATAGTTGTAAGACCTGAGAGCCTTCACACGCCACGTTTATGAGTTGTCGACGCGCGAAAAACGCAATCAAGACGCTCAGAAAACGCATGACCGAAGTCACTTCGTGACCTTTTCACGCGATCCTTTACAGACGCGTTGTAAACTCTCGTTTGTAATAATAAATAATAAAAATAAGAAAATAAACTTCATAAAACACATCAAAGTCAAAAGTCCAAAAGTAATCATTTAATATAGCAAAAAGCTACATAGAATAGTCAGTTAACAAAATAAAAACAAAACACATTTAAATTAATAAAGCATAATAATGAAATTCGTTTGCTTCGGAAGTTTTTTTTCCAAGTGTGTCATCTCAAAGTGTGTGAAATGTACATCAATTGTCCCCAAACTAGGAAAACCTGTATTTCGGAGCCTCCTTTCATTTGATACAAAAACAAAACAAAATTGCTATTAAAACAAATATTTTTTTATACCTTCAAGTTTTCATACGTTTGTATCGATGCATAGCGTAGAACCACGTAGAACGCCGCCCTCCCCACCATTTCCAACTACAGTAAGATGGCGTCGCTCGGGACAACTCCAACTTACTCTAGACTTTGTGCTGCAAGCGACCGACTACCAAGAACAACCATAAAAAAATGTAGTGAAAAATTTTACACACACTGTTTCACCCATTGACGAATGAGCGAAGAATGTGGCTATCACAAAATAACATATAAAAATTTTGTAAGTGCTGTAAGTGCGCGTTTGTATACAAACGAGAGGCGGAGCATATGTCGAATTCTTTTTGAGTGTTTTTCAAGAGCTCATTAGATATAGAATAGTAGATTTGTTATAAGAAATATATAAAAAGCCGCGTTGGCCGAATGGTATGTACCTTGTAACTTTCAATCCGAAGGTCGTGGGTTCGATACCGGACGTGAACCAATGGATTTTTCTTTCTTGAAAAGTGTAAGTTCACATTTTAACAAGTGCTTAACGGTGAAGAAAACATCGTGAGGAAACCCGCGGCTTAGTTAGCTTCAGACCTGTTCTTTCCTCTGACTAACAGCTGACTAAGCTGAGAGGATGGTATAGGTGCTGGGCAAGCCTAATCCATCAAACAATGTGCTGACGCTGCATAAATCATTTATAATAGATGCAAAGGCATCAGGGGAAATCCCCTAATGCCTTAACAATTAAAAATAACAAATGTTATTATAGTTTTTTTTAGATTTTAGTAATGTTTTTCCGTAAAGTCACGCCTGAATCAATTAATTCCTCACGGGAAGTCGTATACAGTCTTAATTCTACTGTGGGGCTTTAACTCTTAAGCCAAGATTAATGGTTCTAGCTTCACACGCTTTCTACCGGGAAGGAATAGCTATATGTGTTAATCCTAGTCTACATCTGTCTTGTTCGGTATTACTTTTACCTAGATGAGATAAGAAACGGATTCGGATTTATAGTATTAGTGGGCTATATTGAGTATATTTTGCCTACAGCAGCTTTCTGCTTAGCTAGTTTAAGAAAACCATATGTGGCGCGCCGGATGTAGTTTTCCTTGTAAAAAGGGCTGTGTCCGCGCCGCCTCGCCGCCTCAAGTGTCATGTGGGCGACGCGCTTAGTGATGGTCGAATACAGCATACAGAGTTTAACTTCGTAGCCAAGGCTTTTAGCTTATGCCGGCAGCTTCGCTCCCTTTGCACCGGGATACAGACAGTGTACATTTAAAAAGTATTTTTAACTAAAATTAAAAAAGATGGAGATAATGAAGTATTTTTAACCTACTTAAAAAAAAGGAAGTTCCCAAGTCGTGTATTTTTAAAAATCTATGTTACCTGAGAACAGAGAACGTTAGAAACGACGTAGTCATTTAAGAAACTATTTGGAAAATTATTGTTGGGTTCGCGTAGATACACTTTCAGATTGGTCCCATTATTTTCAAAACTTCGTAGGTACTGATGATGGGATCAAGGAGGAATCGAGGGTAGTCCTCAAATATTATAGGAATACTGTTTGGTGTTTTCTGCAACAAACACATCAAGAATTTAGAAACTATGATTTGGTGAAGTGAAATTGATGAAGAAGACCACATAAGAGTATCTTCAAGGTTGACAAAATTCACCTATCCATTTATTATACCTATAAATGTATCATCATCACCATCATCGGATTGAGGTAAGTTATCTGTGTTGAAAAATATTCAAGGTGTGGAATAGATTGTTAAATATTGTATCCTTGCGCTTGCTCTAACAGTCAGTAACAGTGGTCGCACTTTCATAAGGAACCAATCAGTCTTTTGAGTTGAAATTTTCTAAGCTTCAGTATATGTTTGTTGGATATTACGAGTCAGCCCTACAAAGTTAAGTACTTTGTGACTTATTCGAGATAGTCGAAATAGCCGGCATGCGACGTACATTTGTGGCGGCCTACTAGAGTGCAAATTTTACAACAGAGGTTTGGCGTTATGTGCCTTGTGTGGCATTTACCTTCCACAAGGTTGTATTGTAACTCAGTAAGTTTTTACGGTAAAAATATTTCAGTATGTTTAAAATTTATTAAATTAATTTAAATTACTAATTTAAAAATTGCTTTTTAGGGATCCGTACCTCAACAGGAAAAAACGGAACCCTTATAGGATCACTTTGTTGTCCGTCTGTCTGTCGGTCTGTCAAGACCCTTTATCTCAAGAACATGTAAAAGTATCGAGTTAAAATTAAAACCATATACTAAAATCTACAGCCTCTTTAAGCTGTAAAAAATTGATATTCTAAATTAATCTGAAACAAAGTTACGACCGCAAAAAACGCATGTTTCGACATTCTCTAAAGAATCAACATTCATAGGGTACTCTTCGTAGACCTAGAACTATGAAATTTGGCAAGGTATAAGGGTCACTGCGATTGACACGCTTTTACAAGCTTTTATTCAGCTTGCCCCGTATGTATGTTTGTAACTATGTTTGTTCGCGGAATCTTGCAACTCAATTTTGAGATATCTTTAACCAATAGAGCTAAAATTTTGTATACATGTTTACTTTGGATAACAATGCATGGTCAGCTATGTGACGTCACTCTGAATCTAACATGGCGGAACATCCAAGATAAATAAATAAATAATGCTGGACAAATCACACAGCATCATCTAGCCCCAAGCTAAGCAGAGCTTGTGTTATGGGTGCTAGATGACTGATATACTTAATACATTATACTACATACATAGATAGATATTTTTATTATATATATAGAAAAACACCCAGAACACCCTGAACAAATATCTGCAGATCGTACAGACATTTGTCCCGAGGCGGGAATCGAACCCGCAACCCCTTGCGTCGCAGGCGGACCTTCGCCCGCTGCACCTCAAAGGCCGTCTAGCACAATAATAATGGCATTTGCGCCTATAATAGTTCAACCGTTTCAAGTATTAGTCTCTCCGCGTTAAAAGCATTTTCAGCTAAGTTCTGCTTCTTCGGATAATGCAATGCACTTCATATTTTCCGAGTTAAGTGTACGAGTTATAGCCAGATATTCCGGAGTTCCGTCACGTGGAACAATTGCTTGGAACGAGCGTCATTCGACGCATTTTGTTATTTTCGCTTCAGCTCTCGTGTTGATAACCAGACCTCTTCGCAGGTTTTTTTGAACAGCTAAATTGATTATCATACTTGTTATAATGGTGTATTTATAATGGGAGAACTTATAAATATTGTGTATGATAATTCTACATGACCTGTTCTTTGCTCTATACAGGGTGTAATCGTTAAGTGTGCACAGGCGATTATTCCGTAACTATTGCAGATATCAAAAAACTTTAAACTGATATCGAAAGTACTTTACCTAATGAGTAAAATGACATTAATAACTTTTTAAAAATAAAACGAGAAATATCAAAAAAAAAATACATTAATCACTCCCATACATTTAGTATGAGATAGTAGAAAGGTTTTAGTTTCCTTATTTTAAGTGGAATAGTACCTACTCATTTTACCCTTGTCATTTTATAATTATGTACGATATGAAGGTATTAATGAATTTCAAGTAGATACACGTGTAGATTAATTATCTTACCACTTCAAATTTATAATAAACCTTGTTTCCATATTGTATTGATTTGAACTAGCTGAAAAGCAACATACTAAATAAAAACAAAAAGAAAGATAATCTTTGGTGTTCGTTCTAAATTCAAATTCTTTATCGCGGGTTCTCGTTCCCGCCAATTTATTGTATTTTTCAATTTGCGTTAATAATCGTGATTGTTGCATTTATTGATTGAAAAATGGCATATTCCAATACAGAAAAGAGGGACATGTTAAAAATGTACTACAAACATGATTGTAACAATAGGGCGGCCATTATCGCCTACAGAAGAGAGTACCCAGATAGAGAAGTTCCTTCTGGTACGTATTTACGTAAGTTGGATAACAATTTGATAAATTATGGATCTTTTAACAGAAAAAAAGGTTCGAGAACAAGAGCTCCGGAATTTGATAATGACTTAGATAACAATATTATTAACTACGTAGTAGATAATCCACAAGAATCAACGCGTTCAGTGGCCCGATCATTTCCAGTGTCCCACAATTATGTACACAAGTTATTAAAAAAACACAACTTCAAAGCATTTAAGATAAAACCTACTCAAACGCTGCACAATGATGATCCTGCTCGTCGGCTGGTCTATTGCAATTGGCTAGTCAATAATTATGTCAATGTAAGGTCAATTTTATGGACCGATGAAAGTAATGTTTCAAACTGCGGCATTTACAATAGAAAAAACTCGCATTATTGGTCAATTGACAATCCTCGCTTAACTACTGAAGTTAGAGCTCAGGTGCGATTCTCAATTAATGTGTGGTGTGGTATTCTTGGAGATCGGATCATTGGGCCATATTTTTACAGTGGAACCTTAAATGGACAGAGATATTTCTCCTTTGTACAAAACGATATGCCAAGTCTCTTAGAACCAATTCCAGACGATGAAAGAAGGTCGATAATTTTTCAACAAGATGGAGCACCTGCACATAATACAAATGTTGTAATGAATTTCTTACGAAACAATTATAATGGCTTAATAGCCAATAATAGTGCAACCCCTTGGCCTGCCAGATCCCCGGATCTCACGCCTTGTGATTTCTTCCTATGGGGATTTGTCAAAGACCACGTGTACGCTGAGAGAGTACACAGCCTAGAAGAGTTACAGAATCGTGTACGTCGTGCAATTGCTTTAATTACTCCGCAAATGTTAAGGAAAGTTCATTTAGAAACTGTAAATAGAGCTCGTCATTGTATTGCACAAGGAGGACGTCACTTCGAACATATGCTTTGAACACAAAATTTTGTACTTACTAAGAAATAAAATGTATGGGAGTGATTAATGTAATTTTTTTGGATATTTCTCGTTTTATTTTTAAAAAGTTATTAATGTCATTTTACTCATTAGGTAAAGTACTTTCGATATCAGTTTAAAGTTTTTTGATATCTGCAATAGTTACGGAATAATCGCCTGTGCACACTTAACGATTACACCCTGTATATAGCTGAGAGGATTACATACCCAAGAATACTCTAGAATGGTATCCAGCACACAAACGGTAATAAGAAGCTCCATGGTAGTTAAAGGCTGTCGATTACGGCATTGGCTCTATAGACAAGTTGTACAGTAGCCCTATGTACTGCTATACGACCTCTTTACCTCCAAAATAGGCTTTCTAAACAGGTTCTAAAATCGCACTACAGCAGCGTTTATGGGAATAGAAGGGCCAAGTGCTGCGTAAGCCTAATCCATCATTATAATGTTCCGGGTGCCTATTGCTTTAACACGTTCTTATCTTCTTTAATCTAATTAATGATGTGAACGGTAAATTTACATCATCTTAGTAGTAGGATTGCTGTCCACGTCTACACTCATAGTATACTCGCTAGCGACTGTAGTTAAAAAAATCTATGAAAACTTGTACAGCGTCTCTAGCGGATAGTTTGGTACTGAACTACGTAGTAAACTATACTACAGCGACTTAAGTTTGGACTTCATTTGTATAGAATTTGGTGCCGTGAGTTAAAAATCTGACAGATGTCATAGTAATGTACTATTACTACTGTAGTAACGGCAGGTGATCTAACAGTGGCAACTCATGGTAGACACATTCATTGGCCGTAGGTAAATGGCCATTCCGGAGTCTTGTGACGCACAACAATTACTTGGATTTGTCGAGTGCCATTCGACGCAATTTATTCGATGAATCACTCGTGTTGGAAACCAGAGCACCTCACAGGTTTTGTTTTGTGTAAACAGCAAAGTTAAGGCGACGCAAATGAAATTGTTTAAACGATTATTTGAATGAAGTTGTTGTGATTACTACCTATGGTAAAACACGCACTGACATGGGCCGCTTTCCGTGTATCCACATCCCGAATTGCGCTCGCCAACTGTGGTGAGTATGGCAACATGCCGTGATCGCGGAGATCCATGAGGGAAGCCTATGTTCAGCAGTGGACGTAGATCATCATCATCGAAGGTCCGCCTGCGCTGCAAGGGGTTGCGGGTTCGATTCCCGCCTCGGGACAAATGTCTGTACGATCTGCAGATATTTGTTCAGGGTGTTCTGGGTGTTTTTCTATATATAATAAAAATATCTATCTATGTAGCATAATGTATTAAGTTTATCAGTCATCTAGTACCCATAACACAAGCTCTGCTTAGCTTGGGGCTAGATGATGCTGTGTGATTTGTCCAGAATTATTATTATTATCTCAGCTGTAGGACTGCTATCCTACGGCGGTGATGATGATGATGATTTACATAGGTATTTAATATTTTTTTAAACTTGGTACTTTGAGCGCGAACCAAGGTCGACAATACCCTAGAGATAAAATTTACACAGCTTACATACTATGTTTAACCGTCGCTCGGATTAAACAAATACTATTTTTAGCCCAGACTGTGATGTCTTAACCTTTTTAAAAATCGATAAATCATCCGTGAAGATTATTTATTGCGCGAACAAGACATTAATAATCGATACGTTCGCTGTAAATCATGAGAATATAAATTGTAAGCAGTTTTTTTTGGTATCTCGCCTGCCGAAATCAAAATAAGTGTGGGACTTGTGCTGTGCCGGGGGTGCCGGCAGTATAATGTTACCCCTTCTCTCATGCCCGTGGATGCAGTAAGAGCCTGCTAAGGGATACCTTCGGAAGATGGGCAACAGCGTCTTTCTGTGTATCAACATACCGTACAACGCTCGCCAACCCGCCTGCCAAGCGTAGCGAGTATGGCAACTACCCCTTATGGAGATCATGAGGGAGGCCTGAGTTCAGTAGTGGACGTTTTACGGCTGAAATTAATATTATTAGTTTTTTAAAAATAGAGGATTTGATCGCGTACCTTTTTTTAATTATTTTCCTGACGTTTCGACCGGATTGCACCTGGTCATGGTCGCGGGAGGACTGAAGGAAACGTTGGGAAAATTAAAAAAGTATGATATTAATGTCATCGGAACTCCATTTTTGAATTACTATTTAAATGGTCATGCGATTCGCATCGAGGTGGCATGACCTTTTTTAATTGAAACCAGTGTTTGTCACTTGAAATCCATCATGTCAATGAATCGTTTTCTGTAAAAATCAAAAAAAAGTTTTCTACTAAACTTAACAGATGGAGCTGGCAAGCGGAGAAAGCAAGTTTGTGATTAATCACAATTACTGTCATTGCCGTGGGGTGCCGGCAGTAGAATGATACCCCTCCTCTCATGCCCATGGATGCAGAAAGAGCCTGCTAAGGGATACCTCCGGAAGATGGGCAGCAGCGTCTATCCGTGTAGGTATCAACATCCCATACTGCGCTCACCAACCCGCCTGCCAAACGTGGTGAGTATGGCAACTACCCCTCATGGAGATCCATGAGGGAGGCCTGTGTTCATCAGTGGACGTTTTATGGCTGAAATGATGACTGTCATTGTCAAATTGTGTTTCCTACCAGTAAAATAAAACTAACGCCATCTATATGGTTCGAGGGAACTATTTTTGAAGTTTTTACTTTTTAATGAAAACACCTCATTGGCAAGCGATGATTCGACCGAAAATAAGAAATCAAGCAATTAAGTACCTAATTCGCGATAAAATAATGAAAATTCCCCTAACTTTATTATAGCAATAAAGCATTTTTTCTCAGAGGCTCATTTCTTTATTTTAATATTACTACCGTCTTTGAACAGTTTCCATCTTTTCTTGGAAGACTCTCATTATGGTGCTACAGCAATCTTTATTTAGACTTCAGTGAAATTGACAATCAGGTCTCTAGGGACTTGTGGGTTGTATTTTTCCGAACCAAATAAAGAAACTGCAAGCAGATTTTTGCCGGAGCTTGCTCTGTATCTGGCACTGCAGCGTCCCGTACAGCATGATTGTCAGTTGCTGACGCTGTATAAATCATCTATAATAGATGCAAAGGCCATACTTTACTTTTGCTCTGTATGTTTTATCTATAATCTATAATATCTAAAATTCAAAGTCCTGACTGACTCACTGATATATCAACGCACAGCCTAAACCACTGAACCTAAAGACTTGAAATTTGGCACACATATACCTTGAGTATCCTAGAGATAAAAATAAAAATAATATTTAAAACAATTAAATGTGACACAATTAAAATTATTAGCTTACTGGCAGGTATTGTACTACGTTTACCTGATGTAACTATAATATAGAAAATATTGTTGTTACCTACCCTACTTATCCCTAAAATAAATAAAGTAAAACAAAACTGTCGTGGAGTGCCGGCAGTAGAATGTGGGCAACATTCTACTGCCGGCGCCTCTCTTGCCCGTGGATGCATTAAGAATCTGCTAAGGGATATCTCCGGAAGATGGGCAGCAGCGTCCTTCCGTGCATCAACAAAGTACTGCGCTCGCCAACCCACCTGCCAATCGTGGTGAGTATGGCAACTACCCCTCAAGAAATTTCATGACGGAGGCCTGTGTTCAGTAGTGGACGTTTTACGGCTTAAAAGATGATGATGAAAACAAATCCTTGTACCAAAGTGTAAACATATGCTTTTGTAATGTGTTAACAGATTCTACGATACCAAAGCAGTTAAAATGAAAACAACGAATCTTGAAACTTCTTTGTTAGTGATTTATGTTACAGAACTGTCTTTTACTTACCAAAAACAGCTGACAGTTGCGTTAAGTGGTTACACCAGCTTGGACCCTTGATCCCAAACTAAACCTAAAGTTGGAAGTTACGCAAAAACACTGACTTTACAGCGCCACGACCTAACTTTGCCGTTTCAAAGTTATCACACTAGCATCAAAGTTAACGTATTGATTGACGATCTCCTTGAGTTAACATAAAATATATTTTTTGTCTGTTGTACCTCTATAGATTACTAACAACTAGAGTCCGCCACTTCGCATGCGATGTACCCGGATCAAATATCTATGTGTTAATCTAGGTCAACATGAACACGTGTGCCAAATTTCAGCTTAATCCGTAGGCTAGTTTTTACGTGAAAGATTAACAAACATTTACACATCACAAACTATTGCGTTTGTAATATGTGTATAGGATTCTTTGACTGTTAACAAAAAACGACTTCAAAGAACAGCTCCAATGGCCTCCTGGCCGCGGTGGCGCAAGATCTGGGCTTCAGCATTATGAGACATTAAATGATGGTGCTTACGCCCTTCTTCTCTTTACATGCTCAACAACCCACATTTATCAAAAACAGTATCTGTTAGCCTAAGTCTAAATCTATTATCTTATCTTAATACTTTGTTATATAATTTTTGTATCGTATATGTTGTGACTTAAATCCCACTTATGTATATTATAAAGCCAAAAGTTTGTTTGGGTGGAGGTTTGTTACCTCTTCACGCAAAAACTAGGCTACGGATTGAGCTGAAACTTTGCACATGTATAGATGTATACCGGAATCAGCACATTGGTTACTTTGTATTCGGGTACAACGCATGCGAAGCGTCGGGCAGAAGCTAGTATTTATATAAGACACGTATTTTGTTTTTACGCAATAAAAAAAACGACGATACTTTATGGTGTTATGTCGTCGCAAACGGCGTTAATTCACTTTATATCTAACCAGCCTGAAACACCCACTGCTGAGTTTAGGCCTCTTCTTTATCACGCCACCACTGACAGTCTTATGCCAGCCGGATCCACTGACTTCCTGCGTTCACAATGTCCTCGGACCAACCGGGCTAGTGGTCTGCCCTGAGGTCGTCGAATATTTCTCTGCCACTATTCAGATCTATCGGATTCTATCGGAGATCATCCCTTCTAGTCAAGTGTCCCACCCATATCCACTTAAGCCTCGTAATACGAATACCTATGTACATTAGCACATTAGCATTAATGCACGTTACATTGTTTTTGGTTCGTTTATTTTTTTTTGCAAAATCCAACTGGACTTTAATTTAGATTCTAATACCCTGTCACATCTCACAGTGATGTTATCTATGGTGTGAAGTATAATAGTATGTTGGATTCATCATTTCAGCCATAAAACGTCCACTGATGAACACAGGCCTCCCTCATGGATCTCCATGAGGGGCAGTTGCCATACTCACCACGTTGGCAGGCAGGTTGGTGAGCGCAGCATGGGATGTTGATACACGGATAGACGCTGCTGCCCATCTTCCGGAGGTATCCCTTAGCAGGCTCTTACTGCATCCATGGGCATGAGATATATCATTCTACTGCCGGCACCCCACGGCGGTTGGCGATGTTGGATTGTTTAACCTAAATTACCTGGGCTAACTCATATTTGTGAGTTAAGGTAGTAATTAAAAAAAGACTATAATTAGGGTTTCAAAAAAATAAATGGCATGAATCAGTCGCAGTCCTTGTTAAATTTTCATTTAAAAACTCAGAACCAAGGCGGTTCCAATGAGTTGTGAAGTAGATGGCTGCTATTCAGCTTGCCCACCTCACCTAGATAGCAAGAGCTCGCTCAGGTACAGAATGAATAGTACTTTGCTCAGAGTTGAAAGGATTTGCGGGAATTTGTCGTTTACTCGGAATCTTGAGCTATTTCTGGAGTGATTGCAAAAGTACAACTTACAATTTAAAAATACACATTTCATGGTATATACATCGGTTAAAGTATTTTTGTTAAACTACCTTTATAAGGAACGTTTTAAGGTCTATTTCTGTTTACATAATTAAACTTTTGCGATCAAGACACATTCATCATCATAATTTCAGCTGTAAAACGTCCACTACTGAACACAGGCCTCCCTCATGGATCTCCACAAGGGGTAGTTGCCATACTAACCACGCTTGGCAGGCGGGTTGGCGAGCGCAGTACGGGATGTTGATGAACGGAAAGACTCTGCTGCCCATCTTCCGGAGATATCCCTTAGGAGGCTCTTACTGCGTCCACGGGCATGAGAGGAGGTGTAACATTCTACTGCCGGCACCCCACGGCTTCGCACATTACTCTGCGATAAATAGATCGGAGCTTATCGAGCGGAGCATCAAAACGCTTACAATGTCACGGGGAGCATTAAGTAATATAATAAAGCCTCTGTTTTTTGACAAAAACTACTGTTCCGAATTGAAAAAAATAATAATACTTTTTGTGTTGGATAGACATTTATAGACGTAAGCTATTATGGGTTAAGACTAAATGAAGCAGTAATTGACGTGAAGTTAGCTATAAAGATTACTTCTAACAAACTTGAAATAAGGCTCAGACAGAATTGTATATTAGCCTTATTTCTATTACGTCATTATTCTAAGGTTACTACTGTAGTAACGAGAGGCTATCAACAGTGACAACTCATGGTAGACCTACAGTCGTCTATTAGTCCAACCGAGCTATGGAGGCAGTCAAAATAAATGTAAAACTATATTTCTTCTATCAAGTGTGCCAAGGTTAGCGACGCAAAGTTTATTTGTAGTTAGAGCAGGTTTACACATGCCACATTTTAATTAGTTAATTATTTGTGTAAGAAAGTACTGTAATGCAGTATGACTCATTCACAACTGACCGAAGTGAGTGGAAGGACTTTATGAATTCATAAGATGTAAACAGTAATAGTCAGGCCTTTTAAATCTTGTTTTTCGTAAACTTTCGCGATCGCAATTCAGTATAATTTAATAACATAAACACAGGAATTTATCGCGTAATACCTTTAATTATTCCCGACGTTTCGACTGTGTTTCAACAGTCGTGGTCCCGGGTTGACTGGAGGTTTCATTGGAATGTCCATAAGAAGCGATGGTAGTTTTGCACCTACTCTCACTTTGTCTTCAGAACTCGGTAAGGCCGCGTTTACATTGCGGCACACAACACTAACAGTATCTTCACTATGCAATGTTACATCACGACGCACACTACACCTACTTATCACTGGATTCCAAGATATCGGGAGCCTAAATTCATCATCACGGTTGAATCTAGTTTAGATGATTTATACAGGGGTTGCTGACGCACATTGCTCGATGGATAAGGCTGACCCCAGCAACGTAGCTCCAGCAACGTAGTCGGCTATAAGTCAAAAGAGCAGGTCAATACCTCTGCAGCTGACTGAGCTGAGTGTTAAAGAGAAATCCATTGGTTCACGGCCGGTATCGAACCTACGACCTTCGGACTGAAAGTGGGGGTAGGTACATACCACTCGGCCAACATGACTTCATTCATATATGTCTCATGTTATTTAACTTGTAACATGAAAACCATTCATAAGAAAAAGCGACATGGGTCACATGTGACGTGTTCTTATAATTGTGTTATTAAAACCGTGTAAAATTTTTAGTAGATGAGTATTTTAGATGATTTTTTGTTGTTTCACTTACTAGCTACTAGCTAGATATATACAACTTGTTACAAAATACCCCGTAAAAAATATAGGTAATTAATTATCTAAGCCAAAAATATTGTCAACCCTAGTAAGCTGTCATGTTAGGAAACCGGATTATTCAACAAAAAGGCCTATGTACCTATTTTACCTAATAACTGTCTACTTTAATAGTCTTTCTATTTTTCATTCATAAATGTTTGCTACCTAAAATACAAGGACTCAAGTACTGGCTTCAAAAAATGTTAAGTTGGAAAAAAAATGTTGTCAATTTCAAATGTGCTAACCGATATCCTACAACTGTTTCGAGTCTTATTTCCAACATTTTTTTGCAAAAAATTAAAAAAAAAATGTTGCAAAGTTTTGTGCGAAATGCCACACAAGTCATATCCCGACGAGCGAGGTTGTGTATAGAGCAAGGCGGAGCACGCTTTGAGCCCCTTCTGTAAATTTGAAGTTTATTATGAAAAAGTAAGTGTTTGTTTAGGTTGTTTCGTTAGGGTAGGTCTTTTAAAATTTTTGTCGTTCCGCGAATTAGGTAGAAATGTAGGTACATTCTTCGAATTTACTCTTTAATGTTACTGAAATAGGGTTTGCACAACTGTGAAAATAATAATATTTTTTTATATATTTGGGGTATATTCTTAAATATTGTGAATGGACTTGTTATAAGGCCCCATTTAACCTCCTTTCAACTTTACGGTTAGTTTTGTAACACCCCGATATAATAAGAAATATAAGGTTTCTTAAATTGGTGTTCTCAACGTGAAATTGCTGTCTGTATTGTTGAAATATAGTTAGGTTGGTAAAGCCGCATGCCAAAAAAAGGGGCCGCGGGAAAGGGCTTGTTATATAAATAAATAGATAAACTCTTTATTTTACGGACATCAACACAGAAATATCACAAGGAGACAAAGATATAATAATAGAGGTACTATACATTCGGGGGTGTTGAATACGAAAATAATATTATTATTGAAATCCAAGATGGCGGACGCAAATGTCAAACCAATAAATTGACATGGGTAACGATTTTGGCTAGGGTAAATTTTTGAGACGGGACAGTAAGGGCAGGTACCTTAACGTTTTACTCTTTTACCGAAACGTATGGAAAAAGTTTTTCGCAATTTCTGACATTTCTAGTACTCAAACATCAGTCGGTCCAGTAGAGACTTTTGATCCTTATAAGAAACAGAATCGATTGGCATCAAAAAATGTTTTTGTGTAAAATTACCATTTTCTTGCTGACTGTACATTTTTTCCAAAATCTGTAAATGCCGTTCAGAATATCTTAAAAATTTATGGATAGTCTTTTAAAAACGTTTTCCTGTAACTATAACGGTTAAGGTACCTGCCCTTACTGTCCCGTCTCAAAAATTCACCCTGTATAGTCAGTCGGTCTTATGAATGGAATGGATATAAAAATCAATAGACGGCGGTGTACGAATCATACATACCTACGCAAGTATACCGACTTAAAAACCTTGTTGTTCAAATATATCGTCTTTTCACAGTTGAATATTCAACTTACACAGCGGAAGACCAGCGTTATAGTAACAATATCTGAGTGGCGACCATTTTTGTTGTGTTAATACGCCTACGGATTGAGCTAAAATTCTGCACACGTAAATGCTGACGACCTCTGGCGCAGCGGGTGAAGATTCACCTGCGATTTACAATCCAAAAAAAATATCACAACTCCCTCATAAAATACGTGTTATTATTTTAAAATGAAAAGTGCACTCTTACTGAGACACCCTTTATATCAGTCATCTGGTACCCATAACACAAGCTCTGCTTTGCTTGGGGCTAGATGATGCTGTGTGAGTTATCCAGTATGATTTATTTAATATTTTATTTATTTTATTAGGATTAACATATTTAAACACACCGTAGAACTGCTGTCCACAGATCAGGAGAGGATTGTTTCATATTCGCCACAATTGACAAGCGGGTTGGCTGCTGGCCATCTTCCAGAGCAGAGCAGATTTTAGATTAGATTTAGATTTATTTATTTAACAAAGAGTTTACCTTATAATATGGTTAGTAGCATCCTTAAGCCTATATTAGGTTTATCTGGACACTAGTTTCTCATAAATTACAATAGAATTAGGAAGGAACACATCAATTAATATTTACGCTAATCTTAAAATAGTTCGCAGTTACAGTACTAAGAGACTACAGCAGACCCTTAGCAGATTCATGAAACACGGGCAAGAGAGGAGAGGCAACATTCTTATGCCGGCCTCTCACGGCATGTTTTACATAATGCGCTGCTCTAATAGAACTAAATACAAACTGTACATTATCAGACTGTAAGTAGGTACTGTAGAGTTTAGTTCCCGCTTTTGCCGTAAGACTTCAGTGGTGGCGCCAACTGCGAACACGTCACTGTCAGAGCTCGAAGTGACACTGACAGAACCGCTCTCGTATAATTACTGGAAGTTTTGAAGCTAATCACCAAAGATGGCAAACTGGAATCCCAGGAGTTAGGTGAACAAGTACCTAGGTCAAAACTTGATATATTATTTTAGCGACATTAGTAAACTTACTTGGCGTGTAACGGTAACGGTGTTTTTAGGTGTACCGAAATAAAATAAATACCTAGTGATTTTAAATAATTTAGGTACTTTAGATACGTTTGGGTTGTTTGGGTTCTGCGTAAAAATGCGGGCAAAGCCGCGGACAGTAGCTTGTCGTTCAAATATAGCGTCTCATGCCTAAATTCGCGAAGGCTTCGAAAAGACGCGAATTCAACTTGTACCTACACAACAGAAATGCGGGCTAAGTTTCCATTATTCTGATTAACTCCTTTATGGCTGTAATACGAGTATGTTCCAAGTTTATGTATGAAGGCTGCAATAAATATTTTTGTATTGAATTGAATTAGCGGGCACGTCACTGTCGTCGTAGCTACAAGTGACACTGACAGAACCACTCGCGTATATATGTTTTTTAAATCGTCTAAAGACAAGCCCAAGGCCCACCTGATGTTAAGCGGTAACCACTTCTTATTTCAACTGCTATACTGTGGAAATAACGTTCATTAAGCACGTGACCAACGCTGTGCTGCATTGCGCCCGTCACCCTGAGGCATAGAGTTATAAGGTGTCATGAGCCCGTAATTTCACCTTACCCTTCAAGCCGAAACACAGCAATGTAGACATTACTGCTTGGCGGCAGAAATAGGTATGGTGGTAGTACTTCCCCGGATGAATTCTCTTCACAAGAAGTTGTACTACTTTAAAAATAATTCGTGAAATATGTCTTATAGTCCACTCATACACAGCAGAAATGCAGGCTAGCTAGATTTAAATTTGCAGGCACGTCACTGTCATATCTACACGTCGCACTGACGGAGCTGCTCTTGTATAATTCGTGGAAGTTTTGCAGCTAAACACAAAACATAGAAACTGTAAACCTAGAAGTTAGATGAACAAGTAGTACAAAACTTGTTTAATGACCTCATTGTGGCGACAGTTAGGAAACTGACTTGGCTTGTAACTTAAAATTATGTGTATTTTAGAAATATTCTTTTGTTTCCGTGAAAAAACGCGGGCAAAGTCGCGGGCAGTAGCTTGTTTTTCAAAAATTGCGTCTGACGTAGTCTAACGACACTGCGTTTAAAATAGTACTTGTTAAACTTTCGCGATCTGTTAACATATTATTATGTTAGGATGTAGGATCCCAATCTACTAATTATGTTAACAAATCGCGAAAGCTTGCATCAATTCGCGGCGGTAGCTGCCAACAAATTCAGTCCTCCCGCGACCATCACCAGGTGACGGCGAGGACCAATCCAGTCGAAACGTCGGGAAAATAATAAAAAAGTTACGTGATAAAATCCTGCATTTTAAAAATTGCGTTTAAAGTAGCTGTGACAGTTGAATAGTCAACATGAATACAGCAGAAATGCGAGCTAGCTCTTAGAACGATTTATTTTGTGGCCTCATCACTGTCATAGCTACAAATGCCACTGACTGAACCGCTCTCGTATAATTCGCGAAAGTTTTAAAGCTAAGCATCAAAGACAGCAAATTGGAATCCTAGGATTTAGGTGAAAAGTAGGTCACAGCACAGTCAAGTACATTATTTTGGGGCGAATAAACTCAGTTTCACTGGACAATGTGTTTAATTACAATAGAAACGTTTTGTCATGTAGCGGAACTCCAACAATGGATAACAATAATAACGTTATTACCACTGACATGACGGTACGTAGATCAACATCAATAATCAACTCTACATTGTTTATATATTAATGTTATTTAAATGTTATTTTCCGAACAAGCAGACTACGTACTTGAACACAAAACGAGCAACGCTTAACATTACTGGCTTATACCCGTGGCCGCACGACTATTAGCACCAAAGATAAGTATTCAAGTCCAAGGCTGACGAACTTTATATATTTTTAATAGGATTAAGTGACTCTCGTCACTTAGTCCACGTTGAAGGCCCACCTGATGTTAAGCGGTAACCTCTACCTATTACAACGGCAATACAGCGCTGATCACGTTCAATAAGCACGTGACCAACGCTGCGTTGCGTTGCGCCCGTCATCCTGAGAGATAGAGTTGTAAGGTCTCATGTGCCCGTAATTTCAGGCCAGGTATCTAGTAGCCGTGGACAGCAGTCGTACGACTGTGATGATGATGATTATCATTAAAATCATTGTATTTTGGTTCATTACCGTTTAACCTTTAGTTTAAATTGTCATCCTAATATTTGAAAATTAAAAAAGAAAACTCCTATCAGTAGCCATTACCAGATGTCGGATAGCATGTTCGAAGGATTTACAAACAGGCTTCTTCATTTTCCACTTCCCTGAATTCACATACCATTTGGAAGATGACATTCCATTAGGTGATAAACATAAACACGTTTTCGGGGAAGCAGCGTTTATTTATCGGTTTTTTAAATATCCGATTTATCCCGTGATATGAGGTATCAATCATTCTCGCAGAGCTTGTTTAACATCTCAATCCTTTGATCCTTTTGAGATGTTGCTATGTTTTATTGGCTACGCACAAGTCCCATTGAAATAACAAGAAGGTTTATGACATACTCCACCACGCTGCAAATTGTGGCCTTTATTTTTTGTGATCCATAAGACGAAGATGAAGAAGAAATACGTTTATTTACCACACGCACAAATCACCGTACAATACAACAAAAATAAAAATTAAACAATGCATACGGCGAGCGGACGACGGATTATATTGTTCCGAGACTAATAAACAATTTGCCGATTGACTTACGGGACAGTTTGACACCAACTAACATTAAATTTTTACTTAAAAAATATTTTCTAGGTATAAATTCAGTTGATAAAGGTAGGTAGTGTAATAATGTATTTTATAGGTACTGTATTTTTATTATTTTGTTTAAATAAACTTTACGTTAAAAGTGGCTCACGATAGCACAAGATAAACCTTAGTGGCTTAATGTGTTATCCTTAATTAAGTTGTACCTTATTCTTTTGTAGATTTGATAATAAATAAAAAAAAAAGTAGATATAAGAAAATAATAACACGTTGCGTACAGGAAGAAGAGGTGTAGTGGTGTAGTGTTAGTGGCGCGGGTAAATGGGTCCCAACTCAGCATTGTGTAGCACCTGGCCAGGCTCAGATGCTACGCTGGTTTTCAGTTGGGGCCCCAAGCCTATGTCCAACAGTGGACGTGGTCAGCTGTACTACGGCTGAGATAATACATACGTGGTGAAGGTACTCAACAGTTTGCCAGGGCTTAAGTACGTCTACCGCGCTTGAATAAATCCCAATACCTATTCTTCCTTTGGCTTCCTTACTATGATCTTAACTATAAGCAGCGGTATTGACGACCTCCGTAGCGCATCAAAGACGCAAGAGGCGGTTCGATTCTCGTCGCTGGAAAAAAATGTATTTACAAAAAAAAATATGTATTCGATCCATCATCAATAAAGTAAGTTCTACATAATAAGTAAATCAATAACCTAACTCGTTTAAGACCAATATTAGCTCTGTCATAACTCATAACAAAAGTCAACAAAATATAAGGGATGTTTTCCCAATACATGTTTTATGTATCAATAACCCGTCATAATTGTACCTTCATAGATTAAAAGTTAATTGGATTGCAAGGACGGTCCATTTTATCAATATAATGTCACTACGTCATAGCCTAGGAGCTGTATTACCTAGCTATACTAGCTTTTGCCCGCGACTTCGTCCGCGTGGAAATCCCCTTTTTCACGCAGAGCCACTTTGATTCGAAAATATAAATCCCATTTATTCCCTATCCAGTGGGAATTTTGAAAAATCCCTTTCTTATTACACTTATACACAATTCTTAGTACACCTCTAGGATACTCAAGGTACATGTGTGCCAAATTTCAAGTCTTTAGGTCCAGTGGTTTAGGCTGTGCGTTGATATATCAGTCAGTCAGTCAGTGAGTCAGTCAGGACTTTGAATTTTATACATATAGATAACGCTGTTAGTACTTTCCATCTAATGATAAATTCTTAGAAAAAAGCAAAAGTTATTCCTACTAAACCTAAAGTTCTGTCATTTGTGTTTACCAACAATAAACTAAAAACTTGCTTATTTCACTTTCGAAACACTCGTGATTACACTATTCATTGTAATGTTAAACGGGCTTTCTATGTGATAACTTACCTCCATGATATACAAAAATATGTTTTTAAACGTAAGACAAACACGTTAACTCGTAAGTTTAACGCTTATATACGTGGTCGCGTTTTCACAGGTTTAGTAACAAATTACTCATTATGGTTTTGAACACTCACTCACTTTCGCACTGCGTGGCAATAGCTTCGCTTCTCTTCTCTTCTCCCAAACTTCGCGACTAAATTATAAAACATTGCCATAAGTGAATCATCATCATCATAAACACTGCTGGATGCCTTTTCTTTTTACCTATTCGCCTCTGACGTTCGCTATTCTTGGCCAGGTGCAACCCACGGACTTCTGAATATCGTCAACACATCAGGATGGTTTGCCGTGGGGTGTCGGCTGTAGAATGTTACCCCTCCTCTCATCACTGTGGATGCAGTAAACGTCTGCTAAGGGATACCTCTGGAAGATGGGCAGCAGCGTCTTTCCGTGTATCAACATCCCGAAATGTGCTCGCCAACCCGCCTACCAAGCGTGGTGAGTATGACAACTATCTCCCTTGTAAATTCATGAGGGAGACCTGTGTTCAGTAGTAGACGTTTTACGGCTGAAATGATAAAAAAATCAGGATGGTGGACGACCCCTATTTAAGTAAATCATTATACTAACAGATTGGCTACTGACCGTTACATTCAGGAAAACCTACTGGACATAGTTTCGTGATTGTGCGTACAAATAACCCCACCTGCACACACAACACACACACATTAATAACAACATAGATTAGATTTAAGTGTTTTTGTAACATATAGGATACATATTAGGGGTTAAATTATGAAATTGCCGATTTTTACCGAAAAAAATAAATTAGTTGTTTTTTAAACGGCAATTTTATAATTTAACGCCTATTATTTTGTTCTTAAATCTTATAAGTCTATAAGTGATTTTCCATAAGGCAAGAGCGAAACCCCCTAACACAGGTATATCTATACTTAAAAGGGGGTTTCCAAAGCAATTCAAGATTTGTATAGATTATGATAAATAAATAAACAATTTTATTTTTATTCTATTATTATTAAATAAATCCAGCTCTTCGCGGCTGTCTTCTAAGATACCTAAGAGGAATATGGAGCTTATGTAGACACTAATAGGCTATCCCCAACACCTTGTTATTAACAAAAATAAACATATAAGGCTCACCACGAAACTGTTGCGAAGTTAGACCGCGACAAAGGGTCTAGTCTGAAAGACCACGTTAGTTTAATTTGACGGACAAGTTTGATAATTGTTCATGAACTCAACTTTACTCCGAATTAATAATGTAAAGCGAAATTTGATTGTATAATTGGGTTAGTAATTGTTTAGGAATACTGGTGATTTTCCAGTAGATACAAAGTTAAGAGAGATGGGTACAATACTGTAAATAATTTGTAAATCATTTAATTTAGTGGTTTTATTTGAAATTATTTGTCAGTATAGTCTTGGTGTTGTAAAAAGTTTTTCGAAATTTCTGACATTTCTTGCAGGTACTCAAACCTCAGTCGGTACAGTAGTAACTTTCAAGGCCACGATATTCCAAATTGGCCAAGTTTCGATTCAATTTTATATGATCAAATATCCTTTGTTTTGCTCGGGAAAAGTATATAATTATAGTTTAATAAACGTTTTTGAATATTTAACGGTTCAAAACACGATGTTTTTCAACTGATAGTAATAAATTATGAAGGAAAGATTGTTTTTGCTCGTTTTTATGGTTGTATTTCAAGTGTATCAATGTAATACAAAAATAGAGAACGACGTTAAGAAGAATATTTAATTGTTAGTCTTACTGAAAACCAAATAAAAAATTTTGGAAACGATTTTTATAGAATTTAAGTAGACCGCTTCCGTGCGCATTCCTTCAGAAACCCGCCGCTGAAATAAACTGGCCTTAATCCTTATAAGAAATAGGATCGATTGGTATCAATAAAAGTTTTAGTAAGAAAATACCATTTTATTTCTAACGGTTTTTTATCCAGAATGTGTGAATGCAGTTCAGAATATCTCAAAATATAATGGATCTTTTCCTGTTATTATAACGGTTAAGGTCCCACTTTGTATATACTGATCATTCCAATTATCGCGAAAATTCTAGAGATTTTGCGAAAACACGGATAATTAGACAATTTTGACTACGTAACCATCCAAAAACACTGCCAGTGACAGAACCGAGATGGACAGACAGTAAGTAGGTTATTAGATTTTTTTATAACCATTCAAAGACACTGCTTGAGACAGAACCGAGATGGACAGACAGTAAGTTATAAGATTTTTTTTATAACAACTCGAAGACACTGCCTGTGACAGAACCGAGATAGACAGACAGTAGATTATTAGGTTTAAATCTAAAATTTACAAAAAAATCTGCATGCTAATCGGTTCGCTTGAAGAATATTTAAGAGCTTCGGTGCCACAGACAGACACACAGACACACGCATAGTCTCATCGTTCTCGCTTTTTAAATTCTTACACTATAACTTAAACACACGGAAATATCACGACTGGTAGGTAGCTCGAGCCATTCATTTTCAATTCAAAATTTCTAAATGCATTTTCTTCTCTCCTGCCATTGCAATCAACCCTCATTAGGCTGCTCAACAGGTGTCAGCAGGCGTGTCGGCTGACCGATAAATAGACGTGGGCTTGGTGTTGCCTGTTTAGCAGCTAGATTATGAGAGTTTTTGCCGATTATTTTTTTTGTATTTTCTTTGTTTTTATATTATTTTGTTCTTTGTTTTCTCCTAATTGTATGTTTTTTTAATGTTTTAATTGTATTGTCTTTTTGTTTAATCTGTATACTGTTTCTGAAAATTGTTTAGTTTACCGTCCATCTATTCCTATCTTTTCACTCCTGTATCCTTATCTCCTTTGTGGTCGTGAAGACACCCGGGGCCCCAACTGAAAACCAGCGTAGCATCTGAGCCTGGCCAGGTGCTACACAATACTAAGTTGGAGACCCACGCCACATCCGCTTCTTCCTGTCCACAATGTGATTATAATATTATTGTTACTTCTTTTTGTTACTTATTTTTTATTTTTTTAATGTTTTTTTTGTGGACGTTATATTTTGTGATTTGTGCGTGTGGTAAATTAATGTATTTCTTCTTCTTCTCCTTCATAGCGGTCCAACTTGTAACACCTCTCTTTTGTTTGTCGGGGATGAAAAATAAACTTGTTAATTTTCACAGGATCATCGCGACCGAAATCACGGGTTCACGGATCACATTAATGGTCCACATTATAGACCTTAACCGTTTAGAATATGAATAACAAATGTGGCAACTTTATGCTGATCTGAGCTTATTATAAATCCACCACAGCGGTTACAGCAAGTTTTAATCCCTGCCATTCGGACGCGGTAAGCTATTGCCACTTTTAAAAATTAGTACAACAAAAGATCGTTTCCACATTTGAGGTATATGTATGTATATCCAGACCTAAGTGAGCGGCTGAATAAAATATAAATAGGGACGTCAAGAGCATTATAATATTGTTTAAGAAATATAGGTGGTAAATTATCCGGGCGACAACCTTTTCTTATATTCAAATTCTTCAAGTACTTCCTAACAGTACGGACTGATAACTCAATAGAGTTCAGAAAAGTACTTGAGTTACTATAGATACAACTATTACTAGGGCCAGTAGGGGGTTCGAAAACAGAATAGAAGTAGGTATTAAACATTTCGCAGATTTCAACTGCATTAGAGCTGGTTAAATTATTTAGTGTCAAAGTGTCAGGCAGATCGTCTGTTTTTTTCTTTGACTTGACAAATGACCAGAAGTTCTTACTAACCTGATTAATTTTAAATTCAGAATTAGCGATGAGTGAGTTGTAGCAATTATCTTCTTTAATCTTCTGTCTTTTTCTAAGCAGTCTTAAAGATACAAAATCGGTGAAATTATTATATTTTTTTTCCATTTGGCATGAAACTTGAGATTTTCTCTAATAATTTTAATAAGAGGTTTAGAGTACCAAATTGGGAAGTGGTTGTTGTTTCTGATATGCTTAACAGGCACGAAGTCTCCTATGATTTTATTTATAGTACCATAAAAGGTGTTTGTCGCAGCTTCTAAGTCATCACAATCAAGATGAGAATACCAATCAATGTCAGATAATGTTTTGTGAACTGTATAATGATCCGCCTCTCTAAAGAGACTGCTGCTGGACGTATCGGTGTCTAAGTACAGATAACTCTATTACAATGGGTGGTATGTATTACTATTTATATTATGTGGTTGAATTATTATTACTATTATTATGAGCCATTTGGGTCCTCCTGCTGGGCAAAGGCCTCTCCCAATTCCCTCCATATATCCCGATCCTGACTTGCTTCCCTCCAGTCAACGATGTAGGTACTGATTAAGTTCGTCCCGCCATCTTCGCTTCGACGTAAGTTTATGAGAATTAAATAAAAAGTCATGTGTCGACCCCACTAAGCAATGGATAACATGATAAATAAATAAATAAATAAATAAATAATGCTGGACAAATCACACAGCATCATCTAGCCCCAAGCTAAGCAGAGCTTGTGTTATGGGTACTAGATGACTGATATACTTAATACATTATACTAAATAGATAGATATTTTGATTATATGTATATAGAAAAACACCCAGAACACCCTGAACAAATATCTGCAGATCGTGCAGACATTTGTCCCGAGGCGGGAATCGAACCCGCAACCCCTTGCGTCGCAGGCGGACCTTCGCCCGCTGCGCCACAGAGCTCGTCAAATGATAATGATAATGGAAACCTCGAATAAAAATAACACGACCGTGGGAACAACGAGCCTATTTGACGATGATATGACACCAGGAAAACTCTTTTGTTGTACCAATTTCTCGGTGGAGATGTCTCTTTTTAACTTCGGGATTATCAGAAGAATAAATTAATTTACCACAAAAAGTAAAAGCGTCTCTAAGTGAAACGGCAATGAATTAAGCAAATCAAAAAATCCGAAAGTTGGACTTTAATTTGTCTTTTCTTCACTTTCTTGTCTCCTTTATCCACTTTGGTTCAGTTGCAGTTAATGTATCGAATGTAATTTGGGTCCTATTTTCATAGTATCTCTGATGTGGTTATTGATATATCTGCCTGTTAAAACTTTTAAGTTGTCCCTTTGAAAAGATAAAAGGTTCCTCTTAATGTCTCTAACCAATCTCTCTCTAATCTATTATGATTGATATCTCTGATATCATGATATCTCTAATAATAATTATAAAGTCTAAAGTTTTAAGTTTTAAGTATAGATGTATGGATGTTTGTTACCCCTTCACTCAAAAACTAGTTTACGGATTGATTTGGAATTTGGCACTTTTTGAATGTGTTGACCAAGATTAACATTTGGGCTACATTTTATCCCGATACAATGCATACGAAGCGGTAGGCATAAGCTAGTCTTAAAGATAAGTAGTATGAGCAACTTCTAATTCCAAAAACTCAAGGTGATCTCTGCACTTTAGATTGGCAGTTAGATACGAATATCCACCCAGGTCACAATAAATGTTTCAGGAAAGCACATGTATTTTATTATAAAAATGGTTTAGGTAGGTACTTATTCAATTTCGTTCGTTTAAATGAGCTCTGAGCCAGCTCATTTTATCTTTATCCCTAGATTTGAAGCATACGTGATTGTTGAATTCGACAGTCTCGGCCCCATTTACTCCAAATTGAGTTACACTTGAACAATTCGGAAGTAACCCAGTTTTAACAACGCTCTGCAAGACAACTCAGATATTGTATGAGATTGTCTGTTTTGAGCGCTCCGTCGAGGGGTCCAGCTATCCTGGTGATCACTTGTTGTTTTTTGTCTTATTTAGTTTGCATACCTACCTAAGTAACTATATTGGAGGCACTCTTATTGCTAACTGCGCGGTTAATCTTAATCTTTATTTATCTTTTCACGCACTAAACTAAAACAATTGTTCAACTTTGTTCTCAGTTTCACACCGTATTTGCCCATGTTTGTTTACATACTTACCCGTGGACAACGGGGTTGATTGCGCTTGTTATAACTACTACCTAAGTACTATTTCTGTGTTTAGTAACACTTGAGTGTAATTGTTTGTTGTCCTGAATAAATAAACATAAAAGACGATAGCAACTTCTCATCTATAATAAGATGTAGATGGCACAGCACGAACAAGCTTTTTTACCCTTTACAAAAAAAACATGCTTATTAAATAATAGCAACTAGAAACCACTAAGGTTTAATACTTATGCTATTTATGAGTTTAGTTTACAAATTTAGTTTGAGTTAGTTACTTATTATTAACTACGGGGGTACCAGAAAAGGGGGCTAAGGCCTAAAAAGGTCACCAAAGGTCAAAAATGGCATTCTTGGGTTTTAGGACGTTTTCGGCCATTTCAAGACTTTAAAGTTTTTGGTGACCTTTTGAGGTCACAATAACTCCGGTCCCTGTGACCCTACGGTCACCAAAATCAGTACTATTCTCTCATTAAGACGGTGCTAATTATCATGATAGATCGACTACCTAGCGCTCATAAAATAATTAATATTATATTATAAAACATAAGCATATTTAGAGGGCCAAGCCCCCTAATATGCATAGCGCATTAAAAAAATGATAATTTTATCTCGAAACCTTTAAACCACACTGAGTTTATGCAGACATTCTCATAAAACGAACAAACTATTAGTTTTTTATTTCTGAATAAACGTTTTTCAGAAATGTAAGACGCAAGCCAGACAAAAAGGGTGGGGTGGCGTTGATTGTGGGTGATTTTATCGCCCACGGCGTCTTTTTGTAGCGATGCTGACGCGCGTTCTCATCGATACAGTCGCGATTACGTCGCTGGCTCTATACTTCTGCCCACGTATCGCTACTGCCGCGCATCAATGTCTTTGTCATTTCTATATAACCAAATTCAAAGATTGCATAATGTCTCTTCCCAGGTTTGGGTATGCATGCTGCACTGACAAGCTAGTTCTCCCTGCATGTGCATAATTAGCGGGCGGGAGGGCGGTGCTCCTGCATCTCAGCATAAGCGGAATTAAAACTAAATATTTTTTATTGCATTTTACTAACTAGTAGCCCAAATTTCATAAATATAGCTTAAACGGTTTTCAAGATATCAAAATTTAAAATTCGGCATTATTATTATCGAGATACATCAATATCAGCAATATTCTATTAGATAAGTTTCAGGATTATCTACAGAACTTATCGTCATTTAGATCTCAACTCTTTTGTGAGCGAAGTCAACAACCACGACATTCTAAATATTGAACTTGGCTCCTTTTTACACATATATGTTTTTGATAGGATTATTCTTTACATTGTTTCTGACACGGCGTTCGCCGTCTGTGCGGTCGTGTTAGGATAAATTATAAATACTTACCTCAATACACACTGATAGAAAAAAAAATTGTCTGCCCCGGTACGTATCTGCCACGCTCGATGTATGTAGGTAAATACGGATCTATAAATAGCAATACGTTTCCCAGAATATTTAAGTTTCCTAAACAAGTTTCCCCCGATGCGTGATCAAAACAGTATTAAATTACTGGCCTAAATAGGCTACTCTGCTTGCTTAATGGCTGTTATTATAAACAAGTAAATCAAGATCGGGTAGTGTGATACTAATCCGGGTAACATTGTTGTGGGTAGTGTAGTTGTAATTTAGTTAGAGTGTTAGCAGCTTCTAACTTGCGCTACCGCGTAGCTTATCCACCAGTATGCACTCTATGCGGCACGAATGTTTGAATGTAATTTTGGTGTTTTCTAGCATTTCATAGTTTCTGACACTGTGTAAATCACAGCTTACTTACATACAAGTACGATTACACTACCCGAAAGTCCCGCAACATGATCATAGATCGCCATGAGAGGCCAATTTACTTTATCAACTTAGCCGTAAGACTTAACTGGATATGGGTCTCCCTCATGGATCTCCAAGATTATGAGGGTCTTGTTGCCATACTCACCACGCTTGGCAGGCGGGTTGGCGAACACAGTGAGGGATGTTGATACACATAAAGACGCTGCTTTATTATTTATTTTCTAATATCTTATGGTACGTATTTATAATGCTAGGTATTACTTTTACTACTTAAAGATTGTGTTATGTATATGTATTGAATAAATAATACTAGGCGTGTTGAAAGAAAGATAGAAACTGTAGCACTAACAATTTCATTAAAAAAAACTGTAGGTTACTGAGAACAAAAACGGTCACCACTCAGCTACAGCTCGTTTGTTATATATAGCATCGTTGTAGGCCTTCAATAAAACGCCTTTCAATAAACGTCACGGAAGACCAGCCTTTATTAATGAACGGCCTCTATGTAAGTATATAAATTGTACTCCATTTAATTATCAATCAATCAATCAATCATTTATTTATTTAATATCTTACTTTTATATACTTTACAATTTACATATTAAGCGCAATTTTCAAGCCCTCACCTCTCGTGCTAGTTAAAAACTGTGTTACGGCAAGGTAAAGACTCTCCAATCACGCAAATTATGTAAAAAAATAAATTAATAATATTATATTATTATTAAATTAATAATTTAATATTAATTATTTATAAAGAGGAAAAATGTGTATGTTGTATTTTGCATGTTTGTAACGAATAAACTCAAAAACTACTAGACCAATTTTCAAACTTCTTTCACCATTAGAAAGCTACATTATCCTTGAGTAACATAAGCTATAATTTTATCCCCGTATTCTCACAGAAACGGGAATACGTGGGTGAAACTGCGGAGTGCAGCTAGTATATCATCATTCATCATCTATTCATCATCATTTCAGCCGTAAAACGTCCACAGCTGAACACAGGCCTCCCTCATGGATCTCCATGATGGGTAGTTGCCGTACTCACCACGCTTGGCAGGCGGGTTGGCGAGCGCAGTACGGGATGTTGATACACGGAAAGACGCTGCTGCCCATCTTCCGAAGGTATCCCTTAGCAGGCTCTTACTGCATCCACGGGCATAAGAGGAGGGGTAACATTCTACTGCCGGCACCCCACGGCTAGTATATAATAAATATTAAACAACTAGGTATCAAAAACCTTTCAACATTGTCAAAAGTTATTACTGTGTGCTTCCAAACTTTCTGTCCAATCACAAAATATTGTGTATGAGTTGAAAAGTTTGCTTTTAAATCAAAATATCTCGGAACACACATCCAAATTCTCTGTATCAAGTATGTTTATTACGGATTTAACTTTCGTCATTTCGGTCGGAAATTTGAATTTTTGAATAATCGTGTATCACATACATATGCCTTTGTTATTCTTATCCAAGGTGTGTTATAATAATAGTGTACTAACCAGACCACCTCAAGGAATAACTTTAGTTTTACGACTTTACAGAATTTGGTGATTTTTATTCAAGAAAAGACTACGAAAGTTTTAACTTCAACAGATGATTATACGATAATGGCTACCTTAACACCAGCTGATTTTTGACAAGGTCATTGACCACGAAGAGTTTCTATAAAGGTAAAAATAAAAAAATAGTGATGTATCACCGTGGTTTTAGGTATTTTTAAGTAGTAAAATTGTAAATAATATAAAAAATTAAAGAAAACTTAATCAGCTATAAATACACCAACAAGTATATTTATAATACAATGTGTATTTATAGCCAAACCTAAAACCACGGTGAGATATCACTATTTTTTTTTATTTTTACATTTTAGTATAAATTATTATGTAAAAGCCAAAATTATATCTATAATTTGCCCATAAATCGCTTTGTTGTTGGATAGGTATGTGTTTACCCAAAGCAGCAAAAGGTTAGTTAATGCATTTTGCATTAACTTATATATAACTTACATATAAATACAACGCCTAAATTTAAAACAAGTGTTCTGTAAAGTTTTATTTAACTCGATTCCCTGCTCCATAACAAAACGTGCATACCAATGACTACCCGAAATATTTAGCAACTGGCCAATATTATGTATTTCCAATATCTAAATTCTGTTTTTCTACGGGTCTACTGGCGCTTATTGGCTTATCTCAGAAATTTCCATGAAATTCTGTGCTGTGTTTATTTAAATGTTGCAGTTTTCTGAAATTCTACGCTAAGTTCTAACCATAGACGTAGAATTTTTCACTACGTTCAAAAGACCAACAAAGCGTGGGAGCGAGAGATATTTAGTTAATACACTCTGCCGCGAGAGAAAAAGAGATAGCGAACCAAGATGCCAATATGTCATTGTTTTCGCGAGTAAGAGCCCATAGCGTCCCGGCCTGTTCCAAGTTGAGGTGATTTTTGTGAAAATAATTAATAATCTTACGATTAAAACATAAAATTGTTATTCTACCACCATGGTGTCTTGTTCGGTGAGTGAATGTGACGTCACAGGACGTAACAACCCGCATAAATTCACGTTTCACAGGTAATTTATGACTATTTTTACTAAATTCTTCTTATTCATTATTTCGTCATTTTTGGTTTGAAAATGAGGCAAAAAAGTTATTGAAAGCTTAGATAATAGGTTTCCCTTTAGACTTATCATCAAATTACATTGCTAAATGAAGAATTTTTGTATATTTGGTGTAAAACTTAAAATTGTTTGGTTACGATAGGGATTGACTAAGTGATGACGTCATAAGTATCGATAGTTGATAATTCGTGTCTGCCGGTTGGTTCATTGTGATTTCCGATCATATGCTTAGGTATGTAAAGTACAATAAAACACAACTTTCCAAAAAAAGAAACGAAATTTAATAAAATCTACAGGGTTATAATATTATAAACAGGGTTACTGGTAATTCACTATAATACTGTATTTAAAATCCTATTGGGGAGGTATGGGGGGCTATGAATTGAGCGCCACATAATAATGTTCCGCGAAAATTTACGGTTTTCAAGTTTTTGAATTTATTTTGAAAAATATAAATATAATTCGTAAAAGATAAACCAAGTGTCCTATTACTTTTCTGCCGACCCAATAGTATGTTTTGTTATACGTAGATATTATTTGTGGATACTGTGAATGTGAATATGAGTCTCCCCGCGACCACGACCAGGTGCGATCCGGTCGAAACGTCGGGAATAAAATAAAGGTAATTACGCGATAAATACCCGATAATCCCATATTTTTATAATGTGAATATGGTATCTTATTAATTTCGTCAGCTGGAATCGAATACATTTATTTTTATTTTTTATGGGACGTAGTTTTGAATTTTGAGTGCGGTACATTGCCTACTTACAATAAATACTGTATTTTAACATTGGATACGTTTTATTTCACATACATAGTAATAAACACACATACACAGAAACATCCATACTTACGCATCATATTAGTAGGATATTCTCGACAACGTGATATACATATAGGTTATCAATCGCTTATTTCATACTAGCTTCACCAAGTCATTTTATTAATAAATTATTTGTTACCTAGCTTTAGCTCTGTTGCTATTTGTTTACCAGTTTGAAAAGTATTTGATATTTTAAAATTATAAGATACTTTATAAATATTTTTATTTATCACTTCGTTAAACATATTCAGTAGTGTCCTATGATTTCGCCAGTAAGATTATCGATACTATTATGCTAGAGTAAAGACAACACTATTTCACGCTCACATTTACATTCCATTTTTTGTAACACCGGTTAGCTGTCACTGTTGGTCTTGTACATTCTAAGCCTATGGTTCTAACAGAAACCTTTGACAAATAGCGATATTTGACGTTAAGAAAATACTAAAATTTAATACACATTTGCTACTATTTGAGACTTTACTTAAATCATGATTGACAGCGAAAAATCGTGTAAAGAAAGTGGCCAGACATTCTGATGTCAGGTTGTAAGGACCAATATTATTTCATAGTTCTAAACAACACATCTAAATGCTTACAATATGCTACTTTTTGTTTCTTCTATTGAAGATTGTAGATAGTGATCAAATCCAAAGAGCCTTATTTTTATATAATCTATACTAATACTAGCTTTTGCCCGCCGCTTCGCGCCAAAGTAGCCTATGTGTCAATCAGAATCAACATCTATGTAAGTGTGCAGAGTTTCAGCGTGAAGTGGTTACAAACATTCATACGTCTATACTATACAAACAAACTTTCAGCGTTATAATAATAGTGAGATTATAAAGCTGAATAGTTTGCTTGGTTGAACTGAACACGCTAATTCTACTAACTAACCTCGGAAACTAAGGTTCGAATTGAAAATGATTTTAGTGTTCGATAGCACATTTGCCCCAGCTTATAGTCTTCTCTAATAGCTTAAATAATAGCTCTAAAAGCTTTTAGGTTATATAACATTTGCTTCGACTAGTAAGAGTAGAGCATTAATGAAAAATGATGCAAAATCGAAAATTAAGAATTTATAAAAAATATTCCTTTTAACGCTTGTGCGCCGCGTGAACGGTTAAAATAACGCAAACATTTCGCAAATTTTCATAATGGATTTGCATTAATGTATTCTTCTTATGTTTTTCTTAAGTTCATCAAAATCTGAAAATCCGTTCAAGAGTTATACTTGGTTATAGATTGACAAAGATGGGACACACATACATACATACATTCAGTACCGTAACACCTAGCTGCCACTAAGAACTTCGCTCATTTGTTCGAATGTATTTGTTAATATACATTTTTATTTGTGTTATTTACTATTGACTTAAAAGTAATCAGTTAATGTTTACCGAAAAAGTATTGAAAACATATCGACATACACTGAAAAAAAAAACTTGATAACATTAAAAAAATGTTTGCAGCTATCAAGGAACTTGTTTATATACGAGCACATAAAGTAATACGATTATGGCGATAAAGTTATGTTGAATAAGCAACAGACAAGTTGTCTTGATGATATCAAACAAAGTAATTGTCAATACAATCAAGTTTGGTTAACATGCCAATGATTTATGTTAATAGAATTTACAACGAACATGGTTATGGTTATCAAGTATTTTAGTAGTTTCAGTAATGTATATGCTTAATTTTATAAGGTAAAGTTATATATAATATAATATAGCGGGTGTGAGCGGGATTTCGTTAAATAAAGATGTCACGTGAAGATGGAATAAAGAAATTTATTTAAATTAACCAAATTTAACTACAGAGGGTGTCTCAGCTTTCAATACGCTAGTCCAAACAAGGGATGAAGTTAAGAAAATGTAGACGAGCGGCTATTGGAACAAAGAAAGAAGGTCATAATTATTTCTATTGTTCTAATTCACTAATTAAATTTATGCCGTGACTTAGTTAAACTTATATGTTATATCAAGTAAATCATTCATATATGTTTCACCAAGTCTTGATTAAATACCTTTGATAATAACTTGGTCTCGTGATTGATGCTGTAAATGTCGGGGTAATGCCACCCTGTATTATTAAGATTTCCATTGTCCTAAACAAATTACTCAGGGCGTTATTGTCTCAGTTATAGGTATAGGTCTTAGTTATAGTAATCTGAGCTAAACTATGTTTAACTTTGAAAAGTCATCGGTTTATTAATAAGATACGTTATGACCTCTTTATCCACGATGGGCTAAACAAATTATGTCTGAGTAAAATAGTGATTTTGTGTGATACACTTCTTAGTGTCAACTTTGAACTTGACTCAAGACAATTTCAAAGTGTAACTCACGAGTGTTTCGAAAGAGAAATTGTCACATGACTGAAGTCTACTATCATCTCCTTGTCAGTCGATGTATCACGATCGGTTGTTGGTTTTCGTGATATTTATCTATCACGAGATCACTAAAATGCAGAAAGTTGGTTTAAATAAAGATTTCGGCAGTTTTTGTGAAGTTCATAGATGAACGAAAATTTCCCCCGGGCGCCTACTCTGAAAACGACTTCAATGTTGATGAATTGCCTTGTGAGTTTATCGGATAAAAAACAGTGTACTCCTAAAAAAGCCGTTTTGTCCCCCCGTGTATGTGTCCCCGACTTTTAATCCGAAGATAGTGGGTTCGATATATGGCGTATATCAATGGATTTTTCTTTCTCAAAAAATTAATGATAATCACCATCATCATGAGAAAACTTTGGAGGAAGCCCGTGACGCATTGACCTTTTCCTGTCTCCGATTAATAGCTGACTTAGCTAAGAGAATGGAATATCTGCTGGGCAAGCTTAATCAATATAACAATGTCCCAGGTACTGCAGCATCCCATACAGCATTAATTCTAGTTGCAGACGCTGTATTTATCATCTACAATAAATGTAAAAACCTTACTTATTTACTCCTAAAATCCGACGCATTATCATTATAGTAGAGACAAAATGGAATATTTAAAGTCAAAGTCAATATATGTTCATTCAATTGAGCAAAATATTACATAGAATAGTCAAGTTACAGAATATTGTTAGTGGCCGTGTCTATGTTTTGTTATTGCAAACTATGGAAATAAATGAATGAGTTTCTGAAACGTATCGAAAACCTTTAAATCACATCGACTGTCATTAGCAATTACTATCACTTACCAAAACTCGTAACTATGTTGTAAGCCATCGCAAAAAGCTGACGATAGAATTTTCATTACTTCAGCCGGTTCATTGTTGTCAAATTTTAATCCCGATATCACAAAATCGAATTTCGCTTTCAAGGGTAGGCGTGTTGATCTAAGGTCTGAAATGAAGATTAAGGTCTGTTGTCTCCACTCATGACCTCTCTTCCAGACGTAGGACGTCCACTGTTGGACAAAGACCTTCCTCATCGATCACTAAGTACCGATAACGAAGGTTTGTTGCCCTACTCACTATGCTTTGCAGCCGGATTGGCGATCGCAGTATAGGGTGTATCATGATACACGGAAAGACGCTACTGCCCATCTTCCGGAGGTACCCTTCTGCAGATTCTTACTGCATCCACGAGCAAGAAAGGAGATACAACATTCTACTGCCGGCATCCCACGGCAACCCCCTGTTGTTTTTCTGCTCACGTATTCTGGTATGGTACTTAAAAGCCTCATGTTAAGCTACTTGTAAACTTTTTGTATTTTTATAAGCATTGTTCAGTATTAAACGTATTTCTTTGCTTGCTTGACTGTATCAATATCATTGTCGCCACACCACACTAACAATATCACTACACGGGGCTAGAGTTCACTTTTTCGGTTGCTATGTTTTCTTCACAACAGGATTCCAGGCTCCTAATAATATGAAATAAGCTTCTCGGTTGGTGTGTGTTGGTTGCATATCTGCATCGAATTATCGGGAAACACAAAAAAAAATTCGAACCGTGGTAAATTTCCCGTAAAACTTTCATCTACTGTTCACAAACATGACATTTTTTTATTACACTTTTGACGAAGTGAGCCTCTTCTATAGCCTACCTATTACAACTGCAATACCGGGTGATTACTTTAACTAAGCACGTGACCAATGCTGCATTGCATTGCACCCGACACTCTGCGACATAAAGTTGTTAGGTCTCATGTGCCTGTAATTTCCCGGCCTCCTTATACGTTCAAACCGGAACTCAGCAATGCAGACATTACTGATTGCCGGCAGTAATAGGTTTGGTATACATAAAAAAAAGCCTAAAAGCCATGTTCGCCGAGTGGTATGTACCCCCGACTTTCAATCCGAAGTTCGTGGGTTCGATACCGGCCGCGCACCAATGGATTTTTCTTTCTTGAAAAATGTATGTGCACACTTAACACGTGCTTTAACGGTGAAGGAAACACCGTGAGGAAGCCCGCGGCTTAGTTAGCTTCAGACGTATTGACCTGTTCTTTCCTCTGAATAATAGCTGACTAAGCTGAGAGGATGGTATAGGTGCTGGGCAAGCCTAATCCATCTAACAATGTCCCAGGTACTACAGCGTCCCGTACAGCACGATTACCAGTTGCTGACGCTGTAGAAATCATCTATAATAGATGCAAAGGCCTTACTTTGATACATACTTTCCCGGATTAACTATTCACAAAAAGTTCTACTTGACATTTAAGCAAGATTTATATCTTGTTTGAATGTCAAGTAGATTCTCTATGGTTATTCTCCACTACACAATATGCCTCCTCAACTTTCACAATCAGCAAAGCTTCAACCAGTATACATAGTTATTCCACTATACAAGAATAATGATGTAACAGTTGAGTGAGTAAATAGGTACAAGAAGCTCCGCTACCGAAGGTCCCGAGAGTAAAGCAATTAGTAATTGTGTTTCCCCTATCGAGGCTACCATGTTTACCAAGGAATTTACGAGGAATAATAATATTGTGCGGAATTTAATTTAGTACTTTACTTTGTTACGTACGTGTTTTATATTTATGTTCAAGCGGCTGCCTGCGGCTTTGCCCGTGTTTTTATTTTTACGCAGAACCGTAATTATTTTATAATAAGAATAACATAGACATAGACATTCATTTATTTGCTACAGAACACACAAACAACATATTTAGTACCTAATAAAAAAATACTAGAAATAAAAACAAAATAAATACGAAAACATTTTTAGACCAAAACCAAAAACCACAAATATTAATTTATTATCTATGTGTAGCAAATGGGTCCCGGCTCAGCATTTTGTCTACTGTGTAAGCAGTAAACGCTGTTTCTAATGCTAATCTGCCAATGATAACATTATTCTGCCGTTACCCGACCGCACAGAACACGAAACACTGTGAGACATAAAGTTTGTAAGAAATAATAATGCTGATTGAATTCTCCTGAGGACACTAAACTCGTAAGAGTTTAGACAACAGGGAACACTAAAAATTACTGTGTGTGTAAATATAAGTAAGTAAATAATTATACGTAATAAAAAAAAGTAACAACAGTATTCTGCCTGTGAAGGCTCCGTGAAAATTGGTTTAGCCGTTCAGGAGATTAGTTGAAACAAACAGACACACAGAAGTAAAAAAAAAATGTGTTCGATTCATGTATCGTAAGGCAGGGAGCTCCGGTTTTGGCCACCGACCCGGCCATGGCCAAAAACTAACTTTTAGAAACAATACCCTTCCTTGGCAGTCGGGTAAAAATGATAGACGAAAAATCATCTTTAATGACAATGCTAAGATATAAAAACACACAAACACAGAACACACAAAAAGTAAACATTGGTTTCAATAAAAAATCGGGTAGGTTCTATGGAAGAGCGTAGCCGCAATAGAGATCGTGAAACTTCTTGTGCGTTTGTTCCGAATGCATCATCAAAAAAAACCTTTTCCGTCTAACAATTAACAATATAAATTATTAATGCGAATGCGATAAATATAAGATCAGGAAATAATTATTTAAAATAACTTAAGTAACGTATTTACTTTAATGGCCAAATCAGGTACATTGCTATGGCCAGAAGTTGTTGAAGTGGCCAGAACTGGTGATTTTGCGGTTTTTTTTCATTAAATAATTTTCTTAAAAAAAATTGTTTTTTTAAAACATTTATTAGACTGATCTGATATTGGTGTTTTATACACCAATAAATAAACATGTGTACTAACCCAGGTAAAGGAGGCGGGCTTGAGCCCATGAAATCAAGTCGTTTTGGAGGGATTGGATAGGGATTGAAAATTACCGCCGAAAACCATCATCCTGAAAAGTCGTAAAACTAAAGTTGTTGCTTGGGGTGGTCAGAATCACCTCTTTTCGGATTAGAACACATACACACTGTATAGATAAACCACATTATGGCTTGGTAAAATTTGTGTGGAGTTTAAGTAACTTTTCATCACATTGTTACGTGCTTTTAATTCCGTCTTTGCCATAAATGGGTTGAGCTCATTAGAGATAACATCAATGTTTTACAAGAATTGGACTATGGCCAGGCCATCCAAATATGGCTAGGAAATTATTGTTACGTTAGCTTATTTGGTTGTGTTTTAGTTTCCGTCTAGTGTCTTAAAGTTGGCAAAAGTTTAGTTGTACATTGGTGGATAATATGTTGGAACGCTTCCTAACTAAAGCTAATTAAAACTGCGTAAAATGGAATTTTACGCTGACAGTTCTTAATTTAGAAATAACATATCACTAGATAATAAAATTATACTTCGTTTTAGAAAGTCTAAATTATTGCGACACTGTTTACGGCCCTTGCCTACTATCTCGAACTGAACAACTCATCCAGCGTGTTCAGAACGCTTGCGCCCGCTTTTGCTTTAACATAGCCCCCCGCAATCATGTTACTCCTTTTTTGAATTCTTTCAACTTGTTGAAAATGAAAGCTCGTAGGGAACTGCATCTCGCAACCTTGCTTTTCGGTATAACGCATAATAAAACTCCTTACTACCTCTTCTCTAAGCTCAATTGGGCCAAAGATAACTCCCGCTTCCCAAGACGAGAATGTTCTCACCTCATGTTCCTTACGCCAAGGCACAAATCCGTAGCTTTTCGAGGCTCATTTCGGTTCGCTGCCACCAAGTCCTGGAACTCCTTGCCGCCTCCTGTACGTGCCCTGAAAGCATTAACAACCTTTAAGCTAAAATATAAGCAAGAACTATTACGCAGACAAAAATCTATTCCATAAAATCATAGCTACTTACCAACCAACCCCCAAACTCCTTTTTCTTTGTTATACTTCATCTTCTTTGTATAATTCTTACTTCCCCGTTGTCGCTAGTAATTAGGTATTTTGTATGTAGCCGAGTTGAAGGACAACCAAGTTTTTTTTTGTCTCCATTCAACACTAGGAAAACTATAAAAATAGCACGTTCTTTCTTTTGATGATGTGTCACAGAAAGAAAGGAAGGTTATCCATCCTCGTGCGCGCACACTAACCGCTCCATTCTACCCTTTGTTTTTGATAACTTAGTTGCTACAATATCTTGTAAAATATTATTATGGCGTACCGTTCCTTTGGCAAATATTTTGCAAAAGGTGCGGAACGTAACATTTCTATCTTCTTCTTCTTATCGTATGGCTTTTGTGTTTGGCTTCTTCACAATTCTGCCAGTGTCAAAGTCGTAATCTTTAGAAATCTCAAATTATTGGATAAAAATTAACAAAAAAGGAAACAGTTCTTTTAACAATTTTAAGAGGAAATCTATTCTAGGTCACAGATAATTTAGTACATCAGTTGGTATATTTTTCTACGTTCCGCTTTACATTTTGCGTTCCGTTGCTTTGGCATGCTTTATAAATATTTATTTTATTTTTGTTTAATAAGTATTTGTTATTGTTTTATTTATTTACCTATTTTTTTTATTTTTCGATTAGTCACCAAACCGCTGGCCACTGCTCGTGGCATCACTTACCTTTTAGGAGGGGTCTGAAAATCAGCGTTCCTTCGTGTTATGGTGCGAAGGAACACAAGCTGAGATCCATCCCTTTTGGTTTTACTGCAGCACATCTTTCACTACCTACTCTTACCTAGATAAGTATATTTCTTGTTGTGGTTGGGGCATACGGCAGCATACTGCCTACAATGTTTTTTTTTGTTTTAACATTGTATAAATGTTCGTTTTATTGTTATTAATATTATTTTTTTTTCTATTTATATCATTTATTATCCTTTGCCGTATGTACCTAGTATTACCCATTCCGTTTAATATTAATTTGGTACTTGAAATGTTATTGCTTTTGATGCTAGGTACTATGTTATTTTTTTTTATTATTTTTCTTTTTTGCCTTTTGTTCTATGCTTGTGCTGTTTGTAAACCAAATAAATATATTTCTATTCTATTCTATTCTAAAGTGTAAAACAGAATCGAATCCCCTAGCAGTCAATTCAGCAAGAGCCTGATAAGGAAGACCTCCGGAAGATGGGCAGCAGCGTCTTTCTGTTTATCAACATCCCGTACTGCGCTCGCCAACCCAGCCTGCCAAGCGTGGTGAGTATGGAAACTACCCCTCATGGAGATCCATGATGGGAGGCCTGTGTTCAGTAGTGAACGTCCTGCGGCTGAAATGATGATGATGAACTGATTAGCAGTCAAGATTTTCGACCTGACGACTAGCGATTCCGTAGCTAAGCAGTAAAGCCAGCAAGCGTTAAGGGTATTAGCAGTATTAGTCTGATGTTGGAATTCCTTGAAATCCCGTCAGAATATAAATTTTTGTCTGTATTTTTAAATTTTAAAAGATATAAACATCACTGAATGCTTACGACTATGAAATGTATATGGACAATAATTTTAATGATAGTAAGTGCGAGTGTCTCACTTACGATCACCAAAATTATTGTCCATATACATTTCATAGCTTTACAGACTTAACTAGTAGTGGACAGGCAGGCCTATGGTTGCGGTCACAAAGTCAGCGGCACGGGGAGCGGCGCGGTAACGCAGATCCGCATTGTGATTTGATCGCGAGATTTACACCTGTTGCAAACCTGTCGCGAGATACATAATCAGCAGGTCTCGAAGTCAGCGGGCACATGGCGCGGGCGCTAGTGTGGTTTATCAGAAATTTGCGTCTTTCTCTGTGAACGAAATATCTGAACCCGATAAACTAAAACTAAATATTTTGAAAAGTCGCATCGTCATAGGTCAAACATATAAAAAAGCAACACTACGTCATTGCAGACGTCTGGGTACACCGCTCTCCGCGTCGCTGCCTCCGAGACCGCAGCCTAAGGTGACATATTGTTGACCAGTCCCGTGTTCTCCCAGGGGTTATAACAGGACCCAAAAGTTTTATGTATTTCACTGCTGCTACTTATACGACGAAACGTAGTAATTAATAAAGCCACATTATAAATATATAAAGCTCTAAAGGCAGAAAAAGCTTTTTATAGGCTTTATAACAACAGCCACTAACTAAAAATAAAGCTGACAACCGATATTTAACCTGCGGCAGACTGTACACCAGGTCGTCTTTAGCCGGCAGTAGAATGTTGCCTTTCCTCTTTTGCCCTCTATGCAGTGAGGAAAATGGACAGCAGCGCCTTTCCGTGTATCAACATCCCGTAATGCGCTCGCCAATGTGAGTATGACAACCTGTGTCCAGCAGTGGACGTTTATGGCTAAGATGATGATGAGACGATGTACATTAAGTCCATTAGCGCTTTTTATCACTAACAAGTGTAATAGGTTTTTGGTTTTTGTTTGTGTTTTATTCGTCATACAGGACAAGTCACATTAGGGTACTTTTTTGGAGGCAGCAGCTAGTCAAATCAATAAGGCGGGACTTTTCATACAATTTCGTCATCTAGTCACAAATCAAGCAAAGCTTTCTGTTATAAAAAGCTGATGACCGACTTATTTATGTATTTATAGAAGGATCGCCAGCAGTATATGTTTAACACTTTCATATTAATATTACAAGGCAGTCACAACAGTCCTTAAACATATTCTATAAAAGTACCTAAATGTATAAACGACTATAATACCATGAACCAAATAAATATAAGTAATTATTTGGTCCATGGTAATACTTTAAGTATCTAAATTATTCTGAGGTATTGTTTGTAAAATTAAAGGCACAATAGAATACATCGTCACGTTTATGGCAAAGTGCTGAATCTGCAAAAATCAAATTGTTCAGGAGAGCAAAAAAACAGAAAAAAACAGGTATTTTACAATTTTTAAATAGTATGGAGAGACCTTTTTAGAATTTTGATATCTATTTATGTATTAAACTGAAAGCATCATCATATGTACTAATTATTTATAGACATTAATACTGGATTAGCCTAGTAATGCAGATTCGCGACTTTACAACTACATAGAAAAAAAAATCTGCTTATTTTTAGCCCATAGCAAACTTACGTATGTGTCATATTCGCTACTTTGCACCATAAAAATAGCTGTTCGTACCGTTATTTAACTGCAAACAAGCGAATCTGGTATAAAAAAATTATAAAACAATTCGTAATTACATTAAAAATGTATTATTTGTGGCGAATTAGAGGTTATTATATGATAATCTGTTACTTACATACTTAAATAATAATTATTACTATTAAATAAACAGCCAATTATGTGTCACGATACCCATAATGGTTCCGTAGTAATATAAGTTGCCTTAGATAAGGTATATCGACACCTTGGGGTAGAAAGGTCGTATAAACCATTTTGCTCAAAATGAGTTATGAATGCAGTCTTATTCAGATTTTTCCGCTCTATTGATTGGTCTATGTGACGCATTCAAATTCTCATAAAAATGGTTTTTACAGCCCAGACGACTTCAACGTCTAAACAGAGTTTTTGTTGGAATTTATGATGTAAGAACCAAAAAAAATATAATTGCTTTGACCATTTGAAGAAATGCTATAATTTTTACTAGTTCAGGTTGTAAAAGATAGTTGATTTCAGTCAAGTATGGTGTACTTCCAAATTTATAAATTGCGCTTGGTTGTAAAAACCAAAGTTCAGTATGATTTCGTTTTACAGGCTTTTACCTCCATACTTTTATTACAATTTGGTTTTTACACCCTAAGCTCAAGAAGGGCAACTGACGGTAAAGTATTTACACCCATCCAGAACACATTCGTGAAGGGCGAATTGGCTTTTACATCATAATATTTTTTTTTACAAATTTATTGAAAGTACTTCGTTCGAAAAAATACGTTTGAAACCAAACGCCACGCCGAGAATCGCCGATCATAGCAGAAATACCTACACTCACGGCGAATCGTCATAGTTGTCTTAGGCGTTGTGATCATATAAAAATAAAGTTCATTTTTCAATACGGCGACGGGTCTCCCTTTCCAGTTCTTATGAACTTCGTAGGTCAGAGTAAGATAGATATTAGTCAAAGACTTACGTTTTAATTATCGTTTTCTCGTGAGGCCGGCTGTTTTATGAGTTTGTAATACTTCTTTGATAAATAAATAGGTGAGAGTTTAACTTATCGATTGTCCTGATGGAAAATAACCTGGATTAATTACTCAGAGTATTTCAATCACTATTAAAATTACGAAATCGAACTCCAAAAAGGTAAGCTACGTTATACCTACATATTTTCCTTACTTTAGCATCCTTAGTGCTTTCCTGTTTTTAATAATAAGTATTAATTATTAAGTACCGGACTTAACGTATATAAGTACCGTGCTGTGGGATGTCGGCAGTAGAATGTTACCCCTCCTCTCATGTCCGTGGATGCAGTAAGAGCCTGCTAAGGGATACCTCCTGAAGATGGGAAGCAGCCTCTTTCCGTGTATCAACATCCCGAACTGCGCTCGCCAACCCGCCTGCCAGGCGTGGTGAGTATGGCAACTACCCCTCATGGAGATCCATGAGGGAGGCCTGTGTTCAGTAGTGGACGTTTTATGGCTGAAATGATGAATGATGATTAAGTACCGATGTGTTATACATTGTCACTAACTTATATAGCCGGTAAAATTATTGAATTTAGTGTTAGAATAAAATGACAGTTATTTCAAAAATGGTGACATATAACAGATAATACAACAGATATATAAGATATAGCGATATACAACAGATAATTTGTTTAAATACTTATAGTTTTATCAATATATTAGCATGTGTTTAATAAAAAATATGATTTAGTATAATATTTGAATAGGTAATTTTATTAAATAATGTGGTACCTACCCAGATAGTCGTGGTCGTAACGATCATCAGCCGAAATAGATGGTTTATACACTTATTTTTCTTTCAATATTTTCTTTGGTTTTGACGGTATAAGTGGCTTATACGACGCAGTTTACTATTTTTCAAGGCTTTTACTTCTTACTCTTTTTGCCTTCGAAAGAAAAGAGTTTTCAAATGATAACTCATTTTCCTAATATTCAGATGAATAAATTGAAATAATTTAGTTGGCACCTACTGACTACTGCTCTCAATCCTGTCAGAGGAAGGACCTAGAGTGGATACCATGAATGAAAAAAGCACTCTCTATTATAATTATTAAGATTAGGTATATTTTTTACTTACTGATTGAACCACGAACGACAAGGTGAGATAGGCAGATACAAAAGTATTGATGAAAATAGCAATAATGAAAATCAGAGCACAGACATCATAGAAGAAAATGATACAGAAAGCCCACCGAAAATAAAAAAGTAAGAAAAGAAAATATCATAATACAAAGCAGCAGCGAAAGTGACTTCAATACTTCTACAATATCTGTACCCCGATCTAATAAGTCTTTCTTTGGAGACAATGTTGGTGATCCGAACAGTCCATTAAAAAATACTGATGCAAAGAAGCAAGTTAATATTATTTCTATCGAAGTAATAAAACACGGGAACAGTATTGAAACGACGTGTTTGGAGCCAGTTTGTTGGGTACCTGGTGGGTACCTGCTACTTTCGGCGACGCTCAGCCCTCAACTTCGTACTCTCTGCGTCCTGATGAAGCCCCGAACTTGACGATGAACTACTCACCTGCTACTTCCAGAGACGCTCAGCTCTCAGCTTGTGCCCCCTGCATCCTGATGAAACCCCGTGCTTGACGGCGAGCTACCCACCTGCTGCTTCCAAAGATCCTCAGCCCTAGTTTCGTGCTCCCTGCGTCCTGCTGAAACCCCGTGCTTGACGATGACCTACTCACCTGCTGCTTCCGAAGATAAATGTCTCTTGTGTACAAAAACAGAGCGCAATGAGAACATGAATGAAGCAGAAAAAAGGAACTTAGATATACATTGTAAAGAAAATAAATCTATGTACAAAAGATTTTCAGCTCACTAAAAATTCAAGTCTCAACAATGGCACACTGACCACTAGCTTTGATCTGCAAAAGGTGCTAACCACACCCTCATGGAGAAAACATGCTACTAGGATCCAGAAAATATGCAGTATTCAATTTCACTTTGTACGAAAGTGGGACTTGAAATGGATATTGCTATGTATGGGTGATGGATATTGCTATAAGTGTGATGCAAAACGAGGCAGTCAAGAAATTGCTACTTGCTTATATAAATACCTTGAAGAAGTTGATAAAAGAAAGGTAAAACATTTGATACTCTACTGATCACAGTAGAGTATGAAATGTTTCACCTTTCTTTTATCAACTTCTTCAAAGTATTTATATAAGTAAGTAGCAATTTCTTGACTTGACAAGAATCATCTTGCGTATGACAAAACAAGTACAAGATAGTCATGTCTATTATCAATCAGTTCCTCAAGTAATCCAAAAGCTTAGAGACTATACAAATCATTTTTTTTCTACCCGGACATATGTACGTACATGCCCGTAGATCCAATTCATGCAACAATTAAAAAGGAAGTTCAAAAGTTCACAGTATGGAGCCCCTCACAATGGCTACCTTCTATTTCCTCTGCACGCAAACGTACTCGACTATACCAAGTCAATATTTTGGAACATGAATAATTCATTAACTAGGAAAAAATTGCGTTCAAAACATTCACAAAAGACACCCAAAAAAATTTTAATTCCAACAAATCAGGATTGCAACACTTAAAAAAAGAAGTAAAAATAAAGTAGAAATGAAGTACACAATGTGTGAAGACGCACTCGAAGAAACAATCAATCATTATGAAGAATCTACAAAAATGAAAAAGGGAAAGGGGAAAGGGAGATGAACAGGAAGATTTAAAGGAAAGGGTAGATGAAGAATTTGCGATAATGACGACGATACAAATAGCGAACCAAGTTCCATACAAGGAGGAGATAAATTGATATTGCGAAAGTTATATGACTGTCGACTGCCCATTCCAACTGCAAAATACAACGATTTGAAACGTTTATGTGAAAAAGAAATCATAACAAAACCATATCAACATGAATATTAATATTATTAACCTACCTAGCATAGGTACTTAGCTCATTTTTTTTCGGTCTTTTATTTTGAATTGCATTGTAATTTATTATATTGTAATGATTAGTTATTCAATACTACCGCTTATTCACTCGGATACAGAACTCAGTGGTTTATTACTTGCTTATATGTGTCAAAGAGGAACTCAAATACAAGAGAATTACCTTTCTAGATTTTAATATTGACTCGCATTTGTAGGACTTAATTGTAAAGTTGAGACTAATTATAGCCTTATTTTGATTTCAATGATGGTTGTAATCATAGTGTTATTACACTTTTTTTTATAGCTATATGCTTCAAATAGAATAAAATATTTGTGAAATACGAACGTATTTTCGAAGTTATTATTAAATTACCTTTGTTCATTAATAATTAATTTAGTTAATTAAATAATTAATTGAACAAAATAAAATGCTTTATTTTGTGCATTATTTTGAATAAATGTGTCATTTTAAAAATTGACTAAATTTTGTTTCATCTGATTATAATTTGTTATTAGTTCTCACATAGACACTGGTAGGTAAAGTGGGTATTACTGATTTTTGTTACCCAAGTTTATAGTAAGTATGTAAAATTACTTCAGTTACTATAGTTGAGACTCCCACAATTTGGAAGGTATTGATTTTACGACTTTCATTATTTTATGTTAGTGGTTTTAAGCCCAATTATAACGACTTACATCTAGTTACGACTCATTACAACGTAACAACTCAAATAATTACAGGATGTAAAAACCATTTTGAAAAAAAAAGTTGGTCGTAAATCCACGCTAACTTCTAAATTAAGAGACTGACAATAAAATAAGGTTTTCCATTGCAAAGAACATAAAAAACTAATAAATCTCACTAAATAGGGTCAATATACCCATAAGAACAAAAAAATTACTAGCCAAAATGTTTTTAAAATTTTGTTTTTTGCTCGTCCTGTAAAGTAGGGTTTTGGTTTTTACGACCTTTCTACCCCAAGGTAGCGATATCCATAACTAGCTTGTGCCCACCGCTTTGCATGCGTTGTGACCGCATACAAAGTAGCCTATGTAATAATCTTGGTCAACATTTATACGTGTGCAAGATTTCATATCAATCCGTAGCCTAGTTTTTGCGTGAAGAGGTAACAAACATCCATACATCTAAACAATGTTTGTGGTTCCTTTAACTTTTTATTTTGTTCTGTGTCGTCCCCTTCTTCCATGTCAGGCTCAGGCAGATGGTCCACAGCAGCATCACACACTGGGAGACTTTCAAAGTATTCATGATATGTTCTTGCTATCAGCAGATCATAACATAAGTTTAGCAGATCATTTTACTTTTGCTTTGGAAATGGGCAATCTTTCAGAGTATACGTGATTTGGAATTATAGATAAACTTCTGAACTTTTTCGGCTTCAGTTTGAATTAAATTAAGCTTTCATCGGTCTACTAGTTTTTACCCGCCGCTTGCGTAACATTTTTAAGGCAAAATTTTAACCAATTCGATTGAAATTTTCATACAAAAGAAAACTGTTTACGTTATATTTATCTCTGGGAACTTAATTTTAGGACAAAAATAGCCTATGTGTTATTCCTGGTCACACAAGCTTGTAAAAACATTAATGTTGCTATACATAAACAGGATCGATCAACGATGTTAACTCACGCACGACCAATGCAACGTCAAAATTAATTATTTGTCTTCTATGAACGCATCCATACTCGTTATGACAAATTAGTAATTAATACTCGAAAACATAATTCTTAAAGACATCAATACAAGATTGGAAAATACTCGAGTCTGACACATACACACATTTGCTGTGGTCAAATCAGTGCTCTCATAAATAAAATAAAGTTAGCGAAAACGTAAAACTGACACATACGCTCATTTGCTGTGGTCAAATTGGTACTCATATCTATAAAACGGTCAGCAAAAACGCGAATCTGACACTTACGCTCATTTGCTGTGGTCAAATCAGTGCTCTCATCTATAAAATAATGTTAGCAAATACGTGAATCTGCCATTTACGCTAGTTTACCTTTGTCATTTTTTGGTTTAAAAAAAGGAACTCAGTAGTAAAATGTCTAATCTACACCTACGAGAATTTACCATACTACAATACTAAAATTTACTCAAATTCGCTTATTTGCTGTTATCGTATCTCAAAAACTATAAATACTACAGATATAATTATTTGCCACAATGTGTATCACCGCATTATAAGCGGTTTGGCATAAAAAAGTAATTTTCGTCAAAAGTGCAGATTCAGCACTTTGCCATAAACGTGACGACATATAAAATAAAAAATGAAATAACTGATAAACTGATACATTATATATATTTTTTATATAATATTTTAATAATGGGAATAAAATGATGTTCATTAGTAAATTTCACTGACTTCACGTATTTTACTAGTCGTGATAATATTCAAAGTGTCAATGAACAGTGACACATGAAGGACCGAAAAATATATGAGGATGAAATAAGGAATTTCTAGAATACAATAAAGGTGTATGCTCCTATGCATGAATAGGGACGTACCTATATACGTGATTACCTTTTTAGGGTTCCGGACCAATATGGTAACTTTTTACCATATTGGTCCGGAACCCTAAAAAGGAACCCTTATGGTATCACTTTGACTGTCTCTCTGTCACATATATGTAAGTAGATTATCTTGAGAACTACTGATGCTATTGTCTTGAAATTTAAAATTGTTAAAGATAACACATTTTTACTAATAAAGCATATATGAAAATGGTAAAAATATTCTTATTATGATTGCAAGGGTGGATAGGGGATCTCAAAAATTTTAAGTGAAGTTTAGGTCGTGTGGGTTGTCACGTGAAAGGGCTTCATTTGCACATTAATAAACAGTTTTTAGTCATCCTTTAAGCCATATCGTTTTTTTAGTTATTTACAAAAATGTTGAAAAACATACCGTTCCCTTCCCTTATCTCCGAAGTTTGCAAAGATAAACTAGTGAAACTTTTATAGCTAATAGAAGTATATATTATGTAAAGATTATAGGAAAATTATAGCAAACTCTCTAATAAGCAGGTGAAAAGCGAGTGACGTTAAACCATACCGCTAACTTCTGGGTGGTTTGACTCGGACTGGCCTCCACCATCTCTTTCAATTCATTGTTATTCACCTGTGTGGGCGGTCTTCCACGTGGTTCGTTCTCCAAATCAAAGTTTCCATCACGAAAGCGTTTAAACCAAAATTGCACGGTGCGTTCATTAGCAGTCCCCTCTCCAAACGCAACATTGATATTGCGAGCTGTTTCTGCCGCGTAAAGTTGCACGTCGGAACTCGTATTCAAAAATCACTTCGAAGTAGGTATCCATCTTTCTTGCCTAAGCTGAATAAAAAAACAACTGAAAGTCGATAATCGAATGTTGGGACATTTTTTTACATAAGAACTTCATAGGTACGATGTGAAAATTTTTACTCAAAAATCTCAAATCATGAAGGTTCTATGTCAATACGAAGTACTTATTACAATAAAACGGCAATTTCATACCTTAACCCCTATTATAAATTAGTCCTCAAGTCAAAATGATACACTTTATATTGACCTTAAACAGGGTGTATTATAATATGTGTTCTTAGTCGAAAGGGGGTGATTCTACCCACCCCAAGGAACAACTTTAGATCTACGACTTTTCGGATTCGGTGATTTTCATTCAAGAAAAGACCACGAAAGTTTTAACTTCAACAGCTGATTATAAGATATTAACAACCTAAACGCCGGCTGTTTCTTTATAGGCTTTTAATGAGTTGCCGTACTGGTTTAAATAAAAATCGGGCAAGTGCGAGTCGAACTTGTTGTTAATATCGAGCAAAAAACGTTTAAAACTCACAACAGGGAGACGTTTGAAATATTCACAGAATATTTTGTTGTACTTTCAAATAAATAATTATATAAAAATAAAGAAATTAATAAGGGCAACAATTAGACGATTATCCAAGTTGTTTTGTCAAATAAGGGTACGGAACCCTTGATATGCGAGTCCGTCTCGCACTTTGTCGATTTTTATTACAGGTAAAACAGGTATCTCAATCTTCTGGCCTCTTGACAAGGTATGTTTCTCGTGAGGCTTAATAATGCTGTGTAAATTAATTGTAGATATTGTAAGTATTATATAGTATTTGTTTATTGTTCATAATCTTACACCTTACACCACACAATCGGTCAAATATTAAAAGAACAACATTTTTACCCTCTGAGACCGTAGTACTTCCACATATAACTTGACAAACGTCGGGAAAATAATAAAAAAGGTACGCGATAAAATCCTGTAATTTTAAAACTAAAAATACTTCCACATAGTTCAACTGGTAGTACAAATGATACACCGTATGGTCACTAGTACTACCAGTGGTACTAGTGACCATTACAGAGGACCGGTAGTACAAATGTACTGTAATGTGTTGCGTTCATTGCGATAATCTTTTCCGTTGGTTCTGTACTGGCCACTTACATATATATGACTGAAGTACTTCTGATATGACAGTTTAGTTTGTAGATATTGTAAGTACCTATTATATTGTTTTTGTTTATTGTTCATAATAATAATAATAATAATAATAATAATAATAATTTATTTTGCTCAATAAAAAGGATATAAAAATGCTTAAAGTTAAAACATGCATTATTAATTTAAATGTATCTAATAGCATCATTTGTTTGAGGCCTCAGGTGTCTAAACTAGACTGAAAGCCTGTACGATAGACACCTGTGTTCCCCTGAATGTAAATCACAAAAATTAAATACACTGTTAATATCAAAATCACAATTATAAAGTTAATTACGTAATAAGTTAGTAAGTTATTAATTAATGAAATCCATGAAAAATAAAATAATCAATTGAACGGCTTAAATAAATTGTCACAATAATAATAATATAAAAGTAATGTAAGAGACAAGTAATAATAATGTTACTTTGTAAGTCTAAGGTGTGTGAATGTGTGTTTGTGTGCGTGTGAATGTGTGAGTGTGTGTGTATGTATGAGGTAAGTGTTTATGTTTTTTGTGGTAAAGATTGAAGGTACACTTATTTTATAATTTTAAATAAATTCTCAGTGTCATCATAATCTTAATAGCATGGCTATAACACCACACCATCGGTCCACTATTAATAGAACAATATATTTACTTTCAAGGTTTCCCCATTCCATACAAACAACCGCAGCACTCCCTCAGATATCAATAAAAAGTCCTGCAGAACCACTTATAGCCTTTATCGTCGGTGTAATTAAAATGTGGGGAAGCTGTGCTGTGTTACAAAGAACTTTATTAATATAAAGCATCCATGAACGCTACAAGCGCTATGAAGAGTATTTCATCATTTCAGCCATAAAACGTCGACTGATGAACACACGCCTCCCTCATGGATCTCCATGAGGGGTAGTTGCCATTCTCACCACGCTTGGCAGGCGGGTTGGTGAGCGCAGTATGGGATGTTGATACACGGATAGACGCTGCTGCCCATCTTCCGGAGATATCCCTTAGCAGGCTCTTACTGCATCCATGGGAATGAGAGGAGGGGTATCATTCTACTGCCGGCACCCCACGGCGGTGAAAAGTATTTAAAATTAAAGTATTTAAAAAAAAAATGAAAATTATTTGCTTCAAATAAAGTATCAGTAGACGGTACGTAGTCATACTGGTCATACTCACCATTATGAAGGAACGTTCCTAAAAAAAAGTTTAGTAAGGCCTTTGCATTTATTATAGATGATTTATACAGCGTCAGAAACTGGTAATTTTGCTGTACGGGACGCTACAGTGCCAGGGAAATTGTTAGATGGGTTAAGCTTACCCAGCACCTATTTCATCCTCTCATCTTAGTCAACTATTAGTCAGAGGAAAGAACAGGTCAACACGTCTGAACCTAACTAAGCCGCGGGTTTCCTTACGATGTTTCCTTCACCGTTAAAGCACGTGTTAAGTGTGCAAATACATTTTTCAAGAAAGAAAAATTATTTGGTGCACGGCCGGTATCAAACCCACGACTTTCGGATTGAAAGTCAGGGGCACATACCACTCGACCAACACGGCTGTTTCACGGATGAAGGAACGTACCTCAAAGAACTGTCTTAATATATAGCATCCATAAACGCTACGAAATAAAATGTAATTTAGTTATAAGATTTAAGTCTCAAGTCATATATTTTAGCTACTCGTATATTAAATGTATTATTTAAGTGTATTAGTCAGAGGAAAGAACAGGTCAATACGTCTGAACCTAACTAAGCCGCGGGTTTCCTTACGATGTTTCCTTCACCGTTAAAGCACAACATACCTACTCATCATATTCATCATCACTAGGTCGTTGACGTCGATATTTTTTAAATAACAGTATCTTTATGGACCTAGGAGGTCGTCGCCGGGGTACACTTAATACCAAACAGGAATAGAACGACATAACTCATTTTGTTGAACATTTCATTTCGTGCTGTGAATTTAGATTAATCTGACTAAATTCTTATCGATATTTTAATGAGCTGCAGGTACATATATTTTAATGAATTGATTATTATAACATCACAAAACAAGTATTAATCATGTTAGCATTACACACGTAACTATAAGTGTGACTATTTACAGACTGTATGAATATCATCGCTTCGTCATTTCAGCCGTAAAACGTACACTACTGAACACAGGCCTCTCTCATGGATCTCCATGAGCCTGCCAAGCGTGGGGGTTGTCATACTCACCACGCTTGGCAGGCGGGTTGGCAAGTGCAGTACGGGGTGTTGATACACGGAAAGACGCTGCTGCTCATCTGCTGGAGGCTCTTACATAAGAGGAGGGGCAACATTCTACTGCCTGCACCCTACGGCCGCATGAATATACTAGATCGTTATTAGTAGATTAACAAAATGTAAGGTCGAAAAGGGCGATGATGCTAAAGAATAAAATAGAATATTAAGAGTAGTAAAAGGAAACCCTTATGGTGTGACTTTGTCTGTCTGTCACAAATTAATACCTTGAAATTTGAAATGGCTTTTTCACTAATATGGAATATACAGAGTGATCGGCAGAACGTTGAACATAAGAAAATGGCAGATAGGTGGGGTAGTCTGCTATCTACCCAGCCCAAATGATTTGACCTGGTCCCAAAGTTTTTTATTGTTTTTTTTTAAATAACCGAATTTCATGAGGTTGAAAACTTTGAAGGAAGATTACTTTATGTAGAATAGACGAAACTGGTAACACTTTGTCGTTGGTAGGATACCTCTAAAATTATTATTTGGTGCAGATAACAGCTAGACAAAAGTTATGAGCCTTCAAACATTACAAAAAGGGGTAAAACATGATTTTAAGCTTTTCTTTACATTGCAATAAAAAAAAGTGATTAAAGACTTAGGATTTCATCGAAACATTAGTTAGTGCGTGAATTCTACGGTAAAAAACTTATTTATTTTATTAAAAAAACGTTTGATATTCTACTTCAGTAGACTCATCTCTTTCTAGGTTCACTGACATCAAAAACAAAAGAGGAATATCCCAAAACACGAAACAAAGCTGACACTCTCAGACACTGAGATGCTCTCGAAAAAAGAACATTTTCCCATTAGAATGCAAGACGTTGAAAGCGTGTGATTTTCTGCTCTAGAAAGTTCCAAGTCTAGAAGGGTCTCATAAGGGAAACTCTTCCGGACTTGTGGACGATTCACATTCAGCTTTGCACCTCTGATTAATGAAGACATTTTGCGACTATATTTTTTGCGCGTCACTCATCATCATCATCATCATTTGTGGGCAATAAAGAGTAACAATACCAGATTCAGTTATGGCCTGATTGTCCAGAGCTGTTCAGCAAAATTATTTATTTCTTCCCACGAGATCTTTTCGAAAAAACAATCGATTTTATCTCCCTTTAGTACGGTGTACTGAGCACCGAAGAAATTTAACCATAGTGAACTTGACCTTGATCTTTACCCTTGACGATGTCTTTCCCATAGCAGCATTGGCAGTTTAAAAACCAAACTATACAACTTTTTTTAAAAACGCTTAAATCGTATGTGGATGCTTAATCATATTTATAACCATTTCTAAAATAATGTGAATTTATGTGGATCTATTCGGGTAAATGAGAATAACTATTGTTAATTTATTTTAATTATCTTTTGTGAAATACTACTGTGTGAACTTATAGCCACATAATGTTTAATAAATTATTAATAATTGCCGTGGGGTGCCGGCAGTAGAATGTTACCCCTCCTCTCATACCCGTGGATGCAGTAAGAGCCTGCTAAGGGATACCTCCGGAAGATGGGCAGCAGCGTCTTTCCATGTATAAACATCCCATACTGCGCTCGCCAACCCGCCTGCCAAGCGTGGTGAGTATGGCAACTACCCCTCATGGATATCCACGAAGGAGGCCTGTGTTCAGTAGTGGACGTTTTACGGCTGAAATGATGATGATGATGAATAATAAATACATTTTATAGATAAGGCGTGACAAGCACCAATTCCATCAATCTTGTTTAGTCAGCCGTAACTTAAGTATCTCAATAACTTACCTCCAAAAGTTATTTCATTTGAGTCAAACGGGTATTCAACGAGAGAACTTATGAAGTAGAAATGCTGGAAAAAACATCATTATAAGAGAAAATATATTACGCAATTGGATGTAAAAGATACGATAGCAATATGTCCTCTCAATCTCGTAATGGTCCTATATTATCAATGTGTAAGCAAGATCTTTACGTTGCTACAAATAGGTAAGCAAACTGAGCGCATTACGTTTTACTTGAACGATAAATTTCCTTGTAATGTTTTTGAAATGTTTACTAAGTAGATGTTAATAATGTATTATTCGTTTATGGGTTTAAAGAAACACAATAAAGCACAATAATACTATTAAGTAAAAACCTGTCTGCTGGTTGATGACATGATTCACAATTATTTTAACTTTATATGTATAATTATTAAACACGGTTTATACATAAACCAACTGAACTGACGCGATTTTTCAGGAAAATTCTAGAGCACGGTTTTGGCTGACAAATAATAACAATCTAACAACCCAAAATCATTTTATTTATTTGTTATTTTTCATCAAATGATTGCAAGCTAAGAATCATTTGATATGGGTAAGTATTACTTAGTAAACTTTCCTGATCTGGAGACATATACCTGTATAACAAAACTTCTTTGAATAATACCTTTTTTCGTTAGAAACGTTGAGAAATAATAAAACTTAATTTAATTCGACTTTATTGCGTAATTACCTTAATTACGCAATAAAGTCCAATTAAACATCCTATGCAAATTAATCGATACACAATTATTTATACGAACGGTCGACCATTCTAATCGCTTTTCATTTGATAAAACGCTTTAGTAGGTCACATAATATCTTCACGAAACTCCCTTTGAAAACGGTTAGACAACTATTCAGATTACTTTTAGTGAGTTTCATAAACGACATAGGTGTCCAGAATGAACCGTTATCAGTAAAAAAACGTGTTTACTACCTACTACTACGTTTTCGCTAGACTGAATTTGGTGGAATGCTTGGTGTAACTCGATTGGGTTTTGTATACCTACATAAACAATTGGAGTAGCAAATATACTGGTTTTTAACGTTATGTCAACTAAAAATCAGAATATCTTTAACTTACACTAATATACCTATACTAATCAAGATTTTAAAATAAACTTTAGCTAACTTTTGCATAATATCTGTGTAGATTTTTTTAACATTTAAAAAAAAATCATTACGTAATATTTGAGAGGATGAAATCATAACGCGAAGTTACTCAACATTTACTTAAAACGAAACGTGATACTAAGTTTAATAGCCAAAATCCGGTTTACCTATCGATCCCTAACTTATTATTTTGATATAATTCCTTTATTAGCCGTGGGGCACCGGCAGTAGAATGTTGCCCCTCTTCTCATGCCCGTGGATGCAGTAAGAGCCTGCTAAGGGATACCTCCGAAAGATGGGCAGCAGCGGCTTTCCATATATCAACATCCCATACTGCGCTCGCCAACCCGCCTGCCAAGCGTGGTGAGTATGGTAACTACCCCTCATGGAGACCCATAAGGGAGGCCTTTGTTCATTAGTGGGCGTTTTATGGCTGAAATGATGATGATGAATTCCTTAATTCCCCTCATAACGCAATCTTCAAAGAATCTCGGCAGGGTGATAACGTATATCGCGACAGGTTTTTCAACAGGCAATTGACAGCAATATTGCTGTCAGATGTCAATTTTTTATTAGAGAATTGACATTTTATAGCAATATTGCTGTCAATTGTCTGTTGCAAAACCTTTCGCGAGATACGTAATCACCCTGCCGCACACTACCCATGTTAACGAAATCATTCAAACAAAGTTCACATTTTGAATCACTATTACATTAGTACATGGTTACTGACACAATGACAGACAATTCACAGCCTAAACTTCTGATCATAGAGACTTGATTTGTTTTAGTGAAAAAACATGTACAATCAATCATTATACTATATAAAATTTATTTATAAAACTGTAACTATGAAATGTTAAACACCGTGTATAGTTAAAAACTTTGCATATCAGTTTGCAAACCGTGTACTCGAGACCATTGACATTTGAAACGTACACTCCTCCTTCTAAATAGGTAATGAGGTCTTCTATAATTTTTAAGTTTTGAAATCTCTTAGTTTATGCTTGAATCAACTAATCTCATCATCCACAGACTACTGCTGAGCATAGGCTTATGCTGGGATACTCCATTGTCTATTATTCTAATGTGGAGTTTAAGTTTAAAATTTTAATTTCTGTTTATGATGAAGCGGATAAATTAAACGGACATTTTGAATTTGAATAAAACACTAGTTAAGGGATATAATAATTTATGTGTATCTGTCTTTAAATCATGTCAACCAGGTTTTAATGATGAATGGTATTTACTCTTGAACAACATGGGAAAATCGAATGATTTTATTTATCAACAATATACGGAAAAAGTCGCTGGTAAATGCTAGTACAAGATATTTACACCCCTCGAGAAATAACAAGAATGTGACAAAGGCCGGAAACTGTTTGACAAAGGTTTGTGCCGAAATTGGTATGCATGATTGAAGGAGGAAAATGCGGCTACATACCACAGTTTACCAAACTCTTTCACTTGCCTGAAAATCTGAAACGACTTTGGGTCATCAATCATCAGACATGGGTTAGGTAGGTAAGCAATGTGACTATAATATTTTATTTAGTTATTAATTAGTAGGTAAGGCCGTATACAGAAAGAAAGCTGGAAACTTATAAGCGCTTACCGGCGCTTGACAGCGCTGGTCCGTTCTACACAAAGGAAGCAGGTTGAAGCAGACCAAGCGAAATGTCGGACTCATCGGACGATGATTTGGTTTTGTTAGAAAATGTGTATTTAAAAATGCGCCCAGCGCTGACCAGCGCGTGTTGAAGCTTGTCGGAACTTGTCGGCACCGTTCAGTGCTTATCGGCGCGCGTTAATATATTTTCTTGTGCGGGTTTCCAGCGCTGTCAAGCGCCGGTAAGCGCTTATAAGTTTCCAGCTTTCTTTCTGTATACGGCCTTAGCCAGTAAAAATTATCAGTGCCGCCATTGACAATGTTTTATTAGCTTAAATCCAAAGAATCGAAAATAAAAATGAGTGCAAAATATTATTTGCCTCATTTAGCAGCATGTGTGATACGGAAAAATCCAATCAAAAAAAGAACAGAATATTTTAAAAAGCTTTAGTGAAACCGTCTATGGATTGCGCTATAATTAACGAAGGCCCAGTCTTTTAGAACAAATTACTACAGAGGTTGGGATCAAGAAGGCGCAAATCAATTAAATCACCCGCAATCCCTTTTGAAATGTTGTCAAAATTTACTCGTAATTGAATGACCATTAGTTACCCTAATTAATAGTAAAGTAATTGTTTGTTCTTAGATCTATTTAGGGAGTTTTTGAAATGGTATTATGTAAAAAAATTAATTGTTTAAAACTTACCGCAGAACTGTGCCAAACTTTTTCACGTTTCAGGCTCGCAATATTGCTCTTTGTATAGATAAAAATAACTGTATCATTAAAATAACTCACTTTCACGACAAACTTGGTAGATTTTCATAAATATTTTCAGAGAAACTGTATAAATAACTTTTAAAACTCTAGTCACACTGACTCTACATAACTTTTTGTTAAAAAGTTTTTAATTCAATAAGGTCATAGCCGAAAAGTATTTGACAATAACTTTTTTATGTGAATTTAGGACGCGGAGCGCGCGCGATTCCTTGGCGCGAGTGACACCGCCTCACTCGCCGGCATCCGATCGTAATTTGAAGTTGGAACGCGCGGACCTTGACTCAGACATACGTGAATTGATACCTATTCAGTACTTTTTGCGAATAAAGGATTTTGTTTAGTTATTAGATACACGTACCTATTTCTTGGTAAAATTATTGTTTCGGCTTAGTAATACATAAATTTGGGAATAATATTGAGAGCAGTGGTGCTTTAGACATACGTAGTGGCATTCTGTAATTTCTTTACATAATTTCCTACTCAAAGACGCCAAGTATGCATGCATGGGAGGCCTATGTCCAACAGTGGACGTTCTACGGCTGAAATGATGATAATGTATGTAGTTGAGTTCTTGGCTGTTTAAAAAAAAATATTGTTATTGTTTGTTTTAAATAACGAACTGCCTTCCTAAAATTAAATCACAATTTATTGGTTCAATACAAATTAATTTACCAAATTAAATGTCAAGTAATTGCTTCCTAATGAATAATAATTCATTATCCCATTGCTTTGTTAATACATTAATTTGTGTTCATTATGATGTCTAACATAATTGTTGGCAATCATCTTTTAATCAAACAGAGCAAGTAATTATAATGAAATTGCCGTTTTCACTAAATTAAATCAATAGATAGTATAAAACAAAGTCGCTTTTTGCTGTCTGTCCCGATGTTTGCTAAGATCTTTAAAACTACGCAACGGATTTTGATGCGGTTTTTAATAGATAGAGTGATTCTTCTTCTTCTTATAGCCTGGCGACCTGTAACACAGGTTTTATACAAACCCATCGCTGGCGCCAGTCTCACATGATATACCCAGGAGGACTTAGATTAGATACATGCTATTTGTATAACTACATTGTATATTGTCTGAGAAATAAATATATATTTGATTTGATATATTTGGTAGTGCCTCTCCAGTTATTGAAGGTCGGCGGTCATCCTCTTGAATTATTTTTTATCTTGGGCTATCCGAAAAAGATCTTCAGCCTTTTTTATGCCTCTCCACTGTGATTCAAGAGGAATAATTCATAATCAGGTGAGACACTGATAATTTTAGAGGTTTCTATTGTGAGGTCGTAAATAAACACATATATTTGCGCTTACATTGCAAAGCTGGCTAAACCCTACGAGATAGATCAAAAAAATGTACTACGGTTATTTTACCTTAAAAATCTACAACAAAGTCCGCGATGTTATTTTCTGTAGTACATTTAGTATCAGCATTGCACCCGTGCGAAGCCAAGACGGGTCGTTAGTTATCAATAAACTGAAATTGAAAACATATTTCCGGGGTAACTTTTGGAAATAAATGATTGTTTACTACATCCAACCGCAGTACTTGGAGATCAATGAGGGAGGCCTATGTCCAGCAGTAGACGTCCTACAGCTGATATGATGATGCAAAAAAAAACATCAGCAAGCTTAAACGGCTCTTTCACTTCATGCCTATGAATGAATGAATGAATGAATGAATATAACTTTATTGTACACCAAAACTTAAATTAAATACAGTACGAAAACTTAAAATTAACACAAATGCACAATGGGCGGCCTTATCGCTAAGAGCGATCTCTTCCAAGCAACCATTGAATGGACAGGAAAGATTAAACAATATAAAGACGGTGGCGTACTTAGAGCTCGATAAATATGTTCTATATCATGGGTTTGAGGAAAATACATGATACACGTTGCTGTAAGGTGCTGGCATTAGAATGTTGCCTCGCCTCTCTTTCTCGTGGATGCAGTAAGAATCTGCTAAGGGTCTGCTCTGCTCTGGAAAATGGGCAGCAGCGTCTTTCCGTGTATCAACATCCCTTACTGCGGTAGTGATGACATCTATATAGAGGTACACCAGTCACCAGAATTATAGGCTACGCAAAATTTCAACTCAACCGGATCTCAGGAAGTGGGTCACTGCAAGTTTGGACAAGGACAGATTTTGCAAGTTTCATAGAAGCTTGTGAAAAGCCAGCTAAGTTTAAAAATACAATGATTTGATGTTTGTGAATTAAGAAAATTATCTCTTGTGATGTGAGATTGGCTTTTTAATGACGCGCTTGCTCGCATTGGCATTTGTCAAATCGTTGGTTAAATCTGTCAATGAGGCGTTTTCATTAAAAAGTAAAAACTTCAAAAATAGTTGCCTCGAAACATATAGATTAGATGGCTTTAGTTTTCTTTTACAGCGGGGCTAGCATGGGCTGAGGATAAAACTTTTGTCCACCGGGCATTTCCACTGACAAGGGATAAAATTATTTTATCCACCTGCCAGAGCACGGCAACAGGAGGAAAGAGAATTATATCACTTTTTGACATTAGACGTGGATACTCACCCTCCGCCTATAATTTTGCGGACAAGCGTTTCCCCTGCTTTGTCCACCGTGAATAATTTATCCACCCATGTCGCCATGCTCGGAGGGTGGACAAAATTGACAGAGGGGAATAGTTTTTTGTCCTCTCCCCGTGGATAAAATATCTCCGGCCATGCTAGCCTTGCCTGGTAAGAAACACAATTTGACTATGACGGCAATTGTGAATAACCACAAACTTGCTTTCTCCGCTTGCCAGCCCCACCTGTTAAGTTTAGTAGAAAACACTTGTTTCTTTTTTACTGAAAGCGTCTCATTAATGCCAGTAATGACATAAAAAAATAACATAATCACAAAAAAAAATGATAAGATGAAAGAAAATAATATTAATCGATACATTGTGTCAGATGGCGTCTGTATCAAAGATTTAAATCGTTAGATAGGCACGCCCTTACCGTAATGAGATCACGTCGCGTCGTTTTGTTTCCACACGAAATGAGATAGCTCGCTCAGTTGGAATCAGTGTACCTCTGAACACAGTGTTAGGCGAACGTGGTGTATGTTACTTTTTTCACCAAATTTTGTGCAATGTGATAAATCCTATCCTAAGTGAAAGTAAGAATGTATGTTCCCTTTTCACGTCAAAACCGCTGAAGTGATTTAGATGAATTAAAGTATAGAAGTAGATTTGACAATGGAGACGGACATAGGCTACTTTTCGTTGCGTAAATTAAACCAGAAGGGGTTAAAATAGGAGATGAAAGTTTGTATGGAAAAAAATATTAAACACATATTTCAGGGTTAGTTGTAGCATGGGGTATTTGTAGGGTAGTAGTAGGGTAGCTGTGGGGTAGTAGTAGGGTAGTAGTAGTGTAGTTGTAGGGTAGTAGTAGGGTAGTTGAAGGGTAGTTGTAGGGTATTTGTAGGGTATTTGTAGGGTAGAAGTAGGATAGTTGTAGGGTAAGTTGTAAGTGGTGGTTATAGTTATAGGTGCGATACGAACGAAGTTCGGGTCAGCTAGTGACACAATAAATGGAAAGAATATCAGTTTGATAAGTATTTTTGGTCTGTGCCATGTTACACATGGCCGCTCAGACCAATAATGCTAAATAATAGATAAGAATGCGTTCATAGACTATATAATAATATGATTTTGTCGATGTATGTAGATAAAAACGGACCTTTAATCTCCGTTGACACGGTAACCATTTATGAATTTTCCAGAAACAAATATTTACGACTTCGCTGCTATAATATCTAAGTTGGGAACAAAGAAATTAAATCTACATCCTTTCGCCAGAAATTTAAAATAGTTCCCTCGTCCTAAAATTACTTGGGGCGCTCTTTGGGGCTTGCCAACAAATGCAAAATTGTCTTCGCTTAGACTTATTATTATACTGTTTTCGTCTACATTTCGATTTGAAAATAGCTTTCCATTACGATATCTAAACAGTTTATTCTTCTTCATTTATCTTCATTTTAGCCGTAAAACGTCCACTACTGAAAACAGGCCTACCTCATAGATGTCCATGTGGGGTAGTTGCCATACTCACCACGCTTAGCAGGCGGGTTAGCGAGCGTAGTACGGGATTTCGATGCACGGAAAGACGCTGCTGCTCATCTTCCAGAGGTATCCTTTAGCAGGCTCTTACTGCATCCACGGGCATGAGAGGAGAGGTAACATTCTTCTTGCTTCTTCCGGCAACCTTAGTTGTGGAAAGCAATTTACTTAGTTGTGGAAAATACTCAATAGCCCTTGAATTTATATTCCATTTTCTTGTTTTAAAATTTTGTATCTACTACTTAGTGCATATAAGAAGTCAAGACGTCTTCGAATTTTCTAGAATTCTCGATGCGCAATAAAGTTATAATTTTGAATTGTTAACTAGTTACAAGACAAATTTTAAGGTAACAATTTGTATATTTATTTATAGGACAACCAACAGCTATAATAAACTAGTATACAACAGTGTGAAAACATAAAGCAAGTAATATGTTATCACGAATAGATATAAGAAAATATTAAGAGAGAAAACTATAAACGCTTCGGTAAAGTAAAAAAAAATAATTATCTAAAGTATTTTTCAAAATTATTTTTTAATTACAATTATGAACCTACTTGGTGTATCGCGCGTGTAGTATCCTATCCCACTAATATTATAAAGCCGAAAGTTTGTTTGTATGGAGGTTTGTTACCTCTTCACGAAAAAACTAGGGTACGTAACGAGCTGAAATTTTGCTAACGTATAGATGTTGACTAGAATTAACATACGCTACTTCTTATCATGGTACAACGCATGCGAAGCGGCGGGCACAAGCTAGTTCATTATATTGTTTTATCCTTGCGCTTCAAGAACCAGTTACAACAACTGCGATTTATCTCTTTACGCCAAAGAGCGTGCGTTGAGCAGAGTATTTTCTGGAAATAACATTAATATGTTCCGGGACACTAATGGAAGGTCGACGTTCAAACGCAGGTATCTACTTCAACAATCCTACTCATTCTCTAAATTATATTTTAGATGCGTCTATTGTAAATGAGTTAACTGCAACTTAGAGGGATACTCTACAGACAATTATATTCGGAACTGATAGATCTGCCAACGTCTTCTTTCACTGTTTTAGCAGGAAAGAAGACGTTGTTTAAGCATGAATATTTTTCTTCTCTTAAGAGCTGTTTTCAGTAAGATGAGAAAAGTATTTACTACTGTATCTTATAGCGATATAAATAGGCATCTTTAAGGTTCTAGGAGATATTTTTTTGATATTTTATTATTTATGCGATAACGCCTCACTTGTCATTACATTCGTTTCTGGGGAAACCTCCCATATTGTCTATAGTGAAGTAATTTTTCAAATCTGTCCAGTAGTTTCGGAGCCTGTTCAATGCATACAAACAAACAATCAAATATTTCCTGTGTATTATTAGTGTAGATGTAGATGTACCAGATTTAAAATAAATAATACCATTACAATATAGTATGTAGGTAAGTTTTTTGTTACTCAGTTGCGTCAAGGGCAACGGTATTTTTGTGTTAGTTCAATAGAGTGCTCGTATTATTTGCATAGAATAGAAGCTATTTTTGGCTTTGCCTAGGTCATTCAATAGTAAAAAAGTTTTGTATTCTTGAAATATTACCACAAATTACAGAATGATATTACTATGATATCGTTCACACGACAGGCCGTATTAGATACCTCATCATTAAGAAAAATTATTTAAGAGACCGGTGACAAATGGCTCGGCCAATCTCGGCGTTTAAAATTGCTCTGAATGTACATAGGTAGCTGTTTCTCTGTTCAGTTTATGTGGACGCGCGCGGGATATACGAGATAGCGATATTATCTTTTCAAATTTTCTTAGGAATTTGATTTCTTCCGTTATACCAAAAATTATGACTAAAAAGTGTATAATGAAATTTATAATTCTTACAGACGGCATCTTATTAAGCGAATTATAATAAGAAATATATTAATACCATATCACAAACAAATATAACGACAGACAGACCTCGAAAATCCGATACCAAAGAAAAACTAAAGGAACCGAAGAATAACTCAAATTCTGTTTTATAAAGTGGGGCATCATCTTTTTATGTAGGTATGATTTTATCAAACACTCAATAAATATGTATATTGATTAGGAAAATATTTAGTTGATCTCTTATCTAAACAATCAATAACTAAATTAATATATTGGTAGATATGTCCCCAAAATTGCATCACCGAGCTCAATTTGGTTCTGGCACTTCGCCGGCCTCTGCCGTGAAATTTATATAATTTAGGATCAAATACAAGAGCTGTCCCGGCGAACTTATCGCATCTACTACTACAACTACTTACTGATACTACTCTGAAACTACTACTACTTACTACTACTACTATACTACTACTAAAACAATAGACATTTTGAGTTTAATTTAATCACTCTATAGTCTTTCTGAACGAACTTCTTGATATTTAACAATCAAAAAATGTCATCACATCATTCGTGGAAAATGTATGGGAAAATGAATTTACGTTATTATTATTTTATCTGTGATTTTTTTACGATGCTTAGATAGCCCTATAATTATGTTAACCTGGACTGAGATAAATCTAGAACATCTGAGATCATTGAAATCGGTCCAGCCGTTCTTGAGTTATAAGTAGTGTAACTAACTCTGTTTTATAAACGTGTATATAATATACAGGTAGGTATTGCAAATTAGGGACAAATCTAAACTTTGCCGACAGTAGATATAGTTGCCTCATAAAAACCATTCCTGTGCTGTATTGGCCGAGCGGATCCGAAGGCTATTTTGTGCAAACTTTTATTCACCTGTCCTACTAAAATTCCCGTCTATCCAACTTCACATATTCGCGACACGTGGCGTCGTCGCGTCATCACGTCGCCGTCGTCGGCGCCATCGCGTTATGTCAGCTCGGTTGGTTTCGACTAGACAAGCCCAGTTGAATCTGAGTTTTTAACCCCTGACACAGTTTCAGCCCGAACATGTTTCAGTTCTGATCTTTATTAAGATTAAAGTTTACTTGCCTGATACATACTTTTTGAGACATAAGTGCTAAATTAATTTTAATATTAATTTGTTTTCCGATTAGGGGATGTGGTCGCTCAGCGACAAAGCCTTGTTTTGTTTTGTGTAAAGAAAAAAAAGCCCCTGACACAAAAAGAGAGGCGTTATAAGTTTTAACGCTTTGTGTGTATGTATGGTATGCAGTGGGGTGCCGGCAGTAGAATGTTACCCCTCCCCTCCTACCCGTGGATGCAGTAAGAGCCTACTAAGGGACAACTCCGGAAGATGGGCAGCAGCGTCTTTCCGTATATCAACATCCCGTACTGCGCTCACCAACCCGCCTGCCAAGCGTGGTGAGTATCATAACTACCCCTCATGGAGATCCATGAGAGACAGGCTTTAGTTCAGTAGTGGACGTTTTACGGCTGAAATGATGATGATGTGTCTGTATGTCTGTGGCAATGTAGCTCTAAAACAAACGGACTAATTTGTACACAGTTTTTTAACTCAGAAACAGGTTCCTAAGCGGTGGTTATCTAACAAGTTTTTTCTTAAATCGGTAAATGTTTACAATATATGGGAATGAAAGTGAAGTTAAAAATCTAATGTTTTCAAATATACCCAAGAGTGGTTTCAAATATAAGGGTATGATGTGGTTGCAAAACAGAAAAAAGAAAAAGACAACGAATAAAGACACATTACAAAAAAAATAGGTAACCTCCAAGAAAATAAGTAATCCGACTATTAAACTTGTAATTTTTACAGTGCACAGTGCAACAGCAGCACAGAAAATGAAATTAGCAAACAATTCGTGTTAGAGAATTGCATGCCTGTAACTATAATAAACAGATTACAATACAAATTAGGAACAAAATGGTGAATTAGTTAAGTTTAAATTGTGCACTTAGCGGAATGAGCTAAAAGTTTTCTCATTTTAGAAACAGTACTACACACTGCCCAAACGTTAATATGTATTGTTTTGTGCCCCATTTTCTTGTATTAAGAAGTACATACATATAAATGGGTCATACTTTGTGTGACAAATCGCTTCGTTTATCGGGTGAGAGTATTTTTCTATACAACGTCTATTATAACATGTATACTAAGCCTTGGAACTTTTGTTCTACGACTTTTCAGGTGTTGTGAAGAGGTAGAGCTTTTGATTAAGTTATTAGATTTAGATCACGTGGGGTGCCGGCAGTAGAATGATACCCCTCCTCTCATGCCCATGGATGCAGTAAGAGCCTGCTAAGGGATACCTCCGGAAGATGGGCAGCAGCGTCTATCCGTGTATCAACATCCCATACTGCGCTCACCAACCCGCCTGCCAAGCGTGGTGAGAATGGCAACTACCCCTCATGGAGATCCATGAGGGAGGCCTGTGTTCATCAGTGGACGTTTTATGGCTGAAATGATGATAAATGGGTCATACTTTGTGTGACAAATCGCTTCGTTTATCGAGTGAGGGTATTTTTCTATACAACGTGTATTATAACATGTATACTAAGCCTTGGAACTTTTGTTCTACGAATTTTCAGGTGTTGTGAAGAGGTAGAGCTTTTGATTAAGTTATTAGATTTAGGTTTAGTTAAGCATTAATTTTGTTATTTTTTGTGGTTTTGTTTCACTTCTTTTTCTTATACGGACGATGTGGTCGCTAAGAGATAGTCTTAAATAAATAAAATAAAACCAGGCAAGAGCGAGTTGGACTCGCGCACCGAGGGTTCCGTGCCATCATTTTATCTCCGCAAACTTCGGAGATAAGGGGGGGGGGAAAGCTATTTTTTTCAACATTTTTGAAAATTGAAAATAACTCAAAAACGATACGACTTAAAGGAAAACTAAAAACTGTTTTTTAATGTGCAAATGAATACCTGTCATATGATATCCCACATCACCTAAAAACTTCACAATTTTTTTGAAAACGAGGGGTTTTCAAAAAATTTTGAAAACCCCTCTTCCACTCCCCTTGTCTAAAAAAACTATGCAAATTAGGGAGTTCGCTATAATTTTCCTATAAAGTTTACATACACTTCTATTAGCTATGAAAGTATCACGGGTATATCTCTGCAAACTTCGGAGATAAGGGGGGGGGGTGGGTCGTTTTTTCAACATTTTTGTAAATAACTCATAAACGCTACGACTTAAAGGAAAACTAAAAACAGTTTATTAATGTGCAAATGAATATCCACGACCTAGTTACTTCACTTAAAAATTTTGAGATCCCCTATTCGCCCCCTGCAATCAAAATAGGAATATTTATTAACTTTTTCATATATGCTATATTAGTAAAAAAGTGTTGTCTTTACCATTTCAAATTTCAAGTCGATAGCATCAGTAGTTCTCGAGATATCCAGTTGTGACAGACAGACAGAGTGATTCTATAAGGGTTCCTTTTTACCATTTTGGTCCGGAACCCTAAAGAGAGACTTCAGGATTCAGTGATTTTCGTTAAAGAAAAGACTATGTTGAAAGTTTAATGAAAGTTTGTATGAAAGTTTTAACTTCAACAGTTGATTATACGCTAATGACAACCTAAACGCCAGCTGATTATTGTCAGGGTCATTGAACTCCGCGAAGAGTTGCCGTACAAATGAATATACCTATAACCACGATATGTTTTTTATTATTGAAATAAAAAAAAAATATTAATCCAATTTTGACCCTAGGACCATATTTACTTTACAGTGAAATTGTAAATAGAAATATAAAAAAAAGAATTTACGATTTTCTTCCCTTCCAAAACTACTTATTTTCATGGGCTGTGACCCCCCCCCCCCCCCCCCTCTGGGGTTAGTACACATGTTGTAATATACCTATATTATTTTATATAAAAAATATTCATTTTTATACGACTAAATACAAGACATGCCGAAGGCCCACTTGATGTTAAGCGGTAACCTCACTCTAACTATTACATCTGAAACACCTCGGTGATCAAGTTGATCACGTTCTCTAAGCACGTGACCAACTCTGCCTTGCATTGCGTCCGTCATTCTAAGACATTTGTAGAGTTGTAAGGTAAGGTAATTTCCCCGGCCCCTCAAACTGGAACACAGTAATGCAGACAGTACTGCTAAGGGGCAAAAATCGTCATGGACTCGTCGAATGAACTCGTCGCAAAAAGTCCACTATTACTTTAGGTATTCTACCAATCATCTGATACCTAAACCATAAGCTCTGCTTTTGGCGCTAGATGGTGCTGTGTGTAATGACTTCAAATATTTAATTCTATCTATATATTTTCCCATGTTAGGCATACGTATCCAATAGTGTTCTTAAATGTCCCTATGGAAAAATAAATGAGTATGAGTAGGCCTCGTAGACAGGATCAGAATGATACATTTTCCCATGCACAACATCCACTTATGAATGCTCATCAACATCATCATCTCAGCTGTAGCACGTCCACTACTGGGCATAGGCCTCCCTCATAGACCTCCAAGTACTGATCATATGGGGGTTACTATTACTCACCACGCTTGAACGACACTTGAACCATTGAACCATACAAATCTTAGTTATTTTCAGAGTGAAATTGTAATCATTAGTTTTGTTGGCAGAAACATTATTCGTCGAGCTTATTATAGAATATTATGAGGTCACGTTTTTAACGAGTCGCGTGTTGGTCACCGTTCCATTCCCTTTGTGATTATACTCACATAAATCATTTATAATATTAGTAGCGTTAACAAGCTTTATGAAATAAGGATTTTCATAGCCGAAATATATAATTTCTATTGCCTCAATAAATAGGTATCTTAATATAAGTGTACAACATCTTCACAGCTGTAGGACTGCTGTGCACGTCCACTGCTGGACTCAGATCATGGATCTCTACCTTTAAGATCATGAGAGATTGTTGCGCTCGCTACGCTCGGCAGTCGAGAGTTGGTGAGCGCAGTATAGAATTTTGATACACGGACAATCGCTGCTGCCCATCTTCCGGAGGTATTTTTTGGCACATTCTTACTGCATTAATGGGCAAGAGAGAAGGAGCAACATTCTAATGCTGGCATCCACGTCTATACGAGGCATAACGTTAATAACAAGGACCTAATCCTAGTCGATGGGGAAGAAGTATATAAAACTTAGCAGACAATATCTAATGTAACCGACATCATGATATTTATATAAATGTGTAGCGCAGTGCCGCGGCCGCCTGCGCCACACAATACGGGCGCCACTGAAAGCCAGCGCTCCAGCAGCCCTGGTGCTGATGTAGCAAATGCTGAGGGGTAGCCTTATTGTTTTCACCTCTCTATCATGTAATAACTGTATCTGTAATGTAAGTGATTGTGATAACAATAAAACTTTTTCTATTCTATTCTTTTCTATATATATGTTATAGCTAAATAAAAATATAGCATAAAATAAAGCAAAAAAAAAATATTCCCCTCCTTAGATCGTCATAGTCTGTGGATAAGTATGTTCTGATCCAAGGACATTTTATTGTGCGAGAGTTAGTACGAGTATGTTTTGTGCCAAGCTTCTTTTTTTACCGCACTCAATCTTTACAATTTTATAATACAAGCTTGGAAGTTCGCACAGTGAAAGGAGAAAATAAAACTCTCTAGTGCTATCAATAAAGTTCAAAACAGGAGGTTCTACAACTGCACAGTAATAAGACAGTGAGGAATACATCAAGACCAATCTAAATGGACTTGGAAAATGTAACGGTACTGTTAAGGTTTAAGTATGGGCAAATGGTCTCAGGTGCAGTCTTAGTAATAACATTTACGTACCTTGATACTTTACTAAAGCATATAATGCTTTAGTAAAGTATCAAGGTCAACGTCGTATAAAAAAATGTATGAATGAATGAATGAACACTTTATTGCACTTAGAAATACAAAAAAATAAATTATTTGGATAAATATGTACAAATTGGCGGCCTTATTGCTCAAAGCAATTTCTTCCAAGCAAGTTCATCTGAGTTTATTTACAAGGATTACAATTTACAATACAAATTGACCCTTCAACTCATAAACACCGTCATTTCAACTGTAGCACGTCCACTGCTGGACACATGCCTTTTCTAATCAGGAATTGCCATACTCACCACGCTTGGCAGGCGGGATGGCTAGTTCAGTACGGGATGCTGGTTGATACAAGAAAACACGCTGCTGCCCATCTTCCAGAGGTATCCCTTGGCCGATTGTTACTGTGTTCACGGGAAAAATTGGAGAAGCTATATTCTACTGCAGGCCCCTCACGGCCGTTAACTGTTATGGCAGATTTAAGTTTAAGACTATACCTTGAGATACTCCAGAAGACAGTTACTTTATTCAAGAACTCTGATGATGTGTAGGCAACACATCACCATCATCATCATTTTGACGACAAGTGGATGGGGATATATTATCTTAGCCATCTTTCGATGTCGTTACCCGTAAATTTTGATAACCATCTGTGGTCTTCTTCATCAATTTTGCTTCACCAAATTATACTTTCTGAAAGCAAATGCTTGAGCTAAATATGCCAAAATTGCTATTGTTTACCTACAACACTTGAGGAGTTCCCTCGCTTCCTACATGGATCCCATCATCAGAACTGAGTTTGAAAAAATGGGACCTATTCGAATATATTTGAACGTAAAGAATTTCAAAATCGAATTCGTGAAGAAGAAGAAGAAGTTGAGAGTTAAAATTTTCCAAATTGGTGTTCACAAACGACGAAGTTCAAAGGTATAAAAGATTTAAAAAAAGAGTTTTACAAACTATAAGGCTGCGTCCCCAGTAGGCAAACTGCAGTTTGCCAATCAATCAATTTAGTTGTTTGAGCGGTTGAATGTTGAAACCAGCGCATAATGTGTCTCTCAAAGCTTTTGTCAGCTAAATTTGGAAACGACTGCTTGACTGCAACTGCAATAAAAAGTGTTTCTATAATCTTTGTTAGGTAAAATTAAAAAGGAAAACATTTGTTTTAAATATATTATGTATATGTAAGTAGATAATTAGGAATAACATCGAAACTAATATAAAACCTTTACACATGCATACACTTACGTTTTAATGTAGTCATCAATTGTGATCAAGATGTGACCGTGACTGTCCCAAATAATTGGAGAAAATCTTTTCTAGACAATGATTTACACAATCCCGTTCCTTACTGCCGCTGGTGTGTCTTAACATGTTGAACTAAAAAATAGAAACTTAATTAGAAAAGGAACGCTCAGCATTTCATAGACACTCACACACATAATTAGGTTATACTAGTATAAAAAATCCCATTCAGACTACATATTAGGTACAAAATACTCATAAGCATAGTGCAATGGATCGCACATCACGAACTAAGGCCTAGATACAGCTTATTAGTAGATTTGGACTCCAATAACACAATATTTTTGATGAAATCACAAGATTTGACCTATTACATGGATCCATACTCCATTACTTCACAATACACGGCGGGGCGGGTCATCAGGTGCAAGACTTAATTCTCACCTAGAAATTGGAAAAGTAGCTTTTACACAGTGATTGGGAATGGCCGAATAAGCTTTTGGCATGTTTTTGAAGTCGTCCACTGCTGAATTCTTCAAGCTTCTCCAATCGATCTCCAGCGCGGCCGGTCCATTGTCACCTGCATCCAATGAGACCCAACGTTCTTCACTGGGCCGTCGGTACATCTCGTAGAGGTCTCCAATTCTCCATGCCAATGCCACACTGTTTGTTCGACCGTCCCGCATTGCATATCAATGCATGCAGAAATTAAGTAAATAACCGTGCTGCCAGCCAGTAACTAATAGGTACACACAGTGATACAGAAAATTACTCAAGACAACAGAAACGCCATCTTGTCTGCATGCAGCATGAGTGCATGCAACTTAGAAAGACCAGAATACATAATGCTAGGACTATTCTAATCTACCCAGATCAAATATCTACGACTTACTTAGTGATTAATGATTAATATGCAAGTGTACCTTACCTATGTCATTTAAGTATTTTGAAAATAAACTATTCTTATTCTTACCTCCTCAACGACGTTATTTGCCGCCATTTTCACGGTACACACTTTGAACAGGCACTTAACACGTTGAATGCGGTACTTTATAACTACAAATCACGTTCAGTGCTATACATACCAATTTTGACATGTACCGTTTTTTCTTCTGGTGCGATACAAGACGATAATGGTTTGTAAACAAATGAATAAGTTTTGCCCAATATATCTTTGTTTTTAATAAAAATTTATAATTTTATGGTTGCAATAGCAAGTTGACAATTCAATTAGATATATTTGCTGTCGCCACAGAATACAAACTTTACTTTAGTAATTATATGACATTTAAATAATAATACGGATTCGTCTTGTACCGCATCACGGTGGTAGGGCAAGGTTTGTTGTGTCGATAGTTTTATAGGGAAGGGAAATATAGTAAAACAAAATATCGCCATCGATGTTTATAATTATTTACGGCAAACGGATTCTTTTTTCGTCAATAATTTCATCAGTTAGTTTAGTTTTGGTCAGAGCTTCTATTATAGGTTCAGTGAAATTCAGCAAGTGAACTTTTTTTTGCATCTAGTGTTATGGACGATCCATGCATTTACTATACACATAGCGAAGAAAGTACTCATCATTAGCTTTCAGTACCACTTCAACTCCCTCTTTATGGATGAATAGTAAGATGTCATTTGGTCACTGTAGTCGTCTCTTTTTTAAGTTTTGTTGTACATTACCACACATTTAGGTTAAGATTGGTTTCCGGTCATCACTTTGGTCACGTTTTCCTGAATGTTCAAACAATTTTAGCAAAATTTTCCGCGGTCTTTTCCTGAGTGCATTCATCGTGACGATCAAACAAAATACGCAGTATCTAATCACTGCACTAGCCTGTACTGACTAGTTCCTGTGGTGCGGTACAAGGCGGTAGCGTACAAGACAGTTTTGTCTGGTACCGCACCGATTGTAATTTTTTATCATCTGGTGCGGTACAAGTCGAGTTTGTCTTGTATACTTTAAACCTACCGATTGGATACAATTTGAAGTAACAAACCTAAATGTATACTTGACTCTTTCTGGACTAAAGGATTTCAATGTCAAATCACCCCCGCACCAGACAGAGAACACCTACTTTCAACGCCGCATCAAACGAAAGTCTAATACAAGTCGAAATTGGCATGTACCGCATTCAACGTGTTAAATTAAATTGAAACCTCAGACCAAAGGAAAAACTGAGATTGCAACGTCTACGTACGTATAATTTGCTGCTAAACCAAGCCAAGCGTGCTCTTTCGTTTCGTTCGGCCGCGGCCGGCCGATCCCAAAACCAAATACTCCCAACACACGCGACAGTGTTGCTATGGTCATATCCGTTTCTCCGAAAATATTTAATTTCATAAGATAGCTTTTTAAATGATAATGTGAGAGTGTAATAAAGATAAATATGTAAAGAAAACAATAATTATTATTACCGACTGCTATTTTTCAACAGCCCGATAGTTCGGGCGTACCTATATACAGATATTAATAATGATCCGTTTTATTGTGCATATTTGTTCTAGCTAGTATAAGAATATTTTGTTACGTTTATAGGAATTATGTGTCTAAAACACAATGTTAATAAAATTGTTAATCGATAAAATAATTGAATCGTAATTAAAGAATGTAGGTACTGAAGAGAAAAAATTAAAAATGGTGTATTTATTGCAAAATCTATATTATGAAATAACCATTTTAAGCCATATAATAAAAAAGACAACATCAAATAGTGAGATTACAAGATTACAAAAATATTTGTTTACAATGCCTCGTTATTTTAGTCGCATCACTTTAAAAACAAACAGTGGACATAACCTAGAAACAACGTAATTTGATATTTAAAAACTTTCGGTTTTATATTTGTTGCTTAATTCATTGTAATAATTTTAGCCTAAAATTAAAACGTTTAATGTAAATAGGCATAATGATTTGATTTTATGAATTTCCACAGTTTTTCGGGAAATATTCTTTTTTTTGCAACACTACCAATCGCATCGCGAGCCGTATGTCCAGGGAATGGATTTAGGTGAGTTTGAAAGTACAGCTCAAAAAACGAAATAGAATAATAATTGTATGATAGGTAAGTAAATTTAAGTTAAGGCATTTCGGTCTGACTAGTCGTAAATGGGTATACTTATCTTCTTTTACTATTAAGTTTTTAGAAAGACACCAGAAGCTATTTTTATTGATTGTCATTTATAAAATGTTCTCTGTTATCTATCATCCTTACTATTCCTTACATATGAATCGCATTATAAATATTATAAATAGTTCGAAGCTTGATATTGTAGAACAAAATATACAATAGCTACTTATATTTCAAATCGAAATTTGGTTTTGCGAGTTTCATCCGTGCTCACAACCGAAAAAATAAATGAAATGCCAGGTGCGCCATGCATTTACTTATCCGTCAAAGAGGACGTTATAATATTATTTTATTATTATTAAAATCCAACCCTGGCAGCGCGGGCGGCGAGGTGCGGGGCGGAGGTGGCTCGACCGACCGACAAGTCGAGACATGTATGCGTAGCTAATTGCGCGCGAAAAGATTACCTAATAAGTAATAACCTACTAGATTTTATTTTAAAATAGGTAGGTACATACTTAGGTACGTCTTCATCTTTGAACCGATTTCAAAAATTCTTTCGCCAGTAGGTAGGTCTTAGTACTAATATGTGACAAAAAAGTTTGCGGTTGCGACGAGTGGGTTGTATATTATACCATTTTTGTCAGAAAATAATAAAATTATTCCGTTCTATTAACATTTATCAAACATCCATCATCTATTAAATTAAAGCGTAAAACTGATTGACTGACTGACATTAGACAACGCACAGCCTAAACGGCTGGACCTAGGAAGCTGAAATTTTGTACAGAGGTTCTTTATACGACGAAGATGAACACTAAGAAAGAATTTTTGAAAATTCATCCCTTAAGGGGGTTAAATAGGGGATGCAATTTTCTATGAAACTTTTAAACCGCAAGACTTAGGAAGTTGAAATGCTTGCACAGAGATTTCTTACATGACGTAGGTGAGCACTCATAAATAGTTTTTAAAAATTCATCCCTTAAAGGGGTGAAACGAGGTATGAAACTTTCTATGAATGTAAGTCCTAAACGGATAGACCTAGGAGACTGAAATTTTATATATGGATGTAAAAGATTTAGAATCCTATTAGCCGTCAAGCAGGGTCCGTAGCTCGGCCTTTGACCTTGCTACAGACCTTGCGAGTTGACTCGAAATTTAAATATCGGGGGTAAGATCGGGGGTTTTCTACAAGGAATTAATATGAGTAAGAGGCATGTGTAAGCTGCTGAGCAAGGAGCCGTAGAGTTCTTGCGATAGTGGACCCAATATTTAATATCGGGGTAAAACACTAGTTTAATAAATTCGTAAGCCTGATTGATTGACTGACAAACAACGCACTGCCTAAACGGCTAGACCTAGGAAGCTGAAATTGTGCACAAAGGTTCTTTAAGCGACGCTGATGTACAATATGAAAGAATTTCTATACGACTAGACTATCTCAAGTTTGCAGTGACCTAAACTATAAACATTTGAAATACTTTCGAAAATAAAATTATCAGCAACATTACATTAGTTCTCTTTATGACTTTGACCATCTCAAGTTTGCAGTGACATAAACTATGAACATTTCAACTACTTATGTAATTTGAATTTCAGCAACATTACTTGAGCTCTAAATATAACTAAAACCATCTCAAGTTTGCAGAGACATAGACTATAAACATTTCAACTCCTTTCGAAAATTATATTCCAGCAACATTACATATGATATGTACGGGACAAGATAAATTCATAAGGTTGCAGAGAAGTTAGAAAAATAATATAACAAAAGAGGTATTGTTGCAATGTAACTGAGAAACATTTCAGTAACTTTCATTTGTAAGGTGCAGGTAATGTCAGGCAGTGAAGTATATAAACTGATATTGCTGCAAAGTTTTATTTGTAATATCCCAATTACAATTTTGCAGCAATGTTTGTAGTAACATTTATGTAAGTTTGAGAGGTTATTTAACTGCAAAGTTGAAATGTAAACTTTCAAGGGAAAGATAACAGCAATATAAATAAGCAACTTTTAATAAGTTTCAACCTATTATTTAGATCAATGTCACAGTCATGTTTCTGCTACATGACGTTTAAAACTTACATATGTGCGATATAAGAACTTACTGCAACTTATTGTAAGTTTCATGCTTAGTGGGTGTTAGCCGCCCACTGAGTAAGCCGCAAGTTTGTGGCGAACTGAACTCACTACCGCCGGCGAACAACCATATCGCCGCCGCAGACTGAAACCGGTTTCGCTGTGAGTCGGCCGCTCACTGAGACAGTCGGCGCACGTAACGCTGCAAACTGCGCAGAGTGAGCGCAAAACAAGCAAACTGTGGACACTGCATTTCAAATTTATGACGCGTACTAAACCGATACGCCGGCCGCTAGCTAAGTCGGCCGCTAACAGTTTGCCTACTGGGGTTGCAGCCTTAATGTATATTATGTTCACAAGACTCGGTGGTCACTTATGACGTGCCAGCCCACCTGTCGGTTGCGTCCGACAGCTCGCCGCCAATTCCCTGTGCAAGTTCCTACAACTAAGTTTATGTCCGTCTGAGTACAAGTTAAGTTTCTGAGTGCTATTCCGCTAAACATTACCTTTTAGCATTTCATAACGTGGATACTCGGTAAAGATACTTTTAAATGTCTAAAAAAGATGGTTTATGGAATTCACATCAGGTGGTGATCATTTATAACATATTAGCTAAACCTTAAAGCAACATGGTCCTTAAATTAAATTTCTAAGTGATATTCCGCCGAGGTCAATCGTCGAATACAACTCGGATATTGCGAAGTTCCCCAAACGCTGTCCGCGTTTGGGGTTAATGAATAAACTTCGCGGCGTCTTTTCGTCCAACATGAAGACGAAAGTCTTCAATTATTGTGTGTGATGGATGACATATGGAACCGAGATGTGGTCCTTCACTATTGGCCTTATGAATAAGCTTAGAGTCGCTCAACAAGCTATGGAGAGGGCTATGCTCGTGGTTTCTCTACGGGATCGAAACAGAAATGAGGAGATACGTAGAAGAAATGGGGTCACCGACTTAGCCAGACGGATAAGCACGTTGAAGTGGCAATGGGCAGGCCATATAGCGCGTAGAACGGATGGCCGCCGATGGAGCCGCAAAACTCTCGAATGGAGGCCACGGACCGGCAAGCGCAGCGTAGGACGTCCACCTACTAGATGAGCAGACGACTTGATAAGAGGGAGGCCTTTGTCCAGCAGTGGACATCCTACGGCTGATATGATGATTCCGCTATAACAATATCTTGAATTTATTTTGATACCTCCGGAAGAGGGGTAGCAGCATCATTCCGTGTATAAACATCCCGTACTGCACTCGCCAACCCGCCTACCAAGCGTACTGAGTATGGTAAAAACTCCCTCATGATATCAGGGAGCCCTATGTCAAGCAGTGGACGTTGTACGGCTGAGATGATGATGATGATGTTCACGGCGAGCGGAGTTCTCATAATGAGTTACTTTAATGACATGGGTGTATTTATCGATATCTTTCGCATTGCGTTCCCAAGTGAATTGCAGAAGTTATCATTGAATACACTCAAAAACCTTGTCAAACGCAATCTTTGCAATAAAGCTTGGTAAAAAATATTAAGTAACCTAGAGGAGGAAACCACTTGGGACGGAATCTGCTCCAACAACGTCAAACGTAACACAAGACAAAAAAATGTTAAATGTTGATCATAGCGACCGAGTTGGGTTCTTCTATTCACTTATTTTCGTAACACGCGTGTCATCTGAAGTGAACTGATAAAATTTTGTGCTCTAATCTATTAATTTGTGTTGTTTTATTTTGTAAATTGACGCATAAAAAAGGCCCCTGCGGTCGCACAAAATAAAGTGTATAAGAATTGCGAGCTCTCCGCTCCGCGTGCAGTGGAGAAGACCTTTGTCAATTGGGCACTTAACTAATTATTGTATTTTATCCTAAACAACAAAAATAACAACGATACCACAATCTCATTACACCACCCACATAAAAATATTTAAATTTTTAAGTTATCGCCGGCGCTGCGCACGCAAAATTGTGCGTTGGCTGGTAATTTCTAGTTTAATAAAGACGGGACGGTATTCGCATTCATTAGTCTAGCAGAATTCCTCGGACCGTCATGGCGGCGGCATCGCAATGTCTTAACACCACAGAATAACAAAGTTTCGGTAACTGACGGCAAGGTTTATGCGTTTTACCTACCACTAATTTCAGAGATATATGATGGGTTTATAGTGCTCGTTCAAGCTAAGGGTGGCTTACAGAAGATTTGACAATTTTAGTATAAGAGTAGATAGTTTGGTAACTGACGCCTTGGTTCAAGCTTAGGATGGATTTACTAGCCTACAGAAGATTTGTGAATTTTAGTATAAAGGTAGATAGTTTGGTAACTGACGCCTTGGTTGAAGCTAAAGATGGATTTACTAGCTTACAGAAGATTTGACAATTTAAGTATAAAGGTAGATCATTTGGTAACTGACGCGGTTTATGCGCTCTACCACTAATCACAGGCACTTATTTTGGGTTTCTATTATATTCGTTCAAGAGAGGAATATATTTCCTAGCTTAGAGAGGATTGGGAAGCGTCTTTCCGTGAATCAACATCCCTCTTCGCTGCGCTCGCCAACCCACCTGCTAAGCGTGGCGAGTATGGCCACATGAGGCGGTCCTCATTATCTTGGCGGATGTGGAAGGCCTTATGTCTAGCAGTGGACGTGGACTGCAGTTCTTCGGCTGTGATGATGATGAAGGGGTTTTATAATTCTCTTTCAAGGGAGGAATATATCGACGAGTAGGTACTATGTATGAGCGTTCATAACGATAATATTATGGAACTAATCGAAGTCGTTGCAAATATAACTTAGCAGATTTGAAACTTACATGAGAGCTTCTTCAAAAAAAAGTAATTTAGCTCCTTAGATCATCATACTCTATGGACGAGTATGCCCTATAGGTCTACCTACAGTCCTACATCATGAGTTTTCACAATCTATACTCGCTAGCGACTGTAGTTAAAAAATGTATGAAAACTTGTACTTGTTACTCTAGCGGATAGTTTGCTACTAAAATACGCAGTAAACTATACTAAGGCGACTGTAGTTTGGGCTTCATTTTCTTAGAATTTGGTACCATGAGTTACAAATCTGACAGATGTCATAGTAACGTACTATTACTACTGTAGTAAGGAGTAAGGACAGGCGATCTAACAGTGACAACTCATGGTAGACACACTAATCAAAGAGTTCTGATCCAAGGCCATTTTGTTGTGTAAATGTTCGTATGTTTTATGTCTATAAAGTTCACAACAAGAGGTTTTACAACTATGGACTTGGAAAATGCAGCGGTGTTAGTATCAAGGGATGAGAAAATGGTATTAGATGCAGTCTTAGTAATATTCAGGGTAAATTTACGAACCCTGATACTTTACTGTAGCTAGTAGCTATACATTTTGACCTTTCAACTCATCAATAAATCATCTTAATAACTATAGGACTTCCACCACTGGGCTTTCCTCATTTATCGCCAAGTACAGAATGTAAGGGGGGTTGTTGCCATATTCACCACGCTTAGCAGGCGGGTTGGCAAGCAAAGTACGGGTTGTTCTTGTTATGATCATTCAGACTGGCAACATTCTACTGCAGGGCGGTCTACGACACGAAATGTGACACGATTTATACAGTGTCAGCAACCATCCCTTTACCTCAGTCGGCTACATTCAGAGGTAAGAACAAGTCCGAAACTATATATAAGCCACGGGTTTACTCAATCTATTCCGAGGTCTAGGTTGCTACATTATACTGAAGCTAGGTAAGTCCTGACGAAAATTCTATACATACAAGTATAAACGGAAATAACAATTTATCCATACAGACGGATAAGATAGATAACTCCTTATTGTACGCAACTAAGGTAATTCTTACACAAACAAGTTAACAAAAACACAAAAGAAAATTAACTAAAAGCAGAAGTATAATGGGCGGCCCTATAGTAAAAACATGGTTTCGGCCAGCTTATTAATAAAGTAAGACATGACAGTTAGTTTGAATTGATTACGATTTATATTAAGAGCAGGCCCCCTGGCTAGTTCTGCTCGCTAAGATCTTTATATTAATATAGTAAGGCCTTTACATGTAAGGTCAAATGTAAATCGTAATCAAGCCAAATTAACTGTGATGGGCATTGCTTAAAGATTGTCATACTGACTATAATATCGTAACCGTTTTCCGTGGCGCCCAGGTAACAATATTTCTATCGTAATAATACTTGTGTTTCCTATAGGTTAAAGAATGCTTACGCATTAGAATAATAACACTATAGAAAGATAATCTTCATATAAGCGCTCTGTCAATAATGAAGCACTAAACCGATTCACACAGGTGTGACGATTACTAGCTTACGGCGATACATACACGTACACTTGTCTAATGTTGCCAGTGGAGGTGCAATTTCCCCGAAAGCGAGTAAATGATTCCGTCGCTGATAACCATTTGTTTTTGGCAATAATACGTAAATAATAGCTAGCTAATTATAGGTATGGTAATGTTAAGTCGTAACATTGCGGGAACGTCTATATATATAAATGAAGAAAACAACAACAATTTTCAATAATTTATTTTTTAATTCGAATGAAATTCAGTGGTAAATTAAAGTTGAATCTCAATATAAATTATATAAAAGAAAACAACAATGTAGTAAACATTATTACGACGTCGATGACGATAAAAAGGTAATAAACCGCGATTTAAAACCCGTAAAAACTATTATAATTACACAAAATTTTCATACAATAAAAAAAAATACTTATATTTTTCACCCAGTTGTCACCAATACCTCTAGTTTGTGATTTGAACAGTGTGGTAATAAAATTCGTTTTAGACTTCTCAACTTTCAAGTAACAGAATTTCAGGTATGATACCGTTAAATCACACAAACACCTACATTAGAGAGCGTGTCGCCTAGTTAAATATCAGTAGCAAATTAATCAGTCGGAAGCCGGAGCAATTAAGTCAGTTAAAATGAGAAAATATTTCCATCCCCAATCGGGCAACACTGAGCATTGAAATAAAATAAAATAAAAAAAATAGAAGATTCTCTGAAATATTGCATGCTTACCTGTGAAAAGTGTTGTTGTTACACTTCTTTTGTTTTTCGGATGTGTTGCACAAACCGCCATAATTATAATTTTTTTGCGCGAGACACGTTTGGCGTGATTTGACATTGAACACTACGTCGCGGCTCAGCGTTTGGAGCTATTTAAGTGCTTCAAAATGGACGCGCGGACTAGTTTTCTATAGTGTTATTATTCTAAGGCTTACGCCATCTTTAAGGTTCTAGAATCAGATATTTTTTTTGACGATTAAACTTTTTTAAGTAAACGCCTAATTTTGCGTAAGCCCAACTCACAAAAAGTTTGGAATAAAATTACTGACTAATTATCATAATCGCCTTTTCGGACTTCACAGGGTGCCAAAAACGAGACCCTATTAGCATAGCCTTATTATAAATTATGTGAAGCAAAATATATTCCGCCCGTCTGTCTGTCTATGTCTTGCTTTTGAAAGGGTTCTTAGGAATAGACAATAAGCCGTTCTCAGTAAAAATAAATAACACAAGGTGCGTGTCGGGCCACGCACTGTGTAGGGTTCCGTAGCTAACCGTAGAAGTTAGTGTATGTATTTTTACGTTGACCAAAACATAATTAACAGATATTAATTCAGTTTTCGGGTGTAAGGTATTCCGGTATGTTTGATTAACAGTATCACTTATATTTTTAGTTTTAAATTACAGGATTTTATCGCGTACCAAAAGATAGCATACCGCTGCAAATGCCAGGCGTATACAAGATTGACTGTAGCTGTGGCCGTTCATACATAGGGCAAACTAAGCACACAATAGCCGAACGTGTCAAGGAGCATACATATAACGCGGTAAAAATCGGCAAGTGTGTAAGTCAGCGATTGCCGAACATTGCTGGAGTCAGGACCTAACCACTGGATAGAACTACACGACCCAAAAGTTCTATCCAAAGAACGCCACTATTATAAGAGGATACTTAGTTCGAGAGGCGATTGAGATCAAGAAACACCTAAATTTCAATCGTGAAGATGGTTTTCGTCTCTCTTCTGCATGGAATCCTGTGTTGAATAAGTGTGTGCGACTATACAGCAGACCGATACCGTCAGTGTAGTGTGTCGTAATGTGAACTTGGACATTTCTGAATCTGAAGACGAATTGAGGGTAGTCGTGGATTCTGCCATCAATTCGCGGCGGTAGCTCCCAGCACATCAGTCCTCCCGCGACCAAGAACGCTGAAATGTGTTCGAAACGTCGGGAAAATAATAAAAAAATCCTGTAATATTTTTTATTTTTTATTTTAATTACTTAATAAAGAGCTTTGTCGCTTAGCGACCATATCGCCCAATCGAGGTAACAATAGAAAATATTATCAAAAAAATCAAACATATCACAACAATAATTGCTAATTTCTTAAATTAAGACCTATTTTAGCAAGTTCATACAGTTTCTGAGCTTCGTCTGATAGGGGTAATGCTAGTATAGTGTTACAATCTCCAACATTAGAACCAAAAGTCCTGCCAAATAATCTGTTACGCTCGGCGACGTTCCGCACACATTCCATCAATAAGTGATGCACATCCTCCACGGCGCCGCATACTTCACAATTGGGAGAACTAACTTTCTTCATTAGGAAGGCAAATTTATTTGTAGGTATATGCCCGGAACGCAGTCTGAGAGCCATCACCAATAAACATCTATTAAATAAACACTGATCAATCCAAGGGTATGACGAGATTTGTGGTTGTATGGTACGATACCAAATACCTTTCTCGGTGGATCGCTTGTCGAAATATTCCTGCCATAGTTTATTACATTGGGTTTTTGCAAATCTTAAGTAATCGGAATAAAGCGGGATAACTGTTAAAGGTAAACCGTCTGCACGAGCCTGATTTGCCAACATGTCAACATTATCATTCTCTTCAATGTTAATATGCGAGGGAATCCATTGGAACACTATTGTTTTATTTTGAGATTTTAGCCTAAAAATTGATTCTAAAATGGAATAAGCAATCGGGCTACCTCGCACGTGCGAGGTGCACCGAGCTATGTGTTGCAACGCACACTTCGAGTCACAAAAGATAACGAATTTGTTGCATTCAATAGAATTTAAATAAGAGATAGCCTCGGATAACGCTATTAACTCCCCTGTAATTGAAAACTAAAAAATATGTTAACAAATCGCGAAAGCTTAACAAGTATCACTTATTATAGAGGTAGTGACTATTTCTCCGAAACTTAGAAGCAAGCTTAACCGTTATAGATTTCCTAGAAAAAAAAAGTTCATGGTTAGAGCTACATCCTTGATTTTTTTCAGATTTATAAAGCTTAAGTTTTTCAAAATCAAGCGTCCGCTAGCGTCAGGAACCCTTCCTGACGCTAGCGGACGCTAGTTGCTTGTTTGACCACAATCTCACCTGATGGTAAGCGACGATGTGGCCGATGATGGATCAGAAAGGTCTAAAAGACCTATTCACTCTTGACTTGAATAGACCCAGGTTATAGTAGAATAAATGGTTAATAGGGATACTTTAACTGCAGATATTTTTAACCATAACGTCAATTTCTAAACGCTAGTTGCGGTCTAATAGCAGCCGATTTAAATCTTTTGTTTAAGTTTTGCATAAAATAAGTTATGTCAATATCGTCAATTTAGAGCGGCAAAGAAAAAAAACTCTTTTCTTTATATACTCGATACTTTATCAAAATCCATCTAACAATGTCCCAGGCACTTCAGCGACCCATACAGCATGAATAAGAGTTGCTGACTCTGTATCATCATTTCAGCCATAAAACGTCCAGGTGCTGGCAGTAGAATGTTACCCCTCCTCTCATGCCCACGGATGCGGTAAGAGCCGGCTAAGCGATACCTCCGGAACATGGGCAGTAGCGTCTTTCCGTGTATCAACATTTGTACTGCGCTCGCCAACCTGTCTGCCTAACATGGTGAGTGAACCTGTGTTCAGTAGTTTACGGCTGAAATTAAATTAAAATGATGAAGGAAATAGGGAAGACTAACTTAACTGCAGTAAAATTTTGTCTTTAGACGAACGGCATCCTCACGTAACGTGCACTTGGGCTAAGTATCCTCGCAGTTAGCTAAATACAAGGATACTTAGCTCTCTAGATGCAAAATCGGCAAAAATAGATGATATTTTCTGCACAATAACAGACATTTTAACCCGTACGGAAATGTTATAATTTAATTTAATGTTATGATTTAAAAGCACCTTCACCTTTATTTACGTTATGCCTAAAATTACTTATTGTCGAACATCGTCAAATTTAGAGCTGCAAAGAAAAAATCCTAATGTTTAAACAACGTTATCAAAATCGGCCATTTTCAAAAAATTATATTATTGTTCAGTGATTCTGTAGCCGAAACGGTAACGGCAGCGCTTAAGGTGTACGACTTTTCGTCTGAACGTTGCGGGTTAAGATCAGAATTTTATTTTATATTATACTAGCTTTTGCCCGCGACTTGGTGGAAATCCCCTTTTTCACGCAGAGCCACTTTGATTCGAAAATATAAATCCCATTTATTCCCTATCCCGTGGGAATTTCGAAAAATCCCTTCTTAGTGCACCTATAGGATACTCAAGGTATATGTGTGCCAAATTTCAAGTCTTTAGGTCCAGTGGTTTAGGCTGTGCGTTGATATATCAGTCAGTCAGTCACTGAGTCAGTCAGGACTTTGAATTTTATATATATATATATAGATAAAAAAGGGAACACTTACAGCTAGGTTGCAAGTGTACAACATCCAGGTGCATGTATGCTCAAGGCTAATCAAAAGTTTCCGCAGACAGGCATTAAAACAAAAAGAATGTAAACTTTAATAAGTAGACGACTAAACATAATTGTTTGCTGACGCAAGAGTAGACGGGTTCGCGGCGATAATGCGCAAAAGATCTGCGTCCCTGATGCGCCGGGTGCGTGACAGCTCCAACAGCTACCTACAGCTCATTGCTGAGAGACTAGATACTGACTGTATCTTTATGGAACACTGGACAAGAGCGTATATTGTGCTCTCTTGACCAGTGTTCCATAGGTACTTTGAATTATTTTGAATTTGATAATTTTAATTGTAATTTTGATTTTAATTTTAGTTTTGAATTTTATTTCGTATTTAATTTATAATTTGAATAACTCGAATATGGACACTCTAAATTATTTTTTCTCTTGTGTTATAATATTTATTGATGTCTGAAATAAACGAATTGAATTGAATTGAATAATACAAGAAATATAATTAAAAATAACAATTACTTATCAAAGAAAAACAAAACTCATTAAACTAAGAATATAATAGACCAAGTGCGTGTCGGGCTTGCGGACGAAGGGTTCCGTACCATTATTTGGCTAAACAACTTAAAATATTCTGTGAATATTTAAAGTGTTGTTGCCATTCTTAATATCGAGTAAAAAAATCACGTTTGTTGTTTCAACCTCAATTTTTTTTTTTAATTAATTAATTAATTTTTAAAGTATAAACAACGAACTATTCTGTGAATATATCAAGCGTCTATCTGTTGCCGTTATTAATATCGAGCAAAAAAACGGCAAAAAAATATCGTTTGATGCATGGGAGATGTGTAGTGTATGCGACACTAACTGCATACTACGCTGTCTCGTGTGCCCTGTGTGTTGACGGGTATTGGTTAGCGAACTGTCACTGTCACAATGAGAACTGTCATGTGCGCCCAAGCGGGGAAAATGATGGCATGTTTTCATGGTGTGTAAGATCGGGAAATTCGGTGTAAGCGAATAATGGATATACCAGGGCATTGTCGAGCCAATGTGTGACGATCATAACATCCCCTACAATTCCCTTCATCATCATCATCATCATTTCAGCCGTAAGACGTCCACTACTGAACTAAGGCCTCCCTCATGGACCATGAGGATCATCATGAGGGGTAGTTGCCATACTCACCACGCTTGGCAGGCGGGTTGGTGAGCGCAATACGGGATGTTGATATATGGAAAGACGCTGCTGCCCATCTTCCGGAGGTATCCCTTAGCAGGCTCTTACTGCATCCACGGGTAGGAGAGGAGGTGTAACATTCTACTGACGGCACCCCACGGCTAATTCCCTTACACATGTATTTTATTATGTTTTTAGTGTGTTTTGTTATAGCGTCTACAAAAATACAACATGGGTGAAAATTTAAACCGTCTAGCTATCACGGTTCATGAGATACAGCCTGGTGACAGACAGACGGACAGCGGAGTCTTAGTAATAGGGACCCGTTTTTACCCTTTGAGTACGGAATCCTAAAAACTAAAGATTTTTTTTTAACTTCCGTTTCAGCAGTGTAATTAGTTAAAAAGTAGTTCTTAAACGAGTGGACCGATTCGAATGCAGTTTTTAGTTATTTTCATTTATATTCCAGATAAGGGAAATGGTAAAGAATTACTTCACCAAAGCTCTATGACGAACTTTTACTGAAGAAGGAATTGGCGATTCCTTCTACAGTAAAAGTTCTTCGTAAGACGAACGGCATCCCAACGTAACGCGCACTTGAGGAGTTCCGTAGTTTATTTTAATAGCCCACTAACCTTATCTGAGTTTCCGTGAACCGAAGTTAGAACAAGTATCATCGTGTCATACCGTGCTTACTTCCGCAGTAGCAAATAGAATAAAATATAATAATATTATGCTGGACTTAATCACACAGCAAAGCAAAACTTGTTTAAACACATTGTATTGTGTTCACTAGATTAGTAACAGAATGCCTATAATCTGTATATTCCGGCATACGACTATTCATATAAGTAGGTACCATGTACAACTAAGCCGTAATAGTGAGTTTCAATAAACAATTTTATATGTTTTTGTTACAAACAGGCAGTAGTCCCCAACCGCCAAACTAACAACATACAATCAAGGTACAGAGGCGATTATGAACCTTAAAAAATGATCTATCACGGTACTACTAGCAGAAGTGAAAAGCCCAACAAAGTGTCATTGACGAGTGACGGCTGATTAGTAGCCAGGGCCACGATTGCACTGCAATATTGATGTGCCGAATGCTACTGGATATCTGCCAAGTTTCGTTTATTAAAACTCGCTGTAGCATTGTCCACAAAATATTCCACGGCTAGTTTTATGTCGTACTGACCTGTTCTTTCCTTTGAATAAAGCCTACATACCTACACACAGCATGAAACAAACTCACATACAAAAAGTGTTTCTTAATTTGAACCCAAAGGCTACATGGAAAAATCAATTCATCATCTCAACCTTAGGACAACTCTGTGGCGCAGCGGGCGAAGGTAACGCCTACGATGCAAGATGTTGCGGGTTCGATTCCCGCCTCGGGACAAATGTCTGTAAGATCTATCGGTATTTATTCAGAGTGCTCTGGATGTTTTTCTATATATAATAAAATATACATAATAAAAGTATATATCTATGTAGTATAATGTATTAAGTAGGTATATCAGTCATGTAGTACCCATGCAAAAGTTCAGCTTAGCTTGAGGCTAGAATGATGCTATGTGAATTGTCCAGCATTATTTATTTATTTATTTATAGGCCTCCCTCGTGGATCTCTAAGAACATGAGGGGATTGTTGCCATACTCTCCATGCGTGGCAGGCGGGTTGTCGAACACAGCACGGGGTGTTAATTCACATGAAGACGCTGCTGCCACTCTTCCGGAATTATCCCTTTGGCAGGTTCTTGCTGCATCCACAGGTTTTCACAGGCATCTCTTTAGATGAGAGGCAATAAAACTTCAATTATAGAAAGATAAACAGAACATGACGCTCTAAATAAATAAAAACATTTTAAATAGATGAGATCGTAATAATTTCAATTTTAGTTTTTATATCGTCCGCTTCCTTTATCTTTATAGCTTCTACTATATTTATGGGGACAGAATTATTCTGGTTAACTCGACAACTTCCTCTATAAATTGACATCGCTGTATATGTGTGCGTATTTTCCGTTTTTGAACAAGAGAAAAGATGTGTACGATTTTACCAGTATCTGTATAACATCTTCTGGAATGTTATTAGTTATCTATATGTAAACATGGAAAATGCTTAATATATGTCTTTTTACTTAGGTATCTTAAGATCACTTGGACCGACTTTTATCAAAACCTTTTAACGCAAGCTACTCGTGTAACCGGATGAAAGAGTTTAGAGTTTTTTTTTCATCATCATCATCATATCAGCCCGTTGACACCCACTGCTGGGTATAGGCCTCCTCTTCAGCACGAATTTTTCTTTAATTTTTTTCATCAACAAACAAATAATTCTGAAGCCGTATTAACGTGTTCTTTTCTATGACTAATAGCCGACTAAGCTGGGGGACGCCTGATGATAGATATAGATAGTGGTGATGATGATAGATGGATTAGGCTTACCCTAGCACCTATACCAATACCAAGGAGCTGGGCAAGCCTAATCCTAACAACGTCCCAGGCACTGCAGTGTCTCAACAGCATGAATACCAGTTGCAAACGCAGTATCATCTGCAATAGATGAAAGGCCAGTCAGTGCAGTTCAAAGTTTATCAATATCATTATCAAAAATGAGCTTGAACTTGAAATACTTTCTTCTTTCATAACTTTTTGTTTGAAGTTGACTTTTTCAAGATATTATTATTCTACAAAGAAATATTAATTTCTCTCGAGACTTGGTCTTTCGGGGCGCATTATTATTAAGCACACTAACTGTTTTAGTGCAAGTTAACGGCCTAATGTTCAAGATATGTCAAGAAGTACAATGACCCGAGTTAGAACGGCTCTTAGACTAATAAAAAGTTGCTAAACTATGAGTAGTGGGCTTTTGACATTATATACCAGCTGTCCCGTTAAACTATACGTACTGTCTCAAAATCAATTACTGTTCTATGTCTACTATAGTTAGAAGAAAGTTAAGTAGTAGTAGAGTATATAATGTATTAGTTAGTAAAAGTCTACTGCGTCAAATTCAAGTACTCCTCAATTACAACTCAACTAACCACTACTTACTCTTACTAACTCATTTTACTTGTGGTAGACACAACGACTCCTCTATTGCCACTAACACTCTATCACGACTATTAATGCTCTACTACAACTAATACTCCGCTACGACTAACTCTACTACTATTATTACTCTACTCATTTTAAAATATAGGGATTATAGGATATATATTAAATATAGGACGTACAAATTTAAGTCATATATTATGCCGACAAGTAACTACTCTAGAACTATCTATCAATGTTTATTTTCATATATTTAAGTTATTTATTTATTTATAAAAGGAACGCCAACAGTACATGTTATATAACACATTCAACATTGAAAATGCAAGGACCAGTTCATATATATGTGCCAATTATAGGCGATCACAATATTCGTTAAACTTATACTAATATTAAGTAACAAAAAATATATAGTTATGTAACACTACGGTTAATTAAATGATATATCATGAGATTTTAGATAAAACTATAGGCACAATGGAATACTTATATTAAAAAATAGACAAATTTAGCTACACATTTAAAAACAATAAATTACAAAATTAATACCAAATTTTAAGGTTTTAAAGTAACAGTAGTAATCAACTTTTTATAATAATAATACCTATGAATAATTGACACCTAAAAAATTTCATCACCCATATAAAATATTTGAGAAAATAAAAGTACGTTAATGTTAAAAAGTTTTGTAAGTGATATATGATAATATATACGTCGGTGATACTTCAATACCGCTTATGTGCAGTTTGTAAATACCGCGTATCTGCAAAAGTAGCAAAATTGAGTTATGGCGCCAAGGGATTCTTCACGCTAATTTGCAATCTAAGGGGTTAAGGCTAATTATCTTTATCATACTTATAAAGTATGGTACAGAGACGTCACAAGAGTTCATTCAAAAAAACATTCAGAAACTGTTCAAATATAACGTTTTTTTCCTCCTGTAAAATGTTGAAAAAGTAGATACGCGGTATTTGCAAAGTGCTCATAAGCGGTATTGAAGTATCACCGACATTAAGTATGTTTGGCTACTGAGAAAGTAGTAATTATAACGTAATTGAATTTTAATATATTTATATGGGTGATTAATTATAGGTTCCTATAAATAATTGACACCTAAAGAAGGTAAAATAAAAAAAAAACTGTGAACTCCTACGATGTTTAAGTAGCCTATATGTTATTCAGGGCGCAAACAAATCCAAAAAATCTAATACCATTTAAATCAGTCCAGCATTTCTCTAGTTATAAGTGGTTTTCAGACTTAGTTTTATATATGTATAGATAGATGATTCATAAAGCGTCAGCAACTGGCTTATTTGGCTATAGCCAGTGGAAAAAAACAGGTCAACTGACATGGCTCGGGTTTCTTCACTAAGTTTGCCACCACCACGTTCAGTGAGCACATTTCCAAACCATTCGTGTACGTCCCATAAAATGAAATAGACGTTGAAAATTTTACTCTAGTGAATGAAACCAACACAACTTATTACACCCATTTTTAAATAGTGTCTTTATTAGATTTTCTTATGCCAATAAACCCCTAATAACACCAAAATTTTATTCAATCGATAAGTGCTGCTAAAGTCATTTACATTTTACATTGTTAAATATGGCGCGTAAATTGACGAAAACGCCTTAGACAAGGATTTATCTTGTCTAGGCTGGACGCAGAGGACGCCATATTTTTCTGTGGTCATGACGTCACCTCAGCCTGTAAACAAATGCGCCAATATTAGACTACAGTGTCAGTTGGCACCGACACATTTTAATTTAACGTTGTCGTATAACTTTAACGTAATCTGTGGTATAACTTAATAACATGGCGGCAACTGTTCATGGTAATTAAAAACAGACTAAAATAAATTATACCAGGTGCGTGTCGGGCTACGCGCTGTTTAGGGTTCCGTTTTTAACTATAGACCATTAGTTAGAAGTTGGTGTATGTTTTTTTACTTTAACCAAAACATATTCATCATTCCAGCCGTAAATAGTCCACTACTGAACGGCCTCCCTCATGGATCTCCATGAGGGGCAGTTGCCATACTCACCACGCTTGGCAGTCGGGTTGGCGAGGGCAGTACGGGATTTGGATACACGGAAAGACGCTGCTGCCCATCTTCCGGAGGTATTCCTTAGCAGGCTCTTACTGCATCCACGGGCATGAGAGGAAGGGTAACATTTTATTGCCCCACGGTTATACAACACGGCAAAACATATTAACAAGACGTAATAATCGAGTTTTCGGTGTAAAGTATTCTGGTATGTTTGGTAAAACAAGCTTGCTAGCTTGACCATTATAGTTTTCCCAGAAAATTCATCGTTATGACTACATTCATGATATTTTTCAGATTAGTCAAGCAGTCTAAATTCTACAAATCTCAACAACAGTTTTTTAGGGGTTCCGTACTTAAAAAAGAAAAAAACGGAACCCACTCACTTTCACTTTGTTGTCCGTTAGTCTGTCTGTCTGTCAAGACCCTTTATCTCGAGAAAGTGTAGAGGCGATTTATGCCACATTCGTCCCTAATGTTCGGCCCACGCCATTAAAAAGTCTTTGTTCGTCCCACATTGTATGCCGTACTCGGCCCATAATATATTTTATTTAAAAAAAATCTTATGTCGTCCCACTTTTCACCTCCACATTCGGCCCAAGTTTTTTTTGTACAGGCAAATTATAATCACTTTAGTACTGTTGAAACGGCATCGTGTTGAAATTAAACTTAAATCTACAGCCTATTTAAGTTGTAAAAAAACAATATTAGATGTGGACAATGCCTTCAGAAAAACTAAAATACTCTATTGCGGCAAAACCCGCAACGAAGAATGGTCCACTAAAGTACCTTGTAGAATACTCTATGCTAGACATAAGAATACAAAGAAAATCTTATAAAAACTACTTGAGTGAAGTGGCCTTGTCTAATCTGTCTCTTAGCCCGCGTGGTAAAGCTTACGTGCTCGAACTAACAATTCCTACGTCTCTTTTTGTGCGATAGTAATTAAACAGAAAAACGATACCTACGCTAGTCTTTTTAAACTATCTCGATCACAACACATTATTATTATTTTTTATCCGGATTGTTAAACAAGCATTGGTACGGGGGTACCAGAAAAAGGGGGGAAAGATTTCCAAAAAATGCCATTTTTGAATTTTGGTGACCTTTTGAGGTCACAATAACTCCGGTCCCTGTGACCCTAGGGTCACCAAAATCAATCAGTACCCTTCTCTCAGTGCTAACAAAAAAAGTGTCATGTAAATTGGTCGTGTCATGCACAGACAGACAGACAGACAGCGCTACGCATAATAGGGGGTTTCGCCCCCTAATATAGGTGAGTAAGGCCTTTGCATCTGTTATAGATGATTTATACAGCGTCAGCTGTACGGGACGCTACAGTGCCTGGGACATTGTTAGGTGGATTGGCTTGCCCAGCACCTATACCATCCTCTCATCTTAGTCAGCTATTCTTCAGAGGAAAGAACAGGTCAATACGTCTGAAGCTAACTAAGCTGCGGGTTTCCTCACGATGTTTCCTTCACCGTTAAAGCACGTATTAAGAGTGCACATACATTTTTCAAGAAAGAAAAATCCATTGGCGTACGGCCGGTATCGAACCCACGACCTTCGGATATTATTAATATAGGTATCTATGTGATAATTACTCGGTAATCCAATATAACAACGGTATGCTATTTCACATTCAAAATTAAGGTGAGATATTACTCGTCATTCCTTCTCTTAGCAGCAAGAATCTGCTAAGGGATACTTCCGGAAGACGAGTAGCAGCGTTGTTCTATGTATCAACATCCCGTATTACGCTCGCTAACTCGCCTGCCAAGCGTGGTGAGTATAGCAACAGCTCATGGATATCCATGCTTATGTCCAGCAGTGGACGTCCTACGGCTGATATGATGATGATGATATTCATCATTTTGTAAAATTTGAGATTATTCTATGTGAGTAATGCCCGTATTTACAAAATGAAAACTAACGCCTTAGTGCGTTTCGGGCTACACGCTGGGTTCCGTGTCGCCCGAAACTGGCTGCTGGCTGGAAAGCTGGGTTCTGGGTAACTACCCGTAGACCTGGTTGTTAGAAGTTTTTTTACGTTTACTAAAACTATTCCTCTTTCAGTCTTATTCCTCAGTTACTGAGGGCTGTGACCATCAATACTAGACTTTTGACATTTAACGATGGAATCCCATCTTGGGGCCAATTCTCGTAGTTCATGGTTTTGCGCGATACCTTGTCATATCTCACTTCTCAGTGTATTAAAGTCTACTATTATCTCGATCTCGCTCTTTACCATTCAATGCATCACAATCGATTTGCAATAGACATTTGTCTTTCGTGAGATCACGAGAATACAGAAAATTCGTTTTGATCAACATTTTTACAGTTTTTGTGAAAAGAGATTGACCATTCTCAGGTTCATCAAAGTTTTAGTTGAACAACAAGTACATGCCGGTTTGAAAATTACTTACATATGTATAAAAATACTTAAGGGCGGACCGACCTTGAATCTTAATCCGAACGGTTCGCTCGAAATCCATGCAGCGCCTCTTTGAGGATTGCGTCTGTTCAGTCTTTTCGCTGACATAATTTCAACATCTGAAGTGAGCGTTTGGAGAATTTCGCCTTTGGAGAGATCAACTTCCATATTCTTGATGAGGCAATATGATATACCAACTTCGGACGTTTTTTTGCATTTCCATTGTAAATCTGTAAAAGCCTTGCTTTGGACAAATAAATTAGCACTCGACTCCTTATTAAATAAAATGCAATAAAAAATATCTAGTTTTAATTCCGCTTATGCTGAGATGCAGGAGCACCGCCCTCCCGCCCGCTAATTATGCACATGCAGGGAGAACTAGCTTGTCAGTGCAGCATGCATACCCAAACCTATACGACGACACGTGTTTCGCCTCTCCGCGAGGCATCATCAGGTGAACGCTGAGATGTTGACTGGTCGGCCGCTGGAACGAAAAGTTCCAAGTTTCGTATTGCATACCCAAACCTATACGACGACACGTGTTTCGCCTCTCCGCGAGGCATCATCAGGTGAACGCTGAGATGTTGACTGGTCGGCCGCTGGAACGAAAAGTTCCAAGTTTCGTTCCAGCGGCCGACCAGTCAACATCTCAGCGTTCACCTGATGATGCCTCGCGGAGAGGCGAAACACGTGTCGTCGTATAGGTTTGGGTATGCATGCTGCACTGACAAGCTAGTTCTCCCTGCATGTGCATAATTTGCATTTTATTGTCATGGATTTCCGCAAAGTAACGCCTGATTCCATTCCTTATTAAATGTTAGCAACAATATTGAGCTATTTACATACTAATTATAAAGACGACGCCTGGAGTTCTCAAAAAAAAAAACGAAATAAATTTAATACTTTTAATTAAACTTCGATAGTTACAATTATAAGTAATGTAAAGTTATAAGCTAATTAAAGTAGTTGACGGACTCGAAGCAAGAGTCGAAGTGATGCGCGGGGCGACGGCTTCGATGAGATTCGATGTCGGGCCTCGTAGTGCTGCGTCAGCGTGTCCTCAATTCCGCATTTGCGTCAATGCCTTCAGTATGTTAATATTGGATATTTGCAAAGGTCGGCGGATTGGGTAAAGAGTCGATGGGTATAACATACTTGCCTTTTCTAATATTGTTGTTGCAAAATCCTGGCTAATGTAAATTGTTTGGGTAGGTATTTTGAGCTTGTGACGCAAACATGTACAGAAATATCTTCCTCTTCTCTTCTTAGCGACTTCCTTCCTCGTGAAATTTTCCAGCCTTCCTCAGATGAAGTTGTGTTTCCTGAATGAAAGGCCTTTTCTCTTTCTTGCTGTGGTGGTTTCGTCAAGGTTCGCCGTATATTCCATACTTTTTACGGGAAATGAGTGGTCGGAATAATATATTTCTTGTTGTTCTTACACGCTTCCTTCATGTTGTTCTGATACCACCAATAAAACAACTTTGTCATCAGAAATTTATTGAGGATCCATGACCAAGCCTGAGGCTGGTCGGACTCAATTAAATATTGAGTTTGCAGCTAATAAGTATGTTGATATATTTGTTGCCTATTGTTTATTTTGTTGTGTGTTTAAATGTATTGTATAAATTGTTGTGTTTTTTAACGTCTGTGTAAGACTTTCTTACTTTATTTTATTGTGTCATTCAAAGATTTAAAGAATAAATAATAAATTGTGGCGCGCGTAGGAAAAATGCGCTTGGATTGAGTGAGGGACGAGGTAGGTCCCCCCAACGCGGTAAAACCGTTACGCGACCCTGTAACCGCACGTTTGTTGGGTGCATTTTTCTTTCCGCTCGCCACTCTTCGAACTCAAGTTTCTGTGTATCATTTTACCAGCCCTAACCTGTCCCCTACATTAATATTTTAGCGGGTTACGAGACAGTCAGAAAACTGCCGTTTTCTCGACGGGTTTTTGATGACAAATTGTGAAATGCGATCTTTACTTAATATTAACATTGTGGATTCATGAATTCATGCACATGAATTAGTTTGTGCCACGAATTTACATATTATATTATTAATAAAATGAATTCACAAAACTACCTCTACATTATATTTGTTCAGAGGCGATAATCGAACTCTCCTGCCTCTCAGCCTGCTATGAACCAACTAAGCCACGGAGGTTGTCAGTTTGTGTTTGTTTTCTTGATTTTTTGAGAACTCTGATTCAACATTTCCGCGGACTGACAAGTTTTATCGCAAAGTTGTTAAAGTCCAAATTTTACTTATTCCTCTTACGTCAGATACCACTTAGGTCAGACTTTATTTTTTCATATAACAAAATTTCAGAAATTTCGTATAGGTCAGAAAATCAAAACTGCTGACGTAAGTGGAATGTTTTAATCCCAATTTCGTCAGGTCCAGTTAGGACAAAAGGTTTTATTCCACTTATGTCAGTTTCCAGTTAGGACAGTTTTTCTATATGCCACATACGACAGTCTCCAGTTAGGACAGATATTTGATATTTTCATTTCAAACGATTGGAATACTCCAAGAGAAGGTCCTCTCTTTCAAGACTTTAAACTCGAGCACGTGCAATATTACGTGCAGTATTAGACTTGCAAGGACTGAATTTAGTAAATTTTACCATATCGTGTATCTCTCAGTAGATAGTAGCAGTGGTACGAAATGTCAATAAATATTTAGTTTCAAATACTAATATTTTATTATACAAATACCAATTTCCATTTCCATTCAGTTCACCGAAATCCCCTGTCCTAGTCTGCTCCCCGGGGATCCCTGTGAATACAAGAGTTGGGGGGATTTCGTTGGACGGAATGATCGAAACCGTATTTGTAGATATAACGGAGTTCAACTGTCAGACTGCAGTCAGGTCAGCATGCTGTCATTATTGGAGCCCATGTAAGTCAGCTCCAGTTATGACATGCTGTCCAGTTAGGTAAGCATGCTGTCAATACTGGTTTCCAGGTGTCAGTTTTTTTTGTCCTCATTGGAATCCAATTAGGTCAGAGATGACCTAAGTGGAACAATTTTTTTTCTGTCCTAAGTGGAAGCTGACGTAAGTGGAATAAGTCACAAATTTAGAAAGTTCAAAAGTCAAACTTTAATGCAAGACATGTATTTCGTATGTTCAATAAAAATTATACTGAACCTAATCGCCATAGTCACTTAGGCATTACCGCATTATTGGGTTTAAGGCTTAGGTTAAGGCCACATTTAACTTATTCAACCAATAAGTATCTAGCACTCTGCAGGGTATAACAGGATTTTGAGACGAATTGTTTCGATTGCGAGTATTTTAACAGCTTTCTGCAAGACAATTGCTTCCAATCCTCAATGCGTCTTTTGTTTTTATTTGTCAGCTGCTTTATAGATAAATCCGCTTGTGTGTTTCAAAAGTCTTTGAATTCATATGTTTTGAAAGGATAGTTTGTAAAACTATTTGAGGGATTCAAATGTAAAGACCTCCGTGACCAGAACATGGCACGCAAATTCAAACTGAACTCAAAAAATTCTTTATTCAGTGCATGGGCCTTTTTGACGCGTCAATTTACAAAATTTTATTTTGTAAATTGACGCGTCAATTAATATAATAAAATTATATAAACAAATAATAAAATTATTATTATAATTAAATTGAATCTGTTCACTTCAGATACGATCTAGGGTCCTTTAAAAGGCGGGTATTCTCCCTCCTCAAAAGCCTGGTGTTGCAGATGTCCATGGGCAACGGTGACCATTTCCCATCAAGTGGCCCGTCTGCTTGTCCCCTGCTTGTAATATATATAAAAAAAAGGTGACACACGTGTTAGGAAAAGAAGTGAACAGAGGAAGCTAACTCGGTCGTTATATTTTATTTATTTTATTTTATTGATTTTAAGAAAACTTACAGCTAGGTACATTTTTATAACTATATGAGTTATTTAATTTATTATTTATCGTCAACTTTTAACAATATTCTTTGGTTTTATATTACGTTTGACGGAGTTGGAGCAGATTGCGTCCCAAGTGGTTTTCTCCTCTTCTAATATTTTTTATGCTTTATAGCAAAGATAGCGTTTGACAACAGTTTTAATTTATTAATTAATTTATATTAATGTTTCTGCAACTCACATGGGAGTGTGTTGTAGAGGCGTATAAATTCACAAGTTTCTATAAATTGATGTTTGTTTCTCCTGCAAGCAAAAATTACTAAACAAACCAAGCTGAAACTGTGCCTATAATATATAAACCAGAATTAACATATAGTATATTTTTCATCCAAATACAATGCGTGCAAAGCTGCGAGCAGAAGCTTGTTAGATAAATAAGTCTCGTGTCAGCCGTAGCACGTCCACTGTTTGACATATAGGCCATACTCACCACGCTGGAAAGGCTGATTGACAAGCGCAGTACGGGATATTCATACACCGAAAAACTCTGCTGCCCATCTTCCGAAGGTATCATTATCATGAGATTTGTACTTCATCTACGGGTAAGAGAGAAATGACAACATTATACTGCCGGTGCCCTACAGCAGTAAACATGTCTTTGAAACGTTTAAAGTTAAATCAAACCTAGGCCGACTTTTATATTAATGAATTTAGCAAACAATAATGAAGTTAAGAATATGTCAATACCAACCTTTATCGTTCCGTGGGCAAAGCCCAGCAGTTTTTTCTTAAGTCCTCTCTTTATGTATTATTATTATTTATAGAGGTATATTAGATTTGGTTTGCCCTTTGAACGCAATATGTTATTATTACGCAAGCAAAAGTTCCCAGATCTCTCCTTCTTTCACTCTATAATTTGTCAGTTACAAATTTGTTCTCATACGGTCCACTATTATAGTTAATAGTTGTTCTAATACGGTCCAGTCCATTCTAGTAAGTTGCAGTAGCTTAATTAATAGTCAGTGGTGGGTAATGTGCTAACTTAGATCCTTACTTATAATAGTAGGGCTGCAAAAACTTTTGAGGCATACGACGTTTAAGTCATTTACCAGTCCAGTTGCTTAAGTAATGGTTATTTGGATCCTTTAATTTATACACGGTCATGTAACCGTATATAAATTAACCACTTTCAATTCGAAATCCGAAGGTTGGACCGCTTTCAATCCGAAATCCGAATTAAAATGCTTTTTTCCCTTTTTTAATTAATTATTATTCCTGACTAAATTGAAATATAAATAATGGAATAAGGCGTTACTTTGCGGAAATCCATGACAATAAAATGCAATTTGAATATCGTTTTAATTCCGCTAATGCTGAGATGCATATGCACCACCCTCCCGCCCGTTAATTATGCACATGCAGGGAGAACTAGGTTGTTAGTGCAACATGCATACCCAAACCCACACGACGACACGTGTTTGGCCTCTCCGCGAGGCATCATCAGGTGAGATGCTGAGGTGTTGACTGGAACGAAAGTCCAGCCGCCGACCAGTCAACACCTCGGCTTTTAAATTGAAATACATATGACTTAAGTATATTTTTGTAATATACTTTTAATACCCTTAGTTTTGATACCCTACTCGATAAGTTTGGTAAAATAAAATTGAACTTCTTACGATTTGGCGCAATCAATTTGGGAATCTGCCATTTTGCTTTTTTAATACCTATCCAAGGATACTTGGGTTTTTGAGACGAATCTAACGCTACCTTAATTGTCGAAATCTATCCAGCCATTTGGAAGATGGCTATAAAGTTTACAAACAAACAATCAAGATACAATACCCTTCCTTGGCAATCGGAAAAAAGGAGTCTGTATTTTTTTTATCGGAACTATTGTTTAAGAAGGAGTGTATTTTTTAATATATTTGTTACCTTGGAACTACTGTATAAGAACAGATTTGGAAAATTCCCTTTGAGTTCGAATAGATTATAAAAGCACTTTCAATTAGGTCTATTTTTTTTTTAAACTACTGAGTTTTGGAAAACATTTGGTTAACTCGTCAAAATTTGCCAGGGGTTCTTTTTAGGGTTCCTTAGGAACAAGGAACCCTTATAGTTTCGCTTTGTCTGGCTGCCCGTCTGACTGCGGCTTTACGAAGAGACCATTAGTCCTAAAAAGGTGTAATATTACAAAGACAACATATATTTACCAACTTCAAACAACAGGTCTACACTGTATAAGGTTCCGCAGTTATACTACCGTAGCAACCCTATAGTGCATGCCCCGACACGCACCTAGCCTAATTTATTTATTGCTTGCGTAGGATCTCACATTAGGGCCGAGTTTTTATAGAAACATTCAGATAGGTTTCATTCAAAAGATTTCGTTATTCTGAATTAAAAATAAAAAAGTCAATATTTGTGGAGTAAGCCTACTAGTATAACTTTTTGTACCATTAGGGCCCGAGTAGAAGGATTACCCCAGATTATCGACATAACCCGTGACATATGCCGTGGGGTGCTGGCAGTAGAATGTTGCCCCTCCTCCCTTGCCCGTGGATGCAGTAAGAGCCTGTTAAGAGCTACCTCCGGAAAATGGGCAGCAGCGTCATTCCGTATGTCAACATCCCATACTGCGCTCGCCAACCCGCCGGTGAAGCGTGGTGAGTATGGCAATTACCCCTTAAAGAGATTCATGAGGGAGGCCTGTTTTCAGTATTGGACGTTTTACGGCTGAAATAATAAATAAATAAATAAATAATGCTAGACAAATCACACAGCATCATCTAGCCCCAAGCTAAGCAGAGCTTGTGTTATGGGTACTAGATGACTGATATACTTAATACATTATACTACATAGATAGATATTTTTATTATATATAGAAAAACACCCAGAACACCCTGAACAAATATCACTTACACCCAGTTAATCATGATTTTAAGTTTTTGTAGTTAGTAATCGGGACGCATGGAGAGTTGGAGGGGAGGCCTTTGCCCAGCAGTGGGACACTTATGGCTAATTGTAATTGTAATTGTAATGTAATTGTAGTTAGTAAAATAGACTATACAATTTACACTGTAGACAGTATGAAATATAAAGTTTTTCAGTGCATAGCTTTTAACTGACTTCGTCTAACTGATGATGATGTGTAGGTAAGTATGATGATTAGTGGATGGATATTTAATCTTTTTAAAAATTTTAATATGGAATCTCGCAAGCCTAAATTATTACATTATTTACAAGATTTTACTTAGCTTGCCCTGTATGTGTGTATGTATGGAAGAAATGTATCTAACTATGTTTGTTCGCGGATCTTGCAACTTAATTTTGAAGCAGATATCATCAATCAATTGGGCTGAAATTTTTTATACATGTTTACTTTGGATGACAATGCATGGTCAGCTACGTGACGTCACTCTGAATACAACATGGCGGAACACCCAAGATGGCGGACTACATAATTTTAATGTACTCCTATAATACCTATAATCAAATGAAAGGCCTTGCTGAGAGTTACTTGAAAAATTATATGACATCACTCTAAATCCAACATGGCGGTCATGAGATGAACAGACAAGAAACCAACTGTCCAGTCATAACTTAAAAGTAAAAAATAAATTAAAAGTGAAAAATTACATATATTGTGTTAAGACGTTTTAAGTTGACATTAAACTTTAATGGATAATGTTTATTTTATTATTTGTAGTGGTTATATAAGCTTGTTTGTTTAAAAGTTTTTTTTACTTTTAATTTATTATGTAAAAGTAAAATTATTACTATTTTGGAATAACGGGTATTTTTCGCGTAATAACCTTTATTGATTTCGCGATAAATACCCGATAATCCAATGTAGTAATAATGTGTTGTGATCGCGAAAGTTTATAAAAGTAATATGTTTGAGTGGCAAAAGCGATCAGGGAAGCTACCAGTTTTTTCAATTGTATTGAAGAGGTTTGTAACGTGTGGCAAGATTGATAGCTCTCCCATCTTCAGAGCCTCTGACCATGCCTTGTTTCGCTATTTTTAGGGGACAATTGTTATCCAAAGTGATTGGAAATAGTTTTGTGTTCTAGTTCCTTATGTCGCGTCTAATATTTCGTTTTACTCTTTTGTCTAATGTTCTATACTCTAAACTTGTTATTTTCATATTTGCGCGTTCCTCCAATAGTTGAATTGTTATTTCTGTAAGTTTTATGTGTTTCGTCTTTCGTTCTTTTGTTTAAGTGTTTGCTTTCCGTACACAGTTTTCTATAATATAAAACTCTTTCTGTGCATCTTGCGTGTCCAATTTTAAAAGTTCAAAATTATTCTTTAGCTCCAAATTATAATCGTTCTAACATAATAAGAGTTTCTTTTGATACATCTTTTAAACATTTTTTGCCTATTTATTTTATTATTAAATTTTAATGTAGCGCGAACCGGTCTGTGTTCAGAACTAAATTTGATTTTATTCAGCGACTGGACATTAAAAGGGCTATGGGTAAAAGTGGCGTTGTTTTTGAAGATCCGCGACCAGTTAAAAAACTATTGCCATTCATTAGTACTCTCAAAAATGAGCAACTTTCATTACTACAGGCCCTACCTAAAACATATCGGAAGCGAGATATCGAATTGCAAAAAATCATAAAAAGATCGTCTAGATAAACAATTAACCAGACTTCCCTACAGTTTTTAAGTAAACAAAAATGCATTTCATCTTCATCTCTGTCTTCCGGACCCCTTTGGGGGTCTCCAGGTGGGGCCTCGAGGTTAGACCTCCTTACCCCGGCTTCAACTCCAGGGGCTACTTACCCCTGGGTCAATCGATAATTGCCTTTCAGGCTGGTTGCAATTTTGTTTTTTTTATTAATCTTCTCCCTGTGTGAGGAGGTCCCGTGGCTGTTGGAGCCACTGACCTTTGTGGTCCGGGAGTCTGGCATGCAGAGGGGCGAGGCCGTCGACGCGCCGTATGGATCACGAAGTCCACGATGGTTCGGATCTGCACGTCGTCGTGGGCGATGACGTCATTCCTGACGTAGCGGCCCGCGCCCGTGCAGATCCACAGCGTGATGTTTTGCTGAGCCTGGATGCGCTTCCGGTTGGTGATGGAGGTCAGCGCGTACCACGCTGGTGCAGCGTAGGTCAGTCGTGACCGGATGTACGTCTTGTAGATCCGCAACTTGGTCCTGAGCGGGAGATGGGAGTCTAAGACATGTCGGAGGAGCCCCCGGGCAGCGCGTGCTTGGCTAAGCGTGCGGTCTACCTGGGGCTGCATACTCAACAACCGGTCTATCTCCACTCCAAGGTACCTAGCGTGCGGAACCTATGTGACATCCTGGTCACGAAGCTGCAGAGGGGGAAGAGTTTTAAGATAAGGAGTGCCGCCGTTTTTCCCACATTAACGGCGATGCGCCACTTGTCTAGCCACAACGGCAGAAGGCTGAGGAGCTGCTGCATCCTCTTGGCTGCGAAAGCGGGGCTGGTAGACGACGCGAAGTACGCACTGTCGTCCGTGAATAGTCCGAGTGTGACGTCCTTCCCCTTGCCCGTCTGTGTAGAGGGCGTACAACGCGGGCGAGAGGCAGCTGCCCTGCGGTACACCCGCTTCGATGAGGCGAGTGGAAGACGTGGCTTCCTCAACCGCGACTGAGAACCGTCTGTTGGCGATGAATGAAGCCACAAGGAGGAGTTTGAACACGAGGCCCGGGTGTCACACACGATCGAAGGCTTTCTCAATGTCGAGGAAGACCCCCACCGTAGAGCGCCGGGCGTTGTGTTCCTCCGCCAGATGATGGAGCAGAGTACCTAAGGGTAGTATTAGAAATAAAGTATATATATTGGATCCATGTTTTTTATTCCTAACTTACACATTAGGTACATAGTATTTTATTATTTTTGAAAATAAAATGCATTTTATCACTTACTTAGACGATATTATTCTTGACTTCAAAGTCGAATATTTTGGCTCCGATATAAGTTACGGTGTATTTTGTTTTTTATAACAAATATACAGGTGTAGTTCTTAAATTCAACACATATTGCATCGGTGGTCGCAAAAAAAAAAAACAACGCCATGACTCCATACAAACTTACCCAATGCCCTTTGTTATGTAAGTCTGATTTGAGGAAAGTATAAAATCGATTTCGTTTTATACTATCCACCTGGAGACACCCATGTCCAACGTCGCTGGGGCTTTTTGAAATGTGTTATTTATTCGTAAATTTTGTCCGAACGCGAATTGAATGAGACGATCTCTGCTTTCGTTTCGGTTTCCCAGTCCGTGTGGGCCTAAAATGTAATCATTATCGAGGTCTTGCCTAGACCCAATTTTCACGTTATAATCTCCCATAATGACATTCCAAGTTCCTCGGTGTTCGCTACATACCCTGTAAAGTAGGTCGTAAAATTCTTCTACGTCTTCATCTAAGTGTGTTGACGTGGGGAGCATAACATTGGATTATTGTAAGAACTTATCGGATATTTTGAATTTTTATACAGCGGCCCTGTCCGAATAGGCTATATATTCTAAGATGTCATTTTGCCATTTTTGGTTACTAGAAAGTTAATTCCGTACATACTTTCTTTACCGAAATAGTAAAAGATGTTATCTTCACGTTTGATAGTATCTTTGCCTTTTCGACGTATTTCAGACAGTCCTATTATATCCCACTTGATTTCTTTTAGAGCAGTTTTAAGATCTAACAGTCTTTCTTCAGACTTTTTAGTTTAGACATTATAACTTATAATATTCTAGAGGCAATCGGTGTCCGTTTTGGGGTTTGCATGGTTCGTCTGACAGGGGATCGATGTCGCCCGGTGATTCTTCGCACTCCTAACTCCAGGGTGGTTCCGCCTTCCGTCATCAACAGGCGTCTAGAGCCGCCGGGAACTTGGGGCCTTTGGTTTGTGGTGTGTATCATAGAATGGAATGGGGGGTTTGGACCATGACCCACCACGCTGGTCCAAAGGGGGTTGGTGGGTGGGGCGCCAGAGTGGTTAGCAGGGTGCACCACGAGCAGGTGAGGTTGGCTTGTGTTTTGAGAAGAAGATATTTGAAACCCCATAATGACTTATATGACTAATTTATCATTATTTATTCATGAGCTTGATTCTTCGCACTGCAGGCCCAAGGCATGACATAATGCCCTATATTCTTTTAATTTTATTTTCACTAATCACTTGCCAAATGACACACTGACATTTCAAACGAGTGGTCGTTTCGAGTGAAAAAGTCATAAAAGTATAACGCCTATGAAATTCTAAAAAGGGTTTCCTGTGCTTGATTATGAACAGTGACTACCTGCCCTTCAAAAGGCGAAACTAATTAAAAGGTCAAACTCAATTTCTGTCAACTATATACATATTTTTTTCCCAAAATATCTCCGAGCACGCAACGAAACGGTAATTAGCATTATATATTCACTACTTCATTTACTGCTAAAATCTCGTTTCTGGCAGTCCCTAAACGTGACTAGGTTCAACAATATATTTTTTTAAAAAGTCGCCATCTAAAAGATTTTTGTGATAAGCCGGTTTTTGCTGACTATTTCAGTTTACCGTTAGTTACTTCGACACGTCACAATTTTTTTTGTGAAGTAACTAGGTCGTGTGGATTATCATATGACAGGTATTTATTTGCACATTAATAAACAGTTTTTATTTTTTCTGTAGTAACGCCGTATGTTATGTTATGTAGTGTAGGAAACGCCGTATCGTTTCCGAGTTATTTTCAAAAATATTGAAAAATTACCGTTCCCTCATTATCTCCGAAGTTTGCAGAGATAAACTCTCATGAAACTTTTACTTATAGCTAATAGAAGTGTATGTAAAGTTTATAGGAAAATTAAAGCGAACTCTCTAATTTTCAAAGTTTTCTAGACACCACCTTGTCTTGAATTGGGGTTTTAAAATTTTGAAGGTTATATGGGGTATCATTTGAAAGATTTATTTTCACATTAATAAACAGTTTTTAGTTTTCCTTAAATAAACGTTGAAAAAAAAGCGTTCCTCCCCTTATCTCCGAAGTTTGCAGAGATAACCCCTGAAACTTTTATTGCATATAGGAGTGTAGGTAAACATTACAGGAAAATTATAATGAACCCTCTAATTTGTATAGTTTTTGAGAAATCATCGAAAGTGTAAAAAACGTACATAAGTTCCGCTATCAGACAAGAGATGGCGCTGTCAAGGTTCTCCAACAAATATATATAACAATATATAACAATGTAGTATGGCAGGCTATATAAGTCTTTAACATAGTTTGATGGCACGGAACCCTCGGTGCGGGAGCCCGACTCGCTCTTGCCCGGTTTTATTTTTTGTATGTTCCAGTAACTGCGGTCCTTAACCTTTAACCTTCAGAAAAATATGCGTATTTAGGATTCTAATGTAAAAAGATTAGGTACATAATACTGATTATAATAAAAAATATTGTGATATAGTTATTTTGACCTAATATATTATTTAAACAAGTAATTTAATTATTTTTGTTACTTTTTAGGAATATTATGTCAAAGTTCTATTATATCTGCCGTTGAAATAATCATATGTCGAACAAGTGCGCGTCGCAGTAGAGTCTGTCGAAGTAGTGGTCTGTCGAAACTACATATGTGTTGTCGAGATATGTTCTGTCTAAATAATAATTGTCAGATATATGTTCCGTCAACAGTCGAAATTCAGTGGCACACTACATAGTGGTAAAATACATACATTTGATTCATTGTTATAGAACCAGACAATGCATAGCACAGACATTCTGACATTGAAATGTGTCCTTCAAAAAACCTGTTTTCGCCGAAAATCCAGCCTATTCACGTCGCGCCATCAAACTGTTAAATGGAACAGAATGTAAATAAATTTCGTCTATTCAGAGTGTAATAGGGATGAATTTTTGTTCATTTTGTCCAGTCCAGGGGCATCCGGCAAGAGGGACATTAGAGGACACGCATAAGAAACGTTATTTGAATAAAATATCCGTGATTAAGGCTTTTCAATTTTCATGAAACTAACATAACATAAAGTAAATAAATGAATAATGCAGGAGATATCACTCACGACCATCCTGCCCCAAAGTGAGCATTGCTTGTATTAAAATGTGTCCAGACGATTGTTAGAATGTAAAAAAGAAAAAATACGTGTCTGATAGTTTTTGTTAATCTATCTACGTTATTTTTGTTAATCTACCTGTTCTCCCAAGAGTGATGTATAAGTTTGTAGAATGCTTCCTAGTACCAGATGAGATAGTCACAAAATTCTGAAAGAGCTCAGTTTTTCCGTAAAAGCAGGCTATGAAACGAGGCAAAATTTATTAAGATTTCGGGCAACAAGCTTTTAGAGAGAAAATAATTACAGAATAGGTAACTCTGTACATTGAACGTTTAATAAAAATAATGAAATAAAAGACATATTACTTCAGCTAAAGCTATATAAGCTTTGATCTTCTTCACACAAGTGTAAAATTTTCGAAATTAATTTTACTGTGGATTTTGAATTATATTTTGAAAAATGTTGGTACCATGAACATCCTTTCCAAAAATAGCAGTTATGATCATATTTCCGCAGAATGTCCACTGCTAGACATATTGCAGATATGATATAAGTTTGTGTACAAACTTTCCACATACATGCTTTGCTTGACAGTCCTTAGTAACGATTAACTTAAGGCATAACATTCAATTCAATGAACTTATAATTCAACCCTCCATTTTATCCCTTCAATTAATTTCACTAATTAATCAAAGTGGATTGCGTTTGAAAAAAAATTACGAAGAATCATTTTTAAGTGCAGGAGATTTGTTAAAATGCTCGGATGGTGAGTTTTCTCTCCTCGGGGAGTTGGACTCGGAATTGATTGTAATAAAAATAATTGAAAGGATAATGTTGCAATTTTTCTTTAATTCTAAAGTATATTCTGCCAGTTTTTTGTTTAGATTCTTATTTCTGGGCTCACTCTGTGTACATAAAATGGTGCCTAGGTAACTGAAATTGCAGAATAATTTTACGACACTGAGAAGTTAGTGGTTAAATCCATTATTGCACACTATACTAAGTCAAATTAAAACAAAAAAAAAACTATTCTACAACTACTATTCAACTACTCTACGACTACTCTACTACTAGAGTTGTAGTAGTAGAGTATTTTTAGAGTAGTAGTAGTAGAGTATTGTCGTTAGTTGTTGTACTAGTAGGTGCGATACGAAGTTCGCCGGGACAGATAGTAATTTATAAAATTAAACAAGATAGGTATGTACATAAGTAAACAAGTCCATGTATATTTTAAAATGTGTATAACGAAGTGGCAATAACTCCACTACGAATGCTCGCATTCTTATGCGAAAAGGCAGTAAATGCTACGCCGTAGCATGTGTTACGAATCTCATACTACGGTGTAGCACCTGCTGCGCATAATATCCGTTGGTGGAACGAGGACGATTTTAAGAATAGAAAATGTTTTAAATAAACCGACCAAGTACGAACAGCGCACTAAGGACTCCGTACCTTATACAGGATAAACATATACTTATGCTTATTATAATATAATAAAGTTACGTTGCTCAGATATCAATACAAAATACGACTAACAGCTGGCAAAAGCATAGAAGGTTGCAGGCACAATTCCTGCCGCAGAACAAAATTAAATCTTTGTAATTTACCTGCAGAGAGTTCAGAGTCTGGGTTTTTTTCCATGATTTTATATTTGTCTGGGTCAAATCTTAGAAGCTGCATTAGAACCAGTGTCTGATATCTGATTGAGCTAAAATATTGCAACATTTTTAAGTTCTAGTGTAATAAAATATGCGATACTCAGTATCATCAACATGGACGACGCCACAATATGGCGGCGTTGCATACAAAGCGTTTCTTAAACCACACATTGGTTTGAGAAAAAACGTATAGTATAAAAGGGCCTGAACGTGCTTTAAAAGTTTGTTAATAAGATTTTTTTTCAACATGAACGTATCTATTTACGACAAGTATGGTAGCGTGAGATCGCCATTGTAAATGGTCTATCATCGTCACCAGTCGTTATTTATAATGGAAAAAGCTTTACGTATCATTTTATTATTCCAGACACATGCGATGCCGTCGACACACACATTAATATCTTCGAAAGTTAAGAAAAACTCATATGCGAGCGTGTGAACACAATTTGTAAATAGTTATTTTGTGATAAGGTCGCTGAAATAGTTGGTTGACCCTGAATATTTCGCACGTTCTGATGTATATTTTTCGAGTATTTTGACATAAATATTAAGTTTTTTGTACGCCTTAAAAATAAGATCCAGTATACATTGGTACAGACAAAAGAAAATCACAAAATATAAATTTTAAACTTGCCGTGGGGTGCCGGCAGTAGAAAGATGTCCCATCTCTGTTTACCGTGGATGCAATAAGAATCTGCTATGGGATACCCCTGGTAGATGGGCAGTAGCATCTTTCCGTGAGATCCATAACGGTTGCCTATGAGTATGTGTGTATATGAAAATGTCTCGCTGCAAGCTTCACCTAGCATGCCTCCACTTTGGTGTGATTAACTATAGAACGCCAAATTACTTGTACAATAAATTAAGTTGGAAGTTTATATATTTATTTAGGAAATCCAATGAAAAATAATCATCTAAAAAACTAAGTGGTTTCATAGGCTATGTGTTTTTTTTAATACAAGGACGCCACAGCTTGGAAACAAGTTACTTGAGTAATCTTCGTATTATTATGATTACTAGTTTGTTTCTATACACTTTAAATGGGTTATAAGGGAATATAAAAGGGTTATTAGGGGGCGAAGCCCCCTATTATGCATAGCGCTGTCTGTCTGTCTGTGCATGACACGATTACAACCGATCGCGTTACCGATTTCAAGAAACCTTTTTTGTTAGCACTGTCTTAATGAAAGAAGGGTACTGATTGATTTTGGTGACCATAGGGTTACAGGGACCGGAGTTATTGTGACCTCAAAAGGTCACCAAAGGTCAAAAATGTAGTTTTTCGCCACCTTTTCTGGTACCCCCGTACCAATGCTCGTAATAATTATAAATATAGATACCTAAGTACACAAAAAGCGTTTCGTGCCATACAAGAAACACAGGCCTTTCACATAATATACAGGTTGCATTATAATATGCGTACTAACCCAAAAGGGGGTGACCCTGACCACCCCAAGAAACATCTTTAGTTTTACGATTTTCCTTGCGGTTTGTGAAGTAGGTGCGTGGTAACACAGCGGCATGTTTTTGTAATGCACACAAGCAGAAATCTTTCTGAATAGATCTGCAGATCTGCATAGTACACAACCTGTGCGTCATTGTCGCCCACAGGCAGAGACGGTGCGTCAGTGACGAGACGACAAAAGGCACGGTGACAGGATATAATTAGATTTAATTATTCTGCAGGATAAAACCAGATCTGCACTGACGTCCCGCGTTGGGGTGTATTGTGCATAGTTAGGATTCAGATTTAGTTCAAACTAGTTGTCCCGGCGAACTTCTTATCGCACCTACTATTACAACTACTAACAACTATTCATCAGTCATCACCAGTTCAGCCGTAAAACGTCCACTACTGAACACAGGCCTCCCCTCATGGATCTCCATAAGGGGTAGTTACCATACTAACCACGCTTGGCAGGCGGGTTGGTGAGCGCAGTATAGGATGTTGATACATGGAAAGACGCTGCTGCCCATCTTCCGGAGGTATCCCTTAGCAGGCTCTTACTGCATCCATGGGCATGAGAAGAGGGGTAACATTCTACTACGGCACCCCACAGCAACAACTATTACTCTAATATTAACTCTAAACTCTACAACTACTAGGTAACTACTATTACTCTACTACTAAACGTAACAATATATTTGACAACCAAAAAATGTCATCATCTAAAATGTATGAGATTTACGTTATAATGTTTTTTTCTGTTAAGTTTTATAATTCTATGCGAACCCAAAAAAAAATTTTATAAACGACAGAGTTCTGAGGTTACAAAGATCAAAAAAAATTAAGACGACTTGAAAAGCTTCTTCCCCTACAAATAGTAATCTGTTACCAAGTTTCGCCAATCTTTGAATCAGAAGACAAATACTGTTTTTTTGCTTTTTTTTAATTCTATTGTGGATGTCACATTTTGATATTTATTCTTCTACGATTTTACATACATCAGATTTTGAAAAATATATTCACCAGTCGTGAACATTATCTCTAAATTAGCACTATCCCGATCCTAGTCAGCCAAATATCGGAGAAGGACCCTGAGTCGCTGGCAGCATTCCACAAGCATCTCTAAATAGAGATACGTTACTATGCAAAGGTAATGATATTCTATCGATATTATATTAAACGATATACAATATCGTTAAACATCTTGCGCAGTAGAGATTGAAGGCACCGAAGTGTTATTAATTCTACAAAGATTGACACACTTGGCTTATGATCTATAATAAATCACGTCATACCAACTGTTTGCGTTATCACTTATCAGGCGCGTGCTTTCGGGTTAACATCATAAATCTTGATATTATCTAGCCATAAAGTTTTTTCGTAACGTTTGCGTACGATTTTGCTCTCATAATTTGAATAGATTTCATGGTATCGGGGCAACATTACGCTGAGGCAGCTCCTTTTTGTCGACTAAATAAGTGTAACAGTAAATAGTAAGGTAACATTTATTGGTACATAGTAAACACAAAAAAAAACCAGTAAAATAAAATAACGGAGTTATGACTAGTAAAGTAAATTAAAGTAAAGAAAAATAATGGTGAGATGGTAATTGTGCTGTTCAAGTTTTGGGTATAAGTATGATATGAATAATTTATATAATGATTCGAGCCGTGGGGTGCTGGTAGTAAACCGTGGTGTGCAGACAGTGCCCCTCCTCTCTTATCCGTGGATGCAGTAATAATCTCCAGAGGGATACCGACATCCCGTACTGCGCTCGCAAACTCACCTGCCAAGCGTGGTGAGTATGGCAACATGTTCCTCATGTCCTTGGCGATCCATTAGGGAGGCCTATGATCAGCAGTGGACGTGGACAGAAGTAGCAGCCCTACGGCTGAGATGACGAATAAATGATTCCGGACTTGCTAAAATGGACAAGAGGCGGATTCCACTCACTTGTCATCTTTCTAGCGCCGGCGACAGACACAATATCAGCTGTATCATTTATTATCCTATACCTACGTCAAAGGACTTTACAGTATTGATTCTTTATTGCACTCAAAACAGAAATAATTTAAAAATACACAGTAATGGTCATGTACGAAGGCGAGCTTAACCCTAAAAAGTGTTATCTTACAGAAAATATTTGAGGCTAGATAGAAGTATGTAAGTGTAAGGGCCGTGTACGCAAGAATTAAGATAAGTATATATTTACAATACTTCAAAGTAACAATAAGATCTACTCAAATAATAATTATAATTATATATATCTTTTCTTTTTACCTTAATTTTTGTACCTTTAGCTATATATATTTCTACATAGTGCTATAGAAATTACTTTCTGGTTCATAATAATTATGAAGATAATTGTTGAAATAATCGCGTTCTATGACAATAAATAAGGCTACATGGGTAGGTAGAGCTATTGCTATTAAGCTGTCTAAAGGTGAGCTTACACGGGCAATAAAATTGCTTAATTGAGAGCAATAATGGTCTATTGCGACGTGACAAAATATCAAGCAATTTACGGCAACGGCAACTAGCATCAATTTGGCAAAATGCTTTGCAGCAACAATATGGAGCTGTAAGGAGCAACTCCACGAAACTACAAAATACTTCCTTACAAGAGCAAAATTCAATTAGTAGGTATCAGCGACATTTAGCAAAATGGCATATATGGAGCAATTAGTAGCAATATTGCCGAAACAATTGAAGCATTTTATTGAAATTGCAGCATATTGCTCCACTAATTACTCCACTAGAATCACTCGAGTTGCCGAACAATTATTGCTCCCGTGTAAGCGCACCTTAATGGTGTCAGCCTTAGTCAATGACGTAATCAATTTGGGATAACGTCACGCATAATGTTGGTGAAGGTTTATTATTCGCGGTCGTGTACGAAATAGATTGAAGCTATTTAATGTACTATTTTAATAGTAGTATTACATTCTTCAGCCGTGGGGTGCCGGCACTAGAATGTTTTCCCTCCTCTCCTACCCGTGGATGCAGTAAAAGCCTGCTAAGGGACACCTCCGGAAGATAGGCAGCAGCGTCTTTCCGTATATCAACATCCCGTACTGCGCTCACCAACCCGCCTGCCAAGCGTGGTGAGTATGGCAACTACCCCTCATGGAGATCTATGAGGGAGGCCTTAGTTCAGTAGTGGACGTTTTACGGGTGAAATGATGAATGATGATTACATTCTTGATCAGATAGTACCGAGTAGTTATAAAATGCTTCGTATGTGGAGAAAATGTTCGCTTTATCTGCAGATAAAAAAGCCGTGTTGGCCGAGTGGTATGTACCCCTGACTTTCAATCCGAAGGTCGTGGGTTCGATACCGGCAGTGCACCAATGGATTTTTCTTTCTTTAAAAATGTATGTGCACACTTAACACGTGCTTTTACGGTGAAGGAAACATCGTGAGGAAACCCGCGGCTTAGTTAGCTTCAGACGTATTGACCTGTTCTTTCCTCTGAATAATAGCTGACTAAGCTGAGAGGATGGTATAGGTGCTGGGCAAGCCTAATCCATCTAACAATGTCCCAGGCACTGCAGCGTCCCGTACAGCATGATTACCAGTTGTTGACGCTGTATAAATCATCTATAATAGATGCAAAGGCCTTACTTTTACTTTTTATCTGCAGATATTAGTCCCGAGTCTGGGTATTTTCGGCTTACAAACAAAAAAAAATAATATAATTGTGTTTTAAGTATTCTATCAACCATGTGGTATAAGCCATAACAGAAGCTCTGCTTACTTTGGGGCCAGATGCTGTGTAAAATGTCCTGAAATATTAAATTATTAATATTTTGCGTAATGTTACGTCAGACTTATGTATATGTCTATTGCGTATTTGTATTTTATGTATATTATAACTGCATATTAATCGGGTTAGTAACACAATTACTCGGGGACAGCTAGACTGATTTCAATGATATTAGATTTTTGGGATAGTATAAGTATATGCGCCTGGAAATAACAAGTGTTTTTTTTTAACTGGCACAGTACAGGGGCACCCATTACCAGAGAAGATACAGGTGCAGTTTCTTTTGAAACATCAGTTTTTGGAGTAAAACTTTTTGACATTAAAACATTTTGGTTAAGCGTAAGTAGCGCCTTAAAATGAATCAAATTGGTAAATTTGTCTCAAACCATGGTAGATATTCCGTAAATATTGCATACCTTGAAGTTAATTAATTTTTTCATACTTTTTATATAAAGTATGATATTTTTTAGTTATCCAATATTTTTAGTTGCGTTCAAAAACCTTATTTCGGAACTACACCTAAAATTCAAGATGATAAATACTCAATCCGAACCCCACCGGAATAGAATGTGTTTGATAAGGTTTATCATGTCCATGAAATATGTATTATTAATAAAAATATTTTTGTTTCAACTTCATTAAAAAAACATTGGTTTAAAAAAAAAACCGAAGCTCGTGGGTTCGATACCGGCCGTGCACCAATGGATTTTTCTTTTTTGAAAAATTTATGTGCACTCTTAACACGTGCTTTAACGGTGAAGGAAACATCGTGAGGAAACCCGCGGCTTAGTTAGCTTCAGACGTATTGACCTGTACTTTCCTCTGAATAATAGCTGACTAATAATAACTAACAATGTCCCAGGCACTACAGCGTCCCGTACAGCATGATTACCAGTTTCTGACGCTGTATAAATCAACTATAATAGATGCAAAGGCCTTTTTTTTGATAAGATGTTAAAAAATTCAACAATGCTCATTGCTTTGATTTGCCGATGAACAGATTAATTTCGGTGGCATACAAATTTAAAAAATGTAATAATTATGTTTCTATGTATCCAATTGAACGCCCTCCACTGTCAGTAAAAAAAAACCTCTTAAAAATAGGTATTAGTTACATTAGACTATCGATATGTGTGGTTTAACACTTTAATGAAGAAATTAAAATTAAAATGAAAATAACAAACTAAAGAATAAGTAATAGCGACATCGCTAGTCATTGCTAATGAATGCAACTTTTGACAATGAACAGGAGAACTCTTGTTAGAAGCTCTATCGGTGCTCAATCCATATGACCTTATGACCACTGTACATTTTTGACGAGGTTTTTCGTTTCCTTGAAGAGTAGTAGAGTAGGTGTAGAATCTCTAGGTCTCTAATTTGCTCAGTTTTTTTAGACAATATTAGACATAGGTTTTTAGAAAGTTTACTTTAGTTTTGCTTTAAGCCGTATAGTTTTCGAATTATTCACAAAAACGTTGAAAAATATAGCGTTCCCCCTTATCTCCGAAGTTTGCGGAGACAAGCCTCTGAAACTTTTATTGCTATTAGAAGTGTATGTAAAGATTACGGTAAAATTATAACGAACTCTCTCATTAGCATACTTTTTTAAAAATCATCGAATGTGTAAAAAATCTACATAAGTTCCGCTATCAGACAAGAGATGGCACTGTCAAGGTTCTCCAACAAATATAAACCGCCTTTATCATTATATTATATTCTGTGATGCCACGGAACCCTCGGTGCGCGAGTCAGACTCGCTCTTGCCCGGTTTTATTTTTACTTGAAAATAGTAACGAACATCTCTTTGACCTAAAAATCAAGAGAGGATGACGTTTCAGTTGGTGACTCAAAGCAATTGTAACTTTGAACGGGAAATGAAATGACAAACTTTTCAAATCAATCACAGCGCATTAACATGTTATTTTCGTGTAAGCCAGCCGGAGTGTTTTCGACACTAAATAATTTCTGAAAGTCGTGGAAAAGCACCATGTTCTTTTTTTTTAATATACCCGACTTTATAGCCGAGAACTTACGTGGGTCGACCTAGTGGGAAGAGATATGGAAAGACGAAATAGAATGAGATCTTCATCTCAATGGGGCCGTCGACTGGACTGCAACGGCAAAAGAGAGAGATATCTCGACGACCTCTGGTGTCGGAGGCCAAGTTCCATTATGGTTCGTTTCACCTGTATAAAAAAGTTTTGAAACTTAAACACAAATTATTTAAAGAGAAACTCAGTTCTTTCAAGAAATGTTTTGTATTAAATAAAGGTTCTTACAGATTCTCAGAAAGAAAACAAATGTTATTTACAAATAAAAAGAACTAAGAATTTGGAAAACTCCCGCTATTCAGCCAAATAAATTAGGAAGTTTGAATGCTTTTCTAAATATCTTTTATTCATAAAAGAACGTACTTAATAACTTACGTTAAGTCAAGTTTATATTTCTTTTAAAATAAAACTCACGCAAATACGCCTGTGAAAAGAGTGGATAGGTTTTGGTCTCTCGATAAAAAAGTTCAAGAGATCGACGGTTTTTACCCTTCGTAAAATATTTAAGGTCTCTAAACATCAAGGCGCCCCTGATTAATTTACATAGGTTATTAATTAAGGCTTCCACGAAAGAGGTTGTGCTCAGACACGTAGTTTAAAATATATTTAGATAATTGTAGATTAAATAAATAAAATAAATAAATAATGCTCGACAAATCACACAGCATCATCTAGCCCCAATCTAAGCAGAGCTTGTGTTATGGGTACTAGATGACTGATATACTTAATACATTATACTACATAGACAGATATTTTTATTATATATAGAAAAACACCCAGAACACCCTGAACAAATATCTGCAGATCGTACAGACATTTGTCCCGAGGCGGGAATCGAACCCGCAACCTCTTGCGTCGCAGGCGGACCTTCGCCCGCTGCGCCACAGAGGTCGTCAATTCCCTTGGCTTCGCACATAACCTGGATAAAAAGTATGCTGTATTATTAATTATTAAATATAAATTTACAGACCACCATCTAGCCCCAAACCTAAAGTTAGCAGAGCTAATGTTATGGGTACCACCAGAAGGTGGTTAAAATACTTACTCCATATAAAAATACCCAGTATAGGTTGGACTATCTGAGATTATATTACAAACATCTGTACAGTGGCGGAACCTGTTTCGAGTTAAAGCAAAAAAATTGGATAAATAAATAAGGACCACACGCAATGTAGGGTTTTATAGTTAAAGATAAATATAAAGATAAATTTATTTTGCAAAAGCAAACGCCACAAATATATTTTCCATTTAAATAATTAGACTCAATTAATGATGTATGCTGCATATTGGAAAGACATAGGTACCCAAACTAGGTTTTACCTGTTTTTCGACATACCTATACCTTCCGCCGTACTAACATACCACAGAGTAAGTAACCATAAAGTTAAAATTAAATTTAGGTAACAAATGATCATATAAGGAATTTAAAATTTAAAAATAATATGAATAAATAATGACGAGCTCTGTGGCGCAGCGGGCGAAGGTCCGCCTGCGCTGCAAGGGGTTGCGGGTTCGATTCCCGCCTCGGGACAAATGTCTGTACGATCTGCAGATATTTGTTGAGGGTGTTCTGGGTGTTTTTCTATATATAATAAAAATATTTATCTACATATCGCTCATATGCGACAAGAACGTGACGAGGTAAAAAACGTGATTTATCAGAAAACGACTTTGAAGTTTTCAAGTCCCTATATCTTCGTTCCTATTAACCTTTCTAAACTTTTTATTAAAGATGTATGTGCACCAACAATTTTATTTTTGAAAAAACGATGCGGAACTTGTATCCTATCCATTTTAACAATAATACCATCTTTATTTTAAAAAATGGCAGCACTTGTTGCGTTTTTCTAGCAAAATAATCTTTTTTTTATTAGATATACAGACGTATCACGTTTTATATGCTAATATTTTTGTTAAACTAACGAAATATCAAAACAAAACACGTTATTGCAGCTAAAATTTATGTAATTATGAAAATAAATAGGTATTACTAAAACCGTAACATAATCTTGAGCTACATAAGTAAGTTATACTTTTTGTACTATTTTAATCAGGCTCAACCATAATTAAATTACTTAAAATACTTTTTATACTCATTGTATCAGTCTCGTCAAGTCTTATTTTACCATGACACACTTCTTACCCGATACAAACAATGATATCTATCAAATTCTTAACGGTAGTTAATCATCGTTTTGTTACGATTAAACAATCAAAACATTTTAGCAAAAACAATCAAAGTTATTTTCTATAGAAACGAACTGAGAACTATAGTTCTACTATAAGATTAACAATGGCACTTAACATTTGCACCTATTATAAACATATTAGAGAAAGTAATAAATCAATAGTTTCACAGCACAATGTTCTAAAAAAAAGTAAAAATTATAATGAAAATACTAAAAAACATGCACATATAACAAAACACTATACTGTTGAATTATAGAGATTCGTAAAAAGTTTTTTAATATCGGGGAATGAGGTTTTTATTATACTGTTCCATGAGGTCCGCTTTTTTTCTCGGATATGGAAGGTTTTGTGTTGTACGGTTTTTAACTTCCACATCTATCGCCCTTATTTTTTCTTTATGGCAGTCGCCCTCTTGAAATTTTCTTCTGCATAAGAGTATTTGAAATAAATAGCCCAAGGCTCCTCTTTCGTGACATTTATTACCTTCATCTCGCTGATCTTACAGGGATGTTTTCATCATCTTTGTATAGAGTAAAGCTCATTTGGCTGCATACACTTTTCCAGTCATAAAAGTCCTCATAACACATTTCCGCTAGTCTAAATGGTTAACTTTTCTTACGAGCAGACTTAATCGCGCTAATAAATGCATCCAGGGAATACATAGGGCCACTTCGTAACTCTCTTCTTACTTGCTTTTCAATCTGTGAATGGGCAGAGTCCCCCTCATTTTGGGTGTGCCCTCTTATAAGATATTTATACGTGATAGATTTTATGTTTTCAAACTTTTAAACGGCAAACATATACTCGGAAAAATTTTCACGACACTTAAATGAACAACTCTCTTTGCACAGTGGCCCCGGTTCCCGAGCTGGGATGTTTTTTTTTGTAGTTGATTCGTTCGACTTCCCAAAGTTCCTTAGCTTTTTTGCAATATTTTTTTTCTAGTTATCTTGATTAATCGGCCTCTTTCGTTCTTTCTTAGTGGGGGTCGAATCAGTTTGCGAACATAATACGTGCAGTTATTTCTACAGATTTAGATGTAGGAAGTATATTTTCAGTACCCTGAGGTGGAGCAAATCTGTCTTTAGTTATAGTGTCTATTGTATCAACTATTTCGTTGCCGAATATTTCCTTATTTGTTGGAATATGAGTGTCAGCCGCAATTCCTTTCTCTAAATCAGGTATTTTTACAAATATAGACATAGTAGGTATATTTTCAGTATCCTGAGGTGGATCGAATCTGACTGTAGTTATAGTTTTCATTGCATGAATTTTTTCCTCTCTTGGCTCATTTTTATCATCACTGGAACTAACTGCCAATGGTATTTCTACCCTTATTTAATTTAAAATCTGGGTCTTTTACAGAATCGTCCGTATCTATAACAAGAATGTTTAGTTTTAGTTGGTATTATTTATATCTTTTTCAGCAATGCACCAGAGTTAAAGTAAAAAAATATCTGGTACAGCAATTATTATAATTTTTACCTTCATAAAAAGATGGTCCTGACGAAGAAGAGCTGCTGCTTGTAGAGCTTGACCTAGAATCGTGACGAGGCTTGGATCAAGGCAGATCATAATTATATTTTCCGATTGTTATTTCTATTAAGATAAATATATATTTATACATTATTTTTAAATAAACAACAGTTAATACCTATTTGGTCATTTCCTGTAGGTGTTGCAAGAAGACCCAACATCTTTTTGGATCGCGATCGTTACTCCATCTGAAAAAATAAGGTGGAGGTTTAAAAATGTGTCATCATCTGTAATGCAACAACTTAAGCTATCACGACAAAATGTACACACTTTACGTCAACAACGAAATACGTGGTAATAATCGATATAAAACTTAACCTTTTGAGATTTTATTCATCATCTAAAACGGTACATATCTTTTTATTCCGAAAAAATATAAGTTTATTGCGAGAAAAACGTGACTAGGTAGCCCAAAATTTATATAGAAAAATATTGTTTTACAGCTAGAGTGGTTCAAAATATGATATCACGCTTTAGTAACACAGGAATAACTCAAATAGTGCACTTACCTTTGCGTCAAAAACGTGACTTGCTGACCATGTCACGTTTTTGTTGCGATTGAGCAGCATCTCACTCGTCGCGCGAACGGAGTCCACTGACATGTACCGATGTTGAAACGAACTTCATCGTTGTAAAAGGATGGAGCAAGAACGCATTATAACGTCTCTTCCCTTCATACCAAGGTCAATTTTGGCGCTAGAAATATCCCGTTTTTGTAGCAAGTAGAGCGCAATATGGCGAATTTTTATAAAGTGTTATTCCAAAACGATACATCAAGCTTATAACCCGTTCTTGTCGCAAATGAGCGATATGTAGTATAATGTATTAAGTATATCAGTCATCTAGTACCCATAACACAAGCTCTGCTTAGCTTGGGGCTAGAAGGTGCTGTGTGATTTGTCCAGCATTATTTATTTATTTATCTTTCCTCCGTCTGCACCGAAATGACCGGCTCGGGAAGCTGTCACCCGGGCGACACCGTTGTCGGCCCGGACCCTGTGACCCCGCCAGTGTTGGTACCTGTTGACTCGCTTGGAAACACGCACGAACTTTTACGTCTTAATTGGTCAACATGCCTATGCGCTGTCGCCGAGTCATCGCATGATTTCACAGAGTAATCGTTAGTACCGTGTCTGTCTACTACTAGCCCCTGTACCCATTTATTTTTAAACCCGAAACTCCTATACCACACAGGACCGCCGGGGGCGAGCTGCCGAGACCCCTTCGCGCGTTCTATCGCCTCGAATTCTTTATAACGCAAGTTACGACCTGGATCCGGTCTTATAATATCTAATCGCGTTCTTAGCCGCCTACCCTGAAGCAATTCAGCTGGGCTAACTCCGGTCGTACAATGCGGCGTATTATGATACACTAGTAAATACCTCTGAATCGCTAATTCTGGATCAACTCCCTCCCGACGAGCCTTTTTTAAGACGTTTTTAATAGTCTTAACCGCATTCTCCGCGGCACCGTTGGATGCCGGATGATAAGGCGCTGAAAACTACTGGTGTACTGCATTCCGCTGTAGGAGGGTTTGGAACTGACTACTTGTAAACGGCGGTCCATTATCGGACACGACCTGTTTTGGGATACCCCATCGCGACCACGATTCCCGCAATTTACTTATTGTTGCTTCGGCGGCAGTGCGCCTCATTTTAAACGCCTCAATCCACTTGGATCTCGCGTCAACCGATACCAGATAAGTATGACTGTCAATAGGACCTAAAAAGTCTAAATGAATCCTCTCGTACGACGCCTGCGGCCGCCGCCACGGACGCACACGTCGAGCACGCCCGACATACCGATTCTATCGCGTCGTCTAGACCTGGCAACCATACATAACTACGCGCAAAGGCTTTTCTTTTTACAATACCCATGTGCGGTTCATGTAACTCGACAAGTACTGACCGCCTACATGCCTCCGGTACCACCAGCCTATGTCCCCACATAACGCACCCTAGCTCGATATAAAGTTCATTACGTCTAGAAAAATACGGATCGAGCTGTTTAATATCGACAGCCCCAGGCCAGCCGCCCTCGATGTATCCGTACACACGACTTAGCAGCGAATCCCGAGCCGTTTCCCGCCTTAACACGTCGCTGTCGAGTAACATGGCATTGGTGGCGAAATGTAGATACGTCTGCTCCGGCGGCTCCTCCGTACACTTCTCTGCGACCGGTAGACGCGACAAAATATCCGCGCCGTTGTTATACGTACGACATCCAAACTCACCGGTTTGTAGTCACCCAGCGCCATCTGGAATAACGGCTCCTCTATTTCGGCGTCCGACGATGACGCTTCGTTGACGTCACCCGTTTGCACGTAATGCGCGCCCGCCTCATGCTGCCCGCCGCCACCTGCACGCCGCCGCCGGTGCTCTTCATATGGCTTAGACACGCTTTTATACGGACAAACCCTCTTGAGATGCCCCTTATTCCGACAACTATTGCACACGAAGCTCTTGTATCGACACTGATCTGTCTGATGCTGCCCTCCGCAAGCTTCGCAATGCGCGGTGTGGCCACCAGCCGCCGCCGCCGCCGTCCTCCGCGTTCCCCGGAACCTTGCAGCCGTGCCGGCGCGGCCCGCCGCCGCCGGCCGCGCCCGCAGCTCATGAATCGCGCTCGCAGCCGGTGCCGCTCTGCTGCTCGACGACGCCGCTGAATCCACGGCCGCCGCATCCCTCTTCCGCAGCCTCCAACGATGTAGCCAACGTTATAGCTTTGGCGTAGGTTAGGTTAGGTTCCGAAAATAACCTTTGTCTAATAAGGTCACTGCTCACCCCGCACACGAATTGATCCCGCAAATTGTCGGTTAGTGTTTCCTTGAACTCACAATCCTTTGCAAGTTTTTTTAAGATAGCGATATACTGCATTATATTTTCGCCGACTTCTTGTCGTCTTTGACGAAACCGATAACGCTCCGCTCCATGACAGATGGCCTCGGTTGCAAATGCTCACGAACAATGGTCACAAGCTCGTCATATGTAAATTCCGTGGGCTTCTTTGGATTGCACAAGTTCACCATTAACTCGTACACATTGTCACCGACTAACGATATCAGTGTAGGCAACTTCAAGTCTTCTTTGATCGCGTTAGCACGAAAATACATTTCAACGCGTCCGCAGTACAACGTCCAATTCCCCGACTCAAAGTCAAATTCACTAATTTTGCCGACCGACATCGTTCGAACACAACACCACACAGTTTAGGGCACACGTAACACACGTATTAGTTGTTTTTTTCCTTCGCCACTGAAATGTCCTGGGATTACGGGATATACGGGATTAATCGAGCACAATGAAACGACGTGGTTGCGAGTAATAGCTGAATGTGTATTGAGCCAATCTTTATATTCTACCCGCATAACAGTGCATATACCACAATGAGGTAGGTAGATGGGTAGCTACTTAAGTAATTCTTAATTAAAATACTAACATAGAAATTTACTGTAACAATTATTAAACTTATGAAATTAGTTGAAAATCATATGGATTTTTTTAAGACCTGGATCTGTTCTTCGCTTTTATTTAGCACTAGTTGGGCATCATCAATCTTCCTTAGGAACACCTTGCCGTCGGTAGTCCAATAATACTTATATTGACCAGCTCTTTGAAGCTTTCTCGCTAGGTAAAATAATCTGTTTCCCTTGCTTGTTAGATGCTCCGCCACGAAAACGGGAGCGTTGCTGTGGTTACGAACTCTCAGATAGAATGCATTGTGCTTGCTTGTTTTATTTGCCAAGTTGTATTTCTTGGCTGATTTCAGGATATTAGTTTTTTGGAGAGTATGGTCAGTTCAGCAATGAAAGTTTTGTTGGAGTCCAGTTTACCGGGAACCTAGAAAACGTCCTTAATTCCTACTTCTTAATTGCTTCCAACTTCGTGCCAACTGTTGAGCCCAAATTGATAATGAAGCCAGTAAGTACTTTCTTCGTCTCAATTTTATCGAGCTCGGCACATTACGATTCAATGATTTGGGTTTGCTTGTGCTTTATTTGTTTTTCTAAGTCATCAACTTTCGCCGTAATTTCTTCAAAATTTCTAGATAGAAATTCTAGGGATTTCTCGATATCACCAGTATTTTTTTTGGATAGAACTTAATTTTGTCTCCATTGATTGAAACTTCTTATCAATATCCTCTTTTAGACTTTTAAACACTTCTGTGATTTTCCTCCAGGCTACAACGTTTCTCATCCGTATCAGTTATATCAGGGCAACGTTTGTGCTTGCTTCTTGTTCTTCTTCTTTCTTACATTCATAATACGTTAGTGTCAGCGCCGACAGATGTTAAAAACATCTGAAGTGGGTCAAGCCAGAAGGACACACCTAAATAATGTCCGTGTTTCCCTCGAACGGGATAAAAACGGTTATTTAAGTTTCAGCCGTAAAGCTTGACCCACTAAAAGCCCTGTCGGCTTAAACCCTTCACTTCCTTAAGTGACCTATCGCTCTGACACATGATGGACAACGCCCCTCCTCCTATTTGTACAGTCGCGCACATATTAAAGGATACCACTGAGCCTTAGTGGTATCTCAGTGTATCCTTACCTTAGTAGTATCGTTTACTATGTGCGCGACTGTAAAAGAGAATGAAATGAAATGTAATTTATAAATTGGTTAAGTCCGTTGTTTAGTAATAATAAATGAATTCAGTCTCGTTTAATGTATTAGAGTAAAGACCTCAATATTTCTGCAATTTATAGCAAGAGGTTCGATCAAGAATAGCCAATGGTAGGCGTCAAAAAACACACCACTTCCCCGCAGTCAGGAGTATTGCCAAACAAAACTCATATAAACTACCAGAAGACGCTGTTATTCAAGATGTTAAACTCAAGTGGACTTTTGCGGCTGAAACCTCAATAACCGTTTTATCCCATCGGGGGAAATACGAGCATTAAACTGAAAACTGTGTCTGAGTTCTTTTACTACCAGACCTTGTGATACCCCAACTCGGGGTTCTTTCTACCAGCTGAAATCTACGCCGGGGTACTTTCTGAGCCTTGATGGAGGCGAGCAGTCACCGAACCATTATCATCATCATCGTCGATGATTTCGTCTGCCCAAACTTGGAAGGAAAAGTCTAACAGTTATCCTGGTTTGTTTCCAACTCTCCATACTTAGATAGTTCGTTTCACTGGACCAAAGCCGGAACTACTTTTGCCAGTTATTTTCTACGGAACCCTTATTGAGGCGAGTTGATATTTTTTATTTCCATAAAGAAAAAATGAAAGGTTCTACTTATGTGGTTCACACTAAAAAAATAAAACCGGCCAAGAGCGACTCGCACACCGACGGTTCCGTGCCATCATCATACAATATAATTTGTGTAAATGAGGTAAAATATTTGATGTAGAACCTTGACAGCTACATCTCTTGTCTGGAAACATCAATCGAGCAATTTACAAATCAATATTAATGAATTATTGTAATACCACAGTAATACTGCGTCTTGTGTAGTGTGTGATATTGACGGCGAATTCACCGTAGATGAAAAGGTCTGCAGTTAAAAGAGTTAAAGATCTATTGTTGTGTCGGTGAAATATCTCGTAGCTGGAAAGGGCTGTCGGCGAAAGTTAATGTAGGTGAGAGAATCTGCTAAGGAAACGGACATAAAACGGATTAAAAGATCTTGTCATCGAACAGTCCAATGACGAATCGGTCATAGAACGGTTGCGGAATCCGAGTGCGCAGGGATAACCGTGACTCCACACTGGCAAAGATTCACGCTAGTTTCGCAGTATACCTACGTATACAAGTTCCTTTGACGCGGTACTAGACACCGCAAATTATCGGGGAACAAAGCAAACCTGCAAAGAATATGCGAAACGGCTTCACACTTAGCGTTTGCGCCCTGCAGCGGTTTTTGCGCGCGATCCGCGAGCTAAGCGTAGAGCGGGCTTAATGTATTGTGGCTCACCGCGGAGCAGCGTACTCAGAAAAATGAACACGATTATTAAATAACTTTTTCTAACCTTCACGTGTTTTATAAACCTTGTGTATGGAATTGAATAGCCGTAGGTGCCGGCAGTAGAATGTTACTCTTCCTCTCATACCCATGGATTCAGTAAGAGCCTGCTAAGGGATACCTCCGGAAGATGGGCAGCAGCGTCTATCCGTGTATTAACATCCCATACTGCGCTCACCAACCCGCCTGCCAAGCGTGGTGAGAATGCCAACTACCCCTCATGGAGATCCATGAGGGAGGCCTGTGTACATCAGTGGACGTTTTACTGCATCCATGGGCATGAGAGGAGGGGTATCATTCTACTGCCGGTACCCCACGGCGATATCGATATTATGTCATCAATATTATAAAATTGTTGGTACTTTAAAGCTTGTAGGACATTCTGTATTCCTACGCAATTTAACAATAAAAAGATTCGTATTATTCTATTTAAATATTATGATACCTCTCAAAGATATTCGCAGAAAAAGTTGATAAAATGGTTATTTTACCTCATCTATTTCCATTGGAATCGGCCGGTATCCCTTACATCGGCAACCCTACGTCAGCAGTGTGGACTCAACCTTGCATCAGCTTTGTCTTCAGGCTTTGTTTTTTAGGAATCAGCGCTAGTTAGATCTCTATTTTCTTTCCCCTTAAAATTTTCTTCCTTTTACATTAATAAATTTTATCCGTGTATTAATTTACCGGAGACACATATGTATATCCTGCCCTCGTCTTACGATAAGTAACATAACACATTTTCTTCTTTTTAAAATAAAACATAGATACAATTTATTAACTTAAAGAGAAGATAATGTGCTACTTTCACGTTAAACTTCTGTGGGCTGTATTGTAGCGGTCTTCACTTGACGTCTAGCATTTCTTCAAGAACCAGGCTGTAACTGGACGTGTGAGCTACGAGGTTTATTCAGCTTCAGCGGCAGGAGCCTGATACGAGATCTTATTGGATACTCTCTAGGCAAAGACTAGAGCTATTTATAACCGACTGCGCTAAGACTATTGTACTTAAAGTATAGATGCGTTATAATTTTTTAAACTATTATGTTTGTGAACTATATGCAACATTTACGTGATCATGGCGTGTGGAACTGCGCCGAAACATCGGGAAACTCAAAAAGAATCAAATCATGGTAAATATCCCGTGAATATTGCATAAAGAGTATAGAAGCGTCTTTAGTTGACGCATTGATAAACAATTATTTGAATAGCATCAACATCATTTCAGCCCTAGGATGTCTACTGCTGGACAAAGGTCTCCCACATGGCCAAGTACTGATCATGAGGTGTAGTTGACATACTCACCTCGCTTGATAAATTTGTTGGCGAGCGCAGTCCGGGATGTTAACACAACAATAGATGCTGCTGCCCATCTTTCAACATCGAGGTATCCCTTTCACAGATTCTTACTGCATCCACGGGTAAGATAGGAGAGGCAACATTCTACTGCCAGCACCACACGGAAATTACGGCAGTATTTTAATAAATAACAATGGTAAAACGTGGTCTGGGAGCTCCGCCTGCATACAGACTCACGCGAAAAGCTAGTGCATGGAATGAAACGTGGTAAGCGCCAAACAGTAGTTCTAGTTTAAAATAAAAATATATGTTATAAATGATACAAAAACCAACCACCATTTTGAAAAGGGGTGTATATACACCTATTATCGTATATTATTATCGTATATCGTACTTACATGGACAGAAAATTTGGAGGCATGTATCGGTTTCGCTCACCTGTAAAGTGAAAATCTATGTTTTGTAATTGCTGAAACAGTTGAAATCCCTGATGACGATATCGCCAATGCGTCATACTAACATTAGGAATACTACTGACCCAGCTTACGTAAATAAATAAAAAAATACCGATGCGTGTTAAGATCTACACTTACGTACTAAGGTGATAAAAACTTTATTTAGTTTCATAAAAAAGTGTCTGCATGCATATACATATGTAGCTAAAGAAACCTTGCCTCCTTTGCTAGTACGAGACTTCGTTCGTTCACCGTGGTACCATTAGATAGTATCACTGATGGTCTGTGGATATTTTTATTTGCCGTTGAACCATTAATGGTACTACCGATTTCGTTTTTTGCCGTGGTACCATTGATGGTACTATAGTATTTTTTATTTACCGTTGTGCCATCACCACAAAGTCGACGCAATTATTATTTTAATACAGGAGATCTAACAAGAGGTGACAGCGCAATTATTATTTTAATACATTATTAACACATATTTAAACGGGTATTTATCGCGCTATTTACCTTTATTATTGCCCGACGTTTCGACAGGATTGCACCCATCGTGGTCCCGGGAAGACTGACATGTTGGAGGTGACCGCAGCAAAGCGAAGGCGTCTTTTCAGACTACCCTCACTTGGTTTTCATAAATATAAAAACTTGAGATTAAGGCTGTTTCACACTAGGACAGCACACTACACTAACTGTATCAGCACACTTAGGTTGATTCACACGTCGAGTACACTTGGCTATCACTGGATTCCATGAGGCAGAGAGTCTGAAGCCGTCTTCACGATTGAAATTAGGATACTTCTTAATTTCAATTGCTTCCCGAACCATTCTCTTGTAATAGTGCCTCTCGTTGGCTATAACTTTGGGATTGTGGAGTTCAATCCAGTGATTGGGTCCTGAGTCCACTACATGCTCAGCTATAGCAGACCTGGTCACTTGTCGATTTTTCACCGCTGCTATGTGTTCCTTTACACGTTCAGCGACTGTGCGCTTCGTTTGGCCTATGTAGGAACGTCCACAGCTGCAATCGATTTTGTAAACACCAGGAACTTGCAAGGGTACTACATCCTTAGGTGTACGTAGACGCTTAGCCACTTTAGTGTGTGGGGTATAGATTGACTTTATTGAAAACTTCTTAAGTAAGTTTCCAATTTTGTCCGTTACACCTTTCACGTACGGCAAGAAGGCTGACTGTCTCTCGACTTCCGTTTGCTTATCTTTGCGCCTACGACTAGGATTCCATCTATAAGTCATGTAGCCATTCCGCTTGAGAACTCCCTGAACATGATTCAGCTCTCCGGGTAAATGTTCAGGGTCGCAGAGGTCATAAGCTCTATTCATCAGTGACGAGACTACTGACTGCAGATGTGACGGATGATGGTGCGACGCAGCGTTCAGGTATCTATCGGTGTGTGTCGGCTTCCTGTACACGGTATGACATAAGGACCCATCAGGACTCACCATGACTTTCACATCCAGGAAAGCTAAAGATCTGTTCTCTTCTATTTCATGCGTTAGCCGGATCTTCGGGTGTAGGGAATTCAGATATTCAGTAAGCTGATTAACTTCCTGGCTATTGTACCCGTTGATCACGCAGAAAATGTCGTCGACGTATCTCTTCCAAAGTTTTATACCGCAGGCCGTAAGATCAATCATAGTTTCAAAATGTTCCATCCAGATATTGGCTAGTACCGGGGCCACCGGGCTTCCCATAGCTACACCATCAATCTGGAGGTAATGTTGCCCTTGGTATAAAAAGAAATTGCCATCAAGACAGTTCTGAAGCAGAACAGCATACTGATCCGGAAGTTCATTGTCACTTAGTCTCTGCCTTACAACATCAAGGCAATCCCTGAGAGGAACGTTGGTGAAGAGAGACTCGACGTCAAAGCTTACCAGTAAGTCCCCAGGTTCCAACTTCGTGTCCTTGATGATGTCGATGAAATGGCGCGAATCTTTAACAAATGATGACCCCTTTCCCGTAAGTGGTTGCAATACTCCAGCAACGTGCTTTGCTAGGTGGTAAGTCGGGGAGTCAATTTGACTTACGATAGGTCTTAGTGGCACGTCGGGTTTATGCACCTTGGGCAAACCATACATCTTGGGTGACTGAACAATGGCTGGTCTATGCAGTCGATCGAAGACATCATCTGTGAACAAGTCCCTATATTCATTCACCAGTCCTCTAATGCGTTTTGTTACTCTGGCCGTGGGATTGTATGAAACCGGCTTGTACACCTTTTTGTCATTTAGTAAAGTCCGTATTTTTGTGTCGTATTCCTGTGCTTTGCTGCGGTCACCTCCAACATGTCAGTCTTCCCGGGACCACGATGGGTGCAATCCTGTCGAAACGTCGGGCAATAATAAAGGTAAATAGCGCGATAAATACCCGTTTAAATATGTGTTAATAATGTGTCGTGATCGCGAAAGTTTAAAAAAGACTATTGCTAACCGGTACGGGCCGGATATAGTGAAAAAAGTGTGCCAGCTAGAATCTTTGCGGAATAAAAGTGCACGTCTTATAACATCACTGGCATTTTTAACAAAATGCCGTGATTGGGACCTTATTCCTACGTGTTGTCGCATAAAACCGCGTAGTGACATTGAAAATTCCGGCAAAATTCTAAGGAATGCGAGTGTCCGCCTTCTGAAGCAAATTATAAGGAACGACCAGTGCTACCTCAATAAAGTACAAAATGACCTGTATGACCTTCATATGGAATGTAGTGTGGTGTTATCATTGTGTGATTTTAATTTGTGTGATCGAATAACCTACAATCAAGCACAGCGGACTTATGAGTGTTGTACCGTGCGGCATGAAAAGAAGTTAGAACGATTGCTGTCCAGAGATCGTAAGATACAACGCAATAAGGTACAGTCGCCGACACAAATTCCTAAAACGGTTATAAATTTAACCGACACCTGTTTAAATGATGACACGCTCAGCATACTAGAGAAGGGTTTAAATTATGCTCTGACACCGAAAACAATTCCGTATGAAGATATTGTCAGTAGTGTTGAGGAAACCATTCTTCGCAATAAAATACCTACGAATGACGCGGAAACGCTGAGACAGGATGTTTCTGTTATATTGCGAAAATGTCGACCTCCTAAAGCCAATATAACTGCGGGGGAGCGAAAAGCTCTTCAAGACCTTAGCAGAAATGAGGAGATCCTCGTACTTAAAGCTGATAAGGGCAACGCCACCGTAGTTATGAAATCACAGGAATACGACACAAAAATACGGACTTTACTAAATGACAAAAAGGTGTACAAGCCGGTTTCATACAATCCCACGGCCAGAGTAACAAAACGCATTAGAGGACTGGTGAATGAATATAGGGACTTGTTCACAGATGATGTCTTCGATCGACTGCATAGACCAGCCATTGTTCAGTCACCCAAGATGTATGGTTTGCCCAAGGTGCATAAACCCGACGTGCCACTAAGACCTATCGTAAGTCAAATTGACTCCCCGACTTACCACCTAGCAAAGCACGTTGCTGGAGTATTGCAACCACTTACGGGAAAGGGGTCATCATTTGTTAAAGATTCGCGCCATTTCATCGACATCATCAAGGACACGAAGTTGGAACCTGGGGACTTACTGGTAAGCTTTGACGTCGAGTCTCTCTTCACCAACGTTCCTCTCAGGGATTGCCTTGATGTTGTAAGGCAGAGACTAAGTGACAATGAACTTCCGGATCAGTATGCTGTTCTGCTTCAGAACTGTCTTGATGGCAATTTCTTTTTATACCAAGGGCAACATTACCTCCAGATTGATGGTGTAGCTATGGGAAGCCCGGTGGCCCCGGTACTAGCCAATATCTGGATGGAACATTTTGAAACTATGATTGATCTTACGGCCTGCGGTATAAAACTTTGGAAGAGATACGTCGACGACATTTTCTGCGTGATCAACGGGTACAATAGCCAGGAAGTTAATCAGCTTACTGAATATCTGAATTCCCTACACCCGAAGATCCGGCTAACGCATGAAATAGAAGAGAACAGATCTTTAGCTTTCCTGGATGTGAAAGTCATGGTGAGTCCTGATGGGTCCTTATGTCATACCGTGTACAGGAAGCCGACACACACCGATAGATACCTGAACGCTGCGTCGCACCATCATCCGTCACATCTGCAGTCAGTAGTCTCGTCACTGATGAATAGAGCTTATGACCTCTGCGACCCTGAACATTTACCCGGAGAGCTGAATCATGTTCAGGGAGTTCTCAAGCGGAATGGCTACATGACTTATAGATGGAATCCTAGTCGTAGGCGCAAAGATAAGCAAACGGAAGTCGAGAGACAGTCAGCCTTCTTGCCGTACGTGAAAGGTGTAACGGACAAAATTGGAAACTTACTTAAGAAGTTTTCAATAAAGTCAATCTATACCCCACACACTAAAGTGGCTAAGCGTCTACGTACACCTAAGGATGTAGTACCCTTGCAAGTTCCTGGTGTTTACAAAATCGATTGCAGCTGTGGACGTTCCTACATAGGCCAAACGAAGCGCACAGTCGCTGAACGTGTAAAGGAACACATAGCAGCGGTGAAAAATCGACAAGTGACCAGGTCTGCTATAGCTGAGCATGTAGTGGACTCAGGACCCAATCACTGGATTGAACTCCACAATCCCAAAGTTATAGCCAACGAGAGGCACTATTACAAGAGAATGGTTCGGGAAGCAATTGAAATTAAGAAGTATCCTAATTTCAATCGTGAAGACGGCTTCAGACTCTCTGCCTCATGGAATCCAGTGATAGCCAAGTGTACTCGACGTGTGAATCAACCTAAGTGTGCTGATACAGTTAGTGTAGTGTGCTGTCCTAGTGTGAAACAGCCTTAATCTCAAGTTTTTATATTTATGAAAACCAAGTGAGGGTAGTCTGAAAAGACGCCTTCGCTTTGCTGCGGTCACCTCCAACATGTCAGTCTTCCCGGGACCACGATGGGTGCAATCCTGTCGAAACGTCGGGCAATAATAAAGGTAAATAGCGCGATAAATACCCGTTTAAATATGTGTTAATAATGTGTCGTGATCGCGAAAGTTTAAAAAAGACTATTTTAATACAGGAGATCTAACAAGAGGTAACAAGTTTATCTATACACCTCACACATAGCTTGTTTTATTTCATTTTAACATCTACCCGCCCTTATTGAAAAACCCTTTTTAAAACACTAGCGACCGGCCTCGGGTTCGCACGGATGTAATGCTGATACTAAATATACTTCAGAATATACCTTCACGAATTTTTTTGTAGACCTTTTTAAGGTGTACAATATTGTAGTATATTATTTTGATCTATCTCGTAGGGTTTAGCCAGCGTTTGCAATGTGAGCACAAAAAAATGTGTTTTTTTCGACCTCACATTAGAAACCTCCAAAATTATCAGTGTTTCTCTTCTTTTATCAGTCCTTCCTCTTGAATCACTCTATCTATTGAAATAAACCGCATCAAAATCCGTTGCGTAGGTTTAAAGATCTAAGCAAATATAGGGACAGACCGACAGCGGGAAGCGACTTTGTTTTATACTAAAGAGATATGTATTGATATCTTTTTTTACTAAGAAATAAAAAAAAAACAATTCCGGAATTCCGGCATCCATGGGGGTCCAGTATTAAAATTCAATTCCGGAATTCGGCAAATTTCGGCTCTAGCTAGGGCATGCAATATCCTTCTGATATTGCATGCCCTAGCTAGAGCCATATAAATAATCTAGTAACTACAGGACAATATTTATAACAACAATAAATTTAACGAGCAATATGCTGGAGCTGTTATCAATGTATTCAACAAGTGCGCCCACTGACTTCCGCGTCCGAGGTAACTTGAGTTGAGTTTTATAATGGTACAGTCAACGGCAATATAAGGTATCCAATAAGGTAATATAAATTACTTTTCTCATTTTATTCACAGACTCTTATAAAAATAAGAGGTTTCCAAATCGTCAGGCTTCCTTTACATCTTCATCATTCATAATTTCAGCCGCAAAACGCCACTACTGACACACTACTGGTGAGTATGGCAACTACTCCACATGGAGATTCCATGTCCCTCATGGAGATTCCATGTCCCTCATGGAGATTCCATGTCCCTCATGGATCTCCATGAGGAGTAGTTGCCATACTCACCACGCTTGGCAGGCGGGTTGGCGAGCGCAGTTCGGGATATTTCCATTAGGAAAATTATCTTAGATACTCTGCAACTTCTCTTCTGTGGTTATATTTATATTTTTTTTATTTGTTTTCTTATCCTTTGCTATTTTGCAGTTTTTACGTCAATAGTAATAACCAACTTTACACGGTCACATAACCTCTTTCTTATTTCTTCATAATATACATATGTATGATATGTTTTTTATATTTTTTTTTAGTTAATTTCGTCCCACTGCTGGTCAGAGTTCCCCCACTGTCCTGAAAATATCCCGATCCTTTGCAGACTCTCAACATCCTCTGTCAAAAGTGACGAAACCATCCTGCCAACGAATTCTAGACAGACTCTAATGACGCCTACCGTCATCACGAATCCATGGTGTTACGATGTGAACCCACTATCGGTACTATCGGGACTGGGCAAGATACGTGACCTGGACTCCGGTGGCAGCTCACGTAGCCAGCCCGGTCCCATTTTAGCAGTGGCAGTTTTGTTGCCGATATCTGTGAGGGAACGCAACATGCGGTGTCATGCACTTGGTCAACTCATTTCTAGAGGGGTAGTTGCCGCATGCTCACCACGCTTGGCAGGCGGGTTGGTGAGCGCAGTATGGGATGTTGATACACGGATAGACGCTGCTGCCCATCTTCCGGAGGTATCCCTTAGCAGGCTCTTACTGCATCCATGGGCATGTGAGGAGGGGTATCATTCTACTGCCGGCACCCCACGGCGGTATTTCTATATATATTATAATGGTTTCTTGTATTGTTATTGCAAAATTTGTGAAAGATTGTAATTAATTATGCAGTTTGTGTGCTCCGTAGGAAATTAATGAAAGTCTATGTCTATGTCTTTTAGTGAAGTTAGAACGATCCCGACTGTACACTTCCAAAGTTAGCGTAGGTTTTGCTTCTGGTATGCACTGATAGTTTACTGAGATGGTTTCCAACTTTGATAATACGGTGTGGCTGGTTAGTTGATCTAAACTATTACACCAGGCGGGTGTAACAGAAATGCTGTACCAATTCTATTAAACAAAAATTTAAGAAATAAAAAATATTGCTTTGTAATTACGTATGTAATTAAGTACAGTGGATGCAGACGGCTTCCAACCGCAGTACTTGGAGATCAATAAGGGAGGCCTTTGTCTAGCAGTGGACGTCCTACGGCTGATATGATGATGATGATGACTTTGTTATTAGCTGGCTCAGTGTCCCGTAATGAGTTTTGAGTGAGTCAAGAGAAGACGCAATTTGCTCCTGTCTTGTAATCTAAAATGTTGCTCAAAATACCCAAACTGGATATGTATCCATAATAAATTTAATTTATTATGGATCCCATCATCAGAGCGGGATTCGAAAGCAAGGAAACATGAATGAGTGAAACTAAAAACAAAATGAAATTTAGGGTTTAAAATATATACTATACGTTGAGGGACTCCAGTATATGTTTTTACATTATTTCATTATTTTTTATTTTATTTAAATGACCCTGATGCTGGTAAGGTAAGTATGAAGTATTAGTGGAATGAGATATACATACCTACTTCAAAAGATATACTTTATAGAGATCTTCGCTATCTTTTGATGTCATCAACCGTAACGTTTCGATTACCATTTATGTGGTCATTTTCAATTCCACTGTCATACTTTCTAGATGCAAATACTTGTCTTTTATCTTAAATAACCAAATTCACTATAAATTTCCCTACAATATTTAAGAATTTCCCGCAATTCCTCGTGGCTTTCATCATCAGAACTGGGTTTAAAACAAATGGAAGCACCACTTAGTTTAAACTTAGTTCTGATGATCAATGACATTGATCATTTTTCATTTCATTACACCCTGTACTGTGAGCAGTTTGCATTTTGGAATAGTTTTGGTTGAATTTTGCTAACCAGTCGGTCGGAAGTCTATTTGTACCTGGTTAGGTGAGGTCTTTTGCATTTAGGTAATAAAAATGATTTATGCACTGTTATTCATGTTGTATGGGACGTTGCTGTACCTGGGATATTGATAGGGTTATAGTTAGCTATTAGTCAGAGGAAAGAACAGGACAATACGTCTGAATCTGACTTAAGCTGCGGGTTTGATCGCGATGTTTTCCTTCACCGTTAAAGCTCATGGTTAAACGCGAATGATATTCTACAGTGTAAATTTGGTAATATTTGGTTTGGTGTAATCCACGTTGATTAAATAACCTTTAATCAACGCAAAGGCAAATAAATTCTTGCATGATAAATGCTATATTGCAGTTTATTGTGTTTGAACTTGATTGAACTGGAAAACTGTTTTATACTGGAATTAAGTCTGCTTATTTGCTTACATTTCCAATAAAAATATACCAATTAAGAATACAGTACTCAGTCGAGTCCTTCTGCAGTTTTCGATATCGTGTACAGGTTTAATGCATTTATTTGCCCGCCATTTTGCTCACTGTAAAGAATATTTCTGGGAAGTATGTTTTTTCACAAAAGAATATTATTTATTTTTCTTCTTCCTTAATTAAGAGTTCCACTTCGTATAAATGAATAGTTAAAGGTTTTTGCCAGTCAAACGGAAGCATCCTTTTCCATTTATTTATCAACAAAGCAGCCATTATAATCGGGCATTTATCACGTAAATTACGTTTACTATTTCTCGAGGGTTCGACGGAATTGTACCAGGCATGGTCCCGGGAAGACGGACACATACTAAGTTTATAGAAAAAAACTTATGTAGTATTTTTGACATTTACTGTCATTTTTGATACGTGTCAAAAACATAAGTTCTGACAAGGGCAGGCACCAGTACTATAACAGTTTTTGAAAGTAAGTTCCAATATCTCTGCTGCCTAGGGGAGACCTCAGTAATAGTTTTTCTTGATATCGCCTATATTGATAATAAAGGATATATTGATAAAGGGAGACAGCAGACCACCATCAGACACAGGGAAAATATCCGCAGAAAACTAACATTTGTCCCGCTGCGAAGATCAAATCCGTAACCTCCCGCATCTTTGCCGGCTTTAAAACATACTGCGCCATGAAAGTCGTCGAGCTTTGGCAAAGTATTGTAATTTGCTGAATATTATCATTATTTGCCATTTCACAAGGTCACTGGCTTATTAAATAAATTAAAAAAAATGATTTATTTCAAAAACAAGCATTACAGTTTACATTACAGGTACACATTTAAAGTAATTAAGAAGAACATTATATAATAAGAACTGTAAGACTTGTGTCAATGAAGTGGGTCTGCAGCATCTACACTAAGTGGAAACTTGTGCTGTAGATGCCGCTTCCCTTCCAGAGTGGTGATAAATTATATGACTGTGCTCACATAAACTAGTAGGTAAGTACAATGTGTTTAACTATGTGTTTAATATATGTATGTGAACTATGTGTAACTATGTGTTTAATATATGTATGTTATCTCACTACTAGTTAACTGAGTTATGAGATTGTGCAAATTAGCTTTAAGCGGCTTACTTTAGTTAAATTCATTTAGTTCGTACTGCGGCTTTGCAGTGCAAAGCAATTTAAAACGATGGCTTTGTGCTTAATGGAATTTGATATAAGACTGGTAATAACGAGTGGGAAAACTAACTTTTTTTGGGGCCCTACGCTTATATAGTGGGACTAATCTGCTAACGAAAACGCTGAATGCGTTGATTGTTTTGTGTTACGGGGTAGGAATATTTGACGAGCTCTGTGGCGCAGCGGGAGAATGTCCGCCTGCGACGCAAGTGGTTCCGGTACGATTCCCGCCAAATGTCTGTATGATTTGGATATTTTTATATATCCTTGAAACGATCTAATGGGATACCACGTATACCAGTCATCGACTCCAGCTGACTCCAGCCAACAGAGACAGTATTTGCATCTGTATCCAAGAAAAATCCAATAGTTTTTTGCTTTTTGTGCAAGTTTTCTGCCACATGTAATACATTAAAAAATAGCTATCTATGTACATAGTTATAATTTATAAGGTGTATCAGTCATCTAGTGCCCATAACACAAGCTCCGCCTAGCTTGGGGCTAGATTATGTTGTCTTATGTCCAGCATTATTTATTTATATTATTTATTATCAATATATATAAAACTCTTCCGTTACTGACTGAGTGACTGACAGACAACGCACAGCCGAAACCACTGGACCTAGAGACTTGAAATTCGGCACACATATACCTTGAGTATCCTAGAGGTGCACTAAGGAGGGATTTTTCGAAATTCCCACGGGAACGGGAACTACGCGGGTGAAACTGTGAGTGCGGCTAGTTAAAATATATTTTGAGAAGACCCGCAGTTTAGTCAGCTTCAGATGTTTTGACCTGTTATTTCCTCCAATTCATAGGCAACTAAGCAAGGAGGGTGGTGTAGGTGCTGGGAAAGCCTAATCTAACCATATCCCAGGCACGGTAGCGTCCGAGCAGCATGTATACTAGAACCTGACGCTGTATAAACTATTTATAATATATATCATCATCTCAACCGTAGGACATCCACACTGCTAGACATTGGTCTCCTACATGGATCTCCAAGTACAGACCATGTGGGGTGGTTGCCATACTCACCACGCTTGGTAGGTTAATTAGCGAGCGCAGTACGGGATGTTGATACACGGAAAAACGCTGCCGCTCCTCTTCCGGAGGCATGCTTTGGGAAATTTTTACTGTATCTACGGGTAAGAGACGGGGGGCAACATTCTACTGTCCCACACAGCATTCTTTAATAAATAATCATGAACACGATTTCACTACTGAAGTGGACGTATTACGGCTGAAAACATAGGCCTTCCTCATAGATCTCCATGAGGGGTAGTTACCATACTCACTACGGTTGGCAGCCGGGATGCTGAGCGCAGTACGAGATTTTGATACACGGAAAGACATTGCACCCCATTTTCCGGAGGTATCTCTTAGCATGCTCTTATGCATCCACGGGTATGAGAGGATGGATAACATTCTAATGCCGGCATTAAAATATGCTCTCACTTTCTCAGAGGGAAGGTTATTAAAACGATGATCCTGGTAATTAACAATTATGGTAATTAATTTAAGTTAATGGAATTGATTTCGTTTGGTTCCATTAATTGATGGTTCAAGAGACGCTCTTCTAGGAATTAATTTCGTAAGTTGTAAATGTAGGCGAGTTAATTCTAGGAGTTCTACCACATAGTCTCTGACTGCTGTCTAGCTGTATTGCTTTAATCTGGCTTGAAGGGTATAATTTCCAAAGAAGTTTTGGATTGCTTTGATAAACGTTTCGAGGAGCGCTGGTTGAATGTGGTCAACATTAATGTTTAATGAACGTGAAACTAATTCATTGTTTGAAATATCATCTCTACCTGTCTGCAAAATGTTGTATTTCCATTTTAACAATAGTTAGGTTCATTTATTTCATTTATCTGTTACTACCTAAATATCTTTTTGTAGGTACTTACCTGCACTTGCATTTATTTTTATTACCACTATGTAAACTCTTATAGCTCTTTACAAACCTTAGCGGTTTTTTTGATGTTGTAATAACTTAGTAATTCTTTTTAAGCTTGTCTTCTTTATTCAATAAATAAATGAAAAAAAATCATAAATTCTGAAATAAAGGGAAAAATCTCTTTATAAGTAGAGAGAACAGGTTTCCCCTAAATCATATAGGCTATCATTGTGTTACGGACCCCAATACAAGGTGATTTAGTACTGGCTATTGTGCTAAAGGTTGCTGTTCCGCGCGTTAAAAATACTTTGTAATATAGCTGCATTTAGCACATTAAGCGATGAATAGTAGGGCAGAGTTGAACGTATTGCAAAAATGCCTTTTTTTAATATTCTTGGATCATATTGAAAGTGAAAATTGTAAGTGAATAAAATAGAAAGAGCCTAGAGTGCGTAAGATAGAGTATGAATAAATGAGCTGCTAAATTATTTTATGAAAGGGCTATTCTATTGGTAGTAAGTCACTAAACGTGGCAATCTAATATGACAGCCGCTATGTTGTCGAAGTTGTACTTATTCCCTAATTCAGGCTATTCTGAATCTAAATACTTCATGCAATAAAAAACAATGCATGGTAGTGACTTGTAAAGTAACCTTACGGTATGGATTAATCTGTTTCATATTAAAAATACAAATACAATACAAAATGCTTATTTTAATTAACAACTTAACAAAGGTAATCTACTGAGACTGCTTTTTAAGTATTAAATACTTCTCTTAGGAGCCATCACTCTTCCATAACATACATAAGTAATTTTAAAATTTCTAAAACGCAAAAACATTGTATGGTAAACATATAAATATATACAATAATTTCTAATAACAGGCCTACGAAACCCTACATAGAAGAAGTGGAGAATTATGTGCAAGCATTGATGTTGTGATTATTATATAAACACCTTTCAACTTTCTATTCCTCTTACATTTATATTTATTTATTTAAAGAGTACTGTATTCTACTTACCTTTACGACCTCGACGACCTCTGTGGCGCAGCGGGCGAAGGTCCGCCTGCGACGCAAGAGGTTGCGGGTTCGATTCCCTCTTCGGGACAAATGTCTGTACGATCTGCAGATATTTGTTCAGGGTGTTCTGGGTGTCACACACTCACTTTTTGTTTTATGTGCATTTTCTATTTTCGTTATATTATAAGTTTATTTATAAAGAGCGGTTTCTCCTAGTAGCAAATATTTGCTTAAAAGGGGACTCCAAACCTTTTATGTGCACTGTATGTAACTGAAAATAAATATTTTTTTTCATTTTTTTTCACATAGCGTGTGACCCGAATCGCACCAGGCCTTATTTATAGTTATTTAGTTTCGCTCTGTCTGTTTGCCTCTCTGTCAACGGCTTTACGAAGAGACTATTAGTTCTAGAAAGCTGTAATTTCGCATGGACTTCGCAGCTCGCAGCGCAGCACGGGATGTTGACACACAGAAAGACGCTGCTGCCCATCTTCCGAGAGTATCCCTTAGCAGGTTCTTATGCATCCACGAGCATGAGAGGAGGGGTTATATTCTACTGCCGGCACCTTACGCCAACGACTATGTTAGTAATACCCGTGTTTTACAAAATTAACTCAGAAAAGGTGTTGTTAGGCACAGTAACTTGTTTTGACATCTCTTAAATCTAAAAGCTATCGTCGCACTCTTAAAACAATTAACAAAAGTGATCATGTTGAATTTAAATCTAAATGAGTTGAGGTTGTTGCCTCAAAGAATTAATTGTTTTACTCCACAACTCGAATAGTTCTGAGCCAAACAGATTAGGTCCTGTCAGGGTTTTAATTGGTTTTTGTAGCAGATGGATTATAAAACTATGCGGTTTTGTCTACAAGCTTATTCCATTGCGTACTTAAACTAAATTTGTACAGCAAACAAATTTAACTATTTTGCATTTTTCTGGTAAAATAAATAAATAATATTGAGCTTGTGTTAAGGGTACTAGATTACTGATTATACTTAGTACATTAAACTGCATAGATATTTTTTTTATATAAAGAAAAACATTCAGAACATCCGAAAGAATATCCCCAGATCGTACAGACATTTGTCCCGAGGCGGGAATCGAACCCGCAACCTCTCGCGTCGCAGGCGGACCTTCGCCCGCTGCGCCACAGAGGTAATCGAATTGTACACACACTCCTATATTTTGAGCAAATGTTGAGCTTAACTGAGCTAAAAGGGATAATAGTTTTTTTAGTAACACAAAGAAAACATTTACGGCATAAGAAACTTTCATTTCAAAAATGAACAGATACTGTAAGGTTACTTTAAAGTCACTACTATACATTGTTTGTTCATGGAATGAATTATTTAGATTCAAAAGACCTGAATTATGGATACATTGACATAAGAATGACTTTGATATAGTTAAAAGGTTGCATTGAAACCATGTATGTATTGTGTCCAAGTCTTCTTGAGCTTGTTTAACCAAATCATGCACAGAAGAACCAAAATACAACAAACAGGTATCGTCTGCGTACAATGTAATGTGACCATTTAGACCTAGGTTGTGTATGTTATTGATGTACACTAAAAATAGTAGCGGGCCTAATATTGCGCCTTGGGGAACTCCGCACGTAATGCATAGTGGTTTATTATTTAAAATAGCTATTGTCCTAAAGTTTATGATATCTGTGTAAGAACCTTGTTTATAAATTGAACAGATGGTAGCTTTAATTAATTTAAAAAGTAACTTGTTCTGATATTTAATTAAATAAATTGTGCAACAACCGGTGAACAATTTTTCCATCTTTATTAGAGAGATAGATAATGTAGTTAATGTTATCTTTTACCAATTATTACTCAACTTCATTTCAGCCGTAGGAAGTAGGCCTCCCCTACATTGAGGGTTTGTTGCCATAATCGTCACGCTTGGCAGGCGGGTTGGCGAGCGCAGTATAGGGTGTTTACGGCGTGGAAGAAGCTGCTTTCCGTCTAGGTTTAGGTTTAATGAAATGTGTTATCAACAAAGACAAAACAATTATTGTCAAATTATGTGATAAAATTTTGAAATTTTCCTCGACGTATAACTGGTATAACTAACTATTAAACTACTAGCTTGTGCCCGCCGCTTCGCATGCGTTGTACCCCGATAAAAAGTAGCCTATGTGTTAATCCTAGTCAACATCTATACGTTTGCAAAATTTCAGCTCGATATGTACGCTAGTTTTTGCGTGAAGAGGTAACAAACCTCCATCCAAACAAACTTTCGGCTTTATAATATTAGTGAGATTTACAAACAAGAAAACAATGCCAAGATTCTTACATTCTAGTCAATCTGTACTATGTGTAATATGTTGAGCTGGTTGTTTTTTAAATACGTTAAATGATTTAACATTTTTAATATTATGTGGGTAAGTTGTTGTACAGTTGTGCTCCCTCAACAACAAATGCCCGTCTTCCGGAGGTATCCCATAGAAGATGCACTTCATGCACAGGCAAGAGAGGAGGGGCAACATTCTACTGCCGTCACCCCACGACATTTACGGAACTGAAATTGTTTAATTAGAATGATTTATTAATAATGTATGAACTAAATGAATAAATACATTGAAATATATATATTTTTTGTAGTAAAAGCCTGCTAAAAGATACCTTTGGAAGAAGGGCGGCAGCGTCTTTCCGTGTATCGACATCCCATACTGCAATCATCAACCAGCCTGCCAAGCGTGGTGCGTATGGCAACTACCCCTCATGAAGATCCATGGGGGAGGCCTGTGTTCATCAGAGGACGTGGACAGCAGTCCTAGGGCTGTAATGATGATATTATATTTTTTTATGATTGAAAAATAATATTTAACATGCTTAGTTTATGCTGCGATCGGTAAACTAAATAATAAAAAAAGTTTTTTTTAAATTCATTATTTCAGCCGTAAAACGTCCACTACTGAACACAGGCCTCCCTCATGGATCTCTAAGAAGGGTAGTTGCCATACTCACCACGCTTGGCAGGCGGGTTGGCGAGCGCAGTACGGGATGTTGAAACATGGAATGACGCTGCTGCTCATCTTCCGGATCAGCATTTCCCTTAGCAGGCTCTTACTGAATCCACGTGAGAGGAGGGGCAACATTCTACGGCCCCCACGGAATTTTTAAATATCACTATTTTTAATTAATTAAACATTATTTAACTATTGCGCCCAAAATTTCTGCAAAACAATGTCAACGTTTGAATCAGGTCTGTTTGAAAGTTCTTTGTGATAATTTAGGGACAACAGATGGGGAAATTAATAACCGTTTAACTTGCTAAATTACGAGTATAATACCCACAGGGAATTGATAGTCGTCATTATCATCATCTCAGCCGTTGATTCACGGAAAGACGCAGCTGCCCATCTTCCTGACGTATTTCTTGGCAGATTCTTACTGCATCCACGGGCAAGAGAGGAGAGGCAACATTCTACTGCCTACATAAAAAAAAACTTTAAAAGATTTTAAAATCAATTTGATGTCTCAACCCTACTGTCTCCTCCCATCTCCTTTTGGGCTAGTACAGATGTAATTAAATAGATACCTGTATAACATATAACACTGGAATCTTATAACAATATCTACTTTAGGGCATAATGGTGACGTGTCAAATGTCCAGTTTTAATTATTAATTTATTAATTTTGTTTTTAAAAGTTCTTACCGAAATACGACTGGATATTCTCTTAACAATGTATGTGGACCGTTCTCGCTGTGAAACTGACCATCATATCATCACCTGAACCGAGGACGTCCACTGCTGGACACTGGCCTCCAATTAAGAAGATTAGAAACTCAGATGGCATTGTGTTTTTTACGGGCTACTACATGTAAATTATTTTTAACCCTGTCACTGAGTGGGAAGAATTCTTAAAGAAGACACCTAAGTAATAAATAATTATATATGCGAACACCGACACCACTGTGGGTATTAATATACTAGTGAGTGTCCTAATAATCCGAATTAGATTTTCATTATTAACAGCTGTGCCAGCACGAAATGACAATTTTTTAGTTCAAACTCTGATCTCGAGAGAACGCTGATGGCGCCCGTAAATAAAGACAAGTTTAATATTAGGTAACGCACACAGTTTCCCATAAATTATTTATTTACTTTTTGGAGCCTAAATTCAGGGATGTGCAATTTATTTTTGTTTCTTGCATTTATGTTATGCTCATCAACATCTCTTGATCAAAGTAGTTATATTTTTGTGTGCGTACAGTAAGTTTTCATAAATATATTGCGATATAACAGTTAAAGTGTTGATTTCCTTAAATAGTTATCTAAGTGAGTCGCGAGGTTTCATTTAGTAAATGGAATGAATCGCTCTTTTTTGTCCACCGTACTCTCCGGATCTTGCTCCGACAGATTACCATTTTTTTCGAAATTTGGATAACTTCTTGCAAGGGAAAAAAATCAACTCCGATGGGGCAGTCCAAACCGCCTTCAAAAATTTTATTGATTCCCGTCCGAATGGTTTTTTTAGTAAACGGATCAATGAACTACCTATGAGATGGCAAAAGTGCATGGATAGCAAATGTACATACTTTGATTAATTAAATATTTTATATAAAAAAACGACTATATGATCCTCTTAAACAAAACGCAAATTTCATATGTAAAGACCTAATAACTTTTTCGCGATAAATCATCCGATTATTAACCTTTAGTTAGTCCGGTTAAAGTTTTTTTTTTCAAATGTGACCCGGGCTTATATTCTTTTTGTAGAAAAAAAGAGGGGTGTATAATTTAGTAGTAGTTAAATATGACCGCTATGTGTGTCTCTGTATGTCTGTGGCACCGGCGTAATAGTACGTACTTACGTCACTTACGTACGTACGTAGCGTACTCTCAAATAAGTATACCGATTTGAATGTAGATTTTTTCGTTAAAAGCAGGTTTCTTTGCAGTAGTTCTTAATTATAAATTATTGAAATCAGCGAGGGTAGCGCTGCTACCGACGATGACCGCACCACAGATCCCACTGAGGATGAGACTGTCCTTGTACCGCACATACATACGCCCACACTGACGTACGCCGCCCCAGCGTGGTACGCATTTACCAACAAACGCCAGAGGCAGCGAATGAGAGCGCAGGAGAGCCTGAGCCTAAGGACGATAATGGGAGCACCTCTCTTAGTCCGGAACAGCTCCATAGTCATCATCATCATTTCAGCCATAAAACGTCCACTGATGAACACAGGCCTCCCTCATGGATCTCCATGAGGGGTAGTTGCCATTCTCACCACGCTTGGCAGGCGGGTTGGTGAGCGCAGTATGGGATGTTGATACACGGATAGACGCTGCTGCCCATCTTCCGGAGGTGTCCCTTAGCAGGCTCTTACTGCATCCACGGGTAGGAGAGGAGGGGTAACATTCTACTGCCGGCACCCCACGGCATCATACGGCTCCATAGTGCGAGTCCTCAAATTTGAAATCCTGTATGCCTTCATTACCCGCCTAGCGGAGAACATGTTCCGACGAAGCGACACCTCAGACCACGAACACTTACAGGATCTAGCGCCTAAATACGACCGACTGCCGAACACTAAACCATACACCAGAGAGCTACTACAGCAACACACCGACTCTGAAAACGACGACCCAAGTGACCACACGGACACCGATCCCGAGCCCGACACCACACGGTCCAAGAAACCCTTAGTCTTAACTAAGGGCGAAAAATAAGACACGACTAGGGCTAACGACCGAAACTACCTCCCCACTCACGCGGAGTAAAACGTTATTTTAAATAAAATAACGTTATTTTAAATAGATTAACGTTTTACTCTCCTACATTCTGGGGACTCTGAAAAATATCATATATAAAAATCCCTGAGCATAATACGGCTGGTTACTCTGACTCCTTCACAATCTCTTGGTCGAGGTGGCTTTGCGTTCGCAGTAGGTGATGTTGATACTCGGAAAGACGCTGCTGCCCATCTTCCGGGGATATCCTTTAGGATTTTTAACTGCATCTATAGGTAAGAGTGCAGAGGCAACATTGTAATGCCGGCACCCCACAGCGATTTAGAATAGTTGTATGATAGTAATTCATTTGATTTATTTCAGTTACGCGACTACCTGAATCTGACTGATGAATTAAAATCACCGAATCCTGAAAAGTCGTACAAATAAAGTTGTTCTTTGGGGTGGTCAGAATCACCTTCTTTCGGCTGTATAAGAGTGTATAAACACATCATTCAACTCTATTTAATATATTAAAATGCAATGAAAAATATCTAGTTTTAATTCCGCTAATTTATCCGAGATGTTGACTGGTCGGCGGCTGGAACGAATCGTTCCAGCCGCCGACCAGTCAACATCTCGGCCTTCCACCTGAAGATGCCTCGAGGAGAGGCGAAGCACGTGTCGTCGTGTGGGTTTGGGTATGCATGTTGCACTAACAGCCTGGTTCCCCCTGCATGTGCATAATTAGCGGGCGGGAGGGCGGTGCATATGCATCTCAGTATTAGCGGAATTAAAACTAGATATTTTTCATTGCATTTTAATGTCTTATGTATTTCCGCAAAGTAACGCCTGATTCTATTAATTCTATTTAATATTTTTTTAATTTCATTATGCTTGAGTTTTACCGTCACGTCTCGTAAATGCCATTACTCACACGTGCTTCGTATTAATATCTGCTTAACAAGATAAGCTTTCTCGACAACCGCATAAATATTTTATTCATGGGCGACGTATTTGAAAATTGAATTTCAAAGTTCGATGTAAATTGTTTAGAATTCTCTTACGTCTGAGTATTTGGTATTGAGAAGGATAAATTCGTCTAAGTAGATAATACCAAGCTTTCTTTATAAAACCTCATTATATATTTATATGAATATTTATTTTTCTTTGAAACTGCTGTATAATATCAGTACTCTGTTATATTACTTTTCAGTATTATCATAATAACATGACATACGCCTCCCTCATGAATCTCCAAGTAACAATACACAAATCTGTATTTTGAGCCTTAACTTGCAAAAAATATAGCTTTATAACCAAGGAGGTTCTCAAATCTTCTGTGTTTTTATATTTGTTTCCTCAGAATTCCGTCGTTTATGAATCGATTTGGAAAATTATTTGAGTTCTAATAGATACACTTTCAATTAGGTAGCATTTTTTTAAACTCCGTTCTGATGATGGGAATCATTTGGAATTGAAGGAACTCCTCCTGTATTTGGTTATGGTTATGGTTGTCTCAGCCCAGCTTGCTTCTAGTGACTTTTTTTATTTCTCCGAATGAATAGAGACATAAAACGAAAGCGTTTTGCTTGATTAAGAACATTACTGAAGTGAAGAAAAAACGGCAGAGGCGCTGTCGGGCATCACAGAAGACAATTTAAAAATAATGTTTTGAGCAATAGAATAAAAGATTGGAAAAATGTATTAGTGCCGGTGGAGAGTGCTTTAAAGGGCATTTAAGGTTTTGTACTACTCTTAAGTAATTGGCATATTTAATATTGGTTTTTAACGAACTTCAAAAAAGAAAGAGGTTTTCAAGTTGTCTCTATTTTTTTAACCTTTTTTTCCTCTTCTATATAGAACTTCTCTATAATATAAGTTTATGAACGGATTGGAAAGTTCTTGTTGAGTTCGAATAGATAGACTTTCAAAATCTCAGTTTTGATGTTGAGATCCATGAGGAATCAAGAGATCTCCTCAAATATTGTAGGTCAAACATTTGCATTCAGAATGTATGGTTTGGTGAAATGGAACTGATGAAGAAAATCACAGATGATTTATAGAAACTCTTTACTGTTACAGAATTTACAGGTTCATGGAAATATGGCTTAGATAATAAAATCCCTATCTACTAATCATCATACTTACCTAAACCTCATCCTAATAATCATCATTATCATTTAAATCAAATATATTTGGTTGCTAGTGATGATGGGATCCATGATAAATCGATGATAATACTCAAATGTAATATGCAAACAGATGGCGGTTTGCGTACTTTCAGCAAGATTTTAACATTACAGTCGGTTTTTTTTGTAAAAAAATCGAAGATGAAACTATCATTTGTGAATGATTTGAGTCTTTTTGAGTTTGAGAGCGTTTCGTGTATACGGTACAGCGACAGTGCGGCCTGCCCAGGCGCAGATGGCGGGATGAGCTGCACATGTACTGTGCTGACCAACGCCTTGGACCGGGAAGTATGAAAAGGCCTCCTCTGTCTCCAGGGGAGGCCTTTTTCCAGCAGGCTGATTAGATTAAATAAATTTCTTTCTCAAATAGTTGATCGTTAAATCTACTAAAACTAAATTGAAAGACCAGTAGAATTAGGATCTGGCACTTCGCCGGCCGCTGCTCCGGCACACTCGCTGTGCTCGCTCGGCCCGTGCGTTGATGTTGCACCACAACCAGTACGTATATAACTTAGTATTTGTGAGAGGATTATCTACTTTTGATATTACTAAGTTATTCAATTAAGGTGACAGATCAACAATTTTAGGAAACAATTATAATTAATAGGGTATTGCAGATAAGTGACAGATCTAAACTTAGGTGACAGAAAATATAGTAAGCCTTTTAAAAATACCTAGTAAATTGCTACTTTCTTGAACTTTATAAGCCACTTTGTTAATAATACAAGGTGTGACAAACTGATATTAAATACTAAAATTCATTTCGGAGAATCTCTGATTAAAATGTCTTTGACTCGATTTAGAAATATTTGAAGTTGGAATAAATTCCCTAGGGATGGACAGTGTAAGTACAACCCTCGGCATATTTATATTATATTATTATGAAGAATATACTGTTGGCGTTCCTTTTACAAATCCCATACATATTACAAAGCCGAATGTTTGTGTGTATAGACGTTGATCAGGATTAACACATAGGCTACTTTTTATCCGGGTACAATCCGCATGCGAAGCAGTGGGCAGAAGTTAGTAAATAAATAAAGCTCAAATCTCTCGGCCTGAATTTTGCGCATCAGCTACCTTTTTGCTGGCAATCTTCATTGCCTTTGATATTCTTAATCCAATCATGTCTAAGCGTGTTGACACTGCCCGTCGCTTGACCCCAAAGTAGCTTATCACGTTATCCCGCACCAGTGCCTGTGAAATCAGGACGTTAAGACGACGAATTAGCGATAATGGCGTCAGGTATTTTAACTATAGCAATTACAAACATTGAGAACCGATGTTTTATGTTTTAAACTATTCATTTTAAGAATTCGGTTCAAAAGGAAAAAAACGGAACCCTTATAGGATCACTTTTTTGTCCGTCTGTTTGTCTGTCTGTCAAGACCCTCTCGAAAACCTGACGAAGTATCGAGTTAAAATTCAATATTCATAAAAAACAATATTCTGAGTTAACGTGAAAAAAATATACGGCCGTTTATGCCACAAAAACAGCATGTTTCGACATTCTCAAGGATATCAAAATTCATACGATACTTCCCGTAGAGCTTAAACTTAAACTATGAAATTTGGCAAGATACATATGTATATCGTCTTATACAGTAGATACAGAGAAAATTCCAAAAACAATGGAATGGAATTCAATGGAATTGAAAAAAAAATCGTCCTTAAAAATTAAGCAGGAGGTTATGCAACCCTACGCACGGTCTTAAATTGGATGGTTGACCGAATCTTTTTGTGCATTTTTAAAAATTTTACTAAATCAGATCAGCTAATTTATAGTTATAGTTATATATAACGTTCCTACATGGCTAAGGAACCCTCGGTGGGCGAGTCAAGCTCGCACTTGTCCGGTCTATACTTTAAATTGGTAGTTTGTTTACACTATTGACTAACTATAGAACAGAAAAAAGGCCCAAAATCTACCCTATAAAAACAGATTTTCACTTTACAGGTAAGCGAAACCGATTATGCCTCTAAACTTTTATGTAAGTAAGTAAGGCCTTTGCATCTATTATAGATGATTAATACAGCGTCAGCAACAGGTAATCATGCTGTACGGGATGCTGCAGTGCCTGGGACATTGTTAGATGGATTAGGCTTGCCCAGCACCTTTACCATCCTCTCAGCTTAGCTATTATTCAGAGGAAATAACAGGTCAATACGTCTGAAGCTAACTAAACCGCGAGTTTCCTCACGATGTTTCCTTCACCGTTAAAGCTCGTGTTAAGTGTGCACATACATTTTTCAAGAAAGATAACTTTTATGTACGTACATGGCAATAAACATACTCGTACATTATTAACACATATTTAACCGGGTATTTATCGCGCTATTTACCTTTATTATTGCCCGACGTTTCGACAGGATTGCACCCATCGTGGTCCCGGGAAGACTGACATGTTAGAGGTGACCGCAGCAAAGCGAAGGCGTCTTTTCAGACTACCCTCACTTGGTCTTCATAAATATAAAAACTTGAGATTAAGGCTGTTTCACACTGGGACAGCACACTACACTAACTGTATCAGCACACTTAGGTTGATTCACTAAAGTGCTAAGCGTCTAAGTGGCTAAGCGTCTACGTACACCTAAGGATGTAGTACCCTTGCAAGTTCCTGGTGTTTACAAAATCGATTGCAGCTGTGGACGTTCCTACATAGGCCAAACGAAGCGCACAGTCGCTGAACGTGTAAAAGAACACATAGCAGCGGTGAAAAATCGACAAGTGACCAGGTCTGCTATAGCTGAGCATGTAGTGGACTCAGGACCCAATCACTGGATTGAACTCCACAATCCCAAAGTTATAGCCAACGAGAGGCACTATTACAAGAGAATGGTTCGGGAAGCAATTGAAATTAAGAAGTATCCTAATTTCAATCGTGAAGACGGCTTCAGACTCTCTGCCTCATGGAATCCAGTGATAGCCAAGAGTACTCGACGTGTGAATCAACCTAAGTGTGCTGATACAGTTAGTGTAGTGTGCTGTCTCAGTGTGAAACAGCCTTAATCTCAAGTTTTTATATTTATGAAGACCAAGTGAGGGTAGTCTGAAAAGACGCCTTCGCTTTGCTGCGGTCACCTCTAACATGTCAGTCTTCCCGGGACCACGATGGGTGCAATCCTGTCGAAACGTCGGGCAATAATAAAGGTAAATAGCGCGATAAATACCCGTTTAAATATGTGTTAATAATGTGTCGTGATCGCGAAAGTTTAAAAAATAATACTCGTACATGCCTCTAAACTTTTCTGTAAATTTCAGCCACTCCTAAACACAGGCCTCCCTCATAGATCTCTATGAGGGGTAGTAGTTGCCATACCACCACGCTTGGTTGTCGAGCGCAGTACGGGATGTTGATACACTAAAAGAGAAAAAAAGCTGCTGCCTTTTTTCCGGAGGCATCCCATAGCAGGCTCTTACTGCATCCACGGGTATGAGAGGCGGGGTAACATTCTACTGCCGGCACCCCACCCCAAGGCCCCGAGCCTTAATCTAAGCATAGTCCAAGTGCGTTCAGGCTGTCTGTCACTTGACCCCAACGTACCTTATTAAGTTATCACGCACCAGTGCCAGTGTCAGTAAAATCAGGGCGTTAAAAGCCTCTGGCCCATCTTATCCTCATTAAGGTCGGTGTAATATAATTTGTCACCTAGGAGCGGACGCGTGACAACCTCCGTGATAAAAGCGAGATGGTTGGCGTAATTGCTAACTTTAGATTAGGAATTTTATTCACTCTGTAAATTGTTAAAAATCTTGGGATGAAAAGCGCAGATTTTTTGTGTTGGTAAAATAGCTTTTCACATGTGTAGGTAGTTAGATGATTTATACAGCGTATTCAGATGAAGAAGTACCAAAACGAAGTTTTAGATAATTAACTAATCAATGCCTAATCATGTCAATATGTGGTATTCTAACTACACGTAAAATATTATGCATTTTTAACCGACTTCAAAAAAAAGAAGAGGTTCTCACTTTTTTTTTTTTTTAATATTTCTTCCCTATAGTTGGAAAACTCAATAACAAACACATTTTGCGAAATCGCCTTTTTTGCATTTCTATAAAATATAGTTTAAGCTACATCTTTCTGTCTTACTAACGCACTATCATATTTTATAAAAAGTTATGTGAAAATGAAACTTGCATGTCGGAATAAATGGAAAAATAAACTTCTCAGAATTGACAAAAAAGTAGCGAAGGAAAATTAAATAACCCAGCCTTAGATAGATAAATGAAATTATTGAATTATTGGACCAAGAAGTCCAAACTCTCGGCTTATGGCAACGAGTAGAGATTGCACCTCAGTTCGTTTCAGCCGTAAAACGTCCACTACTGAACACAGGCCTCGCTCATAGATCTCCATTAGGGGTAGCTGCCATACTCACCACGCTTGGCAGGCGGGTTGGCGAGCGCAGTACGGGATGTTGGTACACGGAAAGACGCAGCTGCCCATCTTCCAGAGATATCCCTTAGCAAGCTCTTACTGCATCCAGGGGTATGAGAGGAGGGGTAACATTCTACTGCCGGCATCCCACGGCATCAAGAGTTTTCATGCCCCGCGCCGCTGCCGCGCTGCTGTTTCCTCGGGCCGGTCCATTTGATTTTACGCATAAGATCCTGCCGCTCCCGCGCCGCCGCCGCCGCCGCCGCGCTGCCGCAAGATTCGAGGCAGGGGCCTAAAAGAATTTATCAAGGAAGAAATAGCAACCTTGACTCATCACCTTTTACCCAAACGGATTGCCAACGATTTAACACTGAGTTTTTTCTTTAAGTAATGGCGATTATTTTGATAGTTTACAGTCCTAAAGAGCAAGGAATCACAAAGTAGGCGCAAAAATTTAACTTAATGCAATTTTAAGGAACTATTAACAAGAGAGCACACACTTGAGCAGGCGATCGTTCCGCCCGCAGGGGATTTTTTTTTACTTGGTTTTGCAACCCGTAATGCAGTTTAATCCAGTCTGAGGACTGAGAGAAACGAATTCCTAATAGTTAATAAAAATAAAAAGACAGGAGTTTGACTCCTGTCTATTAAAAATATATTTTTATAAGGCATCAACATGAGTAAAATATCTACAGGTTTTATAGCGACATAAAAACTTTATTAATATATTTTTGGGATATAAAGTTGAATCCCATCTTTTAAGGATACGAGCCCTTTACTTGCCTCGATAAAAATATAATGGTTTTGACCTTAGCGCTAATGTCTGTTTAAAATCACAGTAACCGAAACATTAACCTTGTCGTGGGGTGCCGGCAGTAGTACCCTCCTCTCATGCCCGTGGATGCAGTAAGAGCTAAGGTAACTCTGCTAAGGGATACCTCCGCAGACAGCAGCGCCTTTCCGGGTAACAACATCCCGTACTGCGTTCGCCAACCCGCCTGCCAAGCGTGGTGAGTATGGCAACTACTCCTCATGGAGATCCTCCCTCATGGATGGCTTGTGTTCAGTAGGGACGTATTACAGCTGGAATGATGATGATGAACCGAAGCATTAAAAGTACTGCGTCGTACTTTAAGTACTGTAACATAGGCCTTCCTCATGGATCTCCATGTACTGATCATAAGGGGGCTGTTGCCATACTCATCACGCTTGGCGACGGATTGGCGAGCGCAATACGGGTTGTTGATACACAGAAAGCAGATTCATACTGCATCCACGGAAAGGAGTTCTGTACATATAAGTCATTGTTAGTTATCAAAATGTTTGCGGGATTTTACATAGGTAATTAATTACAAATAGTTTTTATTTTAAACGAGAATTAACCTTTTGATGCTTACGACTACTCATTACAAGCTAGATTTTCGTGTAAGTTTGTATGTATGCGGCCCCATCCGCCCCTTACCATTGTTATTCTAACAGCTACATTCAAATTATTGTTTACTAATGTGTCGCCTTAAGTAAATTCCCCGATTTATTATTAAGTAAGTCTAATGACTTCCAATCCCTCTTCATATTATTCAATTTTGGTCGCCGGGTGTGGGGACTATTAAATTTTTCACCAAAAGGAAATTTGACTCGAAATTGGTTTTGTTGAATCACAATTACGTTCATGATGTACCTTTCTCAAATTTATTCAGAAAACATTTCTGTAGAAAGAAGGAAGTAGTCCTTCATTCAACACACGTGGCATAGAAGTTGCGGGTTAGATTCCTGTGGACGAATAACAGAATATGAATAAAAATCAACTTTATTTGAACTTTTTTTTTAACCTTAGCATCAGCAATTTTTACTTAAGTTCTAGCTATTTTAACTAGACTTGAATACGACAGACTTAAAACAACCATCATTCATCATTTCAGCCGTAAAACGTCCACTACTGAACGCAGGCCTCCCCTCATGGATCCCCATGAGGGGTAGTTGCCATACTCACCACGCTTGGCAGGCGGGTTGTTGAGCGCAGTACGGAATGTTGCTACACGAAAAGATGCTGCTGCCCATCTTCCGGAGGTATCCCTTAGCAGGCTCTTACTGCATCCCCGGGCATAAGAGGAGGGGCAACATTCTACTGCCGGCCCACCCCACGGCAATACAAACTAATTCAACAAACAAGATGCATCAAACTGATGTCCGACTCAGCAGGAATGTTGTGATAATATCACAACGCTGATCTTCCGTCGTAAACCAAATGGGCTGACACGCGACGCATTTTAGGCATTTATGAGAATTGACGTGGCAAGCTCCCGGAAAAAGAAACCTACTTACACTGCGCACTGGAGGCGCAAAATTGATAAGGAGGTTGCATCAACTGGTCTCGGATGGAAGGAGCTTGGGGTTGCTGCGCAAGATCGTCCAAAGTGGAAATCCCTTCTAAGAGCCCTATGTCCCAGTTGAGGGAATGATAATGAGAACAAGAGAACTGCAGATAACTTTCTCTGTGTCTTGGTTAAATAGAAACATGGAATGTAAGGTATGTTATTGTATTAAACTCCGTACTATTGGTATGTATCATGCATTTTCATTCGCCCTTATATTTGCCCTTTCTCAGCTCATTAACTCTGAAAATTTCTAGACCTACATTATGAAATTCATACCCTACAAGGCCCGAATTCATAATTGAGGGTCAAGCTATATTTAATTAGTTTCTGTCCTGGGCAATTATTTTTATACCTTAAATATGGAGTTGTATACACATACATAGGTAGATAAATTATTGTTTGCAAAGTTCTTATATTAAGTTCCATAGCCGGATGAGACGTAAGAGCTTGCGGGTTCGATCTCCGCTGGACGACATGGGCTTTATTGTATATATTTAAAAAAATATATTTTAATATATAAGTATCTTATCAATCATTAACTTTTCTGATTTTCAACCCGAAGGTCGTGGGTTCGATACCGGCAGCATCTATGGATTTTTCTTTCATAAAAAATTATGTGCATATTTAACACTTGCTTTAACAGTGAAGGAAAACATCGCGAGGCAACTCGCTGCTTAGTAAGCTTCAGACGTATTGACCTGTTTCTTCCTCTGACTAATAGCTGGCTTAGCTGAGAGTATGGTATAGGTGCTGGGCTAGCCTAATCCATCTAAAAATGTTCCAGGCACTGCAGTGTCCCCGTACACGCTCTGCTTAATTTGGGGTTTTTTAATTAAATAAGATAATCATTTAGCGGTGGTTCTGTAATCAAAATCGGTTGAGCCTTAATCTTGAAATTGAATCCAGTCGATTATTACTTATTTTTTGTAAAAGTAACAAACGTAAAATTGTTTGTCAATTTCATGGTTAAAATCTTATAAAAATTTGGTAAATTTGGTTTAGTATGGAGTGATAATATAAAATAAACGTAAATTATTTTAAGTGTCATAATCCCCACCGACCAGGATTAAAAATGTTGGTGGGGAAAACGCTACAACTTTTTTGAAATGTGTCATAATCCCCACTGGTAGGGACAGCTTAGTGGGGATTATGACACTAATCCATAGGAGGATATACATAGGATGCACGACACATGAAGGGAAATATTCTAATGTATATTTAAACGCATATATACAGCGGTTTGAGTATTTTCAGCAACATTTGATGTTTTCTTATTGAAGTCTGTTTTTTTGTTGACAAATTAAAAAAAAATATTAGAAGGCAAGTAATTTTAGCTCCTACTTCGTGGCGGGGGGTTACCTAAATTTTTTGATTTTACTAACAACTAAGGTTCCTTACCTTACACTACTTTACACCTTACACTAAGGTACCACCTAAGACTTAGTGGTATCCTTGACTATGAATGCGACTGTACCACCATGTAATTCTGTCAATAAAGTTACTACCTACTCGATATGTACGTACAGCAATATGATCGCAAAAGTGTCAATCGATTGCAAAACTTGTTAACATATTTTTGTGGTCGTGCTCTCGAAAATTAATCCCGAAAACTAAGGAAAGATGGTAAAATACGTACCCAAATTAATTAAATGTCTATCCAAACTGTGCTGGGCCTGCGTACGCGACATGTTTGTAATTAAAAACTTGAATCGCTATGATTGTATACCTTGATTGTATTTATTTGCAAGCCCGAAGCCAAGCAGTTACAATTTAAGGTTACTGTTCCTCCTTTACGCCCATTTCTTCTGAAGTGCCACAGGGATCCCACCTTGGTCCCCTATTATTTCTAATTTTCATTAATGATGTTATTTGTAATTTTAATCACTCAAACTGTTTAATTTACGCGGATGATACTAAAATCTTTGAAACAATGAAGTCAATTGATTAACTGATTGTCAAGCCCTGCAGCAAGATCTTAACAAACTGTACTCTTATTGTAATTATAATTCTATAATATTAAATATAAAAAAATGTAACATTATAACTTTTACCAGAAAAACTAATAGCATTATTTTTTGCTATAATTTTAATAATAAAGGGTATTTCATTAAGCGCTTCCTATCTTTAAATTGAAATAAAACAAAGTGTGTGTGAGATATCACCGAAATTTTTTATTCGTTTGAAAGACCTATCAATGCCATTATGTATGAAATATAACATCATTCAAATGTCTGCCAAGGCTTCTAGGGGTGGAGCGCATCCGAAATGTCCAATTTTCCATGACTCTGGCGCATAAATCAGGCTGAATTTGACCGATGGCATGGGTAATGTTGGCTTTGAGGGCCTCTGTGGTTTGTGGATTATGCGCTTAGACCTGAGACTTAAGAAAACCCCACAAAAAAGTCTTAACGGGGTCAAATCGCACGATCTCGGTGGCCAGTTGACATCACCTCCACGTGAGATGACCATGCCTTCAAATCGCTCTTGCAGAATATCCAATGTGGCGTGAGCTGTGTGGCACGTAGCGCCGTCCTGTTGAAACCACATGTCATTGGTATCCAGATCATACAATTCAGGCCAAAAGAAGTTGGTAATCATCGACCTACAGCGCTCGCCATTGACAGCCATTGATGGCCTAGCCAACGTCGTGCTCAAAGAAATATGAACCGATGATGCCACCAGCCCAAAATCCACACCAAACAGTGACTTTTTCGGGATGCATTGGACGTTCTTGGATCTCATGTGAGTTGGTATCGTCCCAAATTTGACAATTTTGTTTGTTTACGAACCCAATCATCCAGAAATGGGCCTCATTACTGAAGATGATTTTCCGATGAAAATTAGGGTCATTTGCTAACTGCTCCAGAGCCCATTCAGCGAATACACGTCGTTGTCTATGGTCGTTTACCTTCAGTTCCTGGGTCAGTTGAATTTTGTACGGGTGCAGGCCCACGTCATGACGCAAAATTCGCCAATTTGTGGTCTGCGAAAGACCGAGTTCTTGTGAGCGACGCGAAATTGACTGCCTCGGATTCTCCTGCACACTCTCACGGAGCGCAACTATGTTTTCGGCAGATCTTACGTTTCGTCGACGTACGGGTGTTGGTCGATCGTTTACTGAACCAGTGGACTCAAATTTATCCACCACACTGCGAATAGTCCTCTCGGAAGGACAATTATGGCGACCGTAAAATGGGTGAAACGCGCGGTACGTAGCCCGAACAGAACACACATTTGTATTTAACAATTTCATTATTTGCACGTGTTATTGAATGCTGGATCCGTTCATGGTGATTTGGCTTAACAGACATAATAAATGAAAACTAATTTGACAGATGTAGCATCAACAAGATGGCCGCTATCAACGTTCGGAAGTCCTTACTGGAAGACCCTTTACTTTGATTGCGAGGGTGTCTGAGGTTAGGGACTTGGGCGTGTCTCTGGATAACAAGCTCTCGTTTAGTGCTCATTATGATGCAATCACTACGAAAGCATATCGGATGCTTGGTATTGTGCTAAGGATAGGGAGAGAATGTAAAAACCCTAAAACGCTACATACTTCTCCTTTTATAACTGTTTTGTGAGACCAATTCTAGAATACGCATCTTTGGTCTGGAATCCGTAGCTTAACATTCAGGCGTTTTAAAATATACAAAATAAGTTTTTAAAACATTATAAGTACCGTGTCCTGTTTGTTGCTGTGGAAACCATCAAAGCCCTACAAGATCGTCGTATTGTTAAGGATCAAATGTTTTTGTTTAATTTAAAATCAGTATCTATCGCGTAATTAAAAAGCCGTGTTGGCCAAGTAGTATGTACCTCGACTTTCAATCTGAAGGTCGTAGATCCGATACCGGCCACCAATGAATATTTCTTACATGAAAAAAAATTTGCACCTTTAATGATGAAGGAAAACATAGTGAAGCAACCCGCGGTTTAGTTAGCTTCAGACGTATTGAGCTGTTTTTTTCCTCTGACTAGCTAGACTAGCTAGCTGAGTAGCTGACTTAAGTCAGCTCAGCATTATTTTGTGAAGTAATATCAGAAAAAAAACAGATTACGATAGGAACTAGATATGATATAATGATAAAATAAAAAATTACGTTTATCTTCCAGAAAATTATGACTGTTTATTTAATAAACATGTATTTTCATTAAATACAAAAATTACTCTAGGTACAGTACAGTCAAGTCCAGTCCAGTTCAGTCCAGCCTTCGGCATGTCTCGTCATTCAGTCGTATAAATAAAAGATCTTAGAGCCTTCGGCATGTCTCGTCATTCGGTCGTAAAAATAAAAGATCTTAGAGCCTTCGGCATGTCTCGTCATTCAGCCGTATAAGAAAAATCCTAAAGAAACCACGATGACGACGCGTCGCCAGCGCCACGGCATGCGTCGCCAGCGTTGCCACGCCAGAAATCGGTTTTACGTGCCGCTAGACATCGATGTCATCATCATCATCATCTCAGCCGCATACCGTCCACTGCTGGATATAAGCCTCCTTCGTGGGTCTTTAAGTACTGATCATGAGGGGTTGTTGCCATACTCAACACGCTTGGCATGCGGGTTGGCAAGCGCAGTACTGGATGTTAATTACTCGGAAAGAAGCTGCTGCCCATCTTACTTCTTGGCAGATTCTTAATGCTTTTACGGGTAAGAGAGGAGGGACAACATTCACAGCAGGCACCCCACGGCTCGACATCGATTTATATCAGCTCATTACGTTTTTTTTATTAAGTACCAGATACCTTTAATTTATTTGGGTCACAATCGTAACACCACAACAGGATATGGCTGATGTGGCCAAGGCGCCCCCTGGCTTTATGGCTTATATGAAATTTTGGATTGTATTACTGCTGTAAATGTCTTGAAAGCCTTATCATTCTGACAGAAAGAAGGAATTATACGACTAGTAAATCCTAACTGGTAATTGTCCAAAATAAAGCTCTTTTATTTAAATTTTAGCTCCATCATTGAATAACTATACAACCTAACTATTTAACCTGCATGTCTCTAGAGAGCCAACTTGCTTTTTCCTCAATTTTGACGTAATTATGCGCCTATCAAAGCGTCAAAGAGCCTCTTGCATGTAAATGAATCGCCAAAACTTTTGCAAGTTCGCTGTTAATTTCAGCCTGTCGCGTGGCGCATGTGTCGCTGAAAGTGGATAAAAGTTGTCATTTATAATTTGCATAACCCTTCTTATACATTAACTATGTCAATTTGACTATGACATGCTTTTAACATGATATTCTGATGTATGGGTACTTATAAATATAAAATTGTAGCTACTTACTTGTAGCTTGTACGACGTTTATTCTGAGGGTTCCGAACCTCAAGAGGAAAAACCGAAACCCTTATAGGATCACCTGTTTGTCTGTCTCTCAAGAGCCTTTTTCTCCGAAACTGAAGGTAACTTGTAATTGATACCAAACATAAAGGTTTGCACGTAGATGATGCCCTTCAAAAATCCAGCTTAAGGCATTCAGAAGTTATAGCAAGAAGTGAAACATTTTGTATGAAAAAGGCAAAAATGGAAAACCTCTAAGACATTTCCAGAAGTCTACCGACTCCGAAAATTGAAATACGGGAATTTGGGCTTATGTGGCACAAGTAAAGTAAAAATTCAGAAATTTAGGAATTTACTTATTTTTTTCCGGGTGCCTGTGAATAAGCTGTACGTTTCCTCTCCTCTCTTGCAAAAAAAAATGCAATAAAAATCTGCCAAGGCATACCTTCGGAAGGTTGGGAGCAGCGTCTTTCCGTGTATCAACATCCTCCACTGCGCTCGCCAACCCGCCTGTTGAGACGTAGTTTTGGCAGCGTACCTATCCTCTATGCCTATCCTCTATGCCTCTTCAATTTGGTCTTTTAGAAATTCATTAAAGAAGTACCTTTTACATACTCAAAAGATAGAACAAAATAAGTAGTCGTTTTGTGCCTTACCTTTAGTTTTCATATTTAGTATAGATCCGTGATATCTTTTTTATTTTTTGTATATTATATTGCGTGCAAATTGTTCTTGTTTAATTACTTATTTTGTGTCTTACATTATCCATGTAATTTTATATTCCTTTTTTGTGAAACTGTTATATTATTTATTTTGTATTTCTTTTTCATTCGATTTTAATGTGTTCTGTGTGTTACCAACCGCACATCATGGTTACTACGGAAGACCAGCGCTGTGGTACGACTCGTTCTGCCACAGCACATGCTGAGTAGTGACCATTTTTGTCACTAGTTTTAAAACCGAATTGATGATTTTTTTTATTTGATTGTAAAAATGTGACAAAATAAACGTTTCTTTATCTTTATCTTTATCCGCAAAAAGTCCTGTTTGTGCCACACGGCGGCGAAAAATTAGTTGTGGGTTTCAGTTGAAGATAACACACAAACCATTGTCGTTTGGCCTTAGCCTTAGACTTTTACATGAAGTGACAGCTTTCCGTGTTTCCGTTCCAAAAATAAACGTACCAGCCCCAAGTAGCATATCATTAGAACCCAAATCTCAGATAATGTTACATCGTCAATCTTGCCCGTATCGTGACCAAATATTATTCAACCGATAACGGCTACTAAAGACACTTATTAACAATGGAAAAAACGGTTAAGCGTCAAGATAATGAATTTGAGGCAAATGGGTCGGAATCACGAGCTTACGAATGCGAAAAGACCTTTTGTTTATCCTGACCCGTATCTAAAGCGTTTTTAAAACAAATGTGCCCGACGAATGCAGGACCGAGAGGTTTAAAGAGAAGTAGGTAGTATAATTTACCATCCAGGTCATGGCTGTTCATATGACTGAATGTCCAAATAGTTCGATTACCTATAGTAGTCGAAGAAACATAAAGAAATACTTTTTTTGGTATTAATAAAATAGTGGAACGTGTTACTCGTAGCTAGACAGAAATACCTTATTTGTTTCCAGAACTTTCGGACAGCTTCAAAATGACTATATTATTGCTTTTAATACAAACTCTATGGTTTACACATTATAATTTATCTCAGTATTTTGGGAGATATCTGAATACCTAATATAGTAATCATTATCTTGCCGTAGCACGGAAAATATATTTTTTTAAACTGTTTAGGTATTTCATTTTGCGTAAGCAGGTAATTTTGTATAAATTTGTGTAAAGAGTTTAGCGTTAGTTAAAGCAAAAAATAATAACGTACTATCAGTACGTTATTATTGATATATATCGCATAGCTTGTCGAGAGCTTAACCTGTGTACCTGTAACTTGATCTAATTGATTTAATTTTTTTTTCAAACAATGTATATACGAGTAACCTGCTTAAATCTCGCGACAAGCTTTTATATTACATAAATTGTGTAAAGACGTTTTAAGTTGACATTAAACTTTAATGGAAAATGTTTATTTTATTATTTTTAGTGGGCACATTTAAATCAAAGCTTGTTTGTTAAAAAGTTTTTTTTACTCTTAATTTATTTTTTACTTTATAGTTATCAGTATGGACAGATTCTATTCTATTCTATTCTAAGAGTGCATTAAGAATAACTAGTCCGCCATCTTGAGTATACCGCCATGTTGGATTCAGAATATCGTCATTTCATTTTCGAATTATTCTCAGCAAGCCCTTTCATTTGATATCCTTATTGGAAGTAGTAGGAGTCCATTAAAAATAATCTTGGGTGTTTCACCATGTTGGATTCAGACTGATGCCATTTAAATTTTTGAGTTATTCTCAGTAAGCCCTTACATTTGTATGATACCTATATTATAGGAGTACATAAAAAAATTAGTAGTTCGCCAGGACAGTACAGGACAGTACATGACAGTACAGTCCAGTCCAGTCCAGTCCAGGGTGTTCCGCCATGTTGGATTCAGAGTGACGTCATTTCATTTTTTGAGTTATTCTCAGCAAGCCCTTTCATTTGATACCCATATAATAGGGGTACATTAAAATTATGTAGTCCGCCATCTTGTGTGTTCCGCCATGTTGGATTCAGAGTGACGTCACATAGCTGACCATGCATTGTCATCCAAAGTAAACATATTAACAAATTTTCAGCTCAATTGGTTATCTTCATATCTGCTTCAAAATTGAGTTGCAAGATTCCGCGAACAAACATAGTTACATACATATGTACGTATGTACATATACATGTATGTATGTATGTATGTACATGTATATGCATGCATACATACATACATACATACAGGGCAAGCTTAATAAAAGCTTGTAAAAACTAAAGCAATTACAGAGTTACACTTAATCTAAAAAAACTTTTTACTATAATATTAACTCACGCATATAATGTGACGTGAATGGACAAATTAAACAAAATCTAAAGAAACTATGTATTTACTAAAAATAAAAACAAAAAATGGTTGATAAATACTTAGACACTACGTAAAGTAAGAAAAAGTTAAGTAAGTTTAAGTAAACTTACTTAATTTTAGTTTTAGTTTACTTAAACTTACTTAATTTTTTCTTACTTTAAGAAAAAATGAAGTAAGTATAAGTAAACTTACTTAATTTTTTCTTACTTTACTTTTACAAATTAATTATTAGACAAATTATAGTTTTTCTATAATAGTGCGTTTAAAATTGGGCAGAGAGAGGTTAAATATATCAAATTTAGAAAATATTTTTTTGTTTATATTTATGGAATGGTTAACATATTTATTCCAATATATTTATGCATCTAATATATTCATTTTAGATGCATAATTGGTACGACCAGTGGAAGGTTGGAATAGATATTTTTTTCTAGAACTAACACGAGGACATTTAAATCTAATTTTATTTACTTAACAAGTCAGGACTATCAATATGGCAATTTACAATCTTGAATAAAAATAACTGATCGCGCTCGATTCTGCGATGCTTTAAGATAGTCAATTGTTCCAGTACAGGTAGTCTCCCAACTGAGGATCTGTAACTCAAATGCTTAAAAAACTTTCTTTGGATCTTTTCAATCTGGTCTATGTAGGTCCCGTATTGAGGATTCCAGACAACAGAAGCATATTCCGAGATAGACAAAACGAACGAGTTATATAAAACCTTTAAAGTTGAAATACGTTTAAAATAATTACTTGCTTATCAAACTATGGATATAAAGGAATGAATTTCTGAATTGATGCAGACTCAAAATACGTGATTTCGGAGATCGGCAGGGTGATATGATAACGACAGGTTTGCAACAGGTGTATATGTCGCAATCAACGCTGCAACAGGCGTACATCTCGCATTCATCGCTGTCAATGGTCAATTTTGTAGTGCATAAAAGCGAAAATTCGACGTTTGACAGCGCTGATCGCGAGATATACGCTTGTTGCAAACCTGTCGCGAGATACGTAATCAGCCTGCCGGTTAGTAATCCTACCGATAATATAAAATTAAAACACATTTGTTAGGATGTGTACATTATGTTGGTGTTGGTGACATCGTTATCGTACGGAAATGGGCCAAAGAGGTTCAATCACGTCTAAGTCAACAAACTTGGATTTAATTGTCGAAGGTCAAAGAAAATCGGCAGGAAAGTTAAACGCACCCTTCAAATAGTTTTGTAAATTGTCCAAATTCGGCTAAGGGGTCATGAGAAGTAATTACCCTCTTATCCGGACCTTCTCCGTGTACAGGCAACTAGAAAAGTCATAAGATTATTTTGTTGCCTAAATGAACAACAATATATAGATAGATAGATAGATAGAGTATGCTTTATTGTACACCATATACACAAAAAAATACAAACAGTAGACAATTAACAAAAAGACATAATGAGGCACAATGGGCGGCCTTATCGCTAAAAGCGATCTCTTCCAGGCAACCTTTGGATGGACACGAATAGGTGAAAAAGAGTAGACGGTGGCGTACTGAGAAGTTACATAGGCAAAAATTTATAATATACATATATCATTAAAATAAACATACATATTCGACAAATATAATATAATACATACATTAAAATATATATCTACTAAATATATATATATGTATATATACATAGATTATATATATTTTTAAATGCACATTATTATGTACATATATATAATATAAACTATGTGGAAAAGGAAATACTATGAATGAGAAGATACTGAGGAAAGAAAATGTTGATATACCATATTTTTAAATATAGGGAGTGACTTAGCTTGTCTTATTGCAGTAGGTAACGCATTCCAAAGCTTAGTTGCACGCACAGTAAAGGATAGACTATAGGAATGGGAAGTGTGGATAGGACATTTAAGCTGCAGAGTGTCAGATGAGCGGATATAGTGAGATATTCGCTTAAAAAAACTCAAAAAGAATTCGACACGTACTTCGCCTCTCTACAAGGCGGAATCGCACCCCATTCGCCACGAAATACCCGAATCGCTATATGTAAGCTGAGTATTTCCTTAGATGTATCATGCATGAATCATCAGAGTTACGTGGTCCATAAGTGTGACACAGGATACTGGGATCCATAGCTCGCTGGCAGACCCCGAGTTGAGGTTGATACACGTAAAGACACTGCTGCCATCTTCCGGAGCTATCCCTTTGCAGATATGTACTTACAGCATCCACGGGTCAAAGAGAAGAGGAACATTCTACTGCCGGCATCATGCGACATACTTCCGACCACCGCATTGCTGTATGAAGGCAAAACTACTCACGAATGGCATAATTGAATTGCTACGCAACAAAGGCGATACGATGTCGATTAAACTTTAACTTGTTGTCTAATTTTACTTCGTCGCCGACGTGGTACTTCGGTACTGCGTCTCAGTTTTGCTATATTGCATCGTAAATTAATTTAGTTTATTGTTTAACATAACACTATCCACGGTTTAATGTATTCAAATTAAATGTGACACATTTCCAGCTATACTCGATGCCATTTAGCGTAGAAATACAGGTCATTCACCTACCTTCATTACGCTATCATAAAATACAATGAGTGTCGCTAATTCTGTCGCTTACCATACAAACCTATCGAAAACGTGCTATGTGGTTTGTATGGTAAGCGAAAGAATTAGCGACACTTTCATTGCATTTTATGATAGCATAGTGAAGGTAGGTGAATGACCTGTATTGCCACGCTAAATGGCATCGAGTATAGTCTTACAACTTATAAATAACTGGCCGGACTCCGCGGTTTCACCCGTTTCCATGGGTATACGGGCATAAAATATAGCCATTATTACTCAGGAATAATGTAGCATTCTAATGGCGAAACAATATAAAAAATCGGTCCAGTAGTGTTTTAGTTTATTCGTTACAAACATACAGAAGATAACATACAAATCGTTCCACTTTATTTATTGAGAGATAAGACAGACACAGAATAAACTTAACAAGAGAAGGTACACATGAATATAGGGAATAAATTTGTTTTGCACAAGGGTAAGTGAGGCTTGATATCCGGTGGCTTTACAGATTACTGCAATGTCTGTCAGCCAGAGCCCTTGTCAGACAGTCGGTGTTTCCCAGCATCCTCCGTGTAATTAATTTATGTTATTTTATTGCTAAACATTTGCTTACATTGTCTAAATCTTTATAGCTTCCACTACAGAACACTGGCCTCCCTCATGGATATCCATGAGAGGTAGTTGCCATACTCACCACGCTTGGCAGGCGAGTTGGCGAGCGCAGTACGGGATGTTGATATACGGAAAGACGCTGCTGCCCATCTTCCGGAGGTATCCCTTAGCAGGCTCTTACTGCATCCATAGCTATGTGAGGAGGGGTAACATTCTACTGCCGGCACCCCACGGCATTATTGCGAATAACAGCGTTAAATTCCTTAACACGTGCATCCGCAAACATGTCAGACGCACTGCTGTATCTGGGCTGCCCCACCATTGCTTTTAAGTAATTTAGTGTAAGTAGTAGTTAATGTAAGCTAGTGTATAAGTTTTGAGAGCTGTGGATTTTGTTTTGTAAATAAAATAAAACTATAAAGGACGCGAAAATTCTACTTATATCATTGCATTAGCACTGATATAAGTAGAATTTTTAGAGTACAGAACTTTTTGTAAAGAGTTTATCCGGGGAAGCACTACCACAGTAACTATTTATCCCACAACAATTACAATGAGTAAACCTGTGGATCAGCATGTTTTCTGGCACCGCGAGCACCCTTCTCTTTCTTTGTCACAATTATCACGCAAATCAGCTGTGACCCAAAGTCCTAAATATTTAAATTTAGGTACTTACCCAGAGCAGTTCGCGACCAAGACAGACTCGCATACAAGCAGCAACGTCCTCTGCGCGCACACCGACGTTCACAGCACCATGTCATCCACGTAGCTAATGTTATTGATCCTCTGACCATAGGTGGAGCACCCCGCATGCACGCTACTGACCTCACTGAAGAGCTCGTTCACGTACTCGTATAGGCAAAAAAGCTTCGGCGAAAATCCGCCGCCCGATCTTACCCCACATTCACACCTAAGGAAAATTGTGTTAGGTGGGCGGATGAAGTGGGTTGTTCCGTATTCATCATATGACGTCTTATCCCATTAGGTATATAATTCCTTATTTATGCAAACTGTATTCCTAACTCAAGTGATTATTAATAAATATTATTAACTCAACCGAAATGTATTCCATTTCCTTACGAGTCCGGCCACTTAACACGGTTGGCCTTGTATCGTCTAAAAACGATTAATAATGAAAAATTAAGAGCTCGAATCTTTTAAAGTAGATACCTACGCCACCGCCGTCGTGGGGTGCCGGCAGTAGAATTTTGCCCCACCACTCTTACCAGTGGATGAAGAAGAATCGGCCAAAGAGTCTTCACGCGAGTCAAAATCCCGTACAGCGCTCGCCAACCCACGTGCCAAGTGTGGTGAATATAGCAATAACGCCTCATTATCAGTACTTGGCCATGAGGGAGACCTTTGTCCAGCAGTGGACATCCTACGGCTTAGATGGTGATGATGACGCCACCGTCCATATATTAGTTCTATCTTTTCTATCCTTGCATGGGTTGCCTGTAAGCGCTTTTAGCTATAAGCCTGAAAACTGCTCATTATAAATATTTATTCATTCAATTGGACTTTTCCTATAGACTGTACCTACTTTTCCCGAATCTCTAGAGACAATCCGGCGGAGACAAATACGTATTCTACAGCGTTTCAAGTAAATTGAAGTCTTGACGTTGTAATCCTTCCTTGAGCTAGGACTATACAGGATGATTAGTAATTCGATACCATGAAATGACAATCCTCTCCTAATGATCGCCTAGCAGGCTACTTTTGGTATAAAACTTAAAATAACTACTAATCTTTTAATAAAATTATACAAAATTTAATGAAAATAACAGACACACCTTTTCTAAATAATGCAACAAAGTAACAAATAAACCTCTAATTTAGTCACAAAATTATTTCTAAATCAACATTAAACATATTTTCAGCGTTAAAGCAGGCTTTAAACGAGGTGTCTGCGGCGGACTGTAAAAAGTGTTTCGAAAACTGGTTTGCATAAAACTTTGTATAGAGGCTGGTGGGGTATGTACTTTGAAAATATTTAATAAAAGAATATATTTACCTTTAAAGCATTTTTATTTTTATCTTAGCTAAATCCTCTGAGTACCTATTCAATGTACATATGTACATGCTGTTTCGGAAATTAACATATCTACTAAAATACTTACTTGGCTCTCGCTCTGAGCATTTTTCGAATTTTCTGATATCTCTGCTTATCATTAGTCTCAATAAGAGTATTATACGGCTTATTTAAGGTCTTAAGCATATTAGAACTATGCCCACGCGGACAAAGTCGCGGGCACAACTAGTTTAGATTTTGTTTATCCTATGCATAAAGTTGTGTCACCTTATTAATCCCATAATATTAATTGTTATAAAGAGGCTTCCGTCATTTGGGACCCCAAGGTATTGGGACCGCGGTCCCATTTGCCGGATTGATTTAATTTAATTATTTTGCTTTCGGCGAAAATGGGACCACAAACCACGTGACGTAAATTATACACTCGTCGTCAGATACAGATACGAAATAAATACAAAAATGTTAAAGAAAGTAGTACCTACTTCATAACATAATATTTCCTGTCAATTAACATAACATGTATCATATTAATAACGCCTACTTACGCTATCGATATTTCGTAGAGATTAATTTCTTCCGTAAAAACATAGATTTACTGTCAATTCGTTATTGGTACATAGGGAGAGAGCATTTTTCAATCTTTGCACACTGACCCAGAAAAAGAGTAAAGATTAAGAAGGATGTAGTGTAGGGTGACAAAGCTATGTCCTCAATATAAAGATATTTATATATATGACGGCACTGACTAGACACACGTCGTCACAACCTCCGTAGATTTTAAATAAAAATAAATAGTTTTTGTAACTTTTGGGTGTTGTTCTGTGTAAAATCATGTGCTACAACCAACAGTTTGTGTTTTTATTAATGAAGATTAGTTCAAACATTCGCGAACTTTGATAAACATTCAACTTTTCTTACGCACGCACAATAAAAACAAAAGAAACGCGTTTGCTCAGTGTTTTTACCTAACTATTATGCCTATAGTGTTTTAAAGCACACATTTCATATTTTTAAAGTGAAATAAGTACCTATAAGTGTTTATATTTCACAATAGTGAACTTTGATTGTATTTAAACTTTTGTTATTCACGCGTAGTAACGACGCGCTCGCTCAGTTTTCATACCTACCTACCTTGTACCTACTATAACAATGTCGTCGGTTTCGAAGCTGTGTGGAAAGTGTAAGAGTGTTGTGAAGGGAAGAGCATTTTTATATTGCATTGGCTGTAATTTACATTATCACATTGACTGTCAAAACTACGAGAAACTGTACTATCTAATGGATGCAGAGAAAAAAGCCAAATGGAAATGTGGAATATGTTTGCGGGCTAATTACAAAGCAAAATCCAAGAAAGCTTCGGTCTCGTCAGTTCCCACTACACCTAGTACCTCGGCAGCTCAGGTATCCGTTGTCCAGCCTGCAGTGCCTGTATCTCGAGAAATGTCCGTAACAACACAGGACGCAAGCGCCAGTGACGATGACGACGAGGTCGATGACCCACGCCGAAATGTTACGCTTCGGAAATCGCGTAAACCTAGTACTGATTGTTCTAACAAGGAATTCCATTTTAGCGACACGGCTCTCGAGATTACAGAGTCTTTGAAGGATTACATAAAAAATGAAATGTCAACCTTAACTCACCAACTACTGAGCAAAATAGATAGCCTTGCCTCATCTATTCAAAATTTTAATACTAGGTGCACTGCAATCGAGGATCGAGTCACTCTTATAGAGAAGCGCCTCGACGCAAAAGATGAAAGGGTCAATGACCTCACGCTAACGGTTGAACGGCTGAGAACAGACTTAAATGAGAAGGAACAGGAGTTGATAGCGAACGAAATCGAGATATCTGGTATTCCCGAGTTCAGTGGAGAAAATCCGGTTCACATCACGACACTCATTGGGAACAAGCTCGGCGTGAAGGTCTTGGAAACTGATGTCGTTAGCGCTGTCCGAATCGGCGGTGCGCGCTACCGTGATTCGCGGGGAGCCCGCGGCGCCCCGCACCCCGCACCACTGCGAGTGCCGGCCGCTGCCGGAACATCTGCGGCGGCCGCCGCCGGCACCACCGACGGCGAGTTCGGGCCGCGTTTGCTGGTGGTACGTTTGCTGCGCCGAGCGCAGAAGGATGAATTGTTGCGCGCTGCTCGTGTCCGTCGCGCCGCTGATACCACCGGTATCGTACCTGGTCCCGTGCGCCGTTTCTACGTGAATGAACGATTGACGAAAGTTAATCGTGTTCTCTTTCGCCAAGCGAGGGAGGAGTCCCGTCGTCTCGGCTGGAAGTTCGTGTGGTCCCGGGATGGAGCAATCCTCGTGCGTCGAGAAAACGGAGAGCCTGTGCGACGTATTCGATCCGAGGACGATATTAAAGGTTTTTGGCACACAAACGGTTAGTGGTCAATAATTTTAGTTTACTGTTGTTACACTCTTTACGAAGGTTCTGGTATGATCTCGTTAACTTTTATACAGGTTTAGAAGCAAGAATTATTTTATTTTCTGTTTTTGATACATATAATAAGAAATATCTTGAAGATTTACTCTTTGTAGGTTGTAATGCAATAACTGTTTTAATTTCCATTTACCGTGTATTTAAAACATATTGTGAATGTTTTCATAGAGTAATTGATGAGTCGGCAACAAATTATTTTAAATATTTACTATGCATAATAGTGACGACGATGATGACATTGTTTGAATTTTACAATGAACGCCATGCTTCATGTCTCAGACTTCTTTTAATAAATTGCAAGTTCGATCAATGTATTTATTCGTTTGTAATACAGTTTATCAAAAACAAATACCTGTCTCTTGGCTTGCTCAATAAGGGATCCTTGGGCACTAAACACGATGAGTTCACGGTGGCAATGTTACGACATGCAGTAGATATAATGGCAATCAATGAGACATGGCTGCGTGAGGGAGAAGAGGCGCGTGCGCCATCGCTGCCCGGCTACTCGCTGCGCCACGCGCCTCGCCGGTATGGCAGTGCTGTCGGCGGCCGCCAGCGAGGCGGCGGGGTCGGCTTTTACATCAAGCGCGGAGTAAGCGCACGCCTGCTTGCCCACCCAGAGGCGCCAGGAGTTGACCAGATGTGGCTTCGTCACACCGTTAATGGCCTTAAGCTAGCTATAGGTACTGCTTACCGACCACCTTGGCAAAACGTCGAGCTATTTCTGGACGCACTTACTGATTCCATATCTTCACTGTCTACTAGTGATCATATTATTTTGATGGGAGATTTTAATATAGATATTTTGGAATCACATTCCGATAGAAGCAAACTGTTCGATTTTTTAAAATGTTTTAGGTTGGACCAATATGTTGATAGTCCCACTCACTTTACTGATCACAGTGCCACAGTACTCGATTTATTATGCTCCAACTTGAAAATTATAGACGTTGTTATTGATAACATTCCTGATCTTAGCAGCCATTCTTTTATATCATGTAAACTATTCGTAAAAAAACAAAAATCGTCCCCCGAATGGGTAATCTATCGCCCACTTAAAAACATCGATTTGGATATTTTTCATCAAGACCTAGAAAATGTTAAATGGAATAATCTTATTTGTAGCGACGTGGATAAAATGGTTGAATCATTATATTATAACGTTTTAAATTTATTTAATAGCCACGCACCGATTCGGAAAATTCTATTCAAAAACAAGTCTTACCCTTGGATCACCTACAATATTAAGAAGATGATGAGGACAAGAGACAAGGCCTATTCACGAAGTCGATTAACTAAAGTTGAGACTCATAAAAACTATTACAAAGATTTAAAAAATATAGTTAACGTTGCGCTCCATGAAGAAAAAAAAGCATATTTTAACAATTATATAAACCTCAACTCAAATAATCCCCGTCAATTATGGAAAAATATAAAGAACAATATTGTGAATTTCAAAAAACAAACACGGGACTTACCTTGTCACCTTCAGGACCCAAATGACATAAATAATAATTTTTTAACACTCCCCTTGAACGACAATATAAATATATCTGATTTAACATATTTTGAATTTAATAGACATGGCTCGGCTGTTTTCAATCTAATCCCTATTAATGAAAATGATGTTTTAAAAATAATTCAATCGTTCACCTCAAATTCAGTAGGTATAGATGGGATTTCCAAAGACATGATTTTATTGACACTGCCTCAAACACTTACTTTACTCACAGCGATAGTCAATACGTCAATAACTTCTAATATTTTCCCCTCTCAATGGAAAACCGCTATTGTAAAACCACTTCCCAAAACGAATCATCCAAATAGTTTCAATGATCTGCGCCCAATAAGTATACTACCCTTCATATCTAAAATTGTAGAAAAAGCCGTCTGTACACAAATTACAAATTTCCTAGAGTCAAACAATATTTTACCATCTAAACAATCAGGCTTTAGGAAAGGCTTCAGCACTGCGACCGCGTTACTTGATGTTGTGGACGATGCTCTATCTGCTCAAGATACTGGAGAGGGTACGATCCTAACACTACTAGATTTCTCACGTGCCTTTGACACCGTCAATACTACATTGTTACTATCCAAACTATCTTATTATGGTTTTGATAGTACCGCTATAAAATGGTTTGCTAGCTATCTGAGCGATCGTTCTCAATTAGTCCAAGTTAAAAAACAGGACGGTACAATTAATCAATCAAATATTAAGTCAGTATCACGTGGTGTTCCGCAAGGATCAATCCTTGGCCCTATTCTTTTTATTCTATACTCGGCCGACATTGTAAACAATATTCAAAACAGTAAATTTCATTTATACGCCGATGATCTACAGTTATACATCTCTTTTCAACCTAAAAACATGAATGTAGCTCTTGATGGACTTAATAGTGACCTAAATAGATTAGTTAGTTGGTGCAACTGTAATGGCTTATCTCTTAACCCCGTTAAAACTAAATTTCTTATACTCGGGTCTAGAAAACAGACATCTGAAATTTTATCTTATAACCCTAAAATATATATAAAAGGTGTTCTTATTGACAAAGTGCCCGAGGCTCGTAATCTTGGCCTACTCATAGATGCAGGTTTGCACTTTGAAAACTACGTTCTCCAAACAGTTCGTAATTGCTTTTACAGGCTATCCGTTTTATATCAGGTTCGACAATATCTAAATAGTGACATCCGCATATCATTATGTGACTCTTTAATTCTGTCCAAGCTGAATTATGTTGATATTGTTTTTGGCGAATGTTTGTTGGGCCGCTCTAAAAGACTAATTCAGCGTTTACAGAATTCTTGTATCAGATATTGTTTACCTATACCACGTCGAGCTCATATTTCACCGTATATAAATAGTCACGGACTTTTAAACATGTCATCACGTCGATCTTTACATTTTGCTTCGCTTCTGTTTGGTATTATAAAAAGCCGAAAACCAATATACTTATATGAAAAACTTACTTTTTCTAGTCGGAACATCCGTTCAGCTACACGTTTACTATGTCCATACCATAGAACGGCAGCATTTCGTGGAAGCTTTCGCTATGCTGCCACGAAATGCTGGAACAACCTACCACCTCCGATTAGAAATTCTATTAGTTTATACTCTTTTAAATTATCCTATAAAAAATACTTATTAAATCTTCAAATATCTAAGTGTCTGGTATGATAGTTCTTCGATGTTAACGTTTCTTATTATATTATATTCTTTAATCTTTAATATTATTTATTAACTAGGCACTATACTTAAAACACTGTTGTTCTTGTCAATATTTCAAAGATTTTTGTTATTATTTGTTTTTCGGATTATTGTATTGTATTGAGGTTGTTGTAAGTTATTATTTTAAACCCGTATTACTTTATTAATTTTTATTATATTTGTTACACCGTGTGTGTGGTCTGTGCTTTGCATAGCGCTACGGCGCCACCGAAAACCAGCGCTGCGACAGCATTCGTGTTGTTACAGCAAATGCTGAGTGGCGACCGATTTGTGTCTTATTTTATTGTTTTTTTTTATTAAGTAATTATAATTATGTGTACATTGTTAAAATAAGGTGCAAATAAATATTTTCTATTTCTATTTCTATTTCTATATTTTGCCTTGTCCTCGATCTTATTCATTTGTTTGTGTTTAGTATTTATCTTTCTGTTGTTATCTCTCTGTCACAGATGGATATCTAAGGAACTATTGATGCTATCGACTTGGAATTCAAAATGGTACTAGACAACGCTTATTCACTAATACCGCATGTAGAAGAAATATGCTATACGTTTTCTTATTATGATTGCAAAGGGTATCTCAAAAATCTTAAGTGAAGTTACTAGGTAATGTGGGATATCATATGAAAGGGCAAGAAATGTATGTAAAGATTACTGGAAAATTATAAAGATTTCTGTAATTGACATAGTTTTTAGAAATTATCGAAAGCTTAAAAAATCAACATAACTTCCGATATCAGACAAGAGATGGCGCTGTCAAGGATCTCCAACAAATATAAACTTTTTGTAGATCTAAAAGAAAATAAATAAATATTTATATTTAATTTATATACAAATAAATAATTATTATAGACATAGGTATACATATATTTTATTTATTTAACAAAATATTTCAATATATATATTTATAATTCCCCCTTCCTTTTTTCACAGTATTTCTAGGTACTTTGTTTGTATGCTACCAGGTCCTAAATAGAAGGTTAGCTACTGTAGATTTTAATTAATTTTATTTTATTTAGTTTAAGATATTTTCATTATAATTCATCATTTGTCAAAATTTGTAAAGTCAACTTCTTCAAGAACATATTAAATATCCATCAATGTTTTGGAGGAGGGCGCTGTCACTACGACGCAGTTTTTTAACTTTTGTGGTGGCAACGTTTACATCAGTTTTTGTAACCACTCAAATGTTCTAAATAATAATTTTTAAATTTTTTTTTTAACTATTTAAGAGATATAAATATCTAGATCACTTGCACATAACTTTAATAGTTTACGCGGCGCACGCCAGTACACAGATATCCGAGTCGGCATGAAATTTTCCGACATCTTCCACGATCTTCATAATAGTTCAGTGAACTAACAGAATACCTTAATAAAGGAGAAATATGGGCTTTCATACATTACTAGGCCCAGGTTGTAGAAAAATAAGATTTTGATATCTGTATAACCTTTAGTCTGTGGGGCTCGTTTTGTGAAAAATTGCCGCATCTGACTGACCAACTGAATTCAAATTCAAATTCAAATTCAATTTATTTACCATAAACGTTACACAATAACATTGGCATGTCAATATAATACAATACAGGTACACATCGTTCAAATAATATTTAAATAGTTAATTGCATACTTAATGTCAAGTTACTTATACAATACGGTCAAAACAATTTAATTCATAGTTTAATGTCAGAAAATGAGGAACTAAAATATTCTCTTAGGTTATAGAAAGGGTTACATTCGAAAAATGATTTTACTATAGTCTTGAATTTATGCAACGGTAGTCTTGTAATGTCTAATGGCAACATATTGTACATGTCAAGCTTAAGACTAAATCCGTGTTTGTAAGTTTTTACAAGTCTAGTTCTAGGAACATGTAGTTTTTCTTTATTCCTGGTGTTGAAGTGGTGAATGTTAAGTTTCATAGGTAAACTGTCTTTAATTTTATGGATTTCTAGTAGAGAATTATAAATGAACAATGATATAACAGTTAGAATTTTTGTTTTCTTAAAATACGCCCTTACTGACGTAAGTCTATGCAATCCATGTATAATGCGTACTGACCTCTTTTGACCGTACTATACTGATATATCAACGCACAACCGGTGGACCTAAAACTTGAAATTTAGCACACATATGTACATATTACCTTGAGTATCCTAGAGGGGCACTAAGAAGGGATTTTTTGAAATTCCCACGGTATAGGGTATAAATGGGATTTATATTTTCGAATCAAAGTGGCTCTGAAAAAGGGGATTTCCGCGCGAAACTAAGTCGCGGGCAAAAGCTAGTACTGTGTATAGATAGAGATGTACTTCCGGCTTCACATCGTTCCGGTTTTAGGAAGCGTCAAGTATCGATTTCACGGACGTGAGTTAAAATTAAATGACAATTAAAAATTTCATTTTTTTCTCTTTATGTACTTACATAATAATACAAACCCTTATTACCAATATAAATTTTAGATACTTGTGTTATGGTAATGAGTTCGAATCCTACCGGAATCATAAAATTTTTGATGAGATTATTCATTTCTTTGACATGTTCCACTTAGGTGTGGTTAAACACTACCTATAAAATTACAAACTATAGAATGGGCTATAGCGACATCCCTAGTCATTGCTACTGAATACAACTTCAGACAATGAACAGGAGAACTCTAGTAGTTACCTGTAGATGGCGCTCTAATCGGTGCTCAAACCGATGTTCCTAGTCAAAAATTTCAGCGGTACCCGACATGGGTTTTGTAGCTTAGTGGTCAAAGCACTTCCGGCTTTAGGAAGCGTCAAGTATCGATTTGACGGACATGGGTTCAAATCCCACCGGAATCGCAATTTTTTTTATAAGTTTCTTTGAAATGAATTTGCTTTTTTTTGAATTGCCCAAAACTTCTGTGTACTAATAACTAAACTAGGAATAATCCATACTAATATTATAAATGCGAAAGTAACTCTGTCTGTCTGTCTGTCTGTTCCTCTTTCACGCCTAAACGGCTGAACGGATTTTGATGAAATTTGGTATGGTGATAGATGATAACCTAGAAATGGTCATAGGCTATAAATAATCACGCCATCGTTCTTAGGGGGTAGGCAGTAGGCAGATAACTAAATTGAGTTAGTGATTTTTAGTCGTTTTTGTTGGGACTTTTGCTCTTTCACGTATAAAAGGCTGAACAGATCTTGATGAAATTTAGTAAGGTAATAGATGGTTACCTAAAAACGATGATCACGTCATAGTACTTAGGGGGTAGGAAGTAGGCAGAAAACTGAATTGAGTTAGTGATTTTTTTATGGTTTTTGGTGGGAGTTTTGCTCTATCATGCCTAAACGGCTGAACGGATTTTTATAAGACTTGGTTAATATAAAGATAGGATCCTAGGCACGGACACAGGCTACTTCTTACGGCGGGAAAATACCTCATTCCCGCGGAAATCTAGCGTGATCGTGTCAAGAAGCGAATGACGCCATAGCTACTGAAATGATTTTGATGTTTTTTTTTTTAAATGAGTGTTACTGAGACTTAAAGTTAGTATTTGATCACTTTTCTAACTTAGAGGGTCGGTAGGCGCCATAATTTAGGGAATTTATTATAAAATTTTGATGCATCTGTCTTTATTTAACAGTTTTACTTGGATCGAAACTTAGCGACATACCATCACACTACTTAACTTATAGGGTAGGAAAGTAAATTATTAGTTTGGGATGAGTGTACTATGTCCCATAAAAGAGCAATTGAAGCTCTAGATCGGACTTTGAAAGACATCAAGAGTAATCCAAATATCATGGGGGGGATGGTGGTACTTTTAGCGGGCGATTTTAGACAGACTTTGCCGGTTATCACTAAAGGCACCCCTGCAGATGAAATAAATGCGTGTTTAAAAGCGTCAACGTTATGGGTGCACGTAAAAACGTTTAGTCTGTCTACAAATATGAGAGTGCAACTACACAATGATGTACAATCTGGACAATATGCTGCTGCTCTTCTTAAAATTGGAGAAGATCGTATGGCAAAGGATGGTAATGGCATGATTACATTGGATCGTGAATTCTGCAATGTTGTGCATAATCCAGATGATCTAAATAACTTCGTCTATAGCGAACTGCTAACTAATATGAGGAATAGAGACTGGTTATGTGAAAGAGCAATTTTAGCGCCGACGAATGAAATGGTGGGACAGATAAACGAGCAAATTATGTCACGCGTGGAAGGTGATATTGTTGAGTTTCTCTCTGTAGACACTGTAATGGATACTGAACAAGTAACATCATACCCTGTAGAATTTCTTAATTCTTTAGAACTGTCGGGAGTACCTTCACTCAAACTGAGGCTGAAAGTAGGCGTTCCTGTCCTTTTAATGCGGAATTTAGATGCACCAAGACTGTGTAATGGCACACGGTTGCAAGTGACACACCTCGGTCGCAATATTGTAAAAGCAATCATTATGACTGGAATGGCAAAAGGAGAGAACGTTTTAATCCCCCGTATACCCATAATTCCGACAGATTTGCCATTCCAGTTTAAGAGATTACAGTTTCCGCTGAAAATCGCATTCGCTATGACGATAAATAAAGCTCAGGGGCAAACATTAAAAGTAGCCGGCATTAATTTAGAAAAGAGTTGTTTTTCTCACGGACAATTATACGTGGCTTGCTCACGTGTTTCAAGTCCACAGAATCTCCATGTGTTGGCCAGAGAGGGAAAAACAAAGAACATAGTTTACAAAAATGTACTACAGTAATAAGGCCTCTTATTTTTAGCTTCCTACATTATTATACTACTTACATTAAGTTAGTACTTCCTACGCAGACGATGTTACGGATGTCACACTGTCTAACATCGGGGGTTGGCAGGTAGGTAGTTAGTAGTATTTTAAACCGATTTACATTATTTACTTTTTATATTTACTAAGGAAACATTCGGAGCTATCCATTATGTAGCTTAGGTTGCTTTTGAACAAATTTTGATGTGAAAGTTGAGGACTGGAACACGATAGTGGGACATTATTGCAGGGGGACTTATAGCCGGGAGAAAACAAAAAAACTTATGCGGACGAAGTCGCGGGTAAAAGCTAGTACTTTAATATAATGAATTTTAAGTGTGAAACTACACCCTCGTATAGGTAGCATTTCTATGGCATGGTTTTTGTCTCAGCTAAATAAAGGTTTTGAGTTTGAGTTTCGATAACCATCTTTGGTCTTCTTCATCATAACTACTCAAATATTTTCCTACAATATTTGAGGAGTTTCTTCGATTCCTCATTGATCCCATCATTAGAAATGAGTTTTTAAAAAAATGGGACCTAATTGAAAATGTTTTAAAGTATAATTTTCCAAATCGGTTAATAAACCACGGTGATTATGAGTATTAAAAATTTAAAAAAATGCAGACGGCTTTTAAAACTCCTTCGTTTTTTAAATAAAATAAAAACCTATTTTAGATCGTTCTGTCATAAAACGAAAATACACCAGAGCCGTCATTTGAACGTTTGTAGGTCTTATAGGTAAGCTGCTTACTCAGTTTCTTTAAAATGTATGTTTTCCGCTCAAAGAGCCTTGACTCGAGCGAAGCGAGAATTCGTAGTTCGAAACGGCTTAACTAAAGTGTTTGTACGTATAAGCGTTATATTGGGAATCAAGTACAGTCAGATACAACATCAACACACACATTAAAAGTTTTAACATAATTAAAAATATTTATACGGCTATCGCGTTACCGTTAACATATACAGGGTGTAATATAACATGTGTAATAAGCCGAAAGGGGGTGATTCTGACCATCCCAAGGCACAACTTTTTTTCTACGATTTTTCAGGATTCAGTGATTTTCATTCAAGAAAAGACCATGAAAGTTTTAACTTCAACAGCTGATTATACGATAATGGCAACGTAAAGACCAGCTGACTCTAGTCATGGTCATTGAACTCCGCGAAGAGTTGCCGTACAGGTACAAATAAAATACCCACAAAGAGCTTTTTTTATTAAAATTAAAAAAAAAACAATTTTTACTCTAGTATCATTTTCGTATAACACCAACCAGTGAAATTGTAAATAAAAATAAAAAAAATCATAGAAAATCCGATCTTTTTCACTCCTTTCTTTTTCCGTTTTTTCATGGGCTGAAACCCCCCCTTTCGGGTTTTGTACTAACACATGTTATACACCTTATATAAAACAAAAGGATTTAAACTACCCTCTAAAATCGTTTTCAACTCTTTTATCGTGTTACCGTTTAGATGTGAATGAGAATAGAATACAAAATTAATTGCAAGCTAATCGGTAGACAGAAATAGGACAAAATTTCATTTACCTACTAAATTATTTTCATTTCACTTGATCGAACAAGCTTAGCTAAATAAAGCCATTTAAAACACATCTCTAGATACTCACTGCAGCTAGCTAACTGTACCGAAACATTAGGTACAAATATCCAGGTAAATCCGTGAAAATGGACACAATGTATTGCAATCTCACGCCAACACGTTCCTTTATAAATAGTCAGGAGCTCGTGGAAGACTTATCTATCAAAATGGTACTACGTGCAGAATAGACAGCGAAACCAATTGAAAGCTTTGCAAATAGAAACTCTTCAACAAATCACGTTTGTTTTATGGGAGTCCCCCTTGAAAATTATTTTTATTTTAATTAACTATTTATTTTTAAATGCATACACATTTATTATATTCTATGTATATTTCAAGTGTCTACCTGTTGCCGTTATTAATATTGAGGAAAAAACCCCGTTTGTGTATGGGGGACCCCCTTAGATATTGATTTTATTCTGCTTTTTTTGTTGTTCTAACGGCAACAGAAATATATCATCTGTGAAAATTTCCACTATCTAGCTATCACTGTTCATGAGATACAGCCTGGTGACAGACAGACAGATAAGACGGACAGATAGATGGACAGCGGAGTCTTAGTAATAGGGTTTTTCATTTAATTCCCGGTTGTACCCTTTGGGTACGGAACCCTAAAAAATATCATATGATGATCTCGACAGCCTCCGCGGCTAATAGCCGTCAAAATGGTCTAATACGAAGGTGGCGGATTTGAGCCCCGTCGCGGAATAAATGTTTGCTTTTCTGTAGGTTTTTATGTGGGGTGTTTTCTATTTGCGGGATTCCGTAAACATTACTCTCTCTCTCTCTATCTCTCTCTCTCTCTCTATCTCTCTCTCTCTCTATCTCTCTCTCTCTCTTATATGAGGAGGAAACATTTCTATTTTGTATGTTTGTAACGAATAAACTCAAAACTACAGGACCTATTTTAAAATTCTTTCACTATTGCAATGCTACATTATCCCTGAATAACAAAGGATTGTGGATTGGGAAGGACTCTGGATTGGGAAGTATCATCATTTCAGCCGTAAAACGTCCACTACTGAACACAGGCCTCATGGATCTCCATGAGGAACAGTTTTCATACTCACCACGCTTGGCAGGCGGGTTGGCGAGCGCAGTTTTTGATGTTGATACACGGTATGACGATGCTGCCTATCTTCGGAGGTATCCCTTGGCAGATGATTGCTGTATCCGAAAGGCAACATTCTACTGCCGATGCCCCACGCAGTTACGGCGGTTCTAATAGTTGTTAGAACCGCCGTAACGCCGTGGGGCATGACAAGAAGCTCGAGTAACTCTACTAGCAACCCTGCGCAACAAAGTGTGTGATATTTTTTTTATTATTGTCATTCAAAAGTCTCAGTTGTTCAATCAGCCGGGCTATTAAGCACCTACAATAATTAAAAGCAAGTTATTAATCTGCGCCAAGGACAGAAAGTTCGCGATTATTAATATAGAACAGGTATTATTCAGGTAAGGAAGTACTTATCCACTTTTTCGTTACTTATGGTACTTATCTACTGGTTTCGGCTATTGATATGGCAGTTTTTATAAGCATAATAGCAAAAAACTATCTAGTCCCAAACTAAGCAAATCTTGTTATTAACACATTCTTTAACAGGGTATTTATCGCGTTATTTACATTTATTAGTGCCCGACAAAGCAAATAAGAGACTGTATAGAGTCCACAAACCAAGACAGTGTCACTCTTAGATGAGATAAATCTATTATAATCGAGATTTATCTTGTCTAAGGTGTCACTGAACAGAGACTAATCTTCACAACGGATAGTGCAGCCTTTACAAATGCTCTCAGGAGATATACCCGGTCAAAATCTGTCGCAGTGCGCACAGCGCTATGGCGCTCTGAAAACATTGGCTGACCGGGTTAAGGTCAAATGGACCAAAAGCCACGGATCGTGTACGGGGAATAATGGGGCCGATGCATTGGCAAAGTAAGGAGCTAGACTCCCTCCGGACTCCAATGATATTGGCCTTTGCAATCCACCGCCCGCAGAGATAAAAAAAAGCTTAAACTTAACTCAGAAAAAGAACACCAGAAAATATGGAAACGCAGACCGGACCGAAAACTATCGAAGCAAATGCTCCCAGAAAGAAACAAAATGATAACAAACACTCTGCTTAAGATGACAAGACAAGACCTACGTTTGATGGTGGGTATCATCACAGGACACTGTGATCTTAACCACCATCTTCTAAAGATGGGGCCATAGACAGTGAACTGTGTCGCGGTTGTCTTGAGGCAGATGAGATAGTTGAGCATGTAATGCTACACCGTGCGGCTACAAGGGACGTTAGAAGTGAAACGGGATTACGAGAGCGAATGGAACCAAGCGCATCCACATCAACAATATCTGCAGCTACTTCACGGATGCTTATAAAGGCCCATCCGGGTTTTCTTACCATCCGGGTTTTCTTCTCACGCGGACGAAGTCCGCGTGGGGAAGCAGTTTCGGGCGTGAGCCCCTGACTGCGGTGATCTTTTTCGCCCTTGGTTACAACCAAGGGGTCCTCGGGACGGCTCACTGAGCCTATTGCTTGGGCCCGCGTTATACGGGCGTGCGTTGGACTGGAGGCCATTTTTCAGGTCCCCTGGCGCGGCTGCAGCTGAACGAGCGTCGCTATACCGCTGACGATTTGCGGGATCGGGCTTATCCCCTACCGGATCGCTAGCAACACGTCGTTCAGGATCTGCAGCGCTGCGTCTAGCACCTCCAGATGGGCCTGGTCGTGCTGGAATGATGTCGGTGCTGTGGTGTTGGCTGCGGGGCGCAGTTGGTCCGGTGTGGGCTTCTGGGGCATCGGGTTTGTTGGCGGTGCTGCTGCTGTGGTGAGTTCCGGCTGGGCCATTGCTGGTGCCGGGGGCCGGGGCGTCTGCTTGGAACGGGAGGTCGTCCCGGTTTCGGTGTCTGAAGGCAAGACCAGGCTTACCTTCTTCTTCCTCCTCCGTCTTGGAAGGCGGTTCGACCGCGCAGTGGGGTCGTTGGCTGGGGCCATGAGGGAGCCGCCGTGCTCCGCCCGTGAGTGTTGAGCCACAGTACTAGGCTGTGGCTGTGGTGGTCTGGCTGGCGGCTTGTCATGGCCGCCCCGGGATGTGGTGTAGGCGGTCGTGCCCGCCTTCTTGTTGCGGGCCTCCCGCTTGAATATGGGACAGCTGGTCCTGTTGGCCGTGTGAGGGCCACTGCAGTTGACGCAGTTAGGCGGGTCCTCCTTCTTCTTGGGGCAGTCGCCTGCGTAGTGTGGCCCTCCACAACGGACGCAGGCGAGGGGGCGATGACACTGGTGGCTGGAGTGGCGGAACCCTTGGCAACGGTGGCACTGCGCAGGGCCCCGCTTGCCTCTCCAGCTTTCCACTGTTATCCCCGGCATCAAGAGTACCTCCGTGACTGCGTAGATTGCGGGTAGGAGGTTCGGGGTCGGTTTGAAGATGCCGAGGAAAATGCAGCCAGGACGTCCTCTGCTTGCTCGTATGGGCTTGATGAGCTCCGCCGTGAAGCCCTTGGATTGGAGATCCTGCACAATCTCCTCAGGTGGTGTGTCGGCTGGGATGCCACGAATGGCAACCTTTACCTGGCGCTCCTCGGGATCGGAGTAGGAGAACCAGCTAACGGCTAACCAGATAAAGGCCCAGAGTCCTTCTCTATTATTTAAGGAGCTGGGCTGGCTGGAGTCTGGCTAGTATCGCGGGGGACAATGCACAATACACCCCTATGCGGGACGTCAGTGCAGAGCTGGTAACCCTCACCAGAATCAGAATCAGTGCTCGACGTTTTTCGATCGTGTTGTTCGATTGTACCTTTCGACGCCACGGGAAGTCTTCCTCTCTTCCTTCTTCATGTGTCGTGTTCGCGAAAGTTGAAATAAGCGAAGCTTGAATAAGCAAACCAGATGGTTGATAAAATACTTAAATAATTTTTCCAAATACCCAAAAAAACGAGGTATTTATAAGAACAGCTTTTTTATCGTTTCTAATCACATTAAGTTTTTTTATTAAAAACTATGGTAAAAAAGTGAACGATTTAATATTTGATATTTGATTTACATTGCGTACTTATTATACCTCTACACTTGCTTTCCCGCGCAACTTCTCTCTCTATCAGTCGATTTTTAGACTAACTGAGCCACGGATAAAAACATGCTATAGCAAGGGCCGTACCGTGAAACAGTTTCGACAAACTTTCCTCATTTAGATAGGTAAAATTTTAGGCGTGAGTATCTTACGCCAGACAGGCGGGTAGGCGGGCGGTGCGGCGTGTCAACGTTGATTTTGATCTCAAAGGGCTTTGAACATTTTGGCATAGTACATAAAAAAAATTAAATTAAATTAGATTTTTTTCTAAATTGCGGCGCAGTTTTGCAGGGGAAAAAATCGGGAATACGATTTTGTTTTTTTTATTTGTTTATTAGTATTTTATATTTACATTCTTACAGTGCGGTTTTTTTATTGTTTCATTACATTTTGAAAAATAAATACCTCCACAGAGAGGTATTTATTCAACGTAGTTTTATTTATACTCGTACCTTTAAGGCTCTTAAGACCTTAAGTTCGCTGATGTTAATTAACCTGTCATGAATGCATTAAGCTGGCGTTTAGGTCGTCATTATCGCTTAATTATTGAAGATAAAACTCTCGTGGTCTTTTTAATCGACTTCAAATAAATGGTGGAGGTCAAGTAATCTTTGTTACCTCAGAACTCCGTAGTTTATGAACTGATTTAGATTTTAAACAGTGTCTACACTCATAACATAAGACATAATGCTGTGGAAATTACTAAAGTAAACAAGTATAGCAGTAGCTGCGTCTGTAAAAAGGCGGATTTTTGACTGCATATGCCGCAGAACTAAGCCTACCCGATAGTTGGTCTATGTGTGGGCCCCATTGAAGTTTATTGTCTAAGGTTATGCCTAAAAATACTATTTTGTCTACAGGTTTAAATTTTCGCCTTTCTATTTGATGTTGGCATCAACCTGTAGATAACCATCTGAGGTCTTCTTCATCAGATCCACTTTACCAATTTTTACATGAAATTAATTTATATATCTTTAGCCATGGGGTGCCGAAAGTAGAATTTTGCCCCTCAGCTCTATAAGAATCTGCTTCCTCCAGAAGATGGGCAGCATCGTCTTCACGTGTCGTCATCAACGACCTTTACTGCGCTCGCCAACCCGCCTGCCAGGCGTGGCGAGCATTGCAACAACCTCCTCATGATCTCAGAGATCCATGATAAAGTCCTACGTCCAGCGGTGGACGTGGATAACGGACCTACGGCCGAGTTGGTAACGAGACGATGATTTCACACAGCTATTTATAGACATCCTTTATACATTTTAGGGACAAGTATTAATAAGCTAAGCGAAACGCTACCTACCATAACTTTCTATTCATTTAAGTTCATAAATTATTAAATCTGAGACTTGTTTTCGAGTAAACAAATTGGAACCGTTTAAGATATTTAAATTGTATACAAAGTTTTAATAAACTTTAAGATGATGTCTTACACTAAGTTTTTCATTTCGCAGAGGGATATTTATGTCTGGATTATTTTGATTCATAGGTCGACTTAGGACAATGCTCTGAGGCGTGCTTTATGTACCTTCTAATTATTTAATAGCCGTGGGGTATCGGCGGTAGAAAAAAGTGACCCCTCCTCTCAAGCCCGTAGAAGCAGTATGAGCCTGCTAAGGGATACCTCCGGATGATGGGCAGCAGCGTCTTTCCGTGTATCAACATCCCGTACTGCGCTCGCCAACCCGCCTGCCAATTGTCCACGTGCACAGTTGGACATAGGCCTTATGAATATCTAAGATTATGAGAGGGTTGTTGCCATACTCGCCACGATTGGCAGCCCGATTGGCGAGCGCAGTACGCGATGTTATGCAGTATGTGGATGATAAATAAACTGGCAGGCCTTTTACTCCTACAAAATTAAAAAATAATATAAAGTTAAATTGCATATTTTCATTTTTCACAAAGCAGCTTATAGGCTTCGTGTGTCTGCTAATGGTATTTACGTAAAAGCACTGAAGACGGTCGTTATTCTGACATCGTTCCAGCTTATTGTTGAAGGCTCGTTGGTTATTTAATGAAACTGGTACATCATATTTCGGGCGGACTCACCCGAAAACGCCGTGCCTGTTACCGCGTTTTTTCACACAGTAGCTTGGCGAAATCCATCCTTAATTCCCTGGAGAAGATGTAAGCTTGCCAGATTTTCCAATGATTAATAATTAATAATGACTTATGTCTGTTTTAATTTTATTTAAACTTGACATCTGAATTTGTTATTATTATTATTGTTGTTAATCAATGTATTATTAATTTATGACAAAATCGTAATTTTCATTAAGGACCAATATCAATAAAATAAAATCGATAAATCACGCAGAGGATACTTCAAGGACCTTTAAATTATGACCCTTTCCTGTGAACATATTAATTATGTATATTAAGTATAATAAGTAGCTGTGTTCAGTTCACACATCCAAAACTGCACCTGTTTCAGTGCTCCTATACCAACCTATTCTACAAATTAACAGCTCTGCACCTACCAAAACAAACCAAAATTTATATTTCACCGTAAAATTGTAAGAGCCATTAGTTTACAAACTAACTAAAGAAAGAATAAAATGCAATGAAAATATTTAGTTTTAACCGCAAGTTAACATTATTTCTTTATAATTAATGGAATCAGGCGTTACTTTGCGGAAATCCATGACAATGAAATGCAATGAAAATATTTAGTTTTAATTCCGCTTATGCTGAGATGCATGAGCACTGCCCTCCCGCTCGCTAATTATGCACGTGCAGGAAGAACTAGGTTGTAGGTGTTTATGCATTCTGCACTGACAACCTAGTTCTCCATGCATGTGCATAATTAGCGGGCGGGAGGGAGGCGATTTTTGACGACGTTTACGCAGGGCTCGCAATTGAAGCTCCGTAATGTTTGTTTGTTTGGTTTAACGCGCTAATCTCAGCTACTATTTAGCTTTATATTGTTAAATTATTTTAGTCTTGGATAGTCCACTATTATTATGGACGGCTATAGGCTATTTAACATCACGCTAAAACCAATAAAGCGGAGCATTCATTAAAAAAATCGATTGTTGTGTAACCGTATACGCAGCGCACGCAATTGAAGCTTGTAATACTGAAGTTAATATTGTAGCTAGGAATACGCAGCAAGCGCTGCGTATTACGGTTGTACTCTATAATGAGACGCAGGAGAAGTTGCGCGGGTCAGCTATCTTTAATATATTGAAGGTAGAAATACCTACTACGAGGAAGCGGTGAATGCCGCTATAAACTTCAATATCCATGAACACAATAGGTTGACTTGCCCCATTTAAGCTGTTTGTATGGCGGCTTATCTATGGGCATGCTATCAATAGCTGTTGCATACAGTAACGTAGAAATGAATAGTATGTATGGATTTATGGACTTGAAATAAATTCTAGCGAGCTGGGAGATAAAAACCTTTCTGCAAGGATTGTTTCAAAATAAACCATGTTTAGCAAAAAAGGCTAACATACGAGTAGGCCTTCTAAACCTGAGACAAGACAAATCTAGTCTAAATTCTATTTGATTTAATTATAGAACTTTTTTATAGAACCAAACGTAACCAATGAGGCGTTTTCATTAAAAAGTAAAAACTTCAAAAATAGTTCCCTCGAAACTTAAAGATGGCGTTAGTTTTCTTTTACTGGTGGAAACACAATTTGACAATGACGGCAATTGTGATTAACCACAAACTTGCTTTCTCCGCTTGCCAGCCCATCTGTTAGGTTTAGTAGTAAACACTTTTTTCTTTTTTACTGAAAACGTCTCATTCAAAACTGTCAAAATGTCAGTCGAGTACGATTCTAGGCTTGCGTTAATCTGATATACCGACGCGACAGTAAGACTTGCCTAATTATTATGCATGTCTATGGAGATCCCTAGTGTGAATATGCGAACTTGCCTCGTCATAATTTGGGCGCTAACGTCATCATTTTCGTGAAACGGTTTACTTTGACGCTTTCGGCAGCACTGCTGACAAAGGTCGTAAATGACGTCACTACTTTCAGTCTGATTTACACTTGATTTTCATAACGATGCCGTTTAGTTGTATATTTCACGTGCAAATCTGACAGCGCACATGGAAATCGTTTCACTTTAGCTGACGAATATTTAATTTATTAATAATTCAATACCACATAGCATTGAATACTGTACAGTACAACCAACGTGCTATGTCATACATATTAAAAACACCCAATAAAAACAATGACATATCAGTTCAGCAGCTCAGTTATTATTTGATATGCGTTTTGTTAATTTTTGTAACACAACAGTAACATAATAAGGGAAATGCTTCATCACTCATAGAGGCTTAGCATAAATGTCTTCCCTTATCTACTTTCCTCAGCTTTATTAATGGCACGATATAATAAACAATGTCGTAGACTATTGTAGAGTCAGTACACAAAGACAAAAACTTAATTTGACAGGAAAAAAAATTGACAATGACAGCAATAAGCGCTTGCCAGCTCCATGTCGACAGGTTCCGAGCTAATTGTATCAAGCGACACTCTGGGCGATATACGACTTTTATACATATTTGGAATCACCGAAGTTTTCTGCATCGTTTGAGCTGGGTTTGGTGACGATCGGAGCACTTTTTTGTCACTTATAACAATATATACAACCGTATTTATTGGACCCATTTTGGACTGCAATTTATGAAGTGACACAAAATATTGACAAATTTAGGAACTGTGTACTTAAGCTCACTACCAAATACCAGAGAGTCGTTTAAACTATTTTCCTGTAGCAACAATTTAAAGGAAACGTACGTTTAAGCATTTAGCCTGACCTTATCTGTACTAATATTATAAAGCTGAAGAGTTTGTTTGTTTGCTTGCTTTAACGCGCTAATCTTAGGAACTACTGGTCCGATTTGAAAAATTATTTCAGTGTTAGATAGCCCATTTATCGAGGAAGGCTATAAGGTAGTTGTAAGCAGTGGTTGTAGTAGGTGCGATACGAAGTTCGCCGGGACTATATATATAAAATTGTCGGGTATATAAAAATGTCGCTTCATACAATTAGACTCTTTGTTAAATTCTTATCCAGTGTCGCTTAATACAATTAGCTTTACCTTATAAATTACAAGAATGTCGTTTAATACATTTAGCCTGTAAAACCCAGTGTCAGTCCATACATTTAACTCTGTACATGAAATGTAATCTTACTTACGGCTGAAATGATGATTATCACATAATATACCTACCCAAATGCAGTAACAGGAAATGCTGCTTGAATCATTCAAAATAATTTAGCATATTTTGCTAAATGTTATGCATTTGCATTTTGATTTGGTGAAATGGAACTGATGTGATAAAAAAGACCACAGATGTTCATCGAAACATTGCAATATTAAAAAAAAATCAGGTGGCGATATCAAGAGATAGTTAAGTATATATATGTATATACTTAACATACTTACATATAGATATATATCTATATGTAAGTATGATGATATATAGAGGTATAACAAAAAAATCACACAGCATCATCTAGCCCCAAGCTAAGCAGAGCTTATGTTATGGGTACTAGATGACTGATATTATACTTAATACATTGTACTACATACATTGATAATTTTTATTGAATAAGAAAAACATCCAGAACACCCTGAACATATATCTGCAGATCATACATTTGTTCCAAGGCGGGAATCGAACCCGCAACCTCTTGCTTCGCAGGCCTTCGCCCGCTGCGCCATAGAGGTCGTCAAACAAAAGTCCTACAAATCCCACTAGTACAAAAAAGTTATTCATGGTCAAACGTCAAAATTATCGTGTTTTTTCATTTCTCTCGTGAACGGTAAATATAATAACAAAAATATGTGTCACAAAATTGTAGCTCATGTTATAAGGAACACAATATGGGTATGACTTATAAGCCTGATTCCATTAATTATATTGAGTATTTGTAATTGAATGTACCTTTATTTAGACTTAATTTAATTCATACTGTTTTAATTTATTTTGATTTAAGTTACTAATAATCATGTGACTATAATGCCATGGGATGCCAGTTGTAGAAGCCTCTCCTCTCTTGCTCGTGGATGCAGGAAGAAAGAACCTGCCAATGTATACCTCCAGTAGATGGGCAGCAGGCGTATTTTTGTGTATAAACATCCGGAACTTCGCTCGCCAAGCCGCTCGTGTGGCGAGTATGGCTACAATCTCTTCATGATCTTGGAGATGCTTGAGGGATGCCTATGTCCAGCAGTGGAGGTGGACAGCGTTCTACGGCTGAGATGGTGATGACTTTAATGTGATAATTATTATGAATACTAGTTAAGCATTCCTATTAATAACTTTTCACATAATACTTTCATGGCATTTGTTCTATCAATATCTCCAAAAGCTTTTTAGGTACGAGTTTAAAAGCAATGTTGCAAGCAATATGGTGATTGAATTTCATCTCTAGAAACGCACTGGTATTCCCAATAGAGCCTCGGATGCAATACCGGGTGTTCCCTTCTATATTTCCGTTCGATTGATTCGTTTATATTTTCTATTTTGCATATGGTGAATAACACTTCTAAGAATAAATGTAGCGCATATTTTATACAGAAAGCAAAATTGTTTTGAAAACAACTTTTATAAGCAAAATGTTTTGAACAAAACGAACCGTAAAAATTATAGGAAAGATAAATAATAACGAATGTATTTATACAGGGGAAGGAAAAAGCTAGTTTCTATTTCAGTGACTACCAGCCCATTTTTATCCTGGTAGTCATATTGATATGACAGAATAGTATGACAACTCGGAAAAAGCGTAACTTATAGTCTTGGGTAAGTTGTCGATGTATGTATCTGCCACATTTTGTATAAGTTTAGATCAGAGATCAAGTTAAAGTTATGACGCTTAAAAGCATGGAATTCAACGCATAAACTTTTCTGTAACTCTGTCTCACGGTGACGGGCGCAATGCAGTGCAGCGTTGGTCACGTGCTTACCGCGGCATTGCAGTTGTAATAGGTAGAGGTTACCGCTTAACATCAGGTGGGGCCTTCAGCTTGTAAAGAGTCTTGTAAAAAAACTCTCAGTAGATCCTTTATGGAATGATTTCAGGATTGGAGAATGAAAGTGCATGAGGTGGCTGAGGCTGTAAGCATATCCACTGAGCGTCATCATATTTTACATTAATATTTGGATATGAAAAAACTCTCCGCGCGATGGCTGCCGCGATTCCTCACACTCGCCCATAAGCGCAACCGTGTGACTACTTCAAAGGATAGTTTGGCGTTGTGTTTCGTAACCGTTGACGAAAAATGGATACATCACAATACACCACAATCCAAGGAACAATTAAACTAGTGATTTTTACCGGGTGACCGTGTACCAAACAAGGTCAAATTGCGTTTGTCAGCCAACAAAGTCATGGCCACAGTTTTTTGGGATGCACGCGGTATATCGATTAAGATAAAAACTGATGATGAAGATTAAAACAATCACCGGCAAACACTATTCAAAGCTTTTAGACAGATTTGATATTGACTTAAAGCCAAAACGTTGTTCCATCAAGACAATGTGTACACGACGTGTGTAGTCACCATGGCAAACATCTATAAATAGGGTTACGAAATGCTACCCTATCCTTCATAATATTATCCAGATTTTGTCCCCAGCTACTTTTTTCCAAAACTGAACAAATGGCTGGGTGGTGAATGATTTGGGTCAGATAAAGAGGTCATTGCTGAAACATACGCCTACTCTAAGAGACGAAAAACCACCTACAACTGCAAAAACTGGGGTCGATCGGTGAGATCAAGTGTTAATCTTTTCACACTTCTCAAAAAATGCATCACACAAAATAGACATTACCTGAATCGTCTGAAATAGACGCAGAGGCCTGGTATTCTCGGGCTAGGCTAAGGGTGCAACCGCCATCATTACGCGACAAAGCATAGGCGCATTCAAAGTACGCGCGCCGGCGACAAACAAAGGCGCCTATGAATAAGGGATGCGTCCCCACAATAGGAGCGGCCAGTTTTTATTACCTTCTAGCTCATTTCATACTGCCTGTATAATTAGGAAAATAGTTTGTGCTTTAAGATTAAAAAATATTGTAAAAAAAACTGGACATTTCACGCAGACCCTAAATAGCAGAGTTTGTGTTATGCTTGTGGCACCATTATGAAATGAAATGAAATGAAATTGTTTATTTGCCAGAAGTATGGTACAAAGGTTTTAGGATAAGTAAGTCAGCTTCACATACTTCACTGATTGATCAGCGTGCAAAATAATGTATGACTGTTAGTATGAATTGCTTTATTAAGTGTATATAAATACACTTTTTTTCATAGTAAGATCCCAGACCTGTGATAATTATCTGCAAAAAAAGTAAACACTTGTCTCTGGAGAGAATCAAGCCCGCAACCTTTTGCATCTCAGTCGGCTATTAAACCAACTGCGCCACGGAAGTCGTCAAAAAACGTAATTATATCGATATTTGTCTAGGACTTAACATGTATGATAAGATAAACCTAAAAGTGCACCGCCCGATTTTTTACGTATATAAATACTAGCTTCTGCCCGCCGCTTTGCATGCGTTGTACCCGAATAAAAAGTAGCCTATGTTATCCTGGTCAACATCAATACGTGTGCAAAGTTTTAGCTCAATCCGTAACTAAAAGTGCACCGCCCGATATTTTACGTATAAATATAAATACTAGCTTCTGCCCGCCGCTTCGCATGCATTGTACCCGAAAAAAAAGTAGCCTAATGTGTTATCCTGGTCAACATCGATACCTGTGCAAAGTTTCAGCTCAACTAGTTTTTGCGTAAAGAGGTAACACACCTCCATCCAAATAAACTTTCGGCTTTATTATATTCGTGGGATTATTATTTTGTTAGCAGGGCTATCAACCGGAAAACAAATACCTGATAGAATAAACAACGGAACAACAAAACACAAATAAATCAAAGATGATTACTTGATTATGTTACAGTTTATATAACCATTTGTATAATCACTAATTGAATATTAAAGTTATTAATTAGGTAAAGTTAAAGGTATGCTGTTTGGCAACTAACATAAAAGACAAGTTTTAGGTGAATACATTGTATTTCCGTTTGCCATGAATTGACAAGGAATTGCCAAACAATGTGTATAACTGTTGTAATTATCGAGTATTGAATTATTACTATTAATAACGGTACAATGATTAAAATCCACCTTCGTATATAATAAGTTCTAATAAACAAAATATTACTTCCGATGTCACTGGATTGGTAGATACCAATCCAGAGATATCCGACCAATGAGAGGCTCGCATTCTCCGCCAATAAGACGCTGGTATTTTATGGCGGCGTGGTAACCCAACGCTTTTGGGAAGAAGCCATTATATCCGCAGGACAGGTAGTGAGCAGTAAGGTACCAAAGTTGAAGCATAAGAATTAAGGCAAAGAGCAAGTTTAAATGTAAAGTGTTAAAAGTACAGAAAGTATGATAAAGTTCTCCATGATAAAGTTTCTCATATCTTTGAGATTATTACCCTTTAATATCTCAGAAGTGGGATATGACCAGTGACGCCCACAAGCCATGTAAGTACATATCCGCAATTTAAGTTTTTTTTCATCACCGTTCAATTTTGCGGTAGAATTTACGAGTCATGTTACGTAACGGAAGGAAAAGAAATACAAAGTTTGATCGCACGTGTTTTAACCAATAAGCACTGGTAAAAGAAAGTGATCGGGGCACTCCTCGTATTTCTTTAACCCGGTGAATCACCGTCAAATACGTGGCAAGGGTACTCCTTTGTAGTAATTAACGATTTTATTGGTTTTTACATGGGACATGCGAAAATGAATTATAAGCACTATTGTGTTTTTTTTTCAACAAGAATTTAAAACATTATTGTACCTGGTAGTACATGGCTGTTGTTTTGATTCCTATAAAAGGTAATAATGGTATAACGTAGTGAATACCTATGTTGATATTTAAATGTTTTGTGAACGTGAAGGTTTAAGAAAGACTACATGCATAATTAGGCTAACGTACCTATTTTGAATATTCTATGCATATAATCTACCAAGTGTCTTCAATCTGCAAAGCATATAATCACAAGTAAAATTGATTTGGTTATACATGTATTATTTCGTTTCTTTTCCGAGACCATGGGTTAAGACAAAATCTGCAAACGCCATGGACTGCCTCGAGGAAGAGCGTGGTCGCTAGCACTAACAAGTGCCAAGAGCGCAAGTGGGTCCGCTTCCAGTATGCATCACGGACACCAGACACATTCGAGGTATCATGAAGGTCGGTCACCCCGTAGCCGATAAAGCAGTAAGTTTTTTTATAAAGTTTTGCTACAGGTTTTGATAAAGTTTTTGTAAAGTTTATTTTCTCAATGTATACATATAAAACATGTAGTCTAAGACTAAGCCTCGTTAAGTCTTTTAAAGTCCAAGACGTCAATGAGGCCCAAGAGGCCTTCTGGCTTCTGGCCTCAGAGGGGTCTAAGAGGTCCATAAGTCTATCACATGTCATGCTAAGTCAAGTATATCACATGTCATGCTAAGTCAAGTATATCACATGTCATGCTAAGTCAAGTATATCACATGTCATGCTAAGTCAAGTATATCACATGTCATGCTAAGTCAAGTATATCACATGTCATGCTAAGTCAAGTATATCACATGTCATGCTAAGTCAAGTATATCACATGTCATGCTAAGTCAAGTATATCACATGTCATGCTAAGTCAAGTATGTCACATGTCATGCTAAGTCAAGTATGTCACATGTCATGCTAAGTCAAGTATGTCACATGTCATGCTAAGTCAAGTATGTCACATGTCATGCTAAGTCAAGTATGTCACATGTCATGCTAAGTCAAGTATGTCACATGTCATGCTAAGTCAAGTATGTCACATGTCATGCTAAGTCAAGTATGTCACATGTCATGCTAAGTCAAGTATGTCACATGTCATGCTAAGTCAAGTATGTCACATGTCATGCTAAATCAAGTATGTCACATGTCATGCTAAGTCAAGTATATCACATGTCATGCTAAGTCAAGTATATCACATGTCATGCTAAGTCAAGTATATCACATGTCATGCTAAGTCAAGTATATCACATGTCATGCTAAGTCAAGTATATCACATGTCATGCTAAGTCAAGTACATCACATGTCACGCTAAGTCTATCGCATGTCACGCTAAGTCTATCGCATGTCACGCTAAGTCTATCGCATGTCACGCTAAGTCTATCAAATGTCACGCTAAGTCTATCAAATGTCACGCTAAGTCTATTACATGTCACGCTAAGTCTATTACATGTCACGCTAAGTCTATCACATGTCACGCTAAGTCTATCACATGTCACGCTAAGTCTATCACATGTCACGCTAAGTCTATCACATGTCACGCTAAGTCTATCACATGTCACGCTAAGTCTATCACATGTCACGCTAAGTCTATCACATGTCACGCTAAGTCTATCACATGTCAAGTCAAGTCTATCACATGTCAAGTCAAGTCTATCACATGTCAAGTCAAGTCTATCACATGTCAAGTCAAATCTATCACATGTCAAGTCAAGTCTATCACATGTCAAGTCAAGTCTATCACATGTCAAGTCAAGTCTATCACATGTCAAGTCAAGTCTATCACATGTCAAGTCAAGTCTATCACATGTCAAGTCAAGTCTATCACATGTCAAGTCAAGTCTATCACATGTCAAGTCAAGTCTATCACATGTCAAGTCAAGTCTATCACATGTCAAGTCAAGTCTATCACATGTCAAGTCAAGTCTATCACATGTCAAGTCAAGTCTATCACATGTCAAGTCAAGTCTATCACATGTCAAGTCAAGTCTATCACATGTCAAGTCAAGTCTATCACATGTCAAGTCAAGTCTATCACATGTCAAGTCAAGTCTATCACATGTCAAGTCAAGTCTATCACATGTCAAGTCAAGTCTATCACATGTCAAGTCAAGTCTATCACATGTCAAGTCAAGTCTATCACATGTCAAGTCAAGTCTATCACATGTCAAGTCAAGTCTATCACATGTCAAGTCAAGTCTTTCACATGTCAAGTCAAGTATTTCACATGTCAAGTCAAGTCTTTCACATGTCAAGTCAAGTATTTCACATGTCAAGTCAAGTCTTTCACATGTCAAGTCAAGTCTTTCACATGTCAAGTCAAGTCTTTCACATGTCAAGTCAAGTCTTTCACATGTCAAGTCAAGTCTTTCACATGTCAAGTCAAGTATTTCACATGTCAAGTCAAGTCTTTCACATGTCAAGTCAAGTCTTTCACATGTCAAGTCAAGTCTTTCACATGTCAAGTCAAGTCTTTCACATGTCAAGTCAAGTCTATAACATGTCAAGTAAAGTCTATAACATGTCAAGTCAAGTCTATAACATGTCAAGTCAAGTCTATAACATGTCAAGTCAAGTCTATCACATGTCAAGTCACGTATATCACATGTCAAGTCAAATCGATCATGCCAAGTCAACCATGCCAAGTCGATCATGCCAAGTCGATCATGCCAAGTCGATCATGCCAAGTCGATCATGCCAAGTCGATCATGCCAAGTCGATCATGCCAAGTCGATCATGCCATGTCGATCATGCCAAGTCTATCATGCCAAGTCTATCATGCCAAGTCTATCATGCCAAGTCTATCATGCCAAGTCTATCATGCCAAGTCTATCATGCCAAGTCTATCATGCCAAGTCTATCATGCCAAGTCTATCATGCCAAGTCTATCATGCCAAGTCTATCATGCCAAGTCTATCATGCCAAGTCTATCATGCCAAGTCTATCATGCCGAGTCTATCATGCCGAGTCTATCATGCCGAGTCTATCATGCCGAGTCTATCATGCCGAGTCTATCATGCCGAGTCTATCATGCCAAGTCTATCATGCCAAGTAGATAATGCAAAGTATATACCAAGTATATAATGCCAAGTATATAATGCCAAGTATATAATGCCAAGTATATAATGCCAAGTATATAATGCCAAGTATATAATGCCAAGTATATAATGCCAAGTATATAATGCCAATTATATAATGCCAATTATATAATGCCAAGTATATAATGCCAAGTATATAATGCCAATTATATAATGCCAAGTATATAATGCCAAGTATATAATGCCAATTATATAATGCCAGGTATATAATGCCAGGTATATAATGCCAAGTACATAATGCCAAGTACATAATGTCAAGTACATAATGTCAAGTACATAATGTCAAGTACATAATGCCAAGTACATAACGCCAAGTACATAACGCCAAGTACATAACGCCAACTACTTAATGCCAAGTACGTAATGCCAAGTACGTAATGCCAAGTACGTAATGCCAAGTACGTAATGCCAAGTACGTAATGCCAAGTACGTAAAGCCAAGTACGTAAAGCCAAGTACGTAATGCCAAGTACGTAATGCCAAGTACGTAATGCCAAGTACGTAATGCCAAGTACGTAATGCCAAGTACGTAATGCCAAGTACGTAATGCCAAGTACGTAATGCCAAGTACGTAATGCCAAGTACGTAATGCCAAGTACGTAATGCCAAGTACGTAATGCCAAGTACGTAATGCCAAGTACGTAATGCCAAGTACGTAATGCCAAGTACGTAATGCCAAGTACGTAATGCCAAGTACGTAATGCCAAGTACGTAATGCCAAGTACGTAATGCCAAGTACGTAATGTCAAGTACGTAATGTCAAGTACGTAAAGTCAAGTACGTAAAGTCAAGTACGTAAAGTCAAGTACGTAAAGTCAAGTACGTAAAGTCAAGTACGTAAAGTCAAGTACGTAAAGTCAAGTACGTAAAGTCAAGTACGTAAAGTCAAGTACGTAAAGTCAAGTACGTAAAGTCAAGTACGTAAAGTCAAGTACGTAAAGTCAAGTACGTAAAGTCAAGTACGTAAAGTCAAGTACGTAAAGTCAAGTACGTAAAGTCAAGTACGTAAAGTCAAGTACGTAAAGTCAAGTATGTAAGGTCATGTCTAGAAGTATATAAGTTCAAGTCTAGAAGTCTATAAGTTCAAGTCTAGAAGTCTATAAGTTCAAGTCTAGAAGTCTATAAGTTCATTTCTATAAGTTCATGTCTATAAAGTTTATGTCTATAAAGTTTATGTCTATAAAGTTTATGTCTATAAAGTTTATGTCTATAAAGTTTATGTCTATAAAGTTTATGTCTATAAAGTTCAAATCCATGAGGTGCGATAAATCCTATAATGTCCATGAAATCTGATAACGACCATATGACTATGAATTTCAGTAATGGCTATTAAGTTCCGTAATTATTATTAAATCCTGTAATGACTATGCAGTCCAATAATTACTTAAGTCTAGTTAAGGCTATAAAGAATCATGAGGTCTTTAACATCTATTATGGAATACGTAGTCTACACAAAACAACAAGGTTCGTCATCTCTTCATAAATGTCTAAGGTTCTTAAGTCTCTAAGGTTCCTATAGTAGCTCAAGTTCACAGTCAAGCTCAAGTTTATAGTAAAACTTATAGGCTAATTTCATAGTGAAACTAATGTTATTATAAAGCTAAAGTTTATAATGAAGCTAAGGCTTGTATAGAAGTTGAGGTTTATAATGAAGCTAAAACTCATAATGAAACTTAAGTACCCAGTTGGTGAACCTAAAGTACACAATCTAGCTAAAGATCATAATGGAAATAAAGTTCATAGTGAAGGTAAAGTCAAAGTCACTTTGAGTACATATTCAAGTTAAAGTTAGTAATGGAGCTACTTAATGACATTTAATAAAGCTGATGTTTATACTAAAGTTATGATAGCCAGTAACGATCAGTCGATCGGGCAATAAAGTAAAGTTGAGCCGGTAACGATCACTGTCATGGATCGGGTAATTAAATAATAAACTGGTAACGATCAATGTCATGGATCGAGTTAACAATATAATAAACTGGTAACGATCAATGTCATGGATCGAGTAACGAATAATGGTTAACCGGTAACGATCATTGTTATGGATCGGGTAACAAATATGGTTATCAAGACCCTAGATAATATAATATTCTAGTTAGTCGCTACGATTAAATTCTAAAAGTTAATAGTATAATATTAATTACTCAGACGAGTTAAAAGTAAAGATTTAATGTTAAACAACATATTATCATAAAGGAGTAACTATTACTTTAACATTAAAAACAAAATTATAGGTCAATGTGAGGTTATCAAGAAGGCATTTATACATGAACGATGGGACTCGTTAAAGTCAAATGGCCGAGCTGTTACAGTTTATATAACCATTTGTATAATCACTAATTGAATATTAAAGTTATTAATTAGGTAAAGTTAAAGGTATGCTGTTTGGCAACTAACATAAAAGACAAGTTTTAGGTGAATACATTGTATTTCCGTTTGCCATGAATTGACAAGGAATTGCCAAACAATGTGTATAACTGTTGTAATAATCGAGTATTGAATTATTACTATTAATAACGGTACAATGATTAAAATCCACCTTCGTATATAATAAGTTCTAATAAACAAAATATTACTTCCGATGTCACTGGATTGGTAGATACCAATCCAGAGATATCCGGCCAATGAGAGGCTCGCATTCTCCGCCAATAAGACGCTGGTATTTTATGGCGGCGTGGTAACCCAACGCTTTTGGGAAGAAGCCATTATATCCGCAGGACAGGTAGTGAGCAGTAAGGTACCAAAGTTGAAGCATAAGAATTAAGGCAAAGAGCAAGTTTAAATGTAAAGTGTTAAAAGTACAGAAAGTATGATAAAGTTCTCCATGATAAAGTTTCTCATATCTTTGAGATTATTACCCTTTAATAATTAGGTAACTACTTTTACAAAGTAAAACCTGTATTCCGCCAAAAGATGAAGCCAAACAAAGTTTCTTGAAGTTTTCCGAACACAAATTGAATATAATATTGAAAAAGCAATAAGTAGGATTCTTTGAACAAAATGCGGATATTAACATGATTTACTGTCGTAACAAAGAATAAATCGGGCCAGGTGCGTGTCGGGCCACGCGCTATGTAGGTTTCCATAGTTAACTTTAAGTTAAGTTTTTTACGTTTATCAAAACAACAAGAATTAATTGAGTTTTCGGTTTACAGTTTTCGTAAATTGGTATCGTTGGTATGTTTGGTATCGCATCACTTATTTGAGTGACAATTTCTCCTAAACTAAAAAAGCTAGTTCAATCTATTTGTCGAGCATTATTAATTTATTTTATTTATTTATTTAATCGTTATAGTTTTCCTAGAAAGTTTATGGTTTAACAGTTTTCATGATTTTTTTTAGATTTTTAAAAGTAGAAGTTTAGATTATAGAGGGGGGGCACGCTCAAAAAAAAGTTTAAAACTAATATTTCGCAAGCGACTCTAAATCAAAAAACTGTCTTCGAAATCCCAAAATGGCTTTAAAATGCCCATTCACCGGTATCCCACACGATGGGAAAATCAAGAAAAAAATATTCATCCTCACCTTACGTTTATGAGGTAGCCCCAATTATTTTTTCAGCATTTTTATGTTAGCGTTATCTCAGTGTTGTTATTTTATATATTCTCTAGATTATTTTTATAAATTACACAAACTCACAAACTTTACCTCTTTATAATATTAGTATAGATTTCAATTTAATTAAAAATACATACTTAGATAAAGTTTTTTGATCAAGGAGTGGGGGCTCGTGACGACATAACGTGCCTTAAATTGAGACACGCGCCGTGACGTCACGTGACATTTCGACCTATAATATTATAGTTACTGTTAAGACTTCAAATTTTTAGTTGAAAAAGGTTATTGTGAGTCTGTATTAAGACTTTTAGCATGAGCTTTTGTGAGCCTTGTATTTTGCCTAATAGGCTAGTTTGCCTAGTAGCTGCCTATTGGATACGTTTATTTTTTATTTACGTAATCCAAAAATAGCGTTAATACACTAAGCCAAAATGACATCACGGCGTGTCTCAATTTAAGGCACGTTATGACGTCACGATAATGTACAGACATAAAAAGTGGATTATACTTCAGAAATTTTGCTACTTACAATATAATTACGAACTAAGAACATAGTGTGTGTGTGTGTGACTCCGTTTTCCGCATTTAGACTCAAAGTTGGTCCCTTATGCGTGAGGTGTCTGGCTAGCATAGCCAGCCTAACTCCGACCAGAAGCGCGGAATCTTCCTTGGATCTTCACAGGCTTCACGTAGTGACCTCGGTTGTTTGAGGGTTTGTTGTCTTTGTGCTGTTACTCCCTCGCATTCTAGGACTACGTGGGCAGCTGATTCGACCTCCTTCAGACATCCTCAGCAGAGAGAGCTGTCTGTGGCTCCGATGTTGAAGAGGTGTTTGTTAAGGGTGCAGTGGCCTGTTAGTGTCCCCACCACTGTCCTTAGGTCCGTTCTTTGTAGTTGTAGTAGGCGCCGTGAGAGCCTCGGTGATAGCGTTGGAAGCGCTGCTCTTGCTTGTCGGCAGTCTGGCAAGCCTGTCCAACGTGTGTTGTGTAAGTCTCTGGTTTGAAGCGTAATCCAGGATCGGAGTTGTGAGAATGCACTGAAAAAAAAACTTGATAACATTGATAAAAAAAATGTTTGCAGCTATCAAGGAACTTGTTTATATACGAGCACATAAAGTAATACGATTATGGCAATAAAGTTATGTTGAATAAGCAACAGACAAGTTGTCTTGATGATATCAAACAAAGTAATTATCAATACAATCAAGTTTGGTTAACATGCCAATGATTTATGTTGATTGAATTTACAACGAACGTGGTAATGGTTATCAAGTATTTTAGTAGTTTCAGTAAAGTGTATGCTTAATTTTATATAGTAAAGTTATATATAATATAGCGGGTGTGAGCGGGATTTCGTCAAATGAGAGGGCATGAAGATGGAATAAAGAACATATAATCAAATTAACCAAATTTAACTACAGAGGGTGTCTCAGCTTTCAGTACGCTAGTCCAAACAAGGGTGAAGCTAGGTACGCACCGCTCTTAAGAGTGGTAGTTGGTTATGGTCAAATCACAAAAAGTTAGACCCGAGACCTAAGTAAATGGGTGAAACACTTCGATAGCGCGTTCTAATTTTTCTAGTTGCGACATCTAGTTCTGTTAAATGTAAACACTGAGAGGTAGGGATCTCTACAATCAATGGACCTGATTACTGTGTATTGGTAACTTGATTAATTTGATTATGTTCGATACTCGAATCAAATATTTGTATGTTTACATTTACAATAAAACCATGTTTACAATAACATAATCATGATATCTTAATTCCTTTTATGAAGTGAATGTTATAGAAAAGTTGATCATTTCACCTTTATTGTGACAATAAATAGTGATTAATCTAGTTTTATAAGTTTTTGATTGTTTCATTCATTTTTTTTTCTATCAAGTAAAATGTCATACTTGATTGGCTGGATTTTTTTCAGTGTGGTAAAGGGAGGAGCGGTTCAGGGCCTACAGTAACCGTTTCCGATCCCCTTCGAGCCATAAGAACAAAGTTTAAAGTTAATTATCTTCTCTAACAATAGTACAGTAGTGGTTATGTACTAATAGTAACAGAATAATCGAAGGAAAAATTTAGTTCAAATCTTTCAAATAGACTGTTCACTGAACGAAACCTTGGTCCGTTCGGTCCTTCTAACTGGAGCTATTGCTATTTGCTTCCACCATATTGGTCCATGTTGGCATCAACGGGGCTACAAGATTGCTTTTGAATTATTCATTGGATCCAAACGCTTTTGGGATTTCTAGGACTGAGTTAATTCTACCTGTAGCATTGGGACGCCCAGTGCTGTATGGATTTAATCAACGAACAAACAGCTTTGTTACTTAAAGCAAGTGCTTCTAACATAGAATATATAATAATAATATTTACATAAAATGGTTTTTCATTAGAAAAAACCGACAACAATGATAAACCTTGACTTGTTGCCGAAAATACACAAACCGCTTTAAGCATGACTGTTACATGAGAGTACATCCCTCGATTTCGTAGGATCCAATCATTAGAACAATGCGTAAAAATAAGCAAACATTTGTAAGTGAAGCAAAAATCCTAATTATGTCATGTACTTACAGTTACATGACATAATTTAAACTTGCGGTTGGGAGTGTGTCAAGGTATACCTGTGTCCAGCTGTGGATGTGGACAGTAGTCTTATACGGCTGTGATAAATAGTGTCTGCTGGAGTGTGTCAAGGACACAGGCCTTCCTCATGCATCTCCAAGATCATGATCATGAGTGTTTGCCATACTCGCCACGCTTGGCAGGCGGGTTGGCGAGCGCGGTATGGGATGTTGATATACGGTTAGACGCGCCCATCTTCCGGAGTTTATTTATTTATTTAAATAGGATATCCAACACAGGGTTACACATAATGCACATAATACTAAGGTCTAAATGTTAATAGCCTGGTGCTCCCGTAATTACAGGACGTCACAGCATGTACAAAGTTAGAGCGACAACTGACAAAAAGTGTTATTTTTTAAACACTATTTAGAGCATATAAGAAAAGTTGTAACATAAACTTTAGGTTAATAAAATTTTAAACAGTATACACAGGCATAGAGTTATTCCTTAGCAGATTCTTACTGTATTCACGGGCAAGAGAGAACAGGCAGCATTCTACTGCCGGGACCCCACGGCAAGACTATTAATATTATTAAAAGAATCGTCCCTTTTAATTTCGGGTTGACGACTTTCGTCTAAAATTAAAAATGACTAGGTATAATAATGCTAACAATTACAAAATAAAAATGTCAACATGAAAGAATGACAGCGTATAAAAATGGGGTTAATTTCGCTTAAGAGTTATAAATAAATAAGATCGCTATATAATTTGATGTTAAGTTCTCCTTTGAACTTTGACTAGTTTTTAACTAGTTTCAATGGTAAAACGCAAATTTTTATTTTTAATTTTGATAATAATCGGCAACTTTTTACGTTATCAATAAAAGGTAAGAAAGAAAAGGTTAAATTTAATTTAAAATTAGGGCTAATCTTCAATAATTTGGAATCGGCTCAACTGATTTTCATAAATATTTGCATATCTAAGAACCATCGCAAAAATACCCTTTCAAATAAAAAAAAACACCGCACCCAAATCAGTTCTAGCTATGGCGTCACAGACACATATTGGTCAAAGCACAGATAATTATAATACAGGATAAAGTTTAGTCACCCATCTATTCGCGTTAGAGGTTAAAAAAAGTTCGAAGAAGTAGCCAACGGTGCTACTCGTACTTTTTTATAAATCAGTATGATTCTTTTTTATTTCTTTAGATTTTTTAACTTTAACTTTTAGTAATGCTTCATGATGAGTTTATTTTTACAAAACAGAATTGAAAATCCTAATTAATAATATTATCCGCAAAAGCATCGTCAAATTATAAAGGAATGTTACAATAATATCTTTATAATTGGCATGATATCTATCTTTAAATAGTTTCATTAGTATTAAACCCAAAAATTTGAGTTAAGCTGGGTTTATCTTTGTATATTAATAAAATTCTTTTGTAGTTTAATTGAGCACAACGAATGATAAGCTGTCTAGACTTCAGCTTAACGCGGTTACCGGCACTTAGGTAATGAAATAACAAAACCATGTTTTTTACGTAGGTACATTGTATTTATTCTAGAAAGTTGCAGACTTTTTTTAGCTTAGAGTTGTGGAAAATGTTTATTGAAAAAGCTTTTGCCAGTATTTGTTTTGCGTTATCTGAGTCATTCTACTCAGATTAAATTACTACATTGGATTTTCGGGTACCTATACTCGTATATGTTACAGTTTATATAACCATTTGTATAATCACTAATTGAATATTAAAGTTATTAGGTAAAGTTAAAGGTATGCTGTTTGGCAACTTACATAAAAGACAAGTTTTAGATGAATACATTGTATTTCCGTTTGCCATGAATTGACAAGGAATTGCCAAACAATGTGTATAACTGTTGTAATAATCGAGTATTGAATTATTACTATTAATAACGGTACAATGATTAAAATCCACCTTCGTATATAATAAGTTCTAATAAACAAAATATTACTTCCGATGTCACTGGATTGGTAGATACCAATCCAGAGATATCCGACCAATGAGAGGCTCGCATTCTCCGCCAATAAGACGCTGGTATTTTATGGCGGCGTGGTAACCCAACGTTTTTGGGAAGAAGCCATGATATCCGCAGGACAGGTAGTGAGCAGTAAGGTACCAAAGTTGAAGCATAAGAATTAAGGCAAAGAGCAAGTTTAAATGTAAAGTGTTAAAAGTACATAAAGTATGATAAAGTTCTTCATGATAAAGTTTCTCATATCTTTGAGATTATTGCTTTTCATATATATAGCGTAATAACGGCAGCGTGTAACTCCGACACGCCAATCTACCCGCGACCACAATAGAATAGAATAGAATAGAATAGACATTTATTTAGTTCACAAAAACAGCACAGACATAAGACATTACATAACACATTTATCTTAGTTTATAACAGGAGGTAGGAACATAAAAGAGTAATAAAATAAAAGAGTTGGTAAAAACTAAAACAGCAAAAAAATAAAACAAAAAACATGAATCAAATTAAGAAAAAAGACAGATTATAGAAAACTTATTAATTAAATTGTTGAAACAATACTATTAAACTAAACAATACTACTAACTAAACATATTTTAATATACACTAACTAAGGGTACTACTGGCTGGTCTGCGCTGATAATGTGCACTAAAAAGGAGGCAGCCTCAGCTTGTGTTGCTCCGCTCCTGGAATAGGAATGGAGCAACGCTGGTTTTCAGTCTGCTCCTATTTACCATTAAAGTAGCAATTTCGTTGTGTGTTGTACCCAAACTGGTATACAGTCGAAACTCGTTACGGTATAATAGCGCTGTCAAATCGTGTGTGCAAATAGCCCTAACCAACCATGTGTATGTAAGTAACCTAACCAAACCCTAACTCTAACCAAACTAAAAGCTGTAATGCATGATGGCGTGTTAGATTATTATTTAGAAACATGCATTACAGCTAGACAACAATTTAAAATTATTTCTGGGAATAGATGTGCAATAAGAGTTTATGGAAAATTTGAAAGCCGGGGAAGAAAAAAACAAAACAAGAAAAAAGATTTGCTGTTGCGGAAAGCGGGTAAGTTTATTAAAATACATCGTGCTACTCAGATTTTTGCCTGCGCAATAGTTCCTTCTTGAGATGGGTTCTAAACGTTCCAATGGTTTTAAGATTACGAATCGGCGGGAGAAGGGAGTTCCAGCAGTGAGTAGCAGCAAATCGAAAGGACCCACGGAACGCTACGGATCTGTGCCTTGGAGTCAACAAAATAATGTTGGTGCATGATCTTTTAGGGAACCTTCCGGTATCACTAGCCCAGTTTAATTTATTGTACAAGTATGGTGGTGTCTTATACTTAGTGATGCCAAATAAAAGTGATGCCAGGTGCAATTGCCTACGTGCCTTCATATTCAACATGTTTGCAGAGTTTATGAAGGGAGAAACATGTGTTCTCGGAGGTATGTTAAAACAGAAACGGCTACAGGCGTTTTGCACTCTCTGTATGAGCTTCACTGTTCTACTGAGAAGACAGGGGCCATATACCGTGTCACAATAGTTTAGCCTCGAAAGTATTAATGACTCGCAAAGTAGGATTCTAATGTCTTCACTCAAATATGGGCGGATTTTGTATAGAGTCCTGAGGCGAAAAAGAGATTGCCGCACCATTTCAGCAATATGGGGTTCAAAGTGTAAATGTCTATCCATGATCATGCCCAAATTTTTTGCTTCTGCTACACATTCAACTGGTTCCCCATTTACTTGTATGTTAATAATTGTGTCAGCAAGTCTGTCCAACATTTTCCTAGTTCCAAACAACATGTATTTTGATTTCTTAGGATTTAGAATCAGAGAATTATTTTTGGACCACTGATAGATATTTTGAAGGTCAATGTTAATTTTTTCCACAGACCCATAACAATCCGATGGCAGGAATGAATACAAAAGCTGAATGTCATCCGCATAAATGTGATACTGGCTGAATGTAATACTGTTTATGATGTCAGCACAGTAAATCATGAATAGAATGGGTCCCAAGACTGATCCTTGCGGTACTCCACGAGGAACTAGGAGAGGAGAGGATCTATGGGACCCACCACTAGATGAAGACAATTCGACACACTGCATTCTGCATTCAAGGTAACTGGAAAACCATTTCACAGTGTTTGGGTCAAAACCATAATACACTAGCTTAGAAAGAAGGAGTGGAATATTCAATGAATCAAAAGCCCTGGAGAAGTCAAGGAGCACCAGAATACTGCATTTTCCCTCATCCTGAGAAGTCAACAAATTATCAACCACATCGAGTAGGGCTGTGGTGGTGCTATGACTTTTCCTGAACCCGGACTGTTTCTGTGGAAGTATCTGGTGCTCCTCCAAGAACTTCATCATCTGGCTGCTTACAATCCTCTCCAGGATAATATATAACAATAAGAGCAATCCTGTCGAAACGTGTCGAAATAAAAAATTTAACTAAGCAATAAAGCTGGGCTGGACTCGTTTGCCGAATGCCGGAAGAACTATGGCTAATACAACGTGGGTCCCAATACAATAGGCAAAAATACAAAGGACGACCGTGGAAGGCCCAGGGGCAGATGAAGGGATGAACTGGACGCATATTTTGACGAGTGGCCTCAACTAGCCAGCAACTTTCTGTTGCTTTCTGTTGGTCAGTCAAAACGTTGAAGGCCTTCAACATTTTGACGCAACGTTTTCACGGCTTTCAGATACTTTAGAACAATGATTATAGTGACAATTCGCAGTATCATCGTTAAAGAGCGATCTCTAACAGACAACCTTGGGATGAAATGGATTTGTGAATAAAAAGGGCTAAATGGTTTAAAGACGTTTTATTAGGAGGAATACAATGTATGAAAAAGCACGCACAAATGTTTCACACAATTAAATTTCAGATTCAAATTCATTCCTTTATTTCCATAGTTTGCAATTACAAAACATAGATACGTCAACTTACAATAAAAAAACCTATTTAATCTTATGTTAACTGGAAATAAGACACAAGAATGAATCTGTTCGCTTCCGTGTTTTAAACACTATGATAAGAAGCTATTATAAAGCACTGTTCTTTTTAATAGTTAGTTTTTTAGTTGTTTCGGAGTTGGAGCAAATTTAATTCCAAGCATTTTTGTCTTCTAGATAATCAGATATTTTATAGTAAGGTTTATTGAGAAGATTACATTTTATTATTAGGATTCCGAACCAAAATGGTAAAAAGGAACCCTTATAGAATCACTTTGTCTGTCTGTCTGTCTGTCACAAATGGATATCTCGAGAACTACTGCTATCGACTTGAAGATGCTATTGACTTTAAATTTGAAATGGTTTAATATATCACTTTTTTACTAATAAAGCATATATGAAAATCTTTAAAAATATCCTTAAATATTCTTATTTTAATTGCAGGGGGCGGATAGGGGATCTTAAATTTTTTAAGTGAAGTTACTAGGTCGTATGGGGTATCATATGAAAGGTATTCATTTGCACAATAGAAGTGTATGTAAACATTATAGAAAAATTATAGTGGACTCTCTAATTTGCATAGTTTTTTAGACAAGAGGGGTGGAAGGGGGTTTTCAAAATGTTTGTGAAGTTACTAGGTTGTGTGAGGTGTCATATGAAAGGTACGATTTAAGATTTGCACATTAATAAACAGTTTTTAATTTTCCTTTAAGCTGTATCGTTTTTGAATTATTAACAAAAATGTTGAAAAAACGACCGTTCCCCCCTTTATCTCCGAATTTTGCAGAGACAGACCCGTGAAACTTTTACAGATAATATAATTGTGTGTAAACTTTATAAAATTACAGCGAACTCTCTAATTTGCATAGTTTTTAAGACTAGGTGGAAGGGGGGTTTTCAAAAAATTTGTGAAGTTTGTGAAGAGGTCATTTCATAATATGAAAGGTATTTATTTGCACATTAATAAACAGTTTAGTTTTCCATTAAACCGTATCGTTTTTAAGTTATTTACAAAAATGTTCCCCCTTATCTGCGAAGTTGGCAGAGGTAAACCCCTCTAACTTTTAATGCTAATAGAAGTGTATGTAAAGATTACAGGAAAATTATAACGAACCCTCTAATTTGCATAGGTTTTTAGGAGTCATCGAATGTATAAAAAGCTACATAAGTTCTGCTATCAGAAAAGAGATAGCGCTGTCAAAGTTCTCCAACAAATATTATATTGTATCTTGTGCCTTTATCATATATTATATTGTATGATGGCACGGAACCCTCGGTGCGCAAGTCCGACTCGCTCTTGTCTGGTTTTATTTAATTTAAACTTATTGATAGAAAATTGCTTTTATTTAAGAATGTTATTGTACAAGCGTGTACTGCGCTCTGAAAGATACATTGACCTTACGTAGCCTAATAGTGGGCAACGCGAGTTTATATTTATTTATAGTATTTACATTGTGCAAATCACTTTTCTTAGGAAAACTATTAATGTTTAGTACATTAACAGCAAAATTTCGTAAATATATTGACAAAGAACTGTCATCACATTAATTTCTTTAAATTTATCACGTGGCGATTCTCTGGGGCAATATTGTAGATTGCACGAAATGCCCTCTTCTGCAGCACAAATACAGTGTTTATATGTTTAGCTCCAGCGCACCCCCACAACACTATGCCATAAGACATAATGGAAATAATACAATACTATGGAAATAACTAAAGTAAACAATTATAAATGTAGCTATGTCTTTATTTTTTTTTTTTGCGCAAAACTGAGCCTGTTCGATAGCTTATGGGGGCCCCATTGAAGCTTATTATCTAGGGCGATGGCTAAAAAAACAGTGTTATCCACAAATTCTAGGTTTTCACCTTTTATTTGAATGTCTGCTTTGATATGTTTTATATTAGGAAGTGAAAATCTGATACATTATACAAGTGAAAATCTGATTTATAAATTTAGTCTTTATTCATCATCATCATTATCATTTCAGCAGTAAACCGTCCACTACTGAATACAGGTCTCCCTCATGGATCTCAATTAAGGGGGGTAGTTGCCATTCTTACCACGCTTGGCAGGCGGGTTGGCAAGCGCAGTTCTGGATGTTGATACACGGAAAGTTGCTGCTGCCCATCTTCCTGGGTATTTATTAATAAGTATTTATAAATATAATACTAGTATCTATAAATCCAATCCCGCCTGTAAGCGTGGCGAGTATGGCAACAATCCCCTCATGATCTAGGAGATGTATGAGGGAGGCCTATGTCCAGCCGTGGACTTGGTCAGCAGTCCTACGGCTGTCATGATTATTTGTAAATTACTCATAATTTTTTACCATTATTTGCTAGAATAGCGCATATCGATTGCGAATTATGGTATAGAGCTATCATATTTTCTAAGCTTAACTTAAATCTATTTAATAAAATGAGACTATTAAACAACAGCAAGCCAAATTGACCTGAGTTGTCTTTTTGAAATTGAAATCATAAATCTATTTCATATCAAACCGAGCAAGACAAACCTCAACTCAACAGAGTAACAAATTGAGTCCCGCGGGAGTAAAATGCATTTCATAAATTGCTTTAAAACGTGGAGCTCAAAAAGTAAGGTCGTGTTATGACCCGATTGTAAGATCGGGCAGATTATGATGTGCCTGGGGTCCCGTAAAAATGTGCTATTCGCTGAAATTAGCTGTTTATTCGCAGTTAAATCACGGAGAACCCGATGAAAATTCAGATCGATAGCGGTTCGATATCACATGTAAAAAATCTCTGTTAAAGAGGCATAATAAAGTATTACAACTATTTAAAAGAGTATATAATTAGTCATATTTTTGCCGTGGGGCACCGGCAGCAGAATGTTGCGTTGCCCGTGGATGCAATAAGAATAAGACTGTCATGGGATACCGGAAAGACGCTGCTGGTTCCGGAGGTATCCGGAAGATGACCAGCAGCGTCTTTCCGTGTATCGACAAGTAAGTACTGATCATAAGGGGCTGTTGCCATACTTATCACACTCGGCAGACAAATCCAAAAGAGACAAATTTATAAAAAAATATAATATGATACTAAATTTGTCAAAACCTGTCCAGTCAATTGGGCTACAGGATGTTACTAAAATACAAACATCTCAAAACTTTTCAATCTAATAATCTTTAAAGTGGACAGAAAATAAGTTCAACCATAATTAAGTAAGTCTTCTAGCAACATGTAGACGTAGTAGTAGTTATTCCAACCCACAAATCAACCTTTGTGGAATGGTACATCTTTGCATAACTTCACCCTGTTATGCCTAGTAATATTGTAAAATTAAAATTTGCATCAAAATACCTAGGCACATATTGAACTGCCCTAATTTAAGTTCGGACGACGACACTACATAGAGTGCCTTGTATATGATGTAGGTAACCGTATAATATGTAATAATAATAACTGAATCACAAAGCATATGACTTTCGGCGATATCAGCCTTTGTGTGATATGGTCGACAAATGCATTATATTAGGAACATTTTATTCATACGACACTGTATTCATTGGTATTTGTTGCATTTTATAGCATACTCTTTTAATAATATATTTTAATGCGTTTTTATCTAATTCACCCAAAAAATGCTTTAAATCGGAACGAGTATTGGTTTCACAGTGTGTTTTTGTTTATAACAAATGTCAATATAATGTCATTGCAGACGCTCTGCGCTCTGTGATTGCAGATTCAACATCCTATTATGTTTAAGAATAAAAATAAGAAAATATTTATTTACGACTCATAGGTATACGGGTAAATTAAAATTACATAATTTAAACATTATAAAAATCTTATGAGACATAAACTGGTCACTGTTTTATTTATTGCAATTTAATGTACCAATATTCACGAATTTAAATCACCAAAAATCATTGGTGTACATTGAATTCGATAACTATGCAAACGCCCATAAAGAAATTGGCCATGTCCTTTAGGGAAGTTCAATTTATTTTTGTTTCTTGTAAGCTATTTAGACAAAGAAAATAAAAGTATCAAAAGCGTTTGCAACATCCTTGTTTATATTACGAATGAATTATTTATTTTTAGGGTGATTTTGTTACTGCGAGGCATCAATTTACCTGTTTCAGTGTTAATAAGCCTCCACGTTGCTTTTATTTTATCAGATGATCTCATTATTTTGTTTTTAGACACAGGGATTTGGCTGTTATTACATTCTTTTTTAAATACTTTTGAATAATTACTCACATATTGAACAAATATTTATATAAATGCTCTAGTAGCATAGCGATCGTACAGTTTATTTCTACTTATAAATATTCCTGGAGTAGCCCAATCAATGAACCTGGTTCTATCTCTACGAGTAGCTTTGCATGTTCTTAGTTTGAATATGTGATCTTGTTCCTGATTTATAATATTTAAGAGTTTAGAATATAGACCATTAGGATTATCCAAGAACGTTATGTTCGTTAATTTAAGTTCAATGGTTTCTTGGGATCTCTTGTTGTGGCGTTCTGTAATGGGTCGGTAGGTACATTCATCTCATTTGTCTGAGTGGGATATGCTACTAGCAAACATAGCACTATGACCATACTTATACGTGACTTAACGGGGGCTGACTGCAGTAAATATTACCTATACTAGTAGCAGATGCTACCGTTACCTTGGAAAGTTCTTTGAAAAGGTGGTGCAAATTAAAGCATTTACACAAGTTAAACAGTCTCTCAGAGAGGGGATTTACAGGTATATAAATATTGAAATCTCCACAAATAATTACACTTTTGTTGTTAGAAAATATTCTAAGTAATAAATACTTCCTCCATAGTGGACTCAAATACATCCTGGTTTGCACTAGGGGGGCGGAAGACGCAAATAATTATATGTGGGTCTTGTTCAACACACGACAACTTAACGGTCCTTTCTATAGATAGCTTAGAAAAATCCGTACGTTCCTTAAATTTAATACTATTTCTAACTATAATTAAGGAGCCACCACGTATTGCGGACTTTCTTTTGAAATAATTTAAGAATGCCAATCTACTAAAGTGAGCGAGTAATTCATCATTTACGATCCAATGTTCTATTATACACATAACATCTACATTGAAATAATTTAAAAATAATTCTAATTCTAAGACTTCGATGAGTAGGCCTTGTATATTCTGATGGACTACATGTATTGACTGCGCCTTACCCATTGTCGATGAAATCAGTTTAAATAATGGTTAACTGATGCTACCAGGTTTTCTCTGTCATTAGTACAATAAAACTTGTTAAACTTTTGCGATTTGTTAACATATATTAGTTTGTAAAATAAAATACAGGATTTTATCGCGTACCTTTTTCGTCTTCAGAATCAGAAACGTCCCGGTTCATATTACGAAACATTACACTGACGGACGGTGTCAGGTTGTGTGTACAGTCGGAACACAATGCACACACTTATTAATTACAGGATTCCACGCAGATGAGAGTCGAAAACCATCTTCACGATTCAATTTTAGGTGTTTTTGTATTTGTGATCTCAAATGCCTCTCCAACTATCCTTTTGTACCTAATAGTGGCGTTCCCTGGATAGGGATAGGGATTTTGGGTCACGAAGTTCTATCCAGTGATTATGTCCTGAGTCCAGCAGATGTTCAGCTATCGCTGACAGCGATTACTGCTGCGATGCTGAATACTTGCCGATTTTTGACTGCTGTGATGTGCTCCTTGACCCGCTGGGTGATTAGGTACGTATCTCGCGACAGGCTTTGCAACAGGCAATTGACAGCAATATTGCTGTCAAATGTCAATTCCTTGCTGGACTCCAATACAAAACTTGACATTTGACAGCAATATTGCTGTCAATTGCCTGTTGCTAAACCTGTCGCGAGATACGTAATAAATAATAAAATAAATAAATAATGCTGGACAAATCACACAGCATCATCTAGCCCCAAGCTAAGCAGAGCTTGTATTATGGGTACTAGATGACTGATATACTTAATACATGATACTACATAGATAGATATTTTTATTATATATAGAAAAACACCCAGAACACCCGGAACAAATATCTGCAGATCTTACAGACATTTGTCCCGAGGCGGGAATCGAACCCGCAACCCCTTGCGTCGCAGGCGGACCTTCGCCCGCTGCGCCACAGAGCTCGTCAAAATCACCCTGCCGTTCGGCTATTGTCCGTTTAGTTTGCCCTATGTAAGAACGGCCACAACTACCAATCTTGTAAACGCCTGGCATTTGCAGCGGTATGCTATCTTTAGGTATCCGAAGTTGCTGAACGACTTTTGTGTGGGGAGTGAAAACTGACTTTATTGAAAATTTCCTGAAAATGTTTCCAATTTTATCCGTCACCCCCTTTACGACCTGTAGTAAGATAGGCTCGTTTGGTTTGTCTTGGCAAGCACTCTGGTACAGGACAGAAGATGAAGCTTTTGGTTATTTTATTTTAAATACGGTAGGTACTAAGGGCACTTGGGTTTTTGAGACAAATGACATGACACCTTAATTGTCGAAATCCATCTAGCCGTTTGGAGGATACTTTTTCTACGGCCCATAGATATATGTATATATATTACCTTAAATCTAACAAAAATATAGTATATACTTATTACTAACACACGTTTAGGACGGCGACGTATGACGCATGCTTGTCTCACAGCGACGATTCACGGTGTCCGCTTGCAGGCGTCCGATGAACCGTCGGAATTTAACTCCCTTTGCTCTTCACTCATAAAGTTGATAGTTTGTCCGTTGGAACTCTCACCGTAAAGGCACTAAAGTTCACGATATGGTGAGAAGATAAGTTTTTTAACCCTTAGACGATATCCGTGAGGTAATCCTCCACCTCCTTAATCTGCACGGCGTAGTGAACCCGTGAGACATATTGTTGGGTAGGAGGCACCTCCTCTCGGAACCCAGAACACGTTCCAGAGGCGGTACCACGCCGGTTCCGGCTGGATTGTATCCGGCGTTTACCGGTACCACCTCAGTGATGCCTTCCGGAACACGGCTCCTTCCTTGAAGCTGATACAGTGGCAGTACTGGATGGGTGCATTTTTTTCCCCTTCATTTTTTTGGGCGCCGCTTGCTTCGAACCGGCAGCGGGTGCGGGTGCGGGGCAGCTAACGGCACCGCGGGCGGCGACTGCACCATATTGCATGAGCGGGGGAAGGCGCACGCGCATGTATCGTCCCATCGCGGGGAAACCTCACTCTTTCCCTTTTATTCATTGTTAAAATATTTGTCATAATATTATGTTTAATTTAATGTCCGCAATGATATTGGATGATTGGGATATTTCAAGATACATTTTTTATCGCGTTTGAACCGAGCAACGCTCGGCCAAGGGTTAATATCATTCAAATAAGAATCTATGGAGTAATAAGCTTATTCTATAAGATTTTGTTGTATAAAAAGCTTGAACCTATGAATCGATAGTTCGGTCGCCTCAGGTGGATGCTTATAGAAAACAGTATATAGTTATAGAAACGCAAACAGTTTCCCATAAATTATTTATTTACTTTTTGGTGTCTAAATTTAGGGATGTGCAATTTATTTTTGTTTCTTGTATTGCTGTTGCTATGCACATCACATCTTTTGATTAAATTCGTTATATTTTTGTGTGCGTACAAGTAAGTTTTCATAAATATAGGTATTGCTATATAACAGTTAAAATTTTGATTTCCTTAAATAGCTCTCCAAGTGAGTCGCGAGGTTTCATTATGTATATGACACGAATCGCCCTTTTTTGGAGGACAAAGATTGTCTGTTTATCGGTCGCCCTTCCCCAAAGCAGAACACTATGTGACAATGATATCAACATACGGAGCGCGAAACGACGCGTGTCAACCTTTGGCACCCTGAGCCAATAGATTAGGTGAGTAAGTACCTGAGCGGATGACGGCTTAAAAGCCTAGGTCACTTACCTAGGCTTTTAAGCCGTCATCCGACCGTGCCAAAGTGACTTTCGGCGTCCGATACGAGAACTCGCCACTTTTTTTCTATCCTTGACGGTTATCGGCTGAGTCTCATTTTCCGTGTAATCCGAAACCCCTGGGAAAGGCACAATGTGTTTTGTGTAGGTACTATGTACGCAAAGTTTTCTTTGGAAGTTTATATAGAGAAAACTTTACGTACATAGTACACAAAACACATTGCGTCTTTCACATGGGTTTCGGATTACACGGAAAATGAGGCTCGGCCGGTTAGTAATAAAAACAATTCTGCTACCGCACGGAGCGCCTTGGTGATAGACCAAGGCTCTCCCGACGCCTATTACAACCACTAAGAACGGACCTAAGGACAGTGGTGGGGACACTAACGGGTCACTGCACCCGTAACACACTTTTCAACATCGGAGCCACAGACAGCCTCCTCTGCAGAGGATGTCTGAAGGAGGTCGAATCAGCTCTGGAATGCGAGGGAGTGACAGCAAAACGAAAGTGAAGCCTGTGAAGACACCAGAAAGATTCTGCGCTTCTGGTTAGAGATGGGCTGGCTATGCTAGCCAGACACCTCACGCATAATGGACCAACTTGGAGTCCAAATGCAAAAGAGGGAGTCACACACACATACACACACCCTACGAATATGAGTATATTATGGTTTTAATTCCAACTCGATACCGTTACACGTTCTCGAGATAAAAGGTCTTGTCACATCGACAGACAGACGGACAACAAAGTGATCCCATAAGGGTTCCCTTTTTTCCTTTTGAGGTACGGAACCCTAAAGAAAATAATTAATACACTATTAATTTTGGGTACCTCCTATACAGGTCAGATAGGGAGGGGGAGAAACCTTAAATTAATCCCCCTATATCAAATCCCCCCTCTGTAATTTAAATTGCTAGCTTTACAAATCTGCCCCAGCGTTGTGGTATGATGACCCACTTTGAGTAGTTAGTTTAGTTACTATAATTGTTTATGTATATCATGACAATGGAATAAATATATGTGGGTGTCGCCCTAAAAACTCCAAAAATTAATAAAATAAGACGAACACCCAAATCTGTATAAAGACACTAATTCATTTTAAAGCTTCGTGTTCAGCTCTTGGCGTCTTTACGTCTCGATTCCGCAGAACGAACTGAAAGCAAAAGTTTGTTGAAGTTTGTTTGAAAATTCAACTGTTACGCTGTGCTACTTTGTTGCGGGTTGTACTCGACAAAGTATAAGAAAGAAGATTATTAAATAAGTAGGTAAAGGATATAAACTTCAAACTACAAACTTACGTAGGAATATCGAATTTATTCAGGCAATGCTTCGGTTTAGGTGACTAGAAAAGTATACTTATTTTATTGTTACTGCAACTATAAACTATCAATAGTTTTCATTCTTGTATTAAGTAAGGTTAAATATCTAGTTAGGTATTCTATAAACCTGGGTTATAAATCTATGTGTCTTCAAAAAATAATAATAGAAGAACAAGATTTATGTGATAAAATCAAACTAAAAAAATCCAACTTGTTAAAAACCCTTCACGTGAGTCTTCTAGGGAGCAGCAGCTTACAAGACAAAACTCGTCTAAGAATCATCGCTGATATCGTTATCACCGGAACTGAATTAGTTAAGCTGTTTTGGAGACTTCTACTCTACTACTACTCTACTTCTGCTCTACTACTACTCTACTTCTACTCTACTACTACTCTACTTATACCCTACTACTATTCTAATACTACACAATAATTAATTACTACTCGATTACTACACAACAATTACTTCTCGATTACTACCCTACTTTTTTCTAAGCTACTACTGCTCTACTACTACTTTACTTTTTGGATTTGTCTGTCCACGGAATATCATTTAAACATAAAACATTAAAGTTCGCGGAAAAGATATTATTTAAAACGTTATTTCATTTTCTAGTGTCCACCCGAAAGCCAATGAAAAAAAAAAGTATTTTTGATGGGAATGAAATTGTTTTTTTTTAATTACTTCTAATTGACGACCTCTGTGGCGCAGCGGGCGAAGTTCCGCATGCGACAAGGTTGCGGGTTCGATTCCCGCCTCAATATAATGTTTATCAGTATATCAATCATCTAGAACCCATAACACAAACTCTGCATACCTAGCTTAAGACTATATGATTATGTGTGAATTGCCCAGTATTATTATTATTATTTAATTTACCATTTTACTAGTTGGCGTGATCTGAGGTCAAAATTTGGATTTTTTTATGCCTACTTTTTCTTGTAAAAAAATATATAGTGGTTTTGGGTATTTTTATTTGCAACTCTTTACGGAGGTCAATGACCACGTGAAGAATCAAACGTAAAAACGTAAACGCCAGCATTTACGTTGCCATTATCGTGTAATCAGCTGTTGAAGTTATAACTTTCGTGTTTTTTTTGTCGATTGAATTGATCACTGAATCCTGAAAAGTCGTAGAACTAAAGTTGTTACTTGCGGTGGTCAAAATCACCCCATTTTGGCTGAGTACAAGTATAACTATATATATATAGATTGTAGAATACACCCTGTATATCGGGTAAATGTTGCCCGATATACAGGGCTACTGATATACTGTACGCTGAGGCTGGGCCTTTTGGTCTACTAATCAGAATAATATTGTTTTGTCGTCATCATCCACAGACCGATTTCACCTACTGCTTGGAATAGGCCTCCCTTAGTCCTCAATTAGTCTGTGCCATCTGCCACGACCCTGCAACAGTCCGATCCATCGTTTGGCCTTGATTTAGTCTGTGCCATCCGCCACGACCCTTCACCAGTCCGATCCATCGTTTGCCCTTGATTTAGTCAGTACCATCCGCCACGACCCTGTATACATAGTATTATAGGTTTGTTAGCTAATATTATGTATTTTTTTTCTTGCAGATAGACCTTTGTTTGACCACAATCATCTGATGGTAAGCGACGATGTGGCCGATGATGGATCACAAAAGTCTAGAAGACACCTATTCACTCTTGACTTGAAGAGACCCCGGTTGTAGTTTTTGGGGAAAACAGGCGCCGGCAGCGAGTTCCAGACCTTAGCGGTGCGGATGATGAAGGTGTAGGAGAACCGCTTAGTACGAGTGGGTTGAAAGTCCACTAGATAAGGATGGTACTGCGCTGTTCGTCTGCTTGTCCTGGAGTGGAATGGAGATGGTAGTATCAGGTCGTGGAGTTCCTGAGAGCACTCCCCAAAATGTATCCTGTAAAAGATCGAGAGGCAAGCGACCTTGCGGCGGTGGCCGAGACTTTGGATGTCTATGCAAGATACTGCTCACCGATAACTCTGAAGGCTCTGCGTTCAATCGAGTCTAGGGCAGCCAGCTGATACTTGGCTGAGCCATCCCAAACATGGCAGCAATACTCCATACCAGACCGGACTTCAGCTTGGTAAAGGGATAGAAGCTGTTCCGGTGTGAAGCATCGCTTAACCTTGTTCAGGATCCCTGGCTTCATGGCCGCAGTTTTAGCTTTAGACTAGATGAAGCTGCCAAAGTTGAATGTCGGTGTAAAAGTGGCACCAAGGAGCTCCAGCTGATTTTTACAGGTACCGGTTTTTTATATACATTATTATGGTACCGGTACATCTCTGAACTCAGGAACCTGAAGAAACGGACTTATTTTGCTAGAGAAAAGACAGGCTTGTGTTTTAGAGGCATTGAAGTTAACTCTATTGGCTATTCCCCAATCTGAGACCGACTTCAGAGTTAAGTTCAAGCGCTGCACCATCTCTTGTCTTTATGTATGTATATTATGTTGGACAATTATGTATGTTTGTTTTATGATGGACCAATACATACTGTAAGCGTTTACATCTATTATACCATTATTTGTACACCGTCAGCAACTGGTATTCATGCTGTACAGGACGCTGCAGTGCCTGGGACATTTTTAAATTAGCAATTTGAGTATGAGCTTTATTATGAAACTATATATATTTTACTTAGCTTAAGAACATTCTATAGTCGTTTTAGGCTATACGAACCCCTAGAAACTCATAATTTGTTGTCTTAAATTATGATTTGTTTGTGAAAAAACAAAAAAAAATGACTTTTTTAATACAATTTCACTCCTCGCCCAACCCCCAGGGTTCGTCAATAAATAAACCCAAGAATTTGCAGTAGTAAAAGTAAGGTAAAGAAAGGTGCGGGTCTTCATACCTCATAAGGTACAATAGAAACTTTAAGGTTCCTTTTAAGGTTAAGGTCCATTGTCCCAAATATCTTTTTTATTTAACCCTGAAAATATTTGCCGTAAAATATACGAGTACTAACAGTTTATGACAGCGTTTTTATATCACCATAATTTAAAAGTATATAAAGTGCCCATTTTCATTTCATATAATTTTAGATGGCACACATTGGCTTTTAACCTCCAATATATAGATGACAAGGGCAAACGATGGATGGCCGTGGGGTGCCGGCTGTAGAATGGTTCCCCTCCTCTCATGCCCGTCAACCATCATGATTATTATGAGATGATTATTAAACTAACGCCATCTTGGGTGTTCCGCCATGTTTGATTCAGAGTGACGTCACATAGCTGACCATGCATTGTCGGTGTATACAAAATTTAAGCTCATTTGGTTGGAGCTATCTGCTTCAAAATTGAGTTGCAAGATTCCACCCGAACAAACATAGTTACATACATTCATGGCAAGCTAAATAAAAGCTTGTAAAATACCAATACTTGCTTGCCGTGGGGTGCCGGCAGTAGAATGTTACCCCTCCTCTCATTCCCATGGATGCAGTAAGAGCCTGCTAACGGATACCTTCAGAAGATGGGTAGCAGCGTCTTTCCGTGTATCAACATCCCTTATTGCGCTCCCCAACCCGCCTGCCAAGCGTGGTGTGTATGGCAACTACCCCTCATGCAGACCCATGAGGGAGGCCAGTGTTCAGTAGTGGACGTTTTACGGCTGAAATTATGATGATGATGACCAGTACTAAGCTTACACATTTCCTTTGGCCTACTGTTTCGTGAATTCACGACCTCCGCGGATGAGGTTGCGGGTTTAATCCCCAGCCAGGGGACAAATGTTAGCATTATTTATCTGCAGATATTTGTATTGAGTCTGGGTGTTTTTCAATGTATAACAGATAAGTATGTATTTAAATAGGGGCTTAATGTGCTTGCTTTGTGAAATGTCCAGTAATATTTTTATTTTCCCTGGGAAAATAAACAAGTACTTACTGTAATCGGATACTCATAACATTCTCGGTAGATGCCGCTTATTCAATTGTGTTTTGTTATTAAATAACAAAAACATACATTTCCTTTTCTCACGCAAACAAACAATTAAGCTTTTCGCGTCGTTGTACCAGGAAACGTGTTTTATGGTGTTTTTCAAGTAAAAGCAATCTTTGTCCCATTTTCTCCATTGTCAATTATTCTTTTAATAGCTGTACACCTGAGGCGTTTTCATTGCTACTGGGTTTTGTAGCCGCAACTTTTACCTATATAGGTGCTGCACAATTCTGAGTTGGGGACCGGTTAACCCACGCCATATCCTCTTCTTCCTGTCCACAGTGTGATGTTATCACCTATTATTTCTTTGTTCAATCAATTTTTTTTGTTTATCATTATATATAATTGTATTCTTGACTGTATTGCATTGTGATTTGCGTGTGGTAGAAGAAAAACATGTATTATGTTTTTCTTCTTCTTATAGAAGAAATTAGGGCATTGAAGAAGTTCTATTACATGAAATAAGGAATAAAGGTCGCCAAGAAAGCCTCTTTCCAGTACTAGGTAAGGTCGTGCTGGGATTGATCATCATCAATCCCAGTTTCTTGACTTCACCTTCCCCTACGAACCTAAAATCAATGTGACTCGTACATATCCCACAGAGATTAGTCCCAATGCACGGCTGGTAAACAAGGTTACCGGGTAATCCGCCTGGCGGGACGAAACGAAGGAAATTGGATGCTCTGCTGTAAACCATACGTACCTACCGCTAATATGGTAGGCTCGTGTTATTCAGGTTTGTACCCGATTGATCAGTTTTCTAATAAAAACCAGAAAATCCAATAGAATTCGATTGGAGGTTTTACTTGACGTACATTTCTCAATAATAATGTAGACTTACTAGAAAAAGAAGGTTTGCAAGGTTTTGATATAGGCGTTATCTTGAAGCAGAAGTTTTGTAATAAAAAATATTAATTCAGACTTTATTTATTAAATTTCCACTCAATTCAATTGTAATCTCACTTTGTTATTTTGTAAATATACATATCGTACATAGAAAAATACCCAGAGCCGAGACAAGTATGAAAACATACAAACATCTCTGAATATTCTTTATTGTACCTACACCAAAAATATAAACAGAACAAATTAAAATAATATATAAAAAACCATTAAATATACAATGAATCTCTCCCAGACAACCTTTGTATAGAGAAGATTTTTAAAGAAATGGTCGGGGTGTACGTAATAAAAGAGAGAGAGAGGTACTCTCTCTTTCTCTCTCAGAGGGAGGTAACAGAGGGAGTTAATAAAATAATTTAAATATATATATTATACACAAATATACATTTTTAACTTAGCGGGAATAGAAGCTTCTTGCGTCTCAGCCGGCATTATAATAACTATCCCAATAATATTATAAAGCCGAAAGTTTGTTTGGAGGTTTGTTACCTCTTCACGCAAAAACTAGGCTACAGATTGCGCTGAAACTTTGCACACGTATTGATGTTGACCAGGATTAACACATAGGTTACTTTTTATTCGGTTACAACGTATGCGAAGTGGCGGGCAGAAGCTAGTAAGCTATAATTGTCCCACTGCATGGCCAAGCCCTCCTTCCATTTCGTCGCTGGCTAGTTGATGCCACTCCGTCCATACGTTCAATGTATTTATTTATTTATTATTTTATTTATTTATAAAGAATCCTACGAAAAAATCACAATGAAAACATAAAATAGCATCAACGTGGTACTAAATGTGCACCTTCAATAGTTTTTATTCCCACAGCGTGCAGTAAAAATAAATTCAATCTAAACAAAAGCTTTTATATATGTATAAAAGAGCTTAGAGGTATTTATCAAACTTTTCACTTAGGTTAATAATTTATAGATAGGGTGTTATAGTGTCTTCAGAGTCTTCGAATAACGGCGTTTTTACCCAGCTTGGTAAGGCACATGGAACAAATTGAAGGTCCTTATTCTAGGAAGACTTAGAAGAGGATTTATTAATAATTGGTTGATAAAGTTTAAACAATAGATTTAACATTGAAGAGTTTATTTAAAACGAGTAGGTCAGGTCTTTTTAAGGGCTCGGGTTTTTAGGTTTTCAGTTATTTTTGCTACAAAAAGATAGATTTCAGAATGAAGGATAAACACATATTCAAAAACAAACAAACAGATATATCTATACTAATATTCATCATCCCGTACTGCGATCGCCAACCCGTGCGTGGTGAGTATGGCAGCTACCCCTCATGGAGATCCATGAGGGAGGCCTGTGTTCAGTAGTGGACCTTTTACGGCTAAAATAATGATTATGAAATAATACTGGACACTACTACACAAAACACCATCTAGTCCCAAATTAAGCAAAGTCTGTACTATGAAAACCAGACTGATAGAATACATAAATACATTATTTCTGTACTTAAAAAAAACATACACCAACTTCGAACAACAGGTCTACGGTAACGATAAAGCAAACGAATTAGCTCGAGCTAAAGTTTACTGACTTTTTAATTGCCGTCTACAGAATTCAGGTACCACGCAGGTACCGGCATTGACGACAAGGACAGCCAATTAGCTTATCTTCATCATCCACAGCCCGACATCTCCCAATGCTGTCTATAGGTCTCCCTTATTTTGTGACATTTTCCAACTAGCTCAGTAGCTTACAAAATCTATTGACAAAGTTTTTGAAAAATCGCCGTCAAAAAATATCTGCGTGTGGTGTGCTCGAAGGCCTCAGTCGAGGCTCTGAACGGGTGGACCTCAAAATGAACATGGACAAGACGAAGCTTATGTCAAATTTCTATGTTGTTATAGTTGAGAACTCGGCTCTTGAAGTTGTAGATGCGTATATAATTATCTAAGACAAGCAATCTAATCAGGTAGGTCGAACTTCGGAAAAAAGATCAATAGCCGAATCCAACTTGGATACTCGTCTAACATACATACCTCTGTGCCTGAAGACGAAAGTCTTCAGGTGTGTTCAGGTGTGGTGTGTGTAACCAGTGATGACATATGTCACCGAGACGATGTCCTCCAGTGAATAAGCTCAGAGTCGCTCAACGAGCTATGGAGAGGTTTATGCTCGGGGTTTCTCTACGCGATCGAACCAGAAATGAGGAGATCTGTAAAAGAACTCGAGTCACCGACGACATAGCCAAACGGATTAGCATGTTGAAGTGGCAATGGGCAGGCCACGTAGGTCGCAGAACAGATAGTTTGGCCTCAAGAAGGCCGAGGCCGAGAAACGGTAAGCGCGGTGTGGGATGCAGGTGGATTGTGCATGCAGGCCGCTTCCAACCGCAATACCTGGAAATCCATAAGGGAGGCCTATGTTCAGCAGTGGACGTCCTACGCCTGAAATGATGATGATGATGAGTAACTATTTCGTTGATTGAAAAGTTGTTGTTCAGTGAACGCATCTTTACACTCTAAACGAAACAGAGCTGAAATGTAGATAGATGCAGGCAACCTACGAGGCTCTGAACGGAAATTGAAAAACGTAGTTGTGTATAAGAAAGCAACACTGTTAGAGGCGCCATGTATCACGGTTAGTATGTTAAGTAAGACTACAAGTTGTTTGTTTCTAGGAAATACAATTTATGTCTGGCTTTTAGTATAGGTAGGTACAAGTTAATTCTAATAAAACGAGTCCGATAACACAAAACGGTGCGCTAAGCATATTTAAAACGTGTGGTCAATTTATCTCTAAAAGTTTATAAAAAAACGATGTAATATTTTTTGTATGGTATCAACTATTATATTTTGACTTTTGTTGAGTACGCCAAATAAAGCAGTCCTGTGCTGTACTAAATTTAATCAGGCGGCTATTTATTATAACCAATATTTCAGTTTTTAGCTATTTCGTCCCACATTATATCATCTAAGTCTGAGACTTGAGACTAAAAATTATAAAGATTTAATACAATTTATAGACGACTAGTAGGTAATGCCCTGAGAACTTGAAAATGTCATATTTTTCAAAATCTTTTACTAAACTGATAAATAACAATAAAATATACATTTTAAGATACCCCCGACACTTTCATTAATACTTATGTATATTTTGCAATGTGTACCCTAAGTTATGCCCTTTACTTTGATACCGAACTTATATGGAAACATTTGATTGAATTTCTTAAATTTCCTGCTATAAAATAAATAAAAAAAATCGGCCAAGTGCGATTTGGACTCGCGCACGATGGGTTCGAACTAAATATTCTGTGAATATTTCAAGCGTCTACCAGCTGCCGTTATTAATATCGAGCAAAAAACGGCAAAAAGTCACGTTTGTTGTATGGGAAAGCCCCATACATTTTCATTTTATTCCATTTTGTTGTTATAGTGGCAATAGAAATACATCATCTGAGAAAATTTCAACTGTCTAGCTATCAGGGTTCAAGAGATAAAGCCTGGTGATAGACAGACAGACAGACGGACAACGGAGTCTTAGTAATAGTCCCGTTGGTCCCGTTTTTACCCTTTAGGTACGGAACCCTAAAAACTGCATCCCAATCGGTCCACTAGTTTAAGAGCTACGGGGCCACAGACAGACACATATACATAGCGGTCACCCCTTTTTAGGGCTAATTCACTTCCAAAGTTACTGACTTACTAAATTTATTGAAAAAAGATTTCTATCGATATTCACCTCATGACATCTGATGTTATGTATGTATTTTATGCAGAATTGATTACATTAATGTACAAGCCCGAAGCCCTAAATGGGGAAGGGGTTAAGCCCATGAAAGCAAATAGTTTTGGAGGGAAAGAAATTAGATTTCATATTACTTTTCTATAAATTTTAAATTTTACTTGTTAATGTTGCGTGAAAATTATCCTGTCTGTGTCCATAATCGATATTTTCATATTTTTTCTTACTTTTTATTTTTTCTATTATTTAAAAAAACCTCTGTGTTTTTAGGTATGTTTATTTGTGAAATTGTCAATAATCAGCTAGGGTTTAGGTTATTATTATTATAATTAGCTGTTGAAGTTAATTAATTAAAACTCGTGGTCTTTCCTTAAATGAAAATCACTGAATCCTAAAAAGTCGTAAAACCTAAATTGTTCAATATCACACCCCTTTTCGGGTTTGTACACATACCGCTTGTATATAGATGAAATAATGACGTAACTTCATGGCGAACCCATTATTTAAATGCTATTAAATAAAGGGACATCACAGCCCGACTTACATTTTGAGAATTCATTGTAGAAAATTTGTAGAAAAGCTATAATTTTTACGTGTTATCACCATTAGCTTCAGCCAATTATCATTATAATAATTAAAAATTACATTGGCATCGTAAATTAATATATATTGGTAGCTCAAGAGATTACAAGTTTAATTACAATAAAGGTAAGGTCAGGAGGAGTGACCCCACTCTGAAGATTTGATGAGCTTTGTTTAAGTTTTGTTTTTAATAATTTTCCCCACAAGTTTGAATCTTAAAACTATCTAGATTAAGAAGGGTCAGCCCTTACGTCAGCATCATAACTGGTCTTGTTAATACAAATTATGTTATTTATTGTAAAGCCGTGTTGGCCGAGTGCTATGTACCCCTGACTTTCAATCCGAAGGTCGTGGGTTCGATACCGGCAGTGCACCAATGGATTTTTCTTTCTTGAAAAATGTATGTGCACACTTAACAGGTGCTTTAACGATGAAGGAAACCCGCGGCTTAGTTAGCTTCAGACGTATTGACCTGTTCTTTCCTATGAATAATAGTTGACTAAGCTGAGAGGACGGTATAGGTGCTGGGCAAGCCTAATCCATCTAACAATGTCCCAGGCACTGCAGCGTCCCGTACAGCATGATTACCAATAGTCTTTTTTAAACTTTCGCGATCACGACACATTATTAACACATATTTAACCGGGTATTTATCGCGCTATTTACCGTCCCGGGAAGACTTCCCGGTCTTCCCGGGACCACGATGGGTGCAATCCTGTCGAAACGTTTGTTGAGTGAAACGTGAGTTTTATTTTTTTTAACGAAAAATACTTAAAATTTTTATTTTATGATGTCCACACGAAGCATGCTGTGTTCACTGCTCTTAGAAATTGCACCGAGTATATTTTTTTTTTACATTGTTAGTTTGTAAGCCATGTGTATATTTTCAATTTGTGAACCAAATAAAAAATAAAAAAAAAATAAAAAAAAAACGTCGGGCAATAATAAAGGTAAATAGCGCGATAAATCCCGGTTAAATATGTGTTAATAGAGCATGATTACCAGTTGCTGACGCTGTATAAATCATCTATAATAGATGCAAAGGCCTTACTTTTTTTATTTATTGTAGTGTGTAGTAATTGTAGTTGTCGTATCGGAGGCCGAGACTCACTTAAGTAAATAAGGTGACGGAAAGAAAATTTTAATTGAAAGTCGGGTCACATACTACAACTCAGCTCCCCCTTGACCCAGGTTCCGCTCGGCCCGATCAAATTTTTTGCCTAATTTCGGCCAACACGGCTATTTAAGAATATACATTAAGACAATATTGCAAACCATTTATAACCCTGGATAATCAACGGCGAAGATAAGCATTCTTCTTTCTAATCCACTAAAGACATTAATCCAAGCTTATAAAAGTTGTGATAAAGCAAAAATTACAGACTGATTTATTATACCTTTGACTTCAAGTTGGTAAACACTCAAAACTTTACCGCGCTAAGTCAGCAAATAATGTAATAATTTCTCAGGCTATATTTGTTTTTTTTTTAATGTAAACTCTAAACAGGTAAATAAATTTATAGATAGGTAAGTCATGTCTGGATTATACCCAGATAAACAACGTCAGGTGGGCCGGAAGTCTCTCGGAAGCCTACAGGTTGGAGTGCGGGGTAAGACAGGGGGGGCTAAGCTCTCCAAAGCTCTTCAACCTGTATGTGAACGAGCTGATTGTCGGACTCAGTGGCGCTGGTGTCGGCTGCTCAGTTGATAATATCTGTATGAATAATATCAGCTACGCAGACGACATGGCGCTGCTGAGCCCGTCGGTCAGCGCGCTCAGGAGGCTGCTACTTGTATGTGAGGAGTACGCACACAGACACGGCCTGCTGTATAACTGTAAGAAGAGTGAATACCTGGTCTTTAAGGCCGCCGGTAAGGTCCCCGCTACAGTTCCAGCTCTGAAACTTAACGGAGTCATACTTAATCGTGTTGAGCAATTTAAGTACCTGGGACATTACATTACGACGACCTTGATGACCAGGTCGATATTGAAAGGGAACGCAGGGCGTTGGCAATCCGAGGTAATATGTTGGCAAGTAAAAATCACCCTTTTCAAAGCCTACTGCAAGTCGTTCTATACGAGTAGCCTGTGGGTCGGCTATACTAAAAGATCGCTTAACTCTCTGCGTGTCCAATACAACAATGGATTCAGGATGCTGATGGGGCTGCCCCGTTTTTGCAGCGTATCTTCTATGTTTACGGAGGCGCGGGTCGACGGATTTCATGCCATCATCTGCAAAAATACTGCCTCGTTGCTCAGCAGAGTGCGGTCCAGCACCAACAGCATCCTGCAAGGCATAGCGGACAAATACGACTCGCCTGTCATGCGCGCCCTCATTCGGGCTTCAATCAAATGATGATATCATATCATGTCTATTTGGTGGGAACCCGAATGAGAAATTCGAATTCTAATTTTAATTTTATTTTTTTTTTACTTCCACTTTGCCTATTTTTACTAACATTATTTATAAGTACGGTGTTACTAACCGAATGGACCATATTGTTGTCTGAATAAACAAATTTTATTATTATTATTCCACATCATTTATTTGTAAACTCATAAAAATACATTTTTTACTATAAAGAAATACAAAAACAAATACTCTACAGTAAAAAATATATCAAAACGGTGAATCACCGGCCGCGAAGCAAGGCTCAAACGGTTGGTGACTAGGGCTGCAGGGAGAGGAATCTCCTTACTATACGTGCCGAGTCCAGGAGTACTGCCTTTTGGATTATTATTATTATTTCCCTAACTGTCAAATAACTATCTTTTGTTAGAATTACCTACTACAATATAATAATTCGTCCATGTTCCAGTTAAAGCCATTATTTAAGGGTTCTGTAGTACAACAAGGAACCCTTAGAGTTTCGATTTTCTGTCTGTTCGTCTGCAGCTTCACGAAGTGAGTAACAGTCCTTGTAAGCTGTAATTTTGCATGGGCATATGACATAACCACGCGGAGATAACGGTAAAAACATAATTTCGGGTACCTCCCATACACGTATGATGGGGATGAATTTTTTTTCATGTTTATCTACTAAGTACCTTTGAATAGATTTTTAAAACCTTAAAGGGATTACAAAGACTCTTTTTCGATTTAGAGCTCCGTTTCCGTTTGCGAAATATTATAGTTTTTAAGATTATGCACCTGGCCTAATTGGATTTTATAATTTTGCTTACAAAAATAAAATTTCATATTCCATTTATTTTATTTACATGTAGTACAAATTTTATACAGCTTAGATCTTATGCCTCAATAAAGTACATGCATCCTGCAAGGGCACCCCACACTCCCTACATTCATTATAAAATATTTTTTATAAACTTACACTACACGAAAGAAAAACAATAGGAACGTCCGCGGCGAAATTTCTAAAAACAGTGAGCACTGCATGCTCTGCCCATTGAAACCGTACATTCAAAGTTTGATGAAAAACATTTCGTTGCTTCTCGAAAAATGTGTCACTCGCATTTTATGTTAGCGAGCTTTATCTGTTTTTGCATTATGGCTAATCCGTAAAGAAGAAGGGCGTGTTTTATTCACAGGCCTGTCTATTCATGATGCCGTATAAATAATAAATGTTTTGTGGCTTTCCATTTGAGATGCACTTAGATAGATTTGTCTGGGAGCTCAGAATGTCACATACATCTGTGTGACACAGAAATAGGTTTGTATATTTTTCAAATAACATGAAATTGTAAGTTACCTTAGTATATAATACAGAGCATAGATTTTTAACTGGATGGGTACCGTCATATTTTATTTTTATTTTTACTTTGTCTTGTTCTTCTAACCTCAACTTAAAACCTTTGTATAATCTTTGTAACTTATTACAGTAACATAATTCATGCGTAGTGCTTAGTGATTAATGATTAATATGCAAGTGTACCTTACCTACCTATGTTATTTAAGTATGTTGAAAATAAACTATTCTTATTCTTAGTATTTTAAACTATTCTTATTCTTAGTATTTCGCAAACGGCACCCTAAATCAAAAATATTGCCTTCGCAAGCTTTAAACGGTTTTAAAATATCTTTTAACGATACACGATGGGAAAAACATAAAAAAATCCTTATCCGGGAGGTATCCAAATTTAATTATTTTTTAGCTTTTTACCGTTAACTCGGCTTGATTATTTTATATGTCCATGTTTTTAGACAAAGTGAAACTATAAGGGATCCTTGTTGTATGTACTACGAAGCCCTCGAAAAGAGGAGATATATCCTTATTTAGCTCGTTCATTTAATTACCTATTGAAGCTATTTCAACATTATTTTACAAGACAAGACAAGGTTAGCTATGTAATGTTATGATGTAGAGGCGTAAGATTATTAATGCCACCTGAGTAAAATCATTCAATCAATCATTTATATAATTAAAATCTTTTCAATGTAATATATATTAAGCGCTATTTTGTATATTGTTTTCGACTTATTTACAATAACGTTGAAAAAAATATCTGAAGTGAACAGGTTTTTGAAAAGAGCCCGGTGATGTCCTCGTAACGGTCATTTGCACATCGCTGCGCATCTTCGCACCACACATCTCGCTCGCACATCTCTCGTGGAAATATCACATCGTTCCACATCTTCGCAACACATCCTTGCGAGGCAAATATCTGTGGATGCAGTCTTACTCCATCATGTAGGTGGATTATTAAAAAAATAGTAAGGCCTTTGCATCTATCATAGATGATTTATACAGCGTCAGCAACTGGTAATCATGCTGTACTGGACGCTGCAGTGCCTGGGAAATTGTTAGATGGATTAAGCTTGCCCAGCACCTATACCATCCTCTCAGCATAGTCAGCTAAGTCGTATTTATTGTAATATTTAGGGAACTCAATGAGAGAAAGACCGGATCGACAAACCAACTGATTTATTAGCGGTGTACCCGCAACACTATTAATACAGAATACCACACGCCCCCCCCCCCTTAGAAACAGAAAAAAAATTACACTTACAAATAACATTTCTTATCTAAAGAATAATAACATTTATTTTTTTCTTAGTAGAAAACAGAAAACAAAGGCAAAAACGTATCTAACTTAATGTCTACAAATTATACCTTTAAGCATAAATACTAACCTAATTATTTTAAAATCGCTAACAAAGCGATATTCAGTCATAAACACATAGCTTTAGTAGGCTTCGTATAAACAATGCAATGCAACAGGTGTTCACAAAATGCTATGCTGACAAAACTAAGACTAAATAGGTAGATATAATTATTGAACTATTTATCATGACAAGATGTATTGATATGTTGGACATTTTTTACTGTTTATAATTCTTTTCTTTAAGAGTACAGGCCCGCTTCGGGCGTTCGTGAGGCTTATTTGCTTCATCTATTTGTGGAATCTGAACCGAGTTCTGTTCGACTTTTCGAGATAGTAACCGATATGCGTTAGAGGTGACTTCGGTGGAATTTAAACCTTTCACACCCTCTTGGGTTTCCTCCTCCCCAATCGCGTCATCGAATTCATCATCAGATTTTTCCGGCTCAAACAACGGGGGCGCGACTGCGGAGTGTCGCAACGTGGAACGCGAAGTTCTAACGGGTAACAGCTGATCAATATGCCTTTTCCACTCGCGTCCATCCGAGCACCGTACTTTGTAAGTGAGCGGTGCGTCCCTAGCGGTTACGACAGCCGGCGCCCACTTGTCGGCGCGCGCGCTGTAATCTCGCGCCAACACCGCGTCACCGGGCGCGGCGCTGCGCTCTGTGCCGGGCGCCGCGCGCGCTGACCGCGCAGCCGCCGCCTCGCAGGCGCGCTCAGCGCTGGGCCGCAGCACGTCCAGGCGGCCACGCAGACGCCTGCCCAACATAGCCACGGCCGGCGGAACGCCGGTGGTGGCATGTTCCCAGTTTCGATACTGAAAAAGAAATTTGGAGACCGCCGTATCGACATCGACCCCCTCGTGTGCGGCTTTCTTCATGACACGCTTGACCAACTTTACCGCGTTCTCCGCCGCTCCGTTCCCCGCCGGTCTATACGGACTCGTTATTGTGTGCGTTATGAAGTTTTTCTTCATAAAATCCGCGAAATCTCGGGAACCGAAAGGCGGACCACCGTCGCTGACCACCTGCGAAGGCAGACCGAAACGCGCAAAAAGTTCTCGTAACTTGCCAATGGTCGATGCGGCGCTGGTACCTGTCATTTTCTGTACCTCAATCCACTTACTATGGGCGTCCACGGATACCAAATAGTGTTTTCCTTGAAATTCACCAAAATCTACATGTAGTCTCTGCCACGGCCGCGCCGGGAACTCCCAGGGGTGGAGCAAGGAGCGCGGGGGCGCGTCCCGCTGTTGACAGCAAGCACTACATTCCCTAGCGATGGATTCGATCTCTTTATCTAAAGTAGGCCAGTATACATAGCTGCGAGCTATATTCTTCATTTTAACGACACCTAAATGACCCTCATGTAGTTCAGCGAGCACCTGTTTCCTCAGACGATCAGGAACTATGACCCGATGATTATATAAAATGCAACCATGATCAATAGTAAGACTATCTTTACGATAGAAATAAGGTTTCTCTAGGACTGATTTTATTTGAAAAGGCCAACCGTTGATTAGGTAGTTCTTGATATTGTTAAGTGTAACATCTTTCAGCGTCCACGAAGCCACCTCTTTTGCACTTATCGGAAAAGATTCCTCGACATAATTGACGTACGATACCGAATCCGGCCCATTACCGTTCTTATGCTGATACGGCAGCGGCAGACGCGATAACGCATCGACATTGCTATTCTCCTTAGATTTAACAAACTCGATATCGAAGTCATAAGACGCCAAAATAGTGGCATACCTCTGCAACCTACTAGCTGCCGTTATAGGCAAACCAAACTTCGGACCGAATATAAAAGTTAAAGGCTTGTGGTCTGTCTTTATTATAAAATGACGGCCATAAATATACTGATGGTGTTTATTAACACCGGCAATAATAGCGAGTGCCTCTTTGTCCAATTGACTATAGTTTCTTTCGGCCGCGTTTAATGTCCGCGACGCGAAACAAATAGGCCGCTCGTCGCCGTTCGGGAAACGATGCGATAGCACGCTGCCGATGCCGTATGAGCTACTATCAACCGCTAGTACTAAAGGCAGTTCGGGGGAGTAGTGTACTAACACTTTGCTACTTAGAATAACTGTTTTAATTTTTTTAAAAGCATTAATACAATCTTTTGACCAGATCCAATCAGTTCCTTTGCGCAGTAAGCTATGCAACGGATGCAAAATAGTACTCAAGCGAGGTATAAACTTGGCGTAATAATTTATTAAGCCTAAAAAAGATCTCAGCTGAGTTTTATTTTCTGGAGGAGGCGCATCTACAAAGGCTTTAATTTTATTCGGATCTGGATGTAAACCTTGCTTATCGATTATGAAACCTAAATAGGTTATGCTATCTTGCAAAAAACTGCATTTTTCCATTTTTATTCTCAAACCGACCTCACGTAACCTAGACAACACAGCTTTCAAATTAGCGATATGTTCCGACCGAGTACTCCCCGTGACCGCTATATCGTCCAAAAATACCGCTGTACCTTTTAAGCCTCTTAGTGTTTCTACCATAAATTTTTGAAATTTTTCCGGGATACATGTCAATCCAAATGGCGTTCGATTAAAGACATAAGTACCTAAATGAGTCGTTATAGCACTATAAGCTCGAGAACTTTCATCCAAAAATAATTGTTGATAAGCGTTCGTTAGGTCGATTTTAGAATACTTATCGCCACCACTTAGCGCTGCAAATAACTCCTCGATTCGAGGCATGGGGTAGGGGTCGCGAATCAACTTAGGATGTATAGTTACTTTGTAATCCCCGCAAATACGTATATCACCTGACTTTTTAATAACCGGTACTATTGGCGTTCCGTAATCTGAATACTCCACTTTACGTATACTACCCTCTGCCTCGAGTCGCTGTAGTTCTTGTTCAACCGGATTACGTAAAGCTAATGGCAAGGATCTCGCTTTCATAAAAATAGGACTCGTATCATTCAGTCTCAATGAAAATTGCTTAGTACAGGTCCCGAGACCTGGGGCGAACACGGTGGGAAACTCAATTCGCAGATTTTCAACAAGATTATCATCTGCTAAGTTTAAAATCATTTCATTAATTTTTATTTTATCAATGTTCAATTGACTTAACCAAGACCGGCCCAATAAAGGCGGTCCGCCGTTCTTGATAACAAAGAGTTTAACATTCCTCGCTATGTGCGTACCTATAGCTACATCTACCATAATATAACCTGCCACTTCGATCTGAGTACCGTTATACGAATGTAAACAAATGTTATTGACAATTAGCGGCGTCTGCTTAAAATGTTCATTATAAAAATAAGTATTTATCGCTGATAACTTACTGCCAGTGTCCAACTCGAACATTATCACCTTACCGTTCACTTTCACTGGGACGTTATACGGTCGATCGTTATTATTGCACACATTGAGATTGAACATATCGATCTCCGAATCACTATCACTGTTGATGTAGTTTTGTTCGCGTTCCGACAAATGCGTTGCATCTTGCTGGGACGAACGTTTGCACATTACTTTCAAATGACCTTTTTTTCCGCAAACATCACACGTATAATTTTTAAAACGACACTGCAAAGCCTTGTGGCCTTTCCCGCACCTCCAGCAGGCCTGGTCCGCGCGCTGGGCCACTGCGGGCGCGCGCGGAGCCCCGCCTGGGCCCGCCGGGCGCCGGCCGCGTCCCCTCGCTGCCAGCCGGTGCACGGGCTCGGGCGCCGCCGCTGCCGCCGCCGCCGCGCTGCCCGCCCCGCTCGCCTGCGCGTGCCGGTCGGCTGCCTCGAGTGCGAACGCCAGCTCCACCGCCCTCTTGTACGTCAACGTGGGCTCGGCGAAAAGTCGTGACCTCATGTCATCGCTCGCTAACCCCGACACGAATTGATCCCTCAGGTTCTCTTCGAGATTATTCTTGAAGCTGCACGTACTCGCTAAATGCTTGAGAACTTGCAAGTAGTCGCCGAGACTTTCGCCGCCATATTGACGTCTTTGTCTAAAAACATGCCGCTCGGCTATTTCCGAGCGCTTTGGTTCGAGATGGTCGCCGATCGTCTTTAACAATTCCGCAAAAGTTTTATCCTCCGGATTGTCGGACGCACAAATGTCACACATCAAATCATATGTTGTTTCGCCAACCAATGTAACCAGTGCAGCTACTTGTAACTCAGATTTGATTCCGTTGAGCGCCATGAACTGTTCCACGCGTCGAATGTATGCCGACCACCAGTAGCGGCGTTAGGGTAGGGCGCGGTTGGGCGACCGCCCAGGGCGCCGGATGCAAAGGGGCGCCGCAGGCGCAAAGAGAATTCTGGATATAAATCCCTTAGCTGTTTACGTACCGTGTGGCTGTCACAGCTACAATTTCGTACTCTGCGATGCCGCTAAGTCATCCGTAAAATCAGTTATTTTGTTTGGGGTACTTCAGAGATAGTTCACATTGTTTTCAGCTTCTGTTCATCGATGGAAAATTCTTACCGATCACTTGGGATTATATACCTACTATAAAACAGCTCAGTGACACACGTTGGGAAGCAAGAATCAGCAGTGTTAAAGCAGTCCGTTATCAAATTAGTGCCATCCATGACGCTTTAATTACTTTAGCCATTGAAACTCAGAAAACTGATGTTCAAGTCTCTCATGAGGCTACTACTCTAGCCGAACAGCTAAAAGATTTTAGCTTCATAGTGTCATTGGTCGTTTGGTATGACATACTTTTTCAAATTAATATCGTTAGTAAATCTCTGCAATCAACAGACACAGATCTCGGTAAATGCACAGAACTGTTGAAAATATGCTGCACTTTAAATACAGGCTTCAAAAGCGCCATTTTAACGGCAAAGGAATTGGCTGAAGAACTGGAAATTGAACCTGTGTTTAGAGCCACGACAATAATTCGATATGTTAAGCGTCAAGCTAGTGAAACTGCCCGCGATGAACCTATAATAGCTTCTCCGGAAAAAAAAATGAGATTGAATTTTTCAACTGCCTTTTGGACACTACATTACTACATTACACAATATAAAACAGATTCCGGAAAAACCTGACCTTGTCAAACTCTGTGGTGATCTCCAATTGAAATTAACTGTAGACTCTAAATCAGATATAGATGGGTGTATGTTGTGTGATGAACTCATAAGTCTGAAATCTTTTTTGCCTGATCAGAATGTGGCTACCCCTGTTTTTGTTTTAAATTTTATCAAGATCGCAACTTACAAGAACTGTATCCAAATGTATGGATAGCAATGCGCATATTATTAACTATACCTGTAACGGTTGCTAGTGGGGAGAGGAGTTTTTCTAAGCTTAAGCTGATAAAAACCTATCTGCGATCGACAATATCGCAATCCCGATTGACAAACTTGGCAACTTTGTCAATCGAGAATGAAATTGCTGAAAACCTCGATTTCGATAAAATAATAAGAGTTCGCCGACAAAAAGGCTAGAAAAGTAAAATTTTATTAGTTTTTTTTTAAATAAATGGTTATTTCTTTTATTAAATAATAATTTAATTATATCTTTTTTATTTTTTCATATGGGTTTGAATTGCAGTTAGGGGGCGCCGTATAAACCTCGCCCAGGGCGCTGGTAGTGCTAAAACCGGCACTGCCGACCACTTTTTACTTGAAATATCAAATTGTTAAATTTTTCCGATCGGCATTTTGTGTAAACTTGATAAAGACACTTTATTATCACGATTAGTAGTAGTTTTACGCAGTTTATCTCGTCGCCAGTCGTATTTATTGTAATATTTAGGGAACTCAATGAGAGAAAGACCGGATCGACAAACCAACTGATTTATTAGCGGTGTACCCGCAACACTATTAATACAGAATACCACAAGCTATAATTCAGAGGAAAGAACAGGTCAATACGATTGAAGCTAACTAAGCCGCGGGTTTCCTCACGATGTTTCCTTCACCGTTAAAGCACGTGTTAAGTGTGCACATACATTTTTCAAGAAAGAAAAATCCATTGGTGCACTGCCGGTATCGAACCCACGACCTTCGATTAAAAGTCGGGGTACATACCATTCGGCCAACACGGCTTTTTATGTTAAAAAATAGTGGTCACGTAATTTTTATAATATTTGTGCAAACACAAAAGGAAGTAATTCTGCGTTTGCGTGATAGACATCAGACACCTGGCGATCTCTTGGCCGTCTTCTCCATTCTTTTCCTGCAGTTACGTCATTTACAGTGGCGGATTCACATGTCAGCCGCGGCGGCTATTAAATTTTTCCTGCCCCTACTGATCTAAAAAATTTGGAAACAATGAAATTGTAACTTATGATTGGTCCTCATCATTTCAGCCATAAAACGTCCACTACTGAACGCAGGCCTCCCTCATGGATCTCCATAAGGGGCAGTTGCCATACTCACCACGCTTAGCAGGCGGGTTGGCGAGCGCAGTACGGGATGTTGATACACGGAATGACGCTGCTGCCCATCTTCCGGAGGTAGCTCTTAGCAGTAAGTGTTAGATCCTTAGTACTTAGTTGTTAGTACTTAGTGGTAAATCCGGTACTGTTCATTTATTTAGTAGTTTAGCGTTCTCAACAATACTTTTATTGCATTCTAAACTATTCAATTCAAAGTTGTTTAACAAAACGTGATCACGCTGACACATGCCTCTACTGGTTTAGAAACGACGTCGATAAAACTTTACCGTAAGTAGGCAAAATAGGTAAATCCTAATTTCGTCTGACTGGAAGGGCTTGTCGTGAAGCGGCATGTTTATTTGAATACCTACTTCATTAATAAAGGTTCACTTTGACGAGCTCTGTGGCGCAGCGGGCGAAGGTCCGCCTGCGACGCAAGGGGTTGCGGGTTCTATTCCCGCCTCGGGACAAATGTATGTACGATCTGCAGATATTTGTTGAGGGTGTTCTGGGTGTTTTTCTTCTCATCATCATCATCATCATTTCAGCCGTAGGACGTCCACTGCTGGACATAGGCCTCCCTCATGGATATCCAGTTATTGCGGTTGGAAGCGATCTGCATCCACCGTCGACCTGCGGTCTTCAGCAGGTCATCATCCCATTTCAGTTTTTCTTCTTTATAAAATAAAAATATCTATCTATGTAGTATAATGTATTAAGTATATCAGTTATTTAGTACCCATAACACAAGCTCTGCTTAGCCTGGGGCTAGATGATGCTGTGTGATTTGTCCAGCATTATTAATTATTATTTATTTATTATTAATATTTACTTTGTGTATTTTTGGCTGTATCTGGGTGATATAAAATAAAACCAGACAAGTGCGAACTGGACTCGCCCACATTGAGGAGTAACATTTTACTGCCGGCACCCCACGGCTAGCAAACAGTTACGTTATTTCGCAGAAAATAATAAGCTCCGGAAAAAAAAATTCTTTCTCTCCATCATAACTCTTCTAAATTAGATAAATTACCCAAATCATGATTACTTTTGTTTGATAAGCCTTGAAATTTTCAAAGATTTCATGCTTAATCGCCCTTAATTAATTCCTACCGAGTTTTTGGTTGCCATTTGCTGGTTTTATTGAGTTTTTATGTTCAACGTCCATCAGAGGACACGCATTGATACTTTTTATGATCGAGTTATTGAAAAACTTTACGCTCTATGGATGACGGTAAATCATCATTTCATCATCATCATCATTTCAGCCGTAAAACGTCCACTACTGAACTAAGGCCTCCCTCATGGGTCTCCATGAGGGGTAGTTGCCATACTCACCACGCTTGGCAGGCGGGTTGGTGAACGCAGTACGGGATGTTGATATACGGAAAGACGCTGCTGCCTATCTTCCGGAGGTGTCCTTTAACAGGCTCTTACTGCATCCACGGGTAGGAGAGGAGGGGTAACATTCTACTGCCGGCACCCCACGGCATATACTCGGACGGTAAATACTCTTAGGAAAATAACGTAAATACCTCACTGCAACGTTTTTATACGAACACACCTTAATATAGGTAGTAGGATCTAGCTAGTTATCGCATGTCCTACTATCTCACGACAGGTTTGCAACAGGCGTAAATATCGCGACCATCGCTGTCCAACATCAATTCCTTGCTGTCAATCATCGCTGTCGATTTTGTATAGCTAACAAGCTAATACAAATTACCTTGGGGTGCCGGCAGTAGAATGTTACCCCCCCTCTCATGCCCCTGGATGCAGTAAGAGCCTGCTAACGGACACCTCCGGAAGATGGGCAGCAGCGTCTTTCCGTGTATCAACATCCCGTACTGCGCTCGCCAACGTGCCTGCCAAGCTTGGCGAGTATGGCAGTAGTGAAAATTTTACAGCTAAAATGATAGCAAACTAATACAAAATTGACAGCGATTGCAAACTTGTCGCTTTTCGCGTACGATGCTTTCTTTTCCTACTTATAAAATTAATGCCTTTCTAGTTATTGCAGGCCCGCGGTCATCCTCTTGAATTATTAATTTTGAGCTATCCGAAATCGGTCTTCAGCTTATCTACGTAGCCTACTGCCGTATATTCCGCAGCCAGGAAAGTTTTCTTCTAATGCAAGACATTTTTGGGGCTCAATGGTGATGATTGTTAGAATAGTTTTTTTTTATGTTTTATACATCTCTCATCTCTGCCGGCAGTAGAATGTTGCCTCTCCTCTCTTGCCCGTAGATGCAGTAACAATCTGCCAAGGAACATATCAGAAAAATAGGCAGCAGCCTCTCAATAATCATAACAATTTATTTCGTAAAATACAAGATTTACACGTTATATAATTAATAAATGAAGTCAAAATTAATAAAGGAAATAGTCACATGCATGGAAGTTCAAATACAAATAACACAATATTATAAAGAGGACATATTTGTTTGCTATATTTTGTATGTTTGTAACGAATAAACTCAATAACTACTGTACCGATTAACAAAATTCTTAAACCAAAAGAATGCTACATTCTCCTTGAGTTATTGAGTTAACACAGGCTATATTTTATCCCCGTATTCCTGCGGAAACGGAAACTACGCGGGTAATACCACGGAGTGCATCTAGTATATTAAAAACAGATAAAAATACCAAGAGCAGGGACAAACTACCGCAGATTAGCAAACATTTCGTCCCTCGAAGGAAACCGAACTTGCAACCCGTTGTATCTCAGCTGACTTTATAAGACCAACTAACTCATTGAGGTCTTAAAGGTAAACTCACTTAGTTTAACACATTTAAACAAAGCTTGTTTTGTTTTATTATAGTCTAAACACGTAAATCCTAAGCACTGACGTCATTCAGCTACTATTTATAGCATAAAAGCATTAAAATACTCCATTCAACAAAGTCATCGTTGACTGAACAAAAAGCTACCATTTCCCCAACACTATAACCTATTAACCTACGAAAAAAGTATGACAATCATGATTTATATCGGCAAAGGTGATGGATTTCATCACTACATTTGTACTGTACAATTTTTTTTTCAATTAATCATTCCCGAAAAGAGTACACAGTAAACATAGTTTAATGAAAATGGTTTATAGCTACACGGTACATCGCTCTATTTATTCTAAAGGATCAACATTCACGAATCACGATATCAACCTAAGGCTACCTGGAAGAGATCGCTCTTCAGCGAAATGACGCCAACAGTCACTTTAAGCTCAGTGTTTCTTTTGTGGTTATGATTAATTTAAAAGTCTGCAATACGGTATATTCTATATGTGCGCTGTCTTCTGTCGCTTTTGTATAGGGCTATAAGATTTAGCTATTTTACCTCTAGACTGTGGTTTTTGATTACTATACACTAAGCATCTATACATTCAATATATAAGAGTCATACGTATTAAAAACAGTAAAGTATATTTCAAATTGTGCTCTTGCTACAAATCTAAGGCGGCTTTGCTGTATGGAATGATAGAAGAAAGTGCTACGGAAAATTTTAATATATATTTTAAATGAGGCGCGTGGCGTCCTCTAGAATTAAATTTGGAAACGCTGTGAGTTTATTATAAGGGATGGCTTCGTGGTTAGAACCCTTCTATGAACGGGTGTGGGTTTTAACCGGTAGATGGCTCAAACTTTATATTCCAATCTTTCCCAAGTTTGCTTTCATATGTTACACATATTAAACACTGGAACACATTACAACGCCAACAAACAAATATTTTTATAATAATAATTATGTCTTATGATATAATTCATAATAAGGTAATATAAACTCTCAAAAGTGAAATTACTACAGAAGTATACTCGACTAAACTTTAAATTTAACACTACAAACCGTTCGTGGACGCAACAGTTTATTTTAAATTAATACACCCTTCCAAATTGATCTAAATAAGCTATTGGTCACTTTAGGAAGGGGTCACTTTAGCAATCTTTACAAAATATGAATAAAAGATTAACCCTCATTTTTTATTGCATGATATATATTGTAAGTTTGAAGTTACTTTTTGTTTTTATTTACTTGTGTAGTGTAATTTGTAACTACTTGGGTTTGTTTTAAATAAAACTTAGCTAAAAGCTTTTCTTAGCTAATGTAAAATTCGACTCGCTTAAAAATTACGCAGAAACTTGATACTGCTTTCTCATATTGCTTTCTCGTTCGCGCTACAGCAATCCTCTATCTCACAGCGATTGTTTTGTTTTGGTAATATCGCAAAAGTATCATACATGAAGGAGTAAAAAATAACTGTATGAGGAAGCATTTAATGTTTTTATTAATTTGAGTAAACTTTTTAGTTAATAGTGAGCTTGAAAATGCTTAAAAACCGAGATCTAAGCTTAAATCCTAGATCGCGCAAACGGTATTTTTTGCTCGGAAAGCACATGTTCATAATTTTTATTCCGGAAACAAACAGACAAATGCCTGAATTATGACGATAAAATAAAACATCATTGTTTTAATATATAAATATATATTTATATATATAATGTAATCATGATATATAATTATCATGGTCTGGTAAAGATCACCATTTATCAAAAAGACGCCAATGTTATTTTTATTAGGGTTCCGGACCAAAATGGTAAAAAGGAACCCTTATAGAATCACTCTGTCTGTCTGTCTGTCACAAGTGGATATCTCGAGAACTACTGATGCTATCGACTTGAAATTTAAAATGGTAAAAGACTACACTTTTTACTAATATAGCATACATAAAAAAGTTAAAATATATTCGTATTTTGATTGCAGGGGATTGAGGGGGCAGGATAGGGGATCTCAAAAATTTTAAGTGAAGTTACTAGACCGTGTGGGGTATCTTAAGAAAAATATTAATTTGCACATCAATAAACAGTTTTTAGTTTTCCTTTAAACCGTATCGTTTTTGAGTTATTTACAAAAATGTTGAAAAAACGACCGTCCCCCCCCCCCCCTTATCTCCGAAGTTTGCAGAGATAAATCCGTGATACTTTTATAGCTAATAGAAGTATATGTAAACTTTATAGGAAAATCATAGTGAACTCTCTAATTTGCGTAGTTTTTTAGACAAGGGGGGCGGAAGAGGGGTTTTCAAAAATTTTGTGAAGTTAATAGGCGATATGGGGTATCATATGAAAGGTATTCATTTGCACATTAATAAACAGTATTTAGTTTTCCTTTAAACCGTATTGTTTTTGAGTTATTTACAAAAATGTTGAAAAATTGACCGTTCCCCCCCCCCCCCCCTTATCTCCGAAGTTTGCAGAGATAAACCCGTGATACTTTTATAGCTAATAGAAGTGTATGTAAACTTTATAGGAAAATTGTAGCGAACTCTCTAATTTGCATAGTTTTTTAGACAAGGGGGGTGGAAGGGGGGTTTTCAAATTTTTTGTAAAGTAAAAAGGTAATGTGGGATATCATATGAAAGGTATTTATTTGCACATTAATAAACAGTTTTTAGTTTTCCTTTAAACCGTATTGTTTTTGAGTTATTTACAAAAATGTTGAAAAATTGACCGTTCCCCCCCCTTATCTCCGAAGTTTGCAAAGATAAACCCTTGATACTTTTATAGCTAATAGAAGTGAATTTAAACTTTATAGGAAAATTATAGCGAACTCCCTAATTTGCATAGTTTTTTAGACAATGGGGGTGGAAGGGACGTTTTTAAAATTTTTGGAAAGTTACTAGGTGATGTGGGATATCATATGAAAGATATTCTTTTGCACATTAATAAACAGTTTTTAGTTTTCCTTTAAGTTGTATAGTTTTTGAGTTATTTACAAAAATGTTGAAAAATTGACCGTTCCCCCCCCCCCCCCCTTATCTCCGAAGTTTGCAGAGATAAACCCGTGATACTTTTATAGCTAATAGAAGTGTATGTAAACTTTATAGGAAAATTGTAGCGAACTCTCTAATTTGCATAGTTTTTTAGGCAAGGGGGGTGGAAGGGGGGTTTTCAAAATGTTTGTAAAGTAAAAAGGTAATGTGGGATATCATATGAAAGGTATTTATTTGCACATTAATAAACAGATTTTAGTTTTCCTTTAAACCGTATTGTTTTTGAATTATTTACAAAAATGTTGAAAAATTGACCGTTCCCCCCCCCCCCCCTTATCTCCGAAGTTTGCAAAGATAAACCCTTGATACTTTTACAGCTAATAGAAGTGAATTTAAACTTTATAGGAAAATTATAGCGAACTCCCTAATTTGCATAGTTTTTTAGACAATGGGGGTGGAAGGGGCGTTTTCAAAATTTTTGGAAAGTTACTAGGTGATGTGGGATATCATATGAAAGATATTCTTTTGCACATTAATAAACAGTTTTTAGTTTTCCTTTAAGTTGTATAGTTTTTGAGTTATTTACAAAAATGTTGAAAAAAATAGCCTTCGGAGATAAGGGGGGGGGGGGCTTATCTCCGAAGTTTGCGGAGATAAACCTCTGAAACTTTTATTGCTATTAGAAGTGTATGTAAAGATAAGAGGAAATTTATTACAATCTCTCTACATAGCATACTTTTTTAGAAATCATCGAAAGTGTAAAAAATCTACATAAGTTCCGCTATCAGACAAGAGATGGCGCTGTCAAGGTTCTCATACAAATATAAAACCGCCTTTGTTATATATTATATTGTATGATGGCACGGAACCCTCGGTGCGCGAGTCCGACTCGCTCTGGCCCGGTTTTATTTATTCGTTGTTTGCCTTTGTCGTTGCGTTAAATTTGAAAGCAATACAGAATATTCTATTTATGTATGCTGTCTTCTACATACCTATAATCTTTAAAAGAAATCGATGTAAATTGTTACAGTCCCGCGCAAAAAAATCCCATGATGTAGTGAATCAAACCGATTTAAAATTAACAATACAGACATAACTCGGATAAAACCGCCGGCAAAGGCTAATTATTCAATCTATAGGAAACTCACACGTTATAAGAACGGTAAAATATATATTATACAATTATTCGCTCTACGAAATCATCTACGAAAGTGCTACGGAGTCGTCTACGAAAGTGCTACGAAAGCTCTACGTAAGTGCTACGAAATACGATATTATCTCATTCACAACCACAATCACAATAATATAATTTTATCGGTAGACCTAGCACGCACTGCGATTTTTTTGTTTAATGCGTTAAAATTAGCACGTCTGATAATTTTAACGCATTAAACAAAAAATAGTCATCATCATTTCAGCCGTAAAACCAGGCGTCCGTCACTCGCTCAAGGGCACGCGTTAAATGCCTACCGCTTTGCGCGCCGTCCGCGATACGCCAGTAGTTAAGGCTGCCACACGCCCGCTTGAGCGCACGCACGTTAAATGTTAAAACGTTTCTTTAGATGCCGAGACCGCGTAACTATTGTGCAGTGGATGGATGCCAAAGTAAAAAAACGAATGAAAAATTGACATTTTTTTCTTTATTATCAAAGATATTTTAAATCTTAAGTTTTTAGAATCATTTTTTCTCTTTCCTCTAAAAATAGTCAGAACGTAGGAAGGTACTATGTAAATATTCGTAAATAAAGGAGTTCAGCTATTAAAACAGTATTGTTTGTATAAAAAATAGCTACCTATCACACACAAAACAACAGTCTTAAAATCAAGCCAAAAAGTAGTAGGTACCCACCGGAGAACAAAGATTCAAATCTTTGCTGGCGAAGTATTTGAATACCTAGGTTATAGATAAAGTGTGGTGTTATGTCCTAGTTCGTTATGTCAAAGAATATAACTACTACCATAGTACACCTATTACTATACTGCGTACGGAGAGTAGGTAGGTCCTTACCTCCCTATACAAAGGTCGCTGCTTTTCTTAACCGACTTAAAAAAAGAGGAGGTTGTAAAAATAACTATTTTTTTCACCACATTCGTTTTATTATAAAAATTATCGTAGAAGCAACCCTAGCGACTCATTCGATGCCGCGTCACAGATTACTTGCAAGTAAGTGAGGCGGGTACACTCTTTCGCTCCGTGAACTGCTGGTATTATTAATACAATTTACCGGCACCCCACGGTAAAACAAAATAAACAAAAAATAGTAATGGTTTTGAAATTAGGACTAGTTCCAAATTGTTGCGTCTAAGTTTTTTATACATTACGATTTTTTGCGGTCTATTTATAACAATAAAACTATATTTTAAGAAAAAAATACTTTACTCACAAATTCAAATTCAAATTCAAAAAATACTTTATTCAGTGCGGCCGCATGGACCTTATTGACGCGTCACAACTTACAAAATAAAACAACACAAATAAATAGAATAAAGCACATAATTGAATCTGTTCACTTCAGATGACACGCGAGTTAGGAAAAGAAGCGAACAGAAGAACCTAACTCGGTCGTTATAGTCATCATTTAACAATTTGATTTTGTCTTATGTTACGTTTGACGGAGTTGGAGCAGATTCCGTCCCAAGTGGTTTTGTCCTCTAGGTAATCTGATATTTTATAATAAGCTTTATTGCATAGATTGCGTTTAATAATGTTTTTGAATTTATTCAATGATAACTTCTGCAACTCACTTGGGAGTTTGTTGTAGAAGCGTATACATTGCCCTTTAAAAGATATTTTCACCTTATGGAGCCTAGTAGTGGGCACAGCGAGTTTATTCTTATTTCTTGTATTTACATTGTGATTGTCGGTGTTTTTCTTAAACGAAGCAATATTTTTATGGGTGTACAACAGGTTCTCATAAATATATTGACAAGCTACTGTCATTATATTTATTTCTTTAAATTTAGTGCGAAGTGATTCTCTGGGACCCATATTGTAGATAGAACGAATAGCCCTCTTCTGCAGCACAAATACGGTGTCTATATCTGCAGCACATCCCCACAGTAGTAAGCCATAAGACATAATGCTGTGGAAATAGCTGAAGTAAACAAGTCTAGCGGTATCAACGTCTGTAAGAAGGCGGATTTTTTTGACTGCATATGCTGCAGAACTAAGCCTACCCGATAGTTGTTCTATAGTTGTTCTACCCGATAGTTGTTGTCACAGCAACACCAAGCCACGAACATGACAGCCTAAAATTAAAATTTGTTCTGTATGATGGACTAAACAATGTTATATAGTAATTTAGTATTTTGCCGATATTTTGCAGAGAACCACATACATCTTAATTGCTTGTATACGTAGAGTAATCGCTCTAATTTCTATCGCTATTTTTTCTTAAAAATCGGAATATAAATTGAATATCTATACGGATGAGAGGAGAAAGAAGCATTCTATTGCCGGCACCTCTCGGCCCATGATGCTAATGGGACGGAATCTGCTCCGACTCCGTCAAACGTAACATAAGACAAAATAAAATTGTTAAATGATGGCTATAACGACCGAGTTAGGTTCTTCTGTTCGCTTCTTTTCCTAACTCACGTGTCATCTGAAGTGAACATATTCAATTATGTGCTTTGTTCTATTTATTTGTGTTGTTCTATTTTATAATTTATGACGCGTCAATAAGGTCCATGCGGCCGCACTGAATAAAGTATTTTTTGATTCTTGATTAAACAAATAAACTTGGTAAAATTGTAAAACTTTTTGCTTGTGCGATTTGAATTTCAATCGCGATAATCCCGAACAACCAAAATCCGTCTTCTGATTTCAAACTATTATCCTGTGTAATTCATAATAATAATGGAATTTCTTGTCGCCCATTTTCAATGCGCCTATACTAACAGTCGCTCTTTCGTAACAAATATTGTGAAAGTACCATAAAACGAGAGCAATGCAACTATAAGAAAATTCTAAATTGTAAGTAACCCCAAGGGTACACATCCCTATTTTTGTCGTGTATATAGGTTACCAAACTTAGGTAAGTATATTTGATTGTTTTTTATTATAAGATATATCCCCTCTTACAACCCCCTTATCTCGTAAGCTTCTTAACCGATTCTGATCCAACATTGGCATACAAGGTTGCTTTTAAATAACAAAAACTGCATGCAAATCGATCCACTCGTTTAAGAGTTACGGTGCCACAGTGAGTACACAGACAGACACACGGACATACACATGGCGGTTAAACTTGTAACACCCCTCATTTTTATCGCGGGTTAAAAATTATGAGAACACGGCATGGATCTCGATGCCAATTTCAGATATTTTATGAAGGAAATCATAGACAAACCAGCACAAAGAGCTCAGATGTAGTATGATTGTACTACTTCTTTCATAAAGAACAGGAACTTTTATTAGTTTTACAATCAAAATTAGAAAAGGTAGAAAAGTTTTGTTTTCGAACGTTAGGTTTTGTTTAATATGTATTAGATTAATAATTATATTTACTTAGACGATTTAGCGCGCAGTTTTTATTTTAAAAAGAGCTAACTGACTCCGTTAACTACTAAGATCAATTAACAATTGGTTTGTAAAAATTATTTGTTATATTTATGGATTATTTTAATCAGTTTTTATTGCACGACAAAAACCTTTTAACAAATTATAATGCGTCTTCATGCTAGAGTCACGCTGACCGTGGTTATTCTTTCGGAATCGTCATCGAGTAAAGACCTGATTGTGCATTCTTACAAACAAGCGTTGGTACGGGCGTACCAGAAAAGGGGGCGAAGGTCACAATAACTCCGGTACCTGTGACCCTAGGGTCACCAAAATCAATCAGTACCCTTCTCTCATTAAGACAGTGCTAACTGTGGGTGGTAGCGCAGTGGACTGTATGTTTTCTTCGATAGCTCGGTGAGTGTGACTGTATCCTATACGGTTTAAGTAGGTGGAGAGTGAAATAAAATGCCAGGTTTTTTCTTGTAATGCCTTTTGAACTATGACTGGATGGTATAAAAATAAAAAGTAGCCATGTGTTAATCCTGTCCACATCAATACATGTGTAAAGTTTTAGCTCAATCCGAATGATAGTTGTTGCGTGAAGAGGTAACAAACATCCATACATACAAACAAACTTTCGGCTTTATAATATTAGTGAGAGTATGGAAACTGCCATATAGCCGGCGGCCTCGGAACCTTCGGTGCGCGAGTCCGACTCGCACTTGGCCGGTTTTTTTCAACAGTAACTACTGTTACGGTAGCAAAAGTTTAAAATTAATTCACCCTTTCAAAATGACCTCGAAGTTTTTGGTCACTTTAACAATAATTACGAAACTTGAATACAAGGGTTACTCTCTGGACACACTACAAAGCTATTCTATTTATATACAATAGTTTTGAAAACAAACTTTTAGTCCAAAAGCTTTAAATTTTCTATGAAGCGGCAATTATATAAGTTTTAGAGTTGTTGTAGTTGAGATTATAATTGAACTGGATTAGGTACCCTCAACAGTCCACTGCTCTACCAACTAAGCTATCGAAGGATCTCTGGTAACGTTGTTATATCCATCTGAGGTCATTATCAGGTCATATAGTAATATAAAAAAACTGGATTTCTATCTCAGATATCTGTTATTTTTTTTAAGATTTTTTTCAATCTCTATGGAATTTATTTAGACAACGCGACACTCAAATTGTTTATATAAATAATAGTTTTAAAACGGAGAAACATGCTTTAACCTGGTCAAACTTAAATTTTTCACGTACTAAAAAGTTACCTAACAGTAATAGAAAGCTCAAAACTCAATAAAATAAAATAGTTTACAGAGGATTTGCTTAAACAATAAAGTGATACAAAATAATCCAAAAAAAGTAAAAAAATAAAAGAGTTGATCACTATGCAAAATGTTCAATAAAAAAAACTATTAGAGCCATTTGAAATCTCTCTGATAAGGCAGGCAGGATTAAAATTTGATTATAATATTATATTTTATTTATAATTATATCATTTAATCACAACACTACCATGCGATCCGTGTCCAAAACAAGGGTGTGGTTTTTGGCTATATTTTTAGCCTGTCCATCGTCAGTTTTTTTTTTTTACCAGATATCGCCTTATAAAAGTGTTTAAATTGTAAATTGCCTGCAGGGCTAGCATGGGCTGGGGTTAAAACATAAATCATCAAACACAGCTGTGAATGACGTCTATGCCCTTATTCGCCCTCTTTGGAGTATAATTTGTTTTGTGTCTTACTGGTTGGATGAATTTTACGCGGTAGATCCCTTAAAATCTATGTTATTTAACGAATATGCCTATTCCGTGCAGGTTCCGTGGCTAATTAACAATAAGTACATGGGTAAGATTAATTTATTAGGATCGAAATGTAATAATAAATTGCCTTGAGATGTGATTTGTCAAAGACTTAAGAATTATCAAGATCGAAATTCGAATATTGGATCCCGCAAGCATATAGTTTGGTGTGGTTAGGTCACACATTCATGATGATGGAAGTTTAGGAACTACTGCAGGAACCGGTTTTGGTGTGGATCCGGTCTAACTTCTCACCATCATAATAAATTCAGTATGAATTCACATATGTATATCAACAATTCTCTCACAAGTTTGACCTTAATTTATGATCTTATTTTTTGTCACATTCATAGAAGACAAAAACAGTGAAAGTAAAACAAATAAATTCACATCAATCTTGCAATACTTTATTGGAGGTTGGAATTTTTTTCTTCAAACTTGACGTTTTCGTCTGGTAAATTAATATTTTACAAGCTAAGTTATGAAAATAAAATAAATTAATGTACTGATTAACTCATAGACAATGAATAAACAAAGCTGTAATAAATCACTTAATCACAGATTTTTTTGTTCCTTCTAAGATGCAGCAAGTTATTGTTAACAATAATAATTAATCTCGTAAAAAGTGTTTTGCTATGGTACATAAGGCGAAATAAGTAAAATCGTAGAATAATGCAATACATTATTTTGCCTTTTGCTATATAGAAAAAGTTATTAATCAAACTATTCATTTTATTTTACTTCCTATTAATTATTGACGTAGAAAAATATATTCAATACTTATATTTTGTTTAACACTGCACCATCTAACCTCAAAGTATGTAGAGCCTGAATTACGGGTACGTACTTAATGAATGATGGATATAATATATTAATACAATGTTTAGTAAATGCATAAGCGGGTTGGCGAGCACAGTACGGAATATCTCAAATACTTTATAAATATTAGATTCTCGCCGCGGAACCACTTATCGTATAAATAACAATTCTAAAACCCAAAACAAACAAATGCGGTTAAATCAAACATCGATGCCCCGGCGGGAATTGAACCAGCTAACTATTGCGTCTCAGATTCTGATTCTGATTCAGCCGGCTATAAGACCAATTGCGCCGTCAAACCGAGGTGATTTGTGATGTAATTGCGGTGATAATATCAACGACTAAGGACGAGAACGTGCCAAGTAAAACCATCTTTGGTTATGTAACATCTCAGATGTAAGGGTAATAATACTGGCTATAAAATGACAGCAAACTTGACATGCGCCTATAGGGCTTGATAACGCGGGAACTTGATACCCCGTCTCATATTGCTTTCTCTTTCGCGCTACAGAAATCCCCTACCTCACAACGATTATTTTATTTTGCTTTTGTCCTTTAAAATTTATACATTGAGGACAAAAATAATGTTGTATTACAAGGTATTTAATGTTTTGGTAACATTCGAATTATGTTTTGGTTTGTATCAAGCTAATAAATTCTCGATAACAGAGGTTAAAATTAAAATCCTAGATCGCGCAAACGCTATATTTTGCTTGGTGAAGACATATACAAGCTGTTTGGACTGAACTTCGGGAGGGTACGTAGCTACTGCGTAAACCGGTCTTGGTGGGTAGCCGGTTTAATTACCCACTCGATACGATAAGTTGAGAGTGTGTCTTTACATACGTTATACTTTAACTTCGATAAAATATGATGATGAGATGAATAAATATGATGAACAGTTACAATCAGAGGAACCTAGGTCTCTCAACCACACGTTAGTAGCTGATGCAACCTTCCTTTTGTCTTTTTATTTAATATAATAAATCTGAACTGCTAGTTTTATAAATCTGAAAACTTAAAAAAACTATAATAGATAACTATATTCGAAACTATACTCTTTTTACTAAGATTCGGAGAAATTGTTGCTCAAATAAGTAATACGGTTTAAAAACATGCCGGAAGACTTTAAAATAAAAATATAGCGTTCTATTAAACATTCTACTGCCGGCGCCCCACGGCTAAATAAATAAGTATTTACTCCTAATGTCTACCAAGACCTATATACTCAGAAAGGCAGCAAACCTGTTTAGTCTTATCTGGTAAGCCTAACAGCAGAGAATGAGGGGGAATAAATATTATAAAACACATACTAGAGTGTTTAAGTACCAAGGCTATATTGGTTCTCAACAAATAACCTATCACACAGGAAAACAAGGGATTATAATAACTATATCAAAGTAGTGTTGATTCAATAGATCAAAACGCTACTTGGAATAAGCAATTTACAAAAGAAGAACAAGACACATTTATATTGGATAAAGCACATAATTGAATTCGTTCGCTTCAGATAACTTTTCTTTTCAAGTGAGGTGTAAGAAGCGAATAAGAAACCTCACTCTTTCTATATGGATAAACATACATACATATATAATACCAATTATCAGAGCACAAAGGTTAAATTATGTATATTGTAGAATAGAAGAATCTAGCACACACATAACTACTTATATCAATTTATTAAAGACACAATATATCTACCAACTTAGGGCTTAATAATAAACATAATTATAGTTATGGACACAAACACAATGTAACGAGTTTAATAGGATTTCTACAGTATTTGGTATTCTAACAACACGGAACACTTATTACAGAATAGTCTGTAAGTACATAAGATGTAATCAAATCAACTTATCTTTATTTCTGTAGCCGCACCACCAAAAAAGTGTGACTGATTCGCCATTTCAATCCTAAATAACTTCATCAAAACAAGTTGCTTCGCCCAATCACAAGAGAAGAGAAAATGCAATTTGCTTATAACTATTTTTAACATCATATAATATCCTAGACTTATGTTGAAACTTATTCTAAGTTCATTTTTATTCATAAAAATATAGATATTTCTTATTTCAAGAGCCACTTCTAAATTCAAATATTGATTTATAAATTATCTAATGAACAGATTATCAAGCTATATATTTAAACAATAACAAAATGTTTTTAGTTTACTCATAGTGGTTCTTATAATATCAAAACAAGCGACATCTGTTACATTGTGGAGGAACCAAGTCGTATGTTTGATAACAAAATGTCAATCTCTTGCAACGAAATAAGGCTTAACAGAAACATTCTTAATTTACATAAAATCTATATATATTAGACAATTAGGGTTTAAGGTTTTTTGTTACGTAAGTTTACATATAAAAGTCTTAATTTCTATTTTTATTTCCATCTAATTTCTTTATCAGAAATTACTAATCTGTTAAACGCGGCTTTATTTGCTTTAGGATATCATCTACGAAGTGCTACGAAAGCTCTACGTAAGTGCTACGAAAATTCATAGATTTCATTGACAACACATAATTATTTTCACCATTACCATACAGGTCCATAGAAATACATATATACCTATTTAATATTTTACAAAAAAAAACCGACTTCAATGATAAAATCTAAAATTTTTGCTGAAAATATCTAAGCCGCTATATGTATGCTTATTATATTTGAGTATTTCCCTCGTCTTATCACGGACAACATCAGAACTGGGTTTAAAAGCAAGCAAACATGCTTGAGTGAATGACAAACCCAAACACAAGTTTAAATTTAGGTCATAAAACTATGCCTTGACTCCAGTAACTGTACACACTATTGCATTATTCCATTCCATTTTTTTTTAATTTCAATGACCCTGGTGCTGATGATGATATATGTAGGTAAGTTTTATGATTAGTGGACAGGCATATAATTATTATCATTCTATGTCGTCTCTTGAACTCTTGACTCACGAACTTTGTAATAATAAAGAGTTTCGATAACCATCTGTGGTATTCTTCATCAGTTCCACTTCACCAAATCATTTTTTCTGAGTGGACATGCTTGTCTTTAAGCTAAATGCTAAAATTGCTCTATGTTTACCTACAATATTTGAGAAGTTGCTTCGAATCCTCATGGATGCCATCATCATAAACTAAAGCAAATCGTGACATATACATAGGTACTTCTTCATTTTGTAAAAACGGGAATTAATCACGTAGTCGTACACGTAACGTCGAAGATTATTACGACACGTTTCGATTTTTCAAGAAAATCATCATCATCTAAACTTGTCGAAGTAATCTTCGACGTTACAATACTACGTGAGTAATTCCCGTTTTTACAAAATAAATCAAATCGGTTCATAAACTACGGAATTTTGAGGTACAAATATAAAAAGACGATTTGAGAACTTCCTCTTTTTTCTGAAGTCGGTTAAAAAAGGAATTGATGTGGCAGCAGAGCAGATCAACAATGCTAGAAGCTAGAAAGAATATCTGTAGTATCTACAGGTTCTATTTTACAATTGTAAGGTTCCGCAGCTAACCCCCTCGACAGCACCGAAAACACTTTCTAACTATAATAAATCAAGGTAGTGTCTTGGGACCACTCTTGTTCTTAAACGTACAAATTTACTAAACATCACAAAACACCTTTTTTTACGTTTACAGGCGATACCGCGGTTTAATTCCTCAAAATAAATATAATCCCTATGAGTAAAAAACAGAAATAAATTAAACTTTTAGCGATATATTAATGTGGTTAGATACAGTAAATCTTAAAGAAAATATTACTAAAACGAAATTTCTCAGGTTAAAAAATTAGAAACCGCCCCAAGGTAACTTAAATAATCGCAACAGATACAACAGTTTAGACTACTGAAATAGGTTTTCTTGGAATGAATATTGATGCCTACCTACAGACATTGGAAATCACACATTATTACACAAAGTTATTATTTTTTTTTAAAAGGACTTTGTCGCTGAGTGACCACATCGTCCTGAAAAGGCAACACAAACAAAATCAACACAACAGTGACAATATAAACATTATTAATTCTTAGCTAATCCACAGATAATATAATACACTGCTAATCCTAGGTCTGCTAACTTAATTAGGAATTCATTTCCCATGAAGCAGGGCAACTTAAAGTGCTATTAATAATTCCAACTTGTTGAGATTTATATAAATCAAGGCATGTTACTCTTAACGAGTTATTCACACATTCCACCAATACACGTTGAACGTCTTAAATCATATCGCATTCTATACATTTCGGAGATGGGACTTTTTTCATTAAGTACGCAAACTTATTAGATGGAATGTGGCCCGAACGTAATCTCATTACGGTCTTCAAAAAGTTATTCATAAAATAACAAAATATTCTTATATTCTTTCCAAACCTAGAAATGGTTAAGTTCAAAAGTTGTTGCAAAAAACCCATACGGTCATGTTTTTCCTCAATTCTGATATTCTTCGTGATATTTTGGGGAGATTTAGTGGAAGTGCAATCTGCTTTTGTCATGCAGAAAAATGTATTTTATCATATCTCCCGTTCTCGTGCGTCAGTAAGCGCACAGAATATTTTATCCATATAAATATTCTGTGGTAAGCGTATTGGTGACAAGAAAAAACAGACTCTTAGCGAAGAGTCTCGAATAACATCTCGAGAGACTTTCGCTAGGCAGTTGGATCAAGAGCCAGATACAAGAGGCAGTACTCCTGGACTCGGCACGTAAGTAGTAAGGATTCCTCTCGCTGCAGCCCTAGTCACCGACCGCTTGAGCCTTGCTTCGCGGCCAGTGATTCACCGTTTTGATATATTTTTTACCGTAAAGTATTTGTTTTTATATTTCTTTAAAGTAAAAAATGTATTTTTACAAATAAATGATGTGGAATATTAATAATAATAATGTCTATGGTTCCTTGTAGGAATACATACATGCATAATGAGCCGTTTTCAGTAACAAAACAAAAAGAGTTTTCTACTAAACCTAACAGATGGAGCTGGCAAGCGGAGTAAGCAAGTTTGTGATTAATCCTGTCATTGTCAAATTGTGCCTACCAGTAAAAGAAAATTAACGCCATCTATAAGGTTCGAGGTAGAGTTCGCGCAAAACTTCTTGAGCTCTGTGAACGTTGCGGCAAATGAAAAGTTGCGCATGTTGACATGTTCATTCAATATTGCCAACTAGGTTATAGATAATCTTGCCACATAGTCGAAATTTTGTATTAAAAAATTGGCTTCTTGCGATAATAAACGTGAATTCGTTCTAGCATTTAAGTTTTTATTAGTCCTTAATTTAATATAATAATTGATTTTTAAATATGTTTGTTTTAATAATTGAAAAATAAATAAATGCATAGTAAAATGTGTGCTAAATAAAACGAAAATACACCAAAACTCTCGCTGGCAACCCTAATTTCACAGACTGAGCCCCTCTCGAACCCCTATTATCATTCCTTCCCCTCAACGCCCTAAAAACTGTGTACTGCGCAGTCACTGAAGCTAACTTCACAGAGCTCAAGAAGTTTTGCGCGAACTATAACTATTTTTGAAGTTTTTACTTTTTAATGAAAACGCCTCATTATATGCGTGTTCATACGGAATGAACACGCAGCTTTATTGTCTATGGTAATTTGACGCTTGAATAATAAACGTCAATGTCAAATGGTTACCGTACCGTCATTATTTTGGCAACTTGCGTACCTATTTTGCTTTCGTCTGATTTCAAACAAAATTAGGACTTTTCTCCGAAAAAATTCTAAATTTCAACTTAAAAGTCCAGAAATTCATTGAAAATGTCAGTTGAAAACTCATCAATCAAAGCGTCAAGATCTCCAAGTGTTATTCAAAATGTAGACGATTTTGAAAGTCAAGTGAGTTTCATTACGCCTACTTTTCGAATGTTTTCAATTTTCTCTAATTAACTTTGATTTCTTTCAGGATACGCTTCTGAAACATGTTGATATTACTATTGTGGAGTCTGAGAAGCGCGCTAATGGCACGTTGCATGTACGAGACCATTACACGGTCTATCTAATTGATCTGAAGTAAGTTGCCTGCATCTATTGTTTAGCTAAGAAATTACAGCTCTTTTGTGAATCAAATAATGCATATTATAGAGTTCTTGATACATTCGTACAACGGTTCATTTTACGCAGCTGAAATCGCAAATAGATGCATTTTTATTGTGTTTAGAAACATACAAGGTAATGGCACTATGTAGCGTTATATCAAATTGTTTATTAGGTTTACTCTTATGTGAAACTTATTCGGTAAATAACTGTGCAGTAAAAGTTAATATTATTTAGCTTACAGTTAAGGCTAAAGGGCCTTCTACTTCATTATTAATTTATTTATTTGAGCCACCAACAGAAGATACAAAAAAAAAATACTCAATTAAAAACAATAATATGGGATGGGCTAAGTGTTCCCCAATTACATGCAGCTACATCTAGGTTACAGATTATAAGTTCTTAAGTTGCCATAGCAAAAGTTAACATTTAAGCAGTTATTTGCATAATTCTACAAACTATGACAAAAATTTTAATGTACATACTTCCTTAATTTCTGCACACCTTCTTGCTACTCAAGATGTTTTTATTTTTTCTTCTTTACCTTACAAATTCAAGAATTATCTCCATTTATCAACTTTATGAAGTTATTTTAATGTTTTTGATGTTCATCATGTATCTGTTGAGTAGTTCTCATTAGAACAGTGCACTTGACTTAAAATGAGTTTATAACTATTTATTCATAATAATAATGTACATCCAAAATGGTGACAGAGCATGGAATACAGTTATTTGCAGCTTATGTTGAAAAAAATTTAAAAAAAGACAATCACAAAGAACTTGCATAAACACAGAACAAATTTACATTCACATTTTACATAAACTAAACAGAAAAGATTACTTCCAAGTTCTAAAACTCAATTAATAACAATCTTAGAAGATGTGCAGCAGCATGTTCCCACGTAGCAACATTCCACACTGCACTCATCGACCTGCCGGCCAAGTGTGGCATGTATGGCAACCACCCCATCAAGATCTTGGAGATGCATAAGGGAGGGATGCCCAGCATCGGATGTGGACAGCAGTCGATGACTTAGATGTTTAGTGCATTGTATGCTAAATTTTTTTAGTGTAAGGATGAGGATTTTTGTCACATAATTTAATCATCATTTCAGCCATAAAACATCCACTAATGAACAAAAGCCTCCCTCATGGGTCTCCATGAGGGGTAGTTGCCATTCTCACCACGCTTGGCAGGCGGGTTGGTGAGCGCAGTATGGGATGTTCATACACAGATAGACGCTGCTGCCCATCTTCCTGAGGTATCCTTTAGCAGGCTCTTACTGCATCCATGGGCATGAGAGGAGGGGTATCATTCTACTGCCGGCACCCCACGGCGGGTGCCGGTTCCCCATCAACACTTGTCTAATAATAATTGTATTTACTTTTAGGGTAACGGATCCCGAATTCAAACTAGTGCAGTCCAAAATAAGCACCATTTGGAGACGGTATACGGAGTTTGAACAGATACATGACTACCTACAAGTTACATACCCACATGTTGTCATACCACCTTTGCCAGAGAAACGGGTAAGTACTACTAGATAATAATAGGAAGAAGTAATACATTTATTTCTTAACACAAACAAAACACAGATAGGTAAAATTATATAAAACATTCAAACAACAAAATAAAACATACAAATAACAAAAATACAGGAGCTAAGAAAATCATTATATATTATTATCATATCATTATCAAAACAAATAAAAAGAGAACAGGTGTAGTGGTTAAAAAAATAAAAAACCGGCCAAGTGTGAGTTTGACTCGCGCACCGAGGGTTCCGTACAAACCTTTAGGTATTTAAGTAAAAGTTCACTCATCACAACAATTAAGTCATGGTTATGGTATTTTTATTGCAAAATGAAATCCATAACATGTAACTAAAAGTTTTAGGTTTTCGGAATTTTTCCTTTATATTTGCTATAAAACATTGCTTCATGCCAAATTTCAAGATTCTAGGTTGACTGGAAGTACCCTTTAGATTTTAATTCCCTTGCAAGTAGTTACATTTTGAAAATATGCTACTACTGAAATTGCTGTTTCTTTTGATTGCATTGACATAGAAGTTTGATTTTGTTACAACTTAAAGGTATTATAGACCTGAGTATTTGATATGAATTTCAATTTAATTAATACCTTTACACATTCGTGAGGAAAGGGGTAGTAAGTTTAAAATTATTAAAAATATTTTTATTATCTGATGTATCTAAAAATTTACGTTGCTTCGTACAAAATTTCAAGATTCTGTGTTCACGGGAAAAGTACCCTGTAGGTTTTGATTCCATTGCGAGTGTCGAAAATTTGCGGAAATTTACGGCATAAACGGCTGTATCTTTTCTTTCAGCGTTGGCTTAGAAATTTGATTTCTTCACAGCTTCAAGGGACAGTAGACCTGAGTATTTGATATAAATTCCAGCTTGATACCTCCACGCGTTCCTGAGAAAAAGGTACAGACAGACGGACGTACAACAAAGTGATCCTATAAGGGTTCCGTTTTTTCCTTTCAAGTCACGGAATCCTAAAAAGGACCCTGTCTCAGCATAATACCACATCAAGCTGGTTAGGCTATCTGTGGCGCTGATTTTCAGACAATCAGTAAATTAACTTTAAGCAATAAGGATGCCTATTATATGTCTTAGACATTTAAATTATTAAAGTTAATGTTTTAATTGTTTTTGTGTACAATAAAGTGTTCGTTCAACAATTATCATTTCAATGTTTGTTTTATATACCAAAAAATTTTGCTATTTAAAATTAGTTTAAAGCCAATTTGCAGTTAGACACATTTTTAAAAATTGTGTGAGGCTGACCCAAAGATTGCCACTTGACTCATTTGTTATGGTTACTTGTGAGGTCAATTGCATTCCGAGAAGCAATCGATTATTCAATTGGTCAATTATATTAAACTTGCCGTGGGGCGCCGGCATTGCCGTGACAAGCCGCGCCGGCAGTAGAATGTTACCCCTCCTCTCATGCCCATGGATGCAGTAAGAGCCTGCTAAGGGATACCTCCGGAAGATGGGCAGCAGCGTCTTGCCCTGTATCAACACCCATACTGCGCTCACCAACCCGCCTGCCAAGCGTGGTGAGTATGGTAAATACCCCCCATGGAGATCCATGAGGGAGGCCTGTGTTCATCAGTGGACGTTTTATGGCTGAAATGATGATTAAACTGGTTATTAATTCTATCTATAACATTGGTCTCAGCGAAACTCTGCACTAAATTAAAAGGTAGTTATTTATTAGAAATCAAAAAAGTAAAGTTGCTACCATTTGAACCCCCAAATTTGGTCCAAAAATAGATATAGTAAATAAAAAGAACAGCAAAAATCACAATGTAAATACTAGAAATGAAAATAAATTCGCTGTGCAGACTACGAGGTTCCATAGGGATATGAACCGATAGGTCAATAAATACCTAGCTGTTAAAAAACAAAACAAACTTCTAACTACGGAAACTACGGAACTCGACACAACGGTGGGATGTTGTGTATATAATAAAAGCAGAAACTTAAAATATTTCCATCATTTAGATTATCAAAGAATATTGCACATATTTTTTGCTTATAACGTCGTGTGTCGTTTAAGGCACGTTATGACGAGTTCCCATTTCTAGACTTCAATGCAACTAATTTCATGTAATTCTACCTATTTAAATTAATTTGAATAAGGAAAAATATAATAACAATTTGAAAAGAATTTTTAATTATTACTGAATAATGCTCGTATTTTATTGTCATCTAAACACGCGGCAGAGTGTCCATCCAAGTTCCAGTAAAGCGAACTGGTTCGTGTACACACGGCTGCGTCGTCGAACTTGGATGGACACCCCTTCATAACTCAAAAGCTATTAAACGGAAACAAATTAAATTGTGTTAATGCCTACGAAGGCAACATTCGACAGCGCGTCTAGCAGCGGACACAACTGAATGCTAATGCGGCTTTAGATAGGCTACAACACGCTTGGCTTTTTTCAGTTAAGGTCCAACAAGTCGCGGAGGCAAAGTCGTCAGTGAGCGCGGCCTAAATCTATGCTATCTCACCTGACATAGTGTGTTTATTTATTTATTAAGACACTCCTACGACATATTCACATGTATACCCGCGCGCTAGAATGAAATGCACAATGATTTATTCCTAAACCGACCGCGCAAAAATATGTGAATAGACTTTTAGTACAAGGGTTATTATAGAAAAACTTGAGTGTAATCTTTTCAAAATAACATTTATTTCAACTTTGAATAATTAAACTATGTCGGAACGGTATTTATTTTTTAGTTTTCTTTCTCCTTATATTATTTAGTTTCGCCCAAAGTTGGGCTAAAATCAGTGTTGAAATACGAAAGTTTAGAAGCTTGTATTTTTGAAATAAATACTTGTTTTACGGTTTGAGGTGTATACAAACATAGATTATGACGAGATAAATTGATACAATCCTTAGTGTTGTATGGTTAACGTCAAACAGTAGAGTAGTTACCCTTCCACGTTTGTTTGGAAAGATGAGCGACTCGTTCATCCTTAACAAATCTAACTCCATCAACTGTCACCCAGGTCCTATACGCGTGGCGTAAGTCCGACACCACAGACCCGGAGTTTGTGGAGCGTCGCCGCGCGGGGCTCGAGAATTTCCTGCTGCGTTGCGCCTCGCACCCGCGCCTCGCCTTCGACGATCAGTTCATCAACTTCCTGCAGCAAGAACATGGCTGGCGGGAGACTATTACTGACAGCGGTATGTATGTATAATGTAGCAACAAGATTTCTTCCGCCTACTCCTTTGTAGCCAGCCTTCCTACCTTAAAGCAAACAAAATGCTTGCAAGTCCCAGTTTTTGCTGCTTCATAATTTGCCTTGTATATGATTTATTAGTCGGATCTGTTGACACACTTCCAAGCTCTAGCATATAGCCTGAGGTGCAGGTAACAAGTCGAACACCCAAGCTTGCGAGTTAAAAAAAGTCATTAATTCTTCAGTTCCATAAACTTCGCTTCATACATGGTGAGAGTGCGGTCGGATCGTCTCTCAACTGATATGTATTTTGGCCGAAGGGTATCGTATCCAGGAAGTTCTATGGAAGCCTGATACGCGACACCGCGCACGTCATCGACCCAGTGCCAATGACACGATTCTTATTCAGTCATTATAATTATGTCTGTTAGTCTCTAAGGAATGTATCATATGGGTTCTAGATAAGTTACTTTGTAATTATCTTGTGTTGCCATGAAATAAATGATTTATTATTAATGAGCCCGTTACGCTCGCAGCGGGCGTCGACGGCCCGCTTAAATCTTGTATTAGTCTCCTTTCCCAAACAACTCCGAGGGTTTTATTTGACGACCTGCTTGCTCAAAACACCATCAACAACCCTCTTTAAGTAGCTCCGCAGCCTTTGCAAGGCCAGCTGAGTCGCAGGTAATTAGTCAGACACTGCAGACCCGGAGTATGTGAAACGTCGCCGCGTGGGGCTCGAGAGTTTTCTGCTATTACTGACAGCGGTATGTAGTTAGCTACGAACCCTGATAGAAATCGCTCTTTAGCGATAAGACCGCCGATTGTCACTTTATGTTTAGTGTTTCTCTTTTTTTTGTCAATTTGTTTAGTTTAAGGTGTGCAATAAAGCATTTTCTATCTGAACCTCCTTCTTATCCTTTGTCGCGCACTGAGGAAAATCGTGACTTCTCTCCATTTCTTCTTTCCTTTGATTACCAGTTCATCAAATTCAGACTATTGCAGACAGCGGTATGTAGCTAGCTCCTTCATATTCTTTGTCGCTGACTTTGAGTACTGCTCGTTTCTTTTGTTGTTCCCGAACGATTCTCAGCAGAGACTCTTCCAGCAGTTATAAAGTATAGTTAATAATCTATATATATAAAATTCAAAGTCCTGGCTGACTCACTGACTGACTGATATATCAACCCACAGCCTAAACCACTGGACCTAAAAACTTGAAATTTGGCACACATATACCTTGAGTATCCTAGAGGTGCACTAAGAAGGGATTTTTCGAAATGCCCACGGGATAGGGAATAAATGGGATTTATATTTTCGAATCAAAGTGGCTCTGCGTGAAAAAGGGTATTTCCACGCGGACGAAGTCGCGGGCAAAAGCTAGTGTGATAATGATAATATAAAGCGGTCCGAAGGATGTGCTCGTAAGACATTTTTTTAAATTTATTTAGGTTTAACACATAACAAATTGTGCATATTTACTTCAGTGTTTCTATTTGTAGGAAGTTTCTCAAATGTAACATAATTTTAATTCTATAACTTATACAGTCTAGTTAAAATGATATTTTTATTTGTTGCAGGATATTTATTACAAGCGGAAAACAAATTGTGCATATTTACTTCAGTGTTTCTATTTGTAGGAAGTTTCTCAAATGTAACATAATTTTAATTCTATAACTTATACAGTCTAGTTAAAATGATATTTTTATTTGTTGCAGGATATTTATTACAAGCGGAAAACAAGCTTAAGTCCCTGTCAGTGTCAATAAGACTGAAGAAGCCGGATCCGGAGATAGAAAGCGTCAAGAACTACGGCAAGCAACTAGAAACTAATTTAGGGAACTTTCTATACACTAGGTGAGTTATTTGTCATAATTTTCCATTTCAATTATAAATTACTAGCCACACTGCGCAGTTTCACTTGCGTAATTCCCGTTCCCGTGAGAATACGGAGACAAAATAATACCGTTTTGCATAAAAACAAAACGGTTATTATGTTTGAGGAAAAACACAGCATTTATGTTGAGGACGCGTATGCAAAATTGCCAATAATTTGGGGTTTTGTAGCTTAGTATACCTGTCCTTATCTATCTTTCACTGCTAGATTGACTGTTGTGATTTTATGTCAATGTCAAATGCCAATTTCTAATCATAGTCTCATCAACCGCTAGCAAGCATCTTGCTTAAATGCTGTGTTTTTCCACACACATAATAACCGTTTTGTTTTTATGCAAAACTTTATTATTGTATGTGTTTCCAAAACACAGCATTTATGTTGAAGATCTGTTTGGTATCTGCTGGTGAAAGAGTAGGTTCAAATGCTATGTGAAAATAATAATAATAATAACATAAATAAGTTGATCACTACCATCTAATTTCCATATACTTAAACCAAGGAATAATAATAACTTCTTAATTAAGACCAATAAGGTACTCTACAGGTAATAGGTACCTTATTCGTTACAAACATACAAAATACAAATCTTTCTAGGTAAACTATCTGGTATTTATTTTAGTATTCTATTTTTTTTCTTGCTAATTAATAAAATTGTATTTTCTATGTAATTAAAATTCATAACTTTAATTTTTCTATTTTATTAGATTATTATGTCATGCAAATTGACATTCTTAAAAATACAATGTAATTAGTAATATGGATAAATTAATACCGTTTAATTATATGTATGGCTTTAGTTAAGATAAACATTTTTTAGACAGGAATCACTATTAGAAGGCCCTGACTCCTGACATACAGGTAACCCTAGTTTAGGAGTCAGAGCCAATCACTCTGTTAATTTGATTTTACGCAATAAATGATTTGTTTTCCTCTTTAAAATATTAGTATAGATAAACCATTACACATGGAGTCGACCAAAAAATTCATCAAACTTATAAAAAGACCGGGGTTTACTCTTAAAATTAAGGGGATCCCCATCTTCATTGATGTGCCTTTCGTGCAAATTTAAAACTGTTACAAGTTTTTAATTTGCACGAAAGGCACATCTCTTTAGTGTATAAAATAAAGTCCTTAGTAACCTATGTAAAGTAAACCTAATGTTAAGCCGTGGGGTGCCGGCAGTAGAATGTTACCCCTCCTCTCCTACCCGTGGATGCAGTAAGAGCCTGCTAAGGGACACCTCCGGTAGATGGGCAGCAGCGTCTTTCCGTATATCAACATCCGGTACTGCGCTCACCAACCCGCCTGCCAAGCGTGGTGAGTATGGCAACTACCCCTCATGGAGATCCATGAGGGAGGCCTTAGTTCAGTAGTGGACGTTTTACGGCTGAAATTATAATGTTAAGTTGTTTTGAAACTACTGTTTTATGCAAATACATACATTCAAGGCATACCTATTACTTGACGTGTAGTCTATTGAAAATGAAATCGAAATTTGAAATTCCATTATATGTGTTCATGTTTTTATTTAAGGTCAAAAATAATAGAAAAAAACTATGCGCTATGTAAATTGCACGCGAACTACGGCAAACTGTTCAGCGAATGGAGCGTCATCGAGAAGGAAATGGGCGATGGGCTGCAGAAGGCTGGACATTATTTCGGTGAGTCTTTAATATTGTATCTACAAATAAATCAAACATTAAAACAAAATAACAATCTTATGAGACCTAAATTTGTGTTGTGGGACCGGCTGTAGTGTTAACCCTTCTGTCATGCTCGTGGACGTGGTAAGAGCATAGTTCATTTATTCATAACAAAACGTTATGTCTGGTTGTTTGCAATACATAGTTTTAACCTAATTAATAAGTAACATTTAACCACCAATGTGTGCTGCAAAGTTAGTAGGAAATTAAATAAAAAATAAACAATTACAATAACAAAAAAAGGTCTGAAAATTAATTGATAATAATTATTCAAATACAATTTTACGTCACTAATTCTTCAAAGCCTGCCAAGGGTTACCTCCGGAATATAGCGTGGCCAGTATGGCAACAACTCCTCACGATGATACAGCCAAGTACCAAGCCCGAGTGCAGTACTTGGAAAACCAAGAGACATCACGTCTATGTCCAGCAGTTAACGTCCCACGGCTGATATGATGATGATGATGATACCTAAGTTGGGCACCAACTCAGCACACGCCGTGAGAACACGGCACTCAATTTTAGTGGCGCCGTATTTGCTCTACAGAGCGCAACCCCGACAAGAGATCTATACCAATGTATACAAGGACTTTAAAATTAATTGCGGGCAGAAGCTAGTATAACTTTTCAAGCTCTCGAAACATAGACAAAGAGTAAGAAATCATATCATCATAAAATCATAACCCATTACCCACACCCCTACACGGAGTCGCGCTTGCATCAGTACATTGTCATCAGTACCCCCTACTATTACCCCGTACTAATTCTCGAAGTTGGACATCTTACCACGGCTTAAACTCCAAAGGTTTTTATATGAGATAAGATAAAAGATTAAAATATGTTTATTTTGTCACTTATTACGAACATTTAACAAAATTATAAAATTATTCTAAGAACTAAGTCAAAGTGACAAAAAAGGTCACCATTCAGCTTGTGCTGTGGCAAAGTAAATTAAACCACAGCGCTGGTCTTCCATGGTCACATTTGGGTAATTTGATAGTTGTATACGTGTGGTACAACGTGTCCTCCTGCTAACTTCTAATTACAATTGGCAGATTCGATAGCAGAAAGCATAGACTGCGTGGCCGAGGAAGAAGACCAGCTCGCGGACCAACTGAAAGAGTATCTATTGTACGCGGGAGCGCTGCAGCATCTGTGCACCAATCACGAGGCGCTGCAGAGGTCCACGGAGTATGCCCATCAGACACTGCAGAACAGGTAACATCAAAACTTTATGAGAAAGCTTTAGCGGTTTCTAGGGGCGAACACTGGTAGCTCTCAGTAGGGTTGTCCCCAAGTAGTAATGCCATAACCAAAGACAGATTAACATTGGGCTTGGTATACTAGGTATTAAAGACAGCTAAAAGAGTAACTGCTGTAAGAGCGCGCGATGCACCATCTCTGCACTAACCACCTATGCTCATCAGACACTGCAGAGCAGGTAACATCAAAACTTTATGCGAAAGCTTAAGCGATTTTTAGGGCCGAACACTCGTAACTGTCGATTAGGTTGTTCCCCAAGTAGTAATGCTGTAACTAAAGACAGATAAACTTAGGGTTTGGTATACAGTTTGCCAGGGATTATAGACAGCTAAAAGAGTATCTGCTGTACGAGGGTGCACTGCAGCATCTCTGCACCAACCACCAGGCGCTGCAGAGGTGTACAGAGTATGGTCATCGGACTTAGCAGAGCAGGCAACACCAGAACTTTATGAGAACTTTAGCGGTTTCTTGGGGCAAACACTGATAGCTCTCACTTAAGTTGTCCCCAAGCACTAATGCCATAAATAAGAACACGACATAAGGTTTGGTATACAGATTATAGACAGTTAAAAGAGTGAGCGGGCTCGCTGCAGCATCTCTGCCGGAACATAGGCTTCCCTTACGAATATCCTAAATCATGAGGGGTGGTTGCCATACTCACCACGTTTGGTAGGCGGGTTGGCGAGCGTGTTGATGCACGGAAAGACGCTGCTACCCATCTTTTAAAGGTATCGCTTCGGCAGATTTTTACTGCATCCACAGACAAGAGAGGAGGGGCAACATGTTCCTGCGGGCCTCTACTGCTTCTTTTTTTAATATCCTAAACCGATGCGCGTGGAACATTTTACTGAATCAACAAACCATTTACTTAATTAAAAAATCATTAACTGAATCAACAAACCATTTACTGAATCAACAAATGAATACTATTTTAATTAACTAAAAATTTGCACGGCTAAGGAGCCGAGTACAGTGATTCCGTATATTTTTAAGCAGTCTAAGAACTTCATCATCATCATCATTTCAGTCGTAAAACGTCTACTACTGAACACAGGTCTCCGTCATGGATCTCCGTATGGGGTAGTTGCCATTCTCACCACGCTCGGCAGGCGGGTTGGCGAGCCCATTTTGTGATGTTGATACACAGAAAGCTGCTGCCCATCTTCCGAAGGTATCCCTTAGCAGGCTCTTACCGCGTCCACGGGCATGAGAGGGGGGCTAACATTCTACTGCCGGGACCCCCCCCGGCAAGCCTAAGAACTTATGTACCTGTAGTCTTCTTCACGCCTAAGAATTTATGTACCTGTAGTCATGCAAATAAATAATGAATTGGAAGCACGTCCTCAGGACAGCAGACCGCAGCCGCGCCGCGGCCGGCAAGTCGGGCATCATGTCCCGCATATTTGGCACCACGGACCCGGACATCGTGCGCGACCAGTCCACGCGCGCCCTGGACGCCAAGATCGAGGCCGACAAGGAGGCCATCGAGAAGGCCAATAAGGAGCTAGAGTAAGTACTTGAACTTACTCCTACTTGGCATTGAACTTACTCCTACTTGGTATTGAACTTACTCCTACTTGGTATTGAACTTACTCCTACTTGGTATTGAACTTACTCCTACTTGGTATTGAACTTACTCCTACTTGGTATTGAACTTACTCCTACTTGGTATTGAACTTACTCCTACTTGGTATTGAACTTACTCCTACTTGGTATTGAACTTACTCCTACTTGGTATTGAACTTACTCCTACTTGGTATTGAACTTACTCCTACTTGGTATTGAACTTAATGCTTCTTGACATTGAACTAAATGCTACTTGACATTGAACTTACTCCTACTTGGTATTGAACTAAATGCTACTTGGCATTGAACTTAATGCTACTTGGCATTGAACTTAATGCTACTTGGCATTGAACTTAATGCTACTTTGCATTGAACTAAATGCTACTTGACATTGAACTTACTCCTACTTGGTATTGAACTTAATGCTACTTGGCATTGAACTTAATGCTACTTGGCATTGAACTTAATGCTACTTGGCATTGAACTAAATGCTACTTGACATTGAACTTACTCCTACTTGGTATTGAACTAAATGCTACTTGGCATTGAACTTAATGCTACTTGGCATTGAACTTAATTGCTACTTGGTGTTGAACTAAATGCTACTTGGCATTGAACTTAATGCTACTTGGCATTGAACTTAATGCTACTTGGCATTGAACTTAATTGCTACTTGGTGTTGAACTAAATGCTACTTGGCATTGAACTTACTCCTACTTGGTATTGAACTAAATGCTACTTGGCATTGAACTTAATGCTACTTGGCATTGAACTTAATTGCTACTTGGTGTTGAACTAAATGCTACTTGGCATTGAACTTAATGCTACTTGGCATTGAACTTAATGCTACTTGGCATTGAACTTAATTGCTACTTGGTGTTGAACTAAATGCTACTTGGCATTGAAGTTAATGCTACTTGGTATTGAACTAAATGCTACTTGGCATTGAACTAAATGCTACTTGGCATTGAACTTAATGCTACTTGGCATTGAACTTAATGCTACTTGGCATTGAACTTAATGCTACTTGGCATTGAACTTAATGCTACTTGGCATTGAACTTAATGCTACATAGCATTAAGTTCGCCTATGTATTCTTTTAAGTTTGTGCAATAGTTTTCTATCTATAAGTACAAACATTTAAGATCTCTGGGAAACATTTAAGGTCTTGCTCCACCGGCCGTTACCACATCTTGTCAAATGCCCCGCGCATCTCCATTTCAGTCTCATGATTAGTCAGCGTACATGCTTTATCTAAACGATATAGTATTTTTTTCCTGACGCTGATTAAAGAAACTGTGCAATGCATACAAGTTGCACAACGAGCTATATAGCGTTCCATGTTGGCATACGCCTCGTAGACAGGATCAGAAACACCGAAATCCAGGGACGGACTAAGGTCCAAGACGTTGGTATCCGGATCATGAGACTGAAGTGGAGGAGCAACACCTTAACCGTATGGAATCCCAGAGATCTTAAACGTAACGCTAAAAAATGAAAATAAAATAAAAAACGCTGGCAGACGACCACCTGCTAGGACGACCACCTGCTAGATGGATGGTTGGATGACATCGTTAAGGTCGCCTAAGACCTGGATGCGATCGGCCCAACACCGAAAGAAGTGGTAAAGAATGGATGAGACCTACACCCAGCAGTGGGTTGACACGGGCTTAGAATGATGATGATGATCAATCATCTGGTTTCCATAGTACAAGTTTTGCTTAGTTTGTCCAACATTTTTTATTATTATTTGACCAGTGGTTATTATTACTCCTGGACATTACGACCTGCCGTGGGGTGCCGGCAGTAGAATGATACCCCTCCTCTCATGCCCATGGATGCACTAAGAGTCTACTAAGGGATACCTCCGGAAGATGGGTAGCAGCGTCTATCCGTGTATCAACATCCCATACTGCGCTCACCAACCCGCCTGCCAAGCGTGGTGAGAATGGCAACTACCCCTCATGGAGATCCATGAGGGAGGCCTGTGTTCATCAGTGGACGTTTTATGGCTGAAATGATAACGACCTCTGGACAATTTTACACTTGGGCCAACATACCTCGGAGGGTAGTAAACATAATTGGTTTCAGTTGTTTGAAATAGGGCTAACTGAGAGAAACTCATTATGTCATAGAATCATTTTGACGAGGCTGCCTATTTTCAGGGAATTCACAAAAATGGCGCAGGTAGAGATTGAGTACTTCCAGAAGCAGAAGGACAAGGATCTCCATGAAACGTTGGTCGCCTTCATCGCGTTACAAGTCAAAGCTGCCAAAAAGGTAAAAATGTTTCCTGCTGTTGTTACTGATGCAGTAGTAGAACTTAATGTGAAGAGTTCATCAAGGAAAAATACTACCACTATACCAATTTTTGCCGCTAAGCCTAATGTCTGTATTGCTGCGTTCAGTAACGGCGCCGTTGAGATTACGGGCATATAAGACCTTACTCTCGTCTCGTATGTCTCGTCATTTAGTCTTATAATATAATTGTGTTACTGATTTCCTCTCAATGTGCAACGCTCGGAATTGAGCGTGCAATCTATGCTCAGTCTTTTGAATCGCGAGCTACTGTTTATCCAAGTATGATCAGTATGCCGGCAGTAGTAGAATGTTACTTCTCTCCTCTCTTGCCCGTTGATGTAGTAAGAATCTGCCAGGGGATGGGCAACAGCGTACGGGCGACATGCGCAGTACGGGATCTTGATACACGGAAAGCCATGTATCAAGATGCCGTACTGCGCTCGCCAACCCGCCTGCCAAGCGTGGCGAGTATGGCAACAACTCTTGGACATCCATGCGGGAGGCCTATGTTTAGCTGTGGACATGGACAGCAGTCCTACGGCTGAGATGATTCAACATTCTACTGCCGGCACTCCACGGGAATCGCGTCAGGATTAGTACCTGTTAGCTCCTATCATGAACTATAATGTCCAATTTCACTTTCAAAATTAACGTGAAATATACTATTCATTTTGTACAAACGGGAATGACTCACGTAGTATTGTAACGTCAGTGTCGTGTCGGCCCCACGCGCGGACGGGCATATTCATGATGATCCCATGATGATGATTTTCTTGAAAAATCGAAACGTGTCGGAATAATCTTCGACGTTACAATACTACGTGAGTAATTCCCGTTTTTACAAAATGTATAATGTCCAATTTTTATTTCAGAACTTACAAGCGTGGACGCAAATAAAAGAGTGCCTACAGAACATGCCTTGAGCTCATCATCATATTACAGAGTACAGCTTCAATTATTGATAAGCGCATTACTACTTTTGTATAAACTTTGTAAGTAAACACTTTTATTATATGATTTTATGGGTTTTCGGCAGTTGTAACAACAATGCGGATTCCACTTGTCCACAAATGGTTCTTATATTTTGTAGATTTTATCTGATTGATTAGGATATCTTGTTTTATCGCATAGAACTGTTTATAAGAAAGAGCAGGATGGATACGTGAGTCTGTGTATACTCATTTGTTAAGACGACGCATTGGCGATATTGGCCTCAGCGATTTCAACTTTTCAGCAATAAAAAACATTCGGAATTGATATTTTATTTTTTTAATTTTTCATGTATTTTACTTCAGGTATTCCAGAAACTCCTCTATAAAAAATAGACTTTACAGGTGAACTAAACCGATAAATGCATCTTAATTGTCCTTACATGTAAGTCTGTACACCCTTTTTTAAACTGTGGTTGGATTTCACCAATAAGTTTTTATTTTAAACGTGAATTTCTGTTTTGTCGCTTACGACTTTTAATTTCAAGCTAGCTTTTCGCGTCAGTTTGTATGCAGACGGCCCCCCTCTGTCCGAGTTTTACTATTGTAATTTAAACAATTACATTCAAATAATTGTTTATCAATACGTCGCCTTAACATCCGATTGTAAAGTTAGCTGTAGCTAGTTAGCTCTTGTTAGGCTAGCTAGTTAAGTTAGTTTGTAGACGCACCGAGACTCTCCACACATTTTTATTTCATACAAGTATTTATTTTAAGTGCTTAGGTATATAAAACTGTTGTAATGTTTTCCTCAAAACTCCGACAATATATTTATATTAGAAAAGTCATAACATTATTTGTATGAAGTAAGAACGGTCTGTATAATATTATAATAGGAAGCTAAATTTACATCTTCAAATACTCTTAGGTATTTTAAGATGTAAATTTTGCTTAGGTATGCGTCACCTCAACGCTTTACTTATAAAAGAGCGGGATTAGAGATAATTTGTCAGGGTTTTTTTTAATATAAAAGCATAGTTAACAGCCAGAACCATTTGTCTTCAACAAATTTAGTTCATTGCAGTCAATAAAGTGTTTTAAGTCTATATGGAGTCCTTGATATCTCAGTAATTATTGGCCCGAAAACCTGTCGTCCATACCTACTTGTGTCCCTTTTATATTTATTTCCAGGTTGTTATGAATTTATTGTTGTAGTTGTATACATAGACACCAAAAGCTAATTGTATATCTTGTGTATTCTGTATTAAACAAAATAGTTTATTTGTTTAACGTATGGTTTACCCTACAACTACCCTACAGCTATTCTACGGCTACCCTAAAACTACCCTACAACTACCCCACAACAACTACACTACAACTAACCTGCAACTACCCTACAAATACCCTACAACTACACCACAACTAACCTGCAACTACCATATAACTACACTACAACTACCTTACAACTACACCACAACTTCCCTACAACTTCTAATTTACGCAACGAAAAGTAGCCTATGTCCGTCTCCATGGTCTAATCTACTCCTATACTGAAATTCATCGAAATCGGTTCAGCGGTTTTGACGTGAAAAGGGAACATACATATGTACATACATTCTTACTTTCACTTCTATATTTTAGAAGGATTCAATTGTTCTGTTGTCACAAAAACTCGGAACAATTTCATTCCATTTACATTAATAAAAGATTTTTATACATTTAGCTAGAACCTAAAACTATCTCATGTCGGAAGTAGTACCTACTGTAGTTTTTTGCGTATTTTTTAAATTATTTTATCAAATTTTGAAAAAGGTGCTTAAGTAGTGAACCACCGAATTGACTTATTCTGTAAATAAATTGTGTTTTTTTTGTTTCTAATTGAAACTAGTTAAAAAATGTAAACTTGTATTCATTTTTATGTTTATACTAAACTGTGATTACGAGACCAATATGTACAGTGTCTATTTATAATTGTTTTGTTTGAAATAAGTATTTTTGTTCAATCGTAGATTTTCTAGCTTGTTTTATTTAAGTTCGTTTATTTATGTTGAGATTGATATTATTTTCGCGTTGCGATTTGTATAAATAGATTTATCACTTTTTAATAAACCTCAAATTTTATAAAACACGTTTTTTATTATATTCATCTCCATCTCAGCCGTGACTGCTGCCCACATCCACATGGGCCTTGTGGATCTTCAAGAGCATGAGGGGGTTGTTGCCATACTCGCCACTTGGCAGGCGAGGTGGCGGGTGCAGTACGAAGGAGGGGCAACATTCTGTAGAATAATGCCCCTCCTACCTTGGTCGGAAGATGGGTGTATCCCGTACTGCACCCGCCAACTCGCCTGCCAATTGGCGAGTATGGCAACAACCCACGGCTATTATTTATTACCTTACGTATTTTTTAACGTAATCCTTAAATAACCGCGATACATTGTATCGAAATGTCGCGTGACGTCACACGCTGGTACGCGCTGACGTGCCTCGGAACAGTATTGTGACGTCACGAGCCCACACTCCTAAACTTGAACTCGCTTTATCTAAGTATTGTTTCATTATTTTAAAAAAGCAAAAAATAGGTATATATTATTTTTGTATTATCCAACTGACAGACTAAATAGAATTTTGATTTTTATACCTTGTCAACATGTCAATTGGAAAGGATACTTGCTGTAAAGCCTAGCTAGACTAATATAACGCTCACTCTCCTCATCGTTCTTATATATATATTTTTATACCTTGTCAACATGCCTATCGGAAGGGATACGTGCCGTAAGGCCTAGACTAATATATTGCTCACTCTCCTCATCGTTCATATATATATATTTTTATACCTTGTCAACATGCCTATCGGAAGGGATACGTGCCGTAAGGCCTAGATTAATATATCGCTCACTCTCCTCATCGTCATATATATATTTTTATACCTTGTCAACATGCCTATCGGAAGGGATACGTGCCGTAAGGCCTAGACTAATATATCGCTCACTCTCCTCATCGTTCATTGTGGAGTGAAAGTGCTGACTTTGAAATTTTTTTATAATGCAAAAAAAGTGTATTCAAATACTTATGAACATTAAAAGACGAGAAAGCTGTAAACCTTTTTAGTAGTAGTAGAACTTTTTGTGAAAGGTTCATGCGGGGGGAAGTACTACCACCATACCTATTTCTGCTGCCAAGCAGTAATGTCTCCATTGCTGTGTTCCGGTTTGAAGGTTAAGGGGGCCGGTGAAATTACGGGCACATGAGACCTTACTACTCTGTCTCAGGGTGACGGGCGCAATGCAATGCAACGTTGGTCACGTGCTTAGTGAACGTGATCACCGCGGCATTGCAATTGTTATAGGTAGAGGTTACCGCTTAACATCAGGTGGGTTTTCGGCTTGTCTCGTCATTTAGTAGTATAAAAAAACCATTATTTATAAATAAACATATTAACCCTCCCTTCAATATATATCTTACAAGCAGCGATCTTTGTAAGAAGAAAAGGAACACTCTTTGTTTCCAACTCGGAAGTGTTTAATGCTTATAAAAGACGCAATATTTTTTTTTTTTGTAAAATTGTACCTTTCCCGCCTCTAACCTTCATATTATAGGTAAAAGCGCAACATACAGGCTAGTAAAAATTTATAATAAATTACCCGAACAATTAAATCAGAAGAAAATGACTCAATATTTATAAATAAACTGAAACAAATGTTATTAAAAAAGGCATATTATGACGTAGAATAATTTTTATCTGACAAACTAAACAGCGCAACTTTTAGTACTCACGTAATTAGGCATCCTTCGACTTTAACCTGACTGACCTTTGACTGATTATAATAGCAATAGCATGTAAACAATTAAAAATTTCTTTTTGATATCTGAATAAGTTTATTATACATGTACATATAGTTTTTAGTTTGATTTAATAATTAAATTTTTAATTTTGATACATTTGACATCATATCTCTTTCAATGTTATTAATTATATTTTAAATTTATATATTGCTACGCCCTTAAAGGGTAAATTAACGTACCTACAGCATCCTAGACCTAAGCTAATCACTTTGTACATTAAGCAATAATTAAATAAATATGAATATTTTTATACCTTGTCAACATGCCTATTGAAAGGGACACGTGCCGTAAGGCCCAGACTAATAAACGCTTACTCTCCTCATCATTCATATATATTTTTGTCGATATAAATAGCATATAATTAAGTTACCTTTTTAGGGTTCCGTACCTCAAAAGGAAAAAAAACTGAACCACTTTGTTGTCCGTCTGTCTGTCGGTCTGTCAAGACCTTTAATCTCAAGAACATGTAGACTCTACACGTATCTCGACTCTACACGTATCTCGACTCTACACGTATCTCTCTGACATAGTTTTAATTCATGGGGCTCGTGATGTCATAATACTGTACCAATGGACGTCTCGGCGCGTACCAGCGTGTGACTTCACGCGACATTTCGGTATAATGTATCGCGGTTATTTAAGGATTACGTTAAAAAAGAAAAAATACGTGAGGCAATAGATATTGTTAATAGACGTACTACTAACCAGAAAATTTTAGGTTCTAGCTTATTCTAGTGGAGGAAGCAAGATCTTCGCCGACGTCCCCATTTGGGACTGTGTATTGTGCATTCCTGATCCTAAATAGAACTCTGTTTCTAAGACAATGTCTAGCACATAATCTAACTAGGTATCTTTACACTTACGAAACCCTAAATACAATATTGCTAGCCGGATGGTCAGGTGGTCTGTCTCATGACTAATTGCTGTTAGAATAGCGTGGTGTATCGATTTATCGACCTTACTTATGAGGTCGTCAACATTTTGACATTATTTAGTCAACAGGACTTTTTGTGAAAAAGTTTTTGTCATTCTAACGCCAGTACTTTTTGTGAACAGTTCATCCGGGGAAGTATTACCACAATATCTATTTTTGCCGACAAGCAGTAAAGTCTGCATTGCTTTGTTCCGGTTTGAAGGGTAAGGGGACTTACGGGAAATTACAGGTAGGTACATGAGACCTTACAACTCTATGTCTCAAGGTGACAATGCAATGCAGCGTTGGTTGATACTAAGTGACCGTGATCACCGCGGTGTCGTAGTTGTTATAGGCAGAGGTTACCGCTGATCATCAGATGGGCCTTCGGCTTTTCTCGTCATGGTATAAAAAAAAACATTGTAAATACCTAGGTTTACATTGATTATGCCAATTAGGTAGGTACTGTAAATAACAGACTCACACTCTGTAAGTAAAATCCAACAATTTTATAGCATTACAATAAATAATCATTACCTCATAACTCTTGGAAATGTTGAGAAACCTACTTATAATAAAGACTAGAAGTCGCCCGCGGTTTCACCCGCATCTTTGGTTACTGCTCCGCTAGGTCGTAGCGTGATGTTATATAGCCTATTATAGCCTTCCTCGATAAATTGGCTACCTAACACTGAGATAATTTTTCATATCGGACCAGTAGTTCCTGAGTTTAGCGCGTTTAAGCAAACAAACAAACAAACTCTTCAGCTTTATACATATATTAGTATAGATAAAAACAATAAGTACTGTTTTATCTTTATTATTTGATTAAGTAGTTTATTGACTTTAAACGCTGGGAAAATCTAAATCAAGAACGAGCGGAATGTTTATTAACAATACAAAACTATATAGATAAGTACTAGAAAGTATTACGTCATTACTAAAATATATTTTTTACGATCCCTACATGTTTGTTTGTTAACCCTACATTGTATAGGGATACGTGTTGGTAACATTTTTTTTACCTATTTCCTGATTTCAAACAGTTTCTGAATTAATAGTTAGGTAGGTATTGCTATTCGAATTAAAAAAGACGAAGTCATTAAAAAAAACAGATAAGATCAACAAGCCCTCAACCGTATATTTTATAGGTGTTTGGATCGCGAAAGTTTAAAGACTAAAAAAGCTCTCACAGTTGTTCACCTCTGGCTTCATCAATAATAACGCACCGCGTCAGAACCCCCGTGAGAAATGGGTCACTATCATAACCACTTTCATTACTTGCACTGGTCAAGTCCAAATAACGATACTAAAAAACATACAGCTGGAAGTAGGAAGATACAAGACCTAAAGATCATAACATATTTGAGAGTAAGGTTCAAGAGAAGTCATTTGAAGCCGCGAGCTGGTCGTTCGACAAGTTTTATTTTGAGTGTTTGGTAAGTTTTAACACGCAATTCCACCAGTTTCGCAATGCACAATAGAGCAAAAAGCTACATAGAATCGTCGTATGGCACGAATGTAGTTCTTAGTGGTCCGGTCTCATGCGAGTACCTACCCAAACAATATAAAAGTAGGTAGGAACTCTCTGTCTTAGTTTTGCATTTTTTTTTTTATTTATTTACGCAGTAGATTTGAAACATTACACGATATGCACCCTAAGACATTAAAATTATTTATATAAGAAAATCCTAACAAGTCTAAATAAAAAAATAAGAAATATAAGCAAAATTATAGGTACACAATATAGAAACATGTCATTTCGAAACATACCATTAAACATACATTTTAAACAAATACAAGAATCAATGGTAAAAAACAACAACAACAAAAATAATCATAAAGTTAAGTCTAAAGGGTAAATAAAAAGGTCTATTAAAAATTGTATAGATCATCATAAGGTATACATGATGCTGAATAAAGTTGACATACAACAATTATTGCTTGTCAACAAATATGCTGTACACGTTTTTGGTAGAATTGTACTACGAGTTACTTTTTACCCGACTTCAAAAAAAGAATAAGGAATCAAGGAAAGTCCTCAAATATTGTCAGCATACATTATAGCGTTTTTGGTATTTTCGGAAACAAGTCAAGTATTTTGATTTTGAAAGTACGATTTGGTGTATTCACGAAGAAGATGTCGAAACTCTTCCAATATTTTCGTTTAAACTGCAAATTCCACCAGGGTTATATTCTATACTATGTATACAATTAGATTAAGCCCTGTTTCTAATTAAATTAAAAGCAATGAACAACTGAATACTTGCACCGCTTTTCCACTTTGTGAGGGAGTTATTATTAAGCCTCAATTGTCCCACTGGGTATATATTAAATAAAATAAATAAAATAAATAAAATCACTTTATTTCAGGCAAAGACCCATATCACAAAATACAAAAGCAAAATGTGTCAATAAAAACGTAATACAAACATTACAAAGAATTGTATGCTTAAAAATAATATAAGATATATGTAAATATCTTTACCTATTTTTTATTTGGATTTGTGTGAACACAAATCCAGTGCTTGTATATTGGATTCATTAAATATTCAGAAACAGCCGCCAGAACAGTATTTTTGGAGCGACTTAGCCGATTCCAGAAAGCTGCTATTCGTGTCCGTCTTATTGCAAAAAAGTCAGGAACTCCCGCCTCAGAAAACATAGTCGACGCACTGCAGTATCGTGGCAGCCTCATAAGGGCCCGGTATACATTATTATACTGGACCCGTATGGTGCTGAAGGATTTCTGAGTGAAGTTGTACCACAGTTGGCAGGTGTACATACCCAGACAATATGCTTTGAATAGGGTATTCTTCACGTCAGTGCTGCAGTTGGCGAATCGGCGTGCGAGCATGTTGCCTCTGACGGCGAGAGCTCTCCTTTCCCGCTCTATATCTGCATCATCCTTTGATGACTCTGTCAGCAGGTGGCCAAGGTACTTAAACTGCTTGACTAGATTTATTGGCGTGTTTCCCATGCGCACCTCTGGCACCCGCTCTGGACCTTTACCAGACCTGAACACCATCATTTCGGTTTTAATGACATTGTACTTTAATCCATGAGCAATACCATATTGTTCACAGATTAAAATAAGCTTTTTCAAACCCTTGATCGAGGGACTGAGAAGCACCATATCGTCAGCATAACTCAGATTATTTATACAGACATTGCCGACATGACATCCGATCCTAGTGCTCCTCAGCTCCCCGATCAGATCGTTAATGTACAGGTTAAACAGGTCTGGAGAAGTCAACCCGCCTTGGCGAACCCCGCAGTCTAGCCTATAGTCGCTAGAGGTCGTGTCGCCCCACTTTACATTGTTGATTTGGTTTCCGTACCAATATCTCAACAAATTGACAACATGACTTGGTACTTGCGCGTTTACTAGTTTTGACCAGAGAATTTCATAATTCACAAGGTCAAAAGCACGACTTAGGTCTAAAAAGCAAGCGTAGACAGATGTACCTTGTGACGTGTAATAATTGACCGTAGTCTTTAAACTCATTATGGCCGAATCCGTTGAGAGACCGTGGCGGAAACCAAACTGCGCGTCATCAATATTCAGGTTATTTAGCAGATCTGGATGAATAAGTCGCTCCAAAACTTTACCTATCACCGTATCATATTATAGGGCTCCCTTCCCTGCTCCATTTCTCCCTGTCGCTAGCTCGTTCAGGCCTGGTTGAACTGGAAGCTTACTCCGAGTAAGCTTCCAGTTCAACCTGGGCCTTCAACTGGTATTTCTTTGAGGGAATAATGTAACAGCCAACAGCGGGTTTTCCAGATAAAACTCCATCATGAAACACCAACAAGTAAGCGTGGACTACTGGACAATGATAAAGGCCATGCTGATGTATGGAGGACTCACTGTCATGGGTTGGATCATGATGAGGCTATTCAATACTGTATTTACTCTTCCGAGAAGAATGCGTGCTCAGCAGCACCAGATACAGAACTCCTTGGCTGAACTACAGGTACCAAAAACATTTTTTTTAATTAAAAAAATACAGGATTTTATCGCGTGCCTTTTTTATTATTTCGCCGACGTTTCGAACACAAGAACGCTGAAATGTGAAAAAAATAAAAAAGGTACGCGATAAAATCCTGTAATTTGAAAACTAAAAAAATTATGTTAAAAAATCGCGAAAGCTTAACAAGTTATAGGTACCAAACAGTCTTTGCAAGTTGTGATTTTGTGTTTTAACTACATTTAGGTACATTTTCTGATTATCTGGGTTCAACTCGAAGGTCGTAGACACTAAGACTAAGACTACTAAGTTTTCAAGAAACAGTGAAACCCACCGTTTTTAAAACACCGAGTTACATGACGGTGGTTAAATGTTGAAATAAATAAACAATGCTGGAAATTACTAACGTGACCATAATACCTACCTGTGTCCAGTTTTATTTACTCATTCATTTATTTTATATTAAGTCAGAGGAAGTCCGCCGTGGGGTGCTGGCAGTAGAATGATACCCCTCCTCTCATGCCCATGGATGCAGTAAGAGCCTGCTAAGGGATACCTCCGGAAGATGGGCAGCAGCGTCTATCTGTGTATCAACATCCCATACTGCGCTCACCAACCCGCCTGCCAAGCTTGGTGAGAATGGAAACTACCCCTCATGGAGATCCATGAGAGAGGCCTGTGTTCATCAGTGGATGTTATATGGCTGAAATGATGAAGTCAGAGGAAAATAAAATTATTTTTACAGGATTGGCCTAATGCAAATGGAGTAGTTACTTTAATATCATCATCATTGTCAGCTTGTATCGAGCTTCTGCTGGACATAAGCCTCATAACTTTCATATAACCACATAATCTTTGAAATCTTTGACTAGTTCAACATAAAAAAAAAACTTTCGAAAACTACAACCTGGGTCTCTTCAAGTCAAGAGGGAATAGGTGTCTTCTAGACCTTTGTGATCCATCATCGGCCACATCGTCGCTTACCATCAGGTGATTGTGGTCAAACAAAGGTCTATCTACAAATTTAAAAAAAAACATACAGTAACATAACAATAACTTTGAAAGGGACAGTCCCATTTCCGACATTCTGTCATTCAGCAATTTACAAAAAAAATATTTTTGATAATTCTATCGTTATGGTACCCATAACACAAGCTCTGTTTACTTTGAGGCTAGATAGTGCTGTGTGAAAATGTGAAACGTCCATCCAGCATTATTTATTTAATTAATCCAAGGGCCATGGCCATTTCCAATAAAAAAAATATTTCTTTCATTTTCAGAGGCGTTTTCCTGATCTAAACATCACGGAAGAGGACCTCAAGAACGCTGAGCAAGAGTTGGAGGCACTCCTGAAAGAGGAAAAGGACAAGAAAGAGAATGATAGTGCCGAATCGACAGAAGAAAAGGCAATTATAGAGAAAGAAGAATCAGAACCAAATAAAGTTGAGACCGGGGAGACAGAGGATAAGAAAACCATTTAGCTATTAGGTGGAGAGTAAGATATTTTAGAATTTAGTGGAGTTTAGCTTTAATTACAATGAGTAACACTTATAGATTATTAAAAAATCACACTTTTAAATGAGTACTTTAGTACAACGAAACCTAGTGAACCTTTTGGAAAACCTTTAAGAGGGGCCAATCCATATTACTTTCATACAACCGCTCGTACGTGGGTGTGGCGTCGAACTAGATCTTTTTATGAAACTTTTGATCTAATAGGTATCTTGTGCACTATATCTAGGTTTCAATCCAAACAAAAAATCAAAATTTGGAGAAACAAATTCAGTAAAAAATTTGTTTCTCCAAATTTTGATTTTTTGTTTGGATAGAAACCTAAAATATAACAAAAAATCAAAATTTGAATTCAGTATAAAATTACAGCACAAGATACCTATTAGATCAAAAGTTTCATAGAAAGATCTATTACGACGCCACACCCACGTACGAGCGGTTGTATGAAAAGTAAGTTGGATTGGCCCCTCTCAAGAATCTTACGCAGTACGCTGTTACTACTGCACCTATTGGTATTCATGCTGCACGAGACGCTGCAGTACTTGGGACTTCATTTTTTTCTGTTTTTATTGCTCAGCACATAAACCATCCACCCAGCTTAGTCGGCTATTTGTCAGAGAAAGGAACAGGTTAATACGCCTGAAGCTTTATTAAGGTGCGGCAGGGAGCTGATCGCTGAGTTTTGCTGTTCTTCAGATGCTATACCCTCTATAAATACAGGTTGAGGAAAATAACTAAAAGGTCACTAAAAATACTCGACATTTTATGTTTAAAGTCCCTGTTGAAAATTTTGCTTAAACGTCGTATTTACTTCAGTATAAATTCTCAAAGAAACCTCAAAAAAAAACCTTTAACTTCCTAAAGTTGAGGTATTTTTTTTATTTTTACACCAATGTTATTTGCCTGCAAATAATTTATATCCAAAGAGCCCGTAAAATTTTTGAAAAAATTCGAACTCAATTTATCATGAATTATTATTGCAAATACGACCGTGCGCAAGGATAAAACTTTAAACTCTTCTTACAACGGGCACGAGGAACGAAACTGTCAGTCATTATTTCACGCCGTGGGTTTTCTTCATAACGATGTTGAAGAGGCATAAAATACATTCTTCATTTTACACGGCCGGTATCGAACCCACAACCTTTAAAAGTCGGGGGTACGTACAACTCATTCGCCTAACACGTCAAGACGTGTTCCATATCAAGATATTGCGCTATTAATCCTAAGTAGGTACATTTTCTTACCTATTTTAAGATAAAAACCTTATCAACCTCATTTCAGTTCTTCCTCTTCTTCCGAACCTCGCCTTAAAAAACGCAAGGCCCTTTCAAACCACACCAGCTATTTCAAGTTGCAATAAGTTCGGCGGATCCTCCACAGATGGCGCTAAAACCCACCCCCAGGGGTGTGGCGGTACACTTTCATTCACCCTAACTTAATAATATCGATCGTGAACACTAAGCCGTATTCGGCGGCTGTTTTTGCCTTTTGTAATATTTATAAACGTTTGATAATGCTTATCTTTGTGTTGACTTATTTGTATTCATTCAATCAGTTGCTATCGTGAATCGCCGTGAATGTGTCGTGCTCAATACTAGGTATAATAAGTGATGATTGACAATGACTAGGTCCAGCTACCGTCCATTGGTGCCCCGGTCTTCTGTTAATTCTTTGGACACCGATCCAAGGTAAGTGCTTTTATTATTTGTTTTGTTAAAGCATTTTTACGGAGAAAGTTCGTGGACGCAATCTCTCCTTTGTTTGTTTTATAAATTGAAAAAATTATATATTACTCGTATATTCAACAACATATTGGGGTAGGCGTGGACAAAACCAACATAACGTTGTAGTTAATAGGTTCATTAACGTATGACAGACTGTAATCTATATATTTTATATGGGCCGTAGGTACTTTAAAGTATTTCACATCACGTACTTAAACGTGTTAAATAAAAATAAATAAAGAAGGCTTTCTTATTTCTTATAACAAAAAATATATATTAGTGGTTTACATAACTGCAAGATCTCTACGAATGAAGGCCTCCTCCAAGGATAGCCAATCCTCTCTAGATTGTGCTGTTCGAAGCCGGTTGGGATCAGTTGCCTACTTAATCTCGTCTTCCCATCTAGCGTACGGTTTCTCCTTATTTCTTTTACCTTTTGGACCTCTCCATGCTGGTCCACCTTTTTGGTCCACCTTCTTGTCTTGGAGGTGCGAGACATGACCAGCCAACTTCAATTTAAATGATAGGGTATGTTATGGACTGTTTGTAGCTTTGGGGATTTCTTAACCGACGAAAAAAAAGGTGCAGTTATTGCTTCCAGATCGGTTTGCAATAGAGATTTTGACAGTTTTTGTGGAATTTATCGATTTTGAGTGTTTATCACTTAGATCACAATCCACGAAAGCCTCCCAGGGCCCCACTCAGTGACTGCCTTGACCCACAGATAAAATATGTTAGTAACATAAAATGTATTTTTATATTAAAATTTATATGGTTTCTCAATCCGACCGTATATATTTTCTAATCTTTGTTTGACGTATTTTTTGCACTTGTTTAGGGTTAACATACTGCGCTCTATTCTTCGTTGGCATGTGACTATTGTATTTTTAGTTTTATTGTTGAACTTCCACGTATGTCAGGCATATGTTTAGCAAGAAAGACGGCAAGTGTTCAGGTTTTAATGTGGACTGGTAATTTGCTTGAAATATCTCTTTTAAACTAGTGTTGCTTATAGTTATATTATTATAATTTTACCCTAAAAATCTTTAACTTTTTTATATAATTAAGTAGGTAATAAGGTAAAATCGTATAACTTAGAAACATCTTTTGGTCGTTTGATTCAAATGTATACAGTATTAATTCCTTCGATCAATTATAGCCTTATTTTCCTATTGATAAATATCCCAAGATACTTTTATTTATTTTAAAAGACATAGTTTTCATTAGTAATCCCACTTTTTATATTATAAAGCCGAAAGTTTGTTTGTATGGAGGTTTGTTACCTCTTCACGCAAAAACTACCCCACGGATTGAGCTGAAACTTTGCACACTTAAAGATGTAGGTTTGGATTAACACATAGGCTACTTTTTATCCGGGTACATGCGTGCGAAGCGGTGGGCAGAAGCTAGTGTCATATATATGTATAATGTTACGTAATGTAGAGTCCATACCTTGGGCTTAATTTTTGTTCTGACTACGACACATACTTATAGGTACTCCGTAGAATTCTATTTTTAGCATTAAAGATAGTAGCTAAATGTTCCTTCGGTGTTAAGAATATTTAAAAACATTGTTATGACGAGTAAAGTATTGAGGCACCTAAGATCTCCCACCGAAACGCAAATTAAATTATATCTAAAGAATATTAAAACTCGCCTAAATCGAAATTCTTCGAGGATTCATCGGGGTGAAAAATGAAAAAAAAACATTTATTCAGGAAAAAGGTCTAAAGACTAATACAAATACGAATTTTAAATTACTACTTAATGATAAAATTATCTAAAAGCAAATTTTGTAGACCTGCTTTCATATAAGTTTGGATTCCTCGCTCTAAGTTAAAAGGAATCCATTCCATCGCATATCTCTACAAAACCTGTAATTGGCCGTAGAAATTATACTTAATGCTGTGCTAAATGCAATGTTTATTGTAATGAATGGGGAGAGCGGGGTGAACGGCCAGTCGAGGTAAGTCGAAGCCCGGCGGGTGACAGGTTTATCGGGTTTAAGTCTGTACCGCGATTGAACCGCGTAAGAGCTGCGGTTCATCATCATCATTTCAGCCGTAGGACGTCCACGACATCCCTCATGGATTTCCAGTTATTGCGGTTGGAAGCGATCTGCATCCACCGTCGACCTGCGGTCTTCACCAGGTCGTCAGCCCATCTTGTTGGTGGAAATCCTACGCTGTGTTTACCGGTCCGTGGCCTCCACTCGAGAACTTTTCGGCCCCATCGGCCATCTGTTCTGCGAGCTACATGGCCTGCCCATTGCCACTTCAACGTGCTAATCCGTTTGGCTATGTCGGTGACCCGAGTTCTTCTACGTATCTCCTCATTTCTGATTCGATCCCGTAAAGAAACCCCGAGCATAGCCCTCTCCATAGCTCGTTGAGCGACTCTGAGCTGCGGTTGGTTACAGTAAATCATCATCAACATCTCAGCCATAGGATGTCCACTGCTGGACGTAAGTGATCATGAAGGGGCTATTGCCATACTCATCACGCTTGACAGGCGGGTTGACGAGCGCTGTACGAAATGAACACGGAAAGACGCGGTTTTCCGTCTTTCGGAGGTATCCTTTGGCGGATTCTTACTGCATCCAACCAAGGCCGAGAGAGGAGGGGCAACATTCTACTGAAGACACCACACGGCATCTTCTGCCAAGTTTAGCAAATATCGATGTAAAATCTTTCTTAGCCAGTTCATGGTATAGAATTACGTAACGCTCGTAGCATCTCTTTTAGATATATTTGGTCTCGTCAATAATTAATGCTGGACATTTCACACTGCACCATCTAGCCACCATCTACCAAATAGTTGATAGATTACACTTTATAGAAAACACCCAGACTCAGGCCCGAGACAAATATCTACAGATAAAGCAAACATTTTGTTTGATCGAACCCAGAACCTTCTGCGTATCAGCCGGCTATTAACTATGCACTAATAGCTAGTAATTTAAGTAATGTTTTAGTTTGTAATTTATAGCGTTTAAGAGGGGCCAATCCAACTTACTTTTCATACAACCGCTCGTACGTGTATAATCTAAATTTGGAGAAACAAATTCAGCATAAAATTTGTTTTTCCAAATTTTGATTTTTTGTTTGGATAGAAACCTAGATATAGTGCACAAGATCAAAAGATTCATAGAAAGATCTATTACGACGCCACACCCACATACGAGCGGTTGTATGAAAATTAAGTTGGATTGGCCCCTCTTAAACACACATAGGTAGAACATTTCAAGGAAATTAAAAACCTTATGAAAACTTACGATTTCGCTGTGGTTAAGGCGATTGATAAACAATTATTTGAATGTAATTGTAAACAATTTTGTGGAATGGAATTTAATGGAATTTAAAAATTCCTATGGTAAAATACGGGCTGACATGGGCCGCCTGCACAAACTGACGTGAAAACCTGGCTTGAAATTAAAAGGCGTAAGAGCCAAAACAGGAGCTTTCGTTTAAAATAAAAAATAAAAAAAGACTTATATACTTATTCAGAAAAAAATGTGGCATAATCCTTTTTTTTGGTTTCTTTGTGAAAATCTTTGTTTTGAAAGAGCAGTTTTAGGGATTTGTTTTTCTTTTGTGTTAACCAATTTAAACCAGTTTAAAGTCACACACAAAAAATTCAAAACATAAATTCCGAATGTTTTGTAACTGCTAAAAACGTTAAAATCCCTGATGCCAATATCGCCAGATATTGGCATCAGGGATTTTAACGTTTTTAGTCGGATTTTAACAAAACGTTAAAATCCCTGATGCCAATATCTGGCGATATTGGCATCAGGGATTTTAACAACAGCGTTCAAAATTACATTTGATAATTTTCACTCGAGTAAGTAACTAGGTACGAAAGACTCGTTTAGTTAAACGTCCATGATCCATGATTGTACCTACACTTGTCACCAATTAACAGACCTATTTATCAACAAGGTGCAACTTGGAGGAAGCAGAGTAGCTGCGAGTGGCCATAGAGTAACATTGAGGTGGATATCGTGTAACAACATCATTGTCAATTGTGATGCGTTATTGGTTTTGGTTAGGCCTTATTTACACGATTATGTACTTGTAAAACGATGTAAAAGGTGTCTCGGGTAGTAGTGGAAAAGGAGTCTCGTGTCCTAATAATAAATATCTATAGAAGGTGGATCATAAGTAATATAAATTTTAAATATACATAGGTTAATTATCTTTTTACTTTTAGAAATTTACCATAACAAGGAATGAGACCCAATTGAGAAGAGCTCTATAGGTGTGTATTCATATATCATTATTTCAGCCGTAAAACGTTCACTACTGAACACATACATCCCCCATGGATCTCTATGAGCGGTAGTTGCCATATAATTATTATTTTATATACTTAAACAAAAATAAAATAAACCCAGACATATGTATTTGTTAATTAAATTCACAGGTTTATTTTCTTTTAACCTCATAGGAATTTGCCTAATCAAGAGCGAGACCATAAAATAGTAAAACGTGAGAGAAGAGGATAGTTTCAGTAGGACTGCAGGAAATATGAATTGTAACTAAAGGTATTTTATCTTTTAACCGCTAGAGCTAGACCTGAACTCTATTTCTGAATCGTTCGCGTATGATTCGCTTGACTTTTTTACGCGAAACTAGTGATCTTAACAAATAGAGTCGAATTCGAACAACTCTAGAGCGATTCCAAAACTAACCCTAGAACTCGCCCTGTAAGCACGGAATAAAGGAAGGGCCTTAACATGCATTAAAGATGAAGTGTCAGCAAATGCATGAATATCAGTTGCTGACACTACATCTTTATATCATGGACGCTGCCGTGCCTGGGACAAAGTTACACGGATAAGGCTTGCCCAGCACCTATACTATCCTCCCAGCTTAGTCGGCTATTAATTATATCACGTAGGATGGCTTCAGTGACAGCAGGATGGAATAATTTAAAAATCTATGAGCGAAGAAGGGACAACTATTTAGTCTTTTGCACTTCTAATAACTATTCTGATTTGTTTTGCTGCCACCGACCTCATCCCACATGAAATGGACTATATATATACATATATATATAGTCAGAGGAAATAACAGGTAAATACGAGTACGTCTCGCAGCTAATAAAGCCTCGCGTTTCCTTACGATGTTTTCTTTTACTACAAAGCACGTTTAATAAGGGATACACAAACATTTAAAAAAAAATAATTGGTGCCCGGCCAGTATCAAACCCGCGACGTTCGTAATAAAAGTCGGGGGCACATACCACTCATCAAACACGGCTGAGATAATTTCACCGGTCTCGCTTGAGCATTTCTGGAAAACCGTAGGTAATTATTTTGTATAGCACACGTTAGAAGGTATGTATCTTACTTTATAACTACTAACTAATACGACTTCATTCTTTATAGGTGATATATATATATATGATATAATGGGACAGGGACTTCATAATAACGTGTAAGAAATTACGAACTACCTACTCCATATTATAAATAAATAAAATTTAATTTATAATCTCAGACTTACATATTTCATTTATTTTGCTTTACATGTACAAATTTTATATAGCTCAGATCTAAAATAGCCTTAAGTAAGTAAATGTACCCTGCAAGGGCACTGCAATTGTGTTTGGGCCTATGTTAACAATATAAAATAAATCGTCAAATTCTACAAATATTATAATACAACAAAAGCCGTGTTGGCCGAGTGGTATGTACGGGGGTACATACCACTCGGCCAACACATAAAATATCGGGGGACTTTCAATCCGAAGGTCGTGGGTTCGATACCGGCAGTGCACCAATGGATTTTTCTTTCTTGAAAAATTTATGTGCACACTTAACACGTGCTTTAACGGTGAAGGAAACATCGTGAGGAAACCCGCGGCTTAGTTATCTTCAGACGTATTGACCTGTTCTTTCCTCTGAATAATAGCTGACTAAGCTGAGAGGATGGCATAGGTGCTGGGCAAGCCTAATCCATCTAACAATGTCCCAGGCACTGCAGCGTCCCGTACAGCATGATTACCAGTTGCTGACGCTGTATAAATCATCTTAATAGATGCAAAGGCCTTACTTTATAATACAACTAGCCGCACTCCGCAGTTTCACCCGAGTAGTTCCCGTTCCCGTGTGAATTTCAAAAAATCCCTCCTTAGTGCATCTCTAGGATACTCAAGGTATTATGTGTGCTAAATTTCAAGTTTATAGGTCCAGTGGTTTAGGCTGTGCGTTGTCTGTCAGTCACTCAGTCAGTAACGGAAGAGTTTTATATATGTACATATATAGATTATGAATAAGCCAATAGAATTACGAAAATAAGATTAAATTAAAAATGTCAAACATGTCCTACAATAGAAATATTCAAAAATAGAATATTTCTAATATAAAGATAAGCAACATAACAAATTAATAATTAAAAGTAGCATAAACAAGGTAGTAAAAAGTAATAAAATAATTATATACCTACCTACTCTTCCTATAGAACTATTATGCGAGCAAGAGGGAATGGGTATGGTAACCTCCAAGTCCATATCTCTTACAAAACCGAACCGATTTTGATAAATCTTTGCCCTTGAAAGATAATAAAGTGTGCCAATATTACATTAACTAAAAATGTATTGACTATAATATTTTAAGTACCATATCGTGCTAAATTATTACTCGAAATACATTTTAATTAACGTATTGTATTTGTTGCCGCGGGGTGCCGGCAGTATAATGTTACCCCTCCTCTCATGCCCGTGAATGCAGTAAGAACCTGCTAAGGGATACCTCCGGAAGATGGGCAGCAACGTCTTTCCGTGTATCAACATGCCAATTGCGCTCGCCAATCCGCCTGCCAAGTGCGGTGAGTATGGCAACTACCCCTCATGGAGATCCATGAGGGAGGCCTGTGTTCATCAGTGGAGTTTTATGGCTGAAATCATGATAACAAATACAATAATCATTCATCATTTCAGCCGTAAAACGTCCACTACTCTCTTACTGCATCCATGGGCATGAGAGGAGGGGTATCATTCTACTGCCGGCACCCCACGGCTGTATTTGTTATATTAAAACTATAAAATACATAACAAGCGTTTTGTTTTAATTAACTTGTTTGTACAAAACCAACATAGATTCTACTCGAAATGGTGATAACGCGAACAGCAAACACAGCGGCAAGGCATATTATCGATAAGATTATACTTGCAGCGCACTTATATTTATAAATAGACCTAATAATAATGTGCACACTAGGAATTTCAACCCTGTCGCATATTATTATCGTATAAAAAACACGATAAGGATTTATTTTTACCATTTTGGTCGGGAACCCTAAAAACGGCTAAAAACTGCTATCTGCTTTATCTTCTCAATCGTAGGACTGGTGTCCACAGCCAATGCTTGACATAGAGCAAGGATCTCCAAGATGATTTGGGGGGGTTGTTGCCATACTCGCCACTAGCAGGCGGGTTGGCGAGCGCAATACGGACGTTGATACACGGAAAGACACTGCTGCCAATTTACCGGGGGGTATCCCTTCGCAGATGCGTCCACGGGTAATAGAGTAGATGCAACATTCCACTGCTGGCACCCCACGGTGCTCTGCTTATTTTATTCATTTAATATACCTAACTAGGTAAGTATAAATAAAATAAAAATAAAAAGCCTGTTTATTCCATAACATAATTAACATAAATTCTTAAATTATTAACGTGCATTATTATAATTATTATTTATATAAATTTGTTCTTATAATTAACATACATTTTATGCATAAAAATGGGTGTTAGGACCCCTCTCGGGTAAAGGCCTCTTCCAGTTCTTTCCATTGGTTGCGGTCTTGTGCCTCTTCCATCCAGTCTTGGGTTTTCAGGGTTTTCTTTAATTCGTCAGTCCATCTAGCTAGTGGCCTGCCGGTTCTTCTTTTCCCCTTCGGACCTGTCCATGAGGTGACTACAGTAGCCCACCTTTCGGTACGCATTCTGGCTATGTGTCCAGCCCATTGCCATTTCATCTTCATCGCGAACTCTAGGGCATCTATGAATTTAGTTTTGAATCTGATTTCTTGATGACGTATTTTTTCTGCCAATCTTATTTTCATAATGTTTCGTTCTATTGCTCTTTGGCATTTTGCTATTTTGTTTTTTGCTTCTCTTGTGTACGTCCATGTCTGACTGCCGTATGTAAGCGTCGGAAGAAGGCAGGAGTCGACTACTTTTTTCTTCAGCTTTAAGGGTAATGGGCCTTTTAGTATTTCTTTCATGCTCCAGAATTTTTTCCATGTTTTCGCTATTCTTCGTTCTATTTCTTCGATGTTGTTTGTTGATTTGAAAGAAACTTGTTTTCCTAGGTAAATATATTCTTGTACATACTCTAGCTGGATATCTTTTATAAATAGGTTCCTATGTTCGCTGTTTGTCATAGCTTGTGTTTTTTGTAGATTAATTTCAAGTCCTTTTCTTTTACTCGCAGTGTGTAGAGTCGTCAGCATATATTGAAGAGTAGGAGCCTCTTCAGCAAGTAAAACAATGTCATCTGCAAAGGCTAAGTATGTTAGGTTTTTATTATTTATCTTTATTCCTTCGCTATTCCAGGAGAGTTCTCTCATAATTGAATGTAAAACTGTGATAAATAGAGTCGTTGAAAGTGGATCTCCCTGTCGTACTCCTCTTCCTATTTTGATAAATTTGCCGGTCTTTTCCAACTTAACTCTACTTCTGCAATCAGCATAAATGTTTTTTATGACTTTTATGTAGGTCTCGTCGACTTTTGCCTGTTCCAAGGCGGTCCAGATAGCCGTGTGCTCTATAGTGTCAAAAGCTTTTTGAAAATCTACAAAGGCTAAGTAAAGAGGTTTTCGAAACTCTTGGTACTTTTCTATTATCTGTTCTAGGGTATGGATATGATCTATTGTACTGAAACTCCTACGAAACCCAGCTTGCTCAATGTACAGGAACTCTTCCACTCTTGGAGTCAGTCTCTGCTGTAAGCCTTGTGAGAAGATTTTGTAGAGGCTTGACATGAGGCTTATTGGGCGGTAATTTGAAATGTCTGTAGGATCTCCTTTCTTGTACAATATAACGATGTCTGACTCTAGCCATTGTCTTGGAATAGATTTTTCTTTTAATATTTTATTAAAAAGTATGGCTAGTGGGGCCAAAAGTGTTTGGTTTGATGCTTTTAGTATATCATTAGATATTCCGTCTGCTCCCGGGCTTTTTCGTGTCTTCAGTTTGTTCAGTAGTTGTTCAATTTCTTTTTCGTCAAAGCTCGTAGTCGTTGGATCATCTGAATTGGTTAAGATCGTGATTGTTTGTTGTTTTGTTAACGTGCTTTTGGTCATGTATAGTGATTCGTAGAAACCAGTTGCTGCTTCAAGAATATCGCTTCTAGTATTTTTATAGGATTGTCCTTTTTTTAGTTTGGGAATCCAGTGTTTTTTGGTGTTCAGTTCCTTTTGTGCTCTTTTAAGACTTCCAGAAGAATTCAGATGTCTCTCTATTACTCCTGCTCTGTAGCTATTGTAGTCAGCTTTAATTTGTTTGTTCGTTGTCTTGTATAATAAACTTAGTTCGCGTTTTTCTTCTCTAGACAGTGGCTTTTTGTTTTGTAGGTCATGCCTTTTTTGAATAAGTGTTTTAGATGTTTCCGATAATATTTCCTTTCTCTTTTGGTGGTGGTTATTTTTTGGAATGCTTTCCAGGATAATTTTTTCTATCTTGTCATAGTAGGTCTGTGTGTTTTCTTTGTCAATTTGCAGTGTTTCTTTTAGTTTTTGTCCTAGATTTTCAATAAAAAACATTTTTTCTTGCTCTGTCTCAAGCACCCTGGGAACTGATGAGCAGTACCTTGTTCTTTTTTTTTTCAGGTTTTTCATTGTCAATTTACCTCTGACTAGTCGGTGGTCGGAAGGATATTTTATATTAAGTACTTCAATATTGGTGAACGATTGGCCTTTTGTTGAAATAATATAATCTATTTCATTTTTTACTGTTTTGTCCGGTGAGAGCCATGTCCATCTTTGTTTTGTTTTTTTGTAAAAAAATGTACTCGGTATATAGAGTCCGTTTTCCATGACAAATTCTATCAGCTTTTGACCTCTCTTGTTTCGTGGAGCTGTACCGAAAGCTCCGAATAGTCCAGTTTTTGTTTCTTCTTTACTCGGTTTTCCAATTTTTGCGTTTAAGTCGCCCATAATGATCTTTTTTTTTTCTGAGACATCTAGAGCCTTGCTGAGTTGGTTGTAGAATACTTCTATCTCTTCCTCGCCTGCATCTGAAGTCGGTGCATGTATTTCAATGAAGGAATGTATTTCTTGATCGAATTCTAGGTTTAAAATTGCAATCCTGTCGGAAATTCCTCTGAAACTAACAAAGTTTGATTTATATTGAATTTTCAATAAAAATCCGACACCTAGTTGACCTTTTTTTTGCCCATAATAACAGAATATGTGTTCGTTGTCTTCTTGAATGTCGTATCCTTCACGACGAATCTCGCATAGACCTATAAGGTCATATTTTATATCACGTATTGCATATTTTAGGGCTATCATTCTTTCTTCAGTAGACAGTGATCTCGCATTGTAAGTGCATATAAAAATATGGTTATTATGTCTGTCAGGTTGTTTTATTTCTTGTTTTTGAACTGGAAGGTTTAAGTCTCTCTGTCCCGCGGAGACTAACCGACGTGGGATGTTTTGATGTAAGTTATTAGTGTAGCATTCTTGGTTGAGAGGGGCTTTCTGTCGTTGCTATTGTGGTACATTTTGATTTAAATAATTTGTTTCCGAGCTCGTTGCCGGTGTAGAGTCGTTCATTGGAGTGGCTACAGATTTCATCATGTAGGAGTCTAGTGTAGATCTTGATTTCTTAGCGTTCGGAAAAACTTTGGATTTTTGCTGTCTAATTAGTGTTTCAGGTGATGACTCTGGTTTTCTTTTTTCATTTCTCGCCACAAGGTTGCGTTGCTTTGGTTCCTGTGCTATAATCGAGGAGGTGAGGGTTTGAGATTTAACTTTTAAAGTGACTATCTTATCAAACCTTAGTACTACATTTTCCCCTTGTTCTTTGCGAGATCTAAATTCCTCCTGCAAGTCTTTTCGTTTTTGTAGTATTTTAGGTGTAAAGTCTTCCTTGATGTATATGGCTGAGTTTATTAAGTATTTTTTATTTTTCAGTACTTCTATTTTCAAACCCATTGTACAAAAAGTCACAACAATTGGTCTTACGTTTTCCTTACGCTTTCCTAATCTTCGAACTGATTCAATTTCGCGTCTTCCACATTGAATTTTCATGGTTTCTGTTATAATGTTTAGTATAAGTTCTTCTAAATTGCTGTACGATTTTTCATTTTCTTCTACTCCAAAAAATAATAAATTTCTTTTCTTCATCTGTTGTTCCATTCGGTCTATGGTAATTTGCTGTTCTTCCACTGTATTTTCAAGGGTTTTGAATTTAATATCGAGGTATTCGAACTTTGTATCAACATTTTTGTTTATTTCTTGTATTATGGTATCTTTCATTGTATTCATATCTTGACGTTGTTTCTGCATTTCCTCATCAATTCCACGAAGGACTCTCATCATCTCTTCCATTTTATTTTTATAGTGGTTTAGCGCCCTCTAGCGGTGAGTAGCGAAATTAATAAGAGTTGTGGTGGCTTCAACTCGCACTTCGATGTTCCTTGACGAAGTTCTTTGTTTTGTCAATAGATGGCGGTGATTTCAGTTATTTTGTGCAAGTAATTGTTTGAAATAGGTTATTTCTTCTTTAATTCTTCGCAAACTGCTTGAAATCACTTTTTTTTCACTAATTTATATTGACTAACCTGTGTTTATGTCTCGGTTTTGGTCCTTATTCGGTAATTTCTTCGTTTTAAGTCTTGTTAGTGATTTCCGTTACAAACAGTTTATTTGAATTTTATCACGATTTCTTCAGGTTTACGAGCCAATAACACTTCCAGTAGTGGTTAACACTGTCTTTAACATTTGAGAAAATTTTCAGGCTTGTTTGTTGATTAAAACAATTTTAAATCTTCGAAAGTTTGTGGAGTCGATGTAAACAGTGGCACGTCAGCGCCCTCTCTCTAATAAACTAGGTAAGTATTTAGTTTTAACTTTATGGGATGCACGAGTAGTCGATTGGAGACCGCGACTCAGCAAGCCTTAAAGACATGGAGTGAAGATTCTAGTTCCGGCAAGGAATACCGAATAACATACCTACAGACAGGTTTTCATGCTTTACAGGATTTTTGCGTGAAAACGGATTGAATAGTCTCTTTGAAGATTATTATTATTAGCTTATAATATAATGAAATACATAAATAATACTGGACAATTCACACAGCATCCATCTAGCCCCAAGCTCAGCAGAGCATGTGTTATGGGTACTAGATGATTGATATACTTTATACATTATACAGCGTGTCCCGTAATTGGGGTACTAAGCCGAAAGGGGGGTTTTCTACCCCCCCTGGCAAACAACGTTTGTTCTACGACTTTCTTGATTTTCAAGTTTTTCAGTGATAAGATAACGTTCAAAGTTTATACCAATTTCATAAGAGTGACAACCCTGCTCTCAGCTGTTACGAGCAATGACCTATTGACCGCCGGGGATTCCCGCGGCGTGCCCGCAACGCGCTTGTGCGTATATTGAGTGTGGGTATAGGTGCGTGGTGTGCGTAGGCGCGTAGGTATGTATTACGGACACACGTCTGTTATACATTAGGGTTGACAGCGACTTGGAAAACTTTAATTTTGTATGGAAACCTGAAAATACGTTTTTCTGAAATCTTTCTTCGCCTTTGCATTCCTTTGGTGGGGGGTAATTTGCAGCTCCTGGCTTCATACACCAGTTACGGGACACCTTGTATATACTACATGGATAGATATTTTTTATTATAATAGAGAAACATCTTGAACAAATATCTGTAGATCGTACAGACGCAATACTTCTATAAGTGCAGTTCAACAGAGGCCTATAGATTAGCACAATGTTGTTTGACACGTGCCACGTTGATCACGTGTGTGTTGCTGATAGAGAGGTGATTCCTATCGGTTTATAGATAGACCGGTCATAGATAGATCGGTCTCTAATAAGAATCTAAAGAAAAAAGACCGATTTGCACCGTTTGTATTTACCAAAAAAAGTCAGGCTTTCGTCCTGGCCGCGGTACTGTCAGTGCTTTGACTAAAGTATCCGATGATATACGTTGGGCCAGAGACAATAAACAGCTGACTGTTTTAGTTTTACTTGACTTTAGCTGTGCGTTCAACTCAGTTTCAATGTTGATGTCATTTTATCTATCCTGTCCTCTCGTAACGTTTCTCCCTTAGCTACTTAAATCATATCTTTCTGGGCGCTCGACGAACTCCGACGAGTCTTGCTCGGACTGGTGTAAATTTACGGCGGGTGTACCTCAAGGTGGTGTCCCTTACTCTTTTCCATTTTCATTAGCGCTATCACTAAAGTCATTTCTTCTAATTTTCATATCTATGCAGACGACTTGCAAATATATTACCATTTCAAAGCCGATGGGACACAAGAGGGAATTGAAGCAACTCCGACCTTCTTCGTTAAATTAATCAATCGTCTTCAAATCAAAAACCGAAAAACTTTTAACCAGCTGGCCCTTACTATTTCACGGTTTACTTATGGCCGAAATATTAACTATTACTTGCAGAATGTAAAGCTGTAATGTAAGAAACTACGTTCTGAAAGTACGTTTTCATTTGAACGAGACATCTTAAAGAAGAATACGAGGAACTTATTAACCTAAATTTCAAGTCTCAAAAAAACTGCGGTATTACGGTAATACTAACAAGCACACTTTTGCATTGAATAAGTATTAAGTTTCATACAGAAACATAAACCAGACAAGTGCTACGCTAACTTGTACATCATATATAGGTACTTATATATTATATTTCATTTGACGTCAACAACTACAGGCCAATATCCGTGCTGACTGCTCTGTCTAAATTATTTGAAAAAGTTCTCAACAACAGTCTTGTAAAATTTTTGGACGAAAATAACACCCGGGCAGAGCATCAATATGGTTATAGAAAACACAGGTCCGCTGAAGATGCGGTGATTGATCTTACTACTAGAATAACAAAGCACCTAGATAATAAAAAGAAAGTTATAGGCATCTTCATTGACCTATCTATAGCCTATTATACCGTCTCTGTCCCCATTTTACTTCATAAACTCCATAACATTGGAATAAGATGCAAAGTAAATTACTTTTTTAGAAGTTACCTGTGCAACCGCACACAATCTGTGGTGATAAATAACATGCAGAGTAATAAGGAACAGATAACTTTTGGTGTTCCACAAGGTAGTGTGCTGGGTAACTTGTTTCTTATATATATCAATAACTTGTGTAACTTCAATATTCTTGGCTGCAATATATATATGTACATACGCAGATGACACTGCTCTAATAATCCATGAAAACAGCTGGGACAAAACTTTTTCTCGTGGTGAACATGCATTAAGCTTGGTCACGAAATGGCTATCGGGTAGCGTACTTACACTTAATGTTGCGAAAACCAAGTACTTATGTCACATTTTCTCCATCTACTGCTACCCAACCTTCATCCTCATTTTCGTTAAGAACCTGTGAGTTCTCACCTCATGGAATCGGTACCTAATTTTAAGTATTTAGGAGTCTGGCTCGGCTGTAATCTTCGTGGTCAGTAATAAATAATCCTAAAACGAATCTATGCTACGGCGTAGCTGAACCGTAGAGCCTCTACGGAACTACGAGCGCGTACGTGACCGATCGCGCTACGTTCACGTAATTTACGTGCTCACTGAGTTTTCCATTTCCCGCTTTGCCGATCTATTTACCTACTAAACCGGAAACTGGAACTGATAGAATACTAAAACAGAAAAGCTAGCAGGAGTTGCACGGGGGTTAGTTTTTAAGTAGGTAACATAAGGGCAAAAAATTACATACCATACTTTATAAATAAGTAAGTGAACATATAAATAACATTCCAACGATGCTGATACTATCCGCTGGCTTTCTAAAAACCTAGAGCTAGGGTAAAATATTTTAATTACCTACTTAACAAATAGGAATGTTATCAATGAATAATATTACACATATTACCTATCAATTCGATAATGTGAGTCATCATTCATCATTTCAGCCGTAAAACGTCCACTACTGAACACAGGCCTCCCTCATGGATCTCCATGGAGGGGTAGTTGCCATACTCACCACGTTCGGCAGGCGGGTTGGTGAGCGCAGTACGGGATGTTGTTACATGGAAAGATGCTGCTGCCCATCTTCCGGAGGTATCCCTTAGCAGGCTCTTACTGCATCCACGGGCATGAGATAATGTAAGTAATTCGATGTAATGTATGTAGTATTATTGAAATTCATCATCATCATCATCATCGCAGCCGTAGAACGTCTACTGCTACATAGGCCATCGACACATAAGTATCATTAGGGGTTGTTGGCGGGATGTTGATACACGAAAAAACGCTGCAGCCCATCCGGATGTATCCCTTTGCAGATTCTTACTGCATCCACGGGCAAGAGAATAGGGATAACATTCTACTAACGGCACCCCACAACCGGGGTTTATTTTGCCCTAACTTATAAAATAACTGGTTTTTGTGTTACAAGGAAATCTACATAGCGAACCGCGAACATACCTACGTCATACATTGTCGAGCAAAAAGTGGGTCTACAAGAAACCACTGATGAGATTAGGCATGACTATTCTTGTAAAACTGGACCATAGACTAAAAAGAGGCTAATATACCCCACACTTTCATTATTACCTACTCACAGATTATAAAAAAAATCTAGGACTCTGATAATGATCAATTTTCTGACTAGTGACCTCAATGACATTTGGTTTCGGGGGCGGGTCAAAGAAATTATCTGGAACCAAAATGGTAACTATGCTCCTTTGTATTTTGAGGTCAGATATATAACCTTACCTTTGTTATAAGTACTTGTTTCAGTTGTTGAATCGCGGAGAGAAATCTTTATCAGACTTAACAAATTTTTAACGATTTCAATTAAATTTCAAATAATGCTGTGAAGTTTAGGAATCAAACTTAACGCAGAACTAACATATATTTTACATCAATCGTAAGGCGGTATTTAAGAACGTCGACAAGCGTGGATTCCTACTTGAGTGACGATTTGTTGACAGTTTGCAATTATATTAAGTCAAAAATATTCACTAAATCAGATAAATAAATAGTCTACTCCAGTATTTCTGGCCAAACTAAGGGTTCGGAATCACTCTATGTGTGAGTATGGTCTGGATGAGGGAAGCGTGGACCACATACTCTTCAACTGTCCAAACCTTTATTGGATTGTGTCATACTTTATATTTAAGATTTAGATTGTATTATTGTTCTATGTGTTTTCCCAAATAAACTTACTTATATAAAATAAAAATAAAACTTCGACGTTCCCTCTATGATATCCTTCCTCCGGACATTCCGCGTCCTACTTCCTCAAAATGCATACTGTCCCTTACTTTCTGCCCCCTAATTAACTATATTCTATGTAAATTTGTAGATATGAATAATATTAAATTAATTAGTGTGTTTATATGTGTATATTATAATTATTGGACTAATGTCTGTACGATCTGCAGATATTTGTTCAGGGTGTTCTGGGTGTTTTTCTATATATAATAAAAATATCTATCTGTGTAGTATAATGTATTAAGTATATCAGTCATCTAGTACCCATAACACAAGCTCTGCTTAGCTTGGGGCTAGATGATCCTGTGTGATTTGTCCAGCATTATTTATTTATTATTTATCATAAGTTAACTATAATAATATTTTTGATTACTAATATTTGTGATCTCTTAATATGATTATATATCTTTGTTGTAGATTAACCATTTAGTCAAAATTTCGGGTGTGTCTCTTTTAGAACACCGGTCATAAATTGCGGGTGTGTCTCTTTTAGAACACCGGTCATATTCTTATATAATTCTCTGGCGTAATTTATGAAAGTATCAATGTACGGACACTGGCAGAATTGTGACCGCTAGTCACAGAAGCCAAAAAATAAAAAGAAAAAGATAAATAAATAAATTAATAATGTGTTCTGGTTACCACATGGTTGATAGAATACTTAATTTTTTTTTTGTAAATACATGGTTATATAAAAAATACCCAAACCCGGGACAAATATCTATAGAAAAATTACATACATCCGTCCCAAAGCTAAAATCGAACCATGTTAAACCAACTACGCCACGGAGGACTTTAACTTACTGTCTGAGTTCCATTATGTAATCTGGATCTTAGAACTCTACATTCTCACGTTATCAATCTCCAAATGGCACAGTTCATCAGTCACGCATGTCTAATGAATATCTTGTTTACGACTCTTATCAGCTTTTTGTATGTAGGGGCTTATAGGTTAATATAAATACTCTCTGCTAGGCAGTTGTATTGTAAAATTAAATTAACCTAAGAAATATGGAAACAATGAAATTGCAACCATCCATGAGGGGTAGTTGCCATACTCACCACGCTTGGCAAGCGGGTTGGCGAGTGCAGCACGAGATGTTGTTACACGGAAAGACGCTGCTGCCCATCTTCCGGAGGTATAACTGTAAAAATAAATTATTAAAAGATATCATATTGATGATTGTTACCTCTTAGAGAAAACACTACCTGAGAGATCAAGCTGATACTTTGCACAAACAGAGATGTAATCAAGAATTTCACTTCTTATTCTAGTATAAAGCATGCGAAGCCGCGGGCAGAAGCTAGTTGTTAATTATGAGCTACTTTCATCTGTAGTACAACTCGTGTTTGTTTGTTAAAGGGTTGTTTGTTTGTTCGGTCAGTGCGCAGTGCAGTACCGTAACCGAGGTCGTACGCACCCTCAGGGAGATTTACTACTCGGCTATATGTCAGCCTACAGCGGGCTATTTCAGGAATTCACTATTTTACGGTTTAACATTTTGCTATTTACCTGAAATGTTTTGGACTCAGATGAATCAGAAGCCAGAGTAATAAATTTGTTTGTAGAATACCCCTACGTGTATACAGTATAGGAACTTTTGCATGTATGACTTGTAGTCCAATAATACAAAGTCATTTTTTATTGTATGACTTTTCTTTGAAAAGCCTTTGAATAATCGAAGTAGAACTTTTTTTAAGAACTCATCTGGGGAAGAACTACCAGCATAGGTACCTATTTCTGCCGCCAGCAGATGTCTGCATTGTTGTGTTCCAAGTTGTAGGACAAAGAGATTTGAGATTTTAAGGTAATTAATTAAACAAAACTAACCCAGATTGAATCACACGTGGTTCATAACTCACTCAGGCACACATATACACGCATTAAACACACATTTCCACAAACACACATTCACACACACATACATACTTATTCTCACACACCAACCTGAAAAGGGCAAGGGATTATTTAATTTTTTGTTTATTTCTATATTTTTTTGTGCTTATATTATTTTCAAGTTATTATTAGTATATATCTATTGTTTGACATTATTATCCGACGATATTATTCTAACCAAAAATACATAATAATTAAATATGACTATCGAAGAGCGAAACCCTCTGGCACAAGTACTATGTACTTAAAATATGTTTCAACCTTGTGATGATATTGTAATGATGGTTACTGAAATAAATAAATTTTTAACAACATTAACAACATTTTTAAAAACAGTGCGGAACTGCATTGGCATCCAGTAATTTTCGAGCGGAGGTACTACCTACCACTCAGCTCTACGTGTCTCGCGTTCACTATGTCGTGCAGGCCGTGGAGGTGGTAGGATATCTACGCAAGAAGACAGGATTCGAATTAAGGGTCGAGAAGTTGGATTCTCGCCATAATGTGAGTTTTAATTCATTTATGGTGAGAGTTCCGACTGAAAAGCTATCGATCTTTTTAAATTCGGAATTGTGGCCGAAGGGTGTCAAGTTCCGTCGATTCGCGGGATGGCTGCGACGCGATCCTGCGCAGCGACGGAATGAGTCACTCGTCGCCGCATTCCCAACGAGTGTCTAGTAATTAAGATTTATTTTTATGTACATATGTTAGTCTATAAGGTATATATTTATATGGTACCGTAGTAGATAAAGTTAAGTATTATAACATCTTGTACAAAACTAAGTTTGTTGCCTGAAATAAATTTTCTTTATTTATTATTTATTTAAACCCTACCTAAAAGGTACTACAGAATGGATTGGAAATAAATATTTTTAGTGTTAGGGGGTACAAAATACATAAAAATACCTAGTTTATAATAAGTCCAGTTCATTAAATCTGGTTTTGCTACGTTCTTTTGCTGCAGTCCCTCACGGATTTGCTGCAGATCTGTCAAACGCGCCGCAAATGCGCCGCACGAGCGCGTGCGCCATTACCACTGCAACCGCTTGCTAGTGTCTCGCGCGCCTCTCGTGCGCAACTTATACAACGCCCGCATGGTGCACGGGAATTTCTAAAAGAAGATAGAAGACTTATTAATTTGTTTCGGTACTCGTCATAATCTCCGTCTAATATAACTCCGATTTTCTTCCAGGCGTCTAATTATTTTCTGTAAGTGGTAATGTACATCTTTCGTATTCCACAAAATATTATACCTTTTTAAAATGTTGATTAAGCTCAAACAGCTCTCCTCCTTAATTCCAATTTAAACACGTCTTCAGCGTTTTGTTTTTAGAAACGAACTGACTGCAGCGCCCGCGCGGTTCTTATTTGCGCGCGGCGCAGGAGCGGCGCGTGCACATGAAATACACGAGTTCGGCGCATTTGTCATATTTGGACACGCCTTAAGGAGTCTTTCTTATACCAATGTCTTCTCTGATTAGAGTTTCCTTATTCCTCGTATCTTGTTTGTAGATTACTGGAGCGATGAACCTATTCTTTGTTTACACACTTTTATCGTAGAGTTGGTAATGTAATACATTCTGAAATGATACCGCCAAGTGCGAGTCGAATGTCGGAAGAAAAATTTCGCTTTACTTTAATAAGAACTGCTTTCTATTACATTATTTATTTATTTATTTAATACTTTAATGCACAATTAAGTACAAAAGGTGGGCTTAATGATAAAGCATTCTCTACCAGCCAAACCTGTAGTTTAGAGTGTGGTTGGCGTGCTATAATGGTACTTAATTAAAAACCACATAAACAGAAAATAACATTTAATCAAATTACACTTCACAATAGATTAGTCGAGGGTTAAGCAAGGAGAGATGATGATGAACCTACGGGTCAAGAAAGTGCTTGCGGGTAAGTCGCTTGAAACAGTCCTTTGATTGTACCTTTTTGATGTCGTTCCAAAGTCGAAAAGCCTCCTCTGAAAAGAACTCATCGCGAAAAGAAGAAGCCTTGTCATTTTATTGGATTTTGAGAAGTCTTTGTCAGGCTTACGAATTGATTGTATTATGGAAGTCTGTAGAAGCCCTAAACTCGCTGAAAAATTATTATACAAGTTAGGTATCTAAAAGCAAAATGGCTTTGTTAGGCGAATAAAACGTCCCGTCCTTACAATAAAATTTTGATTAAATTTTACTTTCAAGGGTTTTGCCCTTGAAAGTTCCTTCGCTCTTCTAAGCACGCACAAACATTCTGTATACACAGCTCTTCTTACGTAGGCCTTTTAGTAAAAAACTTGACAAAGAATGAACTGGGTTATGTCAACATGAACCGCCTGAATAAAAATAGGTCAGGCTTCGGCTTCAGGTTTGTCGCAAATGGCTTGGCTGCGAAAGACCAAAATGGGAATAGGCTAAGAACTTTTCACAGAAAGTGTTTCATTTCACATGATAAAACTTGGTTCAATAAAGACAGCTTGGTTTAGGTTCTTCAACAGAGTAGAAATCAGGCCTATTTTGTAAACCTGTTTAAATTATAAGTTGTAGCCGAATACCCGATTTTCTCGCCAAAAAAATACTATTTTTTATGGACCCTGTATGATCATGGTGTCTTGTTATCATATCACTCAACATCAGGGACTCTCAAAAGCGATTTTCACTTGGGACGATCTTACACCATGTACTCTTAAATAAAATAAAATAAAATAAAATAAAATAAAATGAGCTTTACTTCCTCACCAACTAAGATATACACGTGTAATAAAACAGTTTTTTTTAATCTAGGTTTTCTTATAATTAGGTATAGTTACTAAAACTTTTTATTTCTACTGTAGGCTCCTTTGTCTGGTATAGACCGTCTTGCGGTAAAAGCCTACTCGAACCAAAAAACAAAAATGAGTACCTACATAAATGAGCGTAACAAAATTAATACCACAATTTAAAAACTTTCACAAATACGGGCGGTATGAAATTAACAAACTACGCCATGCCATTTAAATTAAAAAGTCATTTAAATGGATTCTAAATATAAACATGCGCTTTTTATTTTTCAAACGCTCCAATTTTAAATGCATGAAAAGCCAGTCGCGGCGACCGAGCGATGCAATAAGTTCTCATTAGGCCAGTACCAGCCAGGAACTCTGGTGAACACTGAATTATTTATTTTTATAAATAATTCAGTATTCACCAGACTAAACTGCGGTACCATAATTTAATTTTTGCATGAAATAGAATCTGGGAGACATTGCAACATTTTGCTGACTAAGACTTAGTGAAAGCTGACTTTTTTAGTTCCAATGCGACCCGAATTAAATACCATCAAAAATATCGGATGAATGTACAAAGGTACAAAGGCGGACGGCAAAAAGTGGATGAGAGTGGCCAAAGACCGGTCTCAGTGGCGCTTATTAGGAGAGGCCTATGCCCAGCAGTGGACTAACGTGGGCTGATGATGATGATAAATATTGTCGTTATACGAGTATTGTCTGCCATGTCATTGCCATGAGCACTGTGTGGTTTGGCACCCGCGTGACATCGTGTACGATGTCGCAATTTGGCGTGTCACCAAGCTAGTACATCGTTCCGCCTATCTAGGTTCACTATAATATAAACCATTGGCACAAAAACCTTAACCTAGGTTTTATTAAAAAAAACACAACATCTCATATCATAGTCATTAACTAAGCAAAGCTTTTTACTATAAATTACCCATGATATACGCCACATCTGAGTAGATAATGTAGACGAGTGTCTACATTATCTTATGTCCATCCAAAGGTCATTTCAGCCATAAAGCCTCCACTACTGAACACAGGCTTCTTTCATGGATCTCCATGAGGGGTAGTTGCCATTCTCACCACGCTTGGCAGGCGGATTGGCAAAGCGCAGTACGGGATATTGATACACGGAAAGACGCTGCTGCCCATCTTCGGAGGGATCCCTTAGCAGGCTCTTACTGCATCCACGGGCATGAGAGGAGGGGGTAACATGCTTCAGCCGGCACCCCACGGCATTTAGCGATAATGCCGCTTATTGCTTTGTAATGTTTTTGTATACATTTTTTGGTGTACAATAAGGAATATTGTATTGTATGCAAACCAGCTAATTGATAGAATATTTAAGTGGTATTTTTTTGATATAATATAATAAATATGTAATAGGCCAGTACCTACATAGAAAACACATAAAAAAACACAAAAAGTTCTACTAATACATCATATTCCTAATAATAATTAGCTTTAGGAAATGCAACAACAAAATCCACCCAAATGTTTCTAAGTTTTAGATACATGTGTTTTATTAAAAGTCTAAGATAATAGCAAAATTGTGTTCTAAGAGTCTAAAACAAAATGTTTTCTTCCTGCACAGATTTGACTGAAAATCAACGTTAGTCTAAACTAAACAAATATTTCGAAAGAAAATTATGTTTATTACGCAAAGCCCAGGTTGCGCTTATGTTCAGTAGTCTGTGCTTTTATCTACATACATAGTAGTTATCTTTCTTGAATTTGTACGTCAATACATGTTCAATAATATAAATTAATTATATCTTTGTCTGTGTTAAAACACATTTTCCGGGTATTTTTTCAATCGAAAATATACCTTTATTATTTTCCAACGTTCGGTTCGGACAGTCTTCCCGGGACCATGCTTGGTGCAATCCAAGCGAAACGTCGGGAAATAATAAAGGTAATTTACGCGATAAATCCGGATAATGTGTTGTGATCGCGAAAGTTTACAAAAGACAACTGTTTCCTTTGTATATTTTTAATTTACTTAGCTGCTTATTCTACCATTATTTACAGAGCGGTGCTCATTATTATCTTTGATTTAATCGTATGTGTATTTCGGGTGAAGATTCCTACCTAATACTCGTAGGGTTTCTTGGTTAAAAATTAAATATAGTATGTATGAGTGCGAACTTAGTCAGTGATATATTTAGTAGAATTATTCATCATGTAAACCAACGGATATTCTCAGAAGATGAAACATTCGGAACAACATTTTAAAATCATCTTTACAGTAATTTTATCATTGTGTTTGGACGCTTGGCACAATACCAAGTTTCACGGATTTCAACTAACTCATAGTTTTGAGAATATTAAAGAAGAGAGAAAATTACGACGAAAAGTAGCAAATATATAACGGTGTTTGCGACTTCCTGGTTGTAGTCGGCAAAAGCTAATGAGACGCGTGTTGTGAGTTCGAACTTCGTTTAGGCCGTATACAGAAAGAAAGCTGGAAACTTATAAGCGCTTACCGGCGCTTGACAGCGCTGTCCCGTTCTACACAAAGGAAGCAGGTTGAAGCAGACCAAGCGAAATGTCGGACTCATCGGACGATGATTTGGTTTTGTTAGAAAATGTGTATTTAAAAATGCGCCCAGCGCTGACCCAGCTTTCTTTCTGTATACGGCCATAGGCCCCATAGCTGGGTCAGAGCTTACAGCGTCAGAGCTTACTTATAAGCGCTTATAAGTTTCCAGCTTTCTTTCTGTATACGGCCTAAGACTGCAGAAGAATACGCGTGGTTCAAAGCCACCTTTAGTTTTTAGTCCCGAGATGTGCTTCCAAAAGGATTTGGGGTTTTTTCTTAAATCATACTGCACATTCCGAATATGTCGATCGTATATCAGTGATATATTCCATTCAATATGTGTTCTGATAGCAGTGAAAAAGCTATACAAGTGTTTATCTTGACTAGCTTTCCACTGTTTCTGTAGAACGTGTTTCAAACCAATGTTGGTTATTACAGCTTTAGTGTGCCATTTAGGGTATCGTCTAGCCGGTTTCCGAAGACGTCGTTTTTTGGGCACACATTGCACGAAACATGTGTAAAGGTGGTCATATAACATGTTCGTAGCTTTGTTAACGTCGGGTTCTTCCAAAATATTGGTCCAGTCTATTTTAGTAACTAGTTCATATAGCAGTTGAAAATCTGCTTTGCAAAAGTTGTAGTCGGTTTTGCTATCACTAGGTTCTAGCTTATCAACAACTACGGCCCCCTCTAGCTGAAATGAGATATCTAAGGGAGGATGGGGTTTATCGACGCGTGTCTCATCTGCCGTACCAACACACACTTCACGAACTTTTTCATTTACAAGTACTATGTCAAGCTTACTACCTATGTCATTTTAATAAAGTTTTTCTCTTCCAAGTTACAGAAATGCAGAAAAAAACTCATGTAGTTGTTAACGTTAACACTGGCACTTTTTAGATTTATGACCCATGAAGAAGAAAAAGAACACTCACTGCGCCACCGAGTTATCCGCATTGTCTTCATGAAATGCACGAACATAAACGTGGTCAGTGTCCAACCCTAGTGGCGAAGAGTTTTGCGTAGCAGTGACGTAGCTCTTGCGTAGGATGACGTAGAGGCCACGTAGCCAGTCGCACACTCACCACAGAATACGTTACAGCTAATACGGCAGAACGTCCGATGTCTATTATTAAGCGTATTTGAAAGTATCGTTATGCACACCTGTTTCTATTTCCAAATAACACTTGTATTTTTCTCTGGCTAAAACTATGTAAAGTAAATTCCGTTAGTTTACTGGATTGGACTGTTTCGGCATCCATTTCACGCGTTACCACCAGTTTTTTCAAGAGCAATTTCGTCTAAGCCATATAACTATCTAGAGGTATTATGAAGGTCCCCGCTTGTCTCCGAATATCTTATCTTACCTAGATGTAGCTGCCTGTAATTGGGAGAACAGTAGCTCATGATTTTTATTGCTTTTACTATTGTAATTTTTTCTTTGTCTATCTTCTGTTGGTGGCTCAAATAAATAAATAAACCATTCAACGGATTGTGGTCATTCTTATAAAATGGTTTATTTTAATTTAAACTTTGGGACTTTATTAAAAATCGGTTCAGTAGTTTTCAAGATATTAACAAATACATATGTATATATATACATATATACGTATAGTATAAAGGCTTACTTATCGTTTGCAAGAATTTATTAGGTTTAAAGTCTATAAATAAGATTTCCCGATATTTGCGGATAAAACGAGTGTAAAAGCTAGCATAGCTATTTTAAAGTGTTTTTTGGAAATTATTACATACGTTAGTTTGTTCGTCTTGCTTGATATATATGTATGTATATACATATATATTTATATACATATGTATTTGTTAATATCTTGAAAACTACTGAACCGATTTTTAATAAAGTCCCAAAGTTGAAATTAAAATAAACCATTATAAAAGAATGGCCACAATCCGTTGAATGGTTTCGGATTGATTCAAGAAAATAAAAATTAAACAACGATTCAGCTTCGTTAAATTCTATGCTATTCGGAATATCAGAAACATTTTATTGTTTCATTGGAATTTCATATTTACAACGTACCTACCATCGAAATCGATGCACAGTGACAATGTCTTGATAATCCCATTTCAATAAATAAATAAATAATGCTGGACAATTAACACAGCATCATCTAGCCCCAAGCTAAGCAGAACTTTTGTATGGGTACTAGATGACTGATATACCTACTTAATACATTATACTACATAGATATATGTATATATATTTATCATATATAGAAAAACATCCAGAACACCCTGAACAAATATCTGCAGATCGTACCGACATTAAATTTGTGCCGAGGCAGGAATCGAACCCGCAACCCCTTGCGTCGCAGGCGGACCTTCGCCCACTGCGCCACAGAGCTCGTCAAATCCTGTTATGTTGAATAACATTTTTAGTTATAATTTCGCCTAATCTTTCTAGTTGACAATAGCTAATGCTGATCAGTGCCGGCCGTAGAATTAAGCCTCTCCTCTCTAGCCCGTGGATGCAGTAAGAATCTACCGAGGGATACCTCCGAAAGATGGGCAGCAGCGTCTTTCTGTCATCCCCTATTGATCTGGAAGATCCATGAGGGAGGCCTTTATCCAGCAGAGGTCCTGGCCAGCAGTGATGACTGACCTAATAATATCTGTTTTTATCCTGTTTTCAAGAATACGTTCTAACCTAAATAAACGTTAGTCATTCCAAATTACACCTGAATTCAGTTTTCCTGTTGTACATTTATTATTTACCCAAACAATAAACTTCTCGAAACAAATACTCGACTTTTAGCTAGAAGTAGATAAAGTTGGTCAACATGTTGATGTTTTCAGAACATTTTGATAATTTGCTTTCTGTTTACCGATTTGAAGAATTCATACTATGATTCATCAAAAAATATTCATTACTTCCCTGGCCTTACCCCACGTTACGTAGGGTCGGCAAAATACATGTCCCCTTCCATTGAATAGATGGATATAGTAAGTATGCTTTTTGTACACCCTCGACTTTCAATCCGAAGGTCGTGGGTTCGATACCGGAAGTGCACCAACGGATTTTTCTTTCTTGAAAAATGTATGTGCACACTTAACACGTGCTTTAACGGTGAAGGAAACATCGTGAGGAAGCCCGCGGCTTAGCTTCAGACGTATTGACCTGTTCTTTCCTCTGAATAATAGCTGACTAAGCTGAGAGGATGGTATACCTAGGTGCTGGGCAAGCCTAATCCATCTAACAATGTCCCAGGCACTGCAGCGTCCCGTACATCATGATTAATAGATGCAAAGGCCTTTCTTTTTTTTACACATGAAATACAAACAGATAGAAATTAACATAATTATTTAACTAAAAAGAAAACCGATTTCAATTTATAAAACCCCTAGCTTGTTGCTGAAAACACCGTATGTGAGTATTTTCCTTGAAAAACATGTAAACATTTTAAAATGACACAAAAACCCAACCGCAAGTGCATGAAAAATACCTAGAGCGTCTCGATCCCATCATCAGAAACAAGTTTTCCTTATAAAACAAGATTGATCAAAATTCATTCAGAACTGCCGGATTAGGTAATCGCATACGATAAAAAACATACAGTCTAATTGAGAACCTCCTTCTTTCTGAAGTCGGTTAAAATATACAAATAATGAGCTGAATGGCTGCCGTGAGCTGCCGTGGAGTGCCGGCAGTAGAATGTTACCCCTCCTCTCATGCCCGTGGATGCAGTAAGAGCCTGCTAAGGGATACCTCCGGAAGATGGGCAGCAGCATCTTTCCGTGTAACAACATCCCATACTGCGCTCGCCAACCCGCCTGCCAAGCGTGGTGAGTATGGCAACTACCCCTCATGTATATCCACGAGGGAGGCCTATGTTCAGTAGTGGACGTTTTACGACTGAAATGATGATGAATGATGATTTAATTAAAAAGAAAACCGATTTCAATTGATAAAACCCTTAGCTTGTTGCTGAAAACACCGTATGTGAGTATTTCCCTTGAAAAACATGTAAACATTAAACGTGACACAAAAACCCAACCGCAAGTGCATGAAGAATACCTAGAGCGTCTCGATCCCATCATCAGAAACAAGTTTTCCTTATAAAACAAGAATGATCAAAATTCATTCAGAACTGGCGTATTAGGTAATCGTATACGATAAAAAACATACAGTCTAATTGAGAACCTCCTTCTTTCTGAAGTCGGTTAAAAAAATACAAATAATGAGCGAATGGCGGTCTTATCGCTCCATTCCTCTTTTCAATCAGACGTCAAACCGACAACCTTTACGGCTCATATCATCTCTCACACGATCCATTCATCTTTTCTTTGGTTTACCTTGCTCACATATCCCGACACATATCCATCACTCGTGTCGTAACATGAAAAAGTAACAAACGGCGGCAAACAGGCGGGTTGGTGAGCGCAGTATGGGATGTTGATACACGGATAGACGCTGCTGCCCATCTTCCGGAGGTGTCCCTTAGCAGGCTCTTACTGCATCCACGGGTAGGAGAGGAGGGGTAACATTCTACTGCCAGCACCCCACGTCACGGTGGTTTAGTTGATATCTCGTAAAAATCAATCATTGTAATAATAAAAATAGGCCAGGAGCGTGTAGGGCCACGTGCTATGTAGGGTTCCGTAGTTAGCCGTAGACCTGTTGTTAGAAGTTGGCGTATGTTTTTTTACGTCTACCAAAACATATTAACATGTAATTAATTGAGTTTTCGGTTTGAAGTTTTGCGTTATTTTTGGGAATTTTCTCCGAAACTAAAAAAACCTAACCCTTATAGTTTTCCTAGATAGTTCATGTTTAAAATTATATTCATGATTTTTTTCAGATTTGTAAAGCTAGTTTTGACTTTAGAGGGGGGAACACTCGAAAAAAATTTAAAACTAATATTTCGCAAACGGATTTAAAATAAAATTTGTCTTGACAACCGCTACAACAGCTTTTAGCCTCCCTTAGCCGTATATTTATCGACTTATTTTCAAAAATGCTGAAATAAATACCGTCCCTATAGAAAAATGGGACCTAATTTTTATTTATTTATTTATATAATAGGACATCCAACACAGGGTTACACATAATACACATAATACTAAGGACTAAATGTTAATAGCCTGGTGCTCCCGTAATTACAGGATGTCACAGCATGTACAAAGTTAGAGCGACAACTGCTAAAAATAAATTTTAAGTGTATCTATAATAATCTAACAATAAAAATTGCTTGGTTCCTACTTGAAACCTTTAATTATTTTTGGAATTATCATCATAATCACAATCGTAGGACTTCTGTCCACATCCACTGCTGGACATAGGCCTCATGGATATCCAAATACTGAAGCGTTTGCTCCAGTAATGAGGGCTTGTTGCCATACTCACTACGCTTGGCAGTCGGGTTGGCGACCGCAGTACGGGATGTTGATACACGGGACGACGCTGCTACCCATCTTCCGGAGATATCCCTTAGGAGATTCTTAATGCATCCACGGGCAAGAGAGGAGAGGCAACATTCTGCTGCCGGCACCCCACGGCTATTTTTGAAAAAGACTCAAATAAAGTCTCGATATGTTGTAACCTCTTTACAACTAAAACTATTATCGAAAATAGACGTGAGTCGACCTTCGCGTTTCATTGACTCCGTTGAACAGATAACGCTCACACATTCATTGTACATACTGAACGCATAATGTTCAGTTTTTTTATCCGACTTTGAAAAAGAAGGAGGTTTCAATTCGTCTGTTTTTAAATCTTTGTTACCTAAGAACTTCGTCTTTTAAGATCTGGAGGGAACTCCTTTTTAGGGTATCGTAGTAAAACAAGTAACCTTAGTTTCGCTTTGTCTATCGGTCTGTCTGTCCGTCCGTCCGTCCGTCGGAAGAGTATATTAGTCCTAGAAAACTGATATTTTGCATGGACATATAAAATAACAACGCCAAGATAACGCTACAAAAAATGCAGGTAAAAAAATATATTTGGGGTAACCTCCCATTCATGTAAGGTGGGGATGTTTTTTTTATTGATTTTCCCATAGTGTGGGGAACCGTTGAATAGGTATTTAAAATTATTTAGGGGTTGATTACCTACTATGCGTTATTTACCTTTGTTATTGCCAGACGTTTCGATAGGATTGCACCCGTCGTGGTGCCGGGAAGACTGATAAATAACGGTTAAGCTAGCTTTTTTAGTTTCTGAGAAATACTTGGGAAAACCCATCACTTATTTGAGCGACTCAAATAAGTGATGGGTTTTCCCAGACATACCGGAATACATTAAACCAAAAACTCAATTAATTCCTGTTTATATGTTTGGACAAGCATATACACCGACTTCTAACCACAGGATAACTACAAAACTACGTATGTAGCTTGTGGTCTAATTTATTTTAAGAAAATATACATTTTATTAAACAAACGATTGTGTCATTGATCAAATCTGCCATTCATTAAATGGTTATTTAAATGAGAGAGGATGATCACTGAAATGAATCTTTGAGAATCCTTTTCATGAGCCATGATTAAAATTTTTTTGGGCGATGTTTTTCTGTGACTCATCGGAAAATATAAAAACTGAATTATGTGTTAACATATAGCGAATGTTTTACAAGTAATATTTTCCTCGCATATCCAGATGAAAACCTTTATAACAACTTAAAATAATTATATCTATTACTTATATAGATGTACTTATGTTACAACTATTGCAACTAGCAAATAACTGGTAGATACTACTTATATGTACGCATGTTCTCTTTAGCTAATTCTTTACAACGTTGAAGTATCTTTTTCTTACATATCTAGAAGAAAACCTTCAAAGCAAATTAAAATAATTATATCTATTGCATAAAACATAAGTTTATTAACTTGCAACTTAGTTGTAGGTATGTACGTATGTTCTCTCGAATTATAGCAAAAACTGTACTTACTCAAAACGAAAAACCGTCAGATTAATAACAAAAAATGCCGTGGGGTGCCGGCAGTAGAATGATACCTCTCCTCTCATGCCCATGGATGCAGTAAGAGCCTGCTAAGGGACACCTCCGGAAGATGGGCAGCAGCGTCTTTCCGTATATCCCAGCATCCCGTACTGCGCTCACCAACCCGCCTGCCAAGCGTGGTGAGTATGGCAACTACCCTCATGGAGATCCATGAGGGAGGCCTTAGTTCAGTAGTGGACGTTTTGCGACTGAAATGATGATGATGATGAAATGTTTTTAAAATGCACAAAAAGATTCGGTCACCCATCCAATTTATGAACGCGCGCAGGGTTCTCCTCACCTCGATGATTGATTTCGTACTTTTTAAGGACGATTTTTTTAAGATTCCATTGCAAATGTACTTCATGGATTTTTCTCTGATTTTGATCTGTATCTACAGTTTAGGACGATATACCTTGCCTAATTTTCATAGTTCTAGGTCTACGGGAAAGTACCCTATGAATTTTGATTCCATTGAGATTGTAGAAATTAACAAAGAACGTCGGCTTCAGAGGAAATTTTCTAAATACGTCTCTGCAACTGACTCTACATATTTATCAAAGATTAGTTTTATTCCTATAGGTTATCTTCGATGACGTGATGGTGTTTTTGTTTAGGCAGTTTAAGTATTTATGAAAAATCCCAACAATTTCAAATGAAAAGTTTCCAAGTTATGCTTCCGGAAAACAATTACGGACCCTGAATTCCGAAAATGTGTAAAATGTGGCCGCAAAAAGCTCGGGTAATGATGTTTATATTGTGAAATTACTTTCGCAATTAGGGCTGCCACACTTTTATGAAAAAAAACGAATATTTTCAAGTAGTGCTATTTACCAACCAATAACACTGAAAAGTGTTCGAAACGTCGAGAAAATAATAAGAAAGGTACGCGATAAAATCCTTTACAATTAAAACTAAATAACATGTGAACAAATCGCGAGAGTTTAACAAGATAAATGAATAGCTTATGGTAATAGAAATAAATAGCTAATAGTAATAGTAATAAATAGCCTTTAGTAATAGTAATAGAAGACCAGCTATGTGGTTTGATTTACTCTTCCACAGCACAAGCTGAATGGTGACCTTTTTGTCACTAAGACTTAGTTCTAAGAATTATTTTATATTTTTGTTAATTCTTCGTAATTAGTGACAAAATATATTTATATTTTATCCAATAACTTCGCCAAACCACAAAATATACAACTTCAGGATCATCATCATCGTCGGCCTATATTAATCTAGTGCCGATCATAGGGCTTCTCTAATCTTATTGATTCAATATTGTTTGTTTGGCCACAATCTCACAAAGGTATAGAGTATAGAATGCATTGTAAATACCCACGCAAATGTACTTATTACCTACTCCTTTGGTTCAGGGACCCAAAGTGAGTCTTGGCCTTCGATACGAGAACTTGCCACATTCTTCTGTCCATCCCATCATCCTATCACTTCAGCGATACTTGGGACGGCAACTTACAGGTTGTCTTTCTTAAGTGTTGACGATCACATCTTTTCTCATTAAATATATAAAATAAACTCGTGTTAGTTACACCACTTATAACTAGAGAACGGTTGGATCGATTTCAATGATCTTAAATGTTTTAGATTTATCTGAGCCCGGCTATAAGCCAGGAAACATCGTAAAAGTTCACATAAAAAATAATTATAACGTAAATTAATTTTTAGCAGGGTAGTTGTAAAGTAGTATTAGTAGTAGTAGATGCGATACGAAGTTCGTCGGGACAGCTAGTTATATTATATAAAGTTATTAATATAAATGTAAACAGGGATTTTTGGCGTAAATTCCCGGAGTCATCCCGGGACCATGCTCGGTGCAATCCAGTCGAAACGTCAGGAAATAATAAAGGTAATTTATGCGATAAATACCCGGTCAATCGGTCAACCCAGCTAAAATGAAAGATGTAATCGGTAAAGACCTTATCTCTAAATTACCACCCCTATACCGCACCATCACTTGTCTAATAATTCATTCCACCCCGAGTCGGCCAGGGGGTGAACAGAACCACCTCATTAACGGCCCTTAATTACGCGCCCGTGGACTTCAGCACGTTTCTCTTTTTATTATAGTCACTTGGGACGGAATCTGCTCCAACTCCGTCAAACGTAACATAAGACTAAATAAAATTGTTAAATGAATAAGGACCGAGTTTAAATCTTCTGTTCGCTTCTTTCCCTAACTCGCGTGTCATCTGAAGTGAACAGATTAAATTATGTGCTTTATTGTAACAATTTGTGTTGTTTTATTTTGTAATTTGTGACGCGTCAATAAATGAAACTCACTGAAACTCTTTGTCGAGGGTGAAAACACCTTAATTTATTCCCATTTTCTTCGTAACTTGGAGAGCCTTGCGGCCGCATGGACCTTCCATGCGGCCGCACTGGATAAAGTATCTCCTCTTACCGTAGAATTGACATCACGTAACGAAATTCACTCAAACTCAAAAAATACTTTATTCAGTGCGGCCGCATGGACCTTCCATGCGGCCGCGGAGTGAATTTCGTTACGTAATGCCAGTTCTACGGTAAAAGGTGGCTGATTTTCAAGGAATAAAGAAAATGGGAATAAATTAAGGTGTTTTCAACCCTCGACAAAAAAGAGAGATGCTATAAGTTTGACCGCTATATGTGTGTTTGTATGCCTTTGTTCGGTGTTGGACAGATTCTAGATTAGACAGATTTGTAATTCGGCAGATTGTCTACACGACAGATCGTGAATATGTGGCACTGTAGCTCTTAAACGAAAGGACTGATTTGGATGCAGTTTTTTTTTATTTGAAAGATTTTCTTCCAGCTGTGGTTCTTGAACATGTTTTAACAAAATTGGTTTAAAGTTATAGCCTAGTTATTCTTTCACCCCCATATATATTATATATGGGGGGTGAAAGAAGGGATGAATAATCAAATGTTTCCAAATATACCCGATTTTGGTATCAATTGAAAGGAAATGACGAGTAGAATGCAAAACTGATAGTAATATAGAATTCGTTTAAGCCATTCGTGAGATATGGGGGTTTAGTGTGGGGGTGAACAATCGAATGTTTCCAAATATACCCAAGTGTGGTATCAAATGAAAGGGCATGATGAGTAGATTACAAAACTTTTTCACTCAAACACGACTTGTACTATGTCATACTAAGTAAATTGTAAACAATAATATAAAAATAATGAATAGGGAAATTAAACATAATATTATAGTTTAAATAAATAATTATCATCTCAGCCGTTGGACTGTTGTACACGACCTGCTGGACATAGATAATGTATCTCCAAGATCATGAAGGCGTTGTTTCCATACTCGCCACGCCTGACAGGCGGGTTGGTGAGCGCAGTACGGGATGTTGATACACGGAAAGACGCTGCTGCCCATCTTCCGAAGATATCCCTTTGGCAGATTCTTACTGCATCCACGGTCAAGAGCAGAGACAACATTCTACTGCCGGCACTCCACCGTCATGCCGGCAACCTACGCCATGCCATGATAAATAATTACTAAACAAATTTATAACTTTATAGCCGTAATTGTGTAAAAATCCCATGAATCCTACGGGTACCTAAATATTGATGACTCTTGTAACCAATCAATGAACCCTTCTCAAGGCTTAGCGTATCCTCCAGTGGAGACAAAGCATTTGCGGTTTTCTTTCGAAAAGCCCTTTGACCCTTCTATCATCATAATCTTTAGAAGCTGCTTCCAAAGACCCTTGAGCCTTCCGATAGGAGGGATTTACACCACACCGCAAAGTTTGAATAGGTACCCCTGACGACAAATATAATATACTGTAGTACCATAAGTTAGGTTCCTTATTTGGAAAGGGTTACATGATCTCAGTATCTTTGGGTTTATTAGTAGGGATTTAATGTTTTTGACCTGTCTGTGGCTAGTATTATTTTATGCTTTTAGAAAAGGGATGGACTAATAGGAGATCTCAGCCGTAGGTCGTCCGCAGCTGGATATAAACCTCCATCACGAATATCCGCCGTGGGGTGCCGGCAGTAGAATCATACCCCTCCTCTCATGCCCATGGATGCAGTAAGAGCCTGCTAAGGGATACCTCCGGAAGATGGGCAGCAGCGTCTATCCGTGTATCAACATCCCATACTGCGCTCACCAACACCCCTGCCAAGCGTGGTGAGAATGGCAACTACCCCTCATGAAGATCCATGAGGGAGGCCTGTGTTCATCAGTGGACGTTTTATGGCTGAAATAATGATGATGAATATCCAAGTGCTGATCATGTGATCACCCTTGGGCCAGGCGAGTTGACGAGCGCAGAATTGAATGTTAATACACGCAAAGACGCTGTTGCGTATCTTCCGGGGGTATCCGTTGGCAGTTTAGCATTCTACTTCCGGCACCCCACAGCAAAACGACATCTAAGTAAACGGTTTTGATATAGGTAAGCGTTTATGCTGCAAAAAACGCATGTTTCGACATTCTCAAAGGAATCAATATTCACAGGTTTATCGTCTTATATTGTAGACACAGATAAAAATCCAAAACTATACATTTGCTATGAAATCATAAAAAAACATCATTAAGCAACCCTACGCGCGGTCATAAATTGGATGGGTAACCAAATCTTTTTGTGCATTTTTTTTTAAATTTATAACAATTATTATGTTCTTTATACACACCTACGGAACCCTCGGCGGGCAAGTCCAGCTCGCACTTGTTCAGTTTTATTTCTTTTTATGTGAAAACGCCTCATTAGCGACTGTATGGCAGTCGCCTCATGTACATACTTGTAAACTTGATTACTTATTTCGGAAGAATGAATCCATACGTTGAAAACTTTCATGTAAAAAATTATATAAATGTCAAATTTATTTAGTTGCCGGTATCTAAATCTATCACAGGCTAATATATCGTTGTCACTGTTTAAATTATCTAGCATGATAGATTTGTATGCTAATCTGATGCTACTACAAAATAAAATAAAATCTGAGGTTAATGCGATCGGTGAACTTATCAGAAGAAGACATTCTTCCAGTGAATAATAATCAAAATAATAGCCATAACGCTCGCTAAAACATAAGCAGTCAGCGGTTGCGGTCGAACCATACGTACAGAGTAGAACAAAATTGTCTTTTTAAAACTTTCGCGTTCACAACACATTATTAATATAGGTACCTACATGTAACCGGGACCATGTCAGTCTTCCCGGGACATAGCAGGTCCAATCTAGTCGAAACCTCGGGAAATAATAAAGGTAGTTTACGCCATAAATCCCGGTTCTCATATCACCTGTGGGACTGCTGTCCAAAAGTCCACTGCTGGGGGGCGGGGGTTTTTGCCATACTCGTCACAACCTGTAACGTATGAATTAATGCAACAACTCTTGGTTAACCATTATTAATAAATATTTTATTGATAAATAAATAAAGAGAGGAAAGGCTACATTCTACTGCCGGCACACCTCGGCAAAATACCCGGTAATTATGGTACAACAAATACAAACCAATATACGATGCTGACGGGCAAAAGTAACAATTAAGTCGCACCGTATTGAAATTTATCGCAGGCTATATTGTTGTCATTGTATTTTAGTATTTCTAATATTATATTCAAAATCTTAGATAGAATAGTGACAGTAGGCGCAAAGGAGGTGAAGCCATTCATCTAGACAAATTGTCAACCTTTAACAGAAATTGAGATATTTTATTTTATCTTTATTGTTATTCTGTGCCTATTTCAATCATTTGTTTTACAAAAATTAACAAAACATTACAGGGTCTTGGGTCTAGGTATTTTTATTTTTTAACTGTGTTTAAACAAATGTATTTAAGTGATTAAGTTAAAAGATTAAGCACATTTTGCACCAGCATTGCCTATTATTTATTTATTTTATGACACTTACTCGTACCTCGCTGTCGTTAAGTTTGTGATAGGAGCTTCTGTAAGACTGCATGGTTGAAAGCGAATCTCTAGCCGCGAACGCAGAATGAATCATAATCATAAATGTAAATAAATAAATAATAAATGTCTCCGTTCGGGTAAGACTTTATTGTGATTATCGTCTGGTTTTCTTTAAATCTACTAGGCAATAAATTATATTTTCAATACTTACATCTTTTCGCCTTATCGATCACATGTAAATTTGTTTGATAGCGTGGAAAAGAGTCAACGGCACCATTCCTTGAGTCCTTGTCAACTTGTGCCAAGACCTTTTTAAACTTTCAAGCTAAAACACAATCGATCTTATAATCGAGACGTAAGAACTTTCTTTAAAATCGATCTAACCATTTAGATAAATAGATAGATAAAAAATGTTTATATTTGATGTGTGCATTAAATATAAACATATGAACATATGTATAAAAGAAATACTGAACTTTAAGTGACAATTCGCGGTCTTATCCCTAAAGAGCATCTCTACACATCTCTACTAATAAATGAAAATAAAAAAAAAACATTTAGCAACAACATTAGTATACACTTTCAACTAGTTATTTACAGAAATGGTTCTTATACTTAATAATGTTAAGTAAGTTTTACAATAATAGTGTACCATATTCAACGATGTTTGCTTTGGCTTTACGCCTGTATCGTGAGAGTCAAGAAATGGTTAATCAATTTAGAATATGTACGACTCTTTCAACTATAAATTTACTTTCTTCGCCTTAAATTTTTACGGTTAAAATAATTGTTTACGGCCCCTTACGATTCTTCACCCCACGGCACAACTACAAATTAGATTGTAATTTTATAATGGAAAACCATTTTTATCTTGATCGGTGAACATGTCTGGACCTAGATATTTTCGTTGACTATTAGATAGATAACCAAATACCTAACTAGTACAAAAGCCAATGTACGTGATCGAACCCTCGACCTTCGGGTTCAAAGAAGGTACTTTCCACTCGGCACATTAATGCTAAAAAGATAAAAAATATACGTAGGCTCTACTCTATAGCATCAATGCGAACTGAAGTTTATCATTAGTCATCTCTAATGTTTGGTGACTCGACTAAAGCAGATAAATGGAAAACTTTCAAGATGTATTTTTTTAGAATATAATACTAAAAGCCGACATCCTAAAGTTAATGGACCATCTTTAAGAGGACAACGCCCTCGGTCGCGTTCAAATAATGTTTTAGGTTTTAGGGAATAATTTGCGTCATTTGCATAATTTTTATGTGTCCTTACCGCCCCTTACATACATTACAATATTTAGAAAGTTCAGTTTTTTGTACATGTGCTTAATGTAAAGTGGGAGAAAAATAAGTGTTTACCACATAAACATTTAAGATAATAAGAGACGAGTTCACATTGCATCAAAAAGCCGGGTAATAATGATTATTTATAATAAAAATGTTAATGGACCATCTTTAAGAGGACAATGCCCTCGGTCAAAAAATATTGAAACTCTATTAAATGTGCGGGTTTTAGAGATTTGAGAGAAGGATCAATTCAATTTATTGAAACCTAAAACAATTGGGTAGGTCATCAGGGACGCAATGGAGTACGCTAAAGGTATTCCTGCGCTTGGCTACTATATCACTATAATATTATTTTGGTATTATATTATCTGTTGCTTGGCTCAACCTATTTCGGTCTCTGTAGAAACCAATACGTTCATCAAGGTCAAAGTGGATCGTAGAGGTTATTAATTTTATTATTTATTAAGTTTTGAGCGCTAAGCGCCGCACATGGTAGCAATTTCTGCAAAAGTAGTAAGTACTCCAACTTTTTCAATGCTACAACTAGGTACAAATATTCACAAGTAAGAGTTATCACACCTTTTACAAAGTCGTGAGCTCTAAAAATTAAGCTTAACACAGAGCTGGTGTATAGGAACAAAGATTTAAAAAAAAATATCCAAATGTTTCGAATCAGAGCCTATATTAGTTATGTTGATGCTTACCTTAATTTCCGCCGGAAGTTTCGTGACGTGCTGGAATGGCGGCGAAGTTCTGACGCTTTGTAATTTGAAATACTTCTACAATAAATAACCGAAAATGTGGAGAATTTTTCCCGCGTAATGATACTTACCGTCGGTTAGTGTTATGTGCCGTAACCGAGTTGCAAAGTGAAACCAATCATCAGGGCATCATTCAAGAGGGTAAACCGTATCGTTTGTTAAACGATACGGTCTATGTATACCTATGTCTACCCATCAACTACTTGCAAATGACATCGGTTTATCCGTGACCGTGGCGTGTGTAACTGCGTCTAAATATAAGAAAACTCAAAAAGACTCAAATTATGTTTTTTGACATTTATAGCACTTTTGTTATTTACTGTAATTTTTTACATTGACTGTCATTTTGACATTAACTATTGTTTTTGTCATTGACTGTAATTTACTGTCATTTTTGACATTTACTATATGAGAATACAAAGTATATTTAAATAAATGATTAGGGGGTATATGGAACTTTCCAAGTCCAGCAGTTCAGAAATCTCCTATGAGAACCGAAAATGAATTCTTGTACAAAAAGTCCAATAATCGCCTTCGCAGGGGATCGTCGGTCTTAATATGTGTTATTTAAGCTTAACACTGAGCTGGTGTAATAGGAAAAGTTTCGGATCAAAGTCGACTCTAGTTATTTTGATGATTACCTATTTCAGCCGTTTCCGCCGGAAGTTATGTGACCTTGTCATCGAATTTGGGCGGCAATGGCGACGACGTTAAGGAATTTCGTAACTTGAAAACTGATTTTACAACATTGTGAAAATACTTTTCAGTAGTTTCAACTTCATATCCTACTCATGATTTAAGGATTTTTAAGATTCCTGGTAAATATTATTCCATACAAAAGTAATTTCTAGGCACTTCTATCAAAGCTTCCAGCATACGGGCTTCCGGAGAAACTATGCAGCTGGATAGCCAGCTACTTACCGGAGCGAAGTATTAAGGTTGCAGTAGACGGAATTTCGCCGTGGGATGACGGCAGTAGAATGTTACCCCTCCTCTCATGCCCGTGGATGCAGTAAGAGCCTGCTAAGGGATACCTCCGGAAGATGGGCAGCATCGTCTTTCCGTGTATTAACATCCCGTACTGCGCTCACCTAATGTAGCATGGTGAGTAGCGCAAAAATCCCCTAATGATCTGTACATGGACCACCATGAGGGAGGCCTGTGTCCAACAGTGGACGTCCTAAGGCTGAGATTGTAGTAGTAGTTATTAATTACATACTTGTTATATCTACATAGAGATACAATATAAGTATATGTTCCCACCCCTGAACACATCTAAACCCTAAGCACAGACAAATTATATTAACCTTATCCCAAACCAATGAGATTTCAGATAGATACCCGAATCAAATCTGTCCAATTCAGCCTAAAATCTCAGGGTCCTATTCCGCGAATCAATGCTCCCGATCCGAATGGAACATATCGATTTGTAGACAGATACCACACCAACATAGGGCAGGGATGTATTAAGAGATGTTTCTTATTTAGGTATTGCCGAGACGAACGCAAGAAAATATAAATCTCTAGGTACTAATTTAAAAAACCAGCAGTGTTTGTATGTTGCACTCTCACGTCAAAACGGCTGAGCCAAATTTGATTACTTTGAATTTAGAAATTGCTATTTGAAAAATGCAATACGGTCTTTGACTCTACTTATATCTTATAGATAATCATCATTTCAGCCATAAAACGTCCACTACTGAACGCAGGCCTCCCTCATGGATCTACATAAGGGGCAGTTGCCATACTCACCACGCTTGGCAGGCGGGTTGGCGAGCGCAGTACGGAATGTTGATACACGGAATGACGCTAATGATAACTTAGATAATGCATTGGGTTAATTATGGAGCTGGGTATTTATTGCGAAAATTCGACACGGCATTCGTCCGATCACTTTTAACAACAAGCGTAAACTGAAGCGTCTTAGGTAAAACCAAATAGCATCTTATACTCTAGCCAAATTCTTCGTAGAAGTTTGTAAACAAACTGTAACAATTGCAATTGAATTGTTTACTAAGAATTGGTTTTGTAAACGAGTTAATAATTATATATGAAGTTATAATTTTCATTTGTTAGTGAGGTATAAGGCACAAAACCCCAAAAAATATAAATAAAAACCATCACATAGAAAGTTATTTTTAGGATAATTATTGACAATTTTTTACAAACTTTCTACATCGAATTTGGCTAAAGTATAGACACATTTTCCCAACATTTACATATCGCTGCGTTTTTCGTAAATTCTAAATATAACTACCCATCTTCAGATTTACCATAATGCACCTAGGCACTTCTTTTACTTTAACTTTACTTTGGTACTGACTTCGACCCTGTAGAGAGCTAAATCAACTTTCCCAGAATCATGTTTTTCGCGAAAACCGGCTGGTTTACCTCGGCCTGTTTTTATATTACCGAGAGAGACTGGTTGATTAAATATATGGATATCTATTTAGTTCAAACTTTTACAGATAGTTCTTTAATTTTTCAGCAAAAAAAACCGACTTCAATGACAAAAACTAAAATGTTGCTAAAAACACCCAAATCCTGTTTGTCAAATGTATGTCTACATATATGAATAATATCCCTTGATTTATCATGGATCCCATAATCAGAACTGAGTTTAAAAGCCAGTAAAAACCCAATTGCAAGTTTTTCGACTTTCAGAAATTGCGTTCACAAAGTTAAGATCTTGTATTAACATTATTGTGATTTTTTTGAACCTATGTGACTAAATAATTAATTATTAATAAATTTAGTCTTTTTTAAACTTTCGCGATCACGACACATTATTAACACATATTTAACCCGGGAAGACAGTCTTCCCGGGACCACGATGGGTGCAATCCTGTCGAAACGTCGGGCAATAATAAAGGTAAATAGCGCGATAAATACCCGGTTAAATACATATGTGATAATAATAAATTTAATCATATATATTGTTTTTAAATCATTTTTTTTTTGTTTCCTCACAGGGTCTATGGGCCACAAGGCCACGGCAGTATACAAGCGCCTAGCTACCAGTGGTCAGGCATTATGCTGAGCCGTGACCGATTTGCTACTGTAGCACATAAACACAATACCTTTTTTGTGTAATAATATAATATATTGTCATTTGTTAGTTTGGCATAAAATTATTATCTACTTATAACCTCTGTATCTGTGCTTTCACTGTGTCATTATTGTATATGTGTGCTATACAAGCAAATAAACGAATGTCTATGTCTAAATCATTTAATTCCTTTGATCATTGTTGACAGTTTTAAATGAAAATAATGGCTTAAATCGTTACTGCTGCTGCACAAGATTCTTTTCAAAGGAGTTCTTTAACTTTCAAAGCATTTAAGGATTGTATGGGTTCCTCTAAAGGAAAAACATACATTTTGATAACCTAGGTTTTGTACCCGCCTTTTAGGTACCAATATTTTTTGCCGGTTTTGTTTTGCTTATGTATGATATACGATTTCAACCCGTGTCAGATAAACCTGTATTTAATTACATGTTTTGAAAATAATTGGTCCCGTCATTTGACTAACAAAATACTAAATTTAAATTGTTACTCCGTCACGTAGATATAAATTCTCGAACCGTCATTAGACTAACAATTTACTAAAAAAATAATAATAATAATAACGTTTATTGAACAAAATCACACAATTACACATAATTACAGTAGTGGCCCCCAAACTAGGAAATCCTGTATCTTGGGGACCTCCTTCCTTATGAACAAATAAGTTTGATATAGGTATAGACAATAATTTAAACGTTAAAAAAAAGATAAATATTAAGTTAAGAGTTACAAAATTTAAGAAAGAAAAAAAATTTAAAAGGCTATAAAGTGCTAAATTAAAATAACAAATACAAAAACATACAAATTGACTTATATATTAAATTTTTTTATTTAAAAATTCTTAGTCGGAAAAAATGTTGGTCCCTCGCTTAGATAGATAAAACATTTTCCTGTACCGAATAATCCAATACAATATTTAAAACCTTTTATAATGATTTTATATCTAGAGCACTTATGATGTTATTTCAGTCCGTTTTATTTATACCTATCCAAATATATACCAGACCTTTAAAAATAAATAGCTTCCAGCATATCTCCACAAAGTTATTTTTATATTCTTGATATACAGAGTGTAATATGTATAATAAGCCGAAAAGGGGTGATTCTGACCACCTCGAGGACATAGTTAGGTTCTACGACTGTTCAGTATTCCGTAATTTTTATTTAAGAAAGGACCATGAAAGTTTGTACATAATAATACGATGATAACATAATCGCCAGCTGATTCTTAACGGCGTCATTGAGCTCCGGAAAGAGTTGCCGTACTAATAAAAATACCTAAAACCACAAAGAGGTTTTATATTGTAAAAAAAAACCAATAAGACCTTAGGATAATTTTCACATCACACCAACTAGTAAAGTTGTAAATAACAAAATAACTAATCATCATCATCATCATTTCGGCCGTAAAACGTCCACTACTGAACACAGGCCTCCCTCATATCTCATACTCACCACGCTTGGCAGGCGGGTTGGCGAGCGCAGTACGGGATTTTGATACACGGATAGACGCTGCTGCCTTCTTCATCTTCCGGAGGTATCCCTTAGCAGGCTCTTACTGCATCCACAGGCATGAAAGGAGGAATAACAAATAAAACATACGAATTATCGATTTGTTCCCCTTTAAAACTACTTGTTCTCTGAAGCTTACTAAGCCGCGGGTTTCTTGACGATGTTTTCCTTTACCACTAAATATAACAACATATTTTTTTACGAAAGAAAAATCCATTGGTTTACGGCAAAATAATCGATACAAAATGAAATACATTAGGTATATAAAACATAGTAATAGTAGTTCTATAGTAAAAACATGTATAAAAGTAATATCAGTCTTTTGTGTGCCGTTCTAGATCTCGTCTTCCTCCCACGCTACAATCTGGCTCACCGCGTTCAACTTTCTATTTCGCAACAACTGCCTAAACACAGCATGTATCTACTATGTTTCAAGCTAATTATCACCTTATTTGTTTCAGGTAATTACCATAACAATCTTTATAGAACGGGTCAAGGTCCATTGAGATATGAGGTTCATTCGCGTTTAATATAAATGATTTTACAGGTAAAATTATACTTAAGCCTGATTCGATGTGTACAAAATGAAGACAAACTAGCAGGATTAAAGTAACTTTCTTCTTTTTAATTTAAAACAGAACTCGGTATCCCGGCGAACTACTACTAACTACTTCTCTCCATTTACTGACTATACTCTACTCTACAATAACTCGTCCCAAACTAACCAAAGCTTGTAATAAGGAAACCAGATGATTGATAGAATACTTCAATACGTTTTTGTTTTCAAAGGCAGTCAAAAAAACTTTATTAATGTTTTTAGTTTTACCTAATATCTTATGTGGTTAGTAGGTAGATCGGCATTACGAGCACACTGAATACATTTTGGCCAGATTATCTAACTACGCACATCATCATATGTAAAATATATGTGTCACTGTTTTATTCTAGAGCATTATTCTACTTGTGGGTCTTCCCTACACGAGTCTTAAGTCTACCAAATACTAAGGCTTCTAACAAAAAAATGCAAACAGTAACCGTATTTCGGGGTCGACTGCAGCATCATCATCCGAAGGGGGGAAATGCGTCTACTTTCTTCATCTGCATCTAGCGTGGTTAACTACACTCTCCGTAACCAAACCAATCCCGAATAACATTATAAGCCAAAGAAATACAACGAAAACGTATCTCTATCGCCGCGTAGTAGAGATTACTTTCACTTGTAGAGCGAACAGTTAGGCTGTGTTTACACTGCGCAAGATCCCGTTTATTTTGCGGCGGCCAGGCAGTCGTCCGCGGACAGAGGCGCGGTCCAGACGCGTTATTGCGCGACGCTGAATAGTGAAGTGATTTAGTGACATATTTGGAACATGTGCTGTTAAATGGAGAAGATGACTAGTGAAATTCAGAACGTGAACAAATGGTATGCGTTTGTTATGGCGCGAGGATGATGCACTTGTGGTGTTTCTCGGAGCGGCCTGCCGGCATGAAGGGACAACCGGTTTGGTGAGATCCACTGCCAATCCGCTAGTCTCGTTTAGAAAGCCCTTAGTTCAATTAGAATTTCATGTTTGTTTACTTTTAATTTTGCTTACGGTTTCTACCGTATGTCAAATGTAGAGCAGCTTGCAAACATCACAATGCATCCCTTATTATTTAGCTTTCGGCACACAGCGTTACACCTACAATAAATAAGCTTTTTTTTTGTTATATTGACGTGACATCTCTATATGTTCGTTATTCTGTTAATACAATTTATACTTCTACATTAATTAAAGTTCTCTGTATAATGAAACTAGATTCTTATTCGAAAATTCATATTGTTCACTTCTTAAATTTCTTTAAAAAGTGTTAAAAATTCTAGGCACATACTTCTTTCCCTCGTTAATAGGTTATTTACAACACTCCCAAATACCTGCTCATATAAAAACAAATGTGTGGTACGTGTGTGTTACAAAATGTGGTCTCGCAGTAACAAAATGACCGATGCAAACAGTTTAACATGTTTTAAAGTTTCTTGATCTCTTTGATAACAAGAGATCCTAAATCTATTCATCTAGGTATGTGTTGTTGGCTCAAACCGCCAAAAGCATAAGCTAATCTGATAACAATTACCGCAGTTTACAAACACAGCTTCCGTTTTATCAGTGTTTTGTTTGATTTAGCTATCTCTATTGGTTTCCTCTAACAAATATTTTGCCTACCTAGACTCTATTCCAATATATTTGCGGTTCTGTAAGCTACTTTACTTTTAGGTGTGTTTGAATGACTTTATCAAGACAAATGTCATCAAGTGCTGGCTGAGGGTCATTTTGGTAGAAAATTTTGAAAAAACTTTTATTTGATTTTTTTTCTGAAAAACTCGGTTTTGGGAAAATTTCATAAACGCTAATTTGATATAAGTAAATGCCACCACTACTTAATTTATTTTATGTAGGTACCCGTCTGTGACCTCTTCAAGCCTTACTTAAAGACAACGATAGATTTAAACTAGTAGGTAACTAGATTTAACTATCATTTTTAAATGAAAAATATAATGTATAAATAAAATATAATGGTGGACACCCAAACTAAGCAAAGGTCGTACCATGGAAACCAGATGATTGATATACTGAAGACGACGCATTGGCGATATTGGCGTTAGGGATTATTTTTTCAGCAATTACAAAACATTCGGAATTGATATTTTACAGACAACCGAAATAGAATCTCAAAAACTGCTCCATAAGAACAAGATTTTCACTATACAGATGAACGAAACTAATGTATGCCTCTTTTCTGTACATAAAAATGTAAATACAACTTTGGAACTTATGGTTAGATTTTACAAAATTATATATAACAACTAGTTTTTATTTTAAACGAGAATTACTGTTTTGGCGCATACGACTTTTCATTTCATGCTAGCTTTTCGCAGGCAGGCGGCCGCGCCGCCCCCCTCATTTTGCGTTTTACCAGAATCATCATCATCAATATCATCTCAGCCGTAGGACGGACATTACACTACTGGGCATAGGCCTCCCTCATGGATCTAAAGAACATGAGGGGTTGTTGCCTTACTCACCACGCTTGGCAGGCGGGTTGGGGAGCGCAGTACGGGACGTTGATACACGGAAAGACGCTGCTGCTCATCTTCCGGAGGTATCCCTTAGCAGGCTCTTACTGCATCCATGGGTATGAGAGGAGGGGAAACATTCTACTGCCGAGACCCTACGGCGTTTTACTAATATCATCATTTCAGCCATAAAACGTCCACTGATGAACACAGGCCTCCCTCATGGATCTCCATGGGTAGTTGCCGTACTCACTACGCTTGGCAGGCGGGTTGGTGAGCGCAGTATGGGATGTGTTGATATTATTTACCAATAACATTCAAATAACTATTTATCAATGAGTCGCCCTGAATTAAATTTATAAAGTTTTTACGTAGACGCTGGTTTTACCTTTTACTAACTTGCACGGGATTATTAGAAGTTATCTAGTTGTAAGTTTCCACGATAATTGGCTAAATGTTCGCGTATAACAATAAAAAGCTCAAACATGTAAAAGCTGTTCATTTCACCTTGGAGTTAGTTTCGTGTTAACTCTTCTTTACCTAAGCCCTGGCCTTGGTCTGACTGTTACTTGAGGCGTTGAATAAGCCTTACCCAACTTGCAGTTTAAAATCAATAGTACAGTTTTATTTTTTAAGACCAAGAATCAATTCGCTTTTATTAAAGTTGGAAGTTACAAGTTACCCAATCCAACTAAACTCTAATTTCCAAAATTGAAAACAAACTGAAGAAACATTGTTTTTTCCACTGTAATGAAAAAAAAATAGGATACATTTTAATATATCAAAAATCTCCATAAATAAATCTCTAACTATATCTCTAACGAAAGAAAAAGCATTAAGTAGTAGCCTAAGAATAAAGAGGTTATGGTTCATTTAGATTCAAAAATTGCGCTACAAAAATAATTGCATTGTTATGTTACATAATTATTTATTTATTTTTAAAATATAAGCCAACAGTAGTCATTCTTAAAGATCAAAAAAATTCGCTTAATAAAAAAGGTTAGCCTAATTTTGTTCGGGTACAATAAGACTCATGCAACTCACAGTAAACTATTATTTTTTACCCGGAAGCCGCCATTATAGTGCGTATAATTTCTCTAACGATTCTAATTAAAATGGTCTGCCATTGTTGTAAAAGAGCGTGTTGTGAAAGATGTGTTTTAAATAGTACCTATCTACAGTTAAATAGCACGGTAGTCAGAATCTAAAGTAGTACTTTATCCGGAAGTAAAGATGTACGTTTATATGTCGCGAGTTATCTCTTTTTTCCTTTGACAAATACATAATTTAAATTTTCTAAATGAATATTCATACATTTATTTTATACTGCCGTGTATAAGCTTTTCCTTTAACGAGGGTTTATTTAACGATAAGTCAGGTATTTATATTATGATAGCTCCTTTTACTTCAAGCCTCTTAAAAGTACTTTCTAATATACTCACGATATCTTGATGGCATTTAGCACTGATTGATCACATCTATTTAAGTAATTTCCTGTTTCTACACTATTTTACTCAATGTTTACAAATGACAATCTATCTTACTACTACCACTCCCTTCCTATCTGAATGCTCATTTTACAACTTTAACATTGATTTTGACACGTTATCCTAATCCACTAGCCAGTGACATTTCAACACAGATCTATAGCAATTTAGATAAACCATTATCGAAGTCGGTAAGATTCGGCCATCCTGCTAACAGGAATGTCCCAATTCCTGGACTTTCAGCCTTCCTACTTTGAGTAGATAGTATGTCCCCATTTTATCGTTATAAAATTAACCTATTTTTTTTATAGAAAACAGACAAAAAAAATAGCATCATCATGATCATCATTTATCGTTGAGTTATACTTGCTACAATCTTATACAAAGATTTAAATCGTATCTTTGCCTATATACTTTTCTCCCGACTGAAAGCAGACAAAGTCATAGCTGAAACTGGTATTGTATAAACCGTGCATAATAAACAAGAGATATAAGCTGAAAAGGGCATAAAAGAATAGAAAGTTACGTAGAACCAGGAAACTTTAAAATTGAATTTTCTTGACGGTTATTCAATTTGTAAATGGAATGTTATAATTGCAAACAGACAAATAAGGCGCTTGTATGTTCAACCTATTTTGAGTTTTGTGTCGTAAAGGACAAAGTTAAGAGTGATCTTAATTAATATGAGAAACAATGAGAGAAGAGTGCTTCAATGTACAATATCCTAAAGTAAAGATAAGCTAGACAAACTCATCTTATTATATTATTTACTGTAATGGAAGCCTATAAAAAACGACTTAGTTGTAGTAAAGTCACAATCAGTTAAATTTATTATGTACCAATCATTATTTGTGAAAGTCGTTAAACAAAATGTCATTACCTACTACATAAAATAACAGCTACAATCAAATAAACTTTTACAGCGTATAATAAATACTTTGTTTTTATTTACGAGTATAAAGCTTCGTAGATTAACTAAAGATCAAAATTATTTAAATATTCTATAGGAATACATGCTCCAAACATTAAAATTTGCTAAGCGCATAAGAATGTCAGGAATATACGATGCGGGCTGAATGTTAAACAAATTGTGGATGTATTGTTGTACCATACCGGTGCACGTGCTTCTTTATGGGGTAATCTTCGCCATAGGTGACGTCTGTTCATGTATGGAATTCATTAGTGAAGTCAACTGACTTTATAAGTAGCAGTGCCTCGCGATTTCAGTCGCGCAGTTCCCGTACCCGTGTAAGAAAACGGGTATAAAATATAGCTTATCTTACTCGCTGATAATTTAGCTTTCCATTTGTAAAAGAATAAAATCGTTAAGGCGTGAATTCATTTTACATCTTGGGTTATTATTGAAGTTTTAGTAGGGATCCCTATTTTTTTTTATAATATTAATGTAGACTAGGTGTCGACCAAGCCAGCTTCTTTTTATATGTAGGATAGTAAGAAAATGCCAAGCCTAATTCATCTAACACTGTCCCTAGCACTGCAGCGTTCATACAGCATTGCTGACGCTGTATAAATCATCTAAAAGGCCTTTTTACTCAAGAAAAAAAAATATTGTCCTCAAGAATTTACTTATTTGTTTTCCTATTGTTTTAACGGTGTCACTATCAACGGGTTCGTGGCTTAGGCCCCCAGGGGTCGACGCCCGGGGCCAATTTAATTCAAAGACATTTTTATTTAAAACTACTAGCCACATATTTTTTTCTAAATTTGTCCAATTTAAAAAAAAAAATACATCAGTAGTTTCGATGTTTAGTGGAAAGCAACAAACAACATTCACATACTTTCGCATACCTTTGTAAATTTATAAGGACCACGACCTTTCAGATATTTCAATACCATTGTACGACATAAGAATGAAGCAGCAAATCAAACAAAGAAAAACAACTTTCCTATTTAGAACACGTTATAAAAACTAACCTTTTCAAGACCCCTGTGAATCATTAGATTTACCGTTACGAGTACAATCACTTATGGCTCTAATTCTCTCAGAGTTCATATAGGTAAGTATGTCAATTATCGTGAATCGAGGTGAGTTTTTGAACAGGATGATTCGTTCATCATTCTGTAGGTTACTATAACGGGTTCTGCAACCGCGTAAAACAAAATTATGTTTTTCCCTTTATGATCTAGCTAGGTAGATGATTGTAACAACAGTTATTAAGTCATGTTGTACGTTTCCCATATTATTTTAGATTAGAGGGATTATTTTAGATTTAGAAAAAAACCGCGTTGGCTCAGTGGTGATGTACCCTCGACTTTCAATTCGAAGGTTCTAACAATAATAAAGGAATCCATCTAACAATCTGTCCTAGGCACTGCAGCGTTCCGTACAATGCATACATGAATACAATTGCTGACGCTGCATAAATCATCTATAATATATGTAGTAAAGGCCTTACTTTTTTTCTCAAGCATTTTAAAAACTAAGCAAAGCTACCATAACAATAGAAAAATACTCAGACCCGGGACAAATATCTGGAGAACATTTGTCTCGTGGCGGGAATTGAACCCGCTACTTCCTGCCTATCAGTCGGCAATTAGACCAACTGAGCCACGGAGGCAGTCAAACAGATGATCTAACCCAGGTCAGAAAGATGTGCTTTGCTTGGCCTTTGCCGATCCGTGAGATCCGTTGACTCATATAACTTGATGAAATGAAGTTATGTATGAGTCATGACTTAGCCCTTTTAACCGTCCAATTAAACGATAATCAGGAAGGTAAAAACATTCTGACTCTACCGACTATTTTACTGGGAATAATTTAACCCTTCAATAGTTTGCTAACTAGGTTATTGGGTTCGGAATTCGCTCCTACAAAGTTGGGCCAATTTAACTTAGGGATATTTATGGGTCACGTGCACACTTATATGAGTTAAGTGGGGTTTTCAATAACATTTGAGGCTGGTGGTAGTATCAATTTAAAGGAAAAAGGTTCACAATGTATATTTGCTACGTGCGCTCATACAGTTTCTGGAATCTCTGAGGATTTGACGTGGGAACAAAGCTCTACCTCTTTTAATTTGGCAGGATATATCAGATAGAAAATTAAAAAATCCAAAACAGTAAGAACCAAAAAAGGCCTTTTACATCTATTATAGATGATTTATGCAGCGTCAACAACTGGTGGTATTCATGATGATAATCAGAGGAGAGAACATGTAACGTCTGAAGTTAACTAAACCGTGGCTTACCTTCAGTGATAAGAACCAATTATTGATTTGTTTATTGGGACATTTTTAAGGTTATTATCTTATTGCAGCAGAATGTTGCCCCTCCTTTCTTACCCATGGATGCAGTAAGAATCTGCCAAGGGATACCTCCGGAAGGTAGGCGCGTATTTCCGTGTATCTACATCCCGTACGGCGCTCGCTAACCCGCCTGCCAAGCGTGCTGAGTATGGTAATGATCCCCTCATGATATTGGATAGGCTAGGAGGCCTAAGTCCAGCAGATCCATAATGTCCTACGGCCAAAATGATGATGACGATGTATAATCAGTCACTAAGCGTAGTTACAAGCTATAAAGCGAACTCCCCGACCATCAACTTTAGCCCGTAAGTAGAGTAAAGGCAACTTGAGCCAACATAGCATGAATGACATTTGTTTGTGTTAGCTACATTGTAAACTTGATGTTTGAGTTCAAAGCCACTTTACTTGACACAACGATGGAGTTGGACATGAATTACGAGTACTTATACTTACTAGATTCCTAACTTCGAATCCAATCAAGAGATCATTTAGGTCTTGCTTGCTCACAGCTGGGGTGCGACGACATTAGCTGATTTAAATTGATGAGATATATCCAGCGTATTGGCTTGTTCCCTAGGCTCAGTCGACTTAGATGGGGAAGAGCAAACCTAATTTTGACAAGCTCTGTGGCGCAGCGGGCGAAGGTCCGCCTGCGACGCAATGGGTTGCGGGTTCGATTCCCGCCTCGGGACAAATGTCTATACGATCTGCAGTTATTTGTTCTGGGTGTTTTTCTATATATAATAAAAATATCTATCTATGTAGTATAATGTATTAAGTATATCAGTCATCTAGTACCCATAACACAAGCTCTGCTTAGCTTGGGGCTAGATGATGCTGTGTGACTTGTCCAGCATTATTTATTTATTTATTTAATTAATGTGTCCCAGACTCTACAGCATCCCGTAGGTGCATATCACAATAAATGTTTAAGAACCATTGGTGTTTCACAAAATACTTTACACAACTAACCTTCAAATATTTCCAAACTGCTGAACTGCGGCTTTTTATTTTCAAGCGGGTTTTCTTTCTACTCGTCTGAACTCCGCTTCATCAACATGTCTATGTTTTATCGAAGCGGTGTTCATACGAGCACCACCGGAAGAAAACCCGCTTGAAAATAAAAAACCGCACTCAAATCGGTTCACCCGTTTGAGTGCTACTGTGCCACAGACATACATACACACAGTGGTCAAACTTACTACCCCCTTTGTGCGTAAAAAATATATCAACACGCCATTTCCTTAAAGCGAAACGGTCAATGGATAGGTATCATAATAATAACTTATTATGACAAAAATTTAAACAACGAATGGAAGTGAAAGAGTGAGGTATCATCTTCGCTTCTTTCCCTAACTTGTAAAAAAAGTATTCTAAAGCATACGAATTCAATTATGTGCTTTATTCAATTCAAATGTTTTGTTTTTCATTGTAAATTTACATATCAATGTATATTTTGTGCTCTAATTAATAAACACATTCATCGACTTTGACTTTGGTAGAAATTAAGCGTAAGAGACTCAAGAAATCAGGGTAAAACGTTCGAATGCAAAAAAAATCGGATTATATTCAAGGACATTTCAAAATACATTTGTGCCGTACGGTGTCCCACGAGCCAACGTCGGGAATAAGAAAACCCATTTCCATGAGAAATTCAATATTATGTAACCAGAACATACCGCATGAATAATACCTCTATAATGTGTAACGGAATACTCAATACGGAGACCGAGTTGGCTCGCTCGGAGACCGGTTCCGGCAAAAAATAAACAAGAATTTAATTGATTTTAGATATGCATGTCAGTGAACTCTATAAAAAAATTAAAGGGGTTGCTACAGTAGAAGATATTAGAGTTGAGCTTATAATATTTATAAATTTATTTAAAGTTTAGCATAGCATACCTTTTGGACTAGATGGATAGTTAAATTACGAGTAAACTTGAACGGAACAATTCAGGATCACCAAAAATATTTATCTTTACTTTTATATTTAGTCCATGCTTTACACTGAAACTAACAAAGCAGTAATGTCAGCATTGCTGTTTTGGGTTGAAGGGGAAGGGGGCCGGTGAAATTACAGGCACATGAGACCTTACAACTCTATGCCTCAGGGTGACGGGCGCAATACAATGCAATGCAGCGGTGGTGACGTGCTTCGTGAACGTGATCACCGCAATATTCCAGATATAATAGGTAGAGGTTACATATAATTTAACATCAAGTGGGCCTTCGGCTTGTCTCGTCGTCAAAAATGACTTTTTTATACGACTAAGTTCGTATATTTTTTTTTTTTTGAGAAATGTTAATTTTTTTAGAGTTGTGTTGATTTAGCTGCACGTGAGTGTACTTTTAGCTTTTTAATATAGTGTTAAAAATGCCGTAACTCTAACATGCTGTATGGGTTTTGAACCTCGAAGCACAATGCGACTCGCACTTAGCCTTTTTATTATTAGTACTCTCGACAAAGTTACAGCTTTAAATATGGACGTGGATTTAAATATGTATCACTTTAGTCGCTATCGCGTCAAACGCGGGGATGATAATTTATTCATCGAATTTTCCTCGAACGAGCTTATCGAAATACGAACAGGCGAAATGGGATATCAAACAATGTGCTTCCAATTTTTTGTGAGGTAAAGCGAAAAAACTTTATTTGTTGCCAGACTACAGGTAAAAAGGAATTTGCCCAAGTCTTTAAGGCGTGTCAAGTTGTTCTACTTATATTTCTAACCACCGACGCAAAAAAGGGGTGTCTGTCTGTTTGTGGCACCATAGTTGACTAACATACACATTTGAGAGATTTATATAATATTATGTATGAGGAAAGGACTATGTTCAATGAAATCGATACGCTACGTCGAAGAGGCAACCCGTCTAGGATGTGGTGGTGCTGTTTAAATTTTCGTTAAGCCGATTTCTCCTGAAGCTGTCTTGTAGAGACGAAACACGTATTGAATTCTTTTTGAGTGTTTTTCAAGCGCTCATTAGCTATAGGTTAGATATTTGTACCCGTGTTTGAGAATACTGCATTTGAATTCTAGTTGCAAATATAGTAGTAGTAGTACTGATTATAATAAGGTAGAATATTTAGTATGGTTTGCCAGCGCTATTGGCGCTATCTCGTTCTGGTACTGAAAATTATTCTTGTCTCTGCAGAAACGTAACAACCCGATCAAAATTCAAACAATGGACTATTATTTTGTACAAAAACTGGCTATTTCGTTTGAAAGAAATTGTTTATGGCACTGACGAAAAGCAGAGAAAATATAAATAATTTTGAGGTTGGCCGATTCGATCATCATCATCGGATTGATTCGATACAACAATATGATCGCAAGAAAATCATAGTTTTTGGTTTTGCCCTAAAAGCGGTCATAACTATACACATTATTAATAATTCTTGCAGAGTTATTACGTTTATTTTTTTTAATTGTAAGTAAAATTACGAAAATAAACAAAATGGTAGTAGGGTCACAGGCCTTCTCGCCCTCTTCTCTCATTTCCCTTGTTTGTACATACATCGCAAAAAAAGTTTGCTGTAAACTGCGATGTAATAGGAGAATAAATTATTTATTGCCGTAGTTACCCGTAGACCTGTTTTTTAGAAGTGCCTACGTTTTTTTAGGTTAACCAGAACATCATTATCCATCATTTCCCTGCCCTTATCGCACTTTTATGTGGGGTCGGCACAACAGGTTTACAAAACATATCAACAGTCAATTGAGTTTTCGGTATATTTCCGTATGTTTGGTAAACAGTAAACCGTATCATTTATTTGTGCGACAATTTCTCCGTAACATAAAAAATAGTTTTCCTAGAATGAAAAAAAATAAAAGATTTACAAATCTGATAAAAATTATGAATTATCAGATTTGTAATAGATTTAACTACATATATTTATCATTTTTTCAGATTTGTAAATCTTACAGTTTTGATTTTAGAGGGTTTCAGATGCCCTTAAAAATATTGAAAACTTAAAAATTTCAAAAACGGTATTCTCAATCCAAAATTGTTTTTGCAATCCCTAAATGGTTTCAAAATACCTATTCAACGATACCGCACACAATAGAATAAACAAGAAAAAAAAATATGATTATATTATATTATATCTCCCATGATCCCAGTGCTTTTTTAATTAAATAACGATATATGTTTGGAATTTTAAAAAAAATCTGCAATTTCTGTATAATTTCCATTGTTTGAAACATCATAAAAAGGTAAAATTTTAAACATAAAAGCTCAAACACGCACGTTATAACGTAATACAAAAAGTAGAAATTTAAATGATAAATTTATGTTTTACGAAAACTTAGACGCCCAGGCGTTGCTTGAAAATAGAATTCTTGCGTGTAACAAAAGCATAGGTAGGTTAGCATTAATCTATTGTGTAAGAGACCTAACCTTCTATATTGAAGCAATAAAGCTATAGAGACAGCTTTTTTTCTTAGGCGTTTTTATAATGTCTAGACTGCCTGACTTTCTCACTAGGATCAATGATAAATTATACTTTCAACACAACTTTGAGTTAGGTACGTAATGCTATTTTCAGCAAAGGTTTAAATCTTTAGATGTGCCCTGACACCAAAACTATGGCATTGTCTTTATGTGTGTTAACATAATGCCGACGCTCGCACACTGGTTTTGCCAGTAAGCCTAAGGCGGTTATCACACTGCCACGCATCACGCTGCATGTTGCGTGTCGATGCACCTACGCGCGTACTTGCGGGAGTGCAGATCTGCATCATCGTGCGGGTTTTTTACGCACTCACGCGCGTAGTTGCGTATTGTGGATTCACGGTGGCTCTGACTCATTCAATTCAAAGCTGTTCGCTAGACTGTGGGACTCAGCAAATGTACCATACCTTGCGTCTCGCACCGCACCTACGCGCGTGGGTGCATGTTTCTCCGCACCTACGCGCGTGATCTACATGAACGCGCGTAGATGCATTTTCGGTGTGTTGGACTGTGCGTGTTTTCTATACAAACGGTGATACTTACAAGCAACGTTAGAAGACGCATTCACGCAACATGCAGCGTGATGCGTGGCAGTGTGTGAACCGCCTTACTGTTATTGTTAGCATAGTTCGTGCAATATCATATTGCACGAACTTTCGTGAAAAAAATAACACACACCACGTCCGGCAAATACTCTGTTCAGAGGTACACTGATTCCAAATGAGCGATCATTTAGTGTGGAAACAAAACGGCGCGGCGCGGTCTCATTACGATAAGGACGTATCTAACGATTTAAATCTTTCAGTCGGTTTGATCTACCCACTTTTACAAATAAACATTTCAGCGGGAAAAGCACTCAGTTGGTGAATTAAAAGCTTTTATATTTTGGGAACCAATCAATCTGGATAATCTACGGACGGTGGACTTATCTAATATTATTAAGTGCAATGTTGAAATTTTAATGAAATACATGAGGAAGTAACCACACCTAGCAATACTCATAAACAAAATAGGAAATGAATTAATTTTCCTATTTATATAACCACCCTTATCAGTAAGTTTATACGTACCTATAGTCCTATGATAGACTATTTTTGTTTAATAGGTATTTGAAAATGTTTTGTAAAATTTGATCATCATCATCATCTTTCCTCGTGAACGTAGGCCTACCTCATGGATTTCCTTGTTGCATACTCAACACGCTTGACAGGCAGGTTGGCGAGCGCAGTACGATGTTGATACACGGAAAGACACTGCTGCCCTTCTTCGGGATTTATCCCTTGGCAGATTTTTACTGCATCCACGGGCAAGAGAGGAGCATCATTCTGATGCCGGCACCCCATGGCAATAATAATACAGTTGGATATTTTTACAAAGCAGCAGCATCGTACATCGTACCTACTATGAAGCCCAGATTACTGATATAGGTACCTACCGAGTAATCTCTTAATCCAAAATTTCAAAGAAATATTGTATTTCTATAAAAGTCATCTAAAAATATATTTTTTTTTAATTTTGTATTTTTTCAACAAGATTTAATTTAGGTAATCATAAAGCCACCGGTCTCCTGCGATACAGTACCCTAGTGCGAGGTCCACCAGCAATTCAATATTGTATTAATTTTAAGTTTTGATAAATAAACAATTTGTATTCGTAATCTCCAAAATCTTATTTCCAAACATCGTTATGGCAATAGGATGTTTTAGAAGTGAAACTGTATATGATAATTATAACATTTTATGCGACGTTCAATCCTTAAATTCTCCCTCTTAGTCATTTGCAAAGAAAGGATATATTATATATTATATATGTATATGTTATTTATTTACAAAATTATTTTTTATCGCCATGCGATTGTCTCAATAGGTGTTTCATCTCACTGAGGATTCATTCAGCTCTTCAAGTTTCGTAACTGGAATCTCGGAATTTCGACAGTTCACAGCTGCTGGTACTTACCCTGGCAACATTTCTAACTTCGTACCTCTTCGTACATACTGATGGCAGGTAAAGATATATCTAGCGTGAACGTTCATCGACCCCATTGCTGAAAATCATCGGTTTTTTGCGTTACATTCGGTGCCGACTCACAATCACGCGTTCATTGAGCTACCTACTGTAAAATCTGCTACTTCCGATGCTTAGTGATACCTACAGGTTTTGAGGTCACAGCCTCATTCTTCTTAGCGAACATAACGGTATCAGGATTTGATTTCAAAACAGATAATCACATTAGGTAATGATAATTTAGATTTGGATGGCTATTGGCTAGGTAAGCAGTCCTGTCGTCATTTGTTATATAGCAGTGTTTTATTGTGTGTATCACTATGTGGTTATCACTATCACTCGAAGCTTATCTTTACTTACTACTGAGTATGTTTCTTCTGTTCTTCGCTGCCCTTTACATTTCTGTGCCTACGGCTGTCTGACGGCCTACTCTTGTAACAATTTCAATTTCGGTTAACCATTTTATTCAGCCTTACAAAAATCCGCCGCAAAACCGTTTTTCTCATCTATTCTAACCCATTTAATAACTAAAGGAACCTATGCAATTTGTGTTCTAGCTATCTTCCTTGCACTTTATGGAGTTCAGAGGTTAAAATCATGAGTACATTTTCATTTACTTCAGAAATTTCTCGAACCTCGTCATTTTATCATCAATCATCTATACATCACCATTTACAAAATGGTTCACAATAATATTGATAGGACAATATTCTAGTCTATAACTAACTACGTAGTTCATCAAACTAATGACCAAATGCCAACATATGAGGTGGTTAGTACTTTAACAAATTAAAGTACATTCCAGAAGTAAATTCCAATTATATTAAAAATATAATATTATTGGAATCCAATATTCCGAAATACAATAAACTAAGTGGATAGACTAGCAACTACTTTCTGTATGTTTATTTCCTACTAATGCTATATGTGGTACATGTTATATCATCATGCACATACAGATATAGAAAGTTGTTCTGAGTGTCAGATCAGTCTGTCAAATGATAAATGTCTATATCTCGCAGCTCTGAGTCTCTGAATGTAAGAATTCATCTGAGCTAGTGTGGTCTTATATTGAAAGTTATATAAGGATGTTTATGGCAGTAACATTAAATTCAACGATCATCTTGCACGCAACTTGCACATCTGCTTCCTTATCTATTTTGAATACAGAACAGTGCTACAGAAGATGCTGAGCCTATGACAGCTATAGACTGAGACTGTCATTCGAAGTTTTAAATTTTGCTAATTTCTCTTAGCTTTATTCACTATCTTTTGATTTTTTTTTAAAGAAAACAAATTTTACAAAATTAAAATGGTTTCATCTTGTTTGGGCCTACTGGGATTCTGTGCCTCTTATTCTGATTATTGTGTAAGTTTAATTAGACCTGAAATCAAAAAACTTTGGTGTTCAAATCAAGACTTAGTCAAATCGTGACCTAGTCCATTCAAGACCTAGACTTATCAAGATGTCGTCATATGGCTTCTAACCCAAGTTTAATAGTAATAATATTCTCCCCTATTATCTTTCCTATACATTAATTAAACAAGCATCGGGGGTACCAGAAAAGGTCAAGGTAAAGGTCAAAAATGCATTTTTGGGTTTTTGGAAGTTTTCGGCCATTTGAAGACTTTTATGTTTTTGGTGACCTTTTGAGGTCACAATAACTCCGATCCCTGTAACATTAGGGTTACCAAAATCAATAAATAAATAAATAATTTCATGTATTTTATTTTCGGTTAACGCGTTTGGTTGTAATCGTCCAATACACAGAGAGACAGACAGACAGCGCTATGCATATTAGGGGGCTTCGCCCCTTCGGCGTAAGATATATCCTGATGAGCTAAGCTGATGTAGAATATATTGCCGAGTTTCCTGGTCAATTCAATGCACTCTCACGGAAGAATTGATGTTTCGTTAACGATAAGTGCTTGCAGAACTAAAAACCAGTTTCAAATATCACGTAACAATAAATATAGGACAGTCTAGTCTTTATTATCTCATTTATACTCTAGCTGAGATATCAATTCAATCTACGTAGGAACAAGGAACGGTTCTTAGTCACGCTATTCAGGAGATAGAATAAAACGCGAGAAATCGCGCGTTTACGTTAACGCACGACTGAGATCGAGATGGAGACGTTAAAGATATAAACATATGGATAATCTTTAAAGTTAGTAGATCTTTTGTGCCGTTTTACTGATGATGTCAAATAGATATTTACAAAATATGTCAGCTTGTTAAATAGGTTTTTTGTAGAAAGTAGCCTGTATATGGAATATGTAGCATAATTTTCTAAGTAGTCGTATGGCAAATTTTACATCTATCTTAAGCAATAGTTTCTGCATTTACTTACCAAATAAACATTGTATCTGCACGAACTTTCTACTTAAGATATAATAGTTTCTAAAAATATATAAATAACCTTGTCTTGTATAATAGCCTAGTTGTAAGGAAAGTTTCAAATAACTACCTGCATATAGGTTTAACATGATGACTTGGGTTATAGTAGATATTTTGTTCATATTTTTAACTAAACCAATTAAGTCTAGTATGTTTATTATGTACGTTTCCTGTGATTTGCGGATATTTACATACTTATACACTAGGTAGTGTATAAGTATGTAAATCTCCGCTGACATAAATAATTCGAACCTACTACCTAGTATAACAGACTAGCTGACCCGGTGCCCCCTGCGTTGGGCGGTAATTTAAAGCCCATGACACTCACAAATACTGTGGCTTTCTAATAATAAAATAATTTTGAAAATCGGTTCAGTAGATCCAGAGATTACCCCCTATAACCTCACAAACTCACAAACTTTACCTCTTTATAATATTAATACAGAAAAAGAAGAAGAAGTGTGCAAGTGTATATATTTATTTTTCTTTTTTGTAATTTTCTCATAACTTTGTTGTATTTGTTTGTTTATAATGTGTTGACACGAAATAAAGTCTATCTTATCTTACCTACCAATATTACACACGTGTCCATTGTTGCACATGACGCTCTTCCAAGCCGCGATGTCGCGATAATTTAATCAAAAGGCTTTTGTTCCCTAAAATAGAAGACAAACAACCGGCAGTATGATAACAGCAAGCTGGCTTCGCGCCAACGGAGCCTTCGAGTTACCTACCTACATCGGCACGAATATTGGTCCCTGACATTTACTACTCTGATATTCTTGTCTTGTCTTGTCTTGTCTTTTTATTTTATGGCTTTTTGTGTTTAGTTTTACACAATTCCGCCAGTGTCAAGTTAATTTATAAATTCTTATGTTATTTTGCTGGCCATGTAGGCGGCCATTTTCTAATGTTCTATATAATATATATAGATATCTGATATTCTTTTCCGCTATCACATTCTTCTTCTGCTTTAATGGCTTTTTGTGTTTGGTTTTACACAATTCTGCCAGTGTCAAGTTCGTTATCTTTAGAAAGGTCAAATTACTGATAACAAGTAACAAAAAAAAGGACATAGGCATACAAATAGGGTGTTTATGATTTAAAATATTATTGGGAAGCAATAATTATTTTTCAAAGGGTTTGATATATAGACTGGAACAGCTCTTAGAATCGGAGAAAATTATAGTTATTTAAGGAATGTGATTTGATCTTCTATCTGCTATCACATTCTTGACACACCTTACTAAATGTCATAGGTACAGAAAATGTGAAGTAACGTTGCGTCAATTGTCACGCGAGACTTCGCCTACCCAACACATTACCTAAGGTAAAAAACATATCTCTCAAAATTTAAAAAATAATTCGGTCCAAAGTCGTTCTCACGTCTATTTGCGACAGTTCTGCCAATTTCCTTAAGGCGAGTATTCCCAAGCGGCATATGCAAATAAGCCTCACCTCTCCGAATTTTCGAAACGCACGCGACTTGACGTGACTAAAAGTTTGTTATAGCACAGATTACAGAATCTAACAGATACGAATAAAAATCACGAAATCGGGGAATGCTCGCCTTACACTAGTGTTAAAAATAATTTGTGCAGAATAAGGATATGAGTCCGCGCCACCATTAAAGAGCGACAGACGCGGCGCTGTTATCATAGAACTAAATACAGGCAATAGACTATACTGCACCTAGAGCTTAGTTCCCGCTTTTGCCGTAAGACTTCAGTGCTGCGCCGGCGCCGACCGGTTTCATGAGAAAAGATAACAAAAATAATAAAAAAGGTACGCGAACAAATCCTGTATTTAATACGAACTAATATGTAAAAAAATCACGAAATTTTAACAAATTCTAAGAGATAACAAATCAGAATAGTATGCCTTTGACTATTTATCCAATGTTAAGCGTACTCCGAACTCAGAACGTCCTTCATTTTACAGCCGGCTAAACGGCAAACACGTCAAAGTCATTATTAACAGCTGATAGGCAATTACTTAGCCTTGTGCTAAGGGCAGGTTTCTCTTTCGGCCCGTACGGTCACGCGATCTTGAACTGTGCACGTTTCCTGTGATTTGCGGAGATTTACATACTTATACACTAGTGTATACTAGTGTATAAGTATGTAAATCTCCGTATATACGTATATAATCTAGTGTATACTAGTGTATAAGTATGTAAATCTCCGCAAATCACAGGAAACGTGCACAGTTCAAGATCGCGTGACCGTACGGGCCGAAAGAGAAACCTGCCCTTAGCACAAGGCTAAGTAATTGCCTATCAGCTGTATTCATTGATTAAATGGATTCCATTTTCCGAAGTAATATTGGCCTCGACACGGTGTCGAAGGCCTTTGCCAAATCAAGAAAGACGCCAATACATTTTCTGCCCTTATCCAATTCAGATGTTACGTAGTTAGTAAGGTTGGTGACAGCGTCTTCGGTTGATCTATTGTTGCGGAAGCCATATTGGTTGGTTGAAATTATCTGATTGCTTTCTAAATAGTCAAAAAGACGTTTGTTTACAACTTTCTCCATAATTTTAGATATGGATGATAATAAGGATATTGGCCTATAATTACATGGAGTTTTAGGGTCACCATTTTTGTAAATCGGAGTGACGTTAGCTATTTTTAATATATCGGGCATAGTCCCTGTACTAATACTTAGATTTATTATATACGCAATCACGGGTGCCATCAAATGCTTGGCTTGTTTTAGTAGTCTGTTGCTGATTTGATCCCAGCCAGGAGCAGAATTCGATTTTATGGAGTCAATTATTTTTTTAACTTCATAAGTGTCGGTTGGGGCCAGATAAAATGAATGCGATGGAGAAATACTAGGTGGTGAGTCTACGAGAAAAGCAAGGTACTCTTCGGTAGCAGAGAGAGAATGTAAGATTTTTTCTGCGAGTTTTTTTCCAACTGTAGTGAAGTAACTGTTACAATTGTTAATCATGAGATTAGCGTCTTCCGAGTTTTTTAAGAGTTGATGGTTTTTATTTTCGTTTTTATTCAGATTACAGATACTTTTTATGCATTTCCACGTTTCTTTACTATTTCCGCTAGCATTTTCAAGAAGTTTTGTTTCGTATTGGTTTTTTAATGTGTGTAGCAAATTTAAACAGGTGTTGCGATATTTTTTGTAGGTTTCATTTATTTTATCGTTTTTAGGGTTTTTCTTGGACATCAAGTGAAGAGCGTCTTTTTTTCTGATACATTTTAGCAAGTTAGGTGTGATCCAAGGTTTTAGTATAATTTCGCGGTTTTTAGTCTTTTTAATCAATGTATTCTTGGTTACTACGTCTCTTAGAAAGCTTATAAACTCAGTTACTGCAGCGTTTACATCGGTGTGCATGTAGTAGCTTGATAGGTCTTCCATTGCCAAGCAGTCAATGACTCCCTTGTAATTGATTTCTGCGTATGCCCTGTCTTTTTCTTTTTCCGTTTCACTAGGGCATTTTTCTATACCTATTAAAACTGTGCAATGGTCTGTAATATCGGTATCACAAATTATAGTTTTAACAGTTTTTTGGGACTTAATCATGACATGATCTAGAGAACTTGGGCCACGCGTAGGTAGTTGATGCCCCGGGATAAAACCATAATGCCCCGTTAAATCAATGTACTCTAGAGACCTGCTGTCGGTTGACTTAGCACTTATGTCTATGTTTAAATCACCAACCATCACACAGGTCTCATTAACGCAGGTCCTCAGTATACCTTCAAGTGAGTTGCTAAACTTATCAATGTTCCTTATTGAGGGACTTCTATAGATAGCTACTAGAGTAACTACATTGTCAACAGAGATTAGTAAGCAGTTAGCATCATTGAAGGGCGGCTCTTCAATTTTTATATCGAGTTCTTGTTTTGTGAGAACTATGATACCATCATTCTGGTTAATAAATCGTTTGGACGAATTATAAAGATAATTGGGTAAGGATATTCCAGGAGAAAAGTCATTGATCCTACATTCTGTAAAAATAATTATATCAGGTTTGTAATTTAATCTAGTTAGAAAGACTGCAAAATTATCAAAATTCTTCTGGACGCTTCTTATATTTTGGCATATAATGGTATATTGATCAGAGACATTACCCAGATAAGCCCGGCATTGCTCGGGGTTATCGACTGCAATGTTAAATACCAGTTGTGTGTCCTCAATATCATTTAGTAGTTGGATACTATCCATTTTTTATGGCAGAATGCAGAATGGAACTTGAGAATGCAAAATTAATTTGTTTTTTTAGTGATACCTTGTGTACTATCATAAAGATATAATATGTTAGGAAAACTGCTGAAAGTGAAGTATAGTGGTGCCAGTAGTATAAAAAATAAATATTAACATAATACAAAATACTAACATTCGAGAAAAAATTGTTGCAGTGGGTTACTTGCCCTAAGGAGTAGTGTATAAGATGCAGATTATTCAAATTAGGCTGGTTATTTTCAAAATCTAGTCATCCTGAGCTTGGTTCTTGACTTTGTTTCAGCGAAGAAAGGGTATCTTCATTTTTCACAAGAATATGGGGTGCATTTTCTTTTTTACGGAGAAAAACTCTTCCGTTACTTGTCCAGCAAAAGGCAAATTCTTCCGATTTTGCAAAGTCCCGTGCCAGGTAAGAGTCTAGAAGTTTTGTTGGATAGATGTTCCGAAATGTATATGAAACTATTGGTTTCGCTCAATCCTAGGTGCTTAGAGCTAAGCTGTTCAAACTTGTTCCTTATATATTTTTTGACCTTGAAAAGAAAGTCATCCTTAGCGAGTGTACTTATAAACTCAACCACTACAGTAGATGTGGCAATGTTGGGTTTGCCTGGAAGGCGATAAACATCTCTTAGTTGGAGGGGTTCCTTCGCAGCGCTGGATTCTACGGTGTTATACAGCTTTTCAATCATTTTGAATAGGTCTCTCTTTCCTTCCTTTTGTCTCTTCGGTACATTTCTTATTTCAATGCTAGTTTTTTTTATTTATACGCTCAAGATTCTCCACTTTCTGATCTATTATTTCTATTTGTTTTGTCAAGGCTTTTCTATCTTCATCAAGTCTTCCAATTTGTTCATTAATTTCCTTTACTTGGCTTGATACATGGTCCATTGATTGTTTGAGGTCACAGTTAGATGTGTGAATGGACTCATTTTGCTTCTTTATGATCGAGATGCTCTCTTCCAGCTTATCAAGTCTTTTGTTTTGCTGCTCGGTCATAGCATTTAACATTACTCTTATATCATTTTTAAAAGTACTCCAACTATCAAAGCTCTCATCATCGTCAATTCGCGTGCGCTTAGCCGAAAATCTCTTATCTGAATTATTTCTAATGAATTTAGGAATATCAGTATCTGAATTGGCGTGGGTCAGTTCACTCGTCGTAGGTGGTGAACGTTGCATTTTTATATAGGATCGATAAATCAAGATGTCGTACCTGCTTCGAGCGTATATGTGTGCCGAGCGTTTGGTAGGCCGTGTGTTGCTCGCTGCAGTAGATAGTCGGGCCAGTCGATAATCGTAGTATGCTATGCTCGCGTGCACTCTCAAAAGTGTAAATGGTGTGTGATACACTTCCAAGCGTATGTGGTTAGCAGATGTTGTGCTTTGAGTTTAGGAAGTTTGAGGTATGGCAGCGTATTTAACAGGAGCGGGAAACACGTCTGCTTGTAGCCGAGTCTCGGACGGAAGAGGTTAGTTAAACTCATTCTTACTCAATGTATAAAAACAAAATGTATATTACAAAATAGCACTTCTGGGTTTTAAAATATAGATTTTATATAGGTAAATATCAACAAGGCACCCCTACCTGAATTGACCTTTTAGAGCTTTAGGTATTACTGACAGGCGTCACCTTTACAGTTTGGGATCTGTCGCATAGATAATCCCTGAAAAGATCCAATGGGATACCTCGTATGCCAATCGATTCGAGCTTTTGTCTTAACAGGGGAACATAGACAGTATCGAATGCTTTGGCCAGATTTAAGAAGACTCCGATAGCTTTTTGTTTTTTATCTAAGTTATCCGCTACGTGTGAGATTTTCTATGGCATTACTGGTTGATATTTTTTTCTCTGCTTGGTAGCTTCTTACAATAATTTTCCATACGCGAATGATTGTAGAAAGGTAGAAAGATTCGTACAAAAGATACCGAAAGTTGCCATTACCATAGACGAAAAAACAATTTACTTTGAAAAATTTAGCTAGTTAGGTATAAAAAAGATTATCTGCAATAATATTGGTCTATCACAAGCAGAAGCCAGTCTGTTATTAAAATCTTGATAATGCTAATAATCTTATATCCACAAGATAATAGTAATCACAGTATAACCACAAAGACTTAACACCGCATAACCTCTAAATTGGTCTGTAAACATCGTTTTCTCGGAACGCCGCCCGCCGTCTGCGCCGCTTCCGAAACACATGTAGTTGTAAACTATGCTATAAATATCTTCATAGGAAGTTACATGCACAGGCTAAGCAGTCAGTATTGACAATAATTTGCATATTGACTGTATCGAGTGTGTATGAGCAAGCCATGGGAATCATCATCATCATTTCAGCCGTAAGACGTCCACTACTGAACACAGGCCTCCCTCGTGGATCTTCACGAGGGGTAGTTGCCATACTCACCACGCTTGGCAGGCGGTTTGGCGAGCGCAGTACGGGATGTTGATACACGGCAAGACGCTGCTGCCCATCTTCCGGAGGTATCCCTTAGCAGGCTCTTACTGCATCCACGGGCATGAGAGGAGGGGTAACATTCTACTGCCGGTACCCCATGGCCCCACGGCCATGGGAATAGTTTGACATAATTGAACTGAATTTTCTATTCTAGTTCAATTTTATTAAATGTCCAATTAGCGTTTGACTATTGATTGATTTACTGCAATCCTTTGTGCTCCAAACGTACATACATAGTATGTAGTTAACGTTTGTTATTCCACTAATAAGCCAGTAACGATGTGAATGTGACTAATTATACACATCAGCAAAATTAAGAAGGATGTTTTTCCCCCGTTCATCCAAGCTCTCTCAGTTTGCTTTATAGAAAAGCGTCAATGTTCGTTAGGAAGAAATATTTCATAATCACATAAAATACTTATTAAGAAGAAGACCAAGCCACATAGCAAAAAAACTTTTCCTTTTACTTACATAACATTTGCTGTTGCTGTAAAAAATCTATTTGATGTACATGGCCAGTTTGCTTTACATAATGTCCCGTGTCAACAACAGAGAATTTTCCTGTGATTCCAGCATCTTAAGAGACTGGCACCAAGCAAGAGAGCCTCCACGCACGATCATATACACATTCAATCCTTGTCCTATTTTAATCTTAGTTTATTAAGTACCTAATTTAATTTTTGTTTTTGATTTAGTTTATAATGAGTTATGTAGTAAGAATCCTAGTTTAAGCTAAAAACCTATTTTTGTGTTATACAATTAGTTGAGTAGTAACTCTTTTTTTTAATGTATTGTTTGAATGTATTGTTATAATTTAAGTCCCAATTTGTTTGTTTAAGTCACTACTATGTTAACCTTACCTTTTTAGGGTTCCGGACCAAAATGGTAAAAAGGAACCCTTATAGAATCACTCTGTCTGTCTGTCTGTCTGTCTGTCTGTCTGTCTGTCTGTCACACATGGATATCTCGAGAACTACTGATGCTATCGACTTGAAATTTAAAATGGTAAAAGACAACACTTTTTTACTAATATAACATATTTAAAAATGTTAAAAAATATTCTTATTTTGATTGCAGGGGGGCGGATAGGGGATCTCAAAAATTTTAAGTGAAGTTACTAGGCCGTGTGGGGTATCATATGAAAGGTATTCATTTGCACATTAATAAACAGTTTTTAATTTTTCTTTAAAACGTATCGTTTTTGAGTTATTTACAAAAATGTTGAAAAAACGACCGTTCCCCCCCCCCTTATCTCCGAAGTTTGCAGAGATAACCCCGTGATACTTTTAAAGCTAATAGAAGTGTATGTAAACTTTATAGGAAAATTATAGCGAACTCTCTAATTAGCATACTTTTTTGGACAAGGGGGGTGGAAGGGGGGTTTTCAAAATTTTTGTAAAGTAAATAGTTAATGTGGGGTATCATATGAAAGGTATTCATTTGCACATTAATAAACAGTTTTTAGTTTTTCTATAAGCCGTATTGTTTTTGAGTTATTTACAAAAATGTTGAAAAATTGACCGTTCCCCCCCCCTTATCTCCGAAGTTTGCAGAGATAAACCCGTGATACTTTTATAGCTCATAGAAGTGTATGTAAACTTTATAGGAAAATTATAGCGAACACTCTAATTTGCATAGTTTTTTAGACAATGGGGGTGGAAGGGGCGTTTTCAAAATTTTTGGAAAGTTACTAGGTAATGTGGGGTATCATATGAAAGGTATTTATTTGCACATTAATAAACAGTTTTTAGTTTTTCTTTAAATTGTATAGTTTTTGAGTTATTTACAAAAATGTTGAAAAAAATAGCGTTCCCCCCCCTTATCTCCGAAGTTTGCGAAGATAAACCTCTGAAACTATTATTGCTATTAGAAATATATGTAAAGATTAGAGGAAATTTATTACAATCTCTCTACATAGCATACTTTTTTAGAAATCATCGAAAGTGTAAAAAATCTACATAAGTTCCGCTATCAGACAAGAGATGGCGCTGTCAAGGTTCTCCTACAAATATAAAACCGCCTTTGTCATATATTATATTGTATGCTCCTCTTCTGCCCGTGGATGCAGTAAGAATCTGCTAAGGGATATCTCCGGAAGATGGGCAGCAGCGTCTTTCCGTGCAAGAACATCCCGAACTGCGCTCACCAACCCGCCTGCCAAGCGTGGTGAGTATGGCAACAACCCCTCATGCACTTGGATCTCTAAGTCAATGAGGGAGGCCTATGTCCAGCAGTGGATATCTTACGGCTGTAATGATGATGATGATATTGTATGATGGCACGGAACCCTCGGTGCGCGAGTCCGACTCGCTCTTGCCCGGTTTTATTAAAATTAGAATCTACTCTGTCTGTCGGGCAATAACAATAATTATAATTACAGTTTTAGGGAGGGAACTGATTTTCTGCAACGCAGAGCTAAACTAACGCAGAAAACAGTGCATCACTAATTTATGTTTTTATATTATTTTTACAATGAACGATTTGTATTTGTATAGGAAGCCAGATTGGCAAGATAGTTTGTAGATAGGTGATTTCGCAAAATGTTACTGTTACGTATAGTAAGTTTATTCAGCCATGAGTTCATAAGCTCTGTTCCCTTCCTTTCATCACTCACGTTCTGCACTTACCTTCTTCACCCGATATAACGATACTAGAAAATTGGTTCAAAAATATTTGCGGTAGAAGTCGAACGTAACACTAATCTCATTTATTTCAATGGTTATAGGTCAGCCGGCTACCCCCATTCATTGATGACGTATTTAAGATGCACTAACTACTATAATTAGAACTAGGTTCCATTAAAAGCATTAGCATTGATTTACTGGCATCATTTTTGTTGGTCTATTTCTCCACATTTGATATATTGTTGCTCGTATGTTTCGCTTTCGGATACTAATAGGGCTGATTGAATTCGTCAACTACAGTAGCTTTATTAGGGGGCGAAGCCCCCTATTGTGCGTAGCGCTGTCTGTCTGTCTGTGCATGACACGATTACAACCGAACGCGTTGACCGATTTACATGAAACCTTTTTTGTTAGCACTGTCTTAATAAGAGCAGGGTACTGACATAATTTCATGGTTAGACATTAATAATTTAAGAATAAACTTATCTAAAACAAATATAATTCATTTTCGACAACGTGAATCTGCAGCTACATCAAAGTTTGACATACAATATAATAACACAGTAATTCAAGAAGTAAACATCACGAAATTCTTAGGATTAAATATTGACAAAAAGTTAAATTGGAAATCGCACGTAGAGCTTTTATGTAAAAAAATTAATAGTACTGCATATATTTTATATAAACTATCGACAATAGTCAATGTACAAACTGTATTAACCGCATATCATGGTCTCATTGCATCCAGAATCAGGTATGGATTGATTTTTTGGGGAAATTCTACTGACGTCGATAAGGTATTTAAACACCAAAAAAGATGCATACGTGCCATGTTTCACCTTAAAGTAGTGGATTCATGCAAACATTATTTTGTAGAGCACAACATCCTAACGATTCCCTCGTTGTATATTTTGGAAACAGCAATGCTGGTGAAAAACCATCCTAACTTGTTTTGTCGGCAGTCTGATGTCGTTGAAAGAAATAGAAGAGACAACAATCGAATCTATTTGGACAGCTCTAAAACCTCCTTCTTGCGCAAAAGCATATTTCGTATGGCTCCCTCTATATATAATAGACTTCCGGAGTCGCTTCGAATTCTCCCCTGTTCGCTGTTTCAACGGAGTCTGAGGTTGTTCTTAATAGGCGCATGCTACTACAATGTTAAAGAATATATGAATGACAAAAATGTAGCAAATATTATGACTAAATAATTTCACATATTTCACACTGACTTGTTTCTTTTATTTATAATTAATATTATTAAATTTTATTTTGTTTTCGCTCCTTCATTTTTGGCATGCATTCTACCTATATTTTAAAATAATCTGTATGTTATTAACATGTTTTATTTTTAATTTTAATGTAACTGACATTCTTTTTATTTTGTATTCTATTCTTTACTTACTTTTTCTTGTATTAACTTGTACATTTTAATTGATTATTTTTTTAATATGAACTTATTGTAAAAATTATAAAATTGCACGCCTATATAGGTAAAATACATATGATCTAAAATTTTAAATTAACATCCTATTGTAACATGTATTTATGCAATAAATGAACTTTGACTTTGACTTTGACTGATTGATTTTGGTAACCCTAGGGTCACAGGGACCGGAGTTATTGTGACCTTAAAAGGTCACCAAAGGTCAAAAATGGAAGTTTTCGGAAACCTTCGCCTCCTTTTCTGGTACCCCCGTACCAACGCTTGTTCTACTTCTTCTTACTAACAAACAACGCTATGACAAATTTTAATAAGAACTCCTAAAGTGGGTTGACGTTAGGCTGGGTCGGTCGGTCCAGTTTGATCCTAAGCAGTGGAAAGGCAAGATATGTTGTGCCGAAGTCACTGAATGAAATAAAGACGTGGAATGATGAATCTCATTATTATAATTTGGACATCGAGGAGACGTCATAATTAATAGAAGTGAAAGAAGAGTTTTATCTTTCACTTATTTCCCTCACTTGGAAAAAGTGTTCTGAAGCAAACGCATTCAACTACGTCCTTTCTTTTTATTTAAAGTGTTTTGTTTTCAATTTTTTTATTGACATTTCTATGTGGCCTTTGGCTACAAATGAAAACACATCTTATTGATTTCGACGTGCCTACATGGCAAGGTTGATCCACCAATGTTCCAGGCACTACAGGCCATCCTGTACAGTATGGATTAACAAGCCGACGATGTTTATGTAAAGGCGACGATGTTTATGTACTGTCAGTAGGCTTACATAACCGCTATAGGCTTGCCAGCGTTCTGTCCCTGGCATTGGCTACGTCTCCGGGTGCTACGGCCTTGGCCAGGGTCAAGGCTCCATGCGACTCAGCATCGGAAGGGATCCTTTGGCACGACACACGTAAAGCCTGTGCTTACTTATAATTGCAAAAAAGGAAACATTTGAACCCCAGCAGCGATCAAACCTGCAACAGCAGACGCAACTGACCGACGGAGGTTGTCAAGCTCAACAGCAACTGAAAATATATAAAGAATACATAAGACTTACGCTGTGACGTCCTAATAAACGAAGAAACAAATAATTTTTAGTACCATGTGTATGCTATTGTATGCGTTGGATCCTTTATTAGGTATACCTAAACTAGTTGAACCGGTGCCCACTTCGTTGGGCGGTAAGCATTTTTACTTGTGATGAAATTATGAGTGTGGTTATGTTAGTAGGTACTGAGTGTTACGATTTATTTCCTAACTGCCAAAAGGAGGGTTATATTTTTACAGCATATGCATGTTGTATGTATTTGCATGCCAATTTGGCTATATTAATAAAAAAATAAAATAAAATAAAAATCTTTTATTTTATCACAATAAATCCATATTTACACGAGTTACATAATTAAACTTAAAAAGAAGGGGACTGTGGTGCACCACGGGTGATTAATTAAGGATAAAGGTTCCTTCATTAATCACCCTCTGTATAAGGCACTTCCAGAGTGATATTACCGCGTTTGTTCAAATAAGTGAATAAAATGATTATAATTAAATAAATCATGTTTATTTCTCAATTCCAATTAACCGTAAGTGTCCACTGCTAGGCAAAGGCCTCCTACCCATCTCTACATGCTTCTCGATCTGCTGTCAATTCGACCCATGCGCACATGCGACCATGGTCATCATGCATAATGGTCTTACTCGTCACGCCATCGTTTCTCCGGTCTGCCGCGGCGTCTTACCGTGTCGGGGTTCCACTGGGTGGTGATCTTAGCCCACTGATCTTCGGGCATGCGGCAGACATGACCAGCCCAGCTCTATTTCAGTTTCGCAACTTTCTGAGCTACGTCGACAATTGTTTATTTAAACTGATCAAAACTTTTCTATTTTTTTATACTATATTAGATGTAATGAGGAATTCCAACCCGAGATAAGTCAACATATAACTGCCCATGGGAAAAACACTGCTTTCTCAGGTCAATACCCACCAAGATAAACGTTTTTAAATTTAGAGCTGGTAGCCAGTGGCATAGCTAGGTGATCAAGGGCCCTGGAGCAAAAAAACTGGAGCCCCTAAACTGTTTTGGTTTTATTATATACATATTTCAAAAAGGCTAAATAATCAGAATTAGGTATCAAGCTCTTTATCGTACAGTGAGCAAAGTAAATCTACTTAGAGTTGAAGAATGTATTGGAATAATAATATTGGTACTAAGCAATAAAACGAAGTAAATCAAATCAAAAGTTTTATTAAATGTATGTACTTATGTAACATAATATGTTAAAAACTTTAGTTATAATCTTTTCCTGGCCTTAGTTTTCGCAAAAGTATCAATCACTTCGGTTAAATCTAGGTTTGATGCAGCTTTGTTTTCGATCGCTATTGTCAATAGTATTACTTTTTTTCGAAAGTTCATACACAGCACATGTTTCCGCATGGCCATTCGAGACATTGTGTTGTTTAATTCTTTCTGATAAATGTTTTCAATCCCGAATGAATGAAGGCTGTAAAAGCCCCATATCAAGAATTTGGTGCTGTTTTTCAATTTCACTTAATATGTTGTTCGTAAAGTTTCCGAAATCTTAAGAAGATTGAAGAACATTTTCATAAAATGATGAGGTTGAAGATACCTCCGCTGTTACCTATGAGTCCTGTGACATGCAGACATCGCGTTCGTTGATATGATCGGCAACGGCATCTTTCACTGCTTTAATTATCGAATCTTTTTGAGTACTTAGGCTTTTCAACTAGCACCGCAGTGGTCACATTATCTGATTCTTAATCTTCGGAAACATGAACGGAACTAGATTTAAAGAAGTTCGCACAATAATTCTGTTTTATGAACGCTGACTTGAATTTCAGTTATTCTTGGACTCGTTAGTAGTACTTTGATAAAACTAAAAACAATAATCCTCAAAAATAATTTAAATTCACAGTGAATAACCTCAAATATATCAAACACCATAAACCTCACTGAAATGAAATAGATTTTTGTTTACATTCCTCAAGCAACTCTTTGATTGTATCTAAAATGTGTAATAGTTTGAAGATGATGTTTATATCTCACATGTGGCATAAATAAAGTCGAAGCGACCATAGCAACGTGGGAAAAGAAGGCCACTCGTAAACCTAAATACAAGACTCCAAATTTAAAATCCGATCTTTATACAAAGACACTTCTGGCCTCGGCTTTGGGTACTAGACCTTTACGTTGTTAGTATCGTGAAATTAATAAAAATTGTCGGCCTGATTGTGGATCGCCTCAGTCGAAAATACTACTGTACGTTGTAGTATTTTTTACTGAGGCAAAGCGGGGCAACGCTCTTTTCCTCGAGATATGCGCTCTTCAAGCGTTGTGATTGGTCAAGCGTTGCCCTGCGCCGCCTCAGTGGAAATTATACTGAACGTATCGAGCTGAATTAAGCCCCGCTCCATTCCACTAAGGCATCGACTTACAACAGCTGTCAACACAGCTGTATTTAAACAGAGTACCATGTAAGGTTTTGTCCATAAAAATACATTCCGATAGGTTTATCCACCAACGACAAACAGCCAGACCCGGTACAGATACCTACCCTTCATAAACATTTGTCTCGCGGCTGGAATGGAACTCACAACCTCCTTGATTTGGGCCGGCTAATAGAACATCGCCACGGAGGGTAACGAAGGTTGTTTCATTCTGTTTATTGTATCACACTGGTAGAGTTACGCCATTGGCTGCTTCCAAACAAGGGTTTATAAAAACTGTAAATTCATCCCCATATTAACGTATTGTGTTCCCCTGTCTGTTACCAGTCACGAAGCCTTATAAGATTTAATCGGAGCAGCCTTGGCCTTGGCCACGAATTAGCCAAGCTTCGCTATTTCAAAGCGTTCGGCTTTCCCGATAGGCTCACGATAACTTGTGATGGATGGCAATTTGGCAATGAACTTAGCGGACTTGTTTCTAAACTTGAAATTTTAATTATAGATCAAAGTAAGTTGCGGGAGGCCTATGTCCAGCAGTGGACGACCTACGGCTGAAATGATGAAAGTAGGTAAGAAAATAAAGAGAAAGCAACACTAATTACTCACCTACTCCATTGGCTCCAAATTGTGTTGTCGGCTCCTAGATCGTGCAGGTCAGCTTTGACCCTCACTCACTCTGAAAAACTTGAGTTGGGACTCTAATCCATCGCAATATAATATAGCAAAGCAAGTTGACTACATTTAAATTTTGAATCCGGCATGTAGATTAGATAAAAGATAAAAAGATAAAAAATCGTTTATTTTGTCACCACAAACAATATAAAAAGGTGTTACATATAAATTGAGAACAATGGTAAACAAATAAAACCGGGCAAGAGCGAGTCGGACTCGCGCACCGAGGGTTCCGTGCCATCATACAATATAATTTATGACAAAGGCGGTTTTATATTTGTTGGAGAACCTTGACAGCGCCATCTCTTGTCTGATAGCGAAACTTATGTAGACTTTTTAGACTTTCGATGATTTCTAAAAAAGTATGCTATGTAGAGAGATTGTAATAAATTTCCTCTAATCTTTACATACACTTCTAATAGTAATAAAAGTTTCAAAGGTTTATCTCTGCAAACTTCGGAGATAAGGGGGGGGGAACGCTATTTTTTTCAACATTTTTGTAAATAACTCAAAAACTATACGACTTAAAAGAAAACTAAAAATTGTTTATTAATTTTCTAAAGAATACCTTTCATATGATACCCCACATAACCTAGTAACTTTCCAAAAATTTTGAAAAAACCCCTTCCACCCCCATTGTCTAAAAAACTATGCAAATTAGAGAGTTCGCTATAATTTTCCTATAAAGTTTACATACACTTCTATTAGCTATAAAAGTATCACGGGTTTATCTCTGCAAACTTCGGAGATAAGGGGGGGGGAACGGTCGTTTTTTCAACATTTTTGTAAATAACTCAAAAACAATACGGTTTAAAGGAAAACTAAAAACTGTTTATTATTGTGCAAATGAATACCTTTCATATGATACCCCACATAACCTATTTACTTTACAAAATTTTTGAAAACCCCCCTTCAACCCCCCTTATCTAAAAAACTATGCATATTAGAGAGTATGCTACAATTTTCCTATTAAGTTTACATACACTTCTATGAGCTATAAAAGTATCACGGGTTTATCTCTGCAAACTTCGGAGATAAGGGGGGGGGAACGGTCGGTTTTTCGACATTTTTGTAAATAATTCAAAAACAATACGGCTTAAAGAAAAACTAAAAACTGTTTATTATTTTGCAAATGAATACCTTTCATATGATACCCCACATCACCTATTAACTTCACAAAATTTTTGAAAACCCCCCTTCCACCCCCCTTGTCTAAAAAACTATGCAAATTAGAGAGTTCGCTATAATTTTCCTATAAAGTTTACATACACTTCTATTAGCTATAAAAGTATCACGGGTTTATCTCTGCAAACTTCGGAGTTAAGGGGGGGGGAACGGTCGTTTTTTCAACATTTTTGTAAATAACTCAAAAACAATACGGTTTAAAGGAAAACTAAAAACTGTTTATTAATGTACAAATGAACACCTTTCATATGATATCCCACACGGCCTAGTAACTTCACTTAAAAATTTTGAGATCCCCTATCCGCCCCCCTGCAATCAAAATAAGAATTTTTTTTTAAATTTTTATATATGCTATATAAGTAAAAAACTGTTGTCTTTTACCATTTTAAATTGCAAGTCGATAGCATGAGTAGTTCTCGAGATATCCATCTGTGACAGACAGACAGACAGACAGACAGACAGACAGAGTGATTCTATAAGGGTTCCTTTTTACCATTTTGGTCCGGAACCCTAAAAAGGCCACCACTCAGCGTATGCCGTGACGTGACGTAATGAATTATACCACAGCGCTGGTCTTAATTTATTATTTATATATATATTATCTATTTTATCTTTTTTTTTAACGAAACGTACTGGATATTTTTTTTAAGTTATCCCTTTCTTCACTGATCCTTATCCTGTGCTACATATTACAGTCATAGATTTATTACCTACAAAAAGTAAGGCCTTTAAATCTATTATAGATGATTTTTACAGCGTCAGCAACTGGTAATCATGCTGTACGGGACGCTACTGTGCCTGGGACATTGTTAGATGGATTAGGCTTGCCCAGCATCTATACCATCTATTATTTACTAATTAGCTACAGTTAGTTGAGAAGAGAGACTTAATTTAAAGATCATTAAAAAAACAAGTATTACCCCGGCTCTCGATAAACTTTCACTTACATATATTAACATTTACACGAGTAGGTATATGTATATTTGATTAGGTGCTAATTAACGCATTTGTATCAATAATACTCACTTACTTATGTATTTCACGTGCTTTTTTTCATTTGGTTTAGTAGCCGCCTCAAGCGCAGAGGGTTGTATGTTCGATTCCGTAAATGTTTGTTATTTTTCTGCAGTTGGCCTGGGTTTCTAAAAAAAGTATTAAAGTATTCTATTAAACATCTGCCACCAATTACACAAGCTCTGCTTACTCTGGGGCTAGATGGTGCTGTGTGAAATGTCCACCGTTAATTATTTATATTTTACATGTACGTGAATTCTGAATGAAACATTTTTACCTATTCAAAAGGCATACGATTTAAGATCAAAGCTAATAAATAAAGCTCCGTGCTTTTAACACTCAGTGCGAAAATAGCTTTAAGTGTTAATTGAACTGCCAGCTCTTGTTTCTGGCATCCACTTTCAACAATTAATGGATAGCCACGTACTAACTTTTATTTTAAAATGACTAGGTACTCGATTAGTGGTCAGGTGTGGTCGTTAAGGAATAAAGTATTTCTAAATTGTAGCATTTGATTTCTCGAATTTACCAGGACGGTTGGGAATAAGTGTTGTGCGACCGATAGGTAGCGGTAGATCGACGAGAAAACGCTCTGCAGATAACATGGCATTATCATTTTAGCCGTAAAACGTCCACTACTGAACACAGGCCTCCCTTATGGACTCCATGAAAAACAACGGCCTATCACAAAAATAATGAGATCCATGTCTATTTAATCCCTGACAAAAAAGAGGGGTGTTATAAGTTTGACCGCTATGTGTGTGACTGTGTGTCTGTCTGTGGCACCGCAGCTCTTAAGCAAGTGGACCGATTTGCATGCAGTTTTTTTTTTATTGAAAATGAGGTTTTCCGACGGTGGTTTACTAGATATGTGGGATGAAAGAGGGGCTAAATAATTGAAAGTTTCCAAATTTTCCCTGAGTTTGGTATCAAATGAAAGGGCATGATGTGTAGATTGCAAAAGTGAGGGTACCTACACATTACAAAAATTAGATAGCCTCAGATACTAAGTAAAGTGCTTACATATTTTTTTTAAATTTTATAAACTTGTGATCACAGCTGTTAAATAATATCAAGCTTGGGAACTTTTCCATTACGTCCTACTGCTTAATTAATGAAAGTAAGCAGCGAATGAAGACACTAGTTATTTCATTCATCAAAGACCTTAGTTTAATAAGGAATCTTTAGCGTATATCCAGAATGCAGACATAATTAAGATATCGTCACTTCATTCTTCAGATATATTATTAACAAAGGTATTATCAATTTATCCTACTTGGCAACGCACTTTTAAAGTCAGGAATCGATTTTAATCGAATTCATTTTTTTTGTCGGTACTTGTGTCGGTACAGTGACTCATATAATAGCGATCGAACTTCACTTTGTAAGTTCGTTTGATCATCTATTTTACGGCACTGCATTGCACTGCTTGAAACAACGTAAGCTGTTCTCTGCTTATTTTCCCACAGGGTTAGGGCATGAACGCTCTACATTTTAATTAAAAATACTCTGCGACCTACTTAGGGTAGCTGGATTACGTTTGAAATAACTTGAAGGTATTTCTCAGCATTCTACACTGAATTATTTTTAGATACCATAGTAGATACCGTCTCCAATTTATTTTTATTTCTACGAATAAAGTTTGTTAGCTGTCACGCACAAAATTTATTCGTAGAAATAAAAAAAATATAGTGGTGGGATCTTTGGCATAAAGCAATATACAATATCAGGTTACCAAGAGGACACAACCACTTGGAACGGAATCTGCTCCAACTCCGTCAAATGTAATGTAAGAAAAAATATATAATGAAATTATGACCTAGTAGTGGTTCTCCTTCTCGTTTTTTTACTAACTCGCGTTTCATCCGATGCAAACAAATTCAATAATGTGCAATACCTAATCAATTATTTGATTTATGATATTTTGTAAATTGATTTTTTAAGAGGCCCTTGCGGCCCCCTTGAATAAATTATGACTCAAAATAAAAGTTTTAATTAAAGTCATGCCACGTTCTTATTTTTTTTTACACAAAACATTACAACAGACATTAATAAACAAAGCACTGTAAAAACCAAATTCTGGTTTGTCTCACAATATAGGATACAACGATACTGAGGGAGACAATCGTTTTCAACAAGTTCGAGACTTTCGAGACGGGCAACTTGAAGAAGTCTTCAAACCGCAAAGCTGCAAGAAAGTTAGTATGATAAGGCAAATATCTGTCTGTCGAAGAGTTATTCGCGATAACGGTTCTCTGACTTGTTAATGAGACTGAAATGTTCAATCTCTGACTTGTAACCATAATGACCAGTAGTTAAACTTACCAGTAACTTATAGATATTGTGACTTCGTGTGTCTATTAACCTACTAAAATATTACATAAGTATGTGAAAGGTGTAGAAATCTAGGTGAAATGACTCTTTAGACTTCCACAAGAGTGTCGTTTTGTAGACATATTCTCATCCTTGAACTATAATACTTCTTAAAAAATTAATCCTAATTTATCTGCCGGTAGGTTCCTTTCACTTGAAAATGTTTAAATCGATAGTAACTATTAATTATCGTAATTTAATTTCAGATTAATAGTAGATTTTATAAGTAAACCGTAAAATTTTCATGGAGTGTAAACACAAGAATTATCGATCTGATCAATTATCATGCCTTGCTGCGCCGTAATGAGCTAGACTGCTAGACTAGCAGCTAGACTAGAGTCTAGCTCATTACGGGGATCAGAGAAACCGTAGAACTGCATTATGACCTCCGTAACCTCATCCAAGGTCTTCGGCGAACACTAACCTTTTAGATCTTTATTTTATATCATTTAGTTCATTTGTTTTTGATACTCTTGGCATTACTGCCGCTACTTCCGAGTGGTCATACTATTTTGTCATATCAGTATGACAACCAGGACAAACATGGGCTGGTACCAGGAGAAACATGGGCTGGTTGTCATACTGCCTGTATAAACAAAAATATATTTCTGTATGTTGACATACTAATGCAATAGAATCGTCAGATGGATATTGTTTCGTGTTATACTGACAGCTTATCTTCTTTTGGTCTATCACGTTACTCGAAATAAATTATTCTTGATTTTCTGTGCTCTAACCACGTGACTAACGTTTCAGGGCTTTTAGGTAACTACTACCTACACTCTGCAGGACAAAGTTTTGTTGTGCCATAAGCCTGAAGGACTTCTTCCTGAATTTATTTTATAACTTCCATAGTTTGTTTCCATTCGTTCTTCCTATTACCCATTAGATTTTGCAACACCATTAGACTTCATATTCTTACGCCTCTGACATAACATTGCCAATTCCCATACTCTTGTTAACCCAGTGATATTTCTATTTTACAGCTCCATAGTTTGTTCTTCTTTATTGTACCCATTGGATCCACTAGATTTTGTAACACCATTAGACTGTTCTCACGCTTCTGCCATAACAATACCGATCTCCATATACTTCTTAACCCAGTGATTCTTAACAAGTACTATTTCTAACAGTTTACTGTAATCCGGCTCAATGGTTTATTGCAGCACTGTTTTATTGACCGCAAAATCTTCCTTCATACACGTACTAGTTACAACTTTAGTAGTGTGAAGTAGGGATTATTATCGTGATTTTGCAGGTTGTAACTAAGCTATCCTTTATACGAAAGTGAATATCATCTTTATTACGGTGGAATAGCGTTTATTATTGTTTGTGTAACAGCAATTACCTATCTATGGCTATCATCTGACGTATTTAAATGGACCGGAAGATGTTGATAATAGGATGAGCGCAACACTACACACTAGTCACTAGATTATACATAATCGATGACTTTATACCAAAATTGTTTTTCAGGCCTACCAATGTCAGAATCGCAGTCAATAGAGCAAAAGGTACATACTTCTATTAATTGTTACGATTTTTGTCGTTCTTCTCGTATTCTCTGTTTCTTTAATTGTACTTTTCCTATACGGATACCTAACTGGCATAATTTCCTTTAGATGGATTCCGTTTCCCGTGAATCGGAAAATATTGATAGAAATACACTACCTATTTTTTTGCAGCCTTGCGTTTTGTGTAACAAACTTTTAAGCATTAGGCGTAGGTCTGCTCTTTTTACAGTTTATAGACATTTTAAAAGCTTTGTGCTACACACTTTATAGCGCAAGCCAGGTCGATTCGTTTAGAAATGCTACAAATAATGATGATTGCATTAATTTGTTCTATGGTGCTTGAATGACGCAATAGTGTTTGTATGCGTTTTTTACGGAAAGGGACAGGTTATGTAAGATTACCTACTTTGTTGAATAGTGAGTAGATATTACATAATTCTATTACGATTTTAAGCAATGAAAGCAAGTATTTTTTGCGTACTACCTGTCATAGTTGCGAATGGTGATTTATCGACCAAATAAATTAGGCCAGGTGCGTGTCCGGCCACGCACAGTGTCGGGTTCCGTAGATACCCGTTGACCTGTTGTAGAATTTGGTGTATGTTTTGACACGTTTACCAAAGCATATTAACAGGTATTCTCAAAATTACAGGTTTCTAGGACTCCTATCGTCTCTTCATAAAGCCGCAGACTTTCTAAGATCTTAATGTTACTCAGAACTTAAAATTAGGTACTCACCAGATATATTCATATTATTTCATTAACGCTAGTTCCTACATCTATATTGTTGGGTAATTTTCTCTAATGGACATTAAAGGTTTCTATAATTACATTGGTTATCATTTTGTTAGTTAGCTGAAAGGAATTATGAGTAGGTATACTACAATATCAAAATAACTGCAAAACGAGAACGTCACAATCCTTTGTCAGTCATGTAACCCGAGTAAAACTTCAATGAGAATTCCAAGACGCCCAGACATAGAGACAATAGGTTACTTGACACTCTCACGAGGTGGCGACGACTATATAAAGAACCTTTGTACCCCATCATCACGTGTCACAATATACTTTCCGTTGTGGGCTCAAATGAAAGACCTTGATGAGATCTACTTTTTCAATGACAGCTGTCATATTTCAAAAGGCCATTTGTCATAACTTCAACAGTCATTTATAATCGTTCGTTCGATTCGCCGATATTGGAAGAAGAAATTATAATAATAATAATATTTTTTTCTAGACCTACACCTTTTTTAGGATAAGAATACTTGTGTTTCTTTCTTAAATCTAGGTACACACTTGAAGCGTTTTATAAATATTTAGCAGCCTTTGTGCCCTTTGTAATGCTTTGACATGTCGCATTGTATTGATAGACTGCTTTGATATATTTTTACATTAATAGGCTGTTTAACATATGTATATTAGGTCGTTACATATGAAATTGGCGTTTTGTATGATAGGAACATACCTCTAAAGTCGAATTTTTTTGTATAAAATATTTTGTATTAAAACGCCGGTCAGGTTGCGGCGGCTCGCCGTGCTCGTCAGGTATTCGGTGGGGTTCAGCCGGTACGTGTCGATCATGAAGTTTACCTGGTTAATCAAAGTATGTACCATTGCTATCTATGCACTTTTGCCATCTCATAGGTAGTTCATTGATCCCTTTACTAAAAAAACCATGCGGACGGGAATCAATAAAATCTTTGAAGGCGGTTTGGATTGCCCCATTGGAGTTTATTGGAATTTGGAGAATTTTTTTCCCTTGCAAGAATTTATCCAAATTTAAAAAAAATTATAATCTGTTGGAAAATGAATGAAATGCTCCTCTAATTTGGTAACCGTCTGTTGAGCAATGTGTGGTCCAGCGTTGTCCTGAAGCAGCAGTGGCCTAGAGCGATTGACCAGCCTCGGTTGTTTAGCAGCTAGCTTTTCCATCATTCTTTGCAGTTGCTGACAATAGACATCTACCAAAATCGTCTGGCCAGATTTAAGAAAGCTGTAGTGGACGACACCGGCACTGGTCCACCAAACGCTCACTAGTAACTTTTTTGAGTCAGTTTTCGCTTAGGGCATGATTTGGCTGGTTCGCCAGGGTTCAGCCATTGCGATGAGCGCTTCCGATTATCGTATAGGATCCACTTTTCATCACAAGTAATGATTCGATTTAAAATCCCTTCATTATAGTGCCGGTTGAGTATAATGTAAAGCAGCAGTCGACGCGCGTTTGTCGATTTGCTTCACTTAATTCGTGAGCTTTCAAGCCTTTCAAGCTTTTTCACATTCCCAATTTGCTTCAAGTGGATTAAAATAGTTTTATCACTAACACCGCAGCCTGCAGCTAACTCGGACGTGGTTTGCGATGGATCCGCTTCCACAATAGCTTTCAATTATTGATTATCAACTTTGGTCTCCGGCCGTCCGCGGCGCTTTTTGTTGTTCTGCAGGTCGAAATTTCCAGAACGAGAACGTTGAAACCAAAAACGCACTGTTTTCTTTTGCGACACCGCCGCCATACACATCAATAGTTCATTTAGTGATTGTCGTAGGTATTTAATGCATACAGAAATGTCTAAGTAATAATAAAGTAACAAAACATGTACCCTGCTTGCAATATTTTTGCTGGTGGCAATTCAAAACTGTTTTTTATTTATATTCACTATTTAAATTAGCACGTGAATAGTAAAGCCCAAAAATAATAAAGCCGTGGGGTGCCGGCAGAAGAATGCTACCCCTCCTTTCATTCCCGTGGATGCAGTAAGAGCCTTCCTAAGGGATACCTCCGGAATATGGGCAGCAGCGTCTTTTCGCGTATCAACATATATATCAAAATAAAATAAATAAATAAATAATAAATCAACATCCCGTACTGCGCTCGCCAACTCGCCTGCCAAGCATGGTGAATATGGCAACTACCCTTCATGGAGATCCATGAGGGAGGCCTGTGTTCAGTAGTTGACGTTTTATAGCTGATGATGATGACTATTAAAATTGGTGGACGTCCACTGCTGGAGAAAGGCCTTATGTATGAGGGATCATTGATCTTCGCGTGCTGCGGTTGGAAGCGGCCTGCATCCAACGACCTGCAAAATTCTGTTGGCTATAAAGTTTTAGGTCAAAAAATCTTTTCTTTTTAATATTTTCGACCTAACCACATTTATTCGTGTAATTCGTTTACTTCAAATAACGGCGTTACTTTCCCCGAATACTATTGGTAGCAATAACTTCAATTCAAGATCTTTTTATATCAAACTAGCTTAGGCCCGCCGTATAATATTAGTGAGATATCAAAGACCATGTTTATACTGTTCTCAATTGCTTCTTTTGTAAAACGTTTCAATAAAAAAATATATATGCACGATCGGGTTTCAGTTTCGTATTGTTTGTGTACACTTGATTTTTGTTGTAAACAAATACTTTCGAAAAATGGCCTTGTCATAATATTGACCTGCTTTCGTTAGTTAAAGCAACTTTGGTTGCTTCAACTAACTTTAATGTAACTTTGTTTCTCTACAGTCATCGCCATTGTTGTGGCATATCGAGGCACTGTTTTATTGCTTCTATGTTTGAGATACTAAGATATCTGATTAATCTGCCAGAAGACTTTACAAATCTAAGTATTTCAAACGTAAAAATATTTGAATAGAACGCCAAAACTAAGTGATGTGTAGGAAAAAAACCAAGAACTTCACTGGATTAGTCAAACACACCACTTCTTTTTATTAGGGTACCTACTACAGCGCCGGTAATATGAAGTCCACTTAACCTTCCCAAAATTGTGCCGGAGTTACTTAGTCATTATAATATCCTATTATTGTGCCCCGTCTAGATAATATTGTCCTTCATCCATCAGGGTTGCAAATATTAGCCAGGACTAACGTTGTTTACAACTAGGTCACGGGGTGTCCTAAATATCTGTGTAGAGTCCTGGGATGGCCTATATTTCTTCATGTCGGCAGAGGGAGTAGATGGGGGGGGGGGGGTAAGGGGGGTTCATTTTGATAATAACGGTTGTCGGTAGACATGAAAATGAGGTCGGTTATGGAATGGAGCTTCTTTGATTAAATTCGTGCGTTCCTGTTTGCGACAGATGACGGCAGTATATCAGATGGGTACGAGATAGGGCTTATAAATATTTCAAGTGGTTTTTATTAGAGTTTGCTACATGAAAGCTACTTTAAGTACCTACTAAGAAACATTCAAGTTATAAGATAAACTAAAAAAGTAATTGACTACTCTGTAATTAACAATAAGTTTCAGATGTTTATACCTAGTATTGGCTCTAACTTTACTTTTTACGGATCATGTTTTATATTCGCACCGAAAAAACATTCTTAGGGGCAAAGAACCTCCATTTTAGAAATAACCTAAAAAAGTATCCGTATTAGCTTTGAGCTTGAATTTCGAACGAGAGGACGCTATGTGATGCCCATCTGATTTTATTTTCACATCCTTCTCCAAAATCCTTTATCCGTTCGAGAGAATTTTATCGTGTTTTAAAGCTGGGAATCGAAGGTTCAATAACCGTGCTCCGTGATATGTTTGCTGAAAGGCTGTTCGTGTTATCGCTCTACCAAGGGATTATTAGAATTAATTACATTAAAAATACAACTTACTAGATAAGCCGAATTGCTCGTTATGGTTTTACAATGTTGTTAATGTTAAGTGTAATGTTTTTCATCAATTTCAGCTGGTTTCCCTGAAATTCACTTAGCTTGTTTAAACCGTGTTTTGTTTGACCTACCAAATTTAATTTATTTAATTTGATGTCATCATTGCCGTGGGGCGCCGGCAGTAGAATGTTGCCTCTCCTCTCTTACCCATGGATGCAGTAAGAATCTGCTAAGGGATACCTCCGGAAGATGGGCAGCAGCATCTTTCCGTGTTTTTTCACTACCCTATACTGCGCTCGCCAACCCGCCTGCCAAGCGTGGTGAGTATGGCATCAACCCCCTCATGACAATACAACAAAAAACCAGGCCCCGAGTCCCCGGCGGCCCCGCTTATCCTGGCTACGGTAGCAGTCACGGTAACGGCGGGGCTAGGGGTGCTAAGAATCCCCGGGAGACGATCGGCTACCAACCCCTACGACGACCACTGGCCCTGGTAACACACAACATCCGCACTTTGAGGACAGACGATAAGATTGTTGAGCTGGAAGAAGAAATTAGTAGATTACACTGGGACATTTTGGGGCTATCAGAAGTCCGTAGAGAGGGCGAGGACACGATATCCCTTAAGTCCGGTAACCTACTATACTACCGGGAGGGCGACCAACAGTCCCAAGGTGGTGTCGGGTTTCTCGTTCACAAGTCACTCATTAACAACATTGTCACCATCGACAGTGTGTCGAGCAGGGTCGCGTACCTAACACTCAGAATATCTAAGCGATATTTGCTGAAGGTCGTTCAGGTATATGCGCCGACCTCGTCACACCCAGATGAAGAAGTAGAGTCTATGTATGAGGACATCAGTAGAGCCATACATACGAACAACACTCACTTCACTGTTGTAATGGGGGACTTCAATGCAAAGCTAGGCATGAGAAGCGATGATGAGTTGAGAGTGGGGCAATTTGGGTATGGGCAACGGAACCCCAGGGGACAGAGGCTGGCCGATTTTCTGGAGAAAGAAGGACTCTTTATGATGAATTCTTTCTTCCAGAAGCCGCCTCACAGGAAATGGACCTGGATAAGTCCCAATGGTTCTACGAGAAATGAGATTGATTTCATCCTGACCAACAAGAAACGAATATTCAATGATGTCTCTGTGATTCACAGGGTGAAAACCGGCAGTGATCACCGAATTGTAAGGGGCACATTGAATATGAACGTTAAACTTGAAAGGTCCCGTTTGATGAAATCTACGCTCCGACCCACTCGCGCACATATCCAAAACCTCGAGAGCTTTCAACTCGAACTCGCAAATCGCTTTGACTGTCTACGAGTAGATGCATCGGTGGACGAGATCAATAACAGGTTCGTAGAAACCGTCCATACGGTGGGGTCCCAGTTTTTTAAGACCCCCCGTACTAATAGACCTCAGAAACTTTCTGATGACACCCTAAACCTCATGGCTGAACGACGTTCTTTGCGACTGCAGTCTCCCGATGATGCTCAGTCACACAGGCAGCTCAATAGACAAATTTGGAAATCCTTGCGGCACGATATTCGTACCTTTAATACAGCCAGTATTAAAGATACGATAGAGCGGAATAAAGGCTCCAAAGTGTTCGCGAGAGATAGTTCTATTGGGCAGAGCCAGATGACGAAGCTGAAGAGGGAAGATGGCAGCATAACGTCAAGTAAAGCAGAAGTGTTAAGGGAAGTCGAAAGGTTCTATGGACGGCTCTACGATTCGGTCACTAAACCTGTTTGCAGTGCGGCCAACGACCCAAGAGCTAAACTGACCCGACATTATACCGAGGATATCCCGGACATCAGCCTGTACGAGATCAGGATGGCCTTGAAACAGCTTAAGAACGACAAGGCGCCGGGTGAGGACGGAATCACTTCAGAGCTTCTGAAAGCGGGTGGATCACCGGTACTTAAAGTCCTTCAGAAGCTATTTAATTCCGCCTTGCTTGAAGGTACGACGCCAAAAGCATGGAACAAGGGCGTGGTGGTTCTGTTCTTCAAGAAAGGTGACAAAACCTTACTTAAGAATTACAGACCCATCTCGCTGTTGAGCCATGTTTATAAGCTGTTTTCAAGGGTCATCGCGAACCGTCTCGAACGCAGGTTTGATGACTTCCAGCCTCCCGAACAAGCCGGGTTCCGAAAAGGCTACAGTACCAAAGACCACATACATACGCTGCGGCAAGTCATACAGAAGACCGAAGAGTATAACTTGCCGCTATGTCTTGCGTTTGTGGACTATGAGAAAGCCTTCGATTCGATCGAAACATGGGCGGTGCTTGAGTCTCTCCAACGATGCCGAATTGACTATCGGTACATCGAAGTGTTGAAGTGTTTGTATACAAACGCCACTATGTCAGTCCGAGTACAAGAACAGAGCTCGAAGGCGATTCCCTTAAAAAGAGGCGTAAGACAGGGAGACGTAATCTCTCCGAAACTGTTTACGACCGCTTTGGAAGATGCCTTCAAGCTCCTGGAATGGAAAGGGCTGGGCATCAATATTAACGGCGAATACATCACTCACCTTCGATTTGCCGACGATATTGTGGTCATGGCAAAGTCGATGGAAGAGCTCAGCACGATGCTCGAAGGCCTCAATCGAGTCTCCCAGCGGGTAGGCCTTAAAATGAACATGGACAAGACGAAAATCATGTCAAATGTCCATGTCGTGCCTGCCCCAGTTATGGTTGAGAACTCGGCTCTTGAAGTTGTCGACGCGTACGTATACCTAGGACAAACAGTCCAATTAGGTAGGTCCAACTTCGAGAAAGAGGTCAATCGTCGAATCCAACTCGGATGGGCAGCGTTTGGGAAACTTCGCAACGTCTTTTCGTCCAACATACCTCAGTGCCTTAAGACGAAAGTCTACAACCAGTGTGTGTTACCAGTGATGACATATGGAACCGAGACGTGGTCCTTCACTATTGGCCTTATGAACAAGCTCAGAGTCGCTCAACGAGCTATGGAGAGGGCTATGCTCGGGGTTTCACTACGGGATCGAATCAGAAATGAGGAGATACGTAGGAGAACTCGGGTCACCGACATAGCCAAACGGATTAGCACGTTGAAGTGGCAATGGGCAGGCCATATAGCGCGCAGAACTGACGGCCGATGGGGCAGCAAAGTTCTCGAATGGAGGCCACGGATCGGCAAGCGCAGCGTAGGACGTCCACCTACAAGATGGGCAGACGACTTGGTGAGAACTGCTGGTCGGCGGTGGATGCAGACGGCTTCCAACCGCAGTACTTGGAGATCAATGAGGGAGGCCTTTGTCCAGCAGTGGACGTCCTACGGCTGAAATGATGATGTCATCATCTTTTTTAATCAGAACATGGCTTAACGATGCACTTACTAGGAAAATTTTCAGGAGATGACCTGAAATTTTAGCAACCAAACTTCGTTATCGCATTCTTTTTCGATAGCTTCCATGATTTCGTGGTGAAAATCCACCCAATCCGCCTCAGCTCGCGGCAAATTCAATTTTATAGCATAACCCTCCTGTGTTCTGGAACTTCATGAAAGCTGAAATAGTCAAAGAAATAGTAGTATTAATTTTATGCGAGGCCTTAACAAGATGTTTTTTTTTTCATTCCATTTTATTTTATGTAAGAAAATACCTAAGTAAGTAGTTACATGTATATTCTTACCTAAGCATTATTATGAATGTAGAGTTTGTTTTAGTGAATTTTCGTGTTCGTTTCAATAAAGTGAGATGATTTTTTATGTCTCTTCCCGAGGATTCCCGAGTGTAGTAAAACGCTTAAATTTTGGTCACGAAAACACTCAATTTACAATAAAACGTGAGACAATGTTTACTTGCCAATTGAACTATTATAAGTAGGTGGTAGGTAGGTAGGTAGGTAGGTACACGGACAGAGATGTGCATTTATAAAAAATCCTAATTTCGTACCAAAGTACCTACTTCTAAATAGAGAAACGCGTCTTAACAACAATAGCAAACTAAAATAATGACGCAAAATACACATAAAGAACATTAGCACACCCAAAACGTGAATGGTATATTTCATAGAGGAAGGTACCTTCTTGTCAGGTTTTGCACACGAAACTATAATCTTAGGGAAAATTTAAGTATAGTAAGCGAGATAATTAATTAGATGACGGTGCTATTTGATTGATACCACATAGCTGTAGAAGCATAGGTAATTGATGGTACATAACATTTTTATTACTTACATAGTGACATCTTCGTCCCTAATAGATGTCCAGGGACTTCGTCGTTACAATGTTGTTGTTTTTAGAAAGTTTTAACTTGACTTCCATAGATGTTCTAAACCGGCCTATACATTAAGACAAGTATATTGCGCAATGCGAATTCGTTTCTATGATTTTCTACAAAATCATGTGAGCAATTTTTATCCCCTTTACTTTTAGTACACTCTATCCCTTACGCCACAACATGGTCAACATGAGACATCTGTTACTATAGGTACATTTGGTCGTGCTTTTAAATTATGAAGCACTGTAGATATTGACAAGGCCATCCGCTGCGCAAAACGAGACGGAAAATAAATAAAAAATCTTCCGATACAGGTGCGGTCCTGTAAAAACGAATAGATAGGTACTGCTAAAAATATGAAAAACAACCTACGTTTCTACTCTGACACAAAATAAAAGAAACTTCAATGAAAGCTCCATCTAAGTGATCTACTATTTTTTTCTGGAAATGGCGAACACTGGCCGACAAGGAAAATAAGGAATAAACCTTTACTTTGCCTACTTTTTTCTCTATAAATAATAATGTCGAGACGACTCTTGAGACAAAATCCAATCTCTATGGTTCGAAGAGTTTTCTTTTAAAAAAACTGTGAGTTCGATAATTAATACTTTCTTACAAATGAAAATGTTAAAAGTTACCAATACCATAGTCACATGAGTAGGTAATTACCTCGTGTGGTACCTATAGTAAATATGAAATGAGATAATGTACTATTTTCACTTATGATGGTGCAATGGAATCCAGAGTATATAAAAAAAGATCCAATGGAACCATAAACTTACATTGGACGACAGATTAACTGCGTAAAACTACATAATATTACCTGCGAGTTAAGTTTAGAAAAATTGTTAACAATCTCTTTCGAAGCCTACCATGACACAACTGCACAATGATTCTAAATTGACCACAAAATAAGGGCTATCTATGGTTACGCCAAGCTTTTGTAACTTAACCACATGTTTTTCATTTGGGTTGAACCTTAGACGTTTCTATAACTAAGGGTTGGACCCAAAATCCACATAGAATTTACAAAAGTATAACATAACAAATTTTGAATTGATTAAAGCATAAAAGTCAATTAATGTATAAGGGAAATAAGCGAATAAGAAACCTCTTTCTCTTTCTCCTCTTTCTTTTGCTTCCATTCATTATTACAATGTTTGCGTGAACCTCTCGTAGCTGTGGTATGTAGACAGCACCAAGTGCATTACTATGTGCACAGACGGAACGAACAATTAGTTCCCTTTGTGATAAGTTGGTGCACAGAACGGGACCCCGGTTGTTGAACCCGTCTGTTCCACATCGCTTCATCACGTCTGCGCCAGTGACGTGCGTCATCCTGAATGTACGATACGAAATATCATCTACAATTCTATAAATTGTGAGATTTATTTTCTTTGTCGAGTGACTATGTCGGCTTGGGGAACTTCGGGAGTGGCAGTGGCATTTGGAATAACAAGTATTTTTTTTATAAAGCTGGATACGACACAGCAATATTAAGACCCAAACTAATTGGCTTGTACCTGTTTTACCATCTTAACGAGATGATTGATAGGAACGTAAAATACATTTGTAAATACATATTTATCTTATACCTAACTATAGAAACACCAGACTCGAGACTAATAAATAAATCCTATTCATGAATTAATATAAATCCTCTCCATCCAAAGGTTGTCTGGAAGAAATCGCTCTAACCGATAAGACCGCCCATTGTGTATTTCTGTTGTTTTTGTAGTTTAAGTTAATTTTAGTTATTTTTGTTTTTTTTTATTTTCTGTAGGATTTACACAATAAAGAGTTTATCTATCTATCTATCTAATATCTGCAGATAAAGCAAACATTTTTGTCTTCCGGCGGGAATCGAACCCTGCGTCTCAGCCGTCTAATTATACCAACTGCGCTACGGAGGTCAATTATTGTTTATGTCTATTGCAGAAAATCTAAGGCGTAGAAAGTTACCCACCAAGTTCTACCAGATAAAGTTTTTAACGAGACATAGAAAGCAGTTGGATGTAAACTACAATGTGAACCTGCGTAGGTAATTGCATATCAAAAATTGTTCTAATAAACAAGGACCTGCGTTTAAGTTATAGTACACAAAGGTATCTACTATTCTAACGTCCATTCTACTCCACCTCACCAATTGTTATTCAGAATCTGTCCACAGTTCCGTCCTGTACAATCGTGTATTCACAAAGTGAATTCTATAATTACTTAGTGCCACTTCCTTAGGAATTAGCTTACACGTGGAGATGTAACAATGAAATGTCTTTATAAGCTAACCTAACTGCAATTTTTCTAACTTTTAATTTCGATTTTAGTTACAGGTATCGTTTGACACTTGTTTTCAGTCTTATTCAGTGATCTGGGTTGCCTCTGCAATGTTTATAAATTCCATGGAAATCCATAGACAATCCATCATCTATGTTACGGAATAATTAGCCCCCTGCGTTCGGACATCTAGAAAGAAAGAACTATGCCACTTAATTTGTCTAAAAAACGGGCGAATGACTTATTTAGACCATGCCATGACGTTGCCCTTTAAATTAGTTTGGTATTTTGAACACCTTGCGTATTTTAGTATTTTGAACTTTGTGCACCTGTCTTTAGCTAATTGTGAGTTGGTGTTCTTGGAAGCTTAGAGGGCTAAACTTCTAAGACGGTCAATGACTTTGAGTCTTGGAACTCTTGGAAGCCTTGAAAACAATTTTCCTTTCGCGTTATGTAGTTCTTTGTGAAAGACTGATGTTTTAATTATTGCATCTTTTCTGAGAATAATACTTAGGCTAACCTTATGGATGATGAGGGAACGCGGTGTCGGGGTCGACCGAGGAAGCGTTGGCGGGATGAGCTTGTTACCTTTGACAGAGGATGGTGGGAGTCTGCAAAGGATCGGGATGGTTGGAAGACTTTAGGGGAGACCTTTGCCCAGCAGTGGGACAACATAGGTTAAATAAAAAAAAAAAAACCTTATGGAACCAAAGGAACGTCAAAATTTAGGTTTGATTACTCAGTTTTTTTTACAGAACATGACTTTTTTTCAAATTGTAACACGCATAGATGGTTCAAAGAATCGATCCGAAAGCTTTACCTATAGTGAAATAGGTCAAATTCCCGACATAGCGAGTTTATCCCTCCTATTCCAGCTTGTTAGCGATATATTCCGATCTAACAATAGCTTCAAAGTGGCGTGTGGGAGACGGTACCCTTGTAGTGGCTTCACGGACAGGACAGTTGTGTACACACTTAGTCAGACGTGGTGAATGAGGAAGCTGTGTACCCAGCTATTATTATCGTAGTGTATGTATTGTTGAGACTTGTAACAGTATTCTAGCGGATAACGACATTACGAATAGAGAATTTAATGTAAATTAAGCAAAAGAGAACTTGACGGACGGAGCATGACTAGACTAGACGGAATATGAGAATAGTAGGGTTGGGAAAACAGTATTACCTACTGAATACCTAAGCGATGTGATGTGATACATACACAATTGTATTTTCTGCTTAGAAATGTTCGTTTCCTAGCTGGATTTATTTAATTGGATGAGAATAATTGGTACCAATCTTGTTTAGGAACTTCATCGGCCGCCTAACACGTCATCACATCAACCGCGATAAAATTGATGTGCTAATTAATTAATCATAAATCATAAATCATATTTAAAAAAAAAAATAAAAAATAAAATAGGTTTATTTTCAGTAACTTAATCTATACATTTCATTTTATGCATTGGAAACCCCCTTTTAAGTAGATAAATACCTGTGTTAGGGGGTATCGCTCTTGCCTAGTAAGAGTACCTAACTAAATACAGATTAAGTTATTACAAAAATTATCTAAAACAACTGTGCGTGTTTTGTTTATGTGTTTTTTGTGTATGAATGAGTAGGTATGTATGTGTATGTATGCTTTATGTGTACGAGAAAGTGTGAGTGTCTTAATATTTATGTGGATGTATGTATGTGTGTGGTTATGTGGTTGGAGGGTAATTCTACGAGACAAACTCCAGAAGTTCTTCCGTGTCCTGATAGGAAAGGCTGAGAAGCCAGTCAGTAAGAATAGTTTTAGTTGCGTGTTTAGTAAGTGGATAAATATTTAATTTTTTATTGATTTTATTGTACAGATTGTTGGATTGTTTGATGTATTGTCGTTTTGCAAATTTTGAATAAACTGTCTCATTACAGGTAACTTTGTCCTTTCTTCTCTTCGTGAGTTTAGTTGGGTCATATTTTAATTGCTTATGCAGTTTTAAAACAGCGTGTAGTATGTAGAGCTTTCTAACCGTCAAATTACCAGTATCGGAGTATAGCAACTCAGTAGGGTAGCGGTAGGGTCTACAGAAAGTTACTTTTAAGAGAGATCTTTGTGCTCTTTCTAACTGAAGGAATTTTGTTTTCATAGCTCCGCCCCAGATTGGTATGCAGTAATTCAAGACTGATTGTGCTAAACTTTTATAGATCTGTTGTATTAGTTCTTTGTCAGCTACATGGCGGAGTGCTTTGAAAATCCAAATCAGTTTTCTTGTCCTGTTCATTAAAAGCTCGAGGTGAGCGTACCATGAGAGCCTTTGATCAATCATGATACCGAGATATTTTGTTGTTGTGACTTTTTCTATATTTGGACAGTTGCAATTTATCTTCTCACATTGGCTATTATGTATTTGAATACAATAATCATCTGGGGGCTGGGAATAGTTATATTTTGTGTAAGTCATAAAATTTGTTTTTAAAATGTTTAAAGTTAGTAAGTTAGAGTTGAGCCAATTATATGTTTTTGCCAGTACTGTTTCAGACTTAATTTTAGTGTCACTCCAAGATGTTCCAGTAAATACTATAGCAGTATCATCCGCGTACGAGATCACTCTACTAAAAGGTGTTTCGAGGTTGCATATATCATTAATATATATCAAAAACAATGTCGGGCCTAGGACGCTGCCTTGTGGCACTCCATAGTTTATGATCACATCTTCACTCTCGATGTTTTCAATAGTGACCTTCTGTCTTCGATCCCGTAGGTAGCTAGTAAATAATGCTAACGGTATTCCTCGAACTCCTACGTTTTCCAGCTTTTTGATAAGTATAGAAATAGACACAGTGTCAAATGCTTTTTTAAGATCGAGGAAAACCGCTAAGCACTTTTTACCTTCATCTACTTCCTTGACAACAAAGTTGCTGAGAGCCGTTACAGCATCTTCGGTGGATAACCCTTTTCTGAAACCGTACTGAGATTTTGTCAGAATGTTATATTTATTTAGGTACTGAATGAGTCTGTTGTTAAGTATTTTTTCTATTATTTTAGACAAAGAAGTAAGAACAGAGATGGGTCTATAATTACTCACGTTACCACCTTCCCCATTTTTAAAAACCGGTGTTATTATAGATTTTTTTAATAAATCAGGGAATATACCTTGATTAAAGCAAAGGTTTACAAGGTGACATATAATTGGGGTTAGAATATTTTTTGAAATTTAATTAAAATATATAAAATATATATATAAAATATTTATTACCAAAAAGAAAACAAATTATACAGCGCAGAGTTACATTAAAACACAAGTTACAGATCAGATATAAGATTACCGTTGACACCCAAACTAAGCTAAAAGCTTGTATCTTGGGAATCAGAGTGCGCGTTAACAGGACAACGTGGAATATTAATAAACGTTTGAGTGGCGCGTTACAAAACTTAAACTAAGTGACAAATTATTGTGATTGTAGAAAAAGTTATATAAAAAAGAAATATATTTTAGCGTAGTGGTATTAACATGGGCATTAAAAGAGCATCTATCTGGTGGTGAGATTGTGTGAATTAGTATGTGTATGTGTGATGGGTAAATGTGTATGTGTGCGCGTGCTTGTGTTTGTGGGTGAGTATGTGTGTGTGTTTGTGAGAGCGTGGTGTGGTATTGACATATGTGGAAAGATTAAGAGGGCTAAATAAGTTGTTCTGTGTCGCAATAAGTCAGTGTGAGCAACCATTCCTTTACAGCTTTTTTACAGGCGTAGTTACTGCAGTTCTTTATATCTAACAACTGACACCCTTTGTTGTAGGTTTGAGGTAGGGAGAAAGAGGGATTTCGTCTAGCCATCAGCGACTGGACAGTTGGGAGAGGTATCCTGTAGGTGCGTCTCGTAATTATAGTCTCGTAGTCAGGGCGAGATCTAATGCGTCTGTGGGTTTTAGTGGTAGCATTTAAAACGTATAGCTGTCGGACGCGAAGAACCCTTACCTCCCTGTACAGATCATCAGTAGGGAAACGGAAGTTCTTTTTGAAGGCAACTTTTAAAAGTGCCCGCTGGGCTCTTTCTAGTTGAATGAAGTAGCTCTTTCCCGCACTACCCCACACAGAAATGCAGTATTGTATGATCGACTGGCATAGAGAAGTGTAGACCAGCTTTAAAATATCACGTGGAGTACAATCCCGGAGCATTTTCATAATGAAAATTAGTCTTCTGACACGGTTTGAGAGATCTGTCAGATGTGGTTTATGGGATAGGTGTTCGTCGATAGTGACGCCCAGGTATTTAATTGAGGTAGTTCTGTCGATTGAGGTATAGATACATGATAGTTGGCAGTCCTGAGTACATGAGTACATCCTTAGCGACATAGTGGTTGGGGGACATGCAGCGGCAGTTTTCGAAAAAGTGATGTATTTCGTCTTTTTGACGTTTAAGGTAAGAAGACTGTGATCGAGAGCTTTACTGATGGTAGATAGTCCTTTTTCTGACAGTGAGAACGCTTGTTTCCAACTCTCTCCATGAAATAAAACTGCGGTGTCGTCCGCATATGCAACCATTTCACCATTTTCAATTTCTGTTTGTAAGATGTCGTTTATATATAGGATAAATAGGGTCGGACCAAGTATGCTGCCTTGCGGGACACCGTAATCAATAGGAAGTAGCTCGCTGTAGATGTCGTTTGCTTTTACACATTGTTTCCGGTTTGTTAGGTAGCTCCTGAACCATGTGAGAGGGATCCCTCTTACGCCAATACATTCGAGTTTCTTCAGTAGCAGGCCGACCGAGACGGTGTCAAAAGCTTTTGCTAGATCTAGAAACACGCCGATGCAGCATTCCCCTCTGTCTGTGTAAGTAGAAGCTAGATCCGCTAGTAAGGAGACAGCGTCTTCGGTCGATCTGCCCTTTCTAAAACCAAACTGTCTTTCAGAGATAATCTTTTTATTTTCTAAATATTTTACTAAACGAGTGTTAACTACTTTTTCAAGAATTTTGGAAAGGATACTAAGAATTGCTATGGGTCTATAATTATCTGGGATATTTTTTAGGCCACTCTTAAAGAAGAGATGGCGCGAGCGTCGCGGCGCGCGCTTTGTTTTGCGACAAAAAATATTCTTAAAAATAATAATTCCGTATATTTTTAGCCAATTACAATAAATTAATCTGTAACTTTTAAATATATATCAGTGAAAGTGTAATCTTCTCTCAAATGCTTACATAGAGTGTAATAAAACATAAAATACAATCTCAACAACGTTTTCGTCAGTGAAAAAGTATAGGTGTACCTACCTACTATAGGTACCTACCTAAAAAAGCAACATAAATATCTACTCTGTAAAAGTGACACCTAATAATATCTAGTGTAATGGGATCCCAACAAAAAATCTCCAGAAACCTAAAACTGTGAGTAATATTTCAAGGTTATAACTTTTCAATTTAAACATTTCAAATCAGTGCACAAGTGACATTGACCTTGAACTTGCGAACTGTGAAAGAAAGTACATACCTAACCGCGGTTAGTAACCGAGCGCACCCAGTGAAAAATTCATACTACTAACTATAACTCTATCATTATTTCAACACTGTTACTTAAGTCCGCAGTGGCGTCGTGTGTGCATACCCGTCTTGTGTTTCTAAGTGCGGAGGTTCGAATCCGAACTAATGTCATCAAAGTAAACTTCTGAGATTTCTTTTTGCTTTTTGTTTTCTGTTTTTTCGTTATTATCGCCTCGATTTGAAATTTGAATACTTACTGCTTAACTACATTGAAAAATGTCACTCACAAGAACACCGATGCAACTCAAAAACTGCGGCAAATGTGGGCAGATGATTCCTAACAGACAACATCTAACATGCTTACTATGTCAGTTAACCTTTGACCTGGAATGCGCAAATGTGTCCACTACTAGATTTTTTGGTACACTCATAGACGAACGCAGAACGACCTGGAAATGTTTATCGTGTATTGAAAAAAACCACGGAAGAAACAACGCAAATACTCCAGTTGGAATTCATTACACAAATGACGAACATACTAACGTCACTTTGAGGCGCAAAAATGTAACAAAAAAGTTGTCGCTTGGAGACTCGCCAAACATGACTATACTAAGTCTAGATGAAACAGCTTCTTCCATCATCGTCCAATCAGAAGTATCAATGGAAACCGAGGTTGCCAGGCTCAAAGCAGAATTGACCGAGTTGACACAACATCTTATTGAGGCAAAAACAGAAATAAGCAGCCTGCAATGCGAGAATATTATGCAAAGGCATAAAATCGAAAAGCTTGAAGCAGAAAAAGACAAACAAAAGCTATATGAAGAAACCGTTAAGCAAGCATCAAACGGGCTTGATGTTACAAAGTATCAAGGAACACATGAAGAACAGAAAATTCGAGAACATCCTAATGTCCAGAAGTGTAATAAGAAATTTAAACCAAGCGAAAAGAAATCCAAAATTGTGATTGTCGGAGATCAAACTTGTAAGAACCTGGCATCGAAAATAATATCGCAGCGCTCATCGAGTAAAAACGCAAAGAACTATGACATCATAAACTATTGCTACCCAGATGCACCAACTGAGCAAATTCTCGATTGCTCAAAGATAAGTCAAGAAGATCTCACTGAAGACGACTGGGTGGTCCTATCTTTAGGATCAAATGATAAGAACCCAACAATGTTTTTTTCAGAAATTACAACACTCTGTAAAAAATTAACAATACCCAATGTAATATTCACTGAAATATCACGGAACCGCTTCATAAATGAGGAAAAACTTAACAATAAACTTAAAATAATTATCAGAAACTTCAAGAGATGTCACTTCTTAACCTCGGATAAAAACTACACTTCAAACTGGAAAAAAATCGCAAAATGTAAAGATTTAGATGAAAATATTAACGATTTTATAAATACTAATGATTATAATAACTGCTTCATTGGTCAAAATATCAATAAAATGAAAAATGTTAATAATCATAATAAACCCAGAACCGAATTAAAAACCACAAACACTAAGGACAACAAAATTATGAAACCAGGAACGATACCTTTCTATTTTCAAAAAATGCGCAGAAATATTCAAAGAGTAGTTGTTTCACAGCCATGCCGTGAACAAAGCGAGATCAGAGATGTCACAAATAAGCATGTGGCACATATTCCGTTTTACTATGGTAGGGCACCGCAGTTAGATAAAAATATGAAAAAAGATTCACCAACTAAAAATCTTTTTCGTCAATAACTTTTACTCTATAAATTTAATGCACTTAAATGTACAGGGACTGAGATCTAAAATCGATCAACTAGAAATAGTACTAAAAGATAAAAAAATTGATATTTTATGCATGAGTGAGACATTTATAAAGAATGATGAAACCTATTGTTTACAAATAGATGATTATAATTTAGCTTCATACTTCTCAAGAAAAAATAAATCACGTGGTGGTGTCGCTATTTATCTCAGACACTCCGTAAATTATACAAAGTTAGATTGGATATCTGAATTATCAATCGAGCGTCATTTTGAGTGCTGTGGAATTTTGTTAACAGATTTAAATATTATTGTATTATGTTTATATAGAACACCAAACAGTAATTTCGAACTTTTTATAAAAACGTTAGAGACTTTATGTTACAAAGTTTCAATAAAACTCAAATCTAATAAGAAAAAAGTTATTTTATCTGGCGATTTCAATATTAATATCCTAGAAAACAATAAAAAAAGTGATCAGTTCCAAAATACTCTTAATATGTTTAATCTACGTCTTACTGTTAACAAACCTACGAGACATACTTCTCATTCCCATACTTGTATTGATAATATTATAACTAACATAAAACGCTACGATATCCATGTCATTGATGTGGGTATTTCCGATCACACAGCACAAATAATTGCAATACCTACAAATATCAGCTTCAACGAAAAGTTTTGGTACATTGAAAGACGAAATATTGATACGTATATAGACATATTTGAAAAATACCTACCCCAGATTAGTTTTCATGAAGTTTTTGTAGAAAACGATCCAGATAAAGCATATGATAAATTTATGGAGCTATTACAAATGATATTTAATCTGTGTATCCCTATTCAAAGAATTAAGGTAACTTATATAAAGAAAAAAAATTGGAAATCGAGGGGAATTTTAGTATCAAGCAAAAATAAACGACATATGTATTTGCAATTGAAAAACAATAGAAATGAAAATAATAGCGATAGTTACCTAAAATACAATAAAATACTTAAAAAAGTTATTCGTGTTTCAAAGAAAATATCTAACATTAGGTATATTAATAAGAGTACAAATAAAACAAAGGCGACTTGGGGAATCATTAAACAATATTCAAGTAATACAAATAAAATACGAACAACTGTAGACAAAATAAAAAATGGAGATGAAGAAGTAAATGATCCCTTAAAAATTACAAAATTATTCAATGAATATTTTATCAATCTCAGTACACACAATTTAGTAACAATTAAAAATCAGGAATTAAATAGTCATAATATTAGACAAAGTACGAGTATATTCCTCAAACCAGTTGATGAAAGTGAAATCATAAATATAGTTAAGAGAATTAAAAATACTAAGAGCTCAGGACATGACCAAATTCCAATTCAAATTATAAAAAATTGCATCGACATAATAGTAAAACCCCTGGTTCATATTATTAACTTATCAATAGAACATGGCTGTTTTCCTACAAATTTAAAAAAAGCTTTTATAAAACCTTTACACAAAAAAGGTTCAAAATTGGATATAGGAAATTATAGACCCATAGCCATACTTCCTTGTATATCTAAAATTTATGAAAAAGCTATATACGATCGAGTTATAAGATTTATAGATGCAAAAAATATACTGAACTCAAATCAGTATGGTTTTCAAAAGGGGAAAAATACCACATTAGCAATATTTAAAACGTTAAAACTAGCATGGGAAGAAATTAATAACAAAAGACACGGGGTTGCTTTGTTTTTAGATCTATCTAAAGCGTTTGATTGCGTTGACCATAATATTCTCTTTAATAAATTAGAAGAAATGGGTGTAAGAGGAGTAGCACTTTCATTATTTAAATCATACTTAGGCAATAGGAGGCAATCAACTGTAATAGATGTATATAATAAAAATAATAAAACTATAGAACGCGTGGAGTCTGACTATGACACTATTTCACAAGGAGTACCGCAGGGTAGTGTCCTAGGCCCACTTCTATTTTTAATATACATCAACAATCTCCCAAATGTCACGAAACATCTCTGTGTAATGTTTGCAGACGATGCTACAGTATTTATACCGCAAGTAAATAATAACATACAAGACTTTGAAAATGAAATTAATAAAACGCTCGATGATATAATAGATTGGTTAAACGTAATAAATTTAAAAGTGAACATTGATAAAACTAAATATATGAGATTTAAAAATTACAAAACACCTATATTAAATTTAAATATTCATAACAAAGGAAACTTAATAGAAGAAGTCAGTGATATTAATTTTCTAGGTATAAAAATTGACACATATTTAAATTGGAAATCTCACATTAATAAAGTAAATAGCAAAATTTCCAAGTACTGTTATGCATTGCATATGCTAAGCAATATAACATCAGTAAAAATCGCAAAGAATGCGTACTATGGATACGTTTTTCCTCAATTATGTTACGGGGTTATATTTTGGGGAAACTCAGTTGAAATGGAATCAGTCTTTATTATGCAGAAAAAATGTATCAGAGCCATTTATAACTTAGAAAGTACTGAATCTTTACGAAGTATTTTCAAAGATAAAGATATTTTAACCCTTACTGATATATATATTCTAGAACTATGTATGTTTGCAAAAAATAATTCAGCTTTCTTCAATATTAAATCAAACAGATCAGATAATTTGAGAAATAAATATAAATATAATCTATGTATACCCCAAGTAAATAATTCTATGTTTCACAAAAGCACGTATATCACTGCGATTAAAGTTTACAATAATTTACCATTAGATATTAAGCAAATTGTTGGGAATCCGTTCAAAATTAAATTAAGGAAATGGCTTGTCAATAGAGTACATTATAATCTTAAAGAGTTTTTTGATAATTAGTCATTATAATATGTGTAAAATATTTTTAATTTGGTAGGTAATTTTAAAATTAAGACCTATATGTTGGTACCCTGATTTGTGCAATTTATATTAATATTGTCAATTCATTATTGTACGTCATAAATATGATAAAATTGTTGATACTATTATATCTTTAAGATCTTCATGTATTTGTACCTACACAATTTAACAATAAAACTATTCTTATTCTTATTCTTATTCTTATTCTAAAGATTGGAGACACTGCAGCAGCTTTCCAGCAGTCCGGAAAAAGTCCTGTTTTTAAGCTAAGGTTAATTATGTGAGTCAGGGGAGTAACGAAAAATGACAGACATTTGTTAATCAAGGGCACAGTAATAAGGTCAATACCTGGTGAACTATCTTGTTTGAGAGAGCAGATTATTTCTTGAACTTCACTAGGATCAGTGGGACAAAGAAACATGGAATCGGCGATCCGATTGCATGATTTGAAGTTATTTATTAATAATTCTTCATTTGATTGTAACTTATCCAGAATATTGTTCGCAAGCATTTTTCCTACATTTACAAAATGACTATTACAGTGACTGAGTGACTCTTTGGTTGTTGGACGTGTTTTAAGGAGTTCTGTTAGGTCATTACTACGACAGGAATTATAACAGATGCCTTTTATAGATTTCCAGAGTAGCTTTGGATTATGTTTGTTCTCTTCTATAAGTCGGCTGTTGTACTCAGACTTAGTGTTCCGTAGCAAGTTGTTACAGAAATTTCTGTACCTCGTGTACACTTGTCGTCGATTTGAGTCCTTAGGATGTAACCGTGATTCTTTGTGCAACTTATCTCGATGTCTGGTACACCTGATAAGCGCAGGTGTTATCCAAGGTTTGATACTTACCATGTTACGGCCGATTTTGACTTTCCTTGAGTGTTTTTTGATGCTTTTATTAACCAGGTCATAAAAAGTGGAGATTGCAGTGTCAACACTTTGTTCGTTGGTAACAAGGGATATATGAATTATAAGTATATTTAGGGGCTATTGTATTTTGTAAACTGTACCTACCTATCTATTTTATTGTATCTATAGTATTATTATATATGTATGTAAAACCTTTGTAATGTATTTTTGTATGTGCATGTAGTTGGAGAGACCTTCCCTAGCCGTAACACAGTTTTTTAACTAGCACAAGAGGAAGGTCTTGATAATTACGGTAAATATTTTATATGTTGTTAAGGTTTTAATAAATAAATTATTAATTGATTAAAAAAACAAAAGGGTTTGAATATTATATAAACTACCTTTGTTTCAAAAGGATTTTCATATTTTTAATGAATCAGACAGAAACGATCCTTCAAACATATTGTTTTATCTATACGTAGGTAGGTACTGTAGACAAATATACAAACCAGTCAGAGAACTCCGGGCATAACACAAAAACAAGGTCCGTCCTTTTGAAACTTCAAAAGGTTGGGTGAAATACTGAGAGGATGATCTACTTTAATTTAGACTATTTCAAACTCACAAGGATTTTAAAACACGTGTGTATTTTGAACCAAATTTTATGAATGCACGCGTAACAGATCCTGAGCCAAATGCGTCACTTTAACTCTTATGCCAACGCAAAGACCACATTTACCTAATTATATACCCTATTACGTTATAACAAAGGTTTAAAGTTGTAAGTCATAACAGGATCTGAGCGTCCGCCAGAGCTCTCCGTCAATTGTGGAAGGCGATGGCTATTTTCTAGACCAATGACAAGATGCCCCCTGCCACGAGAATAACCCACTAGAAATAACTCGTCGCGTGTGACAAGACAGTAGGCAAAGGGGAATCAATGGTAGGTAACAGTTTCGGTTTTGTTTTATCGAATAAGGTTTTTAGTTAATATGTATAATTGGAAAGCAGTGAGGAATACATAATTGTATGTTGTCTATAAAACTATGTACTTACTTACTTAAGTAGGTTTCGTTTTATGGCGATTTATTTATTTATTTATTTATGGACACCCAACAAAAGAATCACAAAAAAATATAAACTTATAACTAATTAACTTATGTCAATGTGTTCCTCCACTTATAGGATGTCACAGCATGCAGGAATACAAATTTTGCAACATTATAGCCACTTATCAAGATAATTTTACGAGAATGAGATGGACTCTGAACAAAATACATTTTATATATTCATGTTTGTCAAAAGTCAAAGACAAATTAACGTGTACCTATATTGTTTAAGTATCTACGGAATACCTTGTTCAGAATCAACGAAAAATTTACAAGAGCAACTCATAATCCAACTCCCCTAAACGGCTATAAAACTGAATTGTTAATAAAGTAAAACTGTTAGTATGAACTTTTGAAAGCAGTTGTAGAGCCATAGAGTCATTACTCAGAGTTGTTTTAGTGCAAAATTAGAAAGTTAAGATTAACGGTTGTTTTTCGTTGTAATCAGATCATGATTACAAACTTTAGTACTTTAGGAATCAGTAAAACACCCAGTTTTAGTCCTCTAACGGAACAGAACTTTATAAATAATAGACAGATCTTTGTTATCTCTTATAGTCGAATCCAATACATAGATTACCCCATTATTGATTGCACAAAGACAAAATATGGAGCTAAAGCATTCTCTGCCAGTAGTTTTACCTGTGGTTTTGAGAATTGTCTAATGTACCTACAACAAAGAACATTATCATCATAATTATTGTACATACAGAAGAAAAAAAAAGTAAATTAAACAAATTGATTTTTTTTTGGAGCTGTTTAGAAACGAAGATGTAGACGAACACTTTGGTTTCCACCATCGATGACATTGGATGGGTAGGTATGGGTGAATTCACGCTGTTCAGCACAATAGGAAGTAGATTCAGCAGTGGTCAACGGGTCGGAAACTACAGTTAATTGTCATCATCGATCCGTGACGTTTGACCATTCTTACACTGTTGAATGAAACCCGCTATTTGAGTGTTTCCGGTAATTCTATCGCGTCTCGGCGCATTTCATTAGTGAACCATTTACTGCCATTTAAGTAGCTTTCAATTCTATTTTACACATAATTTAGATTTGCATTTTCTTTTCGGTTTTTTTTCATGCACTGTCATCTTTTTCTGTGGGTATATTATACATATATAAATACACACAATATATAGTTTACACCTAATCGAGTCATAGTGCTAATGATTAGGAATTCGTTTCCCAACACACAGCAACACAGGCCCACTTGGGTTTGACTCGTTGAGAACCTAATTCAAAACCCGGTAGGTACCAACTCTAAATCGCATGGTTTTTTCTCAAATGTTACTTATCTTAAATAAAATTATTATTACCCGTAGATGAAACTATAATTATTATCTCATCTTAATAGATAATGTGATAGCAAAAACTGCGAGCCAAAAAGGTTCGGTGATTAAATGTTTACCTACCTCTTATAATGCATGTGTAATTAGATGACATCATTCCCTTATTAGATCGTTGAGAGATCACGATTAGTTGTGAGTATAAATTATTTTAAAATATCTAGATACTAATCTGAACACACTAAGGTATACAACTAAGGTGATGTGGTGGTGCCACCAGCCATTACGCGCCCAGCAGTAGATTTAAACATTGATTGCACATTATATTATCTAACGTATTTATGGACCTTCTAAGGTACTTTCTTACTAACCTAGGATCGTAGGTCTTAGTATACGATGGTTCGTTTCAGATTAAGGCATTAGTGATCAAGGTATTGTGCCCCATTTCTCCCAGTCTCTAGATTGAGAGTTTTGTAAATCAAGGGGCAAGAAAATTGCAGGAAACCTCGCTGATAGGCTTACCTATGAATGTGTAACAAGAAGACAGCTTAGATACCTATATTATGGTCAAAGGTACACAGTCAAGTTGGTAAATAAAACGCTTCTTTGACAGCATTAAGTTCTTTTTTGTTTGCCAGGTTTGGTTGTCTCTCGCTTTGTCTGTGTCTGTGTCAGGTGTTCGTTCATCCTTGTTAACGAAAACACATTAATTTCCTCGTATATTGCTGAATCACGATTTAGGTGTGCTGCTCTTGATTTGTTAATATAATGTTAAACATTGCTTTAAAATAGCTTTTTAGCATTTACTGACTTTTTCATTAATATTCCTCGAAAATAGATCATAAATCAATCAAAGCTTTTGTATTTATGCAAATACTTTGACATTGCAAATGTGTGCGGATTAGTTTACCTTAAATAAAATGCGAACGGAGATGAGTGTAATAGATGCAGTATAGGTTTTTTATCAAACTGAACGGATATGTCGCATTGACATAGGTACATAACTATTCATGACAAATTCAACGATAACGTCCTGCTATTCTATTGTACTCAAAGTCAAAGTCAAATAATTTATTGCAACCACATTGTAGTAGAGATGTTAAAACAATATATAAAGTTCCAAACATGGACCCGGTTTGGACACGACAATTAAAATATGTACTTAGGTAACTTACAATTACCTAGGTATCTAAGTTTCTAAGATAAGCTAGATGATAAAATATTTCGTTGGTTGGTAGATGTTTATAGTTTCAACAATGGTTTGGTTTAATATATCAAAGTTCTCTTAGGTAAGTAACTAAGAGAAAACAATATAAAAATATGTACAAAATAGACTTACATTACATTTTTTATTATTTCTTATAATATACTATTAGCAAAATTAAACAAAAAACCTATAACTAAAAAATCTTGCACTGTATAAAAACTGTGTTCTAATATATATTGCTATAATAAGGATTTAAACTTGGGTATTTTATTTTCACGTTGGATTTCTTGTGGAATTTTATTAAATATTTTTATGCACATTGCATGAGGGCCTGAGTGGAAAAGTTGAAGCTTTGAGAATGGGATATCTAAACGATTGCGAAGTCTTAAGTGGTTTGGTCGTTAATAAGGTTTGAAAGATTTTATATTATTTTTTAGGAATAGACTTATTTCCAAAATATATATACAAGGCAATTTTATGTTTTGTAAAGTAAGGTTTACAGCTTGACATCTTCACATTTCATCTAAATGAAATATTATTCTGATAAACCGCTTTTGTAAAATAAATAATTTAGAAGCATTTGTTCTGTTGCCTCAAAGAATGACGCCGTATTGTAACCACAGATTACAGAAATTACAATTACCATTACCATAATTATATTATTATTTTTGAAATTTGTAAATGAGTATTTGGTGGAATTGTTTTTTTGGAATGGCTTATTCTGGTTGGCTGGTCGACATGTTGGTAGAAATTATAACTATTCATCAGATTTTAAAGTGCTTAAGAACCGGCACTATCTAAAATATCTATATTAAAATCACCTCCGGCGATGATATCCTTTTTTATGTATTTTTTGGATAAGAACTGCAAAAGATCTTCTAATACAGAACAGGTCAGGCATTCTTTTCCTACCTGGCCAGTACAATAAATCTAAAATTAAATTAAACTTTGGTATTTCTGCTGCACAGATTTGAATAATAAATTATTCACTTAGCCTATTTATATCTCTTAAATCTATAAAATCAACCTCTTCTTTAACACGGCCAACGGTCGTGCCAAGGCGACGGACGTCACTGACCAAGAATTAGAATATAATAATATGAAATACCTAACCACGATATAAAGTCACGGTATAGCAGACGCCACACGACGCGACGTGCTAAAAGTTTATTTACCCAAGCAATTATTTGGGTGACATTTGATTTATTGTAGCAAATCTTGGAAGAAACTTGCTAGCAAGATTTATCAATGTGTATGACGGGCTGTTTTCGAATAAATCAAACTAACTACCTACGTCATCTCTTGACTTTCTACTTTAGACGTAGAGCAACTTTTATTGTTTTCGTTTTAAACTACCGCCTGGATCCACAAATATAAATAGGTACTAGAAAATCTGAGTGGGATAAATGATTTTCATTAGGCTAGTTATGGTGACTGTTTCCATTGTGTTTTTTTTAAAGTAGAGTTCTATTGATGATAATATTTTATAACGAATCGGTTGTTGCTGTCAGGATGTAGTGTTTCCGAAATTATCCAGTTCTATGCTACGTATAGGCACAGACTAGTATATACTAGTATCTGGTATAGGTAAACGTCTCGTCGTCATCGCAATATCTAACTGCATTGACTAGTTTGCTATTGGTATCTGGTACAAATGATAACAAACGATTAATACAGCGTCAGCAACAACTATACCACCGTCTCAGCTTAGGGTATTCTGCGATGAGCCCAGGTATTCTTTGCTCTACATTCTGCACAAAATCTAGTGAAAAATTGTTTTGGTATTGCCAACCCAAGGTCCACCCACGGAAGTTTTCAAACATAACAATGTATTTTTTCTTAAACATTGCGATCACAACCCGTTATTTAAACACGTTTATCCGGGTATTTATCGCGTAAATTTTCGACAAAAAAAAACGACAAAAAACAACGATCAGACTAATAACTAACTTAAGCCTAGAATAACTAATTTAAGAATGTAAGATAATAAAAGAATAACAATAACAAAAATATTTATATTGAACCTCTATTTCTCTCCTTTCCAGGACAACATCTCCCCCCGGTGAGCCGCTAGTTCGGGCCCCGGTGGGCAAGCCGCGATGCCCGCCCGCCATCTCGAGACTCCGCGTAGAGAAGGTGGAAGGAGGCCTGGCGGTCGCGGGCGTGGTCGTTGCCGCAAACTGCCAGATCGTTCTACCGATCTTCGGTTTGATGTTCATGCTCGTTGGAGTTGTTCTTACCGGTAAGTACCTATAACATAAACACGAGAAGTTTAAACAAGAGGATCTTGGATTAGAAAACAATCATAACACGGCTAGCTTCATAGCAAGCAGACTATTCCACTTTATGGAATTGTGTGTGTTTATTAGGAAGTACACATACAATTCATCATAGAAAAAAAATACTTATTAAAGGCATTTTTTTCTAGATTATTAGCTTGTTTTAAAATAAAGATAGATAGATAAACTCTTTATTGTGTGAATCATACAGAAAATAAAAACAAAAATAACTAAAATTAACTTAAACTACAAGAACAACAGAAATACAAAACAAAGTTTTGATATTAAAAAAAAAACAATCAGTATAAATCGCATCTTTGATGCTTATGATGTGGATAACGACACATTTTCACCATACCATTACCACTCTACAGTTTATTTAGTCTAATATTTTTTTGTTACTACAATGGTCAAGGGTCCTTGCGAATTCGGCGAATTCTCTTTTCAAAATAGATTTCCATCTGAATATCGCGCCGGCTCTCACTTCCGGTTATTGAAAAATAAGCATAGATAACAAAATACCGGAATGGTCTTAGGTTCCGTATTATTTTTTATTGACCATTATGAGACAATTCCATAATTTTATTTCTATTTCGTCAACCTTAAACTAAGCTACATATAGCAATAAAATAATCATACCATAATCATAAAACAGTGTTGGTAATACTGAAATATTATCTATTGCAGCGGCATCGTATCGCGGTTGCGGTGAAAACGAGGAGCCCGATCATTATGCAGCCCGGATCGCATTCACTGGAAACTCAAGGGTGCTTGGCCCGGTTTGCATCGTCGCGGGAGCGCTTATGACTATTGCTGGTATGTGTTAGACATACTAGATAGAAAGACTCGAATGGTTAACTTTGCTCTGCGTTAATCAGTTTTAGAGTTAACTTTACTTAAAACAGTCTAGATTGATTATGTACAGATAAAGAAAAACAGTCAAAAGGTTAAATATAAAATCAATACGTAGTAGACCTACCTACGTATTAATTTGAGTGCTTTTATGGTTCTACAGTAATGTTTTTTTTTTGTTAATTCCAGGTATTGTACTATGCATATTGATGCGGTCTGCTCAGCGTCGACAACGCAGACTGGCATTCCATTGCCCCATTCATGGAGACTTTTATCCGTTAAGTCCTCAAAATAGCAGAAAATATTCACGTAAGTAAAATAATATAAATGATAATAAACATTTAATTGATATGGACTTGCACACCGGAGATAAATCAATTTCCACAGCGACATAATGTACAAGTTTCGTTACGATAGTATCGGTATAGACCGAGATCTCAAAATCTAATCAGTGTGCTAATAGTCAGTGCTGGCTGTTTATATTTTAAAAGGCCTTAAAACATTAATTAGGTTGGTATGACTTATGAAGTTATGATAGAATTAAAACTGTGGTAAACCCATAGTAAAATAATGTATAAAAGATATAAGTCTCAACTTCTACCTCTGTTCTTTCTCCAACCTAACATAGATATGCTTAAACGTGAAGCATCCTTGAAATTTCAGTCGTCCAATTATTGAATTATCGTCAAACTGATCTCAAAAATTAGGTTTAGAATAAATAATGATAACAAATAATGCTGGACAAGTAACACATAATGTTTTACTGCAATAAATCTTTTCATTCCAGGAAGCCCAACCGGGCTGTGGCATAGGCTCCACAGTTGGCTAGGCATGGTCGAGGAAGGAGAGATGCCTCGCTGTCCTCGATCCGCGGAGCCTACTTCGCCAGCCAGGGCCGACGCTCCATGCCCGCCACCATTACCCTTCCTAGTGCCATCAGATTCTGTTGTGTAAGATTTTTTTACTTTTTGCTTGATGTGTTTGATCTGAAAGGAATTTATCAAATTACCATTGTCCAATTCTAATTATTCATTGTTACGATGTGTACAGAAAAGATTTAAAAAGTTTTTTTTTTCTATAAATATGAAGTTTATAAAGAAGACTAGCTCTAAATCAAATTTTATGGATGATTGAGAGCAACAATATCTCAAATTGTCTTACAATTTAATGTCAGTAGTTTGATATTTGAATATGAATTAATGGAAATCTGTTTATTTTTACAGAGGCATGGCATCAGTTCTGGGAGCCCCACTTAGTCCGGAGCTAACTTTCGGCTCAATCAAATCACTGGCGATATCACGAGAAGTTGCGAGCTTTCCCCTATCGCGCTCACCGACTCCGCCACCTTTGAGGTAAAGACGCGACTTTAAATAAATATTAATTTATAAATGCATAATGGCAAGCTGAAATCATGTTATATCTAGATGGTCTTCTTACAAACCTTTTATTTAATTATTTATCTTCTTACAGCTGTCCGCCCTGCAAAGAAGATTCGTCATGTGACAACAGCATCCCGAACGCAGTAGTGATTCGTCCTGACTTCGATTGTGGATCAGCTACCTGCAACTACCGAGTCGTTGAATGTAAACTAACAACCACAGATGAAATAAACCGCACTTCTATCACACCTAGTATACACATGATCTCAGATAGCAAACAAAATAACATTAAGCCTTCTTCAATTTCAATATCGATACCTAACGAAGGTAATGGTTAAGGTTTTTTTATATTGTTTAGACAATTTCAATGTTCAAATTTAATTGGACAGTGTGGGACATTATTTGGCGTAAGAAACACAATTTAGATCTTTATTCCATTATGTGCAATTAATGTAAATAAAATACCACAGCTAAATTTATTTAAAGGATTGAAAGGATAAAATATTTATTTATATACTTACGCAATTATTAATATTGTCTTCCACGGACACACTCCATAAAATGTTTTTTTTCTAATATGATAAGATACTGTTTGTTAACTCAAGTTTACTTTATAAGTATAGTATCCCGATAATGACTATAATCTCTATTTTAGCAATACAATGCGCCAAATATTGTAGGTTGTAGTAGGATCGTATACGTATGTATAATTTTTGAATGAGTTTAAAAGAAGTGGGATTGTATCGCTTAGCGAGCAGAATATCCTTTTTTAAATAATTATGGGATAGCATTTTTATAAATATTTGTTGACATTTGCAATAAGTTTCACATAGTTTCAATCGCTCATAATGCTGACATTCTAGTCTTAATACCTAATTTTTAGGGTATGTACCTATCTATTGAAAATCTATTTTTTTCTGAGCTTGAGTGGGAAACGAACGTAGGTACCTTGGGATTTGGCTCGTTATTTTTACTTACACAAAATTTTGTGTGTGTGGATGTTAGTTATTACGATACCTACCTATGGTTTACTCAATTAATATAACTAATCGTATTAGGCAGGTAGGTACTATATTATTAATTTTGAATAAAAAACAATTACTTACCTTATCTCATATCAGATAAAGTTCCAGTAATAATTGTGATATTAATTTCATTACCTTTTGATCAACGTAGATTTTTTTTATCTCATTTAATAATTTATTAACCAATTTCTTGTATTAAAATTTTGGTGGAAGAGCCAAAAAGAGTTGCCAAAAAAGAATGTTCACCGCGTCCATGAGTCTGTATTACGACATTAATAAAGTATGCTCATAAAAGACAAATTAGTGGAAAATTTACGTAAAGGTTAAGTCGAAACCTATAGATAATAGTTAATTTGTAAGTAGAATGTTTGTTCATAAAACAATGGTGTTTTATGAAGAAATGAAGGCATTTATTGGCCATTGAGGACTCCAGTGGAAATATCTTTTTTATTATTTGTAGTTAAGTGCCACGCCTAAAATTATATAGGTACATAAGTAAGTAGGTATAAAAAATGATTTAGGCTAATTATTTAATATTGTTATGATTGTAAGGATAAAATGAAAATACAAAATCAAATTGATTGCGTTTTTTATTCGACAATATACATATATTACTTACCAATACCCAAATTAATGACTTATTTTCCTTAATACATTATAAACTTGTTTTTACTAACTTTTATATCTTCTTACCTTATAATAAGCTAATATAATATATATTATTATTTTATTCAATTATAATATGTTATTTAACAAAATCCTATCTAAACATATTTCTATTTCTACAGTTTTCGGCTATTTTTATGCAGTATTTTATATAGACGTGTATCTGTGATCCCGACGTCGACGAAACGGTACTACGCGTACTCTTCGATTGTCCCGTGTATGGTATCGTTAAATATGAAACAGAAATTATATATGAAGATAGGTACTAAATTAGAACAGACAAATATTTTAAACATACTAGATAATAAAGAACAAAGAGATGTATTTATAAAATACTGCATAAAAATAGCCGAGGATAGATAGGATTTTGTTAAATAATACTTATTATTATAACTAGAATATAATAATATTCGCATAAAATGTAAAAAGCACGGTGTCTTCATACATCCTGTAAGGACTTGGGTTAAAAGTTTTGTCGTCTCTATTTTTCTGACTATTGGGTATTGCATGCGTTACGTCTGGAAAAAAAACCAATTTGGTCACCTTTGCCGTTTCCCCCGTTCTTACAAGCTTTTATTTAGCTTGCCCTGTATGTATGTACCTATGTATGTATGTAACTATCTTTGTTCGCGAAATCTTGCAACTCAATTTTGAAGCAGATATCCTCAACCAATTGAGCTGAAATTTTGTATACATGTTTACTTTGGATGACAATGCATGGTCAGCTATGTGACATCACTCTGAATCCAACATGCCGGAACACCTAAGATGGCGGACTACATAATTTTAATATACCCCTATAATATGGGTATCAAATGAAAGGGCTTGCTGAGAATAACTCAAAAAATGAAATGACGTCACTCTGAATCCAACATGGTGGAACACCTAGGACTGGACTGGACACGACTCGACTCGACTCGACTGTACTGTCATGTACTGTCCTGTACCTGTCCTGGCGAACTACTTATTAGGGTTCCGGACCAAAATGGTAAAAAGGAACCCTTATAGAATCACTCTGTCTGTCTGTCTGTCTGTCACAAATGGATATCTCGAGAACTACTGATGCTATCAACTTGAAATTTGAAATGGTAAAAGACAACACTTTTTTACTAATATAGCATATATGAAAATGTTGAAAAACATTCTTATTTTGACTGCAGGGGGGCGGATAGGAGATCTCAAAAATTTTAAGTCAAGTTACTAGGCCGTATGGGGTATCATATGAAAGGTATTTATTTGCACATTAATAAACAGTTTTCAGTTTTCCTTTAAGCCGTATTGTTCTTGAGTTATTTACAAAAATGTCGAAAAATCGACCGTTCCCCCCCCTTATCTCCGAAGTTTGCAGAGATAAACCCGTGATACCTTTATAGCTAATAGAAGTGTATGTAAACTTTATAGGAAAATTATAGCGAACTCTCTAATTTGCATAGTTTTTTAGACAAGGGGGGTGGAAGGGGGGTTTTCAAAAAAATTTTGAAGTTAATAGGTGATGTGGGGTATCATATGAATGGTATTCAGTTGCACATTAATAAACAGTTTTTAGTTTTCCTTTAAGTCGTATAGTTTTTGAGTTATTTACAAAAATGTTGAAAAAAATAGCGTTCCCCCCCCCCCCCCCCCCCCTTATCTCCGAAGTTTGCAGAGATAAACCTCTGAAACTTTTATTGCTATTAGAGGTGTATGTAAAGATTAGAGGAAATTTATTACAATCGCTCTACATAGCATACTTTTTTAGAAATCATCGAAAGTGTAAAACATCTACATAAGTTCCGCTATCAGACAAGAGATGGCGCTGTCAAGGTTCTCCAACAAATATAAAACCGCCTTTGTCATATATTATATTGTATGATGGCACGGAACCCTCGGTGCGCGAGTCCGGCTCGCTCTTGCCCGGTTTTATTTTTTTGATGTACTCCTATAATATGGGTATCTAATGAAAAGGCTTGCTGAGAATAACTCAAAAAATTAAATGGCATCACTCTCAATCCAACATGGCGGAACACCCAAGATAGTTATTTTTTATTGAACTCCTAAGTTTAATGTCAACTTAAAACGTATTTACACAATATATGTAATAAAAAAGCTTGTCGCGAGATTAAGATCGTAGAAGCAGGTAGGTACCTACTCATATTTACATTGTTTGAAAAAAAATTTAATCAATTAAGATCAAGTTACAGGTACACAGGTTAATCTCGTGACAAGCTTTTTTAGTACACATAATGTGTAAGACGTTTTAAGTTGACGTTAAACTAATGGAAAATGTTTATTTTATTATTTTTAGTGGGTACGTTTAAATAAAAGCTTGTTTGTTAAAAAGTTTTTTTTTACTTTCAATTTATATATATCGTACTCCATTTTTGAATCAATGATTGTAGATGTGTTAGTCCGATTCACATTACATAATAGGTACCTCCTACCTCCAGCTTTGCACTTTGCCCTGTTGTGTTATTTAAGACTACATGTTACTACAGGTAACGATGAAACAGTAGGTAGCGATGGAATACCTCCTATTTTTATAAAGAAATTTGCATCAGCACTAGTGGAACCCCTCAGTATCATATTTAACAAATGCAATGCACGTTTCTTAACACATGGAAGGAAGCAATTATTGTTCCTAATATATGTCCGGTGAAAAGAAACTTGTTTCCAATTACAGACCAATTTCAATATTGGCTGTCTTTGGAAAGATTTTTGGAAGGTTGATGGCTGGGCATTTAACATGGTATATGAAACAACTAATTACAGAAAGTCAACACGGATTCATGAAAAGTCGTTCCACCGCAACTAACCTTGCATGCTACACGTCCTTGTTTTTGAAGTATAGGTTCACCTGTTGACGCAGTTTACACCAATTTTAGCAAGGCCTTTGATAAGGTTGATCATTCCATCTTGCTAGACAAACTAAACCAACTAGGATTTTCAGGTGCTCTGCTCAATTGGTTTGGATCATACCTAACTAACAGACCTTCTAGGGTTGCTGTTGGTGGGTACCTTTCTAATGCTTTTATTGCTTCTTCGGGCGTGCCTCAGGGCTCTATTTTAGGACCTCTGTTGTTTAATGTTATAATATATTATAATGTTATAAACGACATAACAGAATGTTTTTCGAATTCTAAGTTTTACCTTTTTGCTGATGACCTTAAGCTAGCTAAGCTCATCAATAAACCGTCAGATAGCCTACTTCTCCAAAAACATCTAGATAATTTAACTCAATGGTGCGCCGATAATAAAATTACCCTTAATGCCCGTAAATGCTTTTACATACAATTTAGTGCTAGTAAAACACCTCAAGCTAATCATCATCATCATTTCAGCCGTAAGACGTCCACTACTGAACACAGGCCTCCCTCATGGATCTTCATGAGGGGTAGTTGCCATACTCACCACGCTTGGCAGGCGGTTTGATGAGCGCAGTACGGGATGTTGATACACAGAAAGACGCTGCTGCCCATCTTCCGGAGGTACCCCTTAGCAGGCTCTTACTGCTTCCACGGGCATGAGAGGAGGGGTAACATTCTACTGCCGGTACCCCACGGCCAAGCCAATATCTACCACATAAATGGTCAACTGCTAAACACCGTCAATGAAATACGTGATCCGGGAGTTGTAATAGACTCAAAGCTCAACTTTAATGCTAACATTCTTAACTCAGTTTCTAAAGGTTTCATTAGGCTTCGTTATCCGCAATATATATAGATTAGATTAGCTATAAAATTGCACTTTCTATGTTTCTTTATTGTTTCTGGTAGTTTATCATGTTCTTTTTGTTTTCTCTCTTTGAATTGGGTAACATTTGTTTAAAAAATAATAGAGGTATTGGTAGTCCATAATTCCGTGAATGTTACCCCCATATTCTTAGTCATTACCTCGACCTCGACTCAACCTCCACTCAACCTCCAAATGCGTTTCGGTATGCTTGATCGTAAAAAATTCCTCCACTCGAACCAACCTTATAATTTTTTCTCATACGAGTGGAGGTGGAGTGGAGAAATGAACTGTCATCTCAAGGTACCTCGCAACCAACCTTGAATGCTCCTCGAAAGCTCCTCGAAAGTGTTTGTTGTTTTTTAAAATGTATTTTGGAGATTTTCTCAATTACATTTATGACATTTACGACGATGAACCCTACAATTAAGCTCTAGCCATCTAGCCTTAAGAGGGGCTTGATGCATGTTTGGTACAATTTTCCTCGAACTGATGACGTAATGACTCGACTCGACCTTATTCGAGTGGAGTTGAGATTTAACCAAAAGCATACCGAACTCGAGCATGTTTTGGAGGAATGCTCGAGGCACTCTCCGTCGAGTTTGAGTGGAGGAGGAGTTGAGGAGTTGTCTAAGAATATGGGTGTTAAGTCTCTGTCTGGCCTCCACGATACAGGCTACGCCTAGTGTGAAGGCCGCTGATTAATCTGTACCGAACTGTTTTGCTTGCTAAATAAATATTTTTTCATTTTTTCATTTTCAATAGCAAAGATTTTAAATCACCTCTAACAAAATTAAAACTCTATGAATCCCTTTTCCAGCCTATACTTGTTCAGTGATTTGGAACCCCTATTACGAAATTTACAGCAAACGCCTAAAATCAACACAAAAACGATTTCTATAACTACCACTTTTCTTATGGGGATCATTTGGCAAAAACACTTAACAGCTACAATAAAAGACTTGCTCATTACAAAATGTCACCGCTATCATTGCGCAGAAAAAGAACAGACCTACTTCTTGCACTAGCTTGCAAGAAGTGCCATTAGCAAAAAGCTGTTTAATGGCAAATTCGATTGCATAGATCTTAATAATAAGCTACTGCTAAATGCCCCTCTTAGATTGCCAAGAAGTAAAGCTTACAGCACTTCCCTTCTACAGAATCAAGCATGGCAAAAACGCGGTTATCCCGAGACTCTGTGGTAACTATAATTCTATTTCCAAAGACAAATCCCCTTGACATAAGCGACCTAATAAGTTTGACAAATTAATGTTTCAAATCTATCTTGTTTACTGGATGTTCATTATCTTGTTACCCGCTAGCACAGATTACAGAAACTAACTGCCGCTACTTTAAATACTTACCACAATACCTCTTATTCCAATTCCCTATTCAAATCAACATGACTGTCTTAAATTATATTTTGATTATTAAAGTTAAAAACTATATAGTTAATACCAAGTTTAATTAACTATGTAGGTACTTTTTTCATTACTACTGTCATCCAGATTTTTACTTGCTACTTTTTAGCATAGGTTTAGCATAGCAATTATTGTTACAACCTACTATTATATCTACCTAACTATTTTATATTAAAAGTAGTAAACTTTTGTATCTAACTACATGTTATTTGTTTGTAGTTCTATTATTTTTTGTTTAAGATAATTATGTTATTATTAGGTTGTTACCCAATATAACTTCAATTCTACCTATTTTTGTTGAGTTGCGCTCTATTGTGTGCATGCTGTGGCCGCCCTTAATTGGGGGAGCACAAGGCCCTTACTCCCTAAGTTTTAAATTGTGTTGAATCTGTGTATCTCTTGTTGGTGGTCCTAATAAATAAATAAATATTTTAATATTTTTAATAATTAATATTTTTTTTATAAAGTAGGTATATCTACCAGAAAACAAAGAAATAACAAAACTTGAGGGATTTATCAATATATGTAGATAGGTACTGTAATAAATTCATATTTATTATAGAACGCCAAACAGAATGAACACAACACAATTTCATTTTATAAGACTGTAGCTACGTATCTACTACGTACCTACCTTACCACCTCCTTTACCAGATTATCTACCTTGAATACCTTTTACCAGATTACCGTTACCGTTACCGTTAGAAGTTAAACAACATACCTTTACCATGGATTACCAGAATAAATAAAACACAGAACCATCACATCACATCACATAATATTTAATAGCACGCAGACAGCAATTCGGCAAGAAACAAGAAGTTCAACCAGCCAGGCCATAAGAAACATTAATCATCCTTCGCCCTGATAAGAACGAGGTGATCATGCAGAACGACATCAGCTCCAGGTACTGCGTGTTCCGGGTCTTCGCACCGCGTACAGCTCCGAGTCGTCACGCCGCGCAGAGCTCTCGATACGTCTTCTCGTCACGGCGGCCTGAAGGCGAAAGGGGCGTCGCCCGTGAAAAACCTATATTTATAGAAGAGCGGTGTGAGACGGTTTGCACGGGCGACACTCGACGGCGCGCTCGCGCCCTATTGGTCGACGCGGCAAGAAGACGCTCCGTCTTTCAGCGCCGAAACGAAATGTATTAAAAACTACTTATATGTTAATTTTTAGGAAAAATATATTCATAACTATTCTACTTACAACCAACATGGTTATTTCATTCTCTGCATACCCGATCAAATAGGATCCCTATAATTGGTGACCCCGAAAAGGAACACAGACGAAGAAAAGAAAAATGAATCAAGAACAATGGACAGAAGCACTCAAAGAAGAATTACGCAAATTATCACTGGAAGTTGCCGCCCTTAAGAATCAACAGCAAAACCAAAATCACCGACGAGACCGTTCCTTCAACAGGCCAGATGAAAACAACAGATCACGAAGTCAGACACCAACGCCCTACTGCTACTACCACCGTCGTTTTGGAGCTGAAGCCTACCACTGTACTACACCATGCTCATTCAAAAAAGAAAACACGAAGCCTAACAAACTAACAAGCACGCTGGCCGCGGCGGAACCCAGCGCTTGTGACAATTCTTACCGCCTTTTCGTCACGGACAAGAAAACCGGAAAACAATTTTTAATCGACACCGGAGCTAATATCTCTGTACTACCTCCGGCAAAAGGAGCACTACCTCAACCGCTAAACTTCAACCTCTACGCCGCAAACAACACAATAATACCAACGTATGGGGAAAAAACGATGGAACTCGACCTTAATTTACGAAGACCTTTCAAATGGAAATTTATCATCGCAAAAGTTGGAAAACCCATCATCGGAGCAGATTTCCTAGAGCATCACCAACTAATCGTCGACATTAAAAACAGACGACTCATCGACGGGAAAACAAGCCTCACAGCAAATTCTTTCGTTCGAGCCACCAACATACCTACAGTTCGCAGCATCGACTTACAAACATCGTACCACGACATCTTATCGGCATTCCCCGGAATTACAAGACTTACTGCAATGAATCTAACACAAAAGCAAAATGTTGAACATATCATCGAAACTACCGGACAACCACTCCACTGTCGAGCCCGCCCAATTGCACCGCATCGCTACGAACAAGTACGAAAAGAATTCCAGAACATGATAGATCAAGGTCTATGCCGCCCAAGCAAAAGCCCATGGTCATCACCGCTTCACATTGTACCTAAGAAAAATGGGGATATACGAGTATGCGGAGACTATAGAAGACTAAACGCGATCACTGTTCCTGATCGTTACCCTATCCCGCGAATAAAAGACTTCACATTCCAATTATCAAACAAGAAAATCTTCAGCACCATAGACCTCAACCGTGCCTACCAACAACTCAAGGTACGGGAAGAAGACATCGAAAAGACAGCCATAATAACACCAATGGGCCTCTTCGAATTTCCACGCATGTGCCCTGGTTTGACCAATGCGGGACAAACATTCCAGCGCTTCATTCACGAAGTGCTGAAAGACCTAGATTTCGTATTCGCTTTCATCGACGATCTACTCATAGCCAGCCCCGATGAAGATACTCACAAAAACCACCTTCGAACAGTCCTAAGAAGATTAGAAGACAATGGCATCACAATAAACCCATCAAAATGCGTCCTCGGAAAACAAGAAGTCAAGTTCCTTGGCTTCACTGTCAATCAAGAAGGCATCAAGCCGCCTGAAGAAAAAGTGTCCGCAATATGCAGCTATATCAAGCCAAAAACTATCGAAGAATTACGACGTTTTCTGGGTATGATCAATTTTTACCGAGAACACATACCCAAAGCCGCTGAGATTCAAGCCCCGCTACATGCGTACCTACACAACGCCAAGAAAAAGGATAAATCAATCATCAACTGGACCGAAGACGCAAACAAATCCTTTGAAGCTTGTAAAGTTGCGATTCAAAACGCCGCACTTCTCGCTCATCCATCACACCAAGCCACACTGGCCATTTTCAGCGACGCATCCGATCTATCTGCGGGAGCTGTACTTCAACAATTTATCAACAAAAGATGGCAACCACTCGGATATTTTTCAAAGAAATTCTCCGATGCACAGCGCAACTACAGCACATTCGACCGAGAGCTACTAGCTATCTACATGGCGATCAAGCACTTTCGGAAAATCTTCGAGGGAAGAAACCTAATCGTTTTCACCGACCACAAACCTCTCACATTCGTTCTACAAAAATCACCATCCACAACAGAAACACCACGCCGAGCAAGACAGCTAATTTTCATAAGCGAATTTACCACAGATATACGCCACATAAGCGGCAGTGAAAACATCGTAGCCGACGCGCTAAGTCGAATACCTATCGACATAATCACATGCCCTACATCACTCGACTATGAAAAAATCTCCGAAGCGCAAGAAAAGGACAGAGATATTATCGATAGACTTGCGTCACAAAGCAACCTATCGTTAACAAAAATCGCACTGCCTAACTCAAGAAAAACAATCTACTGTGAAACTTCAACATCGAGCGCCCGGCCATACCTACCAGAAAATTACCGAAGACAAGCTTTCGACGCACTACACAGCATCAGCCATCCGGGAGTTCGATCTTCGCGGAAACTCATCACCGAAAAATTCTTCTGGCCGTCAATGAACACCGATGTCGCTACCTGGGCTAAGCAATGTATACAGTGCCAACGATGCAAAGTGAACCGACACACAACAAGCGAGTTATCTTCTTTCCCGCCAACGGAGAGATTTCAACATGTACACATCGACATAGTCGGCCCGTTACCTACTTCACCTCAAGGATATCGCTATCTCGTAACAATGATAGACCGAGCGACACGATGGCCCGAAGCTATACCTACGGATGACATGTCAGCTGACTCAGTGGCGAAAATCGTCTACGAAAATTGGATAACTCGATTCGGCTCTCCAAGGATAATAACCTCCGACCAAGGAAGAAACTTCGAAAGTAGTTTGTTTGCTAAACTTCTCAACACCGTCGGAACAGAAAGAACAAGAAGTAGTCCATATAATCCGAAAGCAAATGGAATGGTTGAACGCTGGCACCGCACACTCAAAACGTCACTCAAAGCTCGCTTATCGCAACATTCAACGTGGATAAACGAGTTACCTACCGTACTACTAGGACTGCGAGCCGCCGCACGTACTGACACAGGCGTCAGTCCCGCTGAACTTACCTACGGGTACAATCTGCGTCTACCATGTGATTTCTTCACTACGTCATCAGCAACATCATCAGAACAAAGCTTGGATTTCGACTACGTGAGCCAGCTACGCGAAACTATCAACGCAGTTAAACCTGAGCAACAAACATCATCACACGGAAGCAATAGACCCATATTCGTACATCAAGATCTACAAACCTGCAAACAAGTGTTTATAAGAAACGACGCCGTAAGAAAACCACTGCAACCTACCTACGATGGACCATACACAGTTTTAGAACGGAACGAAAAAACATTCAAGCTGTTACTACCCGGAAGAAAATCAAACGTAGTCTCAATAGATAGACTCAAGCCGGCCTACACTACAATGGTTGAAGATACCTACAGTGCAGAGACCCCCGCATCAGTACCTTCACAATCACCGGAAATTAAAATACCTGCCACCACGAGCTCAACTCAATCAAGCCCGCCTTCAATTATAAAGAGAACAGGCCATGGAAGAGAGGTCAAGCTCCCGGTACGCTTTCGCTAGGGAGGGAGCCATGTAGCTACGTATCTACTACGTACCTACCTTACCACCTCCTTTACCAGATTACTCACCTCCTTTACCAGATTATCTACCTTGAATACCTTTTACCAGATTACCGTTACCGTTACCGTTAGAAGTTAAACAACATACCTTTACCATGGATTACCAGAATAAATAAAACACAGAACCATCACATCACATCACATAATATTTAATAGCACGCAGACAGCAATTCGGCAAGAAACAAGAAGTTCAACCAGCCAGGCCATAAGAAACATTAATCATCCTTCGCCCTGATAAGAACGAGGTGATCATGCAGAACGACATCAGCTCCAGGTACTGCGTGTTCCGAGTCTTCGCACCGCGTACAGCTCCGAGTCGTCACGCCGCGCAGAGCTCTCGATACGTCTTCTCGTCACGGCGGCCTGAAGGCGAAAGGGGCGTCGCCCGTGAAAAACCTATATTTATAGAAGAGCGGTGTGAGACGGTTTGCACGGGCGACACTCAACGGCGCGCTCGCGCCCTATTGGTCGACGCGGCAAGAAGACGCTCCGTCTTTCAGCGCCGAAACGAAATGTATTAAAAACTACTTATATGTTAATTTTTAGGAAAAATATATTCATCACTTTCCTCCGTCGACCGAGACACGTTCTCGGCTTGCCCGTTGACGAGCTCACCGCCGCTAACCCGGAGGTGACGTCAACCCGTCCCACACTAGCTGTTAGACACATATTCAAAAACCGGTCCCGCCGGCGGGGCCGAAGAATACATTCTTCCGTCTAAAGGTGCAGTTTTGCACCTAGACGCTATCCTTCAGTAGATTCAAAAATAAAAATTCTGGCAACAGTCCAAGCCGTGGTTCGAACCTAAGTGGTGCCCTTGAGCTTGTTGCCCCAACCTAACTTTTGCGGCTGGGCGCCTTCTGCGCTCGCCATAGTCCGGTAACGTTGTCATGGCCATCTGCGGTCAACAACATATATTGTCATTTCGAAAAAAAAAAAAAAAAAAAAAAAAAATATATTCATAACTATTCTACTTACAACCAACATGGTTATTTCATTCTCTGCATACCCGATCAAATAGGATCCCTATAAGACAAACACACGACAGTTTACGACTATGCATAGTTTTTAAGTGCTTGGTACCTACTTACTATACCAATTTTGCTGTGCCCTAACAGGGCGCATGATTAATACTCCTATATTATTTTAAGAGCTTGTAACTCAACATGCTTGCAATAAATGAATATGACTATTATGAGTAGCCGGCACGTTAGAGTTCCATTTTCACTATTTTCCATGCGAAACCCTAAAAAAGAATGGCGGCATATCCGCTCGCGTCGGAGCGTGATGCAAAATCGAACAGTAAGAGACAGAATCTCAGAGGAACAAGAAACCAGCGTCGCGCGTCATGCTGCGCTGCTATGCTAGGTACTCACTCCGCCATCTTGAACTAGATTTTCATGATGGAATGGCAGGCATTGTCTTTCCTATTTAAAAAGTAAATTGCATGTGAAATAACTACGCTCCTTAAAATATCACTATAAAAACTGTTTGAAATTATTGTACAGATTAACCTTTCCACAAAGTGTAAGTGATACCATTATAAGATACTTTACAAAATAAAAAGATCACCAATAAAACAAATCAGCTGTTATCCGTCAATCGATGTCAACAAAATTACATAATTTTGTTTAGAAAAATAGTGCAGCCTCCGTGTAATATGTGTCACTTTTAGAATATCAAACATGCGTAAACTTTTATTTTCTTTCTAGGAATGAAAAAATTAATGAGTGTCAAACAATTTACAACTTTGGCGTCGACATTGTTTTTTGTATGATGTAGTCGGGAACAATATTTACAATGATGGATCAAAACAATATTATCGAGTGTGCCGGATTTTATTTTATTCACAACTTTGATTCTGGAAACCTCGGTCATGTAGAGAGAGTTCACACGGAACACATAGGTAAGAAGCCTCTTCTATGTTTAGACAGTCAAGGTGTCTTTGTGTGTGCCAATTTTTGCTTTCCTCACGGTCTTGAAACTGCTTACAGGAGGCAGTTTTACGTCCAAAGCTTCTATTATCACTTTTTGCCTACCTACAATAACTATTTGCGTTTTGAGTGAGCCCTACTTGATTGCAAAGCTATGGATTCTCATAGCATCAAATTTGTTTGTTTCTTTAGCTCCGAGTCTTAACCACAAGACAAATGTGCCAGAACTCCCTGACTATGAATTCAACATGTGGACACGACCAGACTGCGCTGGAACGGAATTTGAAAATGGAAACAGAACTTGGTTCTACTTTGGAATTCAGGCCAGCGAGCCAGGAATTTTGGTAAGTTTTTGCTGCAAGCTAAGCTGTATTGGATTAGAAAGTATATTTTTGGCATAGCTACTGGTTCATTGTTGATTCTGAACTTTTATATGAATGTGTATGTACTAAATAAAATAGGTAATTATGAAGAGTTAATATTTCATTGTATTTATAAGATTTTTTTTTCAGTACAATTGAAAACAATACAATACATATTAAACAAAATACCTACTTAATTGCACACCATAACAATACTGAAAAACTACAACATAAAAAATACATATTTATCAACAATGGTACTTGCAAAAGTGTGAAACTTAGTCACTGCTACCAACACCATGCTACTTGATCCTTAATTTACAAAAAAATACATAATTAAACTCATAGGATACAAAACATGAGCTGATGATTCACAATATGCATTTGTACAGGTGCGGTTGAACCTGATAAATCTAAACAAACAAGGCAAGATGTACAACCAGGGCATGGCTCCCGTCACCCGCACCCTGCCCGGCAAACCCCAATGGGAGAGGATCAAGGATCGGCCAGTGCATTCTGTAAGTACTGCCATCACTGGATAAGCCATTAATAAACTAGCTGCTGCATGCGTCTTTGCCTGTGTTTTCATTTTTATGCATATATTAATAAACATACTTACCATATATTCTGAAAGACGTTCATGTTGCAGTTAGTTTAATAGCTAGCTAAGACTTAATAGGTTGCTGAACACAAGCCTCCTCATGGAGATCCATGACGGGTAGTTGCCATACTCACCACGCTTGGTAGGCGGGTTGGCGAGCGCAGTACGGGATGTTGATACACGGAAAGACGCTGCTGCCCATCTTCCGGAGGTATCCCTTAGCAGGCTCTTACTGCATCCACGGGCATGAGAGGAGGGGTAACATTCTGCTGGCGGCACACGACCACGTTTGCTATATCTGCAGTTATTTGCCTCAGCACGCTGATTACGTATCAGTGACAGGTTTGCAACAGGCAAATCTCTTGATCTTCGCTATAGGGATCCTGTTAGATGTGAGCAAAGCTTATGATAGGGTAACTTATGTATGACATTCTCCTAAAAAAATTACAAGGTATCGGCGTAGGAGGACCAGCATTTGCTTGGTTTACCTCATATCTTAAAAATAGGATGCAATCAGTAGAAATAGAATACAATGACCACATTACAGGAATCATAAAAAAAAATGTTCTCATACGTCTTTTGTTAATAAATCAATTTGTAAAAAAAAATTTGAGATCTCAAAATTATTTTGTGAAGTTACTCGGTCATGTGGTGTATCATATGAAAGGTATTAATTTGCACATTAATAAACAGTTTTTAGTTTTGCTTTAAGCTGTATAGTTTTCGACTTATTTACAAAAACCTTGAAAAAAATTGCGTCCCCCCCCCTTATCTCCGAAGTTTGCAGAGATAAACCCCTGAAACTTTTATTGCTAATAGGAGTGCATGCAAAGATTACAGGAAAATTATAACGAACCCTCTAATTTGCATAGTTTTTTAGAAATAATCGAAAGTGTAAATAAAAATTCCGCTATCAGACAAGAGATGGCGCTGTCAAGTTTCTCCAAGAATATAAACCGCCTATTATATTGAATGATGGCACGGAACCCTCGGTGCGCGAGTCCGACTCGCTCTTGCCCGGTTTTATTTTTGATAAATATAGCCTAGCACACAAAATAAGGTACCAGCAAATGGCGTATAGGTATTGGCTGAACGTCCTAGGTACTACATACCTAGCATAAATATTTCACAAAATATAAATAAAATAATCCAGTCTCGCTCGCACTTGTCCGCTTTATTTTAATTTAAACTTAATATGATCTAAGCATAAAACCTTCTTTCCAGACTGACGACAACACATTCACTCTAACCTTCAAGTACCGAACTCCAGAGAACACGAAAGCCACGACTTTTTTCGCGTTCACGTATCCTTTCTCTTTCGCGGAGCTGCAGATAGCCCTCAACTCTATCGACCTGAAGATGCTGCCGTTGCCGCCGCCGCAGACGCCAGATGACATCTATTATCATAGGGAGTGCCTCATCTACTCTCTCGAAGGTAATAATAATACATGCCTTCATCATTTCAGCCATAAAACGTCCACTGATGAACACAGGCCTCCCTCATGGATCTCAATGAGGGTAGTTGCCATTCTCACCACGCTTGGCAGGCGGGTTGGTGAGCGCAGTATGGGATGTTGATACACGGATAGACGCTGCTGCCCATCTTCCGGAGGTATCCCTTAGCAGGCTCTTACTGCATCCATGGGCATGAGAGGGGTATCATTCTACTGCCGGCACCCCACGGCGTACATGCCTTACTACTGTTTTTTTTTGCTATAACTTAATTTTACCTTTTGTTTTGGTTGTTTGATAATTTTACCAATTAATGTGAAACCTGGTTAGAACAATGTAAATTCTTTGTAAAAAATTAACGTCAGATTTCCTGACATAGTTCTAGCGATATTTTCGAGACTTTCTTTCACGGCTGAACGGATCTTGATGAAATTTGGCGTGTGGAAAGTATTGCGTAACCGCGGGCGGAAGCTGGTAGTAAAATTAATTTGGATTGACAATACTGTAATGAAACAAAAACATAAGAATATTATATGTAGTGTTCCAGGGTAAAAAAGCGTTATTATTTTTATTTATTTATTATTTGATAATTTATAAAAATAATACAACAAACAATAAATCTAAATGAACATATAAGATGCAGGAGTATATGTCAATTAAAATATATAATAAAATTAAAATAGAAATTTAGTTATCAAAATATTACATACATTTTACAATTAAACATTATTGTCATAAAAATATGATACACCTCTTTTCACAGTATTGCATATTGTATATTGGGGCACTGAAATAATTTTTTGAGTAGACTATTGTAACATAACTCATCAAAATATATTCCTGCAAATTATAATATAATTTTCGAACAAGGTGTTGTTTGAGTTTCTTTATAAATACAAGTATGTTTTCTCTTTCTGTCATTTAAACATTTAGGTAGGTGATTAAAAATTTTAATTGCCATGACATGTGGTCTTGACTTATGCATTACCATTTTAGAATGTGGAAGCGCTACCGGATTCTTATATTAAGAATCTAAATAGGAAATTAGCATATAATTAATAGCAAATTTTATGCCAATACAATAAAAAGTAGGTCGGATAACAAAGGGGTAAAAAAACTCCAGGTCAAATTATCATCGCGTGACTCCTAAAATGCAACGCTATCTGTGGCCATTTTAACCTCTTTACTGCTTCCACTTTATAAAGAAACTTTCAAACAAACTTTAGATTTTAACTACAGGAATTATCTGGGTTACTTTATGGGTTTTGTTTTAATACACTCTGGAATGGGAATTTTCTTTTTGTATGCAAATGAGTTGGGGGTATTTTGCTGGTAATAAAATCCAGTTTTTAGTTGAAATCATAGCACTTTTTTAACACTCTTATATTAGCTTTACCTGAATCCATGTAACGGAATCTTTAAACGTTATTTAACCCACTTTAAGACATCAGATTTAATGTAAACTTATCGATTACAATATAATAATTCGTCATGTTTTTTTTAGTTTTTGAACTATTATTATTTTACTTTATGAACAGTTGTTTAAGATTTTCATTTCAGTTAGTTGAGTAGGTAATCAAATATTAATAAATTATTAGCTTTTGCCCGCGACTTCGTCCGCGTGGAAATCCCCTTTTTCACGCAGAGCCACTTTGATTCGAAAATATAAATCCCATTTATTCCCTATCCCGTGGGAATTTCGAAAAATCCCTTCTTAGTGCACCTCTAGGATACTCAAGGTATATGTATGTGTGCCAAATTTCAAGTCTTTAGGTCCAGTGGCAAGTCTTAGGCTGTGCGTTGATATATCAGTCAGTCAGCCAGTGAGTCAGTCAGGACTTTGAATTTTATATAATATAGATATAATTACCAACATCATCAACTTACCAAAGGACAATAAAATATGTCGTGCCTATATCACACATAGAATAAATGCTATGTCTCTACTTAAGGCTTATTATTAACACTTAGCAGTCGCGCCCTGATTTCTGAAGCTAGTCGCTACCAGGTCTAAACAAAACGAGCTATTTGACTGCTTTGCCCGTCAGCTGCTGCGTAAAACTATCACTGAGAGGTTTTGAAGAGCCGCAACATCGCAAACCTACCAACTCAAACAAACAGGACCCATACAATCGGGTCCAATTCATCCCTTCTTCCTCGACCACCTGTAGTGCACACTTTTCTAACTTACTGTCAAACACTACACTACTGAAATTAAAATTACTATTTAATTAAATATAAAAATTTAATTTTCTGAACCAATAAACGCTCTTTGAATGTGTGCCGAACATATTTAAAATAATTACGCCTATTATATTACATAGGACATTATAGGCAAGTTCAACTTGCCGACGACGAACTGTAAATTAAACTATTAGTTTAATAGTGTAAATCATTATAAACCTCTATAATACACGATACGTAATCGATTCTTCATCATCAGCTGACTTACTGCTGGGTATAGATAGACCTCCCTTCCCTGTGTAAACTTTCGCGATCTGTAGACATAACTTTAAATCTGATTAACGGGACATCAGTCTACGATGTCCCGTTTTCATTTTTGACCACGAGTGCTGTAAAGCACTCGAAACGCCAAGAAATAATAAAATAAGGTAATTTCGCGACAAAGTCCCGTTAATCAGTTTTAAAATTATAGACCTCTATTCGTTTGTGGCATCTGCCACGATCCTGCGCCATAGTGTGCCCGCGACTTTATCAATGGTCAGGTTATATACCAGTTATAACCTGTATCGATTGAAAACATGATTTTTTTGTTTATCCAGGGAGGCGTGTGGATCTCCTTACGATATCTTCTCATCACGGCATTCTCGAGGAAAGAGAGGAGCGCTTGAAAAATCTGTTTCCGGATAACCAGGAAAGGGCACACAAGTTTCAGAACAAAAAGGTTGGTGATCAATTGATGCGAAGTCACAGACAAAAAAGTGTTTATTCATTGGAGCACAAAAGTACTTTTAAATGTCAATTTATAAAATAAAACCAAAACATTAAAATTAAATAGAGCACATAATTGAATTCGTGCGCTTAAGAATACTCTTCAAAGGTGCTTAAGTTTTTTCTCAAGTAAGGAAAAGAAGCGATGAAAAATACTCATCGATATCAGTCGTCGTATACTATTATATTCAAGACCTCCGTGGCGCATAATAGCTGGCTGAGACGCAGGGGGTCGCAAGTTCGATCTCTGCCGGGGGACACAGGAAGCAGCATTAGAGAAAACATTACTAGTTCACACTTTAGTTATATATGTAAGTAACGTAAGCTAAAATCGACAAATAATTTTTTTATTATTTATGAAATTTTTTATTTTTTATGACACGTTTTGCAAATTAAAATTACCCTCACCAAAACAACTCAATTAAAAAGTATTAGAAAGAAAAATAAAGTATTATTAAAAGTATATAAGTATTTTGTCAGTCTTCATAAAATCTGTTATAATTCAAGCGGAGCTTAATTTGGGACTGGATGGCGCTGTATGATATATTTTCAGCATTATTTATTTGTAAGATAGTATTTTAACATATTTTGTAAATCAATCGAATAGCCGTGGGGTGCCGGCAAAAGAATGTTACCTTATGCTCGTGGATGTAGTAAGAGCCTGCTAAGAGATGCCTCCGGAAGATGGGCAGCAGCGTCTTTCCGTGTATCAACATCTCATACTGCGCTCGCCAACCCGTCTGCCAAGCGTGGTGAGTATGGCAACTACCCCTCATGGAGATCTATGAGGGAGGTCTGTGTTCAGATGTAAACGTTTTACGGCTGACATGATGATGATGAATCGAATGTGGACTCCTCTTATCTATAAGGTACCAATAGGCGGACATTTTACTCCACAGGTGATCTTCATCTCGGCCCGCGTCCACCCAGGCGAGACGCCATCAAGCTTTGTCTTCAACGGTTTCTTAAACCTCCTGCTCTCAAGATGCGACCCGATAGCGGTCCAGCTTCGCAAGCTCTATGTGTTCAAGATGATTCCCTTCCTGAATCCGGACGGAGTCGCGCGCGGGCACTATAGGACGGACACGAGGGGGGTGAATCTGAACCGGGTGTATTTGAACCCGTCGCTTCTGTATCACCCTACGGTTTTCGCTTCGAGATCTTTGATAAGGTGAGAATTGATCAAAATGGATCGACTCGACTAAATTACTTCTTAAACTACTCGACTAAATTTTCATTGTTCGGACACGTTCGTTACTAAATTACTCGCTTCTCGACTGAAATACTAGCCTAATGCGAACTAGCCTTAAAGTGAAAGTATTAGTTCAGTTCAGTCAACCGTCGATTATTTACAGATACTACCACTTCGGCTGCGAAAAGGAAGATAACATGGATGATGTTAGGAGCTGTATGTCACGGAGCATTCAGAATATAAACGAAAGTGTTGAGGTAATTGATAAAATGAATATATCCAAGGCTGACTTATTCATGCCATTGACTGACTTACGGGTTAAGGACGCGCAGCGACGCCGGCGCAGGCCTCGCATAGGCACCCTGACGCGACGTCTTCTGACATAGTTTCCTACACCGGTGAAATGGTGACGTACGTGAATTGCTGTAAATGGAAGACCTTCACAATAGCTATGATGTCTAATAGCCAAAGGTCAAGACGGAGGAAAGGTGAGACGGATTATCGGGATAACGATGTTTTTCCAAACGAACACTATTGTTAGTTAATAGTACTATAAATCTTGCCGTGGGGTTCCGGCACCATAATATTGCCCATCATTTCTTGCCCGGTGGATGCAGTAAGAGCCTGCTAAGGGATACCTCCGGAAGATAGGCAGCAGCATCATTCCGTGTATCAACATCCCATACTACGCTCGCCAACCCGCCTGCCAAGCGTGGCGAGTATGGAAACTGCCCCTTATGGAGATCCATGAGGGAGGCCTGTGTTCAGTAGTGGACGTTTTACGGCTGAAAAGATGATGATGATGACTATAATAATCTTAACGTGGGGTTCCGGCAGCATAATATTGCCCTTCATTTCTTGCCCGGTGGATGCAGTAAGAATCTGCTTAGGGAAGCCCCCGGAAGATGGACAGCGGCGTCTTTCCGCGTGTCAACAGCCCGTACGGCGCTTGCAAACCGGCTTGCCATGCGTGGTGAGTATGTTAATAACCCCCGCTTTAGATGATCCGTACTTCTAAATCAATGGGGGAGGCCTATGTCCAGCAGTGGACGTCCAACAGACAAGAGAGGGAATATACTAATCAAATGAATGTCCCTTAGCTAATAGACACGAAGAAAAAGAAGTCGAACCACAAAAGCGATGGGTTCAAGCGGGAACCGCGCGACAAGGCAGCCAAAACCGCCGGCAACAACAAGTCTTCCAATACCGTGAAACCAGCCAGCAAGAGTAAAGAGTCTAAAGGCACGGAAGCCACTGCCTTGGCCGATCAGGTAACTCAAAGCTCTTCGTATATCTTATATTTCACTTTCAAAATTAACGTGAGATATACTATTCATTTTGTAAAAACGGGAATTACTCACGTAGTATTGTAACGTCGAAGATTATTCCGACACGTTTCGATTTTTCAAGAAAATCATCATCATGGGATTGAAGCGCCACGCCGACCGCGCCCTTCCAAAAAAATCGAAACGTGTCGGAATAATCTCCGACGTTACAATACTACGTGAGTAATTCCTGTTTTTACAAAATGTATATCTGATATGTCTAAGGCAAATGAGCCGTTTTGAGCAGAAAAGAAAAAAGTATCATACTAGAGACCGCGCCACCACTAAAGTCCGATAGACGCGGCGCTGCTATCATATAACTAACTACAGACTGTACTGTAGACTTTAGCTCCCGCTATTCGTCCCGTTCTAGGAATTAGTGGTTTCGGCAGGATACCAGCGTCCGCTGCTAACACATCGGGCTTAATGCTGTGCCGTACCAATTTGCTATTGTAGCACATAGTAATTTACTTTAATTCAGTTGTTGTTTTTATCTATAAACTAGCCGCACCCCGCAGTTTCCACCGCGTAGTTCCCGTTCTCGTGGGAATTTCGAAAAATCCCTCCTTAGTGCACCTCTAGGATACTCATGGTATATGTGTGCCAAATTTCAAGTCTCTAGGTCCAGTGGTTTAGGCTGTGCGTTGTCTGTCAGTCACTCAGTCAGTAACGGAAGAGTTTTATATTATTGATGATTTGGTATAAATGTTAAATGTTTTCTTTTGTGTTATTAAAATGTCTTAATGTTGCGTTATCATCATTTCAGCCATAAAACGTCCACTGATGAACACAGGCCTCCCTCATGGATCTCCATGAGGGGTAGTTGCCATTCTCACCACGCTTGGCAGGCGGGTTGGTGAGCGCAGTACGGGATGTTGATACACGAATAGACGCTGCTGCCCATCTTCCGGAGGTGTCCCTTAGCAGGCTCTTACTGCATCCACGGGTAGGAGAGGAGGGGTATCATTCTACTGCCGGCACCCCACGGCATGTTGCGTTATAATATGTCTTAATAAATAAATGAATGCCTATGTCTATTGCCGTAAGACTTTAGTGGAGGCGCTGACTGCTAAACGTCGCGTCGAGGTAACAATAGTCCTACATAACAGAAAAAGAACACTAGCGCCATCTATTAGGCTGTTTTAACTATTTTTGACGTTTTTTCTTTTATATGAAAACGCCTCATATTTTTTCAAACCTCTTTCTAGGTTACTAGCCGCACTCCGCGGTTTCACCCGCGTAGTTCCCGTTCCCATGGGAATACGGATAAAATATACCCTATGTTACCCAGGTTAATGTAGCATTCTAATGGTGATAGTATTTAAAAATTCGTTGCAGTAGTTTTTGAGTTTATTCATACAAAATAGAAACCTATCCTCTTTATAATATTAGTATAGATGAAGAGATGCTAATAAAATAATTGTAAGAAACCGTGACCCGGTTAAGTTAATAATTATTAATCCAGACTCTTCGAAAGTTAAAAAAGTATATTTCCTGAGACACAGTGCCGTGATTTCATAATTTTAAACTATTTAACCGGAATTTGTCGCAGAATTACTTCATTATAACAATCAATATTAATTTTATCCCTGCAAATTCTGCGTGGCGCATCTATGCAAATCCACGATACGGTTCGTTATCTAAATCCCTTGTATTAGTGTCGCCCACGCTAGGATTAGCTTCAAATTTGCAATAACTGAATTAATATTCAGCATTGTACTATATTGCCGTGGGGTACCGGCAGTAGAATGTTACCCCTCCTCTCATGCCCGTGGAAGCAGTAAGAGCCTGCTAAGGGACACCTCCGGAAGATGGGCAGCAGCGTCTTTCCGTGTATCAACATCCCGTACTGCGCTCGCCAACCCGCCTGCCAAGCGTGGTGAGTATGGCAACTCCCCTCATGAAAATCCATGAGGGAGGCCTATGTTAAGTAGTGGACGTTTTACGGCTGAAATGATGATGATGATTGTACTATATACCTAAATAAACGCTGAGGTAGAGAACCCTCGCGTCTTCATAACAAACCACGAGCTTAGTTATAGCGAGGTGTAGAAACTAACATGTTACATAACATCTACAAAAATAAAACAAAATAAACCTTTGTTCCATACATTTAGGGTAGGTTTTATAAACCATCTCATATGTATTCTTATCCTGTATTTGTGTTAAATATCGGCAAACGTTGCTTTCGTTACAATTTGTCTTGCGACAAAAGTACAAAAATTCCCATAATCATCATTTCAGCCATAAAACGTCCACTGATGAACACAGGCCTCTCTCATGGATCTCCATGAGGGGTAGTTGCCATACTCACCACGCTTGGCAGGCGGGTTGGTGAGCGCAGTATGGGATGTTGATACACGGATAGACGCTGCTGCCCATCTTCCGGAGGTATCCCTTAGCAGGCTCTTACTGCATCCATGGGCATGAGAGGAGGGGTATCATTCTACTGCCGGCACCCCACGGCATCCCCATAATGTTTCCCATAATTTTAAATATTAATATTCCCATAATGTTTTGTTTATATTATGCATTTTTTTTTGTTAATTAGGCTTAACTGATTTTTTTTTAATCTTCCACTTTATCTAATTTATTGCTACTTGTGGAACTAAGCACCGTGGGATCTGTAAATAATTGCTGATAGGACGCACATTTTAGATAGCTGCGCGGGGAATATCATAAGTGTTGCTTGCATATATGATTTTTTGCGAGTCCCGCCGCTGACAAATGTTTGGATGGAATACAGATATTTTAATTTATTTTATTAAACACTTTAACGGCAACAAAACAATCCATGAGGCAGGCATATGTCCAGCAGTGGATATCCTACGGCTGAGATGATGAACACTTTAACACATAACAATTGTGAAAGAAGGACTTAATGCTAAAGCATTCTCTGCCGGCCATCTTGTGTGTGCAGAAATATGGACGTTTGTTCTGGGTCTTTCTATGCGTTTGGGTCTTAACGGAGGCTGTTTGCCGGAAACCGAAGGGTAAAATGGTTAAAAATGGATTAAGGACAGTGGCCTGCTGCTTGAATTCTGTTCTATCATTCTGAAAAAATGCCGTGGGGTGCCGGCCGTAGAATGTTACCCCTCCTTTCATGCTTGCGGATTTAGTAAGAGCCTGAAGGGATACCTCCGGAAGATGGGCAGCAGCGTCTATCCGTGTATCAACATCCCGTACTGCGCTCGCCAACCCGCCTGCCAAGCGTGGTGAGTATGGCAACTACCCCTCATGGAGATCCGTGAGGGAGGCCGCTGGATTGATGATGATTCTGAAAAAATATGAATTACTGTCTATTATCTGTTGTACGTATAACATTGCCGATCTGCCTGTACATTCAACTTAATTACAAATGTAATTAAGTTGTAATTAAGTTGTAATTACAAATGTAATTAAGTTGCAATTACAAATGTAATTAAGTTGTGATTACAAATGTAATTAAGTTGTAATTAATAATAATAATAATTAATAATATTCATTACATATGTAATACTGCTCATTGTCGTTTCATCGTCTTCTACCCTCCTAAGAGCAAGAGTGGTCATTTCACATAGGTAGGAAGTTAAATGACTGAGGTGATTTTTTAATTTAACGACCTCCGCTGCGCAGTTGGTTTAATGCCTGGCTGAGACGCTGGAGGGGTTCTCGCCGCGGGATGTAGTCAAGTGTAGGTAGTATCTTATATTTACTATCTGCTCTCCTAAGCCCAAGAGCAATATTGCTCTATGTTGAGTTCAGTTATTTTACTCAACATAGTATGTTTTGAGAAAATCAAGATTATGTAAGTATGACTTAGGTTAAATTTTTTTGAGATAGGTAATAGGTATATCTCTTGGGCTAAGAACGGCGGACTTTTTATTGTGGACCGACGGCTTTTCTGGTCTAACCCGAATCTCTTCCCAAGCAGGTATACGACATGAAACTAGCCGAGCAGCCATCACAGACCAACGACATAACTCCTAAAGCATCTAGCGCCGAAGACAGCGCATCACTTCTAAACGACAGCGTGCTGCGAACCTGCCTCGGTTCCAACGTCCACATCAGCACTAGTGAGGAGCTGAACCTTCCCGGTAGCAACCCGTTGCGGCCGTTGAGGGATACGCTGAAGAATAGTATTAGTTTGTTGATGGAGTCTTCGTCTTCTGTTGGCGGGTAAGAAATCAACTATTTTAACTAATATGAAATCGAAAAATGTTTGGATATTTATTAGAAAAAGTCAAAATTTTACCCTTGTTACATTATCTGGATTATCACTGAAATAGGTCATAGATTAAAATTTTAACTCGTACTAGTGACATTATTGGAAGGTATTAAATAGAGGCAAAGAAGGCAAAATCTGTATTTTTTTTTTCATATATCAAGTCGATTTCCAGCTACATATTTAGATTATCTTAGACAAAAAAATGATGAATGACACAAAACTATTTAATGTAGCTTTATGGCGCCATTAATTGTAATGTAATTATATGTTGGTAATAGAATTCCAACAGTGTTCAGTTCCTCCCAAAGGAACTTTCATCAGGGAATGGAATGTTACGCGGCACTTCTCCTTTCCCTTGGACGCGCTCACGCTGCGCGTGTTTTGGCGCCGTTGGTATTTTATTTACCATCAGCCTCGAGAGTCTTTAGTGTATTTCTTTATTCCTTGTAATTAACCATTCGCGTCGAAACACTATACCTTATCCGCTCGTTTGGTTTTGGTAAATAATTTTTACTCTGTATATTCCGAACACAGACCAAATTATGAATTATTGTACTGACAAGCTTCATTCAAACCCTTTCCATAGAGCATAAATACCACAATACGTTCCATTGTAAAAACCGAGCCAGTATCCCACTTAGCGCCGACGCGGAGCGCCCGCCGTATTTCGCGCCAAAACGCAAACCAAATAACGGTCGAAATCGGCGCCGCGCGCAACCAAACAAGCGGTTATGTTGTACGAGTATGTGTTTCCTTGTTGACAGTGACAGTTGCAGTGGTAAGGACGGCGGCGCGGCGCACGTGCACATCGGCTGGTGCCGCGACTGCCGGGACTCCATGAGCCGGCTGGAGGACGCGATGCCGGGCGTCGCCGCCATGCTGCCGGGCTACGACGACGTGGTCAGTACCAGTACCTGTCTCCCGTCGCCCGACTCTAAGGGGCCGTCTCCGCGGGCGAGAGAGTCGCGACGAGTCCGCGCTATTATCGTCGGGTAATCTCCACGAACGAGCGATTATTCCGCCGGCGTATCGTCGCGACTCGTAACGGAATCGCCGCGTTTCTTTGACGACGCTTTGTGCTGTTATTTTGTTCAGTGTTAGTTTAGAGTTCGGTGGTGCCAGACGAGAGCGAAATAAGTATATTATAGTGATTAATTTTATCAAAAGTTTTACGGTTTCGGTGGGATTCGAACCCACATCCGTCAAATCCATACTTGACGCTTCCTCAAGCCGGAAGTGCTTTGACCGCTAAGCTACAGAACCCATGTGGGGACCCGCTGAAATTCGACCTAAAAAAATGTTCTACCTAAGTGTGGTAAAACACTATAAAAATAAAAAAATATAATAGGTATATTATAGTGTCTAAATCAGTTAAAAAAATAATTATTTACTCGCACACTGCGAGAGCGCCACGTTTCGCGCGCACTCAACCACTCGGCGCATCGCCGCTATATCATCGCCGTGAGGAGACACATGCTAAGAGAGTGTATAGAAACACGTGGCACGACGATAACAGCGCCGCGACTCCCTCGCTCGTGGAGACGGTCCCTAAGGGCATCTGTCGTGGCGTAAAGGGAGGGACATAGCCGTTTGCGGCGCGGCTCACGAGCGCTGCTGTTGACGATCTAGTACTAAGTATTATAGGATGGGATTGGAAGCTGATATAAATTTTGCGTAACGTGCTTCTAACTAATGAAAATTACGGTTACAACGTTTAAAAAAATATAAATACTTCTAAATTTTTTTGTAGCGTTATCTCGGCGTTGTTATTTTGTATGTGCATGCAAAATAACGGCTTTCTCTTCGCAGTCGGTGACGGACTGACAAAGCGAAACTGTAAGGGCTTCTTGTTTTTCTACGAAACCCTAAAAAGCACGGCGAACGTGCGGATTCATTGCGATGACCTTTATAACTACTAGCGCCCTCTATTCCGCTTCTCGAACCCGACCGTGTGACGTATATATACGATACATAGGTTCTATATCGTTGCGCATGCTAACATCATCATTTCAGCCGTAAAACGTCAACTACTGAACACAAGCCAAGTACTGAACACATGGATCTCTATGAGGGGTAGTTTCCATACTCACCATGCTTGGCAGGCGGGTTGGCGAGCGCAGTACGAGATGATAATACACGGAAAGATGCTGCTGCCCATCTACCGGAGGTATCCCTTAGCAGGCTCTTACTGCATCCACGGGCATGAGAGGAGTGGTAACATTCTACTGCTGGCACCCCACGGCAATTCAAACTCTGTTACCGCCTAGGTCCATCGGCTGTCGTCTCGCCAACCAACATGTCCTGCCCATCACCATTTCATTGTAACTATAGTAAATATTCCTAGATCATATTCCTTTGCCATCCGTTGTCTGTCCTATATGCAAACCCTAAACAGAAATCCCTTCCCCAGAACTGTTCGCGTATGTCCAGGTACGACTCGATAGAAGAGTACAGGCAAGTCCAGAGGCAACATGTTGATGAGCAAGAGAGCAAGGTACCTGCACTTGTGATTTTGTTCAAACGATCACTGGCTTTAACACTATTCCTTAGACTTTAACACGGGCTACCTTTCTCGTTCGACCACCCAACGTGCCCGCTCGAATCCCGTCAGAATCGAACATTTTGATTTGTAATTTTTATTCATTCGAGTGAAACCTTCTTGTGGGTTACCACTTTATATTAGCTTAAAGTTATTCATATGAATTAGTCACCTTTAGGTATCACAACCCAGAAATCAAATCGCATTGTTATCTGATCTGTTGTTCTTCATCTTAGGACTGCTAACCACGTCCACTGCTGGACATAAACCTTCCCCACGGATCTCCAGAATCATGAGGCCGACGCGATGCGTGCTCGAATATGGTCGCGTATCTTATTGCACAGTATCAGATTTTAATAAAATCCTTCTTAAATTCGTGAAACGCGGATTCATGAAACGGCGGCGAAGACGCTCACAGCTAATGAGCTTCTGGCGTTCATCCAGAACGCCATCGACACCACGGACGAAGTGAGCATCTTGCAGATCTGCAAATCCAATTTTAAAGAAGAGGACGTTTGCAGTGGCAAGGCGCTACTTTTCAAGACGCTGGGCAAAACGGCCCAGATGCCCTCACCGCGATGGGGTGGTGGCGAGAGAAGTCTCCAGGACATCATCAGCCTTTTCAAGGAGACAGACCCAGATGACGTGCCGGACTTTGCTGCTAGGGAGCTACATAAACTGCCCCCGGTGACATTTGACCCGTCGACGTAACTAGATTGCTGAAAGATGTTACATCCCTTAAGGCAAGTCAGGCTGCTATGAAGTTGAAGATGGAGGAGTCCGAAGTCATCGGTGAACTTCGTTCCGAGGTGGCATCCCTACGGGTCGCAGCCGCGATAACTAGGTCAGCGGAGGCTACCTCGAATAGCAACACCTGTCGTGGAGCGAGCAACGCGCCCGCGCCCCGACGCCCCCGTAGGCACCTTTTATTTTTATGTACATATGTTATCCTATACTATAAGGTATATATTTATATAGGCCGTAGTTTAAGTATTATAACATCTTGTACTAAACTAAGTTTGTTGCCTAAAATAAAGTTTATTTAATAAGGGGGTGGTCGCCATTCTCGCTACGCTTGGCAGGGCTTGAGTTGGCGAGCGTAGTACGGTACGTTAGTACACGATGCACGCTGCTACCCTTCATCTTACGGAGGTTTCCACTGGCAGATTCTTACTGCATCCACAGGCAAGAGAGGAGAGGCAGCATTCTACTGCCAGCACACCACGGTACCCTGTTGTTATTAAGACAATATTTATTAAAAAGAATGTGTTTGTTCCAGCTTAAAGAAACACAGTTGAATCAGGGCAAAGACGACGACGTTTACTTCTGCACTAACTGCTTCAAGCGCTACGTACTCGCGCACGATGCAGAAGTTGTAAGTACATTCACACCCAGCGTGAAAGTATTGGTAATATAGATCATTTGTATATATGTAAGTATAAATAACATTATCAGCATTTTATTGGTGTCGATAATTTTCATGTTGTGTTGTATGTTTTGGAATTCAATCATCATCATTTCAGCCATAAAACGTCCACTGATGAACACAGGCCTCCTTCATGGATCTCCATGAGGGGTAGTTGCCATTCTCACCACGCTTGGCAGGCGAGTTGGTGAGCGCAGTATGGGATGTTGATACACGGATAGACGCTGCTGCCCAGCTTCCGGAGGTATCCCTTAGCAGGCTCTTACTGATTCCATGGGCATGAGAAGAGGGGTATCATTCTACTGCCGGCACCCCACGGCATGGAATTCAATATACCTAGTTTTCTTAATTCATTATTGTAATATTGTAATGTATTATAATATATATTATTTATTGATCTATAGATATATTGATCAGGTAATATCAACTGCTAACTTGTTATGTTTTTGATTGAACAGATAATTCCAAAACATGCATACACAACATGAAAATTATCGAGCATGAAACAAAGGACAAATTCCATACAATTAAATTAAATTGAAGTGATTATTAAGTGGCATGTAATAATAATAGATTTAATTAAAATAAAACCGGGCAAGAGCGAGTCGGACTCGCGCACCGAGGGTTCCGTGCCATCATACAATATAATATATGATAAAGGTGGTTTTATATTTGTTGGAGAACCTTGACAGCGCCATCTCTTGTCTGATAGCGGAACTTATGTAGATTTTTTACACTTTCGATGATTTCTAAAAAAGTATGCTATGTAGAGAGATTATAATAAATTTCCTCTAATCTTTACATACACTTCTAATAGCAATAAAAGTTTCAGAGGTTTATCTCCGCAAACTTCGGAGATAAGGGGGGGGGAAAGCTATTTTTTTCAACATTTTTGTAAATAACTCAAAAACTGTACGACTTAAAGGAAAAGTAAAAACTGTTTAGTAATGCGCAAAACAATACCTTTCATATGATACCCCACATCACCTAGTAACTTTCCAAAAATTTTGAAAACGCCCCTTCCACCCCCATTGTCTAAAAAACTATGCAAATTAGAGAATTCGCTATAATTTTTCTATAAAGTTTACATATACTTCTATTAGCTATAAAAATATCACGGGTTTATCTCTGCAAACTTCGGAGATAAGGGGGGGGGAACGGTCGTTTTTTCAACATTTTTGCAAATAACTCAAAAACAATACGGCTTAAAGGAAAAGTAAAAACTGTTTATTAATGTGCAAATGAATACCTTTCATATAATACCCCACATCACCTATTTACTTTACAAAATTTTTTAAAAACCCCCCTTCAACCCCTCTTGTCTAAAAAACTATGCAAATTAGAGAGTCGCTACAATTTTCCCATAAAGTTTACATACACTTCTATTAGCTATAAAAGTATCACGGGTTATCTCTGCCAACTTCGGAGATAAGGGGGGGGGGGAACGGTCGTTTTTTCGACATTTTGTAAATAACTCAAAAACAATACGGCTTAAAGGAAAACTTAAAACTGTTTATTATTGTGCAAATGAATACATTTCATATGATACCCCACATCACCTATTAACTTCACAAAATTTTTGAAAACCCCCCTTCCACCCCCCTTGTCTAAACAACTATGCAATTTAGAGAGTTTGCTATAATTTTCCTATAAAGTTTACATACACTTCTATTAGCTGTAAAAGTATCACGGGTTTATCTCTGCAATCTTCGGAGATAAGGGGGGGAACGGTCGTTTTTTCAACATTTTTGTAAATAACTCAAAAACGATTCGGCTTAAAGAATAAATAAAAACTGTTTAATAATGTGCAAATGAATACCTTTCATACGATACCCCACACGGCCTAGTAACTTTACTTAAAAATTTTGAGATCCCCTATCCGCCCCCCTGCAATCAAAATAAGAATATTTTTTAACATTTTCATATATGCTATATTAGTAAAAAAGTGTTGTCTTTTACCATTTCAAATTTCAAGTCGATAGTATTAGTAGTTCTCGAGATATCCATCTGTGACAGACAGACAGAGTGATTCTATAAGGGTTCCTTTTTTACCATTTTGGTCCGGAACCCTAAAAATAAAATATTTCCAGAATCTCACTAAACCGCTGTCTTGCACGAGCCTTGTTCCATCCTGCGGGGACAACGGCGATGGAAGACAAGTTAGCAGTGCTGTGGATGCGAATAGACCTGTAAGTGTTTGTTTTATACGACTAAATGACGAGACAAGCCGAAGGCCCATCTGATGTTAAGCGCTAACCTCTACCTATAACTGCAACGCGGTGGTCACGTTGACGAGGCACGTGACCAACGCTGCATTGCATTGCGCCCGTCACTCTGAGACATAGAGTTGGTCGCACCCTACAAACCGGAACACAACAATGCAGGTCTGCTTGGCGGCAGAAATGTGTGTATGTAGTGGATTTTCAATTTATTGTTATTTAGGCCGTTATTTTGCTTACGTTTTTTATGTAAAACCGATCGTACGAGAGGTGACGCGTGACGCTTGGAGATGTGTAAGTTAGTACTAGGGCGACTGCCCTTCGTCCGTCGTGCTCATCGTGTTGACTGTGGCGATTATCGCAACTGGGGCTACTGTAGCGACTGTGGTGCAAATGTTTTACATCTGCCAGGCGTCCCGTGGTGGCTCAATTTTTGTTTAATGTTCTCAGCCCTCGCCAGCTACAAAAGAAGAGAAGCCAAAGTCCCCTCCCTCGAGCCGCGCGCCGCGGCCGAAGCCCGCGCCGCCTGCGCGCCCGGCGCCCGCCGGCGAGCCCGACTCCGGCCTCTATCTGTACATAGATCTGCACGGACATGCTTCGAAGAAAGGTATGCTAGCTTGTATAGGCTACTGGCAGAAACAGGACACACGATCTAGAGACATAATATACCAGCTTCTATAGCAGGGAGGCTAAAACCGTCCCGCCTGAGCGCTCCATCTCCACGGACATGCTTCGAAGAAAGGTAAGGCAGCTTGGCTGTTAAAAACGCGGCGCATGATCAAGACAGGACAATTTCTCAGCCACTAACACTGACATAATCAGATAAGTAGGAGTGCAGGCTTGAAGCGTGACTCGCCTGAACAAGGTTATATTAAGCACTAGTTTAGTAACTTGTCCCATCAACTCGCCAGATGCTCTTAATAAATTTTGGAAGTCCGCAACTCCGACCTTTTACCTGTACATAGATCTGCACAGACATGCTTGAAGAAAGGTTATTTTAAAACTTATAAAAGGCAACCATAATTTCTGTCACCTAGGTTTATTATAAAAGTTTGCTCCGTCTCACTCACACAAATTCGATGCCCGTCTCACCGTGCGCTGCGAGAGAGAGATAACAAGTGAGCGCAAGTTGCAAATGGTCGAGTGCATTCCAGCCGCTATTGTTTCGATGTAGTTAGCCATTATATTCATTAAAACCGTCTCTAAGTATATATGTACTTTAAAGAAGTAAATCACTGCTGACTTCAATAATATATTTGTTCATGAGACAGTATATCTGTCACCTAAATTGTAATATTCAAAATCTCTCTAGATAACAGCCTCACGTAAAACCAGGATAGGTTGTATTTTGTTGCAACAGTAAAGCACGCAAGATCAGTTATTTAATCACTCACACAAACAAACAAAAAGCAGCTGTATCTTTCTCTCTTTCTTTGTCTGTCATTTGGATGATTTCGAACTCGCGACTGATTTGCCTTAACACTTGGAGTACTCTTGTACGTGTTTAATGTAAATTTAAGTTATAATAAAAAATAATATCACTAATATTATTATTTATTATTTAAATTAATTTCTAAAAATAAAACTTATATTTTAGTTAATTATTATTTTAGTCAGACGCCTTTTTGTAACTGCTTTTTCTTAGTTTGATTTGTTATTTTGTTATTTTCTCCCTCCTGTTGATCTTTTATTTTTTATGTGTTTTGTTATGAGTGTAACAAATAAATGTTTTATCTATCTAATGTATCGACAGTCTTTGTCTTTTTTAAACTTTCGCGATCACAACACATTATTAACATACATCTAACCGGGTATTTATCGCGTAAATTACCATCAGTCTTCCCGGGACTATGCTTGGTGCAATCCAAGTGAAACGTCGGGAAATAATAAAGGTAATTTACAGATAAATACCTGGTTATATGTGTATGTTAATGATTGACAGTCTTATTGAAATGTTGCAGGAATCTTCATGTACGGCAACCACTTCGAGGACGCCGACAGCTGCGTGGAGTGCATGCTGCTGCCGCGCATCATGTCCCTCAACAACCTGCACTTCCACTTCTCCTCCTGCAACTTCACCGAGCGGAATATGTACCTCAAGTACGTACAGCGCCTCATCTCGCGCGTAGGGCGCCCGCTGCTGTGCATAGGCCTCCTCCGTTAGCTGAGCGTGGAGTGCATGCTGCTGCCGCGCATCATGTCCCTCAACAACCTGCACTTCCACTTCTCCTCCTGCAACTTCACCGAGAGGAATATGTACCTCAAGTACGTACAGCGCCTCATCTCGCGCGTAGGGCGCCCGCTGCTGTGCATAGGCCTCCTCCGTTAGCTGAGCGTGGAGTGCATGCTGCTGCCGCGCATCATGTCCCTCAACAACCTGCACTTCCACTTCTCCTCCTGCAACTTCACCGAGAGGAATATGTACCTCAAGTACGTACAGCGCCTCATCTCGCGCGTAGGGCGCCCGCTGCTGTGCATAGGCCTCCTCCGTTAGCTGAGCGTGGAGTGCATGCTGCTGCCGCGCATCATGTCCCTCAACAACCTGCACTTCCACTTCTCCTCCTGCAACTTCACCGAGCGGAATATGTACCTCAAGTACGTACAGCGCCTCATCTCGCGCGTAGGGCGCCCGCTGCTGTGCATAGGCCTCCTCCGTTAGCTGAGCGTGGAGTGCATGCTGCTGCCGCGCATCATGTCCCTCAACAACCTGCACTTCCACTTCTCCTCCTGCAACTTCACCGAGAGGAATATGTACCTCAAGTACGTACAGCGCCTCATCTCGCGCGTAGGGCGCCCGCTGCTGTGCATAGGCCTCCTCCGTTAGCTGAGCGTGGAGTGCATGCTGCTGCCGCGCATCATGTCCCTCAACAACCTGCACTTCCACTTCTCCTCCTGCAACTTCACCGAGAGGAATATGTACCTCAAGTACGTACAGCGCCTCATCTCGCGCGTAGGGCGCCCGCTGCTGTGCATAGGCCTCCTCCGTTAGCTGAGCGTGAAGGGGTTAATGCCGCTTGGCGGATTGGCGAGCGCGGTACAACACGTTGATACACGTAAAGACGCTGCTGCCTATCTTCCGGTGGTATCATATAAGATATAATTACAATATGTCAATGTTTGATTGAAATATCAATATAGAGTTACAATAAACATCAAGAAAAAATTATACTAAGAATTACTCGAATGGAAAAATACTGTGGCAAATGAAATTAGTTTTATTTAAATAATAAAATATTGTTGATAGTGTATGGACTGCTTGTGGCGGTAAAAGACTCCTCTAAGATCACCCACTTTTCTGTTCTCTTGCTTTTTTCGACCAGTGCTTTCCAATAAAATATATCAACTTAAGAAACAAATAACATATCATAGTCAAAACTAATTAAATAAAAAAAAATATGATAATACTTAAAATTTCTAAGGATAAAACTATTATTTTAATTAATTATTAAGTTTAAATGCTGCTTGCTCAGAAATAGTTAAAAAATACGTAGGTACATACGCTGATTGAAAGTTATTTTAAGATTTTCAACTTTTCGGCAATGGCTCACGCTGTTTCCTTTCATGTAAATCTGGCCTGTACGATTGTGTTTTACATCCTTTTACAACGTCTGCATATCCTTCGGGGATGTCCCTCCAGTATTTGAGGATTTGGATTGGTTAGGGTCGGAGCAGAATCACGGGGGACAACGCACAATACACCCCGGTGCGGGACGTGAGTGCAGATCCGCCCCCGTATTACGTATCTCGCGCAGTTTGCGTGATCATCGCTAACAAGCGTCAATTTGGATTTAATTATCAGATGCCGTTGCATATTCGTCACAAATTCAATTCACTAATTGTCGTTTGACAGCGATGATCGCGAGATTAGCGCCTGTCGCAAACCTGTCGTGAGATACGTAATCAGCCTGTATCCCGCGCCAAAAGTGGAATAGTGTCTTGCATGTTTGTGATTCGGCAGGGACCGCCGCGACGGCATGTCGCGCGAGGGCTCGGGCCGCGTCGCCGTGCTGAAGGCCACCGGCCTCGTGCGCTCCTACACGCTCGAGTGCAACTACAACACGGGCCGCCTCGTCAACGTGCTGCCGCCGCCCGCGCGCGCGCCCGCGCCCCCCGCGCCCGCGCCCGCGCCGCCGCCGCCGCCCAAGTACACGCCGACCATATTCCAGGAGGTAAGCGCGACCACTGCACGATCCTGTTACACGCTCGAGTGCAACTACAACACGGGCCGCCTCGTCAACGTGCTGCCGCCGCCCGCGCGCGCGCCCGCGCCCCCCGCGCCCGCGCCCGCGCCGCCGCCGCCGCCCAAGTACACGCCGACCATATTCCAGGAGGTAAGCGCGACCACTGCACGATCCTGTTACACGCTCGAGTGCAACTACAACACGGGCCGCCTCGTCAACGTGCTGCCGCCGCCCGCGCGCGCGCCCGCGCCCCCCGCGCCCGCGCCCGCGCCGCCGCCGCCGCCCAAGTACACGCCGACCATATTCCAGGAGGTAAGCGCGACCACTGCACGATCCTGTTACACGCTCGAGTGCAACTACAACACGGGCCGCCTCGTCAACGTGCTGCCGCCGCCCGCGCGCGCGCCCGCGCCCCCCGCGCCCGCGCCCGCGCCGCCGCCGCCGCCCAAGTACACGCCGACCATATTCCAGGAGGTAAGCGCGACCACTGCACGATCCTGTTACACGCTCGAGTGCAACTACAACACGGGCCGCCTCGTCAACGTGCTGCCGCCGCCCGCGCGCGCGCCCGCGCCCCCCGCGCCCGCGCCCGCGCCGCCGCCGCCGCCCAAGTACACGCCGACCATATTCCAGGAGGTAAGCGCGACCGCGGCTCGTAACTGCAGATCCTGTGTGCGCCGTAACGTGTTGCCCAAAGGACAGTAGCTTGCGACTGCCTTTAATTGGCCGTAACACGTCATAATGCGAACATGTACCTATATTTTCAGCCTGATGACGTTTCGTAGCCTGTTTAGAGGCCCTTCTTGACGGACACGGCCTTTGACCGCATAAGAAGGCCGCGAGACGAAAACTACTGCTGACGTTTCGTAGATGAGTGTCCATCTGTAGCTAAATAGATAGTCAAGTGTCTACAATCACGTCGACATTGACGAGGTCTGAGACTGGTGAACGAGGTGGTTGGTGGTGGATGGGAGCGCATCCTCTGCGGACGAGAAGCTGTTCACCGTCGAACAAGCGCACAACAAGTTAAATAAACCACCACCAAAGAGAGCGATGCGAGTAACGAGGCATAGCTTTGCATTTTTAGGGTTCCGGTACCAAAATGGTAAAAAGGAACCCTTATAGAATCACTCTGTCTGTCTGTCACAACTGGATATCTCGAGAACTACTGATGCTATCGACTTGAAATGGTAAAAGACAACACTTTTTTACTAATATAGCATTATATGAAAATGTTAATAAATATTCCTATTTTGATTGCAGGGGGGCGGATAGGGGATCTCAAAATTTTTAAGTGAAGTAACTAGGCCGTGTGGGGTATCATATGAAATATATTCATTTGCAAATTAATAAACAGTTTTTAGTTTTATTAACACATATTTAAACGGGAAGAGTCTTCCCGGGACCACGATGGGTGCAATCCTGTCGAAACGTCGGGCAATAATAAAGGTAAATAGCGCGATAAATACCCGTTTAAATATGTGTTAATAATGTGTCGTGATCGCGAAAGTTTAAAAAAGTTTTTAGTTTTCCTTTAAGTCGTATCGTTTTTGAGTTATTTACAAAAATGTTAAAAAAACTACCGTTTTTGTGAAGTCTTTAGGTGATGTGGGGTATCATATGATAGGTTTTCATTTGCACATTAATAAACAGTTTTTAGTTTTCCTTTAAGTCGTATCGTTTTTGAGTTATTTACAAAAATGTTGAAAAAAAATACCGCTCCCCCTTATCTCCGAAGTTTGCGGAGATAAACCTCTGAAACTTTTATTGCTATTAGAAGTGTATGTCAAGATTAGATGAAATTTATTACAATCTCTCTACTTAGCATACTTTTTTAGAAATCATCGAAAGTGTAAAAATCTACATAAGTTCCGCTATCAGACAAGAGATGGCGCTGTCAAGGTTCTCCAACAAAAATAAAACCGCCTTTGTCATAATAATATATTATATTGTATGATGGCACGGAACCCTCGGTGCGCGAGTCCAACTCGCTCTTGCCCGGTTTTATTATTAAAGTGCAAAGCCATGCCTCGTAACTCGTTTCATATATATCGCCCCCTGCCCCGCGTTGTTACACACAATACATAACGCTCATTCTGAACCGTGGGCTTTATTTAGTTTATCACCGGGGCTTACCGGGGCACCACACACTCGCCTCGTTCGCGCGAGAGTGTAAATGATGCATAGCATAAAGTCTTAATTCATATGTGAGCGGTTGCCTTTTGTCTAGTAATCAAAGTTAGAAATTGAAGTAACCAAAACGTTTTCCAGGCAAAGCACTGTCGCCCAAAGAATCTGGAGGTTTTTGAAGACATGAATGCCTTGCAGGTTTGTCGTGAACTTGCATCATGTAATTTCAGTTGATGAGTACATAAAAATGTAAATATCACATAGTTCAAAGAATACGTAGAGGGATTTAGATTTAAGATAAAGTATCTAGCAGGTATTTTAGAGTAGTTATATCTGTATTTAGAAAGCTTTTAATAAAAATATATCTTCAAAAATCTCCAGAATATACCTACACAGCTGCTTAATAAGCACTAAGGGTTTTAGGGCAGACCCCGACATTAATTGTTTGATATTTCGTGCTTTTTTTGGATAATGAAATCCATATCCACTTTATATACAGTGTGCTTGATAACTTACTAGGGATATAAGGTCAAAAGTAACCTCCGGAAGATGGACAGCAGCGTCTTTCCGTCTATCCCGTACTGCGTTTGCCAACCCACCTGCCAAGCGTGGTGAGTATGGCAACAACCCCTCATGATCAGTGCGTGAAGACTAATGAGGGAGGCCTGCCCAGCAGTGTACATCCTTTGGCTGATATGATGATGCCAACATATGGAGATAATTTAATCAATTATATCTGAAATTATACTCGTAAAAAATGTTATTCCACCATTTCAAATTACGCTGATTTATTATGAATGCACTGATCCTTTAATTTTTTTCTTTGATTCACAAAAGTTTTAAACACGTTTGTATTTTTTAATGTTTTTCCTTTTTAACATCTACCTTTCGGACTCTAGAAAAATTGAGAATGAGGTAGTGGAAGAAGTGAGATCCAATTACTTAATGAATGCGTTTTACCACGTTTGCTTTTCTGCAGATATTTGTCTCGGGTGTGGGTACTTTCTATGTGTTAGTAAGTATTATATCGATCATCGGGTACCCAAAACACAAGCTCTGTTGGGGTTAGATGGTGCTGTGTACTTAATGTATAATAATCCAATATAATAACCATCAGGTGAGATTGTGGTCAAAGGTCTATCTGCAATAAAAAATAAAAAAAACCAGCATTATATATTTATGCTTAGTAACGCGCGTGTACATCTCACAGGTGGGTCGCTCCCTCGGCGCTTCGATCCTGGACCTCACGGGGCAGCATCCCAACTCGCGCATCCCATGTTCTGAGCATCGCAACCTGACCTCCGTGAGAGATTGGCTGAGAACGCATACTAGGACTATGAGACCGATGGTCAGTATACAATTATACCTTCATAAAAACCACGAAACCTATTTAGTTCAATTTAGTAATGTTGGTATATATGACATATTTCTTTAAAAACTAAAAAATCGTTGCTTAAGTGTTATTTTGATGTGTTATCGTTAAAGTGCGTCTAATGGCTGGACTTAAAATGAAACATGACACAGCAGAATATTAGTCAGAATTAAAAAGCTCAAGTGGAGATTTTTTGACACATTTTCATCTAACTGACAAAAATTGACGCTTGACCGTTTATGTAATACAAAGATTAGATCGGGGTGTTTTATCATTATCAGCTAATGATTTGAATCCGATTATTTGAATAGACGCATGCTTCATTCAACAACTTAATTCTAACCCTCCACAGAAGACTAATCATTTTTGTATATTAATTATGCAGCTTATTTAAGGAATAAAAATAAACCCTTTCTTTTTGTGCACATCCTTTTTGATTTATGTTATATTGTCTCTCCAACTGTGATTCGGTAACAATGGTATTTTAATTTTCAGTTAACAGATCAAAACAACAGTCCTTAATTAGTAGCCAGGGTAAGAACGAATTGTTGAGTGAATCGTGCCGTCCAAAACAACTAACAACCATTCACACCTCTTACTAAAACCGGGTGTGCGGTTACTATCACTCACTCAGAATCGAGACTCATCGTTCAACGGTTACGGCGCCAAAATGTTCGCATTTCTTAGCGGAAGCACTTGAGTTGGGTGTTAATAAAGTTCATATTTCAGTTGACGATGTCCCGCCTACGTCCGAAGACCAGCTCGCCGTCTCGCGTGCCCCTCTACCAGCGCTCCAAGGGAAAGGTCACCGAGGAACGCAAGGAGAACACATACGTCGGCGCCAAAGCCGACGTCGAGCACAAGCGGAGCCCGCCGCTCGTCGCCGCGCGCTCCGGCCACGACATCGCCACCAACATCAAGTTCAAGAAAACCGAGCCCGCGAAGTCCACGTCGCGGACGCGGTACTTGTCAGAGAACGAGCCGAAACCCAAGACGCTCTCCACTAAGCGCAGGAATATCTTAGCGATTCGGAAACCAAATGCGAGCAAGACGCAGGTCGGGCTTGTGAAGGCGAAGGCGAGCCGGCGGTCCGTCGAGGAGCCGGAGAGCCCGCGCGCCAGCGCCAAGTTGAACAAGCGGAACTTCGCGCGGTCGCTGCAGAGCTCGGCGCAGGGCTCTGTGCAGGCGCCGGCCCCCGCGGCGCCCCGGGCGGCGCGCCGCTCGCGCAGCCGCGTGCTGGGCTCGTCGTCGTCGTCGTCGCTGGCGGACGGCGCGTGGGAGGAGGTGGCGGGCGGCAGCAAGCGGCGCCAGTTCCCGCACCCGTCGCCCGCCCACCTCAAGAAGATCCGCCTGAAGACGGGCTTGTAGCGGCGGGCGCGCGCGCCCCGCGCCCGCCTCGCCGCCCGCGCCGACCGCGCCGCCTAGTACAATATTTTAGCCCAATTTTATCTCGCGGATGTGTGTGCTCTAGACGTTTACGACGGACGTGGACGATGGACGGACGTTTACAAACGGATATGTCGCAAGCTTGCAAGACATCATTCTGAAAATCTATCTACATCCAATTGGTGGTACTTCTGAACCAATGAAGGAAGTTTGGTTTTCTAAATTACTGTGAAATATTTGCTCTGGTGGTTGTGTAGGTACGGTGATTGCCTCCGTCGAATATGAATAATACAAAGGTTATTCGGTTTCGTTTTTCACCTCGACCGGAATCTTTCTAATTTACATAACGAACTGATTCATTGTAGTTATGAATTTTATTTAACATTTAAAGCATGAACTCTTAAATGTATTAAACATACTTATTCTAGTTTTTTTTTTTGTTAAATGTTAAAAATTTTATTAGATTTTTATTTTAATGCGCCCACAATTTTGTTGACTGATTTTATCGAAATTATTGTGTTCTTAAAGCATAATGTGTTGTTTTAAGCGAGTTTATGTGACGTTTATTTTTGTTTACTATGTTAAGAGGTACCTAAATTTATACCTATAAAGACAAATTCGGATTGTGCGTCGTAAATAGTAGGTATCAATGTTTAGGTGCATTAGGAAGCTCAAGGAGCAAATTTCGATATGTGCTAATTATTATTTTAATGTATTTTATTGATCTCATAATAAATCACCTTCTAGCTGAGAGCAGTTTTAAAACCATTAATCACAAATATTTGAATCTTTTTGTGTTATATTATAGCTTTAAAAATATAAATATCAGAAAAACGAAACAGAAATATAAAAATAATGTATGGGTGTGTGATTTACAAATATAACCTAACAAAGTTTTATTGAATTTGAAAACTTTCACTAACTAGTGTAAGACTGTTTTAACTTTAACTATATACATCACTGTTAAATACCATTACTGTATGTGCAATACTTTCTTTAGAGACATTTGTAAATGAAGTTGTATCTAAGTACCTAACAGATTAAAATTTGACTTCATACCATAAGCTTTGTAAATTATAAAGTGGTAACTAACTAGAGAACTATTTCAAGCTATGTTACAGAAATTATTTATGAATAAATAACATACAATGTTCTACTGAAATGTTTTGTTTTTACTATCTAAAATAATTTAGTCTGACCTAAAAACCAAGCCTATCAGCGCAAAATCCTGATCTTATTTGTATAACATTTTCATACCCAATGCTCTTCAAGTCTTGCCATGTATATTCCTACCACTTTGATATTATAATATTCCGTCTATCCCACTAGTCCCATTGAGTTGTCTCACCATGGGACAGCTGGCACGATTACGTCCCACTAGTCCCATGGGACAAGTGGCACTTATATTTTTATCCCAAAAGTCCTATTACCGTTATCAAGCAGTGTAGCTCAGAAAGTCAGACGGATAACGGTAGGTAGACAACCTACCGTTATCCGTAGTAACAGAAACACCTGTATCCGAGGTCAGATTGCATTGTTTGATCTATCTGATTACGGCCACTCTTTTGTGTCCTTGGTCAGACCCATTAAATTAAAGGATCCTTGGTTAGATTGGTAGCCATAATCAGATTTTTTATTCAAATTTGGCACGAAAGTATTTTTCCAAAACAACTGAAATGTGGAAAGATTGGGAATGTGACAAGTTGGGAAAGCAGGTAAGATGCGGCACTGGACGAAATGGGTTTATGAGCGAGCTAGGATGTTGACTAAATGGGACTACGGACAAATTGGACCTAAACGATTAGTTTATCTACTCACTTGCGTAACAGTACAATTATTAAATTTCATATGGACGATTGATTGTAAGGTTATGACGGTAATGGGACTTTTGGGACAACAATATGATAAAAATATAAGTGCCACTTGTCCCATAGGACTAGTGGGACGTAATCGTGTCAGTGTCCCATGATGGGACGACTCAATGGGACTAGAGGGATAGACGGACAATATCCGTAGGGTTCCGGACCATAATGGTAAAAAGGAACCCTTATAGAATCACTGTCTGTCTGTCACAAGTGGATATCTCGAGAACTGCTGATGCTAACGACTTAAAATTTGAAATGGTTAAAGATAACACTTTTTTAATAATATAGCATATATTTATTTATTTATTTATTTTATTTACTTTAATTAAAACGGCACAACCAATTACATTAATTAAAGATATGAACAAGTTATTATTAATTAGATAAATAACACTTACATCTATTAACATTAAATCTAAATAATTGCAATACAAATAATAATAATAAACTAAATTAAACACAGTCAAAAACGGAAAAAATATTAAATAAATGATGATGTCAAATAATATAAAAATTATGTCATGTCAAAATATTAAACTGTTTGAAATATTTAAAATGGAAAATTAAAAAAATAAAATTAAGGCAGATCAACAATGACGTTCACAAAAACATCGACAAACAAATAAAATTTCAGCCCACCTATCAGCAAACAAGTCAAAGTCAGGGCTATCATCCAGGAGAGCGTTGAGGGCAGTGAGTACACGCGGAATTGGTGACCAGGCCCGCGCTGCCGTACGAAACGACGGCACCGCAAACAACCTGTGCCTCCGACCACGGCAATAATTATTCGGGACGTAAAGTCGACACAGCTCATCACTTAAGTCCAAGGCGTCGATCTTGCTATGAAATATTTTGCAGACCGTGGTAAGTTGGTCATAGGCACGTCTCACTTCAAGTGAATTATAGCCCAAGCATCCAAGAAGAAATTTGGTGGGGTAAAGGAAGGGGTAGTAACCGTAGCAGCGCTTGTAGAGGAACCGCAGGAATGCTTTCTGAACCTTTTCACGCATGAGCGTATAAGTAACTTCATGCGGGTTCCACACACAAGCGCTGCTCTCTAACTTACTCCTTACAAGTGCCGAAAAGATTAAGCGAACTACATGCTCATTCTCAAAGTCACGGGCATTTCTGAGAACAAACCCGAGACGCCTAAATGACTCCTTAGCCAATGAACTTATGTGCTCATGAAAGGTAAGCTTTTGGTCGAATGTGACTCCCAAGTCCCTCATGGTGACGGTTTTGTTTATGGGTTCGTTGTTCAACCTGTATTCGAAATTAATTGGGCGCCGCATTCGACCGAAAGTCATGACGTGGCATTTACTTACATTGAACTCCATTTTGTTAACGACACTCCACTCATAGATAGCGTCGACATCGCACTGCAGAGCCCGACAGTCTGCTTCTGACTTTACCTCAATGTAGAGTTTTAAGTCATCTGCATACAGCAACCTTTTTGCATGCGACGCCACAGCGGGTAGGTCGTTAACCATAATGAGGAACAGCAAAGGCCCAAGTATCGAACCCTGACTGACGCCGGAACGCGTGTGATAGGGTTTTGATTCATACAAACCGAGTCGAACAAACTGCTGTCGATCACGGAGGTAATCAGCCAGGAGCTTAAGTAGACTCGGGGCGAAACCTATTGCAGTAAGTTTAGACAGCAGAATGTCATTGTTAACCCTATCAAACGCCTTCCGGAAATCGAAGTAAAGGACGTCTACTTGTTGTCCAAGATCTAGACTGCAAGAAATAAAGTCAACAAGCGTCAGTAAGTTCGTGTTAACCGATCGCTTGCTTCTGAACCCGTGCTGTTCGTTACACAAAAACTTGTTTACCTGTGCATATATGAATTTATGTAAGATGCTCTCAAAGATTTTTGCTGGTGAAGAGAGGATAGCTATTGGGCGGTACTCTTCAACTTGGGACTTTTTGGAATTTTTGGGAATCGGAATTACCCTGGACACTTTCCACTGTGGCGGATAGACTCCAGACTTAAGTCCCAGGTTGAAAATGTGACAAAGAGGACCGCACAAAAACTTTCCCGCTTCCTTAATTAAAGCAGAAGGCAAATTGTCAGGGCCCACGGCGCTGTTCAGCTTCAACCTTCTGATACCCCAGGTAACGTCGCCGTAAGTGATCCCAATAACATTGATGTCATTACTGTTAGCTGATGCATCAAGAGAAATGGCCAAAGAAGGATCAAGCCGCGGTACTTCTGGCAAGAAAACGCTTGAAAAATAACTCGCGAAGGCCTCAGCAGCTTCGGGTCCGGAGAATGAAGCTCCTTGGTAGTTGATATTGGGTTCGAACCCACCCTTAGACCGTAAGTTAGTAATATGCTGCCAAAATCTCCGCGGCTCTTGACCAATTCTAGTTTCAATGGACTTCATGTGGCTAATGTACGACGACGTCACCCGCGATTTAAGGTCTGCTCGAAGGATGGAAAACTGCTGGTAGGATTCCATAGTACCGGAACGTTTCCATGCAGTGTGCAGCCTCAGTTTACGCCTTGTGTCCTTGATGATATCACATGTAAACCAAACAGGATAACGTTTAGTGGCAAAATCTTTACGGCACTTTTTAGGCATGCAGATATCAAAAATATTATAAATGGAATCGTAGAAGTGCTGGGTGGCGTTAAAAATATCATCGGCCTGCAAAACATCAGTCCAGGAGTGCTCAGACAACAAAGAGTACAAGAGTCTATGGTCACACTCCAGTCCCTTGCTGGATCTATGTTACTCGGAGCAGTTCGGTCAGAGTGGTGCGCTGTGTCAACTTTTACCTCGATGTCTAATGGCGGGTGGTATGCGTCAGGAGGAACCAAGCCCATCGTACTAACGACAGATACCTCACTAACTCCATCGCTCTCCTGAATCAGCACAACATCCAAAATTCCTCCATGAGAGTTTGTTACGACATTATGTTCAGACAGATTACAGAAAGATATGAAATAACAATAATAATTAGTAATATTTACAGAAGCGCTATTCAAATTTAAGTCACCTAAAATGATCACAGTTGTTTTATTACAAACATTTATAAAACTTTCTACCTTGTGGAACCAGCTCATATAATCACTATCGGATGCACTGGGTTTGATATAGACGGAACACACAAGAAATTGACGTCCATGAAACGAAAAGGATGCCCATAGGTCTTCTCCAGTTTCTGTTTCAAGCTGACTTTGTCTATTAAGTACTATGGGAGCTCGACCGGCTAGTAGGACTCCACCGCAGCGTGTCTTCCTGTCGCGACGTAAAATACACCAGTCTACACAAATCAGTTCTTGATCCTCGACAGATGAGTCAAGAAAACTTTCGGTCACGGCAATCAATTCATGTTCAGATACAGCCAGATTATTCCGCCATTCTTTCAGTTTGGTCTTTAGACCTCGAACATTCTGATATAATGTTTTTAAGGTATGGTATTTGTGTCGATTATTGCGTGATTGTTGTGCCACGAAAGGGCTGGGGGGTCTTCCTCTCAGTACTATCCGAAATCAAGGGTTTTTGGCTGTACACAATCCATGCCTTAATTCTAGCGTTATATTAAAATTGTTATATATAAAAATGCTAAAAAATATTCTTATTATGATTGGCGGATAGGGGATCTCAATTTTTTTTAAGTTACTAGGTTGTGTGGGGTATCATATGAAAGGTATTCATTTGCAAATTAATAAACAGTTTTTAGTTTTGCTTTCAGCCATATAGTTTTCGACTTATTCACAAAAACGTTGAAAAAATAGCGTTTCACACCTTAACTCCGAAGTTTGCAGAGATAAACCTCTAAAACTTTATTAGAAGTGTACCTATGTAAAGATTACGGGAAAATTATAACTAACTCTCTAGTTAGCAAACTTTTTTATTAATCATCGAAAGTGTAAAATATCTACATAAGTTCCGCTATCAGACAAGAGATGGCGCTGTCAAGGTTCTCCCAACAAATATAAACCGCCTTTATCATAATATATTATATTATGTTGTATGATGCCACGGAACCCTCGGTGCACGAGTCCGACTCGCTCTTGCCCGGTTTTATTTTTTTGTGATCTAACAATAATTATGTTGCTAAGCTAGTACAATTCATTTAATAATAGTAAAAATGAACACATAATATTCTACTATATCTCTGACATAGATATAGTCTGGTTATCACAGGAAAAGCTAATAATCTCAAATTTCTTCCTGTCTTCTTATCATAAAGTTTCATCATAGCCCACATCCACTGCTAGACATAAGCCTCCCTCTTGAATCTCCAAGATTGTGGGGATGTTGCCATACTCACCATGCTCAGCAAGCAGGTTATATAGGTATGTACTCAAGACACCCCTTTTTTTTAAATAAAACATGAATTGTACTCTTCAACTGGTAGTGATTAGCCTTACAAATAAAACCAGAGAATACCGTTAAACTTTTATTAGTCCACAGTGAGCTTAAACTAACAGATTACAATCTGCGTCCTCGTCGTCCACCCTTCCTGCGTGTGGAATCAGAGGGCACAGGGGTGACATCCTCAATGCGACCAATCTTCATACTGGAACGAGCAAGAGCACGGAGAGCTGACTGAGCACCGGGTCCAGGGGTCTTTGTCTTGTTGCCACCAGTGGCACGGAGCTTGATGTGGAGGGCTGTGATGCCAAGGTTCTTGCACCTTTCGGCAACATCCTGAAATGTTTTATGGTAAGATTAGAATATCATAATGCATATGGTAGCTTATAAATCATCTTTATTGGTGGGTGAATGCAAATTGTTCACTAACAAATGTAAACTGGTTTGGTAATTCATTATTGGGTAGATATGAAGGTAATAAATGTTGGACTGATTTGGTAAGGCAATGGGATTAAACCTGCTAACCAGCTGATCCACCCTACTGTTTATAAGGGCGAGTCTGGGAATGACATTCATCATACTGTCATAACCTATTTAATTGATTGTTGGAATAAATAGGTATCTAGAATTTGCCGGTTACAAGTGGAATAGGAGGCCTAATCAAGGTAATAACGGACAATTGGAGCGTAAACATAACCTACAAACACTTGTTATCAAAAAACACTCGCTAGTGTACGTAAACATACCTGAGCAGCCAACATAGCGGCGTAGGGCGAAGCCTCATCACGATCGGCCTTCACCTTCATGCCACCGGTGACACGGGCAATGGTTTCCCGACCGGATAAGTCCGTAACATGGACGAATGTGTCGTTGAAAGAAGCGAAGATGTGTGCAACACCAAACACCGTCTCGCCGATTAAATGCTGAGGACCCAGGGTAACCTGGACCTCCTCCTTCGCAACTTTGTTTTTCCTTGGGGCCATGATTTAGCCTGAAAATAACAACACTTCTTCAAGCACTTTGTAACCCAACAAAATCTAAGGAATCCTTACACATGTAATCACAAAATAGAACAGGTCGATACAGCAAAGATATATTTAACAAGTAAAAGTATTATTTCGTTTGATTTATCATTATTTTATTCACTTTTTCACGAAAAACTACAAAAATACCTTGAGCTTTGAAAGCTGTCAAAAACTAGAAAGAATTTTTTTACTAAGAGTTGCCAGGTCTACATTTTTTGTGCCCTGTTTGTACCAAAATACACTATTAAACAAAACCTAGGTTATTTCGAATAATTTTATTAGGCCAATATCGTTGCCAAAAAAAAATCAGGTGGGCAAACTGATTTCATCAATTACCTAATAAATGTATTTGTATCTAAAATAGTAGATCTGTCAGCTGTGTGCACGCTCGTTGCACTTGCTCGGCTCGTGCGTTGTTTTTGCAACACTACAAGACCTTACCTAGTTTTTGTGAGGTCCCCACCTCAGTATTATCTTTATCATCTAGTTTTGATATTACTTGGTGATTGAAATATCTAGATGACAGATCTACTAGTTTAGAAACAAATTTATTGTTGCATATATAGCACTTGAGCTAATTTAGAACACCTCTCTCAAGGCAGGTATTTATCCGGACAAATGGAAGGAATCGAAAATTGTTCCATTCTTCAAATCTGGTAGTAAAAATTACGTAACAAATTATAGACCCATTTCCATTCTACCTTCAATGAGCAAAATTTTTGAAAAATTAGTTATATTTAACCTGACACCTCAAACATTTGAACACCAACTCTGTCAACATGGATTCATGAAATCACGCTCCACAACAAAAAATCTGCTTAACTTCTCTATCGAACTATCTAAATCTGTAGACAACAAATACCCAATAGACGCTATTTACACAGATTTTAGTAAAACTTTTGATAAAATTGACCATGGCATACTTACTTATTATTATAGGTGGAAGGATGAAGTGGAGAAGGATCTTCGCTCACTTCAAGTGTTCCCGGACTGGATGGAGGCGGCGCAAGACAGAAGCCAGTGGCGATCTATTTTTTCGGAGGCCAAGACCCACTTTGGGTTTTACGCGCCAGGATAATAAGTAAGTATACTTACTTATAAACTTTCACAACTAGGAGTATCAGGCAATTTTCTCTCATGGATCTCATCTTACCATAATAATAGGCTATCGCGTGTTACGATCAGTGGATATCAGTTTTTCCCAAAACAGCTTCAACAGGAGTCCCTCAGGGCCCAAATCTTGGCCCTATCCAGTTCAACGCTTTCATCAATGACATAACAGATTGCTTTTATCATAATAAAATATTTTAATATGCTGATGACATAAAAGTAGTTAAGCCAATTTACTCGTCACAGGACACAGTCGCGCTGCAAGAAGATTTAAACAAGCTCTGAATTTGGTCTGAACAAAACTGTATGCCTCTTAATGTATCAAAATGCTATCACATACATTTCAGTCGTAGCAAAACACCTACTCCCATCAAGTACCATCTGAATAATCTCGATCTTTCAACAGTTAGCGAAATCAGAGACTTGTTGTCTTTGATCTTTATCTAAAATTTGACAAGCACATCCATGATTACTACCAAGGCATTTAAAACGCTTGGCTTTGTCATTAGGAATTGTACAGACTTTAAACAATCATTTACAAAAATAAAGCGATATTACAACATTGTAAGACCTATGTATTTCACTTTCAAATGATTCGTGAGTTACACTATTCATTGTTATGTTACTATTAACGTGAGTAGAAAACCCGTTTAACATAACAATTGTAAGACCTATTCTTGAATATTGCAGCCAAATTTGGAACCCAAATTATGACATTTACACGAAGAGAATCGAAAGTGTACAAAAACGTTTCCTATACCACGTTACATGTGGTGACAACAATGCAAAAAAATTGCCCAGCTATAAAGCCAGACTTCAACACTATAATAAGCACAAACTGTCGAGTCGCAGAACATACCTAATGTTCCTTCTCAAATTGTTCAATGGAAACATTGGCTCTCCTGAGCTTATTGAACAATTGTCTATCTGTGTAGATAGCAATACCACTTATAGCTGCTTCTAAACGGGCTACACTTTTCTGCAATTTGTGGCTGCACTATAGGCAACTAATTGTCCGGCCATTAAAAAAATATTGCTCGGCGACTGATTTCCGAGCAATCTATGTCCGGGCCACGTGTTGCGATATTTGGCTATCGGGGGCTACACAACTCGGCAACAATGGCTTACGAAATCACACATGTCGCAGCGGCTAACATCATTTTAAAATCAAAAGAGAAAAAAGAGAGATTGCGGATTCGATCTTAACTAAATAGGCGTGAAACTGTAGACAATCTAAGTCTGGAAATAAGCCTCGATGAAAAATAATTTACACACTTAGCACAGAACATAGCAATTAGTCAAAGCATCACTCATACATACCAACCTTCATGTCGGTAGAAAAAGATGCACTATGCCATTACAATAAGGAGTGACTGAAACAACAATACAACTGGCTGGGCAATATTGCAGTTAAATCAATCGGTCAACGATCGCCCGGCCATCTATCGAACAATATCGGCCATACATGGCCACACCAAAAGTGTTTGGCAATTATTGCCGGGATATTACTGCAATATTGCATAGTCTGGCTGGTATTGCTAGCAATGTTGCCGGCCATTATATTGCAGCCACACATTGCAGAAAAATATTGCCCGTTTAGAAGCGCCAAAAGTAGAATAATTGTATTTACATTTAGTATAAATAAGTCATGCGTAAAATACCTATTTAGATTAAGATTTAGATTATGAACAAGTTTAAGAAACACTGCCGGAAAACCGGCTTTTAAATAAAAAAAAACTGAATGCAAATCGGTCCACTCGTTTAAGAGCTACGGTGCCACAGACAGACACACAGACACACACACATAGTGTCAAACTTATAACACCCCCTCTTTTTGTCGGGACTCAGGATACTATAGTCTAACTGAAATATAATGAGATCCAGGTCCTATATAGGGAAAGAACATTAGGCTCAGTGCAGACAGAACGGAGCGCAACGGAGAGGATTTTATTGACGAACTTGAAAATAAATTTTAAAATGATTACAATAAAGTGCAAAACGCGCGGGGATTCCCGCGTATCTTCGAGGACGCGCGAGCATTTTTTGTCAGGTTCAAGCAGTTATGCATTTTATTGTAATAATTTTAAAGTTTATTTTCAAGTGAGTTAATAAAATCCTCTCCGCTGGGCTCCGTTCTGTCTGCGCGGAGCCTTATAATGTTGTTAAGGTTATAATAAATACAATTTAAAAAAATGCGTCTGAAGTGGACCCAGCCATGTGGGCTACCCACATGGTTCGGTCAGCTTGTTTTATCACGATGTTTTATCTTCACCGCACAAGCACGAGTTAAATGAGTGCACAAACATTTATCAAGCAAAAAAAGGGAATTACCAACTTCGGATCGAAGGGTGGAGGTACTCACCACTCAACCAATACGGCAATGGTAGAAAGTAGTTGGATAATGGCACCAATAAAGGCACAGTGACAGATGACAGTTACAAGTGAAATTTATGTCAACCCTTTCTGTCACAACATCAACACATTTACCACAGATAAGGCATGGCCTGGTTATTTTCTTATTCTCCATTTTGTTATCTGTAACCTCTAATGTCGACTTTTCTAAAGATTAAGATACTTGACACTGGGAGAATTGTGTAAAACCAAACACAAAAGCTACAAAAAAAGAAGAAGAAAAAGATAATTCAAAAATAAAGGCAAAAAATTTATAAAGTTATCAACTTCTATTTTATTTATAAAAGGAACGCCAATTCTATACATTGTTTTAAAAAAGATTACAAGTGCGGGTTTGATTTACACGTAAATCCACATAGCATGCCTAATATTTTTAAACGCATAATAAACCCGATTTGGCATATTTTTTATGAACGCAGTTTTGACGAGGTATGACATGATTATTGACAGCTAGCATCCGGAAATAGCGTATGTCACGTCATTCATTGCCAACTTATATATAATTCTATCTATCGTTGTTGAGTATAATCGTAGGTTTTAGCGCTGAACCATATTGCAAATAAGTGGGAAATATTGTGATAAACTTCCTTTAGCATTAGTTCTGAGTAGTTCAATTAAAAAAGTGAGTATATTATAATTGATAGCTGTGTAATCTTCGCTGGAACTTGGAGTGCAAATTACGTTCTGTCATTCATGTTACTCAATTCACTATATCGGATTCTTACTACGTTTTCGATGTCTGACGAGGTCTAAGGACATAATGCCTAACGAATTGAAATAACATTTCTGTGGATTTTTGATAGCTAATGCTACGTCGCAATAGAGAGCATATAGTTTCGCAAGTCATTACTCATCCATCACGTACATTCTTTGTGAAGGTGGACTGGATCCTCAGATGGAACGATCAAAGTATTAATAATAATTTATTACGTTCCAGATTCATAATGTTTATCTTGGATTGGTTCACGGGAGTCCTTGGTTTCCTTGGTGAGTTCAAATGTTATCAGCAGTCTAAATGTTCCATATTTATGACTGAAACGAACAAGCAAATTGTTATGTATTTTTTTCTCATTATTATTCTCAAGAACGAAAAACATACTTTTGACCTTGTACCATGAATATAAACTTGTGTAATATCACCAATGTTGTCACATCACTATAGAAATATTTGAACAAAGCTACTGAAAACAATACTGCAGAGCATAGTAGAGTTTTATAGTAGAGCATTATCATATTAGAATGAGTTGTGAAATCAGTTCAAAATCCCTATAACAGAGTTTGAATTAGAAGGCTAGTGACAATTGTAATTAAAATCAATTTTCTGCAGGTCTATGGAAAAAATCTGGAAAGCTACTATTCTTGGGACTGGACAATGCTGGAAAGACCACACTCCTGCATATGCTCAAGGATGACAGATTGGCGCAGCATGTACCTACATTGCATCCAAGTGAGTACTAATTTATAATAAGAAGAGACTAATTAACTAATTAATAAATATTTTATGGACATAATGTTAGTCTTTATGGTAGGTCTATTAAATTCCTCTGGGCTATAAACCCATACCATCCATATGGCTATCACCATCTTGTTACTTATTTTGTAATCCTAAAATAACATTATAAAAGATATTATACAACAAGCTTTTTTATTACATATATTGTGTAAAGACGTTTTAAGTTGACATTAAACTTTAATGGAAAATGTTTATTTTATTATTTTTAGTGGTTATGTTTAAATAAAAGCTTGTTTGTTCAAAAGTTTTTTTTACTTTAAATTTATTTAGACCGAATTTACAACATATGTCGTCAAGTTTAGACATCAAGAACTGCAGCCCATTTGATGTTTCAGCCACAAAGCACAAATTGTCGGTATACATAGTTTCTGTGACTATGTCGTACGAAACTTTCGTATACGCTTTTAGTCTGGCTAGATTGAATATGCCACCATCAGTGCATATTCGAATGCCTTCAGTATTATCGTGTAAAGCTTCTCTGACAACTACTGGAAAATAAAGAGCAAATATGGTGGGTGCGAGAACACAGCCCTGTTTTACTCCACATTTGACATTGAAATAATCCGATTTCAGTCCATTCGCAGATACACACCGTAACATGTTGTCATGAAGAAGCCTGATCATGCATATAAATTTTTCAGTACACCCAAGTAGATAGGCATAAATTGGATACACAAGGGAAGGGAATGTCTTAAAAATAATTGATAAATTGGAACAGAAGGAAATATTTTTATTACTGTTTCTTTATTGCTGATAAGTTGCACCAGATATTGGTATTATTTATATTAAGCATGTTCACTGTGATGCGTTATAAATAATGTAGATGAAGTGCTCATAAAATAACACTATGTTGTACATTTTTTTTGTTATTATGGTTACATAGATTTAATTGGTAACAATGAATCCTGGATGTTGATAATTAATGAAATACTGAAAACAGTATTTAATGCAATAACAACATCCAGGATTTATTATTACCAATTATATCTATGTAACCATAAAAACAAAAAAGAAATTACTACATAGTGTTATTTTATGAGCACTTATTCTTACTTACTTGGACCCAAAGTGACTCTTGGCCATTTATGTCATTATATTATTTATAATTACAGTTAGCCATATGTATCCCCAATCCCCACTGCTGGGCAAAGGGCATTTTATCATTTACTGAAATATAATTCATTTATGGTGCTTATGTAATGTCATTATGAAACTATCAAGTCTATGACAAAAACTAAACATTCTTTATTTATTAACTCTATCCTAACCTCTGATTTGTGTTATCACAAATTAGAAAAATCCACATCCTAACCAATTGCATCTACAGAAACTATTTATATCACCTTATCTCACAATGACGAGTTGCATACCCTTTTTAAAACTATCTGGAATAGTCTAGCTTTATATAGAGAGGGGTTCAAAGTTTTCTGATCTCCAATATTGTGCATGGTAGGTACTTGAAACTTGGAATTTATATTACTTATTCAAAATAACCAATGACCTATTCAAGGATTTTCCAGTTGTTCTCTAAAACAATGTATTGAAAACAAAATATAAAAGTTTTAGTATTTATCAATATGGTAATTGTAACTTTATTATTAAGTCTAATAAACTAAGTCGCGGCTAGTTTTAATAATAAAGTTTTCTCAATCGCAGCTCATAACAGGAAAAAAAAACGGGAATACCAAGTGTGGTGTTTGCATATCTCTAGGTAGGTGGGCATAAAATAGTGATAGTGTAGACAATATGAAAATATGAAAAGTGCAGTCTCGAATAGCCAATTAAGTTCATAACACCAAGCATACTAAGAAGGAATATTTAGTCATATTCTATTTCTTGTTATTTTCTTGTGTAAATTAGTATCAATAAAAATAAAAAGTATGAGTACAAGTTAAACTAAGTGTAATTTTGGTATAGGATACCAGATCTGCACTGACATCCGATGTTGGGGTGTATGCTTATAAAACAACAATTTGGACTCTTGCATTGAAGGTTCACAACCAATAAAATATTATATTGTTTTTTATATTTAGTGCTGCTTAAGGTCAATAATATTTGCTGGGGCAATGTGGGCATACTATTTTCAATTATATTTTTTTTGTAATAATTTATTTCTGGAGAAGTTTATGATGTCAAATACTTAAAAGTATGGCCCATATAAAATTTTCAACAACAATTTCCCAATAACACTGTCTGTCGTCAAAGGGCGACCAATCGGACCCTGTCATTTTATAATACCATGGAACTCTTGGATATGGAACCCGAAACATCCTTAAACATAGTCCTCCACCGTGTCTGCCTGTCTGTTTGTGCAAAACTCAGAAACTACGGAACGGATTTTCACGCGGTTTTCATTAATAGCTAATTCAGGAGGACGGTTTAAGCCCATTTGTAAAGATTTGGTGCAAGTTCGCTGAACTATGATGATGATAGTTGAACATGTTGGAAAAATTTATTGCCGACTGGGAGTTGTTTTGGCGTTAGCCGCGTAAACCATATGTCTATCTTGTATGATAATATTACGGTAAACTCATATAAGCATTTTTCTAAGTGTTGTTAAAAAAAGTATGCATTATTTGCAAAGTCGTTTAAACAAACATGGTGTGAATATATATCCAAATAAGTTTCTTTGACATTTTGAGTAGTTTATATTTGACCTTAAACATATAATTTAAATCAATATCTTACGAGTTATAGCGAAATTAAAACTCTCGCGCATTAAAATAATTACAGGGGTGCGGGCGTACATCTAACTCCTCCTAAACACTTGGACCGATACATTTGAACCCGGTAGATGGCGCTGCTGTCAGTATGTCTCGAAATCAGCGGGCAGGAGGTGGTCTGCCGGGTCCACTAGTACAAAATTAGATTTAAATATTATTACTTCTGGAAGTAAACACTGTTTTTTTCAATATTTCGTTCAGACTCTTGAGTGGTCTACCACTCAAGAGTCTGAACGAAATATTAATTAAGTAAGGATTCTAATTCTCTAGAATTTAATGGTGATTTTTTGCACTAAATCCTTTATTGCTAAATTGTTATATTATTGGTAACCTCATCCACAGCGTCGGAAGAACTATCTATAGGCAGTATGCGCTTCACCACATTCGATCTCGGCGGGCATCAGCAGGCGAGGCGGGTGTGGCGCGACTATTTCCCCGCGGTCGACGCGATCGTCTTCTTAGTGGACGCCTGCGACCGCGCGCGCCTGCGCGAATCCAAGGTAGACTGAATATTATATTATTGTTTATTTATTTATTCAGAATCGGATCTCTTATCAGGTACAATGAGTGCACTTTTACTTAGCACGTAATAAAGGTGAATAGCTGACATACAGATGTTGTATTACCTAAACCCGATTGCAGCATCACCTGTTAGGTCCAGTTGTAAATCATAACAAAGAACAAATATTCAAATCGCCAAATCACTTTCAGTTGTTTTACGACGTATTTTTTTTGAGTCTATTTGAGTTTCCCGATATGAAACTGCGCTGAAATATCGAGAAACTCAAAAAGACTTAAATCGTGGTAAATATCGCTAGTGTTCACAACCATGATAGTTTCAAATGTTCTGCACTACAAAATCTGTTCACCTAATAAATGAATCAGTACTCCTAATAAATGGATCAGTACACCAAAAAATTAATCAGTACTCCTAGTAAATGAATCAGTACACCTAAAAATGTATCAGTGCACGTAATAAATGAATCAGTACACCTAATAAATGAATCAGTACACCTAAAAATGTATCAGTACACCTAATAAGTGAATCAGTACACGTAATAAGTGAATCAGTACACGTAATAAGTGAATCAGTACACCTAATAAGTGAATCAGTACACCTAATAAATGAATCAGTACACCTAATAAATGTATCAGTACACGTAATAAATGGTGTTGAATCCGCAGGCCGAGCTGGACTCGCTGCTGACCGACGAGACGCTCAGCAACTGCCCCGTGCTGATCCTCGGCAACAAGATCGACAAGCCGGGCGCCGCCAGCGAGGACGAGCTGCGCCAGTTCTTCAACCTGTACCAGCAGACTACTGGCAAGGTACAATCTCATCACTCTTATTTATTCCCGATACTCTTTTTAACCGACGAAAAAAAACGGTTTCTCCATTCGACCGTACGGTCTTTTATTTTCTGAGTGCTTTAGTGTAATGTTCTTTTTGAGAAAATAAATAATCTTTAAACCGGAAGTCCGGTGTTTATTCATAAAAGCAAAGAGCTACGTTTAAAAATTTACAAAAGAAAAAAAAATCCCATTTAAATTGAATAAAGTATATGTAATTGAATTTGTTTGCTTGACTTTTTTTCCAAGTGAGTGAAAGAAATCTCACTTTTTCACTTCTATTAATTGTTACAATTTTTGTTTATATTTTTATTTATTTACGAGTAGATTACCCATGGACGTATGTGAGTCGTATGTCTTATAGTTTCAGACTTTCCCATACTGACCGATTTAAATAAGACACCCCATATATATTACAAAATTACAAACATTCAGCTTTAGCTAGTGTTTCCCCAATTACAAATTACGCTGGACATTACAAAAAGCACCAAGTAAGCGGAGTTAGAGAGGGTAGCAGATGCTTTTTTTTAACTATAGCAAGAAACAATGATATGCAATGAATGTCAAATGCCCGTGTGTGCATTGAGCTAGAGTTAGGCTCAGTAGCGTGTGTTGCTTTAAACTCTTGTTAAATGAGGTCTTGGGGAGCTCTTCTCCTTAGCCTTCTGAAGGTTGTGGTTTTCTTCATGAGATCGTTGGCTGGCTCATTCGGGTAGAGCTCTATTCGTTTCTCGTGGGATTAAAGTTTCTTTGTTATGCCTTTTTAAGAGTTGTTAGCACAAGATTGCGATGAGGTTGACAATTTTTGAATTAGGGGAACTAGATATTTGACGTGCAATATGATTGCAGAATAAATAGTAACAATAACAGTTTGGTTTATTGGCAGAACCAGTGTGCGTGCGTCGGCATTATTGTTAACACACATTTAAAGACATTGCCACACTTTTTGAAACATCTAACGATTAAAATCTTTGGATTAATAAAGGTTTTGTCGTCCGAATTAGATTACTGCCTATAAACAAATTGTTAACTGCTTGATAGGCTGTCACACTCTCTTTACCAGATTTAACGTTAAGTCAAGTTACGTTAAGTCACTTTAAGTCGCCCAATTACGACATATAAACGTATTTAAAAACACAGTTAAGATTAGTGAAATAAGCCTAAAAGGAGTATGCATGATATTTTGGAGTGTTTAGTTGTATTGAATTTATAGAAGAATGGTATGCATTATATATACTTAGTTTTAGATTTGTTTTCTGCAGGTACTTTGTACAATGTTTCTATACTGTAAGTAGCATAATTTCACAGTGAAAGTCTCGTTGAAATCGGTCCAGCTATTTTTACCTTGTGTAAAACAGTCAGACAGACAAAAAAGAAATGTGTTTTGGTTAAAGATATCGTACATACGCAATAGCGACACAACCGGTTATTTTGTCATTACAAACAGACACATCAGTTGTATTTATTTGTATAGTGGATAATTTTTTGTTATTAAATTATAACCCTCATACATAATACACGACGTACTTGTACCACTATTACCTGTGCTATTACTGTGTGCAAATATTTGATTTAAGTTTAGTTGACGTAGTTAGTCGAGACATGGAAATATGAGGTGATGCTATAATTTATGTAAACTCAATTCGCGGCCAGTTCGCTTGGCTAGATATGTGCGGCCAATCTGGCATGCCTTTGTGTCACTGATTTAACTCAAGGGCACAGGTCTTATTGGCGTTATACATAATATAAAAGAAACAAATTAGGTGCACTAGTCTAAAAGTTCTAACGTAACAACATGTCGCATGGGGTCAAAAAATGGACTCTGCCCTAGTATTATCGCAATCACATAGTAGCTATGAGGTTGCAGCGCTGATTTACTGAACAAGAAGTAATCCAAAAAGCGAGCAATAATATGACGACTTCCGTGGTTCGTTCGATTAAATAGTCGGCTGATAGGCAGGTTGCCGGTTTGGTTCCCGTCGCGGGACAATTGTCTGTTAAACTGCGGATATTTGTTTCGAGTCTGATGGGGTGGTTTTTTATGTAAACAAAAACTTAAATACCATATTTTTAAATTTCATCAATCAATAATTTTATGTAATTCCAAAACCTACGATACGATGGCGCCAACAAAATTACATAAACTAGAAATAGTATCTATTTGATAGTAGATAATAGTATGTATTTGCTTTTAAATTTAATAGTCACTAGCTGACGTCATGCACAAAATGAAAGAGATAGATATATAACCATGAAAGAGAAAACTGCTTAGAAGTAAAGGGGAATTATCATCATCATCCGTAGGATATCCACTGCTGGGAGGCCTCCCTCATGGATCTCCATGTGATCATGAGGGGTTGTTGCCATACTCACCACGCTTGGCAGGCGGGTTGGCGAGCGCAGTGTGGAATATTGATACACGGAAAGACGCTGCTGCCTGCTGCATCTTCCGGTGGTAGCCCTTGGCAGATTCTTACTGCATCCACAGGCAAGACAGCATTCTGCAGAATGTTGCCCCCCCCTCTCTTGCCTTTAATCTTTATTTCGAATCGAAAAAGTATGCCATGTTTAACGCCGGAAGGTTAACATTTGTCAAATCATATTTAGATGCCTTTTTAGATCACAGATTCCTGTGATCAACGACAGTATCTAAGCATTCGCTTAGATACCGTTGAGCGATTCACTTACTGACATAATTTTAAAAACCCTGACAGCTGAGATGCATATGAAATATTTGATGCTGAGATATTTTGAATACTTTAGGCTTTGCTTTCACCACTCACCATTTCAACGAAAAATTTCAGTGGCGCCAGCGTGTTAAACCATCAAGAGTTTTTTTTTAATTTAACAAACGTTGCAGGGCAAGGTGTCCCGGTCGGAGCTGCCCGGGCGGCCGCTGGAGCTCTTCATGTGCTCCGTGCTGAAGCGCCAGGGCTACGGCGAGGGCTTCCGCTGGCTGGCGCAGTACATCGACTGAGCACCCCGCACCACGCCGCGCTTTGAGGACTCCACTCGACATACAGCACATTGGACCTAATTCTCGTGAACGACCTAAAATATCACAATACATGAACGTTTATTAAATACTTCGCCGTCAATCCAGATACAACGAGCTGTATCGATCTGATATCACGAGGAAGCAGAGATATGTGATCGTTACAAGCGTCAACAAAAACTACAAACGCAAAAGCCAAGTTATAGAAAAACAATTTTAATATTCAAAACATTATTTCGACAGTTTTTTATGACATTCAACTATCATGATATTTTCTATACTTCACGAGAATTATGCTCCAATTAACAGTGAAGTGAACTTTCTACCCCCCTACAAAATCCAATAATACAAATTATGAAAGTGGTTCCAAATGTATTGTCTCTATGATACAATTTCCTGGATTGTAGATTAGTGTGTACAGTATGTATATTTTATCTTGGATCCTGTGATCAATAGTAACTTACAGATGTGACGGCAGTGGATTTAACAGATGAAACTTATCATCGGGGACATTTTAAAACGTGATTTAAAATGGCTCAACTGACGATCAGTTTTTCACTGTGGCCAAACGTGTCTTCAATAATTAAGCAAAGTATAATTTAGCGTCAATAAAAATTTTGTAACAAATGCGAAAGCTCAGAGTGAAGGCGGTGAAATGGCTCTATAGCGACTTTAACAATAAAAAGTGGATGTTTGGATGAAAAGCAATGTATGTGACGCCTTGCTCACTAGTAACTCTTACGAAATTACTTAAATAAATTAGACAATTTTCATTGTATTTTATAACACTTTATTCTGTCTTGTTGGTTTACAACAGTATTAACCTGTACATATCTGAAAGGAGTTTATGTATAGTACAAATTAAGAATTGAATGTATTATTGACTGTTTGCAATCTGACGTGTTACTAGTGAGTGAGGTGGTGCAAGACTAAGCTCAGAAGCGATGTGACTGCATTGTCAGTGATTGTGTTTGGCTGTAATACACCGAAATAATTTACTTTATTCTACGTAAAAAACTCAATTATGCAACTCTCTCAGTTATTTGGTTTGTGAAACCTTTCTTGTCTAAGGTAACGGTGCAAAGCATGATCATTTTCGCTATCGTATCTTCCCATCGCCAGTATCTAACTTACGACAAAGCATTATTGATTTCTGTTCAAACTGCTTTGTCTTCTCATATGTTGTCTTATTATTTTTACATATTATTGAATATTTATCAGCAGTCAGAAATGCAGTTTTATAATTAAATATTTATTTTCTTATTCTCATTCCAACAACGAGTGATAATTTTGACTACTTACTATACTTCGAGTAGCACTCCTGAGTTATATTTAAAACGACGTTATATTTTTGTAAATTATTTAATCATTTTTCGGATTGTTTAGTAAAAAAATAAGAAACGGTTGGTCTACATTGGGGTAGGTTAATGTAGATGAAATGTGTTTGCCATTGTAGGGTTTACTTTAGGGGTTTTCTTCAGTATCTATTGAGTTTATTGTGACTCTGTACATAAATATGTTTATTAGATATATTTTAAATAAAGGGTCATTGAAACTTGTATGATATTTTTTTTCTATAACGAGTAATTACAAAGCTTTGGCTATTTGCCTTACTTACTAGACGAGCCGTTTCCAATCTGTCGCGATCAACGTCTGCTCTGCTGGCTTCCCAGCTTAACTTAGACAGTCATGTTCTTTGGTATATTATTTGCAGTAAGTCGAAAACAGTTTGTAATAAAATTTATATCAAATTATTAGTTTTATTTTGCGCCTTTTATTTACTTGCTATTTGATCCAATAATTATGCGACGAATAAAATGGAGTAGAGCTGGTCACTGGGGTGTAAGTTGAGTGAGTACCTATTAGTAGAGTATTTACTTGGTCCATGGCTATAGTTAAAATTTAAAATGTGATTATGTCAAGGATCTGTGCCTTTACCACTCGAAATCTACGATTTACAAGCTACAACAAAGAAAACGAACTTTGGAGTCTTACAAATTTCAATATAAATGTAATAAAGGGCAGCATATATGAGCACTTTATCCTAGAACGTGCGTCCAGATTAACTGATTATAACAGTAATTCATTATTTAATATTTCAACGAAAAAACCGACTTCAATATAGACCCCATGATCAGAACTAGGTTTAAAAAACAAGCAAATATTCATCATCTTCATATCAGCCGTAGGATGTCCACTGCTGGACAAAGGCTTCCCTCAAGCAAATATTATTAATGAAGAAACTCAACCGCAAGTTTCAATAAAGGGGCCGCCGTCTCCACGGGCGAGAGAATCGCGACGAGTCCGCGCTTTTATCGTCGGGTAATATCCACGAACGAGCGATTATTCCGCCAGCGTATCGTCGAGACTCGTAACGGAATCGCTCGTGTCCGCAACGACTCGTAATGGAATCGCCACGTTTCTTGACGACGCGTTGTGCTATTATTTCGCTTGCTGCAAAAGCGCCACGTTCCGCGGTGAGCGCGCAACAGGCTCGCCGCGATGTAATGACGTTTCGAGCGCACTTAACCACTCGTCGCGTCGCCGTGTGGAGACACATGCTAAGAGTGTATAGAAATACGTGGCGCGACGATAACATCGCCGCGATTCTCTCGCTCGTGGAGACGGCCCCTTAGGGCTAGTATCAAAGCCTTAAGGCACTCCAGTAGACACTATTACCTACAATTATTTTATTCGTCATGGAACCGAGTCTTCCGATTTTATCTATGTCGTCGTAAAATCGTAGGCAATTTGAAAGGATTTCAAAAGTGAGCTCTCAATCCACACGCACATGGCAAGCGATGGATAGGACTAGCAGAGGATCGTGGCGTATGGCACAAACTACCCAGCAGTGGCAGAATTTGGGCTGTCGATGATGAGTCGTGACCCGGTCGTGAGGTTTTATACCCAGGACATTCAACGATGACGGGAAAAATAACCTAACAATTTCCACAAGCCGAGGGAGGTAACAAAAATCATTAAAAAAGTTTATAGCGTGGAGTTGCAGTAAATCATATATTAATTAAACAGATCCATTGATTAAAAGAAGAAACAGATCCAGTTATGGATTTTTTCAGTGGAGCAGAGTGGCCTAGAGCATCATAGACGCATTCGTGGTAGGTACAGCTTTGTTTGGTTTATAAATAAATATGTATAAATTATTTTTAAAATCCTCTATATCAACTATACTTATAGCCGTTTCGGTCGAGTGGTACCTATGCACCCTCGACTTTCGATCCGAAGGTCGTGGGTTCGATACCGGCCGTGCCCCAGTGGATTTTTCGTTTTTAAAAAGTATATGTGGACATTTAACACGTGCTTCGGTGAATGAAAATATTGTGATGTAAACCCGCTTAGTTAGCTTCAGACGCATTTACCTGTTATTTCCTCTGACTAACAGCCAACTAAGCTGGGAGGATGGTATAGGTGCTAGGCAAGCCTAATCCCTCCAACAATGTCCCAGGCGGCGTCCCGTACAGCACGAATACCAGTTTGTTGGCGCTGAATAAATTATCTATAATATATTAATAAGTAAGTAGATTTAGGCCTTAAATTTTATTGTTTGTTATACGAATAATGCATTTCATTAATCTCCCATCTTAGGGGACGACGCGACGAACGATGAATTTCATATACAAACGTACCGAAATTATTTTAACGCGGCAGTTACCGCTGCCGCGGCACGCTCGCTGGGCTCGTGCGTTGTTGTTGCAACAAATATTACCTAACCTACAGTTTCTGAGATTAGCTTTAAATTTCGCTCTAGTGTGGAGTCAGCTAGAGACGAATGCCATTACCTACATATATGTAGTCCTCACGAGGCTAAATATAAACATAAGTTTATATTTAGCTTTAGTTTCTTATTTTACTTCGTTTTATTTAGCCTTATTTACAACGCTTTTTGTATCTAAAGGAGTACGGTGTATCCATATTACCCGCTGATGTACCCGAGTCTTCGTAGGTATGGTCAGGTAATAGTCCACATTACCCGACCATACCTACGAAGACTCGGTAAGGAAAAACGTAGCGTTAGTGAAGTACTGCGTGCGAGTGCTGCGCGGCCTCCACCACCATCCGGAGCGCTGGCGGCGCTGCCCCTGTGCGCGCCACACGGATGCGTGGGCGCCTTGAGGGCGCACGCCGCCGCCCCGCTTTGCTGTGTCGGCCTCCTTCTAGAACCAACCTGCCTAAGTTTGCCCCAATGTCACTTGCCATATGTCCCCTCAACATACTTTCAGACAATGACGTAGATATTTTTTACCACAACCTGCGGAAACTTATGGAAATGGCACAGGTTGTAATTGAAACAAAATGTTTGTAAAAAAAATAACTTTTGCATGTAACATCGCCGTTGGTTAACCTGTTTTATTTGCTGTAAGTAAATAAATAAATTTAAAGAGAAGTGAATATATTCACTTCTCTTTAAAGTCGAGTGTATACACTCGACACGACTGATGTATCACGACTAACGTAAGAAACGTCTTCTTTCTATACTATTATAACTATACTATTATAAAGCTAAAGTTTGATTGTTTGTTTGCTTGAACGCGATAATCTCAGGAACTACTTACTGGTCCGATTTGAAAAAATATTTCAGTGTGTGATAGCCCATTTATAGAGGAAGGCTATATATATCATCCATCACGCTAAGACTAATAGGAGCGGAGCACCAATGAATAATGTTTTAAAATCGGGATTTTTTACCTTTTGAGAGCTTCCGATGCGTGCGCTGCGTAAACGGTTAGTTTCCCTAAAATCATTATTGACAATTATTGTTCCCCCTTAAATGATCTAAAAAAAAGTCCGCGGCAGCGTACATCTATCTTTTAAGGTTGGCACACCTTTCATAAGCTAACCAAAATAAAAATGATAATTACAAATATAAACAGACGTACGGTAAAACAACATCAAAGTTAAACAAACAATAAAACCGTATACATCCCTATCCCTACTAATATATAAAAGTGAAAGTAAGAAGTTTCTATGTTTGTATTGTACGTCACGTTCCCTTTTCATGTCAAAACCGCAGAACCGATTTGGATGAATTTTAGTACCTATATTTCTTTTCGTTGCGTAAATTAGTAGTTGTAGGGTAGGTAGTTGTAAGCAGTGGTTGTAGTAGGTGCGATACGAAGTCCGCCGGGACAGCTAGTATAGTAACATTATAAAGCTAAAGAGTTTGGATGACCGCGCTAATCCCAGAAACTACTGGCTCGAATCGAACAATTATTGTACCTCGTGTGTTCATAAGTTTTGAGACGAACTTATTTAATTAATTTAAAAAGAAAGTAATTCATGCAACCTTTTTTAAACTTTTAAAATTTAAATTTCGAATGTTTTGAATCAGAAAAAATATACATAGGTACATTTGAATATTTGTTTCATTCTCCGCCGTGAAAATGGCGCCAACAAAAGATTTGCGTGCGACTGTAATTTCACTGTTTCAAGCAGGAAAAAAACCAAAGCAAGTTTTTAGTGAAATCCAAAGTTTGGGATGTAGTCGGAACTTTGTGTATTATACCATAAAGAGGTACAAGGAGACCGGCTCTTTAGAAGACCGTGGAAGATGTGGCCGCCCGCGGTCTGTAAGGACGCCCGCCAACATCAAAGTAATCAGAGAGCGAATTCGTCGCAACCCTTGCCGGACTCAAAAGAAATTAGCTCTGCAGACCAACATTTCGCGAATATCGGTGAACAGGATACTTAAATATGATCTTAAACTAAAGGCCTACAGTCGAAGGAAAGTGCATTATTTAAACGAGCGTCTTCGTAAATTGCGACTGGAACGATGTCGGAACCTATTGAAGAGACACGATCCAAAAAATATCCTGTTTACCGATGAAAAGATCTTCACGGTGGAAGAAAAGTTTAACCGGCAGAACAATAAGGTTTACGCCAGAAGTTCAAAGGACGTCCAGCCATCTGTACGCAATGTCCAGCGCACTCATCATCCAGCAAGTGTGATGGTTTGGTGGGGTGTTTCCTACGAGGGGGTCACTTCGCTTCATTTTTGCCAGCAAGGCGTCAAGGTGAGGGCACAAAATTACCAAACCGACATATTGGAAGCGGTGGTTAAACCATTAAATGATACGCTATTCGCTGGAAAATACTGGGTTTTCCAACAGGACTCTGCTCCCTCCCATAAAGCTAAGACTACCCAACGTTGGCTGGAGGCCAATTTGCCAGGCTTCATTCGGAGCGAAGATTGGCCCTCGTCAAGCCCTGACATGAATCCTTTGGAGTATTCTTTATGGACGGAATTGGAGCTGAGGGCATGCAGAAAGTCTCACCCAAACCTGGATTCTCTCAAGCGAGCCCTTATTAAAGAATCGAAACGGATTCCCATTGAAAAGATTCGTGCCGCCATAGATGAATGGCGCAGGCGTTTGAAGGCCTGCATTGAATGCAAAGGCGGCCATTTTGAATGATTTATTTTTAAATACAGATCTAGATGTCAGTAGTTTTAATTTTAATATCCAATAAATGAATACTCAACTTAGCTCCAAAAATATTTTAGTTTTACTGTGTCTCAAGACTTATGAACACACGAGGTAGTGTTGGATAGCTAATTTATCGAGGAAGGCTTTAGGCTATAACACATAACTCTACGACAAATAGTATACGAGCAGAGCATTAAAACGCGTACGAAGTCACAGGGAACATCTAGTATAAAATAAAACTCAAGTCTTTATACTATTTATTTTAATGATAGGAAAATAATGCAATAAAAATACTAATGTATATTTTCTAAATAATAATTTTACAATCAACATTTAATTGAACTTGTCAAAATATATTTTTTGAGTCAACAACGTTTGGTGCTAAACGTATGGGAATGCTATAAATAATTTGATGAGAAAAATATCAAGTTCTTGTCCAAAAGAAAAAATAATGCATTACACAAGACTAAATAAACTAATTTATATCTAGACTATCATAATCATTCTTGGTGGTGGATATTTACAATCAGTAAATGATATTGCACATATAACACTTAAAATTAAAAATTGAATAGTTAGATAGTAAACCTGCATGAAAATAACAAATTCCTTGTGCTATCACATTGTCCAACTGCTTGAAACCAGATCTTACAGGCGCTTACTTTAAATACATTGTTTCGTTTTACTTTACTATACACGTAACGTGGTTACTTCATTCAACTCTTGACTATGAAAACTTACATCGCTACAAAACACACGCAAATGTGAATTAATATCACATAGGGTAATCAACTAAATAAATTATGCTAGCTACATCGCGCTTAACACATCTTCTGACCAGCCAGCTGTTGGTATTGGAGCGCGCACTAAACAGCTTTTACACAACCAAGTATAATTATAAATTCATCCGGTTGAGAAGGCGCTCTGCGGTGTTACCGACCTAAACTACGAACCTACACGATAACTGGTTAGGCGCGCTATACACTTATTCGGGCGTACTCGTCGACGGTTGATACGGTTCTACGTGGTGCGTCAAGAACGGAGGACCGGCGAAGAATTACCAGAACAACAAGCGAAAGATTAACATGTTCACAATCACATGACTGCTGCTGCTGCAACTACTGAAAAGACCGGTTGTATACTTACTTAACGGTTATTCGATTTAATGAGCCTAAATGTGTGTACATCGCGTCTTATGAGGCACATCGTGATGTCAGAACTCTGATATTTATAATAGTGACAAACCTATCAGCCCTTAGCTATATAATATTGGGCTGTGGGTAGTCTGAGAGATATACCTACGCTTACCACTGATGTCTTACCGTACTCAAATGAAATGCATACACGTCTACTTGGTAACTTAACCTAAACTATTGAGATTTTAAAGTATACGTTGCACGGTATACGCGGCCTACGAAATCTCCGATTACTGATTTATATCAATCATAATAATTGTAAATACGAAACATAAAAAATGAGAAAAACTTTAAATTAATAAACTTTAAAACGCTCACATCTAAAATATTTGAATTAAATAACGATTTTGTAACCTAACATTATATGTGTATTACTTCTAAACTATGTACAAAAACTTGTTATGATTACGGTCGATCTAGAGACAATAAGAATTATAAAATTGAATGTCATTACAAATCTGTTGATATTGTCCTAATATAAATCACACAGCTCATGGAAGTGGAATCCATTGGATAAATCTAAAACATTATCCGCTTAAGAATACATAGACAACTTTGGTAAATTACACTAGGTTTCATAGCCTTCCCGCTTCACACAAAAATGGCTTTCAATGGCGTTCAATATAAAAAAGTTTGCCATTTTATAAGGATTATGCAAACATCAACTTTGATATTACTCGATCACGCACGGGCATGCGATGAGCTCATAAATACGTCAATTTTACATAACCATGTTATCTTACATCTAATAGAAAAATAATGTTGATCAATAGTAGTCCAGCTAGTGTTTGATGTATTCAGTTCATCCATTTCCTGCAATTTGGCGCTCCGCACATGCAGCTGATTTTGTGTGCGTCGTCCTCTATGTCGAATTTGTAATCGTATGCGAACTGCAGACAAAAATTGCATATTTGAGAAAACCCACAAGTTTTATTTCATTGTTCAAATTGAAATCAATAAGTTTGACAAGGAATAACGAATAGGTCGCGGAGTTGTTTGAAAGTCGGGCTGTCACTAGTGGATGGATGTGTCGCTATATGTGTCTCTAGTCTTGCCTCGCAGTGTCCGACACTAGGACACCGCCTTAGGGGACGTCCACCAGCACCATAGAATGATCGATAACTCTTTATTGTACCTAACTTAATACTAACACATGACATAACATAACAATAGACACAAAATTACAAAACTAAAAGTAGTAGTACAATGGGCGGCTTTATCACTATTAGCGATCTCTTCCAGGCAACCTTAGGATGGACTAATGAACATGGTGTCATCATTAAACTTACGACGCATCATACGACGACTTCCTTAAAACCATGGGTAGAGAGCGAGGCGAACGGCAGACACGAAGTGACACTTATGCCCAAGGTGGCCGATGTAGATGTAGAGTTCGTTACCTCTTCCCCTCTAGCGATGCGGCGCTTAGCGAAGATGATGATGCGCAGGCTGCGGTCCACCTCCACCGTCTCGGCCACGCAGTTGGGCTGGCACGAGTGGTTGATGTAGAGTTCGTTACCTCTTCCCCTCTAGCGATGCGGCGCTTAGCGAAGATGATGATGCGCAGGCTGCGGTCCACCTCCACCGTCTCGGCCACGCAGTTGGGCTGGCACGAGTGGTTGATGTAGAGTTCGTTACCTCTTCCCCTCTAGCGATGCGGCGCTTAGCGAAGATGATGATGCGCAGGCTGCGGTCCACCTCCACCGTCTCGGCCACGCAGTTGGGCTGGCACGAGTGGTTGATGTAGAGTTCGTTACCTCTTCCCCTCTAGCGATGCGGCGCTTAGCGAAGATGATGATGCGCAGGCTGCGGTCCACCTCCACCGTCTCGGCCACGCAGTTGGGCTGGCACGAGTGGTTGATGTAGAGTTCGTTACCTCTTCCCCTCTAGCGATGCGGCGCTTAGCGAAGATGATGATGCGCAGGCTGCGGTCCACCTCCACCGTCTCGGCCACGCAGTTGGGCTGGCACGAGTGGTTGATGTAGAGTTCGTTACCTCTTCCCCTCTAGCGATGCGGCGCTTAGCGAAGATGATGATGCGCAGGCTGCGGTCCACCTCCACCGTCTCGGCCACGCAGTTGGGCTGGCACGAGTGGTTGATGTAGAGTTCGTTACCTCTTCCCCTCTAGCGATGCGGCGCTTAGCGAAGATGATGATGCGCAGGCTGCGGTCCACCTCCACCGTCTCGGCCACGCAGTTGGGCTGGCACGAGTGGTTGATGTAGAGTTCGTTACCTCTTCCCCTCTAGCGATGCGGCGCTTAGCGAAGATGATGATGCGCAGGCTGCGGTCCACCTCCACCGTCTCGGCCACGCAGTTGGGCTGGCACGAGTGGTTGATGTAGAGTTCGTTACCTCTTCTCCTCTAGCGATGCGGCGCTTAGCGAAGATGATGATGCGCAGGCTGCGGTCCACCTCCACCGTCTCGGCCACGCAGTTGGGCTGGCACGAGTGGTTGATGTAGAGTTCGTTACCTCTTCTCCTCTAGCGATGCGGCGCTTAGTGAAGATGATGATGCGCAGGCTGCGGTCCACCTCCACCGTCTCGGCCACGCAGTTGGGCTGGCACGAGTGGTTGATGTAGAGTTCGTTACCTCTTCTCCTCTAGCGATGCGGCGCTTAGCGAAGATGATGATGCGCAGGCTGCGGTCCACCTCCACCGTCTCGGCCACGCAGTTGGGCTGGCACGAGTGGTTGATGTAGAGTTCGTTACCTCTTCTCCTCTAGCGATGCGGCGCTTAGCGAAGATGATGATGCGCAGGCTGCGGTCCACCTCCACCGTCTCGGCCACGCAGTTGGGCTGGCACGAGTGGTTGATGTAGCGCGCCAGCCCGCCGCTGAGGGTGGCGTCGATCACCCGCCGCTCGTCCAGGCGGAACATATAGATACCGCGGTTCTGTGGACAAAGGTTCCTTCAGAATATTATTCCATGAATTATAAATCTATATTAGTCTTTTTAAACTATCGCGATCACGACACATTATAAACACATATTGAACCCGGTATGTATCGCGTTATATACCAGGTTTAATATGTTTATAAAATCTATATTGGTAATGAAGGTAATCATTAAACCACTTATAAGATTATGTCGGTGGTAAATTGCAAAACGTCGATGTCGTGTGGGTGGTAATTTAGAGTAATAGAACTTTTCGTGAAGAGTTTGTAAGAAATCGCGCTTGCTATTTCCCTTGATGCTGGATTTAAACTACACTTTACAATTAAGTATTTATTGCAAACTTAAAGTTAATGCTAATAATGAGTGCGGTTTGTGTGGATGCTGCTGATGCACTGACTCAGGTCGATCGCCCGCGCCGCGTACGAACTCGTTAGGCCAAATTGCTGATGATGCGGAAATGGTGTTCGATGTATCGAACATGCTCCCGAGGGAGGAATGCCGGATTAGATGACATGAGGTGCTACAATTTAAGGAGTTAGTAAAACATACTTGGATGAAACAATATTGTGCTTAAATGCTAAATGAATGTTAGAAGAATGATTCATACATAATGTACCTCAATGCTGATTACGTTCTAACTAATCCATATCTACCGTAAACACTGATTGTTTAATGGGTTTTTTACGTATACTAGAGCACCGCACGGCCCTACTATCACTGAGCACTGGTTCGGTATCGGTATGGTTCGGTAGGATTGGTTACGCGCACTGTCACTGATCTGATGGCTCCCCTCGGCGGGCTAGGCGCGGGCGGCGGCGGGACCACGACACCTGCTGCTAACTTGCTGCTTTCATAGCTTAGATTTGGTCGCCAAGTTGCTGTAGCGACGTGTTAAGGTGATATTTGTCTCATACTGGATCAATAACCGGTAGCGTGGCGTTGAATGTATGATGTTGTATTGGAGCTAGGTTTGTAAATACTATGTTAGATTTGAGTGTGAGCGTATTTTATTGTTGATATGAATACAGAGTGACGTCACGACCCTTGGCTGTGCATTGTTTATAAAGTTGAATGAGCCCGGCCTTGCTGACTCAGCGGACTCGGGTTTGTATTTGCTATAGAATTGAACCGACTGCATTGACAAGGCCGCGTCGAGACCTTGACCGCTCGCCGAAATGCTGTTGTTCTTCTTGGATTATTTTATTAGCTCCCACAAAGTTAGTTACATTATCAGAGTACTCCTCGTCGTGCTGCCACTCGCCTCAACGCTGCTATAAATGAGGCACTGGTCAAATCGGACACCAATTCTATGTGTACTGCTTTTGTAACCATGCAAATAAACAATACTAGCCCTTCGTTGGTTTTAATCCTCGTCCTTTATTTGCTTTGACTGGAATAAAACCTGTGAGATCTACCCCTGTGTGATAGAATGCTGGTGCTGGGTTGGTTCTAAAATCAGGGAGATCACCCATAATCTGTTGTTGTTTTATAGGTGCTTGCTTTCTACAGGTTACGCAATTAAGGAGCTGTTTTTTGACAGCTCGATTTCCCTTGACTATCCAATACCGTTGTCTCAAAAAGGACATGGTCAGCCGAGGTCCACCGTGAAAGGTAAGCTCGTGTGCTTGTTCAATAAGAAGCTCAGTTAATCTGCCGCTATATGAAATGATAATCGGAAATTTCATTTCTGTGCTGATGTTGGCATTCCTGAGTCTTCCATTAGCTCTTAAAACCCTTTCTTCGTCTAAAAACGGATTTAAACTAGCTATCTTGCTTTGTGAATTTACCTTCTTATCATGTAATAAATAAGCATTCTATGTCATGGCTAAATTCAATTTCCTGTATATGTTTAATTATAATTAGAAGATTAAATTTAGAGAAGATAAATAGAGTTGTCTATTTCACCCTTTGCCAGTCAATTCTAACGTATGGTATCACGGCTTGGGGGGGAGCAAAAAAGACTACATTAATAAAACTAGAAAGGACGCAACGATCTATCCTAAAAGTCTTAAATTTTAAACCGTTTAGATACCCCACACGTAACCTTTATTTGGAAACTAGAATGTTATCTGTGCGACAACTCTTTATAAAATTGATTGTTCTCAGACAACATACTCTACCAGGTCGCACTGATAACATTAACAAAAGAAGATCTCACGAGCTTTACAAAGTGCCTACTTGTGGAACTTTCTTTGCACACAGTTTCTCTTACTTTTTAGCTCCTTTAGTCTACAATCGCATCAATAAAAAGATAAATTTAACCAATAAAACCAAATTTATTTGTGGAAGAGCGTTGGAGGATTTCCTGATTGATTTTGACTACAATGGTACTGAGCTTTTGCTGTCTACTGTGAAATAATCACCGTAGCTAACATTGTCTAAATGTCAATCAGGGACTTATTTTCAATTTTCGTTATTAAACGAGCACATCCTACCTACTGTTTCAACTAAATGTAATTATACCTAGTCCATGAGAACCTTATTTACTCGTATTATATAAAATTTCTTATCTCATATATCTACATATTAAACATATATTTATTATTACGTAAGAATGCTTTTTATATATAAAATTAATTATGTACAATTAATAATTACATTCTTATTGGTATTTTATAATATATAAGTACTAAGTTCATATTATTAAGTTTATATTTTATTATGTTAGAAGTTAAATATTTATCTTTCATATCTAATTTGTATTTTTATTTTGCATAGCTGTAATTTAATTGGCCTGTTTTGATAATTATAGTTTATAATTGCCTATGTTAACCTAGAATGTTCTTTTGTTATTATTACCATGCTATAATCGTATGTACACGAGGCGAAAATCCTTACCTTGCTGTAACACAGTTCTTAACTAGCACGGGAGGTAAGGGCTTTCTTATTCTGTATACTTACCTACCGCCAATGTTTATTATGTCATTGAGGTATTTCCAAAACTAGCGCAAATGGTTTAGTCTTCCTGGCATAAATAGCTATAGTACCTAGTTGTCTCTTTTTTAGTTAAGTATACTAACTGTGTTGTATTTAAAAGTTTAATAAAGTTATTCTTATTCTTAATTAGTTTTGCTGTTCTAAGCCCAGGTCACATGAGATACACTGGCTGTCTTTGTTTACAAACAATCGGGGTCAACACCCGTCGTATCCACGCTACTATCCGAGTTACTTTCGTAAACGAGCTGTAACGATCTAGTTAATCTTCTATGATGCTGCTTGTCGGAGATAACGTTACTGACTGCGTTCACTTGCCTCCTAACTTCTTCGTTTGTAGTAAACGTCATGTTTTGCTGTTTTGGTTCGAAGTTATGTGAGGATAAAAACGTAGGTCCTTGCCACCACAACTTATGCTCCATCAGCTGTGTTGACGTCAGACCTCTGCTTGCTGCGTCAGCTGGGTTCTTCTTCATCATTTCAGCCATAAAACGTCCACTGATGAACACAGTGTTCTCCTTAGTGTTAATATAATGCCAAGATTCTGGTGGCATAGTGCAGGTAATTTTCTTCCCTTCCTCAATGCTGTGGGCACCCGAGACCCAATCATCCTGCTCATGGATGCATTTTGCTGCGTTAGGAAAGTTTTGCTGCTTGTCTTCCGCATTGAAGACTACTCGTAGTTTTGTCGTGCACGAGTCTTCTTTTTGCACGGCATGGTGGGGTAAGAAACATTCTATTTCCGCCCTGTGCCTGCTGCTTGAAGTTGCTAACTTCATATGCTTAAGTTGCTCAAATTGCTTATATTGATTTGCTAGATTTTCTTTTTTCATTAATTTACGTTCTAAATTTTTATTTCATGATGAAATGTTGTTCGATGTATCTAACAGAGTTCATCCGGGGAAGTACCTACTACCACCATACCTATTAAATAAATGGAAAATGTTGCATTAGGTCAAATTTAGGTCTCTTGTCGGTCCACCTACCAAGAATAACAAATCTGTCATCATCATCATCATCAACATCAGCCGTGGACATCCTAGTCCATTGTTGGACATAGGCCTTCCTAATGGAACTCCAAATGACCATGAAGGTGTTGTTACCAAACACACGCTTGCTAGGTTACGCTTGGTAGGCGGGTTGGAGAGCGCAGTACGGGATGTTGATACACGGAAAGACGCTGCTGCCTATCTTCCGGAGGTATCCTTTGGCAGATTCTTACTGCATCCACGGGCAAGGAGGAGGGGCAACTTTCTACCGCCGACAGCCCTCGGCACTTATCTGCATCTTAAAGTTATGCTTACCTTAGCTTCATACTGCTTCTCCCGTATTTCCGACAGCTCGGACCGGATCAGCTCTCCGATGTATTCTATCACCATGGTGTGTTTCTCGATGTCCCTGGCGGCGTAAAGTCCTAGCCCTTGAATCTTAGATCTGGAACGAAACTTGCTGTCATTATAAAGGCATAGATTTAAATGCAATATTTATCTGATAGGGTACACAAGGTTGATTTATTCCACAAATCCCCGTTGACAATCCCCCTGAGATATGCGGCAGAGATCAGAGGGATCAAGAATTGAATTAGGCGTGCCACAAGGAAGGGGGAAGAACAAAAAGGTCCTAAAACAACCTTTTTGTTTTTTTTGGCAATTGCGCGAAATTTGTCTATATGCAACTTTAAACCAAAGCGACGCGCGCCGTTGCCAATTTACAGACAAATTTCGCGCAATTGCCACTATGTGCCGCTGCGGTACTTGTATTGTCGTTACCAGTGCCGAGTCCGTTGACCCAGACGATGTGCGACATTGCACTAGTACCTATTATGATCACCCGTTCCTCACCCATATCTCACTTTGCGAGGTAAACGTTGTTCCGCCATTCTATCTTTATCTTCTTGTACTGGCTACTCTTAGTGTGTATGAACAGCTTGTTATAAGGGCACACGGACAGACGCCCGTGACAGGTCCTTATAACATCTGACCCCGACACCCCCAGATGTGGCAGAGCAGCCATGTTCAGGGATCGGGGCCCTATTATACAAACTACTTAGGCTCGCTAGAGGTGCGCGACGATGCCGGTCCTTGCTTACAAAACCGTGGCAGCGCGCGGTGTAGCCAATCTAAAGACCCGGTTTTTACGTTGCGCGACGTTGCCGTTATGTGCCGCAGGTACTTTCGTACTAGGGTAGCACGCACACACAGTTAACATGACATGTTACCTTGCCAGATAAACGTTGTTCCGCCACTCCATCTTCATCTTCTTGTACTGGCTGCTCTTGGTGTGTATGAACTGCTTGTTGTAGGGGCACACGGGCAGGTCGGCGCCGGGCGGCGGCGCGGGCAGGTGCGGCAGGGCGGCGGTGTGCAGCGGGCGCGGCGCGCGGCGCCAGGACGTGCGGCACTTGGGCTCGCAGCGCGCACAGCCGGACGGGTTGATGGCCAGCCCGCCCTCGAGGAGAGCGGAACGCCCGAATTTGAAGCGGTAGTCGGTTAGGGTTTCTATGCCTGTGGGATACAACATTCAAATAGTTAGGTTCATGGAAACGTTAGCACGGAAACATTATATTTCAAATCTTTTTTTTCCGATCCGGATTTCTAATAAATCTCATCATACAAGAGAAATACTAAACGGGATATTCTAGAACAGAGATTATAGGAGTAAGTAAAGAAGGAGTAAGTATACTTTGCAAATGCATTTCCTACAAAGTATCTCACCTGGCAAGCTCTCAAGAACTCTGACCACAGCTGGCTCAGTAAGTCCGAACAGGTCCTCGCCCGTGACGTAGTTGGGCCACAGTTTCAGCACGCCGCCGTCCTCGCTGCGTGCTTCGCGTAGCGCCGCCACAGCGTCCAGTATCTGTAGTGAGGATGGATAATGTTAATGGATATAAAAAAGAAGTACCTTACTGTTTTCTTGGATTTGGCGAAAGCATTTGACACGGTTACAGTTCCTATCCTACTGAAAAAATAGAGTCAATTGGTGTTCGGGGATTGCCATTGCAGCTTTTTACTGACTACCTGTGTAACAGGAAGCAGCGAGTGAAGATATATCAACTCCATAGTGAGGATTTGTCTATTTGCTATGGGGTACCACAAGGAAGTATCTTTGGACCTTCGCTGTTTTTAGTCTACATTAATGACCTCTACAATATAAGATTAAACAGCGGAGAAATACCTTTGCAGATGACACGGCTCTTTTCTATAATAGCAACAATTGGGAAAATCTTTTTAAAGTAGCTCAATACGGTTTGTCGAAAGTCTGCTCATGGCTCAGGCCGAACATGCTCACACTAAACGTTGCGAATACAAACTGCGTTGCGTTTGCCATAAAAATAAATCTTTTATCTCAAACCAATTTGTCATTAATAGCCCATAGCTGCCCTCCAACGTTATTATCGTGTACATGTCCTACATTGAAACATGCAACCAGCACAAAGTATCTTGGCGTATACGTAGACCAAACTTTGTCCCTTAAAGTGCATATTGACATGTTAGCGGTATGCGCAAACTAATTTATATTTTTAAGCCTTTGAGTCGTCTAGGTGACAACAAAATTACCAAGATGGTATATGAAGCTCTTTGTCAAAGCATCATAGGCAATTGCGTCACATCTTGGGGAGGCTGCCAAGACTCACCTCATTGAAGTAGAAAGGGCGAGCGATCTTGAAGGTGGGCGCCAGACTCCCTTATCGCTTCCCCACGGCTGAGTTGTATACAAGATGGTATGTCCTCTGTCAGCAGTTCCGTGCTACAAGTCCTACTCACTACACTCTCCCAACTTGTGTACGATTCGGCTCTGGTGAGTGATAAGTGGAGAAAGGGGATTGTCTGTCCTTCACTCACTTTCCGCACAAGTCTATCAACTAACTTTTATGTTACCTTGGCCCATTTGTATATAATAAAGTAAACACCCTTTTAACCATATACCCAATGCCCAAATTAAAATGCAAAACTGCAGTAACCAAGTGGCTTAAATCCCCCAGCTACGAAGAGACTGAAAACATCTTGTCTCCTCTTTGTTAAAACAAACTTAACTGCCCTCAGATAGGTACACACAATGGCACACACTCAACACTCACATTGCCCCCTGTTGCCCAGACTTAAGAGCCTGGTGTTCTCAGGGGGTAACTAACTAACTAACATAACACACGTTTACGCAACACAACAAACATACTACATCACTAACATAATACTCAATAAACACAAATAATCATATCTTTATCTATGTTTATTATATGTATTTTTGTGTGTTACAGGTTTATTGTGAGAGAAATAAATGTATTTGATTTGAATGTTATGACTGGGGTCGCCGGACGAGCTCTGTGGCGCAGCGGGCGAAGGTCCGCCTGCGACGCCAGGAGTTGCGGGTTCGATTCCCGCCTCGAGACAAATGTGTGTATGATCTGCAGATATTTGTTCAGGGAGTTCTGGGTGTTTTTCTATATTATAATAAAAATATCTATCTATGTAGTATAATGTATTAAGTATATCAGTCATCTAGTACCCATAACACAAGCTCTGCTTAGCTTGGGGCTAGATGATGCTGTGTGTTTTGTCCAGCATTATTTATTATTTATTTAATTCATGCCGACCATACTGACATTGGCCCAGGCGGCGGGCGGCGTTGCCGCTATGTGCCTCATGTACTCACATTGGCCCTGGCGGCGCGCGGCGTTGCCGCAATGTGCCTCGTGTACTCACATTAGCCCAGGCGGCGCGCGGCGTTGCCGCTATGTGCCTCGTGTACTCACATTGGCCCAGGCGGCGCGCGGCGTTGCCGCTATGTGCCTCGTGTACTCACATTGGCCCAGGCGGCGCGCGGCGTTGCCGCAATGTGCCTCGTGTACTCACATTGGCCCAGGCGGCGCGCGGCGTTGCCGCTATGTGCCTCGTGTACTCACATTGGCCCAGGCGGCGCGCGGCGTTGCCGCAATGTGCCTTGTGTACTCACATTGGCCCAGGCGGCGCGCGGCGTTGCCGCAATGTGCCTCGTGTACTCACATTGGCCCAGGCGGCGCGCGGCGTTGCCGCTATGTGCCTCGTGTACTCACATTGGCCCAGGCGGCGCGCGGCGTTGCCGCTATGTGCCTCGTGTACTCACATTGGCCCAGGCGGCGCGCGGCGTTGCCGCAATGTGCCTCGTGTACTCACATTGGCCCAGGCGGCGCGCGGCGTTGCCGCTATGTGCCTCGTGTACTCACATTGGCCCAGGCGGCGCGCGGCGTTGCCGCAATGTGCCTTGTGTACTCACATTGGCCCAGGCGGCGCGCGGCGTTGCCGCAATGTGCCTCGTGTACTCACATTGGCCCAGGCGGCGCGCGGCGTTGCCGCAATGTGCCTTGTGTACTCACATTGGCCCAGGCGGCGCGCGGCGTTGCCGCAATGTGCCTCGTGTACTCACATTGGCCCAGGCGGCGCGCGGCGTTGCCGCTATGTGCCTCGTGTACTCACATTGGCCCAGGCGGCGCGCGGCGTTGCCGCAATGTGCCTTGTGTACTCACATTGGCCCAGGCGGCGCGCGGCGTTGCCGCAATGTGCCTCGTGTACTCACATTGGCCCAGGCGGCGCGCGGCGTTGCCGCAATGTGCCTTGTGTACTCACATTGGCCCAGGCGGCGCGCGGCGTTGCCGCAATGTGCCTCGTGTACTCACATTGGCCCAGGCGGCGCGCGGCGTTGCCGCTGCGTTCTCGTGCTGCGGCTCGTCCTGCGCGCGCACGTGGAAGCGCGGCTTGCCCTCCTCCTCGGTGATCCAGCACAGGTAGCGGCAGCGGGAGTTCGCGCGAACCATCGACCAGTAGAAGCGGACCTGGACAATACATTGTCATCGTAAGTAATTTCATCAATTAGTTGTCATTTTCATCAATTAGTTGTCATTTTCATCAATAGTAAGTTTAATTTTAACAAAGAATACGCAAAGTTTATGACGTCAGGCAGACGACCGAACAAGACGAATCACATAAGCAAACAACATGTCCTCTTCTTCATGCCATCCACCTCTTCTAAAATGTCTTTCCTAAATGTTATAAATAATTTTCTATTTATTTACAAATTGATTTATTTATAAATAAGTATAAAGGTGTTCTATCAATCATATGGTACCCATAACACAATATACATATTATAAAAATGTAAATACTGATATTCTTATAAGGGCATGCCCTTAAAAAGTTAACTAGGTAAGGGTTAAATGCCTGAAAAGCCTGAATACACTTAAGGCCCTGTCAAACAGAGAGCGTAATTAGCGCGCGTCAAGGCGCTAAAGCGTCCTGGCCTTAACGTCGTACACTTTGTGTGTGACAGCTTCGACGCTATTCAGTAGTCGTCCCTCACGATAACGAATAGGTACTACTACTTAGTCACGATGTCTTGATTGATTGATTGCACTGTTCCTTGTGTTATACGAAGACGGGTATTTTCTATTCTATTAACTTTTCAGTCATTTTCACTAATAATTTACGAAGAACACACCCGGCGCTAACTAATATTCTGTAATAAAATACAACGCGTCGTCATGACGCGGCGCTAGAGCGTCGCGTACTGGTAGCGCGCTAGCGCTGTTTGACAGGTTATAGCCTGTTCAGTACAACACAACGCGACGCTATAACGCGGCGCTAGGCCAGGACGCTTTAGCGCCTTGACGCGCGCTAATTACGCTCTCTGTTTGACAGGGCCTTTAAGGATATTAAGACCTCATGCTATGCTAACTATATTTAAAATACTTACAATCTTATACCCAATAGGGTATATATAATTGGGCGTGTGGAAAGCCGCCAGTTGATGCGGCAGCAGATGTCCCGGGCTCAGGAAGATGAGGCCTCCGACGCGTATGAGATGGTTGCTGTCGGAATGTAGCATCACCGACGCGACTTGGCGTTGCTCGTCGCGCGAAATGTGAACCCGCCGTTGTACGCTTAGCGTTGTCAGCTCGTTGTCTTTCTCGTTCTGTAAGGTGTAAGATAAGGTTTATTTTGCTTTGCATGTAACAATTAGTACACGATAAATATAACGCTCAGCACACATTGTGCTGATTTGAATTGTGTTTAGTTTTAACACGAACAGATTACTTGCATAAGTATTTTCTGTAAGTATTTTACAATAGAAAATACTAATTGAGTAAGTGAGATAGTAAAATATTACCAAAATAAAAAATAAAAAAAATTGTGTGTGGTTGTGAAAAGTGTCACGTGGCGAATAATGGTGACAATGTTGCAAATCATAAGAAATGCTTATGCTGCACGCACAAGCCTATTCCATGTAACATTGTCTTAGGCACTGACGTCCCGTAGAGCATGGGTGAACATTAGCTGACGTTGCATAAAAATCTGTATAGATGTGAGAGGTCAATTACTTTATAATGAAAAACAATCTCACCTTAGGTGCGTGCGACGCGCAGAACGCTGTCTTGTTCTTGTAAAAGACGCAGTTGTCCTTCACCGCGCATCCCAAGTGGTAAACACTGCCGCATCGCACCTTGAAGCATCGCACAGTTGCGCCCAGCCGGCGGCAAACAGCGCAGGTCGCGTTGGAGCCCGCGGCTAGCGCGGTCTCCACGTTCATCAGCGCCCCGCTGACCGTCTCGTAGACCCCTTCCGACCACAGCGCACAGTTGAGATGCACCCATCTATTCACATCACAGTTCAGCAGCCTTGAAACTCCATCCGCTACACCGTCCCCTTCTATCCCACATAACTCGCATCGTCTGTGATCTTCATTCGTCACTGGCATTATAGCTACACCGGTTCTAAAAACCAGTTCCGTTAGCTCCCTGTCTGTAGGGCGCTTGTATTTAACCGGTGGACCTATGCAGCCTGGCGACCAGGCTTTGTAACGTATCCCTCTATACTTTTCTTTCTCTGAGCCTTGATTGCTTTTTTCGTCTTGTTCGCTTTTCAAGTCCTCTGTTTCTAGAGCGCTAACGTCACAATCACCGACTTCTTTCATCAGTTCGTCGTTGTCAAGTGAATCCATGAATGAAAGGTCCATCTTTTCGTCCTTGATGTCAGGTTTTATGTCCAAATCGTCGGTTTCCATGCTTTCGTTGGACGCTGTATCGAAGTCTTCGCGATCTCTCGATGTGTTGGTGTCTGTATCAGGTTTACTATCTTTGATGGCGGGTTTAGATTTCCCGTCTAGGATAATATTCGTTGGACGCCACGCGAACCGTCCGTAGCATTGTGTGCTACAGAAGTATAGCTCAGAATCGCTATCACAGAGTATCTCCCCAGCGTTGCCTTTATTAGCTGATAGTAACGGGAACTCTGAAGCTTTGGCTTTAACAACAGAATCTAGGATAACAACATCGCAGTGTCGGCAGAATTTGGCAGCGCCGTTCAGAATGCTCTGTATGTCAATAGGAGTACCTTCTTTGCCATCCTTTCCTTTAGATCTGTACAGTCCCAGTTTATGTGAAGGTGGGGTTGCAGTTCTTTCTATAATCTGGTAGGACGTTGGCGGCGGAATGTGCAAGATTCCAGCCAATTCTTTCAACACCCCAAGTATATCTTCCGCTGCACCAGACGTTAGAGTTAGCGTAACGGTAACATTTTCATTGCTTTCCGAACCAGGCGAGTCCTCCATCTTGATTTTATTCGGATCTGTGTCAAGCGTTTTTAGTGCCTTCTGATTGTCTTCTTCGTCCTTCAATGGATAAAGGCCTAGCGTCTTTAGTCTGATGGGTACAGGGGCAATGATAGGTATGATCGGCGATACGCGGCCTGAGGCGGTATCACTGTCTTCATCTTCTTCATCATCATCAATGAGCTTAAGTCCCGGGAATCTGTTGACCGACTCTATTTCCAAGCACTCGGGACTGGAGCAACTGACTATACTATCCGGCGTATCTGTATCTCGCTCTTTGCAAATGAACTCTTGTTTTTTGTCTTCCGGATCGTCGTCGAACATGATAGGTTGAAACTCCTGGTCGTAAAAACCTCGTTGAGTAGACGCAGGTGGTTTCTCCGGCAATGGTTCTTCGTCTCCGAAGGGTTTGGTGTTATAATAATCAGCGACGCTGGGTATCTTTGCGTTCCCGAATTCACCGATCAAATCACCTTTGAAGAAATCGTAATCTTTGTTTTTCAACTTCGTCAGATCCCCCGATCCGAATAGTGGACAGACGGCGAAGTTGGTGGTCAACGCGGGCTCTTGGATTTGCATAGTTGGTAGTAGCCTTAATTGAGCCATCAAGTTGTCAATGAAAGTGTCATAGTCTTCCTCATATCTTGACCCTTTTCGCGGTCTCTTTTTAGCATTAGCAACGTTCAAGCTGTTTTCTGCAGCAGCCTTTGCGTTCATTTGTAGCTGTTTTCTCTTTTTCTGCTGGTACTCCCGTCTCTTTCTCTTCTTAGCTTCAGAAGGCGTTTCGGCTACATTCGCTTCTAGTGTAGAATCCATGTGCACGCTTTCTGGGTATTCCTCTTTCATGGGATGATCAAGTCTGTTCATTCCTTGGTCAGACGCTCCGGATACTCCAGACGCGGCTGATTGCTGAGAACTTTCATCTATTAACTCCTTTTTCACATCTAACGGTGTAAATGGTCTGTGGACCGGACTTTGTTGTGGAGGAGCAATTTCTTTCTTGATCGCTTGTTGAAGCTGATGTTGGCTTTCAACATTCATATTCATGTTCATATACCCCATTTGTCCCATGTGCATGGTTTTAATTGTGGGAGAACTTTCGGGTATTGGAGTAGTCTCTTCTTTGGGTATAATCTTTATGGGAGGTTTTCGGACGTCCATCAGGGATTGAGTGGTATGTGTCGCGTGGATTAATGGAGATATAGAAGATGTTGGGATGCAGGTTTGCATCGGTCGCGAAGCGAAACTAGAGGTGGCTGTGGTTATTTGTCGTGGAGATGCTTTCGATATATCGACGTCTTGGGATATCGCGATCGTCGGAGGCGGGATAGAAGGCCTCGCAAGTTGCGCTTCTAATGACGGTATTGTTCCAAGCGCAGGTGCTGTTCTGGTCATCGTCATAGTACGTTGCGGCTGTGGTACAACGGTGGCGGTAGTCGTTGACGTCTGCAACAGTTGCTTTAGCAGAACGTTTTGTGACTCGTCATTCCTCTGATTCGACTGACCTGGCTGTATCTTATTGCCAGAAGCGTCAGTAGCGGCCGCGTTAGGGTCGTCTGTTTCCATCGGTTCTGATTTCACGACTACAGCCTCAACGCTATGGCGTTTTGTCGGCTGTATGTGACCTACAATCACTTCGCTTTTAGGCTCATCGGTGGACTTCGACCGTTTTAGTGGTGAGGTCAGTTGTGTGTGTAAAAGTTTAGAAGTGTTAATAAAGTTAAGCGGAGCAGCTGGTTGTTTTTGTATTTGACTCATACTTGGAGTGACTATGGTATGCGTTCGGACAGTCACATTCGGAGGAACTTCTTTGTTACCTATTATCGGCCGCGAAGTCATTACTAATGCAGGCGGTTGACTAGAACTGATACTTTGCTGGTTGAAAGGTAAGTTGGTATTCATTTGCCGCGAAGGTTGCAGTAATGTGTGACTGAGTATACTGGTTTGCAAAGGTTGTTTATTAGGGAATGAGTTTATTGTACTCGTTGTAATCGTGTTGCTGGTGTGCAAAATAGTTTGCGGAGTGGTGCTGCACTGTATCCTAGACAGAGCCGGCATTTGGATGATCTGAGAGGCGGATGAGATAGCCATATTGTCTTCCATCGGATTAAAAGTCTGGTTTGTAATAAGCGGTGACTGGGCAGGTGACTTCATCAATGGACTTTGCATTACTGGCGAGTTTAAAGGCGACACTGTAGGAGATTTCCTCATTTGATTCATCGAGGAAAGCGAGTTGACTCGCGACCCGATAGCTTGCGCAACGCTCATTGGCATTTGTTCGGAAGCTTGCGTCACTTGTTTCTCGATCCGTTGTATTGGAGACGGTCTTGGTGCCGCAACTTCGACTTTAGAAGACGGAAGAAGGTTCTCAAAGTTGACTTGAGTTGGCGTTGCCGCGTCACTGTTCTTTCTAATAACGTTAGCTGCGTCTTGTTGCGTTTTCGCAACATTTTGGCTTATGGAGGACATGATAGTCCTGAGTTGCTGGGATACGTTAGCTATGTTCGACGCGAGCTCGGAAGGTTGAGAGAGAGGGGAAAGCTGCGGCACTGAAGCCGCTTGTAAGGCGAGACGGTCAGGTTCTCGCTTGGCAAACGTCGGCGGTTCTGGTTTTTCAAGTGTCTGTGACGGCCCTGTGCTCTGGTTCGGGGTTTGCTGGAGGGCTGGCTGTTGCCTTTGAGCTTTTCCATACGTTTTCGGCTCATCAATATTCTCAAGCATGCATAACATATCTTCAAATGTTTCTACATGTTTACGATCGTCCGGCGTATCAGAGTGTTCTCTCATCGTGATCGAGTTAAGATACCGTTCTTGAGACGGCGTCGGTGATGGGATTGAAATCTGCACAGATTCGTGTGCCATCTCAGAAGTGATCTGCATATTGGAGTCGATAACGTTATTTGAATAAGACATATCTTTGTTCTGATTGGCGATTGCCTTGATTGTTTTGACGACTGTTTCTTGCGGCGGGTCTAGCGGTGCCACCACTGAGGTGGTGGGTGGGTTTGGTGGCGGTTGTGGTGCGTGCGCGGCAGTGTATGCCAGCAGCATTTCCGTAGCAGTATCGTCTGGTTTGTCATCGTCGTCACCCTCCATGATATTATCCGGGATAGTCTCCGGCACTGGATCGGGGCTCTTGATATCTGCCCGGCCGAGTGGCAAAGGCGTACGCTCCGGGAATGTATGCGCGTGTGAAGGTAGTTCTGTATGTCGGCTGATTTCTCGCTCAATATCTAGATCGCGAGAAGTTCCCGCTTCGTTAACTACCGTACTATCGGGGGATGCCACATCATCTTGGAATATCTTTGCTGGCAGTGTTGCGTCATGAGTAACGGATAGACTAGAAAGTTTAGACGATCCGAGAGACAACGCCATTGGCTTTTCAATCGTTTTCACAATCTTCTGTTTTACTTGATGCTGCGAGAGTAATGAGACAGGCACACGCGCCTGCGGACTAGGAGTAGCGAGCGTGATTACGGGGCTCATAGCGACTTTTCCACCGCTCGATGCGATAACACCTATGACAGGTCCGATTGACTGTCCAGGTTTCTTCTGCTGCGGTCGCGCACCGCCAGCAATCGGGACAGTCAAGTTTTTCAATACCGGCACTGAGATCGTTTGATTTGCAATAGACACAGATGCAACGGTCGCTTGAGAGACGTCGTCTAGAAGCTTCGATCCCGTGTGAACATGCGTGCCGAGCATAGGCAAACGTGTGGAGCCCATAAGTTTATATTGCTGTAAAGCCGCGGCTGTTGGTTTCCCAGTCGACAAACTGATGACCGCGACGGTTTTGGTAGCCGTTTCAGTCCTAGGTCCCGTCTGGAGCGGCTGCGGCGGAGCTTCGCTCGTCTCCGCCTCGTCCGCGCCGCCTCCGTCTATTAGCTCCTCGAAGTCTTCTTCTGTTGCGATCCGTTCTTGCGGAGACTGGATCGCACGCGCCGTTTGCGAAGTCCGCGGTTCGATAAGAACTACGTCATCATCCTGCCTCGGCGTCTCGTCACCGTCGAAGAACTGCGCGTATGTGTGTATGTCCTCGTCGTTTCGATCGTCTGCGGCTGGTGTTTTTCCAGCGAAACGCCGTCGTTTGAGGATCGGGATGTGTCGGCGGTTATCGTTTTGCTGCCATTGTGGGGGCGGGGCGCCTCCGAAGAGACCGGGCTTGCGGTAGCGAAAGCCGGGAGGGAATGGGTTTGCAATCGGCGCTACATCGTAACTGTTACCGCCTCCGTGGTCAGCCGGTGCGGTGAGACTGCTTCCACCTCCGTGATCGGATGTTACTGGTGCTACGGCAATGTTAGTTCCACCGCCGTGGTCGGTCGGCGCCATGTGGTGCTGGTGGCCGCCGCCGTGGTCGACGTGCGGCGCGGGCGAGGCCGCGGGCGAGGCCGACGGCGTGGGAGTACGCACGTGCGGGGAACGTGACACGGACGGCGAACCAGGCTGGCCCATTGGACTGTACTGTTGACGAGCCACCATTTGTTGACGCTAGAAAAAACGAGTACATTAAAAATGGTTAGTAACCTATTAATTGATCACTTTATCCATATATAGTTATAACAGAGTTAAATCAAAAGAGAAAGTTATGATTTAAAAATAGTTACAAATTAACATTGAAATACTAACAGCCATTTCGTTAGAAGGATTGCCCGGCGATGGCATTGGTTGTGGGCTGCCCAGCGGGGAAGTTTGTTGACGTCCTACACCGTATGTAGGACCTCCTACACGCATACCTGTCGAAATTAACAAAACAAAACACCTACTGCATAAAAAATATTTGATGGAATATTTGATGCTAGGAAATGGCCACACTTGACTTAGCATTGGTTTTAGGAAAAGAAGATAACAATTTAAATTGAGTAAATACCTAAACAAGTAAAATAAATTCTGTATGAAAATCAAGACAACAAGAAACAAGTCATATTGATTAAGAATTGGCAGTTAGATTTAGATTAAGAATTGGCAGTTTTTCTACAAACATTCTACATAGAAGTTGATTTACTTTATACTTCGAGGTTCAACTAATAATAAAGTCATATAAAACGTGTAGGTACCTTGTTGATGGTTCGGTGGTCTTGCGAAACGCGACGGCAACGGCGACCCGCCAGGCGCTGGCCGGGGAAATCTACCAGTTATGTAGTCAGTCTGCAACAAACATCAGTTCTCTAATCAATAATTCTAGAGACTACCAAAATAACTATTGTTATGTTCAATAAAACACAGTAATTCGGTAACTACGTGTATTGTGCTAGGTAGCAAGTTACAGACTGGCAATTACAAAAAGTGTACAACTACCCTCACTTAGTCAACCTTATTCTCAGAATAAAGCAGGCAAGTATGAGCAGGATCCATACATAACATACCTTTCCCCCAAGTATGTAAACAGAAATTCAATGAGTATAATAAATAAAACAGAAGCAAACTAATAACAATTCTAAAAATACCTTAAATTAAATAAAATATAAAAAGTACAACAATATAAACTTAAAAGAAATAATATATTCTTTGTACAGTCAAAACATAAACTTATAACCTAAAATTACAGTTCCGAGTATAGGAAAGACCTGCTATGCATAACTTGCTTATTTTTTACTCTTCCATCTAAGAATGGCTTAGTGGTATTCCTAGCATTTCTGCCCATTTCTGTGGATGTGGTATCTCTATTATTAGTTTGTTTTCATTACTAGTAGATTCATTATCCATGGTCTGCTCTTGTTCTATGTTTTCCCCTACAACCTCCGTATCTACTTTACCTTCCTGTTCTTGGATGTTAGCTGGAGTGTTTGTGACTGAGGTGCTGTGTATAATGTTTGTTTCCTAAATAACTGTATGTCTACTGACTATTTTACCATCTTCTGGCCAGTGACTTTGTTTGGACAATGCCACTATGTGCTTTATGTAAAGCACGCAAAACAGCTTCACGCAGCGATGGAGGCACCACTACGCGACAGCTTAGGAGGATGCAGTCATCATGCACAGACAGCTTAGCGCGATGCAACCAGTATGGACGTAGTTCATCGTCTTATTCTCTAGCTGGCCAACCGCATAGTGATGACTTAACCGATTTAGTACCTTATTGCGCTTTGTAGCAGCTGCTAATTGATCAACACCATTTGTCAAATCCTCGGGAGCCTTGGCTATGAGCAGTATGTCACATAGTTGTGGTGCCGATGTCCGATACTTGTCGAGCACTCTATGTAGAGGCTCAAGAATTGTATCCTTGTGAGGTAGGTACGAACCTTTCGTAAAAATGTATAAACCCAGAAAAGCTTATAACCCAGGAGCTCTTGGACGTTTTTAGGTTTCGCCGGCGTATTAATTATCGACTCTACTCAGTGTCGCCGGGTGGATACCGTTGGCATCGATAACGAAACCTAAAAATTCCACTCGCTCCTTAGCGAACTTATATTTATTGTTGTTGAGCCGTAAACCTGCCTTCTCTGCGTCTAGCTGCTAAGTACGTCATCTCTGGCATGGTGCAGCCACTGATGATGACGTCATCGATGGGGACCGCGACGCACGCACGCCCGCCTAAAGCGCTGTCATCAACCTATGGGAAAATGCCTGGACACGCCTTCACGCCAATCGCTAATGTGTGTACAGTGTAAAGATACACAGTTCAAAGTTAGACACATTGTCGCGTCCGTGACAACGTGAGTGTATGCTCTATTAAGATTTAGAGAACACTTAACTAGCAGTGGACATCGGATATGTATCCGACTCTTGATTTACCGTGCTTCTATAGTCTCCGCAAAGCCGTATCGTACCTTTTTTAATGATAGGAACGACGGGAGTCGCCCACTCTGAAAAAGATACTGGCCTAAGAGCATTATCACCTACCAGACAAACTATCTATCTCATTTTTTATATTATCTTTGATAGCATAGGGCACCGATCGAGCTTATAAAAATGTAGCTGATGCGTTCGATTTAATTTGAAGCGCAATTGAGTCTTGCCGGTACGTACCGAGTTCTTCTTTATAAACCTCACCAAACTTTCCTACCACACTCTCAGTCGCACTAATGTCAACGTCTAGAATTTTGTCCACATTCACAGAAATAGCAAGTGCCTCGAACCAATCTCGTCCAATCAGATTCGGGCCCGCACCTTTAGCTACCACTACGTTAAGGTCACGTCTAATGTCTCTATACATCACCGGAATCGTAGTTTGTCCTAGCACCGTAACCCGCGAGTCGTTCCACGTGCGCAGCCTGGTGTGCAGCGGGCGCAGGCGCGCGCCGCGCGGCAGGCGCGCCCACGTGCGCTCGTTGAGCAGCGAGAAGGCGGCGCCGGAGTCCACCTCCATGTCGACGGGCACGCCGGCCAGCGCCACGGGCACCATGAAGGCAGGCACGCGCGCGCCCCGGGCCCCCGCAGCACCTACGCTGTAGAAGCCGTTAATGCTCTCGTCGGTGTCGTCGTCCGCATAGTTGACTTTTCCGGGTCCGTTTTTCTTCTTAGCGGTGCAGATTTTCTCAATATGGCCCATCTTTTTGCAGTAGTGACAAACCGCGTTGATAAAACGACATTCACCGCCGTGTTTGTCTCCACAGCGGTAGCAAAATCGAAAGTCCGCTTTGGTTTTGAGTGCGTTGACCTCCATCGGCTCCGGCGCGAGCGACGCCGCGGGCGCGGTGTCGGGCGGCGATGTCGCGGCGTGCATCATGCGCGCGTCCCTCCCCGCGCTGTCGGCGGACAGCATGGCGTCCACGACGTCGGCGTACTGCAGGCGATCACGTTTCAACAAGTCGTACTGCAGCGCGCGATCCCTCATGCCGCACACGAGCCTGTCACGTAGCATGCGTTCCAGATTTGGAAAATTACAGTCGGTACTGATCATCCGTAGCTGTGCGATATACTCTGATGATGTTTCGTCTTCCCCTTGATCGCGTTTGTAAAATTTATATGACATTGATATTTCGTTGGTCTTCGGACTGTAATGTTTAGTTAGTATCTCCACTATTTCCTCGAAAAATACATCACTCGATTTTCGTGGCGTTATCAAAGCAAGAAGTGTTTCGAATGTCTGAACACCACAAACTGTACAAAAATTTGCCCTCTTCACGGCGTCGTCGTCGATACCATTTGCTTCAAAGCAATATTTTAGTCTCACGATATAAGTGTCCCAATTGTCCGATTTTCCGTTGAATTCTCCAAATATCACTAATTTGTTCGCCATATTTCACTTTTAATCCAAGTCGCCACTGTTATGTTCAATAAAACACAGTAATTCGGTAACTACGTGTATTGTGCTAGGTAGCAAGTTACAGACTGGCAATTACAAAAAGTGTACAACTACCCTCACTTAGTCAACCTTATTCTCAGAATAAAGCAGGCAAGTATGAGCAGGATCCATACATAACAACTATGGAATCAAATCATTTATTCATTAAAACCGCTTAAAAGTGCTTTAATTACTACTTTTAGGAGTTGATTTTCCTCGAATAAACTAATAAAAAAAATTTACACATCGAGTTAGTATAACATTATACTTACATTTTGCAACTGCGGTGAGTGAGACGACACCGGGCTTTGTATTTGTGACTGCTGATATATCTAGAACATAACAAGTTTAGGTGAGTTTTAGTGAGATGAGTTCAAAAATATAATGGTAAAAAATAAATAAAATAAAATAAATTTCTTCCAGATTGTAGAGTTCGGTTTAAGATTTAGAACATTCTTAATTTGGGCCTGATCGGATAAGAGGATGCCGAAATTAAGCATTAGACGCGTCGCCAAATACTAAAAAAAACTATATTTTATTTATTTATGAATGAATTTCTGATCTGACTTAAGATATTATTTGAAACGCATTTACCTGCGGGCTTCTACTCGGCGTAGGCAGCTGAGGACTCGTCCTCTGCGCTTGCAGCTGCTGCAGGAAGTGCTGCGGGGACATCGCCGAGTTCATCGGCGACTGCTGCGTGTGCATCGGACTCTGCTGCATCAGCGGCGACTGCTGCGAATGCATCGGCGAGTGCTGCGACATCTGGCTTTGATTGTGATGGGGCGACTGCTGGTGGTGCATCGGAGATTGTTGCGGATGCATCGGAGACTGTTGGTGCATCGGAGATTGTTGATGCAGCGGCGACTGGTGCATCGGAGACTGCTGAGGATGCATCGGCGACTGTTGAAGCATCGGGGACTGTTGCGGATGTAATGGGGATTGCTGATGCATGGGAGACTGCTGGGGTATGTTCGTCTGTTGCACGTGCATCGGTGACTGTTGAGAATGCAGCGGCGATTGCTGCAGCGGAGACTGCGTGGACTGATGCAGCGGTGACTGGGACGTGTGGTGCAGTGGTGACTGCTGGGAATGCAGCGGCGACTGCATCGGAGACGTCAAATGATGCAGCGGCGATTGTGGAGCCAACGAGTGCAGCGGAGACTGCGCGGATTGCACGTGTAAGGGAGACATGGCCGGCCTCGGTCCAGGCCGCTGCGCTTGCTGCACCGGCTGTCTCGGTTGCTGACCGAACTGCACCATTCCTTGAGGCCTCTCCTGAGACAGCTGCCTCACTAGTTGCTGTCCGGGTGCGCCCGTTTGTTCGATAACCAGCGTTCGACCGCCCTGCTGTAGTATTCGTCCCTGGGGCGTGGCGGTCACGAGCCCTATTCGCTCGCCGGCGATCACGCCCGCCTGCGTGCGGATGAGCGTCTGCTGTAGGCCGCCGCCGATGCCCAGCTGCATGGGGCGATTGAGGGTCGTCTGTTGTATCTGTTGAGTTTGCGGCATGCTCTGGTTGCCGGTGAAGACGGTCTGGTTCGCACCTATCTGTTGCTGGCTTATGACAGTTTGTTGCGTTATTTGAGGGTTCTGCTGACGCTGTTTGGTTTCGTATTCCTGGAAAACAGAATACTAATCAGTTGGAGCGACTCATCAGCTCGCAGGTAAATTCAGACTATAGAAGGTCAACTAACCTGGATAAGCATGCTATGCTGGCGGGCCTGCTTCCGCGCCGCCTCCAGGTGCTTCTGCAGCGCCTGCTGCTCCGTCGAGACGCGCTGCAGCTCGGACGCGTCGTTCGGCAACAACACGTTGCCCGACTTGCGCAGCTGACGCTGTTTACTGTTCAGCGACTGAAATACGACGCAGAGTAGAGACGGACGTAACCACCGGTGGGGTTCCAATAACGATAGTTGGAAAGAAATCCATGAGAACAGTTACTTAGTCACAACCCTTAGATCTCGTGTTACACCCCGTGTTAGAACATGTGTAATCCTTCCATGAATTTCTAAATAGTTATCGAAACCCGGTGGATCTCCCCTCGTTAGTGGGTGTCGGCGCTGCGGCGCTAATCTACAAGCACACGACACGAAAGCGCACTACTGCTCACCTTGCGGACCTTCCGGAGCTTCTGGACCTCGACCTCGTAGTAGCGCTGCTGGTCGGCCGCGAAGGCGTTGAACTGTTTTAGCCACTGCTCGTAGACGAGGCGCGCGTGCACGTCGGCCTCCGAGGCGGCACGCTCGGGGGGCGCGGGGGGCGGCGGGGGCGCCACGCCCGCGTACAGCGGCACCGAGGGGGGCGGCGGCGCGGGCGGAGTGCCCCCACCGGCCCCCGGCGCCACGCCCCCCGCCGCCAGCCCGGGGGCGGGCGCCCAGCCGTCGCCGTCGCGCTCCTGCTCCCGTTTCTCCTGTTCCAGGAGCTCCTCGAGAAGCAACGGTTGCTCCTGGTTTACGTTCTGATGGTTAAATATTTGATATGTGACGTCGCCCGGCGTGCGACGTCGAAAGCGAGCGCGACCCGCGCGTTCGCGTTCGCTCTTCATTCAGTGTGTGACTCTACGGTGCTTTTGTAGGAATTTAATTCATCAACGTTTTAACTTGGTTTTTAAAGAGAAGCTCCTGTCTCATCTTGAGTGATATACCGACGAAGCCAGAAATTTCTTGGAGAAAATTTATTCTTGCAATACATACAACAGTACTAAGTCCAATTATAAACTTGCTGATAATTTCAACAACAACAGTAAATTCAACGATGTAATTAACAGCTTTCAAAATACTTCAGCACATGCTACTTTTGCTGGAAATACACTAACTAATAGATATGTGCACAATTCTACAGAATTTGATGGTAAGACAGAAGTGTAACTACGCGGTGCCTAATAATTTAGGTACATTTATGAACTGTACTTTGTAACGCAACCAAATCGGATAGATTGTCACCTTCAGTTGTTGGTGTTCATTATTTTTTGTTTGTGTGATTGAGTAAGTGCCTGTTCAAAAGGTGTATTTCTTATATAATCTGTTTAAGTAAATGTGCAGCTAATAATGAAACTTTTCAACCTTATCCCATACCCAAAATATCACACTCCACCACCTTTAACACATCAGCCAAGATGAGACAGGCAACTAGACCTAAGCTTTACAATTCAATGTCTTCTGTTTATTTAGTGTATTAAATCTATTGTTAATGTTTTGTGTTAGGAAGGTTGCTGAAATAGTATAAAGGTTAGTTTTACGCATGCGTGCCACGAGCGAGCAAAGTAAGAAGCGGTAACACGTAAAGGTGGTTAGCGGTGACGAGGCCCTCTATAATCCCTGGGCCCTTTCTAGACTAAGGAAGGACAGATAAGGAAGGATAAAGGGAAAAATATATCACACGTGGATTTCTCAATAGTATTTATTAAATATGCTGTCAATTAACTGTTTTGTAATCCAATCGAATATAGAAATAAAGATATGAAGACCGATGAGCTGTTTTGCAGGTGAGTATCATAACAAACACGAAGACTTGCCCAAAAAAACTGGATAAAATATAAATATCCCAAGGTTTTTATCCTCAGATTGAAATTGTGTACGAGTCAAGGTAGTAAGGACAGGTTCAAGGAAAGCTAGATAGCTAGGTGAGGTGCTGTGTAGGCTAGTTTGGTGCATATTCGTCAGATACAAACAGTAACAAAATATATTTGCCAGAGAATTCCCATTTTTGCAGTCTTCATATTTTTAATGTGTGAATCAATAGTGTTTTGAATGACACTATATGCTAATACAACTTATAAGAACCTTGTAGATTAATCTCTATAGCAGTCATACGAGATATTAAGATTCAGATTCTACTTAACATAAGTTATTTTCATGGGTTCACCATGTAAAATAACATAGGATTTGTAAAATTTAGGATGATAATTTTAAAAGGTCAGGCCCATGAAGTTTTGAATTTTTTTTCGGTAAACTGTACTACAGATAATGTGGTACTTCAATCATGGATACCGCCACCTTAGCGTATACGCATATCGAAAACCGGTTGTGAAATAAAATTATTAAAATATTTAGGTAATTACATTATTTTTTGCAAATATTAAAGTTATTTGCAGTGATCTATCACGCAATTATTTATAAAAACTATTACTAACATATACATTTTTTAAATTATAATAATAATTATCGTCAATAATCGATTCCTAGTTCTATGAGTATAATCGATAATCGAATAGGTTCATTAACTAATAAACACTACATCGTCCCTACTGTGACCAGTCCAAACTATCATCCTAAATTCGACAAAGTTTAAGTCGACCATTAGTTGAACCAAATTATGCAACAAAAAGTCAGTGTTGCATAATGTTGCTCAGCAAAAAGTAACATGCTGTGTATCCATTGCATATAAACCGATAGCTATTCAAACGTGGAAGCTATCATCGAGGGAACATTTATGTTCTGGGAGCAAAACGGGCCAGTTTGTCAGTATATCGTGACGAATGTGCACAAAACCATGGGACAGAGTGGGGTTCGTCTGACCTGCAGCAGCAACGGCCGCCGGTGGAGCCAATCAGGCCACGCCTCATAGGGCGCCTGCCCGCGCCACCCATCAACCACCGACATGCAAACAACACGCCTGTACTCAGCAGTCGATGGTAAAACACCTAGCCGAGCCTCCATTTCATATACTCAAGGATAACTGTATTAGCGCCGGTTTGGTGAGTCAATCATTTTTTAATTTATTTAAGACTTTGTCTGAGTCAATCATAAAGTTCCCTTTCTTATAGGTATACATTTGTACTGGAATCAATGGTGGATTTAAAGACAACGCATTGGCGTTAGGTGTCAGAAATTTCAACTTTTTTTTTTCAATTACAAAAAATTCAGAATTGTTTTTTAAGGTTTTTTTTACTTTGAACTCGCAGTTAGTTTAGATCGGGTAACTATTACAACGAAAAAGAAATCCGAATAACTGGTCTATTAAAACAGATTTTCACTTTACAAGTGAACAAAATCGATTTATGCCTTTAAATTTTCTGTACAAAGTATACTCCCTGGATTTTATTTAATTACTAATAGTTTTAGTATTTTGAATGAGAATTACTGTTTTGGCGCTTACGACTTTTCATTTCAAGCTAACTCTCGCGTCAGTTTGTATGCAGGTGGCCCCTACGGTCCGCGCCTGACCATTGTAATGGAAACGATTACATTCAAATAATTGTTTATTAAAGAGACACCTTAACGCGGTATTGTTGATTGCTCTTGTTCGCAGTTTTTTTAGCTTTCAATATTCAATGTTTATTATCAATGAGGCTCAATAATTTTGTTTGACTCAATAAGTATACCGTCTTGTTTAGTGTGTTTTAAGATTCAACTGTACACACACAGTACAGTTTTGTTGTTTGTTAAAGAATAGATCGTCAGAAACTGAAGTCTTGCTGTTAAATGTGTTATATTTAGGATAACACTTTGTTGAGTTAGGTTATTCTGCTTGCATATATTATTGGATGAAATAAGTTGTAAGGTAACGTTTTAAAGGTTTAACCTAGAGAATTAATAACGTCAAAGTTATTCGTTAGAGTAGCGTATGAAATGAAGGCGATTACTCATATACCCATGCAATATTAGTCGTCAAAGCTTGTCTCAAACAAGTCAATTTAAATTTTGATTAATTACATCCATAATGATCTCCACCACCAATAATTCAAACAATCAATATTGCTCTGGATATAATGATTAAGTTTAAACATCACATATCTGCGAAACGATCAAAATTAAGCGAATTATAAATAAAATAACATCATAATCGGTTCACATTAAACGGCGATATAGCGTGACATTCGACATTGCATGTTGAACGTGTCTCGAGAATGTGGACCAAAGCTTACGCCATACATTTAAAGCTGTAGAACCTGCTTTGACCAGATTTGGCATCAAAGCAGATTCAAAACACGAAAATACAGCATGCACGACAACTTATCCAAAAATCCTCCAAGATTTACAAAAAACATTTAGCTATAGCGTTATTTGGAATTAGTACGAGTAAGATGGCTGAGTCCTATTCATCAATTCATTTCGGCATTGAATAGTTTATAAATACTTTTGGCGTATTGTTGAGGCAATCCTGTATATTGCTTTCTGTTTTGTGAATTCAAATGGTCCATACTCACTCATAAGTTTAGACAGGAAATGCTTAACGTGACTTGTAACTTTTATCGATTTAGTTATGGAAGATAAATTTAGAGATACACAAAGCCTGAACGTATTCTTTAAAGTTTCTGATTAAAAACACAGTTTATGAATATATTTCTTTTATATAAATCAGAATGAATTAAAAGTAACAATTACTAGTAGGTTGAATGTTTTCAACGCTTTAAGTTTTTGCAGTTTTTAATGAAAATATGAACAATTAGCACTTCGTAAACATTTGCGATTTTTAGACAACTGTTAAGCGGTACTTTTTGGCGTAATTACCTTGTTTTTATTATTTCCCGGTGCATTGCGGTTATAATAAATATACGTTATTAACGAAATGATAAAGACCTGTTACTCAAATGCTGCATAAGTACCTAACATCAGTTTTTATAAGTACAAATTGATCCCCTAGTCAGACGCCAGAATTGCTTCAACAATAGTTTAGTAGTGATCACGTCTCGGGTTAGAAGCTTACCTGTGGATACGGCGGCGGCGGCGGCTGCGGCTGTCGCAGTGTTCCGGGGTACGGCGGCGGAGGCGGCGGCCGGGGCATGGCCCCGCCTGGAAACATGCAAGTACAACTAAGATATTTCCGCAACTTGCGCATTATTATCAAAATCCCGTTGCGCTCGCCAACCTGCTCGCCAAGCGTGGAGGTTATGACAACAATCCCCTCAAATTCAGTTCATGAGGTACGCCTATGTCCAGCAGAGCACGTCCTATGGTTGAGATGATGTCTAAGATGAACCCTAAAAACGATGTCAGCGTAGATAGCGAGGGGAGAAATAGATACGCAGTGTTAAAACTGGTCAACCAACGGTAACGCTAAGACCGGAATGTGTTATCCACTCGTAGATTTTTCTAATGATTTATCCTGTCACAGGACCGTTTATGTATGAAATAAACTATAGTTGCGACTAATCCTTACGAGCGAACTACAGAACTAGGTCTACCATGAGTTTTCACAATCAGTACTCGCTAGCGACTGTAGTTAAAATAATGTATGAAAACTTGTACAGCGCCTCTAGTGGATAGTTTGGTACTAAAGTACGCAGTAAACTATACTACAGCGACTGTAGTTTGGGCTTTAATTGCTAAGAATTTGGTACCGTAAGTTACAAATTTAAATTCAAATTTAAATCTGACAGATGTCATAGTAACGTACCATTACTACTGTAGTAACGGCAGGCGATCTAACAGTGACAACTCATGGTAGACACATTGGTCATAATTCTGCAAAGCATACCTTGCTGCTGGGGAGCCGCGGCGTACGGCAGCTGCGACAGCGTGACGGTGCGGTCGGCGTGCACGACGCCCACCGCGCCGTCCGCGCCGACCAGCCTGGTTCCGGCGGCGATGCTGCGGCCCGCGGCTAGCGCTGCGTTCACCTGTTACATTTTGATATCAAATTTTAAACAGATTCTATAAAAACACTTCCAATCATCCACAATATGAAGAAAAACTTTGTTTGATGAGAGCTGTTTTTGGATAAATTTCTTCAATTGAACCTGCGAACATAGTAAAATTTGTCGCAATTTTCAATAGATTCGCATGCAGTCTTAAGCTATATATTACTCCGAATGTTTTTAAATAAAATAGATAAAAATATGTTTATATTGCCACCACATTTTTTTAAATAACGTGTACCTATAGGTACAAACATTTTCCTATGTAACAAAAGCAGCCACCATTCAGCGTTTGTAAGCGAGATGTAATACATATTTTTAGACTTTTTTTAAATGAATGATCAGATTTGCAGGTAATTAAGGGCGGTGGAATGTTATTCCAACATATCGTGGCATTATACCTAAAGCAACCACCACGCAATGCGGGCTGCATAGATAATATTGATAAGCGGTAAAAAGAGTTTTGGACTGATTGAAGATTATATTTTTCGAAATGTAATATAACATCCATAATTAGGCATAGATTTCGGGCTTCGCATTCGTAGCATTTTTTGCTTCAAACGAATCGAACGAGTGCCCACCACCGTGCTACGCTCACTAACCGGCATTGCCGACGGCAAAAAATTAGCAAAATAAAGTAAGAAGAGGACTATTGCAGGCTTCGTCAGCCACATGCACACAGAAAAATGAGCTTTTATTACCACTCAATGGCAGCCTGAAGATGGAAGGCGCCGCCGGGATCGGTCTAGAAAGCGCAACTCGCGGCTCAGTCAGCTTCAGACGAATTGACATGTTCTTTGCTCTGAATTTGTATAGCCGACTAAGCGGAGAGAAGGGCATGCTGCGTTGCTGGACAAGCCTAATCCATCTAACAATGTCCTAGGCACTGCAGCTTCTCGTATAGCATGATCAGTTTCAGATGCTGTGTTACGTAGGTATTATCTGTGTCCTGCAGATTTATTTTGTCGCGCGATAGTTTTGATTTTGCAATAACTCCTAAACTATGTATTTAAATTGGGTAGTGTAAAGGGCAATTATTTTGTGACTGAACTACTTAAGGTAACTAACGTATTTAATTAGACGAATACTTATCGTATCTGTCTAAATATCTTTTTGATTATATAACATTATTATGTAACCAATTTTTTACATTAAAATGGTTCTAGTATACATAGAAGATAACATAAGCCATCGTTCCACCCAATTTAATTATACCTTAAAGAGATAGCAGCGTTTTCGGTTAAAAATTCTGGTCTGTTTGATTCTTTCTGAAAACAGTCATCGTTTATTTCAACCAATGTTTACAAAACATTCATCATTTCAGCCATAAAACGTCCACTGATGAACACAGGCCTCCCTCATGGATCTACATGAGGGGTAGTTGCCATTCTCACCACGCTTGGCAGGCGGGTTGGTGAGCGCAGTATGGGATGTTGATACACGGATAGACGCTGCTGCCCATCTTCCAGAGGTATCCCTTAGCAGGCTCTTACTGCATCCATGGGCATGAGAGGAGGGGTATCATTCTACTGCCGGCACCCCACGGCGAAATACAAAACATTAAATGGTGTAAACGGTATGAAAATGCATCTAGTAGTTTTTGAGTTAAGGCGTAACTCTAAGCCGTAAATCGGTAACTAGTAACTCGCACATCGTCACGAAACCCCTCGCAAGAGTTTTAGATTTAAAAAAAAGAAAATACAAATTCTACATTTTTTTCGCCTCCGAAATTACTTGTTTTCATGGGTACACACTACAGATGTTATAATACACGCCATGTATGGTGGTATGTGCAGGAAGATCGAGCACAGGCTCAGATTATTGGATAGTTAGTGTGGCAAGGACGCCCGAGTTGGAACGCGCAGGCGTCTGTACTTGCGGCGAAATAATAATAGCCGACCGAATCACAAAGTTAGGTAAATAATCGTTATCCAAAAGTAATTTTTGCGTCACATACACCAAAACACTTTGAAAGTCAGAATAAGTACACAAAGCGCGACACCGCTTCGCGACAATTTGTTTTGTGGGTTTGTTGCTAAAAATCTTAGAAGTTTCTTACTTGCGCTGTCATAGCGTTGACAATACTCTGTACGTTAGCCGCTGCGGCTGGTGACACTCCGGCGGCGACGGTACCTCCAGAGGTGCCGCCTTGATCCACAATTTGCTGTAAAATGTAAACATATTCTTAACATTTATTATGTTTTATACTCAACTTGCTGTCCCGGCGAACTTCGTAACGCATCACAATCTACTAGCTACACTACTCTGCTACTACTGATCTATTTCTATGACTCTATTACTACTATCACTACTTATATATTTTATTTAACCTATGTTGTTCCACTGCTGGACAAAGGCCTTCCAGTTTTCCAACCATCCCGATCCTTTGCAGACTCCCACCATCCTCTGTCAAAGGTAACAAGTTCATCCCGCCAACGCTTCCTCGGTCAACCCCGACACCGCCTACTACTTAAATAAACCAAAAATATTTGTTAGGGATTCGCCAGGGAAACACCTTATAACGTTTTAATAGTTTATTTTGATGCACTACAACTTGTTGCACTGTTATTATCGTCCTTATCAGTTTAATTAGATTTTAAAACAATTAAAATTAGCGGAGCACGTTAGCACACAGCAGAATGCAAGAGAGAGAGCGAGAGCCCGCTTTGTATGAGCAGGATAACTAATGAATTGTGTACATAATAAATTTTGTATGACAATAAGAAACAATATTAACAGCATGAGTTAACGGTTAGTCCCAATATTCAATTTCTAAACTAACTTAAATAAACATATAAATATTTGACAACCAAAAAATTAAACTGTCGTCTATTTTAATTGTATGTCAAATTTAAATAACGTTATAATTTTTTCCCTATGAACTGTTACGTGTTTTATTAAATAAACAAAATATTATGTTCTTCCGGGCGCAGACAAATCTCAAAACATTGAAATCGGTCCAGCCGTTCTCGAATTATAATTGGTTTTACTACCCGACCTTGTTTTATAGATTACTTCTGAGATCTATTAATAGTCTCAGTGACATTTTCTTCCTCTTTAAGATTTCTTGATATAAATGTTTGCAATTGCAGTTTTGAGCCTAGAGTCAATTTGCTTAGTTAGTTCCTACGGTTCTTAATTCAATTTTAAACCTGTGAGTAGAAAATGTATGTACTTACCAAGGTACAGTTGTTGTTCACTCACCTAGGGGCCGTCTCCGCGGGCGAGAGAATCGCGACGAGTCCGCGCTTTTATCGTCGGGTAATCTCCACAAACGAGCGATTATTCCGCCAGCGTATCGTCGCGACTCGTAACGGAATCGCCACGTTTCTTTGACGTGTTGTGCTATTAATGCGAGAGCGCTACGTTCCGCGGAGAGCGACAGGCTCGCACTCAACCAGTCGGCGCATCGTCGTGTGAAGACACATGCTAAGAGAGTGTATAGAAATACGTGGCACGACGATAACATCGCCGCGATTCTCTCGCTCGTGGAGACGGCCCCTTAAGGTCGGCAATAATGGTATCTCAAAATGTATGTACTTATAATCTATACTAATATAACACAAGCTCTGCTTAGCTTGGGGCTAGATAATGCTGTGTGAACTGTCCAGCATTATTGATTTATTTAATATTATAAAGAGGAAAGTATATTTGTAAAGAATAAACTCCAAAACTACTATACCGATTTCAAAAAATATTAATTACTACAAAAAATTAGGGATCCCTACTAAAACTTCAATAAAGAAACCCAATGTGTAAAAATAGCCATTAATGTAATTTCATAGCATGCGTTGCGGAAACTATTGATGATACATCAAAAACATAGTCTTTTTTAAACTTTCGCGATCACAACACATTATTAAAATATGGGATTATCGGGTATTTATCGCGTAATTACCTATATTTTCAACAAAAACATGTTCTAATATTAAAGACCATATCAAAATCTCCCAAAACACTTCTATACTAATATTATAAAGCTGAGGAGTTTGTTGGTTTGGTTCACTACGCTAATATCAGGAACAACCGGATCGAATAAAAATAACTTTAACTATATACCATCACGCTACAACTAAGGAGCGGAGCATACAAATTTATTTATTAGCAGAAACATAAATTACAATAGCATCATCGAAAAATGTGGTATAAACGGTGAAAAATTAATTCTTTTTAAGAGCTTTCGTTGATTGCCCAGCGTAAACGGATAAAGTTACGCAACCATCATGTATGACGGAATTGTTCCCCCTTCTCCAAATAAATAAGTTATTATATGTATTGGTATTTATTTATATAATGCATTAAACCCTACTTTTATATTATTTTATTTTTTATACTATGATGTACGCCACCGTCTCTAACTGTTCTAAAATTCTTGTCGATCTAAAAGTTGCCTGGCAGAGATCGCTTTTAGCGCTCATTGTCCACTTAATTGTTATTAGTTTTATTTATTTTCTGTGTGTTATGTTATTTTAAGGTGTATAATAAAGCGTATTCTATCTAAGTTATTCATCACGAGTATTAAATTTTGAACAGAATTGCCTTTTACGCTATTAAAATTTAACTTTTTCACCTTATTTTATTTTAAGGAATATCTTAAAAAAAGAAATCACAGATTTACCGAGCGCCCATTTTTATTATGCGGATTGAAGTGCGCGGGCCTTGCGCATCCATGACCGCGCGAGGTCATGCATGAATTATATTATTAGTACTAAATTTTGTTTAATGGTTCTCAAGTGTTTCGTGGATACAAAAGTGAGGTTTTTACATCTACTATAGATGGTTTATACTGCGTCAGAAACTTAAATTCATGCTGTACGGGAAGCTACAGTGCCTGGGACATTGTTAGATGGATTAGGCCCTACACCTCATACCATCATCCTCTCAGCAAAGTGTGAGGAAAGAACAGGTCAATACGTCTTAAGCTAACTAAGCTGCGGGTTTCCAGCTAACTAAGCCGCGGGTTTCCTCGCGATGTTTTCCTTCACACTTTAAGCACGTGTTAAATGTGCAAATACATGTGCACGGCCGGTATCGAACCCAATACCTTCGGATTGAAAGTCAGAGGTACATACCACTAGGTACATACATACATACATTAAAACAAATGATTTTTCAGCTCTTTTAGAATTATAGGTACCTACGACTCTCCTATGCCTCTCTTATGTGACGCAGACTAAGTTGCGCGGGACAGCTAGTAAGGAGTATTGTTCTCATGTTTAGATTAGTACCTGCGTGAAGTGCATGCTCTGGTGTTGGAAATGCAGCTGCGGCCGCGGCTGCTGCGGCGCCGCGGCCGCGAACTGCGGCACGCGCTGCACCACGCCCTGTTGCTGCAGTCAAATTACAGGTGGAATGCATTTTATATTGGAATATTTTATCTACACTATGGCTCAGCGCAGACAGAACGGAGCGTAACGGAGAGGATTTTATTGACGCACTTGAAAATAAACTTTAAAAGTATTCAAATAAAGTGCAAAACGCCGCGCGGGGATTCTTGCGTATCTTCGAGGACGCGCGGGGATTCCCACGTATCTTCGAGAACGCGCGAGCATTTTTTGTCAGGTTCAAGCATTTATGCACTTTATTGTAATAATGTTAAAGTTTATTATCCAGTGCGTTAATAAAATCCTCTCCGCTGCGCTCCGTTCTGTCTGCGCTGAGCCTAATATTATAATGAGGTAAAGTTTGTGAGGTTCGGTTTAAAGAATATTCTCAAGAACACAATATAGTTCACTTATTAGAATAACATAACTAAGTATTATTTAGGCTAGAATTGAAACAAGCGTAACTTAAAGTCTAAGGTTGTAGGTAATCTCTGGATCTACTGAACCGACTTTCAAAATTCTTTTACTAATAGAAAGCCACAGTATTTGTGAGTGTCATGGGCTATAAATTACCGCCCAACGAAGTGGGCACCGGGTCAGCTAATTTATTATAAAGAGGAAAGATTTGATTGTTTGTTTGTATGCATTGTTTGTGCCGTGGGATGCCGGCAGCAGAATAAATCCTTTCATCTCTTGCCCATCTGCATCCACGGGCAAGAGATGAAAGCAATAAGAATGTGGCGAGTATGGCACCCCCCCCCCCCCCCCCCCCCCTTATGATACTCCTACGGCTGTGATGATAATCTGGACATTTTATAAATTCTTTCACCATTAGAATCCTACATTATTTCTGATGAATATAGGCTATATTTTATCCCCTTATTCCCACGGGAACGGGAACAGCGCGGGTGAAACCGCGGACTGCGGCTAGTTAGTTGTAATCTAATTGGGGAGACCTCGCGCTGTTGGGCGTTATCTCCCAATACTGCCGCGACTCTAGAAAGCCCAACTAAACCAAATAATAAAAGAAGTTAGGACCGTTGGCAGCATCATTTGACGACCTCTGTGGCGCAGCGGGCGAAGGTCCGCCTGCGACGCAAGAGGTTGCGGGTTCGATTCCCGCCTCGGGACAAATGTCTGTACGATCTGCAGATATTTGTTCAGGGTGTTCTGGGTGTTTTTCTATATATAATAAAAATATCTATCTATGTAGTATAATGTATTAAGTATATCAGTCATCTAGTACCCATAACACAAGCTCTGCTTAGCTTGGGGCTAGATGATGCTGTGTGATTTGTCGAGCATTATTTATTTTTTATTATTTATTTATTTATCCCCGGAGTTTATAAAGAAATTGATTACTTATTGAGATGTAGTCGTTATTTAATCGCAAACTGGGCAAAGGCCTCGCTTCCCTAGCTCTCCCTCGAGATAGATATTGAAAACAGTTAGGATCCACCACCACCACCATTACAGCCATGAAACGTCTACTAATGAACAAAGGCCTCCCTCATGGGTCTCCATGAGGGGTAGTTGCCGTACTCACCACGCTTGGCAGGCGGGTTGGCGAGCGCAGTACGGGATTTGGAAACACGGAAAAACGCTGCTGCCCATCTTCCGGAGGTAGCCCTTCGCAGATTCTTACTGAAGATAGGAGGGACAACATTCTACTGCCGCCACCCCACGGCACATACACAAGTAAATAAAAAAAATCAGTTTACTCTATATCACATAGTTAAATTAACAAATCAGATAGTTCTATATAATGTTGAGATTATGGGCTGCTACAAAATTATTTATAGAGGACTAAGCAAGTTGTTTCCTTAAATCCTAACACAAGCACTTCTGTAAGATCTCTCTGAGAAGTCAGACAAACCATAAAGGAATGTACCTTTATTACCTGATGATGGATCTGCAGCCGCTGTTGCTGGTTGGCGAACATTTGCGGGAACACCGGCCTTTGCTGTTTGTCGTCGCCTTCCAGTTTCACTTCATGTTTTATAGCCTGCATTGCGTTCTAAAAAAATATATTTAGTTCAAGCCTCAAACAGGAAAATTATATCGCTATAGAAGATATTAATTACATTCACTTTCACTTGTTTATATGTATAGAACGGAAAAAATCCAAACTTAACAGTAAAATGTTATATACTTGCGTTTTATAGCGAGACTATGCTAAAAGCTGAATTTCCCCATCACAAAATAGATGGTAAGCAGATCATTAAGATAATGTCTGTATGAGCATGTAGCTAGGATTACATAAATAGATAGATAGATAGAAAATGCTTTATTGCACACCTTAAATATAAAAATAACAACAGAAAGATAAACACTAAACACAAAGTGACAATTGGCGGTCTTATCGCTAAAGTGCGATCTCTACCATCTCGGACAACCTTGGAATGGATTGGATTTGTGGATACAACAAGGGGTTTAAAGAAAAAAAATATAAATAAAATTAATCAATTTAAATTACATAATATAGATATATTAAATTGTAAGGAGGTCTCCAATAAATAGAATGTATCTTCGATATGGACATAGTCTGTATAGCCGCATATATGCCTATTCAAATAGGCATAACGCAATAACATTTCTGGGTTTTTTAATGGCGGTCCAACCCGTTAAAACGCGGGTTAAAATCATCAACCCGTTAAAAATTAGAACCACATTAAAACATGTAAAGCAGTGTTAAGAAGCAAGAGTAGGAGTGTTAAAGCATGCTTAAAACACACAATGCTAACCTGCAATCTAACCTGCAAAGCCATGTGTTGGTTCGGCGTTATGATCCTCTGGACTCCATCGCTGAACATCTGCGCCATCGTGGGTTCAGACTTGATCTCTTGGACTTCAGTTTTGATCTCCGTGCCGTTGGATTTCATGTCCGGCTTGTTTTCAATGTTCTTGACGGCTTTCTGGAGGTCGTTGTACATTTTGTTGCTGTCTTGGTTCTGTTCTGATTCGTCTCTGTGATGAAGGATGAATGTAAGCTTGCTGGCTAGCGAAATATTATAAAATGTAATTTTCCTACTGAATATTGTGTGCATGCCTGATGATCCTCTCAGCCGTAGTTCTTTCCAAGTCCACTGCTGGACATAGGCCAACCACATGGACCGCCAAGACCGTGAGGAGGCTGTTACCATACTCGCAACGCTTGGCAGGCGCAGTACGGGGTGTTGATGATACACGGAAAGATGCTGCTGCCCATCTTCCGGAGCTATCCCTTGGCAGATGCTTACTGCAACCACGGGCATGAGAGGACAGGCAACATTCTACTCCCACGACATGCCTGATGGTAACTTACAATAAACATGATTTCATTTCCTATATAGTTTTCATTTTCTTTCTTTACTACAGCTTGTCAAACTGTTGTTAGAAAAAAGGTTATTATTATCATTATGAGCCATTTGGGTCCCACTGCTGGGCAAAGGCCTCCCCCAATTTAAAGTAAAGTAAAGTAAAAAGGTATTTTATTGACATAATACAGTGTAGCATACAAGTTTGATCCATAGGCTCCTGAACTAGTTATAAACTGTGTTTCAGGAGCCAGTGGCTTCTCCATAATTATACATATATTACTAACTTAATTACATCAATAAAAGCAAATAGCTAAATCAAAAATCTAGAATAAGTTGTCTAAATTACTAAACATTTTAATTATATTTTTTATTTTTTTCCCTCCATACATCCCGATCCTGAGCTGCTTCCCTCCAGAAAAAAGGTTATTTTAAAATATTCTTTCTAGGTTTTATTTTATGAAGACATCCATTTACAGCAAAAAGTAATTCCACAACATCGCGAAATTTAGGTTCTGGGCAAGTCACGATTGGTACACAGCCAATGTGAATTTGAAGCTATTGCAAGAAGACACCTAGCTAATACGTACTCAGGCTCCCGCTTCGCGTGCCGCTCCGGCACGTCGTCGGCCAGCTCCAGCCCGTCCAGGATGTGCTCCGCGTCGTTCAGGTTCGCCAGCTCGGGGTCCGCGTACTCGAGTACATTGAACTTGTAAGAAGACACCTAGCTAATACGTACTCAGGCTCCCGCTTCGCGTGCCGCTCCGGCACGTCGTCGGCCAGCTCCAGCCCGTCCAGGATGTGCTCCGCGTCGTTCAGGTTCGCCAGCTCGGGGTCCGCGTACTCGAGTACATTGAACTTGTAAGAAGACACCTAGCTAATACGTACTCAGGCTCCCGCTTCGCGTGCCGCTCCGGCACGTCGTCGGCCAGCTCCAGCCCGTCCAGGATGTGCTCCGCGTCGTTCAGGTTCGCCAGCTCGGGGTCCGCGTACTCGAGTATATTGAACTTGTAAGAAGACACCTAGCTAATACGTACTCAGGCTCCCGCTTCGCGTGCCGCTCCGGCACGTCGTCGGCCAGCTCCAGCCCGTCCAGGATGTGCTCCGCGTCGTTCAGGTTCGCCAGCTCGGGGTCCGCGTACTCGAGTATATTGAACTTGTAAGAAGACACCTAGCTAATACGTACTCAGGCTCCCGCTTCGCGTGCCGCTCCGGCACGTCGTCGGCCAGCTCCAGCCCGTCCAGGATGTGCTCCGCGTCGTTCAGGTTCGCCAGCTCGGGGTCCGCGTACTCGAGTATATTGAACTTGTAAGAAGACACCTAGCTAATACGTACTCAGGCTCCCGCTTCGCGTGCCGCTCCGGCACGTCGTCGGCCAGCTCCAGCCCGTCCAGGATGTGCTCCGCGTCGTTCAGGTTCGCCAGCTCGGGGTCCGCGTACTCGAGTACATTGAACTTGTAAGAAGACACCTAGCTAATACGTACTCAGGCTCCCGCTTCGCGTGCCGCTCCGGCACGTCGTCGGCCAGCTCCAGCCCGTCCAGGATGTGCTCCGCGTCGTTCAGGTTCGCCAGCTCGGGGTCCGCGTACTCGAGTACATTGAACTTGTAAGAAGACACCTAGCTAATACGTACTCAGGCTCCCGCTTCGCGTGCCGCTCCGGCACGTCGTCGGCCAGCTCCAGCCCGTCCAGGATGTGCTCCGCGTCGTTCAGGTTCGCCAGCTCGGGGTCCGCGTACTCGAGTACATTGAACTTGTAAGAAGACACCTAGCTAATACGTACTCAGGCTCCCGCTTCGCGTGCCGCTCCGGCACGTCGTCGGCCAGCTCCAGCCCGTCCAGGATGTGCTCCGCGTCGTTCAGGTTCGCCAGCTCGGGGTCCGCGTACTCGAGTATATTGAACTGCTCCCCGATCTCCGCCGTCAGCGACTCCAGGAGCTCCTCGTCGTCTTCTCCGCCGAGACCGGTTAGGATGTCACCGACCTGGGAAATAAGGGTTTGCTTAAAGGTCCTGTCAAACAGAGAGCGTAATTAGCGCGCGTCAAGGCGCTAAAGCGTCCTGGCCTTAACGTCGTACACTTTGTGTGTGACAGCTTCGACGCTATTTAGTAGTCGTCCCTCACGATAACGAATAGGTACTACTACTTAGTCACGATGTCTTGATTGATTGATTGCACTGTTCCTTGTGTTATACAAAGATGGGTATTTTCTAACACATTCTATTAACTTTTCAGTCCTTTTCACTAATAATTTACAAAGAACACATCCGGCGCTAACTAATATTCTGTAATAAAATACAACGCGACGTCATGACGCGGCGCTAGAGCGTCGCGTACTGGTAGCGCGCTAGTGCTGTTTGACAGGTTATAGCCTGTTCAGTACAACACAACGCGACGCTATAACGCGGCGCTAGGCCAGGACGCTTTAGAACCTTGACGCGCGCTAATTACGCTCTCTGTTTGACAGAGCCTTAAAGGTACCTGGGGTAGTTTTTCATCTTAACATTTTGCAAACTATGTTTCAAAATATCATATATATGGGAAGTTTAAATTGAAAAAAAATTGTGACTCCTCTCCCAATCGCAGACATATCCAGTACAGTTTGTTGTTGATTTGGTCTTCTTACCTCACCAATGTTACCAGCTTCTTGCTCTAACTTATCCATCTCTGCCATGTCCATTTCATCGGTCCCTTGATCTTGGCTCTCTTGCTTGTTCTGATTATCATCTGCAAGTTATAATAAGCTTTAGCTTATAGATTTAGAGTCAGAAATTGTACAACACAGTTAGATATTTTTGTCGGCAACCACCACGTAAAATAGGTGCGCGAAATTCAAGAAATCTTGAAGGTCACAGATCTTGTTTGTACTGATAATTGCCTTTAATATGCTCCATTATAAAAACAAGAGTGATTGTGTCTTGAATCAACTTGTAGAACGATATGGAGGTAAAACTAAACTCTATTAATATGCTCATAAGGACGGTGATAAAAATGGTTATAATTAGGTACTAGAGCAGCAAGCAAAGCACTGAACCAACTGTAAAGTGGGTATTCCGAGAATTGTATTCAACTGTCTCTTAAATTATATTAAAACTGTTATAGGTGCTGAAAAGTTTCATAAATACACAGTTCAATAGGCTGAAGAAGAACAAAACTGTGCAGTTATGTTGATAAAAGTTGTCTTACTGTTTGATTGGATGTTGGCCTTCTGTTGTTCCATGACCTGCTGGTTCATCTGGTTGGCCATTTGGTTCTGCATTTGACCATCTACTGTCACTATGCGCTGTTGCATTATCACTGTAAAATATAAAGTGTCACTATTGCCAACCAATTCCTGTGTTTAGTTAAAGTAAAACCAGTTTTATTAAGCCTACTCTTGTTACATTGAATAAAAAGTCATGCAGTCCATTCTAACCTTATTCTTATTATTATATCAATTTTAAATTCGACAAGTGTAATGTAATCCGATTGATAATACAATAATTTGGTATCATTGAACTGTTGATGACTCCAACTAACGAACTTTTCAATGGCTACTTATACCTAATAATAATACCTCTAAATATTGGGGTAATTTGGTTTTAAGGAAATACACAGAACCTTAGTCACATTTAATAGCTATATGTTATTTGGTTTGTTTTGACTAATACAAAGTTTAATTTATTTTAAACAATGTCTACCGAAGTAAATGCCCGCCAAGCCGAGCTGACTAGCAGTAACATTCTTTACTTGAAATAACTCGCGGCAAATTCGGCCCCCTTGTATTTGCTTTTCAATTCTACTAACTATGTTGATCGGGCCGTTGATTGGGCAGCAATGGCTGCCGCGGTCGCATGCCAACCGGTAGTGGAGGTCGGAATTGCTGTCCTTCCATTACACCACCCTCGATACCGTCGCCTTCTGTTGGGGAGAGGTTCCATTAAATTCAATGGAAACATATTTGATATAGACAACTACTTTTATGATAAATATGAATTTGTTTATAGAAATTATCTTGCTAAATTAATGTCAGCTTCTAGTAGCTTAGCGACAAGGGTGTGCGAGATTTGTCAAAAGAACAGCAAATACAACTGTTACGAGAAGCTTGCTTTTGGGACGGCTTCTCTAGGGACCTCGATGCCGCCTAATTTCTTCGGCACTTCTATCATAAGAAGACTAAATATAACTCACATTGGAAACTACAGCTCTCTTGATCTTACTGCTGCAAAAGCATGTCTAAGAGCCTCGATGCCGCTGGATTACATCAGGACTTCATAAGAACGCTAAATATTACTTACGTTGCAACCAACTCTTCTCCGGATGGCGTTGCAGTAAATCCCTCAACTGTCTATTGATATCTTCGTTCCCACAGTGCAATGGGAACCTAGCTGCCGGAAAGGCGCTCCTAGGGGCCTCCGCCCCGCCGGGGGAGTGAGGGGGCGCGGGCGCGGGGGAGGTGCTGCCGTCCGGGGCGCGGAGCCGCTGCATCGCTGCTTGGAGGCGGAACGCGAGGTTAGTTTGTGACGCTATCGGGACTGTGGAATGTATAGCTGGCTTGTTACAAATACGATGATAGTGTACGATGTAAGGCCGCTATCTTACTCACGTTATACAAGCGATGGCGTTTCTGACGTCCGCAGCGACAACGCTGGGCAAACACTTAGTTTAGTTAAGAAACGTTAACTTCGCGTAAATGCTGAGATTTTAGGCACACAATGATCCGACTGTTAACGATACAACCTGTTGCCAAAAAACGTCAAAGTCAAATCGTTGCGAAATCGCAGCGCGCAATGTTGTCGCTCGATAAACGCGAACGCTTGGAAAACGTCAGTGGGATAGGGGCCTAAGAGAGATGAAGTGCATTTAAAGAATTGTTATTTATTCAGGGCAACCTATGGAAAGATTGTGATTACTTGTTTTAATTAAGGTAAATAAATTATACGTATCTGTATTGTATTTAACTGCATCAATGTTCATCACAATCTTTCCATGTTTCAAATCAAAGAAGAATATTTTTTCCACCGCGAAATGAAAAAAACACTATACATATATCAACTCAAAACAATTCAATGCCGACTCGACTATCAAGTGGTTTATTTTAAGTATTAACAGAAATGTACTGTTCTCGTCAGATGATTGGTCCCTAAGCAGATTATTACATGAGTCCTTCATCTACCTTGCATCCTCTGGTCGTGTATGATCTGCTGCTGTTGCTGCGTCTGTTGCTGTCGTTGCTGTTGCAGATGCTTCCATTGCCTCTCCTGCTCCGCCTCGCGGGCGGACCGCTGCTGGCCGCATGTTCTCTCTTGCTCCTACATTGCATTGTTAAGTCAGTTGGGTGAAGAGAACGGACGTTTTGTCGACGAAGAAGAATCATTACGGAGTTTTATTGGCTTTTAAATTTTACGTATCGAAGTGCCTTTTAAGTTACATAAGCACTGAGGTTTACCTGACCACCATAGCTTTATTAACATGAAGTACAACATTTATTTGTACTTTTTAACCGACTTCAAAAAAGGAGGAGGTTCTAAAAAAGTTTTTCGTTATTTTATTCGGTTTTTTTAAACTTTTGTTTCCTCAGAATTCCATCGTTTATGAATTTATTAAAGTTTTGATGATAGGGTTCATGAGGAATTGGGGGAACTCTTTCAAATATTGTGGATAAACATATTATAGCGATTTTGGCATATTAAGCTAAGCATTTGCATTCCGAAAGTATGAAGTGGAACTGATAAAGACGACCACAGATGGTAAACGAAACTCTTCAATATGTGACGACTCCGTGTATGAGTTAGGTGATAGGTTGTTTGTGCACAAATGTATGCACCCATTTATCTCCACAACGTTTTGACCGATTTAGAAGCAGTTGTAAAGTGTTGACGATTCCTCAGCAGTGGTTGAGGACGAGGGTGCTGTGATGCTTTACTTACAAGGGGGGCGCTATCGTGGTTCTTCTTTCAATTTTTTGTAGTTACTTTCAATATTCCATGGTAGTTACAGTTGTACAATACGTTTTGATTCTTCTTTGTCGTGACAAAAGGCATCCTTGAATTTCACATGCTTCCGACTACGCAGGCATTTTCGATTTACACTATCATACAAATTAAATATAACATTTTTAACCCTACCATATAAAATAAACAGAGCTAAATAAATAACGTTCTTATACAACAACCAAGTTACAAAATTAAATAATAATAACTGAATAGAATTTTGATGATTTTTATAATTGTAAGAAAACCGAAACGTGACATGCTTGTTTTAATAAATTGTTATAAATATTAATTTACATGATTTAATATACATTAAGTTTATCTCACATATTAAGTAAAAATAATAATTAAAGAATATAAAAATTATAAAATTCAAAGTAGTATGATAGGCGTTTGGACTGTCACTGCAGATATCGTGCACAGGATGTCTAAACGCAGGACCATAATATATTATTTTATAATGTTTCAATAGACTTAGCAGACATCCCCTATGATAAAAACAAGGAAAATGGCAAAAGTCGGAAATTACTAGAATGAAAATAAACTCAATGAACAGTAAACAATGTTTTCCAATTATTACAGTTGTTAATCCACTGAAATAAAAAAGTTAATAACATAAAATAATGAAATCGAAAGAACAGATAATCCTGCTGCAAGATTTATAAAAAAGTTTAGTAAACGTGTACCTTAAACCTAACGACAAATTACGTCTATCACAAGCTTATACAGTAGCAGAATACGCAAATAAACCGTGAACTACATATAATGTTAGATCTGTTAGCACTCAAAAACCAGCCACCGGATGCTTCCAATGTTAAAGCCAACACTACCAAGGCAAAGCGGAAATAATAATAAAAAAACAACGTTACGGAAACGGACGCGAGTCCGGGAGGCGTTTTCGGGGATCATACGCGCGTCCTTAAAAGCGAGCTCAAATAAAAATTAAAAAAACACACCAGCGTATACTGAACAGCCATCAAACAGCCATAGAAAACGTTTGTTGGGTGCCGTTTGAGTTGAAACTGAACGGACGTGCAAAGGACCGCGAAGTGCCGCGCGATCACCCAACAATTCACGAAACGCAGCTCGCATACACACTGCATAGTATTGTGTAATGTTGTTTATGTGACTACAGTTGTAACTATTTAACTTTACAAATAAATAGAACTTTACCAGCAAAGTGCAAAAGTATGTTCAGTTGAATTATACTTGTTGATGACATTTAGTATTAGACATATAGAAAAAAAATACAAATTTGAATCCTATAAAATGTCTTAAAATTCTTCTGTGGTACAAATGTTAATCATATAATATATGTTGCAGTGTCGGATGTTTTATTATGTAAATTTGTCTTCGAAAATAAGTCTTAACAACAACATTTACTTGGCCAAAAACAAAGTCACCTCGCGACCAAAACCGCTGTGCTTTTGAAACGCCATCAGTACAATCAAAATATGTATATGTCGAACTGTGACTCATTTAAAACTTAATAAATAAAACCGGGCAAGAGCGAGTCGGACTCGCGCACCGAGGGTTCCGTGCCATCAAACAATATAATATATGATAAAGGCGGTTTTATATTTGTTGGAGAATCTTGACAGCGCCATCTCTTGTCTGATAGCGGAACTTATGTAGATTTTTTACACTTTCGATGATTTCTAAAAAAGTATGCTATGTAGAGAGATTGTAATAAATTTCCTCTAATCTTTACATACACTTCTAATAGCAATAAAAGTTTCAGAGGTTTATCTCCGCAAACTTCGGAGATAAGGGGGGGGGAACGCTATTTTTTTCAACATTTTTGTAAATAACTCAAAAACTATAAGACTTAAAGAAAAACTAAAAACTTTTTATTAATGTGCAAAAGAATACCTTTTATATGATACCCCACATCACCTAGTAACTTTCCAAAAATTTTGAAAACGCCCCTTCCACCCATCTTGTCCAAAAAACTATGCAATTTAGAGAGTTCGCTATAATTTTCCTATAAAGTTTACATACACTTCTAGTAGCTTTAAAAATATCACGGGTTTATCTCTGCAATCTTCGGAGATAAGGGGGGGGGAACGGTCGTTTTTTCAACATTTTTGTAAATAACTCAAAAACGATTTGGCTTAAAGAATAAATAAAAACTGTTGATTAATGTGCAAATGAATACCTTTCATATGATACCCCACACGGCCTAGTAACTTTACTTAAAAATTTTGAGCCCCCCTATCCGCCCCCCTGCAATCAAAATAAGAATATTTTTTAACATTTTCATATATGCTATATTAGTAAAAAAGTGTTGTCTTTTACGATTTCAAATTTCAAGTCGATAGTATTAGTAGTTCTCGAGATATCCATCTGTGACAGACAGACAGACAGACAGACAGACAGACAGACAGACAGACAGACAGACAGAGTGATTCTATAAGGGTTCCTTTTTTACCATTTTGGTTCGGAACCCTAAAAATACCTTTTTGATGCTTGAGGGAGATATTTTTCCAGCAATGTGACTAAACAGGATAAAGAAAAAACATTGATATCAGACATCAACTACAGCGGTATTTGAGAAGCGTCGATGTTTTTCTTTTTATTTATTTATCTTGTAAAAAATATTTTTTTTTTATCTAAAAGCCTCAAAAAAACCGCCCGGGTTATGCTACAGCGAGTGTAAACAATACATTTTATCATACTGTAGTATTAATCAAACTCTAGTGATTTGTTGTCAGGTGTGAACGAATGTCGTTAGTGTAGTGTAATGTCTATGTAATGCCGGTGTGTATGCGAGTACGGCGCGGGGAGCAGGCCGCGGTACCGTGGGGAGGGGGGCGGGTGCGGGTGCGGGGGCGGGGGCGCGGGGCGCGAGGCGCGGCAAGGTGCGCATGATCTCCGTGGGCGTCAGCACGCGGATGTGCGCGTCGGCCTCCAGGAGCCCGCCCGCCGTCACCGTCACGTTGGGCGCGCGCACCGCCCCGGCCGGCGCCGTCGCCGCGGCGGGCGCAGCTGGCGCGGCCGCCGCCGCTGCGCAGGGGGTCGCTTCGCTCTCGCCGCCCGTGCTCTGTCGCGCCGATATACTTAGTACTCTTACTCCACGACTTTTCACAATTAGGTTATCGACAATAAATTGCGTCCTACATGTTTCCCTCCTATTCTTTCAGTAGACAAAATATTGCACATAGACTGGTTGCCCCTTTATAAGGCACAGAAACGCAGTAGACCTAAATGAGATGACCAAACTAGTCAACCTTTGAAACAAATTGTGCTTCTTGCACTTAATTGCTTAATGTCAATAGTTGGTGGATAGAGTTGTATGACTTCAAAAATTTACAGATCATACAATACCACTTTATATAGTCACTTAGTCAATATCTGTGATCCTTTGAATCTAATTAAGTTCATCGTCTTCTATCTACACGATTAATGACAAAGAGTTTTTCCTTGTGACATGTTCCAAATGTTTTATTTTCCCAATGAACAAAAGATTGCGAAAATGTAACTCTCGTGCGGATGTGCGTATGTGCGTCCCCTTCAACCTAATTAAGCCAGAGCTCATCGATTTCTCTCCACACGACTTTGACTTAACCAGATTATTATAAACTGCGTTTATCCAGAGATCCTACTATAAAGGGATGGTGCATCATACTGGATAATTGTGCAGTTTAGGGATGGAACTGAAGCTGAGGGAACATCTCTTGACCGAGCTCAATATCATCAAGCGACAATCCCATAACGAAGACAATACTGTAGATCCTTTCACTTACACAAACGGCACTGACAAAGCATATTTAACGCGACATTACTGTGCTAGAATTGAAAATCGTAATCGTGTAAGTGAATCCTATGTTTATGTACATGTGCTAGCTGATAAAAGCAATAGAATCTACAGCACTCATCACACAAACTGAACAGTGTACTTTAAATATTCTTGTTTAGCCTGATGCTTTTAGTTTGATAGCGGTGTGACCACTATTCTATCCTATTTAAATCAAATGCCCCAATTATTATGTAACACAGATATAGCGACTAAACCTTACGAAGGTAAAGGACAATGCCACTGTGATATTGTATTGAGAAGGGCACTCAAAAATAGCTGGTTTTATACAGGACATTATAAATTGCACCAGAGTGGTATTTTAAGTGCACATTTATTTGATTACTCGTTTTTTTTATATAATGTTTTTTTTAATAATAGATACCAAGATATTTTAATTAAACCTTTTAAAATAGCAAGAAATAAAGCCTATCAAGTTTTAGTAACATTAGTCCCCTTACAGTAAAACATTATGAACCAATGAAGGAATATTACTACGAGTAAACCTGTCTATCTTCTTTCCACAGCAATATATAAACCCCAGAGTAGTCTGTCCTGTATAAAACCAGCACGAACACACAATAAACACGGGTGGTAAGTGAGTCGGGTTAGCACACACCACATGTAAGCACAAACAGACGTACCTGCTGAGCTTTCTTCATTCGGATCGCGCTGCGGTTGTCGCGAGCGCGTTGGAGGTACGGCGCCTTCTGCTCCGAGGGCAGCGCACGCCATTTCTTAAGGATCTGCTTGCAGCGATCCACCCAGCTAGGGAATTCAGTCTTCCATTCTGGATGGTTCGTGTTTGCGTAGAGCACGGCAGATATTGTCGCTGCTGAGCCTAGAGCTATTAAAATACATAACGGTCAATACAGTAAAGTCGTCAGTAAAAAGAAAGAATCAAAGGCTTTATATGATGTCATCATCATAATATCAGCCTTATGACTGCCGTCCACGTCCACTGTTGGACATAGGCCTCCCTCACGGATCTCCAAGATCATGAGGGGTTTGTTGCCATACTCGCCACGCTTGGCAGGCTAATCGGCGAGCGCATTACGGGATGTTGGTACAAGGAAAAACGCTGCTGCCTATTTTCCGAAGGTATCCATTCGCAGATTCTTACTGCATCTACGGGCAAGAGTGGCAACATTCTACAGTAACCCCACGGCATATAAATAACTAAGCACACTCCGCTGTTTCATCCGCGTAGTTCCCGCTCCCGTGGTACTACGGGGATAATGTAGCATTCTAAAGGGATCGTAACCGCATCGCCTTTCGCGTCGCCGTCAAACAGTCGTCAACCTAACGTAAGCACGAAACCAAAGCGGATCAGAAGCTCCGATACGTCGACTCGGCTACGGCTAGGCGACGCCGCGCTTACGGCTAGCCAACCGCTGGTTGACGGCTAGTTCAATCATTTTGACTACGAACGTTAAGTGTGGACGAAGAGACGTAAGCTAGGGTACGGAGAGCCGTAAGCGCGGGAACGGCAAGTCGACCGCGCACCGCACCGCGGTTCGTAAGCTTGTCCCGAAGCGAGGCGATTACGTAACGATTCCGATTAGCGTGCGTTGTAGTAGAGAGTTTCATATAACTAAAACAGAACGGCTCGAGTTGATACGGTGACGATCCCCTTTCGAGTTGACACGTGTGCTACGACCTTAATGGTGAGAATTTTGAAAATCGGTACATCAGTTTTTAAGTTGATTCGTTATAAACATACAAAATACAGCATACAAAATAAACATACAAAATACAGCATACAAATGTTAGTTTACTTACTCTCGTCGAGCCGCATCTTCTCGGCAGTGCGCTGGTTGTAGGAGGGCGGCGCGGCCGGCTGCTCGCCCCACTGGCTGCCGCCGGCCGAGCCGCTCTCCGACCCGAACAGCGGGCTGAGGGCGCTGCTGCTGCTGGATTCAACTTACTCTCGTCGAGCCGCATCTTCTCGGCAGTGCGCTGGTTGTAGGAGGGCGGCGCGGCCGGCTGCTCGCCCCACTGGCTGCCGCCGGCCGAGCCGCTCTCCGACCCGAACAGCGGGCTGAGGGCGCTGCTGCTGCTGGATTCAACTTACTCTCGTCGAGCCGCATCTTCTCGGCAGTGCGCTGGTTGTAGGAGGGCGGCGCGGCCGGCTGCTCGCCCCACTGGCTGCCGCCGGCCGAGCCGCTCTCCGACCCGAACAGCGGGCTGAGGGCGCTGCTGCTGCTGGATTCAACTTACTCTCGTCGAGCCGCATCTTCTCGGCAGTGCGCTGGTTGTAGGAGGGCGGCGCGGCCGGCTGCTCGCCCCACTGGCTGCCGCCGGCCGAGCCGCTCTCCGACCCGAACAGCGGGCTGAGGGCGCTGCTGCTGCTGGATTCAACTTACTCTCGTCGAGCCGCATCTTCTCGGCAGTGCGCTGGTTGTAGGAGGGCGGCGCGGCCGGCTGCTCGCCCCACTTTTATTTTTACTTGATTTATTTTATGTTATTTTCTTTTACTGTGTGACATTTGTTTTTATTGTTGACATCATTTTATTTTACGTACTGTGCATTGCTTCCGCGTATTACGGGCATTACCAACCGGGGTTTGCGGTGTCGAATCGATACGGATTTCCGTACCGATTCGACATCGACTCGTGTGTCCTTCTCATTTTGCCGCGTGTTTAACGGGGTCTCAGAACCAACTTAACGTTCCCTCGGTGAATCCTATTGGATCCACCCTGTGTGAACAAGTTCTGAAAGACTAGTGCATTAAACATGTCGGACAGGGAGGATGGCACATTCACGCCGAGGGCAAGCCTCAAGCGGACGCCACCATCAGCAGTGGCAAGCGGCAAACGTATGCTAACGTCACCTGCGGACAGTCAGCCGGCTCCGACGCGCGCTCGTACTGAACTAGTCGTGCGTGGGCCGGCGCAACTACAGGTGTCATCGGCCAAGCAGGCTACTACAGCCCCGCCAACGCCAGCGCAAACGCAATCGGAGCAGACAGCACCGTTCAACGTTGCTCAGGCAACAAAGTTACAGTTACTGGAGTGCGTGCGCATGGCGCTTAAAAACATAGTAGGCATTGCTTCGGGCAACGGCTCAAAGCTGAACAAAGCAGATGTTGGCATTATATACAATAACGGCCAGGAAATATTGGGAGCCGTCGCAGCCCTTGAACTGCACCTTGCGGACGCAGAGCGCAAAGCCGAAGTGGCAGAGGCAAGACTGGCCGCAGGTCAAGTTCAAGCCATTACCGGAACTACGTTCCCAGAGCAGCCGAGCTTCGCAAGTGCCCTGAAGATGGGAAGGGGGCAGTTGCCGAAGCCGATTAAGGCACAGGGACCCGTTTTAGCCTTCTACCCCCGGGAAGAGGCTGAAACAAACACTTCAGAATTAACAAAGGCTGAACTGAAGCGGTCGGTGGAGCCTCGCTCTATTGCAGTGCAGGTAGAGGGCATGCGCAAAGTCGGCAATGCTGGCGTTGTTGTACAGACAGCGTCACTTGCAGCAGCGGAACGCTTAAAGAAAGCAGCCCCCCCATCGCTGAGGGTGGTCGAGCCTAAGAAGAGGAAGCCGTTGGTGGCTCTCCACAACGTTGACGGGGATCCCTCGTTTGAGGCCCTAATCAACGAGCTGTGGGAGCTCAACCTCAAGGAGGACCCTCTGTGGCCGCTCTCGGTGGTGAAGGAGGAGATCAAGGGCGCCTTTAAACGGTCCAGAAGAGGAAGCACGTACAAGGAGACGACGTGCGTATTCGAGTGCTCCTCAAGGCTGCGTGAGGTTTTAATAAGCCGGGGCACCGTATACATTGGCTGGCAGCATGTCGAGGTGAGCGACTTTGTGCGCGTGACATGCTGTCACAAGTGCCAAATGTACGGGCACCCGGAGAAGTTCTGCCGGGCCAAGGAGACAACATGCGGCCGATGCGGCGAGGTGGGCCACAGCGCCGACAAGTGTGAAGCGTCAGTGGCGTGCTGCGCCACGTGCAAGCGCTTCAAGCGCGACAGCGCGCACAAAACGGCGTCTAGGACTTGTCCGGCGCGCCTCCATGCAGAGGAACAATTAATAAATCAGGTCCAATATGGATAGCGCACCTGTATTAAAAGTGGGTCAGATAAACTTAGGTGGTGCAGTAACGGCTACGAGGGAGTTACCCGCTATAGCGGACTCGCTCGGCCTGGATATCGTTCTAGTTCAAGAACAATATTCCACGACTGGCACTTTTATCCAATGTGGGGTAAACTCCAAAGCGGGCATTTATTTGCGGAACCGTTGCAAGCCGTGTGCCGTATTGCACAACCTATCGACCGACCACTTTGTGTGCTGCCATATTGAGGACATTGACCTGTACGTGGTATCGACGTACTTCCAATATAGCGACTGTATCGATACTCATTTACGTCAGTTGGAGAAGGCGCTGGACTTCCTGAAAGGTAAGGCGGTACTGGTGGGGGGGGGATTTAAACACCCATTCCCCGCTATGGCACTCAGAACCCCGACATTATGTAGGAAGAGGCCATACTGTAACTGACCGCCGCACCAAGATGGAAGATTTCATAAACAGCCGGGACCTTGTGGTACATAACATTAGTGGGCAGATGTACACCTTCAGTACGGCAAACGGTGAGTCGAATATCGACGTCACCTTAAGCTCGCGTGGCGTTCGCGTCAACGGGTGGAAGGTGCTCGACATCTCGTCGAGCGACCACCGTTTGATTACCTTCAGGGTAGACCACCACACCACAAGGCTCATTACACGAAGCACAGTGCCTATCATCCCGAGACGGTATCGTACCAGAAACGCAGACTGGAGGTCGTTTGACGCTACGGTGCACGAGAGAATCGGTCAACTACAGCTAGAGGACACCGCAGAAAATCTCAGCAAGTCCTTTACCGAACTTATCGAGCGCGCTGCGACAGTGTCTAGGCACCGTTAAAGCAGTCACCAAAGACCGTGGTTACGAGTGGTGGACTCCGCGCTTGGACAAACTCAGACGCAATCAAATTAGAGCGCGAAGGGCTTGGCAAAGGACTAGAAGGGTGGCGGGTATGATTGAAGAGGTAGCCAAGCAAGAGTTCCACCAAGCCAGAATAGCGTACAGGCTGGCGATGGCTTCTGCAGAGTTGGAACACTTCCGGAAACTGGCAGATACCGGAAATCAGGACCCATGGGGTCTTGCCTATAGGGAGGCGTGCGGCCGCGCCAGACCACCGGTGAATGTCGTCAATGGAATTCATCTCGTGGGTTCGGACACTAGTGACGTCAGCGAGTCTATGACCGCGCTGATGACGGCACTCTGTCCGGACGATGATCCCAGCAGCGACACTGCTTATCACCGGCAGGTTAGAATTGCGGCTGCCCTTCTACCATCAGGCAATGACTCCCCCCCTATCGATCTGGACTCGCTTAGGAAAATTGTAATGTCGTTACCCAATACATCGCCGGGGATGGACGGTATTGAGGGGAAGATGCTGAATCACGTGTGGTGGGCTTGCGCCCCTGAATTTACCCACGTGATGAACGCTTGCGTGAAGTCAGGTACTTTTCCCTCGATCTGGAAGGACGGTCGATTGTTGGTTCTGCCAAAAGGTAACGGCAAGCCGCCGACGGACCCCAAGGCATACCGACCCATCACTCTGCTGCCGGTGCTTGGCAAAGTCTTGGAGAGAGTGTTGCCTCTGGAGTATTCCACAGCTCACTCGCGGAATCTCCTCATGCCAGCACGGGTTTAGAGCGGGCCGGTCGACCACGTCAGCGTTAGGATCGGTACTACAAGCGATAAAAGACTGTAAGGCGAAATACTTACAGGCCATATTTCTGGATATCTCAGGGGCCTTCGACAACGCCTGGTGGCCCATGATCTTGGTTAAGGCGAAACGCGGAGGCTGCCCGCCGAACATTTATAGAATGTTGACGAGCTACTTCTGCAATCGCAGGGTGGCCATGATCGCAGGGGACCGGGCTGTCTGGAAGGCGTCCACTATGGGGTGCCCGCAGGGCTCTGTGCTCGGCCCGACGTTGTGGAACGTTCTACTCGACGATCTTCTCTGTTTGCCGGTGCCAGTTGGGGTGTCTTTTATGGCATACGCGGACGACGTGACGGTGTTGGTAGCGGGGGATGCTCGGAGAGAGTTGGAGGAGAAAGGAGCGGCTGTCTTGGGACTGGTAGCGGAGTGGGGTGCCCGTAACAGGCTCACATTCGCCCCGGCTAAGTCCCAGACCATGACCCTGAAAGGGAAATTGCAAAGGCCACCTCTGCTAAAGACCAATGCGTCTGGCGCGTCGATCCGCACAGTCTCTGAGGCCAAGGTGTTGGGAGTCATTTTGGACCCCACCCAATCATTTGCACCCCACGCGGCGACGATCGGTGACAGAGCGTCCAATTGTTTCGGCAAGGTCTCGAGGGTTTCCGCAAACCGATGGGGAGTGCGGTACAGGGCGCTCCGGGTACTCTATGGCGGCACATACGAGGCGACGCTCACGTACGCGGCCAGAATATGGTATCACCGGGCTACGGTACATGTCGTTCGCAGCGTGCTGCTCAGGACGCAAAGATCCTCGTTAGTTTTACTAACGAAGGCTTACAGGTCGAACAGTACTGCAGCGCTACCGGTTCTGGCGGGGGTCCTGCCGGCGGACTTACTGCTGACAAGAGCGGGTCGTAGGTTAGCTGAGACGGAGGGTGAACCGAACGAGACGCACAGACGTATCCGAGCGAACATCGACGCAGAGACCGTAGAGTCCTGGCAGGCTCGATGGGAGGCCGAGACTAAGGGTCGCGAATTGTTCGCGTTCTTCCCAGACGTAGGCGAGCGCATGAAGGCGCACTGGGTTGAACCTGATTACGAACTTTCGCAGATCCTTATGGGCCATGGCTGCTTTAGGAAACGTCTGAGCGATCTGGGGTTGAGCGACACTACAGGGTGCAGCTGTGGGGAGAAGTGGGAGACGCGGGACCATATCCTGTGGGATTGCCCGTTGTACGCGGAAGCGAGAAGCACAATGTTAGGGGGGATCACAAGGCAAGGAGGGCTTGAGGGACCGATATACCACGCAGATCTAGTAAATAGTGAGGCGAACTTCGGACAGCTTAGGAGGTTCGCCAGGACCTGGCATAGATCGAGGCGGGCCGAGGAATACACATTTTCGAACGGGGACGAGGGGGGGGGGCACAGAGGTACCGAGCTGGAGGGGAGCAGCCCAGCAATGAAGTCCATACTGTGATGAGCATGCCCCAGAAGGGGGAGAGTGCCGGGACACGCGTGCGTAGGTTTTTGTAGAGTCTTGAGCCACCCGAGTGGATCATAACTCACAGATTCGGTCCGTATAACCGCAAGGTTGGTAGGACCATGGGAAGGTGGAGGGAGTGCTCGCCCCACTGGCTGCCGCCGGCCGAGCCGCTCTCCGACCCGAACAGCGGGCTGAGGGCGCTGCTGCTGCTGGATTCAACTTACTCTCGTCGAGCCGCATCTTCTCGGCAGTGCGCTGGTTGTAGGAGGGCGGCGCGGCCGGCTGCTCGCCCCACTGGCTGCCGCCGGCCGAGCCGCTCTCCGACCCGAACAGCGGGCTGAGGGCGCTGCTGCTGCTGCTGGATACAACATTGCCTTATGAATATCCGAGACAAGCTTTTACTGCTAGTAAAAGCCGCTAGGCTGTGCACGCGTCGCTTATACTGTTCAAATTCTGGGGGGATGGACTAGATCTGATAGATAGATCATCATCATCTCAGCCGTAGGACGTCCACCGCTGGACTTAAACCTGTATTACATTACACGGTATTCAGGGACCCTTACCCTAACTAAGAGTGGTGTAATAAGACTTAGAGCGTAAGGGACCCTAAATAGGGCGACCGCCGGCAAGCCTTGCTCCCTAATCGCCCTAACTACCGGGCCCTGAATATCGTGTAGTGTAATACAGCTTTCAGTTAGACCCTGATGGATCTCCAAGATCACGAGGGTGTTGCCACAGTTGTTGAAAAGGCTCTTGAGACACGGAAAGACGGTGCTGCCTATCTTCCGGAGGTAACGCTTATCAGGCTCTTACTGCATCCACCGGCAAGAGAGGAGTAGGAACATTCTGCTGCCGGCACTCCACAACATCATTTACTTATTAGTAGGATAAAACGAAGAGACACTGACTTGCTTCCGAAATCGTTGTGATACGGCGACGCGTAGGAATCCATGGGGCTTTGCAGCTGCCGCCTTTGCTGCGAGTAAGGCGTGCCCGCCATCGAATTCACGTACGACAGTGAGGATTCCTGAGATTCCTGAAAATAAATAATGGATTACTGTGGATTACGGTAATAGAATACTTTGTAATGCAGAACTTGTCGTTTTTATACAGTCACAATGTGCGCGACGACGGCAAATTGAAGGGACAGTGGCATGTTTAGTTATTGTCAAAGTAATAACTGACCAGACATTATAGTTGATCCATCTGATGTTAATCAGAACAGCAATACTATAGCATTTTAAGCAATTTTTTATTACTTATTTCAGTTTCCAGGTACTTAAAAAGCTGCTACTATGCCAATGGTAACCAAAATAATAGATAAGTACTAACATAAAAATATCTAAAACAAATAGCATACCTGAGAATCATCAGTGAGAACCCCTTTGAATATTTCATCCACGTCGTTGCTATCCATATCGGGAAGTGAGTCCCGAACCATGTTGTCAATGTTTATGTTGAGCAGTGAGAGATCGTCTTTGGGCGATATGGTCGACGCTTGCGACGAGCCACCGGTTTCTGAGAATTATTACAAAAAAACAATGATTTACATGAAAACAAGGTGTGACAGAGGTTTGAGGAAGACTGCCTTACCCAGATCTGTTGACTGTAAATCGTTAAATATAAGCTTAATCGCTGCGATAGCTGTCATCCAACTTCCGGCTGACTAATGGAAATAACTTACCGCTAATGCTCTCAGTCTTAGCCACCTGTTCGGGCGGCGCGGACGGCGCCTCGGCCTCCGTCTGCGGGCCCAGTATCGCGTTCCGGAGCGCCGCGGAGTCTTCGGTGTGCTTCAGCTGGCACTCGCCTGCCTCTATCTTGATCTTAATGTCGGAGGTGTCGTCTCTCTCTTCCTTTTTGAGGGATTTTAGGATGTCTGCTTCTTCCTGTAATTTATATTTCTACTTATGTATTCAAAAATATGTGTAGTTTTATGAACCGATAGACAGACATCGCCCCCCCTTAATAGTACAGTATATATGTACCTTCCTTCCTTTTAGCTGTTAAACGTCCACTACTGAACTCAGGCCGCCCGCATGGATCTCCGTGAGGGGAAGTTGCCATGATCACCACGCTTGGGGGGTTGGTGACCGCAGTTCGGGACGTTGATACACGGAGACGCTGATATCCACCTTCCGGAGGTATCCCTTAGCAGGGTCTTACTGCATACACGGGAATGAGGAGGGGCGTAAATAGGCGCCAAACGACGACCCGTAATATCTACGCTTCCCTGCCAAGCGTAGATATACGGCCGGCGTAGATATCACACAGTGCATAGTGCATAATGCACAACAGATAACGCTAAGTGGTACCTGATTAAGTGTGATGGTGATGGTGACGTCGCTGTCGTCTATGGCCGTGAGCGCGGCCAGCACGTCCTCGCCGTCGCTGTCGGAGCCCTCCAGGTCCAGCTTGAAGTCGCGCAGCTCGCGGTAGCCCTCCGGCGTGGCGGGGCGCAGCGAGCCGCCGGGGCTCTCTGATGAGGTTCCTAAAATAATCAAATTACTTTAACATCCATGTAACGGAAGCGGTCACGCGTTCGGCAGAAAAAGCGTTGGCGGGACGATCTCGACACATTCGACAGAATTGGTGGGAGTCTGTGAGGCATCGGGCTGGTTAGAGGAGTTTAACCTTTGCCCAGCAGTGGGACAAAATAGGTTAAGAAAAAAAAACATTAAGTAACCTTATGCTAGTATTATGTAGTTAAATTTTTTTTATATTAGCATTATAATAGTTATAGATATGCGAGGGCCATGGATGTATGCCTATAAAAAGGTTTTTAGTAGTTGGCTTTTTCAAGTATTGTACTTATTTGTCTGCCCTTCAATTGCATTCCTGGCAGCCCCAGGCACTGCAGCGTCCCATACAGCATGAATACCAGTATTTTCGATTATAGAAAGGACAATTAACTTTACTAAGACCCAATATGGTTGGGCAGTCTTCGATTTTCATATTTTTTCCAGAAGGGGACAAAAAAGGCAGAAACAGCCTCTCTTTCTCTTAAAACGGGAAAAAAGGAACAAGGTGATTCTAACTATAAAAGATGTCTCCATTATCACCCTGGTTGCTAAAAATGACAAATAACCTGCATGAACTTACCTGTAGAAGTGACGGCAGGTTTAACGGGATCCAGAAGGTCTTTGCCGAAGAAAGCTTCCTGCATGTATGGCGGAAACTGCTCCATGAGTTTTGAACGCGGTTTGCGACGTGGCTTGCGTTTGTTGCTTGGAGATTCTAAAATGAAGCAGTTAATTAGACTAAAACCTATTTCGACATAATTTTAGACGCAGAGGCGTTCAGTAAGTTCTCGGTATCGACGTTGGGGGGTTACGGGTGATTACATAGAAAAATATGTTTTCTTTCATGCCCTGAATACGTATAGAACGCCCCTCGTAAATGGACTGACGGATACTTAAGTCACTATCATTCTTCCAATCCTCCTTTTTCTGCTGTCTCAAAAGTGGTTACTCTCTCTGGGTGCACATCACAACATCTTTTCTCTCACTCCAATATAAGTTAATAACTCAATATTCACTCCGTTCAAAGCATAATCTGAAAACCATTATAATCCAGTAATCTTACCTCCAGAAGCCTGAGTTCCATCTCCCTCCTTATCCTCGTCAGCCTGCGCTTTGAGAGTCGCCTGTCTCTGTCGCACAACGAACCCGCCAATGCCGAGCTTGTTAAGGTTCCTCTGTCTCTTTCGCCTGAGCACAGTCAGGCCTGTTTCAGTCGTGTAAAGAGTGAACCCTTCGGGCGGCGGGCCGTCGTTCGCCGCATTCCAGAGGATACCCTCTTTGTAGTTTGGGTTTTGTTGGGAGCCGGGTAAACCTACAATTAATGTCTAGTTATAGTTTTGTGTGTTTTAAGGTTACAAACTGTATTTGTTAGCGATTGTTAAAATATCAGATTTTTAGACAGGAAATTATGGAAAAATAGCATGACCGTTAGATTAGATTTTTAGATGGGAAATTATGGATAGGTGTTTTAACAAGAAAATGTAAAATTTACTTTAAACATTTTATAATGCGAATCAAGCATGTTTCTTCTGGGTCAAAGATCCTATTCCGGCAAACTAAAGTTAACTACAGAAATGTCAGAAATAAATTATAAGCTTTAGAAAAGTAGAAATATATTTTTCTCTCACCAGGTTCTTCCTTAACTTCGGCGGTGCTGTCTGGCTTTGAGTCATCGGCCATCTCAGCATCAGCATTCTGAACCACTGTTTCAATAGATGCCATTAGCTCTAATCCACAATGCCAGCGTCCAACATACAAAAACTCTATTAGATAATAAATTTATCTACTATACTTCAGCCATATTGAATGTGGCATGTTTGTAAGCAAATCGTAACACATTATTCGGCTTACTTAGCATTGATTTTTTAACAGGAATATGTTACTATATTTTAAAGGATGTGGTCCACAAATCCACAATAAATAAATATTCTGAACAAGAAGCAAGTGACATTAAGTTAAGTACAGGCAGTTTATCTACATCAAATTTGGCAGATGCATAAATGAGCTTTGGGAACAAGTGTGAAATTGTTTTAGTTGGACAAAGGTACATTGTTTTAATGGGTTATGATACGTTTATCTCAAAATAATACACAATAGATAATAGGTAAATTCGAAATCGATAGAGATTTAAATCAAAACTGTGGCATTGTTATTAGTTGTGTTAACAATCATTCCGACGCACTCACACTGGTTTTGCAAATAAACCAAACTGTTATTGTTACCATTTATTTTGCAAGTTAATGTTGCACGTAATTTCGTGAAAAAATGCGAGCACTGTGTTTAGAGCTCACTTATTTCGTGCGGAAACAAAACAGTGCGATTTCATTACGAAAAGGGCGTACTAACGATTTAAATATTTGGCATGACGTGTTTGTTTTGCGCCTAGAGCTGGTAACGTACTAGAGAAAGCGCCAAGCGCGCAGTGAGGTCAGTTACGAATATTCTGGAACGTTAATCTCATTTCGCTACTATGTGACGTGCGCCGTGCAGTGACAGACAGACGTCGTCGTAGTGAGGTCTTTCAACAATATCTTACCGCTCCTTTCGTCTAGTATGCGTAATTGCCATCCCCAACTCAGCCTAAAGCATCTTCATGTGATGCACGCCGCCTTGCTGCCGCAAGGCGGCGTGCATCACATGAAGCATAAGGCAAACGTCGTCAACGCAACTCCCCGGCCAAGCCGAGCTAGAGGGGGGAATCCAACTTGGCACCGGAGCCTAGTGACTTATATCTCGTTACGTACGAGCGAAAGTACCAAGCGCGCAGTGCGGCCGGTTGCGTAAATTCTAGAACGTCCACGCTTTGATAGGCAGTCGTCATGGTAGTGGGGTGGGGATGTCTGAGGTATATTATCAATATCTTACCGGCATCCTTATCAGTCTGCTCATTCTTGAACCGCCTCTTCCGTCTAGTATGAGTGATCCCCAGCTCGGCCTCTAGCATCTTCATGTGATGGGCGCCGCGTTGCGACAGGCAGACGTCGTCGACGTAGTACTCGCCGGCCAGGCCGAGCGACAGGGGCGTGGGGCGCGGGGCGGCGCGCGCGGGCGGCGCGGGCGCGGGCGCGGGCTCCAGGGCGCGGGCGCAGTGCGCGGCGGGCACCTCGCGCCCGCGGCACAGGATGCATTTGTATCTGTTGGACAATTTGCGATGTAAGTGGCTGCAGTGATAGATTACCAAAGTATGGATCATCATCATCGTCCACTGCGGGCCATAAGGTACCTTACGAATCTCCAAGTACTAATCATGAAGGGGTTGTTGCCATAATCACCAGGCTTGGCAGGCGGGTTGGCGAGCGCAGTACGGTATGTTGATACAAGGAAAGACGCTGCTGCCCATTTTCCGGAGATATCTTTTCCTTAATTAGAGATTTATACTGCATCCACCGGCAGGGGCAACATTCTAGTCCGGCACTCTACGGCATAATGCAAATAAAAATAATTAAAAACTAAATTAAGAACATGAAATATATGAATTTTTCTCCTCTAAAAAAAATATTTTACGGGTCTCTCCCCTATATTGGATTAATACACATGTTACAATACACCTTGTATACAAACTCACCCAGCCCGACAACAGATTTCAGCGTCATTCTCATTCCGGATGGCATCGCAGGTCGCATGCAGCCAGCGGTTGCAGGTCTCACACTGGATGATCAGCTCGCCGTCAGAGTACGGCTCCGAGCAGACGCAGCACATCACTAGGGACGCGCAGGGGGCGCATTCTAAAACAGATGTTATAGTACATTATAGTACAAGTGCGTAATGTTGGTGATTACCGCGAGGCGGTCTTAAGAGAGCCGAGGACGTTAATCATCAATACACACGTGTATCATACGTTTTTTAACACATGTGTGAAGAAAATAACTATAATTATATTATATTATTTGACAGACATGCACCATATAAGAGATCTTTGGTTAAAATGCATTCATATCCATGGATAACATATAACATCAAGGAAATGATGAAAACCCGCAATAAAGCATATTCACGATTCAAAAAATCTAACAAAAATAGCCACCATGAATATTATAAGGAACTAAAGAAATACGTGAACCAAGCTCTCTTTACTGAAAAGTCACAATATTTTCAATTAAACATTAATAGTAACTCAAATAATCCTCGAATGCTTTGGAAGCACATAAAAAACAATGTTGCCAACTTCAAACAAAGAACGTCTTCTTTGTCGGCACATCTTAACGATCCAAACATTATAAACAATCACTTTCTTACTCTTCCTGGTAATCAAAATAGTAACCCGTCGGTAGAAAGGTATTTTGAGCAAAATCGTCATGGGCCATCTACTTTCACTTTGCATACAGTGGGTGAATATGAAATCGGTAAAATTATAACCTCATTTTCCACAAACGCTATGGGCTGTGATGGTTTGTCCATGGATATGATCCTGCTAACTCTCCCTCAGACACTAGGAATTATTACAGCTATTGTCAACAAGTCTATAATAACTGAAACTTTCCCTACAGCTTGGAAAAGAGCTACTGTCAAGCCTATACCGAAAAAAACCAACCCTCAAAGTCTAACCGAGCTGCGACCTATTAGCATCCTTCCGTTTTTGTCGAAGGTTTTAGAGAAAGTTGTGAACTCGCAGCTTTATAATTATTTAGAATATAATAATATATTACCAGCAAAACAGTCTGGTTTTCGTCGAGGTCGAAGCACTACAACTGCCTTAATGGATGTTGTCGATGATGTTTTGACTGCTCAAGATGCTGGCGAAGGAACCATTCTGACACTGCTTGATTTTTCCCGTGCATTTGACACAATAAACATTCCCCTTTTGATTTCCAAGTTATCATACTATGGCATCAACAGCTCTGCAAAAAAATGGTTTGCAAGCTTTTTGTCAAATCGTTCCCAATCAGTGGAAACAAAAAAACCAGATGGGCAAAGCTGTTTTTCTTCAATATTACCTGTTACTCGTGGTGTTCCACAAGGATCTATTCTAGGCCCCACACTCTTTATCCTCTATTGTTCTGATTTAATTAATAATATAAAACATTGTAACTATCATATTTACGCAGACGACCTACAACTTTACAAGTCAATAAAGCCCGCCACCGTTGACTTTGATGTGGATGTAATCAATGCTGATTTGGCACGTATAGATAATTGGTGTAAATCTAACAGTTTAATTCTTAACCCTTTAAAATCTAAATTTCAAATAATAGGATCCAAATGTCAGAGAAACTGTATTGCATCCCAGGATCCCAGGCTGATTTTGAATGGAATTCCTATTGAGCACGTCGAAGAATCCAGAAATCTCGGTCTTATTATGGATAGTTCGTTACGTTTCGAAAACTATATTCTGCAAACGACAAAAACTTGCTTTTACCGTCTATCCGTGTTGTACCGTATGCGCGAATATATAAGTGTCGACTTAAGGATAAAACTATGCGACTCACTCATACTGTCCAAATTAAATTTTGCTGATTGTGTGTTTAGTGACTGCCTTTTGACTCGCACAAAAAAAATAACTCAACGAATACAAAACGCCTGTATTCGTTTTTGTTATCCTATTCCTAGACGTGTCCACATCTCGCCTTACATAAATGCCAATGGTCTCCTCAATATGTCGTCCCGCCGAACTCTCCATTTTGCCACTCTGCTTTTTGGTGTCATCAGGAACCAACAGCCAAGTTACCTATTTGAGAAACTTCATTTCTCAAACCGCCACGTCCGTCTATCCACCCGGTTGATATGTCCGAAGCACAGAACGGCTGCATTTCGTGGCAGCTTTAAATACGCGGCCACGAAATGCTGGAATAACCTTCCACCACCAATAAAAAATTGTAAAACAGTTTATTCATTTAAAAAAAATCTAAAAAAGTCATTAATAGAGTCTCAATATAACTTAGTCAATATGACCCGTCGTTCTGGGCCTCGGACAAACCACACCTATGTGTAAGTAAGTTTTGAATACATAAATGTAAATAATTCTCTACTTGTTATTTTATTTTATTTTCATTGTTTTAGCTCATATATTTTTGGTTAGCTCATTTACATGAATAAATATTGTAATCTAATTCACAAAAAGTTATATATTGTTTAGTTTATTTTTATTGATATTATTAGGTACTTTGTTATTATATTTTATTTTAGCGTACTGAATTTTTGTATCGCGGTAGCCACCATCCGCACACTTCGGTCACTACGGAAGACCAGCGCTGTGGTACGGACTCGTTCTGCCACAGCATATGCTGAGTAATGACCATTTTTGTCACATTTTTATTTTATTTTTTAAACCTTAATATTGTACATGGATTAATTGTAAATTGTGTGACAAAATAAACGTATCTTTATCTTTATCTTTATATTATTATTTTATATTATTATATTATTATTTTAATAAAACACGCCACACCATATTTCTGCACGCCCAGGATGACTGGCAGAGAATGCTTTAGCATTAAGTCCTCCTTACACAATTGTTATGTGTTAAAGTGTTAAATAAATAAATAAATAAATAAATAATTTCAACAGTGGAAACGAGTTGTGGAAAATTTTTCGCAATGGCGGGAAAAAATAATCAGTTTTCCTATGCGCGCGCATCCATCAATGGCGATCGGCCATAGACTAAAAGAATGAGGTTTCTTTTTTTTTGCTTTTCACGGATAGCGTTTTAGAACGTACAAAATGGGGAATTCAAAGTTTTATTTATTATAGAGAAAACAAAAGTTATATTTGAGTGAAACTTTTATTTATTAAAAACGTACAAGTTGAAATTATCTATTTAAATACGAAGTTGCATGAAATGAGCAAGCCATAGGTACATTAATTTATTTGTACTATTGAACACGATCTTTTTTGTATCGAAACTTTTTAAAGAACAAAGTAACTCAACCAATAAAATAAAAAAACCCTACAACTCACTTGTGAATTAGCAGTGAAAAAGTCACAGGTGTCATGAAGTGCCTAGTTGCGGTAAAATTAGAGCCATTTTATGAGCAAGTGTCTTAAAAAAATGTAGTCGTACGTCTGGTTACGCACAAGCGAAAGGCCGAACGTGCAGTGCGGCCGGTTGTGAGAGTTATAGATCTCGTTTCTCGCAATGACAGACGGACGTCCTCGTAGTGGGGTGGGGGGTCTATTAATTATATCTTACCGGCTTCCTTATCCGTCTGTGTATGTATTAGTATGTAAAAGTGAAAGTCGGGAGTACATACCACTCGACCAACACGGTTACGTGATATAAACAATAAGTAATAGCCAGACATTAGAAGACATTACCTGTATAGTTGTCACACCAGTGCAGCGTGTCCCTGGTCCCGCACACGAGACAATTACCTGTATAGTTGTCACACCAGTGCAGCGTGTCCCTGGTCCCGCACACGACACAATTACCTGTATAGTTGTCACACCAGTGCAGCGTGTCCTTGGTCCCGCACACGAGACAATTACCTGTATAGTTGTCACACCACTGCAGCGTGTCCTTGGTCCCGCACACGAGACAATTACCTGTATAGTTGTCACACCAGTGCAGCGTGTCCCTGGTCCCGCACACGAGACAATTACCTGTATAGTTGTCACACCACTGCAGCGTGTCCTTGGTCCCGCACACGAGACAATTACCTGTATAGTTGTCACACCAGTGCAGCGTGTCCCTGGTCGCGCACACGAGACAATTACCTGTATAGTTGTCACACCAGTGCAGCGTGTCCCTGGTCCCGCACACGAGGCAGCGGCGGCACCGCTCGCAGCGCCAGGCGCCGCGCGGCACCTCGGCCAGCATCGGCTTGGCGCAGTAGGTGTGCCACGCGGTGTCGCAGTCGTCGCACAGCATCAGCAGCTGGTCGTCGCCGCGGTTGCCGCAGCCCTCGCACACGGTGCAGTCGAGGCAACGCCAGCCGAGGGTTACGATCACTTGGGATACCTGTGGGTAATGGTGGAGTGTTACTTCTTTGATTGCAATGTTTTTTTTCCACTACGGAATTGGGAAGTATTATGTGTTAAGCGTGAGAGGTTGTTTGTTCACACCTATTTATTTTTGTCCGATAAAGATGCGCTTTTCTGTAGTGTATTTGAGCGATGGCTTATAGACCGGTGCTGATGTCCAAAAACGCGAGGGGGCGGTTGTGTTGTAGACAAGTTTCGAAAGTATTTTTTTTTATTTCCGGCTGAGTTACAAAACGCATATGCTACCCGTCAATTTTAAATTATACTCATACTACCTGCTAACAAGCATTGGTACGGGAGTACCAGAATAGGGGGCGAATGCCTCATAAGGACACCAAAGGTCAAAAATGTCATTTTTGGGTTCATGGACGTTGTTTTTGAAGACTTTTATTTTTTGGTGACCTTTTGAGGTCACAATGTGACCTAGGGTCACCAAAATCAATCAGTACCCTTCTCTCAATTAAGACAGCTTCATGTAAATAGGTCAACGCGTTCGGTTGTAATCGTTCCATACACTGTCTGTGTGTGACAGCGCTATGCATACTATATAATATGCTTTACGTTGCCACTATGGCCACTTGTATGCTAACGTATGTATGTAATAACAGATCGGCTTGGTAGCCGATCTGTTATTACGTGACGAAAAACCGAATAGAATTATACACTACATATACATTGAATGGGCTTATTAGACGATCGACTAACATAATTTCAAGAAGTCAACATTTTATTACGAGCATTATTTGCTTAGAATTAAGAAAAATATAGTCGTAATGAAGATTGCAAACCCACCTTTATGTTAACGCAATAAGGATGATAAGTCTGGCCACACTGCGCGCAAGCGATCAGGCACCCTTCGGAATCGGTGCCAATGGCGCCGCACATCACACACAGATCTTGCGTGAGCACAAACTTGTCTTTACTCGAACAGAGAACGAGTTTGTTTTCTACACCTGCAAAGGAAAGAGATGTAACTTATATTCATTAAAAATCCAACAGTACTCAGCTCACGAAATGAGGTTTATTTATCGTACAAAGTCTTCTGCATTTTCTACTTATCTTTTTGAGTCTTACCTGGTTCATCTTCAGGCGCCTTATTATCCGGTGCCTGGGGTCTTTGCAGCCCTAAACCAGGGACGCCGAAAACCCCTCTCATCTTAGGCTTAGAGCCGCGCTTCCGTCCAAAGTCTATAGCCGACCGCTGCCGTTTCTTGAAGCCGAGCTTTCCGGCTGGCGGAAACCCGCCCTTTAGTTTGTAGCCGCCAATTTTCTTCTTAGCAACTTTAGAGGACACTGTGAATGGTTTGCCTTTGCCTAGGCCTATGTCTGCGGGCTGTAATAACAAACAATGACTATTTGATTATGCACATAGAATTGATTGCACCGATTTAAGAACGGCATAATATTCAAAATTATTTCAGATTTTAATAGCACATTGGCGCTTGACAATATCTAAGCAAGATAGTTTGGATTTATGCAGAGAAACACAAGACACAATTTATCAACCATAAAGCAGATGTAAAGACAGAGAAACTTAAAACCCATGGCAGAAATGCCATGTTCTCATATATATTTTATTTATTAACAATCCATTAGCTCACCTTTGATTCAATAGCCAGTGGATCTTGCTCAGATTGCGAGTTCTCATCGCCAAACGAGGAGTCTTGTGAAGTGGATGCCATGGTGTCTTCATCGAAAGCTGGAAAAAACACCACTGTTCCGGTAAGGCCCTTTTACGCGACATATTTACAAGGTTTTTGTGATTAAAGGTTAATTTATGTAACTTACATCCTGATTTGGAAGGCATGAGTGGCATCTGAGTCTTGCAGATCGGGCAGCAGTATTCATAGCCCGGGGTTTGTTCCTTCTTCAGCTTGTATTGTTGCGGCTCCGCGTCGGGATCGCACGTGCCGTGAACGTATCTATAAATATTTAGTTTATGTCAATTTATTTTAAACATTCACATCATTTCGTGGTTTTATGTATGTATTATATTATGAATGCGATGCAATAGAGATGCAATAACACCGAAGGCGATTATGATTAATCAAGGTTGGGCCGATAAAATCGCCGATACTTATGATAATCGATATCTGGAGCCATATCGGTAAAAAAATAGTATCGTCGTAATAAAACAACACAACCACGATCGCGGGTATACACAAACCCTACTAATAATCATGTTATCTGTGGTAATGTGATAGCTGATTCGGATAAGACGCAGTGAAGAAACGTTTTGCGCGCTACGAAATCATGATTTTTGCAAGTATTGTAATTTTAGGTTATTGTTTTTGACATTAACTGTTTTTGACAGTTACTGTTTTTTACATTTCATATTTCTGAGGTTATTGCTGGCCTGAAGAAGATTAATTCTTATACTGTTCCGTTTGAGTGTGATACGGTGGGCATACATGTTAGAAATTTATTACCAGTGGTACAGGGACGTTGGGAAGTAATTGTTTCCCATCTTGTTACAGTGTTACAATATTAAAATGGTACAATTTGGTAACTATTCCGTTTTAAACTTGTATTTTTTTGTTTTTAGACGAATCGTGTTTTTTTAAGAAATCTTTACGACGATGCAACGCCAACAACTGATAACGTTAGATTAGGTAACCATCACAGCTGAGTCGGCCGCATTTAGGGGAAAGAACAAGTCAATATGGATTACTGTATTGAATTTTTTTGTAATCTGTAATAAATGTTTTTTAATTTAATTTAATATGTCTGGATGATTAATGTAGGGCTCCCTAAATGAGCAAGACCCTACGTGCTGCGGGTTTACGCACGATAACAGACGGCACGACATTTATTTTTATTGTTGTCGCTATCGTTCTGTGGCTAAATTACTGTATTTTTTTTTATATATTTAACCCACATTAAACTACAGATTCTTTCTATATATTTAACCCACATCAAGGTTAGCAGCGCGGCGATATAGCTTGCGATGCTGTTTGCGCGAGATCTAGGTTTCACTTAGTTAAAAAGTTGACGATGGAGCTCAGTGGGATCTACTATGAGATCTCATAAGTGAGATCTACACATCCAGCAGTGGACTGATACGAGCTAATGATGATGCTATATTTAGCATCATCATACCTAAAATCAATAGATATATGTATGTAGGTACATACCTCTTACACAGCGTACAACGTTCATTAACTCTATAGGCGAGGGCGCTGGCGGTATAGCCTGCGATGCTGATAGCGCGAGATCTAGGTTTGTTTAAATGATGGAGCTCAGTGGCGTGCCGTAGAGGCGTATGTCCAGCCGCGGACTGCCACGGGCTGAGGATGATGTAAGGAGACACGCATACCTCTTGCACAGCGTACAGCGTATCATGTCCCGGTAGGCGGCGGCCCGGTACGCGCGGCGGCAGAGCGGGCAGCAGGAGCCCTTGTTGCGCTGCTGGTAGCACGAGTCGCAGACGGTGAAGTGCGCGTGCCAGCGCGACGACGGGCCCGCGCCCGGCGAGCGCGCCCCGCAGTCGGAGCACACGCGGCAGCACTGCGGAAATTATAATCATCATTGTTACGTTGAGGCGCTGCAGTGAGCCAATGACCTTGAGAGTTTCGTTCCTCGTGCCCGTTATAGGAAGAGTTTTAAGTTCCTATAACGGTAGTTCCTTGCGCACGGTCGTAATTGCAAATATAATTCATGAATTCAAAGCTTTTCAATAATTTCACGGGCACCTTGGTTATTAATAAATTATCTACCCGTTGGTATAAAAATTTAAAAAAACAACTCTAGAAGAAGATAAAGGTTTTTTGGTTTTTTTTTTGAGGTTTCATGACTAAACTTGCCAATTTTCAGGTTGCGGAAGTTTACGGTTCACGAGATATATTTATTTTTAGTTTTCAAACAAGACAAGTGTACTCGACGTGTGAATCAACCTAAGTGACTGATACTGATACAGTTAGTGTAGTGTGCTGCCCCAGTGTGAAACAGCCCTAATCTCAAGTTCCTACAATTATGAAGACCAGGTGAGGGTAGCCAAGCCTGAAAAGACGCCTTCGCTTTGCTGCGGTTACCTCCAACATGTCAGTCTTCCCGGGACCACGATGGGTGCAATCGATCGGCGGCTGGAGCGAAACGCGTTTTGCTACCGATTGCCGACAGTCAACACCTCAGCGTCTCACCTGATGATGCCTCGCGGAGAGGCGAAACACGTGTCGTCTTATAGGTTTGGGTATGCATGTTGCACTGACAACGTAGTTCTCCCTGCATGTGCATAATTAGCAGGCGGGAGTGCGGTGTTCATGCATCTCAGTATAAGCGGAATTAAAACTAAATATTCTCATTGCATTTTATTAATGTACCTGTTGATTACGCAGAAAACATCTTCGGCGTATCTCTTCCAAAGTTTTATACCGCAGGCCGTGAGATCAATCTTAGTTTAAAAATGTTCCATCCAGATATTGGCTAGTACAGGGGCCACCGGGCTTCCCATAGCTACACCATCAATCTGGAGGTAATGTTGCCCTTGGTGTAAAAAGAAATTGCAATCAAGACAGTTCTGAAGCAGAACAGCACACTGATTCGGAAGTTCATTGTAACTTAGTCTCTGCCTTACAACATCCCTTTCCAGTTAGGCAAACCATACATCTTGCGTGACTGAACAATGGCTGGTCTATGCAGTCGATCGAAGACATCATCTGTGAACAAGTCCCTATATTCATGCACCAATCCTCTAATGCGCTTTGTAACTCTGGCCGTGGGATTGTATGAAACCGGCTTGTACACCTTTTTGTCATTAAGTCGTTTTGTTGCATGTTGTAGTGGCGCCAAATTCGAATCAACTGTGAGTTGCCGATTGGTAGATATGTAGGTGAAGGATAGGATAGGATGTAGTAGGTATGCTGAAGCCTGAACAATCATCATCTCCGCCGTTGGACTGCTGCTACACGTCTACTGCTAGACATAGTAATTTTGTAATTTGTAATGTATTTATTCACTGCTTCATGTACGTGGTTTGCATTAGATCTAAGTAATACATAATTATTATAAGTAACATACATGAACCCTCCGCCGCGCCGGCCGCCGCGCCCGCGGGGCCCGCCTCGCCGCGGCACACCTGGCACACCCGGCACTCACCTTGCACTTCCAGCCGTACTTGGGCACGGTAGCCATCATGGGGCGCAGGCACGTGGCGTGGTACAGCTTGTCGCAGTGCTCGCAGGCCACGGCGCGCGGCTCGCCGGCCGCCGCGCCCGCGGGGCCCGCCTCGCCGCGGCACGCCTGGCACACCCGGCACTCACCTTGCACTTCCAGCCGTACTTGGGCACGGTAGCCATCATGGGGCGCAGGCACGTGGCGTGGTACAGCTTGTCGCAGTGCTCGCAGGCCACGGCGCGCGGCTCGCCGGCCGCCGCGCCCGCGGGGCCCGCCTCGCCGCGGCACGCCTGGCACACCCGGCACTCACCTTGCACTTCCAGCCGTACTTGGGCACGGTAGCCATCATGGGGCGCAGGCACGTGGCGTGGTACAGCTTGTCGCAGTGCTCGCAGGCCACGGCGCGCGGCTCGCCGGCCGCCGCGCCCGCGGGGCCCGCCTCGCCGCGGCACGCCTGGCACACCCGGCACTCACCTTGCACTTCCAGCCGTACTTGGGCACGGTAGCCATCATGGGGCGCAGGCACGTGGCGTGGTACAGCTTGTCGCAGTGCTCGCAGGCCACGGCGCGCGGCTCGCCGGCCGCCGCGCCCGCGGGGCCCGCCTCGCCGCGGCACACCTGGCACACCCGGCAGGAGCGGCAGGCCCAGCCGGACCGCACACCTGGGAAGGAATACACACCACTGTACCAAATACTGTTTGGCAACTATACTTCTAAAGCTGTCACCTAAATTATAACGATCAATCACCTAATAAATTATATTTCTTTGATAGTAGATCTGTCACCAAAACTAGATAGCCTCAAAAAACTAGGTTAAGGTTATTCTACTTGATGATTAAATTTTGGTAACAGATCTTCCATATAAAAAAGAAATATAATTATTAGGTGATTGATAAAATCATACTTTTATTCGAAAGGACTATGTATGGAACAGAGCAAAACGATGTGCAAGGCGAGATTCCAAATGAGCTTATTAGCTTTAGTTTATAGACTAGGCTTTAATTATACATATCACCACTTGGAAAATAAGTTTAAAGATTGTGCGCTGCTATTTTCAGGGTCAATTGTATTAGGGAGACTTTTCATGTGTACTGAACTATAGTTAAATTAAAGGACCAATATTGGTTGGGTCAAATGTACGCGTAACGGGCGAGGTGATCTTTAAACTTATTTCCCAGGAGGTGCTATTTTCCAGTTAAGTGCTTCCATCTGAAATATCAGAGAAGGTGAAACTAAACTCAAGAGTCTGAAACACATACCTGGTAACTGCGCTAGACCAACGCATGTTCCGTGATAATGAGCGCCGCAGGTCACACACGTCATCAGGTTGGCGAGGTCTCCGATGGTCCTACAAGTCCTACAGTCTATGTCTGCTGAACCTAAGAAGCAAAGACCGTTATCTTATTAGCAGCGACACAAATAAACGAAATTAGCTGAAACATGACATATCTTATTTAAGAGACCTACCGCAAAGCAGTTTTAACTAGCACGGGAGGTGAGGTTTCGATAATACACGGCGGTAGAAATGCAAGGTATTACATTTTTTAACAATTTAAATGTTTTTACAAAATTACATTTATGAATCAAATTGAAGCAAAAGTTGTTTGCAAGGAACACCTTTGTGCGTTCATACATGTTAATTAACAAACTGTCTAAATCTCTGAGATGATAAATGTTAAAGCTATATTATGCATATGGGCAAAACTAATGCCATTGTTTTTAAAATAATGCAGACAAATAATAAAGGTAACTTAATCTGAGGTTGTTCATAATAATATATTTATTAGTTGAATATATAATATTTATTTAGTTGAAGTGAAGAGGGCATACTCACATACTAATGGTATTTGATAAAGATGATCTTTGCAAAAAGAAGATTTGGAAAGGAAATCTATAAATCCGCCAGACGCAAGTACACAAGGTAAATGGAAGAATTTATTGCAGCTCATCTGTAACAAATAGGACAAAACTTTATAAAAACGTAGGTACATGGGAAGTGTATGGGAAATAATCAATTATATTATTTACCCTACATAATTGCTATTATGAAAAATTTGGTGAAAACAAGGTAAAACTCTTCCATCTTTCCTACAAAGGAAGGTTTATAAAGAATGGCGGCTCTGTGATAGAACAATCTAAATCAGCCTGCTGGATTCCACTGCTGGGCTAAGGGTTCGCTTCTCATGTTCCATTTATCCCGGTCTAGGGCTTCTGTCGCCAATCAATGCAACAAGAAGGAATTAACCTACAGCGCAAAAATAAATTATGTTACATCTTACCTTACAAGATATACTAGCACCATGTCTGGTACAAAAGGCACATTTTCTTCCTAACGCCGCAGTCAAAATCCCTTTTACCCTCGCTTCTTCCAACTCAACCTTTTCCTCTTCAGACGAGGTGATCGCCAACTGTTCTTGGAATGGCGACGTGAACTCAAGGCAGTTACGATGAACATAGATCATTCTTGAGAATACCACGACAGGCAACTCGAGCATTTCAACGTGGCCGATGATTGAGAGCTCATCAGTGTGCTCCATGTTGTAGAGTGGTGTTCTGTGGAAGAGTATATTTTAATTGTAATTACTCTTAATACTTTAAGTGACATTCGAAATAAGCTGTATTGCATGCTAGTTTATGGGAACACTAGCTATCCCGCGAAACTTCGTCTGCGTCACATATGAGGTATTGCAGTTGTAATATGTAGAGGTTACCGCTTAACGTCAGGTGGGCCTTCGGCTAGTCTCGTCATTTAGTCGTTTAATAAAATTAAAAAATCTTTGCTCTGAGCTGCTTTCATATGTATGTAATGTTGATTACTTACTTGCACTTATTGAATGCTTTCTGCCTCCTACTCAGCGGTAAGGCCAAGGGATGTTGAGTGGGGTCAACCAGCTCCGGCGGTGGGGATACCAAGCCAGGCGGGACTGGTGTTGTCGGGGTGCTGCATGGAGTAGCCCCACTCGTCGGCGTGGCCCCACCGGAATTGGCAACAGGCGTAGTATTCCCTTCTCCCTCCATAGAGCAAGGGATCTGACGCATCTCACCCTGACCAAGCTGACTTCTCTCGCTTAGGTTGCAAAGAGCACAAACTTTGCCAGGCCTAAAACAAATATTTATTATTAATTTATCTACACTAATAACTAATAGGAAAGATTATATTGTTTGTTTGTTTGTTTGTTTGTGTGCATTGAATAGGCTCCGAAACTACAGGGACCGATTTTAAAAATCCTTTCACCATTAGAATCCTACATTTTATACTCCACAATCTCACCTGATGGTAAGCGACGATGTGGCCGATGATGGATCACAAAGGTCTAGAAGACTCTTGACTTGAGAGACACTCTTGATTTGAAGAGACCCAGGTTGTAGTTTTCGAGGAAAACAGAAGCCCTAGGTTAGCTCCTAAACGGCTTGTCTGGTCGAAGCAAGCCTTCCTAAGCACCTTCTTGAGGGACTTCGGCTTTGTTAAAGGCTTTTTTCTTTAGCAATGTATCCGTGGCCTTACTGTTACGAGCGTCAACCCACGCGAGGTATGCCACGTGTTTTTGAGCACGCGAAATTAAACCACGGTGGAGCTCTTCCAGAAGGTGAAGTATCGGTGAAAGGAATTAAATACTCCATTGCACTTTTAATCACCCCCGTTACAGCGTCGGCACAGACTGTCGCGAGAAGTAAAGCACATTTGCCGCCAAGGATAAGATGCGAAAAAATTACGCATTTAATCCCAGTCTGCTGACTTGTATCGCCATATTTGCCTACTACCTTTAGAGGTAGGATCCGGAGGCGAGTATGATGACAATGACCTGACTAGGCAGTGATCAGAGCTACCCAAGGGAGGTAACACTGACACTGAATTTCGGTCTGGATCATTAGTCAGTAGAAGGTCCAAGCAGTTGGCTGTGTGGCTCGATGTCAGTCTCTGGTTGCCTCGTTCACCAGATGGGTGAGGTTGAGTGATAAAGCAAGTTTATGGACTTCACAACCAACATGATCGGTGTTCTGGTACGGAAAAAGCCAATCCTTGTGGTGGGCATTGAAGTCCTTCAAAAGTACCAGTTGGGCATCAGGATAGCGTCGTTGAGCCACATCAGCTGTTCTGCTTATGTACACGAACAGTATGTTTGTCTCCTGATATCCAGTATATGACCAATATACTGGCTTTAGATGATTTTATCTAAGCCGGTATCCACCAAAATCCATATTACCAAAAAGCAGGGTTCTTCAAGGTCACGGAGTCGCAAGCAGCATAAGTCGTCCCAAACATACACACGTTTCCAGCATTGGGTTTGCTCCAGGGTAAACCCTGGGTAGGTGAGGTATGCTATGTCGGAACGTCGCTGTATCTGCGTCTCTGTGTGGAATAATAAGTGCGGCTTTGCAGTCTCAAGGTGGTGAAGGACTGAGTCGAGATTAGAGTGCAATCCTCGAATGTTGCAGCAGAGGTGCACATTTAATGAGAGGACGTGCTACCGCTATCGGCACAACTAATTATTTTTCATTTTGTTCATTATTATTGAGTGGGTAGGTGTGTGGGTAGACAGCAGTTGAGCAGCAAGCACCAGGGCACACATCAGGTTTGTGCACATATCACACAGGAACGCTGAACATGGAGACTGCGGGGACGCCCGAACCCCGCCGGGAGTGGCTATCGGGTCCTCTCATCCGGTCGCCAACCGGCACGATAGAGCACTCCGGGATTTTTTGCGAGGCGGCGGGGCAGCCTTTCACGTGTGGCTGGCAGCGTGCCAGCTAACTTGGGCCCCCTACAGCCTGCGGTCGGCCAGCGGAGAACTGTGCTTCGGATCCCGCTACCCTCCAAGTTCAGTTGTCCTGTGCATTTGCACTGTTGCAGCCCAGCTACGCTCGCACGCTCCTGTGCAAAACTGCTCAGACCTGTCTATTCCATGATGGCTACTCCGGACCACAACCCGAAACACGACGAGGTCGCTTCACGGCATGGCACAGGGTGGTGACAAGCTACGGCCGAAGCCTACCACCAGAGCTACTATTAGCACCACCCAGGGAACACGTCTTCTGACGGTTGACACCTATGGACATTAGTAGCGAGCCCCCAGATTTTATTATTTTGATAAATATAGGCTATATTTTATCCCTGTATTCCCACGGGAACGAGAACTACGCGGGTAAAACTGCGGAGCACTGCTATTCTATAATGAATAATTAAATTGTCATACAAACAAAAATAACCAATTTACAGAAACATTACAAATTTAATCCAATTTTTGATTCACAACCTTTAGGGTTCAAGAATATACATGTTTATTGGAATGCTACAAAACCTATAAAATATTGAGTGGGTAACAACAATAAACTGAAATCGGTATGTTGAGTAGGTTAACTGTGCTTAAAATTTTAAGATAATCATAAAGATTTTTTTATTGTTATTTAGGGTTAAGCCTCAAGAGGAAAAACCGGAACGCTTATATATTTGTCTGTTGTTCTATTCTGTCAAGACCCTTTTTATCTGAACACCTAGGTCTGTAAACAGATTATGCCCATTGATTATAAAGGTTCTACTTCAAGACTTAAGAATTTATATAGCAAAGTGTAATTTTTGTAAGGGCACTCCCAAAAGTCTCACCGTTCTAAGAATGCTGAAGCTGTTAAAAAGTTGTTTTTGAAAGGTATTCCTGAACAATTCAAAACTGAAATAGATATACCAGCGAGTGGTGTATAATGGCAAAAACATTTTTTTTATCAAATATTATGATCTTCTAATTTTGGAATCCTCAGGAATGGTTCTCACTCGCATTAGTCCGCTTTATTTAATAAACAACACTAATTTCTTCAACTATACCACTGCAAGGATAAGTCTTATACTTTACCATTTCTCAGGCATAAAAGGTGGCTCTTCAGGCACCGGTGGTGTGGTGAAGTCATCCTCCTCCATCAATTCTTCGAGGGCATCATCTCGGCTTCCTCTGTGTCTCTTGGCTCCTCTTACTGAACCAGCACCTCCTCTATACCTAAAATGTTTTCAATCTGGTTAAAACTCTTACTTTCAAAAATGCCATTAAGTCCCAATTTTCAATAATTTATAATAATGTCTACCGATAAGTTTAATAATTAATATTCAAAGGCAATTTAAACAGCCAGCATATTATTAATCAGAATAATCAATTTATTGGTAACCAAAAAATTACAGGACAAACTGTCATGTCACAGTTTAACAAATCAATAATATTTTTTTAGCCTGCAAACCATCATAATATTGATAATTTACCTTCTAACAATTTTTCCTTCCCTTGTCAGTTTGGGGCCTTCTTTCCTTGGTCTACCAGGGCCCCTTCGACCAGCTGTAAAGAATGGTCGAGTGTAGCCCTGGTGGTGGAAGAAAGCTGATTGTGACACTGCTCCATGGGGAGAGGCAGGCTCCTCGCCCCTAGGCGACGACGCACACGACGTCGGAGTCGACCCTGGGCCTGGATAGAAGTCTAGAAAAAAAGTTGGGTAAACCGTTAGGGAATCATAGACACTATGTAGATGCCACATTTAATTTTACACTTGGTATTAACTCAATAGTTTCTCAGTAATAGGTCTTTACTAACCTGACGACGGCGGAGCTTCACCTTCCTCTTCAGACCCATCGTCTGGTAACAGGTCCACGTCCAAAACATTCTCATCCGGCACGTCCATCTATAGGACACATTGAAAAAACTTTGATATAATTCCACTTCACTCCCTTTTAGTTACGACATGACGACACTAATAGCAAATTATCAACATCGAACACCAATGAAAATGAACAGCGCACAGACCGCCATAATGAACGACAAGCAAGTAGATTTTCAAACAACACATTCTAACTTACCGCAAGCTTTTGCGATGGACTTTTAACTTAGCAAATCACAGTGGAAAATTATAAGTTGCAATTAGGATCATTTTTATTGGGAAAATTACATTGAAAACACAAAAACACGAAAAACGCGATCAAAGCGTACAATAAAACTAATAAATAGGGAAGCGAATGCTTGCCAGTTGTCGATTTATCAATCGAAACAGGAACACTACGCGTTGGTTTATAAAATCGATTACGATTTTTGATGCTTGTTTTAATTTTGTAAAATTGAATATAAAAATGTAGCGTTTGTTATTGTTACTATACTGATATTATCAAATACTACAATAACATAATAATTTAAAATTAATTCGCTGTGGATTGTGTCTACGTGTTTGCTGTGAGTGTGACTGACAGATCCGTAAAATCAGGTATCGTGAAAGAACGAAACAAACAAGCTTGTTGTTCGTGCAATCAATTCTATTCGGTAATGCCTCAACAAAATACTAACGGGTCGGGTAATGTAATGCTTTAGCAGTCTGTCACTCACTGTATGAGGTGTTTGTAGCCATGGGTAACTCACTCAAAAAACCTGACCTGCGATTCAGCTCGCAGATCATGCTCTTGAACCGAACCAGATTCGCAGATCAACAGATCAAAACAGCTCAAACTTTATCTGCAGCTCAAACAGTTCAAAGTTGATCTACAGAACCGTTGCGACCTGTAGGCCGAGTATTGAGTCAAAGACATTCGATTCGATTCGACTTTGTGAGACGTCAAGAAAAACGACCCTATGGAGTGGTATTAAGGGCCTCGATTTTGACTTTTTGAGCTATCGAAAAGCTGCAAAACGCCTTAACGCCTACCCTATCAGCACTATAAGCCAAAAAATCTAGATTATTTCCGTGTTAGTGCACACCAAACGAATTAATTATTTTAATCGTAAAAACCTATTTATTTCATAGGTTTAATCGGAATAAAATAACAATGTCTATATACCTGTTGACAGATGGCGTGGTAAATGAATGAAAGTAGCATGCAAAGTAATTCTTCGTTTGTAAACGAGGTGCATGTTAGAACTAAAGTTTAGTAAGCTTGACGATAGGTACACGTATAGGTTACTACATATACACATATATATATATATATATATACACACACGTCCTACACATACATAAAATAATAATTCATAAGTGTACAGATTGTGGCCCGTAGCTTCGCTCACATGGTACTCGAAATAATACATACATACCTACATAATAAATACTAGTCTGGAGGAAATCGCTTCTAAGCGATGTGTTCACATTATTGTGTTCATTATAGCCATGGTTGATTTTGCGTCGACAGAATATTTTAAACATTTTCTAAAACTAGATAATAAATAATATTACCTATGACAAAAAGCAATGTAATTATTATTTAAATGTTCGTTTAATCAATTATTTTCTAAAGTAAATTGCAATAGCAGTAAGTTGCCGAAATAAAGGCAATTTTATATTTTATATTGCAAGGAATTTACATTTGACAGCAACGATTGCCTGTTGCAAAACCTTTCGAGAGATACGTAATCACCCTGCGGTCGGCTGACTCATTTGGTGTCGCCTAGATTCCAGGTCATTCTGGAATTCCTGGCAATGAAACAGCGGATAGCTGTGCTAAATCTGCCATTCAAATAGGATGTCTTGAACATGTTCACACTTTTTCCCTCGACTTATGTCTCCTTCCTAACAATCTTCTCTTGGTTAGATATTTGGAATTCTTCCAAGCTTATCAAAGGCAAACACTATGGTGATATTCAACCTGAAATCCCCCCCAGACCATGGTTTTTTAAATTCCGCAAGGCCAACAAACCCACCACGTCTACCTTATGTAGGCTCCGACTAAACTTAGGATCAGGAACCATTTCATATGTAAAAGGAGAATAAATTTAGAAATAAGAACCGTCGAATTGTCCAATGATTTAGCAGGGTTATATTTTTAAGAAGAAGAAGAAATCATTTATAAATGATTTCTTCTTCTTCTTCTTAAATGTGGCCTAGAAGAAGAAACCGTGGACCACATATTATTTAATTGCACAAAAAAATATTTCTCATTGTATGATGTCCTGCCTCCAGATATCCCCCGTCCTACTTCTCGTAAATGTCTCTTATCACCTACCTTTTCCCCTCCCATAAATTATTTATTATGATGTACAGTACATAGCATTAAGTTGTAAGTATTGTACATTTATGTCTGTTTTTGTACATTTAAGTAAATACATAGATTACTTTTATTAAATTTATTCTCCTTTTTTTATCTGTAACCACTAATTCGACTTTTCTAAAGATTACGATACATGACACTGGCAGAAGGGTGTAAAACCAGTAACAAAAGCCAAGAAGAAGACTCATTTAGTGAATCAGGTAGTAGCAAGTAATGGGTACCAGTAATCAGATCAAACAGATCAGTTTATCTAATATGGACTTTATGTTGTTAAAGATAAAACACAAATTGCTTTGGTACACAATCGTTTCGAGCCAGCAAACAGATCAGCTTTACTGATATAGACCTTAACGCATTGAAAATAAAATACAAAATTATTTTGCTGGTTGTCGCGGGTCGGATGAATAAAGTTGAGCTGTGAGCTGAATGAACCAATGTTATTTGCTTTGCAGCGGGTCGATCTGTTTATCTGCAGCTCAATTCCTGTGATTTGAACCAAATGAGTGAATCTGAACTGAGTTACCCACGGCTAGGTGTTTGTGTACGTGTTGTGTTTGGAAAGACGAACTGAGCATAACTAAGAGAAAATGAAGTTTTTACTAGGATCTATAATATTAGTATCATGTTTATCTAGCTATTGTAAGTCGTCGTTTTTCGAAAGCGATTCATGCTATTCATTTGGTAGCGGCAATGTATTTCCCGGTGGAGCGAAAAAAGTGGAACACAATCTTCAATTTACTAAAGCAATGAGTAAGTTAAAATATAAACATCCAATTGTCTCAAATCAGCATCTAAAAAAGAAACTTATAAATAAGTTAGCCATAAATAGTGATTTCACACTGTCTTTTTTATTGTAGTTTCAAAGCCGGCTCCTGAGTGGGAGGCTACTGCTGTTATAGATGGAGAGTTCACACAACTATCATTGTCAAGCTTCAAAGGAAAATATTTAGTGTTCTTTTTCTATCCATTGGATTTGTAAGTATTATTTTTAATGAAAATAAGAATGTCTAGGTTCCAATTTGAGCATCATCATTGGACGATATTAGATTGTTAGTAATTATCTAAGAGGCCACTTATCTACAGCTATTAATCAAAACGATAAAAAATAACTGTTATCAATACATACTATGCTTCTTTAATTATATTCAGAAAATAAGAGTTTTACGAACTACTAGGTTCTGCAACTAAAACCTATGTATTACGCATTCACTTTCCTGTTTTAGATATATTTGGATATACTAAAATGTATTTTCAGTGTTTAAAAATATGAACACATTTCAATACCACCACATTTACAAGAAAAAATAATGTGATACGAATTCCAACTAATTAAAATATTGTGCCATCATTTATCATCATCTCAGCCATAGGACTGCTGGACATAGGCCTCCCTCATCTTCAAGATCATGGGGTGGTTTTTGCCATAGTCGCCACGCTTAGCAGGCGAGTAGGGCAGCATAGTACGGAATGTTGATAAACGGAATGATGGTGCTGCCTATCTACCAGAGGTATCCCTTAGCACCCCTTGTGTAATAATGAAAAGACTAGTGTAATGTTAGTGTAAATACTTTGCTAATCTGAAGACATAATTTCTACTTTACCACTTCATTGAACTTCACTTTTCATTTAAAACGCTACAACACACTCTAGATATCAGGAAAATATAAGAAAAGGTTGTTACATCCTAGAGTACTTTTTAAATATTTATTGTTTCAGTACTTTTGTGTGTCCTACCGAAATTCTGGCATTCTCTGAGCGTCTAGAAGAATTTAAAAAAATTAATGCAGAAGTTGTTGCTTGTTCTGTTGATTCACACTTTACTCACCTTGCTTGGATCAACACACCACGCAAAGAAGGAGGTCTTGGAAAAATTAATATTCCCTTACTGAGTGATTTAACTCACTCTATTGCAAAAGATTATGGCGTTTACCTAGAAGACTTGGGCCATACATTACGTGGATTATTCATCATTGATGACAAGGGAATATTGAGACAGATTACTATGAATGATTTGCCCGTGGGTCGGTCTGTGGATGAAACTTTGAGACTTGTCCAAGCATTCCAGTACACAGATAAACATGGAGAAGTGTGCCCCGCTGGTTGGAAACCAGGTCAAGATACTGTGAGTCAATAATATTGATAAGTTGGCAAAATAATAACATAAATATTTTTTTTATTAATATTTGATCATTAATATTACTTTTTGTTTTATTTCAGATTATACCTAATCCGGATGAGAAAAAAATATATTTTGAGAAAATGGCAAGTAAGGCGTAGGAATAGGAAGGCTATTTTATTAGAAAATGACAAAAGCACAATTGTATAAAGGAAAGTAGGTTTCCTACCATAAAAATATATTTATTTGTCTTTCTATGTTGATTTTAAGAGTCAAGTTTTGCCGTCACAAAGTTATTATTTGTTACTCGTATATTTGTCAGCTAACAACAAGCTTTTAGCATCGTTTATAAAATTTAAGTTTTGCTTGGAAGTCTTGTACCTTGATTTAGAATTTATACATGTATCATACTATTGTTTGGAACATTATCATCACAAGCAATGCCTATATATTTTTCATACTCATACATTTACTTGTACCTATAATCCAAATTGCTATAAAACAAGGTTGGTCTTTTGACCCATCAATTTTTTTTATGAAGTCATTCGGTATAATGTACCTGCTAAGGTTCTGTTAAATGTTGACAAAAAAACAGATAGTTATAAGTTTTGAGATAAGTCTTTTGATAAACTATTTTAATGTTATCAGAGCTTAACCACATCACGTTATTAATAGATATAATTAGATGTAACTTGAAGACTGAAATTTTAAAAATGTTATTGTCGCGGCTTCTTCTACAATAAAAAACTCACTTCCTTTGTAATTATTTATTTGTTTACTGCAATATATGCCTGATAAGTTAAATGACATGTACAAAGGCTAGCTTATCTCTACCAAGAGCTACCATTGCTTTTTAATTTGTCGGCTGTTGTCACTGAACTCATCGTGGAATAGATTAATCAAGTGGTACGCACTTCACTAATCGATTACTACTAATCGATTTGACATTCGATATCCGACTATGGATCTCCCCTTTTCCTTCTTCTTCTTTATTTAATGGCGTGTGTGACAGGAAAGATATTCCACCACTTTGCCAACGTCTGTTTATTCGACAAGATTTTTAAGAATAAAGCAATGGGGTTGAGCATAAAGAAAAATAATACAAAAAAAGGTAAAATTCACACAAGACACACAAGTTGATTGATTTTTAAAAAGTGAAGCAAACTAATCTATGCTATTAATACAACATTACTTATACAAACACAAATTGAAATCTATAAACATACGTTAATAAGATATAAGATACATACGATACATAAACAATTTATTACAACTTTATATTATTTACAGATATAAATTTACAAAATTTGGATATAAAAGGGGAAAATACTAGTGGAAGAAGAGTTTTCAAAGAAAGGGGACGTGGGATTTCTGGAGGGGTAATATCATGGAGGGATACAATCAGTTTAGGACAACAGAAAAGGATATGGTCAACATTACCTTCATCCAAACCACATTCACACAAGGAGTGATCCCTGACCCTTATTTTGGCAAGAAAAACTGGCGTACAGGTATGACCCAATCGGAGACGGCATATAACAGACGATGTGGTTTTATTAGCTTTGCGAAACTTACAAAACCAGGGCTTAGGTGGGATTTCAGGCTGTATTTCGCCATAGTGTTTACCCTTGATTGATCTAGATGAAAGCCACATGCGGGACCATGAAGTCTTAAGATGAACTCTTGGAACCAAGCAGAGGTCGTGGGAATATATTCGGAGATGTTCATCAGTCCCTGTCTGGATTGCTTGCTTAGCACAGAAATCCGCTGTTTCATTACCCGGGATACCGGAATGACCAGGGATCCATGCCAAAACAACACTAATGCCACGTTGCTTACACCTATAAAGAGCTTCGCGAATCTTAAATATAATAGGAAATCTGGATTTGGACCGGAAGGGACTGGAGAGAATGGCTTGTAGAGAGCTTTTAGAATCTGAGAATATTATTGATTTATTAAGATTATGTGATTCAACATAAATAATGCCTTCTAGTAAAGCTATACATTCAGCAGTGAAAACAGAGGAAATCGAAGGGCTTTTGAAACTTAATATAATTTTAGATGACGGAATCCATACAGCTGAACCTACGGAGCTGGTATAATTTAACTTTGAGCCATCTGTAAATAAAGGTAGCCATCCACTAAACATGTTATGAATGGTCGCATTAAATATGTTTCGAGAACAAATGGCATCTTTTACCAGTCCGAAATCTAATATTATATCTGGATCGAATACTAAGGCTTCGTAGGGGGTTGAAAAGAGGGGGTTAATTTCATACTGAATGACAGGGAATGGCAGATGGGTATATTTCATAAAGCTGCGAATGATGCATGGAATTTTGTTTTGGTTTTGGTTAATAATCGGTTCAAGAAGAATAAACAAAGCATTAAGTTTACCTAAGAGGGTATGTTGTGAATTTTGAACTAATTTGAAAACAAAGCGATCCGATAAGTATTGCCTCCTTAGAGATAGTGGGGGGTCTACGCATTCCACCTGCATTGCATTAATAGGAGAGCTTTTCATTGCACCAATTATAATTCTCAAGCATTTGGATTGAACCTTATCTAATTTATCCAATCCACTTTTGTTGCATGGATCCAAAAGGAAAGAATTATAATCAAGATGACTACGCACAATCGCATTGTATAAAAGCTTTTGACAATATGGGTGAGAACCCCACCATACGCCGGACAAAGAACGTAAAATGTTAATATTATTCTCACATTTACCTACAATGTAATTACAATGAGAGACGCCTGCCAGTCTAGAATCTAACTGTAAACCTAAAAATGTAACATTGTTTACCTGTTTAATTGACTGTCCATTAACCAACACGCTAAGAAGAGGAATGGATCGTTTCTTTGTAAATACGATGCATTTACTTTTTGTTGGTGAGAGGGTTAGACCATGATCATTTAACCATTCATCAAGAAATTTGAGAGCTGTGTTCAATTCATTTTGAGTATCTTCTAGACAGTTTGATCGAATATACAAAGCCAAATCATCTGCATATTGTAGGACTTCACAAAAGGTAGAAATAGAGTGGTCTAGATCAGCAGTATAAATGCTATAAAGTAAGGGGCTTAGCACTGAACCTTGTGGTAGCCCTTTCCACACGAAACGGGGAGGTGATAATGTACCCTGGTTTTTTATCAGAATTTTTCTTTCCATAAACAGATTACATATATAACGAACGATTCTTTCAGGGACGGTCAGATGTTGAAGTTTCTTTCTGAGCACCGGGAGTATAACATTGTCGTAAGCAGCTGTAATGTCGAGAAAAACTGCGAACAAGGACTCTTTTTTGATAAAAGCTGTGCGGATATCAGTTGTCAAAATACTTAGGCTGTCGGTAGTGCTCAAACCTTTACGAAATCCATATTGGGATTTTGAGAGTATATTTTTATTTTCGACTATCCACTCAAGGCGGAACTTTATTAAGTGCTCCATGATCTTGGCTAGGACAGAAGATAGAGCAATGGGTCTGTAGCTGTTAGGATCAGAAGATTGTTTTCCTGGTTTAAGGATAGGGATAATTACTTGAGTCTTCCAATCTAATGGAACGACCCCATATTGGAAAAATATATTGATTAAATTTAAGAAATATACTTTTGTGATGTTAGGAGATTTCAAAATGAAGGAGTAAGGAATGCCATCAAATCCTGGAGATGAATCTTTTAAGCCGTGTAAAGCTTGGTTGAGCTCATTTAATGAAAAATTACTATCCATATCAGAGACAGAAGGAAGAAAAGACGGGGGCGAAGGGATTGAGTCGTTAGAGGGGACAAATTGAGGAGATAGTTTGTCGGAGAACAATTCCATCCAAGATGACGGATCGTTTGAAGTGATATTATTATTGTTGAAAGAACCCCTGTACTGTTTTATTTGTCGCCAGACAAAGGAAGGTGGAGCTCTAGGAGACAAACTCTCACAAAAGTTTTTCCAACCCTCTTTCTTTTTCTTTGAAAGAACTCTTCTAGCTCTTGCCGCAGTTCGTTTATATTCTATGAAATTTGTATCATTCATTGAACCATTATAGACAATTTCAGCTCTTTTCCTCTCTTTAATTGCTGATGTGCAGTCTGAGTCCCACCATGGAGGGGAAATTTTGGTCCAAGATGTTGATTGCTTTTTAAGTGGAATGTGTTGCTCAGCACTTGAAATTATCATATCAATTAATTTAGAATATGCCAAAAGAGAATTTTCAGTTTCATTAGATTGTAAAATTGGGAGGTCACTTGTATAATTTTCTAATTGCAATGTAAATGAAGTCCAGTTAGCTGCGGAAAGTCTATATTTTAAACTAGGATTAAAATTATAATGTGGGGTAACACGATTTGGTATAGATATTATAATTGGAAAATGATCACTTCCAAATGTAGTAGACAGAGTTTCCCAAGTAAGAATAGACGAAAGTGAAAGCGAACAGACAGTCAAATCTACAACACTCCTAGGGTCCTGCGATGGAAGAGCTCTACGTGTGATAGAGCCATCATTGATGACGCACAGGTTGGCCTCATCAAACAATTCTAACAGTAACCGTCCAAACACATCACAGTGGCCAGAGCCCCAGGAAGTGTGATGGGCATTAAAATCTCCTAACAATACAATAGGAGAAGGAACAGCAGAGATAATTAAAAGGATAACCGGAATTAAAACAGAATTAGGGTGAGGGATATATATTGATACAAAGGAAATATTAAATGCTCTAACAGCTACAACATTAATTTCAAGAGGGAAGGAAGGAAGGGAAATTTGAGAGAAGGGAAGGGAGCGCCTGACGAGTAGGGCACTTCCGGCATACCCATCAGCCCTGTCGTCTCTGAGACAGGTGTAACCTGATACCCTAAACTGGGAACCAGGGATAAGCCATGTCTCCGAGACGGCAATGACTGATGGGCGAAATTTGTTAATTAAATAAAGAAGCTCAGGTTTCCGCAAGCGTAGACTTTTCGTGTTCCACTGGATAACGGACACTTGATCCATTATTACCTGATGCGAATGAGATGACCTGGGACAGTTTTTGGGCAACGTTGGACGGTAAAGGGGAACTAGATGTTGAAAATAATTCTAGAATAATTGATAGGAGAGTTTCTATCAGGAAACTCTGACGATTCTCAGACCCTGAAATTACAGGTTGAGGAAAGGCATGACCATTTGGGAGAGATGAGGCAGGGTTGGAGATAATAGAATTGTGGGCAGATTTGTCATAGGATTTTCCCAATGGTGCTTTGGGATGGGGAGATGCAAAAACGGTTTTAACATACGACCTGGTGTTGAAAGAGTTATTTAGGGGCATTCTTTGAGATGATGTTGAAGGAGATGTAAGTTTTTGGGAAATTTCTGAGAATGATCTTCCTATCCTAGGAAAACTTAACGATGCTTCTTCATAGGAAACACCCTGTTGAGTCATAAAACTCTTTATGTTCTTTTGTCTCTCGTGTTCAGGACAGATTCGGTTAGAGGCAAAATGGCTTCCAGAACAATGCAAGCAGGTGGCTTTTGGCTCTTCAACATCACAAGTTTCACCGGTGTGATCCTTGGAGCATCTAAAGCATCTTGGTTTAGAGCGGCATTGGGCTTTTACATGACCGAAACGACAGCAGCTAAGACATTGAATTGTAGGTAGTTGGTAAAGCTCAACTCGGAGTGAAGTGTGATACGAAAATACACGTTCAGGAAGGAATTGTCCTCTGAAGGTCAAGACAACTGTCTGTGTAGGAATCCAGGAAACCTTTCCTTCGTCAACGGTTTTTCGGTTTAAACGTCGTGCTTTTAAAACAAAGCCACAATCACCAGGTATCTGTAAGGATTCAGCGAATTCATCCAGAGATAAATCCACGGGAACATTACGAACTAATCCCATGCGGGTAATGTTGAATGTTGGGATATTGACAGAGTATTTACAAAGGGGAAGGATTGGGTTATCAAGAAATTTGTTTGCATCCGTAGCTGTTTTAAATTCTACCGAAATCCGATTGCGTCCTACTGATTTAATACCATCACAGCAAATATTTTGTACTTTATGGGTCGATAGAAATTGACCGAATCTTATTGGACGAATGGTTGTTCCTGCCGACGGGTCAGGTTCTGTCCGTGATACATGCACAATAAATGGGCCTTTATCTTGGGTTGTATATTCCTTAATCCCTATAACCATTATTGGATGGTGATAAATGGACTGGATGGAGGCAGAGGCCAAGTCAGGTGAAATAATTGTTTTTTTGCCTGAAGTGGAGGCGGTGTCATCAGTTGACAAAAGTCGACGTTTAGACCCATGACGCGCAGGTTCGTGAATATCATGCGGGTCAGGAGGATCCGGCTCAGGTGGAATAGCCACTGCCATAACCGGCGAACTAGCTACGTCCATTTCCATTTTTCCCGCCGCCGCGGAGTTTGAAATAAAGTTAGATTAAAAAGGGACAAACTATGCTAAAACATAAACTAAAGTACTTACTTATAAACACAAACTAATTCACAACCTCTAATTAAAATTAATCAACTTGATCTCGGATGTTTTCACACCTAAAAATATTTTTTTAAGGCTCAAATACCCGCTTACATGATTATTCCTCCAAATCAAAAAGTCGAATCCTCCCCTTTTCCAATTCACACATTTCTAGGTGACAATGACATTTTATCAGTTTTGTCATTCATTGTCAAATGTTTTTCTTCTGTCTCTCTATTTTTGTGTGCACTACAACAGCATATTCTTCTTATTAACACATATTTATCGGGCTATTTACCTTTATTATTGCCCGACGTTTCGACAGGATTGCACCCATCGTGGTCCCGGGAAGACTGACAAGTAAAGCGGGCTATACATGTTGGCCCAACGTTGCCGAGTGAACACCAACACCAACGTGTAGACGGCATGTTTGCCTTTCCTTGCCATTGCTCGGTGTCGCTCGCATAGCTGGCCGAGTAAATACAAGCGCCAACGTGTATAGACCACATTTGCTGTGACTTGTCATCGCTTGCGGTGACTCGCCTCACTTCGGAGCCGTATCGGTTTTTCTGCACAAATCAAAGGCGCTTGCTTGCGTTTGGCCAACCGTGTCCACATGTTTGTCTGCCCGCCATTACGCGGTTGGCGTTGGTCACCGTCGCACGTATCTGTCTGTGGTAATGTCGTTCGATATAAATGATGATGTTATCAAGTTTTTGGAGTATATTAGAACGAACCGGTAATTTGGAACCCAAAAGACGTAATGATGAAAGTATGTTTTATAGGACTTCAACTTCGTAGACTGAATAAACAAACAAAATTACTAGGTAGGTACCTACCTACCTACTTACTAATTATACGTGCTCATCAAATAAATAGCAGCAGCTGCAACAACTTCTACGTCCATATTGTTCAAATCAAATAACCACGACCACGTAGTTCGAATGCACAACAAGAACTGACAGCGCCCAACGTGTGGGCAGCTTCACACAAAACTCGTCTACATTGGCCGCTTGCAATAGTTTGCGTAGACTTGCCAAACGCGTCTAGACGGTAGCACTTGCCTTGTAACGAATTGCCTACGCTCGCGTTGGTCTTAGCTCGGCCAACATGTATAGCCCGCTTTAGAGGTAACCGCAGCAAAGCGAAGGCGTTCAGACTACCCTCACTTGCTCTTCATAAATATAGTAACTTGAGATTAAGGCTGTTTCACACTGGGACAGCACACTACACTAACTGTATCAGCACACTTAGGTTGATTCATACGTCGAGTACACTTGGCTATCACTGGATTCCATGAGGCAGAGAGTCTGAACCCGTCTTCACGATTGAAATTAGGATACTTCTTAATTTCAATTGCTTCCCGAACCATTCTCTTGTAATAGTGCCTCTCGTTGGCTATAACTTTGGGATTGTGGAGTTCAATCCAGTGATTGGGTCCTGAGTCCACTACATGCTCAGCTATAGCAGACCTGGTCACTTGTCGATTTTTCACCGCTGCTATGTGTTCCTTTACACTTTACATCTCAGAGTTTACATGTTCTTTTTTTTCTTCTTGTATGGCTTTTGTGCTTGGTTTTACACAATTCTGCCAATGTCAAGTTCTTAATCTTTAGAAAAATTCAAATTATGGATAAAAATTAACAAAAAAGGAAACAGTTCTTTTAACAATTTTGAATGAGGCGTTTTCATTAAGAAGTAAAAACTTCAAAAATAGTTACCTCGAACCATATAGATGGCGTTAGTTTTCTTTAACTGGTAGGCACAATTTAACAATGACAGGATTAATCACAAACTTGGTTACCCCGCTTGCCAGCTCCATCTGTTACGTATAGTAGAAAACTCTTTTTCTTTTTTTACTGAAAACGGCTCATTTACCATGATTTAATAGGAATAATTTTATCTGAAATAACTTAGTATTTCTAATATAATTAATAATATACATTTAAACAATAATAATTACATGGTATACAGAAGTAGAAGTTCGCTCAAAACTTTTTAAGCTCTGTGAACGTCGCGGCAAATTAAAAGTTGCGCATGTTGACATGTTCATTCAATATTGCCAACTAGGTTATAAATAATCTTGCCACATAGTCGAAATTTTGTATAAAAAAATTGGCTTCTTGCGATAATAAAGGTGAATTCGTTCTAGCATTTAAGTTTTTATTAATCCTTAATTTAATATAATAACTAATTTTTAAATATGTTTGTTTTAATAATTGAAAAATAAATAAATGCATAGTAAAATGTGTGCTAAATAAAACGAAAATACACCAAAACTTGCGCTGGCAACCCTAATTTCACAGACTGAGCCCCTCTCGAACCCCTTTTATCATTCCTTCCCCTCAACGCCCTAAAAACTGTGTACTGCGCAGTCACTGAAGCTAACTTCACAGAGCTCATGAAGTTTTGCGCGAACTATAATCAGGTATTTACAATCTAATGCTATTTATTTATATAATAAATCATTTACAAGGTGAGTGAAAGAAGACATTTAAGAAAAGTAGGACGGGGGATATCTGGAGGGACATCATTTAATGAGAAATCCATTTTTGCGCAGTTAAAAAATATGTGGTCCACGGTTCCTTCTTCCAAACCACATTCGCACATGGAGTGGTCATCCGAAGTTTGGCCAGAATGTGCAGCAGTGACCTAGTCTATGACTGACTACATAGGTATTAGTGTAGAAGTGGTAGGTTAGTCGGCCTTGCGATATTTAAAAAACCATGGTTTGGGGGAGATCTCACTCAGGCTGAATGTCACCATAGTGTCTGCCTTTAATCAGCTTGGAGGCGTACCAAAATGTACATTTCTAACACCGTTAGCATAGCACGCATGGACAAAAAGAAGAAGAAAATAAATATTTTTGACAGAACAGGCGACCACAGGCGTAACCGAACATTTTCGGTCGGTCTATCTCGTCTGCTCTGACTGGACTATATTAGGTACCTATCTATTTTGTTTGTTTGTTTTTCAACTGTTTGTTCATTTCAGGGCTTTTGTAAATATTAACAGGAAATAGGATAATCATGATTACATTCCATGCTGCAAGAGTTGTAACTCTTTTTGCCGGTGCAAGAACATTCTCACATTTTTCCTCATTGAGGAAAGACCACAACAGTACATATCCACTAAGTTGGCAAAATTTTTGCGTTACTTTTGAGTTTAACATAGTGTCAATAAGAGAAAATGTTAAGATATTCCTGCAGGTTTTTACCATTGCTGTTGAGCGCTTATTGTAGGATATAGTTTACACCAATATTTTAATGTCAGTCCTATGATTTTGTCAACTAACAAAATAGACTTTTATATTGATATACCGGATTTAGATAGGTACTTTTTATTCTAAGATAGGTACAAAACAAAGATTACAGATATTACATATTACAGATATCAACAGTTCTTTACCTGTAAGAGCCTATTCAACTAAAGAGAAGGATTATATAAAAATGGTTGATCCTAAGAGAGTGGTCAGTTATGAAGATATGTTAAAAGTCATCCGTCAGCCTGAAAAGGTTATCATTGATGTTCGTGACCCTGATGAAGTTACTTCTACTGGGAAAATACCTTCCAGTATCAACATTCCATGTATGTGATCAACTATTTTGTTTAATATCTGAAATTTATGTACCTACTTACTTTTGTTGTGTTATATATAAAATTTTGCTATATTACTGAACATAGGTTCAGTAGGGTACTGATATAATGATAATTTGACTTTAGAACAAGTTGTTCATTCTCAAGCTAAGTATAAAAAATGTCACACTACATCAACCCCTATTTGTTTGCCTATAATTACTATAATAATTGGTGTACAGTAACAGACAAAACATTGTAATAACTTTATATAAAAATAATGTAATTATGATTATTGCACCTGTTGGCTTCCCTATTTTGAATAATGTGGTGTGTGTGTAATTTTTTTGGAATTTGATCCTTGACAAGAATCATCATTTCAACCATAAAACATCCACTGCTGAACACAGGCCTCCCTAATCTCCATGAGGAGTAGTTGCCATACTCACCACGCTTGGCAGGTGTGTTGGCAAGTGCAGTTTGGGATGTTGATACGGAAAGATGCTGCTGCCCATCTTCTGGAGGTATCCCTTGCAGGCTCTTACTGCATCCACGGGCATGAGAGGAGGAGTAACATTCTACTGCTGGCACCCCACGGCAAGAATGGGTTTTTTAAATTTTATTCCAGTGGGCAATGTTCAAGATGTCCTAACATCAATGTCAGATGAAGATTTCAAGAAACAATTCCAAAGGCAGAAGCCTTCAGCATCTGATGAGTTGATATTCTACTGCCGATCTGGCAAGAGATCTTCAGAGGCACTGGATAAGGCACTAAAACTTGGATATGCAAAGTGAGTGGAAAAAAAGGTTTGCGTTTGCCAATTCTTCAACAATTTTTTCTAAACATTATCATTATTGATAATTTGTTTTCCTAGTTCTTCCCTATGCATTGAACATGGACTGTTAATAAATTATATGATCTTAGTCAATTTATTTATTTTACTTTAATTACAATCATAATTACCAATTAAACTTGTAATTATGAAATTGAAATGAAAAATATTCTACAAATTAATAATTAACTTTTCAAAATTTTGTTTAACATTCACACATCTTGATGTGGTACAAATAAGGATTGATGATTCTTCCTCATATTTTATTTGTTCTAAGTTTTCTTGATAATTGTTTTTATTTTACTTGCAGGTCCAAAACATATCTTGGAAGTTGGCAAGACTGGTCAAGCAAGCAGGAGAAATAAATATGTTTAAGTATTTGGTGATAGGTTGCATAATACTTATAATTATTATAATCTGATTAATCTGTGATTGAAATTATTGCAATATTTTATGGAGGTATGAGGTTATTTGTTGAAAGGTAATAAGTGGACTTTGGTATTATTAAACAATTTTAATAAGTTACTATTGCTATTTAAGTTTTTTTTTATCTATCTGTAAAAAGATAAGTTTGGTTTCCAAGACAACAACTGCTATCATAAAATGACTACAAAATAAATATTAAATACCTACTGTTATCAATGGTCAGTCAGATAAGAATTGTTAAATAATCACTGATTTTTCACAGCCCAGTCAGTCCAACTTCCCAGGTAATTCTTTGTGCTGAAACAGAAAATTAATAATTTATACTTTTTACTGCTAATAAAAATTTACATCCAATTCTAAAACATGTTTCTGTTGTTATCTGATAGTCACAGCAAAATTTTGTTTAACCCCCAAGGCGCTTTATGGATCAACGGGTATCCCTAAGGTACATAAGTTAAATCAGGTTAGTTATTTTATGTGTTGTAGAATACATAAACATGTAGAAAATTTAAATATGAATCCAATGGTGTATGAATTATAACATATTATTATGTGGTGCTTCCGTAAAATTCATTTTTATTGCAATTAAAGCACCAAAATCAAGCCCCAATAAAAAAGTTGACCCACCCGAGGGATTAAGATAACACTTACTTTGTATATCCCAATTGAACAGCATTCTGTTGGGCCATGCCAGATCTCTTTCCTATCATGCAGTAAAATATTAATTCACTATTTTCTTTTGGTTTCTCTCTATTAAACATATCTTTGAATTCCTTTGGTGAAGCACTTAGAATTGTAGCTATGTTGCCCACTAAAACAAAAAATATTTCTTTATTGCACAGTAGATTTGGAAAATATTACTACAGAGTATACACCCCAAGATGTTAGTTTTTACTAAAGAACAATGTTACAAAGCTAGATATGTTTTGAATATAAAAATACAGATAAAGAATAAGCATTAGGTGGCTTTCAGTCTAGATTATACTATATTCTATACTCCATGTTGAATGTATGAACAGCCACCTGCAATATTAGCTTAACACTTATTAGATGGTGAGGAAGCATTACTAACGCATTTTGCATGTTTTAAACTTCAATTAAAGCAGTATAAGGAGGACCTCTTGCACTTACATGGTATGTTACAACTATTTGGAATCTTGCCATGTTCCTTTATTTCATCAGGCTCTCTAACATCTATGATGTAGGCATCATCACTTTTAGTGACTTTCTTGACATGGTCATAGTCAACAGTTGGCAATGCTTCAGGGTTTTGTTGGGAGTAGCATCGTGTTTGGTAGACATTTGTTATAGTGGGACAGATGACTGTAGTACCTGGTAACATAAAAAATAATAATTTTATAATAATTGTCAACTCTACATAGGATTTTATATTTTAATTCAAAATGATTTTAATTCTAATCCACCGGCACAGAGAGAACATACGTGAACATAAAGGATTAGCCGCCAGTGTTTTAGTTGACTTCATAAATTGGAAACACAATGGACTGACTTTGCTAATGCAAAATGTAGATCGTCCCAACATACTATTTAATTTTATTCTTGGCTGTTGCTTCCTACAGAAAGTTCAGTCAGACAGAACAGAATCATCAATCAAATCAAATTCAAACATTCTTCTTCTTTTTTTTTGGCTTCTGTGACTAGCGGTCACAAATTCAAAACATTCAGTGTTCTGTCTGTGATCTGACCTGTGACTTGTGTGAAGTTGTGTGTGTGTGACTGTGACATGACATTCTAGTTGTGTTTTGGATGGATGGCTAACCATTGGTAAATTCTAAAGTTCTAATTTCTAAATTTAATCTTCATTTTTTATCTGTAACCTTTAATTCGACTTTCTAAAGATCATGATACTTGACACTGGCAGAATTGTGTAAAACTAAACACAAAAGAAGAAGGACGGATGGCTTCTACTTCTTTTTTTAGGGCTGTTGCTTTAGCTAATTTAAATTTCGATAGCAGTTACAAATAGGCTTTTACTATAGATAGATACATAGATAAAACATTTATTTGTAACACTCATAACAAAACACATAAAAAATAAAAGACACAACAGGAGAGAGAAAATAATTAATAACTATACATAGTGTTGTTGATCTGGGGCATACGAAATACATGAATATTAGTTTTAGATTATATTACTGATTATAACAACAAGTTTAATATATTACTAGCTACACTCCGCAGTTTCACCCGCGTAGTTCCCGTTCCTTTGAGAATACGGGGATAAAATATAGCCTCTGGATAATCTAGCATTTTTCAAATTTTGAAAATCGTTCTAGTAGTTTTCGAGTTTCTTCGTTACAAACATACCAAATACAATATTTCCTCTTTAGATATTGTAAGATTAGATTACTAGCCGCACTCCGCGGTTTCACTCGCGTAGTTCCCATTCCCGTGGGAATACGATACTGGGATATAGAGATTTATCTTGTCTAAGGATAAAATAGCACATGGCGAGGCGTGCGTGGTGATGGCAGGTGGAGTAAAGCTATATCTGAAAGGTGGCCGAGATAAGGTTTCAGAAACATTGGTCGTCCGGCAGCAAGATGGGCAGACGACATTGATAAAGTCGCGGGCAGACGATGGATAGGACTGGCGCCATGGCGCAGAATCGTGGCAGATGGCACAAACCAAGGGAGGCCTATATACCCAGCAGTGGGTGAACCGGGCTGTGGATGATGATGATGAAGGATTAATGTAGCCTATCGTGGCTTCGGCTTCGTGGCAACGAAAGGTGTAAAAATCGCATTACATTACGTCAAGTCACGATATCAATGTCATATTGTAAGTCATTGTCAACATCATGTACTGTCAAATTCATTCAATTTTGAAGAATTTGTGCGTGGGCTGGCTGATGTGCTGTGTGTAAAAGGTGAAATCCTTGTAAAATTCGATTGCGGACTTTGCGGAGTTTATATGAAATATATCATCCAAATTGTTGTCAGCGCAGTCTTATTTCGTAATATGCTAATTGTTCGCTGTGATATTACTGGACTCTCAAAAGTTTTCGACTATGGTATTTGAGCTACGAAAGACTTGTTGCTTATTTGACTTATTTTGTGGTTTTATTGTGATCTATTTCTATGCACAACTTCAGTGACGAAAACTTGAATACTTATCTTATTTCAATTTCAGATGTTTTTTATTTTATCTATAGTGGACGTGTTGTAATGTGAAATAGTGTCGAATTAAAATCAGTGTTTTTACTGCAAATTTTCTACAAAAATGGGGTCTATGCGACCGAATGGTAGATTCTTATCGTTCACAAATAACATTCAACGACCACAGAAGCCAGCTGGTGAGTACATTGATTTTCAAATCTATTGAATTTTGCAACATTCCAATTTCATGAATCACAGTTTGTATGAGAGTAGATATGCCTATACACACACATACATAGTTAATGTGTTAGTGTTGCAAACATTGCATTGCATACCTATTAGTTTGTCCATGTTTTTGAAACGGTATATGACTGAAATGTTTACAAGTTACTGAAGTAAGCATCAAATATATTTTAGTCTACAGTTCATAAAATTAATTGCAGTGTCAAGTGGCTTCCCTCAAAGTTTATCAGGAAGTGAGACTGATGTGTCTACATCTAATGAGAATCTCTCGAGAGTAGAACGCTTTGTTGTTCGACACACAGCAAGGGTAGAACCACAAGGACAGGAGAACCAAAGCCAAAACAACAACAATAACAGGAATTCATTGAAGGTTTGTGACAGATATAATAATTATAAATTCTATCAATCATCCTGTTTTCATAGTTCACACTGGTGCTGGGACTGAGTTATATGTGTGACAAAATAAAAATATTTTTACCTCTATAAATATGTCCAGCATTATTTAAAAAATGTAAATAATTTGTCAACAATATCCAGGTCAAACCTTTTTCTCTTAGGGTTTTAGGGTAACTATAATTAACTATAAATAGCTTTTCATTTAAAATGATATAGAATGAAGAAAATTAAAGTACAGTGAAAAATATGACTTTATAATAAAGCATTTATAATTAATGAATTATAGTCAATTTGTGAGATCAGAGAAAATAAAACTGTTTATTTCAGGAAAGTGTACCAGGTAGCAATCGAAACTCACTCAAGGATTCAGTTGGCGGCGGAAACAGCAATCGAAGTTCTCTGGATGTTTCCTCATCATCATACAACACACTCATCATTCACAATCAGGATGACTCTTGGCCACCGCGACCTGCGCCCATACGGTTAGTGTTTTAACTGTTACTCACAGATGGACTTTGAAGTGGCCAATATGCTGGAGTTTCTCCCTTATTTTAAATTTAAGCAGCTAAAGTTGAATTTGAAAAGGTTGTAAAAAAATGCCATTTTCTTATTGTATTTCCTATAAAGATTTATTAATTCTCATGTAGCATCAGGCCGGAGACTATTCTCTCTCTCAAACAATAAAGCTTTTTTTTTTTGGTTTCCCCCAAGTCCTTCCAGGATTCACGTTCTCTAGCCAACTCCCAATCAATCCTAAATGTATCCAGATCATCACGCCAGCATCTCCTAGGCCTGCCTCGGCGTCTTCGCCCGTCCTGAGGCACCCACTGTGTGATGATCCGGATAAAGCTTTTATAATGTAAAGTGTTCAAGACAACCAGACCCAAATTCCCATCCATTCATTTCATCTGCAACACATCTGTACATGGTGAACCTTGCAATTGTTTTAGATTTATCCGTAAATATCTCTTCTCTATTTCTTCTTTGCCGTGGGGTGCCGGCAGTAGAATGTTGCCCCTCCTCTCTTGCCCGTGGATGCAGTAAGAGCCTGCTAAGAGCTACCTCCGGAAGGTGGGCAGCAGCGTCATTCCGTGAATCAACATCCCATACTGCGCTCGCCAACCCGCCTGCCAAGCGTGGTGAGTATGGCAACTGCCCCTTATGGAGATCCATGAGGGAGGCCTGTGTTCAGTAGTGGACGTTTTACGGCTGAAATGATGATGATGATTTCTTATTTTCTCTTATCTTCTCTATTGTATCTGCTCTAACATCTCACCTCTATCTCTATCTCTATGTAGTATAAATTTAAGTTATATAAATTGAATTGAAATATCTTATAAGTTGTAGTGAAATTAAAAATCTCGCGCGACAAAATACTTACGGCGGCGGGCGTTCACACGAATGACAACTTTTCGCATGTAATACTAGTATCCAACCATTGTCAAATAAAAAACTGCTCTACACATTTTATTTAAGACATTCTATAAGACGCAATGTTGGTCATCTCTACCGTAGGATTGCTAGACATAGGTCCCCCTCATGGGTTACCAAGATAATGAGGGGGTTGTTGCCATACTCGCCACTCTTGGCAGGCGAGATGGCGAGCGCAGTACTGGATGTCGATACACGGAAAGACGCTGCTGCCCATCTTCCAGAGGTATTCCTTGTCAGATTCTTACTGCATCCACGGGCAAGAGAGAGAAGCAATCTACTGCCGGCACTACACTGCAGCATCACGGCCATGTATACATTGTCTAACAAAAAAACCCTTGAAATCTGACAGGGTGTTGTGTCCACCACCCTGAATAACTTTTGTTCTATGGAGTAAAAAACATTTATATATTTTTTGCCGCGTAAGACTACATTCCCTGATGAAAGTTTCCCTGGGAGGAAGTGAACACGTATTGGTACGTATTTTCTACGTATAATTAACGTGAGTAGAAAGCCAGTTTAAAATTAGATTTTTTTTTTAATACTCCATCAAATGACACAATGCAGTTGATTTGTTCGAGAATGGTACCCACTTTATGTTTAGAACATTTTACAAAATGATCTTCTTTCCATATTGGTTTCATTTTTGAAACATTGTTTAAAGCTGTGTTGTTGGGGAGTATGACCAGCGGAATTTATACAACTTACTCAAACTCAAAAAGCGTTTATTCATTTGGACAGGCTTTGACCGCTGGGGTCACATAGAAAATTGAGTTTCTAAGCCTTGTATGTATGTTACTTGTATTGTAGCATGTGGTAAACACAAGACGGTGAGGTTGTCTTGGGCGCTGAAAGATTTCTTACTCAACTAATTGATAGTTTACGTCTTCCGCCGACGCTGCGTTGGTGACATGTGCGTCTACCGTGATCCCGCGACCAAAATCAAAATCAACCATCAATAAGTGTTTATACAATAAAGCAAAACGCCTCTTATAATAGTCAGTTTACAAAATAAGAACAAAAGACATTTAAATTGAATAAAGCACAATTGAATTTGTTCGCTTCGGAAAACTTATTTTTCCAAAAACCTCACTCTTTCACTTCTATTCATTGATACAATATTTGTCTTTATATTATGCTTAATTTAATGTCCGCAAGAATATTGGATGATTAGGATATTGCAAGATGACATCATTTCTTATCGCGGTTGAACCGAGCAACACTAGGCCAAGGGTCAATATCATTCAAATAAGCATTATGGAGTAATAAGCTTTTTCTATGAGATTTTGTTTTATAAAAAGATTAAACCTATGAATCGATAATTCGGTCGCCTCATACTCATAGCGGGTAGTGTAGAAATGAGTCTGTAATTAGCGGGATCACTGTGATCAAAGGAATACTATACTATCACATATACATAGGAATAATATACTTCATAAGATCGGGAAATAATCTTACGTCAATAGAACTGTTAAAAATAGGGCCAAGTAAGGAGCAATGTCATGAATAATGTGGCCTAGAACTTTTGTAGAAATACCCCAAAGATCTTCTGTATGTTTAATGCTAAGGTATTCAAATGCTTTGACAATTATACTAGCATTGACGTGAGAGAAATTAAACAATGCCATGGACTTTACAACTGAAGATTCAGGCAATGCAACTCCCTCCCGCTGGAATACCCACCTCTTAGCACGCATGGAATCGTTTATGTTACAGAAAGTATTGTGTGTTTTCCATCTACAGAGAACACGAAAGAACAAGCAGCGAGGTGAAACACCCCGCGACTCAATCATCTCCATACCACACGTTGAAGAAGGCTGAAGGCAAGAAGAGCGGTATCCCCCTACCCAAACTGCACAAGGAACAAGCGTTGACGGCGAATGCGAACTATATCGATATCGGCGGACAGAGGATTTACACCAGCCCCCCTGACCATGGAGTTCAGGTTAGTTATTTATTATATACTGTATGTTTTGAACCACATAATATCGAAAAATAACTTACGCCATAGCAGTTCCTTGCAAGAAACCTGAAATAAGTCAAGCCTAATTGGTTAATTATTGGGAAGACACAATCAAAGATTTACAAATTGATTTAGGTGTGACGTTGCGGAAATCCATTACAATATCTTCTCTATCTTCTCTTTTTCTATCTTCTAATGAATAACATTTAATCAGTCAACTAAACGATTGTTATTCATTAGACACATCAAATTATTTTTCTTTGTAATGTAATGAGTGAATTTTGAATTGTTTTTTTTTCTTAGGAAATAACGGAAATCCCAGACGACTTCCTCAACCAGTCCTCTGTCCTGAAGCACCTGGCGGCGGAGGTGGCGGCGTCCCCCCCGCCCCGCGGCGCTCCCCCCTCGCCCGGCGCGCCCCCCCGCGACGAGAGCCGGAAGCCCAAGGGCAAGTCTAAGGCGAAGCTTAGCAAAGAGAAGCTAAATCTGTCTAGGTCGCAGCCGGATTTGACTAGGTAAGACTGTCGAAAGAGGTTTGTTGTGGTGATGATTTCATGGACGATTTTAACCACAGCTACTTATTGCCTTGACATGCGTATTTAACTAGAACCAGACTATCCATGTTTTCTGTCACCAAGGTTTAGATTTGTCACTAATGTTTAATAAGGTATACGTCAAATAAGGTATAAAATAGGGTATCATATATTTGTTTATTTAAGACCTTTCATGTACATGGAAAATGTAACAATTTAACAATAAAGTTTTCTTATTCCTAAAATAGTAGATCTGCTTCAAAATTTTATCACCAACACTAGATAACCCCCTCCAAAAAAAACTAGGTTAGTTTCTGGTTGTGTTGCAACAACGCACGAGCCGAGTGAGCGCGCCGAGAGTGCCGCGGCGTCGGCCAGCAAAGTGCCTAAACCAAAATTTACTTGATTTGATTCTTTTGGCAGATCTACTATTTTGGTGGCAGATCTTCTATTTTAGAAACAAATATAGTTATTAGGTGATTGATAGTATCATCACCTCAGCCGTAGGACAGCTGTCACGTCCACTGCTGAACAAAGGCCTTCCTCATGGATCTCCAAGATCATATGGGGCTGTTGCCATGCTCGCCCGCTTGGCAGGCGGGTTGACGAGCGCAGTACCGGACGTTGATAAACGGAAAGACGCTGCTGCCCATCTTCCGTTGATGTTCTTGGATTCTGCCTTGCTCTGCACCTGACGGCAAGATACAATGTTGATAGCCCTCCGTTCCCACGCAGCGTGGGGGTGCGCGCGGTGCCCGGCGGCTCGGAGTCCAGCGGCTGGTGCAGCGGCGGCGAGGGCTCGCTGGAGGAGCCGGACGACGCCTTCGCGGCGGTGCTGGACGCGCTGGCGGCCGAGAACCACCAGCTGAAGAGGCAGCTGGCCGATGCCTGCGAGCGCATCGCCAAGACTTCTAAGGTAACATTAACTAGATTTATTTTCAATCTAAGTACTTATGTTTTGATTTTTAACTAGATTTATTTTTAATATAAGTACTTTTGTTTTGATTTTTAACATAAATTAAAGTTTTCTTTAACTGTCTGCATAATTTTTTTCTTATATTATAATGTAAATCCATTATTGGTCGATATATATGTAATTTAGGATAATGTAGATTAAGGACTGTGGATTTTGTATAAATATATAAAATAAAATAAATAAAATTCATAAGGCAACAATATGAACCTTTACGGCGTAATTTCTAAAGAAAAAATATTTATTAATATAATAAAGATAAAGTTCTGTAAAACATTTTTAAAATTACTTCTAAGGTAACTTTCGTCTTTATTATACTCCAACTCCTGTTTTTTGATCTCGATAATCACTTTAGCTTTTAATTTACCCGTAAGGAAAAACGGGTAACAAACAGGTAGGGTAGGGCCAAGTTGTCAATCATTTTTGTAGTATCAATAACAGAATGTTGAATTTGAATTTAATTTCGCCCGTTGAATTGCCCAAAATTGTTTTATTATATTTCTGTTTGTTTTCATACCTCGGTATATTTTTTTGTTACATGTGGTGATCAATAAAGTGTTATCTATCTATCTAATGTTCTCTTTCAACTAGGACTATATTTTTTTGAAGATTTGATAATGTTGTTTCTATAACCGAGCTGCCCACCTTCGGGAATTCGTGTTTCATTCTGTTAAAACCTCAACTAGCAGAGACAGACGGCGCTGCCATGTCAGCATTGGCTCCGCGTTATAAATATTACTAAAGTTTGCTAAGAATTCACCATCGTCGTGTATCGTGTATAATGTACAGTAAACAATCTCATTGACAGCTAGAAGAAGAAGTGGAGAAGGTCCGTACAGCGCACGAGGAGCTAGTAGGATCGTGCGAGCGCCGCGAGAGGCTCGAGCGAGCGGCGCGTGTGCGACTGCAGGCGGACACCCGCCGGCTGCACGACCTCAACCGCGCGCTCAAACAGCAGGTATTTGTTAGTGCACTCACTTACTAACTCTTAGAGATGGTCCGGACGTCGTCCGAGGAGCTAGTAGGGTCGTGCGAGCGCCGCGAGAGGCTCGAGCGAGCGGCGCGTGTGCGACTGCAGGCGGACACCCGCCGGCTGCACGACTCAACCGCGCGCTCAAACAGCAGGTATTTGTTAGTGCACTCACTTACTAACTCTTAGAGATGGTCCGGACAGCGCACGAGGAGCTAGTAGGGTCGTGCGAGCGCCGCGAGAGGCTCGAGCGAGCGGCGCGTGTGCGACTGCAGGCGGACACCCGCCGGCTGCACGACCTCAACCGCGCGCTCAAACAGCAGGTATTTGTTAGTGCACTCACTTACTAACTCTTAGAGATGGTCCGGACGTCGTCCGAGGAGCTAGTAGGGTCGTGCGAGTGCCGCGAGAGGCTCGAGCGAGCGGCGCGTGTGCGACTGCAGGCGGACACCCGCCGGCTGCACGACCTCAACCGCGCGCTCAAACAGCAGGTATTTGTTAGTGCACTCACTTACTAACTCTTAGAGATGGTCCGGACGTCGTCCGAGGAGCTAGTAGGGTCGTGCGAGCGCCGCGAGAGGCTCGAGCGAGCGGCGCGTGTGCGACTGCAGGCGGACACCCGCCGGCTGCACGACCTCAACCGCGCGCTCAAACAGCAGGTATTTGTTAGTGCACTCACTTACTAACTCTTAGAGATGGTCCGGACGTCGTCCGAGGAGCTAGTAGGGTCGTGCGAGCGCCGCGAGAGGCTCGAGCGAGCGGCGCGTGTGCGACTGCAGGCGGAAACCCGCCGGCTGCACGACCTCAACCGCGCGCTCAAACAGCAGGTATTTGTTAGTGCACTCACTTACTAACTCTTAGAGATGGTCCGGACGTCGTCCGAGGAGCTAGTAGGGTCGTGCGAGCGCCGCGAGAGGCTCGAGCGAGCGGCGCGTGTGCGACTGCAGGCGGACACCCGCCGGCTGCACGACCTCAACCGCGCGCTCAAACAGCAGGTATTTGTTAGTGCACTCACTTACTAACTCTTAGAGATGGTCCGGACGTCGTCCGAGGAGCTAGTAGGGTCGTGCGAGCGCCGCGAGAGGCTCGAGCGAGCGGCGCGTGTGCGACTGCAGGCGGACACCCGCCGGCTGCACGACCTCAACCGCGCGCTCAAACAGCAGGTATTTGTTAGTGCACTCACTTACTAACTCTTAGAGATGGTCCGGACGTCGTCCGAGGAGCTAGTAGGGTCGTGCGAGCGCCGCGAGAGGCTCGAGCGAGCGGCGCGTGTGCTACTGCAGGCGGACACCCGCCGGCTGCACGACCTCAACCGCGCGCTCAAACAGCAGGTATTTGTTAGTGCACTCACTTACTAACTCTTAGAGATGGTCCGGACAGCGCACGAGGAGCTAGTAGGGTCGTGCGAGCGCCGCGAGAGGCTCGAGCGAGCGGCGCGTGTGCGACTGCAGGCGGACACCCGCCGGCTGCACGACCTCAACCGCGCGCTCAAACAGCAGGTATTTGTTAGTGCACTCACTTACTAACTCTTAGAGATGGTCCGGACAGCGCACGAGGAGCTAGTAGGGTCGTGCGAGCGCCGCGAGAGGCTCGAGCGAGCGGCGCGTGTGCGACTGCAGGCGGACACCCGCCGGCTGCACGACCTCAACCGCGCGCTCAAACAGCAGGTATTTGTTAGTGCACTCACTTACTAACTCTTAGAGATGGTCCGGACGTCGTCCGAGGAGCTAGTAGGGTCGTGCGAGCGCCGCGAGAGGCTCGAGCGAGCGGCGCGTGTGCGACTGCAGGCGGACACCCGCCGGCTGCACGACCTCAATCGCGCTCTCAAACAGCAGGTATTTGTTAGTGCACTCACTTACTAACTCTTAGAGATGGTCCGGACGTCGTCCGAGGAGCTAGTAGGGTCGTGCGAGCGCCGCGAGAGGCTCGAGCGAGCGGCGCGTGTGCGACTGCAGGCGGACACCCGTCGGCTGCACGACCTCAACCGCGCGCTCAAACAGCAGGTATTTGTTAGTGCACTCACTTACTAACTCTTAGAGATGGTCCGGACGTCGTCCGAGGAGCTAGTAGGATCGTGCGAGCGCCGCGAGAGGCTCGAGCGAGCGGCGCGTGTGCGACTGCAGGCGGACACCCGCCGGCTGCACGACCTCAACCGCGCGCTCAAACAGCAGGTATTTGTTAGTGCACTCACTTACTAACTCTTAGAAACGGTCCGGATCTGACATCCTGAGTGGACTGGATAACGATGTCTTAGGGAGATAGAATCTGCTGCCCACGTAGTTATGTATTGCGTTTGAGTAACAGTACAAACGCGTAGAAATCCTCAACCACACGAGGTCTTTCGCTAAGCCTGTGAAGATCCTAGGATGATTCTGCGCTCTTGGTCGGAATTGCATCATACAACTCAAGCATAATGAAACTTCTTTCGAGTCTAAATGCGGAAATAAAGTCGCTCACATACATGTAGGGTTCGCCCGAACGCCCCGCGAGAGGTTAGAGCGAATGAGATTACACGCAGATACCCGTCGCCTGCACGACCCCAACCACCCGCTCAAACAGCAGGTATTTGTTAATGCACTTGCTGACCATAATATAATGCATTGTCTATAATTATTTGATCCATGACGCCGAATTTTTTTGTAATTATCAGATTTCTGCAACGCATATAAAACCTAATCCATCTAACGTCTCAGGTAGTTTGTTTTTGTACTGCAGTTTGTCTCTTAAAGATATACAATACATTTACCTAGTATTACGTGAGTAATCCCCGTATTTAGAAAATGAAAAGTCCTTTATTCAGAAAAGTGCATTCGTATTATTTAATTGTCGTTAAAACTAATTTAAGTCTGTTTTGATAACTCTGCCCCTCTTTTGTGAGGCTACGAGGATCTCCTGGACGGTCTTCCGTTGTTCCTTTCCTTGTATATTGTGAAGATTTTTGTCTTTTGCTATCTCGTGATCCCTAGCTTTTTTTTTATCTGCCTATATCTCCCCACTGCTGGGTATAGGTTGGCCTTCCCTAAATCTTTCCACTTGTCCATCATGAGCGATGGCGGGGACGATCTTAACAAAGAGATTGTTCACACCATCAATCACATCAATCGTCCCCCTAACGCTTTCGTGACCGGCCACCGACTTTCTTGTACTTGATAAGCATCAAGTACAAGAAAGTCGGTGGCCGATCGATCTGATCGAATTCATTTGGCTTACTTACCGACTCATTTCCACGTAAGTTCCGAACCTGTATATCTCCTGGTGTGAACTGGTTGTAGCTGAAGTAACAAAACTAACCTCGTTCTATGTTCGCTTTAATCGAGTATATTTTCAGGTGGAATTACTCTCACAAGGTGTTCGTACCGATGGCGAAAACAACGCCGAATCACTGAGGAAAGAACTGCAAAATAGAGAGATGCTGATAGCACAACTCATTACACAAAGTAAGAATTGTAAAAAGTTTTATTTTAAAAAGCTTAGTCGGCGCAGGCGGTAGGTTTTTAATGCAGTTAGGATACTTACTTGATTAGTCATACAAATAGTTATACGAAGAATATAAATATGACGTTATATTAATAGGTAAACTACATGCAGAATTAGTTTATCAGGAGCAAGAACTTTTTTTATGATGTATTAGCAAATAATGTGTTAATTAATTAAAATTAAACGATCGTACATATCTTATTTATTACACTGGAAACTTATAACTAGCTGTTGTTTTCCCTAAAATATTAAATCTTGGCGTAACCGTTGGAATTTTTATTAATAACATTTTTGTTTGTGCAGACAAAGAGTTGGCGTGCGCGAAGGAACGGCAAGAGATCGAAATGGGGGCGCAGCGAGCGACGCTTCAGGAACAACGAACACACATCGACATTCTCGACACTGCGCTCAATAATGCGCAAACGAACGTGGTGCGACTCGAGGAAGAGGTATTTATTTATATATTTCGTATTTTCAGCATGATTTAAAGTGTTACGGAACTTTATGGCGAAATTGTATAATTTTCCAGATGTTTCCAGTTGCTGTGTTCGTGATTTAACATTCAGTCGTATTATACTAGATTTTCGTTTTTGGCTGAAATTTATTTATTTATAAGCCTGATGTATCTCACTGCAGGGCAAAGGCCTCCCTTCCTTAAATTCAATTTGGCTGAAATGGAAAACAAAATCATTACTCTTGACACAAACATACTGCGGTTTCTAATAATAATCTAGCGGTGTAGAATTATTAAATTGCAACAAAGTTCTGCAAATCACTTTAAAGAGTAGCCCGTTAAGGCTTGGTATACATTCTGCTAAACCTATTTTTCC